>OY728120.1:1231751178-1236751178 GCA_963277665.1 Viscum album
GTAGTGAATTATGGTGACCATCTGGATAAATGGTCAAAAGTGTTCTTTCTCTTTAAGGTTATGGGTTGCATGCCTAAGAATTCCTCATGAAGAAGTTTGTGAGGACTACCAGAGAGACCCACCTCCATCATCTGATATCTTCAATCTGGAAAATGCCATGGAAATTTTAAATGGAAATGCCAAAAAGCGAAGACCCATAGCTGTAGAGTTAGATGGAAAAACATGACTGCTCTTCAAACTTGTTCATAATTTGATCAGTTCGAGAAAAGGGGATTTTGGTGTAATGAAGTATCAGGTTGTGTTCTTGATTCACCTATCGAATAATGTCCATAATATCAACCTATTCAAGTATGTTATTAACCATATTTGCGAGATAATTAAAGTCACTTCCAAATCCACCTCCTTGTTTTACTCAAGGATGATTTCATCCATGCAAGTTGCAAAAGGAATGGTTGGACCAAATGAAGAAAAGTTAGAGGATGTTGATTTCTGATTATCCATGCCTATCATCAGAAGAATGAAGATTAGCTGGAACCCCTGAAAAAAGAAGTGGGTTGAGGAAAATGATCAACTCTATAAAATTTTTAATCCTGTTGACTGGTCAAGAAGGCCTAAGAATCTAGTTGATCCTGGTTTGGACCCAGATGAAGTGGTTGAGTATTCAGAAGAAGATGAAGTGGCAGCTGAGTTATCACCTAGAGAAGAAGCTAGAATACCTCCAATGTAAATAGATCCTATTGAAAAAGAAAGGAATATTGTCCATGTTGTTATCCCTGTTGAAATACCTCAAGCAGAGGAAGTTGATGTTAGTTTGAGAGAAGAGGAAGCTCCTGCATCTAATGAGAATGTCAATCGAGAAACTCATCCTACGGATGAATGAAAATTGGTTTTTCCTATTTTAGAACAGAAAGAAACCATAGATACTGATCCTATTGAAGAGGATCTTCCTACTGAGAAATAAGTCAATCTGGAAGCACAACCAATGGAATAGTTGGTTCCTGAGTATATTCCCCCTACTGAAGAGAGGATTGAAATTTCCTTTCAGCTGGAAAGGCAAGAGTTTTCTGAAGGAATTAGAGATGATCCTATGGATCTTGACCATGTTTTTGATCCTATAGTCTCTGAAATGGATGCACAAATAGAGGGGGAGGAACCTCAAAACCTTGAGATTATAGAAGGTAGATCTGTTGAAGCTTCTCAACCTACTGACACATACTTTGTGTACACTCATTATGTTTTCCCAAGCCTTTATGATGTGAATGAGTTAGAGAAAGTGACTACAACAGGAATGGATCTATCTTCTATGTTTCAACTAAAGTCTGTAGCTCATCCAGAACCAGAACCAGAAACAGAGCCCCATTCTCAATCTGAATCTGAATCTGAGTCTGAAGATGACTCTGAACTGCAAATAGAAACTGGTTCACTACCTTTACCTGCACCCATACCCGAGCAACACTCCTTTGTGACTAAAGATGATCTGAATGTTTTTGGAGAGACTCTGTTAGCTGGAGTTGAGAAAATTTTATCCACTCAACCTCATCTAGTGACTCAGTTAATCCAAGAAGATGCATCAATTCTCTTGGAAAATATTATATTCCATATTCAACCAAGGATGATCCGAGAAATTAAAGAAGTCAGAGTATAAAATAACCTAATGAGTGATGATGTTGCAAACATGAAAATTATTCTAGCAAACATGCTGAATGAGTTGACTTTGAGATCAGAGCCTGCTCCTATTTTGACCCCTGCACCTGTTGCTGCTTCTCCTGAGCCATCTGATTCCACCCTTGCTAGGGAGATTGTGTCTCAAGATCATCCATATCTAAAATATTTTGATGAGAAGATTGGAAAAAGACACCCAAGAATGCTGGAATGCGTGAGGGAGCTTGTTGAAAATATGAATAAGCTCACAGATGAATACACTGGATGCCTGCAAAAAGTTCTGAAATAGCTCAAAGTTATAACCGAAGCTGTCAAGGCTTCCCCTGCTTCTGGTCAGACCTCCACACCTTCTTTGGAAGATTCTCTGTTGAGATCCATAATCAAGGAAGAACTTCAGAATGCCATCAGTGGCTTGGATCTGTCTTCTTTTTCTAAGTGGTTAAGAATAGTGATCGAGTAGTGGATTTGGTTAGAATTCATTCTATGATAGCCAATGATGCCCAACAGGATATCACCAAGAAGATTGATGTCTATCTCAACCGTATTTTCTCTAAATGTGATATAACAGATCACTTTAGATATCTTGTGGAAAACCTGAAAATCTCTTCGGTGACTCAAGCTTTCAAAGCTCAAGTTTAGAAGCTTACAGAGTTTACCAATTTGATGGAAAAATTTATAGAGAATAAGGAAAATTTTGAAAAGGCTATGAAATATGGTGGTGAAATCATTACTGATTTCATAAATCTTTTGAAGCCGTATCTTCATGTGCAGAGAAATGCTATAGTTTGTCTAGCTACTGCACCGCTTAGACCTGGCCTACTTGGCTTAGCCTCAACTGCCATGTCATTCCACCAAACACTTTCTCAGATCCGGCCAGTCATTCATGACCAACCTCAACCTAGATCTTCTAATTCTCCTACCTTGTCTCTATTTGTTTTTGAAGGTCTACCCTTACCCTCTTTTTCTACCACATCTATGCCTTCTTCTACATCAGCACCAGCTCCTGTTTCAGATAAAGGCAAGGAAAAGGTGGATCCCTAAAGAGTCCATGGACTATTTCTGTTTTCTTATTGATGGGATTTCATTTGTTGTTTATTGTTTGTCTTTCTCTTGTATGTTAACTTCTGAACCCTTTTCAATGAAAACTGCAGTGTTTCATTTCATTTTCTTTCTAATTTTTGATAATCCCAAAGGGGTATAAAACCACCAAGTATAAAAGGGGATAAAAACTACAAGTATCTGTACTATAATGAGATATGTTATCATTCTCTAATTTTTTATACTCTAATATTCTATTTTCTGAAATTTTAGATTTCATTTATATTTTGATTATATATGATTTGTGATCATCAAAAGGGGGAGATTGTTGGACTCCTCATGTATTATTCATGTTTTAATGATCACAAATCCTATTACTGTTAATTAATCTCAATCTTAATTGCACATCATTCTAATGATCTTCACTCTCAATAATAACTACACATCATGTTTTAATGGTAGCAAGTCTTATTGATTATTTACAAGTCCTATGCATGGCCACAAATCTCACTTATATTATCAAGCCTTTATATTTATGATTCATGTTCTCTTACTCTCTACTGGTTGAACCTAATACATATTCTGCATATTACTGTCTATGTCCAAACACAGAAATTTGTCTAAGTGTGCAGACACAGTGACCCAGACACCATGACCCAGACATCGTGACCCAAACACCGTAACCCAGACACCGTGACCCAGACATCGTGAACCAGACACCGTGACGCAGACACCGTGACCCAGACACCGTGACCCATACACTGTGAAGAACTTACCGTGAAGCACATACCATGAACCACATACTTTGAAGACCATAAATTGAAGAAGACACAGTTTACATAATCATTGTGACACTGTTTCTTAACATTTTGTCAATATTATATAATAATGGTAATGGTCATATTTGATGTTTTTAATGCAATTAATGTTATTTAATGATAGTTGTTGGCATGTCAGGAAACCGTATCTCGTACCTATGAAAAGGGAATCATTCCTACTACCAAAACGTGTGGAATTTAAGGAAGTTTGAGATACAATACATGAAAGAAGTGAAAGAACAAGTTTGAATATACAACAAGAAGAACTTTCATACACCTGAGAGCACTGTGATGAACAAGAAGAACAATCCCGAGCAAGAAAGTGATTTCAAGACTTTCAAAAAACTCTCATGAGTGCAATCCAACACCCCTTAAAACATACGATGATTCAAGAGATCTTTTTCACTCCTGTAGAACACAAGTTGAACTACAACACTCTGTTTTTCAACAGAAAAACCCTAGGACTCAGAAGTATTTCTTCTGAATCCAAGGAGTCTAGAGTTGCATTGATAATCACTAGAGCTTTCTAAACTCTTATATGTTCTCTCTAAGTTATTTATTTCTTTACTTTTGAGAAATCTGGTGTACTCTGTATATCTTACCCACACATTGTCTGCTGCACTAAACTAGAGGATATAAAAATACTCACTATAAAACTCTTAACTCTTGTTTACCCACGTCAACTATGGAAGAGGTCCTTGTGTGGCCTGGTTTTTTGTTTTGTTTCCCATGAATAATAGTGGTAGAGGTCCCTGTGTGGCCTGGACAGTCTTGTAAACTGTTGTTAACCCCAATCCAGTGTGTGGATCAAATTTATATAAATTTGAGAGGACTACGTCTCGGCTAGAGACTGAACCTCTTGTAATATCTATTGAGCATCTTTAGTTTATGTTTAAAGTATACTACATATATCTTTTATATTCCGCTGCGATTACTTTGAAATACAAAACTATTTTAAAGCTACTTTGATAGTTAAATTATCAAGTGTTTATACTTATCTTAAACCAGTAGGTCAGTTTCAAAAGTTAGTTTAATCTTGTGGTTAAATTAACTGAGACCTAATCAATCTTTGAGAAGCTAAGTGAACATCTACAATCTGTATAAATTCACTACAGTTTAACTTGTTTTATAAATTGGGGGATTTTAAGTAGACATTATTTTAACATAAATTTTAATTGGAACTCAATTCACCCCCCCCCCCTCTTGAGTATCCACTCTGACCAACACATATGATATCATATTAATGTATTTGATTATTTTATAATTTAATAACAATTATTTCACCATTATACAGGAGGTTAACCTACCCTCAACCAAGGAAAAGTACAAGGTAAGGATTTATTTCACAATCTCTTCATTATCCGAGGTTGTTTATACCTGATTATCTACTAGGACCTCTTTATCATCCACATCCATGATTCTTAAAAATGTATTTCAAATCATTCTTAGTATTTTAAATACTATGGTATAAAGTCATTTATACCCTTGTTTACTTTTTATAAGAAGTTTATAATGTAATATTTCTGTCATTTTCCAAACAAGGTCATTTTTAACCTTTTCGACAGAATTAAGGTAAGAATATCTTTTTTTAACTTATACGGTGGATGCAGATATTTTACGCCGTTATAAAATCTTAGAAGATTCCCTCACAAGATTATAAGAATATTTTCAAAGTAAATATTTTATTTTAAATTTTTTTTACTTCTAAATGATTTCAAAAAAAGAGATATTTCTCTCAAATAGTTTTCATTTCATCTATGTCAGCATCCTTTAATGGATTTTAAGCTTATTTGAAGTTTATTTATTATGATACAAAACTTCAATATATTATTGAAGGTTTTGTGATATGTTTGACTATGGATGTGTTATTATTTATACCATTCATGGTTTATGGAGAAAGTATTGACATTTTTTATGCTAGTTTTAAT
The DNA here is from genome assembly GCA_963277665.1 of Viscum album. Classification (NCBI taxonomy): domain Eukaryota; kingdom Viridiplantae; phylum Streptophyta; class Magnoliopsida; order Santalales; family Viscaceae; genus Viscum; species Viscum album. Next base: position 1,231,756,625 of record OY728120.1, read on the forward strand.
ACGAATGTTTATGTTATGTTTAGACCTGTTCATATGAGGAATGCATTGGACTTAATAAGTGACGGGTGGAGCCCATTATAGCTTCTCACTGCATCGGTAGGTCTCATGAGACAAACTAGTGTCTTGGCACAAGGCCTTGACAAAATCTTATTTGTAGTCTTGGCATGAGGCCTTGTCCATGTGGTTATGATTGTCTGGCATTATGCATTCCATCATTATGAAAGATGTTAATGATATTGCATGTGATTATTCAACTAGTATAATATCCATGTGAATAAGTAAATGGAATTATTTAATTTTATCATTCCCATATTATGTTGAAGTTAAAGTTTAAAAAGCTTTTGTTTTAGTTATACATTGCCTTAAATGTTTGTGTTTATTTATTAAAGTTTCCTCTATATTGTTATCCTTACTGAGCATCTGAGCTCACTCCTTTCAATGTTTTATTTTTCCTAGGATGGGAAGAAGTAATTTATGAATGACCTGCAGGGATAGTATGGGGGGAAATGAGTGTGGACTGTGGAGACTATTGTTGTAGTTTTCATTTTATGATATAAGGTAAACATTAGGAATGTATCTATTGTTTATAAGGCTACTAAACTAATCGGTAATTCGAGACTTGATCTTTCTTGTGATCATGCCAATGTTATATAATAATGCACTGACTCTGGGTAACTGGGGTAGGGGCGTTATAGTTGGTATCAGAGGAAGTTTAGTACAAACCTTGGAAGCTTGATTTAGATAAACTTTGATTAGAGCACATAGACCAAAGATGGACTTTGAGGAATATTATCGAAGAACTTCCTAGAATTTTGGTATTGTAGAGATTTTGTGAGTTTTCCGAGCAATACATCCCTCTCTGGATATGAGCAGGTAGATGTGGCTCTGGAACAGATGTACCTACTGGTATAACCTGAGAACACCGCTTTGAGATAGACTCGAACGGGAACTGGTGCACGACAACGGGCCTTGTTGCACTCTTGGTTACGACACTCTCAGGGGATATGCTTAGGATAAATCTCATTTTCATTACTAATATTTATTAAGGGTTTATGAGTATATACTTCCTCAAAGAAAACATTTTTATGATTATGGATTATATCTATAAATTGTTCAATTTATGTTAAGTGTTTTATAAGTATGGAATTGTGAATTTTGATTCATAAACTGATCTAGTTTATGCCATTGTTTAGAAATGGAGCCTAGTGGAAGAAATTGATACTGTATCAATCCACGCACTCCATGTAGGGATTTCCCCCCTGCTCAAGATAATTATAGTGGAGCTGGTGATGCAACTGGTGGTGATCAACTAATCACCATACTGGGACAACTCACTCCGGTTATGAATAAAAACCTTACATGTATGGAGCACCTTGACCCACAGCATGGAGGATCAATGTTGGATCGCTTCATGAGGCAGCAACCACCATCATTCAATGGGATTACAAATCCATTAGTAGTTATGTAATGGATAAGTTCCCTAGAGAAAATATTTCATGCTTTGGGGAGTAATCAAAGTGAAAACGTTGTCATGGCGGTTTATCGCCTCACTAGAGATGCTGATCAATGGTGGTCATTGATTCAAAAAACGAAGGAATACGTTGAAGTATCAAATATGGAATGGATGGAGTTCAAAGATCTTTTCTCAAAAAAATACTTACCTCGTGACCATCGAGCAGATATGGAAAGACAATTTCTGAGTCTGAGACAAAAGGAGGATTAGAATGTCACAAATTATGAGGCTAACTTGAAAGGGTTAGCAAGGTATGCTGGAGATTATATACATAACCCAAGATTTAAGATTCATCGTTTCTTTGATGGGTTAAAACCATGTCTCCATCGAGCATTAGTCTCACAATCCTTCTCATCATACGAAGACATTGTCTCATGTGCTATCAAGACAGAAAATGAATTCTCTAAGTCTTATGACTTTAAAGCTAAGAAAGAGAAGAAGAGATCTGATGATTAATCTGGGAATGGAAATAAGGGGAATAAGGGAAAGGTTGAATACCCATACTGTGGTAAATGTGGGAAGAAACACCCCGGTACTTGCTTAAAAGGAATGGGAGTCTGTTACAAGTGTGGTGAAAAAGGCCACCAAGCTTGTGATTGCAAGGGGAAGAAGGAAGCTGCAGATGTCCAATGATATAATTTATGGAAGTTGGGAAATTATGAAAATGAATGTCCTAAGCGTCAGGGGAACATACCTCAAAAAAGGCCAAGGGATAAAGGCAAAGCTTATGCTATCACTACTGCTGAGGTAAAAGCTCTGAAAGACATGGTGGAAGGTAATTTAATGGTTTTATCAAGTTTAGAAAATGAATTATTTGATTCTAGATCATCACATTGATTCATATCTTCCCAGTTTGCTATGAAAATTAGATATTTACAAATTGTTTTAACAAGGGAGTTTTCAGTTAAAACTCCTAAGGGAAGTATCATTGCAACAAAATTTTTTGAATCAGTCCCCATTAGAGCACATAAATGTTCTTTATCTGCTGATCTCATCGTCATACCTATGATTGAGTTTGGTATAATCCTTGGTATAGATTTTCTTTCGGGCCATGATGCAAAGATTTATTGTAAGAAGAAAGAGGTTACAATTTTTTATGATGATGATAAGGAACACCTTATCTTTAGAGCAGAATCATCCCCACCTAATTATTATCTAGATCCACCCCCAGTAGCTCAACTAAAATCAATTATTGGGGAGGAAGAGAATGAAATTGCAGTGGGTGAGGAAAGGAATGTTCAAATAGAGGATGTGCCTATTGTGAAAGAATATGTAGATGTGTTTTCGAAAGATTTACCTGGACATCCTCCAAAACGAACAATTGAGATTTCCATTGATTTAATTCCTGGATCAAGACCAATATCAAATACGCCATATAGAATGGCCACTGTAGAATTAGTGGAACTAAAGAAACAAATAGAGGAATTGAGTAATAAGGGATTTATTCGACCTAGTGTTTCTCCATGGGGAGCCCCTATCCTTTTTGTTAAGAAGAAAGATGGATCTTTGAGGTTATGTATTGACTATAGGGAAATCAATGTTATAACAATAAAGAACTAGTATCCCCTACCTCTCATTGATGATTTATTTGACCAACTGCATGGAGCTCAATACTTTTCAAAGATTGACCTTCGGTCTCGATACCATCAGTTGTGTGTGAAGAAGGAAGACATTCCAAAGAGAGAATTTCGAACCAGGTACGGGCATTACGAGTTTATAGTAATGCCTTTTGGGTCTGACTAATGCACCCTCTGTATTCATGGATCTAATGAATAGAGTTTTCATGGAATATCTAGATTAATTTTTTGTGGTATATATTTATGATATCTTGGTATACTCCAAATGCTACGAAGATCATGAAAGTCACCTATGCATTATCCTGAAGAATCTGAGAAGACATGAAATATATGGGAAGTTTAGCAAGTGTGAATTATGGCTTCAAGAGATTTCTTTTCTTGGTCATATTGTCTCTAAAGATGGAATCTCTATTGATCCTTCTATGACCAAGGCAATCTAATAATGTCCTGAACCGACGAGTATAACTGAGGTACGTAGTTTTATTGTTTTAGTAGGTTATTATCGACATTTCGTCCAGAATTTTTCCTGGTTGGCTAACCCATTAACAAAGCTCACACGTAAAGGGGTTAAATTTGATTGGAAAAAAGAGTGTGAATAATGTTTCGAAGAACTGGAGATAAGATTAGTCAATGATCCTATATTGACTCTACCATCGGGGAATGATGGGTTCATTATTTATAGTGATTCATCGAAGAAAGGACTTGGTTGTGTCCTTATGCAGAATGATGGGGTTGTTGCCTATACATCACGATAGTTGAAAATTCCTGAACAAAACTATCCTACTCATGATCTCGAGTTAGAAGCTATGATCTTTGCTTTGAAGATATAGAGGAACTACCTCTATGGTGAAAAATGTGTGATTTGTACTGATCATAAGAGTTTGAAGTATATTTTCTCACAAAAAGAACTCAACATGAGGAAAAGGAGATGGCTTGAATTACTCAAGGATTATGATTGTACGATACAATACCACCTTGGGAAGGAAAACAAGGTGGAAGATGCTTTGAGTAGAAAAGATCATGGAGTTTTGAGCAATATGAGAATTTAAAGGGATCCAATTTTCATGGATCTAGTGAAGATGGACATGGGAATAACCAGGGAAGGTGAAACATCATTGCTTTTTCAAATGGTTTCCAAACCATCATTACTTTAAAGGATTAAGAGTTCTTAGACCGATGATGAAGAATTTCAAAAGAAGATTAAAGCTATGAATGATGGGAGATTGAGCGACTTTGTGTATGAAGAAGGAATTTTGAAATTCGAGAAGAGACTTTGTGTTCCCGATATACCTGATATAAAAAGGGAATTGCTGGATGATTCTTGTAGTTCAAATTTCACTATACATCCTGAGAGCACCGAAATGTATAGAGATATGAAGGAACATTTTTGGTGGGACAACATGAAGAGGGAGATTGCTGATTTTTGTCAAGATGTATGGTTTATCAACAAGTGAAAGCTGGAAGGCAACAACCTGGTGGAGTATTGAAACCTCTTCCCATACATGATTGGAAATGGGATAATATCACGATGGACTTTTTCATGGGACTACCAAAGACTCCTATAAGGAATGATGCAATATGGGTTATTGTTGATCGTCTTACCAAGTCAGCACATTTTCTTGCTATAAGAGAAGATCTAACACTGGAACTTCTAGCAAGACTAAATATTGATGAAGTTATGCGACTTCATCGAGTACCCCTATCGATTGTTTCTGATCGTGATCCCTATTTTACTTCAAGATTCTAGAAAATTATTCAGAAATCCCTAGATACAGAGCTTCATTTGAGTACTACCTACCACCCTCAAACAGATGGAAAATCAGAATGAACTATTCAAACATTAGAATACATGTTGAGATCCTGATCACTTGACTTTCAGTGTATGTGGGATCAATATTTACCTCTGGTAGAATTTTCTTTTAACAATAGCTTCCATTCGAGTATTCAGATGGCACCATATGAAGCGTTATATGGAAAGACATGTCGAACACCAACATGTTGGGATGACGTTGGTGAAAGAAAACTTGTAGGCCCAGAACTGGTGGAGGAAACGATGGAAAAGGTTAAGGTAATCCAAAACTATATCAAAGCATCTCAAAGTAGGCAGAAGAGCTATGCCGATAATCGAAAGAAGGATTTGGAATTTCCAGTCAGTGATCATGTTTTCCTGAAGGTATCTCCATGGAAGGGAGTCATACGTTTTGGTAAGAAAGGTAAATTGAGACCCAGGTACATCGGACCTTTCAAAATTCTAGAATGAATTGATGATGTGGCTTACCGATTGGCAATGCCACCAAGTCTCTCCAAATCTCACGATGTATTCCACATATCTCTATTGAGGAAATACATGTCTGACCCAACGCATGTACTCACCTATGAGGAATTAGAACTGGATCCCGATATGTCTTATTGAAAATATCCCGTCAAGATTCTTGATACGAGAGAACAAGTACTGAGAAATCGGACGACTCTTCTGGTAAAAGTCTTGTGGAGAAACCATAAGATGGAAGAGGCAACGTGGGAACCCGAGGAACATATGATGAAGAACAACCCATGTCGTTTCATGTGGTAGTATTCTAGAAATTTCGAGGATGAAATAATTTGAAGGAGGGGAGAATATAACACCCCCAATCTTTTACGGTATGCTTCTCTTTGAATAATGCAATAGCATGTGTTGTACACAACATCGAGTTTTTACACACCACAACCAATCAAACTAGCAATTATGAATAGTAATACCCTCTTTTTGAAATTTTATAAACTTTATCTTTCAAAATGGACTTCATTTTTGGATTCGGAATATCGAAATTATCCTAGGGTGAAATTTTGGTATTTTTCTGAAAACATTCAATTTTTGATTAATAGTGAAAAAACACTGAGTTATAGTTTAAAACCAAATTTTTATTTAAATATTTATTTATTTTATTTAAAATTAATTAAGGTAAAAATATATACATAATACCAATATAAGTTCAATGTAATTCATTGGAGTTAGTTTAGAATAATTTTAGATATATAAAAATTTTATTGAACTTTTCAACATCTTTTACCCACCTCCAAGGAGAATTTGGAAATTAACATAAAACATAATTTTACCGCTTCTGTGAGTGGAATTTTGAAAATCCAAGAGACGTGGTTAATATCAAGGAGTAAAATGTGGTTCAATGAGATGAAAATAATTTTTGGTGAATAGTAACTTTTTAATTTTATTTAGCACGGTTAAAAGTAAATAGGTTAATTAAGGGAAAATGATATTAATATTACCCTAACACATGTATTAATTCTATTGGACAATTTTATCTTGACAAAAAAACCTTAGGAATAAAATATTATCATTTAGGTCCACTTGGATTAGATTAGGACATTTATTATTTTTTAATTCAAAGAAGAGTTAAAAGAGTTAAAAGCAATGATTATTTACTAAAAAAAATTAATATAGGGTTATACATAAGATAAATTAGATTGTAAATATTTATTAGAAAAACCAAATATGTTCCTACATAATGGTATTTTATTTATAATTTTTAGACATTAAATATTTTAATTTATTTATGACACAATGGTGATGCAGTAATTACCTAATTAATGAAATATTAAAATAATTGATATTATAAATATCAAAATAAATGTAATTTGAGTCTTTTTATTAATTCCACTAATTTTTTAGTTTAGTATGACATATTAGGATTTATTATATAATTTTTTTCGAAGTAATAATGCTGTTATGAAGTTATCAAAAACAAAATATCCAAGAGTGTCAAAATTGACATAAAAGTGTTTTTAAAACAAATATTATATTATTAATTTATATTCAATTCCAAAAAATCTAAGGTTCGGCCAAGAGACTTATATCATTATAGGTGTATCATTAATTGACCACTTGGGGGTTTATTGGAGGTATATAGTATGTTTATTAACTATATAATATAAAAATACAAAGTGACATGGTAAGTGTCAAACTAATTAACTAAGAGTTAAAACTAAAAGATAAGGTTAATATAATGATCCAAACCATTCTAAATTCTATTGGTTGAGTGCTTTTTGACCCATAACCACCTTAAACTTTAAATAATTCACTTTGGATCCATTAGAAACCGAATATGAATTTATTATAAAATAATATTTCTAGCTTTTCCAAAGGTGCCCCTCACCCCTATTATAAAAGAGAACTCCCCCTTCTAACTAATTCACACATTAAAATCGTTTTGGATTGGCCAAAACCTGCCCAAATACTCTCTCAACTTCCCTCACTACAACCTAGAGGCCTTAGTTTCATCAAAAATCCAATCTAAGGATCCCTTTTGATCAAATCAAAAGGATGAACCTGAAGAAGAGGTAATGTTTTCATCACCCTTTTTCAAGTTCATTTCTTTTTCAACTTCTTATTTCTCTGTTATTCCCATTCTAAAATAATAAATCCAGTATCTCCTATATACTATGATATTATTATAAATATGGTACAACCATATTCATCATTCTATACATCCTTTAAATGACATGTCACCATACGTGCGTACATACGACTTACCGTCTCCACGGCGTGGTGTAATTGTTATTCAATATATTATTAATTGGGTGGGTATAATAATGTGTAATTCATGTAAATAATAAATATAACATGATAATTATTCTGTATATATTATATACCATCCAATTATATATTTTTTTTAAGAATGATATTGTCGCTCGTGCGTACGTACGGACTACCATCTCCACGAACGCGATGAGATTCATTCTCCATCGTATCCATTCAAGTATAATTATCATTTTATGATTAAATATAATGTTTAAGGACTTCATATAATTCTGTATATGAATAAGATACAACCTATCCATAACAAACATGGCTTATGTAACAAAACATATAAAATAAAACAAGTAAGTTAACACCCGAAACGACGATAATTCTAAGCTATAATTATCAAAGCAAAGTTAAAAGATCATATATGATAGGATATTAATATATATTATTCTTGTATAATTTAATAAAAATTATTTCATTAGTATACAGTAGGTTAACCTACCCTCAACCAAAGAAAAATTACAAGGTAAGGATTTATTTCACAATCTTTTCATTATCTGAGGTTGTTTATACGTGATTATCTACTGGGACCACTTTATCATCCACATCCATGATTCTTAAAAATGTATTTAAAACAATTCTTACTATTTTAAATACTAGGGGATAAAGTCATTTATACCCTTGTTGACTTTTTATAAGATGTTTATAAAGGAATCATTCTGTCATTTTCCAAACAAGGTCCTTTTTAACCTTTTCGACAGAATTAAAGTAAGAATGTCTTTTTTTAACTTATACAGCAGATGTGGCTATTTTATGCGATTATAAAATCATAGAAGCTTCCCTTACAAGCTTATAAGAATATTTTCAAAGTAAAGGTATTATTTTATAATTATTTGACATTTAAATGATTTCAAAAAAAGAGATATTTCTCTCAAATTGTTTTGATTTCATCTATGTCAACATCCTTTGATGGATTTTAAGATTATTTGAAGTTTATTTATTATGATACAAAACTTCCATATATTATTGAATGTTTTGTGATTTTTTTAACTGTGGATGTGTAATTTTTTATGCCATTCATGGTTTATGGTGAAATTATTGACATTTCGTATGCTAGTTTTAATACAAATGTTTATGTTATGTTTAAACCTGTTCATATGAGGAATGCATTGGACTTAATAAGTGACGGGTGGAGCCATCTATAGCTCCTCGATGTGTCGGTAGGTCTCATGAGATAAACTAGTGTCTTGTAACAAGGCCTTGACAAAATGTTATTTGTAGTCTTGGCACGATGCCTTGGTCATGTGGTTATGATATTCTGACATTATGCATTCCATCATTATGAAAGTGGTTATTGATATTGCATGTGATTATTCGACTAGTAGAATATCCATGTGAATAAGTAAATGCAATTATTACATTTTATCTTTTACATATTATGCTGAAGTAAAAGTTTAAAACTCTTTTGTTTTAGTTATACATTTCCTTAAATGTTTATGTCTATTTATTAAAGATTCCACTATTTTGTTATCCTTTATGAGCATCTGAGCTCACCCCTTTCAATGTTTTATTTTTCCCAAGACGTGAAGAAGTAATTTATGAATGACCTGCATAGATAGTATGTGGGGACATGAGTGTGGAATATGGAGACTATGTTGTTGTAGTTTTCATTTTATGATGTAATGTAACTTTATGAATGTATCTAGTGTTTCCAAGGCTACTAAACTAATCGGTCTTTCGAGACTTGATCTTTCTTGTGATCATGCCAATGATATGTAATAATGCACCGACTCTGGGTAATTGGGGTCGGGGCGTTACACTCTACAGATAAATACACCCAGCATGGCTCTATTGTTTTTGAGTGAAGATTATTACCTAATGGCATATCCTAAATAAGAGGAATTTGATTAATTAACCTCTATGAACACACCCAATCATCTAAATTCAGAATTGAAGAGGAATTGTAATAAATGTAAGAAACAACTAGAATATATGCCAAACATGAAAAACCTAATGTGTTTATTTGAGTAAGAAAAAGTCTCTTGAAAAAGGAAAGGGTAAAACACATTCCCAACTAGAATGAAGTCCAAACCTAACAAAACTAGAAGGTAAAACGCTATGAAATCACAAATAATGATCTCTATGATTTGATCACCGTACATGGTATAATTCCCGAAGTATCCATAATCTCATATGAAGTCACCACTTACCTCTACGTTGTATTTATATGACACAACAAGTATGGGGAAACCAATATATTGATGCGTATATACATACCAAGTATGACACCCATAAAGCTGAAGGGGAAGAATTAATATATACAATAGGAATATATATAGCGTTAATAAAAAATAGTGAATAGTGAGAAGTGACTTGTTAATATTGAACAAAACAACCCAATGAAATATGGTAACCTCATCCAACCACCTGGATTTTATCACATCATGTAGGTGGACTACACATCATGTCTCTAAACCCACATAAATATAGTAGAAAAATATATCAATATATATATATATATTCTTAGTAAAAAAATCACATATGAGAGAGAAAATAGATCTCTATATCATAGACTAGCCTAGTAAAATATTCGCCAACAGTTTTATAACACCATCATCAATGCCCAATATAATGCACATCTTTTAAATAAAAAAAATCCAAGTCAAGACTCATCTCACCAATATGTTTTCTTCTTGGGGGTTATATTACATAGGTGTATGACCAAGACCAGGTACAATAGGAGAGTCCTAATCTCATGATTGAGGACCCAAACCCAGCGTAGCTGGAGGGTGCCACTCAGAAGATCAAGTAACTATGCCCTACCGAGTAGGAGGGTGCCACTATAGTCAATGGAGGTCCATTCCTAGATCAGTTAGAGGGTTCCGAAATAAATGTTGAGGACCCATTCCCTTCACAAAATGATTTTTCCACTATAGTCAGTGAGGACCCATGACCAGCCTGACTCGTGGGTGCCACATGGATAGTCGAGGACCCATGCCCACCCCAAAAGGTTGGTGCCACTCTAGTCATCGAGGACTCCTGTCCAGATATGATGGAGGAAGACTCTCGGAAGGTCGATCAGACATTCCATTCACATAAAAAGGGTTAAAATCCATTTATCATGGAACCCTGCCTAGACCTGCTATAGGGTTCCACTCGGATGGGTGAGGACCAAATCTCTACCTGGCATGATGGTTCCACTAAATGTATCTAGGGAAATGCGTATCCAAGATGAATGGTTCATCTCGGAAGGCAGAGAAACCATTAACTACCCCCAGAAGGGTTCCAATATAAAAATAAATCACCCATTCCACACCTAGTAAGAGGGTGACACTCAGAAGGTCGAGGATCTCTACCTTACCCAACATGAGGATCCAAATATAGTTGGTGAGGACCCATGCCCAACTTGGCTTGAGGGTGACACTAAGAATGTCAAGGACCATAGCCTTGTCCATAAGGAGGGTTCAAATTTAGTTATATAGGACCCATTCTTAGTCTCATATAGATGATTCCATTCAAAATTTCATGGAACCATTCCATTTCTAGCTTGAGGTTTCCACTCTAGTTATAGAGGACCCATACCAAAGCATGATTATAGGGTTCCACTTGGAAAGGCTCTAGTGAGCCTACCTAATCACTACAATCATCCAGTCTTACCTTAAGATGTGCCATTCCCATAAAATATCACATCATACATCAAAAAAATATAGATTATACCATCAAATTATACATGTAAAAAAACTCATTATTGGTTACTCACTAGAGAAAATATGAGTCCAAACAATAGAGATATTAGAGATTAAAAATTCCTTAAAAGGAAAATAGGTTTACATAGTGTGTATGTTACCAAAACATTGTGTGGTCCCACTCTATCTATAAGAACCCATGTACTTATTGAATAATTTTATTTTATTTCATTTAATATTTATGAATATGATATTATTTTTACATTAAAGGCGGTGTTGTTTTAGATAGAATACTCAACACAAAATAATGAGTTTCATTGCAATCTTACGTTTCCTAAACATTGAGTTTTACTAAAAAAATAATATAATATTATTATTACATTAAATGGTAGTTAACACATAGTCATTGTATTTTAGAGAATGAAAAAATATATACAATATGATTATACATGTTTTTCTAATGTCTTTTTATTTATATGATAAATTTTATAAGCTTAAAATTAGAATGAATCTGATTTTATGAATGAAATACTCTAATATTTTTTTAAAGGTTGGTTTACCTCCTGTTAATGGAAAACCCTTTTAAATCTTGTTGTTACACTATTATATGTTCTATATTACAAAATAAACATCTTATACAGAATCGGGGAATCATAATTTACTTTGGATTAATTCCGTGAAATTTTATGATAAATTCAATTTTTCAATGAATAGTGAGAAATACCGCATTTTAAGTGAAAAATTCTGTTTCATACAATTTATTTATAGTTTTAGATATTACTTTTAGTTTGTTTTAATATGTATTGGATTAAATTTTTATCATTTCATCTATTTTTTTGTTGGATGTAATGTCACTTAGAAATTCGACCTAAAAAGATGTTAATATTTTGGTAATTTTTACTTATTAAAAACATATTTTTTTCGTTTTTACAACATGAATTAATTTTTAATTAATTACTGAAAATTATTTGTTTTGAATTTGGAAAAATGGATTCCATATTTTTAATAATAATGTCTAAATTGTTTGAATATGTAGCTTTTATTTTTATAGATTATGAATAGTTACTTCAATAATTATTTTGTTTACCATGGTTAATGTGTAAATTTGGTAAATAAGGATAAAAAATAATATTACAACAATATTAAAATTCCGTAAAAATCGTTCTATTCGAATTGGATGATATATTTCGGACCATGGGTGTAAGAAAACCAATCATCTATTCAGGTATGGTTTTGAAAAAAAGTGGAGTTTTGGGAAACTTCAGGAGTAGAGGACGTGTAATTTGGGTACACGCTGTGTACCCGGTGACCATGGGTCACCATTTATGGGCCATGTATTGGACAATTATGTGTCCATGTGTGTTGTCCTTGATACCACCTAATGGGAAGGCCAGAAAAAAGAAAGTACTGATCATGTACTTTTAAAATACAAGATGTGTACTTTTTTTCATTAAATGGATTGCCGCTTAATCAACAGAACTCTTTTTCTCTTCTTCCATCTCATCTAGGAGCCACCATACAACCGAATATCTTCACCGAGCCCCCATCACATCATCCGTTATCTGAATCGACCATCGTCGATTGCGTTGGAGTCACCACAGTGATTTCTTCCTACTTATAGGACGTAATCTCTTGATTTCTCTTATCTCATGAGTTATCTTCGATTGAATGTCTTAAGAATTTATGTATATCTATTGTTTTATATGTTGATTCAAGTACTGAGGTTCATTTATATTGATCTCACGATGCCATGGAAGGTGGTTTGTGACTTTCTGTAGATATTATTTGAATTTTATGCGCAAAAGTACCCAATACCCTCGTTTGGGGTATTGCATGTTTATGGGTTTTAGCCCATTTATTTTATGCTATGGCTTGTTTTTCTGGATAAAGAATAATTTTTTTAATATAGTTATCTTTTCCATGCTACAGATTTTTTCCTTGCTTTCTTGTTTTTGAACGTTTGGTCTAGCTTTTCCTGTTTGGATGTTGTTTTGTTTCCCATGCGAAGTACTGTTTGGATGGAGTGATTGTTATATGAAAATCTATGATACTCTGTAGATTGTTTATCAAAGTATTTTTTAGGTTAAATTTGGTTTCCACTTATTGTTTGTGCATGACTGACTTACACAGGGCTATAAGAACCTGGTGTAGTAGATCATAGGGATAATGGACATTGAGGGCTTCTCCAGAGTGTCTGTTTAATGTTACATTGATAGGACATTGGGGGTATGGAATTTTTTCTCCCTTAGAGTGTCTGTAGTTTCCATGATATGGGACACATGGGGAATTGGATTTTGAGTGATTCCTTGGAGTGCATATTTGTTACCAATATGAGACTGTAGGGGGAATTGACGGTGACTGCTACCTCAGAGTGTCTTTTTTAATGATGAACTTGGGGGGTTAGACTGTGTGTACTTCCCAGATCGTTGCTTCTATTTGTTTGATTGAATAGGGGGTTTAGGTTTTGAGTACAACACAGCGGGATAACTTCTTTTTATTATCTTCAGAATTGATATTTGAAAATGAATGCAATTGAATTTGTAGGATTTTTACTATGTGTATTTCTTGTTTATTGCATCATTTTGTTTATTGCCTGCCATATATATTCATTGACTGTTAAGAACAGATCATTGGGTGGATTCCTACTAGGATTGGTCTTACACCCTATTTGGGCCATGCTTTTGGGACGAAACAGATTATATTGCTGCATGTATAGATAAGGTTAAGCACCCATCTACTTCAGGTACATGATTCCTATGGAGCTGGGGAGCATGGGACCAAGATGAGTCTTGCGATGTAGTGGAGCTATTTACAAATTCAATAGCGTACTTTGGTTTAGTAATATATTCCAGGATTTTGTTTTGTTTGGATTAATTCTTAGACATTTGTATCATGCATCATTTATATATGTTTACTCTAGTTTGTTTTTTAGTCTTCCATTATTTACTAATTGCATGATTTTTATGCTTCTCCTATTATAGTTTATTTTGACTTATGATGTGTTACTCTTCCAATTAGGGCATAGTTTCCAAACTATCACAACCAATTACCTCACTACTAGTTGGTAGACTCTGGCATTCAAGGAAATGTGCTTCAGACCATGTGATCAATAGGGTATGGGGTGCCTCTGGGTTGCTTCCGGAACTAGGACGTTACAAAGTGGTATCAGAGCTATTTCTTTTCTTCTTGACTTGATATTTGGAGAAAATATCTAGGGATAATAAGGAATAGGTACTTGGTAATAAGATATGTTTGGGAGTAGCTAACTTGTGTATAGGGAAAACCCAATTTACCTCGTTGATGTTTATTTTCTGATTTTTCAAATTTATAGTTGATATATTTCACCTAGATTGATTCCTATGTTTTTTGTTGTTGTTGTAGAAATTATAGAGATTTTATTATATTGCAACTCGATGAGGTGAGGGTATTCCATTTGATGTATCATGTAGGGACTTTCTACAAATAACATGTCATGTATTCTTTCCATGCCATTTGGGGGGGAATTAGTGATTGCATGTTGTTGTGATAGATATTGTGTAAGATATGCATGTTTTTGTGATATATGCCTTGATAAAATACCTTCTTTTTGATAAGGCATTGGTTTTTGTAAGGTTTTGATTAAATGGATGCCAAACCTTGGTTCTTGAGGTGTTATGGGCCCTCATGGACCATAATTTGGTGGATCATTTCTCTGTTATGTTAATATATGACATTTATAAGATTCCAAGATTTGATTCACTGGATTTATGGGCCCTCATGGATCTGAATTTGGCACTTTAATGTTCATTTCAGTGGTTTTCTGGGTTCCAGAGTAGTTTCGGAGGAACACTATCCGAAAAAACCCAAAATGCATTGCGGGTAATAATAACTACACAGCATGTGTCCTTCTGTTCCGGAAGGACCTGCTTTTCATAAGTACATGTCGTGTTCTTTATGTACATGCCCTGTAGTCTTTAACTATGTCACAAGCTGTGTGGGAAGAATCACAGAGTTGGGAAATCTTGGTAGAACATGTTTTGTTCCTGATGTGTACATTTTTTTGTGTATACCATGTGTCCACCCGTGTGACTAATGAAACAGATGGGTGAAAACTTAAGTCATACACACCCCTTCAATCTATAACATGTCGTGTAGTGTGACCCTTTAATCCAATAGTGTAGTGAATAAACACGGGTCGTTGAAATCTTACTTGTACACAATGTGTCAGCAACAAAGACGTTGTGTAGCGTCAGCCATGTGACTAGTTGTGTAACTAACAACAAAGGTCAGTGATTTTTGTCTGGTTCAAGATGTGTCTAGAACTAAGACATCATTTAGACTTGTTCTACGGAAACTGTTTGGCCAAACGGTATAGAAGAACTCAGGCAGGGGAAGAGGATTCAAGTACAATACATGTTTTAGGACAACACATTATGTGTATGGGGTGTTACATTACTTGGGTTGAAAAAATACAAGCCCATGTTAATGATTAAGGGACCATGCTATGTAGGCATTATACATGTCGTGTATTCATGTTTTAAAAAAAACATGAATGCTTCCTTTCTCTTGTTTCCTTCTTACACTTCTATATTTCAGTCCATATTAGTCTTAATCAAATGTGTGCACTTAACCTTGAAGTGGTATTACACCAAGACATCCTCTGATTTTCTACCAGTTATAGACCAGTAATAAGAAAATAGATATGGCATATTAGGGTCTACCATTGGATCCTCCAGTTTTTCCACTCTTGGCACCAGCCGTTGTTCCAAACATAGGTGCTAACACATTGTTCCGAGAGGGCATTACGAGGTTCATGCAGACCTTCTGAGGAGTACCACATAATTCCCCTTCTATTGAAGATTTGTCAAAGGATTTCAAGAAGAAACATCCCCCCAACTTCATAAGGGAAGGAGGACCTCAGCTGTAGAGTCATGGTTAGAAGCCATGCTTTCTATCTTCGAGCATCTGGCGACGCCTCAAGGGAAGAGGGTGAAGATTTCCTCGTATATGATTCAGGACTCTACCAAGAGATGGTGGGATGTAAAATCACAAGTGATATGCTAGCAGCTTATGGTGTGGGACGAGTTTCATCATGCCTTTTATGACTACTTCTACCCAGAGACATTGGGGGCTGATCGAGCCTAAGAGTTCATGAGTCTGGAGTAGGGTACGCTTTCTATTATAGAGTATTATTCTCGTTTCAATGAGATACAGTGATTCACGCTTATCCCAGGAGGTGGTAATTTATTCCTAACAAAGATGTTTGAGGATGGTTTCAAGAACAAAATTTGAACTTAGGTGAACATCTTCAGGATGACTTCCATCACTTCTATAGTCTACCAGGTGCTGGTCACAGAGTGAAATATAAGGGACTCTAGAGTGGTGATCCAAAGCGGTTCAACATATGGAGTTGGTATCCCTCCTAATGACAGTAGGAAGCACCACATGTAGTCTACGTGTGGATAACTTAGTAGGCGAGAGATATATTTTACTTTCCATGTAGTGTGCTACCAGTTCGGGAAGTGCGAGCATACGAGGACACATTTCCCGTGAGACCTGGTGGAGTGCCGATAATACACAACAAGGGTCATATTTAGTGCATCTTTTAGATCTTCTCCCCAGTAGCTGGTGACATGGGTTCTTCTATGAATCCTCATTCGTGAGAATCACCACCATTTTGTCATAAATCATGGAATTAGAGTTCTTCAAGAAGTTAAATATGAGGTGTAAGTTGCGGCTGTGATGGTCAGTCACCAGGAATTCACTGACAATAGGGTGGATCAGCTCAGGGTGGTCAGGTAGGGTCGTATGGATGGAGTGTTGGTCAGACATTAGTAGTGGAGTAGAACCAGTAGGAGATGAATCCTGGACCCTTAACAGTTCGAGGTACGATTCTAATTGCCTCAGTTTTAACATCTGCTCTTTTTTATAGTGGGTCATCCAATAGCTTTATATATATCACTGTTTTAGTGATCCTTGGGCTCTTTATCATTTCTTCATCCAATATCAGGACACTAGACACTCTGTTGGAAACTCGAACAGGTTGTGTACGCAAGTGCAAGGAGTTCCCTCTAGAGGTTGATTGGATTCACTTCTTTTGAGACCATTATGTCCTAGAGTGGACAAGTTATTATGTCATTCTTGGAATGGACGGGTTAGTTCCCTTATAGGCTGTTGTTGACTGATATTGTCATAGGGTGAGTTTTACAACACCATAGGGCAGATTGTTTTATCATAATGGAGAATTGGATGTTCATGCAAACAGAGTGGGACCAAAGCATCATGAGTTAGAAAGAGGTAAAACCTATATTTCTAGTCTATATCTGGATGACTAGCAGACATCACAGGTGAAATTTCCTCGACTGGTCGATCATTTCAGGGTCATATTTCTAGAAGACTTTTCTGGTTTTCCATCAAATCATGAGGTAGAATTTTCTTTTGAGATTGTTCCAGGAGAAGCACATATGTCTATTACATCATATAAGATGGCTAAAACAGAGTTGCAAGAGATCAAGAAGCAGTTGGAGGAGTTGTAGGCAAAGGGTTTCATCCGACCCAGTACTTCTCCTTGGGGTTCGCTTGTCCTGTTTGCAAAGAAGGTGGACAATAACCTCTGACTTTTTGTAGATTATCTGATGTTGAATGAGTTTATTTTCAAAAACCGAAATCCCTTACAAAGGATTTATGATCTCTTTGATCATATTTGAGGAGAACGAGTGTTCACGAAGATTGACTTGAGATCAGGTTATCATCAGTTGCACGTTAGAACATTGGATATACCTCTTATAGCTTTTCAGAATATGTATGGTCTATAAGAGTATATGGTTATGTCGTTCGGTCTCAGAAACACACCTGTAGTTTTCATGGATATGATGAAACGAGTGTTCCATCCATCTTTGGATTCTTTCATGGTATTGTTCGTAGATGATATCATGGTGTACTCACAAACTCAACATGACCATGCCACACATCTTGAGATCATTTTATGTACACTGAGAGAGAATCAGTTATTTTCTATGCTCTGAGAATGCCACTTTTGGATCGACCATATTCACTTCTTGGTTCATGGTATCTCAGAGATATGACTATCAGTATACCCAAAGAAAGTGAGAGTAGTAGTTTCTTGGGAGAAGACAAAGAACATCATTGGGGTACAAAGTTTTCTAGGGCTGGCTAGTTACTACAGATGTTCCATAAAGAACGTTTCATGCTTAGCAGTGCCCCTGATGGGCTTGACTAGGAAGGGTGAGAATTACTTGTCGTAAGATTCTTATGAGTCAGCCTTTCAAGAGCTGATAGGGAGGTTAACTTTTGCACCGATCCTATTATTGCGTGAGCTGGGTTGGAGCTATACTGTGTACTATGATGCATCATGTATCGGTCTGGGAGCAGTGATTATGCACGGAGAAGGGGTTTTTCCATTCGGGTCTCGATAGTTGAGGCCACAAGAGAGGAATTACCTAACGCACGATATGAAGTTGGATGTAGTTGTTCTCGCTTTATGCTATTTGATACAGTACCTGTTGGGAGATCATTTTTTGGTTTTCACCAACCAAAATTGTCTCAAGTAAATCTTCACTCAGTGTGACATGAAATTGGGACTACAAAGATGGGTTGTGTACCTTCAGTATTTTGATTGTGATCATGCTTACATGCTTGGAAAAGGCAACACTATTGCTGATGCATTGAGTATGACGACTCAAATACAGGTAGTTCAGGAGGCTATAAGTGAGTGGAAGCTTGTGGTTATATTCTCTAAAATGCAATTGGATGTTCATGACAGACAGGGGCATACGTTTCAATATTCTTGTAGTTATTACCTCTACCCTTATTTATAAAGAGCGTTAAAAGGACTAGTCCTATGAGAGAGTGTGTCATGAGAGGACCCTATTCATGGATGGATAGTAGGAAAGGATGAGATCTTGCATTTTCATGGATGCATGTGGGTGCTTGAAGACATACTTGAGGGGATGATGTGAGACTTTCAATCCTTAGTTTGGGTAGTTCATCTTGGTGTCACGAAGATGTATCATGATCTACATTGTTAGTATTAGTGGCCAGGTATGAAGAGAGTTGTTGCTGGGTTTGTCATGAGGTGTTCCTCCTGCCAGTAGGTGATGACAGAGCCTCAACGACCAGCAAGGCTTTTGTAGTAGGTACCCACTCATGAGTGGAAATGGAATGATGTTGCGATGGATTTCGTGACAAGTTTTCTGAGGTCTCCTCGAGGAAATGATATAGTTTGGGTTGTCATTGACAGAATCACGATGGTTTCTCACTTCTTTCTGATCAAGTATACCTTCGGTGTTGATGAGGTAGGACATTTTTACATCTGAGATATTGTACATCAACATAGGTTTCGACACTCCATTTTTTCATACAGGGATGTATGTTTTACTTATCGGGTTTGGCAGTGACTTCAGAGGGATTTGGGTACACAGGTACATCTGAGTACATCCTACCATCACCAGACCGATAGACAATCTTAGCATATGATTCAGGTGCTTGAGGACATGCTTCGAGCATGCTTCCTAGATTTGGGACATTTTTGGGAGAAGCACATACCTCTTGTGGTAAATTTCCTACAAAATTGTATTCAATAAACAATTCGTATTGCACCTTTAAAGGATTTGTATGTTAGGCCATTTCGATCACCCTTATATTGGTTGAAGGCAGGAAAGGCATCTATGCTGGGTCCTCATCTTGTCCATGAGTCCATAGAGTAGATAGAGTTGATTTAGAAGAGGATGGATACTGCATGGTCATGAAAGAAGTCTTATGATGGTCGACATAGATGACCTTTGGATTTCGTTTTCGGAGATCATGTTTTTCAATGTGTCACACCATGGTTGGGTCACAAGAGGATTAGGAAAAAGGATAAGATTTCTCTGAGGTACGTCATGCCATTTGGGATTTTGGAGAGAGTCGGAACGGTTGCCTATCAGGTGTTGCTTCCTCATAGGTATTATGCTATACATGATTTCTTCCATTTTTCTTAGCTCTAAATTTACTTCTCAAAACCATCTTATGTTTTCCAACCCAAGTTGGTTGATCTCAAGGTAGATGCCACATTAAAGGATTGTTTTTTTTTGTATTTTTGATCGAAATAAGAAGGTTATATGTGGCTAGTCAGTTCCATTTGTATGGGATATATTGTATAATGAGAGAGTATAGGACGAGACCTGGGAGAGGGAGGCTGACGTACGATCCCATTGGTTGTAGCTGTTGGAGGATTTTTCTTTAGTGCCGCATTTCTAGGGAAATTTTGTGGAAAATTTATTTAATGGGGGAAGTAGGTAAGAACCTGGATTTTCTTTTCAGGTATGTTTTTACTTTTTGGTTGTTTTTGCAAAAAAGAGGATTTTTTGTAAATTTCAGGAACACACGCTGTGTGATTTAATTATATGCCATGTACCCGATTGCCACAGATGAATGTGTACTGTCCATGTAACGAACAAGTACATGGCTGTGTGTGCTGACCTAGGGACCTCCTAAAGTGGAGGCTGTAAAATGAAAGCACACACTGTTTACTTATAAAATACATGTCATGTAATTTCTTTTTTCATTAAACGGACCAAGGTTGCGTCAAATCAACAAAACCCTTTTTCTATTTGTCTGCCTTATCCATTAGTGGCCATATCGCCGCAGATCTTCTCCAAGCCCCTGCCACATTGTTCATTATCTAAATCGACTGCCATTGATTGCGTTGGAATCACCAAGATGAGTTATTCCTTATATTAGAACATCATCTCTTGATTTTTTCTCTCTCATAGGTTATCCTCGGTCGAACATTTTAAGCATCATTGTAGATCTGCTTCTGGGGAGATTTAAAGCCTGAGGTTCATGTATGTCGATCTCACGACATCGTGGTTTGTGGTTTCTACCTTTCCATAGATAGTCTTCGAATTTTATGTGAAAAAGTGCCCAATACCCTCATTTGAGGTACTGTGTGTTTATGGTTTTTAGCCCTTTTATTTCCTGATGTGCCTTGTTTGATTGGATAGAGGATAATTGTTGTGATTAGCATTATCTCTGCCAAGCTACAGATGTTTTCCCCATGTTTTCTTATTTTTGACTGTTTGGTCTAGCTTTTCTAGTTAGGCTACTACTTTGTTTCCCATGCCTAGTATTGTTAGGATGGAGTGATTGTTATATGAAATTCTATGACAGGTTGTATTTAGTTTAGTTATGTTTTTCTTAAGGTTTACATTGGCATCCTCATATCATTTGTGTATGACTGACTTACACAGGGTTATGAGAACCTTGTTTAGTATACCAAATGAAGAATGGATGTTGAGGGTTTCTCCAGAGTGTCGGTTTACTATTACATTGCGAGAGTATAGGGGTGATGGACTTTGTGCTCCCTCACAGTGTGTAGTTTCCTCGATACAGGCCACATGGGGAATTGGACGTTGAGTTCCTCTTCAATGTTCCTATTATTTACAGATATGAGACCACAGGGGGAATCGATGGTGAGTGATTTTTTAGAGTGTCTTTGCTAAAGATGAACAAGAGGGGTTAGACTCTTTGTACTTCACAGAGGGTTTCCTGTGTTTTTTTGGTTAAACCAGAGGGGTTAGGATGTCAGTCTTTCCCAGAGGGTTACCTACCTTTGAATAGATACTTACTTGATATATGAAAATGAATTCAATTGAATTTTTTGGTTTATTACTATGTAAACTTCCTTGTTTACTTCTAAATTTTGTTTATTGCCTGCCATATATATTCATGGATTTTTAGGCACGGATCATTGGGTGGTTGGATACTAGAATTAGTATCACACCCAATTTGGGTCATGATTTTGGTCCCAAACAGATTATATTGTTACAGGTACTGATAAGGGAAAACACCCTTCTACTTTTGGTACATGATTGCTATGGAGCTGGGGAGCATGGGACCAAGCTGAGGATTGCGATGCTATGGAGTTGTTTAGTACTTTTCTACTGTACTTTTGTTTAGTACTATATTCCGGCATCATTATTTGATTGGTTTCCATCCTAGACATATGTATCATTAATTATTTATATATGTGTGCCCTAGTTGTTTATTTCTTCAGTCATGTGTTGTTCACATATTGCATACTTTTACTGCATTCGATATTGTTTCATATTTTGACTTCCAATGTGTTACTCTGCCAATGAGGTCATAGTTTCTACACTATCACACCTGAGTACCTCACTACTAGTTGGAAGCCTCTGGCATTTGGGGATATGTGCTTGAGGCCATGAGAACAACTATGTACAGGGCACCTCTGGGTATCTTCATGGAACTGTGGCACTGAAATGGGAATCCGTGTGTCAATTTTGGGACCCAAAGGAGCCACATGGATGTGAAAATGACATTTTTTAAGTATTAATTTAATGTAAAGAAAAATGTAACATAAACATGTATCTTTTAGAAAAACACTTTTTATATGGGGTTATATAAGTGATCATTTTGACTATAAATATTCATTTTAAATACAAATAGATTTCCTACATATTGTTATTTTATTTATATTTTTTACACATCAAATAAATAAATATATTTATTACATATTGATGATATAGTGATTACCTTATTAGTGAACGATTTAAATAAATGAGATTATAAATATTAAAAATAATTCATTTTTAAACTCTTTAAGCCATCCACGAATTTTAGGGATGATAATGACATGTAATATTTAAATTAATGATGGTGTTTATAAATGATTATGTTTTATGGGTTTTTAGAAGTCAAAATATGAATAGCATATAAATTGACAAAAATTATTTTTTAAAACAAAAACATTTTTATTATATGATTATATGGTCCTAAAAATATAAGATTCTTCAAAATGACATAGATAATGATTACCATTTCATTAATGAACCACTTGAGGTTCTATTGTAATATTATATTATCTATATTTACGATATAGTATGAATATACCAGAAGAATGGTAAGAGCCAAATAAGTTAACTAAGGGTTAAAGCTAAAAGATAAGGGTTCATTTGTGACCTAGACTTATCTAAAACATATTGGTTGAGAGATTTCCAACCCAAAATCATCTTATATTTGAAATAAATTACTTTGTGATTATTTAAAATCTAAAATCATTTTTTAATAAAATAATACTTTCCATCTTTCCTAAAGTTCCCCTCCTCCCTCTGATAAAAGGTCATAACCTATATCCCTTACTCACACCTCTTAAGACCATTGGATCGTAAAAATCATCACAAATAAGATCCAAATTTACCTATCTTCCTCCATGAATAATTTCCATAGGTATAAATCAATTCATGAATTCCTTTTGACACCAATCAAAGGGAGTTACACATTTTAAGAGGTAGCTTCTTCTCCCTTGTTCCATTATTCTATTTTACTTCTTAACTACTTATTATATTAATATTCATTGATTAAATAAAAAAAGTTGTATACCCAAAATACTAGGATTTTTCTAGAAGATGGATTTGAACTACAGCTACACATACCTTTATCTAATGGATACGAACATACTATTTTTGTGGACGACGAACTACTGCCTCATGAAATGAGGATTGTTTGATTTTTCCCTAACACCACTTATGGTGTTAATTATTATATCACTATATTAACATTTGATATATATTATATTTATTTATATCATACCTTTATTGTTTCTATAATGTCTAAATATGATAATTTTATTTTAGGAATTGGGGACTAGCACCCCCTCAAAGTGATATGACTCGTTCATGCCATATAGGGAACATATTACGGATGGGATTATTGAAATAATGTAACATATATAAAATATAAAATTATAGTTGAATTATAATATACCTATGAATCATTTATATTTCATTCCTTTACATATGAATAATAAATGAAAGTAGTGTTCATGCGTACGGACAACTTACAATCCCCATGAACGGTGCATATCATTTTTTATCACCCAATGTTGTGTACATTTATAGATACATATATATACTGGATATATATGATATTTAAGCCATTAATATCATTCTAGATATAATTTAATTTTTACCACATGGACAATTTTTTATTATAAAAAGTTCATTTTTTACTCATGTATTTAATATCAACAAAACGATCGATATTAACATAAATAATTATGTAATGTTTATTACATGGTATTAAGTGATAAAAAATAAATAATAATCCTGAAAAATTTTCTTAGCAGATTAAAAATTAATTTATGTTAATTATTCAAAAAAAAGAAACATACATGACGAATCAAACTCTAGGTAAGGGAACCTTTCACCTTCATCTTTTAGTCAAATAATTTTTTTATGTTATATATTTTAATTTCCATTTTCGTAGGTAGGGATATATTCTTATATATAATTATTGATGTAGATTTTATGTATAAGTGATTAGAGACCCATTTTCCTTTCAACACCTCATTTTCATAATTTTTAAGTGATGGTTTTTGGTTGCCGAATTTTCGTAAGGTAACTTCTGAACAAAATTTCTACACATTGTGTTTTATAAATACTTCGTTGATTATATTAAAACATGATTATGTGTGGAATCACTATTTATTAATTTTTTTTAATTTCCACTTGATTTTTTGTGGATATAATTTTTCAGAACATAATATCCCCATTGATAAAATCTTACACCATTTATAAGATCTTTATAAGATAAATCAGAACTCAATCTCCACTCATTGAGCTAAATATCTCTATCATTGGGTTTTTTTTTACAATAAAATGTTTGAATGTCCTAAAAAAAATTTAAAATAAAAATCCACTTATATTAGGAGTATTTATAATTATCACACATAATTATATCATTGATTTATCCTTAATCTAAGGATATGATATTTTTAATGTTTTTTTCTCAACTTACATTCCACTAAAACTTATTTTTTATTTTACAAAAATTCACATTATATTTTTTATATTCATCCCATTAAAATATTATATCATGAATCTACATATTCTCAGGATATTAAAAAAAATTAATGTTATTCCATAATTATTTTTATTCATCTATTATCTCATGTTCTTAGGGACTCTTTAACTAAAACATTATTATATATTTTTTAATGACTGAATAATATAAATCATTTTCATTAATGTCCTTGTTGTGAAAATTATTTTTAGGATTTATTTTATACACATTAATGTTTCAAAATGTTAATTACTATAAAAGGTTCAATGTGATATGGGACACTTTAATTCAAAATTCTCTTCATTAAATGTTTTAAATGGTTTTGAAAGGGGTTAAATATTTTGATATCTTCAATTTTTTTCTTCTTATTGATGAGTGAAATGTTGATAATTCCAATATTTTGTCTGTTATATTTATGTAATGTCTCTTTGATATTTGATGGGTGGTTACGTGATAAACCAAATATGGGTGGTTCCATGATATTCCTAGGGTGGGTGAGCATGAGATAGATCTAAAATGAATTGTGTAACATGACAGAGGTAAACATTAATGTTTCTACTTAGATATTTCAGGAATATACTGTGATGGGTATTCAAAACATAACTCCCTATGTAACTGAGAAAGTTAACATGTCAGTATGTTATGGATGCCGCAAGTTATCTTTTTGATTTATCATTTCTATGTGTTATTAATAAATATTATGTTTTCATGAGGTATGTTAAAGAGCATATGTTTTATGATTGGAAAGTATGATTTCATTGATTTTTATATATTCATGGACTAAGGTTTTATTTCCTTATTTTATAACCCCTACTGATCTTTTAATTCAAATCCCATTTTTTTGAAATTTATATCATAGGGTATAAGAGAGGTTAAGAGAAAGTAATAATTCCATAATATTTATATCAATAAAATAATTCTCATTTCATATAAGGAGTTTTATTTTTGTGAAAAAATACGGTAAAGTAGAAGTGTATTATTTATCATATTTGAGATATAATGTAATAGTTCTGGACAAATTCTCTAAAACACTAAACCTAGAAAGATCCTCAATGTGAATTCTTAACATAACTCAATATTAAGTAATGTATAAGGATGGGTCCTAATACTATCACCTGGTTGGGTCCTCACTATCACACAATGCTAATCCATTAACGAAATACATGGTGTTCAAGTGGACTACACAGTATGTCCATGGTACTCTTGGTGAATACATGGACTTATGGACATTTTCGTGTACTAATATAGTGATTGTGTCCTCGGATAATGTCTAAGTATTCCTGGAGTAGATGCTGAGTCTTATATCATAAGGTCACATGGTGGGTGGGTGTCCCACATGGCATGTGATAATTATATTTATCTGAAACCCTATCACTAATTCCATAGGATTAACACATCGTTTGTTCTTTCGAACTACATGGAGTGCAGTCAACATATTCATATAAAAATATATCTAGAATGAATTCTTTATATATAGACCTCTATCCTTCTTATTTGGCCTCATATAATCATGAAATTGAATGATATCACCATTGTTCGTCATTTCTAGCCATTTGGTAGCTATAAAATAAATCCCCAGTTTGTTTGTTGATTCCCACAGGCCTCGTACCGCACCAACCATCACTTTAATTTTTTATTTAGATTAAGATTCACAAATAAATAACCTAAAACCCCAAAAAACCCCTTGATTTGTCCCTAATATAATATTATTCTTGTTTTACTTGATTATTCCATTAATTTGGTAATCTGATCAGACTCGATACCAACAAGTAAAGTCAAACCGAGTCCCAATAGACCAATCAGATAAGAATGTGAGGAATCAAGGGGGGATAATATGAAAATAAAAGGTTAATAAACAATTGGACAGACAATAATCGACCTCAAATTTGGATTGGGATATCCAGGGTAGTAAAATAGGAATAAACCATTTAAAATATTATATATGAGCAAGCCAATGTTCACTATTCACAAATTAAAGGAGTAGTATTGGTTATGAACAACCAATTTAACCAAAAAAAGTGTAAAAATGAATTCTTGAGAAAAACCTAGAGATTAGATAGTTCCTAATAAAATACAAATTTTTCCAACAATTTAGATGTCTCATTGCGTTCATTGCACTTCTACCAAAATCAATCAAGAGTCCCATCACCATCTTATTATATTCTCTAATGGAAGGAGGAGAAAAAATGATATCAATAATACTAGGGTTTATGCAGCTAACTATGTAGGATTATCTTGCGTAATGGATTTATATAAATTATACTATGTTAATTTAATTTATAAAAAATTTAATTATTAATTTTAACTAAGTACACCACCAAATGTCGCTAAATCTGAATTCCACACACTGATATATATTAGGTCATTCCAAGGGTAAACATTTCATTTATATAAAAATTAATAGCTACCAATTAAGAATAATAAAATATTAATTAACAAATATTTTTTATGATATATAAAATATTGTTAATATTTTAATAAAATTTATTTTTGGAAAACGAGGTCTTAGAATCACACGTCGGCTCAGCACTGGGGTCTAAAAATATCTGTAAAAATATTTCAATGATGTGAAATAAACAACAAAGGTTTCTACATCATTCCCAGCTTCAATATTTTTATCCATGCATAACAAAAATAAACAAAAATATTAGAATTTTGATCCCTCATATGACACAACACCTCATATGGGATCTCATACACATTCCCATACTGCCACATGTTTTGAACCAAGGGGATAGTCCATATATGCATGGTCCTATTCTATCGATATTTGATCCCAACTGGGTTCATAAAAAAATTCCCTATACTCATTTTATTTCTCATAATTTCATTTGATTTCCATGTGATCATGAACATATGTCCTTTTTTGTATCACGTGGAAAGGGTTATGAATCTGATCAGACTATTGGGGTTGGGGGAGGTGGTAAGGAACCTATCCAACCATCTGCAAGATCTATATTATCTTGATGAACCTCTCTGATATCTTGAATCCACAACTGAACTGCCATGATTGTATTTGTGGGGAGTCTCCTAGGAAAATTTGGTCCACCATATAGAACTCCAAGGGCCTATGACATTAATCGGGGTTTGAATTTTATCCACTATGGGTCATCCTCATCTTCTGATGGATGACCTGGTCTGTCTCTATCATTGCCTACCCCAACTATGGACCCACTAAAGACACCTCAACATTCGGTGTCCAACACATAGGTAACTTGAAGTATCTTGTACACGAGGCCTTGAAAGGATCCATGGGAAATTTGGAGTTTTAGTTATTATTGTATTGAAAATTTACTAAGGAAAAATGATCCCACTTGTTATGGAAAAATTCTCACACACATTCCATAAAAATATCCTCCCACACCAGGATATCAAACATGGTCTTCCCATATCTTCAATGGTGAGAGGTTGTACTCATCCTCATCTATTTCCCTAATCCATCATGTAGGCCTCTCCATGACCATGACTTGAAACACACATCAAACTCAAAGAAAATAATTGAGGCCAACCCATTAAGTCAAAAATCTCCCCTACTTTGGAAATGGTAAAATAGGTCGTCAATCCTAAATAGGGGTACATATTAATTATCTGGATCTTGTTTAGTTGATGATAATCAATGAAAGGACACCATATCTCATGTTATTTTTTTATGAACTACACAAGACCTACCCCAGGTGATAGATTGGGCCTGATAAAACCCTTCCCTAGAATGTCCTCCAACTGCAACCAAATCATTTTGATCTTGGTAGGGCCATCATATATGCCACAGAAGATATCATGATCGTCACAATATGCATGCAGATGAAAAAATACATCTCCATCCATGGAGTTATACATAGAATATCTTATTGTAATACTGACATAAAATCATCCACGACTAAAGGAATCTAGATGAAAGAAGAGCCTTCTACATCAAGGGATACACTTTGATTCTGATGGAGGTTGGGCTATAAATTCATAATCATAGAACCCAATTGTCCCACCCGGATCTCTCTCTCACCATTAAATGAGAACCAGGTCCCATCAGTGAAAGTGCATCGAAATCATCATCGGTGATACTATCTTTAGGCTTGGACAATAGAAAACCAATCCATACCCATGATGACATAAAGGGTTATACCATGACTTTCAAAGGGTCCCAAGTGAACGTATCTCCAATATGAGATTTTTCTCACCATGTTATGATAAATGATAGAGAATAAACATTCCCTATCAGAACCCAAAGTAGAGGCTGCTAGACTAATGCCTCTATTATGAGCTATATCTCTCACACCATGAGTATAAATATGATGGAAGGAATAGAATTTTGTCTACTAAGATAGTATAAAGAGTATATAATAATCATATCACACTATTAATCATCTCATTTGCCACGTTTTCATAAGCCTCCAAATCCTATAAATGACCACAACCCTGACAACTTTCTCCATAATCCTGACGTGGGTCACTTAGTGGTGGTAGTGGATGATTTCAAAGCATCATCCACTAATGCATATAATCTAAACTATCCACACTAATTATGTAGTCCACCACAGTGTATCCATAACATGGGGGATATAGAATATCTAATCAGAACTAAATAGTTTTCATTTCTTCACTCCTAGTAAGATACCTAGGACCCATGGACATTAGAAGGAATTAGAGGTTATTGTTCTTCTCATGATATCACGATTGTTCACCCAAAAATAATAATATCTTCTTCCCATCCCATGGTTTGATATATTCTATGTAAAGTCCTTCCCAAAACCAGAGTACTTTAATTAATGTGTTCTCTTTATGAGAAGACATTGGAATGAAAAACTGGTGTAACACCCCAACCCTAGATACCTAGATTCAGTGCATTATTACATAACATTGGCATGATCACAAAAAATCAAGTCTCGAAAGACCGATTAGTTTTGTAGCCTTGGAAACACTAGATATATTCATAATGTTTACATTACATCAATAAGTGAAAAACTACAACAACATATTATATTCATATCCCCTCATACAATCCCTGCAGGTCAATCATAAAATACTTCTTCACATCCTGGGAAAAATAAAACATTGAAAGGGGTGATCTCAGATGCTCAGTAAGGATAACAATATAGCAGAAACTTACATAAATAAACATAAAAATTTAAGGAAATGTATAACTAAAACAAAAGCTTTTTAAACATAAACTTAAGCATAATATGGAAAGGATAAAATGTTTATAATTCCATTTACTTATTCTCATGGATATTCTACTAGTTGAATAATCACATGAAAATATTAATAACCACTTTCATAATGGCGGAATGGATAATGCCAGACTATCATAACCACATAGCCAAGGCCTCGTTCCAAGACTAAAAATAAGATTTTGTCAAGGCCTCGTGCCAAGACACTAGTTTGTCTCATGAGACCTACCGATGCATTGAGGTGCTATAGCAGGCTCCACCCATCACTTACTAAGTTCAATGCATTCCTCATATGAAATGTTTTAAACATAACATAAACAATCGTATTAAAACTAGCATATGAAATGTCAATACTTTATTCACAAACCAAGAATGGTATAAAAATAGCACATCCACAATCAAAAATAACTCATTCGATATAATATGGAAGATTTTATTGTATCATATTAACCACAATCGAGAATGATGAAGGATGTTGACATAGATGAAAATAATCATCAAAACAAATAGAGTGAAATATCCCCCTTTTTTCTTGAAATCATTTAAAAGTCACACTATTTGTTAAGAATCCATTTAAAATAGATTTTAGAATCAAAGTTTCCCATCCCAATTTTAATCTTTTAAAAGGAATTTTTATTTGAAAACTTTAATGTCCATATAAATTAATTCTTAAAACCATTTTTAGAACATGGACATTAATGAGAAAGATTTAGAATAATCAATCTTTAAAACTTTTTAAAATGATAT
The DNA here is from genome assembly GCA_963277665.1 of Viscum album. Lineage (NCBI taxonomy): Eukaryota > Viridiplantae > Streptophyta > Magnoliopsida > Santalales > Viscaceae > Viscum > Viscum album. The sequence continues at coordinate 1,231,787,677 of OY728120.1, forward strand.
TTTAGTTAGAGTTCCTAACCAAAAGAGAGAAACTTGAATAAAAATAATTGAAGAAATAAAAACTTTATAATATCATGAGAATAAAGGGATTCATGATATATTATGTCAAAGTACATTATATACACCATATAAAAGTGATTTGGTGTATAACAATAAAGGAGTCTCAATGGAAGGTAAATTGAGATGAAATATCTCATAAAGGCCGTATCCTTAGGTTAAGGATAAATCTAAGACATAATTATTTGTGAAAAATATAAATACACTCAATATGATTGGATATTAAGTGTAAAACAATCAAAGGAAAGTCACACATATTCTTGTTAAAACAACACCAATGAATTGGATGTTTAACTCAACAAATCGAGATTGAGTAAAAATTACTCTTATCAAGTTCATACCAATGACTTGATAATTTATCAATGGTGTGATTATGTGTATCAAAAGTATATCCATAGAAAGGGGAGTTGAAATTATGACATAATAAAATGAATAGTGATTCTACACATAATCTTGGAGTAAAATAATCAACGAAGTATGCGTAAAGCCGGATGAGTGGAAATTGAAATTTCAAATTCCCTTATTGATTTGGAAACATACAAAACATACGCCCATGAAGGAAGGATCATACAATGATGATGTAAATATACATGAATTAATTTATATTACACAATGAATACAAACATGGTAAGTACACACACCACATGTAATAAATAAGTGGTGAACAATGGAATTCTCACGGAATTAAAAGTGAGATAAAAAACCCCTTACAATGTAATTTTTCCTTTGTAGATGGTAGGTTAACCTCCTTTATATTGGTGAAATAATATTTATTGAATTATACAAGAATCATTTACATTAATATGATATCATATATTATCTTTTAACATTGATTTGTTAATAATATCTTAGTATTATCGTCATTTCGGGTGTTAACTTACTCGTTTTCCTTTGTATTCTTTGTTACGTAAGATGTGTTTGTTTTGGATATGTTGTATCTTATTCATATCCAGAATTATATCAAGTCCTTAATCATTATTTTTAATCATCAAATGATAATTATACTTGATTGGATACGATGGAGAATGAATCTCATCGCGTTCGTGGAGACAGTAGTCCGTACGTACGCACAAACGACCATATAATTCTTTTGATGTTAAAATAATATATAATTGGATGGTATATCATATATACAGAATAATTATCATTTTATAATTATTATTTACATGAATTAAAAATCATTATTATACCCATCCAAATAATAATTTATTGAATGACAATTACACCACGACGTGGAGACGGTAAGTCGTACGTACGCACGTATGGTGACATGCCATTCAAATAATGGATAGAATACTGAATATGGTTATACCATATTTATAATAACATAAACATATATAGAAGATACTAGTGTTAATATTTTATAATAGAAATAACAAAGAAATAAGAAGTTGAAGAAGAAAGGAACTTGAAAGAGGGTGGTGAAAAGATTACATCTTCTTCGGGTTCTTCTTTTTGATTTGATCAAAAGGGCTCCTTAGGTTGGATTTATGATCATAATAAGGCCTCTAGGTTGTAGTGGGGGATGTTGAGAGAGTATTGGGGCAGGTTTTGGCCGAACCAAAAGGCTTTGAAGGTATGAATTAATGAGAAGGGGGGCTGCCCTTTTATAAGAGGGGTGAGGGGCACCTTTGGAAAAGCTAGAAATATTATTTTATAATAAATTCATATTCGGTTTCTAATGGATCCAAAGTGGATTATTTATATTTTAAGGTGGGTATGGGTCGAAAACCACTCAACCTATTTAATTTATATTGGTTTGGGAAATTATATTAACCTTATCATTTAGTTTTAACTCTTAGTTAATTAGTTTGACACTTACCATGTCACTTTGTATTTTTATATTATATAGTTAATAAACTTACTATATACCTCCAAGCGACCCCCAAGTGGTCCATTAATGATAAAAATATCATGATATAAGTCTCTTGGACGAACCTTAGATTTTTAGGAATTGAATATCAATTAATAATATAATATTTGTTTCGAAAACTCTTTTATGTCAATTTTGAGGCTATTTGGAAAATTGATTTTTGTGAAAGTCATAACAGAATGATTAAATAGAAAAAAGTTAATTAAAGCATTAATATCATGTCGTATTAACCTAGAAAATTAGTTTAATTCATAAAAGTCTCAAATTATATTTATTTGGGTATTTATAATATCAATTATTTTGATTTTTCACTATTATGGTAATTACTCCATCATCATTGTATCATAAATAAATTAAAATATTTAATGTCTAAAATTATAAATAAAATATCATTATGTATTATATCTTTTTGTCTTTATAATGAATATTTACAATCTAATTTACCTTATGTATACCCCTATATTAAAAATGTTTTATTAAATAAACTTTGATTTTAACTCTTTTAAATCTCCTTTAAATTAAATAATAATAAATGTCCTAATCTAATCCAGGTGGACCTAAATGATAATATTTTACTCCTAAGGTTGTTTTTGGTCGATATAAACTTGTCCAATATAATTATGACAGGTGTTTGGGTAATATTAATATCAATTTTACCCTTAATTACCATATTTACTTTTAACCGTGGTAAATATAAGTAAAAAGTTATTATTCACCAAAAAATATTTTTATCTCATTGAACCACATTTTACTCCTTAATATTAACTGTGTCTCTCGGATTTTCGAAATTCCACTCACAAAAGCGGTAAAATTAAGTTTTATGAAAAATTCAGTTTTTTAACTACCACTTAGTGGTTTCACTATTCATCAAAAAATGAAAGTTTCCAGAAAAATACCAAAAATTAGGCCTAAGATATATTTTTATTATGAATTAAAAAATTATGTCTATTTTACCAAATTCAAAACATATCAGTTGCATTAATTAATTTAAAAATTAATTCACATCGTCAAAACAAATAGCCTGTTTTTAAGAGATAATAACTACCAAAAGATTGACACTTGTTTATGTCTGGTTTAAATGTGAAATTACATCCAATGACCAACATTGTATTAAATGGTAAAAATATATTCTAAATATACTTTAAAAACACTAAAATTAATAATTTATCACTATTAATTAGTTTGATTAAAAAAGTTGTTTTTAATTAAAATTTAGAAACTTTCACTATTCATCAAAATATGAATGTTATCCAAAAAGTACCAAAATTTCACCCTAAGAAAATTTCGATATTAGAAATCCAAAAATGAAGTCCATTTCGTAAGATAAAATTTATAAAATTTCAAAAAGTAGGTATTACTGTTCATAACGGCTAGTTTGATTTGTTGTGGTGTGTTAGAATCTCAAAGTTACGTACAATGCACGCCATTGCATTATTCAAAGGGAAACGTACCGTCGAATCTTGGGGTGTTACAAATGGGGAATAAAATTCTGATGTAGTGAATGATCATTTGGGGGAATTTTTTTATTTATATTCTTTCTAGTTCCGAAACTACTCTTTACACTTACACACATATGCATATTATTAAATATAATGACCCATTGAACTAGTGTACATATGAACACAACCTCATGTGAATATGTAAAAAGAGGATTCCAATACAAAGACACAAACACTCACACACACACAAACACCGACCCCCCCCCCCAAATATATATATATATATAATTTTCTATTCAATACATTTTTAGATGATGTATTACATTTACCAGTCACTTGAATATTCTAGGGAAAATAAAGATGCCATCACTACAGGGAATACGTATTTCACTACATTTTTTTAAAAATTATGAAAAATATTTTTTGAGAAATAAATTTACGGATGTTTTTTAATAGTGGTATTAAAAAAAAATTAAATGTGTTATTCCTTTTTTCGTTGGTTTTCTAGAAACAGACACAAAAATAATAGAGAGAAATTAAGAATAAAAAGTATTAAATTATTATTTAATATTTGATATTAATTATTTGATATAATAATTTTTTAATTATATATATTATTTTAAATAATTATAACATGATTGTTAATAAATATTTAGGATTATTAATTAAAAATAAGTTTATTTTTTAAATAATTGTTCAATTAGTGAAAATTCAGACTATGGAGACAATTGATTTTAACTTTTGATCCCGGAGTCCATTTTAGCTTTATAACATGTCAAATAAAATCTCATGAAATTAAATAAAACCACATAAGATGAAAAATATTAATAATAAAAAAATTATAATTATAATTTCTTTAATTTAAGCTTGAAAAAAACATGAACTTCCATTGAAAATAACTTTTGATCTGTGTGTCTGTTCAAGATCCACCACATATGAAATGGAATCCTATTACAAAATCTATTGTGTTGTGATCATAGAAACCCTATTCATGTTTTAAGACCTAAAATGGCCTAGAAGGCCTCCAAAACTGAGTTTTTAGTCGCGGTATCCCAATTTTCGAAAAATGGATGGAATTTTATCCTCTTTTAAGGGTGTTTTATTTTATTTTTTTGGTGGGGACATATTTTTTTCTGAGGAATAATATTCATTCTGTTATTTTGGTTATAAAATTTTATCATTTTTCCCAAAAAAAATTATTTATAATTAATTATATTCATATTTTCATATATTTACTTATAATAAATCAATTACGTAAATACATATCTACATAGAAATGAATTTTTAAACATATAAATGATGTGGAAATAACTATTTATCATTTCATTCCCTTCACATAAATATTGATAGGTTTATAACTTATAAATATGAATTAATATATATATATATATCTTTTCAAGAAATGTTTATATATAAAAATGTGTTTTTTAATAAAAAAATAATTGTTTATGTGTATAATATAATATATGTAAATAAATACATATATATGTAAATATTTATTCGCGTGTTTAGATGATATAAATGTGTAATTGTATCTATTAAAATGTGTAAATATTTATGTTTTTGTATGTATCAATAATATTGTGTGTATAAATCATATATAAATGTATTGTTAAAAAAATATTCCATTATAATTAAAAATAGTAATTAAATAAACATATCGTAAAACCATATGTATAAATATATGTATATATAAATAATGTTTATATATTCTTATGTATGTTTAATGATAAAAAATATATATTTATATTCGCATTTTAAAATATGTAGATAAATATCAATATATAATATGTTTAAATAAATTTCATTACATATATATCATAGAAAATTGTTGATATTTCATCTCTATTTATGTGAGTCTTCATATTCATTAATTGTCATTTAAAATTTTATTCAATTGATTTATATTCCGATGGGTTTGATAGTGTTATAATAATTATGGTTTATCCTCTTTTGGTGATTTATTTTCAAGTATTTATATCTATTTTAAAGAATTTATGAATATTTATGTGTATTTATACAAATTTGTAAATATTTATACATATTTATGTTTATGTATTTTATATAATATATGTGTAAACATATAAAAAGATGTTTATATATACTTGTGTTAATATATAAATATTAATAAAACTATATATAAAAGAATATATATATATATATATATTAATATAAAATAAATGTGTGTTTAAAGATATGTATGGAAATATCATTATAAGTATATACGTATATTTATAGTCATATATATCCATTTATTATTTATTATTTATTATTTTTTATTTAGTAATTATTTGTTACTTATTTATTATTTATTTAGTTTCCATTATTATTTTATTATTTATATATTATTTTTTTACTATTTATATATTTATTTTTTAATAATTAATAATTAATAATTAATATTTAAATATTAAATATTTATTAATAATTATTAAAATTTAGTTATTATTTAATATTTATTAATTGTAAATTACTAATCCTTTAGTTCACATTTGTTTTAATGTATTTTTTGTTTTTTCTATTAATATATATATATATATATATCTTATTAAAAGTCCTATTTAATGAAAACGAGTTTAGTTTGGTAAATCCATGCAAAATAACGAAGATGCAAGGGGATAAAATATCACGCAATTTAGAATTTATGTGTGACATATATGGAGTGTGGATGTTTGGCATATGCATGTGCATGGAAATAAATAATAATAATAATAATAAATAAAATAATAAAACAATAAGAACTATAATGAAATAATTTTTTGATATTTTAAACCACAACTAAATGATTCTCTAAATATTAGAAAACTGACACTAAATCATTTCACTAAGGTTTTGATAAATTAATTAAATAATAAAAACAATGATGAAATGATTAAGTGGTGGTTTAAACAACTGCTAAAAGATTCTACCGATTATAAAAAACCACTACTAAATCACTACACAACGGTTTTCAAATATCTATGTGGAATGATTGTTGACACAAAATTTAGAGGCAGATTTTTAATATCATATCATAACAATTTAGTGGTGTTGTAAATCAAAATTAAATTAAAAAATACTAAATACTTACATTGGCATAGTGAATTAGGTTCTTACAGAAAATTGGGTCGAAAGACCCAACAAATATTTTCAATCCTAATTTACATGATGGATACTATTCATGAAAAAAAACAACACCCATGATTCATGTAATTTCAAAACAACATTGAAATCATGATATATTAAATTAAATCCATTACAGAAGTTTTAGAATAATTTTAAAAAGTATATGGAAACAAATTCCATGCATCACAAAACTTTTTTAATAATATATATACTTCACAACATAATGAAAACACTTTTTAAAATATCCATCCAATTATTTTTTCTGTTTAAAGACTCAAAGATAGGGTGACCTGCCTCAAATCGTGTGGAATCCACCACTTTTTATGAATATTGCAGTTATGTACCTCAACTATGTCCTCCTGACCACTATGGTCAATGAATCGAACCAAAAAATCAAATTTGGTGTGATTTCCTTATGGTTGAACACACCATAGGGGACTAAATTAAACCCAAATACAAAGGTGAGAGATAATGAGGAGGATAAGAGAAGAATTCAAATTGAGATTCTCCAAAAAAAATACAAAAGAAATAGACCCACAAATTTGGAATGGGGGAAGTATGAAACATGCCCGACATCCCCTCCAAGGCATTGAGTGAGAAGTTATTGTGGGTGATCATGAGAGTGAGGGTGGGAACCTATATAATAGTTCAATGAAGTAAATGAAAAAACTAAAAATCTACATATTAAACTGTTTGGATAGTTCATGTTATTTTGCTACATAGCTTGCCACACCATGTGTTTACCTAGTACCTCTAATGGAACACTCAAGGCACCATGCATGGGTTGGCCACATATTTTTAGAAACTGTGTGCTGATGTTTTGGTTTGACTATAAAAAAGGAATAGTTTTTCACTTGGTTACCATAATGTTTACAAATAAATGAACCATTTCCATGAGGATTTATTTTTATGGAAGAAAATCTCAAAATCATAGGTAAACTAGTCAGAAAATCTGATAAAAATAAACCAAAAAATATTAACAAAATTAGATTACTATCTGGTTGGGGTGTGATAATTGTCTACAAAAATAAACATTATGCCTCTAGAATGGTTGAAATTATTAGGTAGACTATGGATACAGGCGAGGGTAATCTACTTCTCAAGTCTAGACCACATAACCTAAACAATAAAGAAGAAAAACTCTCTCTCCCTTAACAATCAAAAAATTAAAAATCCACAATAAACTAGAGAGGATAACCTCATAAATTGAACCAATTACTTAAGGATATATATAAAAATACCCAATAACTTATATCATCAAATAGAATAATCAAAGGAGAGATATGCTCATATCTCTAAACACAACTTCAAAATAATGAGCACCCCGACCCCTAACATGGAAGTAAATAATGAAACTTATTTTTTATAGAGATTTCCAGGATAATCAAATATATGAAACATTATCATGGGTATTCAAACAACTATAATCGAGGTTACACATTTTTCGGATGAAGAATAACCCCATAAAGAGTGCATGGAGACTGTATTCACCATATGATGTCTCTATGTTGGTTTCCCAATATATTAGTGAATTTGTTAAAAGACATATTCTTTAAACCAAATCCTTTAACAAAAATGAGAGTACCCTCATAAATAAATTTCCATAATTTATAGAAATCACAATTGATCCCTCCTCTGCACAATCCAGTCTTGACTAGGCAATGCAAGAATGAAAATATTATCAATCATGGCTTTCCACAATATATTAAATTTTTGTTGATAAGATGATTTATTTAAATATGAAAAAACCAAGATTCCTCTACTAGAATTATAAATAATGGTATTTGAACCACTAAACCGAAAAATTCACATTAAATAATTCCCAAAACAACAATTCATTTTCCAATTGAGTATAAAAATATTGATGAAAAAAGAGGAAATTGAAATTAAAACGGGAATACCAAAAATTAGTTTTATAAATAATCAAGATCCTAGAACTGGAAAGGATTTATTCTACCCAATATTCAAATTGATTAAAAAAATATTGATAAAAAAAGTAAATGGAAATTAAAAGGGTAATACAACAACATAGTTTGAGAAATAGTCTAGATCCCAGAACTGAATAGGATTTCTTCCACGCAATATTATTCCTATTATAGAAGATATGAAGGTTACCCATCTAACAACAATAGAAATAGGTCTTTGTAACATATGAAGAATTGGTCTTAGAGTTCTCGAACAGACCACATTAAATTTTAAAAAAAGGCGGATTTCCTTTTTATGAGACAAAAAATGAAGCAGGTTGATGTAATTAAGTATCCCTTGATGTTGACTTCTCACTTGATAAGATTCCTTCACCAAAACAAAATTGAAGAGATACATTACTAAAAAAATGATACATCATGAAATTCAACTTGGCTAGATAGGCATCATTCAACAACCCCCAAAGTAGTAAATGAAAAGATAAAAGGACTCAAAATATATTATCTAGGTGAAAAAACCATGAAGAATTGAATGGTCTTAAACAAATCACTCCACACTACCTTTTTTACTATCCATTGATGTTCATAGATGTTTATAAGTTAAAATGCATTTTTCCATAGACTCCCAAGGAAGTAACCACATATAAAATATGTTTTCAATGATTCCCATGACATGAAATAATTGTGAATGAGGCTGGATGATGATCTTCCACCTACCAGTACTTAGCCCTTCCAATAGTTCATGAATGAATTTTACCCGCAAAACGCTAGAGGTTACTGAGGACCAGAATACTCATATTCCACCAAAATCCAAAACACTTAAACTATAAAACCTTGAAGGCCTCAATGTATATGAAAAACTTTAGATGGAATTGGCCTCACCACTATATCATGAGTCTGGGTTTTATCATCTATCGACCATGCCACTCTCAATTCGTTGTAAACAGTTAAAACTCTTCTGAGAGGAATAATCAAAATAAATAATGCAAATAAAGTTCAAAATAATTACAATATGAATTTAAATCCCATAAAAAATAATTAAATGTCAACTCTAAATATTATTCTATGAATGTAAAAAAATCAAATCAAAAAAGTCAATTTGAAAATATCACCAATTGAAAAAATTTAAAAATCACATATCAGGTTATACAATGTCAAAATATGACTCTCAAATTGAAAACCAAATTAAATTCCATACATCAATTTGAAAAAAAATTCATCACTCAAATTCATCTTTATTCCACACAAGTCCTCTAATTTTAGAATAAATTGGTTCTTCTCAAACACATTCCAATTTATAATTAAAAAAACCCTATAAAAATTATCATTGATTAGGTACATTTTTAAATTGAATGAAAACATAAATATCATAATCCATTTTAAAAAACTCAATTTATAATTCTCAAAAATTCAAATAAATATATAGTTATCATTAACAAACAACACACATTTGAAAAAAAATAGAAATTATATTTCAGAATCTGAAATCAACATATAATAAACTAGATAAAACTATCAAAGAAAAAATCAATAAATATTTAATACATCTTAAGGAAAATAAATAATGATCAGAAAATAGAAAATAATAACAGAGTTTAAAAATATCAAAAATTCTGAACTACACATGGTTTGGCCCCACGACATGGAGGGCAGTGGGATTATCATATGAGTCCTACTAGAAGTCACTAGAAATGCTTTCACAGTTTATACATGACTTTCTAGACTATACATAGCAACCTTGAAACCTTTTTTTATGTCAAAAATACCAATTTGACCATAGATTCCTCATGTGCAACATGATAAATTTGAAAAAAGAAATGCATGATTTTATTCCCGGAAAGAGAAACACATGATTCTCCAATGAAAACAAAAAACCCTAAAATAACTAGAGAATAATCCAAGGATTTTGAGAAAAAAATATCCGGGACCACAATGTAGCTCATCAATCCTTCCGAATATATTGTGATGAAGCACCTAACCTCAATTAAAACCTTTTTTTCGGATAATCCTACATATAAACAAGAAAACACAACAAAATAAAATGGATTGTTTGATAAAATTTTATCACAAACCATCCTAAGTCTTATCACCATCGTATTCCTGAACCAATTATTCACAAGGCCCAAAATGAAATTCCCAGTCCCCTTGGGCATGAAAAATTAGTTGGGAATTAAGAAAACTCAACATGGGAATGTTTTAACCAAATTAATATTTAACAAAATTAATTTATGAAATTAAAAAAAATTAAATTTCATGTCCTTACATTGGACATCCTAGACAGAGAGAGAAATGTTGGAAATAATAAACTAAAAAAATATGATGTCTATAAAAAATAATGTCACCAATAAACTCACAAACCCTGATTAACCTCTCCTATAATAAAAATACTCCAACATGATTTCATTACTTATTCCAATAGTAGTAATAGATACCATATATTCATAGAAATTAAAAAAAACTTAAGTTACATATGCGGTAAAAGAATATAAAAATAAAGTTAAACTAAAACAAACCTTATTAGGACTACGAAATTTACCATTTACCAATAGAACTAGAACACCCCACATGTAGAAATTGAAGGGATGAAACATGTCATTGGAAAATGGAAATACATGCATGAGAGACAATATAAATAGTAGTGATTCCAGAAGAGAGACCATTTCTTATTTCTTACCATTTAAAATAAAATCATTTATTATTACCATGAAAAATTAAATTTGAAAAAATATGGGTTTCCATTCATTTAAAATATAAATATTAGGATATTATCTCCCAAAACAATTTCTCTTTTTCATTTTCAAAACCATTTCTAAAGAGAAAAATTACATAAAAATACAATTACAAATAGTAACGTGAGGTGAAATAGTCATTTTAGTTGGATAGAATAATTGTATAAAAAAATTTTCAATGTACTAAAAGATAGATCAATGTAGGATAAAAATAAAACAATCAATGAATCAAGGGTTCCCATTCATAAAGGATTACAGTGTAATAATTATATAATTTGACTCAATTAAAGGTAAAATAGAGTACATGTAATATATTTATCTTGTAAAATTTCAAAACACAAAGTGATGTAACCCTAGACATACCCTATTTAGAACCATCTCATTTCCTATCAATGCAATCCATAATCTGTAATCCACCGAACATCTCATAAATAGACACACCTATGGGATAACCCACCATTTATATTCCCTACTTTGGGGAATCTATTCCGTCTAATTAAAACAACATAAAAACCATCTCTAAACTCCCACTAAGACCCTTGGATCTCATGAAATTTTAAAAATGTTATTTATGGTCGTCTTCAAATGATATGTCAACTATGTATTTAGGAACAACAATTTCATCTTTATATCACACCTCCTAACACCATCCGTACAAAGAACCACACTATACTTGGGTAAATCCATGAATGTTTTATATTTATAAAAAAATATTAAATGTACAATACTAGAATTAACATTTTGAGGCAACCGTTGACCATTTTTGGAAAACCACTTTTAGTCCAAAGCATTCATATTGTAAAACTACTGTTTACCCATATGAATATTGGTGTGTTAGTATATATATAAGTCCCCCACAACCAAATATAAATATTAACTCAACCACATGTGAATATATACAATTAGAAACCTATATATATGTGTGATTATATTTATATGTTTTTTTAAAAAGTTTAAGGTGATATAAAAGTTAATTACAAATTTAATCGAAAGTAATCATGCCATTAGGACCATTGGTAAGATTAGGTTAAAAGAATAAAAAATTCACTCTAATGTCAATTTAAATAATGGAATATATTTAAAAAATAAAACAAACACCCATGATGATTGGAATTTTAATACAAGTATGAAAACATGATTTACTAAAAAACCATGATAAATGACTGGAAAATAATTTAAAAAAGAATTGGGAAACCACATACATACAACAAAATGATTTTTAAATAATATATATATTTCCTAACATAATTACTATATATATTTAAATGACCAAGAAAATATATTTTTCATTTTAATATCTAATACATAGAGTTACCTAACTCAAATGTTGCGGAATCCTTCACCATCAAATAATGTTATATTAATATGACTTAGATAGGCCCTCATAAAACTTAGGAACCACGAATAGAACAAAATAAACACCTAATTCAATTTAGGTTTCACCATGGTCATGAACATTACATGCGAGTAAAAGAAAAAAATAGAGAAATGAGACAAGGATGGATTAAAAGAATAATAAATGTTATCCTAAAATGATAAAAAAAAATATTGAATTAAATTGGCCAAATTTAGGGTGAGGGAGGTGGTATGGAATGAAGGTCAGTGCCTCTACTGGTCATTAAGGGATAAGGGGTATTGTTTGTCATGAAATTTAGGATGAAAAGGCATTTAGTGTTTAAAAAAACATAATTCAAAAAAGCATAATTTTTAAATTTTTTGATGTTTTAAGATATGAAATGTTTGGAAAAACCATTCCCTGACCATGCACTTATACTGGAACACGTCGGTCATAATATATGGGATGAACATATGGTTTTGAAAACCATTCCCTTGATGTTTAGTTCGTGTCAAAAAATTGTAGAGTCTTTAAAATTGGATCCACAAGGTTTGTTGAACCATGTTCCCTAACCATGTTACATGATTTTAATTCCCCAAAACACTAAAATCATAGGAATGATACCCATAATGATAAAGAGAAATAATTAAAACCCAAAATTAAATAATATAATAGAGTAGTTTCAGGTTGGGGTGAGAAAACCCAAATAAAATTCCAAGAACAAGGATCCAATATATATGGGTCACCTTATTTCTATATTTTCTTACCCAATATACTTTAGAGGAACTTAGTAATTAATGTCACTTGCACAGAATAATCAAGGCCTTGAAATGTGTCTATTTTTAGGGAATCTATGAATTTTTATTTTAAGAGGTTTCATACTAATATCACCATTTTATTATATATCTCACAAAAAATTAAAATATTTATTCTCATGAAATTTTTGTTATCTTAAGTTTTATCAACTTGTGTATTCATTCTTCTAATGATTCGTTGTTTGATTTTTTCACCCCATAAAATAATGTGTTCACAATACTTAAATGTTTAAATCTTTACACTACCAAAACATTTTACTAAATTTTGAATAAATAGAATCCATCCATATTTATTCACAAATGAATGTGTCATGGTTATAAGATATACAAAATTCTCATGTTAATGAATAATGTTATATGAGGTTGTAAATATCCACTTGAGTATGCATGGACTGAAAGATATCATATCCCTTGCCATTATATGACAAGGTATAAACATATTGGATAGAGGATGGAATTACCCTAATCTACTCTCATTGTGGGTGGGGGATTTATTCAGGATATAATTCCATTCATGATATCTCAAAAAAACTAATATGCATATGATATATTCAATAACAATTCTCCCTACGCTAAAAAAACTAAGGTTAATGTAAATGGATTATAAATATTATAGAGTCACACCAACCATGAAATGGATGTCTCTATATCCTAAAATCATTTCATTACAAAAATGTCACGTACATAATATTCATGTTTCAAGAAAAATATAAAAAAACTTAATATTAAATGGATTTAACAAATAAATATATTTTTTATTTAATTTCCAAAGTCTAAGATAATAATATGAAATTTATTTATTTTAGTTATTCTAGAAAAATATTATTTTATAAATCCTAACACTTATTATTTATAAAAATATATAAACTATAAGTTCAATAAAAAATATTTCAAATTAAATTAATTTTTTTGTTTAATTCATCATAAAATTTGGATAACCCTTTACATAATGTCAAGGAGGGTCCCCATGATATGATATCTCATAACATAATTTCAAGGTACATGAAGCACGTGAAATTAAATTCCACAACTATGTAATTTCATCGTTCATAACATAGTAGAAATTACAGTACCAAAAAATATAATTTCTATTATAGTACGACACATTAAGTTCATAGTCAGCATAATTTTTAAGGATTACTACACATTATGTTGACACCAACTATCCTATTAAATTTCCAAAAAATAATAACCACTTATAGTCTGTGAGGAAACACACTAAATTATCTTAATAACATATGTTACATGTCACAATCGACATTTTTTTTACCACTTAATGTTATATCGGTTAACAATTCATATTATGTTATCATAACAATGTAATGTCAAATAGAAAATAAATGATATGTTATCTCAAAAACATATCCATAGGTATTTTCCTTATATTATATTAAAAAATAACAAAATATTAATTTTTTAAGATATAGGGTAGTTTATATATAACATTTTCAATGTTAAATATGTAAAAATAACATATTAATCTATATTGAAAATGGATCGGATAAAAATGATTAATTTTAGCGGATCACCTCATAAAAACTTGAAACAATAAAATACATGACACATCTCAAAATATATCATTAGTAATCATCATTTGGGGTATTTTTGAATAAAATTATAATTCTATAGTTATTTTGTAGACTATATATCGATGATTTACTATTGATGATGATCACACAATTAGATAAATAAGATTTTATCCACATGAGGGATTACACGTGCCTTTAGATCCCATAATTCTTATCGAGGTCCCTTTATATTCTAAGGGGTTCTATTAACATCAAAAATACTATAAATTATGATATTAGAATAATAGGGGCTTGAATAACCTCACATTTTTACAACATTTCATCTACAAAAAATCTCATACCATTTATGTATCCATCCTGATGCTCATTATTTAATGAAAATTGTCGACCATATAATCTATATCTTGTTTTATATCAAGGAATATGTTACTTATTGTTGGAATTTCACTAAATAAAATCCTTCAATAAAATTCTGATTAATTGTTTAATCCGTTAATATTGAATTATATGTAAAGAATTATATCGTAGATGATGTATTGGCAGTTCCAGTTGAAACAAAACAATATGTTGGGTGAAACATTGTATTATGTTACATTACATGCACTCTATGATAGATTGTCACAAACTTATTCTTTCTAATTTCCCTGAGAATTTGTGGAAATTGTATTTTCAATCTCATTCTTAAGTATATTTCGTCATGAAATGAATCCTTAAGTCATATGTATATTATGAAAAAAAAATTAGGAACATACAATGAGAATGAACTGTATATATTTTTAAATGTGGTTATTTACGTTTTAAATAACAATATCATTCCACTAGTGTTGACTCCCCATGGTCATTCCAATACAGGGGTGATCTGCAAGGTTGCCCGTATAATTCCTCAAAAGGTGCCATCCCAATGGTGGTGTGATAGCTGTTGTTGTAGGAAAACTCCACCAAAGGTAAGTGATCCTCCCAACTACGACTGAAGTCGAGGACACGAGCACTCAATATTTGCTCGAGGGTCTGAATGGTTCGCTCAGTCTGGCCATCCTTTTGAGGATGGAAGGTGGTTCTCAGATGAAGCAACATCCTGAAAGCCTACTGCAACCCCTTCAATAGCCGAGAAGTAAATCGTGCATCATGATCGGAAACAATAAAAGAAGGTAATCCATGTAGCCACACAATATCCTACACATAGAGGCATCCCAAGCACTCTACTGAAGCCTTCTCTCTGATCGGTAGTAAGTGGGTTGACTTGGTGAGTTAGTCAATGATCACCCAAATCAAGTCGTGAGCCCTGGATGTACGTAGAAGTCCTATCACAAAGTCCGTGGATATCACATCCCACTTCAACTCTAGGACCTCTAAAGGTTTAACCAAGCCTGCTGGTACCTGGTGCTCACCCTTCACCTACTGACAAGTGAGGCACCAAGAGACAAACTCTATAACTGCCTTCTTCATCACCAGCCACCATTTCTATCGCTGTAGATCCTGGTACATCTCTGCCACTCCTGGATGTACCACTAGTGGGGATGTGTGGAGCTGCCTAAACACTTCCTCCTGAAGTTACACTGGCACCATTGTACTTCCTCTAAAGAGGATTATGTGCTCCCCACCTTCAGAAAATCCATTAGGTGCCAGCCCTGTGGATATCTGAGCATGTCGTGTCTTGCAGTCAGCATCTCCACACCGCACCTCCTTGACTCGCTGAATAAGTGGGGGAGTGACTGTAAGAGACTGTAGAAAGACGGATCCATATCAATCTATGATGGATATATATAAATTTTCCAGCTACTCTGTCTTCTCACCTAAAAGATTTATACCGGATCTCCTGAGGAGTGCATCTGCTACAACATTCCCCTTCCCAAAAGTGTAGACTATCTTGAAGTCATAGTCCTGGAGGAACTCAAGCCAACACCATTGTCTCAGGTTCAGGTCCATATTAGAGATGATATACCTGAGACTGTGGTTGTTAGAGTAGACTATTAAATTCTCTCCCATTAGATATTGCAGCCACATCATCAAGGCGAAGAACACTACTTCTAACTACAGACCACGGGTGGCGTAGTTCTTCCCATGATATCTCACCTGACGATAACTATAAGTGATCACTACTCGGTCCTGCATCAGGACACATCCAAGCCTGTTCCATGACGCTTCATAGTAAACTACATACCCTACACCCTCCTCTGAAAGCATCAAGATTGGGGCACTAGTCAGCCTCTACCTCAGCTCCTGAAAGCTCTGATGGAATCTCTCCGACCACATGAAGGGTTTCCTTTTCTTTGTCAAGGCATATAGTGGTGCTGCAACTTGGGAGAAGTCTGGAACGAATCTCTGGTAGTAACCAGCCAAACCCAGGAAACAACGTACATTTGTCACATTACTCGGTGGCTCCCATGATATTACTGCCTCAATCTTAACTGCATCCACTGCAACTCCAGCCTCCAAGATGACATTTCCCAAAAAGTGAAACTCTTGTATCCAAAACTTTCACTTTGAGAGCTTCCAATAAATATGGTTCCCTCTGAGTATATTCAGTATCTCCCGAAAATGGTAGGCATGCTCCTCCTTAATAGTCGAGTAGATCAAAATTTCATCGATGAAGAATATGAAAAAACAATCATGGTATGGCCGGAAAATCCTCTTCATGAGTCCCATGAACACTGCAAGAGAGTTGGATATGCCTAAAGGCATAACCAAGAACTTGTAGTTGTTAAACTGACATCATAAGGCCATCTTCTGCACATCCTCGTCTTGAATTCTGAGCTGGTGATAGCCTGATATGAGGTCTATCTTCGAGAACCAACGTGCTCCCTTCATCTAATCAAATAGGTCATCAATTCTTGGGAGTGTGTACATGTTCTTCAGGGTCACCTAGTTCAGTCGACTATAGTCGACACAAAGCCTCAAATATCCATCCACCTTCTTGGCGAATAGAATCAGGGATGATTAGGGGGAAACACTAGGCCAGATGAATCCCTTCCCTTGAAAGTCCTCCAGATGTACCCACATCTCACAAAGCTTAGCGGGAGCCATCTGATATGATGGTGGAGGTATCAGTGATGTCCCGGGGAAAATTTCAATGTAAAAGTCCACCTCTCTTTGAGGGGGTAGTCTTGGGACATCGTTAGGGAAAATATCTGCATTTTGGTCCACCACTACCAGATAGCTCGGACTCTACACATCAACTTCTTTGAGGGTAAGAAAAGAAAACTGATGATTGATCGGCTAAACCCACCTCTGTGTAAGTCTATCATGTGCTTCAAAGGCTACATATTCACCAGTGAATGTAAACCTAGTCTCATTCGTGCGGACACACCACACTTTGTCCCTAATACAGTCGATCTAGGCATGGACTGTAGATAACCATTCCATACCCAAGATGACGTCGTAAGGCCTCGACGCCGCTACGAGGAGATCCTAGATGAAACTCTCACCTCCTAGAGTAAGGTCAGACTGTCGGTACCAGTGTGTAATCATTGAGTCTTCTCCCATAAGAGTCTATACCCATAAGGATCAAGACAAAGGCTCTGTCAGAATCTTCGATCTCCAAACGAGGTTGGTGGCCATGAAAGAGTGACTGGAACCTGTGTCTATAAGAACTGCAGCTAAGGTGGAGTAGACACAGACCGTACCTCGAATCATCTCCGGAGCACCATGATCGTAAGCCTCAGCTGCCCAGAGTTGAGCTCTCTCCTATCCACTTACTCCCTACAGTAGGGGGGGACCTCTAGGTGGTGGTGGTGGTAACACCTTGTAACGTCGTCCACTGCCAACTGCACAACCAGTTCCTCTGCCACGTCTGCCTGCACCCTGCAGATCGCCTCGATCAATCCTCTTCTTTTACCTCTACCTGGAAGGTCCCTCAACTATCTGCGGATCATCCGAATATTGGTTCGTATAGTCACAAGCCATGTGACCCTGCCCACCACATGTGAAACAATGTATGTTCCTTGAATGACTTTCTCTGTCTCATGTTCCACACACAACCGAACCCGAGTCCCGACATCGTCCACCTGATGGTCTGGTCCACATGGATCTCTTCAACATCTTTCTACTTCCTACTGCAGTATACTCCGCTATGTAAAACTCGATGGTGGGTCTCACTACTAGTGAATTCTCAGTAAGTAAACTCTCCACTAAGAGGGCTCTCTCCAACACCCCTTCCTGCGTCGGGATACTGAGGGAGATTATTGAAGCCCTGATCTCTCACCTGAGCCCCTGATCGAAGGTATGGGCCTTGAATAATGGGTCCAGCACCATATCTCTGGAGTGTCATGAGAGGTCGGTGAACCTCACTGAGTACTGAGACACCATCACACTACCCTTATGTAGATGAAGTAGCTCATGTATCTGCACTACACGTAAGGTGGAATGGACACACTCCGCCTGAAACAGACTCTCTAAGTCTGTCTAGAGTAGTGTCTCCTCATCATGCACCTGGAGCATCAGGATCTACCATCTACCTACTACTGCCTAAAGATGACTCGCGGCAAGGATCAACAGAAGGTCGGCTGGAGTCCATACCGGTCTGAAGACTCTCACCACATCCCCCAGCCAATACTCAACTACCTATGGGTCAATCTCACCCCTGATCCTTGGTGGCCTCTGGTGCTGGAACTCGTGTAACGCACTCAGGCGGTGTGAACTCTCTGCTACTGGGGCTAGTGGAATCGATGGCCCAACGGGTAGTGGTATCACCTGTGCCTCCACTGTGATATGTCCCTGAAACAAGGCCTCGTCGCTCGTTGGGATGCCATATCATACCAAGCATGGGTCCCTTGTTGGATGTCTCCATAGGGGCATCATGTAAAAAAATAGGTTCTCCATGGTCAAAAAGTTATTCCTGGGGAGCTGACTCAAAGAGATCACTATGAAAACTCTTCAAAACACACAAGCAATATGTTTTTTCGTGCACTGAGTCGGAAATCAGACGTCAGGGTCCTGGTGTATGGATACATCAGCCACCGCACCAACACTGGACTCCGTGAACTGAAAACCACACTCAGTACCCTTAGCATTTTTTATTCAAAGAAAATATTAGAGTCATAAGTTCTATCATACAACCGACACCTCTGATTTCTATTTGTTCTGACCCATCCCCCGGGACCTATTCCGTGACTACCCAAAGCCCACCTTCCACAGGCCAGGGGCTGAAGACTAGCACCAAAGGTGTAATTCCCTAAATCTGGGAAGGCCTTGCCTTTATAACTGTAAACACACACACAAAAAATCATACATCTGGATATGAATCACTAAGAAATACTATATAACAAAAGATTCCTAAAAAGTAAATGGGTCGGAAATATAATCCCAACCGTAAAGTATATGTACAACAGAAAAGGGAAAAAATAACTAAAAGATGAAAAGAAGATCATGGATCATCCACCATGGATCCAACCTGATGGGTATGTATAGATATCCTCCACAGCACTCCACATTCTTCAGTATCCTCCAGGTATCGCCTCGTCATGAGGTCCACCTCTGGGCACCATCCAGTCCTAGTACACACAGCCTCAGTCAGTGTTGTCCATCGTCAGCATACACAACACAACGAGGTGCGGGCATAGCCTGTGCATGTGTGAGTATAACGACACTCAGTAGGGACCTAGAGACCCTCAAGGTCTCCCAAAATCCAACAAGGACAAACCAAAAGGTATGAAATAAACAGTTAACCCAACATAGGTATATGACCATACTTATACCTAATTTATCATGTAATCCATCTCAATCATAAGGTAAACACAAAATTTACTGACTCAACTCACATAGGTATAAAACTTATGTACAGGGATAGAGATGATCATATGTAGCCACTGAATCATCTATTATGTCAAACCCACACAGGATCCAGGAATAGAAATCAGAACTTTCGAACCCACACAAGATCCAGGAATAGTAAACAGTGTTGTCAAACCCACACAGGATCCAGGAACAGTCGTCGAAGCTGTGAAACCCACACATGATCCAGGAACAATCGGCAGTGCTGTCGAACCCACATAGGATCCAGGAACAGTCGTCAATGTCATTGAACCCACACATGATCCAGGAATAGTCGTCAGGGCACAGCCAGCCACAACGTTCTGCACAAAGAATTCTTGATTCTGGGATAGTTCGCTCCTCAATACAAGAGTCGATACATCAACTACCACAAAGTCTCAAGAAGGAGTATCTAAAAGGTCCCTCCACATCAGAGAGGGAAAAACCAAAAAATTCAAGTCCATGACAGAGAGGATGATATGACCAAGCCTATTACCAAAAAGTACAAGGCTTGTTGGAATAAGGCACACGACATGTAGTCAGGCTCCGTTTACTGCCTGTTTGCAATGACTCATGTCGAAAGGGTGGTCGTGTAGAAAAAGTAATTACACGGCGTGTGGTATGGTGACACGCTGTGTCCATGAAATAGGGGTTGACTCCATGTACACTAGCCATGTGCCCGTACATGACTTCAACCCGTGTTCTCCATCCTGTGTAACTGGTACACGTGGTAGCCCATGTCACTGGACATTCTTGGCCATGTGGTGGAGTACAAGTCTTTGTACTTCACCCCGTGTCTGTGTATCCTCAGGATACATGCCGAGTCTCACAAATCCAACTCTGCCAAGCAGTTTGAAAAGTACACGTTGTGTTTCTAGGACATGTAATTCTTCACGTGCCAGTGTATTTCTCAGAATACACACTGAGTATCGCGAAGCCTCCTCTGACAAGCTACGTAGAGAGTACACACCGTGTGACCTGGGTCACACCCCGTGTGAAACACGTCTGACACCCGAAACCCTAACCTTAGTAAGCCCATACTATAAGGCGTCTTCTTCGGAAGCACACGCCGTGTATTCTAGAATTTTCTCGAAATGATGCTTCTAGCCAGTACACCTCCTATGATGGTTGTTCTTTATTCTGACAGTCTAATCTCCAAGAAAATGAATACTCTAGGTTTCCCCATAGACCTGAAAATATTACCGGCATTTTTGGGCCACCGGTCGGCTGTGAAAACAATTTAAGATTCTCCTACTTGAAGAACGGTCGAAGTATGGTCTTCCCAGTCTATTCTGATCTGTCACCCATTATCTTCATCACACCTCCGCTAGGTCATCGTGATATTGGGTCTTCAATTTTTTTGGAATCGTTGCATCAACCAACGAACCCCAAATGTTCCATTGTTCATCACCCAAGAAGAATGTGAAGAACACACCACAAGAAAATACGTTGGAGGAATCAGGCCATTTTAGTTTATCCCGGTCCCTCCGCATTAGTTTGATAGCAAGCGGTTCATGAGGAATTAAAACAACATATTAGGAACAAGAATAACATTTATCAAATCAAACACACCCCTACCATTGTTCATTGGTCATCGACATTGGTGCGAGAAGGAGGGCGTCGGTTAATTGTAGATGAACACGTTCTACATTGAAAGATGTTCTGAAGAAGGAAGTCGAAGACGATCCGTGCTAGCATTCTACGTTGGAAGAACACGTTCTTCTTTCTTCATTCATCATTGATGAGAGATTTTCTCTCCAAACACTCTCCTTTCTCCCAAGCTCCACCAATAGATAATTTCCAATCCAAAATAATGGATTAATTTAATCTATTATTTAATTTTTGGCACGAAATTCAAAATGTGTGGATTAATAAAATGTGAAGTATTTGGTACATTAAGTGTTAGGGGAGTTGGAGAGGCTCCCCTACACTTAAGGGAAGGTGGAGGGTTTCTCCCTATTTAAGGGGAGTTTCAAGGGGGGTTTTACCCCAGGTGGTCCCCACCACAATAAACAAGAAAAGGAGGTTTAGAACATGGGTGGGCCCCACCTCCATAACCTCTCATGAGAGGTTAAGGTGTGGTGGTCCACACCTCTATCCTCCATATGGATGTTTTAACCAACTAATAAAAATAAAGTTTACACAACCTTATTTTTATTTAAAACATTCTCCAAAAACCCCAAAACTATCCTTTATTCTCAACCAACTACTATCAAGATGAAAGTTGTCATAACCGAATACCGGCACTGAAAGTTCAATGGGGCCCTCAGATTTCAATTCTGAGAACAGGTCCAAAAGTTTTAAAAACCCGCTTGTACAGTTACATAACGTACCTAAAAAAACTTCATAAATCGATTCTGGGCACAACGGGCCTCAGAATCAGGCACCGTTAGTTTTCTCAGACTTGTAAAGTTCCCATGTATTTAAGTAAAAAATTCCAATGGAAATTCCAGTCTTTACATTCTCCCCACCTCAGGGCTTTACGTCCCCATAAGCTACAACTCAAACTAAGGGAACAGGTCAGGATACTGATCGTGCATCTAATTCTCCCTCTCCCAAGTTCTCTCTTGGAGGTCCCAGTGCTGCCAATGAATGTGCACCAGAGGTATCGACCATCCATGATGGACCTGCTCCTGCTGATCCTCAATATCTACTGGAACCTCCATAAAAGTCACCCCATCTTCGACGTCCAAATATTCATGGTTGAGGATGTGGGAAGGGTCGTGCATGTATCTACTCAGATGAGATGCATGTAAGATGTCGTGCACCCGGTCCAACTGAGGTGGAAGAGCCAGGCGATAAGCCACCTCGCCTACTCTACTGAGGACATGTAAAGGTCCAATGATTCTCAGAGATAACATTTCCACCTCGGCCAAATATCTATAATCCTTGTTGAGGTGAGACCCATAGAAATACATGGTCTCCAACCTCAAACTCTAGAGGTTTCTGTCTCCTATATTCATGCGACATCTGCCTTCTATGTGCAGTTTTCATCTACTCCTGGATGATCTGCACCTTCTTCATGTTACCTCATACCATCTCTTTTCCCAATAGTGCTGACTCCCCAGGGTCAGTCCAGCACAAGGGGGATCTACAAGGTCACATGTATAACACCTCAAAAGGTGCCATCCCAATGGTGGAGTGATAGCTATTGTTGTATGAAAACTCCACCAATGGTAAGTGATCCTCCCATATGCGACCGAAGTTGAGGACACAAGCAAAATGTATGGCCTCGAGGGTCTGAATGGTCCACTCAGGCTGGCCATCCATTTGAGGAAGGAAGGTAGTTCTCGGACGAAGGTACATCCTGAAAGCCCCCTGAAACCCCTTCCATATCCAAGAAGTAAATCATGCATCACGATCAGATACAACAGAAGAAGGTACTTCATATAGCCGCACAATCTCCTACACATAGAGGCATCCCAAGATCTTTACTAAACCCTACTCTCTGATCGGTGGGAAGTGGGATGACATGGTGAGTTGGTCAACGATCACCCAAATCGAGTCATGACCCCTGAATGTATGCGTATTTCTTGTCACGAAGTCCATGGATATCACATCCCACTTCCACTCTAGGACCTCTAAAGGCTGAACCAAACCTGCTGGTACTCTTTGCTCTGCCTTCACCTACTGACAAGTGAGGCACTGAGAGTCAAACTCTAAAACTTCCTTATTCATCCCCGACCACCAGTGTTGTCGCCAGATATCCTGGTACATCTTCTCCACTCCTAGATGTACCGCTAGGGGGGGATTTTGGAACTCCTTCAAGACTTCCTCATGATGTGACACTAGAACTATTGTATGTCCTATTAAGAGGATTACGTTCTCCCCACCTTTAGAAAATCCATCAGTTGCTGGCCCTGTGGATATCTGAGCACGTCATGTCTCGTAGTCAGCATCTCCACATACTGCCTCCCTGACTCGCTGAAGAAGTGGGGGAGTGAGTGTAAGATACTGTAGAAATGATTATCCATCTCTATCAGTAAATGATATCTATAAACGAGCCAACTAGTCTATCTTCTCGCCTAGCAGATATATACTGGATCTCATGCTGAGTGCATCTGCTACAACATTCTCCTTCCCAGGAGTACAGACTATCTTGAAGTCATGGTCTTGGAGGAACTCAAGACATCACTGTTATCTCAGGTTTAGGTCTATCTGAGAGATGATATACCTAAGACTCTGGTGGTTAGAGTAGACTGTGAAACTCTCCCCCATCAGATAGTGCCGCCACATCTTTAAGGAAAATACCACTACTGCTAACTCTAGAGCATGGGTGGCGTAGTTCTACTCATGTTGTCTCAGCTGAGAAGAACCATAAGCGATCATTGCTCACTCCTACATCAGGATAAATCCTAGTCTGGTCACTGATGTGTCACAGTAAACTATGCACCCTACGCCCTCCTATGGAATCCTCAAGATGGGGGCACTAGACAGCCTCTACCAGAGTTCCTAAATGATCTGCTAGAATCTCTCTGACCACATGAATGGTTTCCCCTTATTCTTCTTCAAGGCTAATAGTGGTGACACAACTCTAGAGAAGCCTGGAATGAATCTATGGTAGAAACCAGCCAAACCCAGGAAGCATCGTTCCTCTGTCACACTACTGGGTGGCACACAAGAAATTACTGCTTCAATCATCACTGGATCCACTGCAACTTCAGCCTCTGAGATGACATGTCTCGAAAATTGAACATCTCAGATCCAAAACTGGCACTTCGAGAGCTTCCCATAAAGCTGGTGCTCTCAGAGTGTATCCAGTATCACCTACAAATGGTAGGCATTCTCCTCCTTGGTAGTTGAGTAGATCAGAATTTCATCGATGAATAATATGACAATGTGATTGAGGTATGGCAAGAAAATCCACTTCATGAGTCCCATGAGCATTTCTGTAGTGTTGGTTATACTGAAAGGCATAACCAAGAACTCATAGTATCCGAACCGACATCTAAAGTTCATCTTCTGCACATCCTCGTCTCGAACTCTGAGCTGGTGATAGCCTGATCTGAGGTCTATCATCAAGAACCACCATGCTCCCTTCATCTGATCAAATAGGTCGTCAATCCTTGGGAGCGGGTAAATGTTCTTCATGCTCACCTGGTTCAGGCGATGGTTGTCAACACAAAGACTCAAACATCCATCCGCCTTCTTCGCGAATAGAATTAGGGCTGCTCGGGGAGAAACACTAGGTCAGATGAATCCCTTCCCTAGCAACTCTTCCAGATAGACCCACAGCTCACGAATCATAGAGGGAGCCATATGATATTCTGGTTTAGATATCAGTGTCATCCTGAGGTAATGGTCAATGTAAAATTCTACCTCTCTTTGAGGGGGTAGTCTTAGGACATCGTCAGGGAAAATATCCACATTCTAGTCCATCACTTCCAAATAGCTCGGAATCTGCACATCAACTGCTCTAAGGGTAAGGCAAGCCAACTGATGAGTGATTGGATGCACCCTCCTTGGAGTAAGTCTGTCTTCCACTAAAAAGGCTCCCTTTTTTCCAGTGAAGTTAAACCTAGTCCCACCGATGCAGACACACCACACTTTGTTCCTCATACAGTTGATCTGAGCATGGACAATAGATAACCAGTCCATACCTAAGATGACGTCGTAAGGCCTTGACGCTGCTACGAGGAGATCCCAGTCGAAGCTCTCACCTCCTAGAGTATGCTCACACTACCAGCACCAGTGTATAATTGTTGAGTCTACTCCCGTAAGAGTCTCTAGCAATAAGGATTTAGAAAAATGCTCTTTTGGAATCTCCGAGATCCGAACAAGGAAGGTGGAAATGAAAGAGTGACTGGAACCTATGTCTATAAGAACTGTAGCAAAGGTGGAGTAGACACAGACCATACCTCGAATCATCTTATGATCACCATGATCGTAATCCTCATCTGCCTGGAGATGAGATCTCACCTGTCCACCTGCTCCCTACGTTCGGGGTGGACCTCCTGGGGGTGGTGGTGGTAACACCTAAATTATGTCGTCCATCACCAGTTGCATGACCAACTCCTCTGCCACGTCCGCATGTAACCTGTGGATCGCCTCGATTGAACCTCTGCCTCTACCTAGGAGGTCCCTTAACTGTCTACTGATCATCCGACTAGTGGGTTAGACAGTCACGAGCCATGTGACCTTGTCCGCCGCATGTGAAACAATGCATCTTCCTCATATGACTAGTTATGTCTTGTGTTCCTCGCACAACAGAACCCGAGTCCTGAGGACATCCACTAGATGGTCTGGTCTGATTGGATCTCTGCGATATTTGTCTGCTTCCAACTGAAGAAAACTCATCTATGTGACGCTCGGTGGTGGGTCTCGCTGCTGGTGACTTCTCATAAAAGAAACTCTTCACTATGAGGGCTCGCTCCAACAACCCTGCCTACATCGGGATGCTGAGGGAGATCATCGGAGCACTGATCTCTCGCCCGAGCCCTAGCATGAAGGTCCCGACCCTAAAGAATGGGTTGTTCACCATATCTGTGGAGTTTTGCGATAGATTGGTGAACCTCACTGAGTAATAATCCACCATCATGATACCCTACTATAGATGAAGTAGCTCATGTATCTGCACTACACGTAGGGTTGATGGGACAAACTCTGCCTGAAATAGGCTCTCGATGTCTTCCCGGAGTAGTGTCTCCTCATCATGCACCTAGAGCATCCGGCTCAACCATCTGCCAACTCTTGCCTGAAGAAGACTCATATCAAGGATCACTAGAAGGTCGGCTAGTGTCCATACCAGTCTGAAGACTCTCACCACAGCACCCAGCCAATCCTCTGCTACCTGAGGGTTCATCTCACCCCTGATCTTGGGTGGTCTATGGCGCTAGAACTCGTGCTACGTGCTCATACGGAGTTCACTCTCTACAGCTGGGGCTAGTGGCATAGGTGGCCCATTGGGTAGTGGTACCGCTGGTGCCTCCACTATGATATGGCCCTGCACCATGGCCTCATCGCTCGGTGGGTAGCCATCTTGTATAAATCCTGGATCACTGGTTGGATAGCTGTGTGGAGGCATCCTGTAAAGAAACAGGTTAGCCGTGGTCAAAAAGTTATACATAGTGAGCTGTCTCAAAGAGATCACAATGAAAAGTCTTGAAAGGACACATGCAATCAGTGTTTTCTTGCACTGAGTCGGAAATTAGAAGTCAGGGTCCTGGTGTATGGATACGTCGGCCGTTGAACCATCACTGGACTCCCTAAACTGAAAACCACAATCAGTAACCTTAGCACTATTTCTTCACACAAAAGATCAGAGTCCTAAGTTCTGCAGTAGAATAGACTCCTCTTATACCAATTTTTCATGACCCGTCCCCCAGGACCTGTGTCATGACTACCCCAAGCCCACCTTTAATTGGCCAGGGGCTGGAGACTTGTACGAAGGGCATAATTCCATAAATCTGGGAAGGTATTTCCTTTAAAACTATAAACACACACACAACCATGTACACAGATAGATAAGAAACACTAAGAGAATTTGTATAGAAAGAGCGACCTAAAAATTAAATGGGTCAGAAATACATGCCCAACTATAACGTACATGTACAACTAAAAAGGGAAAAAATAGCTGAAAGATGAAAATCAGCTCCTAGATTGTCCACCATAGATCCAACCCAATGGGTAGGTACAGATAGCCTCCTCATCACTCCATGTCTGTTAGTCTCCTCTGGGTAACGACTCGTCATGATGTCCACCTCCAGGCACCGTCCAGTCCTATTTCACTCAGCCTCGTTCAGCGTTGTCTATC
Organism: Viscum album; assembly: GCA_963277665.1. Taxonomy (NCBI): domain Eukaryota; kingdom Viridiplantae; phylum Streptophyta; class Magnoliopsida; order Santalales; family Viscaceae; genus Viscum; species Viscum album. The sequence continues at coordinate 1,231,815,983 of OY728120.1, forward strand.
ATCTGCATCCAACACAACGAGGTGCGGGCATAGCCCGTGCAGGGGTGAGTATAACGATAGTCAGTTGGGACCCCGAGACCCTCAATATCTCACAAAATACATCAAGGATAAACCACAAGTTATGAAATCAACAGTTAACCCCACATAGTTATATGACTATACATATACCTATGTTATCAAGTAACCATATCAATCATGGGGTAAAGACAAAAGTTACTGACTCATCTCAAAGAGGTATACAACTTCTGTAGAGAGATAGATATGATCAGATTTTTCCACTGAATCATATATTCCGTCAAACCCACATAGGATACTGGAACCGAAATCAGAACTTTCGAACCCACACAGGAACCAAGAACAGTAAATAGAGATGTGTAACCCACATAGGATTCAGTAATAGTGGTTAAATTTGTCGAACCCACAAAGGATCCAGGAAGAGTCATAAGTGCTATCGAACCCACATAGGATCTAGGAATAGTCATCAGTGCTGTCCAACCCACATAGGATCTAGGAACAGTCATCAGTGCATAGCCAACCACAGGGTTCCTAACAATGAATTCTTGATTCCAGGAGGGTCTGCACCTCAAGCAAAGATTCGATACATCAACTTCCACAAAGTCCCAAGAAGAAGTATCTCAAAGGTCTGGCAACATCATAGTGGGAAAAATAAAACTCAATTCCAAGACACAGCGGACAAGATGACAAATCCATTTACCAAAAAGTACATGACGTGTCAGAATAAGGTACACGCCACGTAGTCAGACCTCGGGTACTGCCCATGTACAATGACCCATGTCGAAAGGCTAGTTGTGTAGAAAAAGTAAATACATGGCGTGTGGTATGGTTACCCTCCATGTCCAAGAAAATCGGGTCGACTCCGTGTGTGCTGGCCATGTGCTCGTATATAGCCTCAACCAAGGTTCTCCAACCCGTGTAACTGGTACACGGGGTAGCCCATGTCATTGGCCTTGCCTGACCATGTGGTGTAGTACATGCCCATGTACTTCACCCCGTGTCCGTGTATCCTCGGGATTCACACCGAATCTCATGAAGCTGCCTCTGCCAAGCTGTGTGAAGAGTACACGCCATGTCACTAGGCTGTGTAATTCTTCCTGTGTCTGTGTATTTCTCATAATAAACACTGAGTCTCATGAAGCCGCCTCTACCATGCTACGTACAGAGTACACGCCGTGTGACCTAGGTCACATGCCATGTGATACACGTCTGACACCCAAAACCCTAACCATCATACACCCGTACTACACGACATCTTATTCGGATGTACAGGCTGTGTATTCCAGAATTTTCCAGAAATGACGCTTCTGGCCAGCACGCCTCTCGTGATGCCCGTTCTTTGTTCTAACGGTCCAATCACCAATAAACTGCAAACTCTAGGTCTCTTCGATGTTCTGAAAACAATACCGGCATTTTCGGACCTCCGATCGGCTCAAAAAACATGTTATGATTCTCTAGATCGAAGAACAGTCGAAGAACAGTCTTCCCGATCCAGTACAATCTGTCACCCGCCATCGTCGTCGCACCACCGCTAGGTCGTCGTTATGTTGGGTCTTCAATTTTTTTGGAATCATTGCATTGCACAACAGACCCACACCATTCCATTGTTCATCACCCAAGAAGAACGCGAAGAACACACCATAAGATAATATAATAGAGGAATCTGGCCATGTTAGTTTGGCCTGGTCCCTCCATATTAGTTTGATAGCAAGCGGTACAAGAGGAATTAAGAAAACTTATAAGGAAGAAGAATAATGTTGATCAAATCAAACACACCCCTACCTTTGTTCCTTTATCATCGATGTTGGCATGAGAAGGCGTACGTTGATTCGTTGTAGATGAACACGTTCTATGTCTAAGGATGTTCCAAAGAAGGAAGTCGACGATGATCCTTACTGGCGTTCTTCGTTCTTCGTTCTTTTTTGGTGAGAGATTTTCACTCCAAACTCTCCCCTTTCTCCCAAGTTACACCAAAAGGAAATTTCCAACCCAAAATAATGGATTAAGTTAATCTATTATTTAATTGTTGGCACTAAATTCAAAATGGGTGGATTAATTAAATGTGATGGATTTGGCACATTATGTGTTAGGGGAGTTGAAGAGGCTCCCCTCCACTTAATGGAAGGTGGAGGTTTTCTCCCCATTAAAGGGGAGTTTCAATGGGGTTTAACCCCAGGTGGTCCCCACCACAATAAATAAGAAAAGGAGGTTTAGACCTCAGGTGGGTCCCACCTCTATAACCTCTCATGGGTGGTTAAGGTGTGGTGGTCCCCACCTCGAACCCCGATATGGAGGTTTTAACCAACTAATAAAAATAAAGTTTACACAACCTTATTTTTTATTTAAAACATTGTCTAAAAACCCCAAAACTATATTTTATTCTCGACCAATTATCGTTGAGATGAATGTCTTATTAAGAGAATATCGGCGCTCCGAGTTCAACGGTGCCCTCAGATTTCAATTCTGAGCACCAATTCAAAAGTTAGAGAAACCCACTTGTAGGTTTACTGAACATACCTGAAAAAACATCATAAATTGATTCTAGCCACACCAGGCCTCGAAATCACGCGCCTTCGGTTTTCGCGGACTCATAAGATTCCCATCCAAGGGGTCTCCCAATGGGAAATAGTATCTCTCCTATGGAGGTATGAAAATATAACCCATGAAAATCACATCTCAATAATATCTGATATATACCCAACATGTTTAAAAAGAATTAAAAACTCTAAATATGTTAGGATATTTCATCCAAGGGATCCATAAATCAAAACCCCTTGTTTAACCCAAGACACTAATATAAAGGTATTAATAATAATTACATTCATAAAAACAATTATTGAAGGTTTTTCAATTTAACTCGAGTAATTAGACCATGGGACACATTTTTGTTAATGCATTCCAATGGAGAATAATAATTTTATTCATAGTCACTACTAAAAAATTGAGAAATAATAGTGTAGGCCATTATCAGCGATGGAAAAGTGAGTCGATAAAGCTTCCATTTATCAGTGTTATAACAAGTGCTAATACATGGTACCTTTTATTTTCACAATTTTCTTGTAGTTATACAAGGCACTTTTTATCAACACTTTATTTTTAGCACCAAAAAATGAATCATTTATCAGTTATTCTTTAGCATAGATAAAAGATATAATAAAATAATATATTTACATAATTTTAAAAATAAAAAACCTTTGATAAAAAAATAGTATAATCTTTTAATTGAATAATTATTAATAAAAATGAATAAATTTATTATACTGTATACATTTTATAATTACTAATAAATTTTACATATTAAATATATACGTTTGTGTAAAATAAAAATAATACAAATGAATATTTAAAAAAAGTAAATTGAGAAAAATTTCAAACATTTAATTAATTAAATAATAATTGATAATGTTAATAAATAGTATATATAAAACATATTGATATATATATGAATGTATATAAATATTATTTATATAATAAAAAATATTTTTACTTTATATTAAATAGTAATTTATTTCATGAATAATGGTTCATAATTATAGATTACTATGAATTAAAAATAATGACTAATTCAATCGAGTAATGTAAATGATTTAAAGTAGTTTTCTTTTCCAATTTAATATATATTAACCATGATTTATATTAATTTCACATATAAATAAATATAATTATTTTTTATATACAATGCAAATATATAATGATTTTTCGAGGAATTTAATCATTTTATACTGTTATTATATCTATATTTTAATATTTTCAATTGATATTAATCATTATTTCAATATATATCCATTTAAATGATTTATATTTAATTAATCTAAATTTTCTAATTTTCAATATAGTTATATATTTTTTACTCATTTTAAATTATTAATTTATACCTATTTTTAACTTCGATGAATTTAGATTATTCATTGTCAATATTAAAAATATATTAGTAAAAAAATATGTATAAATAAATATATTTATAAATATATATTTACAATTTTAATACTTATATAATTATTAATATATAAATAATGTTTTTAAAAAATTATTGGTATAATTATAAATAAATAATTATATATTTATTTATTTATATTCTGAGTATATTTACTACATATATATATATTTGAAATATATATACATATATAATTATATTAATATATAATGATATAAAAAAGTTTTTTAGAAAATGTACCTATATAGTTATAGATAAAAAATTATATGTTCAAATATTTATAAAATTATTATTTTGTAAAAAGTGAAATTATAAGGATTATAATTTTATATAATAATTATACATTTTTGAAAAATTATTGAAAGTATTTATCATCACCTACTAACATAGTGTTGATAAAGGGTATCTTTACCAATAATTATTGGAAGTGCTGAAAAAAAGTATCTCAATAAATTTTAAGAATCCTAACCATTGGGTACCATATCACGGTATCCAAAGCTCTTCATAGAAGCCTCCTGATTCTAGTGCTACTTGTTTTCAAATCCAAGCTAGAATCTAGGATATAATCAAGGTTCCATCTAATCCAATGCTCGAATCAAAGGCTCTAGAGATGCAAAGGTTGAATGAAACCAAGGATCGAATGAAATACAAATTTTTCGACATCTTTACATTCCCTCAATTATCCACTGAAAATTCGCAACAATCATCTGTGTATCCCAAAAAAACTATACTTTAACTATCCTATAGTAAAACAACCCACAATTCATTATTTTTTTATATATTTAATTACCATCTTCCTCGATAGAATGTGGCTAGCCTTAAGACAACATCGGTACTATTAAAATTTAAAAATATTGATCCCAATGTTTGGTTATGTTGTTTTGAGGTTTAATGTGATACCTATACATATATAACACAACATATACCTTTCTAGAATCATCATGATATGAATAATTCATCTATATAGAATTCGGGGTTGTCATTTGTTCGGAATATTCTATTTCAAATCACTTGGGAACATATTTTTCAGATTTTTTATGAAAATTTAATGTGATTTGATTTCCATGAATTGTCTGTAGAGAAAGGTAAATGTTTCAGAAGTCGTAGATATCTCAATATCAAACCACATATAATCCAAAAAATTCTATTGTGCTTTGTCCAGGAATCAAATGATATTTCTTTACTCCTTCATGTCTTCCCCAACTCAATCTAATCATGAATTAAATTTGTTTTATTGATTTATAACTTGATAGTATTTCTTTAATTTGACAATCCCTCTTATTTTTCCTCACAATCCATGTCTTATATTGAGTCTACCTCATCCCCCTATGCTCCCCCTATGAAAATCAATTCAATATTAATTTCCTCTAATATAATATCATTTTTTATTAATAACAGTATCCCCATTCTAATTATTAATGAATATCTATAACTCTTATCTTTTCATCATAAAGAAATATCAACCCAACAAATTTATATCAGTATTTAATTTTCTCATTATCAAATATGACAAGCTTTTCAGTACCACAAATAAATTTATTCTATCAAACAGAAGTACCATAAAATTTTTTTCCACCCCAAATAGAAAAATTGTTTGGATAGTTTTCTATTACTTTTTAAAAATATATCAATCATTGAAATGATAACACATACCTTAACACTTAAAAATAACATCCATTAAATCCTCATACATTTAAAAAAAATATGTATTTTCACTTTAATCCATTTAAAAATCATTCATTAACATTTTATTTTGGTTCCACCCTTATAATCTATAATTACCATCAACATTGTTCTCAAAAAATGGGAGGCATTACCCCTTTTAGATATTAAAACGATGTAAAAATGACATCCTCATCAGTTTCATCTCCCTAATAGTTATTATTCCAATTATTTGTTTGGGACTCATCCCCAATATATTATATTTTACTTGTACTACTCTTAGCAATATTAATCATATGGATGAGTACTGCATTGAGTATTTCAAGAAACATAGGTGAATGTTCATAAGGGATGGAGGATAAGTTCCATATAACATAATGTAATGATAATTGTTCTTATGTTGATCTGATGAGGATGAAAATTGCCTATAATTTTCACTGCGTATGAATTTAGAGGATAACACCTACCCTAGTTGAGTATTTTTCACAAATTCTATTACCCTATTTCATCAAGTCATTCATAAATTATTTGAAAGAATGAACTATTGAGTTTCCCTTATTAGAATTATCAAAAAGATGAACATTTGAAAATGAATATCTTATGGGTATGTATCTTCTTATTTAAAAAATGAATATTTTATGAACCCAATTGGATATCTCAACTTTGTCTTGGACGATTCAATCATTCAATCCAACATATCTTATTTTCTCCTCATCCTCCTCACTCATTGATTGATTTTGTAAGATATATTTTCTCTTTTCTCACCATTCTTGATTTACCATAGGCATATCCCTTTGGGGAAAAAATATTGAATAGTGAAATAATTATATATTTAATTAATGTATTGTTTAAAATTTATTTTTTATTTATTTATTTTTAATATTATTCATATAATATTGATTTCCATTACATGTGTATTGGTTTTTTTAGTTGGGGTGGTTTTTTTGAAGCAGTCCATACTCATAAAGAATTGGACATTGAGCCTCCACTGAGATGATGAAATTAAGTAAATGAATCAAGAATGAATAAAATCATTAGGAAAAGGTGAATTCACACTACTAAGTTAATTAATATTGGTATAATTTTATCTACTATTTTTAGTTAGTTTCATTTCAGTTTTTACCTAATACTTATTTGGGTTTTTTATAGATGTTATGGGAATTAATATTTTTCATTAAAATATATACTAAAATCCAAAAAATAAATAAAATATTTCATTCTACCAATTTTACCATATTTTTCATTTTAGTTTAATTTATTTTTTAAACTATAAAAAATGTGTATTGATTCGATGTTGTTAGATGAAAGAACATTTTTGTTGTTGAAACTATAAGAGTGTAGGAATGTCATGTTTGTATTGTCGTTACTTCTTCTGATATAATTGGTACATGAGCTTTATCGCATCATCTGGATTTCAACAATGATAAATGTTTTTACGTTACAGAAATCAATTTAATATATTTGCAGTGTTGAAAGTTATACACATAACGAAAATTAAAACAAGGTATCATTGTAATTAATAAATATATTTGAGACTTTGGGACATGTAGGAATCAGTTGCACCTCAATCTGACATATGGTGTTACTGGTATGAATCCAAATGTATCTTTTTATGTAAAATCAACATTAATATTCATAAAAAAGTCAACTAGAATACTGAAAATAATGAAAAAATGTTGTTATTGTTTTGATAAATTATTTAAATGATCCATAAGTCATATGGGATATGTAGGGATCATCTGTACCTCAATTCAACACATAGACTAACCATAATGACTCAATGTTTTCATTATTTATATAAAATAGACATTTCAGATAAAAATATCAGAAAATAAAAATAGAGAAAAAACACTCTGATTTTCAAGATAATTTAGTAAATAAATTAACAGTAAATCTATTCTAAGTATGAATTAGTCTCTCACTAAATGATACACGATTCGATCGGTATGAGTCAATATGTGTTCTTCTTGTTTAAATTTTTTTTTGAAAAATATACTGACATAATCAAAAAAAGGAAACAAAATTTTATAGTTTTGAAACATTAGGTAACAATTCACATATCATTATAGTTGGGTAGGAATCATTCACACCTCAATACATTACATGACATGCCCAGTATGACTCTAAGTGTTTCTTTTTATTTAAAATTTATATAAATTTTAGTATAAATGAAAAAAACCAACTTAAATCTAATCAAACACATTTGGGTTGTTTTGATACATTAAAGAAATAATCTATAAGGAATTTGAGATGTGTAGGAATTTGCATCACCTTAATCTCATACACGATGTCACCGGTATAACTCAATGTTTCCTTTATCTATTTAAAATCAATATTTTAGTTCTAAAAATGTCATTCACAGAAAACTAATAATGTGCACCGATATTGTTTATATATTTAAGAAAATAAATTCATAAGTCATTTGTGACCTTTAGTAACCTAGCTAACATCAAAACGATAATTGGTATGTGTCAATGTGTGTGTTTCAAGTTTAAACTGACATTTCAGTAAAATAAAATTCACATACGTAAAACTAAGAAAAATTGTTGGATTGTTTTGATACATTATAAAAATTATCAATATTCCATTTGGGAAGTAGAGGAATTGGGATCATAAAAATATAATCCATGGTGTGACCATTATGACTCTAATTTCATCTTTTTATTTAAAATTTACATCAGTTTCAGTAAAATGGATAATTGACAAACTCAAAATCAAGAAAACACATTGAGATTATTTTTATATTTTTGATAAATTATTGATATGTCATTTTTGATGTATATGAATAACCCTGACCTCATTTTGATGCATGTTGTGATCGGTATGACACCAGTTGAGTCTTTTTATTTAAAATTGAAATAAATTTTCTTAAAATGGAAAACTGACATGCTTGAAACTGAGAAAACACATCCGTATTGTTTTTATATTTTAGGGAAATGATCCATAAGACATTTTTTATTTTTAGAAAACATTATCTCTTAAATACTACCAGCATTGTGAATGGTATGACTCTATGTGTGTTTTGTTATTTAAATTTGACATCAATTTTAGTATAAAGGACAATTGACCTACTGAAAATATATAAAAACCATTCATATTTATTTGATATTTTAATGAAATGATCGATGAGTCATTTGTGACATGTAGTGATAAGTAAAACCTCAATCTGATACATGATATTACAGATATAACTCAATGTGTCTGTTATGTGTTTAATATCAACATTTTAGTTCAAAAATTGTAACTCACTGTAAACAAAGAAAACACACTCTGAATATATTTATAATTTAATAAATCAATTCATAGGTAAATTTTGATGTCTAGTAATTAGTCTAATATCAAATTGATACACGATGTTATTTGAAAAAGTCATAGTGTGTCTTTCAATATTAAAATGAAATTAAAAAAAATATTTGACTTACTCAAAACCAATATAACACGTTCAAATTATATTAATACTTTAGAAAATATTTCTCTATGTCACTTGGGACGTTTAGGAATTAAGAAAATTTCAATCTGACACATGATGTGACCAGTCTAACTTGAAGTGCATCATTTCAATATATAAGTATCATTTTAGATTATAATATGCATAACATCACCAAAACCAAGAAAATAAGCCTTGATTTTTCTTATCATTCTATCTTCTATTATGTATTTAATTTTCACATAATTTTTATCATATAAATATTTAATTAATTTTCAATGATATAATTTTTGAAGATGAAAAATAAATGGCTTGACATATCAGAATAAACAAGAACTCAATCTGATACACAATGTTCCTACTATAAACTAATGTTTTAAATATATATAATATACTATTTTTCCTTGTATTTGTGTTTTAAATTTTATTTCATTAAAATTACTTATTCTTTGTTGATATTAGTAATTTTCTTCTGTAATTCATGATTCGGTGTGCTGTTAAAGCACACTACACTGGTGTTGTACTATGTTGTTGTAGCATACTTCTATATTTCTTTTTATCAGCACTTTTAAAAGTTCTGATAAATGATTCAGGATTTTAATCTCACTCGAATAGTCAATGATTTTCTAGCACTGTTACAGGATATTTTTAGTGATGTAAATGAATTATTTTTAGTAATGGAAGCATAAGTCTTTAAGAACATGGATAGTTATTTTATGGAATCGGTTTATAGTGGCCTAATACATGGCCAGTCACCCGAATCAATCAAATTACTATATTTACTGAATTAGTCATGTAATGAATATCCTAGGGGTGTTTGGTGAATTTTGAAAACAGGGGAAAATTAGGCTGTAAGGACTAGAACACACCCATTTTGGTAGTCAAGGTCAAGGAAATCAAAACCAAAGGCAATTCACCACTTTTTAGGATAATAATACACATGAAAACCCACATAAAATAATTTAAATTATCATTTAAGAGGATTAAACAAAATGGTCTGATGAGTGGCCTAACTAAACAATTTATATATTGAAATACCATTAAAGTAAAAGGCCAAGACCACCTATATTATCCTAATTTTGATTAAATTATCTAGAATCAACCTTGTTCCGAATTAGATTGAATGAAATAGATAAAACCATCGAATTCCAAGAAAATTGGGAAGAAGAATTTTCACCAAAATAGTACATAAAATGGAATAAATAACTTGAGGTAATTAGATAGGATCGAATAGGATACAATTATAGAAATGATCCTTCTAACGATGAGAAAAAATGAATTGGATAGAGGATAAAATAATATCCAAGGGTAGAAGAAGGAAGAATATCCATGCACATGAGAGTAGGAGAGTCGGGTGTAAAAGGGAGGGTACTAAGAGAAAAATTCGTCAAATAATTAATGGAGGGTAAAAAAAAATTGCCTTAAGACCCACACCACATTTTTCAAATTCATATTTGGACAGCCATTCCCAAACCATGCTGCCTTTTCTATTTCATTAGGGAACACCACATTGTTATGTTCACAATTTGACTAACCATGTGAAATCTCTGTGAAAAATAATTATCCAAATAATCGATAATATTGTATGGTTATGCTGCCCTAGTCACATAGTTACAGACAAACCGTGCAACCCCACATTTCTCACAGTTTGTAGACAAATGGTTCCAATGAAATCATGGAAGATGGCAAAATCAATTTTCATTAACATGATTAAGAATTATTTTTTGGTATGTCTAAGGGAATTTGAAAAAAAAATTAATGGTTTTTACCTTCATGAAAATCCATGATGTCAGAACCTCACATTCTTAAGACATCTAATCCCCATGTTTCCCTTCTAAATGTTGTTGGAAGTCATATGAGAATAGTTATGGCCCTTGATCACATTCATCGTCCTCTATCACCCAGGTCTCTCTCAATACACATCTTTTTTTCTATATCTCATTGTCCAAAAGAACTAACCTACCTCAATGATCCTTCAGAATTAGATCAATGATTTGTATCAGAAGCTCCTTGAAGATATCATCTTCCTCCAACTCAATATACTTGATGTAAAACTAATTAGAAAGGTCAACATAATTCATTTAAATGTAAAATAAGTACAATACATCATTTAAGAAATTATACCTCTAAGGTAAAAACAACTGATAGGATACTGGTCTAACCCACTCAACTATTTGAAATGTCATGGAAAATTTCAGCGACAACATACCATGTATCTTAGTTGATATATGACCTACTACATGAGATACACATAGAAAGTCATGATGTCCCACCTCGAACTTCAGAAATATATGATGATGATCTATGAAGGAATTATTCTAACTTTAATCTATATAAATATGCTTCTGAATTAGCAGAACATTCTAAGTAGATTCATCAACGAGATGACGAAGCACTAGTGCTACATCACATGCCTTTGTAATGTAAAGAGGTGAATGGCATATTTTACCAAAAATGGCCTCATAATGAGCCATTTGAATTATTTCCCAGAAACTCTTATTTTAGGAAAACACATTCAATGATATATTATTGTCCAAGGAACCTCCAAAATCAACAATATAGGCCCATAGAATATCCCTTAATGCATGTGTCATCTTCTGGGGATGTACATCATTATGATAGTGATATTTAGTACTCAAGATCACATGTGAAATTAGTACCTTTTGAAACCCTTTCCTAAACCATGAAGTGAAGTGGGTTTCTAAATATGATATGATAGAATGGGGTACACCAAGACGTCTCAATATCTCCAAGATTTACAACTTTTTGATCTCATCATCAAAGGAGTCTTGAATTGGTAAGAAGTAGATGACTACATTAATCCTATTGAATATCACCAATAATATATCCCCACCTCAAAGGGATATCATAAATACTATATGAAAATACATGGTGAAACAATTCCATTTCCAATACAGATTGGATAGAGGTTGTAGAAATCCAATATGTCATTGGTTATCTACCTTCAACTACTAACTAGTGCGACACTGAGTTATGAAACCTGGTACCTGCTTCTTCATACCAGACCATCAATACTGATGATGCATTTATCTATATATCTTGGTAATTCTAGGAGAAACTACCCATATAGAATCCTGATATACCCTCATGATCTATTATCATATATCCAAATTCCCCCATAGATTCCCACATAAGAAAAAGGTCTCACTTCAATCAACAATCCAAAAAGGGGGTGGTTTCTCTCCGGTAAATTTATCCCTTTGAATAATGACTTCTGAATAGGACAACCTCCTCATATGTACCCATACTATAAGAAATTATTTCATAACTAGAGCTACTAAAACAAGATTCCAAAACTATTCCTAAGCTTAAACATGCATATCATAAAATAATGGAATCAAATTCCACTCATTTTTTCCTCCAAGATGTTTGCATATAGGTTTTCAATATCAAATCATTAGCTATGAAATTTCCCATTCTGAGTGTGTAATAATTCTCAATGATGAATGATTGAAGTTATTATACCCACATGATCTGCATAAGATTTATGCCTCTCTATTTGGAGATATATTTGAGACTTTTATGATCTATGTAGATAATGAATTTATCACAAAATTGTTAGTTCCTCCCACAGTGTAGACCATGAATTATATCTTGTCTCATGAAGTTGTGCATCAAGTAATTCCTCTTATGAGGTCCTTGCTGGAGGGTCAAATATTCCACAAATTGATCACCATGCATTAGAACTACTCCCACCCCAATTCATGAAGCATCACAATAAAAAAATCTCCCAAATATTCTATGGATATCAAACACACTCGTGGGATGCACCTAGGAAACCATAATAGTCACCTTCTATGGGCCAACTTATACACAGACCTTATATGACCAATGAACTAAAAAGTGATGATCCAAAAGTGGAATTTACTAATCATAACAAATAGGTGGATCACTCTTAGTGTTCACATCATGATATCACAATGGTTGTGATGGCCGTGTATTCTATGAAAATACACTTAGATTCCCTCCATGAAGAATACCATAAAAAATCAGGATATGTATTTAAAACATTATTCATTAGTTCAATGAAGATTGTCGATGCATTTTTTAGACTAAATGAAAGAATTGAATACTCATACAAGTCTTACCTACTCCAAAATGTTTTATGTGGTATGTCTGAATACTTCACATGATATTGATTATAGCCAAACCTATGATCGATCTTAGAGAAATAGTCTCCTTAGAGCTGGTAGAAGAAGTCATCAATGGTGATCTATACTTTTCTCCCACACAATAAGCTAATGGAATATCTAGTGGAGACATCCCAGAAATGATCTACAAGAGGAGATAGATCTAATAACTACATTCCCATCTCTCTTATAAAGAGGTTAGCCATCTGGGCTATCATCCTTCCCAACCCAACACACAAGAGTCTAGGTCAACTGAAATGGAGATCCAATTTCCTGGTATGGGTATGTTTTTCTCCCTTATGTGATGTGAAAGATACCCATCACTGATAGAAATCCAGATTTTCCCAATAAGGAATAAACCAATCCATAAAAATAAAAAAATCAATCACAGTAATCATGAGGATAAAGATACTCAAAAGAAAATGGTACCCAACTATTTGAAGGGGTAACTCATTGCTATGTTTTAACCCTCTAGTCGAATTCCTAATGGAATTTCACAAGTAATAACACCATTGGATTAATCATCCACTAATCCTAGACTCCCCAACGTTGCAGCAGGATGAGCGGATTGTAATTCCAATAAGGGAGATACAATAGTATTGAATTCCATAAATGCTAATTTAACTGTACATTTCCTTGAACACTTCTCATCAAGTATAGGGTGTCCATCATAAATTTCGCCTGATCTAGGACCCTGAGATACAGATTTTATAGCCAGATATTCTCAATTCAACTAATGATGTAACTCTAAAGCTTCGAAGCCTCTTCCATGACCACATTCTTGACTTGAATAAACAATAAATAACTAGATTCCTACCATATGTGGTGTCTCTGATCCTGCACCAGAAGGAACTGCTGGAACAGAACCTCATCTACTTGTAATAAAAGGAAACGATTGGAAGAATCATTATATGTGACCCATCCTGTAATAAGCTCGACAGTTGATTGGGTTCCATATACACTAGGGCTAGGTTTTCCCTATCCTGAATCACTGATGACAGACTGCCTGGATGTCAGTGCATTCCACAAATCTAGTACCAACCTTGCATTTACCATCTATGTATTTCTTCATTCCCTTAGAGAGAGGCATGATCTTCCTCGAAGCTGAACATCCATTTTTAATATCAACTATCATCTGGTAGTTCCTCTAAATGATGAGGGTGATGTTGATGATCCTTGTAATGATGCTGAATTGTATGACATTCAACTATGAGTGAATGAAATAATTAAAATGATCATAGGTGTGTCTCACAATATAAATTTCATCAAAAATAAAATTTATTGAATGATATTACAATTTACTATAGTATTCTACGTATTCCATCATTGACTGGTCACATTTCCCATGGTGCATGAATTCTCGAACACGATCAGTTCCCACGGCCTATGGGAAAAAATATTCAATGAAGCCGACCTATAAGTCCAACAGACCATAACATGTTATCATACAGCCTATCTCATAACATCCCACCAATGCTGGGAAGAGTTGCATGACATATAGGGTGTGATCATGACCCTCCACTCTGGAGGTGACTAGATATGAGTGAATATGGATACCAAGGCCTATAACTAGTACTTAGCATCATGAGGCATGCCAGCTCCCAAGATGGTGGGAGGATGTAGTTGCAAAAACTCAGTAGTTAGCCCTTCCATAGAAGGGGAATGTCGAGGAGCACCTTTCACTGACTTTATAAAGATAATGATACTATCATGGAATTAGGAATCAACACCCAGTGAAGGATCTGTAATAGGTGTCTCTGGTGGAACTATAAGATGTATCTCATGTGGATTTTTTCCCACCACCTTAAGAGTATGCTCCTAACCACTATCTTAGAATACAACGAGAATTTGTTTTTGTGTCATAGCTCAACAAATTCCAAGTGGATGCCTCAAACATGATTCCTAATAGATAAGGAAATATGTAAATAAATATAAGAATAATGTCCACCTACTATATAAACAAACCTATCAAGATACTCCTTGATATGGGTCTGGGTGGTAAGACAATTAATTTCAAATATCAATGGAGACATATTCTAAGACAGACTACTTATTTTTGGTAAGTATATGTTCTCACCATTGGAAAAAATTTGATTTTAAAGGATCAAATTCATTTTATTTCATTTATTTTATTTATTATTTAATTCATTATTAGAATCAAGATATAGTAACTTTTTTTACTAATTTCTATTTATAATTCCCTATACACCTTTTAAATATGAACTAGAATATCAACTAACAATATCCTAACCCTTACACCAAAAAATGGGTGTAACATGCCATAATTTTTTTTGATTAGATAATATTCTAATGGAAGTCACCTATCAAACCAAATAATGATTCATTATTGGTAAATTAAATAAGTTATTCCATCATTGAGAGTACTAGC
The DNA here is from genome assembly GCA_963277665.1 of Viscum album. Lineage (NCBI taxonomy): Eukaryota > Viridiplantae > Streptophyta > Magnoliopsida > Santalales > Viscaceae > Viscum > Viscum album. Next base: position 1,231,831,561 of record OY728120.1, read on the forward strand.
ACAATGCAAAGGAACTCAAAAAAGGAACACAAATAAATCACAGACAATACTAGAAATACCAAGAGAAAAGTAGATATGACATGGAATGATTCCTGGTAGGTTAGATACAATCATTCCAATTATAATGCATGATGTTAAGTTTCATTAAATTCATCAGGATATGTAATTGATATCTCATTAATGTAATAAAAATACAAAGAAAGTGTGTCAACCTATGCTGAAATCTTAAGAAACAATGACCATCCCATGAAATAACAACATTTACACATCCCAAATAGGGACTCTAGTCTCGCTTTTGATAGGGTACAACCAATCATTCCAACGATCCCATCCATGGGGTATCCCCAAGAGAACTAGTATCACTAGTTTGGAGGTAAAAAAAGTAATGGATGGTGAGCCCATAACAGATATATGATGTCACCCCTTGCATGTTTAACAATAATAGACAAAGCTTGATTTATAGTGTTTCTTGGATTCCAAGGTAGATAAAGGGAGGAGATCTATGCACATGAGAGGTGGCGAATGTGTTGGAAATGGGAGGGGAGGAAGAGATAAATTGGTTAAATCATTAATGGATGGTAAAATAGTAATTTTTGCCTACAATCCTCAACGTAAGGTTTGGATACACAGTTGGAGAACTGTGCACCTACTGTGAGAGGTTTTCTACTTCAAAGGGGTAGATCACATGAATAGTAGCACATTTTGACTAATATTTTGCAAAATATACAAAAAATAATTGTACAAATATTCTATAATATTTCACGGTCACGTTCCTTGTACCCCAAGATTGTAGAAAAAATGTGTGACCCTAGGTGCTCATTGAATATAATCGCACAAATCTAGATAAACAATTCGAAATGGAAGGAGAGATTCTTATAATTATTAGACCCATTCTTTTATTCCCAATTTGGGGACCAGGTTCTAAATAAAAATAGGAATACACTTGAGATAACTTTATCCTGATTATCCATCATATATTGGGACATTTAAGGGAATAAAAAATTTACAATCCATACATTTTAAAAAATATGGGATGTTAAAAATCATGAAAGTTGGAAAACCATTCATTATGTTTTAATTTAAAACATAAATTTCATGGTGTCCAAAAATTATAAAAAGTAACTATCTTGTAAAATAACAAGATGATTTAGTAAAATATATTTTTAAAATACAAAAAATGTGTAAAAATGTCATGAATTATTAATTAGAGATTAATGGAAATTTTTTTATTAATTATTCTGGTAAATGTTGATATTGAATAAAATTATACGAATAATGGGGACATAATTTTAAAAAATAACAAATAGTGATGAGATTGTGAAATAAACATTTTCCTTAGGTACAATTTCATTTGAACATGTTCCATCCTCGTCTTCATCGGGATACCTTCTTAAGATACTTTATCATGGAACATAATATTGCATTTTTAGGGATAACATCGCCTCCAAAACATGTCCACTAATGTTAAAAAGATGAAAGGGTAGGTCTTGGATGATCTAGGATTCTCAAATTCATGTAATAAATTAAAATAATGAGTTTATTTTTATAATTCAGGTCCGATACTTTTCTGGAATTTCTTATAGGATTGAATTATAATAAAGTTATTCTCTGAAGAAAATGCCTCCAAATGGATAGTTATTTGATCCTAGTGTATCATATGGTAGAAATATCATCATACAATTATATATTTATTAGATAGTGTGGTGATTTAAAAATTATCTTTTGTTTTAACTCCTTGGTTAACCTATTTTAACGTCAAAGACAATAATATATTTTTAACACTTAAGGGGTTATAATTTTACATATATGGTTACTGTTGAAACATAAATTTATATTGGATAACACTATCAAACATATAATAACAAATTTTCAATTTTTGGATATTAATTATTTTAAATAATTTATAGAAAGAATATTCTTAAAAATTATCATTAATGTAAATTTCAACAGTATTCATTTAATTTTACTTAAAATATATAAACAGAAGTTTGGATTCCAAATATAACAATTTTAAACATAAATAATATTTCATATTAATCTAAAAAACCATAGAAATCTACAATCCCTGAAATTTTAATATTTTTAATATTTTTAATATCATTTATTTTAGTTTTTTGTTTTTTGAATAAATACTTTATTACTGTTGTATATAAAGCTATGATTATTAAATAACTACTATAAAATAACTAAATTACAAATATTAATCTTATTTAATTGTTAAAAAAATTTACTTTTATATTTATTCATAATATTATTTTTATTAATATTGTCACGAAATAGATATTTTAAACTAAGAGAGTGAAATTTCATTATTTCCTTTGAGTTAAATATTATGTTGGTCATTTTTAGGGATAATTGTCCATTAAACACATATATTTTGAAACTAATATAATACAGCATGAATTAAATTCATTAAATCTAAATTGAGATGAAATATTATGTCCTCATCACATTGTTATTTCTTAGATTATTAGTATTTATATATTACTAAGGTGATAAATTTCACCTCAGTACTATTTACGACGACCAAAAAGTAAAAAAAATCAATTTTACCAAATTTATAATCCATGATTATATATATATAATAAAATTTTCATGATTAAATTTATATAAGTTTATAAAATTAATTTTAAAATAATTTAACAAAATATAATGGAAGTCATTTTTTTGAAAAATATAGTTTTTACGCATAAAACAATATTTATTGTTTTCCTATTCCAAGTAAAATATTTAGATGAATATTAATACATTTTATTGAATATAAAATATTTAAATGTGATTATAATAATTTAAAAATACAAACCAATTAAATTTGTGATGATATAATTATAATTCTAGGACAAAAATTATTTTTCCGAAAAAAATCATTTAGCTTTAAATGTTTTTTACTGATAACCAGGGAATATATTGTATAAATTCATTACCAAAAATTTTCATAATTTAAATAGTCATATACATACTCTAAACTTCAAAAAATAGGTTATAATGAAAAAAATAATAATATATCATTGTTCATTTGAACTCAGTCTTGTATGTAATAAAATCTATTGAAGAGACTAAATTTATATAAAAGGAGACACACCATAAAATCATGGGTTGTTACATTTTTTCGTAATTAAAAAAATTAATCATCAAAATTTAAAAAATGTGACCACCTAAATATATTTTGGACGTTCTTCATCATAATTTTTTCAGGTTCCCCATCACCACTTCTATCATTTGATTTTTCTAATGAAGATTTACGCATCAGGACTTCTAGTTCTTCAAAACATGTAATATAGTCTATAATCTATATTGGTTATTTATAGTAAGATAAATTAGGATCTAATTTGATTTCATAAGAAGATAGAACATGCATTGGTTATTCAATGTAGTTCATAAACAGTGATATATGGAACACATCATGAACATTCAAAATTCTAGATGGAATTGGGAATTAATAAACCCTAAATGAAATTATTTCTAGGATTCCAAGACTTTTGACATACATGGGGATCATATTTCATTAATAATGAATCTTACAACACCCTTTCAAGGATTTATCTGCAAGAAAACATTGTCTCCCACCTGAAATTCCAAATCATTACCATAATAATCAGCATTACTCATTTTCTAAATTTAAGCTGCTCAAATATAGGTTTGAATATTCGTTACTATTTCCATTGTCTCCTATAAAATCTGTACTACTATAATCATCCGTAAAAAAACATTTTTCCAACAAGTAGGATTATGATATTATTTTTCAATATAATACTTCATATAGTTCCATTCAAAAACTAAAATGGAAGCTATTGTTATAGGAAAAATATATATATGGAAAATAATGACCCCACATACCATGAAAGTCCAGTGATCGAGAACTCCACATTCTTCTAATGTATGGATAGTATTTTATAACCGACCAATATTTACATGATGATAATAGATGCCTAAGTAAATATTGTTATCAAGTTCCTTTTGAATACCCTTTTAAAATTCCAATATATGTCATGTATTATGACCAAACAAAATCGAATGAGGTGTGCAATTTTGTATTATAGATTCATTAATCAGAGTTGTCCATGGAACTCTTGTGAAAAATGGCCCCTTATATTGATGAAATGTCAATATTTATCAAGTCGACGAGCAATTAACCATATATAATTATTATCTATGGAATTATTTGGTAATTTAGTGTCACAGTCCATATTATTATCATCCCTTTTATATATCGTTATAAGACAAGGTTTCATTACACCTCTAGGATGATTTCCCGTAGTCTTCACATATTGTAAAAACAAATATCTTGACACATAAGGAAAAATTTAACATTTCATATTAATCCAAAAAATATTTCTTCAAATACATATATATCTTGATGCTACCTGGGTGTATAGATTATTTGAATCTATGTACGGTATCTACCATTTTCCTCTTTAGATCTTGTATAGATGTAAGAAAAATTATATCTCAAAATTTTAGAACACTATCTTAAAATAATTGTTATTCTAATTTCCAAAAAAATATGGAATTATTTTTCTTTAAAATTATCAATATTAGAGTAACATGTTTTTATATTTTCTAATAATTATGGTTTAAAAATAATTCTAAAAAATATGTTTGTTTCCAGTTTCATAATAATTCACAATTCTAACCTCATTAAATCCATGATTATTGGATCCTAAGAGACCCTCCTTCTGGTCATAGCTCAAGGATCATTCATGATCAATGCATATGATACCTTATTTATGTTCCATATATGGAAATGTATTAATAAATTATAATCATTGAGTAACTTGAGGTGTGTCATATCCCTCACGTTGATCCCTTTCAGTGAAAATATGTATTTTAGGATATTATTATCATTGAATATCTCACATATTTTACCATATAGACAATGTCTCCATATATTCAAAGAAAATATCAAGGATTTTAACTCTGGATCATGAGTGGGATAGTTATTTTCATGATTAATTAACTGTCCTTATTCATAGATAAAAACATTATCACTCTATAAAAGGTCACAATGAAGTCCCTTCTTCAATAAATTACTATATATCACAAATACATCATTTCTTAATGGTAGAGTAAAAATATTACCATTCATCAATATCATCAAAAATTCTTCAAAAACATTCTTCAAATTCCCCTATGCATATAAGATTTTCCCCTTTAAAATTAATCTTGGTTCATGGATTTGCCAATCAATATTTTTTGGAAAGAATCAATGACAGTAAACTGAAAAAATAATGAAAATATGTATTTTGGTTATGTTCATTGGTGGTCAACATTCTTAGATAGACTTTTTCTTGACAATATGAACATAGATTCCTTGTTTTACAATAACATGGAAATGAAAAGAAACATTTTGAATCCAGCATTAGAACATGAAAATATTTCATTATGACGAATTTAATTATATAATATCCTGAATTATCTTAATGTGATTCTCAGGGTCCTCATAGTACTTAGAGTACACCATGATATCATTAATAAATAACATAAAAAATTATTAGGATATTCCATGAATATTGTGATTATTATATCCAGGAATATAGAGTCTGCATTAGGCTGTCAAAAGGGTGTTAAATTTAAATAATAATATCTATACCTCATTAATAATATAAGAATATCATCCTTATTTAATACTAATGGATAAAATCTAGAATAAAGGTAAATATTTGAAAAATATTGATCTTCATAAATATAATCTAATAAGTCATCAATATGTGGAAGAGGGTAAATTTTCGTAATCGTAAATTTATTTATTTCCCAATATTCAATGAAAAGTCTTACTGATGCAACATTCTTATTAAAGAAGAGAAAAGAGGATACCCTAGGTAGATGATGGAGGAACTAGAGAGGAGACTCCTGTCACCGCTCAGCTTTTAGCTTTCCCTAAACCCCTGGTCCCTTCATATCCACTCCTTCTCCACATACTATATCATCGCTCGGTCAGCTATGAGTACCTTAATGACGCAGATGTAGGGTGACCCAGTGCCAAGGAGGTTCTCTGGATTGTCATAGAGCTCTTTTTTCACATTGGTGAACCAAACCCCCTTGAGAATCATCCAAAAAGGGACTATAGCCCGTGTTTCAGCTTATGAAGATGTGATTGATGCTCGAATTGATCTCTGAAAGAACTCATTTATAGCTCGAATATCACTTTTTCCAGGTACGAAACCCTACAAATTACAGGATCTTATCTCATGTCTTGCCACTATTTTGGGTTTTTCTGATTTCCAATGCATCTCAATTGGTGGGGGTAACTTCCATATAATCTTTCCCTCTACGGAACTCAAAGTTCATGTGTGGATCGTAGGCTCTATTAACCTCACGTCTGGAACCTTGTGGATTCATGATAAGAAATTGAGCTTCTCTTTGAATTATTTTAATGATACGTATGCTCAAGTGTGGGTAAAAATACATGGTCTGCCCTGGGTATTATGGAACCCTGAGAGCCTGTTTGACATTACTTCGGTGATCGGTGTTCCGATTAGAAATGATTATGAAAATGAGAAGGTTATCTTTGGTCATTATGCATGGGTGATGGTTGAAATTGATCTAAGTTATACGTTGATTGATTGAGATGTTTTATCTATATCTAATGATGATATTTCCTTAGGAATTTAAAATAAAAAAATTCCACCATTCTATAATGTTTGTAAAATTATTTGACATTTAGATTTGCAATGTAGGAGAGATGTGCTATGCTATAAAGGCTAAATTAAGGGACATGATGTGACGCACTATCAACAGATTCAGAAGAAGTACGTTATTCGGAAGGCTACTGATGAGCCTTTGGTGGTAAATTTCCATACTTGATAGATGAAGGTTGTACAACCTAATGAAAAGGGCCAAAGGATTGATGTTGAGGATCCTTTTACCAAGGGTTGATTCAACTCCATAGGTGGATGGAACAAGCTGGGCTGATAACGCTGAAGGATGTAATAAAAATGAGGGAAGCATCTCTTTTAAGGATGCTATGTTCAGAGGGATGGATGGTGAAATAATTGGATTCGACTCAGGTGATAGTCAAGCTGAAAGGGAACGCTCAGCACAAGAGGCTGCAGATGATACGGTTAGGTATGATTTGCATGCCCTTAAATTGAGGATTGGTAAGTTACTGATTATTGCATCAACTTTGGTGAATTGTAAGACCAATGGTAAAACTATAAATTGTGTTATTAGGAGAGAACAAGGAGAGAATGAGTCTCTTTTGGAACCCTCTCTATTGAAGGTCTCAGTTGTTTACTTTGACACACTAGATAATGAAGGGACTTTGGTTACTACCAGCAAAGAAGAGGGTGAAAATAGCACTGACATGCAGAAGTTGGAGAGGAATGGAAAGTCTTTGAAGAAGGATGGTATGAAGCCCATGAAGGATATCAAAACGACTCCTGATAAGGTGGTAATTAATTTTAATGTTTCAAATTCATTTGAGTTGCTTTATGCCAATTTTAGTGATGTTGAGTCAACCCCTGTTGTGACAACTTCCAATGTAGCAGATGCACCTTCAGATGATAAAAGTGGTGAATAGATGTTTGAAAAATATGGAAGGAGGTGTGTCCACTCCCGTGGAAAAGGTGGGTGCCTTCTTTTCGAACACATGAGTACATGCTCTAAAATAGGCTAAATTTTCCTACTATTTTCCATTTATTTTATTGCGGTCGGGTTCCTCTCTTGGACTCCATTTTTAATTCAATGAAGAGGCCTTTGCATCTCAACTTAAAAAAATGATACCACAGGTAGACTATTAGTGATTATAAATCCATTATTACCCAACCCTTATAGTTATTTCCATAATTACCCCAATTCTATTATGTATATTCTATAGAGAGTATTCAATGTGGGTCTTGCATAAAGAATTAATATAATATCAAATTCAATCTTAGGTTATGGTCGGGGTATATGTTATTTATATAAGAATACATTAATGAATTCCTATAAAATTGGTAAACAATCCAATATATGATTTCTTATTCTATGCATAGATTGTTTATTATCTTCTTCACTATGAATTTAATTATGAATAGCTCCAGGGGTTAATCTAGATATGAATCTGATAAAGTATCCCATATAATGATATGTAGTTCCACATCTTCATCATTAATATAAATATACTTCTCCTTGTAACAAATATTTACGTTATATTTTCAATTCCATTAAATACTAAAGATTTTATGAAAATACACTATCGTTATAACAATAAAGTAAACAAATATGGATCATTAATGTGTCATAATGGGAACAGACTGACACATTTGTTCTGTATTCAGACTTACACATGGAGTACTCACTAAAAAAATCCCTTCTCGTGGTGCTTTGGAGATATCTAATTTTACTACCAAACATTCAAGATATAAAAGAATGTGACGATATAGAATCGAATAATGAACAACCTAATTTTGACGATATGAATAAAGTACCTAGAACCACATAATTAGGAACATGAAACCTAGATATTAAGATCACATATTTCTTGAAATTATACCATATCCTTTTCTATGAAAAGTTCCTTCGATGACTGAGACAATCATTTTCATAGTTACAAATCTCTTTATAGATGAACTCTTAAAAAAATTCAACTTTCTTCTAGAGTTTTCAATCATGGGCTTGGTGGAATTCCTCTCCAACATTATATCAAACACTCATTCCCAATATACCGGATTTAGGGTTTTCCTTCCAAATTACTTTTATATTTTAAATTCCCCTCTTCGCTTCTTCCCCATTTTATAATTTAATTTTCTATAGCACATAAAAACCCACTTCTTTTATTTCTTTCAATATAATCCATAAGACATAGAAAAATCATTATCATTCTTGATAGCATGTGATAATATATCATTATATGATTATAATGTAGGGGAGACAAGTTCCTATCAATGGATCATATTAATCCAATCCAGAAAATGGTCAATCTTGCTCATGATATTATGTACATAGTATGTATCATGCCTTGATAACATTGTATAGTTGGACTGATACGTAGAAACATTATTATTTTCTTTTTTTCATAGCTTTATGAATTATTTTCCCATATATACTAATTCTTTATGAGTAAAATTTTTTCTATGAAATGTTCTTCAAAATACTTCCATTCAATTATTTATATTTTTCCCTTAATCCATTTTATTTTATATCAACAACCACCATTGATTTTCATCCCCAATGAGATAATAAACTACTGTAACAACCATATCCCTTTCACCACTTACCGATGTGAGTAATATCTCATATATGGAACTTATCCATTATTGTAATACCAATGAATTTGTAGATTGATTTAAATATGGATCTTTGTGACACAAAAAAATGGAATAAAATTTTTACATAGTATTTTGGATTAGTAGGATACTACATATAGTAAATTTTATTTGTCATAACCCTTCGAATTTATCCCAATATAGTTATAATTTATTTTTCTACAGCTCTAACTTCAATATATTTCCATAGAGTAAAATACCTACAAAAATTATGTGTATTTATACAGATTGCATTCCTTTTTAGGCTCCATTATTTAATAATAGATTATAGTAGATTAGATACTGAATCACAATGAATAATTTTGGAACTAGGTAAATACTAAACATATAATGGAAAATTATGTATATGTACTCTATGAATCATAAACTTGGATTCATTGGGAATATTGTCAAATTATTTTATAGGGTTTTGTTACATAATCAGTGTTTAGCTGAATACAGTTCCCTTACTTTCTACTAAAATTTATATAATATAATCTTTCATGACCCAAAGTCTTGTTTCATAGATTTAGTTGTGCCTTTATTCGATTGTCATAAAATACAAAAAAAAACCAAATACCAAAATAATGAATAGTTTAGTTATCTATGAGGTCTAGATACATATTTGAATATTAACACACATTTAGAAAACACAACATATTATTTTCTTTGAGTTTTACATTATCCATGAATATCATTCATAATACTCCTCCTAGTATCTTGAGGAATAATAATCATAAGAAAGTGAAAATATATTATTGTTAATAAGGGTATATGTACATCATAAGATGACATGAATATATATAGGATTAAAAAAATGGAAAGGGAAATATTGAGATAAAATTCAACTGAATAAATTACATAATTATGAGTAATAATATAATTGGAACAAATGATGTTAAAATACTTCTATATAAATAAACCCATGATCTTGAGATATATCCCATGATTTCCTAAATAGAAAAATTATCATATGAATATAAAATTTCTAATATAATAATGAGGATTTTATTTTTAAATAAAAAAACAAAAGAAAAGGGTTTCTTCAAGACATCTTATATAAATGCATAAGGCCTCATGCAAGACAAAAATTAGTTTGTCTCATGCGACTAATAGATCCATAAAGGGGATATTTCATGTTCCTCTCATCACTTACTATTTCCAATTCATTCCTAATATGAATGGGGAAAACATAATAAAATAAAAATTGAGAATAAATCTATAATACAAAATTTTTACAATTATCCCATTCTGTAAACATAATAATACACCATCTAGAGTAATATGGAGAATGGTATAAAAATAGTATATCCTTAGACAAACTGATCATAAAACATTCAATAAAATATGGAATATGGAAAGACAATAGAATAACCTTATTAAAAACAATGTTAAAAAAATTATGTTGACATAGATGAAAATATTTTATAAATACAACATTGAAATTCTTGAGGAAAATAGACTTTTCACTTTTAAATAATGTATTTAAAGACTTCACAAATATGAAGGAAAAAATTTTAATTATAAATAAACTTTTCAAAGTTTAAGATAATACTTTGAGAAAATAGTAGCCATGATGGAGGAAATATAAATTCTGGATTTATATAATAAAAAAACAATCATTCCAAACTATTTTAAATTTTTTAAAATTCACCTCATTTGGAAAATGGCAGGAAGATTCCTTTGAAACCATTTTGTGAAATTCAATCACGGGTAGACAAGAAATTAATTAATCATTGGAGAGTAACAGAAATATTAATTAAGGAATATTAGGGAAAATTTATGTTGATTGAAAATATTCCCCCAGTATGGAATTAGTAAAAAAATCCTGAATTATGTTAAGATAGTGAAATAAACTCTTACCACATGTCTGATTTCATATGTTCTTGTTTGAACCTCCATTTTTATAGGATCCATTATATATATTCATTCTTAAGGAAAATAATTTTTTTCATATAGGGATATGAGAATCTTTAAAACTTGGATAAGGATGTTTATAAGAGGAACATTTAGGGCTTGGGCATGCTAGGTTTTTCACATTATTTTAAATAAGTGAAGGAATGTGTGTCCTTTTTTAATAGAGTTGAGGGAAAAATTTTGAATTCCATAAAATATTGAATTATAATAAATTCATTTTCTATAAAAAATGCATCAAAATTGATAGAAATTGGAAGCTTGTGTAGTATATGGTAGAAATATAATAGAAAAATAAAATTTGGAGAGGTTTATATAGTGTTTTAGAAATTATTTTTTGGTTAAAACCCTTAACATTTTTTAACATTAATTGCGATAACATATTTATTACTGTAAAATGGTTATAATTTTATATATAAGATAACTGTTGAATCATAAGTGGATTAGCTATTATATTTTTTAACATAACCTTATCATTTACCTCTTGGATGATTTAAATTATTTTAAAATAATGTAATATATATTGTTTAGGTAAATTATCGTTAAATAAAATTTTGACACTATTCGTTTAATTTTTCTACAAAAAAATCAAAAAAAAATGTTGGATTTAGAATATATTTATTTATATCATAAATAATATGTTATATTCATGAAGAAAATTCATGTACCGATATAAATCAGTCATTTTTATCACTTTTATTATTTTTAATATCATATATTTTAGTTTTCAATAAATTAAATAAATTTCGTACATGCATTACACATGAATTTATGAAAATTATTTAATTAATAAAAATTAGAATGAAATTATCACCTTGTAGAATATTTTATTTTTCACAAAATTTACATTTATTTTTGTTCATAAATTTCTTTTTTCCATATGTAGTTACATAATATAAATTAAGACTAAGAGATTGGAATTTTTTAACATTATTTGAATCTTTATGGGGCTAGTGTGCATAAGACATATCAATTTCGAGCCTCTAATGATAGGTTTAGAATTAAATTTATTAAACAAAAATAGATATGAAATATTATAATCATATCACTTAGTTTTAACCAAGGCCAACATGGTTTAACCTTTTCCGAGTTGATAAATTTAACCTCTCTTATTATTCATATTGACAATATATAATTTGAAAATATTTAACAAATTTGATCGTCAGGATTATAAATATGGAAAAAAAATTCAATATTCAATACACATATTTTTCAGAATTGTTTTTAAAAAAGTGCAAAAAAAATGATGAAAAAAACGTTTTTGAGAAAAACGTTTTTAAGCATAAAAAAAGAATTTATTTTTATCGTATACCTAAAAACTCTAGATTAATTTTAAAAAAATTAAATTAAATATTTAAATTTAGTAAAAATCATCTTCAAATGTTGTGTCACTAAATTAATTTTGATATAAATATATTACTCAGCCAAAAATAGTTTTTTCAGAAAAAAGCATTTATTTTACATTAAAATGTATTTTATTTTTAATGGTAACCAAGTAATTTATTTTATAAATTTGTAATAAAATAAATTTTAATAATTTATATAGTCCTATTCAAAACCTATATTATTAATTTAATGGTTATAATAGTATTATAATAAAACGCCACAGTTTTGTTGAACTCAATGTCGAGTGAAATACAACCAATAAAAGAGATTAATTTATTTAAAAAGTGGGATATTATAAAACATCTTTGTGTTATAAAATCATATGAGACTGACATGATAGTATTATAAAAAATAATTCGATTATAAAATTTTATGTGATAATATTAATTCTTCTCCTTAGGAAACCGTGGTGGATCCCCTCTCCTGATATCATCCTTTGTGATTATATTGGATCAACCACATCCCCATTCTTATCCTCTACTAAAGAGAAAGTAACTCCATCCTCTTTTATATCTTTATTAACTTTGATAGGATTTTTCCATAGAACTCCATCTAGATATTTTTAAATAAATATCTCCCCTGTTCTAATCTTTAAGATATACCATAATACATTTATGCACTTCACCTCACATCTGACTAAATGATACTAGATCCCAGTACATTGAATGGCACCAAATCAAATTTAAGGAGATCATGAGATGCTCCATCTTGAGCTCCACCCACAGATTATATATGATTCTATAATATTTTATAGAAACTTCCACTAATAGGGACACAATTTCTATTTTAATTACCCATCCTCCTCAACTGGTTAAACTATTCAGTTCTCAGCTGGATCATCATTCTGATCCTCATCAGCTTGAAACACATGAATATGATGTCAAAGTTCCAGTATTGAATAGAAAAAAAGGATTTCATGAGTCAGGTACAATTGACTAATATGGTAAAGTAATTATATTCATTCTAACTCCAAAATTCTCTCCATTAAATCACATTTGAAAGTATTATGATGAATATAAATTTCATTGGTATCTTCCCTACATGTTCCATTACATTATCTAGAATTTTTTCATTATAATGGTCTTTGTGTCAGTTCATTGTAGGATATAAAATATTTTGTCCCACCTGGTTCCCATGAAATATGGATTGTAGAGATTGTATCTATACCAAACCCATGAAGTGACAACTAGTTCCTAACTCCTATCTCAGTCTTAACTATCAAACTCTCTCTGATAACACACTTTGATTAACCAACCCAAACGGAAAACCTACACAGAAAATATGGATGATGAAAATTACCCTCCATGACTTCCTAATATGGGACCCTAGTTGTGGACTGATGGTATAAAACAAAAATATGGGATGCAATACCCTCATAATACAGTATATAAATAATGTGACAACCAAAATAATAAAAACCCCAAATATATCCCATAATACATTTAATTTAATAAGAATAAAGAAATAAAATAACCACACCCAAATAATTGAATGTCATCTGGTGAATATATTCCATCTACAAGATAGAAATATCCTACTCACATGTTAACATCACATCCACAACACTATCCTCTGAACTAATCGAACAAAACATGTACAAAACCCAAAATCATTTTTATAGTTCAATTTTTCTACTTCAATTACATATCTGTGTACCGTCAATTTCTATATTGAAATAAAATACATTATCAAACTGAAGCCAAAAAAATATAAAGTATAATAATTGAATTTTCCACCTAGTCATTTGTTTATTTACATCCCATACAATTAAATCTAGTGAACTTTATTTTAATGAAATATATCCACCAAAAAATATATAGCTAATTATAAAATAAATGGGGAAAAATTCATACATCATTCTCACCTCAAACCCATGTTTGTGTATCACACATCCTCCCCCAAATCATAATCACTATATAACAAAATCCGCATATTCCCATGACAACCATAACCACCAACCAAAACACCACATTATTTGATCTAAACCATCCACAATAACCACTAAAATTGAAAAAAAAATCACATCCCCAAAACAACCCATAAGATAAATATAACAAGAAATTAATCCTATATGTTTAAAAATAACAAAATGTATAACATCAGTTCACCTATACAGAAAACGGGTGGATCAAAATAATTTATTTCTTTCATACATTCATTTCATTACCATATTAATGTGCATTACTATTTTCATGTGTGATGATTTTCCAAAAACAAGAGTTTTTAGGAAGCTAATTTAGAAAAAACTAATTTCATACCTATGATAACCAAAAACATTAGGTTGAAGAGATATGTTATGAATTAAAGTATATCACAAGAGATATCCCTATTTCCCCTTCAATTTTTTTAATATATATTTTTTATATTTTTTAATATAGGTTTTAATCTTCATCCATAAGGAGATGCAAATTTATTGTATCACATATGCACAAAATAATAATTGAACTCAAATTTCATACAACTATGGTAGATTTCCAATTAATTATATAGTGATGAATTGATGAATAAGCACAGACACGACTAGAATCACACCAAGGTATGTCAATGACTTAGAAAAAATCTGTCTACATCATTAAAATATAATATAATCCCTAAAATCTATTATGAAATTGATATTAACCCTCTCTAGATGATGAATGTGAAGAAAAAAAATAATATAAGAGTGGGGAAGACACATAGAATCACAATTTTTTGATTTTCTTGGGTCGGGTTTAGAATCTAATGAATGGGGACTAAAATAACTCATAGGGTTGAAAATTGATCATCATAATCCTTATGGAACAATAATTATGAATTAGTTAGAACCAAAAAAACAATTACTTCACAAGTCCACACTACAACCTACCTCTCCATATTTCCATACCAACCTACCATAGACCGCAATGATGAAAAACCATCCTCTTCAATAAAAACTCCCCCTATACTGTGGAACATTATCCTCTAATTCACAAAAATACATCATAGATTAATTTTTTAATCCCATCTTCCCACTTCCAAGATTTTTCATGAAACCTTCTACCCCTACAATACACATGGTAAAAAATCAGGAAGTTGAAGATAGTAAAATTAATGATCAATGTATACTACATAACATATGGGTTATCTAAATGGAGAAATTGTTTAATCAAGTTAAATTAAGGAGTCTAATAGATTTATGTGACTAAAATATAGTTATGAATGAAACAAAGGATATTTTATATTTATGGATTTTTGTTGATCCAATTATCTCAGAGGAGGTAGAATCATTGAGTTACTCAAAGCAATATGAGTCAGAAATATTGGATTAAATGTATTATATGTATGCGAATAATGTAGGTAATTATGAAGTATACTTAAATTTACTGAAATTAGTTATCCAAAAGGAGTGGTTATGAAAAATCATCATGTTATTTGAGTTTTGGTTGTGGTGGGGACTTCCTTTAGTGTTGTTGAAGGCAGTTTTAAAAGGTGTTGGTTGGGATGTGGTTTCTTATAATTTGATCAATGAAAGGGTATCTCATTACTAAATGATATATAATGAAACATCCATAATAAAGAGTTTTTATGTCATTATGTCTGGATTTTTCTTGTTTACCAAAGGTGGTATTAAAAATTAATATTTCTACAGATGATGGGAATTAGGAATAATAAAACAGTTGGACTCACACACTTTTTGGCGGATGGTGTTACTGGATGAACAAATGTATTGAATATCATAAGATGGTAGATACCCTACGTTGTTGTAAAAAATATATTAAATATATTATATGAATCCTTGTGAGTTCATATTTCATTGAGTTTAAATCATTCTTCTGATGAAATGGTATGCTGCAATTTTTCTTTTGTAAATATAGGACAATCGGTCCAAAAAAAGTAAAACAAAAGTTATATATAAGTTATTACATTTACCTTAATTTCATGATTTTCTCATATCTTTTGGAGTGAACATGGATTTTGTGATGTTTTAAGCTTAGTGTAGTGCTTTTTATGATCATAGTTACCATTATGTTCTATAGAATTATGTTAGGAGTGTTCAATTTGGAATCAAATATCACCAAGTGATTCTATAATGGGTGATTCCAAATTTTTATCCAATATAAAATGCGTTGAACTGATTTTAGACAGGTGGTATCCATGGTTGGTTCATTGGAGGCACATTAGTTTTCTCAAATGGTTAGGTATGATCTTCTACTAAAGATGTTTTTTTAATTTTAGTGGTAGTAATTGTATTTTCAAATAATGGATTTATAGGAATGAATGTTCAATATCAAAAAATTATAAATGAGAAAAAAAATTTTAAGAAGAATGATGATAAAATATGACCAAATTTATAAGCATATAGTGGTTATGTTTAATGGTTTAAAACCAAAGATATAGATAAAGGTGATTGGAAAATTATATATCACAAGGTAATTTGATTGATATGCTTTTTATTATTCAAGAATGTGACATTACTTATTTCGGAAAAGACTACCACATAAGAGTTGATAGAAATTTTTTCATATAATTATGAGAAACTGATAGCACTAACAATGGGTTCTTGATGTGGTGGTTATTCAGTAGATGTTTATCTATAGGAAGAAATGCATCGGGTCTAATGAGTTAATTGAACATAATTAAAATCCATCTAGTATCGAGGAATGTTACATTCATAATAATGTTTTTTAGTTTTTTTGTTAATCATTATCAGAATCATGGGAATCCATGGGTACTATTATGATAATTTAAAGTGAAAATTCTAATTTTTTGTTCTCGGGTGTTTGAAATGCGATTCTCAATGAGGTGAACCAATGTAGAAAGATTTTAACTTTTTCTAGTGTCATAGTGAATGTAGAAGGAAGAAGAATCTAACTTTAATGGAACAATTGGAAGTAATATGATAGAAAATCTAGGGAGGTAATCAAAGAAATGAATTCTTGTAGGGAACATGTTTGTTATTTTGTAAATAGAGTAAACCTACATTAATATTGTCATTCAATAAAGGAAAGATCCAAATTAACTACTTATATATTGTGGAGTGTAAGGGAAGAGGATGGGTCAAATCTAATTTATCATGTTTTAATAAAAACCAAAATCTTATGTAATATATTTCAAAGCATTATTTTGTTACACAAGAGAAAAAGTATTCATATGAAATATTATATCTTGCATTTTGTTAGAGTTCACCTTGAAGATTATGATTCTATTGACATTATTGGAAAGGGGTAAGTGAGTTCTCAATTGAAGAATGATTTTTCTTTTTTTAAAAGTATTTCAAATATGTTCTAAGAATCTAAATGAACCTAATTTTAGTTCTTAAGCTAGATAAATTTCTTTCTATTATGGATTTTGTAGAAGGGGTATATAATAATAGTTGGTGTTCTATTTCAATATCCAAGGGTGTAAAATATTTTTCTTTGCATCTGAATGGAAGGCCAATTAGAGATACACATTCTGAAAGAACTTCTAATTTTTTTAGAACACTAAAATAATTGATAGTGGTACATTGATGAAAAATGTATGATTATTTTAATTGAAATGAAAAACTATTGCATGATCATTTGGACCATGTATGGTTTGAGAGTGTTATAGTCAAGAAAAAAATTTATGATTCTATTAACTTTTCTAAAATAGCACTAAATTCAAAATTATAGTATTATTATATGTTGATGTTTGAGACATACCCCTATTCATTCTCATGGAAGACCTAGGTAATTATTTTATATCTATTGATGATTCCACAATAGAATTATGGTTTTACTTTCAAAAACAAAAAAGTGAAGTGTGTGGAATCCATGATAAATATAAGGATATGGTGGAAAGAGAAACCAAAAACAAGTTTTAATGTCTGAGTTTAGAAAAAATAGTGGGAATACAAGAATTAGTTTTAAAAATTAATATGGTATAAGAAGAATTCAAAATGAATATAATGTTAAATAAAAAACTGAACATAATAGTGTAGCCAAGAGAATGAATTTCAGATTGATAGGATGGACAAAAATTCCAGTGATAAATTGAAAAATTACAATGGTGTTATTTGTTGAAGTAGTGGGAAAAATCGTAATTAATTATAAAATTTATCAACACCATCTGGATAGTGTATATCAAAAGAGTAGCTATGTGGAATGATTTAAGATGTTAATCATGTCATTGTTCTTTTTTGTTTATACTATATATATGTGGATACAAAAATCATAGATAATATTAAAGAAAAATAATAGGAATGTTTCTTCATAGGCTATGATGTTTTATTATTTATATTTTCAATTTAGGAAAATGAAATGAATAAGGTTTTAAAATGTCATTATTTAATCTACAATGGTGTGATATTGTGGAAATATATTAACTTGATGGATATAGATTTTTTTAATAATGGTTCAACTTCAATGAAGGATTGTTTTTATTTTTATTCTATAAGATCAAATATTTTCAAATGTTTAGATGTATTTCAATCAATCAGGAGATGAAATATTCCAGAATGAAGTATATTGGGTTATGTATAATGTTTAAAAGTTAATTCCAAAAAATATGTATCTTAAATTTCAGGAAATGTAGAAACTCGTTCAAGAGTTATGGAAGGAGATTTTTTTATAGTAAATGTTTTATTTTGATAATTTTGAGAATTTATAGTTCTTGAAGAATCTAAATGACATTAAATTTTTTGAAGATCTCCATGAATAAAATCTTTTATGCAATGTTATAGTGATGATTGGTTATTCTTATAGTAAATAGACGATGCTGAAGTAAATGATCTATAATATGTAAAAATCTACATGATTATAGATGGTGGGAGTTATCAATGTAGGAGGTGTTGGATTGACTATGAGTGAATAACACTGAAGACATTACAGAACAACCATTGGGGAATATATATCTTATGCACATGTTTGTATTTCAATTAAAACATTAATAGGATGGATATGAGTCATATAAATCCATGATCATTTTGAAATAATATTTGATGAATGAAGGGGTTGACTTATATAACTTTTTCTCCTAACTAGTGAAACATAAATCCATTAAAAAAAATTTATGTTTGGAATATTATAGTTTTTTACCCAGAACAAATAGATTTGAGGATCAATTTTATTTATGGTTATTTTTTTGAGAAATTTTTTATAAAGAAACATGTTGGTTTCGTGGATAAATGGAAGTAAGGATTTTTTGAAAAGAAAAGTGTCTTTATGGTTTAATGCAATAACCAAGTTGAGGGGAAAAATATTGATTTATTTATTAATGAAGAAAGTATCAGATCAGGTGACATTGATCATTATTGTTTCTTGAAAGTGTTCAGTATAATTAACATCATAAAACTACATTTTTTTGTGGATGACTTATATATGGTTGGTCTGAATTTTTATATCATTTGGATTTTGAAGGTGATATTATCCTGAATATTTGAAAAAAAATATATTATTGATGATGATATGATCAGGCCCATGAGGATATAACCTCCTATGAAAACTAGATGATTGATATTTCCATAAAAATAATACATCTAGAATATTTTTTTAGAGATTTGAAATGTGTGGATGTAAACTATTTTAAATCCACAAACTGGTCAGCTTAATGATTTTTTGCAGTCCGGTATACTAATATAAGAAAAAATAAGAATATTTGGAGAGTTTTATATGCCTTATATATTATAATCATATTGTATACAATGTTACCTACTCACCCAAATTCTTCTAATGTAGTGGGATTGGTTAATCGATTTATGTAAAATGTAATAAATGTTTATCTAGAAGAAATACAGTAGATTATAAGAATATCCTAAGAATATAAGGAATAAATCATTCTTTTAGATATGATGATCCATTATATTGCATTATTCCAGTATAGTTTTTGGGTGAATCAAATTCACAGAATAAAATAACTAGATATGTTTACTCTATTTTCAAATATGTGGCCAATTAGATATATTGTTTACAAATAGTGATTTATCATTCTATAATGTAATTGGAGTTTGTGGATGAAATGGAAGTAAGAAATGAAATAATTTGTTAAATACATTTCTCTAAATAAATTTTAAGTAATTTTGAGAATGTATTTTTTTATGATTATAGTCATAGTACAATTAATTTCCATAAGAATCCAGTGTTTTATTCTATAAAAAACACATTGAAAGGAAGTAACAATACATCAAGAGGATATTCTTTATGGTGAGTTAGAGTAATAAAGGATGGATATAAAATAAAATCACATAGATATGTTTATCATTAGTTTAGATCTTGTTTTCTAAAGCAAAATAATGCCTCAGATGTGTCTGGGTGAATAGATAGAGGTTGAGAAGTATTGTATATAGAAGAATTGTTAGTTTTTTTGTTAGAGTCAACATTGATTTCATGAATTTTTGGAATAAATGTTATTTAAGAATACTATTTGGATTTTAGGAATTATATTTTATCTAAATGAAATCAGTTGATCAGAATCAGTGGTCCTTGAATATAACTATTTATATGGAGTTGTGGTAGCAGTAGGTTTTTCTTTCAGAATTCAAAAAATAGGGGGTTTGGAAAGGGATTATTTCGATACAATAAATGTAAGGATGTTTTGGTTCTATATTTTTTATTGTATTAGTTTTTTAATATATATATGTTTCATTATTTTATATTGATTTTTCTCATTTATCAATAGTGACAATCACAATGACTATTACTTCTAGTGATCAATGATTAGAATGGTGGAATAGTTGAACTCTAGGTATAAGTAGAGGACTGAATGCACACTCTATAAAAAGGAGGGTGTTTCCAATATGTTCATAATGAACATAACCTAATTTATAGTAACATATTAATCCACATGACCCCATTAATTTCTAAGTTGTGGTCTATCATTCAAAGATATGTAATGAAACTATGTTTCTAACATGGATGTGGTGAATTCATTCTGAAACACATGAAACCAAAGTATTCATTACTATATTACATTTTCTTTCCTTGCATGAATTGTTTATATCAATTGGTGTTAAAACATTAGAAGTGATGTTTTCTACTCAGGGAAGTCATTTTTGTGAACAATGCTTTATCCAAGATATAGAACATTATGTTGGGAGTGTTACTTATGGAATCAAATGTATCTATGTAATTCTTGAGTATCTACTTCCGATTTTTTATCAGAAAGAAAATGTGGTAAAGTTTTTTTCAATAAGAAACACAAGGAAGTTTATTTTTCTAAATTTGATGAAGTTATTATTTTGGAATAATTGGGTCTACTAATTAAAAGAAGAAGTGTATAGGTTGAAATTATAACATGTGAAATTTTCTTTAAAATGATAATAAAAAATAATTACAGATTCCAATTAAATATTTTCCCAAAATTTGATGTATTGAAATATATAAACTGTAAAATTAATGGTTTTGTTAGAATATATGAATTTTGAGAAAGTAAATATGAAAATGTAACTCATTCATGGTTATTTGAATAAGGTAATTTGACTGATATTTGATCCAACTATGATTGTGAATGTAGGATATCTCATCCTTGAATCTAGAGACGGTGAACCATTGCACATTGAATCTTTTTCTTGATTTGTTCGATGGAATCTATCAACCTGGAATAAGAAATTTCCTTCCAAGATGGATGAGGTGCCCTGATAAATATGAATAAAAATCTTGATTCTCAGGATCCCTCACTTTTTAAGAAGAAGATAATATCATTTGTGGTAGCAATCTCATGTTCTGTTGATCCAGCCAAGCATGAATCTATCAGACGTTCCAATGTATCGTTACACAAAAATGGGGGTTTCTATGCTATGGCGGATCCATATTCTCTCCAGCAATGAATCAGTCTCTGTATGTTCTCAATCCTCAGGCACGTTATCTATTAATGGGTGGATAATTCCAAGTCATATGATGATATCAAGAATAGAATCTCCCACTACTGGGGTTATTGTGACTCGTGGCTCATACCTTTTGGGTGAGGCTTCTTTCATATCATTAATCAATCAAAGGATTCATTGAATGCTATCTAGAACATGGGAAACCTGCAATTGGAACTGGAATTTATCTGATTCTCTGAATGTGATGTCAATTTTTAACCCTTTAATATCAAGGAAATGAATTCATAGATTTGTGTTTTGTTGCATGGGTTGAATTGGATTTATTGGAATCCATATATTCTAAATGATCGTGCATGTTGTATTGGCCCCCCAATCCGAATGTATTAGTTGTCTATAGAGGGGGAATTAGGATTCTTTGCTCAGATGTTAGTTTATTTTAACCTAGAAGTTAAGAGACACGAGCGCATCTCTTTCATTGATAAGAGGAACAGATCAGAGGAAAGGGTGGAGTATGAGAATGTTCCATCCTGTTGTGATGTTTTTAATAAGGTAGGTCCCTCGATCTCTAATTGCAGAGTTCGACAAAAACATGTTGTTGTACCCCAAAATGTGGAATAAAATAAAACCAAGAAGGGAAAAAGATCTAAAAATATGCTACATGAAAGGAAGAGTTTCATAATGGACCAGTCAGGATATTCTCAAGCACCATTAAAGATTCAATTGGGACCTAAACAAGTGCATGTTTCTGGGAAGATGAAGCCTCCTAAGAACCCTCAACCATGCACAGCTATCCATATGAAACAAACATGGGGAAAAATGGTGGAAGGGTGAGAGGTTTGGGCTGATGCTACTCTTGGTCCTAATTACACATTGGAACATGCTAGGTACACATCCTTTGAATAGGTAACCAATATGGAGGAAGATCAGGGTTTGGTAATTTCAAATGATATTTATAATCTGGGTTTTGATCTTTAGAAAAAAAATGGCGGATGAATCCATTTCCATGGTGTTATATAATGAAATTAGGGACATTGTCTGGTCAATGAGGGATAGTGGAAATTCAAAGGTTGATTACTTGGGAAGCATCTCAAACCTAGTAGAACATTATATCCCTTCCAGACCCATTACTCTTGTTGAAAATTCCCTTTTAATATCAGGTTATACATCTTCTAAGAGGATCCTATTAGAGGGGAAGACTACTAAATGGGCTCTGAGTACAGAAGTGGTACATTCTCTCATCATTATGGAAATCCCTTCTGATATGCAGGCAGACCAGTTCATCACAATGAATGTTCTAGGAACTATTTGTCACATTTCAATGGATTATGATGCTACAATCGTTTTTCACGAGAACAGTCCGTAGCACAAGGGTTTCATGCATAATCTCAATTCCTCCATCAATACTTCAAATGAAGAAATTCAAATAGATCTGGTTAATTGGGAGTTATATTCTCAAGGAAAGGGCACCTTTCCGAGCAATGCAGATATAGGTGACTTGTTGTCTCCTAATTCCAAAAAGAATGATGGAAGGACAAGAAAAATATCTAGAGGAACAAATGTGATGGGTTCAAACCCTAGCTCTAGTTATAGAGGAGGATTAGGTTTTTGAATTTCTTTGGCCTGGGTAAATCAGAAACATGTATATCCTTACAGTTATTTATTCAGCATCGCAATAATTTTTTTATTTTTCTGTCTGATCCCAAAAAAATCCTCTCCTCTAGTATTTCTAACTTGGAAAATTTTGGGTTCCATCTTACATACACCAATAGGTGTTCGACTGATGTCCAGTGTCTATGGGTGACCGCCCATAATTCTATAAGAAACACCACCATGGTAATGTCAAGTGATCAACATGTCACTTTCTCCTTCAGCTACCTTTATTCCTAATTTACCTATTTTATAATTTATTCTCACAACAAGTATTAGGATCATTAAAATACGTTAATGGATATATATTCTCTCAAATCTACCATATCTCATCCTTGATTAGTCTTGGGGGACATAAATGAAATTTTGACTTGAGATGAGAAAATGGGAGAAGCACAAAAATCAATCTCTTTAGGGGAGTTCGGATTATGTGTTGATATGAATGAACATATTGATATTATCTTGGTAGGTGACAAATACACTTGGTGTTGGAAGCACCTAAACAGATTTGTGGTAAGAAATATAGATAGAGCCTTTGTTATTGGGGCCTCTTTTGAAAGATGGGGAACCATATCATGCTCAACCCTATCCAGACTCAATTCTGATTATCATCCTATCTTGGTTAATCTTATGGAGAAAGAATATAAGCCACATTTCGCTTCCAGGTTAACAAGGCTTGTGTCTCTCGTCCTGAATGTGAGGACATTGATCATAGAACCTGGAACTTGGTGAATTTTATGGATGATGCCTTAGCATTCCTAACCAAAATAAAAATTCTAAAGTGGAATAAAAGAATGTGGAGAAAATATTGTTTCTGTTTCCTTGACTATGATATCTTTACAGTGGATTAGTCTCATCAAAGTGTTCAAGATCTTAACACCAATAGTGATTTTTCTAATTGAATTTTAGTGGAAGCTGATTTTCCCTTAAAATGAACAATCTTATTGATAAGAAAGATGAACTGCAATAGGACTGCTTTAAGGCCAAGTGCTTAAAGGTCTAAGAAAGAAACACAACATTCTTCAACTCTCTTCAAATAATTAAGAAGGTTTCTAAGCCTCTTTCATTGATTAATATTCGGGATCGTCTCATAAAAATATAGTGGATCTCTCAAATCATCTCACATTTTACTTTAAATACCTCTTTTATGGTCCCCATTCAATCATTGATCCTCTAAATGGGGTGATCCTGATCATGGTGAATCAAGAGGAAACTTCCAGTCCCAATGTATTGCCTCAGGACCCATAGATCAAGGTAGATGTCTTTAGCCTCAAATCTGATAGTTCACTGGTCCTGATGGATTTGGTAATTTATTCATTCAAACATTTTGGCATCTCATTCAGGATGATGAATGCAGGTTAAAAATTCATTTTTTCATAGGTGGATCTTATCCTAGTGGTTTGAATGCTCAGTTTCTTACATTTATCCCGAAGGAGGAGAATTCCATTAAGGTTCATCTCTGCAGACATGTCTCACTGGTTAACACAATTTATAAATTAATTTGCAAAATCCTTGCCCACATTCCCTCCTATATTGCAAGAATTTTTTTTCTACAAATCAGTTTCATTTTATCCAAGGGAGATCAGTTCATGAATGTATTATCACTACCTTAGAGTGTGTTAATCTTCATAAAAAATTAGTTTGAGGTGTAAATATTTCTCCCAAATTGGATGTTAAGAAAGATTTTGACACAATGGAATGGGGTTTCATCTGAAAGATGCTTTTCATGTATGGGTTTGATGATATTTTCATCAACTAGGTGAAAAAACATTTTATGTTCTTCCCATATTTCCATTCTAAAAAAAGGATCCACTAAGAGGTGTAAGGGAGGGTGATCCCATATCGGCCTTCCTTTTCATTATTACTAAGGATTATCTTAGTAGGATTCTTTCTATCATGGCTGGTAATGGATAGATGAAGTATATTCATTCTAGAAGGGGGATTGTTTCTCCCTCTCATCTACTATATGATGGTGACATCATCCTCTTCACCCAAGATGATAAGGGAAACATCAAGAATGTAAAAAAGATTACTTTTCTCTATGAATTTTTTTCTGGGTAGGTAGTTAGCTGTTCTAAATCTTTTGAATACTTTGGAAGGGGATTATATTCCATATGTAATAATTATATAATTAGAGAATTGGGAATTATATAGGGACATCTTACCTTCACTCATTTTGAACTTCAATCTTCGGGGGGGGGGGGACCTATGGTATGTCACTTCTCAAACATTGTTAGCCTGATTAAGGGGAAACTCTCCACATGAAAGGGAAAATCTGTATCAATCGGTGGTATTTTTTTCCTGGTAAAATCAATTATCATCTCCAAATTTGTGTACTCCATTATGGTGTATAAATGGGAGATTTCTTTAATCAAGATAATCAATACTTCTATTAATAATTTTATCTACAATGTCAACATAATGGAAAGAAGGCCGGCAATGGTTCCAAGGAATGTTGTATGCAAACCTCATGATGATGGTGGTTTGTGGAACAAGAATATAGGGGGTTTTAATGACACTTGTAGGATAGGTTTATATGGAGGCATATAAACATTCAATTTGAGGGTACTAGTTTTCATCAGGTCATGCTCATTTGCAGAAATAAGATCGGAAACTTCCACTATGTTAACTCCTTGGTTTGGCCTACCTTCGAGAATATTTTTTCAAAAATTGATGTTGACTATCGATGGCTTGTTTCCAAGGACTATTCTATTCTATATTGGAAATCTAATTGGAAAGGGAAGCATCTGATTTACTTGGTCGTAGAGGATGACTCAAATATGGGTTTTGATTTGTCAATCAAGGAACAGCTTGATAGCATGGATAACCTCATAGATCACTCCACTTCGATTGTGGATGAATATTGTGGGTCCTCTATGCTTGATTTTTTGGCATGATAACCTGTTGTCCATGGAATTTTCACCTACAAATGGTATTATAGTAAACTCATTAGAAGCTCAATCCATTCAAAATGCATAGGGAACTTCTAGAAGAAGTTTTTAAGGACATATATGACTATTATTGCATAGAGGTAGGCTCACAAAAAAATACCAACTGATGAATTCTTGTAGGTATGTGGTATATATATTTTCTCAATATCCGCATTGTGCTTTAATCATAGGGAAGATGTCAACGACCTCTTTCTCAACTGTGTCGTGGCCTCGGTGATGTGGAGTGTAGTTTATGACATGTTTGTAGTTCCACTGCATCACTTCAACATAACTAGATATTTCATAAAGAGTTGTAGCTCTTTGAATCTATCACCGCAGCTCCAGGTGTTCTTTCAAGATTCTATTGAGGATGTTGTCAACCTATTCTGGACATCAATAAACATGTTTAGACATGAATTACAGTGCCTTCGGTTTGGGGCTATTCTTGTGGAGATTCATGCTGCTGTTTGAGAGCTAGAAACACAAAAAGGTATATTTTTCTCAAATTCAATGCATGATTTATCAGTTATCAATCGTATTAAGATGAAAGGTAATTTTCGACATCTTCATGGTACAATGGATGTCATATGACAAGCCCCTCTTATTGGGTGGATTAAAGTCTACACCGATGGTGCTTAAAGGGGAAATATGGGTCCCTCTAACTTTGGTGCTCTCTTTAAAGATCATCAGTGATGTGTTCTTGGATGCACCTATGCATCATGTGGTATTTCTTCTGCCCTTGTATCAAAAAAATTTGGTGTTATCATGGAAGTGGAGTAAGATGAAAGTATATGTTGGAAGAAGATTTGGATTTAATATGACTCCATGGTTGTAGTCTCTTCCATTCAAACCGGGGCTTTGCATATTTCTTGAAACTTGACTAAACACTGGAATTGATGTCTACATTATCTCTACTCAAATGATTACTTCATTACTCATTCCTATAGAGAGTAAAATGCATTGGTGGATGGGGTTTCTAACAAAGGTGTCAATGTTAATGATTCACATTGGACTGATCATGTTCCAAATGATCTCCTTCCTTTTTTCGGGAGGGATTTTTTAAAATCTTCTACATTCAGACTTGTGTTATTTTATAATAAAGGGATCTTGAATTTCATGGAATATCTCTGTTTTCTATAAAAAAAATAGATAGTTTCATTATGAAACTGGAGTGTTTAAAATAAAATAGAATGTATGATCTAGTATTCCAGATCAAACTTAGATGGAATGTGTAGAAACTAGTGACCAAGTATTGCAAAAAGAGATTTATAGGCTTCATAAAATATGAATATTTCTTAGGATATTACGAAAATATTTCATATTACATCAAGGTTTTTTGTGATTTGTTTCTAACCATAATTTATATTTATATAAATGATATGATTTTGGAAGGTCTAGAGATGATACAAAAAGTAGATATCATATACGATTTTCCAAAAAAAAATCTGATAAAATGTCTTAGAGAGGAAAACGTTATTTTTGAATGTGGACCTATATATATTGAATGATCATAAGTTCGATATTTTTTCAATATTTATATACATTAATTGTTTTTCAATGGTTTGAATATCAATAAAATCTTATTTTCAAACAATTTTCTAGTAACATATATCTATCTAGAGAGTCTACAGACAATATCAATGGTATGGTCTAGTATATAGAAAGGATTCCACTTGAATTAGTGATAATATTATTGATTTATTTCATGGTATGTATGAATATAATCACTGTTCATTTCAGAGGGGATTTTAGATAGATACATTCCAAATCATGGGAGGGAACTAAATGAAGAAATAATTTATACACTATTTTCATAATGGAGATGTGGAAGAATCATTCGGATTTATAATCGATATTACATTTTAGTTATATATGTATGTACACAATATGAGATATTTGTATAGTTTAAGAAGTACCATTATATATGATTTTAAATATATAAGAATGATAGTTAGATGGATGTTTTATTAATTATTAGTAATTTATCATTCAACCATAAAAGATGAGAATCTTAAAGATATCGAGGCCAATATGGAGTAAATATTGTATAATATTCTGTTATAATAAATAAAATTTAATAATAATAGATATGTTTTATTATATAAAATTTAGATTTAAATCCATCTTGAGATTAATTCAATGTTTCATCATGGATAAAGTGTGTGTACCAAAAATATATATTCATCCTCAGTCTTTAGAAAACATTACTACAAAACACTCTGTTAAAATTTTCCATTTTTTTATTATTTTTTACATCATTGGGACAATTTGGGTTGTTAGAGGTTCTAATTTTGTAATTTTATTATTATTTATATATTTTTTTCATAATTAGATTAAATTATTTATGAAAAACTATTCAAATAAGAATTTGAAGTAATTTTTGTCGATAATTTTTTAAAAAAATTCTTTTCTATATGCATAAGAAATTGATTTTTCCGAACTGTGGGACTTCTAGAAAAAACAATGCAATGGAAATTAAAAAAGTGTTTCCTAGTGGATGACCTACGCATGGTTATGAAAATATATTAAAAAAAATTTCATGGGTTGATGTAGCCTAAATAGTGTATTTTTTAATTATTTGTGAATATTTTAGTGAACATTTAATTAAAACGACGCAACTATCTAGTGTGTGTCCAATACTATTACACAGTTGGCACGTAGTATTCCAAACATTGCAGTGTTAGTAAAAATGATTCACGTATTTAAAAATTTTAACTAATCTAATTATACCAATATTTTATTTATGTGATTTCCACACCTTCCATCTTCCATTTTCTTTGACCAACAAATTGTGTATAAGAGGGAGTTCCTTCCTTCATCCTCTGCGATTTTTCTTTTATTCCACCTCAATTTCAAGATGATCTATTTCGGTAAACCCCAATTTAAATCTCATTAACCCTGATTCATTTCCCTTTTATCCATTTCATCCTATTTTCACATCCACCTTCGATCCCATGTGGAAATTTTAGGGTGATTTGTTTTTGGTGGAAGTATTAATGTGCATATTCTGTTTTTAATATGTTCCAAGTGGACAGTTCTAGTTTATTTGTAAATTGTCCATCAAAGGCTACATGATGTGAATTTTTGTGAGGAGTTACTACATAGGACAATCTATGAGTTTTTTTGTTTTCTTAAATTTACATGCAGTTGCCTACTTGATGATTTGAGATTCAATATTTAGGAATTTAAATCTTTATCTCATAGTTCAATTTTTTTAATTTTTTTAAAGGGTTCTGTAACTTAGAATAAAATAATAAAATGGTTTTATTTTTTTCATGGGATATTTGAAATATAATGTCTAATGAAAAATGTTCTACTGGTTTGTAAAATTATATTTTTAAAATATCAGAAGAAAAAATATTAGCATCCCGGGCCATTTTTCAATGAATTCCAATTTTGAAATATAAATTGTTTTCAAATAATTTGGGTGTGTATAAACCTATAAATTCCATTGAATTACAGTTATTTTTATATATACTTACTCAAAATGGGGTTATTGATTTTATTGTTATATGAAATATGAAAAAATTTATTTTTTATATCAAGGTGATGGATGTGAAGTGATAGTAGTTTGATATTTTTTAAATATCCTTCCTTGTGATGATTTTGTGATTTGAATGATTATTGTAATCCAAATGATTATTATTTATTGGAACCCTAAGACAAAATAATATTTTGGAATTATTCTATTTTTTCTGGTATACATGTTACTACTATCACCTCAACTGTGATATAGGGATATGTGCGGGGTCGTCTCGACATGATCTTCTGGGCTAGTTGGGTGGTTTTTTTTATTTTAGAGGTGTCATACACCGTAAGTTAATCATGTCTATTTGGTAATGTCTAGATCAATCTAAACATATGATCTTATGTGTACCCATGATATCTATTTTTCCCTACCTAATTACATAAGTAATTTCCTAAAACATCCTTGTATCCCATTCCACAATTTACTTATGAATCATCATTGGTCACATATTTTATTTTCAATTTTTATATACTTACTGATGTGGTACCTTATTGGTTTTTTTATTTTTTATGGCACGTTGGATTTATAAATAAGTTTTAAATTCTAATTATAAATGTACTCTCATTTTCATAAAATGGTTTTCAATTTGTATGTTAAACATCAACGAAAGTTCATTAAGCGGTTGTTTGAATGAAATATTTCACTCCAGATTTACAAAAAGTGAGTGTTATTTAATGGAATTTTGTAGCGACATGTTATCTTGTTTTTATAATCCTACATTAAAAATATTGTTATCCCTAAAAGTTTTTAAAACTAGAATAAATGAAATTTATTTTGTATGGAAAGTCATAATTTCCATGGAGATATCATATTATGCTCATTTTCTCACATCCTACATGCACAATTTGTTTTATAAAACTAGTATTACATTATATTAAATTCAATGCTTTGATATATGGTTAATTAATCATCATGTTGATCTGATAGTGGTTGATATGTGATGTGGTGTGTATCCTTGTGTCACATGGATACAACTAGTAACTATTCCATTTTTGTTCTATTTTTAGATTCTTATCTATCAGTTACATTGAATGAAAACTTATTTGAATGTGGTATCTAATTCATGAAATGAAATTAATATTTGACTGTCAATTTTATTGTTTTTTTATTTAATGATTAAAATAAATTATTTTTAGTTTTTTATACTATAATTGCTTGTCTATTACCATTTTATTTCTTATATGGTAATCAGATATATGGGTGGGTTTTCCAATTTTTTATATGTAAAACCAAATGTTTTTGGATTCTATAGTAAAAACACTTACCTAGTGTGTTTTATTGATTTTTTAGGAACTACTTTCCATCCAATGGGGATTAGGATTACCCTTATGGTGGAGTGGTGAGACATGTACGGTGAAGTGTTGTGTTAGCTTGGCCCAATTTCTAACAATGAGTATGAGATCTAAGAATATTTCAAGAAAGTGAATATTCTGTAGTCTTGTTGACAAAATATGTAGTTCAGTATTTTATATGTAAGTGTAATGGCCTAATGAAACTTGGGAGATAGATTTTTATCTAATGATCAGTGTTGTATCTTACAACCAAAGTGATAGATGTTCAAATGGTTGTTAGATGAAAATCCTTGAAGTAGTCTTCTAGAGGTACATTGATTAAATGTAAATCAAATTTATCATCTACGAAACTATAAGTGGATATTTATTAGAGTTTGTGAAGAAAGAATTAATGGAAAACTTGTATTATCTTATTCTCTATAATGTAACTTTTTTAGTGTTCAATGGTGATCCAATCAATTTAAAGATATATTTGGGTAGTGGATTTATGATTTATATAATATTAAAAAACAATAAACTAAAATATTATTTGTTATACTTAATTATTTGTAGTCATATGTTAAATTAATACCGATGGATGATAGAATATTTCATAAATGTTCGATCTACATACTAAATTACTTTTGGTCTTATGGTCTATGCTTTTCCTAAAAATGTGTGGTCCCCAATAGGATGTGTAGAACCAGAAATATATCTTGTAAAGTGGTGAATAGTGAAAACACATGTAACTAGGGAGTTTCTATCTCCTATCATTTCTACATGATTTTATTTTTTTCCCAAGGACCTAAGGAATTTCTTGTACCACATTAAATTTATTTTGTGTGGCACTTTTGTGTATTTCTCTGTGTTTTTTTTTCTAGTAATCATTTATATTCCAAATATTTTTATACTTAGTACAAAGAGTGAATGTTTCCTTGGATACTGTATTATCATGATCCATAATATATCATTCATTTGATTCATGGTTTATGTATAATTGGTGGATTTGTGTTCCTGAAACAATATATGTTCGTTTAAATATTGATATTCTAGATTGATGTGTCAATGATTTGGGGTCAAAAATAGATAAATTCCATTAGATATAGACTCAAAATGTGATATTAAAAACAAAATTTGTTGTGAAATAAATTATTGAATAGTTTTCCAATCATATATTCTATAATAAAATCTAAAATTTTAATATTTTTATAATTATCCAATATATGTAATAATATTATTTTTATATTTTTTGGATACTAAATTATTATAATAATGTTAAAAATTCATTATATTTGATGTATTTGGACTATATTCATCTAAAAAACTTAGGGTGATTTAATATTGACAATATTGGTGGAATCAATTTTTAAATTATTTAATTGCAAAATTGTTCTTAAAACTAAATCAATTATATATTTAATATGATAAAAAGGATAATATGGAAGGTTTGTTGATATTATCATGTCAAATTATAATAGAAAATAGATAGTTTTGTTATTTGAACGAATGTAGTTAATATTAATTTGTAAATAAAAAATTATACATCACAATTCACCCCTTCTAATGCCTCATAGATAATCTATATTGATGATCATAAAGAAAAAACCCCATATAAATATTGGTTTCTAAAAAAATATATATTTAGTGGATTATGTAGTTGATGAAGGATTTAGTGATGTTGCCTATATGAAATTAATTGATATCATTTATATTTTTAATGAAGATGGAGTTTTATATTGAAGAAAACCCCAGAGAAAAAAATGTAATTGTTTAGTCCTTGATGATTTTAAAACCATTTTCATACCCAGGGAGTGAGAATAAGATGAATAATATGTAATGTTAACAATCATGGTTAATGATAATATATCCAATAAATATGAAATATTAATAAATGGATATAAATTTTAATTTTTTAATTATAGTTTATTTTAATATATATGAATATAAATTTGTATAATTTTCTTATGTCATAATAATTAAATATTTATTTTTTAAATAAACATTAAATGAGTGGAATGATTTTTATAAAAAAATATTGTAAATCGAAATTCTGTTTTTATAGTTAAATTGAATAAAAAAATATAATTACATATAATTATGTTATTTATTAACCATGAATTATTTTATAAATAAAATATGAATTATATGTTGATTTTTTGTAATTAGTAAAATTATGTGGGTTTTTTATATATAGTTTAAATAAATAAATTTTATTGAAATAAGCTATATTTATTTTATATAATAGTCATTGAATATTCTGTTATCAAATTAATATATTATGTATTTTTTTTTGTTTTTTTAAAATTACTAAATATAAATTCTATTATTTTATTTATATATTAATTGGATAAATACTAAGGTAATATCTTTTTATTATTTTTTATAATACTTTTCAAATATTATATTTTTCGTATAAATAGAATATGACTTTTTTGTTGAGCTTTAAAAATATGTAAATGGGGTGTTTATGTTTCCTATACAAATTAAATTGTTAAATTTGTATGAAATATCATGTAATGTTTTTTGAAATACTCATTAAATATGCGATTTTGTATAAATAGAATATGAGTTTTAGTATTCTTTTGTGAAAATTATCAAAAATAAATCTTTTTCATATACAAATAAATTGAATAAATATGGATATAATGGAAAATAATTATTTTATACAGTTATAATTAAATACAGAATTCTCATTAATAAATTGTTTTATTGCATGATATTTTTTGGTATAGTTGATTTATTTCAGTGGACCAGTGTTTGATCTAATTTATTTACTAATTTGTTGGAATGGAGTGGAAAAAGAGGATAAGAGATGGTAATCACTCAATTTCACATAGTAAACTATAAATATTAAAAATTACTATAATAATGATAACACTTCTAAACCTGATATAATCCATTATAGATCATATGATCCATTTTGTTGTAGTCATACTACAAGTACTACCCTATTTGATATTACCCTAAGATCTTTATATTCTTTATATAAAATATTCATCTACTTTTTTGACAACTTTTAGTGTTCCCCCTCTATCATTAGGTATGCCATTATGTGATGATGTTGTTTTATCAGGTTGTCCAATAATTCTATGTTTACTCAATGATATTAGGATATGTATACCATCAATAAGATGCTGGTTTATCCATATTATCAATTTTTATTAAATTTTGGAAACTAAATTCATGATATAGATAATATTATTTATATATAAAATAAATAAATGAATTATAAAAAACATCCCCATTCATGTCATTTTAAATTCATATATATAATTTCGGTTTTTAAAATTAAAACATATGGATTTCATAATTCTGTTTTTAAACATCTATTAGTAAATTTTTGGTTATGTAGAATGCATTGTGAAATCCCACACAATTTATTATTTATATTGAATGGATATTCCTATGTATTTTAGTAAGTTATTTTTTTCAATAAATAGGTAATGATAATTTACCAGATACGTATTCATATATGATAACATTAAAAAATATTTTATAACATATTAATATTGAATGGTATTTTAGGTATAATATTTTTAGAAGTTGGTTCATTTTAAGTTGCCTCATGTTATTCCACATCCATGGTCATCAAAGTATTTTGGAATTAAATGGATTAATTTTCATTAGTGATTTTGATACAAATTTAATGAAACTTCATTAAAATTATCTTGATTGTGTGAGAAGATCCATGAAGGCAATGTAATGGACCTATAGAAGATGTTATTAACCACTATAATATTGAATTACATGAGTTATTTTATGATTTATTAGTATATTAATGGTAATAAATATATAAAATTTAATTTTTTAATGAAATATAATTTTTTCAATGGATCTCTCTATGAAAAGTTTCTAGTTAAGGGAAATAAGAAATTCCCCACACATCTTTGTTGATGGGTTACTCATATAATAAATTTCACATTGTGAAATTTATTTCCTAGTATATTTTTATATAAAAAATTATGAATACTATTTTTCAAAAATAAAAGATAAATAATTTTTTAATCATGTTCAGGAGGAAGACCGTGATGTTGGATTCCTAGAAATATGGTTAGATTTCCAAAACATCTACCTCTTTATTAATGTACATGATATAAACTTATATTTAAGTTTTTTATTTATAATATTGATTAATATATTACATTATATTTTAATTGTACTCAATTTTTATCATAAAAATAATGAAAATATGCATGAAAATGATTCATTATAAGAGTCAGTATTTATGGTCTATGTTATTTCTCATATTTATTTGGATTTAGAATGCTGGTTGACTGAGATGGGTGGAGTATCGACCATTAGTAATCTACATTTTTTAAAGGATACAAATATACTTATCAATATCACTATTATGAATATTGATTATTCATTATAGTGATCCAAAATCAGACAATAAAATTTTTATATTGATTAATACAATTATTGATCGAGAGTCACATATTTAAAAAATAAATGGGTTTCGTATTTATAGAATTAATTAATTATTATGATTCAAAAGATAAATGATAGGACTTATAAAAAATCACATCATTGGTATAAAATTTTAAATAGGTAAATTTGAAAAATATATTTGTAGAAATTATGCTATTTTTATATTATTTGTATTAATAATTATAATTATATATATATTTTATCAAATTTATGAGTCTATAAAATTTAAATATAAGTTTTTATAAAATGTTAAATATATCCACCTGATATTTAATATATCTAATTTATGTTTTAAATAAGGTAAATTTTTTGTTTAAAACATTATGATTTTATTTATTTAATCATTTAATATATCCCCATTATATTCTTTGTATTACTATTATGTTCATTATATATAATTTCAAATATATTATTTTTTATATATTCTTTTTATATTAAGAAATATATTATATTTATGTTTAAGATATTCTATTAAAATATGGTATATTCATTTTAATATATTATATTTACGTTTAAAAGATTTTTTTAATGGACTATGTTTACGTTCAATGTATACCATTTTAAATATTAATTATATATTTTTATATTTAATATATTGGGCTTATTAAATGTTAAATATATTATTTTAATTCTTAATGTATTATAATTATTTTCTATAATATATTATTTTAAATTTCTAATATTTTTTTTTAATTCCAAATAATGTTTAATATATTTACTTTAAAAATGATTAATATATCATTTTTAGGGTTAATATATTATGTGTTTTATTTATAATATTTTACATAATATATTGTATTTATATTTAATTTCCAAAGTTCAAAATATAATATTTATGATTAATATAATGATTTAATAAATTTATAAATATATTATGTTTATGTTTAGTATATTATATTATTTTTTTTGTTATTATGTTTATATTTAAGTGTTCTATGTGATCATGTTTGAAAAATAAATGAAATATATGATTATAAATTTAAATATTTTTTAATAGAATTTGCACATAATAACTTCATATATGGGCTGTGAAGGTTGCCTCTATATGGGGAGGTTAAATCTATATGTTATTTGCATAAGTGATGGAAATGAATGGATATTATACTCTTAACAAATGATGCGACATATCATTCCTGGTATATGGAACATAAGAAATATTATTAATTGAAAATTGGTTAGTTTTTTATATTGTGATATTTATTTTTTTCCTATATATTCATTTATTTAGGATATAATTTTTCTTAAGCTATTAGTAATTTTTTTACTGGATGTATAAATTTATGATTTGTTGAGTTTCAAGTGAGGATAGAAATTATATTTATCAAAAAAAATTATTTTTGACCCCTAACAAAATTATGATGAGTTTTATCTCCTAATGATTCATAGAAACCATTTATAATATTGAAAATTAATAATTATTCTTCATATTTAAGGTTTTGACATCGATATAGATGTTTTTTTAGTTTTTATTGTTAGAATCCCCAATATTTAAATGTATGCACTATTAATTTAAATACATTATAAAAAAAGAACAACATTTAAAAAAAATTAACACCCCAAAATTTAAATTTCATGATTATGTTTATATGTTAATTACACCCATTATTTAAGGTTTCGGGTGGTTAAATATTGGGTTTTTTAATTAGTACTAGGTTAAATGGTCATGTTCGAGGTTAGAGAAACCATTGAGCACAAAATCTATGCCACCAAATGTTTTACATAGAGGAGACCAAATAGTAATTGCATAGATTTTTAAATAGTTTGTGTATATTGTGTGACCTATTTAGTTTAGGAAAAATAGACAACCCAGTCACTATAGTGTTTAGTAAACTCTGCGAGTAAATCATGCGACTTTCCTAGGTTTGGGTATTTTCATATTTTATCTTTGATAGTATTTGTTGGCCCCCATATCAGTCCACCATTCTATATCTACCAGTGATGGTTCCTCCCTCGGGATTTAATTATATATCAATGACCCTGCATTAGGAATTAATAATATGTTATTGATTATTTTTCAAGCAAATAATAATTTAAGTTCCTCTATTTTTTTTCCTTTGTTTAATTATTTTATTCTGTTATCCACTATCCTTAAAGTCTATTGTAGGCCTATCTTATTGGTTAGAATTGTAGTGGAATTAGGGACTATAGTTTTTAACTAGAATGGGACATCTTATGATAAATTTTCTTCTAGTTTCCACTAAAGGTGACATGATTTCATCTAATGAGGTAGGTGATTACATTTAATTTCCTTTTAATAATGATTTACTTTTTTTTGGTATTTAAATGTGATGTATAAGAGGATTTATTTTGTGTTATAAATTGTTCTCTATGATTTTCTTTGTTATTTATTATTGATAAATGTGTAAATTTCATAGTTCAATGGAACTTTTTTCCCATGGGTTTTTATCTATTTTTTTGTTTGATAAAATTCCAGTAATGGTTTTATTTAACAAAATTTATTTCTTCTTTGTGATTTGGGAAAAAAATTATAATGGTTATTGTTCAAATATTAATTAAATTCCTTATTTTTTAAAATGGTTGTGTGTGATATTGAATTGATTTTTTTGGATGATGCTTTGTTTGTTTTGGGAATGTTGATTCCTTGATATCGTAGATGTATTTATAGAATTTACCATGTTTAAATGGAGATGTCCAATGTTTCCATTTTTCTTGTGACTTATTATTTTATTTGATTTCAATTGGATTCTTATTTTGGTTAGTGTTTTTAAATTTGATTTCAATGGAATAT
Source organism: Viscum album (assembly GCA_963277665.1). NCBI lineage: Eukaryota > Viridiplantae > Streptophyta > Magnoliopsida > Santalales > Viscaceae > Viscum > Viscum album. Next base: position 1,231,870,381 of record OY728120.1, read on the forward strand.
TATTTCCATGTATTAGTAAAATGCCTATTTGGGACCTTGTGTTGTTCCATTTGATTGGTTTATTATTTATACCATTATTTTGATTTATTATTAACCTTTGTTAAAGACCATTTTCATTTTTTGTTAGTAATAAGAATTTTAATTCATGCTAACAACTATTTTGGTTCAAGATCATATATATAGGGGGTGTGTTAGTGGAAATATGTATATGATATGAATATTATATTACCTTTTTCATTGTGTTTTTCATGTGATTGTTGTCGGATTGATAGGGGTCCATCTCTATTATCTATATTATGTGGAATCCAAAAAATAATCATTACAATTCCAAGTGATGTTGTATATGTTATTTGAGACATACACACAGAATATTATCCCAGAGATGAACGTATTGACATGACATGGGGGTGTCACCGATGAGATTAGTTTAGAATGATTCAAATGATGTGATTTCTTACTGTTAACATAACAATAGTTTCTTACACTTCTCATATATTTTCCTAATGAGTTTGATCATGATCCATATCAATGTTATGATATTTTATTGGTTATTTAAAATAGTATTGTTCATTGATTTTATTGTGTGTGCTTTGATGTATTGATCTTTCTTGAGATTTAGTCTTGGTGTTGACTGGCTTTTCATGTATGTTTTTAGGTCTCACTTATGAAATTACATAGCTATTTTTAATTATATTTTCCCCTATATTCTCATTTGAAAATGATATGTCCCTTTTAAAAATTATAATTTTAATATTGGGAAATTATTTTTAAGTTATAGTATTTATTCGTAATTCATTGGAAATGTTTTTAACCTTGCGATTGTTTTCTAAAGTGAATTTTTAAATGGAAAGGAATGGTTTAACCAGCTTCACTAAATTATTTAATGATAAATGATATTTTAATGATCAATTTTTTTTTAAATTAGTACTTCTTCCATTTTATACAAATTGGGTGTTTTGAGAATGTACACGTAGAATTTTTTGTTTCATTATGTATTATGTAATTAAATGAAAAACATTTTTGAAAAACGTTATATTCATACTATAGTTTATAGTGTATTTATAAAAAAAGTAACAGAATCATGGCTGTTCTTAAAATATATTTAATCACATCACACATACTTAGGTTGGTGGTTATTTAATTTTTTTATTTTATGTCCGTTCTCAGGTTTTTTTATTAGAGGAAGGATGGCTTATGGTCTCCTTTAAATAACCATATATTTTGGGACAAGTTGGTGTTTTTAGAATCACATAGTGATTTAATAGTAAATTTAACCATCTTGTTCGACCAATTTTGGATCAAGTTGTGTATCAGCCTATTAGGCCATCAATATATATTTCTGTTTTGTTCCCCTTTATTCAATATGAAGGATTTTTTTTTAAAAATTATTTTTAGAAGAACTGATTTATTATTAATATCATATAAAAATGATAAATCCATCATCTTGATGGGCCTTGAGTGAAGATTATGGACAGGTGGAAGGAATTATGAATGGTATTTTATTATGTTTTCACCATGACACATGCATTTAGAACTAAAAAAAGAGTGGGGAGGGGGTTCTCTTAAATATGTAGAGTAGTGGAGCCATGTATAATTTTTAACAATTAAAATTTATAAAAACAATTTTTAAATAAAAAAAATCATCATAAATGGATCATTCTGGAACATAAAATGTTAAAAGTTCTATATATATCAAGAAAATAGATGGTGGAAAAATTTTATGTCATTTTAACAACTATCATTTATTTTTATCCCTAGTATAAATTGTTATACAATAATATTTATTTATATTCAAAATTTGGAATTCATTTTTCAAAATTCAATTGACAGGAGATTCATAATTTAATTTGAAATTAAACATATAGACACGATGAAAAATTTGTTTTTCAAGGAAATGATTTTCATTAGTGTTAGGGGTTTCAATATCCAAAATAATCTTTAAATTTATTCCAATAATCCAAATAAAAATAATATATTAAAAATATAACAAATTTAATTTTAAAAATATTTTCTAAAAAATATGAAAAATTAAATAATTTAAATGAGAAGGAAATTTTCAATAAAAACAAGTATTCTTGATTATTCATTTAAAAAATTTCTCATTTTTTAAAAATTCCATAAAATAATCCTAATATATTTTTTAAAATTTTATTCCAAAAATTATGTTATTTTATTGTAAAATTTTTCCATAATTACAAAAAATTACTTTCATCATTTATTAAAAAAATACAGTAAAAATCATGTTTTGAGAAAAAAAATAACCTTTAGAGCCTATAAATTTAATATAAGAAATAAGTTCAAATTTATAAAAATATTTTCATTATTATTCATAATTAATTTAAAAAATTTAGTTATTTCTATTTTTACATCCAAATTTAATGGCAATGTTTTAATATTAATGTTTAAATAATAATTTTAATACTTTATTTAGGATTGTTATAACTAAGAGTTGAAAGTTGTATTTCTTATCGGACATTAATTTCACGTAAAAAACTAGTTTTATTATATTTATTCATAGAATGAAATTTTTTTAGGTTTTGTGTTGACACCAGGAATTTATGTATGATATAATGTTAGTATAATATATTTTAGATTAAATTGATATGGCACTCTGGGGTTAATTGAAGTTGGAAACATATTTGATCTAAATACCCTAGAATTACTAGTGGGATGTGTATGTATATTTAGGTTTTAAAAACAATATTGTGGGGATTTTTTGGATCATATCATTATTCAAGGAATTATAAATGATATATAACACTTCAAGATATGTGTTCAAGAATCAAGGTACATGATATTTAAGAAGAAAAATGAACCTATTTGGATGTTTTAGTAGCCACTATATTGATAGAAAAATCATCATGAATATATCCATAGTGACAATGATATATTTTTAAATCCATTGGATTCCAGAAAAATTCTGGTAGTGCCTTAATCACTGACTGGGTGCTAGCACCTCCACCATATAAGTGAATGATGATGATGAAATTATAGAGGTTTGACTAAGATGAAATTCATTTTGTATTTCCAACAAGAGAGATCTCATCCAATTTTTATATATATCTAACTTGGCTCTCAATTTTTTAAAATAGTGTTAACTATATCAATTATAGTCGATGCCCTCTCATGGAATTTGTTAATTCCCTTTGGAGTTTCATTAAAATTACTCCATCAATGAGAATTTGATGAATTAATTTCTTCTTTAATAATAAATTATAACCACGGAACCATTTGGGATATGATTCCATGGTAGTTCTATTCAAAGGTAGAAAATATGTATGATTCAATATAGTCTCTGATTTTATCACATTCACTCTAGTATATGTTGGAACCAACGTATTCATACACATTATCTTGAGGAAATGTTATAGAAACATCCTCATCATCCTACTTGACGACACATATGAATTAAATTTATGCTTATGTGAAAATAATCATATTCAAATAATTTTCATCAATAATCAAAGACCTCCAACATCAACTAATATCTCATAAGGGTTTGATTAAAAACTATAAAACACTTTATGAATCCATCCAAAATTCCCTTGGGATATAATCCTTAAATACCTCTTCAATTTAGAATATAAATTTTTTCAAAAACATAATCCTTATCTAACGGCCCAACTATGAATCCATGTGGCCCTTAAATGTGTTAAAAAAAACAGATTCGTTATTTCATAGATGTAAGACATGGACAACCACTTGGAAAATCACAGTTATGCCCAAGAAAATATGGTTTATAGTGTGATATTCATCAAATATACTAATATATCAAATGATTATTTAAATATCAAGATATATAATATCAATCACATGTTTACCTATATAATACCTTATCCTAGGAAGTATTCTAAACACTTGACATAGAATAATATAGATATATTATATTCCATCTCTTTTTTTGTGATTCTAATAAAAGATCTTCCAGGTTGAATAATACATCACTTATCATTTATCTAGCATATGAGTATTTCACATAGATATACACTTCATGTTCATCTAAAATAGGCATCAAAATACATTTAATTATTCTAATTCTATCAATGACTTTTTTTATTTTCTCATTAAACTTGTAACTAAATATAATATTTTTTAGGTTCCAACTGATGAATTGATCAAAAATACAACCAACCACCTCATTATTAGATAATTAATTGTGAATTTTATAATAAATGTATCATTATATGTAGATTTATATTATTGGTATCTTTAAATGATTGCTAAGAATGGTTTATTATAGTTGTGCACCCGTATATATATATATATTTATTTATTTATTTCTATATTACATTCCATGGGATATATGTGGTGGGTATGTCCATGTAACAAGACTCATCTTATTACAATTATATTCTATTCTTCATATCATATATACAAAAAATTTAAAAAAATAATATGATAATATTAATGTTAATAGTGACATATAACCCTAACATATAACACTCAATGATGATATCATTTAGGAATAACGGAATGTAATTATTAGAGAATAAATCATCAATCAACCATTCTTATAATCTAAATTGGAGCAAACATAGAAAAATGAAAAATAAAGATTAATTTATTATAATAACACATAATATTATTCCAATATTATATCAGTCTCTTGTGTGACATATTCTATGAGATCCTATATGACCTCATGCTTCTTCTATAATAGATATTTAATCAATTAAACATCTATTTTATATTCTATCTCCACTCAAATGATCTGAATATCACCCCATAAATGTTCAATAATATAATATGGAAATTCTAAAGTATGTTATTGTTCCATTGGTAACACCTAGGATCATTAACATGATCAATAGAACCATTTTTTCAATATGATGTTCAATTTATCCATTGATTATCGGAAAAAAATCTTGTCAATATATGTAGGTCTTGATCTAAACCATTTTCTTCATATTAAAAGAGGTAATAATGTATTAAATTTTTTCAAAGTCTTCTATGGTGAAATGTTTTGAACTCTACCATGTAATATCTTTACATCATAGGAAAACAATTAAACTAGATTGAGATTTTATATCATCTTTATGATATTTGAAACTCTCATATATGGGAACTATTACATATATCTAATAATATTCTGAAAACAACAAGAACACATCCTCAGTTCTTCTGAAGTACTAAAAAATGTTATTCAAAATTATCTAGTTTATCTCTCTATGATAGGATTGGTATCTATAAGTATTTCTATGATCATAGGAGGTATCTGGTCAATAACACAACATGGAATAAATGATAGAACTAATTGAAGTCGCAAAGGGAATTCTATACCTCCTCTTTAACTCCATAAAAGGATCGTTAATCTTCTAACATATATTCCATGAAATAATAGTAAGGAAACCTTCTTGTAGGTATTTCTGATGTACTACATTATAAGTTCACCATTATATGTTTTCTAAAAGTCAATTATGAGTCATTATTCCATCTATGTAGAACATACTACGTAGAAATGTCTTATTATTCACCAATAATTTTAATTTGGAATCACTTACCTTGACATATTTCCATGGATTTATGAGACATGAATTCATTTTAGAAAAGCATTATATCATCAAAATAAAATAATAGAAACATTAAAACACTCCCACTAATCCGCTTGTATATACATGAATCTTATATGATTTGGATGAAACCAAACTCTATTATTACCACATTGAATTAAATATTCCAACTCTATGGAGATTAATTCAACTCATAAATTGAAATTTATATCTTATATACCTTAGTTGACTCATTTAGAACCTCAAAACCATTATTGATTATGATATGAATTCCCATGAATAAATTCATGTTTTATAAATTGGTTTTGATCTCCATATTTTACATCTCAATATCATTTTATTTTATAATACAAATAAATATTCAATAAATTTTTCCATTCCAATATGTGAACTGGTTTCTTTATATAGTACCAAAGTGTTTGAGATAGTTAAATTTACCACAATAAAATTCAAAAAAATTTCACACACCTATTATATAGTACCAAAGTGTTTGAGATATTTAAATTTACCACAATAAAATTCAAAAAAATTTCTAAAATATGCATCTTTTCTTTGATAACACTTCTCATCCTAAAATAAAAAATTTATAATATCATATTGGTCACCTCTTTATGGTATATGAAAATTATTATCATGATATAATTCATAATCTATAATAGAGACTTTTCTATGAGTGTGTTTCATATATGATTTATTTTCATATATTAATTTTAATGATTGTACACTAACTAAACATGATGACCAAGAGCATAGTATCTATTTAGTGAGTCAAGATCCACATTACAAAGTGTTTGAGATAGTTAAATTTACCACAATAAAATTCAAAAAAATTTCTAAAATATGCATCTTTTCTTTGATAACACTTCTCATCCTAAAATAAAAAATTTATAATATCATATTGGTCACCCCTTTATGGTATATGAAAATTATTATCATGATATAATTCTTAATCTATAATAGAGACTTTTCTATGAGTGTGTTTCATATATGATTTATTTTCATATATTAATTTTAATGATTGTACACTAACTAAACATGATTACCAAGAGCATAGTATCTATTTAGTGAGTCAAGATCCACATTACAACATGATTTTTATAGGATTGAGAAAATTAATAATCCATCAATTTATCTAGATTAAAAAGAAATTATTAATTATATAATATATAATTTTTATATAAACAATAATATAAATTCATTATTTATGTGTTATATACATTCCATTAGTATCCTAAAAATTATGGTTTCCCAGAAAGTGTAACGCTTATCATTAACATCCTGTGTTGTCCCTCTATCAGTCGCTTGACTTAAATTTACCCAATACCCAGAGGAAATTATTTATCCCCATAGGCTGGCAGATGTTCTTAGGAATTTATTAATCCCCAAATGGAAATAATTTCACCAAATAATTAATTAATAAAATGAGTGGTAGAAATTAAATAAAAAATATAGACGAAACATCACTAAATTTTTTCACAACCACATCCTAACTAGGGCTTGAACCACATCTACCACAAGCCCACTGCCACAGGCTAAGGGGTGGAGACAAGCAACTAAAGTCACCTCCTAAATGGGTTTTCTTTATTTAATGTAAATGTTCAAACACACAACTGGTCATATCGAGGATTAATTATAGAGGAATAATAATAAAAATATGTAAAAAGTAGAATGTAAAAACATATTTTAAATCCTCTATTATGTAAAAGAGTATGAAATTGAAAACTAAAAAATGAATTTGAGATATACACTTTCACAACATGTCCCCTAGCGCATGTGTCGTGACTACCCCAAGCCCTCCATCTATAGGCCAGGGACTGCCGACTAGCACCAGAATGGCATATCCCTAAAACTGGGAAGGCATTGCCTGTAAACATATAAACTCACCCAAACCAACCAAATAGCAAGATACAAGAACAAGGTAAACTATAAAGTAAACAGGGTGTGTAGAGTAAGTCATGGGGTTAGAATACAAGCCCAAGTGGAATGTACAAGTAAAACTGAACAAATATTAAATTGAAAAATTTTGGTCATTACATTCTCCCCACCTCAGGGCCTTCTATCCTAGAAAGCCACAACACAATCTAGAGAAACAAGTGGGGATACTAATCACAAATCTAAGCCCCCTCTCCCATGTGCTCTTCTGGAGGTTCCAGTTCTGCCAATGAACACGCCCCAGAGGTATCGACTTCCCATAAAGGACCCACTCATATCAATCCTCAATCTCCACTGGAACCTCCGAAAACGTTTCCCCATCATCGATGTACAACTCTCCCCATTCAATGATGTGTGAAATATCATATATGTATCTCCTCTTCTAGGATACTTGGAAAACATCATGCACCTAATGCAATTGAGGGGGGAGAGTTAAGTGGTAAGCCACCTCGCCAACTCTATTGAGCACCTGAAAGGGTCCGATGAACCTTGAAAATAACTTTCCACCCTGTTCAAATCTCTGCAAACCTTGTCGATGTAAGAACCATAGAATTACATGGTAACCATCCTTGAACTCAAGAGGTCTCTATCTCCTGTCAGCATATGACTTCTTCCTGCTCTGTGCAGTATTAATCCACTCCTGGATGATCTGAATCTTCTCTATGGTAGCCCGTACCATCTCTGGTCCCATAACTGCTGATTCCTCTGGGTTAGTCCAGCACAGAGGTGATCTGTAAGGTTTACTATACAATTCCATGAATGGTTCCATTCATATAGTGGAATGATAACTGTTGTTGTATGCGAACTCCACTAAATCCATGTGATCCTCCCTGCTATGGCCGGAATCTAGGACGCAACCATGTGGCTTGTTCTCAAAGGTCGGAATGGTCTGCTCTATCTAACCATCTATCTGAGGATGGAAGGAGGTGCTCAACCGAAGCTGTGTCCTAAACACCTCTAAAAACACCTTAAATAGCCGAGAAGTGAAACATGCATCACGATAGGAGACAATCATATAATACACTCCATGAATTTGTAAAATGTCCTACATATAGAGGTGTCCCATGCTCTCTACTATTCCCTACACTCTGATAGGTAGGATGTGGGCCGACTTGGTCAGACGTTCAATGATCACCCAAATAGTATCATGACCCATATTCGTGCGTGGAATTCCAATCACAAAGTCTATAAGAATTTCCATCCCACTTCCACATTGTAACCTCTATTTACAGAACTAATCCCACTGGAACCTGGTTCTCTGAGTTCAAATGCTGACAAGTGAGGTATCGTGAGACAAACTCCACCACTGCTTTATTCATTTCCGGCCACCATTGCTGATATCGACGGTTCTAGTACATATTCTCCTCTCTCGGATGTACCTCTAGAGGGTTTGTATGGAACTCTGACAAACCCATCCTCCATAACCGCCACCTATACCATAGTATTCCCTCTGAAAAGGATGATGCAATCCCCACCTTTAGAAAATCCATCTGGTGCATGTCCTGTTGATATCTGAGCACGTCGAGCCTCGCATTCAGTGTCCCCAAGATGCACCTGCCAGACTTGATGAAGGAGTGTGGGAGTGACTGTTAGAGACTGAAGATAAGCTTCTCTATCTAGGTCTATGAAGGACTTCTGTAGAGCATCTACCTGCTCCATCGCCTCACTCAGAAACTGTATACCAGATCCCTTGTTGAGTGCATCTGCTACTATGTTCCTCTTTCTAGTAGTATAGAGTATATCTTAGTCTTATACCTGGAGGAACTCAATCAAATGTCATTATCTCAGGTTCAGGTCCTTCTAAGAGAAGATATATATGAGACTCTTGTGATCATAGTAGACTTTAAAACATTCTCCCATCTATTAATATCACCACATATTCAAAACGAAGACCACTGCTACTAACTCGAGGCCTTGGGTAGCATAGTTCTTATCATGATTCCATATTTGTCGAAAACTATACACAATCAATACATGCTCTCGCATTAAGACACATCCATGTTCAGTCCCTCATGTGTCGTAGTAGACGACGTACCCGAAAGCCTCCTCCAGTAGCCTCACGATGGGGGTACTCATCATTCTCTACCTCAGCTCTTGGAAACTCAGTTGGCATCTCTCTAACCACACGAATGTTTTCCACTTCTTTTTCAACACTGATAAGGGTTCCACAACACTGGAAAAGTCCGGAACAATCCTCTGGCTGTAACCGGAAAAACCCAGGAAACTCCTCATTTCCGTCACACTCTTGGGTGGCTCCCAAGCAAGTACAACCTCAATCTTCACTGGATCCAACTCAACTCCAGCCTCTGAGATGACATGTCCTAAGAACTGAAACTCTCAGATCTAGAACTAGAACATCGAAATCTTACCATAAAGTTGGTGCTCTCGGAGTATGTCCAGAACTATCTGCAGATGATTGGTATGCTCCTCCTTCGTCATTGAGTATATCCAGATGTTGTCTTTGAAGACTACTACAAAGAGATCAAGGTATGGCAGGAAGATCCTGTTCATGAGTCCCATGAACACTACTGTGGAATTGGTGACATCAAATGGCAAGAAAAAAACTCATATTGGCCATACCAACATCTAAAGGTCATCTCTTTCAAATCCTCATCTCGTACCATCTCTTTCAAATCCTCGTCTCGTACCCTGAGCTGTTGATAGACTGATCTGGGGTCTATTTTAAAAAACCACCGTGCTCCCTTCAGCTTATCAAAGAGATTGTCAATCCTTGTGAGTGGCTACTTGTTCTTCAAGGTCATCTATTTCAGACACTAATAGTCCACAAAGAGTCTCAAAATCCCATCGGCCGTCTTGGAGAACAAAATTGGGGCTGCCCAAGGAGAAACACGAGGCTTAATAAACCCCTTTTTCGGCAAGTCCTCCAGTTGTACTCGTAGCTCTCGAAGCTCTTTGGAAGACATATGATATGATGGAGTACATATCAGTGTCGTCTTGGGGTATAATTTGATGTAAAAGTCCATCTCTCTTTGAAGAGGTAGACCAAGAACATCATCAGGGAAAGGCTAGACAATTAATGTGTGATCGGATTCACCCTCCTCTGGGTAAGTCGATCTGTCACTACAAAGGTTCCCTTTTCACCAGTGAAAGAAAACATGGTCCCATCTATGCTGAAAACCCTCAATTTCTGCCTAATTCAGTCAATATGAGCAGGGACTATAGATAACTAGTCCATACCCAAGATAACATCGTAAGGCCTCGACGCCGCTACTAAAAGATCATAGCCAAAGCTATCGCCTCCTATTGTAACCTCACACTACCGGAACCAGTGTGTAATCATTGAATCCGATCTTGTAGGAGTCTCTAGCCATAAATATCAAGCCAAGGGCTTCACCGTTATCTCCAACCTCCGAAAGAGGGTAGTGGAAATAAAATAATGACTAGAACATGTGTCTATAAGTACTGCAGCTAAGGTAGAGTAGACAAAGATTGTACCATGTATCATCTCCAAAGCATCATGGTCATATGCCTCACCTACCTGGAGCTGAGCTCGCCCCTGTCCACCTACTTCCTATGATCTTGGTGGACCACCTAGAGGAGGTGGTGGTAGATCCTCGAATTGTCATCCAACACTTACTGCACAACATGCTCTTCTACCACATCTGCCTCTTGCCTACGGACCACCTCAATTGAATCTTCGCCTCTTCCTAGGCAGCCCTTGAGTATCTGCTGGCCATCCGTACGGTGGGTTGGGTAGTCATGGGCCATGTGATTTGGCCCTCTACACGAGTAACACTTCATGTCTGTCGCCTTTCCTACTCTATCTCGAGAGCCCCTCACCACTGACTGTGTATCCTGCGATTGTTTACCTGTTTCTCTAGTCCTCTTACACCACTCACTCATCTGTCATCTGCCAGCTGCCGATGAATCTGCTATGTGTCGTCTGGTGGTAGGACTTGATGCTGGTGACTGCTCATCAATGTAGATCTCCACTAAGAGTGCTCCCTCAAACACCTCTGATTGTGTCGGGATACTGAGATAAACCATCAAATATCTAATCTCCCATCTGAGCACCTGATCGAATGTTTAGTCGCTGAAGAAAGGGTTTAGAACCATGTCAGTGGAGTAGAGAGAGAGGTGTGGGAACCTCATTGAATAATGAACCACAGTAATGCCTCCCTACTATAAGTGGATAAGCTCTTTTATATGAACTGAGCTTAGGGTCGCTGTGACAAACTCTACCCTGAAAAGACTCTTGAATTCCGCCCAGATGTGAGTCACCTCATCGTGAACCTGTAGTATCAAGCTAGACTATATTCCTGATGCTACGTGAAAAAGACTGGCGGCAAGGTTCACCATGAGATCGGCTGGTGTCCTTACTAGTCGCAAAACTCTAACAATGACCTCCATCCAATCCTCAGCCGCCTGTGGATCCATCTTGCCCCAGAACCTCGGTGGTCTCTGCATCTGGATCTCATGAAATTCACTCAAGCGGCGTGCACCCTCTCCTACTGGGGTTGATGGCATCGGCTTCCCAATGGGTAGTGTTCTTGCTGGTACACCACCCAATGGTACAACAGTCGTATGGGGTCCCTGCACTGAAGCCTCATTGCTCAGTGGGTTGTCTTCACCTACTCTACCAAGATCACTGGATGGATATCTAAAAGGAGACATGCTAAAAGAAACAGGTGTGCCACTATCATTATGTTATACCTGGTGAGCTGACTCAAAGTGATCAAAAATAAAACTTTTCAAAAACACAAACACAATTAGTGTTTTTGTGCACTGAGTCAGAAATCAGAATTCGGGGTCCTTCTATATGGAAAAATAATTTGCCACCCCAACACTAGACTCCCCGAACTAAAAACCACACACATAACACTTAACAATATTGATTCACTGGGAAAATTTGAGTCTTAGTTCATCGGTTGAACCAAACTCCCATGATACCATTTTTTCATAACCCGTCCCCCAAGAACCATGCCATGACTATGCCTAGCCCTCCCTCCATTGGTTAGGGGCTGGCGACTAGCACCATAATGTCATATCCCAAAAACCAGGAAGGCATTATCTCTAAACCTGTAAACTCACCCAAAACAAGCTCACAACAAGATACAAGCACTGGATAAAGTATAAAGTAAACATTGTGTGTACAGTATGTAAAATGGCTAGAATACAAGCCCAACTAGAAAGTACTTGTAAAACTGAAAAAAAATTACATTGAAAAATTCGGGTCTTTACATATACGACCAATCATATATATCCCAACCTAATAAAACTATATATAAAATTCTGAGAGAATTTATGTCATAATATCTAAGTAATAAACACCATAAATGGTCTTATATAATCAATGGACCTAATCTCCACTGATTTCACCACCAACATTTCCAACGTATGCCAAATAAATGACACATGTGGTAAATCCCATGAAAATGTGAGTATATAAATACTTTGCAGGAGGCCCTAAAAGTAGAAGGGGGAGCTGTTAACTGATGTTGGATAAATACCTTGAGGAGATAGGGTGAAAACGGGTATAAAAAATTAAAACAAATATACCTCTAGATATTATTTTATTGCTAACAACATTCTTCTCACCCTTTCCCATGGAAACGTATTAACAGAAATGAATGAATGATCAAGAAACATCAATTTTACATTGTTCGCTATAACTCGGGTACATCCAAAGGGCATATAAAGACAATGTGATAATGTGCCAAAAACACTATGCCTCGCTACCAAAATAATGTTTGGGATATATCACATATATTCCATGGATCACCTCCTTGATAATGTTTTGAGTAGACTCACTACCCCTCTTGGTTTACTACTAATCACAATTTGAATGATCACTATAAAAACCCAACACTTTAATACATAATTATTACATTATTTTAATTGTAACCAACATAAAACAGTTACAAAACCATTATCAAAATGATTAGTGTACTGGGAAAATTAGGACCACACAAAACATTTAAAAAATAAAGCATAAACATTTCTTTAATTCCTTATATTCATGCTTTGTATTAGCCTAACCATTATCCTTTATACAAGTAATCATCTAAGCATACACATCAATGATAGAGGTGATATAAAACCCAAAAAAAGGATAAAAATGTTCGTGCATCAATATTACATGGGTGAGAGTAATCATCGTCATAAAATCATTATAACGAGTTAAAACATTAGATTAAGTCATGAAATGTGTCAATTTATAAATATAAAACATTTTGTTTTAGTTGTCCGATACAAAACATAGTTGAGAAAAAAATATAGCTCCATTTTCATTAATATTTCAAATAAAATAATGAGATTCATCACATTATGGAATGAAATGAAGAGATGTTTAATTTTGGGCACAACCATCACTTCATTACATTTACATGCACTATATAATTCATGTTGTGCCCATCACAACATAACATTTAAATTATCCCGTATGCCACGTAGAATTTATATCAGGAATGGATATAATAAAATCCATGAAAATGAATTGGTTTCATTTCAAATATCATAAATTCATAGACACTCCCTATCCAGAAAATGGAATAATATTCATGGTTCCAATTATTATTTAAGAAGAAACAATCTCATGGGAAGTAATACATGTCATTTTTTAGAAAGAAGAGTTCTTTGGGAAAAATTGTTTCATTAGAAATAAAACTAGAATGGAAACATAAATATCCCATGAAATAAAATTTATAGAAAAATTGATATTTATATAATATTTATGTAATTTACATACTAAAAAAGCAGTGAAAGAGAGAAACCCATATGAAATGGAGATTTTTTCGAGAATCACCTTACCTTACGTCAAATTGCATTCTTCACACTAATATCCTTAATAATGAAAATAAATTCAATAATTTTCGAACAAAAAACCATTTATAAATTAATTTTATTCATTATAATCTTAATATGTTCAATTATATAATATTTTATTAGTCATAGAGTATAGTTTCAAAATTTAGGAGTGATTTACTTTCTCTTTTTCATGAGAGGTTCACATGTATATGAGATTGGATGTTCATGTAAAATCGGAATAGTTTTCCATAACTGAAATTATTTCATATTAATGAAAATTAACTATATTAAATGTTCTCATATATCATTTGGATATATAATATGATGATGAATCATTAGATAAATAGTAATAATTATCCTTTAGTTTAATTTTGGCGGTTTTTAATCACAACAAACTCATTTGGTTTTATCCATTACTATTATGTATATATTCAAGATAGAAAACATAAATAGGGTTATAAAATATATTTTACAATCTATTTATATCATTATAATGGATTTATTACCATCCTTTTGAGGTAGTTATGCAAAATGAAAATGCATCTTTTACGATATCATCAAATCGACACACCATAGAAGATATTTTCATTTTATAATAAAATAGAGAGTGAGAGAAACATGTTGATGATGGATATTTAGTTAACCTGATAAAATTATAGTATATATAAGATACTATATTTATCTTTCACATTTTTATAGATTGGGTGATGAGAAAATAAGTAAATAAAAATAAATTAAAAGAAATTAAAGGAAAATTTAAGAGGATTTTACCTCCATAATTTCTCCTTCTTGAAACCCTCCTTAGGGAAAGGGGTTTGGTATTTTTATGATATTATGGGATCCTGTATGTGTGTAATAGGATTGGGTAGAGTATCGAGACTAAATTGGAAATGACTAATTGCATGAAATGTGGGATGATAAGTGGGGGTGAGGGATGGTATTTATAGGGGATGAGAGAGGTGTTTTCTTATTATTTATTAATTTTTATATTATTCTGGATAAAGAATATTGATATTTTCATCCTTGATAATAATTATATTAAAACAATGAATTATAATTTTAGATATTTGGAAATTATCATCATTACATTATCTATAAATCAATAATTCATGTATTTTTCTTTTATAATAAATTATCTTATTTTAATATTACCCCAAAAATCAAGCATATTAACAAAATCCAAAAAATACACCCTAACTAGTATTCAACATGTAGAATTTAAAAATTAAATTAAATTCATGAAAATAATAATCGGAATAAGATAATTTTAATTTAAAATTTAAATTATCATTTAATTGGGAAATACTCATTTTAAAATCATAACTGATAAAATAGATCTTTGGAAAATTAATAAATACTTCATAATATTACCTTATTATAATAAAAAAATTATGAACCTATTTTAGGAAAACAAATATTCCTTTTAATCATCATTTTAATTATATAATTTAAAATAATCATTTATGATTTATAAAAACACAAACATATAATTAATAATTTATACATAATTTATGTACTTATACTATGATATAATAATATCACATTATCATTTATAATATTCCTAAAATTTATTTATACATTATTAGATGAGTTTTCTATACAGTTGGCCGAATTACTCATCCTAATTATCACATTAATATTCCAATGGTCAAATTACTATTCTATATGTATAAGTTACTTAACATATAGAAATACCTATTAATTCTAGAATTATTCTTTTATAATGATTTTATTATGTTCCCTATATGATTTTATTTGATTTATATTATGTGACATAATAAAAATAAGGTAATTTCCATTGATGATTTTTTTGGGTCCTTACATTCTTCCCCTTTAGGAAATTTTACTCCTGAAATTTCATCTTTCAAAAAAATTGAGGGTACTTCTCCTTCATCACATAATTTATTCACATGTTTCCTCCTAGTACATATGCTTTATACGAATTACTTTGACTTTTTTAGTTTACATGTGAAATAGAACATTACCTCTACTGTCCAATATCATCGTTGGACGACCCTCAAAAGACTGATCATTAACCAACTATATGACCACTAGATTTACCAAAGGTGATTGACATGGTATGTACATCCTGAATTGGTATAATAAAATACATGTTGTACATGAGAAATGGTTGTTGTAAGTTCCATTTGATAGGCTACAACTGTAACTTGATCATGAATCTGAAATGTGTCGATGAACGATGGTGTCTGCTTTCCCTTTTTCCCAAATCTTATGATCCTCTTCCATAGAGATATGTGGAGGAATACCATGTCTCCAACCTTATAATCCACGTTCTATCATTAATTTTCTAGATAGGAATTCTATTGAATTTGGGATAGCTTGATGAGTTGGTGAATGGTTTTCTCCTTCTTTACCACATTATTGTCTCTATCTAGTTCTATTAGCTTACAGTCATTTAATTCACCCCATCACACCAGTGTTCTAAATATTTTCCCATAAAGAGATTCATAGGTATCCCTTTGAATGCTTGAGTTGAAAAGGTTGTAGTAAGAGAACTCAACCAGAGGTAGATATTGGTATTATCCTCCTTTGAAGTCTATAAAATATTCCCTCAACATGTATTCCAGTGTCTGAATAGATTTTTGAGATTGGCCTTTATTTTTAAGATGATAATCTATACTGATGTTCATCTCAATGATTAAATATTGTTTCAGAATATTCATGAACTTATAGGTCAATGTCAGATCTCAATATGATACAATCTATAGTGGTAATCCATGAATTCCTGACAATTATATGATGTATATCCATCCCAGTATATCAAGAAAAACGTCTTCTGGAATTGTGATATTGTGAGATGTCTTTGTAAGATGATCCAAAACAACCCATAAAACATTTTTTACTGTAGATTTCTTCAAATTAAGGGTGAGAAAGTCCTTGGTGTTTTTTTCCCATTCAAATTTTATGTGGGTAATGGCTATGTAAT
Source organism: Viscum album (assembly GCA_963277665.1). NCBI lineage: Eukaryota > Viridiplantae > Streptophyta > Magnoliopsida > Santalales > Viscaceae > Viscum > Viscum album. Next base: position 1,231,887,538 of record OY728120.1, read on the forward strand.
CACATTAGAATTTCTTCATTCAACATTTACTTACCAACATACAATGTATATTGATTTATAATCACTAATATCCTTAATCATATTTTCCAACTGATTGTTGACTCAAATATCTTGATACCCCTTTATGCTCCCTTGGTGAATGGAAAAGGATGAGAAGTTTTAGTCATTTAGTAGATCACTATTTATCTATAGATTGGATGGTACTAACAATGATGTCCTTAAATATACAAATCCTTCATCATAAATTTTTAAATCTGAATATTTCACCTTTATCAATCTTCCACCATATTCTGAATTTTCACAAATTTTAATTGAACATCCTTTATTGTATCCCTGAAGGGTGTCTGATCATTGATTTGGGAAATTCTTAATGATTTACCTTCTATAATGATTCCCATTTCCATCATTTCTATGTATAATATGATTGGTTCTCTCTCAATTGTAATCATCAATAATGTTTGAGGATCTTAGTATCAGCAACATAATTTTCCTTACCAGGTTAGTAGTGGATTGAGAAGTTGTAATAATTGATGATATCATTCCATATTAACTGGAACATATTAATTTCCCTCCATGTGAATATGTATTTTAGGCTCTTATGACCTGTATATATCTCACACTTCTCTTTATAGATACAATTCTATAAGATTTTCAATGTGATGAACACAGACGCAAAATTCGGATAATGTATAAGATAGTTTTGATCAGGAAATTTTTACATACATGAGGTGTAATCTATCACACGATCATTTATAATCAGTAAAAAACCTAATAACATCATTTAAACATCAATATATTGTAAAAATATTTCCCCGCTTGTCATAAAGTGTGATTACTGGCGATGTGATAAGCATTATTTTTTATTCTTTGAAGCAGTGATCACATTCACCTGTACAAAAAAACATTTCTCCCTTTCAAGCCATATTAGGTAGTGGGTTTTACAATCATGATATTTTCTTCAAATATTTACACTCATACCCATAGAGACCCATGAAACTACATATCTTAGTTATAGGTGTTCACCTGGGACACTATTTGATTTCCTCTATCTTAGAAGGGTCCATAGACATTCATGTTTTAGTGATAACATGTATCAATAATAATACTTCATCTCTCCAAAAATCGCATTTATATATCTTTTATCAACATTCCTCCCTTCATAATGACTTTATAACAATTTTCTAATGATCCCAGAGTTCTTCATTGCTGTTAAAGTATATCAGAACATCGTCAATAATGACTACAAAAGATTTTACTATGTAATATCTAAAGGATCTATTCATTAAATGGATGAATATTTATAGAGAATTATTGAGTCTGAAATATTTCACTAGGAACACATTGTCTCTATACCTTATTAAAAAGTATGAGATGGGAATATCTTCCTTTCCCACTTTTAATTGCAGATATCCCGATATATTGTACACCATAGAGAAATACATGGACCCATGCATTTGATTGAACAATTCCTCTATACATGGAATGATATAATTTTTAATTATCATGATTTTTTGTATCTCATTATTATCAAATTAATATTTCATTGGTCCATCATTATTCTTAATGAATATGACTGGTACAATCCCGAGTGAGGCACTCGGGCATATAAAACCATCGTCCATAATATCTTATAGCTTAATCTCCAGTTCCTCAATCTCAATCATGTCCATTTTATATGGTCTATTTTATATCAGTAGGGATATAGTCATATGTTTTATTAAGATACCAACCTATCAGTCAAGAGGGAGACCTATAAATTTGTTCAAGAATACAACAGTGTGGTCCCACACAATTGGCATGTCTTCAATGATGATTCTATCCTTTATCTCAATCATTTTGTCTAGTTATTCTAGTCCATATGGAAATAATGTCCACACTTAATATGATGACACCTAAAAAGATTCATCTTCCTCTTTACAGTAGTACATAATTGGATGATGCATTATGATCTATTGATTCATCTCTCCTTCCCATCAATTGATCTTGGATTTTTTATAAATATATGTAATCCATGCCAAAAATAGCATAAAATTCCACCAATAGAAGTTACAAAACATTTTATAGTAGTTTTATTTAGAAACATTAATTAGGCCAGAGGTATATAATTTGTATGCATTAATTTCACCATTTTCTGCTCTCACGGATAATGTAGACTACATATTTTGTTGTGGTGATTGAACAGTCCTACAAAACATAGATGATATTAAAAAATTTGTAGTACTAGAATAAAATATTATGTTTTCCATTCATGAATGAATAACCTATGTACCTATCACCAAATCATTTTTGTGCTCCACCTAGACAATATTGGTGGAATAAACATTTCCGTACTCATTTGTATTGGGTGGCTTTTGACATTTATTTCCTTCGAGGGTTCGTGATTTAGTGCAATATATTTCATAGTGACATTACTTCCTACAGTTGAAGCATTGAACCATGGAGGGTGTTATTATTTATTCCACCAAATTTTCGTTATTCCTCACATATTTTCATTATTCATTCAATTTTTTTGCTTCTCCCCCACCCATATAAAATTTCCAAATCCCTTTTATGTAGTTCTAGTAATTCATCTTCCATCATTTTTGACATGTGGGTGGTTGATCATTCATTCCACCTTTGTCCTTAGATCATCAAGCTTGAATGTAACATCCCGAATAAATGAAGAATATGAAATTTTCATATTTATTAATATCTGTGAATTAATTATTAATTTAAAGGGGTTTCTATGTTCGATAGCGCACCCTATACGCAACAATGGGTTTCTTTGAAATCTTACGTTGCACACTAATAATATAATAGTATTATTTTAAATGGTAGTCAACTCTTAGCTTTTGTATTGGGTAGAATGAACAAAGCTGACAACAATATGATTATACATGTTTTTTAAATGTATTTACATTTACCCAAAAAATGCTAGAGGCTTTAAATCTGAATGAATCAAATTTAAAGATTAATTTACATTAAAAGGTCGATTTACCGCCTTTTAATTGAGAACCCTCTTTAAATATAGTTTTGGTCACTTTTATACATTATAATTGACCAAATAAAATCCTTCTTTTTAATGGGGAAGTAAAATTTTACATTGGGTAATTTTTTGGTATTCTTCTGATAAAGGTCATTTTTTTAATGAATAGTGAAAAATATTGTTTTTTAATTCAAAAGTCCCTTTTAATATAATTTATTTATATGGTTAGATTATCTTTTTAATTGGTTTTAATGTGTAATTAAAATATATTTTTACTATTTAATCCAATGTTGGTAATTTTAATTAATTTCATTTTGAAATTTAATATAAACAAGTATCAATATTTTGATAGTTATTATTTCTAAAAAACACGCTATCAGTTTTGATAACAGGATTTAATTTTAAAATTAATTAATTCCACTTCTATTTTAAAAATTTGATAAAATAGACATCAATTTTTAATTTGTAATATAAAATATATCTTAGTCTGAATTTTTGGTATTTTTCTGAAAAACGTCAATTTTTGATGAATAGTGAAACCTCTTAGTAGTAGTTAAAAAACTAATGTTTTCATTTAAATGAAATTTTAATGCTTCTGTGAATTGAATTTAGAAAATCTTAAATACATGGTTGTTATCAAGAAGTAAAATGTGGTTCAATAAAAGTAAAATAATTTTTGGTGAATAGTAACTTTTGACTTTTATTTTCCGCGGTTAAAGGTATATAAGGTAATTCAAGGTAAAAAGAATATTATAATAATTCAAAATTACCTTAACACTTATTTTAACCTTATTGGATGAGTAACGGCCGACCATGGGCATCTTCAGGTCAATTTGGGGACCACATTGAGCCACTTCTAAAAGATAATGACACTTTAGATTAATTAATTTAATGTAAAGGAAAAAATGACATAAACAAGATTCTTTTAGTAAATTAATTTTTATATGGTGTTATAAAAATTATATTTTCGACTATAAATATCCATTGTAAATCTAAAAACATTTCCTATATCATGGTAGTTTTTTTATAATTTTTATACATCACATAAATTAAATTATTTATGACACAATAATGATGTAGTATTTACCTAATTAATAAAATATTTAAATAAATAAGATTATAAATATTAAAATAACATCCAAAACCTGTAAAATATCTATTGGATGATATTATTTCTACTATGAGTCATCTTATATTCAACCTTAATAATTTTTGGATTTTTAGTAACTGAATACCAGAATACAATAAAATAATATTATCAAAGTTTCCTAAAAAGCCCATCCTCTCCCTTATAAAAGGAGACCACTTCTAACCAATTCCACACACCTCTCAAGCCTTTTTACTCATCAATCCTCTGAAAAATTAATCCCCATACATTTATATCCTCTTCTTAGAAGCCTTACCTTAAGCGGAAGGCACTTTAAGAAGTCCTTTGGTTCAAACCAGAGGGAGTTACCCAAATTAAAGGTAACGGTTTCAATTAAATTGTTTTCTTTTTTTTACTTCTCCAACCCGTAAACTCTTTTTATTCCATTATTTTGTAAAAACACCAGTATCCTAAATATACTAGGATTTTTTTATGAGATGGATTCGAACTACAGTTACACACACCTCCATCTAATGGGTGAAAAACATAATGTTTCTGTGGATGACAAACTAACGCCTCATGAAACGTTGATTGTTCAAATATCTCCAACCGCCTCTCATGGTGGCCATTATGATAGCAATGTCTTTATATATGATATATATTATGTTTATGTTTTCTTTATTGTTATTTATTTTTCCATTCATATAAATACATAATGGTTTCAATAGTGGGTAGATAAGATAATCTCATTAGAGGAAGTGTGGACTACCGCCCCCTCAATGTGACATGACTTGGTAATGCCTTATATGGGATGTATAAAGGATGGAGTTAATAATATTGTATATGATATTATACTGTAATTATAATATAACTATTTATCATTAAGCTTTCAATTCCATTAAAATAAGAAATAGAAATGGATGTAGTGTTCATGCGTACGTACGGCTTACCCTCTCCAAGAACGGAGCATTTCATTTCTTACCTCTAAATGTTATGTACTATTATAAATACAAGTATACACTGGATATATATGACATTAAATATATCTAAATAATTAATATAATTCTGAAGATAATGGATATCTTACTACATGAACAACTTGTAATTATAAGGTGTTTCCTTTTTTTACTCAAGTACCAAATGTCATCAAAATGACCGTTATTAACTAAAATGATTACATAATGTTTATAACATGGTAATAAGTAATATAAAAGAAATAATAAACTTTAAAAAGGTTATTAATCATGTATAAACTAACATTATTATTCAGGAGATTAAAGGACGAACGGGTCAAGTCAGACAATGAGATAAGGGAACTTCTTAACCCAATTCACATTATTTGGGTTGAACTTATCTTTCTTATTTATGTTGTTATATGATTAAGTGATAAATTAATTTTTATATATTATCATGTATTTATAAATTCTTTATGTGAGATTATAGTAAATACACATAAGCTATCTGTTTTATTTAAAAAATGATATTTGTAAGGGATTTTCTTATATCAATTTTTAATTCCGTGAGATTTCGATTGTTCACTACTTATTCATTGCATGTGGTGTATTGTGTACTGAAATTTTATATATATTATCCTGGTTATCATTATATTCATGGTATTCTGTGATTAATTTGGTGGTTATTAACTTTGGGTCATACGACTCAGTTGATTATAACGTGGTAAAGGGTTTCATGTCACTTTTTATTCCCTTGAGATTCATGTTATATTTGTCATTATTTCCTATTGTGTGGTGTATTTACTGCCCATGGTTGTACTCTTTGTGTAATATACTTTAATTTATGAGTATTTATATCTTAATTTTATGACCCTTCTTTCATGTTGCGTATGTTTTGTAAGTTACCAAATCAGTAAGGGAAACTTTCACCCTCGTCTTTTTAAAAGACTTCCTTTTGTTATGTATTTTAATTTACATGTTATTATGTTGGGATATGTCTTTCTATATCCTTATTGATTTAAAATTTATGTCCAAGTGATGAGATTCCATTTTTATCTCATCAAGTCATTTTCTGAATTTTAAAGTGATGTCATTAGGCTGTCGAATTTTTACAAGGGAACTTTTTAACCAAATTTCAATTCTTTGGGTTCAACTTGTTCTTCTTGAATATGTCGTCCTATGAATATGTGTGAATGAACTATAATTGTTTTACAAATAATATCCACTTATATTGGGTGTATTTATATTTTTCACACATAATTATGTGATTGGTTTACCCTTAATTTAAGGATACCATCTTTATAAGGGATTTCATCTCAATTTACATTTCCACTAAGACTTCATTGTTTTTATGCACCAATTCACTCTTATATGGTTTATATACTGTCCTTTGACATATTATATCATGAATCCCTTTATTATCATGAAATTATAAAGTTCTGAATTTATTTGTATTCATTCATCTCACTTTTTGTTAAAAACTCTTTAACTAAAATATTGTTTTAAATGTTTTAATGATTTATTATTATAATTATTTCTCATTAATATCCATGTTTTAAAAATGGGTTTTATGATTTATTTCTATGGAAATTAATGTTTTCAAATGATAATTTATTTAAAATCATCAAAGGGGTATGGGACGCTTTGATTCAAAAATTGCTTTTTTAAATGGTTTTGAAAATGAATTGATAAAACATTGTTTATTTAAATATCTTGATTTGATATATTAGAATGTGGAAATTTTATCTTTCCTTTATACATGTGTCATATGTTATTATTTGGTTATGTCTTTTGGATATTGTTTACGTATATGGCGGGTTCCGTGATAAACCTAGGGCGGGTGAGCCGGAGATAGATCTCCAATACATTGGGTAACGTGACGAAGGTAAACGTGATGTTTCTCTTAAGAGATTTAGGGAATATACAATGATGGGTATTCCAAGTGTAACTCCCTACGTAGTTGTGATATAAACAATATATGTTTTATATGGATTACATATGTAACATTTATGATTTATGATTTGTGTGTGTTATTCATAAATCTTATGATTTTGTCAGGTATGTTATGATTGAAAAGTATGGTTTCACTAATTTGCATTTATTGATGGTTTAATGTTTTCCTTATTTATTTTATAACCATTACTGAGCTTTTTATGCTCATCCCATGTTTTTGAAATGTTTTCCACAGTACTTAATGATGAATAGGGTCAAGAACAGGATCACGGAAAAGTCATGCTATCTATAACATGGAACTACACATGTTATTTTAAGGGTTTTTATTTTATGAAAAAAAATGGATACTGAGTAGTAGTGTCTACATGTAATATTCAAGTTGTAATTTAATTAATATGCCTAATTATCTAAAACAATAATCCTTAAAAGATCCTCAATGTGAATTATTCCTTTAATTCTAGATTATGTAATGTTTAAGGCCAGGTCCTTATAGTTTGTATCAAAGGTCAGTTTAGATAACTTTAGAGGTTAGGGTGTAATTTAAGAATAAGTGAAATAACCATAATGGTTAACATAATAGAAATATTAATAGTTATTTTAGAAGTGATAAATAGTTATTACATTTGGGGGAGGAAAAAGAAAGGTATTAGATAAACTTTGAGGATATGTTATTATGTTCATTAATATTCAATATGAGACTTTAATAATAACTGATGTTATTTGGAGATAAATGTTAAGATTTATCTTTTAAGACTATGTGATTAGATCCTTTTGACGATTGTGTTTCAATATTAGTTTAGATTACTTTGAATTATTTTATGGATGGCTTTTTATTGTATGTTCATTGTTGAACTTTGAGTTTTGTTTGACAAATTTTGGAGATTAAGAGTTTTTTTTATTTTTGTAAAATATTATCCTTGTGACACCCCGAGATTTTATGAAAAATATTCTTTTTAATTTCATTGATTTCTTGTGTGGTACGCTACACCAAAAGGAGCTTGCTCAACACGCATCCTTGACTTGCTTTGCAGTACACGCAATCGCGACCTTCCTCGATAGTGTGTGTAGTACGCAATACCGAGTTTCACTAAACAACGATATGCTATTAAAATATTATTAAAACTAACCAGTATAAATAGTAATAACAACCTTTTAAAATTATAGAAATTTTATCTCTCAAAATGGACTTCATTTTTGGATTCGGAGTATCGAATTTAGCCTAAGGTGAAATTTTGGTAATTTTCGAATAACTTTCATATTTTGATGAATAGTGAAAATTACTAAATTTTAATTAAAAACAACTTTTTCAATCGAAATTATTAATAGTGATAAATTATTAATTTGAGAGGTTTTAAAGTATATTTAGAATATATTTTTACAATTTAATACAATGTTGGTCATTGGATGTAATTTCACATTTAAACCAAACATAAATAAGTGTCAATCTTTTGATAGTTATTATCTCTTAAGAACACGCTATTTGTTTTGACGACGGGAATTAATTTTTAAATTAATTAATGCAACTGATATGTTTTGAATATGGTAAAATAGACATCATTTTTGAGTTCATAATATCAAATATATCTTAGGCCTAATTTTTGGTATTTTTCTGGAAACTTTCATTTTTTGATGAATAGTGAAACCACTAAGTGGTAGTTAAAAAAATGATTTTTTCATAAAACATAATTGTACTGCTTCTGTGAATGCAATTTCAAAAATCCGAGAGACACGGTTGATGTCAGTAAGTAAAATGTGGTTCAATGAGATGAAAATAATTTTTTGGTGAATAGTAACTTTTTACTTTTTTTTCCACGGTTAAAAGTAAATAGGGCAATTAAGGGTAAAAATGTTATTATTATTACCCTAACACATGTACTAATTCTATTGGATAAGTTTAATTCGACCAAAAATAACCTTAGGAATAAAATATGATCATTTAGGCCCACTTGGATTAGATTAGGATATTTATTATTGATTTATTTAAAGAAGGGTTAAAATAGTTAAAATCAAAGTTTAATAAGGAAATTATTTTTAATATAGGGTTATTCATAAGATAAATTCGACTATAAATACTCATTAGATATCTAAAAAGATTTCCTACATAATGGTATTTTATTTGTAATTTTTAGACATTAAATAAGTTAATTTATTTATGACACAATGTTGATGCAGTAATTATCTTATTAATGAAATATTGACATATTTGATGTTATAAATACCCAAATAAATGTAATTTGAGACTTTTTATGAATTAAACTAATTTTAGAGGTTAATATGACATGTTATTATTAATTTAAGAAACTTTGTTCGAACTAATAATTCTTTTATGATTTGAACAAAAATCAATTACTAAATAGTGTCAAAATTGACATAAAATAGTTTTTAAAATAAATATTATATTATTAATTGTTATTTTATTCCTAAAAATCTAAGGTTCGGCCAAATTACTTAAATAAAGATATATATATTAATAAAAAACCACTTGGGGTTCGTTTGGCTTTTTATAGTAAGTTTATTAACCTTATAATGTAAGAACACAAGAAGACACGATAAAAGTAAAATTATTTACCTTAATGTTAAATCTACATGATAAGGTTAACATAGGAACCTAAAATTTTCTAAATTTTATTGGATGAGAGGATTTAGACCCATACCCACTTTATCTTCGAAATAAGACCATTTGGAACCATTATAAACCGAATTTGACCTTAATATAAAATAATATTTTGAGATTTTCCTAAGGTGCCCCTCTCCTCCCTTATAAAAGGGCACCTCCTCCCTCTCCTCCTCACACCAATTTGAGCATTCATGCTCGGCTAAACCCTGCCAAAATCTCTTCTCCACTTCCCTAGTATCATCCTAGAGGTCCTGGTCTTCTTCAAAGACCAACCTTAGTTCTTTAAATGGAGGTTAAGAAAAGGCGCGTCAAAAAGAGGTAATATTCATTACCGATCTTTTTCAATTTCTTTCTTCTTCAACTTCTTATTCTTTAGTTGTTTCATAATAAAGTAATAACATCAGTATTTATTAAATACTAATATGTTATTATAAATATTAAACAACTCTAATTAACCTTCTATCCATCCTACAGAAAAAGGAAATCATCGTGCGTGCGTACGAACGGAATACCGTCTCCACGCCGTGGTGTAATCTATTTTCCGCCACCACCTTAATTGGATGGGTATAATGGTGTAAATAATAACTATATATGAATACTTTAAAGTGATATTGATTCTGAAATAGTATACATACACTCCAATACAGTCCCACGATCATGAGAATGATATCATCGCTCGTGCGTACGTACGGACTACCGTCTCCACGACGCAATGAGATTCATTCTCCACTTTAACCATTCATGAATGATTATAAAGTATATATAATAAGTAATCATGAAATATATGACATAATAATGATACTGGATTTATTTGTATATATATGTATGTCATCTACTTAATTCCATTCAACTCAATAAGGAAACGAAAATAGCGTTCATGCGCACGTACGGCCTACCGTCTCCATGAACGGTGTATTTCTTTCTATTTACTGATTTATTATACATATGTATATTCTGAATATATATTATATATAAATCATGTTTTATATTATGGAATTAAGTAATCATTATCTAAGTAATCATATGAATAATTACAAGTAAAAACACTAATGACAAATGAAACAATTTTACCCAAAACGCTCTTTAACATTGAATTTACAAAAGAACGGGTAAAATAAAGTCATAAGTGAACCATATATGATATCATAACAATGAGTATGATTCTGGAATAAGTCAATGACATTATTTAAATCATTATACAGGAGGTTCAGACACTTACGAAGCAAATCGGACCTAAGGTAAGGAAAATATCACAATCTCATTTTATCCGAGATTGTTTATACTTTGGTATTTACTGGGGTGTATTTTATCATCCACATCAATGTTTCCTTAATATATAATATTTACATCATTATACAATAGTTTAAATCAAATTTTACCCTTCTGTGAGTTTTTAGTAATAGATATGAAAGGAATATTTTGTCGTTTTTCGTACGAGGTACTTTTGACTTTTCCAACAAAAGTACGAGAATAATGTTTTTTAACTTATACGGCATGAATGGATTTTTAAAACATTATTTCCAAAAAGATTCCTTTACAAGTTTTAAAGATTATTTTTAATCAACTTCTCTTAGTTTAAAATTGTATGACATGTTAAGAAAGGAAAAGTGTTTTTGAAGTAGAAAGGATATTTTCCTCAAGAATGAAGTTCAAGTGTTTTATCAAAATTATTTTCCATCTAAGATAATAAAGGGTTCTGTTTTTATCCCTATTATTACATTGATTTGATTATGTTGTGATGGAATTATTTTTATAAATTCCTTTATCGTATATTAATTGTTTTATGATGTCATGATGTTTAAGATTCCCATTTTTATTACATGGGTTATGCAATGATGTATGATTTTTGATTTTGTGTCACACATAAGAATGGTATCATTATGAGATGGGTGGGACCTATATCTCCCTCCAATGCATTGGGTAAAGAATTTATATCTCATGAGATAGAAATGGCTGGAATGGTAGGTTATACCGGTTCAGTGAAACAGGACTGAAACGCGGGTGACTCGGTTCAGAGATGGACTTCGTCCACTAAGATAGTCTTGGAAATGAGTCTTGACTAATAAGATATGATTCTCTATGATTATTTGTGTATGTCACAAAGTTTTATGTTTTAAGTTATGATTATTGGGATTTCATTTCACTACTATGATATATCCCATGTTATGAAATTATGCTCCCTTTTGCAGGTTAATATTTCCAAAATGTTATGTTCTTATGAATATGATGTGATTGATATTTCTTTTGTTTACCCTTACTGAGCATTTGAGCTCACCCTTTTATGTTTTCTTTTCCCCAGGATATAAAGAAAGGTTTTAGGTAAAAAAAGGGAAGATCTTTATGGGATATGTAGAAGATCTTTCACCACGATTAGAAGATTATATTTTGAGTTTCCAAAGACACTAAACTATTACGATCCTTTTCTGTGTGTTTTTGTTATGTACTAAGTATTCCTCAAAATTAATGTAATGTCAATGTATGTCAAGAATTAGGTCCCTACAGTTGGGATCAGAGGAAAGGTTTAGTCAACCTTTGGAAACTAGGATGCATGAACGTTAGTGAGATCCCTAGAGATATTTCTAAGGTATGTCTAGGGATTCCCCTAAGGTTAAGTATACGTATAGGATATAGTCCTAGAACTATGGTAACGATATTAGATTAAACCAAAGATGTTAGATATTGGTGTTACTCCGCCTTTATTATGATTTTTTCCTCTCACACTATTCTTTTTGGGTTTTAGAAAATGGATGTAAACAAGATGATTCACGATAATGGAAGATATGGTGGACAATGGAATGATATTCTTCATGAGAAACCAAATGAAATGGGATTTGGAAGTCCAAACATCATTATTATGACGAATCAGCAATCTCATTATATGATCAATAAAGTAAAATTTCGTAAGTTTCCTTACTCGGAAAATAAGAGAAATATGGAGTTTGATGATGATCATAGAGGAAAGAAAGTTCAATTTCCCCTATGAAAATCATGTGGGAAGAGGCATCAAGGAGGTTGTTTCAAAGGAACTGGAAGATGCTTTGGGTGTGGAGAATAAGGACACAAATCCAGTAAGTGCAAAGGAAAAGGTTCAGTTAACACCGAGGATGAGGATAATGGTATTGCTACGACATCAACAATGGTTAAATGTTTTAAATGTGGAATGTACAGGCATTATGCAAACCAATGCCCTAAGGGAAAGTCTCCTGAAGAGAATCAGAATGGTCATATGGGTAGTATTTATGTTGATGATGATGAAGAGACTACAAATGATATGTGAGATGAAAGAATTGTTGAAGCTCGATCAATGGTTTAAGAATGTAGTGGAATGATTACATGTTTATCATGTGTAATGTTGTATAAGTAATCTCATGGTACTATGGAATAAAGAGACATCTAAGGATTGTTACACTGTTGTCTTTCCTTGAGTTTTGAAAGTGTATGATTAATGGTACCAGTATCCATAAAAGGTTATTTAGATATTTTGGAATGTAGATGATATGCGCATAACGAAGGGATAAGGAGAAAATTAAATGTTTGATAGTATTAATGAGCTCATGACTGATATAAGGAGAAGGTTATATCATGGTTTTAGTATATAGAATTTTTGGATTTTGGTATGTGGAAAGAGTTAACTTTTGACTGCATTCATGTTTTCACTAAGGTTCAATGGGTATTCATTCTTCAAGAGAATACATGATTAAGGTATTCACATGTTTGTAATTTGACCAACAAGATATATCTTATGATATATGGGGGATAAATTATGGCATTCACATGATTGTTATGTGACATTTCAAGTAATCATTTTTATACTATGAGCATGGACCGAAGTATTTTGGATAAGCCTAAAGATTGGGATTGATTATGTTGGACATAAGTTAGTATTGTTTAAGGATAAAAGTTTTTTCGATATTATTGATTGGATGTTATAGTAATATAGCTTTAGAAAAAGGACAACCTGCAGGACAGGCGACAGCCCATCGCGTCGGACAAGGCTGTGGGAATCGAACCCACAACCGAAGTGCGACTGGCCTTTATCGCCTACCACTGGCCTACAGGAAGTCCCTGTTTAGTAGAAACTAGTTTTATTATATTAAGCAGTATGATATATGAAGTATAAGTCCATTTTAGGAACCACATATCATTAATCCCACTATAGATGGACTTATGTATTTTTTGATAACATTTCTAACGTTTTTGTTTCAGACAGATGGAATGACCCATCATTCTATCACATGATCTGCTAACACATCACGAATGAAAAATTAAACTTCATTTCTTAAAGAGATTAAGTGGAAATTGTCCAACGGTGAGACTATACTGAAATCACGAAAGTATTTCTTCTAATTTTAATTTCATCAACTTTAAGGAAACGATCTTGAAAACCAAAAATGTTGTCCTAGTGCTCTTATATCTGATGAATCAGATGGTACCTTAGATCATCACAAATTTATGGCTTTGTGATTGCTGTATTTTCCATAGCCATGTTCTCTACCACTCTCCATCAGAACATGATGGTTAGATTTCTCTTCCATATCCATATTTTCACCTATGTGGAAACCCAGCGATTAGTTTATTTGGGTAACCGTTACGTTTCATACTTTTGTTTTCAAAGATTGGTTTTGGTGTTCCTTTTTACGATGTGGGTTTCTATTAAATAAACTTTTTAATAGTAAACCATTTATAACCCCGACGAATTTCGAGGGCGAAATTCATTTTAAGGGGGTAGAATGTAACACCCCAAGATTTTATGAAAAATATTCTTTTTAATTTCATTAATGTCTTATGTTGTACGCTACACCAAAAGGAGCTTGATCAACACGCATCATTGACTTGCTTTGTAGTACACGCAATCGCGACCTTCCTCGATAGCGTGTGTAGTACGCAATACCGAGTTTCACTAAACAATGATATGCTATTAAAATATTATTAAAACTAGCCGTTATGAATAGTAATAACCACCTTTTAAAATTATAGAAATTTTATCTCTCAAAATGGACTTCATTTTTGGATTCGTAGTATCTAATTTAGCCTAAGGTGAAATTTTGGTAATTTTCGGATAACTTTCATATTTTGATGAATAGTGAAAATTACTAAATTTTAATTAAAAACTAATTTTTAAATAGAAATAATTAAAAGTGATAAATTATTAATTTGAGTGGTTTTAAAGTATATTTAGAATATATTTTTACAATTTAATACAATGTTGGTCATTGGATGTAATTTCACATTTAAACCAGACATAAACAAGTGTCAATCTTTTGATAGTTATTATCTCTAAAGAACACGCTATTTGCTTTGACGGCGGGAATTATTTTTTATATTAATTAATGCAACTGATATGTTTTGAATTTGGTAAAATAGACATCATTTTTGAGTTCATAATATCAAATATAGCTTAGGCCTAATTTTTGGTATTTTTCTGGAAACTTTCATTTTTTGATGAATAGTGAAACCACTAAGTGGTAGTTAAAAAATGAATTTTTCATAAAACTTAATTTTACCGCTTCTGTGAATGGAATTTCGAAAATCCTAGAGACACGATTGATGTCAGTAAGTAAAATGTGGTTCAATGAGATGAAAATAATTTTTTGGTGAATAGTAACTTTTTACTTTTTTTTACCACGGTTAAAAGTAAATAGGGAAATTAAGGGTAAAAATGTTATTATTATTACCCTAACACATGTCCTAATTCAATTGGATAAGTGTAATTCGACGAAAAACAACCTTAGGAATAAAATATGATCATTTAGGCCCACTTGGATTAGATTATGACATTTATTATTAATTTATTTAAAGAAGGGTTAAAATAGTTAAAATCAAAGTTTAATAAGAAAATAATTTTTAATATAGGGTTATACATAAGATAAATTCGACTATAAATACTAATTATATATATAAAAAGATTTCCTACATAATGGTATTTTATTTGTAATTTTTAGACATTAAATAAGTTAATTTATTTATGACACAATGATGATGCAATAATTATCTTATTAATGAAATATTGAAATATTTGATGTTATAAATACCCAAATAAATGTAATTTGAGACTTTTTATGAATTAAAATAATTTTCTAGGTTAATATGACATTTTATTATTAATTTAAGTAACTTGGTTCGAACTAATCATTCTGTTATGATTTTCACAAAAATCAATTACTAAATAGTGTCAAAATTGACATAAAATAGTTTTTAAAACAAATATTATATTATTAATTGTTATTTTATTCCTAAAAATCTAAGGTTCAGCCAAATTACTTAGATAAGGTTATATTTATTAATAATAAACAACTTGGGGATCGTTTGTCTTTTTATAATAAGTTTATTGACCTTATAGTGTAAGAACACAAGAAGACACTGTAAAAGTAAAATTATTTACCTTAATGTTAAATCTAAATGATAAGGTTAAAATTGGAACGTAAACTTGTCTAAATTCTATTGGATGAGAGGATTTAGACCCATCCCCACCTTATTTTCGTGATAAGACCCTTTGGAACCATTATAAACCGAATTTGACCTTAATATAAAATAATATTTTGAGATTTTCCTAAGGTGCCCCTCTCCTCCCTTATAAAAGGGCACCTCCTCCCTCTCCTCCTCACACCAATTTGAGCATTCAAGCTCGGCCAAACCCTGACAAAATCTCTTCTCCACTTCCCTAGTATCATCCTAGAGGTCCTGGTCTTCTTCAAAGACCATCCATAGTTCTTTAAGTTGAGGTTAAGAAAAGGCGCGTCAAAAAGTGGTAATATCCATTACCGATCTTTTTCACTTTCAATCTTCTTCAACTTATTCTTCATTAGTTGTTTCTGGATAAAGTAATAACATCAGTATTTATTATATACTGATATGTTATTATAAATATTAAACAACTCTAATTAACCTTCTATCCATCCTACGGAAAAAGGAAATCACCGCGCGTGCGTACGTACTGAATACCGTCTCCACGCCGTGGTGTAATCTATTTTCCGCCACCACCTTAATTGGATGGGTATAATGGTGTAAATAATGACTATATATGAATACTTTAAAGTTATATTGATTCTGAAATAGTATACATACACTCCAATACAGTCCCACGATCATGAGAACAATATCATCGCTCGTGCGTACGTACGGACTACCGTCTCCACGACGCGATGAGATTCATTCTCCACCTTAACCATTCATGAATGATTATAAATTATATATAATAAGTAATCATGAAATATATGACATAATAATGATATTGGATTTATGTGTATATATATGTATGTCATCTATTTAATTCCATTCAACTCAATAAGAAAACGAAAACAGCGTTCATGCGCACGTACGGCCTACCGTCTCCATGAACGGTATATTTCTTTCAATTTAATGATTTATTATATATATGTATATTCTGAATATATATTATACATAAATCATGTTTTATATTCTGGAATTAAGTAATCATGATCTAAGTAATCATATGAATAATGACAAGTAAAAACACAGACGACAAATGAAACAATTTTTCCCAAAACGCTCTTTAACATGGAATTTACAAAAGAACGGGTAAAATAAAGTCATAAGTGAACCATATATGTTATCATAACAATGAGTATGATTCTGGAATAACTCAATGACATTATTTAAATCATTATACAGGAGGTTCAGACACTTACGAAGCAAATCGGACCTAAGGTAAGGAAAATATCACAATCTCATTTTATCCGAGATTGTTTCTACTTTGATATTTACAGGGGTGTATTTTATCATCCACATCCATGTTTACTCAATTTATAATATTTACATCATTATACAATAGTTTATATCAAATTTTACCCTTCAGTGAGATTTTAGTAAAAGATATGAAAGGAATCTTTTGTCGTTTTTGGTACGAGGTACTTTTGACTTTTCCAACAAAAGTACAATAAGAATGTTTTTTTAACTTGTACAGCATGAATGGATTTTTAAAACATTATTTCCAAAAAGATTCCTTTACAAGTTTTCAAGTTTAATTTTAATCAACTTATTTTAGTTTAAAATTTTATGACATGTTACGAAAGGAAAAGTTTTTTTAGAGTAGAAAGGATATTTTCCTCAACAATGAAGTTCAAGTGTTTTATCAAAATTATTTTCCATATAAGATCATAAAGGGTTATGTTTTTATCCCTATTATTACATTGATTTGATTATGTTGTGATGGAATTATTTTTATGAATTCCTTTATCGTATATTAATTGTTTTATGATTTCATGATGTTTAAGATTCCCATTTTTATTACATGGGTTATGCAATGATGTATGATTTTTGATTTTGTGGCACACATAAGAATGGTATCATTATGAGATGGGTGGGACCTATATCTCCCTCCAATGCATTGGGTAATGATTTTATATCTCATGAGATAGACATGGATGGAATGGTAGGTTATACCGGTTCAGTGAAACAGGACTGAAACGAGGGTGACTCGGTTCAGAAATGGACTTTGTCCACTAAGATAGTCTTGGCAATGAGTCTTGACTAATAAGATATGACTCTCTATTATTATGTGTGTATGCCACAAAGTTTCATGTTTTAAGTTATGATTATTGGGATTTCATTTCACTACTATTATTTATCCCATGTTATGAAATTATGCTCCCTTTTGCAGGTTAAGATTTCCAAAATGTTATGTTCTTATGAATATGATGTGATTGATATTTCTTTTGCTTACCCTTACTGAGCATTTAAGCTCACCCTTTTATGTTTTATTTTCCCCATGATATAAAGAAAGGTTTTAGGTAAAAAAAGGGAAGATATTTATGGGAGATGTTGAAGATCTTTCACCATGATTATAAGATTATATTCCGAGTTTCCAAAGACACTAAACTATTACGATCCTTGTGTGTGTTTGTTTGTTATGTACTAAGTATTCTGCAAAATTAATATAATGTCCATGTACGTCAAGCTTCGGGTCCCTACAATCCTTTTTGGGGATTATATGATAAGGTGATGACCATTTTGGTTTTGGTTAAGGTCCAAACTCTTGGGAAATATATAGTTCATCTTTTATGGAATATGTGATTCTCTCGAAGTTGATTATAGCGCTCTTAATGTAAAAAAATTCATCCTGAATACTAATCGTTTGGAGAAAATATGAGTTTGTTTTAGAAATCTAGTAAAAGTTGAATGTATACATAAAAAGTAAGTATATTTCCCTATATTTTTAGTTAATCTAATAAATAAATTCCTCAATGAAAAGTAACTTAAAACAATAACCTTGTCTGTTAACTTTTTCTACTGGTGAATCAAAGACCATTTAACCCATCAGAAGTTTGTGATTTTCTAGTGGTTAACTTTCTCCTTAACATATTTTCAATCACTCTCCATTAGAACTTGATGGTTTGTTTTCTCCTCCATACCCATGTTTTCATTTAATCCTAGTATCTGTTGTCTCGGGTTACCTTTGTACTTCTCTTACTTTATATTAAAGTGATAGTCTTATTGACTCTTTTTTTGATGTGGGGCTTTCAATGAAGTTCCCAAGCCCAATTTTAAAATTGTGAGGACACAATTCCCAAAAGGGGGGAAGGATGTTACATCCTGGATAAATTAATAATATGAAATTTTTATATTTATTAATTTTTTTCAATTAAATATTAATTTAAAGGGTTTCTAAGTTCGAGAGCCTACCCGATACGAAACAACAGGTTTCTTAGAAATCTTATGTTGCACACTAATAATATAATATTATTATTTTAAATGGAAGTTAACTCCTAGAAATTTTATTTTAGGTAATGAACAAAAATAACTACAATATGATTATACATGTTTGTTAAATTTATTTACATTTATCCTATAAAAGTTAGAGGCTTAAAATGCGAATGAATCAAATTTTAAGCATAATTTACATTAAAAGGTTGATTTACCACCTTTTAATGGAGAACCCAATTTAAATATAGTTTGTTCACTTTAATAAATTATAATTGATCAAATAATATTATTCTTTATAATGGGAACATCAAATTTTACTTTGGGTAATTTTTTGGTATTTTTCTGATAAAGATCATTTTTTAATGAATAGTGAAAAATATTGTATTATAAATCAAAAGTCCCTTTTAATATAATTTATTTATATGGTCATACTATCTATTTAATTGGTTTTAAAGTGTAATTTGAATATTATTTTACCATTCAATCCTGTGTTGGTCATTGAAATTTATTTCACTTTGATATTTGACATAAAAAAGTGTCAATATTTTGATAGTTATTGTTTTTTAAAAACATGCTATTTGTTTTGATAACGGGAATTAATTTTAAAATTAATTAATGCCACTTCTATGTTTAGAATTTGGTAAAATGGACATAATTTTATAATTCAGAATATCAAATATATCTTAGGCGGAATTTTTGTTATTTTTCTGAAAAACATCAAATTTTGATGAACAGTGAAACCACTTAGTAGTACTTAAAAAACTGATTTTTTTCAATTAAATGAAATTTTACCATTTCTGTGAATTGAATTTAGAAAATCCGACATACATGGTTGTTATAAATAAGTAAAATTGGTTCAATAAGATGAAAATAATTTTTGGTGAATAGTAACTTTTGACTTTTATTTACAGCAGTTAAAGGTAAATAAGGTAATTCAGGGTAAAAAGAATATTACAATAGTTCAGACTTAACTTAACACTTTTCCTAACATTATTTTATGAGTAATGGGCGACCATGGGCATATTTGGGTCTATTTTGGGACCACATGGAGCCACTTATAAAAAATAATGACACTTTAGATTAATTAATTTATTGTAACGGAAAAAATTGCATAAACAAATTTCTTTTTGTAAATTAATTTTTATATGGTGTTATATAAATTATATTTTCGACTATAAATACTTATTTGAAATCCAAAAATATTTCCTACATCATGGTATTTTTTTTTAAATTTTTAGACATCACATAAATTAAATTATTTATGACACAATAATGATGTAGTATTTACCTCATTAATAAAAGATTTAAATAAATAAGATTATAAATATTAAAATAACATAAAAACCTATCCAATTCCAATTGAATGATTTTATTTCGACTATGAGTCATCTTATCTTTGACGTTAGTGATTTTTGGACCTTTAGAAATAGAATATCATTATATAATAAAATAATATTATCACACTTTCCTAAAAGTCCCCTCCTCACCCATATAAAAGGAGACCAATTCTATCCAATTCCACACACCTATCAAGACTTTTGGATCATCCAACCTCTGTCCAATTAATCTCCCTACATCCCTATACTCCTCCTAGAAGCCTTACCTTAGGCAGAAGGCTCTTCAAGAATTCATTTGGTTCAAACCAAAGGGAGTTGTCCAAATTAAAGGTAACAGTTTCTCTTAAATTGTTTTCTTTTATTTTACTTATTCAACCCCTAAACTCTTTTTTATTCCTTTAATTTGTAACAAAAATAATTTCTTAAATATACTATAATTTTTTAATGATAAGGATTCGAACTACACTTACACACACCTCCATATAATGTGTGAAGAACATAATGTTTATGTGGATGACAAACTAATGCCTCACAAAACGATGATTGTTCAAATATCTCCAACCACCTCTCATGGTGGACATTATGGTGGCAGTTTATTTATACATGATACATATTATGTTTATGTTTTCTTTATGATTCTGTATTTTTTCATTAATATTAATACTTAATGGTTTCCATAGTGGGTAGATACGATAATCTCATTAGAGGAAGTGTGGACTACCGCCCCCTCAAAGTGAAATGACTTGTTAATGCCTTATGTGGGATGTATAAAGGATGGAGTTAAAAATATTGTATATGATATTATACTAGAATTATAATATAACTATGTATCATTATGTTTTTAATTCCAGTAAAATAAGAAATAGAAATGGAAGTATCGTTTATGTGTACGTATGGCCTACCGTCTCCATGAAAGGTGCATTTCATTTCTTTCCTCTAAATGTTATGTACTATTATAAATAAGTTTATATACAGGATATATATGATATATATTATATATAAATCATTAATATCATTATGAAGATAATGGATATCTTTTCAAATGAACATATTTTAATTATATGGTGTTCATTTTTTTACTCAAGTACCAAATATTGACAAAACGACCGTTATTAACTTAAATGATTACATAATGTTTATAACGTGGTAATAAGTAATATAAAAGAAATAATAAACTTTAAAAAGGTTCTTAATCAAGTAAAAACTAATATAAGTTTATTATTCAGGAGATTAAAGAACGAACGGGTCAAGTCAGACAACGAGATAAGGGAACTTCTTAACCCAGTTCCCATTCTTTGGGTTGAACTTATCTTTCTTATTTATGTAATTCATTGATTATGTGAGAAATTATGTTTTATATCTAATCGTGTATTTATACTTTCTTTAAGAGAGCTTATATTTAATACACATAGGTGATCTATTTTATTTACAAAATGATCTTTCTAAGGTATTTTTTATCTCTCTTTTAATTCAGTCAGATTTCAATTTTTCGCCACTTATTCATTGCATGTAGTGTATTGTGAATTTCCATATGATATATATTATCCTGATTGTCATTATATTCATTGTATTATATGATTAATTTGGTGGTTATTAACTTCTGGTCATATGACTCAGTTGATTACAACGTGGTAAAGGGTTTCATCTCACTTTTTATTTCTGTGATATTCATGCTTTATTTTCCGCTATTTCCTATTGTGTAGTCTATGTACTTCCCATGATTGTACTATTTGTGTGATATACATTCATTTATGATTATTTACATCTTTATTTTATGATCCTTCTTTCATGTGGTGTTTGTTATGTAAGTTACCAAATCGGTAAGGGAACCTTTCACCATCATCTTTTTAAAAGGCTTATTTTTGTTATGTCTTTTAATTTACATCTTATTTTGTTGGGATATGTTCTTATATATAATTGTTGAAGTAAACATTATTTCCAAGTGATGAGATACCCTTTTTATCTCATCAACTCATTTTCTTAATTTTAAAGTGACTTCGTCAGGCTATTGAATTTTTACAAGGGATCTTCTTAACCCAATTTCAATTCTTGGGGTTCAACTTGTTCTTGTTGAATATTTCGTTCTATAAATATCTGTGAATGAACTATAATTTTTTTAAACTTAATATCCACTTATATTGGGTGTATTTATATTTTTTACACATAATTATGTGATTGTTTTATCCTTAATTTAAGTATACCATCTTTATAAGGGATTTTATCTCAATTTACATTTCCACTGAGACTTTATTGTTGTTATGAACCAATTCACTCTTATATATTTTATATAATGTCCTTTGAAATATTATATCATTAATCCCTTTATTCTCATGATATTATAAAGTTATCAATTAAATTGTATTCAACAATCTCTCTTTTTGATAAAAACACTTTGACTAAAATATCGTTTTAAATTTTTTAAAGATTTATTCTTCTAAATATTTCTCATTAATGTACATGTTTTCAAAATGGGTTTTAGAATTTATTTGTATGGACATTAATGTTTTTAAATGATAATTCATTTATAATCTTCAAAGTGGTATGAGACACTTTGATTCAAATATCTCTTTTTAAATAGTTATGAAAATGATTTGATAAAACATTATTTATTTCAATATCTTGATTTGATATATTAGAATGCGGAAATGTTATCTTTCCTTTATACATGTGTTATATGTTATGTCTGTGTTATGGTTATTGGAAATTTTTTATGTATATGGGTGGTTCTGTGATAATCCTAGGGCAGGTGAGCCTGAGATAGCTCTCCAATGCATTGGGTAACATGACGGAGGTAAACATGATGTTTCTCCTAAGATATTTAGGAAATATACTATGATGGGTATTCCAAGTGTAACTCTCAATGTATCTGTGATAGCTACAATATAAATTTTATAGGGATTCCATAAGTATCCTTGATGATTTATGATTTGTGTGTGTTATTCATAAATCTAAGGATTTTGTAAGGTATGTTTTGATTGAAAAGTATGGTTTCACTAATTTGCATTTATTGATGGGCTAATGTTTTCCTTCCTTATTTTATAACCCTTATTGAGCTTTTTATGCTCATCCCATGTTTTTCAAATGTTTTCCACAGGACATAAAGATGAATAGGGTCAAGGATGGGATCAATGAAAATTCATACTATGTAAAACATGGAACTATACATGTTTTTAAGTGTTTTTAATTTATTTAAAAAAAGGATACTGAGTAGTTGTGTCTACAGGTAATATTCAAGTTGTAATGTAAATATTATACATAAATCTATAAAACTCTAAACCTGAAAAAATCCTAAATGTGAATTATTCATTTAATTCTATATTATGTAATGTTTACAGCTAGGTCCTTATATCGAAAACCCACCTTTCTCTTCATATCACTATAGCCATGAGACCCTTCTCCAAACACTAAACATAAATTTATATAATATCAAAAAAATTCATCATAACTCAAAGAGACTTGAAGTGGTAGAGTCTTTTGAAGTGGTGGTTTTAAACCACTAGACAATCTATCAATTTTGGTATCATTTTTTATATAAAACCCATAGATTTACTTAAAAGACATGTGAAATTTTATTTTTCATATTTGGTAGATTCAACTTATATTTTCACCATATCTATGAATTCCCTCTCCGGAATTATATGAAGAGTTTGAGGGAAATACTTTCTATGAATAATTATTTTAAAGTCTTACCAATCCATATATTCAATTTATTCCTTTGGCATGGTGTTGTTAAACAACTCCCACCATTGGACAACCTATCTATAATGATGATAAATATATATTGTCACCTTCTCCACTATATAACAATAAAGTACATAAAATATATTCTTCATTGAGTTGAAAAGCTATTCCATGAATAGTGGATCAAAAGATCCACAAAATATCGATGGTATTTGCTGCATAAATGGATAAATGGATAGTTTCTCCCTTTTATGTGAAGCCGTAAATTCCACATGGATTAGATTATTGTTCATAACCTATAACAACTAAGTAAGAATCCCAATGAAATTTTTAACTCCGCCTCCCGTAGAACTGTGGATTTCATTTGGGAAATCACTACATTGTCCCTTACATAGGTTGTTTCCTTGGTTTCTCCTAGTTCCCACCATTATCTAAAATAGATAATGATATAACACAACTGTAATAGCTGACGAATTTATGAGCTTTATTATTTTTAATTTCTTATATTTCTTGTGTTGTATGCTACACTATTATTTTCTTGTGCTATACGAAACATCATATTTTCTTGAAGTATACACAACACTCTTCTTAGCTTGTGTTTCACACAATTTCATGTTCTTTGGATAGAAATAATATCCTGAAACACTGAGTATAGATTTTGTTTCATGTATAAATGAAATAATATTGTATTATCTTATATTAAGCACAAATGGACGTGTACAATACACACAACACTAACTTGTCTTACGTTACACAAAATAGCAACCTTCCTCGAAAGCTTGCGTTTTATGTGATACCGATATTCACTAAAAAAAGATATATTACTAAAATATATATATTAACTAGACATTATGAGTATTATTAACTAAATTTTTAATTTAATATAAAATTATAATTCATCTAACACATGATATGATAACAAAATCATTTTTTCGGATAAAAGAATTATTTTTCAAAAAAACGCAATTTTACAGTCTTCTGTTGGCGCAAGCATTTTAATTATAGTTTTTGACACATTTAAAAGTTATATTTTACAATATAAACTTATTCTTTGTAAGTGGGACATAAAAATTTACTTTGGATAAATTTTTTATATGTTTCTGATAACATTCAAATTTCGATTAATAGTGGAAATACGCTAAATTTTATTTGAAAACAAATATTTTCATTAAATT
The DNA here is from genome assembly GCA_963277665.1 of Viscum album. NCBI lineage: Eukaryota > Viridiplantae > Streptophyta > Magnoliopsida > Santalales > Viscaceae > Viscum > Viscum album. Next base: position 1,231,912,969 of record OY728120.1, read on the forward strand.
ATGTTATGTGGTTAAAATATATAAATGAATTCCTTTAAAGTATAAATATAATATATTTTTATATTTTAAGACAATTTACATCATTTTTTTTATTTTACATTGAATTCATATGTTAGAACATTTCAATATTTTTCAATGTTTTAATAAAAAACATGTTTTCACAAGATGATTACTTTTAAATAAATTACTCTAACATCTGTGTTTTTAATTTGGAGAAATTTATTCCATATTTGGAATCAAAAGGTTCAAATTTTTTAAATAATTACTTTCTATTTTAGGACATTATGAATAGTAGCATCGGTAATTATTTTATTTACCATGGATAAAGGGTAAATCTGGTAATAAGTGTAAATTAATAATATTATAAAAATATTAAACTACTGTAACAAATTCCCTATGCCAATTAGTTGTGGTATTTATGACCATGTGAATCCTTGGGTTGATTTTGGGTCCCATGGATTCACTTGGATGTGAAAATGACATTTTATAATAATTATTTTAATCTAATGATAATTATAACTGAAACATATTTCTTCTATTAAATAGATTTTAATATTGAATTTTATAATAGATAAATATGTATATAAAAATTCATTTTAAAGAGAATGAAATTTAATACATCATGGTATTTTATTTATAATTTTTAGACATTAGATAAGTATATTTATTTATGACACAATTATAAAGTATTGATTACCTCATTAATGAATGATTTAAATAAATGAATTTATTAAAATGAAAACAAATTTAATTTGAACATTGTGATGTCATCCATGAGTTTTTTCAATGAAATTGACATATTAGATATTATTTAATGACTTTGTATTGATGTAATAATGATTATAATAATTTTAAAAAATGTCATATGTGAATAGCATCCATCATTGACACAATTCAATATTTTAAAAATAAAATAGTTTTTTAAATGATATTAAATTTATAAAAAAATATAGTTATGAAAAATGGTTAACATAAGTCAAAATATGTAACAAATTACTTTTTTGGGTCATTTGAAATGATATAGTAATTACATTAACACTTCATGTGTAAATAACAAGATATCAAGGTACGATTAAAAAGGGTAAACTAAGGGTAAAACCAAAAAGATAAGGAAAACAAAATATTCCAAACCTGTCAAAAAAAAATTTATGATAGTTATTCAGACCAAAAGAATACTATCTTAGAGTTAAATAAGGGTTGGATAATTTTAAATTGAAATTAAATTTATAATAAATTAATATTGTTGAACTTTCCTAAAGTTCCCCAATCCATTCTTATAAAAAGGATCCTCATACCTATCATATTTACTCTATTTTGAGCCTTAATTATCAACAAACAATGCCCATTTCACTAATAAACATCCCTAGTTACATTTTAGAGGTTCTGGTATTCTCAAAATACCAACTCTAGTGCTGTAAGAGTTAATTTAATGGAGGCACGTCAAGGAAGATATAATCACTTCTACCGATTATTTCAAATTTATTTCTTCTTATTCTATATCTTCATTAGTTGTTTAATTATAAATGAATGAAATAAGTATAAATAATATAATTTTATGTAATTATCAATGTGAAACAACCCTATTCAGCTTATATTCATCCTATGAAAATGAAATCACCGCGCATGTGTACGTATAGATTATCGTCTCCACGAAATAATGATATTCATTATTCATGTTAAACATTCAATAATTTTTATAAAGTATATATATTAAATAATCATAAAATATATTAGATAAAAATTAAAATATATATATATAAATATAAATTTCATTAATATACTTCTAATCAATTTTATAAGGAAACAAAAACTAGGTTAATGTGTATGTACGACCTGTCATCTCCATGAACAGTGTATTCCATTCCATTTATCAATCTATTATATATATTTATATACATAATATATATGATATATAAATCATGTTTTACATTATGTATTTAATTAAATCATGATCTTAGTAATAATATCGTGAATAACAATTCCAAACATGTACGATAAATAAAACGATTATAACCCAAAATGGTGCTTTAACATGGAATTGACAAATGAACGTGTAATATAAAGTCGCATGTGAATAATATATGATATCATAAATATTATTATTTTTATTTAAAATGTCAGTAGTATGTTTAAAACCACTATAAAAGAGTATCAGATGTATATGGTGGAAATTTGACCTAAAGTAAGGGGTAACTTTGTCAATATCGTTTTTATCAGAGGTTGTTTATTCGTAAGTATTTATTGGGGATATATTTATCATCCACGTCCATGTTTTATAAAAATGATTTAATAAAATTTTTAAATTTATTCAATGTATATTTATATTCATTTTTTACCCTTCTTGACTTTTACTACATGGTATGGAAGGAATCATTATGTCTATACGATTACTTTTATTGAATGTGTTTATGATGGAATTATTTTTATGAGGTCTATTTATCTTATATAGATTATGTTATGATGGAAGCATGTTTAAGAATCCAATTTTATTACATGGGTTATGCTATGATGAATGATTTATATTTTTTTAGAATATGAAATAATTATTTTATTATGAGATGTGTGGGACCTATATCTCCCTCAAATGAATTGAGTAAAGATTTAAAGCTCCTGAGATAGAAATCACTTGAATGACAGGTAAATATGGTTCAGCAATGTTGCGATAGAATGACATGAAAATTCAGTTTAGTAATACATGGCTGGAACGACAGGTAAACTCAGTTAAGTAATGGAATTTATCCACTATGATGGTTTAGGAAACAATTCCTTAGCTACTATAGAAATAAAATTATGTGATTAATTGTTTTACACAATTCCTTGTTTTATTCCAATTCTATTTTTATCATGGTTATTGTTCCTTTATGATACATGCCTTACATACTTTCGAGATTTATTTCACGACTCACGATTTTGATTTTTAAACTCTATGTTCATGTTTTCATGTTTAAATATTTATGGTTTGTTTTATGTTCTCCATGTTTACCCATACTGTGCTTTTGAGCTCACCCTTTTAATGTTTTCTTGTCCCTGGGATATAAAGAAATAATTTAGGTAGGAAAACCATACCGGAAGATATTTATGGGAGATGTTGATGATATTTCACCATGTTCTATGTTCGTGTTCTGAGTTTCCAAATACCCTAAACTAATATAGTGTTTGGGCGTCTATTTTTTTGTCATGTATTATGTATTATGCATAATTTATTTAATTTCATGTATTTCAGTCTTGGGTATCTACAATTGGTACCAAAGATAAGGTTTAGTCAACCTTTAGAATCTAGGATGTGACAACATTAGTGAGATCCTTAGAGATACTTCTATGGAATGTCTAGGGATGTAACAAAGGTTAAGTATAGCTGTAGGTTAATGTCTGAGAATTTTGATAACGATCATAAATAATCTAGGATTAAACCTATTTTGTTAGAGATTGAATGTACTCCCCCTTTATTATGTTCTTTTCCTAGAATTATTTTTCCTCGCACACTATTCTTTTTGGGTTTTAAAAAATGATAGTAAACATGAGGATTGATGTTATTTGAGATTATGATGGATAATGAAATGTTATTCTTTAGGTGAAACCAAATGAAACAGGATTGGGAAGGAAAAAATTCTTTATTATTCCTTATCATCACTCTCATAATATGATCAACAATATCAATATTGATAAGATACCTGAATCAGCTAATAAGAGAAAGATGAAGTTTCATTGTTAAAAAATAGGAAAGAACGTTTAATTTTCTTCTTGTAATTCATGTGTTATAAGGCATCAAGGAGAATGTCTCAAACGAACTGGAAGATGCCTTGGGTTTGTAAAACAAGGACATAAAGATAGTAATATCAAATGGAAAGGATATGACAACACAATGGAAAAGGATAATGGTATTCCTAGGACCAAAACAATGGTTAAATGTTTTAAATATGGAATGTGTGGGCATTATGTAAATTGATTCCCTAAGGGAAAAACTCATTAGGAGAATCATCATGATCATATAGGTAGTATTTATGCTGACGATGATGAAGTGACTACAAATGATATATGATATAAAATAGATGTTGAGGAATAAAATGGTGAACCTAGATCAATGGGTTTAGAAGGTAGTGGAATGTTTGGATGTTTATAAATAGTAATGTTGTATAAGTAATTTAATGGTACTATGGAATAAAGAAACATATAATTATTTTTACACTATTTTATTCCATATGTATTTGAATGTACATGATGAATGATATCAGCAACCATGAAAGGTTATTCAGTAATTTTTATAAACAACATGATATGCACATAATGAATGGATAAGGAGATAATGAGATGTTTGATGGTGTTAATGAGCTCATGACTAATATAAGGACAAAGTGATATCATGGTTTGAGTATATAGAATTATTGGGATTTATGTATTTTGAAAGACTTAACTTTTGACAACATTAATGTTTTCACTCATGTTCTATTTTAATTAATTTTCCAACAGAATATATGGTTAGGGTATTCACATGTTTGGAATGTGACAACCAGGAACAAAAATATGAGATATGGGAGAAAATTCATAAGTGCATTTATTTCACCTCCTTATAAAGTTTTATATTTTTAGTTTTTGGAAGGAATGAACTGTTATCCATTTATGGATTGAATATGTTATTTTCTATTTTATGTTTGTTAGATTAATGTATTTTCTCACTATGGGTGGACTTATTATTATTTGATAACTTTTTTTAACCTTTTTTTTGATACATATAGAATGACCTTTCCTTATATCTCATGATCTAATAACACATCTTGAATTGAAAATTAAACTATATTTCCTTCATATATGAAGTGGAAATTTTTCAAGGCATGAACAATGGTGAGACTATACCAAAATAAAGTATGTATTTATTCTCATGAAAATTTATTCAACATTAGGAAAATGATCTGGAAAACAAAAAAATATTATCCTAGTATCTTATTATCTAATGAATCAGATGGTCACTTACATCATCATAGATTTATGGATTTCTAGTAGTTAACTTCCTCAAAACCTTATTATCTATAACTATCCATCAGAACTTGATGGTTAGATTTCTCATCCATATCCAATTTTTCCCTTCCCCACAATGTTATCATATGTGGAAACCCATTGATGAGTTACTTTAGGTAACCGTTATGTTTTTAACCTTTATTTTTAAATTTCTGTTTTAGTATTCCTTTTTATGATATGGGTTTCTATGAAAGAAACTTTCATGTAGAAAACCATTTATAAATCCAACAAATTAAAGGGGAGAAATTCTTTTTAAGGGGGGTAGAAAGTAACACCCAAAGAATTTATGATAGTTATTATTTTAAATTTCTTCGATGTATTTTTTTACGCTACAACGTGATTAACTTGTGTTGTACGCAACCACGTATTAGCTAGCAGTATACACAACACGATTCTTGTCTTGTGTTTCACACAATTTTATGTTCTTTGGATATAATTCATTTCATGAAACAATGACTATATTTTTTTTCCATGTATACATGAAATATTTTTGGACTATGTTATACTCAGCACCAAAGTAATCTTACACAACACACTATAATAACTTGTCTTGTGTTACACAAAAGAACGACCTTCCTCGATAGTTGGCATTGTACGTCATACCGAAATTCACAAAACTATGATTTATTATTAAAATATTATATAAAATATCCATTATGAATATTATTAAACACATTTTTAATTTTATATAACATTATAATTCATCTTACAAATTATATGAGAACAAAATCAATGTTTCATATAAAATAATTATTTTTCAAAAAATGCAGTTTTACAGCCTTTTGATGGAGCCCCCATTTTAAATCTAGTTTTTGACAAATTTATAATTTATATATGACAATATAATCTTCTTCCTTTGAAAAGGGATATTATTATTTAAATTGGATGTATATTTTTATATTTTTTGGATAAATTTCTTATTTTGACGAATCGTTAAAATATTCCAAATTTTAATGAAAACATCTATTTTCATCAAAATAATTTATGTGGATAAAAGATATTATTGAATTGTTTTAATGTATAAATATAATGTATTTTTATATTTTAAGAAAATTTATGTCATTTTCATTAATTTTATATTGAATTCTTATGTACAAACATATCAATATTTTGCAATGTTTTAAACTGAAACTCATTTTTTACAATGGTATTAATTTTATATTAATTACTAAAACATCATTGTTTTGAATTTTTAAAATTGGATTACATGTTTAGAATCCAAAGGTTAAAATTTTATAAGTATTAAATTTTTTCTTTTGGACAATATGTATAGTAATTTCAGTAATTATTTTATTTACCATGGTTAAAGGACAAATGAAGTAAATAAGGCTAAGAAAATAATATTATAATAATATTAAACTACCATAACACATGCCATAATATAATTGGAATTGAAGTGTCCAACTATGGGAATTCATTGGTCGATTTTGGGGCCTCATGGATATAGTTGGATGTGAAAATGACCTTTTATAATAATTAATTTAAAGTAATGATAATTATCACCTAAACATATATATTTTATTAAATCTATTTTAATATGGGGTTGTATAATAGATATCTATTTCTATAAACATTCATCGGAAAGATAAATATATTTACTACATCATGGTATTTTATTTTAAAAAAATTATATTTTAGATAAATATATTTATTCATGACACAATTATGATATAGTGATTACCTCATTAATGAATTATTCAAATAAATAAACTTATAAATATTAAAATAATAATAATTTAAAAATGTTTATTTCATACACTAATTTTATGGATGATATTGACATATTAGATATGACTTAGGGTATTAGGTTTGATGTAACAATGTTTTTATGAATTTATAAAAAATTCATGTATGAATATTGTCCAAAACTGACACAACTCATAACTTAAAAACCTAAAAAAGTTTATTAAATGATATTAAATTCCTAAAAAAGAAAATCTAGAAAAATGGTTAATATAAGTCCAAATATGTCAAAAATATATATTTTTGGATCGTTTGACATGAGAGGATAATTACATTAACCAACAATGTGTAAATAACATAATATCACGTTATGATTAAACAAGGTAAAATAAGGGCAAAAAAAATGATAAGGACAAAAAAATATTCAAAACTTTTCGAAGAATTATTGGATTTTGGGAATTAGAACCCAAATCATCTTATAATATTATTTAATATGTTTTGGAGCATTTTAAATTGAAACAGAATTTATAATTAATTAATATTTTGGAACTTTCCAAAACATACCCTCTCATCTCTTATAAAAGGGCACCTCCTCCTTCTCCTATTCACTCTCTATATATCGATAAATATTGGAAAATCCATGACCATTACTCTTCCAAACATACCTAGTTACATTGTAGTTGTTTTGGTCTTCTCAAAAGGCCAACTCTAGTGCCCTAAATTGAAATTTAAAGGAGGTGGGTTAAGAAAAATGTAATCTTTTCTACCGATTCCTACAAATTTATTTCTTCTTCTACTTCCCTTTAATTAGTTTTTTCATACTAAAGTAATGAAATATGTATAAATAATTTAATGAACTGTTATTTTAAATATGAAACAAACCTGTTTTACGTTTTATCCATCCAATGAAAAACGAAATCACTGCTCGTGTGTGCGTACAGATTACCTTCTCCACGAAGCAATGCGATTCATTCTCCATGTTTACCATTCAATAATGATTTTAATTTATATATAATAAATAATAATAAAATATATGACATAATAATTCTACTATCTATATAATTTAGTTACTTCCATTCAATTTAATAAGGAAATGAAAACAGTGTTTGTGCGTACGTACGGCCTACTGTCTCCATGAATATTGTATTCCATTCCATTTATCGATCAATTATATATATTTATATACTGAATATATATAATATATAAATAAATTTTTACATTATGGAAGTATGTAAATCATGATCTGTGTAATAATAAAATTAATAACAAGTCCAAACACGTATGATAAATAAAACGATTATTACCCAAAATGTTTCTTTAACTTGGAATTGACCATTGATTAGGTATTATAAAGTCATATGAGAATCATATATGATATCATAAATATTATTATGATCCTGTTACAAGTTAATAATATGTTTAAACCCACGTTATAGTAGTTTTGGACACATAATGATGAAATTGGACATAAGGTAAGAGATATCTTTGTTAATCTCATTTCTATCTGAGATTGTTTATTCATTAGTATTTATTGGGGATATATTTATCATCCATATCCATGTTTAATAAAAATGATTTATTAAATTTTTAAAATTATTTTATGTTTATTTAAAGTAATTTTACCCCCTTTAGACTTATACCACATGGTATGGAAGGAATACATCTTTCTATTACCATACAAGGAGCTTTTTTACTTTTCTGATAAAAGTACAAGGACAATGCTTTTTTAACATGTACGACACAAACACATTATTATGCTGTCATTAAGAATTATTTATATGAATATTTCTTTTGAAGTATAAATTTTTATTTTCACATAGCTTCTTTTCTTTTAAAATTTCTGGACAATTTGAGAAAATAAAATGTTTTTGAAGAAGAAAGGATATTTTCCTCCCGAACAAAGTTCAAGTTTTATACCAATATTATTTTCCGTCTAAAATTACATAGGTTTATGTTTATATACCTATGATAACATTGATTTTATTTTTTTATTGATGGAAATTATTTTATTTAGTCCATTTATCTAATATGGATTATGTTATGATGCCATGATGTTATGGAATCCCATTTTATTATAGGGGTTTTTCTATGATGAATGATTTATATTTTTGTGGAACATGTTAGAATGAATTAATTATGAGATGGGTCGGAACTATATATCCCTACAATGCATTGGGTAATGATTTATATCTCATGAGATCTACATAACTGGAATGTCAAGTAAATCTAGTTCAGTAATGCAGTGCTGTATGGACATGAAAATTTGCTTTAGTAATACATGGTTGGAATGGCATGTAAACCGGGTTCAGAAATGGGTATTATCCAATATGGTGATCCTGGAAACAATGACTTGGATACTGTTGAAATCATATTATGTGCTTAATTTTTTTTCCATAATTCCATGGTTTATTCCAATGATATTTTTATCATTGATAATGTTCCTTTATGATCATTATCATATGTACTACCATGATTTATTTCATGACTCATGATTTTGATTTTTAAACATTATGTTCATGTTTTTACATTCAAATGTTTATTGTTTGTTTTATGTTATCCATGTTTACCCTTACTGAAAAATTGTTCTCATCATTTTTATGTTTTCTTTTCCCGAGGATATTAACAAAGGTTTTAGGTAGGAAAAAGGGGTAATATATTTATTAGGGATGTTGAAGACTTTTCACCAAGTTAAAAGTTTCTTTTCCCAGATTCCAAAGACACTAAACTAATATGGTCTTTGTGATTTTTTTTCATGTATTAAGTATTTTGAAAATTTAATGTAATGTCTATGTACGTCAATCTTGGGTCTCATTAAAAAAAAAAGAAACAAGTACTAAAAAATAATATATTCCATTATGAAATTAACTGAGATGGCATATCATGTGGGATCCCAATGTTTAATTTTTTTTCTAAAACAATGATTCTTGGGTATATAAATTGTATTATACTATGAGTTTTAACTAAAGTTCTCTAATCCTAATAACGAAATTAACCAATCTGTTATATATTACAAATTATTGAAACCCCAATTTTCCATTCATGATTGATACATAATTTTAAATATAAACAACATAAAAGTGTATCACAAATATGAAACAAATTTTTATTGACTTGTGGAAATTACTACCGCACACAATATATAATAAATAAAGAATAAAAATTTCTTATTTTCTTCTTCTCTAGCTTCTTATTGTCACTTACAGTATCCTTAGTGCAAGTAATCACCTAAGGATATACATCAATGAATGTGATGAGATGAAAATGAGTAAGAGTATAGATAAGAACATGAATCAATATAACATATGTTATAATTATCATAATAATTAAATATTATAATAATATAATCCATTATATAATTTCATGGATTATGATAATTAATAAAAATAAAACATTATTTCTTAGTGGTAAAATAACAAAAATATTTTTGAACAATGATATCATCATTTTCTCACTCATTTCACATTATCTCAGGATATTTGTCACATTAACCATAATAATTAGGGAATTATTTAATTCCGTGAGTTCCCATTACATCATAATATTTATATGTGCTATATAATTATAGGGGCACCCATCATATCATATCATTAACATTATCATGAATGCTCAAATAAGTTATGTGAATCCTTGACATAATGTTACCCATGTAATATAATGGGTTTAATTTAATTAATCTTATGTTCATATATATAGTAACTCCCATAAAAGGGAATAATATTCTTTGAATAAATCTTCATTTAAGAAGAAACAATATCCTGGGATGTAAAAGGCTAGTTTTTTAGAGAGAAGAGTTTTTTTGGAAAAATATTTTCATTTTTCATAAAACCAGAATAAAAATATGTATATCCCATAAATGAAATGGAAATGAAAAATACAATTATATTTATGGAATAATAAAGGAATTTCTATGTGGAATATGAGGTGGAAGAGATAAATCCCAATGAAAGAGTGTTTAGTTCGAGAATCCCCTAACCTTATGTCCTAATGATTTATTCTTTTTTATATCCTTGATAAAAAAATTATTTTATTAATTAACAATTAAATAACATTTTATACATGTATTTGTTTTATTATGGTTTTATTATGGAATGTATGGGTCATTATTAAAGATACAGAGTATAATATCATCATTCAATAGAATTCATTTTCTTGTTTTTCATTATTGTTTCACCTGAATATTAGTATGGAAGTTCATGAAAAATCAGAATAGTTATCCATAATTGAAATGATATGTCATTATTGAAAATTAATAATATTATATAATACCATATATAATTTATATATATAATATTCTAATAAATAATTAGATAAATAGTTAATGATAATCGTTACGGTTAATTTTGGTGGTTTTCGATCATGAAAACCATCTTTTGTATTATGAACTAGTATTATGTATATATGATAGTCACAAAACATAAAAACGTTTATAACATACATTTTAAAATCATTTAAATCAATTATAATGGTGTTATAACAATCCATGAAGGTGGTTACAAAAAATGAGAATTCGTCCTCCATGGTGGTGGTAAATCGACACCACAGAGGTGATATTTTCATTTTTAGAATTAGAGAGAGAGAGAGAAAGGATTTTAAGGATGGATCTTCAATTAAATGAAAAAATTATATTATATAAATTTTAATGTATTTATAATGACAATTTGGACATAAGAGGCAGGAGAGAATAATAAAAGGAAAATAAATTAATAGAAATTAAAAGAAAAAGATTGTGGATTTTACATCTTGAATTTTTCCTCATTGAAAAACTATTTTGGGTAAAAGGTTTGATATTTTAATTATAAAAATCTATTCTTTATGTGGGTATGGGGCTTGAGAAAAATATTTCACAATAATTGGACAAGGAACAAAGCATGAAAGGTTTTAAATGAACAGGTGGTGCAGGGTGATATTTTTAGTGGAGGAGATGTGTGTTTTCTCATTATATTATAAATTAGTATATATTTTTTGCTCAAGACGATGAATAGTATGAGAATTATCATTTAATATATTAAAATAATGAAGGATATTTTGATATTTTTGGAATAAATTATCCTTACTTCATCTATAACCCAATAATTTATGTATTTAGATTTTATCATTAATTATCATGTTATACTATTCACAAAAAATTCATGTATTTTCTAAAAAATGAAAAAAAAATCCAAAAATATTTTTTTTTATTCAATAATTTACTCCATTTTATAAAAAAAAATTTCTAAACATGAAAATTTTAATTTTCAATTAAAATATTCATTTACTCGTAAAATACAAATTATAAAATTATTATTGATTTGGTAACAATCAGAATAATTAACCAATGTCCCATTAAATTATCATATAATCATTAGAGAATAAGATATTAATTTATGAATCCATTTTTTGTAAAATAATCATAATTTTAAATCATTATATTATGTAATAAATAAGAAATAAATATTTATGTCTCACAAAAATTCAACCACTTAATTAAAATTTTTTAAAAAATTGAATTAATTAAAATGTGATATAATTATATCATATAATCATTTATGACAAGACAATATTTAATTTATACTTTTATACATGATGTTACTATTATATTGGCTGAATTACAATTCGAATGTTCATATTATTATTCTAAATTTCATGAAACTTTTCCATTGGCATAGGTTCCTTAACATCTAGATATAAATCTTCTTTCATGAATTCTTTTTTTGAGTTATTATTTTATTCTTTATGTGATTTATATAAAAAAATTACAAGATGTGAATTTCCATTGATAATATTTTCTACTCCTTACACTCACTTCTCACCCAACTAACGTGTGCTTGCTGATCCTTCTAAAGAATATCCTATCAATCAGAATCACCTCATAAATTTTTCACGCATATATCAGTATGTCATGAAGTCATGTTTTAATGTGGTCGATGAAATACACTTTTACACATACTATTACATTTACGAAATTTCCTTCAAAAACCTTTCTCATCCCTCTTTGAACATATTTAAAACCTCCATGAACTGTCATGTATCCTCATCAAACAAACTTTCACCACATTGAACTAGTGATTCCATGAATATATTTTATTTATGGGCCATATCTCTTTCACAGATGAATAATTCCTCACAAACCATATATTCATCACACACTAGTGTAGAAAACATTATTTACGCCGGTTATTTTTCAATTTTTACGTCCGTTTTTAGCCGACGTTAATATGACCGACGTTATAAATAATGTTTTTTACGTCGGTTATTTAAAATCCGACGTAAAAAACTTAACATCGTGGTGTTTATCATGTCGGTTAATTAATAACAGACATGAAAAAACTGGGGATTGGGGGGTTTATAAGGTCGGTTATTATATACCCGCCATGATAAACTGGGGGGGTTTTGTCATGTCGGTTATATAATAACTGATGTGATAAAACCGTACAGGGGATTTTTATCACGTCGGTTATTAAATAAACGATATGATAAACCCCTGGGATATGGTTTATCACGTCAGTTATTATATAATTGACCTGCTAAACCAGTCTGGGGGGTTTATCACATCAGTTATTAAATAACTGATGCGATAAACCATTTCATAGGACTTTTATCATGTCAGTTATTAAATAATAGACATGATAAACCATTGCACATGTGTTTTTTTAAAGGTAATGATATGGTCAAATACTAAAGCACAATTTATTGATAAGAAAAAAGATTACAAAATTCAGAAGGATGAGATTTTTTTACAATCTCTATCAAAAAGATATAATAATTCAACAGGTAGAGTGTCTAGTCAAGTCATGCTATGATGTACTCCTTTGTTAGCAAGATCATCTTCAACAGCATTTGCTTCATGGTAGGAATTATTAGCTATGTAATCCATCCCATGAAGTGAGTTCAGACAATTCATCCAAAGTGAGGAAAGCAGCTAGGCAAGATGAATGTTTCCATTCTAGATGGCATGAACGATATTGGTAGAATCACTTTCAATCCAAATCTTTCTCCAACCTATTTGAAGCACAAAATCTACTGCATGGATGACCCCCAGCATTTCAGCCTCCAGAGATGAAGAATGTCCACATCCAACATAGAAGCAACCCTAACGCTGGCCAGCTAAGTCTCAGAAGATGGTACCAAAACTGGCAGGGCCTGGATTGCCTTTAGAAGCATCATGAACTTTCACTTTGATCCATCCTGGCATCGGTGATTTCCAGAATACTTCAATGGAACATTTGGGCTTTGGGTATATGACAGGCACATGGAGATGACGAAGGATCTCAAAGTAACCAAACGAGTTGTTGCAACAGTCTTTTTGAATTGAAGCAGCTTCATGAATCGCAATAAGAATCCCAGATTTTCCTGCATTGAGACTAAATGATCATTTATTGTGAATAAGATCATTTCTAACGTACCAGATCTCATGCAAGAGTTTCACCACCGCCGTAAGAAAAATATTTTTAACCTGTTGAGAGGATTCATATCAAATGCATTTTTTTTAAACAAACAAATAGAGTCAGATAAGGGCCATATGCAATTAAATAATTCAAGAACATAATTCCTTAAAGCAGATCCCACCACACAAGGCAAAAAAATATGATCAGCATCCTCCCTGTGCTGATTACACAAGTGACATTTAGGGAAGAGTTTTATGGTAAAAGTTTGCAGACCGATTTTAGTAGGCAATATATTAGGATCAATGGGCCAAATAAGGGTGAGCCTAGAAGGTTTAATCCAAGGCTTGTTAAATTGACTCACCCATTGATAATTAGATTCATTTCCAGAAAATTTATTCTTATAGTGGTTTTTAGATTCTAGGATGCCATTTGATGAAGGTTCTTAAACAAGGAAGTCACTATTAGAATAAAAAGGGTGATTATCGATGATCTGCGCAATTTTTTCAGGGAGTTCATGTCTATGAAATTGTAAGAAATCCTTTATAGAATTACTATTATCATCATGAATAATATTTGGAGGTAACAATGATATCAGGGGGTTACCACACCATTTGTCACAACAAAAATTAATGGAAGAATCAGCACTAACCATCCATCTAGAATTTTCCATGATCTTGTGGTACGAGTCCCCAATAGAAGGATAGATCGAAGAGATGATGAAATTAAAATTCCCATTTAAGAATTTTAAGTGGAATATATGGTTCAATAATTCGGAATCTTTAGAAGTAAAATTTATAAAATGCCAAGTAAGACGGGCTTGAATAGCATTATTGAACAGCTTTATATTTTTTATACCAATGCCACCTTTATCAAGGGGTTTACAACAAGAATTCCAAGGGATAGTTACAAGTCTCTTTTAAAAAATACATTCCTTCCAAATGAAGTATTTAATGTAATTATTAATTTTCCTAAAGTTGTCTATAGGACATTTATAAATCATAAGAGAGTAGACCATTTTAGAGACAATTGTCAATTTGACCAAACATATTCTTCCAGCCATGGGAGATATTTGCCTTTCCAAGTAATGAGTTGGTTTACGATTTGATCAATGATATTAGCAAAGTAGCTTGCTTTAGGAAGACCTCAAAATATTGGGACGCCCAAATAAGTGAAAGGTAAGAGGCCTTCTTTAATTCCAAGATATGTGGTAATGCTATATTTCCTTCGGACAGGAAATCTCTTTCCAAAAAAAATATACGATTTATTCCAGAGAATCGCTTGCCCTCAGACTTCCTCATAGTGATTATGATCTTTCTTGAGGACATGATTATTTTTTTGATCCCCTTGGAGAAACAGGATGATATCATCTGCATATAAAAGGTGGGTAGGGGTATTTAGGTTTCTGGCAACTTGTATAGGATTAAGCTTACTTTGATCAACCAGATTGTTGAGGAGTCTACTTAAGTAATCCTCAGCAATAACAAAGAGGATGGTAGAAAAAGGGTCGCCCTTCCTGACACCTTTAGAGCATTGGAAAAAACCTCTAGGGGTGCCATTAATCAGAATAGAAATAAAAGCTGAGCAAAATAATGTTTTAAGTATTCCACTGAATGAATCATGAAATCCAATGTTTTTTAAGACTTTGAATATAAAATTTCAGTCTATGGTGTCAAACTCCTTTCTAATATCAAGTTTTATGGCCACACCCCCCCCCCCCCTCTAGTGTTTTTATTTAAACTATTGGTACATTCGGAGGCAAGACAAATCAGTCCTAGATGGACCTTCCTTTAATAAAACCAAACTGATTCCATGAGACTATTTTATTGCAAATAGGTGCCAGTCTATTCAGAATAATTTTGGTAATGATCTTATAAAGGGTGATAATCAGAGAAATAGGTCAGAATTGATGAATCTCTATGGCATTTTTAACCATAGGTATTAAAGTTAGAAATTGAGCATTGATTCCATGAGGAAAAGATCCATGAATAAAAAAGGTCTTAACATGGTTACAAACAACATCGTTGATTATATCCCAATGCTTTGGGTTGAAACTATTATTGAACCCATTCGGACTAGGCGCACTGTCTGGATTAATGCCAAAAACTGTATCTTTAATTTCATGATAAAGTGGAGTGCTTAAAAGAGACTCATTTACTCTCTCATCCACCATTAAGGGAATAATATCATATATGAGATCAATATTTATCTCCGGACCATTAAGGATGTTGTAAAAGTAAGAGATAACAAGATCCGTTATGGCCTCTTCAGAATAAATGATTAAATCATTATGAATACGCTTAGAAAGAGGACGATTGGTCATTCTAATTCTTTGAAGGGAATTACAAAATTTAGAATTATGATCACCATCTGTAATCCATTTATTCCGAAACATTTTCTTACGAATATTATCCTTAAATGTGACCAAGTAATTATGTTTAATGGAGATATTTTCTTCCAATTGAGGATGCATATTAAAATCTGAATTATTTCTTTGTGTTTGGATGCGGCAAAGTTCATATTCAAGAGAGGAAATATCTAGGTCTATTTGATAATTTTTTATTTTACACCATCCTTTAAGGGTCTGTTTTAGGATTTTAAACTTGTACATACAGGCAAAGGAATCCTTATGGTGTTTCATAGAGTTCCAAGTGTTATGAATAAATGTGACACAATCAGGATTCGAAGACCAAGCATTATTAAATTTAAAAGGAAGAACAAGCTTACGATCATTCATAAGGATGCTAACTAGGATAGGATGATGGTGAGAGTTAAGTCTAGGCAGAGTTACACTGGATATATTATCCCAAATATCAAGAGCCTTCATGTTAACAAAATCCCTATCAAGCTTACTGGCAACAGTTTTGTTATAGTGTTTTCTATACCAAGTATATTTGGAACCAGTAAGAATGACTTCAAGAAGGCTATAGTCTTCAATATAAGACCTTAATTCCCTTGAGGATATAGAAAGATGTGAGGAACCAATTTTTTCACAAGAGTTAGGAATGGAGTTGAAGTCTCCCATAACAACCCAAGGATCCTGAATGGAGTTGGTCATATCAAAAAGTTCATGCCATAAAACTCTTCTATCTTGATATCTATTATTGGCATAAACCATAGTGAAAAATGTATGTTGACCATTCCACAAGAAATAACAGGTAAGTTGTTTCTTATTATTTTTAAATATGTTGATATTTTTTAGGGTATTGTGATAAAAGATCCACATAGGGTCAGTTTGAGGACCATTTTTACAAGAGCATAGAAAACTGTAATTAAGAGAACCAAATCTCATGAAGATCATATTAAAGTTGACTTTAGGTTCTGAAATGGAAAAGAGATGAGTCTTATGAGTGTTTAAGAACCTCCTTAGTGTTGTGGAGGAGTCGTTGTTGGCCAAGAGTTGGCAATTCTAATAGAGAAAATTCATTTCTATTTGCGTTTTGGGTTAGAACCCTTATTTTTTTAGATTTTCTAGATCCTTTCTTCCTTTGGGATCGCCTGGCCATAGGGGAGGAAGAAAGTTTTTGTTTTTTCTCATAAGTTTCAGAACATGGAGGAGTATCTATTTTCAAAGCAGAATTTGAATTAGGGTCAGAAACTGGAGTACCAAAAATGTCAGTACTGTCCAAGGAATGATCCTTCACAGCTACATGAATAGGGGTCTGTTCTATTGGAGGAGGATTCTCAATTATAACCAGAGTATCTTTAGACTTTGGTGAGAACTGATCTAGGATTATGGATAGGGAAGTAGGGGAAATATTTGTGGACTCAGGTGGTAGGACAGTACAGTCCTGAGGGGTGTGTGAAATGTTGTGTGCAATAAAAGTAGTAGCAGTGTTAACATTAGCATCATGTGTAGCAATTTCAGAAACATGAATAATAACTTTGTCAACAGATGTGGGAATATGATTTGTAGAATGAGGCTGTCACTATCAGAATTCTGTTTTTCAACAGGAGGGATGAACACCACCCTGTTAACAGTAAATATAGCAGGACTTTGGGCAGACTCAGAGTGTGAAACAGAGACAGAAACAGGGGTGTGTGAAATGTTGTGTGCAATATTAGTAGTAGCAGTGTCAACATTAGTAGCATGAGTGACCAGAATAACAATTTCAGGAATAGGAGTAATAATTTTATCATCAGATATGGGTTGCATAGAAATAACTGACGTGGAAGAATTTTTTTTAAAATAATCGAATGCAGTCCTCTGCTCTCCCACAGAAACATCCAGAAACTAAATCAAGAATTCATACCACAAAAACAGAAGTAGATCAAAACAAGTACTAAATAAAATTAAGCATTTACATTGATAACATATAAAACTTACCCCACTGGATAGCCCTCCCACCACCCTCTGAAAAGCACCCCCTCACCCCACTTGACAGCCCCCACCACACCCCTGGACTGCCCCCCGACCCCCTGGACCGCCCCAAACACCCCGGGACAACCCCCCACCCTTCTGAACAGCACCCCCTCACCCCACTTGACAGCCCCCACCACACCCTCGGACTACTCTTGACCCCCTGGACAGCCCCAAACACCCCAGGAAAACCCCCAACCCTCATGTATACCCCCCCACACCCTAGACAGCCCTCCCCCACCCCACTAGACAGCCCCACCACACCCATGGACTGCCCCCGACCCCCTAGACAGCCCCAAACACCCGTGGAAAACCCCCCCTCCCCCACTGTCATGTATATCCCCACCTCATGGACAACACTTCCACGCCCCTGGACAACCCTCCCACACCCCTGAAACAGACCAAAAGTTACTGAATACAAACCAGAACCCCCTCACCCCACTAGACTACCCCACCACACCCCTGGACACTCCCCACCACACCCCTGGACATCACCACCAACCCTGGACATCCCCAACCCTCATGTAGACCCCCCCACCCCCTGGAAAGCACTCTAACATCCCTATACAGCCCTCCCATACCCTTGAAACAGACCAAAAAGTTACCAAAAACAGACCAGAACCCCCTCAACCCACTAGAGCACCCCCACCACACCCCTGGAAATCCCCACCCCCATCCCCATGGACATACAAGACCCCCCCCCCCCCCAATGTATAGCCCCCTGGAAACCCCCTCACCCCACAAGACACCCCCACACCCCTGGACACCCCCTGGACAGCCTCCCACTCCCCTGGAGAGCACTTCCCCCCTCCTGGATACGCTCCCACCCCCATGGGCTGCCCCCCCCCCCCACCCCCCACTCTCATGGACACCCAGGACCCCCTAACCCATCGAACAGCCCTTCCAGACCCCTGGACACCCCCACCCCACTGAACACCCCCCCCCCCCCCCCCCCACACCCTTGGAACCCCTCCCCCCAGACCAGAATCCATACTAGAAAAACCATCATAAGTAGAGAAAAATTAAACATTCACATATAAAACATTCAAAACATACACTGTCAACTTCAGAAAACAAACTAAATCCAACCTAAAATAATACCAAATACACAATTAAAACGGAAATATTCAAAATTACATTTTACATTACAAACAACCAAAATTCAATCAAACCTATAAAATAATTTGACCACTCCACTTGTAAGTGTTTGATGTCTTCAACAGTATAGGGTTGAGGGTCATCAAAAAGCTACAAATGAAAAGGATAGTAGTTAACATGTATAATGAATAAATATAATTTATATATTTTGGAAAAGTTTAAGAGGAAACCTTACCAGGTCAAAATTCACAACTATCCCAGTTGTTATTATTTCATACATAAATCATAACATATAATATCCTCATTCGATGATGCCTTGTTGTTCATGACAATTCTGTTTGAATGAGTGTAAATTCAATATATTATTTTTATGTAATAAATCAAAAAGTACAAATTATAAATGGATATTCACCTTCGCATTTACATATTTGATCTTTGCACTCCTTTTCTTTGTGTTTTTTTGAAAGTAGACCCATGCCCTGTTAGAAAATAATACGAATGGGGTAAATTTAAATTCATTATAATATATAAAACTATTGAGAAATTGAATCTTACTTTTACAATATATTCTTAAAACTTTCCCGCACATCGTCATGGACAGAGCATATCCCAAAAGCGCTTTCTCCCTTGGGAAAAAAACCCTAAAATCCAATGATCAATGATAAAAGGAAATTTAAGGTTAGTGGGTGTTTATGTTAAAAGATAATGAACAATTTGACAGAGATATGTTTCATACCTCTCACAAAATGGCATCATCCGACATTGTGTGACTATATTCTTTTCAATTCTTTTAGTAATATAAAGCATTATTTGTTCCTCATCCAATGCACATGCTTCAGGGGAAATCAATTGCGGGTCCATGAATCCATATACATCGGTTAGCTCATTACTCTCACAAATTTTATAAAGATACCTAATAAAAATAGACATAAGTATACATTTTTATAAATATAATGCAGGGAAAAGGTGTTAAGACTTACATGGAAAAAAATTGCACAACATTGTTGCCCAACATATCTCCAGTAACAATCTCCATGATATCAGTTTTCATAATCCCCACACTTATTGCACATCCACCAACATGAGCTTCCATTGGAAACTCATCATGACCTTCCAACAAATTTGAATATCTTGACAATATATCAAGACTACTGGAATCTCTATTTGATTTCATAGTCATTTGTCTTTTTTGTTGTCTATACAGTATTTCTTTACCTTTGAAGTATTCCTATAAAAATAAAATATATTAGTTTTCAAATGATAAAAAAACTTCTATAAAAAAATAAAATAAAAGATATAACATTCATACCTCTATGGTAATGAGTCGAAGAAGTCTAGATTTCCAAATTAAAAAATGGCTGATACTATGTCCAACTGTCGTCACCTCATCTGTATGTAATGGTACTCGAGCTGATCTATCTATAATATCATGTACAGTGACCCTCTGATTCTCTACCTCTAATTGTTGATGATGAACTGTATCTCATATATAATATACCAACGCATATACAACTATATGATGTTGAGGATCATCAACATACTACTCGCAATAAGTAGGAAGATGTGGCTGAGGAGTAGTATAAAAAATGGGGTCTCTAGGATGAGGTGGGGGAGTGGGAGCTACTGGAGGATGTGGAGGATAAATAATGGGGTCTGTAGGGGGAGGTGGAGGAGTGGGAGATGCAGTCTGAAATTTTCTTTGCATGTCTGCAAACATAGACTGTACCGACACTCTAATAATTTCCTCCATCGTGGCATTAATATTATGAAATTCAGCCTCCAATGATTTTATTTTTTTTATAAACCCCCTCAACGTTAGAAGTTGAAGAACGTGGAAACACTTTTCTTACAGATACACCTGCTGGATATCCTCTTACACGACTAGGATGTTCGGGCTTTCCCAATGATACAGATAAAATATCTTGCCTCCCAGTAGCTATAAATGCCCTTTGTGAACTCTACTCCTCAAGAGAGTCCTGTATTAATTAATTGAACATTTCTGTAATGATTGAAATTATATAAAGAAAATAGTTAACATAAATAAATAAAATAGATATTTTACAATCCTCATAGCTACGATTATCGATTATTCCAAAAGATATTGCCCTTTTTCCCATCCGAGATATCTTCTATTTTTCATGTCTAAATGGAGGGGATGGAGTGGCCACCTCTCCAGAGCTTGAAGACTCAACTCTTAGTTGTTGAAATTTTTCTGCCATCATTTGTTCTTCCAAAAATGCATACACTCCCTAAGATAAACTATGAGGGTATAAATTTTTAGATTGGATATCCTGATGAGATTTCATTGTTTTTTGTAAATTAAGAACAAGAAATCAATAACAAAACATTAATAAGATCATTTATATAAGAAAGCTTATAAAATTCTACATTACCCTTACCAAAAATGACTCTTTTCTTATACTTTCAAGAAATTTTCTCCATGTGTCTTCATAAATAAAAGAATATTTAGGAAATGGATTTTCATGAAACCTATGACCATAAATGAAATCATATGAGAGGTTTTATTTGAAATCCCTCCATCTCCTGGCAGACAATGATAAGAGTTTCTTCCTGACTCCTCAATTTTCAGGAATATCAAATGTCATCTGATAAAGAAGAGGTTAAACATATTATATATACTAGAAACATTTAAATAGTAGTCAAACAATAGAAAAAGATCTTACCAAAATCGTCACCCACAACTGAGAGATTATCTCTTTATCCACACTTCTCCAATCGTCATACAGAATGCTCACTTTGCTCTTAACCTGAGTTGATACAAAACTCTTAAAATCTTTTTCATTTGGACCTCTAGGAATATCATCATCGTCAGACTCAACGAGTATCCTCTGATCATGTGTACAACCAAGTTCTAATTTTGGTAAATGTGTGCACCCATGTTTACCAACCTTTGAACACTTTGTTGTAATAGGAGCACATGAGGAATATTGGGGAACATCAAGTGGAGCATGTGAATGTTCCTCCCCAGAGTTATGACCAATATGATCATCTCCAGAATCATGTGGTTGATCAACTGAATCATCTGTAATTATCCTTCAAATCAAAAAAACAAACATTAGTTCACAAATATACAAATTCAAATATTTTAATACTACTGTAATCAGAAAATAGAAAAGTGTACTAAGTTACGTAATAGTGAACATTGTTAATATGGTATGCATGTTAAACAATGGTAAAGATGGTCGAGATGGTCAAGATGGTAAACATGGTAAACATTTTAAACCGGGTAAACATGTTAAATTAATTTTCACTGAACAAAAATAATAGTTATATAATTCATTTAATGGTAAATGATAAAGTAAACTAAACAAACTTAAAACCAACAAAAACTTATACTTATTTTGTTTTAATACATGTTTTAATGAAGAAAAAACATACAATATCTAACATTTTACGAGAAAAATAAACGTATACAAGAAATAAACAAATGTTACCTGTAATTTTAGGAATGTACAAATGGATTGTTTTCCCAAATTCCTTCATCGTGATTGTTACTTATGGAAAAAACCGTGTCTTCAACATGCTCTTCATTATGCTCTATTAATCTATCCATGGAAGTAGATATCTCACATAAATCATCATCTTCATCAAGTTAATCCTCACCAATATATTGTTTTTCCCTTGTAAAACAGTAGCCCACTGCATATCTGATTGATCTACTACATAGAAAATTTGTTTTTCATGTGTTTCCATTATAAAAGAATCAGTTCTGTCTTCCAATCTATTTAGATTAACAAGTGTCATTCCAAATTCATCGTGTCTGATATTGATATTATAGATAAACCATTTACAGTTAAAAACATGACCTTTAATTTTAAATTAATCAACCTCCCCTATGTCTTCAATCACTCCATAATATGCACTTGATGCAGAAATTGTGTTTTTTCCTTAGCACTCGAAAAATGCATTTCTTTTGAAAACACCAATACTTCACTATTCTGATCTGCACTTCTATTGTCCTGAGCTTTCATATGAAATGTATAGCCATTAATGTCATAACCGGACCATGTTAACACATTTAAACATGGACCACCCACTATCCATTTCAATGTCTCTGATACATCTGATCTACCAAGAGAGGTCTTTTTAAACCATGGAAAAAAGTTTTGTTGTGCTCATTCAAAATCCACATTTCTTTCTTCATTGGATGAAATTGTTTCAACACATTAATATGCAAAATGATATACGGTTGAGAATCAACTATGTTATTCAAGAGGTACGATTTTATATTCTTTATCTGTTCAACTGAAAATGACTTGACTTTCAAGACATGAATCCACTTTCCCTCATTATTAACTCATTCATAGAGAGATGGAGGCAAACCTATGTGTTTCACTATAGCCAAGTATCTTGTACAAAACTCTACTACCTCCTCAGAAATATACTTTTCAATAATTGAGGCTTCAGGTCGATATGGATTTTTAACATACCCCTTTAATATTTTCATATTCCTTTCAAAATGATACATCCAATGAAGATATACAGGTCCACAAAGCTTTATTTATTGAACCAGATGAATCATTAAATGCACCATTATTTCAAAAAAAATACTGATAAAAATAAATTTCCCATTGACAAAGTATAAAAATTGTATCCTTTTCTAAAATGTTCAATGCGTTCACAACAATTTCTTTGTTACAAATTGAATTTCAAAAATAACACAACATCATTATTGTCATTCTGACACGGATGACCAATATTCCACGCAATGAAACTGGTATAATTTGTTTCATCATGAAGTGAAAATCATGTGATTTCATACCTATCAACTTCAAGTCCTTCAATGAGACAAAATTTTTTACATTTGAAGAATAACCTTGAGGCACTTTGATATCATGGAGACACTGAAAAAAGCTAATTTTCTCCCTCTTCGATAATGTATGACAAGCTAGGGGAATAAATGTTTGTCTTATTTTAGGAGTGGGAGAAAACTCCAAACGTATTCCCATTGATAGTAAGTCTAATCTTGCATTTAACCCATCTTTTGTCTTTCCTTTAATATCTTATAATGTTCCAATCAAATAATCACAGATATTCATCTCCACGTGCATGACATCAATATTATGTTTAACTTCATGAGACCTCCAATATGGTAGCTCAAAAAATATTGACCTTTTCTTCCAAATATGTCTATCATTACCAGATTTTTGTGTCTTTCCCAATGTCACATCAAGGTTTTTCACCCTCTTAAAATAAAGATCAGGGGATAATGTTTTTGGAGAAGTATAAAATTCTTTTGAGTAATTGAATTCTTTTTTTATTCTTCTATAAGGGTGATCCATAAGAAAAAAAATTGATGACGCATGTAAACTTTTTTCCTCCCATGATTCAATTGACAATATGACGTGTTTTATTCGAAAATTTGACATGCTTTATTCCCTTTAACACTGTATCAAAAAAAAATTCCATATGCCGGGAAGTCATTTATAGTGAACAGAAGCACTGCCTGTAGTTGAAAATATTCCATTTTATAAGAATCATACACCCTAATACCATCATTCCATAACTGTTTCAAATCATCAATAAACGGTGAAAAGTAAACATCAATATCATTACTGGGTTGCTTTGGACCAGAGATCATTATACTCAACATGACATATTTACTATTCATACAAACATCAGGAGAGATGTTTTAAATTACCAATAAAATAGGCCATGAACTATGTGTACTACTGAGGGTTCGGTATGGATTCATTCCATCTGTACATAACCCCAGTCTGAGATTTCTAATTTCATTTCCAAATGTATAATATTGTGCATCAATTTTCTTCCATTGTGGACAATCAGTTGGATGACGTATTTTTTCATCACATATCCACTCATCAGCATGCCATCTTAACCTTTTTTCATCATGTGAATTAGCAAATAAACGTTTGGAATGATGAATTATAGAAAGATACCAAAATAACTTTGAAGGGATCTTTGTAATCTCTACATCAGCCTAGGATTTTTCTTTCACCTTATACCATGATGTCCCACGTTTAGGACACTCTAACAGAAATTCATATTCCTTACTATATATAATGTAGTCTTTTGGACAGGCATGTATTTTATTGTATCCCAATCCCATCGGGAAAAATATTTTCTTGGCCTTATAATGTAAATATGGAAGATCGTTATCTTTTGGAAGAATGTCTTTCATCAATTTTAGCAGCTCTGTAAAACTTCTATCACTCAATCCATGTTTCGCCTTCAGGTTAATCAATCTTAACACCGCCGACAAAACCTTAAATTTTTTACAACCAGGATATAATGATTTTTCAGCATCACCATATAGACGCGCAACTGTCGGTTCTATCTCAATTTGTTCTGCTACAATATCGTGAATCATTTCTTCAATTCCATCAGAGTTACCATCTTACGAATCATAATCATCATTTAAAATCCATCCAGTTTCACCATGCCAAATCCAAGGGCTGTTACTCGGATTAAAACAATGAAAAATTAGATGATCTTTTATCTCTCTACTTTTCAACTTCTTCATATTCAAACATTTCAGGTACGGACCGAATGAAATGTCACTACTTGGAACATTTCATTTAGAAAATTCCAAAAAATGCATCAACACCTTCCTCATATTCATTGCTCTTTCGATGTGCCATAATCTAACTTCGACTAAATAATACCTATAAAAAATATCAAAAATATATATTTTTTTAATATATGACAAATATATGTTTATATGAAAAAAAAAATTAATGTAAAAATATTTTGTAATATAAAACAAATCAATGTGTATTTAAAAAATTATTCTTGAATATTATTTTAAAAACAAGATATAGTTAGATATAACAGTTTTAAATTCCATTGAATCAAATAAAACCTTGGGGCCTAAAATGGTTGATAGAAAAATGGAAAAAATGGGGTAAACTTTAGAATCAAATCAAATTTAAAATAAAAATTCAGACGGGGAAAATCACAATGTTAAGAAAATCATCATGGCACAATCATCATGTCATAATCTCAGAAACCATGATGCAGTAGTCAATCCCAAATGACACTTATCCCCCACCCCCTTGGACACCCCCTGGACACCACCACCCCCTTGTACAGCCCCCCCCCCCCCTAGACACCACCCCCCACCCCTTAGACACCCCATGGACACCACCACACCCTTGGACATCCCCCCCCCAACCCTTTGGACAGCCCCCCACCCCCTGGATAGCTCCCCACCCCTCTAGAAAGCCCCCCCCCCCACCCCTCCTGGACAACACCCCCACCCCCCACCCCCTTGAACACCCCCTGGACACCCCCAACCCTCTGGACAACCCCACAAACCCTCTAGACGGGCCCCACCCCCTTGGACATCCCCCCCCCCTTGGGCACCCCCTAGACACCCCCAACCCTCTGGACAGCCTCCACCCTTCTAGACAGCGCCCCCACCCCTCCTGGACACCACCCCCCACCCCTACCCCCTTGGACACCCACCTGGACAGCCCCGACCCCTCTAGACAGCACCCCCACCCCTCCTGGACACCACCTCCATCCCTTACCCCCTTGGACAACCCCCTGGACACCCTCAAACCCTCTGGAAAACCCCCACCCCTGGACACCCCCCCCCCCCCACCTCAGACAACCCCCCAAACCCTCTGGACAGGCCCCCACCCCCTTGGACACCCTCTGGACACCCCCAACCCTCTGGACAACCCCCACCCGTAGACATCCCCCCACCCCTCTATACAGCACCCCCACCCCTCCTGGACACCACCCCCCACCCCCTACCCCCATGGACACCCCCTGGACACCCTCCAACCCTCTGGACACCCCCCACCCCTACCCCCTTGGACACCCCCCTGGACACCCCCAAACCATCTGGACAGCCCCCCCCCCACCCCGGACAACCCCCCAAACCCGCTGGACAGGCCCCCACCCCCATGGACAGCCCCCCCCCCCCCCCCCTCCCACACACACACACCCCTAGACTGTCCCCCCCCCACCTCCATAGGCACCCTGGATAGCCCCCAACCCCCTAGATATCCACTAACCCTCTTGACAGGCCCCCAGAACCATGGGATTTTAACCTCAAGAAACTGGTTTTTGCATATCTAGAGATTTTATCCTCAAGCTACTAGTTTCGGTATCATGCCAATATTCAAAATGAGAACCATGATTTTTATCTCCTACTAGTCTAAAATTCTCTATTGTTCAATGAATCGGATTTTAATAGCATATGAAGACTTATATTATTCCGCAATGTAAATAGATTATGGAACAACAAAAAGTGATACCCAAAATAGAAACAACCAAGGATCCAAAACAGACATTACACCATGAATACCCATATATATACTTATAAAATAAATCACACTGGTACACGGAATGGGTGTATCAAAATGGTTTACATATAAATTGCAGTAATATAGGTGAATGAGATCATTAGTTGTCAATGACAACAAAAATTACCATCAATGTCCAGCATTCGCAAAACAAAATCAAATGAAATAGAAGTAGGTGAGGATTACGTGAATATTTCGAGTCGATCTAACAGATCTGGGGATAATAAATAAGATGATGATGGCCAAATGAGGTAAGAGGGTTTGAAATCGAATAATCTTACCTAGTTTAAACAAAAAAATCACAAAACGTAAATATAGACTATCCAGGAAAAAAACAAACAAAATAAAGTTGTGGGAGGATTACTTGAGTGTTGCGAGTTGAGATGATAGATCTGAGGAGAGTAAAGATGATAAATGATGATGGAAAAATGAGTTTAATGCAATGATATCGATGAGTCGATTAGGGTTTACTGCATGAGAGAGACGAGTCACCGGATTGTCGATCGAAAAATCGTAAATGATAATCCATGGGGCGTGTTAATTTTTTAAATGTTTTAGAATGTCGGTTATTTAATAACTGATGTTATAAACTGTTTTTATTACATTTATAGCAAAGGTTATTATAATAACCGACGTTATAAATATATTAGAAATGGATTTTTTAGGTCGGTTATTTCATAACCGACGTAAAAAAAAATCCGCGTGTTGGTTTTTTACGTCGGTTATTGAATAACCGACGTAAAAAATACATCAAAAATCACAATTTTTTACGTCAGTTATAATATATCTGACGTAAAGAATTCTGTGGGTAGGTTTGTTACATCGGTTATCAAATAACCGACGTCAAAAAGGTCTCAAAAGCTGCTTTTTTTACGTCAGTTATTTTATAACTGATGTAAAAAATTTCAAAGATACCTTGTTTTTTACGTTAGTTATTTGATAACCGACGTAAAAAAATCATGCGCTTTGGTTTTTTACATCGGTTAATTTATAACCGACGTAAAAAACAAACGCGCACGATTTTTAACGTCAGTTATTAAAATAACCGACGTTAAAAATATACTCTCCGCATTTTTTACGTCGGTTATAAAATAACCGACCTAAAAAACCATGTTTCACAGATTATCATGTCAGTTATATATACCCGGCGTAAAAATTGGTGACGTTAAAACCGTTTTCTGCACTAGTGAAACCTCATCTACTTCACCACCCCTCAGTCATTACTATCTCCAAAACCCCTCAAACATTATCTATGAACTATTTTTAGGAATTGTATATATCACATAATTGATCCATAATTAATTCTTTCTCCTTCAAAAAATTTTTCCTTTTGACACGCATCTTCTTTTCAGAATACTAACATCCATAACACATCATACTTACCTGAATTCTTCGAGTCATGACTTTTTTAATAAACATCACTCCGAAAAATTATGAGATAAAGAGTATTTATAGAGAAAAATATATCCTAATACCCATGAATCCTAATTACCAAGTTTTTTGATTTGGTGCATCCTTCACTGTAAAATATCCTGTATAATTTTCATAGAACATTATCTTCTTCGGTAGCTGATGTCATCCATAAATGGAAACCCTTTGTGATGGAATTAAATCACCACCTCTAGCCACTATGACTAGCCTCTCAAAAACATTGACCCTCATGAAAATTGATTTTACTTTTTTGGTTTTCATATTATCCATTACCGTTTACATATCATATGTATCTCAATACTTCATGTAGGCGGAACACATATAATGTCACTTCCACCCATTGAAAGAGAGTAAAAATACCCATCAACAAGGATGTCTATATATATATTCCATTTAAAAGAAACCCAAAGGGGAGATAAATTATATATCTATCTTATATCCCAACCCCAAAAAAGATTCACTAATAGATCAATGATTACATCTTCTCCTGCATCTACAATGAAGAAAACAGCCATGTCAAACCTCTTCTCATCGTGGAGATGCAATGTTGAGGGTCCACACACTCTAGGTATTAATACCATTACATCATAAAACATGTTTCCATTATCTTAATGATCAAGTACCAATAACCATCCATACTGGAGGTTTCCACTTCCAAGGTTGAGGAACTATGCCCTACCCAGAGGGATGGTGCCACACTTTTTATTGAGGATCGAGGCCTAGATCGGCTACATGGTGACACTCAACTGGTCAAGTAATAATTCTGTAAAAAGTATGATGGTTTCATTTTAGTCATAGGGTACCCATTCCAAGCATGGATGGAAGGTGCCACATTGATGGTCGAGGATCCATGACCTACCTGGTGGGATGGTGCCACTAAAGTCACTGAGGACCCATGCCCAAACCAACTAGAGGGTTCCACTCAGAAGGTAAAATAACAAAGCCCTTACCAACAAACGGGTTACCCTCCAGTTATCGAGGACCAATTCACATCCCAGAAAGAGGTATCCACTCAAAAGGCCGAGGACCCATGGCCTGAAAAATAGGAGGGTGCCACTCTAGTCCTCAAGGACACATTCCCATACAGACTGTAGTGGACTACTCAGAAGGTAGTGGACTCATGACCTGACCACTATGAGTTTTGGACTATATTTAATATGGATCCATTCCCAAATTGGCTAGAGGGTTCCAATTATGTTGATGAAGACCCATACCCTTCCCAGCATGAGGGTTCTATTCTAGTCATTTGGGATCCAAACCCATCGCTGCTAGAGGGTGCCACTCGAAATGTATGGACCTATATACTTATCAAAAAGATGGTGTCTCTATAATAATTGAGGACCCATTCCTGTCCTAGCTAGAGGTTTATATTCAAAATTTCTAGGATGCATTCCCTTTCTAGTACGAGGGTACCACTATAGTAATCAAGGACCCATTCCCACCTCAGTTAGAGGGTACCACTCAAGAACCAATGGTGATCCTTCCTAGTCACTACCTTCATCATGTGTTACCTAAAGAATCACAATGTCTCGAACATCAGACATATAACACGAAAATATATTATGAGTGAAACCATCAAAATCTACGTAGATAAAAACTCATGATAGGATACTGGTGGGAAAAAATCTGACTCTAAACAATAGAGATATGTGAAATTTATGTTTTCTAAAAACGAAAATAGGGGTAAATGGTGTTTGGGGTACCAACAAAATATATGGCCTAACTATTTCTTCTTTCTGTTATCTTACCATCACATGGCCCCCATCCCATGTACAAGTACATGGAGTGCAAATGGACTACACAGACTGTCGTAGAAACCTGTGGCAGAGCCATGTCCTCCAGGTCGTGTTCGTGTACTTAGCCAATATAATTGTACTTATCTCATGTATGAGTAATCCTAGAATACACAATGTGTTTTAAAGAATATGGTCATATGATTTGTGGGGTCCCTTTAGGGCATGTGATACTTATAATATAATAAAACCCGAGACTCCATAGCATAGAGGTCCAAAACAACATGTTGTTCCGAACTACATGAGGTGTAATCGAGATATTCTTATAACATTAGATTGTATCTCCATGATTTATATATTACATTCTCACCTTTGAATACAACCTTGAATCTAGATGAAATTTAATGACCTTTTCACCATTCATCGCTTATGTCCATCCGATGGGTGAACAACCAATGCAAGTTTGGTTTGTTTCTTCCTGCATGCCATGTACCATGCCAATCTTCACCAATGTCGTTGATTTATATTCCAATTCATAAATTGATCACTCAAAACCCGAAAACCCCATGATTCTATCATTTATTCATTATTTAATTTTTCATTTGTAATTCTTATGAGAATCTGGGGGGCTAGATCTAGAATTGTACCACATGAAAACATCAAACCATGGAACCATTGAAAAATCAACAAAGAACATGAAGAAGAAATGGGGAAAAAACAAAACAATGGTTTAATCAACTATTGGAAATGTGTTCTTCGAAAAAAATGTGAACAAGGATATTAGGTGTTAGAAACTATGAATTAACAATTTAAACCAGTACATATGCACATTTCTTGTTTTAATAAGCTCAGATCAGTTGAGAAAAAATGATGATGCTCAACCAATTAATTCAAAAAGGGAGTAAACCATGGATTGATGAGTCATACTTATAGATTGGGTCATTCTTTTTCAAATAAAAAATTCACCAATTATTTAGGGGATTCATTTAATTATCTACCCTTTAATATGAAATGATCTAAAGTCTCTTCATTATCTGATGTTTCTCTAATGTAAGTAGGAGAATGAGTGCCCTCAATATTTATAGGGTGAATGTGGATAACCTTAGAGCATTCGCCATAGTGGTGAAATTACAATAATCATATTAAGTTAATTTAAATAAAAATATATAAATTTAATTATTTATTTTATCTTAATACAAACCCCAATGATAAGTTAATCAAAACACCCCTCACTAATATATATTAGGGTTTACATTGGGTTAACATTGCCTTCTAGAATCAACCATGTTCTCTGATTTATGATCAGATATTATGTTTAAGTGTTATGTAATATTATTTATGGAACAATGTGTCCATAATAGAATATATATCTAATTATTTTATAAAACTATTTCATGGAATATAGATCCAAGGAATCATATGTCCTCTTAGAAGCTAGTTCCAAAAATATATGTTTAAATACTTCAAATTATTACAAGGAAAAAAGTACGGCTCCATATCCTTCCATACTTCAATATTTTAATCCCAAAAAAGAAAAACTACAAAATAGAATTGTATATTGATCCCTCATTTATCTCTCTCTCACAATGGTGCTCACCTACATGTACCTATTCTAAAACAACATGTGAACTAAGGTTATGTTCCATCCATGAAGGGTCCTATAATTTCAATCCGTGATCGCCATCGAGTTCTCCTAAAATGTATTTCCATCATTGATATCTATTATTCATAGTAGATGATGTGTGTGGGACCATGAAAATATCTACATACCTATAAAACAAGGAAGGCATTGTGATCCCACTCTAACTGGGGGGTAGGGTTAGGATGTAAGAAACCTTTCCAACCATCTTCAAGATCATGAGTAGATTGATGAAACATGGAGATAGCTTTCCACCCTAGATGAACATCTCCAATCCTCATCATGGAGATAATATAAAGGTAACATGGTATCCTTTATCAAACTCCAAGGTCCAATTAAATTGATATACATAATATTTATGTCTACTATGAGACTTCCTAATCTTCTCATGGATGAAACCAAACTTATCCATTGTCACCGGCACTAACTTCAGACCCCCAAGAGATTCCTCTCTAATCTTCATCTAGAAAAATGATTACCTTTAGGGTATCTATTATTGGAAATGAAAAGGACCCCCCATAGTAGTGTGGTATGTATTTTTGAATAGAATCTAGAAAAATGGAAATTTACCCTCATAGATCCATAAAAATTAAATCATGTAATACCTCAACATATCCTCTAACACCAGGATAGTGTGCCTAACCTACCCATTTTTTAAGGGGTGAAAGGCGACACATACCCTAATCTGGGTCATGAATTCCTCCAGTAGACCTCCACATAACTGTGATCAAAACCATACATCATGATATGGTAAAATAGTCAAAGGAACTCCATGAAGGTGAAAAATATCTCATACATATATATTCACTAAACTCTCTACTAAAATACTCTCTCTGATAGGAAAAAACTGTTATGAATTTGCGAATCTATCAAAAATCAAACAGATACTACCTTGCCCCTTCTCTTTCTTCATAATCTTTATCATAAATTCAATGGATATGTTTTCCCAATTCAATTCTAGGATCTCAAGGGGTTGCAAAAAACCTGTCAGAACATGGTGCTCAACCATCACATTTAGACATGTGAGGCATCGAGGGATTAAATTTGCTACACACCATATCATTATGTCACACAAAAATAGAAACTGAGGGTCTCTATACATAATCTACTCACTGATATTTAAATCTAAAAGATATGTGGTGAACTCTCACATCTACACCTTTAGTATCATGACCGATATCATCGTTTTTTCCTACAAAACAATAATGTAATTTCATCCTTCGTAATATCTATATTGTGAATTTATTTTTGGATAGATCTTCATAGAAGAACTGACAATCAATGTCTCCAACCGGGACTCCATCACAAGCTTGCGAAGCAGTGGAGTCAACAACATCAAAAGAAGAAGAACACCCCAACCATGATTCACTGGGATCATTTATATTAAGGACAGATTCTTAGAATCCCCAGGCCCCAAGCAATATCACGACATCCTGATAAAGGAATATTCTACAAAATTTTAATTTCCCAGTGTATATATTATCTCTAAGTTATAGTTTTAAAGGAACTCCAACTAGCATAGATTTATCAGGTTCACGTATCTGTTAATGAAGACATTCCTGAGAGTCTTGGGGTTTAATTAAACCATGATTAACTCTCCCAAAAGATAGTGCTTCCACATTCTCAAAGTGATGTCATCGGATTCCATCTCCAATTCATGGGTTGGGTTGTTCTTTTCATGGGTTTTCAACTACTTCAATACAATTATGATCAATTCCTTCGACTATATCGATAAATAACTGATCTCATCACTATAGGAAATACAATGCACTACCTACTCCTCACCCTCCTTTAGAAGTATCAATAAAGGATCACTCATATGAATCACCCTCAAATCCTCAAAGTCCGTATTGAACTACTTAATCCAAGTAAATGGATTCAATTTTTGTGTTAGGGTGGTAAATGGGATTCAATGTGGGATAACTCCACCAAAAACCCCTGGTAGTATAGCACTACAATATGAAAACTACTCCATAATGAAATTATTTTAGGTAGCTCCTAAGTAATCACCTCATCTATATTCAATAGGGCCATGGATAAAACGAATCTCAAAAATTAAAAGTCCAAAAAAGTGAACCGATATAATCTATAACTCGAAATTTGAGGGGTAATTGTAATGTTGGGGCTCATAATGACAATGAATAACCATTATCAGGTACTCTATATAAACCCCATATATCATATAGTGTATGAGTATGTAATCGATGAAGAAAACCATAAATGTTTCCAAATACAGTTGGAAAAAATGGTTCATCAAATCAATAAACAAGATTGTTGTATTTGACACACTAAGGGGAATCACCAGGAACTCATGTTGACTGTAAATGTATATGAATATATATATATATATATGCATATATAAATAATTTTTATATACATATATTTGCGTGTATTGACAAAAAAAATATGTATTTATATTAATATTCAAATATATGTAAATAAATATTATATAATATATTTAAACAAACTTATGTATATATATTTATATATCATACACATTAGAACATATTTCATCTTTGTTTAAGAGTTTCTTCATATACTTTTTACACCATTCATCATTTCATTCAATTGATTTACATTCCTACTTATTTGATGGTGTTATAATTATTGTGGGTTCCTCACTTTTAGTGGGTAATTATCAATTATATACATCTGTTTATATGTATTGATGAATATTTTTGTATATTTACATACATTTGAAAACATTCATACATATTTATGAATATGTATTTTTATATCATATATGTTTAAATATATAATGATTTTTAAATTCATTTATATATATAAATATTTATTTATTTATTTATTTATTTATTTATTTATTTAAAATTATATATTTTTTTTATATATAACTATGTAACATAAATGGGTGTTTATATATATTTGTTTAAATATTATTATATGTATATATATATACATTTATATTTTATAACTTCTTATTTGTTGTATATTATTTATTATTTTATACTTATTCCGGAATTATTTATTATTTATTATTTTGTAAATATTTATTATTTATTATTTAATTAATATTTATTTTTTAATTTTTATTATTTATATATTATTTTTATAATGATTATTATTTCTTTATTTTTCATAAATTAATTAGTTATTTATTGTTAATTTATTATAATTTATTATTATATTTTATTTATAATTTGGTAATTTATTTACTATTAACATCTTATTTATTATTTATTTATTTTTCATTACTATTTTATTATATATATTTTTATTTGTTTAGTATTTATTTTTTAATGATTAATTAATACAGAATAATTAATTAAATAATTATTTAATATTTTTTGTTAAATTATTATTTATAACAAATTTATGATATTTGAATTATATACTAATTATTTCTTTATATATAATATATTATTTATTATTTAGTATTTAGTATTTATTACATGTTTCACATTGAGTTATTTGTTGTTTAATAATTTTTTTCATATATTACTTATATATAATATATAATATATAATATATAATATATAATATATTTATTATTTATTATTTATTATTTACTATAAACTACCATATTATATATTAATTTATTTATTATTCATTTATATTTTATTTAATAATTATTAAATATTAATTATTTAGTTTGTATCTTTTTGTTTTATTATTTTTTTTCTATTATATATATCTCTGTGTGTGTGGGTATTAAATCCTATTTACTGACCATGTGGAGAGTATACTATAGTGGTAAAGTCTTAGGAATATAACAAAGATGTAAGGGATTCAAATCTCACCAAACACATAATTTTGGTATTTCATATATGGCATACGCATGTTTGGAATAGGTGTTTTCATGTTTGTGGTAATAAATAGATAGTAAATATGTCAAAAATAAATAAATAATAGAATAACTAAAATAACCAAGAAACAATTTAATGAAACGTTAAACCATAACAAAATGATTCTCATAATTTCAATAAACTACCGCCAAATAATTTCACATCATTCATTTAGAAATAATAAATTTATAAAATAATAAAAACAACATCAAAATTATTTAGTTGTGGTTTAAACCAAACTAAAAAATTATCTTGATTGTAAAAACCCATTGCTAAATCATTTTCACAGCGGTTTTGAAAAACTGTCATGGGAGGATTTCCAACACAAGATTTAGCTGCATATTTTCAAAAGCTTCATGGTAAAATTCGGTAGCGGTGTAAACTGAAACTAAACTAAAAAAGATTCTAAACACCTACTTTTCCATAGTTCATTAGAATCATATGGGAAATTTGATTAAAAGGAAAAAAATGTATTCGATTATAAATTATCAAGAAGGAAACTATTTAGAAAAGGTAAAAGCACCCATGTGTTTTATAATGTCCAAACAATGTTGAAATGATAGATTATTAAATGAAATTATTTAAAAATTATTAAAAAATATTTTGAAAACTAGGAGTATATCAATTCCATTCATCACTATATGTTCTTAATAATATATATATACTTTAGAATATAATGAAAACACTAATTCAAATAGAAAAAAAATTGTAGTATTCAATTTTAAGTCTCAATGATTGGGAAACATAACACAAATGGTGCAGAATCCATCAATTTTGAAGAATATTGTTGGAATCGGCCTCAAAGTGGTCCTTATATCCTCTAAGAACCTTGAATTGACCGAAAACCCCAAATTTGGTGAGAGTTCCTCATGGTTTAGAACACTGTAAGGGGAGAAATAAAAACCAAAAACAAAGAAGGGATATATGGAGGAGAAGAAAAAAATAATCCAATTAGATATGATCAAACAATGTTTTGTGAAGAAATATACCTAATAGAGGGAGGTATAGGATGTATATGACATGGCTAAGATCTGCACCAAGGTGTTGAGTGAGAAGTTGGTGAGTGTGAGTATGAGAGTGAAGGTGGGAACATCTATAAGAGTTAAATTAAAAATATGAGAAAAATAAAATTTTATTAATTTTACATGGTGTACACTACTCATGGTTTGGCTGCATAGTTATTCATACCATTCACTAACTATGTTCCTCTACATGAACACTCAGGGAACCACTTATGGGTAGGCCACATGTTTTCAAAAACCGAACACTGACCTCATGGAACAACTCCAAAAGGAATATTTTTTCATATGGTTGCCTCATAGTTTGGAAAACAATGAATTATAACCATAAGACATGATTTTTATGCCACATAATACCAAACTTATAGGAAAAATAATTTTAAATTTAGATAAATAAATATTCCCATAAATAAAATAATAATAGAGTAGTGTTAGTTTTGGGTGTGATAATTCTCCCCAGCTTGACACTTTCTACACCCAAAATGTGAAAAAAAAAAAAATTAACCAAGAGAAAAAGGTAGGGTGTTCTGCATCTCAATATGAGACCATAAACAAATTAACTGAAGGAAAAATAGTAATTATTTCTTGAAAACCCACAACTTTTAAATCCAAAATACATGAGAGAGGTTATCCTTACAAATCAAACCAATCATTGAAAAAGATGGATAATAATACCTAATAACTCAAATAAAAAAATGGATGAATCAATGGAAGGAGAGGCCCAAATATTCCAACGGAACAAAAAAAGAAAGAGCCTCCAACCCCTAACATTTATGTGAACAATGAAAGTTCCTTTGGTCTATCAGTATCTCCATGAGCATGCATCACATGACACATGAACCTGTGTAATCAACCTACCCTGATCGGGGCTTTATACCCATAAAGAGAGCATGGAGACTAGGTTCACTACATGTCCCATATATGGTGGTCTTCCCACAATATTGGGTCTTCTGTTAATCATGGGTTCTTTAAAAGAGAAACATCAGGACAGAAGAAAGAACTCTTGAATCTATATTTCCAAACTAAACCAAAATCTAATTGATATCCCCATCACCCCAAGTCAGTTAGTACATGGAAAAGTTGGAATGAAAAGATGATCCACAATGTTTGTCGAAAGTATATTAACATTTTTCTAGTAATATGGTCCTTCCAAGGTATGAAAAAACCCAAAATTATTCTATTGGATGTCCAAACCCAAAGGAGTTTAAACCACTCTTCAAACCAATGAAATTAAAAAATTTCTCAAAATAACCATTAATTTTCAATATTTAAAAACAATAATTGATATATAGAATGTTGGAATATAAAATAAAAGTGAATTACATTAAAAAATTATGGTCCATAATCGAGATCCAAAAAATGTAGAATATTTATTCACTAAAAAGTGTATTCATATTATAAATCATTAAGAGGTTGCCCAACTAACCACAATTGTAAGAGGTCATCATAACATCTATGAAATTGAGATTGGAGTTCCGAAAGAGACAACATTGAAAGTACACAATTGGAGGTTTCCATTTTAAAGTGGCAACAAATAACGATTATTGATGTAATATCAGATTCGTGTATATAAACATATCACTGGACAAGATGCCTTCACCAACACCAAAAGGAATAGTGACACCACTCACTAAAGGTTACCCAAGAAAATCCATCTCAGAATTATATGCCTCCTTCGACAACCCCTTAAACAAAAAATGCCCAGTTAAGGGACTCAAGCACAATGATATTTGTGAAAACCCTTTATAAACTAATGGTTCATCAATAAATCAATTGACACAACCTTATAAGAAAATGTAACAATCTCATTAAAATTTTTACCTTACAACATCATTATCCACTGACATTATTGGGTTATTTTAAGATCCAATACCTTCTTTCCAATAAAATATGCAGGAATGAGTCTCTTAGAAAATGTGGACTTTTGGAATTCCTCTAACATTGAATCATATAAATGATGTTGGATGATGGTCTTCCACCTATCTATACTGATCCATTTAAAATAATCCATGACCATCTTTTACCGTAACTACATTTTAAGTTGTTAAGGATCCAAATAATCCCAAACTAACTCAATCCACTATAAATCCTCTCTATAACAATGATGACCACAAAGGATAGGAAAAAATGAAATTATAATTAGACAAACCACTATATTGTGATTCTGGGTGGATCCATTAATTATTAAATCCACTCATTATTCATTAGAAACCTAAAAAACTATTCTATGAGGAATACTATACATAAATAAAAAATATAAATTAAAAGTATGAACAATAAAAATATAAATCCTTGGAAACATAATAAAATATAATATCAAAATTTTAATCCAGGAAAGGAAAGAAAACATTAAAGAGAACTCCATTTTAAAAAATAAACCTTTTGAGACATTTAATACATCATATATGTCATTTAAAAATTTAAAAATATAACTCTAATGTTTAAAGATAAATTAAATTCCAAATTTCAATTTGAAAGTATTTTATTAACTCAAATCCATCTAATAGAAACAAAGGTCCCCCATTTTTAACATTCATGGGTCATCCTCAAACCCATTCCATTTTATTGTTAAAAACCCCCCATAAAATTTCTCATGAGGAACCTCCATTTTTACATTAATATAAAAAATTAATTTAAAAAACTTTCTTAAAAGAAATTAAAATTATAATGATCAAAATATCTAATACATAGCCTAATGGCTTGAAAAAACATAAAACATTTCTAAACTAGATTTGAAAATTTTATTTCAGATTCGAAAATCAACATAACATAGTGTATAGTAAAATATCATATAAAACTTTAAAAAATTCAGAATATATAATAACTAAATAAAATATAGATTGGAAAACCACAAATAACATATATGTTCGAAAATGTGGAAAAGTTAAAACTACACATGATATATATTCCTGACTTAGAGGGTTGTGGGATTATGTTGTGAATCATATTTCAAGTGTATATCCATGGTCGCATGATTTATTCCTGACTACTCAGAATACTCCCAGCAACAATGAACCCTCTAGTTCATTCCCAAATTTCATTTTGACCAAAGAGTTCTTAAGAGTGACATGAAAAATATAAATAATAAACTCATGATATTCAAATAAAGATGATAAGTCACAAAATCATTTAATATAAAAACTCTTCTTTTGGGACTCAATCATCTTGGACCACCCTATAACTAATATATCCTTTCTAATTGGTTATTATGAAGCATCTATCCATGATCATCCACATGGTTCTAATAATCCTACCTTTAAACTGGTATACATAAAAAAAAATAAACACGGCTTCTCTGATACCATTTTATGATTAACTAAATCGAGTGAACCACCATTGAATGCCTGAAATTTTTTTTGAAAAGGACCAATGGGTTTTCCCAATACCCACCATCAAGAAATATTAGTCAGGAATTTCGGTATCACAACTAGGGAATGAGCTCTAACAATAAATTTTTATGGAAATTGATTACAATTTGTTTTTTGAAATGATTCATAAATACCACGGATTTCCACAAAATATAGAAAAATGTAGGAGACAACTAAATAATTTAAATATATGACATTAGAAAAAAAAATAAGAGCAATAATAACCTCACACATACCACGATCTCTTTAGTCTACAAGGAAAATACTCCCACCAGATTCCATTGCTTCACCCAATAGAATAAATATTTTCCCTCCATTCGTAGAAAGAAAAAAAATACCTAAGTGGAAAATGTGATAAATGAATCTAAAATAAAGCTACACTACAGTCATACCTCCTTTCAACTATGAAATTTACCATTTGAAAAATTGAACTGAAACACCCCATGGGTATAAACAGATATGATGAAATATGTAATTGGAATTTTTTTATATATTCATGAGAAATAAGATACATAGAATCAATTCAAAAATTTAAATAATTCCTTATGCCTTAGATTTATAAATCAATCCATTTAAAGGAAGTTTGAAATTATTAATATATAAAAATCTCATTTTATTTTTAATACAATATATATTACTGGCCAGTATCTCTAAAAACCATTTCCCCATTCTATTTTAAAAAACATATCAAAGGAAAGAACTACATTACAAAAAACCATTTATAAAGAGAAACATGTGATGAAATAATCATTTTAGTGGGAAATTATAATACTTGAAATCAATTTTATTAGAACTAAATAATAGAGGAAACCTGGATACATATATTCCATGTGATGATGTAAGAGTTACAAATTAAAAAGTATAACAGTGTAATAATATTATATGGAGTCACAAATAAATGTAAAATAGAGTATATGTAATATATTTACCATGGAAAATTATTATACAAAATGTGAATCCATACTATATGTACTGAGTTTAGAACCATCAGTTGGCCTATCAGTGTGATCCATTGTCTATTTTCTGCTTGACTACTCTCAACTAGCCACATTGGTTGAACAAAAAACAATTTAATTTCCCTACAATGGGGAATAACATCAATCTATTAAGAACTACATATAAAATATCTCTCAACTCCTACTAATAACCTTGAATATATAGACATTATTAAAAATGTTATGTGAGTTGGTCTCCAAATGTTATTTCAATCTTCTAAACAAAAAAATGACCTCATCTATCTATCATTCCTCTAAACACCATCTATGTGAATAACGTCCCTAAAATGGAGGACTTATATGAATGTGTGATATCTTTATGATAAAATTTCATGTTAGCACCAAATCATTAGCATTTTGAGGTAATCATTGATCATTTGATTAAAACAACTTTTAGTCCCAAACATTCATATTGTAAAACTAATCCTTACCCTTACACACATATGAATCTTGATATATATTTTTATGTAACACTTTACCTAATGCACATTTTTTCTCAACCATATGAGAATATTTAAAAATAAGGTACCTTTATATATATATATATATATGTTATTATTTTTATAAGTCTAATAAAATGGATAAAGGATATTTATAAGACATAAAATGTTCATTGGAAATTAAATATTCCATTATGAATTTTGGAAATATCATGTTGAATGAATGAGAAATTATTTCCAAAACACAATTTAAATGATGGAAATCATTAGGAAAAGTTTTCAAAAAATAAAATATTTTTTTATTTTAAAAACTTGTATGAAATCATAAATTTTGAGATGTAAACCATGATAAAAGATAACGAAAAGATTGATAAAAAAGGGAGAAACCACTTCAATCAAACAAAATCCATTTTTAATAATATATATACATCCAAATATAATTAATGTATACATTTAAAAAATAAATTAATGTTTCATTTTAAAGGATAAAATATAATTTCACACTATTTAAAATATGTGGAGTCCATCGCCTTCGAAGAACAACATAAGAATGATCCATAAATAGGTCCTTATAAACCCTAGGAACTAAGATGTGATAAAAAACCAAATCCAATTTGGGTTCACCATGGTAATGAAAACCATAATGGAAGCAAATAAAACTATATCAAAATGATAGTAATTAGTAGGAGAATAATTATTAAATCTATTGTGTGTTGTATCAAAAAACATTTGGGAAGATATCATCCTAATGGAGGGAAAAAAGAGGAATCACACATAGCTTGGAACCTCTAATAGTTCTTAACTAAGATGGGGGATTTGGTCAGAATGATATTGATGGTGAGAAGCCCTTTATAGGTTAATATAATCAATTATGAGAAACCTAAATTTTTTTAATTTAGACTAATGGATTCTATAAACATTTTTTCCGAAATGTTCCCCAACCATGTGTTTGGACTATAAAATCTAG
Source organism: Viscum album (assembly GCA_963277665.1). Taxonomy (NCBI): domain Eukaryota; kingdom Viridiplantae; phylum Streptophyta; class Magnoliopsida; order Santalales; family Viscaceae; genus Viscum; species Viscum album. The sequence continues at coordinate 1,231,956,176 of OY728120.1, forward strand.
GGAACAATACATGGTTAAACCACATAGATTGGATAACCATTCACTTACTGTTCAATTAGGATATGAAGCAAATATATATAGCATCACATGTTATCTAAATTTGTTGGTTAACCACGTTACAAACCATGTTAACAGCATTGAAAACCCAAAAACACCAAACTCCTAGTAAAATTAACCATAATGAGAATGAAAAATAATTAGAAGAAAAATAAAATAAAATAATAGAGTAGTTTTAGGTAGGGCTTTGAAAACCCAAATCATATCCCAAGAACAAGGATCATATCCCGATGTTTCAACTTATTTCTTTCTTTCCTTACACAATATAATTCATAGGCACCTAACCATTATGGCTGTGTGTACTGAATAATTGGGGTCTCAAAATGAGACTATTTTTTAGGAGTCTACAACATAGTATTTTTAGAAGTTTGTTAGTAGTATCCAAATTTTAATATACATATCTTGTATATTAAACATATTTAATCTCAATAATGTTTTATTATATTTATTTTTATATATTTGTGTAAGCATTATTATAATGATTCAATTTTAAAATCTTTTTTGATCCACCAAAATAATGTATTCACATCACCATAATGAGTAACTATTTCCATGACTAAAATATTTTAATTAATGTTAAAAAAATAAAAAAATTACACAATCATATATGAATGCATCTTGGGTATATGGTATATGAAATTTTTGTGTAGATAAATAATGTTCTCTAAGGATTAAAATCTCATCATCAGTTATCACTGAAAAAAGATAACATATACCCTACCTTTATATAACAAAGTATAAGATTCTAGGCTATTGGGTAGCCACACCCCAAGACCCTCTTCAAGGGGAGGATTTATTCAGGATATAGTTCCAATAATGTTATCTCAAAACCCAAATATTCATATTCTATATTTAAAAACAATTCTCATGACCAAAACTCTAAAAAAATTGAGGTCAAGGTAAATGAAGACTAAATATTAAAGTGTCGCACCTAAAATGTAATGAAGGTCTTTAACACATAGAATCAATTAATCACGTATATTTTACATATATAATAATAATTTTTAGTTAACAATTTTAAAAACATTAATATTAATATAATTTAAAAAATAAATTTACGTTTAATTTAATTTCCAAAACCAGAGTTACAAATATGATATTTTTTTCTACTTTGCATTGTAAAATATAATTTTATAATTCTAAACACTTATTATTTATAATAAATTTATAATATATAATTGAAATAAAAAATGTTAAATTTTCTAAATTTACTTGGTTTAATGCCCTTTAAAATTATGTTAACCTTTTACATAGTGTCAAGAATGTTCCCCAAGATATATTATCTCAGAATGTAATTTCAAGGTGCATGTCTACATAAAATTACAATTTTCCACTACATAAAGCCATGTTGCATACCACACATGAAATTAAATTGTTTTAATATATAATTTCAAGTGACTAATGGAAATTATGTTCATTCCCAATGTCTTATTAATAATATAAAAATTATACCTTATTATAATAAATGAAGAAACATGTTATGTTATCTTTATAACATATGTTGTACCTCACACTACACATTTGGTTAACCACTTAACATAAAATCTTTTCCCAATTCCTAGTTTGTTTGATAAATAATGTAATAACAAGGATACAATGAATTATATGTTATCTCAGAAACATAACATTTTGTATTTTATTAACATTTGTTTTAAAATTAACATAATTTAATGAGGTGATGATCATTGTAACTATATGGAAATAATTTGTGTCGTTAAATAAGAAATAATAATATATCGATCTATTTATAAAATATGATCTAATAATACTGATTCATTTTTTGGGATCATCTCACAATCATTAGTAATAGAAAAAACACTTGATAAAACCTGATATATCATTATTAATCATCATGTTGGGTATTTATAAAGAAAATTATACCTTTATGGTTGTTTTAGTAGCCTATATCTCTAGGGATTAATCACGTTGTTGAAAAATAAAATAAGATTATTCCTCTATGGGGATTACTAATGCCTTAGGACCCTATAATTTTATATAGGTACCTTGATATTATAGGGTTTTATAGTGACTACACCACATTTAAAACAATGATCTAAGAGAAATGGAGTCTTTAATATGCTCACATTCTTTCAATATCCGAATTATGAGAAATGTCATGCAATTTATATAGCCATTATTATTATTATTATTTAATGAAGAGTGTTGATCATATAATCTATATTAGGGGGCTTATCATGTAATATTTTACTAATTGTTTTAGTTTCATTAACTAAATTTATTCAATAAACATGTGATTACATTTTTAATTCACTCATAATGAATTGTAATTGAAAAACTATATAGTAGAATATGCAGTGGAAGTTGTAGTTGAAATGATAGACTATGTTGGGTGAAACATACTATTGGGTTACATCACATGAACTATAGTATACATTATCACAAACTTATTCTTTTCATTTATCTTGGGGATATATTTACGTCGTATCTTCAAGGTCATTCTTAAGTGTACATTAGCTTTAAATGTATCATGAAGTCATATGTATCCAATGCACACCATTTTTAGGTACATCCACTAGGGATGACCTATATGTAATTATATGTGTTGTTATTTAAGTATTACCTTCCAAATACATTTATATAAAATAAATACTATTAGTTAATTTACATTATATAGGGAGAGAAATAAGTTATGGATTATGCTACGAGGTTCATAGACTTATTTTAGTTTACATTGATGACAGTGGAGGATGATATTACTCTGTTATGGTGATTCAAGGATGAAATTTTACATGATATTGTTGTATATGTTGTTATTTTGAGGTTGATTTCCTTTTTTAGGGTGGTAAATCAAATATAGACAGTGGATTGTAACCAAAATTATTAGACTGCAAATGGAAATGTACGAATTTATAGTGGGATGGGTAATGGAGGTTCAGTTATTTGGACGAGCTATATGAAGATACTTAACTGGGTTTCCAGAGTGGGTGATAATTGTTTCTATCAAAGTGTGGGTCATTTTTGGGATGTTAATAGTGTTGAAATACATTTAATGTGTGGTCCTACATGGACAAACCATTAAAAGAGTGTTAGGAATGTGGTAAGATTTTTCATGTATCTTGATGGGGAATTTTTAGGGTTTTTTCTGATGATCCTATCATCAGTTGGATATTGTTGATCTGGAAGACTCAGGTTTCTATTGTAAGTCGTAGATTAGTGGATAGATAATGTTTCCTTGAGTTATCAACATGCTAGTGTGACGAAAGTGGGCATGATAACCATAAATTGGGGTAGTGGCTGAAGCAAATTGTGTCTCCACAAGGTAAACAATCATCAGTGTGGCAACATTTTGGGTTAGCTTCACCTAATTCAGTTGAATTGTTTGGTGTACTATAGTGATTTATTAATGGTTATTGGTATATTGCGAGGAATTTGGATTTTTTCTTCATAGTGGTTACTGGTGCACGATATGCGAGGTTTATAAATTTATTAACAAATTTCTGGTAGATGCTTGATTATCAAATTTGATCCATGATTACATATAATGGTATGGTTAATGAACAGTGATTGTGTATAACAAATTGTATTTGTGGAATTTAGGGGTTGGTAATGGAGGAGAACATATATGTGATCGATAGTGTAATTTTTGGTGGACTAGGTAGGCGAATTCTATGGTGGTATTTTCCATGAATAGAAGTCTTAATTATGAGTGTATCATTAAAGGTAAATGATATTATATGCATGAATTCAATTTTTTTTATTTGTTGAGCATGATTAAAATAAACCACGTATATATGAAAACGTTCATAAGGGTATGGATCAAGACAGTTTGGAAATAATATTTCAAATAATGGGGTGGTAGTGACGGACTAGGTTATCGAGTGATAAAATTATAGAATAATAATATCCTAACCATGTGTTATTTGTTATTTTTGAGCTGTTATTGGTGGCATATAAGTTATATATTTTTTATTCTTATAGGTGGAAATGGCTCTTATCTTGTGTTTTTCCTGACAGTGGGAACTGGGTACCTATTTTTACGTGTAGATTAGAAGGTTTTTGAGTGACGTATACTAGATTTTAGGTGGACCAATTGTTGGACCTGATGAATAGAGGGTTCCAATTTTTAATTTATCATTTACATGATTCACATATTGAATATTTTTATATTTTAAAATTAATAGAAATAATTTTTTTTAATTTTAATTTATGAACCCTCCATTGAGAGATATTTATTTAATGGGAAATTTCCCATATATTATCTCCTTCATTCACTCTCCTCCCAATTGGGTTTATTCCATTTTTAATTTTTCCATTGAGAAGATAATCCACAGGGGTCACCATATGTAAGAATCGGGATTCATTGTAATCATTATTTGAGTTTGTCTCTACTCTAGTAATTTTTTACTGAAATTGTTATTTTAGGAGGTTTTCATTTTTTATAGAAACCTCCCCCTTACATAAAATATGGTTGTTATATTGGACATGACGGGCTATGGTGGAATCAGTTTTTTCATTCGAGATTCATCCTAAATTATTCATGAGTATAAATATCATTGGAGTTATAGCTAGGGGAATTATACTTTGTGTGACTATGTATAGACCCGAATTAGGGTTCTATTGTTCATGTGAAATTCCAAGTGGTAGTCTCATGTGGGTATGAATAATTTTTGTGTGTGTGGGTTAATCATTACTAGTTGTGTATCCTTTGAAATTGACTAATTTCATCAAGAGTGTTTCAATTTTGTAGTAGTTTTGATATATTTTATGATGTGGTACATTAGGATCATTATTGGTGTGGCTTATTTAAGTGTGAAGAAATGTTGGCTTGCAAATATGACTTGGGGGAAAGTGACCACTTTCACGAGTGTTATAATAAATGTTTCTTGGTTTGGGTGATATTAATCACCATGAATAAGGTAATGATGGTTCATGGATTTGTGGATTTCGGTTTTTGGAATTATCTTCTATCCATGGTGTCGAGTCGATTGGGGATTTGTGGAAAATAGTTAAGCACTATAACATGGTGCTTACTACCGGATTTCTTCCTGTTATCATCTATAGTATTTAAACATAAGATTTTATTGTTCTATAACAATTAATAGGAGGTATATTTCTTTTTTATGGCCACAAGATACAGGTGGGAAATGTTATTAGTAGTTTTGGGGATTGTAATTACTCTACATTGGATTTTTCGGGATTTTGAGCTTACTCTTGGAATGGGAATTAGTTGTACAAGGGGTATGATTGGAGGTGTTAATTTTGGGTAACATTTATATCATTCGATTGTAAGATGGGGGTTGAGTGTGGGATTGTATAATATGTTGGTATGACATAGGTTGTTTTTCAATGTGAACTTATTTTCTGACAGACCATGGATGCATCTTCCCAATTCAACATTGAACAATGTAAAAAATGGAAATCTTTGTGGCTTCATAACCATGGGTGAGATGAGTTGTGTATATATTTTATATTTTCATTTTTTACACATTTCACATAGTTTTATATAAAGTGATATTATATTTGGACACTACTAGTGGTGGAATAAGAATTTTATTATTAAACCCGTTATTATACACCCAGGAGGCTTTATGAATTTCAAGTTCATGATGTAGTTAAAGGAAATGGAATAATGAATTTTCCTTAAGAGTTATATATAAAAATAATTTACATGATATTAGATAATATATTTTCCAATATTAGTAGGATGATTCTTAATTATTATATTGTAATTTTTTTTATTTTCTTTGTCTTTCTGCTGTGATCAGAATATATATAATCCTATTAAATTGTTTCTCGCATATAAAACATTATATAAAATTTTAAGAATAGAATTTTTAATGATATTTTTATGGATTTTATAATTATTTATATTATTAAACAATTATTTTTTCATTATAATTTTTTTCTAGGTGGTCTAATCTTCCCACTATCATCCCTTACCACCACTATTATTCAACGACCTCAGACGGACAATGAGAAGTGCATAAGGATACTGGTTTTGTAAATCAAGCTCCTTTGGGGTGGGGGTTATGGGTTGTTAAATATATAATTTAAATATTTTAGTGAAAAAAAATTATTGTATTAAATATTTTTAATCCAAGAGAAGTTACAACTACTGTGGTCAGGAAACATCATCTCCCATATATGAACATTCAACCAAAAAACATATAGATGTGTAATATTAAAAACGAGTTAATAAAAATCCTATTCAATAGTTTACATGAAATTTTATACATAATAATTCATATACCATGTTATTTATGTGATAGTATAGAAATTTTTATTTCTAATTGTCCTTTCTTCATTCTAAATGAATAAGGATGTTATAAGATCCATGGTTTAAAATGAAAATATCAAACAAACATTTAAGGAATGGGAGGAGTTGTGAGAAGTGATTCATGATAAACATAGTAATTATTATTTTTATGTAATTACCTCATGATATAGCTAATATTTTATATCATCATGACAATACATATTCTAACTCAAGGCAGTGAATTTTGGTTGTTAAAGATAAATTATATAAATAGAGATGATCAAAGTCTCCTTAAATTTTTTGTACTGTTTATTTGTCAAAATAATTATTATATATTTTCTCTCAACCAATATGATATATATTTCATATACATAATGTAAATATTAATGGAGGAAAATATTAGTTGACTTATTAGACACCATATGGAATATTTTATTCCGGTTTAAATTTCTAGAAACTATGAATGAATATGGGAAGTTAGTCTATTATACCCACAAATACCATGTTACATAAAACAACTACGTCAAAGGAATGATAACCTAGAGAGATGTATTATGGAGGATATGAATGATTATGGTAATACAAGAAGGAATGATGCAGTGGAGTTAATCCATATTGGTGAGTTCCTTCTCAAAACTGATATTTTCAATGGATATGTGTTATGTTTAATATTTCTAAATGATACTTCATGTACAACTTATAAATTTTTAAAAATTCAGATACCCATTCCAAGAAGAAATTATATTTATTTAATAATCTTAATCAAATTACTACAATAAGAAAAATAATGACTACAAATATTTCATTTTATAGAATATAGAATTCTCTAATAATGGATTGGGTACAAATTAAATATTGAATCATTACAAGATTAAAAAATATTAAAATAATTCCAAATAACACATTTATTATTGAATCTATTTTTTATACCATAATAGATATTTTTTTAAGGATTAGATTTTAAATATTTGAAATATTATTGAATGTGACATGGATATAGATACCATTTCATATGGAAAAATGAAGTATTAGAATACAACATGTAAAAAAATAATGAAAACATTTAATTATGTTTCATCATGTCTCTCTTATTGAGGTGACATCAATATCATCATATATGACATGAAAATATTTATAGAATTCACACCATTACCAAATGATTCTTCTTATGAGTTTTATATTTTCCTATATGCATATCAATCTTTGTTAACCTTTCATTTACTTAATCTCTTGAATATTCGGGATGAAATCTTTAATATCTCTTTTTACCATTACAAATTATTATTATTCTAATATAAAATTGAATAACATTCTCAAATATAACCCTAAATTGATTTTTAAAGTTATATAACAATTTCCAATTTTTGGGGTCATCTTTCATATGTAACAAATTATTCATCTATTACAGTTTCTCTTCACTATGGCATTTACTAACAAGTGGAGTGGATTTTGTTTTTCCATATAACTGTAAATCTTTTAAAAATACGTTATTATTATTTATTAATTTTATTTATATATATATATATATATTAAGTATCTTATTTAATAATACTACTATTAATTACATTTATAGTTTAATGAAAAAAATAAAACATTTACTTTATTCAAATTACATTGATTTATTTCTTCCCCAAGTGACTTATTTTATTTTTTATCATGATTTTTTATAATATATAATATATTTTAAATATACATAATTGTGTATTGATCATTTCAGGAAAGAACATTATTTGAAATTTTAAAAATAACTTTTATAAAATATATAAAGCATGGTGTTTAAACAACATTCTTCTCAAATTGTTTTAAAAAATCAATAATATTAATATTTGAACACAATTCTCCCCATATTGATCTACATTGGAACTTATAACATTTCAACACATGAGATAAACCGATGTTTTGGAATTACATTTTTGGATTCAGATGATGTTTTGTGAAGAATTTTTTAATTTAATGACAAATCTAATTGAATAGATGTCTATCCATACTGGTGGTAAAAGATATACCTGATGAATTTTAGCATGGTAAGTTGATGAATGTTTCTGTAACATCTAGTTAATGATCTATAATTTATGTCATTAACCCTTTCATGGTTTTATTTTTTTCATTTTTTGTATAGTTATGAGAATAATTTTGGGGAATACCAATTAGGATGTAGTCAGTGATTGGATGGACTCTTGGCTTTAAGAGGTTTTTTTGCAGGATATAGAAGGATTTTGCAACATGTAACTATGTTACATAATGTGTAAGAGTTTCTGCATGAATGGAATGAACATCATCACATTGTGAAAGGATACATGACGTGACAAGATGTTTCAAACAAAAAAGTTTTTAAATAATGTAGTTTAATCCTAGGTTATGGGTTTTCTGAAATATGTCGGACATTAATGGTTTCATGTCATGTTACTAGGTTATGTAGCAAGTAATGGCATGTAACGCCCCGACCCCGGTTACCTAGAGTCGGTGAATTACTTCGTAACATTGGCATGATCACAAAAGATCAAGTCTCGAAAGACAGATTAGTGTAGTAGCCTTGAAACACTAGATACATTCAAATGTTTTACATTACATCATAAAGTAATACAAAACTACAAAAACATCTTGTCTTCATATCCCCTCATATTATCCCTACAGGTCATTCATAATATACTTCTTCACATCCTGGAAAAATTAAAACATTGGAAGGGGTGAGCTCAAATCTCAGTAAGGATAACAATATAGCGGAAGCTTTCATAAATAAACATGAACATTTATGGCAATGTATAACTAAAACAAAATCCTTTTAAACATGATCTTCAACATAATATGGAAAAAGAAAAATGAGATAATTCCATTTACTTATTCACATGGATATTCTTCTCGTCGAATAATCACATGCAATATCAATAACCACTTTCATAATGATGGAATGCATAATGTCATACTATCATAACCACATAGTCAAGGCCTCGTTCCAAGACCACAAATAAGATTTTGTCAAGGACTCGTGACAAGACACTAGTTTGTCTCATGAGACCTATCGATGCATCGAGGAGCTATAGCGGGCTCCACTCGTCACTTATTAAGTCCAATTCATTCCTCATATGAATAGGTTTAAACATATCACAAACCATAACATAATCGTATCACATAAAACATGCATAAAGGAAACATAACATTTCCACATTTCAATCACTAGATATCAATACAACACACTGATAAAAACACTTTCAAAACCATTTTCAATACCAAAATAAATGATAATTAAAACATTGTATTTATTTTTCATTTTATGAAAATGTTATGGATTGTCGAGAAAGCCGAAACTCAAATAATAGTCACGGCGGCGGAGAAGTCGTTGTCGCCGCATATGTAAGAAAAATATTCCTTTTGTCGTTTAGTAAAAATGTTTTGTATAAAAAGATTCCTTTTGAATAAAAGTAAAAGTCAAAGGGGTTTATACAGCGTATAAATGAAAGTTGTGTATAAAACCAAATATGCCTCAATGAAATGAGATTGAGACGAAGTCCTTACAAAGATAATTTTTAAAATAAAATAGATCTATTATGTGTATTCACTATAAGTACACATAATGAAAGTACGAATACAAGATAGGACATAATAATATCATGACATAATTTGAAAGTAGGAGATTAACCCAAAGAATGGAAATTGGGTTAAGAAATTCTCTTACCTCATGTCCGAATTCACTCGATCGTTCTTTGATCTCCTGAATAATAAACTAGAGTTAATATCTACCTTCTTAAGAACCCTTTTCAAGCTCATTATTCCTTTTATATCACTTATTACCATTTCATGAACATTATGTAATTATTTAAGTTTATAACGGTCGTTTTGTCGATCTTAGGTACTTGAGTCAAAAATAAACTTCTTATAATTAAAAGTTGGTCATGTGGTAAAATATACATTATATCCAGAATTATATTCATGATTTAGATATCATATATCTCATATATATCCAGTATATACATGCATTTATAATAATCAAAAATGTTTAGAGGTAAGAAATGAAATGCACCGTTCATGGAAAAGGTAAGTCGTACGTACGCATGAACGCTACTTTCATTTCTATTTCGTATTTAATGAAATCATAATAAAGTAAAAGTATATTATAATTCCAGTATAATATAATATATAATATCATTTACTCCATCCTTTATACTTCCCACATATGGGATTAATGATTCAAATCACTTTGAGGGGGCGGAAGTCCGCACTTCCTAAAATTAAAATATCGTGCTTACCCATAATGGAAACAATAAGGGTATGCCATAAATGAAAAATAAATAACCTTAAGTAAAACATAAACATATTATATATCATTTATATAAATATAGTGACATCTTAATGGCCACCTTTTAAGTTGTTATATGAGTGTGTAACAATCATCGTTTCGTGATGCAGAAATTCGCCATCCACAGAAACAGTATGTTCTTTATCCATTAGATGTAGGTGTGTGTAAGTGTAGCTAGAATAATTCTTATAAAAACATCCTAGTGTATTGAGTATACTGGTTTTATTAAAAAAGAAATAAATAAAAAGAGTTTAGGGGGTTGGATACGCAAAATAAAACAAAACAACAATAGATAAGACATTACCTTAAAATCGGGTAACTCTTTTTTGATTTGAGCCCAAGGCTTCCTTGGGAAGAATTATGCCCAAAGTGAGGCTTCTAGGAGTAAGAGAGCGAAGTTGGGAGAATATTTGGGAAGATTTTGGCCGAGCCAAATGGCTTGAAGGTGTGAATAAGGTGGTAGTGGTGGGGGCCTTTTATAAGAGGAGAGAAGAGGCACACTTGGAAAGTAATAAAAGGTTACTTTATTATACGATAATTTTAGGATTCTAAAGGTCCCACACTTATATAATTCGAGGATAAAGTGATAAGGGTACGGAATATTCTCATCAAATTGTCTTTGGACAAGTGTGATGCTTAGATTTTACATTATCTTTTCATTTTATTTAAATCGTTAATTAATGAGGTAATTGCTGCATCATCATGGTGTAATAAATAATTTAATTTATTTAATGTCTAAAAATTATAAAAAAATATCATGATGTAGGAAATATTTTTATATTTCTAATGAATATTTATAGTCAAAAATATGACTTGTATAACCCCATTTAAAAATTGTTTTAGTAAAACAACTCTTGTTTGTGACATTTTTATTTTAATATTAAATAAAATGTTTTTAATGTCATTTTCCTACCAAAGTGGCTCCATGGGGTCCCCAAGTTGACCCATGGATTGTCTTGTTCGTCTATGACTCATCCAGTAGGGGTAGGACAAGTGTAAAGGTATTTTCATATTTTTATAATATCATTTTTACCTTAAATATCACTAATTACCTTTAATCACGAATAATTAAATTTAAAAGTTACTATTCACCAAAAATTATTTTAATCTCATTGAACCACATTTTACTTCCAAATTAAAACCATGTATGTCATATTTTTGAAACTCAAATCACAGAAGTGGTAATGTTTCATTTAAACAAAAAATCAGTTTTTTAACTACCACTTTGTGGTTTCACTATTCATCAAAAATTGAAGTTTTTCAGAACAATGCCAAAATTTCACCCTAAGCTATAATTGATATTCCAAATTCAAAAATGATGTCTATTTCAAAAAATTCAAAACATATAAGTTGAATTAATTAATTTTATAATTAATTCCCATTATCACAACAAATAGCGTGTTTTTAAGAAACAATATATATCAAAAGATTGACAATTGTTTATGTCCAATTTCAAAGTGAAATTAATTATAATGACCACCATTGGATAAAATGGTAAAAATATATTCTAATTATACTTTAAACTCACTCAATATTATAATTTATCACTATTAATTATTTTTATTTAAAAAGTTATTTTAAGTATTTTTCACTATTCATAAAAATTTGAAGTTCTCAGAACAATGCCAAAATTAGAACATAGGCTAATTTCGATATTCCGAATCCAAAAACGAAGTCCATTTTGAAATATAAAGTATATATAATTTCAAAAAGTGGGTATTACTATTTATAACTACTACTTTGATTGGTCGTGGTGTGTTAGAATCTCGAAACTGCGTACAACACACGCTATTGCATTATTCAAAGAGAAGTGTACCGTGGAAGCTTGGGGTGTTACATTATCCCCTCCTTCAATAAATTGCATCCTCACAATTTGATGTTTTTCTTTGAAAATAAAAGGTTGAAAATAGAAAATACCTTTGTGGAAAACCCACATCGGAAATAAGGTTAATAAAAATATAACATTAAAAGAATGAAAGAGAAGTACAAAGGTCACCTGAGATAGCCCATACTAGGATTATATGAAAATATGGATATGGAAGAAAAACAAACCATCAAGGTATGATGAAGAGTTGTAGAAAACTGGATTAGGAGAAAGTTAACCATAAGAAAATCAAAAACTTGTGATTGGTTAAACGGTTATTGAATCCCCATTTGGAAAAGTTAACCAGCAACGTTTTTGTTTTAAATCGCCTTTTATAAAGTTGAGGAATTTATTTAGGAGATTTACTAAGAACGTAAGGGAATATACATACTTTTCATGTAGACTTTCATTATTTAATAAATTTTTTACCACAAACCCATCTTTCACTCTAAAAGGTAATAGAACTCAAAAATATTCTATTTATCATAATTGTATATGGTTCCATATATTAACACATACCATTTAGATTAGGAAAACTTTTTTCTAATAACTAGGGACTTCTTGTAGGCTAGTGGTAGGTAATAAAGGCATGTCGCACTATGGTTGTGGGTTTGATTCATGCAGCTTTGTCCGACGCGACGGGTTATGCCCCACCCTACTGGTTGTCCTTTTCCTAAAACTATAGTATTATAATATTCCAAAAATAATCTTCAGAAATGTTTTAACCTTAAACAATACTATCCAAATATCAACTTAATCCATTCCAACCTTTATAGTTATCCAAAATACCACCATCCAGAATTTCTCTAAAATGTCCTTAAATTCCAAAATCAATTGCAAAATTAGATTCCCCAAACAAAGTAAGGTTTCTCTTATTGTCACATACTGAAAATATGATTACCTTCATCATATTAAAACCTTAATGAAAACAACAAGTACTGCAGTACAATCCTTATATATATCACATTATTCTTATAACCATAATCTAGTTCTTGAGTCAAAAAACACAAATACAATAATTATTCAACTTCATCTATAGTAACAGCAGAAGCTTGGCCTTGATCCCTTGGCCTTTTCTGAGGTAAGTTTCCCTGATGCTTAGGACATTCATTTTCATAATTCCCCATTTCTCTACAATTGTAGAATTCAACATTGATAGCCTCTTTCTTTCCCTTGCAATCACGAGAATGGTGACCTTTTTCTCCACATTTATAACGAACTCTCATTCTTTTTAGGCAAGTACCAAGGTGATTCTTCCCACAATTATCACATAATGAAAAATCCTTCTTTCCCTTTTTCCCTTTATCTGTCTCTTGTTCCACCGTTCTCCTCTTCTCTTACTTTACGTTGTTGTCATAAGACATATAGAATTCCTTTTCTGTCTTGATAGAACATGAGATTATATCTTTGTATGTTGAGAAAGATTGTGATACTAATGCTCGACGGAGAAACGGTTTTAACCCATCAAAGAATGGATTAATATTACTTCTTGGGTTACGTATATAATCTGTAGCATGTCTTTATTACCTTGTAAAGTTGTCCTCATACATTGTGACATTCCCATCCTCCTTTTTCCTCAGACTTAGAAATTGCCTTTCCATATCTGCTCAATGGTCACGAGGAAAGTATTTTTCTAAGAAAATTTCCTTAAACTCCCTCCATTCCATACTTGATACTTCTTTATCTTCCTTTGTGTTTTGAATCAGCGACCACCATTGATTGGCATCTCCAGTGAGCCAGTAAACTGCCATGACAACCTTCTCCCTTTCGCTACTCCCCAACGCATGGAATATTTTCTCTAAGGAGTTTATCCATTGCTCAACTACTAATGGATTTGTACCCCCATTAAATGTTGGCGGTTGTTGCCTCATGAAGTGGTCTAACATTGATCCTCCACATTGCGGATCAGGGTTCTCCATACGAGTAAGGTTATTATTCATAACCTGAGCGAGTTGTCCTAGTATGGTGATAAGTTGATCAGCACCAGTTATATCTCCATCTCCACAATAATTATCTTGAGTAGGAGGGAAATCTCTACATGGAGTGTGTGTATTGGTACGGTATTCATTCCTTCCACAAGGCGCCATTTCTAAACAATGTCATAAACTAGATTAGTTTATGAATCAAAATACATAATTCCATATCTGTAAAACACATAACATAAATCGAACTATTAATGGACATAATCCATAATCATAAAAATGTTTTCTTTGAGGTAGTATATACTCATAACCCTTCATAGTGGTTTATAATGAAAATGATAATTATCCTAATCATATCCCCCGGGCGTGTCGTAACCAAGAGTGCAGCAAGGCCCATTGTCGTACACCAGTTCCCATTCGAGTCTAGCTCAAAGCGGTGTTTTTGGTTTTTACCCCTAGGTACATCTGTGCTAGAGCCGCCTCTACCTGCTCGTATCCGAACAGGGATTTATTACTCAGAAAACTCACAAAATCTATATAATACGAAAATTCTAGGAAGTTCATCTATACTAATCCTCAATTTATATCTTCGGGATATGTGCTTTAATCATAGTTTATCTAAATGTATCTTCCAAGGTTAGTATTAAACTGCCTCTAATACCAACTGTAATGCCCCGACCCCAGTTACCCAGAGTCGGTGCATTACTTCATAACATTGGCATTATCACAAAAGATCAACTCTTGAAAGACCGATTAGTTTAGTAGCATTAAAACACTAGATACATTCATAAGTTTTACATTACATCATAAAGTAATACAAAACTACAAAAACATCTTGTCTTCTTATCCCCTCATACTATCCCTACAGGTCATTCATAATATACTTCTTCACATCCTGGAAAAATTAAAACATTGGAAGGGGTGAGCTCAGATGCTCAGTAAGGATGACAATATAGCGGAAGCTTTCATAAATAAACATAAACATTTAAGGCAATGTATAACTAAAACAAAAGCCTTTTAAACTTGATCTTCAACATAATATGGAAAAAGTAAAATGAGATAATTCCATTTACTTATTCACATGGATATTCTTCTGGATGAATAATCACATGCAATATCAATAACCACTTTCATAATGATGGAATGCATAATGCTAGACTATCATAACCACGTAGTCAAGGCCTCGTGCCAAGACCACAAATAAGATTTTTTCAAGGCCTCGTTCCAATACACTAGTTTGTCTCATTATACCTACTGATGCATCGGGGAGCTATAGCGGGCTCCACCCGTCACTTATTAAGTCCAATGCATTCCTCATATGAATAGGTTTAAACATATCATAAACCATAACATAATCGTATCACATAAAACATACATAAAGGAAACATAACATTTCCACATTTCAATCACTAGATATCAATACAACACACTGATAAAAACACTTTCAAAACCATTTCCAATACCAAAATAAAAGAAAATTAAAACTTTGTTTTTATTTTTCATTTTAAGAAAAAGTTATGGATTGTAGAGGAAGCCGAAACTCAAATAATAGTCACGGCGGCGGAGAAGTCGTTGTCGCCGCATATGTAAGAAAAACATTCCTTTTGTCGTTTAGTAAAAATGCTTCATATAAAAAGATTCCTTTTGAATAAAATTAAAAGTCAAAGGGGTTTATACAGCGTATAAATGAAAGTTGTGTATAAAACCAAATATGCCTCAATGAAATGAGATTGAGACGAAGTCCTTACAAAGATAATTTTTGAAATAAAGTGTATCTATTATGTGTATTCAATATAAGTACACATAAATAAAGTACAAATACAAGATAGGAAATAATAATATCATGACATAATTTGAAAGTAGGAGATTAACCCAAAGAATGGAAATTGGGTTAAGAAATTCCCTTACCTCGTGTCCGAATTCACTCGACCATTTTTTGATCTCCTGAATAATAAACTATATTTAATCACTACCTTTTTAAGAACCTTTTTCAAGTTCATTATTCCTTTTATATCACTTATTACCATGTCATGAACATTATGTAATTATTTAAGTTTATAACGGTTGTTTTGTCGATCTTAGGTACTTGAGTCAAAAATAAACTTATTATAATTAAAAGTTGGTCATGTGGTGAAATATCCATTATATCCAGAATTATATTCATGATTTAGATATCATATATCTAATATATATCCAGTATATACATGCAATTATAATATTCCATAACGTTTAGAGGTAAGAAATGAAATGCATCGTTCATGGAGACGGTAAGTCGTACGTACGCATGAAGGCTACTTTCATTTCTATTTTGTATTTAATGAAATAATAATGATATAAAGGTATATTATAATTCCAGTATAATATAATATATAATATCATTTACTCGATCCTTTATACATCCCACATATGGGATTAACGATTCAACTCACTTTGAGGGAGCGGTAGTCTGCACTTCCTAAAATGAAAATATCGTGTTTACCCATAATGGAAACAATAAGGGTATGCCATAAATGAAAAATACAGAACCTTAAGTAAAACATAAAAATATTATATATCATTTATATAAATATAGTGACATCTTAATGGCCACCGTTTAAGGTGTTATATGAGTGTTGAACAATCATCGTTTTGTGAGGCAGAAATTCACCATCCACAGAAACAGTGTGTTCTTTAACCATTAGATGTAGGTGTGTGTAAGTGTAGCTCTAAAAATTCTTATAACAACATCCTACTATACTGAGGATACTGGTGTTGTTACAAAATAAATAAATAAAAAGATTTTAGGGGGTTGGATACGCAAAATAAAACAAAACAACATTAGATAAGACATTACCTTAAAATCGGGTAACTCTTTTTTGATTTGAGCCAAAGGATTCCTTGGGATGAATTCTTCCCAAACTGAGGCTTCTAAGAGTAAGAGAGGGAAGTTGGGAGAGTATTTGGGAAGAGTTTGGCGGAGAAAAATGGCTTGAAGGTGTGAATAAGGTGGTAGTGGTGGGGGCCTTTTATAAGAGGAGAGGAGGGTCACTCTTGGAAAGTAATAAAATGTTACTTTATTATACAATGATTTTAGGATTCTAAAGGACCCAAACTTATATAATTCTAGGATAAGGTGATAAGGGTTCTAAATATTCTCATCCAATATGCTTTTGACAAGTGTGATGCTTAGATTTTACATTATCTTTTCATTTTATTTAAATCGTTAATTAATGAGGTAATCGCTGCATCATCATGGTGTAATAAATAATTTAATTTATTTAATGTCTAAAAATTATAAAAAAAATATCATGATGTAGGAAATCTTTTTATATTTCTAATGAATATTTATATTGAAAAATATGACTTGTATAACCCCATTTAAATTTTTTTTTAGTAAAACAACTCTTGTTTGTGACTTTTTTATTTTAATATTAAATAAAATGTTTTTAATGTCATTTTCCTACCAAAGTGGCTCCATGGGGTCCCCAAGTTGACCCCTGGATTGTCTTGTTCGTCCATGACTCATCCAGTAGGGGTATGACAAGTGTAAAGGTATTTTTATATTTTTATAATATCATTTTTACCTTAAATATCACTAATTACCTTTAATCATGAATAATTAAACTTAAAAGTTACTATTCACCAAAAATTATTTTAATCTCATTGAACCACACATTACTTCCTAATTAAAACCATCTATGTCAGATTTTTGAAACTCAAATCATCGAAGTGGTAATGTTTCATTTAAACGAAAAATCAGTTTTTTAACTACCACTTAGTGGTTTCACTATTCATCAAAAATTGAAGTTTTTCAGAACAATGCCAAAATTTCACCCTAAGATATAATTGATATTCAAAATTCAAAAATGATGTCTATTTCACAAAATTCTAAAAATATAAGTTTCATTAATTAATTTTATAATTAATTCCCATTATCACAATAAATAGCGTGTTTTTAAGAATCAATATATATCAAAAGATTGACAATTGTTTATGTCCAATTTCAAAGGGAAATTAATTATAATGACCACCATTGGATAAAATGGTAAAAATATATTATAATTATACTTTAAACCCACTCAATAGTATAATTTATCACTATAAATTATTTTTATTTAAAAAGTTATTTTAAGTATTTTTCACTATTCATAAAAATTTGAGGTTCTCAGAACAATACCAAAATTTGAACATAGGCTAATTTCGATATTCCGAATCCAAAAATGAAGTCCATTTTGAAATATAAAGTATATATAATTTCAAAAAGTGGGTATTACTATTAATAACTACTACTTTGATTGGTCATGGTGTGTTAGAATCTCGAAGCTGCGTACAACACACGCTATTGCATTATTCAAAGATAAGTGTACCGTGGAAGCTTGGGGTGTTACATTCTCCCCTCCTTCAATAAATTGCGTCCCCACAATTTGATGTTTTTCTTTGAAAATAAAAGGTTGAAAATAGAAAATACCATTGTGGAAAACCCACATCGGAAATAAGGTTAATAAAAATATAACATTGAAAGAAAGAAAGAGAAGTACAAAGGTCACCTGAGATAGCCCATACTAGGATTCTATGAAAATATGGATATGGAAGAAAAACAAACCATCAAGGTCTGATGGAGAGTTGTAGAAAACTGTATTAGGAGAAAGATAACCATAAGAAAATCACAAACTTGTGATTGGTTAAACGGTTATTGAATCCCCATTTGGAAAAGTTAACCAGCAACGTTTTTGTTTTAAATCACCTTTTAAAAAGTTGAGGAATTTATTTAAGAGATTTACTAAGAACGTAAGGGAATATACATACTTTTCATGTAGACTTTCATTATTTAATAAATTTTTTACCACAAACCCATCATTCACTCTAAAAGGTAATAGAACTCAAAAATATTCTATTTATCATAATTGTATAAGGTTCCATATATTAACACATACCTTTTAGATTAGGAAAACTTTTTTGTAATAACTAGGAACTTCCTGTAGGCTAGTGGTAGGTAATAAAGGCATGTCGCACTATGGTTGTGGGTTTGATTCATGCAGCTTTGTCCGACGCGACAGGTTATGTCCCACCCTACAGGTTGTCCTTTTCCTAAAACTATAGTATTATAATATTCCAAAAATAATCTTCATAAATGTTTTAACCTTAAACAATACTATCCAAAGATCAACTTAATCCATTCCAACCTTTATAGTTATCCAAAATACCACCGTCCAGACTTTCTCTAAAATGTCCTTAAATTCCAAAATCAATTGCAAAATTAGATTCCCCAAACAAAGTAAGGTTTCTCTTTTTGTCACATACTGAAAATATGATTACCTTCATCATATTAAAACCTTAATGAAAAAAACAAGTAATGGAGTACAATCCTTATATATATCACATTATTCTTATAACCATAATCTAGTTCTTGAGTCAAAAAACACAAATACAATAATTATTCAACTTCATCTATAGTAACAGCATAAGCTTGGACTTGATCCCTTGGCCTTTTCTGAGGTAAGTTTCCCTGATTCTTAGGACATTCATTTGCATAATTCCCCATTTCTATACAATTGTAGCATTCAACATTGATAGCCTCTTTCTTTCCCTTGCAATCACGAGACTGGTGACCTTTTTTCTCCACATTTATAACGAACTCTCATTCCTTTTAAGCAAGTACCAGGGTGATTCTTCCCACAATTATCACATAATGAACAATCCTTCATTCCCTTTTCCCTTTATCTGTCTCTTGTTCTACCATTCTCCTCTTCTCTTACTTTACGTTGTTGTCATAAGACATATAGAATTCCTTTTCTGTCTTGATAGAACATGAGACTATATCTTTGTAGGTTGAGAAAGATTGTGATACTAATGCTCGACGGAGAAACGGTTTCAACCCATCAAAGAAACAATTAATCTTACTTCTTGGGTTACGTATATAATCTGTAGCATGTCTTTCTAACCTTGTAAAGTTGGCCTCATACATTGTGACATTCCCATCCTCCTTTTTCCTCAGACTCAGAAATTGCCTTTCCATATCTGCTCGATGGTCATGAGGAAAGTATTTTTCTAAGAAAATTTCCTTAAACTCCCTCCATTCTATACTTGATACTTCTTCATCTTCCTTTGTGTTTTGAATCAGCGACCACCATTGATCGGCATCTCCAGTGATCCGGTAAACTTCCATGACAACCTTCTCCCTTTTGCTACTCCCCAAGGCATGGAATATTTTCTCTAAGGAGTTTATCCATTGCTCAGCTACTAATGGATTTGTGCCCCCATTAAATATTGGCGGTTGTTGCCTCATGAAGTGGTCTAACATTGATCCTCCGCGTTGCGGATCAGGGTTCTCCATACGAGTAAGGTTATTATTCATAACATGAGCGAGTTGTCCCAGTATGGTGATAAGTTGATCAGCACCAGTTATATCTCTAGCTCCACAATAATTATCTTGAGTAGGAGGGAAATCCCTACATGGAGTGTGTGTATTGATACAGTTTCCATTCCTTCCACAAGGCGTCATTTCTAAACAATGTCATAAACTAGATTAGTTTATGAATCAAAATACATAATTACATACCTGTAAAACACTTAACATAAATTGAACTATTAATGGACATAATCCATAATCATAAAAATGTTTTCTTTGAGGTAGTATATCCTCATAACCCTTCATAGTGTTTTATAATGAAAATGAGAATTATGCTATGCATATCCCCCGGGAGTGTCGTAACCAAGAGTGCAGCAAGGTCCGTTGTCGTGCACCAGTTCCCGTTCGAGTCTAGCTCAAAGTGGTGTTTTGGGTTTTTACCCCTAGGTACATCTGTGCTAGAGCCGCCTCTACCTGCTCGTATCCAGACAGGGATTTATTACTCAGAAAACTCACAAAATCTCTATAATACCAAAATTCTAGGAAGTTCTTCTATACTAATCCTCAAAGTTTATCTTCGGGATATGTGCTCTAATAAGAGTTTATCTAAATGTATCTTCCAAGGTTAGTATTAAACTGCCTCTGATACCAACTGTAATGCCCCGACCCCAGTTACCCAGATTCGGTGCATTACTTCATAACATTGGCATTATCACAAAAGATCAACTCTCGAAAGACCGATTAGTTTGGTAGCCTTGAAACACTAGATACATTCACAATTTTTACATTACATAATAAAGTAATACAAAACTACAAAAACATCTTTCCTTTGTATCCCCTCATACTATCCCTACAGGTCATTCATAATACACTTCTTCACATCCTGGAAAAATTAAAACATTGGAAGGGGTGAGCTCAGATGCTCAGTAAGGATGAAAATATAGCGGAAGCATTCATAAATAAACATAAAAATTTAAGGCAATGTATAACTAAAACAAAAGCCTTTTAAACTTGATCTTCAACATAATATGGAAAAAGAAAAATGAGATAATTCCATTTACTTATTCACATGGATATTCTTCTGGTCGAATAATCACATGCAATATCAATAACCACTTTCATAATGATGGAATTCATAATGCTTGACTATCATAACCACGTAGTCAAGGCCTCGTGCCAAGACCACAAATAAGATTTTATCAAGGCCTCGTTCCAAGACACTAGTTTGTCTCATTAGACCTACTGATGCATCTAGGATCTATAGCGGGCTCCACCCGTCACTTATTAAGTCCAATGCATTCCTCATATGAATAGGTTTAAACATATCATAAACCATAACATAATCGTATCACATAAAACATACATAAAGGAAACATAACATTTCCACATTTCAATCACTAGATATCAATACAACAAACTGATAAAAAGAGTTTCAAAACCATTTCCAATACCAAAATAAAAGAAAATTAATACTTTGTATTTATTTTTCATTTTAAGAAAAAGTTATGGATTGTAGAGGAAGCCGAAACTCATATAATAGTCACGGCGGCGGAGAAGTCGTTGTCACCGCATATGTAAGAAAAACATTCCTTTTGTCGTTTAGTAAAAATGATTCGTATAAAAAGATTACTTTTGAATAAAAGTAAAAGTCAAAGAGGTTTATACAGCATATAAATGAAAGTTGTGTATAAAACCAAATATGCCTCAATGAAATGAGATTGAGACGAAGTCCTTACAAAGATAATTTTTGAAATAAAGTAGATCTATTATGTGTATTCACTATAAGTACACATAAAGAAAGTACAAATACAAGATAGGAAATAATAATATCATGACATAATTTGAATGTAGGAGATTAACCCAAAGAATGGAAATTGGGTTAAGAAATTCCTTTACCTCGTGTCCGAATTCACTCGAACGTTCTTTGATCTCCTGAATAATAAACTATAGTTAATCACTACCTTCTTAAGAACCCTTTTCAAGTTCATTATTCCTTTTATATCACTTGTTACCATGTCATGAACATTATGTAATTATTTAAGTTTATAACAGTCGTTTTGTCGATCTTAGGTAATTGAGTCAAAAATAAACTTCTTATAATTAAAAGTTGGTCATGTGGTGAAATATACATTATATCCAGAATTATATTCATGATTTAGATATCATATATCTAATATATATCCAGTATATACATGCATTTATAATATTCCATAACGTTTATAGGTAAGAAATGAAATGCACCGTTCATGGAGACGGTAAGTCGTACGTACGCATAAACGCTACTATCATTTCTATTTCGTATTTAATGAAATAATAATTATATAAAGGTATATTATAATTCCAGTATAATATAATATATAATATCATTTACTCCATCCTTTATACATCCCACATATGGGATTAACGATTCAACTCACTTTGAGGGGGCGGTAGTCCGGACTTCCTAAAATGAAAATATCGCGTTTACCCATAATGGAAACAATAAGGGTATGTCATAAATGAAAAATAAAGAACCTTAAGTAAAACATAAAAATATTATATATCATTTATATAAATATAGTGACATATTAATGGCCACATTTTAAGGTGTTATATGAGTGTTGAACAATCATCGTTTCGTGAGGCAGAAATTCACCATCCACAGAAACAGTGTGTTCTTTAACCATTAGATGTAGGTGTGTGTAAGTGTAGCTCGAACAATTCTTATAGCAACATACTAGTATATTGGGGATACTGGTTTTGTTACAAAAGAAATAAATAAAAAGAGTTTAGGTGGTTGGATACGCAAAATAAAACAAAACAACATTAGATAAGACATTACCTTAAAATCGGGTAACTCTTTTTTGATTTGAGCCAAAGGCTTCCTTGGAATGAATTCTTCCCAAAGTGAGGCTTCTAGGAGTAAGAGAGGGAAGTTGGGAGAGTATTTGGGAAGAGTTTTTCCAAGAAAAATGGCTTGAAGGTGTGAATAAGGTGGTAGTGGTGGGGGGCTTATATAAGAGGAGAGGAGGGGCACTCTTGGAAAGTAATAAAATGTTACTTTATTATACAAAGATTTTAGGATTCTAAAGGTCCCACTCTTATATAATTCTAGGCTAAGGTGATAAGGGTTCGAAATATACTCATCCAATATGCTTTTGACAAGTGTGATTCATAGATTTTACATTATCGTTTCATTTTATTTAAATCGTTAATTAATGAGGTAATCGCTGCATCATCATGGTGTAATAAATAATTTAATTTATTTAATTTCTAAAAATTATAAAAAAAATATCATGATGTAGGAAATCTTTTTAGATTTCTAATGAATATTTATAGTGAAAAATATGACTTGTATAACCCCATTTTAAATTTGTTTTAGTAAAACAACTCTTGTTTGTGACTTTGTTATTTTAATATTAAATAAAATGTTTTAGATGTCATTTTCCTACCAAAGTGGCTCCATGGGGTCCCCAAGTTGACCCATGGATTGTCTTGTTCGTTTATGACTCATCCAGTAGGGTTAGGAAAAGTGTAAAGGTATTTTCATATTTTTATAATATCATTTTTACCTTAAATGTCACTAATTACCTTTAATCACGATTAATTATACTTAAAAGTTACTATTCACCAACAATTATTTTAATCCCATTGAACCAAATTTTAATTCCTAATGACAACCATGTATGTCAGATTTTTTAAATTCAAATCACAGAAGTGGTAATGTTTCATTTAAACGAAAAATCAGTTTTTTAACTACCACTTAGTGGTTTCACTATTAATCAAAAATTGAAGTTTTTCAAAACAATGCCAAAATTTCACCCTAAGATATAATTAATATTTCGAATTCAAAAATGATATCTATTTCACAAAATTCCAAACATATAAGTTTCATTAATTAATTTTATAATTAATTCCCGATGTCACAACAAATAGCATGTTTTTAAGTAATAATATTTATCAAAAGATTGACAATTGTTTATGTCCAATTTCAAAGTGAAATTAATTATAATGACCACCATTGGATAAAATGGTAAAAATATATTATAATTATACTTTAAAACCACTCAATAGTATAATTTATCACTATAAATTATTTTTATTAAAAAAGTTATTTTATGTATTTTCACTATTCATAAAAATTTGAAGTTCTCAGAACAATGCCAAAATTTCAACATAGGCTAATTTCGATATTCTGAATCCAAAAACGAAGTAAATTTTGAAATATAAAGTATATATAATTTCAAAAGGTGGGTATTACTATTTATAACTACTACTTTGATTGGTCGCGGTGTGTTAGAATCTCGAAGCTGCGTACAACACACGCTACTGTATTATTCAAAGAGTCGTGTACCGTGGAAGCTTGGGGTGTTACATGGCATGTGTAATATAATTAAAATAGGTGTGTAGTTGCTTTTCTTTGGTTTATTCTTTATACTCTATTTCTGATGACCTAGGTTAATTCCTTGGTGATTTTGGGAGACTCCTCTTATTCTAGAACAATCTAATCAGTGTAAACTTTTCACAGAAGAAGTTGTGTATATCTCTAAGTAATTATTTATTCCTATTTCTAATTGTTTTGATCATGTTAGTTTCCTTGTTTTTTATCAGTTTTGTTCATCTAAATTGGTGTTTTATTTCATATTTTTCCATGATCAATTTTCTAATACCATTCTAGAAGATATTGTTTTGTTGGTCATGGTGCAACAGGTGTTAGTTCTCCAGGTATGTGTCATTTTCTCTTATTCTATGATAAATTTCCTCTACTAAGTCAATCCAATGACACACTTATGGTATTCTATGCCCTTCATTGACATCATTGGGTTTTTATAGTTGGGAGATTCCTTTGCAGGCTTGTGTGAACCATGCTTTAAAGTAGGTGGTTCCATCTCTAGACAAGTTAGATTAATCTTATTGTTTCATATATATATACAGATTTATAAAATTATTTGGAATCATTAATTTGCATGTGTTAAAAATAGTTTTTTTAAATGGGTTTCCATGATTTTTGATTAATTGAAAAAGAAAGGTGATTTGAAATTATTGAAATAGATTAATGAAATGGTTTTAAAACGATTTTCAAAACATTGAAATGATTATGATAATAAAGACATTGGTTACCTTGGGAACTAGGTTAATTTTTTAGATTATTTCCATCATCAATTATGGGGATTCACTTTTAACAGCGTTACTCTTGTCCAAAAGAGTAGATTATTGGCTCCAGCTACATATATGATATTTGGGATTCACTTTGTGGGGTGTCTCCAAAGTCTTGAAGTGTAGATAATTGGATTCTAGTACAAAAATGCACTTGTTATAGACTTTTAGGAATGGGTATTCTAATTCAAGTACTTTTTCATTCCTCGTAATTGTGATATATTTTCTGCTACTACTATTTTGTATTTCATGGTTTCTTACAGATTTATCCTTAATATTCATGTTGATTCTTATTAAAGATTATATCTAAAATGAACTTTTAAATTGATAAACCTATCTGTGTTTCAATTTAGAATTGTGATAAAAGGGAAATTTTTACCATATTTTCTATAAAATTTCTTCATTGATTATCATGAAATGTTTTATATAAAATGATAATGGATCCATTTGAGGTGTTTTATGGTTTCCCATATATATAAACTCTTTATTGGGTGGAGGTAGCTAAAGTATCATTACATGGACCATGTTTGGTATAGTGGACGTTGACAAATATTTAAAAAGTACATCGACGTATGGTTATGACACAATGTTGACATAAATAATATGAAAATCGGTGGATAATTACTATGGATTATTTCATTGGTGATTTGGGTTTCTTCAATGCTTCCCTTGATTTAGGTCATCATCATCTTGGAAATCCAAGAAAGTTGGCTATGAGATATGTTGGACCTTTTTAGGACACTACGTGGCTCAAGAAGGATTCGTGTCTGTTTGAATTTCTAATTCAGTTTCCATGTATTCATGTTGTTTTCTACATATCACAACTGATGAAGTACCATCCTGATCCAGCTCATATTCTAGGTTGGGAAGAGATTTAGTTTGATCTAGATGTTTCTATTTTTTAGAAAACGGTTGCAATCAATGACACTCATGTAAATGTTTTTCATGGAAAGTAGACTCGATTGGTAGAGTTTAAGGGAAAAATGGATCAGAATCCTACGATACTTGGGAAAGTGAGTCTTTAATGAAGTAGAAATGGCGTCATCTTTTTCCACAGTTTATATCTTCAACATGACTTGTAGGGAATGAATATTCATTATGGTGGGGAGTATGTAACATCCCATTACTGATCGATAAGGTATGTATTTAACCTTGTAATGATTTAACTATTCTGATTTTATTTATAGGACTAAGAGGTAATTGGGAGAATACATATATTAGTGAAGTCATATATTTTTTGGAATATCATATTTATCCATACTTTTTACAGGATGCATGGGGATTTAATGTTGTGTTACTAGGTTAAAGGATGTGTAATAGTTTCCAGATGCATGTCCTGAAATGATTTATTCTATAAAGGGTTTCATGTCATGAAGAGATATTTTACATTTTGAATGTTTTAAATAATATATTTTTATTAGACTCAACAAATTCTTCATCATATGTGGGACTTTGATGGTTACACATCATGTAACTAGGTTAAACATCATGTAACCGGGTTATAAATATTTTAACTACAAGTTCAAAACTTTTAAAATAGGAATGTGGCGCTTTTTTAGGTTCATTCTCCAGAATCTCTTTCTCTTATCCATGGAAAATTACGATGTGATAATGGGTGACTCTGCTCTTCCTAGAATGATTCGATCAGGGTTAGATCTTCTTAGAGGTAGCAGTGTTTCTCTATGTGTATGTGATCTTTCCACATCTTCATTATCTTTTAACATAGTTGCACCATTTCCTTACATTATTGGATTCAATGATATAAATTTTTGTTTCATCTTGACTTCTTCTAGGATATATTTTGAGTTCTCATTTATGAGGTCATTCCTTTTCTATTCATGGTGCAACGAGTGTTCATTCTTCAGATATTTGGTATTTCCTCTTCTCCGCCGTCCCTATTTTTCAAACGAATGTATCCTAAGATACCTGGATTTAAATCTAGATCCTTTTTTGATGTCATTGGGTTTTCATTGATGGTTGATCCCATTAATGTCATGTGTGACCCAAGTTTCAATGTAGGTTTTTATATCTCTAGCCTAGGTTGATAAAACATATTGTCCCTTCTTTATAAACTGATTTATAGAATGAGTTGGTATGATTTATTTGTGTGTGATGAAATGATTTTATATAAGAAAACTTATTTTTCTTTATTTTTGCTAAATGAAATGAAAAAATCATGTTATCAAATCATTTAAATGTATTTGTTTAATGATTTTAAAATGATTTTTAAAATAGTATCATTATTATGAAAATTATAACATAGGTTACCTTGGGTACTTGGTGTAATGTTTATCTTGAGGCCATCATCCATTGTAGTGGATCACTTTCTGTGGTCTTCCTACTGTCTTAGAGTGTAGAAGTCATGACCCATCCTCAGGGCCCGTGTCGTGACTACCCCAAGCCTGCCTTCCATAGGCCAGGGGTTGAAGACTAGTACCAATGGCCTAATCTCGATAAAAGGGAAGGCGTTGACTTTAAACCTATAACACACACCGTCTGAACCCAAGCAGTAGAGGAAGAAAGTACTATTATAGAAAAAGAAAGGTGTGATGAAAGTAAGTGTGCCAGTATACCAACCCAACTGAACAATAAGTACAAGTACAAGTAAAAAAGGGAAAAACAGCTCCTGGTTCATCCACCGGGGAATCTTTCCTGAAGGGTAGGTACATAACTCGAACAAATTGTCCCTACAGTACGTTCTTCTAGTCCAGCTCTGAGCAGCTTCCCGTCCATCACCCTCATCCTCGATCCCTAATGTTCGTCATCTGGACAGAACAAAAAAAGGTGCAGGTGAAGCATGTGCCAGGGTGAGTATAAGAATACTCAGTAGGTGACCATGATACCCCCGAATGTTTCTGATAATCCACTAAAGATAAACCAGATAATAAAGATACAATCACGAAGTATCAACCAAACATAAATAGGTATATTCCCATACATATATCTATGTTACACTATATAGCACCAACACTCGAGCCCAAGCACAACCCATTCCACAAAGGTAGTAAAGTCAATCATCTCGATAATATCGACTGAAAGTCAAGACACCATTCATATAGGTATACATATTTTTTAGAGTGATAGAGATGATCAGATGTAGTCACTGATTCATCTAAGCTATCGGACACACACAGGATCTAAGACTAGCTAAGTTGTCAGACCCACACATAATACAGGACTCGCTATTCTGTCGGACCCACACAGGATCCAGGAACAGAATTCGGAACTGTCGAACCCATAGAAGATCCTGGTACAGTAGTCATCACTGTCAAAACCATGGAGGATTCCAGTACAGTAGTCATTTCTTTCAAACCCACGGAGGATTCTGGTATAGAAGTCTTCACTGTCGAACCCATAGATGATTCTGATACAGAATTCATCATAGTCGAAGCCATCTCTAGGGTTCCCACACACAGCAAGCTCAATTCCGAGAGGGTCTGCTCCTCGATCCAACTGTTGATACATAAACTAACATAAAGTCTCATGTTGATGTATTATGTAGTTATGTCTCATCATAAGGAACCCAACGCGATAGACGGCGCATCTATCAGACGCCCGGTCGGAGAGTTGTTGGCATTTCTGTTCTAGGGGCACAGTTGGTTTTTTAGGTTCAAACCAACCTGGCCATACCGCAACTGCATCCAAACCGCAAGTGGGTCATGCCAAAAGAATATTCTTGATCCAAGAATTATATCACTGCAGGAGGCTCGTCAATTAGATACATGTATCCCACAATATGGGCAAAAGGGGTAAATGGCCATAGCTGGTCTGGGCCTGGTCCGACCGAGTCGGACCGACCCGGCCGGACCCGGTCCGCGGGTGCGGCCCGACCCGAGTGGTGGGCCCAGCCTGACAGGGCGGCCATGTAACAACTGGGTCCCAGTGACAGCATTGTCACCCCACCTTAACATGGTCGTCAGGTCCTGGACCACAAGGTACCACCAGTTGCCCCACAGACACGTGGTCCCCACTATGGGGCCAACCCACGTGCCTAAATGGGTCATCTGACTAATGATAGTCCCCAAATGCCAACACTTGTCATTTCCAGTTTGCTTTCTACTCTCTCACACACACCCAAGGAAAATTCCAAGTAGTTCACCCATCCTGATCACTACTCCAGTCCAAGAACGCTTACCTATGGAGTTCTAATCAGACAGGCTCTTGAAAAGGAAGGTGCACCTTGTGGACATGAGTCGTATCATTTAGTCATTTAACCCTTTATCATTTGGGGGTGCTACAATAGATTCATGTCTCTAGGTAAATATATGATAGTGTTGGTTCACTATTGAGGATGTCTCCCTAGTCAAGAAGTGTAGATAATTTGATTTAGGTACAATAGTGCACTATTTCTAGAATTTTGGGCAGGAGTAGTCTACTACCTAACCTTTTGTATACCTTAGTATTGTGAAGATTGTGATACTTTTTTGTTTTTTATTTCATGGATTTATACTGTTTTATCCTTGATGTGCATGTTTTTTCTTATGAAAGATGATATGGAAATATGGGCTTTGAAATTGATATTCATGATTTTGTTTTGTTTAATAACTATGACAAAAGGGAAATTTTTTCAATATTATCTATAAGACTTCAACACTTATTATCAAGACATGTTTTATATAAAATGAAAATACATGAATTTTTTTACAGTGAATTTCTATGGAACACCCAGTTTGGATCCTATTGAGCCTATTGGATAAAACCCTACACACCACTTTGGTGATTCGTAAACCATTGTATGTATTCTAATGAAGGGAAAGTCTAGGTGTTGTTATTTGGTGGTGAGGGTCAATTTTAGTTGAGTTGGGTAATTGATTGTGATAAGGTGGTAGTTCGTCCATGCCATCACATGAAGTAGTTTTTTGGGTTTGGTCCTTCATAGTTGAACATATCTCATGGAGTTTTTGATACTTTTATAGTTTTTTTATTCCATTTTCTTTCTTACAGTTATGGTATATATGTATTAGTTTCATTAGTTCCTTCTTGTTCTACTTTTATATATTCCATATATTTTATGAATTTTTGGGAAATTAACCCATTTTTTTCTTAATTCGATTCTCTTGTTCCGGTCTCCAGCTCGTGGGGTTTGGGAATACCCTTCGCGTATGTGAAAGAATGTGTCAGGTACCAGGTTTGATGGTAACCTGGTTTGGCTGGGGATAATATCATAACTATAAGTCTATATAAGATTCAATTTTATTCATATGTATTCTAGTGAAATTGATAAATTACTATATTTTTCAAAGACACATTTTTTTTGAGGCATGATAACAAATATATTGGATTTTTGGTCTGGATTAATGAATAATTGATTGTTATTATAATGTAGAATGTGTTTTTAAATAAAGTTATGTTGTAAAATGATAAATACATAGTGTAAGGTATTCATCAAAAGAAAAAATCAACAGATCGTGACCCGATTAAAATGAATGGTGTTATAGAAATAAAATTTAGTTTATACAGTAATAATTATCTGGGGAACCATAATGTTGGGAAATAATATAATAAGTTCATCATTAAAATATATATAGAATAATTAATTTACATTAATTTTTAGGAGACACAATCTAGATACCTCTCTCAGGGATACAACAATTTTAATAGTAACCCATAAGTTCCCCTAATAATTCACCCCACTTTAGCTACTAGAACCTAGTGTATAGTAGGTTATTGTGTGATAAATTAACATATTATGCCCACATATTACACAATTTATCCACTAAACCAATATCCATAAATAAAATAAATGAGACCCACAGGTATCCCATATTGCAAATAGTGGAATATAAATACAATTCTAGAAATAACTATACTCAAACAATCCTACTATAGATACTCAACAGCTATATGTTAAAAGCTTGAGATGTCCGACTCTTTTTCCAAATCCCTTTAGATAACATGTAAATCTATATATATATGTATATATATACATATATTAGACTGGTCATAACATATAAACTATATATAATATTACCCAAGGGATGTACTGGAAATGTGAGAAGAGCATACAAATTTCATAATTAAAAAATAATAGATTCAGTAAGAAACATTATAGAAAACTAGTTCCTGACCTCACCAATGCTCACTAACCAAATAATGAATCAATTTATAAAAATATAAATATTAACATATCAATTCAAGTAAATGGTACACTGCACCACTGCCACACAATTTTTCTACTCTCCTTCCCAATCATTTTATACCACAGAGTTCTCATAAATTTCTTGTCCCCCAACCTCATAACATCACATCCTCATCACAAGTGGAAATACAAATATATTAACCCATAGAAATCCATAAATCCTAAAATCATCATAACCTCATCACATGCTATAACTGACTTATAATCATCATCCCATTATCACTACCATGTAAATAGAATATGTAGTTATCAGGAACATGAAGGAAATCAACAAAATTCCCTTCAATGAACTATGATGTCTTTCAAAAAAGATACATCTAGTTCTACCATTAAACTCCTCAAGTGAAAAACTCTTATGTAACAGACAATGGGGGAGAGGTGGTAACCAACCATCCACCCTCTTAACTTGGATATTTATATAAAGGATTGAAAAAACAAAAAAAAATTGCATGTCGATGTAAACACATGAGTCTTGTAGGTGAATATATAAGTAATTAAGTAATAAAATGTATATTAGTAACATACTTTCCCATCATATGGATTTATACAACAAAACCCATCCAAACACCACTACCTCTACATCACCACTGTCACATGTCAACATAACTTCCACAATATTAACCTCACATTCAATCAAACTTCCTTCGATAAAAAACCAAACATCAATTCCATTTTTCCATTTATCCACATCAACTAAAAATTCATGTACCAAAAAATTTCATGTTTAATGAAAATCCATTATATAGCCCAATAATAATCAAGTTTTCATCATTATTCCATCTAACATCACATCATTCCAATATTTTCAAACATTAACTATTAAATATAGAAAATTATTTTTTGTTAAAATTTACCAATGATGCATTCCATTTCTATTAGGAAATCTCAAATTCATCACATTACACATCCAATATTTCCAATATGATCCCCATGCATCCATATCAAATATCATTAGAATGACCTCCATCAGAACATAGCTACATCCATCCCACCTCATGACTACCACAACCTTGAACAAAATCCCCACACATAGCATACATGAAACCATCCAAATTAACCATTTCCAAAATATCCACAAGATCCATCAGCATAACATCCTACCAGAAAAATTATCAAAAAAAAACATTCCTATGTTCAACTATTATAAAAGCTATCTCATAATTTAAACTTCATAAGAAAAGGGGGAAACATGAAAATTCATTGTTTACACATATCATGTTAATATTCATTTTTAAGGGAATTAACTTTTTCATGTGAGGTGATCTTTCACAAATATAATTTAGTAGGAAATAATTATTTTATAGTAAGAAACACATTTCCTTTCAAATTATAACATCCATATTTACATGGATAAAAAATATCATGAAAATATGAAAATCACATGTAATATATTCTATTCCAATCTAATTAATTTGAAAATATTATATTATCTTTATTAATTCAAATATTAACATTCACCCAATATAAAATAGAAGCATAAAAATATCAAATAATAATTAAATAGGTATAGAAACCATTTTTTATACCTTTATTGTAATTTTGATATTTACTATGCATTGGTGAATTGATGAAGAGACACCCAGAATACAAGAATCACGCATATTGGATGTTAAAATCAAAGAAAACATCATCCCACATAATTATAATATCATAGAATCAGAAAAACTATCAATTCTCATGATAAAATTTCTATTATGATGAATAATGGAATGAAAATAGAGGAGATTAAGAAAGTTATCTCACCAATAATAACTAAGGATTTATCTATCAAGGTCGGTGTTGGAGTATAGTGAATGGGGGATGAAAGACCTCTTAGGGTTGCACATGAATCTACAAATAACTAAGAGAAAAGGTGGGAAAATTATGGGGTTGAAGGGGGTTCATTATTTTACAAACATAAAAAAATTATAACCATGGTGGAATACCCTATACCACCTCAAAAAATTGGTTTGTTGTATTTAAAAACATGGTCGAATGAAAGGGGCACTTCCGTAACTTTCTAAACATGATACAACAACACCAAATCTATTAAAACAACCATAACTACTTAGCCAAGCTTGTGTGATGTAGATGAACAATCCACACATCCGTATTAATCTCCGAAATACCTACATAATGCATCAGTGTCCTCTATAAAAAAATACCTCGATAGTGCAAGATCACCCCCACCCTAAAATACTACTATGTTGACATTTAAACTTAAAACACATCCTTCCTCTTATTAGACATCTCTCGACACCTATAACAACAAAACCACAGTAGTCACAGATGGTCCATACAATTACATAATTAATCTCTAAAATAATTATATTCCCCTAGAATGAAAACCAATACTGATCATGAAATAATCCAGTAGGACATCAAATCTCCCCCATGAAGTACCTATGAACCCTAATGAAACCATTTCTCAAAACATCACTAGGATGAGATAATAAATTAATTTAAAATAAAACATTTTTACATAATTCCATAAGGTTAATGATGAAGAAATTTGGATACTGAGTATAAATTTGTGACTCATATTCCCATGTTCTTTCATCCATACCCCCATCCTCCAAAAAAACCCAAACTAGGGGCGTTACAAGACCACATTAAACTTTCTCCTAGAAGTCTTCAATACGAACTGACATCTCCGTAAGTGCCACATCATTATATATTTCTAATTATTACAATTCAATGACATCGGAGTCATTATATAGTCACCAAAGAATCTAGTATAGATGGGTGGTTCTTTGGATTCGGTCCATCTATAGGGGAAGTTCCAACTAATAATCCACCACACCAATATTCATTAAAAATAAAAAAGGACAGAAAAAGTGGGGTGAAAGATTTCTTCATTGACCAAAAATTCACATCCCATGATGAGGGGAACACTTTCTGAATATATCATATCCAAGAGCAAACTCCAATGGCCTCTGGTGAAAATAATAATATTTATTTGGTTCTTTTAAAACATTCATCCTCCCATATTATATATGTTGGTTATTCTTCATAAAACATATGGCGGAAGAGAATATGTCTCTCTAATAATGGTCTCCCCCTGTGGGGATTGAAATAGAATCCCATAAAACCACCTAGATGGATTTATACCGATGGATAATTGATAGCTGTTGATATAGTAAAACTCATCCAAGGTAAGTTCTTAACCCAAGATATACTGAAATTCAATACGGATTCCCACAAAAAAGTCTTCCATTTCTAGGATGACCAAATTAATTTTCCTCTCTGAGGATGTAAATGAATGATAATGAGTAATTTAGTACAAAAGGCTAGTCCCAAACCTATATAGAATCTTGAGGTAAAAAAATAATAAAATTCCAATATAATATACCTATAAAATCAATATATGAATAAAACCCTGTCCACAAACATTAATTCAAGGACATCCACGCTGCATGACTACATAACTTCTATAAACCAAACCTACCTCTTCTGACAAACCATGATAATCAATATAATGTCTCATCCATTATAACCCCTTGGTAATCCTATGGAGAAAAAAATCAAATTTTATTCATATTTCTAGTTGAGGAAATCTAATTTTTGCAAAAATATACCATAAACATGATGTTATATCTTTACCAAATCACAATCTAGACACCATTCTCTAAACTCTTCCACTTTTTACGTCATCCTTGGGATATAAATGTATACTATAGATACGATAAATCTTGTATAATCATGGATGGACCACTAAAGGTGGTATGGGGAACTCATAAAGGATTCCATTACAAATCATAGTTCTGACAACTTCCTCCTATAAAATATCAACTGATGTTGTTCATCCTTATACCATGCTTCAATGTATCACCTTGATAAAATTAATCCAGCAACTATTCCACCTCTTTGTTCCCCACTATGACTCCTCCACTGGATATATCAATTAATATTGAAATATGATCTGAAAAAACTCCAACATTAACTTTCTCTACATCCAGGATCATGGATTTCATCCCCTCCATCACCCTCCAGGTATCCCCAAAATTTTTAGAACATAAATTTGTAACTTCCTACCATAAGAATTAGCTATAAAATTACCTTTCACGCACATATAGGAGTTCTCGAAGAAGTTTTTATATAGAATCTCTATCCATATCCATTTTCATAGATTGAGGTTAAACTAAAATGAAAATTTCTTAAAACTATTTTGGTTAGTGAAGCATAGAATGTTTTATTCAATTAAAATGTATTTTCATATTTTCTGGGAAAGAACAACTTATTTCAATTCCAGATAATGGGTGACATAGTTATGGTTTCATGGTCATAATATTGTTCACCCATATGATTTCTTTACTTACATCCAATAAAGACACAACCCAAACTAAAATTAGTTGTTTCGGGGAAAACATCAGGCACCACCCCTTTGGAAACTGGAGAAATGGGGCACCGAACAACTGCCAATTTAGGTATTTGAAATATTCTTGACACTGATTAGTCCAAACAAGACCAGACCTTCCTATTAAGTGCTATAAACGACTCTACAATCCATGAAATGATGAATAAAAACAACGATAATTTTCTACAAGACTAAGGATGTAGTGAAACATTTCAATATTAACATGGAAATGCACCACATGCATTTAAAACCTAAAATATAAAATATCCAAAAGATTTTTTGGTGTCGATGTGCCTATAAAATGATCCTTAGATGAGCAGAATTCTCCTCCACATACCATGAGTATATTAGATTGTATAAAAAAACATAAATGTGAATTGGTATGGGAACACATGAAATATATTGTTTATAAATCCAATGACCTTTGTCACATTTTGGTGATTCTAAATTACATAACTACATTCCCAGAAGATTCCATATCCACATGAAAAGGTAGTTAAGAGGATATCTTCTTCCTTTTTCACCAATTAATGATATCCTAATATTGTATTGTCCTTTGAAAAGTAGCTAGATCCTCTTAACTACTTATAAATGATCAGTACATAGAAGTCATTATTAATACCTAAGAGTCGACTAAATCAATATATTATAGACTATTCATAGTCTCAGACTAATATCATCCTTATAAAAGAATAACCATGGATCTCCTTGTGTTTCAATGTTGGGATTGATGAAACCCTTCTACATCAAATTATCTATCTGAATACTCATATACGATACGTTATAAGGCTTTATCTGATATGAAAACATTTATATAGGAGATACAACCAGATGTAATTCTATCCAAAACTAATTGTCACATCAAGGGGGTAGTTTTAAATCCTCGACATAAAACATATATAGATATTACTAAAAAAACTATTGAGGCCTTCAATATATCATTGTCAAATTATTTCAAAAAAAATCAAGATATCAAGTAAAGAAGGTACTCAAAATACATACTACCCATTTCATTACCCCATTTATTAATTAAAACGGTGTGTTGACCACCCAAATCAGTGAACGAATTACTTTACTCTAAAATAAATTGATATCTACAAATTCATAATTCAAAAATTCAATACTAAGGATGAAAAAATATTGATGTACCTTTATAAAGAAAAAATCCCTATATGAATGATTCGTCCACACCATTTTTCTACACCCATGGAAGACAATAAACCAAAATTCGTGTCCTCTTAATGGAATAGTCAACACCTATGGAGTGAACAAATTCTCTATATATAGTCTCAATTCATGAACTAAGGTAGGTTCCATAAAAGAGTATGTGGATATTGAATCAATAATTTTATAAAGAAATGGCGGATGATAATGTAATTTTAACATTGATGATATTTGACCCCAATGTTGTTCGTATCACCATAGTATACAAAAATCCCTTCCTAGATCCACTTCAACACTATTTTCAACCACCACCACATCCATTCTTAGTTCATAATCCCTTTTGAGGGGGAACAAATTGATTATGGACCCTTCCTACCCCTTTTAATCTCTATGGAAATAATGTTATTCTCCAACTACATATATGAATTTTCATATAATTACTGTTATGTTTGATGTCAAACCTAACAATCACAACCATAAATATCTCTATTGCCAACTGGGAACTGATACTGGTGATGACCAAAAACCCGAACATTCCAAAAACAATGTTCAAGAGCCACTATGAAACACTAGAAAACTAATGGACCTATAAAACCATAATGAATTCTAAAAATACCCCTACTCTAGTACATTATAGTATGTTGATACTTTATCATAATGGAAATATATACACAAAATAACAATTGAAATAATCTAAATGTTTATTAGTCTTAATAAACAAGATACGTAGTTGGGTAATAAAATATATTTTAAAGGAAACACAACCAATTATTTTCATTGATTGTAAAATTTTTACGTTTATAATTTCCCTATAAATCTATCATGATAAAATTCATCAAATCATGGTGGAAAATGAACATAATAAATGGGCCATCTCTGATGATAAATAATATACATGTAAAATGGAAGCTGATGTAAATAAATAAGGAATAAAAAATATAGAAAGGAAAATATATGATAACACATTGCATTTAATCAATAAAATAATCTTAAAAAATAATATAGAGGGAATAAAATTAAATAAAATAATTCCATATATATAATAACATGATTATGAATCTTTTCAAGGATGTCATCACTATTCAAATAATCACATTGACATCAAATAACTGAACTGATAATGAGGAAATGCATAATGATATACATCATTAAACTACTATCTATTTCTTATTCAAATAAATATTTTATAAAAGGGTATGGGCTCTGCCAATATCAAAACTAGTTTATCTCATGAGACCTATTATTTAATCACGGAGATATAATGGATGCATACCATCACTTACTATGTCCAATGAATTCCTTATATGAATAAGGATAAACATAATAAACATAAAAATTCGTATTAAACTATAATATGAATTTACAATTACCTTCATAATCAAAAAACATAATCATAATACATAAAAAATAATACTGATAATTGTATCGAAATAGAAAATCTGCTTTGAAATTAATCATAAATAATCCAATAAATTAATATAAATAGTATCATAAAATAAACATATCTATAAATAATTTATTCCACAAAGTATTTTGGAATAGTTAAAAATAATGTAAAATGGACCTTAAGAAATTCTTATGTAATATACCATTTTCACTTTGAAATTATTTAATTAATGACTTTACAAAAATGAAGGAATAATTTGATTTGAGAATACTTTCATAAGAATTTGAAGGAATATTCAAAGAGAACATTAATCATGAATTTGGGAAAATCTATTCATTACATATAATTTTAAAAAACACTAATTGCACTATGTTAAAAAGGGTTAAAAAGTAACTCATTTGGAAAATAACATGGTGGTTCCTTTCCAAACGTTCTTTAAAATTTCAAACATGGGTAAAAATGTTATGAATAAATCATTGGAGAGTAATATATATTCTATAATTATTTTGGAAAATATTTATATGGGAGAAAAATATTCCATAAATGGAAAATTTATTACAAACATTCCCGAATAATGATGATATTGTTAAATAAACCTTTCCCTTTAGTCTCATTTCCTTTTCTTGTAGTTGAACCACCTCATCTTCAAGATAAAATTTATAGATCCTTTATTAAAGAACACAATGTTTTACTTTTTGGGACTCTACTACCTCCAAAACATTTCTATAAACGTTTATGAGTGGATTGGGAAGGTCCTGATCAATCAAGGATTCTCAATGTAGTGTAAAGAAGGGAAGGAATTAGTTCATTTTTATAATTTAGGTGAGGGTTAAATTTTGAAATTTTTAAAAGATTAAATTATAATAAACATATTATCTGCTAAAAATGACTCCAAATGGCTAGCAATGTGATTATAAGGTAGTGTATGGATAAAATAACATAAAACCATAAAATTTGGGTGTGATATTGTGGTGGTTAAAACCTTATATTTTGGTTTCACCTCTTAACTGACATATTTCAATGTAAAATATAGTAACATATTTTTTACTATTAAAGGGTTGTAATTTTTTATAAATAGTAAATATTGAAACTTAAATGGACATGTAATGACATTATCAGACATAAATTATCCCTTTTCGTCTATCAATATTTTACTATTTTTTAAATAATTTAATAAAATTTTATTTTTATTAGTTATCCTTAATGTTAATTTATACATTAATCATTTAATTTTACTTAAAATATATAAATAAGAGTATATATTCTTAATATAATTCTATAAAACATCAAGAATATGTTATATTTATCCAAAACGTTAGGGGAACTGTTTGAATCACTCAAATTATATAATTACTAATATTTTTATTATTATTTTTCTATTATCTGTTAAGTGGATAAACACATTATTTGTGTTACAAAACTAATTAATGTTCTAAAAATTTATAAAAACTTTTAAATAAATTATCAATGTGAAGATAATTTAAATTTTCACAAAAATTAGTTTAATATTCATTTATAATGTTCATTTATCACTGTGTTTTCATAAAATAGATATTGAAATCTAAAGGTGACATTTCATAACTTTCCCTATGTTAAATATTATATTTGTAATTTTCATGGGAAAGATTCCGTTAAAAATATAAATTTTGAGAAAATATTATGAGGTAAGAATAAAATCCAGTAAATAAGAATTAAGATGAAATATTATGTTCTTATTACATAGTTTTACCCTAAATTAACCTGACTTAACCTTTATGAGGTGAAATGTTTTACCCTAGTTACTATTCACACTGACAAAAAGGCCCTTTCTGCAAAATTTATATATCCTGATTCTAAACTTGGAAGAAAATTTTCAATGTTGAATTCCTACAAATAAAAAATAATCTCTAAACAAATTCACCAAATATGATAGAAATTGTGTTTTAAAAATATGTTTTTTAATGCATAAAAAGTGATTTATTCCTGTCCTGTTGCTAGTAAAAAATTAAGATGAATGTAGAAATATTTTAGTGAATATAAAATTTGTACATTTCATTAAAATAATTAATGAATATTTACAACTTAAATTTAGCAGGATATTAATATATTGTGGGCACTCAAATTGTTTTTACAAAAAACAATTATTTTTCCTTGGAATCATTTTATATTTTTATTGTTATCCAATGAATTTATTTTTTAAGTGAATAAAAAATTAATTTTCATATTTTAAATTTCTGTATCCATACCCTACATTTGAAAAATGTAATAATGATAAGATAATAATATATCATGGTTCACTTGAACCTTGTGTTTTATGAAATGTCAGTTGTTGAAGATATTGAATTTATCTCAAAATAGATATTCCATAAAGTCATGGGGTTTTATTTTATTCTCTACATAATTTTTTTATCCTCTATACATCCAAAAATGTGACCATAATTGTAGATATCAGATGTTCTTCATCACTATTTTTTATAGTTTACTTGTCACCACTTCTATCTTATGATTTTTCCAATGCACCTTTACCTGCAGAGTTATTTGATTCTTAAATACCTTTTCTCCTTTGTCTAGAATGTGTATAGTTTATTTATAGTATGATAAATCATGTTCTAATTATTTTTATTCAAAATTAATATATTGTATTAGTTCTGGAATGTATTTCCTTAAAAGTATATGAAGAACATATCAACCACTTTGGAATGTATAGATGACAATAAATAATGTTTAACTATAAATCCAAGTATTTATAGGATTAAAAAATATCCTATATACCTGGGTATTAGCATTCATTTGTTTACAAATCATACAACACCCCTACATGGAGATACATTCATTAAATTAATATGATCAACAACTAGAAATTCCAAATATTTCCTCTGGTTATCATCATAACACTTTTCTGTATTTTTAGCTTCATTAATCTAGGCCTGAATGATTTTACCATTTCTGTTGTCTGATCCACATGTTATAGACCTAAAATATTCTGTTCACCATTTTTACCCAATATGTTTTAGTACAAAATCTCTTAACAAATAAAGATTCATACAGTTCAACTGGAAAACATGAATTGATGCTATATTTATTGGAAATCATTTGAAAATGTAAAATATTGACCCACATACATTGAAAGTCAAGTGATAATGATATCAACATGTATTATAATGTTTGTTTTTTCATTTATTATTGACCAATAGTGGGAGGCTGATAAACATTTCTGAAATGATGCTCGATATCAAGAGCCTTCAAAAGACCGTTCGAAAATTTTTATTTATATCGTTGATCAGGATCAGACACAATTGAAAGTGGTGGGAATTAAAGTATTAATGATTCATTAATATATAATCTTTCAAAAAACATCATAGGATAATATTCCTATATAATGTGAAAATATGGATATTTGGTAGGAATGTTAAAAATAATCTTTATTATATTATTTATTATGGGATTATTTGGTATTCTAGTGAAAAGTTCAATATCTTAGATATCCGATTTATAAGTAGAAATAGGTATTGGTTGTGTGAATCCTTTTGGATGATGCCTCCCAGTCATCATAGATTGAGAAAACTGACAACTTCACACATAATCTTCATTTAATATCATCGAATTAAACCATAAAAATTGTCCTTAAATTATATATGAATCTTTATGCTATAATTTTTTGAAGAGGAATTCATGATTTTCACACCATCCAACAATTAACTCTTTATATTTGGAATATATGTTTCACATAGTCTTTTTTCAAGTTTTAGAACACCATCTTCATATAATAACTCATCCAATTTCCCATCACATAGAAATTTTTTTTAATTATCAACACTAGATTGTTGAATTTTTATATTTTGTAATAAATATTATGTAAATATTATTTTTAAAAACATGGGATTATTCACACTCAATTTTAATTCATAAATACGTACATATTAAATCCATGAACATAAGATCTATTGTGATTTACATTTTGCCCAGAACTCAGTGATCCATAATTATTAATGCATCAGTTAACTTATTTACCCTCCATGGGTGGAAGTGTATCCAGAAATATTAATCAATGAGTTACTAGAGCTTTGCAAATTGCCTCATGTTAAAATGATTATGTGAGAAGATTTATTTATTCCTCTTATGGTCAGTGTATATCTCACATATTTCCGGATTTATATACCATCCCCATATAAATAATGTAATGATGAAGGTTTATAAATCAAGATAATTAGTGGGACTGTTTTTTTCATGATTCATTTGTTCTCTAAAAGTACAAAAAATAACATTATTATTCTACAGAAGATCATAACTATGTACCTTCTTTGATGCACTACTATATATCACAAATCCTTTATTTCTGGATGCTAGAATGAATTTATAATAATCAATCAATATTTTCATCAATTTTTCAAAACATTCTTCACATTCCTTTTTCTATATAAATTTAACCCATTTCTGATTGTTATTTGTTAATGAGTTAGAAAATCTAAAAATTTATAGAAATAATAAATAATAGTAAATTCCATATTAATGAAACTACGTACCTTTGTTATGATAATAATTCTAGGATATTCTTGGACATCCATTTTCATCACAAGAAGAATTGATATTCCATATATGGAGATAATATGGATAAGGAAAGAAACATTTTGAATCTAGAATTCAAACATAAAAAATTTCCCGAATAACACTTTTAATAAACGAGTATCAATAATGATATGAACATGATTCCCATGGTCCTCAAGGATTTTAGAGAATTGAATGATATCTTTATTAATGGTCACAAGAAATCAAGAAGATATTCTGTGATTAATATTTTTATTAGACACATGAAAAGGAGAGTTCATTATTTATCCCAAAGGTCATTATTGTAAACTCATAATTTCCATACCTCATAAGAAAATCTATTATTAGAATATCTCTTTTTATTAATCAAAATTGATGATATCTAGAATGGAGTTAAATAATTGAAATTTTTTCACCTCTTTTTAGATGGTAAAATAAGTCATCAATAACATGTAGATGATAACTTTTATTTATCATAATAGCACTGATTTCCTTATAATAAATGTATAATACCATTTATGTGTATTCCCTCTTAATTAAGGGAACTTGGGATCCCTCTGGTGAATCCTTAGGGAATATAAATCCTTTAATACACATCCCATAGATTTGTTTCCTTAATTTTTCCAATTCCATAGAAGTAATTATATAGGTATTTTTCAATATAGGTCATGAATATATGATTAAAACAATTGAAAACAAAATATAATGTTCTGGTGGGTGTCTAGTAAATTCCTTGGGAAATAAATAAATGATTTATTATATAATATATGCATCCTCCAATCGATGATTTCCTATTCAGTAAATACATTTTTTCTTTTCATCTACCCAAAGAATCTCAATCATAAGTACAGTTGGTGGTGGATCTGGATATTACTCTAATGAATACTCCCCTTTAAAGGT
This sequence comes from Viscum album, assembly GCA_963277665.1. Taxonomy (NCBI): domain Eukaryota; kingdom Viridiplantae; phylum Streptophyta; class Magnoliopsida; order Santalales; family Viscaceae; genus Viscum; species Viscum album. The sequence continues at coordinate 1,232,000,444 of OY728120.1, forward strand.
AAGGAATTCCACATCCTCATCATGAATAAGAATTTACTTATCATTGCAATAAAATTTTTATTGACATTTTGAATTACATTATTTACCAATTATTATATGAAAATCCACCATTGGTATAATAATAAATACAATAAATAGTGAACGTTTATGTGTTATAATGGGAATTGACTAACAGATCCTTATTACCGTGAGACATCCACTAGTTGTATTTACTGATAAATCCAATGTTTAGTAGATAAAGAATTATATAATTTTATTTTAAAAATAGAAGATATATATGAATGTGATGATATATAATCACATAATTAATTTCCTAAATTCTAGGTTATGAATAGAGTACCCAATACCACATAATTATGAAATTCAACCTCAACTATTTAGATCACATAGGGACAGACTTTCCCCCTGGGAAGTTTTATGAAATATTTTGCTTGATTATTAGTAAAATCATTTCCATAGTGACCCATATCCTTATAGTTAAAGGATTAAAAATTTTAGATAACCACTAGAATTTATAATCATGGTCATGGTGGTCTTTTTTTCTCTACCCAATTGTAATAAAATATGATTACTAATAAAAATGTTCCATGATGTTTTTTTCCAAATTTGTTATGGGTTGGAAATTACACCCATTACTTCTTCTCATTTTCCTCATGTAATTTGATATTGTTTTCAATGTCCCACTTCTTTTATTTAATTTCTTAAAATCCAAAAGAATTGGATTATTCTTTCTCTCTATTGATATATTAGGATAATATATATTCATATGATGATAATGTATAGGGGACTTGTTCCCTTAAAAATGTCATCTTGACACAATAAAGTAAATGTTAAATTTTTTTCATTTTATTATATATATAGTATGTAGACTAACTTCATATACATATATTTTTAGATTCATTCTTATAATTTTTTTTTATTAGACTTATATATAAGGGTTTTTCTATATCTATTTATTGTTCATGAGGAAAATATTTTAATATTAAAAGTTCTTTAATATCCTTCCATACCATGGTTTATATTATATCTACCTTCTTAGTGTTTTTAATTTCATACCACAACTATTCTTTATTCCCAAAGAGATGATTAAATAAAATAACAACAATATCCCATTAATGACTTCACAAAGTGATTAATATATTCTCTATTGAACATATACATCGTTCCAATACCAATAAATTTTTCATTTTACCGAATAGTGCTAGTATATGACACATAAAATGGTATAACATTGTTACAACACATTTTGTATCAGTGTGGTACTCTGCACGTGAAAATTAATTCTTCATACCCTTAGCCAGCTCTCCCAATATAGTTATAATTTATTTATATTCCATTACAGATTCATTATCTTTATTGGGATGGAAATCCATACATGGATTGTGTTTATTGATATAGTTTATATTCCTTTTGTTAAGAGGCATTCCTTATAATGGAATAATCTGGATTACATTATTAATCATAATGATTAATTTTTATACTATAGATACCCTAAATATAAGTTGGAAATTTATGTCTAACTATCCTCAGAGTCATAAGCTTGAATTTTGGGGGAATATTCACAAATCATTTCATAGGGATATCATACATAATATATGTTTTGATAAATCTAGTTACCATGGTTTCTATAAATCGTTTTATAATAAAAAATTTGAAGATCTCAACCCTAGTTACAAAGATTTAGTGGTTAAATTATTATATTTGAACTACATATAAGAAATCACAACCCAAATAACTAAACTGTTTATTAATCCTACATAACATTTGAAAACCCAACAGAATTTTTTTTCACTCCATTATATCAATATATCTTGCATAATATACTTCCTCATATATTGGGGAAATATATATATGTATATATATATAATTGGGGAAATATGATTTATAGTAAGGGTATGAATACATAGAAAGATAACATGAAGAAATATAGAACTAGAAAATTGTAAAGGTAAATATATAAATACAAAATATATTTAATGAATAACAAAGTAATGAATAATAATATGGTCGGAATAAATGATGGTAAAATAACGTGCCATAAATAAACCCTTGAACTTGAGACACATCCTTATATATCATAACTAATCAAAAAATAACGTGGATATAATGTAAATAATTACATAATGAGGAAGATCATAATGGAGGACATCAAAAAAATACCATCAGGGCCTTCTTCAAAGACAACTAATATAAATTGGCAAGGCCTAATACAATACAAAAACTAGTTCTTCTCATCAGATGTACTGATGCTGCATCAATATATAGTGTGCTTCACCCAGCACATAAAATATCCAATGAATTCATTATATGAAAGGGGGTGAAAAATAATCAATATAATATTTATTATTGAAACTAGAATAATTTTTTTAACAACTATCACAATTAAAAATCATAATAATAAACCAACCAGAGTAATTGGGATAATGCTATCCAAATTTTTAATCCCCAATCAGACTATTCATACAACATCTAAAAAAATATAAAAGATGGTAACATAATAGAATAAAATCATTAAAAATTTTAATTTTTTTTGAAATAGATGAAAATAAAATAGAAATTCCACTGGGCAATTCTTTATGAAAATGCCATTTTTAGTTTGAAGTCACATATTTAAAGACATAGTAAACATGAAGGAAATAATTTTCATTATAAATAACCTTATCAATGTATTAGGGATTAATAAGCGAAAAAATTAGTCATGATGGAGGGAATATAAATTCATGAAATATATGGTAAAAATTTTCCATTCTCAGTATTATAAAAATATTAAAAAGCTAATTATTTAGAAATGATAAGATGATTCATTTCAAAAAAAAAATTAAAATTCAATCTAGGATAAACATGACATTAAAAAATAATTTGAGAGTAATAAAAATATTATTTCATTTTTATGGAAAAATATATATCTAGATGAATAATACTCCACTAGTGATGAATTAATGATATAAAATCCTAAATAATGAATAGATTGGGAACTAAACCATATCTTCATGTCTGATTTTATTTTTTTCATGTTCAAGCATCATATTCTTTAGGATAACTTCGTTGGAATTTTTCATAAGGAATATATAATTGGTATTATTGGGATAATAAAACATTTAGAAAATGGATAATGATATTTCGAGGAGTTATGTGTAGGTATTGGTCAAGATATGTCTCTCAATTTTATGTCTATAAGTGAAGGAATATATGTCCTTCTATAATTTAGGTGAGGGTAGAAATAAGAATTTCATAAAATAGTGGGTTATAATAAATTCATTACCTATCCCACATTATCCCAATGTCTAGATATTGGAACTTATTGTATGATATAGTTAAAATATCATCAAAAAAATTAAATTTTAAGCGGCTTTTTTGGTGGTTTAAACATTATCTTTTTCTTTAACCCCATATGTTAACCTATTTTAACATTAACAGAGGTAATATTTTATTCAATATAAAAGGGTTTTAACTTTATACAATAGGAAACTATTGAATCATAAGTGTATTATGGAAAACAAATTAGAATATATACTAACCCATTCCTGATTTTGAATATTTTAATTATTTTTTCAATAAAATAATAAAATATTATTCTGAAGAATTGTCATTAATTTTAATTTTGACACTATTCTTCTAATTTTCATCAAATAAATCAAAAAAAGTTTAGATTAAGAACGTAATTAATTTTCACATCAATTATATGACACATTCATCTAAAAATTCACAAAAACACTATAAATCACTCAAATTTTAAAAGTTTTATAATTTTTAATATCATTAATTTTACATTTTTAATAATTTAATATGTTATTTGTTATAATTCCACATGAATTTAGGCTAACTATTTAATTACTAAAATATGGAATTAAATTATATACTGAAATGAAATATAATTTTTCACAAAATTTACATTTATTATTGTTTATAACATTCAATTCCTCGATATGAGCATGTTATATGTATAGAAAACTAAGAGAGTGAAATTTTGTAATTATCAATGACATAAGTATTATATTGGTAAATTTTTAGGAAAATATTCCATTATAAATTTCAATTTATAGTCTAATATTATAAAGTTATAATTATCATTATTAAATATGATTTATTATGAAATATTAAAACATTATCACAGAGTTTTAATCTATATTTACTTGATTTACCCTTTGATGAGGTCATAAATGTCACAATAATTAATATTGACATTGACCAAAACTAAAAGAGTCATATTTAACAGATATGGACCTAGTGATTCTAAATATGGAACCCATTTTTAAATATAAAATTTATATATTTCTAAAAAATCAATTTTTGAATAAGTGCACAAAACACGATGACTGTCATGTTTTAGAAAAATATAATTTTAAGCATAAATTAGTATCCTTTTTTATCATATTACTAATAAAAACTACAGATTAATATTAAATAATTTGATTGAATTAAAAATATGGTTTTATAGTTAATATAATTATCCAATTGTGAATGAATAAATTTATAATTATATAAATATTTTTCAACACAAAAATTATTTTTTGTAACAAAAAATTTATATTACATTCAAATAATTTTTATTTTTAATGATATATTAGGAATATATTTTATAAATGTTCACATCAATAAATATTAATAATTTGGATATTACTATTCATACCCTCCATTTTTAATTTAATGGTTATTAGTGTAACGTAATAATAGGTCACTGTTCATTTGAACACAATGTTGAGTGAAACACAAGGTATCCAAAAAATTAAATTTATTCAAAAAGACACATATCATAAAATCTATGGGTTTTTATAGAATCACTTGAGGATGACTCCGCACTAGTCTAAAAATAGATTTCTTTTGTATTTGCGATATGATAATGTTAATCCTTCTTTACAAGGATCCCAACTGGTCCCCCTCTAATGATATTCCTCATTTTGATAATATAGGTTCATTCACATCCACCTACTTCTTAAATTATAAATACAATATGGGTTTTAATATAATGCCCACATTATATATATATGGGTGTAGTTCCATCTATAAATGGAACCCCATCTATATATTTCCCAATCCATTCTACTATACTGATGAGAAAGTATCTCACTCCTCTTTTCTATCATCATCATCATCAATTTTATATCATTTCGGAACACCATCTATATATTTCCCAATCCACATATACCATAGTGTGATCCCTAATATTTAATATCGTCCATCTATTCACATCTCCACTCTTCTAACTAACTACTAGTGGAACCTAGTTATCAGCATGGTACTGAAACAAATTTAACGAAATCCTGAGGTCTTATAAATAATAATCCATATCCAACCAGAACTCGTAACATTTATATAAAAGGAAAAAATATTTCTAGTATCACGTAAGCATAGAATATGAAGAGAACTCATATTTCCTACCACAAGAGTAGATTTCAAATTCATTATGTATAGATGAATTGATGAATAGATACCAAGAAGATTAGAATCACACCATGTTATGTCAACAAACTATAACACCTCATTCTATATAATTGAAATAATATAGAATGACCACAACATGTTGTTCTGTTAAAAATGACACTCGGTAGGTGAATAATGAGAATAAAATCAAGGATATAAGAGAGCATAACTCCACTATAATTAAAAAGTATTGATCTTATATGGGTTGTCTTTAAAGACAATGAAAGAAAAAAATAATACTTTATAGGGTTTCACTTTTATACCCCATGAATGTAGTGAAAAAGTGGAATAATGTTGGTGTTTTGGGGGCGATAGAATTCATTGGCAATCTATAAATTAATAGACAATGATGAATCACACTATTACAGCATGAAAATTAGACACATATAGGAAAAAACATGGAGGAATAGGATTACACAAAACCATAATGGATATTTCATAAACTAAATACTATAAACATAGCACAATCCATGATGTTGTTTCTAAAAATTGTGATAAGGACCACAATGAAGAGGAACCGCCACACCGAATAATTATTATTCCAAAGTAGAATACCATTCCGCAACCAACACCTACATTGAAATGAGGTTTAAACTAAACAAACTATGAACTATTTTTCTTCCTTGACTCATCGACACATCATATTCCTTGCCCCACAACAATTTTGATTTAGGTAGAACTAGAAAAACACTTCCTCGACAAGTCGACACCACAACCAACATCTTTATTTTTCAACACAAATATTGAATAGACCTCAATGATCTAACACTATCCTATTCATCAAATTCTCCCCCTCCATGGTGAAACCTCATCCTCTACTTAATAACAAAACATTATAGATGAAAGTATAGATAAACTCTCCTATTTCCTCCTCCAAGTATTTTCATGACACCTTAATCATCGAAAATATAAAATGAAATGAATAAAGATGGTCTAAATAATAAAATTAATATTCAATGGATAATAGAAAACAGATGGGTTAGCTAATTAGAGAAAATGATTACTCGTGTTAAATTATAGATTTTACCAGATTCCTAGAAAATTTATGAAGTTTTGTAATGAATCTTAGACTATTTTCATTTGATATATTATGGAGAATGTAAAATATTATAGAAGTGTAGGTTACAGGTGTAGCGGAAGTGTGGGGATGGGTATACCCGACATTAATATTTTCCATTAACAACTATCAATCTGAGATCTGTCACGAGGATAAAACACTAGATCATCGAAATAGAACAAAGAACAAATATGAAAGAGGGAAGTCTCGGAACCATAGAGAGGATCATCATATGTTTTTTATAGTTAATTTAATTAAATCTAAAGAAATTCCATAAAGAAATTCTCTCTCTATTGATGTTTGTAGTCACGATCCAATGCGATCCATCATGACATTGTCAAAGAAAATTTTATTCTTCTTATAGTAGTGATCCACACGAGATCCACTTATCTATGGACACCACTGAAGGGATATCTAGGTTCTAGAATTGAAGATCCTTTTCTTTTGATGTCTGCCTTTGATCACCTTTAGAGACACATCCAATGTTATTTCCTTTATCCTGTGGAGAAGGATCTCTCTCTTAACATGGGAGCGTTCATAGAGGAATGGAATTTCATCCTGGCTTAAGGACTTTCTCAAGATCTTTTATTCACAACTAAAAAAATGTATATGCTTAATGAGAATAATCTAATATAGATTTTTAATACATATAATAATGAAATAAAATAATTACACATATGTATTTATTAATTTCATTTTATTATTAGTATGACCCCACGTATAATAATAGAACTTGACTATTCTTACTACTTTACATGCACCGAAAAAATTACACCTAATATTATTTCATTAAATAAACATTATTATTTCTCACAAATTCCTAGGGAAACCACGTGATGTGTATATTACTATACACAATGTGTATTTTGTTTTTCCATTTTCCTTTATTTACACTAGCTCATTTCTTAGACCTTGAATAATGACTATTTGTTTCATAAATAAATATCACCACATTATTTGCTAAAAAATAAATTATTTCTCCCATAATATATTCTCTCGAATAACTAGTGTCTAAATTAATGTAATCATTCATCCTTAAATAATTATTAAAATACAATCGTGAATTATCATTATTAAACTAGTTAAATAAATATTTAACTAAGATGCTTGGATACACGTAGTGTAGGACCCTCTAGGACTCTTTCACAGTGGAATTAGGCAGATCCTTCCAAAATCCAAGTTTAGAAACCAACAAAATGCCAAGTCACCCATAGAGAAAGAAGTTAACTCTTTAATAATGTGTCTCCTCTTAGGAAGGCTTATCATGTATTCTAATCCCTATGTCTCGATATCTCAAATCAATCGGGTTCCATGCTAGTTCCATCAACCCATGTGATCGATTATTATTTCCTTTAATTCCCATAAATGAACCTTCCAATTCCACACCACAGACATGGATTTATTTAGGTTTTACCAATTCTATAAAAGGTCTCGAGAAATCATCTTTTATTTCTGTAAAAGAAGGGATAACCCTTTCTCGCATTATCTATTAATGTCGTATTACTCGTGACACACCCAACATATCCTACCTCACTCCGAACAGTGTTTCATTACAGTTTTCTTCAATACATATATATGAGTGAAATGTAATACCCATTAATAATTATCTCAATGAATAAGGACCAATAAAAACATCCGTAGATAGGAATATCATATGACAAAATGAAATGTGTATTTCCTACTGGCCAGTCTTATTATCATAATATCCTCTTAGATATTACCAAGGGCTCACACCATGATAAGGTGCCTCAATGTTTTATGAGTCCTCACCCATAATGGATTAAATTATTTGTGTCTCTAAAATAAAATCATCTGAACATAGAACATATATTCAAGAATAATATTATGGTAATTCTAGGTTCTCATCATATTAGGTATCTATTATGACACTTTAGTACAACAATTACCCATAAAAAATTATCACATGAATTGTATCATAGATGAAAAATCAAGTTGTGATAAGGTTTCTATTAATATTCAAATCCATGAATACATGTTTATCATAATGTACAATGTAGTTGGTTCTCGAAATCAAACTACAACTGAATACCACTCGGACTAGAGCCAACTACTAACTATAGTTAACTCGGTATCTCTCACATGAAATTCATGCTTCTGGTGACATAGTCCTTTAGTCATGGGGTTCACCACATTCTCTTCTATGGACACTCTTTTCATTGTAACATCAACCCTTTGATAGGAACCCCTAAAGATAAGATACATACCAAGAATGTGTTGTGTCTATTGATGTAACCTTGGTTATTTTAAAAGATCCACCACTGAATTAATATCACAATATAATGTGATAGGGTCTCTACTTCTAGTCACGACATAAAGCTCCTAGAAAACGATCGGTACCCATATGGATTCCTTGGATGTATCAGAAGCCTCAATATATTCAGACTCCACTATAGAATTGACGTCAACTGGCATCCTTGATCTCTTCCATCTCACAACTCCTTTGTTGAGGCAGAAAAAATATATTGATTCCAAATTCATATCAATCTTATAATTTTGAAAACCATCATTAGAATACCCACTAATGTAAAGTTCTTCGTCCCCTCTATACATTGAAAACATATACTTAAATCTTCTCATATACTTATGTATAATCTTTAAATTCTTCCAATGAAATTCTTGTTGATCATATTGATATCTTTCTTCCATGGTCAGTACATTGGAAACATCATCTACGATACATAACATGGAATACTTGATGGATTCTATTGTTGAATCGTATTGGATCTTAATCATCCTATCATTCTCCAATTGTGTATGAGGTCACATTCTATTAGAAAGATGTAGGACATGTGAAACTAAAACCAATCCCCTCTTGGATTGTTCCATAATAAATCTCTTTAGTATCGGGTCATTGTATATACCTCTTCTTAGTCCAAGAATCCTCTTGGATATATCCTGAATGATATTGATCCCAAGATTTTTTTTTCATTCATCAAAGTCCTTCAAAGAGAAACCCAAGTTCATCCAGTCCTTAACTGACTGCAAGACTGGTATATCATTTCAAATAAGTAATATTTCATCAATATATACCACTAGTATAATGACTGTACTCCCATTAAACCTCTTATAAACACATGTCTCTCATTCATTCTTAATGAAACGAATTTTTTTATCCTTAAAAAAATAAAATGTTCCATGACATGGATGATTTATTTAAAACATAAATGGATTTACCCAACTTGAAAACCCTTTTGGATTTATCTAGTGTCACAAACCATTCTTATTGTGACATACATACATCTTCATGAATGTTCCAATTTTGTTATTATGTTTTGACATCCATTTTCAAAACTCATATTCATGGTAAGTTTCTATGGAATGTATTATTCTTATGGATTTAAACATGTAAAATGACAAGATTGTTTCATCATATACAATTCCTTGTTGTTGTCTGAACCCTTTATCTACTAGAATTTGTTAATATGTACTAACATGACCATCCATGTCCACCTTTCTCTTGAATATCATTTTGTACCCAAGATGCTTTACATCAACTGGATCAGCGACGAAACCCGAGACTTGGTTCTGATTCATTGAATCCCCCTCAGAATTCATAACTTTTAGAAATTGTAACGATTTTTAGCTCTTAACAACATTCTTGTAGGATAGAGGTTCCTCAGGGTCCAATAATAATGATTCACCATCCTCGGAGACTATGAAACCAAATCATTCTGGTTCCCTTACCTCTACTGAGCTCCAACAAAATACTTGTGTCTTTAGAACCTCTTCCATGGGAACCTGTGGAACTTGTTCCAGTACCAACTCTTGTGTATCATTAGCATTGTATTCTTTGAAGTCAATATTTTTCCCACTCACCTTTTTTAAGGCATTCTCCCTCTCAATAAAGATGACTTGTTTATCTATAGTCACTTTCTGGTCGGATGGGTTATATAGGTAATATCCTTTATTTTCCTTGGGATATCCTATAATGATACACCTTGAGCCATGGGGTTCTAGTTCATGTCCTAAGAATGCCTAAAAAAATGCATCTCATCCCCATACATGTGTGTATGAAAAAATGGGTTTCATTACATTCCATAACATGGAGTAAATTCCATTTGATTCCTTAATTGGTACTCATATTAATGTGTATGATGCAGTTTGTAATGTATATCCCCAAAAGGAAAATGGAAGATCTTCATGAATTATCATGGATCTCACAATGGCCAAAAAGGTTTGGTTCCTCCTTTCACTAACACCATTCCACAATGGTCTATTAAGATGAGTGAGTTGAGATATAATCCCAGGCTCCAACAAAAGGTCTATGTACCCTTGGTTCAGATATTCTCCACCTTGATTTGATCAAAGATTCTTTATCTTCATACTAAGATGATTCTCTAAATCATTTAGGAATTCCTTAAATTTCTCCAAGGACTCTCACATATACCTCATTAAGTACATATGTCCATATCTACTCAAATCATCAGTAAATGTACTAAATTAATAATATCCACCACTAGCTACTACTGAAAATGGTCCACAGATGTCCTTATTTACCAATCCTAGAAGTTGTGTGGCCCTTTCACCCTATCCACTGAAGGGTGGCTTGGTCATTTTTTCATATAAACAAGAATGGCATATATCATGTGGTTTTAGCACAATATACTGAAAATAAACATCTTGGCAGAGCATTCTCAAGAACTTCTTGTTTACATGACCGAGATGGTGATTCCAAAACTGGGTATTGTATGAGTCCTGAATGTTCATTTCATTATCGTTTTCTAACACATTGTTTTCCTAATTTAATATATAAAACACATTATTTAAATTTCCCATACCATAACATACGTTGATCTTATAATATAATAATCCATTATTTCTAAAAATTGAAATTAAATCCATCCTATATCCAAACAAGATATTAGAGTTGTGTTATTGGTAAAACTAGTTACATAATAATAGTAATGTAAAACCAAAAGAATTATAGTTATAAATGAGAGATATTAATCTCTAACGGCCATCATAGGCAACCTCATGCAATTGGAAGCTCAAATATCAACCTCCCCGCTGGAAGGATTTATATGTATACATGGTTATTGAATTTTAATAATGATGTGATCCTCACATGCTTTATCAAAAACCCAATGTGTAGAAATGGAAATATTACACTTGATTAAAATTCACCTTTAGTGTACCCATTCTTCTGGGTGAAAATTCTCTTCCAGTGGTCTCGCTTTCCACATGGAAAACATACTACCTCTCATTCCTTGACTAGCCTCTGGATCATTCCCTATATATAGGGATGGTTCTTGGGTGATTCAGACCATTTATAAATCCTTGGCCCTTTTCTTTATACTTCATCTTCGAATTCACTATAAGGAATGTGAATTTTTTACGCCCCATGCCTTTATCTACATGGAAAATCATCGTGATATGTTCTCGTATATTCTTCTCATAGTTTCTCATGTGGAAGTTGATAATAATTCTAGAGAATCTCTTGGGTAGTGATGAAAGGATGACATCTATATGCAACTCATCTTGGAAATTAATCCCAATGATGTCCAGGCATTAAATGAATCCAATAAACTTGACTACATGAGGCCCAGCTGGCACATACACTCTGAGATAAGTTGTGAACATATCATTGGAGATCACATATCTCTTTTTCCTCACATTCTCTTTATATAGATCATTATGGTGAGACGTCTTTCTATAAACATCCATGTTTTCATGTTGTATCAAGAGCTCATTGGACATGGCAGGTAGCATAAAACATTGGACATATGTGGCATCTTCCATATGATTCAAATGGAGAGATATTTCCTCTGACATTCATGAAAATTGGTGTATGTGAGAAGGTTTTACTTCTTGAGTCTGGTTAGAAATGATATGTTTGGTGTAATATTTCTTATCATTTCTAAAAATTAAGATGAGAAATAATTTATAACTTTATCATGAAAAAATGAGTCAAATAAATAAATTAATAATGATTAGTCTACCACTATTATATCAAACTACTATAGCCCTCACCATCGAATTTGGAATATTTTGTTGCCGGAATATTCTAGTGTAAAGGATCTATATTTCCCTTGTCATTACCAAAACCTTGGTTGGTCAAGAAATTTGAAATGTTTTTTGATAGGCCTTCTAAATTACAACAATATTAAGTCACAGTTCATTGATTGACTGAGTGGACTCCCTAATCCTGAAATCATTTTATTATAAATTTCCTACACCATTGCTTCGTTGTTACACCATGTCCTACTATAGCAGTCAACCCTTGATGTGAAACATGTCATGTCAACCCAAAACCTCGAATTAGAATTCCCGATAATTGAAAGCACCCCAACTTGGGTTCCTCAAGAACTTTGAACAATGGTTCTATTATTTACAAGATTATGGAAGGTTTTACTGATATAATATTTCCTTGTGGGATTTCATCCATATATTTAAATTTCTAATTTATTATCTTTCCTACATTCTTGTTAAAATTAAGTGCGAAAATATACGTGATTAACCACATCTAAGAAAATATTTATGCATAAGGAGATCTAATTTTAGTTCCATCTTGCTTGTACATTTAGTTAATTAATTGTGTGATCATGACAAAACACCCCCAATACATAAACCATGAAACTTATAGAAATAAAATAAATGGAATAATCATAAACTTGTTCTATTTGTTATCTTTTCTAGCGGTTGATATACTAATGCATGTCCTAGGGGGGAAAAACCTTGAACCTTCTGGGTTCGTGTTTACAGCTTTTCACCTATCCACGGTTTTATCTCCTTCGGTTGGTTTCACATCCGACCATAACATGAACTTATTCCACTATCTTGGGAGCTCCAACCATTACATATGCTTTTATCTCACACTCATATGAGGGGTAAAATTGGTTTTTACAAAAAAATAAACCCTAGGTATGTAGGCCATACATATTAATGAGGAGAAGGATCATATGCCAACAAATTTAATTTAAATAAATTAATTAAAAGAAACCATCCACATACGGAGGTCATGGTCTAGCTCATAATCATACATATATGAAATTTTATTTACATATAAAAAAACTATCATTCGTTTCAATAATTATTATTATTTAAGATAAATCATGCTTGAATCAATTTATTATCATATATAATTAATAATTCCTTTTATCTTAAACAATTTTCATAATTTCATTAAGATTATCATCAATCCAAATTTTTAAAAAAATAAATTCAATTTAAATTATATTTTACGTAACAAGTATCTTGGAGGAAAACCATTGAATTCACGTTCATAAATACCTAATGTGTAGAAATGAACATTACGAAGATGTTAAATTATGCATACAAATATAAAACACCTATCATGTGTTGTACCATAGCTTTGCGCCCACACCATGGTACGTGTCTTAAGGTTTTAAATAATATAATAATAAATTTTTATAAATCTAAATAATTTGGATGAGTACACTTCATGTAGTTCCTACTACATAGAGTGTACTACCATTCACCATCCATCCGATGTATATGCTTGGGGATACGGTGGGAAGATGTACTTCAGAAATCTTTGGAGTACCCAGTGTGTCCAGTGGGCCACACACCATGTAGTATTTGTGTTACATAGTCTCTTGTCAGGAAATCCATGTAAGGGGTACACGGTCCAACCCTAACCTGAAGGGACTACACCCCATGTCTAGTGGGACACATGATGTGTAATCCAGAAACCATGTTCACTTATTCCTCTTCATCACACTTGGTCATAAATTCATAGATAATATTCAACATAAGTCTTGGTATGGTGGACCAGTCCCAATGAATTGAACCTTAACTACACATTATGTACTACTGAATATATGTTGTGTGTTCTAGTTTTGTATGTATAGGATCCTTTGGCACCTTTGGATGAGTTCCCCTATTTTATTTTAATCAAAATTAAATGAAAAGATCATTTCTATAAGGTGAGAAATAAATGAAAGTGGAGGAAAATATCTTCAGATTTAGATTTACAGAACGATTAACATGAATGGAAAATACTAAAATATTAAATATCTAAATCATAAAAAAAATTATAATCATTGATATGACCCCATTTATACCACTTGTAGGGTTCGGGCGTAGCGGTAGCACGTGGATGGGTGTACCCATCTATAATTTTACCGTTAAGAATGATCAATTTGAGATCCGTCACAAGGATAAAATGACAAAACATTAGAATAAAAATAAAAATTAAAGACGAATAAGGAACTCCCGACACCACATAGAGGAACATCATATATTGGTTATAATTATTTTAATTAATAGAATGAAATTCATTAATGGAATTATCTCTCTGATGACCTTTTTGGTAATGATCTAATGTGATTTGTCATCACTTCGCATAATCCAAGTGTAGGCTTCATCTATCAATGATACACATGTGATCCATGTATCACTAGACGTCGCCAAATGGATCTCCAGTTGCTAGCACGGAAGACACATCTCTTGTGATTTCTGCTTTCGATCGACTTTAGAGTTGCTTCCAAAGTTCTCTCCTTGATCCGATGGAGATGGATCTCTCTCATATCTGGAGTGCCTTCTTAGAGGAATGGAATTCTCTCAGGGCTTGATAACTCTCTCTAGATACATTGTTCACAACAACAAATAATGAGTTCACTTAATGAGAATAATTTAATTGGGATTTGTAATATTTGGTATAATGAAATAAAATAATTAACCATATGTATATATGTATTTTATTTAAATATTTTTATTAACCCTTGTCTAATAATTGTGTTTGACAGTTATTATTACATTACATGCACCTTGTGAATTACACCTAATACTAATTAATTTAAAAATTAATATTATTTTTCTCAAATTATTTGAAAACCCACACGGTGTGTATATTAATATAAAATCCATGTTATTTTGATTTTTCCATTTCTTTTATTTATTCCACCACATTTATTAGACCTTGAATAATGAATATTTATTTATTAAAAATATCATTGCCTTATTCGCTAAGAAATATATAATTTTTCCAACACAATATTCTCTCGAATATGTAGTGTCGAAATAATTGAGAATAGTCAACCTTGAATAATTATTAAACCACAATCGAGAATAATATATACACAACTTATTAAATGAATATTTAACCAAGATACATGGATACACTTAGTGTGTGACCGACTTGGCCTCTTTCTCAGTGGCAATAGACGGAGGCAGCAAAAAGTCCAAGGATACCATATAGTAACATGCCAAGGAACCCAGTAAAGATGAAGTTAATATTGTTGTGATGTGTCACCTCCTAAAAAATATTAGCATTTATTGTAATTACTTTGTCTCAATATCTCCAATCAAGTGGGTTGCATTCTAGTGCCATCAACCCAAGTGCTTGATTATTCATTATTTGACTTCCTAGAATTGAACTCGACCATTACTTACTTTGGATATAGATTTATTTAGGTTATATCAATTCCATTAAAGGGACTAAGATATCCACTTCTATTATGGAATAGAAGGGAAAATCATTTCCTGCATTATCTATTTATGCAGTATTAATTTTGACACAACCGTCATATCCTACCTCGCTATGAATAGTGTATCATCATAGTTTTCCTCAATACATTTAATCGTGCGATTTTTAATACCAATTAATAATAATCTTAAATTATAAGGACCAGTACACATACTCATTGGTAGGAACATAAAATTACACTATGAAATGTGGATTTCCTACTAGCATGTGTCATTCTCATAATATCATCCTGAATATTAAAAAGGGAGAAACCCATGAGAAGGTTCCTCTATGTTTTATGAGCCCTCACTCATAATGGCATGAATTATTTGTGTCCATAAAATAACATCATCCGACCATATAACATATATTGAATAATACTGTTATGGATCTTCCAGGTTCACATTATTGTAGGGATCATCTATGACCCTTTAGTGAAACATCTATACTTTGGACATTATCACTTGAATTGTCATGCAAAAGAAAAATCGAGATGTGATACGGTATTTATTAATATTAAAATACATGAATTCAAGTTTATCATAATGTCAAATGTATTTGGTTCAAGACCACCAACTCCAACAAATAGGTAGAATTATTGAGTTACTTGAGGAAATATGTATCAATAAATAAAGAAATAAATGTATTCAATGTATGTGAACAATGTTTGGAATTTCTGAATTCTACTTTAATTGAATGAAGTTAGTTATATAGAAAGATTTTGTCTAAGTGATATTCATTTTATTGGATCTTTGGTTGTGGTAGGGTTTTCTTATATTATTAGGGAATGAGGTTTTTGGATGGGGTGGTTCATATAGGGTTTCTTCTGATATCATCAGTGAAATTATATCTTGGTTCTGAAACATCCCAATTAGCATATTTGTATGATGGTTATTGTTGGTAATAGTGTGGTGTGTTTTCTGGTTTACCATAGGTTATAGTTACACTGATTATTTATAAGGAAGATGGCTATTAAGAACAGTGAAACAGACAAACTCCAAAACTTGTTAGAGGAAACTATAATTGGATGACCAAATGTACTCTATACAGATATGTGGATAAGGCACTTTGTTCATTTTGAAAAATATTGATTATATTATATTAATTAATATGATTATTTTAACTCATTAAGGTATAATAATTCTTCTAATTAAATGAAATGCTTCTATGATTCTCTAGTGGATATTTAAATGTAATATCCCAAGTTTTTCATGAGGTATAGATTTACATTTTAGGTTAAATGTGTGGAATTTATTTTTTTATTATTCCCTAGGCTGGTCCATTTTCCAGTTGGTTTGTTTTTGGGAATGAAAGGGTAAATCAGGCTGAAATCTGGTCACAGGCCAGGTACACGTCGTGTTCTTGGTCTACAAATCATGTACATCATGTACAAGCCGTGTACTTGGCTTTCACGATGTGTAGCCAGTTTGGCTCAGAAACAAATAAGTTGTAGAACATGTCATGTACTTGAGGTACACACCATGTACATTCCAAGAAGGGTTTTTATAAAAGAGGTATTAGCTTATATTATTTTATAGACCATAAGTTTTCTCTGGGTTTTGAACCCAAAGACCATATATTCTAGTTTTTCATGTATATAATCCATCTAGACTCTGATTTAAGCACCTCCAATCACATTCAAACCATATCGATAATTACTCGATTCCTTTTTAGTCATTCTTTATTCATTGGAACAACGTTTTTGCAATTTGGATTTAGGCTCATATGCCCTGATAATTTATTCTTATCGATTATTCATATTTCTTTCTAACCAGGACGAATTAAGAAAAAATAATGGAAAATCTGTCTACTAATGAGGTGAGGTAGGTTGTCTATATTTTCTTTTGGATTTTATGAGTTTTTATTGAGGGTGCGGTTGAAATACCATTTGTCATAAATTACGGTGAGGTCTAGTTTTTAAGAGAGTATCTTGTAGTAGTTGTAGTTGCACATAGTGTGGTTGATCATAGGTACTGTTTAGGTACGTTGTCACCCATTTCTCATTTCAAGATCTCTAGAGTGGTGTTCATTAAGGTAATAGAATATTTATTCCTATTTAAACAACTCGCGGGGTTTGTTATTCTACTGGCCTAGTTAGAGGAAGCATGTTAAAGACATGATAGCTTGAGGAACTAGTTTAGGGGATTTTCATCCACCCTTATCTTTAGATATCATGTTATGCCTCACCTATTTTGGTAGATTGGAATGTTAAAAAGATGATATGGGTGGGTATACCTATATGTAAATTATTTATGACATGTTAAATGGTTTATATGGGAGGGTATACCCATATTCTTATGATAAATGGTTTTCGTGAGTGGTTATACTCATGGCTTGTGTTTGTTGACCTGAGTGGTTATACTCACCTAGTTATAAATTCTTAACATCAATACTTGAATGCTATAATTTCTAATTGAATGGTTTTATATAAGAATTGGATTGCGCTCCTTGGATATGGAACAATATAGTGGATTCCTTGGGTCGATTCTTCCCCTTGGGTCTTGATTATATGGGATGCCTCAGGGTTTGCCACATCGTAGGATCTGGCTTGCTTGGGCTCGCATAGGACATGCTATTACCCTACTCATAGGATCCCAACCAGTTTCTAACCGAGTTTTCACAATAGAAACCCATGGGACTCGATGGGATGCCTTAGAAATGCTCCTTGGATATGGACCCCTGTGGTCCTGATATTTATTACTTGTATGCCATGGTATGCTGACACATTGAATCTGTCCTTCGGGGTCAACAATTCACTATACGACATGGTCGGGGGATGCTAATTCACTATACAACATGGTTGTTGGATACTTTTCACTTTATAAAATATGCATATGTGTTGTAGGATAGAGATGGATGTAAGGCGTGGTCGTGTGACTTGTTTACTTGTAATAGCTTCCTTGTTAAGAGATGACTTTATTTTTCACATATCCTTGAGGAATATTCAGTTGTACTGGTTAAAGTAGAATTATTCCATGGTAATATGCACTTAATTCTATTTTGTTTACACTTTATAGCACCATTGTTGAATTGATGTTAGAATGGTATAGACCTGGGTGGTTTCCTACTGGGATTTTTATCTCACACCCTGTTTGGGACTCCTTGGGGACCAAAATAGATTATATGGTTTGAGGTGATGATACGGGAAAGCGCCCTAGTACAGGTTGGTTACTATGGATTTAGCGAAGAGAAGCATAGGACCAAGTTGAGGCTTTCGATGCAGAGATGCCTTTTGGGTCTTTTGTTATTTTTGTGACTTGTACTGTATTACATTTCCTTGTACTTTATTTGGCTATTTTCAAGGCACTTGTACCATCAGAATCATTTTTTTATATAATACACTTTTGGTTGTTGTTATGTATATTCATATCTAGCTGTATTACTTTCAGTTTCTTATTTATTTATTCACTTCCGCTATTTCATGTTTTTGATTTCGCTAAGATACTGTGGAAATGAGGACATAATCTTCCCCACCAACATACCTAGGCCCTCACTTCCAGTTGGTAGCCTATGGAGTTTGTGGAGATGCACATGAGTCCTTTTGACCAACAGGACTCGAGGAACTATTTCAAGTGGCATCAGGGTCTGGGACATTAAAAAGTTGTGTTAGAGGGTTTTCCTTTTCCTATTTGACTAATTGTATATAGAATTTAGACAAAGATAGGAAAGAAATGGTGTTTAGTAATAAAATATGTCCTATGTATCAACCCCACGTATAGGGGGGAAATTGCATGTAATTGAGTTCTGATTTTATGGATTTGGATATTATGGTTTATTTAATTTCACTATTGGGTGAGGCACTTGATTTCTTCTATTATTATTGATTAAATTTTTTGATTCTATTTCTGTTGCAACCTGATGATATGAGGGTGTACCATCTCATGCATCATATAGACACATGTTATAATCACATGAAATGCATTATGTCATTCCATCTAGGATGCAAAAGACATTTCATGTTGTTGTGATAGTTAATGTTATATTTGGGCCTACTATTTTGTTAGTTGAGTGCAATATACAAAGGTTTTATGTCATCTATCAATTCATACAGAGTATGGGCCCTTATGAATTGGGAAATGATGCACTCGAAGAATGTCAATGCTAAATGAAATTTTTGTATGTATTTCATGAATGGGAGCCATGTTTTTAGTTCATTAGGTATTAGGGGCCCTCAAGGATTTGGAAATTGGAAAAACCATGGTTAAAATTCTTGAATAACAGAATGTGAAATGGAAATGGTAACTGGAATGGTGAAAGAGACATGACAATGATGTGGATTTTGAGAGGTTGAGAGAAATAGTTTCTAGTAGTGCATTGGATGTTCTTTATAAATTTCTAGAATTAGGATCAGGCTATAGGTATGACATTGTTTTTATGAGGGTTCTATCCTATAATAAGCTTTCAGATTTTTTATTCGATTTTGTCCTTTCCTGAGGTGTGCATTAGGCATTGTGGAGACATGCCACCACAAAAACCTCTATTGGTACACCACGATGGAGGTGATGACCATACTATAGAAACGGTGTCCCACTAGCTCTGATTTAATCCTCTTATAGTGCTAGCTAAGGAATCTGAGGCAATTCTAGACACACATGCTGAGGCACAATTCTGCGAGGGTTTCTTTCACTATATGAAAACTTTCCAGGGAGCCCGATGGCTAGAAATGACTATGTCAGATCTGAAACTGGTGTTCCAGCAGCAGTATCCTCCTACATTTTCATTGGATGGTATACCACATGCTACATATCTTTGGTGAGATACTGCGTTATCATTTTTTGAACATCTAGAGATGCCTCTGGAGTGAAGGGTCAAGCTCACGACTTACATTCAATGAGGAGCAGCAGAGCACTGGTGTGATGTTATGAACCAGACTAATGGGCTGCGTAATTTGGGTTGGGATGAGTTCCCAAAATGATTCTATGGATACTAGTATTAAATTATATTAATATAACTATGAGGTTTTTCATTGGCTACATGGAGATCAATGCTATAACAATAAAGAAAAAGTATCCCTTACCTCACATTGATGATTTATTCGACCAAATTCATAGAGCTTCAAAGATTGTCCTTCGATCTAGATATCATTTTTTGTGTGTGAAAAAGGAATATGTTCCAAAGACATCATTTACAACTAGGTACGGGCATTACTAATTTATAGTATTGCCTTTTGGGGTGACTAATGCAGCATTTGTTTTCATGGATCTAATAAACAGAGTTTTCAATGAATATATTGATGACATTGTAGTGGTATTTGTTCATCATATCTTGGTAGACTCCAAAAGCTTTGAAGATCATGAAAATCATTTGCGTATTATCCTGAAGAATCTTAGAAGACATGAATTATATAGGAAATTTAGCAAGTGTGAATTCTGGCTTCATAAGATTTCTTTTCTTGGCCACATTGTCTCTAAGGATGGAATCTCTTTTGATCCTTCTAAGACCAAGGAAATCCAAGAATGTCCATCCCTAATGAGTATAACTGAGGTACGTAGTTTTATTGGTTTAGAAGGTTATTAATGATGTTTCGTCCAGAATTTTTCCCGGTTGGCTAACCCATTAACAAATCTCACACGAAAAGGGGTTAAATTTGTTTGGACAAAAGAGTGTGAAGAATGTTTTGAAGAACTGGATAGAAGATGAGTGAATGCTCTTATATTGACTATACCATCGAGGAATGATGGGTTTTTTATTTATAGTGATCCTTCAAAGAAAGGAATTGGTTGTGTCCTTATGCAGAATGATAGGGTTATTGCCTATGCATCAAGACAGCTAAAACTTCATGAGAAAAACTATCCTACTCATGATCTTGAGTTATCATCTTTAATCTTTTCTTTGAAGATATGGATACATTATCTATATGGTAAAAATGTGAGATATATACCAATCACATATGTTTAAAGTATATTTTCTCACAGAAATAACTCAACATGAGGAAAATAAGATGGCTTAAACTACTCAAGGATTATGATTTCACGATACACTACTGTCGAGGGAAGACAAATAAGGTGGAAGATGCTTTGAGCAGAAAATATCAAGGAGTTTTGAACAAGATGAGAGTTGAAAGGGATCATATTCTCATGGATCTAGTAAATATGGATATGGGAATAACCATGGAAGGTGGATCATCAATACTTTTTCAAATTGTTTCCAAACCATATTTATTAGAAATGAAAAAATGTTCTCAAGCTGATGATGAGGAGTTTCAAAAGAATATTAAGGCTATGAATGATGGGAGATTGAGTGAATTTGTGTATGAAGATGGAATTTTGAAATTTGGTAAGAGACTTTGGGTTCCCGATATACCGGATCTAAAAAGAGAATTTTTGGATGATGCTCATAGTTCCAATTTCTCTATACATCCTGGTAGGACCAATATGTAAAGGGATCTGAAGGAACATTTTTGGTGGGACTACATGAAGAGGGAGATTGCTGATTTTGTGTCACGTTTTATGGTTTGTCAACAAGTGAATACTGGAAGGCAACAGCCTGGAGGAGTCATGCTACCTCTTCCTATACCTGAGTGTTAATGGGATGATTTTACAATGGAATTTTTAATGGGGCTACCAAAGACTCCTAGAAGGAATGACGTAATATGGGTCATTGTTGATCAGTTTACCAAGTCAGCACATTTTCTTGCTATAAGAGAATATTTACCACTTGAACATCTGGAAAAACTATATATTAATGAAGTTGTAAGACTTCATGGTTTACCCCTATCGATTATTTCTGATAGTGATCCCTGTATTACATCAAGATTCTGGAAAAGTCTTTAGAAGGCCCTGGATACTAAACTTAACTTGAAAACTACCTACCATCCTCAAACTGATGGACAATCTGAACGAACAATTCAAACCTTAGAAGACATGTTGAGATCTTGCTCACTTTACATTAAAGGTATGTGGGATCAATATTTACCCCTGGTAGAATTTTACAATAATAATAGCTTCCATTAAAGTATTTATATGGAACCATATGAAGCGTTATATGGAAAGAGATTTCACACACCAACTTGTTGGGATAATGTTAGTGAAAGAAAACAAGTAAGCCCAGAGCCTGTGGAGGAAATTATGGAAAAGGTGAAGGTAATCCAAACCCAAATCAAAGGATCTCAATGTAGGAAGAAGAGATAGGCCAATAACCGAAGGAAGGATTTGGAATTTCAGGTAGGAGATTATGTTTTATTGAAGGTATCTCCATGGAAGGGTGTTATAAGCTTTGGTAAGAATGGAAAATTGACTCCCAGGTACACCAGACCTTTCCAACTTCTAGAACAAATTCAGGCTATAGGTTACCATTTGGCAATGCCACCAAGTCTCTCCAAAGTCCACGATGTGTTCCACGTATCACTGTTGAGAAAATATATGCCTGACCCAACCCATGTACTCAACTATGAAGAATTATAATTGGAACCCGATCTGTCTTATTGCAAAGAGCCTATCAAGATTCCTGATACTAGAGAACAAGTGTTGAGAAACCGGAAAACTCTTCTGATAAAAGTTCTATGAAGAAACCATATGATGGAAGAGGCAACGTGGGCCCTGAGGAACTTATGATGAAGAGCCACCCAATATTTTTATGTAGTAATATTCTAGAAATTTTGAGGATGAAATTATTTGAAGTAGGGGAGAATGTAACACCCCAAGCTTCCATGATATGCTTCTCTTTGAATAATACAGTAGCGTGTGTTGTATGCAACTTCGAGATTCTAACACACGAAGACCAATCAAAGTTGTCGTTATGAATAGTAATACCCACTTTTTAAAATTTTATAAATTTTATCATTCAAAATGAACTTAATTTTTGGATTGGGAATATCAAAATTTTATTAAGGTGAATTTTCGGGACATTTCAAATAACTTTCTTATTTTTATGAATAGTGAAAAATACTAAATTTTATTTAAAAGAAATTTTTTTAATAAAAATAATTTATAGTGTTAAATTATAATTTCTAGTGGTTTTAAAGTATAATTAGATTATATTTTTACCTTTTAATCTAATTTTTTTCATTAGAGGTAATTTCACATTTAAACTGAACATAAACAAGTGTCAATCTTTTGATAGTTATTATTTCTTAAAAACATGCTTTTTGTTTTGACAGTGGAAATTAATTTTAAGTTAATTTCTACCACTTATTTTATTTGAATTTGGAAATATGGATTCCATATTTTGAATTATTGTTTCCTAATTGTGTAAACAGGTAACTTTTATTTTTATATATTTTAAATATTTACTTCAGTAAATACTTTATTTACCATGATTAAAGGGTAAATATAATAAATAAGGGTAAAATACAATATCATAATAACCTTAAATTACCCTAACTTGTGTCCTAATCCTACTGGATGTTAAATAGCCTACCATTTTAATCCTTGGTATTGAATTTGGGAGCCCATGGAGCCACATGGGATTAATAATGACATTTTATATTAATTAATTTAAATTAAAGACAAAAATGACATAAACAAATATCTTTTAGTAAATAAATTTTTACATTGGGTTATATAATTTATCATTTAGACTATAAATATTCTTTAAAAATATAAAAATATTTCCTACATTATTTTATTTTTTTATAATTTTTTCACATCGAATAAATTAAATTATTTATTACACAATAATGATGTTATATTTACCTCATTAATAAATGATTTGAATAAATAAGGTTATAAATATTAAAACAATATACAAAACCTGTCCAGTTGTTGTTGAATTATTTTATTTCTACCACGAGTCATATTAAATTTTTTATTAACGAATATTTCACCTTTTGAAACAGAAGATGTGGTAATAATAAAATAATTTTTTTTAAAATTTCATAAAGAGCCCCTCCTCTCCCTTATAAAAAGCCCTCACTTCCAAGACATTTCTTACACTTCTCAAGACTTTTGGTCATACAAACCCATCCCAAATATCACCCTAAAATCCCTCAATACATTCTAGAGGCCTTACTTTAGTCACAAAGCCAACCTAAGGTTCCCTTTTGATGGAATCAAAAGTAAGAACCCGAAAAATAGATAATAATTTCACCACACTCTTTCATGTTCTTTTCTTCATCCACTTCCTCTTTCTTTGTTGTCACCATTATTAAATAATAACTCCAGTATCTTCTATATAATGTGATGTTATTATAAATATGTTACAACCATATTCATTGTTATATCCATCCTATTAATGACATGTCACCATACGTGCGTATGTACAGCTTACCATCTCCACGTCGTGGTGTAGTTGTTGTTCAAATACACTATTATTTGGATGGGTATAATAGTGATGAATAATTGATTTAAATAATAAATGTAACATGTTAATGATTCTTTATATATTATATACCATCTATTTACATATGTTTTTAAATCAAAGTAATTATATTTTCTCTCGTGCATATGTACGGATTACCGTCTCCACGAACGCGATGAGATTCATTTCCACGTTCACCATTCAACGATGATTATAAAAATATTTATTATTAATAACTATGTAATATATGACATAATAATGATAATTAAAACACATATATATATATATATATATATATTTATTTATTTATTTAAATTCATCTCATTCACTTACTTCCATTCCATACGATATAAAAATAGAAACAACGTTTTTGAAAACGTATGGCCTACCGTCTCCATAAATGATGTTTTCCATTTCATATATCTATCTATTATACATATATATATTCTAAAGATATGTGATATATAAATCATGTTTTATATTATAGAAGTATTAAAATCATGATCTAAATGATACGATCAAGAATAACAAGTTAAAATACGTACGATAAAGAAAGCGATTATTACCCGAAGTGATAATTTAACATGGAAATCAATATTAAATGGGTAGTATAAAATAATAAATGAATAATATATGATATAATAAATATGAATATGGTTCTATAATAATCTAATAACATACAATGGTCATTATATAGGAGGTTAAACATACCCTCGACCAAATGAATGTGCAAGGTAAAGGGTTTTCATCTCACTTCTCATTCCCGTGAGATAAATGCCATAATTACCACTATTTACTTTTGTGTGGTTTATGTACTGACCTTAATTTTAGCCATTCTTTAATACACTTTAATTTGTGTGTATTTACATCCCCATCGTATGATACTACTTTCATGGGGTCTCTGTTTCATAAGTCTCCAAATCGGTAAGGGTTAATTTCACAATCTCTTTAATATCCAAGGTTGTTTTTACGTGAGTATCTACTGGGACATATTTATTAGCCATTTCCATGTTTCATAAAAGAGTTTTCAATGTTATTTTATTTAAGGGAATCTTTTACTAAAACGTCATTTTAAATTTTTTAAAAATTTATTCTTCTAATTCATTCTCCTTAATGTCCATGTTTTCAAAATGGTTTTAAGGATTAATTTATATGGACATGAATGTTTTAAAATGTATAATTCCTTTCAAAAGTATTAAAGTGGTATGGGACACTTTGATTAAAAAATATATTTTAAATGTCTTACTTTATAAATTTTGTGACTTTTAAATGATTTCATGAAACAGGATATTTCTCTCAATGATTTTTACTGATCATTTTCAAATATGTCAACATCCTTTAGGGCATATTATTCTTGATCATAGTTGATCTATTATGATACAAATCATCCATATTATATTGAAGTTTTTTTGATATGTTTTACTATGGATGTGTTATTTTTATACCTTTCATGGTTTATGGTTAATGTTTTGACATTTCGTATTCTAGTTTTAATACGAATGTTTATGTTATGTTTAAACCTTTTCACATGAGGAATGCATTGGACTTAGTAAGTGATGGGTGGAGCCCGCTATAGCTCCTCGATGCATCATTATGTCTCTTGAGACAAACTAGTGTCTTGGCACAAGACCTTGACAAAATCATATTTTTAGTCTTGGCATAAGGCCTTGAATATGTGGTTATGAAAGTCTGGCATTATGAATTCCATCATTATGAAAGTGGCTATTGATATTGCATGTTATTATTCGACCAGTATAATATCCATGTGAGTAATTAAATGGAATTATTTTGATTTTATCTTTTCCATATTATGCTTAATTTCAAGTTTAAATGGATTTTTTCTTAGAATTATGCATTGAGATATATTTTTATGCTTATTTAGGAAAGTTTTTGCTATATTGTTATCCTTACTAAGCATCTGAGCTCACCCCTTTATATGTTTTATTTTTACCAGGATGTGAAGAAGTTAATTATGATTGACTTTCAGGCTTAATCTATGGGGCTTGGATGTTTCTAATGGAATAAATTAGTTTTGTATTTATTTTCAAGTTGTAAAGTTAAACTTATGTATGAATCTTATTTCCAATAATACTAAACTGATCGTTCTTTCGGGAAAAGATTTCATTATGATCATTCCAATGTTACGTAATAATGCACCGACTCTGGGTAACTAGGGTCGGGACGTTACAATATTTCATTATCAACATGTTTTATTTATAAAACAATTACAAAAAAATATTTGAAAATTAGTTTTTACTATTCATATAACTAAATTAAATAATTTTGGAATAATTATCTTATTTAAATAATTATAACACTAAACTGATGTTTCATATAAACATTGGTGTTGCGTGTAACATACACTTAATCTATGTTCCATGTAACGTATGTCATGTCTATTTCATGTGAAAGGAATGTTTAAATTAGTGCATTGTAATTCATAAATGAAAATTTAATATATTCTAGAAAAGGAAAATAAAAACTCATGGTTTTAAAGTTACCTCGACCAAACTGAATAGATTGATGATAAGGAAGATATCAGATTCTAAGAGCCTAATCCTATGGGATTTTGTGGTATGGGAGGACACTCCTCCTGGTTGGAATATAGGAAAATATGAAATTCTCTATTCTCATTTCCTCATAGAGGTTTAACAATACATGAATGAGGAGATGTTGTGAGACTTTCATACCTTAGCTTAGACAGTTCATCCTAGCATCACTATGATGCATTGGTATTTACATCGATAGTGATAGTGGTTGGGTATGAAAAGTAAAGTAGTTAGTTTTTCGTGAGGTCTTAAAACTTTTAGCAGGTTAAGGAGGAACAAAAACAACTAGATAAACTCCTATAGTAATTACCCACCCCTGAGTGGAAATGGGTTGACATCATGATGGATTTCAAGATAGGTTTACAGATTCTTCCATCATGTAATGATTTTGTATTGGTTGTTTTCAATATGATAACATAGGATTCACATTTATTACTACCCAAGGAATTATTTAGTGTTTATTAGCTTGGCAGGTTGTATATTTGTGAGATAGTATGACTTCACAGGGTCTTGGGAACTATCATTTCATGTTGGGACACATGGTTTACTTATCGGTTTTGGAAAGGGATACAGAGGAAATTTAGTATAGAATTGATTTAGATTATAGTATAACACCCCCCCCCCCCCAATAGATTCTCAGTAAGAGAACACAAATAAGGTGCTTGAGGACCTATTGGGAGCATGCATCCTATATTTTAGGGGATCTTGGGAGAGACATTTACCTGTGGTTTAATTACACTGCAATAATATATATCATGAAACTATACAGATGGTGCCCTATGTGGATTTTTATGGTAGTACATGTAAGTCACCCTTATGTTGGTTAGAGGTAGGAGAGGCAGCTATGCTTGGACCTCATCTTGTTCAGGAGACAATAGAGCTGGTTCAGTTTATTCGGAAGCAGATGCCTACTACATAGTCTCATTAAAAAGCCTACATCGGTAACTACTGAGGAACTATAGAGTTTGGTGTTAGGGATATGGTTTTTGGGAATTTATAACTGATGTTGGGACACAGTAGAATCAAGATAAAGGGTGAAATTTCACTACAACATGTTAGGATATTCATGATTTGGGAGAGAGTCGGGTCGATAGCGAATCAGTTGTAGTTACCTCAGAAGTATCGGGATATGCACGACATCTTTCAGGTTTTTCGGTTGAGACATTACTATTTAGACTCATGTCATGTCATTCTTCAAAATGTTTTTGAGCTTCAGGTAGATTTATCCTTTTAAGAGATTCATATTTTAATTTTGGATCAAATAAATAATGTTATTTAAGGATATTCTATTTATTAATTATCTGTCAATTCCAAGTTTAATTGTTGAATTTTAGCCTAATATGAATTTCTTTGGTGGTCATTCAAGAATCGGGGGCATCCAAAGCTAGTTTAGATCTTACAACCCATGTGCTGTCATAAAATAATAATGTCGTGTGGTTAGAGAAAACCATGCAGGGTAGGCCACATGGTTAGATAAAACCATGCGAGAATGGATAAGGAGCTTAGGAACATCGTAGGGTTAGAACAAACCCTAGGATTTGAGCATCACGGTTGTGTAGCCATTTTTAGAATTTTGAAAGTGGTTTTTGGCATTTTTGAACACATTTATTCACAATGTATAGATATACCATGTGTTATTCCCCTTCCTACAGACACTCATGCACAGTTGTCACACGGTTTGTCCAAACCATGTGGCCAATCCATTTAAATCATACATTTGAGTGAAAGTCAAAATTTTCCCCTAATTAAAAATATGTTTCAACCAACATAGTCATTTCTTACTCCTAAGGATAGAATCCTACTCGTGAGATATTCGGTGGTTATTCTTGGAATCAATGGATCTCCATCAATTGGTACAGGATTCAAGAATTGTCTATCACGTTTCATCCATCTTGATAAGATCTCAATTTATTTTTAATTATTATTCATTCTGAGGGATATCGGTTTCAATTTTTAGGTGCAATATAATTTTCCCTATAATTAGTTTCTTTGTCCTTGCTTCGATTTTCTCTTGATCTAAATCAAAATAGGAGTTAATAATGGATGAGATACCAACCATAAATATCAGGTAAGTGTTCTTATACCTTTTATTAAAAATATATGTGTTTATAAAATTTGTATTGTTGTACACCCAATTTCAGTCATATCTTTAAAACTAAATTAAATACATGAGTTTATATTCATAGCCAATGTAATTAAATAATATTCTTAACAATTGTAGGTCGGTTGAGAAACCTAAATTAAATATATCATCCCCTTTGGGTGTGTTCGTTATAATGATAGAAAATCATGGGTAGATCTTTGAAACAAATAATTTTGGGTGTTCTACCTTTCCCATTTCCTTGGTATGTTATTTATAATTGAAATTATAAATAAAATTGATGAATTTGTTTATGAACTGAAATATGTATTGTGAATTTCGAATTCAATTGGATAATAGGAAGGAATATATTGTTATGTTCTATCACCCATGCTATGTAAATACTTGAGAAGCATAAATATATCTTTTTAATGATATTCCCTTATAACTTAAGTGGATTATGTGATATGTAATAGTTTTTTATAATGAGATTCTACTCATAATGATTTTTCCCATGTAAGTATTTTCAAATCAAGACCTATAAGCTTGGTCAATACCATGAGTCACTTTTTGGGGGGAGATATAGGTTGAATTTTCATGGTTTCGACCATGGCATGTTAAATAAAATTGAATAAATTATATTTTCGATTAAATAAATATTTAAACATGGTGACACATGGATTCAAATGATAATTCCATTGAAAAACTCTATTTTCTTTGGCCTTGTTTATGCCTAAGTGATACTTAGACTCCCTATAAGACTTCAAAGGATATACTTTGAGGCTTTATTGTTATATATCGAGTGATACGTGGATTCATATTAAAATTCCACGGATGGAGAAAATGTGTAATTTATCATATCTATACCAGTGATAATTGGGCTCTCTTAGTGGATTGTCGAGGACAAACTCGAGTTGTAGTGACTTTATACCACACCTTGAGTAATGCCAAGGTTCTTGATAGGTTCTTCATAGATAAGATGGTGGGGTGTTAGTGTATATTATAACTAGAGTTTGACTTTTATTTTATCTTTAGAATTCGATGGTTGGGATTAGGTTTAAAATTGATTAAAGAATGAAATGAGTTATATGATGCATCTTCCAATCCAAATCATAGGGCTGAATTCACTATTGTTTTACACTTTATGGATCGTCTGTTTTGGAATCCTTGATCATGTTATAATGGAGGAAACCAGGCTACACGTTGGGTCACAAGATTTCATTAAACATGATTGAATTGTTAATTGAGCATTCTTATAACTGACACAAGTCAAACTTTCAAATATATGACTTCTTTATTTAATGGAATTGAAGTGATTTTTTTTTAAAATGTGAAACTATACTTAGAGGATTCTTACTTTTGAGTACTTCATTTACTTGTTATATTTGTCTAATAGACTATATATATATATATATTCTCTAACTAATTTTAATATAACAATGGGTGGTTACATAATGGTATTATGTATCACAAATTGAATGGTCCACCTTTGGGTACCCAAAAAAACTATATGATTGGGGGTATTGATAAGGTAAAGCACTCTTCTATATGTCTTTTGTTGTTACTTAAGAGAAGAAGTATGCGATAGAACGGAGGATCGCGATGCTAGCCGGATGAATTTTGGACGTTTTTAATTTTATTTCTTGTATTGAATATATTCCTTATATACATGTTATTGATTCTTTATTAGAGACACATGACATGTATTATCATCTTTGAATGTGAGCTTCCTTTTGATATTGTTATATAATCTTTTTGAGTATCTATTATCGGTATCATTTTTGGATTCTCTTAATTCTATGTTATTGATATTCTATTATACTACACTCTAGTGATGGGGGCATATTTTCCCCATGGACACACCGAGGAGCTCTCTGCTAGTCGAAAGCCTTTAGAGTTTAGGGATTTTCTCTTGAGGGCATGTAACCAACAGGGGTAAGGGCACTGTTGAGTGGCTTCCGAGTCTGGGATGTAAACTTTTCGTTTTGTTAAAAAATAATAAAAGAAATTATCCCAATTTTAGAAAATTTATTTGAAAAAGTGAAATTCATTTTTTTAGTTTCAATGAAATTTTTTGAGATTTTTCTGTAAATATAAATTTTCTTATCAATTGTAAAAAAATAGATATTTTTATAAAGAACAACATTTTTATTTAAAGAATTAAAAAGCTACATTTTATTTTGTGTTGTTTTTAAAAGTAAAATTACTACAATTAAATATTTATTAAACCAATATAGTACACTTTAATATGTTCATTATTGAATTATTATAATAAATATTCTATAATTATGAAACTTTTCTCTTTGATAAACTACTTTATTGATACATCTGTGGGTTAATTTTAATCTAAATCTGACCAATTCATTGAATTTCATTAGTAAAAATACATTTTATTTCTATAATAATAATAATTATTATTATAAAATATGGTCAACTAAGTTTTTTTTCAAAATGAAAAGTAATAACAGTAAAAAATTATTATCACGGTTCTAGATAAAATAGGTTTAGAATGAGTTAAACAAAAAACATAAGGGATTAAATGACATATGAACTATATAATTCTTATTTATGACAATATTTAGAAATTACATTACCTAAATAATTAGAATTATTATTTTTTTATCATTTTATATTTTTAAAAATATATATACACAATTTTATTTTTGAAAATTCCAAGTCGGTCTGCTCCGCCACTTATAAAAGGGGAAACTCTCACATCTCCTATCCACACATAAAAAAACACTATATTTATAAAAATACCTTCCCATATATCTTACCTACATACATACATAATTTGTATTGGTCTTATTGTTATTATAAAATCCTCCTAATAATGATTTAGGTAAAAACCTAAATAGATTCTTTGAAAAAGAGGTAAAATTATTAACCATGTTTTTTATTTTATTCATTCTTCAAAATCCATAAAAAATTAATCAATAATAATATATAGTAAAAAAGTGAATCCCATATACAATTATTTCATTATTTAAATGGAATAACCTAATATTATCTCCTCTTCTATCAAATGGAAAAAAATTGTGAAATGTGTGTAAGGCGGACTACAGCCTCGCAAACCTATGTAATTTATTTTCAATCACCACTTCTCATAGAAAGATAAAGTGATGGATTAAAAGTTTATATATGTCTCTTGTGAAATTATTATACTTATTGAATTATAAGATCACATATTCCTTCTTCATTTCCATTTCATATGGAATACGATTGCATCGCTCGTGTGTAAGGTGGATGCCTCGCTAAATAATGTCATTCAATTTCCACTTATGCTTTTAATAGAAGGTAATAAGGATAAATTTAATTCATATAAGTGATTTATATGAGATAATAATGAATATTAAATGAAATATTTTATTTACCTTCATATTTTTCATTTGTCAAGAAAATGGAAACAATGTCCATGCGCACGTACGACATATGGTCTCTATGAACATTGTAATTCTTTTTCATGTATCTAAATTCTATGAATTACTCTAAATATAATATATATGTGTATGATATTTATAACATGGTTAAATTTTGTATATGATTTAACCATGAACAATGTAAAAGGACTGAAAATACCAAACCAAAACATACATGAAAAAATGGAGCAATTATTAACAAAAACGTGATTCTAACATGGAATTGTTAATAAACAGGAAATAAGTGATCATCAGTAAATGATATATAGTATCATATATATAGATATTTTTCTTTAATATATTTTTAATTAACCTATATTTATTATATAGTATGTTCAATCATCTATTAGGAATGTCTAAACTTATGGTAAGTGATTTCTAGTCTCTCTTTTATTTCTAGGAAACATATTACATATTCACCCCTAGATTATTTTATATAGTTTATATACAACCCCTTTGATATTATATTTCATGAGTATAATTATTTTAATGATATTTAAAGTTTAATTTTATGATTTTATTTCATGGATCTTATGACTCAAAATTTAGGGAAGTAGTAAGGGATTTATGATACAGTCTCCTTGTTTATCTAGTTTTTATATGATTATTCTTTTGAGGATTAAATGTTATAATATATCTCTAAAAAAAATCATCGGTAATATTATACTCTGGTAATTTAATGAAAATTAATTTTTTCACTTTCCGTTTCTTCCCTTTACATACTCAAGAGTACAAAATAATCTTTTTGAGGAAACCCGATTTTATTTCTCTATTTGGTCAAAAATCATTTTTCCTACATCTCCAAGTTTTCTAATAAAATTAATGAAATTTTTAAATATTCAACAAATATCTTTAAAAGTAATTTTTAAAAATGTTTTAATTTTTTTCAAAATTGTTTTTAATGAATCATTTAATAAGTTTTTTAATGAGGTGCTTTTTATTTTTATTGAAAATGTGGAAGAAATATTTATTTTCAATGAATATTATTTCCACAATTTTATATTAAATTATCATTTTAAAAAGGTGATTTTTAAAGTGGAAAGGATATTTTTCTCAAAAAATGGTCCAATTGATATTTCAAAATCATTTTCTCTCAATGTTGACATCGTTATTTTAGTTATGATTTATGGTGGTTATAATCCATTGATGACATCTCTATTATTTCTTTTTATGGTTGATGTTAATGAAGACAATATGTTTATTAAACCAGTTTATTTTCCATGAGTTATACTATGATGGAATGTTCATAAAACGCATTACATTTTAGGGGTTATGATATAATAAATGTTTTTTGATCTTGTGGAATGCATATATATCATATCAGTTATGTGATAGTGTTTACATTAAAACCTAGGATGGTGGTTACATTATAAACAAGAATGGTGGTTATTAACAAACATGTATAGTGGTTCTGTTGTAACTAAGGATCATGTTCATGTTTTTACCAAGGATAGGAGTGACCTAAATATTCCTCCAATGAATTTGGTATTGGTGGATAACTCATGAGATTACAATGTTCAATTTAAACCCAATTTATTATTCAAATTTTTATGTGTAGACCTGTCATTCATGTCCATAAGGTTATGTGGGGACCTAATTCCATTTTCTTAACATAATGACTGAACCTATTTTTATTCATAAAAGATCACCATGTTATAGGCTCATATGTATGCCATAACTATATGTTTTATGAAAATTCCATATTATCCTAGATCATGTTCTTTGATTATTTATGATTCATTTCTTATGAACTTCCATAATGTTTTCCCTGACTCATGTTTACGATCTATGATATGCAGGGTGTGGTATTAAGATGATATTATGATGTTATTATAAGCTTTTTTATTTTATATAGTTATCTTTAATGTTTAACCTTACTAGCTTTTGATCTCACCCTTTATTATGTTTCATTTCCCCAAATTATATAGAAAGGTCTTTATTTGGGTATGTCTATGATGTTTACTATGTTGGAATGTCATATGGAAAATTATGAAGATCTTTTATGAAATAAAAAGATTATTTAGCAAGTCTCCAAAGACACTAAGCCTTTATAGTCCTTGTACATGTATTTAAAAAATATATTGAATTCGTATAAAATAATGTAATTTTTATGTATGAAAACACCGGGTTTCTAAAGTTTGTATTAGATAAACATTTAGCTAACCATTGTAAATTAAGATGAAAAATCTTTAGGGAGTACCGATAGGATAATCGTAGTCACTAGGGAACATCCAATATTATTTTAAATAAATAAGTGTGGATTTCCAAGAAATCAAACTGATGTTCATATAATATAGGTGGATGTGTCTCCAAACCGATTTACCTAGGTGTAAAACCATGAAAAGGAAGTATTAATTTGACAAGATCATCATTTGGTTCACAACAACCAGCATTTCTGCCCTCCTAGTTTGAGACACCCAGGGGATATTCATGGGTTAATTCACCATTCCTTTATGAACCATTGTAAATTATTTAAATATATTATGATCACACATCAAATAAGTGAAACCTGTTTTTTCATAGACTAATATTAAGGATTAAATATTAAGAGAAACTATAAATCATTTATCATTATTTCATGTATTCTACTTAATAATATTACATACACTATTATTTTTGGTTTTAGTTAATCGATGAAACTTAAAGTAAATGTGTTGATGTTGATTTCAAGACAAAATGAAATGATTTTACTCTAGAGAAACCAAATGTTATTGGATTTGAAATGTAGAATCTTGTAACTATGCGCACACAACATTCTTAAGCTATGAATCATGTCGAACTTCCAAATGAATAAATGAAGGGAAAATGTTTTGTTGAATCCTTCATGAGGTTATGTCCACATTCTATTAAAGGTTTTTTTAATCCACCAGTTTTTGTGAAATGGATTGGTAACACTAAAAATAAATTTTCAATTATTTCGTTTTTTTATAATGAAATTTTAATTTTGGTTTTCTATAATTTGTAAGGTGATGTGGATCAATGGTGAAGTCTTACCAATAATATGTGAAAATAAGAAAAAATGTACACCATGGAGTGGATTTTAATAGATGATTTTTCATTAAATAATTTCCTTATATTCTTCATAAGAAATTTAGAAAAAAGTACTTTTATCTTAAAAATATGTATAATGAATCTATTGGTACCAATTATGTAACACCACAAGATTTCATAGTACGTTATCTCATTAAAGTAATTCAATAGCTTGTGCTACATGCAACACCAAGTTCGAGCGCACCACAAATTACTAAACTAACCATTCAAAAAGCCGTTATGAATATTATTAACTTCATTTTGAATCTTTAATACTCTATAAAATTTTAACATTCATATTATGTGTTTCTTAGACATAATATAAGAACAAATTCATTTTTTAGATAAAATAAGAATTTTTTCAAAGATGCAATTTTATCGTCTTTTAATGGAGAACCATTTTTAAAACCAATATTTGACACATATATATATTCAATTTCATGAAATTAAATTTTTCTTTAGAATTGGGACAAAAAAATAAAGTATAGATAATTTTTTTTACTTTTCTGATAACTTTTAGATTTTGAGGAATAGTGAAAAATACTATTTTTTAATTAAAAACAACTTTTTTAATCGAAATAATTTATACTGATAAATTATGAATTTTAATGGTTTGGAAGTTGAATTATATTTTATATTTTTCATTTTATATAATTTAGGTCATTATAAGAAATTTCACATTTAAAGTTGACATAAACACATGTCAATCTTTTGATAGTTTTTACCTTTTAAAAACGCACTTTTTGGTTTTGACAAGAGGAATTAATTTTAAATTAATAAATTAAAATTATATGTTTTCAATTTGATAAAATAGAATTCATTTTTTAATTCATAATATCAAAATTATCTTAGGGTAAATTTTTGGTATTTTTCTAAAAACATTCAATTTTTGATGAATAGTGAAAAACACTACGTTATTATTTAAAACTGACATTTTTTTAAATAATTATTTATTTTATTTTAATTTATTTTAAGTAAAAATATATATTTAATTTCTATATAAGTTTAATGTAATTAATTGGAGTCATTTTATAACAAGTTTAGATATATAAAATTTTATCGATCTTTTTACACTCTTTTACCCACCTCGTTGGAGAATTTTCAAATCTCCATAAAACGTAATTTTAATGCTTCTACGAGTTGAATTTAAAAAATCTGAGATGCAAGGTTAATATCATTTAGTATAATTTGGTTCAATAAGATGAAAATAATTTTTGGTGACTAGTAACTTTTGACTTTTATTTACAACGGTTAAACGTAAATAGGGTAATTAAGGGTAAAAATGATATCATAATTACCCTAACACATGTCCTAATTCTATCGGATAACAATAATTCGACCAAAAACAAACTTAGGAAAAAAATATTACCCCCTTTTGTCCACTTGGATTAGATTATGACATTTATTATTATTTTATTTGAAGAATAGTTAAAAAAGTTAAATTCAATGTTTAATAACTAACTCATTTTTAATAAAGAGTTATACATAATATAAATTCGACTATATATATTAATTAGAAAGCTAAAATATTTCCTACATAATTATATTTTATTTATAATTTTTTGACATTATATAATTTTATTTATTTATGACACAATGTGGACGCAGTAATTACCTTAATAATGAAATATTAAAATAATTGATATTATAAATATCTCAATAATTGTAATTTGAGACTTTTGATGAATAACACTAATTTTATAGGTTAATATTATATTTTAGGATTTAACATATGAATTTTTTTCAAAGTAATAAAGTTTTTTGGACTTTAATAAAAATCATTTATTAAATAATTTCAAAATTGACATAATTGAGTTTTTAAAACAAATTCTATATTATTGGTTGATATAATATTCCTAAAAATATAAGGTTAAATTAAAGGGCCTTAATAATATTATATATGTCATTAATGAATCTATTGGGATTCTATTAGATGTTTATAGTAAGTGTATTAACCATATAAAATTAAAATAAAATGAGACATATTAAATGTCAAACTATTTAACTAAGAGTTAAATCTAAAAGATAAGGTTAATATGTTGACATAAACGTGTCTAAAAACTATTGGTTGAGATTTCTTCGACCCATACACAACTGAGGCTTTAAATAATTCATTTTTTATCCACTAGAAATCGAAAATGATTTTTTTATAAAATAATATTTCAAGCTTTTCTTACAGTGACCCTCACCTCTCTTATAAAATGGTACTTCCCCTTCTCTTAATTTCACACCTCCAAAGCCTTTTTCTCGGTGAAACCCTGCCCAAATATCCTGCCAACTTTACTCCCTTCATCTTAGAGGCCTTCCTTGGGTCATGAATCCTACCTAAAGAGTCATTCTGATCAAATCAAAAGGAAGAACCTGAAGAAGAGGTAAATATTTCATCATCACTTTCAAGTTATTTTCTTCTTCCACTACCTCTTTATTTGTTGTTTTCAATAAAAAATATTAAATCTAGTATCTTCTATATACTTTTATGTTATTATAAAAATGGTACAACCATATTCATTATTCTATCCCTCCTATAAAAGACAAATCCACCATACGTGCGTACGTACGGATTACCATCTCCACGTAGTGGTATAGTTTGTTATTCAAGCACTTAATTATTAGGATGGGTATAATAAGGAGTATAAATGATGAAAATAATAAATATAACATTTTAATTATTCTTTATATATGATATAACATCCAATTACATACGATTTATCCATCAGTATAGTGATATTGTCGCTCGTACGTACGTACAGATTACTGTCTCCACAACGCGATGAGATTCATTTACACATTCCGCATTCAACAATGATTCTAAAATATATATCATTAATAATTAATTAATATATGAAATAATAATTCTACTGGAGATATATATATATATACTTATATATATCTTATTCACTTAGTTCCGTTCAATACGATATGAAAACAGAAACAGCTTTTATGCGTACGTACGACATACCGTCTCCATAAATGGTGTTTTCCATTTCATATATACGTCCATTATACATATTTATATTCTAAATATATATGATATATAAATCATGTTTTATATTCTGGACATATTTAAATCATGATCTAAGTGATACAATCAAGAGTAACAAGTTAAAACATGTACAATAAAGAAAGTGATTATTACCCAAAATATTAATTTAACATGGAAATTATTATTAAATCGGAAGTATAAAGTCATAAATGAATAATGTATGTTATCATAAATATTAATATGGATCTGGTATAATTTAATAACATACTGCAGTCTTTATACAGTAGGATAAACGAACCCTCTACTAAAGTAAAGTGCAAGGTAAGGGTTAATTTTACAATCTCTTTACTATCCGAGGATGTTTTTATGCAAGTATCTAATGGGACATATTTAATTTCTATGTCCAAGTTTCATAAAAGAGTTTTCAAAGAGATTATATTTTGGGTACATTTTACTAAAACATCATTTTAAATGTTTTAAATATTTATTATTCTAAACCTTTCTCATTAATGTCCATGTTTTTAAAATGGTTTTATGGATTTATTTATATGGACATGAATGATTTAAAATGTTAATTCCTTTAAAAAGTTTCCAAGTGGTATGGGATAATTTGATTCAAAACTATTCTTAAATGAATTCTTTTATATGAATTCTAAATGATTTCATGAAAAAGGGATATTTCTCTCAAAGATTTTTACTGATCATTTTCAATTATGTCAACATCCTTTACTAGATATTATTCTTGATCAAGGTTGATATATTATGATACAAATATTTTTTATTACATTTAATGTTTTGTGATATGTTTGACTATAGATGTGTTATTTTTATATCATTCACTATTTATGGGTAATGTATTGAAATTTCATATGCTAGTTTTAATACGAATTTTTTTGTTATGTTTAAACCTTTTAATATGTGGAATGTGTTGGACTTAGTGAGTGATGGGTTAATCCCTCTATACCTCCTTGATGCATCGGTAGATATCATGAGACAAACTAGTGTCTTGGCACAAGGTCTTGACAAAATCTTATTTATAGTCTTTGAAAAAGGCCATGACTATGTGGTATGAAGACTGGCATGATGCATTCCATCATTATAAAAGTGGTTGTTGATATTGCATGTGATTATTCTTCTAGTAGAATATCCATGTGAATAAGTAAATGGAATTATTTGATTTAATATTTTCTATATTATACTGAATTTTATGTTGAAAAGGTTTTTTTTATTATAATACATTTCCTTAAATGTTTATGTTTACTTATGAAAGTTTCTGCTATATTGTTATCCTTACGGAGCATATGAGCTCAGCCCTTTCTTTGTTTTACAATTCCCAGGATGTGAAGAAGTATTTTATGATTGATTAGTAGGTTAAGCTAAGGGATTAATGGCATTCTCAACAGATCATTTATCTGGTGTTTTATTTTCAAATGTGTAATGTAATGTTCATGTATGTAACCTATTTTCCAAGACATCTAAACTAATCGGTCTTTCAAGACTTTATTCCTTGTAATTATGCCAATTTATTAAAATAATGCACTGACTCCCATAACTGGGGTTAGGGAATTATAGTTGGTATCAGTGGAAGTTTAGAAATAACATTAGAAACTACATTTAGAAAAACTCTGATTAGATAACACCACCCTATGATAGACATTGAGGATTAGTATAGAATAACTTCCTATAATTTTGATACTGTAGTGATTTTGTGAGTTTTCCAAGAAGTACATCCCAGTCTAGATACGAGCAGGTAGAGACGGCACTTGCATAGATGTACTTAGAGGTAAAACCCAAAAACACTACTTTGATCTAGACTCTAATGGGAATTTGTACATGACAGTGGGCCCTGCTACACTCTTGGTTATGACACTCTTGGGTGATATGCTTAGGATAATTCTCATTTTATATACAAACCACTATGAAGGTTTTATGAGTATATACCTCCTCAAAGAAAACATTTTTATGATTATGGATTATATCCATATACTGTTCAATTTATGTTAGGTATTTTAAAATTTTGGAATTATGAATTGTGATTCATAAATTGACCTAATGTATTCAATTGTTTAGAAATGGAACCCAGTAGAAGGAATGAGAACTCCAGCTATACGTATGATCCAAAAAGTAAGAAGGATCATATATTTCATGGTATTAAGCTAATATATATAAGAAAAATAGTATCCCACTTATTCTCAACATATAAATAAATGGTATCATGTGTTAATAATATAAGTAAATAATTCAATGAGTCATATGTCTTTGAAGGTAAGAAATAGAATAAAACGATGGTAGAAAGAATGATGGATAAAGGGAAGAAGAGAAATAAGGATTTTCCCCTATGCGGTAATTGTGGAAAGAATCACCTTGGTAAAAGCATGAATGGAATGGGAGTTTGTCATAATTGTGTAGAAAAAGGACACCAAGTACGTGATTTCAAAGGTAAGAAAAAGGTTTCAAATATACAATTTTTTATCTGCAATGAGTTGGGACACTATGCGAATCAATGTCCAAATAATCATAGTATGGCCTAAATGATTCTATTTGATAATAATCAAGTTATGATAGTACCACAGATGAAGAGGAATGACTAGTGTTATTATGTTGTTATTAAATTATTTTTTCATTTGAGTGTTGTATCAATGATGTACTGGTAATATAAATTATAGAGTATATAAGGATTGTATGGCAGTTCTATTTCATTAAGGACTTGAGATTGTGTTGAACAAAGAAAAGTGACTCAATGGAAAGTTAAACTTTTTGGAAAATACATTGTTTAAGGAAAGAAAAACTTTAATATGGTCCTGATACTGATGTATTGATTTTGGAATAAGAGATGATTGATTTATTATATTGGATATTATTAACATCCTTGTAACTTTTTAACGGTTTTTTATACCATCATTGTTAGAGTTTATAACATTTCTTGGATATAAGGCGTATATCCAGTATTCTATAAAGAATAACGAAGCATTAATGTAATCAATACAATTATAAGATAATTCAGGGTGTTACCTTTTTTTAAAAGAATACATGATGAACGTATTCACATGTTATTAAGTGGCAAAAAGGATCTTTATTGTGTTTACCTTTATTAAAAAATTTGGACTGTTAGTTTGGACAGAAGTATTTTGGATAAATCTAAAGGTTGGAATCGATTAGGTTTCGCATTGGATTCTATTGTTAAGGTAAAATAATTTCTTGAGATTATATTTTGATTGTCATAAAAAGGACAACCCGGAGGTAAGGCCATAACCCATCGCATTCAGCAAGGCTGCAAGACTTGAAACTGCAACCGAAGGGTGACAAGGGTACACCACCTACCAGTGGACTTCACGATTTCCAAGTTTGTATAATGTATTTTTTAAAATAGTCTGGAAAATAAAAATAAATTCACTTGTTTAACCCTATACAATTAGGATAAATAGAATATTTTTTAATTCTATTATCTTTTTAGTGAAAGATGAGTTTGAGGTAGAAATTAGTTGAAGGGTGAAACTCTACTTGTCAAGTATATTTTTTTCCTCTTTTTCTAGGAATAAATTATTTCTTAAACTATAGGGATTGTATCTTAAAACCAAAAATGTGTTATCCTAACACCTTAGGTTTTATTGAACTAATTAAAATTTACATCATCTTAGATTTATGGCTTTGAAGCCCTAAATTTTACACTTGATTGTGATTGAAGACCTCAATCACTCCCTATAAATATTTACATTTTTCTTCAAATTATGTGTCTCTAATTTACACCAATGTTCTCCTAATCGGGATCATAATTTGGTGGTGACTTTTTCATTTCTCTCTCCCTATTATTAAGTGTAAATTTTGTTAAACTAATTTTTTATGTGGGTTTTCCACAATGGTATTTTTAAATTTTTAACCTTTTCGAAAAATAATTTCAAATTTTGAGGATGAAATTTATTTCATGAGGGGAGAATTTAACACCTCAATATTTTATAGTACTTTATCTCATTAAAGTAATTCAATAGCTTGTGCTATATGCAACACTGAGTTCGAGCACACCACAACTTAATAACTTAACAGTTCAAAAAGCAGTTATGAATAGTATTAACTACATTTTGAATCTTATATACTCTATATAATTTTAACGTTAATATTATGTGATTTATAAACATAATATGAGAACAAATTAATTTCTTTCAGATAAAAGATGTATTTTTCAAACGATGCAATTTTACAGCCTTTTAATGGGGAACCCTTTTTAAAACCAATATTTGACACTTCTATATATTCAATTGGATGAAATTAAATTTTTCATTATAATTGTGACAAAAAAATTTGTTTTGATAAATTTTTGGTACATTTCTCATAACTTTCATATTTTGATGAATAGTGAAAAGTACCATGTTTTAATTGCAAACAAATTTTTTAATCGAAATAATTTATAGTGATAAATAATGTATTTTAATGGTTTGTAAGTATAATTAGATTATATTTTTATCATTTAACACAATTTAGGTCATCATAAGTAATTTAACATTTAAATTTGACATAAACACATGTCAATTTTTTGATAGTTTTTTCCATTTAAAAAACTCACATTTTGGTTTTGACAGTGGGGATTAATTTTAAATTAATAAATACAACTTCAATTTTTTTAATTTGGTAAAATTGTCTTCATTTTTTAATTCTTAATATCAAAATTATCTTAGGGTAAATTTTTGGTATTTTTATTAAAACTTTTAATTTTTGATAAATACTGAAAAACATTGTGTTATTATTAAAAATAGACATTTTATTTAAATAATTAGTTATTTTATTTTAAATTATTTTAAGTAAAAATATATATATAATACCTATATATGTTTAATGTAATTCATTGGAGTCATTTTATAATAAGTTTAGATATATAAAATTTTATCGAACTTTTTACAGTCTTTTACCCACCTCCTATGAGCATTTTCAAATCTATATAAAACATAATTTCACCGCTTTTGTGAGTTTAATTTAAAAAATACGAGAGAAATGGTTCATATAAGAAAGTAAAATGTGGTTCAATAAGATGAAAATAATTTTTAGTGAATAGTAACTTTTGACTTTTATTTGCCATGGTTAAAAGTATATAGGGTAATTAAGGGTAAAAATGATATCATAATTACCCTAACACTTGTCCTAATTCTATTGGTTTAGTATAATTCCACCAAAAATAACCTTAGGAATAAAATATGACCCCCTTTGGTCCAATTGGATTAGATTAGGACATTTATTATTATTTTATTTAAAGAAGAGTTAAAAGAGTTAAATTCAATGTTTAATAACTAAACCATTTTTAATATAGAGTTATAAAAAATATAAATTCGAATATAAATATTAATTATAAAGTTAGAAATATTTCCTACATAATTATATTTTATTTATAATTTTTATATGTTTAATAATTTAATTTATTTATGACACAATGATGACGGAGTTATTACCTTAATAATGAAATAATTAAATAATTGATATTATAAAT
The DNA here is from genome assembly GCA_963277665.1 of Viscum album. Lineage (NCBI taxonomy): Eukaryota > Viridiplantae > Streptophyta > Magnoliopsida > Santalales > Viscaceae > Viscum > Viscum album. The sequence continues at coordinate 1,232,045,141 of OY728120.1, forward strand.
ATCCAAATAAATGTAATTTGAGACTTTTAATGAATTAAAAAAAATTCAAGGATAATATGACATGTCAGGATATAACATATGAATTTATTTTGAACTAATATAGTTTTTAGGACTTTAACAAAAAACTATTTATTAAATAATGTCAAAATTGACATAGTTGATTTTTTTAATACAAATACTATATTATTGTTTGATATTATATTCCTAAAAATCTATGGTTCTGAAAAGGGGCCTTAATAATATTATATATGTCATTAATGAACCTGTTGGGGTTCTCTTTGATGTTTATAGTTATTTTGTTAACTATATAATATAAAAATACAAAGAGATATGGTAAATGTCAATCTATTTAACTAATAGTTAAATCTAAAATATATGGTTAATATGATGACCTAAACCTGTATAAAACCTATTGGTTGAGAGGTTTTTGAACCATCCTCACATTATCCTTTAAATAATTCATTTTGGAGCCGTTATAAACTGAAAATTATTTTATTATGAAATAGTATTTCAAGCATTTCCTAAAGTGACCCTTGCCTCTCTTATAAACGGGCACTTCCCCTTCTCTTTCAAGTTCTTTTTCTTCTTCCACTTCCTCTTTCTTTGTTGTTTAAATTCTAAAATAATAAATCATTTAAATTCTATATACTATGATTTTATTATAAAAATGGTACAACCATATTCATTATTCTATCCATATTATAAATGACAGGGTCGCCATATGGGCGTACGTGCAGATTATCATCTCCACGTTGTGGTATAGTTTTTCGTTCAAGCACTTCATTATTTGGATGGGTATAATAATGATTATAACTAATGTAAATAATAAATATATCATTTTAATTATTCTTTATATATTACATACGATCCAATTACATACTATTTCTCCACCAATATAATTATATTGTCTCTCGTGCGTACGTATGGATTACTGTCTCCATGATGCTATGAGATTCATTTCTATATTCACCATTAAACAATTATTATAAAATATATATCATTAATAATTAGGTAATATATGACATAATAATTCTACTAGATATATATATATATATGTATGTACTTACATATATCTTATTCACTAAGTTCCGTTCAATACGATATGATAATGGAAACAGCGTTTATGCGTACGTATGGCCTACCGTTTCCATAAATGGTTTTTTCCATTTCATATAAAAATATATTATACTTATTTATAATATAAATATATATGATATGTAAATCATGTTTTATATTCTATACCTATTTAATTCATGATCTAATTGATACAATCAAGAGTAACAAGTTAAAACACGTATGATAGAGAAAGTGATTATTACCTGAAATGTTGATTTAACATGGAAATTATTATTAAATGGTTAGTATAAAGTCAAAAATTAATCATGTATGATGTCATACATATTAATATGGTTCTAGTATAATTTAATATCATACTATGGTCTTTATATAGGAGGTTAAACGTACTCTCGACTAAAGGAAAGTGCAAGGTTAGGGCCAATTTCACAATCTCTTTATCATCCGAGGTTGTTTTTACGCAAGTATCTACTATGAAATATTTATTATACATTTCCATTTTTCATAAAATAGTTCTCAAAGGGATTATTTTTTAGGTAATTTATACTATAACATCATTTTAAATGTTTTAAAGATTTATTCTTCTAAACCATTCTCATTAATGTCCATGTTTTCAAAATAGTTTTAAGGATTTATTTCTATGGACATGATTGTTTTAAAATGTTAATTCCGTTCAAAAGTTTCAAAGTGGTATGTGAAACTTTGATTAAAAACTATATCTTAAATTACTTCTTTATATGAATTTTAAATTATTTCATGAAAAAGGGATATTTCTATCAATTATTTTTACAGATCATTTTCAACTATGTCAACATAAATTACGGGATATTATTTTTGATCGAGGTTGATTTATTATGATACAAATCATCCATATTGTATTAAATGTTTATTGATATGTTTGAATATAGATGTGTTATTTTTATACCATTCACGGTTTATGGATAAAGTATTGACATTTCGTATTCTAGTTTTAATACGAATATTTATGTTATGTTTAAACCTTTTCGTATGAGGATTGCATTGGACATGGTAAGTGACAGGTGGATCCCACTATAGCTCCTCAATATATCAGTAGGTCTCATGAGACAAAGTAGTGTCTTGGAACAAGGCCCTGATAAAATATTATTTGAATTCTTGTCACAAGGCCTTGACTATGTGGTTATGAAGTCTAGCATTATGTATTCCATCATTATAAAAGTGGCTATTGATATTCCATGTGATTATTCGACTAGTATAATATCCATGTGAATAAGTAAATAGAATTATTTGATTTTATCTTTTCCATATTATACTGATGTTTCAGTTTAAAAGGATTTTTTCTTATTCTAATACATTGCATTAAATATTTATGCTTATTTATGAAAGTTTCCTCTATATTTTTATCCTTACTGAGCATATAAGCTCCTCCCTTTCTATGTTTAATTTTTTCCAGGATGTGAAGAAGTATTTTATGATTGATATGTGGGGTTATTCTAAGGGATTAATTGTAACGACCCAAAATTTCATTAATGGAAAATCCCTCTTGATCTAGTTAAATGTTTCATTATGAAAAATGTTTTTATAAGATATCAACTTTTTTAGTTTTACTTTATGATTTGTGGCCGTTACTTTTATAGTTGTTGAACAGTGATCATCTGGGTAGTTTAAATATAAGGCTTTAACGAACCAATTTTCTACTCAGACAAAGGAAGCGATGGCCTCATCCAGTAGAATTTCCCCTTACGAAGCCCATTTGTCGGAGATCGGAAAATAGGTGGCGTCTTTGGGCTTTGCCCTTGACCAAGCCCAAGCTGAGCTTCATCAAGTCAAACTCGAACGTGATCGTCTACGGGAAAAATGGAAGTTGATAGAGATTACCACTCGAGCGATGTTATCCGAGCAACCCCAAGAGTCTGTCACCATCGCACACCTTACCCTTAGGTCTTATACGGATATTTTAAGGGGTTATGTAACAAATAAGTAGCACCATGTTCATGTACATTATTTTTTTTGTATATATTAATGAATATAATTTCTAGTCATTTTTGATACATTGTAATTAGTTTTTAAAGTACAAATAGTGTTTTTAGTAATTATTTAATTAAGAATTATATTTTATTAAATTAAAGGATTTTTTAATTAAATAAAATTTTAATAAAATATTATTATTAATATTAAATTAATTTTTATTAAATATAAATGATCTTATAATTTTATGAATGCAATTAAAATTTTTATTAAGGTTTGAAATCCATTTCTGTCAAAACCAGTGATTTTTTTATAAATGTCGGTTTATATTTTAAAAGTGAAAATTCACATATTTAGAAAATTATTTAGATAAAATAAATATTATTTTTGGAATGAGGACGTCGAAATTATCCAACGGTGAATTTTTCATAATTTTCTGAGACAGTCAAATTTTTGGGTAAAAAATAAATACCATTTAAATATATAATGTTTTTTATGACATCATAATGACCCAATTGTGATGTAATAAAATACCATAATCCTTATGTTCGGCCAATATATGTTTTATTATTAAAATAATGAGGTTATGGGTTTGTTTGACTCACTTTTCAAAGCATTAATGGAGCCCTCAAGACTTATTCAACACTTTGCCTTTTTAAATTAATTTCCATGGGAGTGTGACTCACCTCCACATAAGCAACCCTACTTTTTTAATAAGTTCGGAACTTGGACTTGTAAAATATTTTTTTCCTCTTTCCTTTTCCAGAAACCATGGGAAAATACCATGGGATGGTTTGTGGTTTGGATTATTTTAATATAAGGGGTCCCAAACCTAAATAATAAAGAATTCTCTCACCTTTCCTATATAAACCCACCCAAGCTCCCACTTCCTCCTCACTCAAAGCCCTTTAAGTTCGTGCAAACTCTTACCTACTCTCTCTAGAATCCTCTCAAGGTGCCCCAAGCTCCCAAGAAGCCTCTCACAAGCCTCTCTCTAGCCTTTCGAAGCACACTTCCAAGTAAGGGGTTTTCTTCTTTTCTCATTTTTTTGTCAATTTTCTTAAAGTTGTATTTCCCTTTTTATTTCAATTATGAATGTTGGGGTATGGTTTTTCACCTCCCCCATACTTACCTCTTATTTTTTGAATGATGGGATAACCCTTTCTCTCTCATTAAATGCCTCCCATGTACACCCGTTACTATGCCGAAATTCCAAAAGGAACTTCTCTCTCTTCTTTTACATTCAAGCAATACTTTTGTATCATGAATCTAAATTCCATTTATATTGTTGGGAAATGTATATATATGATCTCCTTACTGTCCATTACATGTAAATATGATGAGGAACCCCTTTCTCTCTCATCAACCTTCTTTATGAATTCTTATGTCACGCCGTTACGCTGCCGAAATCGCACCGATTTTCTAAGCCAGTGTCTTTGTGTAGTGAATACCACACCCATTTCTCCATAAAGGGTATTCACCTTTATGCACATTTACATATTGATTATAAAGTTTCATGTATGAATTCCACTTTCCTTTATCGTGGAAGAAATGATTATGTTTTATGAATCCATGTTTTATGATCCATGGGGCACACTTATACATGAAATGAAATGTTTAAGAAGGGTGCGCCCTTTATAGCGCTCCAATGCATTGGGTAAAGTATAGTATCATGATACGTCATGTGCAATGAGTGTTGACTCATGATAATTCAAGTGCAACGAGGTTTTACTCGTGCTTCAAGTGCAATGAGGGTTTACTCATGCTCCATGTGCAATGAGCCTTGGCTCATGCTAATTCAATGTTAAGTGTTGTTGCCACATTTCCATGTTATGATTATCATGCTTTATCATGCCTTTATGTTCATGTTTCTATTATGCTCTATTGATATGCCTATTGCCTAACATGTATTTCACTCCTCATGTTATTCATTGTTTACTCCCTTACTTGGCTTTATATCTCACCCTTTTCTTATGCATGTCCTCAGGTTTTCCCATGCAATGCTAAGTACGAAGGAATATAGTGGTCATGTAAAGGAAGTTTTAATAAAGATGTTGTATTTCAAGATTAAAGTTTTTATGTAATGATCCTAATCCCCAAAGACACTAAACCTCTCGATCTTCTTTGTTGTATCAAGTGAAGTTTTATGTAATAAAGCATGCTTAAGTTGTAATAAAAAGCAGGGTTGTCATAGTTGGTATCAAAGGATAGGTTTAGTTATTTTTGGGATTAGGAAACCCTAGTAAAGCCTTAGATACAAGACTAAGCATAATAAAAACATCCCTATGTTTTGGTAAATACTAAGTAAGTGGTTTATCAAACAAATACATCCCTGTATGGATACGAGCAGGTAGAGGCGGCTCTGGCACATATGTATCCTAGGGGTAAAACCCGAAAACACCGCTTTGATCTAGACTCGAATGGGAACTGGTGCACGACAACGGGCCTTGCTGCACTCTTGGTTACGACACTCCCGGGGGATATGTTTTGATGAATTCACAATCTTAGTATGAACCCTTATTAAAGGAAAAATGCCCCTAAGAATATATTTTAGAAGGAAGATCATGAAAAGCCTGGATTGAATCCTATAGACTCATGAGTTAAAGAGATTAAAGTTTATTTATAAGTCATCAACTTTTGTCTTTGGATTAACCTCTATTTGTTACCCCTAAATTTATTTTATTCCATCCAATGGCCGGTAATAGGAGAACTCGGGCTAACAACCGTTGTGAAGATCAGTGTGATGATTGTACTTATGAGATTCCCAATCCAACGGGAGCGGGAATCGCGAACTTTTTCACGCTTCTCTCTCAGCTAACTCAAGTTTTGAATAGAAACCCTGGTCAAGAGGAACGTTCAACCCCCCCCCCCCTACGAAAGAACAAGTCGCTATTGAAAGCTTCATGAGACAAAGGCCTCCTACTTTTAGTGGATCATCTGATCCCACAATCGCTGAACAATGGATCAACTCCATTGAGATGATATTCTCCATCCTCCAATGCTCTGAAAAAGAGAAGGTTCTCCTGGAGGCTTATCGTATGGAGGGTGAAGCTGATCAATGGTGGACGTTGATCAAAAATACGAAGCCTGAGGAGGAGATCGAGGCTTTGGAATGGAAGGTATTCCGGAAGATGTTTTTCGATAAATATTTTCCACGCACCCTCCGTCTTAAGATGGAAAGGGACTTCCTTTCCCTCAAGCAGAAAGATGAGGAATCTGTGGGAGCGTACGAGGCAAACTTCACAAGGCTTGCACGATACGCTTCCAGCTTTGTCGTTACCCCCGAATGCAAGGTTGACCGCTTCTTTGGTGGGCTGAAGCCTAGCTTGCGGAAAGCATTAGCGATCCGTGACTTCGACAGCTATGAGGAAATTGTCCGATGTGCCCCCAAGGTTGAAATGGAGATCGGAGAATCACAGGGGTATCATGGGGACAAGAAGCGGAAGGTGGACATCAATGCTGGTGGTCCGATGGATAAATCCAACGGCGCTAAGAAATTCCAACACCCCAATTTCCAAAAGTGTGGAAAGAAGCACCCTGGAAATTGCCTTAGGGGGACAAGAAAATGCTTCAAGTGTGGAAGAGAAGGGAACCTAGCTGTTAACTGTCAGCAAGAAGGACCCGCGGCTGCGACAGAGGAGAGGAACGCTCCGTTCAAACCTGAACGCGTTGTTCAATGCTTCAAATGCAAAGAACCGGGTCATTTTGAGAATCAGTGCCCTAATCCAAGGGATATCGGAGGCAATCAACAACCTCCAAGATAGCAAGGAAGAGCTTTTGCCATCACTTCTGCCGAAGTGAACCCCGACAACGAAGTGGGGACAGGTACGCTAGTTATTCATTCAAGAATAGCGAACATACTTTTTGATTCAGGTTCTACGCATTCTTTTATATCTCAAAAGTTTAGTAGAATAATCCCTACACCACAAATCATGGAAGTAAAGATGTCGGTGAGTACGTAAAATGGGGCAATCATTGAATCCCATGAGTATAAGTCATCCCCTGTTATAATCTGTGGATTGAATTTCCCAGCGAACCTCGTCATACTCCCTTTGGTGGAATTTGATGCAATTCTTGGCATGGATTGGCTTTCCTTATATAGAGCCAACATAAATTGTCGGGAGAGGGAAATCACACTCCATATGGAGAATCGACCCCCGATTCTTTACAAGTGTCAGGAGGAAGATGAATCTCCTTTAGCTCCATCATCTCAAGCATGGATATTACTGCCATATGAGCACGCATATCTGGATCAGATGATTAAGTCCAAGGAAGAAACCACCCTTGAAGAAATGCCTATTGTGAGGGAATTCGCTGAAGTATTTCCCGAGGAACTTCCTGGTCTTCCTCCAAGAAGAGATGTTGAGTTCTCAATTGAACTTATACCTGTGGTGCTACCAACATCCAAGACTTCATATAGAATGGTTGTGGTTGAGCTTGAAGAACTGAAGAAAAAACTATAGGAGAATCTGGATAAAGGGTTTATACGCCCAAGTGCATCACCATGGGGTGCACCAGTCCTCTTCGTCAAGAAGAAGGATGGGTCAATGCGGATTTGCATCGATTATCGTGAACTTAACAAAATCACGATAAAGAACAAGTATCCTCTCCCAAGAATCGATGACTTTTTTGATCAGCTGCGTGGAGCACAATACTTCTCCAAGGTCGACTTGCGGTCGGGATATTATCAAGTAAGGGTGAAGAAGGAAGATATCCCTAAGACTGCTTTTCGTACAAGGTACGGGCACTATGAATTCATAGTAATGCCTTTCGGACTCACCAATGCTCCAGCAATATTCATGGACTTGATGAATAGAGTCTTTAGGGATTACCTAGACAAATTTGTGGTAGTCTTTATAGATGATATTCTAATATACTCCAAAACCAAGGAGGACCCTGAGGAGCATTTAAAAACTGTACTAGAGACATTACGCAAGGAGAAGCTCTATGCAAAGTACAGCAAGTGTGAGTTTTGGTTGAAGGAAGTCTCATTCTTGGGTCATATCATCACAAGAAATGGGATATCTGTGGACCCCTCCAAAACAGATGCAATTGAGGGATGGCCGGGGACAACATCGATAACTGATATCCGTAGCTTCATGGGGTTAGCTGGATATTATCGACGATTTGTGAGAAATTTCTCACGATTGTCCAACCCTCTTACCAAGCTAACTCGAAAGGGAGTAAAGTTTTCTTGGAGTGATGAATGCGAAGAAAGCTTCAAGGAGTTGAAAAGGAGGCTTATCACTGCACCCGTGCTCACTTTACCCACAAGTGGGGAGCTTTTTGTGGTATTCAGTGATGCTTCGAAGAAGGGCTTAGGATGTGTGCTGATGCAGAATGATAAAGTGATATCCTATGCCTCAAGGCAGTTGAAAATCCATGAGCAAAACAATCCAACGCATGATCTGGAGTTGGCGGCGGTGATCTTTGCCTTGAAAATCTGGCAGCATTATCTCTTTGGAGAGAAATTTGAGATATATACTGACCACAAGAGTCTTAAATATATATTCACACAGAAAGAGCTTAATATGTGCCAGAGAAGATGGATAGAGCTCATCAAGGATTATGACTGTTCAATACATTACCACCCTGGGAAGGCGAACAAGGTGGCGGATGACCTAAGTAGAAAGGATCCAACAATTCTATCAATGATGAGAATTGAGAAGGATCCAATATTCTTAGACTTGATGAAGATGGACGTGGGAATCATTAAGAAGGGAACATCATCAATCCTTTCATAAATGATTGCTCAACCATCTCTTTTGGAAAGGTTAAAGGATGCTCAAAAGGAAGATGCAGGAATCCAAGAAAAAGTGGAAGCTATCAAAAAGGGAAAATCCTCAGAGTTTAATGTTAATGAAGAAGGAATTGTGCGGTTTGGGAAAAGACTATGTGTTCCATCATGTTCGGAACTGAAGAAGGAACTTTTGGATGATGCACATAGTTCAAATTTCTCTATTCACCCGGGGAGCACAAAGATGTATCGAGATCTCCGAGAAAACTTTTGGTGGGATAATATGAAGAAGGATATCGCTGAATATACATCAAAGTGCCTGGTGTGTCAGCAAGTGAAGGCAGAGAGGCAGAAGTCTAAGGGGATGATGCAACCATTGCCCATACCATAATGGAAATGGGAGACCATCACCATGGACTTCGTCACTGGACTTCCAAGGACATCCAAAGGCAACAGTGCAATTTGGGTTGTTGTGGATCGTCTTACAAAGACTGCACACTTCATTGATATTCGAGAGGATTTCTCTTTGGATCAACTGGCACGGATATATATCAGGGAAGTGGTACGGTTTCATGGAGTACCACTATCTATTATGTCTGACTGAGATCCAAGATTTACCTCTAAGTTTTGGAAGAGTCTTCAACATGCTCTGAATACTGAACTGAACTTCAGTACGGCCTATCATCCTCAAACTGATGGCCAATCCGAGCGGACTATCCAAACACTTGAGGATATGTTGAGAGCGTGCTCAATGGACTTTAAAGGAGGATGGGATCAACATCTTCCTCTAGTTGAGTTCTCTTATAATAATAGTTTCCACTTGAGCATCCAAATGGCACCATATGAAGCCCTGTATGGGGAAAGGTGTAGAACACCGGCATGTTGGGATGAGGTCGGTGAACGTAAGCTGCTTGGACCAGAAATGGTCAAAGAAATGGTGGAGAAGGTGAAAACCATTCAGCAGCATATCAAGGCAGCCTAGATCCGACAGAAGAGTTATACAGATAATCTTCGACGAGACCTTGAGTTTAAAGTCGGAGACATGGTGTTTTTACGCATATCTCTGTGGAAGAAGGTCATGAGTTTTGGAAAGAAAGAGAAGTTAAGTCCAAGGTACAGCGGCCCCTTCGAGATTCTTGATCGTATTGGGGTTGTGGCCTATCGACTAGCACTTCCACCTACTATGGCCAAGGTGCATGATGTCTTCCATGTATCCCTCTTAAGGATGTACATACCAGACCCTTCACATGTACTCTCTTCCGAGGTGGTACAATTAGAAGACAATCTTTCTTATGAGGAGCAACCAGTGAAGATATTAGATCGTAGAGAAAAAGTTCTACGAAATAAGACAATGCCCCTCGTCAAGGTGTTGTGGAGAAACCACAAGTTTGAAGAAGCAACTTGGGAGTCGGAGGATAGGATGAAGCTAAGTTACCCACATTTTTTTTAGTGTGGGAAAAGGAAAATTTCGAGGGCGAAATTTCTTAAGGGGGAAATGTTGTAACGACCCAAAATTTCATTACTGGAAAATCCCTCTTGATCCAGATAAATGTTTCTTTATGAAAAATGTTTTTATAAGATATCAAATTTTTTAGTTTTACTTTAAGATTTGTGACTGTTACTTTTATAGCCATTGAACAGTGATCATCTGGGTAGTTTAAATATAAGGAATTAACGAACCAATTTTCTACTCAGACAAAGGAAACGATGGCCTCATCCAGTAGAATTGCCCCTTACGAAGCCCATTTGTCGGAGCTCGTAAAAGAGGTGGCGTCTTTGGGCTTTGCCCTTGACCAAGCCCAAGCTGAGCTTCATCAAGTCAAACTCTAACGTGATCTTCTACGGGAAAAATGGAAGTTGATAGAGATTACCACTCGAGCGATGTTATCCGAGCAACCCCAAGAGTCTGTCACCATCGCACACCTTACCCTTAGGTCTTATGCGCCTATTTTAAGGGGTTATGTAACAAATAAGTAGCACCATTTTCATGTACATTAATTTTTTTTTGTATATAATAATGAATATAATTTCTAGTCATTTTTGATACATTGTAATTAGTTTTTAAAGTACAAATGGTGTTTTTAGTTATTATTTAATTAAGAATTATATTTTATTAAATTAAAGGATTTTTGAATTAAAAAATATTTTAATAAAATATTATTATTAATATTAAATTAATTTTTATTAAATATAAATGATCTTATAATCTTATGAATGCAATTAAAATTTTTATTAAGGTTTGAAAGCCATTTCTGTCAAAACCTGTGATTTTTTTATAAATGTCGGTTTTTATTTTAAAAGTGAAAATTCACATATTTAGAAAATTATTTAGATAAAATAAATATTATTTTTGGAATCAGGACGTCGAAATTATCCAACGGTGAATTTTTCATAATTTTCTGAGACAGTCAAATTTTTGGGTAAAAATTAAATACCATTTAAATATATAATGTGTTTTATGACATCATAATGACCCAATGGTGATGTAATAAAATACCATAATCCTTATGTTCGGCCAATATATGTTTTATCATTAAAATAATGAGTTTTTGGGTTTGTTTTACTCACTTTTCAAAGCATTAATGGAGCCCTCAAGACTTATTCAACACTTTGCCTTTTTAAATTAATTTCCATGGGAGTGTGACTCACCTCCACATAAGCAACCCTAATTTTTTAATAAGTTCGGACCTTGGACATGTAAAATATTGTTTTCATCTTTCCTTTTCCAGAAACCATGGGCAAATACCATGGGATGGTTTGTGGTTTGGATTATTTTAATATAAGGGGTCCCAAACCTAAATAATAAAGAATTCTCTCACCTTTCCTATATAAACCCACCCAAGCTCCCACTTCCTCCTCACTCAAAGCCCTTGAAGTTCGTCCAAACTCTTCCCTACTCTCTCTATAATCCTATCAAGGTGCCCCAAGCTCCCAAGAAGCCTCTCACAAGCCTCTCTCTAGCCTTTGGAAGCACACTTCCAAGTAAGGGGTTTTCTTCCTTTCTCTTTTTTTTGTCAATTTTTTTTAAGTTGTATTTCCATTTTTATTTCAATTATGAATGTTGGGGTATGGTTTCGCACCTCCCCCATACTGCCCTCTTATTGTTTCAATGATGGGAGAACCCTTTCTCTCTCATTAAATGCCTCCCATGTACACCAGTTACTATGCCGAAATTCCGAAAGGAACTTCTCTCTCTTCTTTTACATTCAAGAAATAATTTTGTATCATGAATCTAAATTCCATTTCTATTGTTGGGACATGTATATATATGATCTCCTTACTTTTCATTACATGTAAATATGATGAGGAACCCCTTTCTCTCTCATCAACCTTTTTTATGAATTCTTATGTCATGCCGTTACGCTGCCGAAATCGCACCAATTTTCTAAGCCAATGTCTTTGTGTAGTGAATACCACGCCCATTTCTCCATCAAGGGTATTCACCTTTATGCACATTTACATATTGATTATAAAGTTTCATGTATGAATTCCACTTTCCTTTATCGTGGAAGAAATTATTATGTTTTATGAATCCATGTTTTATGATCCATGTGGCACACTTATGCATGAAATGAAATGTTTAAGAAGGGTGCGCCCTTTATAGCGCTCCAATGCATTGGGTAAAGTATAGTATCATGATACGTCATATGCAATGAGTGTTGACTCATGATAATTCAAGTGCAACGAGGGTTTACTCGTGCTTCAAGTGCAATGAGGGTTTACTCATGCTTCATGTGCAATGAGCCTTGGCTCATGCTAATTCAATGTTAAGTGTTGTTGCCACATTTCCATGTTATGATTATCATGCTTTATCATGCCTTTATGTTCATGTTTTTATTATGATCTATTGATATGCCTATTTCCTAACATGTATTTCACTCCTCATGCTATTCATTGTTTACTCCCTTACTGGGCTTTATAGCTCACCCTTTTCTTATGCATGTCCTCAGGTTATCCCATGCAATGCTAAGTACGAAGGAATTCAGTGGTCATGTAAATGAAGTTTTCAATAAAGATGTTGTATTTCAAGTTTAAAGATTTTATGTAATGATCCTAAGCCCCGAAGACACTAAACCTCTCGATCTTCTTTGTTGTATCAAGTGATGTTTTATGTAATAAAGCATGCTTAAGTTGTAGTAAAAAGCAGGGTTGTCATATTAATGGCTTTCTAAATGGATCATTTATGTTGTGTTTTATTTTCTAATTTATAATTTAATGTTCATGAATGTAATATATTTTCCAATACATATAAATTGATCGGTCTTTCAGGACATGATTCCTTGTAATCATGCCAATGTATTAAAATAATGCACCGACTCCCATAACTGGAGTCGGGGCATTACAAATGAAAAAAATTTACAAGACATGTAAAAGAAGATTATTGTCTTATCATCAAACCTAAAACTAAGTCAAATATATTCTTCTGTGTCTTAAAACCAAGTATATAAAGGGAGTTTTTAATAAGGGACTCCAGTAGCTAAGAATAAATTAGTATTTATTCTATCAAGGTGGGAATAGATATTGGAGTTACAGATAATTCCCTCGGTTTTGATAAGATAAAAAATATAAAATTCAAGTTAAACTGTAAAAAACATGTCAAAAAGAAGTTGATATTTCAATTATACTCATAGTGTGGAGGGAAATGTGAATGAAATTATCATTATGTTATTAATAAATGTTTTAGTTGTTCAATGGTAGGTCATCGAGTGGCTGAAATAATAATTGATTCTAAGAAGATAGGTAATGATGAAAATAGATGGAACTCTCCAAAGAATTCACCTCCCAAAATCTAGTATTTAAAATTCAAAAATTTTGGGCATTATCCTAACTAGTGATTAAATTATAAGGTTAATGATTATAATCCACATCAGTGGCATCTTATGATGGGAGGAAAAGGTAAATTTCCTATTATTACTATTTATGATGAGGGGTATGATAACAACATAGTGAAAGATACACTTATGATCCACTCTACAACTACTAATCTCATATTTGATTCTTGTTCTTCCCAATCATTTATTTTTTAATAATTTGATAATTGTATCATAATTACACCCACATAAATATATTTTTAATTTTCTGTGAAAACTATAATGGTACAGTGATCACAAATCAATTATATGATGATTCTCTAGTTTTTGTTTTTTAGAATGTTGTTCTTGAAAATAATGTCATTCTTTAAATGGATAAAATTAAAATTATCTTAGGCATGGATATTGTTTCTCTTCATAAATCCCAAATCAATTTATAATGAATGGAATCCACATTTGAGATTCCTAACTAACCTATGATTTCATATCATTGTGATGGAATGCTTTAAATTTCGATGGAAATCAGATCTATTGGGAGGGTCTTTATTCCTATGGAAAAGGGGTGTTTATCTCACGTGGATGCATAGAAACTCAACATTAATGATATCTATAATTTTCAAAAAACTATTCATGTATTTTTGAAAGAGTTTCCAATACTTATACTAAATCTTGAGGTTAACTTTTGAACAGAACACATACATAGTGCCAACCCAATTTCCAAGACTCTCTTTAGAATGGTGCTAATTCAGAAGAAATAATTGAAGAAAAGACTCCATAATAATATTGAAAAGATATTTATTTCTCCAATTGTTTCACCTTGGTGTGAACCTATCCTTTATTTAAAAATAATTATGGATCAATGTCACTCTATATTGATTATAGAGAACAAAACAAGATCACAGTAAAGAATAAGTACCCTCTACACGTATTGATGGTTTTTTTGAATTAAATGGACCTAAATACTCTTCCAAGTTATATATTAACTATATATGGCATCAATTTAGGGACAAGAAGTATGATACACCCAATACAGTATTTTATATAAGGTATGAACACTATGAATATGTAGTGATTCCATTATGTCTTAATAATTACACAAATATCTTTATAGATATCATTAATAGTGTATTTAGATATTACCTAAATCATTTTTTGTTAGTCCATATAAATGAAATTATTATATATTCAAATTTTAAGTAAAACCATGAATATTACTTGAGGATTGTACAGAACACCTAGAGAAAGTAGAATTTTCATGAAAATTTTAAAATGTGTAAATTTTTTATGAAAAACATTTCATTTTTTGTTTAATATAATATCAATAGTGTGTATATATGTGGATATAACAAAGAAAAAGTCTATTAAACATTTCCCCAGACTAACCACCATAAATTAGATCCATAGTTTTCTTTGTTTTTAGGTTAATATTGTTATATTTTGGATACATTCTCATGACTATATAATCCACTCACCAAGATAACTTGGAAGGGATCCAAGTTACTTTTAATATATGAATGTGAGTAAAATTTCCTCTAACTAAAGAGAAGTTTAGTTAGTGAACATATTCTTACATAACCCTCTAGGGGAGACGTTTTTTGTAGTCTACAATGTGGTATTGAAGAAGGTATTTTGATGAATTTTCATTCATAATTATATAGTTATATCTTATGCCTAATTATTATAAAAGTTTTTTTAGAATAATTACCCAACTCATTATGTAGAGTTAGGTTTGGAAATTTTTTCATTAATGATATAGAGGAGTTATCTTCATGGGGAAAGGATTGAAATATATAATGAAAATAATGCTTTAAAATAAATATTCACACAAAAAATTTTGAACATGCTATAGAGAAGATGGTTGGATATAATTAAATTTTGTGATTTCTCATCACATTACAACCCTGCTAAAGTAAAAAATTTAGAAGACACTTTGAGTTGAAATGATCATGTTGGATTATCTATGATGAGGATCACAAAAGATCCAATATTTTTAGATTTTCAAATTCTGGATATTTAAAACGTGTATTGGGTGGAAAAATATTATCTTTCTCAAATAATTTCTAAACTATCTATCCAACTGAATATTAAAGTGGAATAGAAGGAAGATTTAGAGCCCTAGAATATGGTGAGAAATTTTCAAAAGAATAACCTTGATCATGATAGAATGATAATTTTTATGAACCATGTATGTGTTTTTTCATAAGAGATTTGAAGAAGGATCTATTAGAAGAGGCTCATAGTTATTCATTATCTATTCACCCAAAAAGTACAATGATGTAATGATATTTGAAAGAGTATTTTTTATGTAATGAAGAGATATTATAGATTTTATATTTCAATTCATGTTATTTAAACAAGTTAATGATGAGATAGAAAATTAAAAGGGGATGTTACCACTATTACCCATACCAAAATGGAAATTTGAAAACATCACCATCGTTTTTTCATTGGAATCTAAAGAACATATAATGGGAATAATTCCATATGTGTTCTAGTAAATTACCATACAAAGTCATCACACTTTTTCACGATCATAGAATATTTTATTAGAACATATTTCTATGATTTTAATTGATAAAGTGGTAGAGTTACGTGGAGCACCACATTTTTTATACTTGATCTGTATCTAATGTTTTCCAAGATGTTCTGGAAAATCCATAAACAAGGACTAGAAACTTCACTAAGATATTGTAGTGCATATCATCCTCAAAAGCATGTTCAATATGATAGAATATCTAAAACCATAAAGAATGTGTTTAGATATTATTTTATATATTTGATGGATGATTTGGATCAATACATTCCTCTATTTTATTTTTCATACAATAATAGATTTCACTCAAGCCTTCATAATGCTCCTTATGAATCCATCTGTAGTACTAAGCATAGAAATACAATATAATTGGATGAATTTAGAGAAAAAATATATTTGAAATTGACCTTGCTAAATAAATGCAAGAAAATTTTATATCAATTAAGAAACAAATAATGGAGGCTTAGATTCATCCTAAAGTTTATGATAATAATCGTCATCATGTTATAAACATTGATGTTTGTGAGATGGAGTTTCTATGATTTTTTTTACCAAAAATGGTTATGATAGGAATAAATGAGTATTAATCCCTAGATATATTAAAACTTTCTAAATTCTTGATCGATTTGGGACAGTTTCTTATCACTTGGAGCATCCACAAAATCTCTCTCAAGTCCACTATGTGTTCCTTGTATATCTCCTAAAAAATTAAATACTTAATATTTTACATGTACTGAACTCATTTGTCATACATCTAAAACATAATATTTTTTATGATGAAAAAACTATGGAGATTATTAATATTATATACAAACTGTTACTCAAAAATACCACTTACATGGTCAATGTTTGGCATAGAAAACCGTCAATTTTAAGAATTTGTGTGGGAACCTAAGGATATGATGAGGAAAAATTATCCTCATTTGTTTATAATGGAGTGAAATATTTCTTGGGAAACATTAATTTGAAGTGGGAATAAAGTAACAGCCCTATATTTTGTGAAATTGTTTTTCCAAATAATTTTAATTCCTTCATTAGCAAGAGATGCACGCAACACTATGTTTTAAATAACCATAATATACTACTAATATTATTATATAAACACGATGGTTAATACCCATCCATTAAACATATTAGAACTAATAATAATAACACTATTTTAAAAAAATAAGTACAATTATTTTAAAAAAAGTATAATATATATAAAAAGGTAATTTATTTTTAATAAAGTATTTATATGTTTCAAAAATACTATTTTCTCATAAACTGTTTTGATTTTTTTTGTGAATAAATAATAAAAGTAAATTTTTTTAATTTTTTAAAATTTATTTTAAAAAACAAACTACATTTTGAAATTTACATCTCAAAATTATTTTGGAGTTATTTTTTTCCACTTTTCAGTAACGATTAATTTTTTGATGAATATTAAAAAAATACTAATTATTATTAAAATTTTCATTTTTGCATAAAAAAATTACAAGATATATTTTATTTTAATATTGTTTTAAATTTAAAATTAGTTTAATTATATATTTATTAATCCAATAAAGTTCATTTTAATCAATACCTACTCATATACCTTCCTTAATTCCATACCCACTTGTTATATTCTTTGTTTTTGTTATCAAACCTTCCTATAAAGGCTTTAGGAATATACATAAATAGGTTCTCTGAAAAAGATGTAAAATTATTAACCATCCATTTATTTATTACTTCTTTCAAATCCTACAAATATTATTCAAAAATATATATATAATAAAACTATTATATAAAATATAATAAGATGTTAAAAGGTTAATGGAATAACCAAAATCCATCTTTTCTTCTATCAAATGGGAGGCAAAACCATCAATCGTGTGTATAGTGGACTGACACCTCACAAACCAATGTAATTAATTCACCATCACCAACTATAATGTATAGATAAAATGATGGAGTTAATATTTATATATGAAATTTATGAAATTATTGAACTTAAGTAACTATAATATCAAAAATAAATTCTTACTTTCCATTCTCTGGAGAATATGATAACGTTGATCGTGTGTACGCTGGACTACCACCAGGTGAAGGGAAGTGATTTGTTTCTCACAAATGTTTTACATGAAAGTTAATAAGGATAAATTTAATGAATATATGTGATATATATGAAATAATAAGGTCTCTAAAGAGGTGATCTATTTTTTACCTTTCTTTTTTCATCCCTCGAGAAAGTGAAAACAGTGTTCTTGCATACGTACAACATGCCATCTTTTTGAATGGTTTATTTCATTTTAATATCTATAAAATTTATGGATGAATATAAATAAATATATAATTTATATTTATGATATTAATATTATTTTATAATTATTTATATGATGTAACTAGGATCAAAGTACAACTACCAAAAATTCCATGCCAAAACATACATGAAAAAATAATGTAGTTACTATAAAAAAATGATTCTAAGAATGAATTATTAATAAATGGGTAATAAAAGTTCTTAAGGAAATAATAAATTATATGATATATATAATTATTTTTATATAATTAATGTATATTAAACCTATATTTATTATACAAGAGGATTTTATGTGTATAAGAATATTTGAGACTTTCGGTAAAGTATTTTCTAGTCTCTCTTTTATTTCTGGGAGACAAATGTCATATTCACCAATAGTTTATTTTTATAGTGTATATAATTCCAACATTAGATTTTATATGATTAATATAATTATATTAATTATATTTAATGTTTCTTTTTATCTTAATATTTATTGTGTCTTACAATTCAAATGTTACTAAAGTGGAGAGGGTTTTATGATATAATCTCAGTGTTTATTAGGATTCTTTACGATTATTCTTATTTTGATGAAACATTCTGATCTATCCACAAATAAAAACAATTACTTTATTATCCTTTGTTTATTTCATGAAAATATATTTTTTTACATTCATTTTCTTCGCATTTTGTACTCAATATTCCAGAACAATGTTTTTAAGGGGAAATAAATTTATTTCTCTTTGGTTGAAAACATTTTTTCTTATGTGTTCATGTTTTATAAAAAAGTTTATAATAAATTTTTTAAAATTACCATATTAATACTAAATTTATTTTTATCTATGTTTTATTTTATTTTAAAATGGTTTTTAAATAATATTCTTCTCATTTTCAAATCGAATTTATTTTGACATTTTTAGAAAAATGTGAAAGGAATATTTATTTTAATATGTATGGTTTGAATAGTATTTTTCACATTTGTGGCCAATAAATATTTCAATTATTAATTTATAATTTTCTAAATATATTTTTAATAAAATTTATCTAAATGATTTTATGGGCAATTTTATATTTTAGAAGGTAATTTTCAAATTGGGAAGGTTATTTAATGTATGAAATGTTCCAAGAGATCTGTCAAAATAATTTTTCATCTAATATGACTTACATTAATGTTAGTTAATATTTATTTGGGATATAATAAAATTCCACAATAATTATTATTTCTATATATGGTCTATTTCTATTAGTACAATATTTTTAGGAAACCTTTTCTTTTCAATGGGTTGTGATATGGCGAAATTTTTACCAAACCTATTTCAAATAATGGCATCTAATATATTGAATTTTCTTATGATATTGTAGAATAAATAAGTATGGTTTAAATTTTGTGATGGTTGTAAAATTATAAACTAGAGTGGTGGTTATTTTATAACCAAAGATATTCGGATATGTAATAACCATGTGTAGTGGTTACATTATATCCATGAATGGTGGTCATTTTATAACCATGTATAAGTGGTACCTACAAATTTCTCCACTTCATTGGAAAAATATTTATAAATCATGAGATACATAAGTTTTATGTGAACCAGATTTCATGTTCACAAGTTTATGTGTGGACCTAGACATCAAATCTATATGGTTATGTGAGGAAATGATTTCATATCCTTAACATAATGAGTGAACATGTTTCTATTTATACATTCTCACCATGTAATAAGTTTATGTGTTTTCCAAAAATATATTAATTATGTAAGTTTTATACTCTCATGGATCATATTATTTTATTACAATATAATTCAAGTCTTATAAACTACCAAGATTTATGTTATGACTCAATTTTATGATCTACGGTATGTAGGTTATGGTTTTCAATTGTAATTCTCATGTTATTATTCCATTATTCTCATGTTTAGTTAATACCACCTATTTTTACCCGTAATAGGTATCTGAGCTCACCCTTTATTATGTTTCCTTTTCCCAAGTTATAATCAAATGACGTAAATAGGATATATCTATGATTTTTAGTATGTGGGAAGATCTTGTGGGGGATATTGCAAATCTTTCTTGAAATAAGAATATTATATACCTAGTCTCCAAAGAAACTAAACCATTATGGTCTTACAATATGTATTTGTAAAATGTATTGAATATTCATCTAAAAATATGAAATATTTATGTATAAAAAATTTGGGTCACGATATTTAGAATTTTGGTTGTACATATGGATGTGATTACCATAAATATATATTTTTTATTTGGGATGTAATTCCCATGGAAATGTGATGAAATTCCCATGTGGCCCCACAAATGAGGAGAATGGGACACTTTTCCCTGTTATATGTTATTTCACTAAAAAGTGTGAAAAACTTCCTGGGTTTAGATACTTCCTAATAAATAGAAATCATTCCCTTTAAAGTGTCAAGGATATACGGACATTATGTACTTCCACTCATGTGAATCCATGGGACTATGAATTCCATGCCCACTTATGAGTCTCCCGGGCTAGGGACATCATGCCCTCTCATGGACATATGGTCAGGTTGTGATTTTGTTTGTATGTATAACTTCGGAATTCTATTACCCTTAATGTGAAAAAAAATTGAGATATTTTCACCATGTATCGATCTTTACGGTAATATGTTGTCATTATTCACTTAAATTTAGTCATTTTATCAAGTCTTAATACCCATGTATTGATGATCATATTTTCATAGAGATGATATTACTTTGATTAATTATATTCTCTTTGGACATACTACCCACGTGCTGGTCAATATATTATGATGGGATATTGATCACATTGACTATAAAATGGGATGGGTTTCCAATTAAATGAAAATGTGTTGTGTTCAGTTACACCTATGTGACAGATGATGAAGGTATGGTCATGAACATTTTTCAATGTCGCACCTAGATTTGTGGAATATGTTTTTATTTTCATTACCTTTATAGATTATTTATAAACATACAACACTATACATACTCTTTAAAAATTGGATATATTTAGAGACACTATTGGTAGTGGACTACTACGTTTTACTCATACCATGTTCATGCACTGTTAGTACCAAATTGAACCTCAAAGTTTCATGACTATATAAGGGAATCTTCTATATCCTTGATGGAAGATCTACATCTTTTTAGTAACTTTTAGTTAGGTATTAAGATTGTGCATGGTACCAGTTTTCTCTTTATCCTAACCCTTACAGTTACTTTTGATTGATCAGTATGTCTTTAACCTTGGGGGGCTCTTTTTGAGTCCTATAAGACTATCTAACATTGAATTTTTTCTTGTTATTTTAATGTCGATGTTATTTTTTCTATTTATTAAATGTATCTAAGATAAATAATCCTTATACATTACTTATGTTATGGAAGTTATTTTTTTATTTCAATTTTTCTGTTTATATGAATCAAAGAACATTTTGAATTTTAACTCATACACTCACTGCTAGACGACACACATTGTTTATGGGGAGTGATTGAGGTATATAGAACCCAATTAGGCCGCAATAAATGTGACTCAAATTAGTGATTTTATAAGTTAGTATTAAATTATTTTTTATTTTCTTTTTTCTTATTATTTGGTATATTAAAAAAATTATATTGGATGTTGATGGGGATTAGTGTAGATATTGTGCCTAGTATTAAATAACATATGTATGATGTAAGTATAAGTTACCAGGGATTGGAAATTTATTCTTCTCTATTTTTTACCATTGGGTTGTTTTACCAAAAATTATGCCTTTTGATTTTGACTATTGATATATTAGTTATTAATCTTGTCTCAAGTTGGAAATATGGTGTAATTTCATTCACTATTCATTGTATGTAGGATTCACATGACATTAATGTGATTTCATGTGTTTTTAAACTCTAATTATGATATAAATTATAGTTATTTAAAATCTCAATAGAAACATATACAGTGTTTTTATATATAACGTCAAGGATAGATAGAGTGCCTGAGGTTATGTGAGACCTCTAGAATTCAAGGTTGTATGTATAAAATAATATGTCTTCTTTACTTTTATTTATTTCCCTATTTTTTATATCCATCCATATTATATATGTTCTCTAAACCTTTTTAATGGAATTATAGTGTCCTTCCACCACAGTGACTATATATTGAGCACTAGTGGACGGGTATGAGAATTATTACAAAAGTTCTGATGATACCTACTCCAGATCAATAGATATTTGAGATAATTCTTGATGTTATCTAGTTCCTAGTGGGTGGATATATGATAGTTTATCCTTCTATGTCTGATCTAACCTGGAAATTTTAATTACATCATCCACTTATATTTACGGGTGGGGGTGGACCTTAGCTTGTTGAGATATGGATAGAGTATCTCAATTATATCAACAATCATTTAGTATATATACATTGAAGAACTGTGAGGCACTTTTGGGATGTTATAATCAAGGAATAGTAGAAAATAGGGCTTTATTTGAATGAATTTTAGGATTGTTAATTTAAGTATTTATTCTGTAATAAATTACTAGCTGATAGATATTGGGATTTTATGACTCACACTCAATGTAACAAACCGATGATGGACTATCGGACTAATTTTATTAAGATATATTTTTTTTATCCTTCATTAGAAGGTGTTGAGACCACCATGGTTCACTAATTTGAGGATGTATTTAGACACTAGATACATTCTTACATAAAAGAAATCGGGATAATTTTTTTATAATGTCCTAAATAAATCTCTTATTATATATAGTAAACTATCTATATAAATACCTTCAAAATAGTTATGGTATTACAAAAGGTCTATGAGAATATATTTAGGTATTTAGAACTGGTGTTTTAGTGATTATTAGTGTAGTGGTGATAATGTGGAAATTTATGGACATAATCGTTCTTCATAATGACTCAAGAGATCTCAACTAGTGTCTTCTCATTGTGGATGTTTGGGTCACCCTCAACAATAGTGCCATCTACTTCTATGGGAGTGTCATTCATTTGGGAGGATGGGTCACTTATAGGATTTTGTATAGATTCCATCATGTATAAATACTTATCATTGGTTTTTTATCCTTATGGATCCATTATTAGATCATTAGTCGTACCATTGGGTTTTAGTTAGAGTTATTATTTCATTAAAGTTTTATAGGTGGTTGAGGTTCTCAGCATCATCATAGGAAGTAGATAAGGGCTCTTTAAGGTACCCAAGGTTTCGAAGGTTAGGTAAGAGGTTCGAGGTTAGGATAGCTACATTATATTGATCTGAAACCAAATTAAAATGATAAGGGACTTACGGTTGTCCAATGTTTGATATTTGTGGAATGTATACATATTTAGATTTGTTTGAAAATATTGTATTGCATTTTCTTCTATCTATCTATTATACAAGTGCTTCTGGAATACCTATCATGTGACTCTGTCTAGTGATCTCTATCGATACACCCACAAGGGTGTGATATGAGAGTATTCATTGACATTTTCAGTAAGAATTTGTGATTATTGGGTTTTAAAATCTCTAATATTACATCATTTCTAAGATAAATAGTTTTAAAGTGAACCATGGCATGGATTATATGACTCATTATCGACCACACATTAACAAATATCGTTAGAAGGTATTTTTCACATTTTTTATGGAGACACGTATTCCCTTACTAGTGAGTGATATTTTTCAACATGCCATTTGGGACCTAATGAAAATAATATAGGGGACTCTTTCATCCTATTTTTTGTACTATTTTTAAAGATGATAAGAAGAAACCACAAACTGTCTTTCCTATTATTTTTTACTAGCACCGTGATATATATCATAAGGAAAAATCAAGTATTACACCCAAGATAGAAGTAGAGTATTTGATCTTGCTGATTCTATGTATAAATCTCATATCTCTTTCACCTTATAGGATGGATCATACAAAGAAAGGATATAAAAAGACTCATTAAGAGGATCTGTATATGAAATATTGTATTCTCCCAAAAATGACATCTTGGGCTTCTCTTGTATTGTTTTCTAAGACGTAGGATGGATCATTACACCAATATATGTATTACCAACGGTCTAACACAGTGAAAATCAAAAAAACAATATCCCATTACACATATTAATTATTTTTTTCACTAGATGATTGAATCCAGGTGGTCCTCCAAGACTTATTTGGGACCAGGTTATCACCTCTTCCATGTGAGTCCTTTAAAAATCCCATGTAATAATTTCAAGGGTAGGTATGGTTTATATGAATACATGATAATGATATTTAGATCAATAAATGTTCTACCAATGATTATAGCCATAGTAAATATGATTTTAATCCTTGTTTTGATTCTTTTAGTGTGGTTTTCAAAAATGAAATTTTATCAAACTCTTAGTCATGGTAGGAACATTCTCTGTATATTGATATCATTATGAAGACACCTAGATATCATTGGCTTTCTTCGAGCCTCTTAAAGTGTCTGTTTTGGATGACTATGTTTTTCTTCCTAGGGAACGTGATATTTGAGACATTTATATTAGTGGTCTTTAAACATGTTCAGTTCTTGGTTTCTTGGGTGTTTCATAAGAATATTTTTAATATCCATTATATTATGGGTTTTGAATGCTTTAAAAAGGTATTTTTTCATGACATATCCTGGTTATCAGTTCCAAAAATAGCCTTGATTAAGAAGTGGGTGGGGTTCTTATGGTCTTACTATTACATGGTGTCCTTCTATAAGATAAAGGAATACTAACGTATGCACTGGTTTTGAATGTTCTTGAGAGATTTATGTTATATAACTAGTATTATAATTCATCAGGGGTTGGTTTGGGAGCCATTCTAGTATATTATTTCCTATATTTGGAGGAAGAATAGGTCATATGAGTGGAATTATCTAGCTCATGATCTATATTTAGGGGAGATAGTACACACTTTGAGATGTTGGTGTCACTTTCTTTAAGGAAAGTGGTTATTCGAACATACACACCACAAGATCCTTAGGTGTATCTTTTCACAGAGAGACCTAAACCATTGGTAATGAATGTGGGTCAAGTACCTTTAGTCTCTTAACATAAATATTGTATATTCCCCTTTTAATTGTAATATTATAGTCGATGCGCTTTGTATAAAGAATCAAGTGCATGCTATGTCAGTGGATAGTAGTGTGTTGCAGATGATGATCCTATTTTATAACATGTATTGTAACATTAGGTAGTATCTAGTTGGCCCTAACTTCCTAGAGTATGAAATCCTGAATACATGAGAGAGTAAAGAGTATTAAGTTATCTAATATAGATCGATAGTTTATCAGGGATAATATATATGGTGGAAATCCACCAACTAATTGGTCACTAAATTCCAATGAGTCTATCAATGACCATTGTTAGATTGTACTCCCTATAATCATGCAATAAGAGCATATGAGGGATTAAAATGTATTAATATATGTTATTCACCTAATTTTTACGTGGATGTATCATGAAATTTATAAGTAGTACTATTGGTTCGGGATGAATAAATACATATCAAGCTTCATTTCATGATACTTTTCATATTGATAGGTAAAGGAAAAATAACATCGACCCATGGTTTTTTTCCTGAAACTACCCATTCCTTAGTTGATGAGGGAATTTTTTATCTTGAATTTTGAGATAATATTATTGATGATACCATGAGGAAGTGATGTGGTGTGGGTTTTTGCGGACTAGTTAACTATGTTTTCACTCTTATTATCAATGATGGAGAATTATTATATCGATGAACTAGGATGGTTCTATATTTTATTAGATAGTACATATTCATTATGTTTCAATGAGTATTGTTATTTATTAGGATGTCATATTCATGTATCACTTTGGGAAGGTTGTATCGAATGTTCTTAACACTTAGGTACATATGGGCCTGGAATCTCATCCTTAGACCAATTTCCATTATGGGTATACTATTAAGATCATGGGGGATATATAGAGAGTGTGTAAATTGGATTATAGTATATTAGATTAGATTCCTCTCATACTTAGAGAGTATTCCTATAAAAAATTTATTAGGAATAAAATCAAATGGATCCTTCTGAGGTTTTATATATTATACAATGTTGATTTCCATTATGTTGACTACTAGTTGGGGTGATAGCTACTATAGGAATGAGTCCATATAAGAAAAATAAAAGTATATTTATTTGATCAAAAAGTGGTTCATGAAATCTCAGAGTAGGCAGAGGCCATATGGCTACTAGATATATTAACCTCTTGTGTTCAAGATGGGCCACTTGGATTTTTTGTGAGTTTCACCTCATTTGAAACATTTCTTTATTCAGAGTAAGTAGAATATGGTTCCTAATTTATTAAGTTTTATTTAGATTAGGGATAAAATTAGTATGGTTTCATACCGATTAATTCTTCCTCATAAGAATAGTTCTATACAAGATGTGTTTCATGAATCTTAGTCCAAGAGTTATTATCTTGATCCATCTCTTTTAATTTATATTGAATATGTCGAGTTAGATATATACATGTTGTCTAGGTAGTGATTAATTTATACTATCTATTAGAGTGAAAATACTTTTCACATAAAGTAATTTTCTCTAGTACGAGTGTCGTGGTAGAATAGTTGTATCAAGATGTACATCTCGGAGTGGGATTTTGATATATAGGCTCATTGGTTGTAGTTTTTTGTCAATGAGACTTGATGATTATCAATTATGCATCTTGTGGGTGGTCTTCCCTATGTTTGGGAGGTTATAAGACATCGCATCTATATGAGGTGTGAATACTTCTTTTCACTTAACAATATGTATGTTATTATTTTTGAGTAGTTAATGGGGTTTAGTTTTATTAGTTACCCCTATGTTCGGGTTTCAGTTCTATTGAACATGTCTTGTCACACCACAACACATGAGTATTGTGCTGTGAAATAGGTAGAATTCGGGATTGTTGGATGATAATGGAGTAGTGTTAGAAAATTAAGTTAGTGTATTATTTTTGTTGATGATTGTAGAAGGGTTATATTATATGAAATGGGGACTCTAATAAATAAGTGTCTTGTAACCATACTCTAAGGGACCAAATTTGGATTTTTTTTGTACAAAAATGAAAAATATAATATTGATATTTAAGTATGATTATATCATATCCGGAAAGGAATAATTGAATTCACATAATTAAATAATTAATACACAATGATATTTGTACATATCGAGTGCATAGAATGTATACCATTTAGTGGGAGAGTACAGTCAGAAGTTTGAAGGTATATCTAGCTCTCAAGGGGTGAAAAGAAATTATTAATAAATATTATATCTTTATAAGAGGTGTGAGTAGGTTTGAGGATGTTTGGAAAAGTATGATATTTATTCTAGTATGAAAGTGTTTGGAGTTTTATATTTTCAAGAAGAGGTAATGTTTTATAAAAACATGTAACAAGAAACTGATATGTATAGGTAACATGTGTACTAAAAACTGGGACCTAAGAAAATAATAATTTCTCACATGTAGTGTTTAAAATATCATAAAATATACGGGTAACCTATATTGATCATACAATACTATGTAAAAATAGTAAAGTCCTATACATATAAGAAATAAGAACCAAAGCCTTTGGATAACCTATTTTGAGTATACTACATTATAGAAAAATGGATAAGTGTTCTACAATATAATACATAAATAGTAATAGTCTAGTACATAAGGATTGATATAGAGTTGGAAAACATAAAATTATAGTGATATGTCAAGGTAGTAAGTAAATTTTATCAAGACCATTTCGACATGAAATTGAAAAGGTACCATATCATCACCATGACATGTAAGGGTCGCAAGCTGATAAAAGGTTCATGAACCATATGTAATAGTCTCGTTGGAATAAAAAAATTCATAAGAGTGATTATGATGGAAGTCATATACTAGCCAAGGACTACAATATATTATTTCAATAATAAAATACTATATATATTACTGCATGTCATGGATTTTTCAACTTCAGGATGCAATAATCATTTCATGATTAAACATTTGATGAATTTTAGAATATAAAGAAATAATAATGTCTGTAAAAGAAATGATTAGGGAATTTAAGAAAGATAAATTAGGTATTTGTTTCATGAATTATTAGATCGTACAGGAATAGGCTTGAAGATCAAAAATAGCTGGATGATCACATCATCATATTTATAGGAGTTGAGTATAGATATTAATTAGATTTTTTAGATCTATTTGTTGACTAAGAATCACTCCATGAAATAGAATATCACATAATGATCTTGTTTATTAAGTATAAGGTCACATTATATTCAAGAATATAAACGATTAATATGTTATATATAGATTATTTTTTAGATTTAATAAAATTTTAAAATGAGTTGATAGAATGATATTTAAGGAAGACAACTTAGTTTAATTTGTATCTTGTTTCCACATTAAAAAAAATAGTATAATTTTCATCATCATGGAGGATTATAGTAAGAAGGATTGACCCCAACCATTGGATCAAGGGTCAGATGCATAAAAGACTCTAAAAACTACATATAGTAGTTCTAGAATAGAGGAACATAATTGAATATCATGATTTAAAAAAATAAAAAAAATAAAAAGGTGGTCTATGTTCTTTACTAAATTATTTGGTTTTTGGAGAGAAGAAGAAAAAGAATAAAGGTCTACACTGCTACATCTGGTTATTAAAGGAGGGAATCATGATAATTATAGTGTGAAATTATCTTCATCTGGTGGAATGAGTACTAGTGATGTGACAATATGGAACAAAAGTTATAGACACTAACATTGAATTGTTATTCTTATTATACCTTGGATTCATAAAGAGAATAAAATTTGAACTACAACTAAGAATCAATTTTTGAGTTATAATGTTATGATATTTAATTCCAAAAGTTGTTTAAGAAGATATACTCACATATAAAAAAATACTTTTCCTTCATTACAGTAGTGGATAAAGGAGAAAAATAAGAAGTTTCCCTAGGATAAATATTGAGTCATTACTAAAAATTTAAGGATAATTGATCATGGCATAGAATTGTCATGAACTAAAAGGATATATCCACCAATAGTGAGAATAGTATAACCTAGTACACCATAAAATAACTATGTATATACACCTTGTATTATCCCTTTGTATCCAACCATGTAAATTACTTGTGTATTTTGTATAATATATATTGTTGGATATGTATTGGATGATAAGCTGTGATTAGATATAAAAGTTTGTGTGATTAAACTTGTTCTCTCTAATGAGACATCAAGTTCGATTTTCCCTAGTAGACTAAAATGTGAGAAAATTGTTTTAGTTAGTGTGCACCCTATTTCATTCCCCCTTCCCTCCCCTCATGGGATGATTATAGTTATTTTAGTTCAAATTAGGGGGATGTAGTATCATGGGAGTGTGTATGAATAACATCTAATCATATGTAAGATTAATTTTTAGGAGTTTGGAAGACGCCACATCATATCGTATGGCATTGCAGCATAACTATGGTTACATAAGTTAAAATTATTATAACATCTGAATAAATAAAATATTATCCAAGTGAACTATAGTGTGGGAAGATATTTTTTAAAATAAATAAAGGGAAACATGAGAATAACTACCTCTTTAGGTTCCTGATCACAATATAACAAATAGGTTTTTTCGGGAAGTAAATATCATGGGGACATGCAACACCATATTAAGAGGGATACACAATGAGGTCAGCCTAAAGTAGATTTTTGTTAGATAAAAAATTGTTCCACAATAAGAATACCAGTCATAGAGACATTCATGTTGTGAATCCCTAAACAAGGGTAAGTAATTTCACCATAAGATGGATGGTTGTAACATGAAGGCCTCGAGGCTCTAATTTAAATTCTTCCCAGTAGAAGGGTGTCATGTCATGACCAAGTGGTTCATACTAGGAGGGTAACCCTTTTGGGTCATTTTTCTGAGACCAATATGGTTTCACAACAATGCATGATCTATATATTATTTTAATTATTAAATTAAATGATTTAAACATTAAAAAAATTAAAATGAGTTTTTCCCATTTTTTCATAGTAGCCATGCCATATTCTCTCTCTCCACTCAATTAATTCCTCCTTTAAATCTCAATCTTCATTTCATGGGAAAAGATTTAAGTGTTCTCTATATGAGTGTATTTTTAGATGTATGGGTAACCATCCCCTTCTATATATTTTTGGTTTATCATTATTTTTCATTATATCCCTTCAATTGAAGTTTCAATTTGAGAGGGAATCAACAAAACCATGGTAAGTGGTCCCAAAATAATCCATATCTTTTATGAAATTTTCATGAAATGTATGATATTTTTTCATTCAACACATATTTGATTGGAATATAATTATATTTAAATATATTCCGTTGACCCTGACTGAGATGGGTATGGTTTTTTAGGTCCACCACAAACACTCCATCTAATATATCTCATTGTGATGGTTATTGATGGCCATGATCCCAAATAAATATGTGTCTTCCAAAATACCTGAAACCTAGTTTAGAATTATTTAGTTTTTCAATGATATTTCAGACACAAATTGGTTTTCTTTAACCAATTTTCAAATAATAAAATTATGTATAAGTGGTTCTATCCTAACGTGTGATCCATATAGAGTATTTTCATTCCCTTATAGACTATAGACAATTGAACTAGACTGTAGTGATTATTCCTCCACCACTGGATTGTGGAATTATAATATTTATGTCTTAATTTACCTATATATTTATTTTAAGATTTGGATAGTAAAACTAATTATCTTCTAAATTATGTTGAACGTTATACCAATGATAATCGTAAATGTTTATATATTCTTATTAAATTACTAATTGATACATATTATGATGTTGGGATAAATTAATAAGATCATTTTACCTTGGTGATTAGATAGAGAAGTGTGGTTGATATTTCCACCTTTGATACATTTTACATGGGGGTGTTATTATCTCTAGTTCTCATATTTGGAACTCGAACACAATTCATATGTTATTAGATATTATTTCCAAATGTATCATTTCGTTTATATTGTGGGATATGATCTATATTATGATATGTTTTTTAGGATATAATATTAATAAAATAAGATATAATTTCCTTGTTACCATGATAATGAAGAGGATGGGATTCTTTTCCCAAGTATTTATTATTTTCCAGGGAAGTGGGATTTACTGCCCATGTTGAGATAATTCTATGGAAGGATATACAATGCTCATTTGAGTATTGATGCTTATGCTATGTGATTTCCTTCCATTCATGTAAAGCCACTGGACTATGAATTTCATGCCAACTAGCAGATAACCTTGGTTAGAGAAACTATTACCTCTCTTAGAAATATGGTCTAGTCATGATGATCACTTATATTTGTGACTTTGTAATGATATTCCAATGAATATAGCTATATTTCAGCACATGTTTCCTGTTTATTAATGGTTATGTCCATGTAGGGATGTTATTCCCTGGTATTTTTATATTTTAATAGGTTACACTACCCATGTATCAATGATTGAGATATCACAGATACAATAATCCCTTGAAAATGAATGTGGTATTTGGACATACTTCCCATGTGTTGTTCATTATATTTTGATGGGATGTTTTTCCCATTGACTATGACATGGGATGGGTTTCCTAGTTGAAGATTATATGATATGTTCAAATACACCACGGTACTAGTTGATGTTCTGATAGTCACACCCTGGTGGACATTTTTCACCCATAGTTGTGACGTATGTTTTGATTTTCATTTCATGTTCTCTTTTATGGGAGTATTACACTTTGTGAATACACTAGTGTTACTATATATATTTAAGGACATCGTAAGATTTTTTCTTATATAGTTGTTCACATACTTTTTTGGGAACTGTGGGATCCTAGGAAAACATTATTATTTTCAGAGTAGATAGGGATAGGGGACTTATATTTGGATGGTTTATTTGGAACTTTGTTGGAGATGGGAGTTTAGGACCATGATTGTTCTCAAGAAAAGTTTTCTATATTTTCAAACCGTTTTGTTCTACTTTAAATGAACAATGTACTATCTACCTCTAAGGAATATTTTTTCCAATATGACTATCAAGAAATATCATTTTCAATGATTTTATGGTAAGGGTGTTTTATTTGATTATGTCTTGAAGTTTTGATTCCTTTTTTCTACTAAATTATTATGATAGTAGTTTTTGGTATTTATTTCACTATAATTCATGGATATGCTTACCAAAGAGGGTATAGTGAACTAATTTTTTATATATAACGTCACTATTGACTAGAATCCTCTAGCATATGGGGAGACACATTTGATGTATGTGTCACATGTTTGGGTCATGATAGAGGTTAATAGTATTGAGGATGTAACATATTCTTTGGAATAAAATTATTATGTCATATAATAATATTTGATATTACTTTTTTAATGGAATTTAATTAATTATATAAAAATGTGAGTTTGTTTGATGGTATTTGAATGAATAACTTCAAATAATTTTAATAATTTATTACCTATAATGATTCCCAATATATTATTAATTTAATCACCAAGAAACATCATGTTCTTCCCACAATCATTGTAATATGCATTATTTTATAAAAATTTAGATGGTGGATGTTCCCACACACCATTATTTCATATTTTCTCACTATCATGTATAATAGGATCGTCAATTTCTTTCAAAATGATTTATCATTCAATAAGAGATATCAATAATATTAATATATCCTGTAACCAGAAGCAATGGGAATATTCTAGTGGGGTAATGGTGGAATAGGTATATCCTAGGGGAGACAATAGTTTAAGTGATCATTCATAAGCATAGAATAAATTTAGGAGGGGATTAAACTGGAACATACACAATATGAATGACATAAATGAGGGACATCAATGACTAGAGAGGAGATGTAGTGGTGCCACTGAAAGTGTTGAGAGAAACAATGAGGGCCTAATTAGTTATTTGAGTTTTGGATATGAAATTATTTCACTAGAAAATAATATAATCATTACAATCACACATTTTTTTATGTATACACCACATAAAAAGGGACAGTTCCCTACAGGGGTCAATGCACCCCTGAATAACATGAAAATATCACCTTAGAATGGTTCCCAACTGACAATTTTAGATAGGTTTATGGGCGTAACAAGGCATAAATATTTTAGGTGATGTTTTTTATAGATTATACATGCCTTGAAACTTTATAAGCACACTTGGTTACCATAGATTATGATTTATAGCTATTTAATTGACTTCAAGATTTATGATACTTCTAATACTTTGAGCAAATGTTTTCTCTAGTGATATATAATCCTATAAGTAGAAAAGTATTGAATATTTATATTTCACCAAGTACATGGTTTTTTTGACCTCATAAGAAATGTGATACCATTGGGTTTCCCCTTATTTCCCATTTTTCTTAGGCTTGATCAAACTAGAAAATTTATCATTAATTTGAGAATTCAAGGCATCCTACTGGGTATATTTATACTAACCCCTATATGGACCACGATCCCACACATGTTGTGTTTATATATACATATCGTATCTTGGTGGAAACTTTGGTAGACATAAAGCTAATGGAGCTGGTAAATATGGTTCTTAGTAGCGTATGATTGAATATGGAGGAGACGGTTATTATTACTGATCAATTTTTCAGAGATGTCGAAGCATGAGGGTGTTCACTCTTATCATATGTCATCTATTCTCTGTTATATTATCTCAAGTATCCATACCTTTTTGGTTATTCATTTATAGGACTGTAGAATATATTTTTGTTTCCATAATCTTGCATTGTTATATATTTTATTTATTTTTATATATATATATACAAAAATGGTGGTTGTTTGATTTTTATTGAGTATTGGAGATGAAATTTTTGTTATAGGTTAGTATAGGATAAGGCCTCTAATAAGAATTATGCCTTTTTTGTGTCGGTCTCTATCTCCTAAACTATTGGAGGTGGGCTTGGGGGAAATTATCATCTTACAATTAACCAAAGTAAGGTTATAGTGGATCTATTTATATCAGTGTATCTATCAGTGAAAACACCATGTGGTTTAGTCATTTCATCTCAAGTATATAACTCTCTTTTTATTAATATTTGTGAAAAAATATTCCTTAAAATTTACTTATTCTACCTTTGTTAAAATTTTATTCTATGTTTAGAATAGACTGGTTTTCCTAATATATAGATAATTTCAATAACCATAAGAGGGAAATCACTTTGCATTTCTCAATATATCCACTAATTATATAAAAGTGAAAAGATAATTAGAAATCTCCTTCGAAAACTCCTTCCCAAGTATCGATATTATTTCCTTATGAGAAAGTACTTCTAGTTCAAAATTTTGATATAAATGAATGTATTTACCATAAATAAATTTCCATCATTAGGGAATATGTCGATGTATTTTATGAATATATTCATACCCATTCTCCTTGATGATATATTGAGTCTTATACAGAACATTTCCCTAAAGTACATCCCATATCAAAGAGACCTTATAGAATAGAACCCATTAAACTGAACGAGTTAAAGAAGAAACTAAAATAAACATAGAAAAAGCTTTTATACATCACATTTCTTCTTTATAGGATGCATCGGTCTTTTGTTCAAGAATATGGATGGTTCAATGAATATTTTCATTAACTATTATGATATTAAACAGATTGGGACAAAGAAAAAGTATCATCTTCTACATATTATCAACTTGTTTCGTCTAAAATATTGGGATTAATACTTCTACAAGGTGAGTCTACAATTGTCATATAATTAATTAAAGGTGAAAACTAGGGAATCCGCAAACCATACTTCAATATAAGACATGGAAACTATAAGTTCATAGAAATGATATTTGAAGAAACCAATTCTTTGTAAGACATCATGTACTTTATAAATATTGTATCCATATATTAAATTTTTAAAAAAAAATTGGAATATATAGATGATTTTATAATATATAATAAAATTAAAGAATAACGTAAATGAAACATGGGAATTATTTTATATTCTTTTTTAAAGGTTATGTTTTATAAAAGGTATAATAAATATGACTTCTGGATAGAGTGTTTACATTCTTAAGATATGTTATCACAAGTGAAGGGATGACTATAGATACTTAAAATCATATGGTAACTGAGAAATGGAATAAAAAATAACAGTGAAAGAGTTCCATAGTTTCCTAAAATCAACTTTGTGATGTTAACTATTTTTTATAAATTTATCATGATTTTCAAATGTATTTAAAAAACAAACTCATAAATGTTTAATGGATTTCCTATATTTAATTACATCGAAATAACATCAAGGAGTTGAAGAAAAGTATTTATATTGTACTTGTACTCCCACTACCATCATGTGGGGAAATATTTTTGTTAAACAGTGATACTTACAAGAAAATATTGGATTTTTGGTCCTAAAAATGATAAAATGATAGCTTATGCCTCAATAAACATAAATTTAAACGACAAATATTACCTAATTCGTGAACTATAATTGGAATTTTTCATATTTTTCACAAATATTTACGATCATTATCTCTATGGAGAAAATTTTTACATATCTTCCAATAGAAAAAACTTTATGTATACATTCACACTTAAGGATATCATCATGATCCAATTAAGATGGTTAAAGCTGATTAAATATTAGTATTTTTCAATCCATTAACATCTTAGAAAATAAAAAAGAAGAATATTATCTAAGTAAAAAATATCTTAAAAAATATCCATTTTAAGGATATAAAAGGATCTAATCTTCTAACACATGTGAAGGATAGATATGGAAATAAAAAATGAATGTATGACATTGTACCATTCATAAATGATTTCTCAGAAATATATATTGGAAAATATTAATGCGGAAAAAAGGGATTTTGTAGAGATACCAAAAAAGTGGAATCTATAAAAAAGGGTAAAATATCAAAGTTTGAATCTGTTAAAAATTGATTTGTAAGATATGCGGCATGATTATGTGGACCATCAGAATCTGAGATAAAGAAGGATCTATTGGATGATGCTTATATCTCAAAATTATTTGTCCTCCTATAGTGAACAATGATGTTTAAAGATATCTAATATCAATTTTAGTGGGATAATATGGATGTGGATATTTCTAAATACATATATCAAAGTTCATGGTACATTAGTAAGTTAGGTTAGAATAAAAAGATTCCAATATGATGATATAACTATTATCCATGCAAAAATATAAATGGGAAAACATCAAAACATAATTTTTCATAGTTGTTATAAGGAAATTAAGATGAAATAATTTCATATTGGTTGTGGTGGATCATTTTATAATGACTGGACACTTCTTTTACATTAAAAATGACTTTTCACTTCATCAACGTACTAATATATATATATCATAGATGTGTTGAGACATTATAGAACATCTTTCCAAATAAAATAAGAGTAAGGAGGCTCATGATGGGGCTAGATTGAATTTAAAATGGGACTTACAATTTTTTCCTATACAAAAATGTAAGACATTTCGAAGTTACAAAGTCCATAAATTTCTGAGTAGAATAATAAAAAGTAAAAAAAGAATTAAAATAAAACTCTTGGTCGTTTAGAACATATAATCTAATAATGAAAATTAAATGGAAACAATAACATGGTAGACAAATAAAATGAAATGATTTTTTGATGAAAAATTGACAATTAATATAATAGAAATTATTACCAAATAGTAATATTCCTTGGAACACATCATTTTTAGTGTAATACAACCAAAGGATCTGAACCTGGATCCATGCAAAAAAAAAATCACCAATTAAATAATAAAAAAACCACTCGAATAGAAAATTTTTGTGATAGGAACTTTATAAAAAAACTACAAAAGGATATAAGTTATGCATAATGAAATTATTTAATAAAACCATCAGGATAAAATAGATCAGTCCTGAAGTTCCTACTTGATCAGCAAGATTCTTTATAAGTCCTTCCATAAAGATCATCAAAATCCATGTTGAAAAGATACTTATATCACTATCATTGAAATCTCTTTGATCTCAATCATCAGAAGTATCTTCATTTTTATCCCCATAATATTATATAACATGGTGTTATAATTCAGTGATTACAATAGAGAAAACTTCAAACTCTTACAATGAAGTTATTCATAATGTTATATTTATTAAAAAACTGTGAAAACAATTCAATGTGGAAACTATCAAGCTAAAGATATGTTAAATAGGTTCTCTATTTTATTATATTATGGAAAATTATCGTGTAAACATATGATTCATTCCTTGAAGTTCGTTCTTTATTTATCCACATCAATGTAAAAAAATCTGAATTGAAACATTTTATTTTTTTATGTGGATATGCCAAAAT
The DNA here is from genome assembly GCA_963277665.1 of Viscum album. Classification (NCBI taxonomy): domain Eukaryota; kingdom Viridiplantae; phylum Streptophyta; class Magnoliopsida; order Santalales; family Viscaceae; genus Viscum; species Viscum album. Next base: position 1,232,082,787 of record OY728120.1, read on the forward strand.
TAGAATCATCTTATCATCCTCAGTTCAGTTTATATAGTGTGACTCCACATAGATCCAAATCATACATGCATTAAAATTGGCTCACCAAAACTTACCCCTCATCAGGTGTGTTGGAAAGGTAACTTAGGAAAAAAATAATGAAAAAGGAACTAATTGTTTTTATTTTTTGGTATTCCTAAATAGAATCCATGATTCATTCAAACAAATAAATTGTGAGGGAACCAAAATTCCATCTGTTGGTTTGTAAAACTAACATATAGAGATGGAAATATATTTTTTAGACCAAGCTTTGATTCTTCCTATACTTCATATTCAATCAACCATTCTAAATCACTAATATTCCATCCTATTGAAAATACTTGAAACCACACAAAATTTCACCTATAACAACCAGAAACCCACACTCCTATATCCTTTGCTTAAATATATGACATTCCATTCCAGATTTTAAGGTTGATAATTGTGACCCAAAATTTTCATCTTATCCATACAACATGAAAAGAAAAACTTGTATCAATTATATTTTGGACGACCTTTTTGGTTTAGAGTTTTTGAAAATTAAGAAAAACCCCTACATAAATAATTCAAATTACATTAAATGAGTAATTATCCCTCCTAGCCAAGATTTTATTTTTTGCATTAACATATCGTCATCATCCATAGTAAATCCCATTTATAGATAAATTTTTCAATACCACTGCTTAAAACCTGCAGAAAAAAATATAAGAATGGCGATGTCATATGATCAGTACAGGTAAAAATAAGCATTAATAATTGAATGTAATTAATGATAATAAGATTTCATAAGGTTATAATGACATAATCAAAGTTTATGACAGATTAATAAGAGAAATCATACCCATAAATACCTGGATCATCAAATTTAAAAACATGGAAAAGGAAATATCCATCCAAATAAATAATAAAAAATCCATGTTATACTAATCTGTATCATTATAATTATTATAAACCCATATTAATCATAAAGAAAACATACACCCACATGGGACATCATTTTGGTATCCCTATTATATTAACTTTTACAAATAGAATAACTACACGGTCAACTTCCATACCCAATGCATTGAAGGGATATAATGGACCCACCCATAATTGTTTTATCATGTAACCACCTGTCATTATTTCGTCACTGAACCATCCATCATTTTTTTATCACATAACCACCCATCATTGTCCTATCATGTAACCAACTATCAAATTTTCATATATAATTACAATATCATAATATAGAAAAGCTTTTATTTCATAATAAAATCATAAGAACAACCATTATCCCCTTAATAACTAACAAAACCATTCGAAATTAAATGGGATCTATAATAATCTCTTTTAAAAATGATTCAACTAATTAAAATAAATAGTTACCATTAAATTTTCATTGATACAGGATTAACCTAAGTAAAATTTATGGGTTCCACAACAATCTATTTAAAAAAATATTTAACCATGAAAATGAAATAGGGTCCATAAAAATATATATTAAACATTATTGAACGATGGAAAATAAATGGGTTTTATTTCAATCTCTTTGAAACATTATTCACACATGGGAAATAGATGGGTTTCCTAACAATCTCATTAAAACTAGATAAACCTGTGGAAAATAAGTGGGTTCCAAAACAAATGTATTTGAAGCATGGATATCCAATGGGAGAAAAATGAGTTCCATAAAAATATAATTGAAATATAATTATCCCATGGAAAATAAATACATTCCATAATAATATATTTGAAACATGTTTATCTCATTAAAAAAATAGGTTAAATAACAATATCTTTGAAACATGATTAACCCATGGAAAAGAAATAGGTTCCCTAAAAATATCTTCGAAAAAATAACAATTAACCCCAATAAATAATTAGGATTATATAAATATATTATATCCAAGTGGAGAATAAGTAAAATTAAGGTTTTTTATATTGATTAAGGGAAATTACCTTAAAATACCATTAAAATATTCTTGAGTAAAATAATATTTATACATTGAAATTTTCTCAAACCACTTTGAAATGATTGAGCCATATTTCTCATAAATGAATAAAATTAAAATAAAATTATAATATCATGAAAATAAATAGATTCATGATATAACATGTCAAATGTAAGAATATATACCACATAAAATAAAGGAGTAGTGAATATGACATAAGTATCAGAGAAATAGAAGTGTGGATAGAAATCCATGTACAACTGTTGTTAATCTAAATTAGAAGAAGAAAAAATAATTATCAAATGAAACATTTAAATACCATTTATATAAAATAGTTCATTATATAATATATCCAAATAGTATTAGATACACTATTAAGAAAAATTAAGTGGTGGATATTGCATTTATCTCATAGATATAAAATGTGGGAAGAAAATACATTAAAAATATCATATCATTAGATTGTTAATGATCTAACGAAATAACTATGTGTGAAAAATATAAATCCAAAAAATAAAATTATAATTAAAGTAATCCCATACCTTGAGTTGGGTTTTTTATCCTTGCCATCTATATTCCAAAATAAAAACCTTATGTTAATTATTTAATTTGTTAATTACATTTTCCAAGTTTATTATTTATTTTATTTCACTTATATATATGTTATATACACTTACTTAATCAAAAATTTTACGTTGTGTGTTTTTACCATTTGTGGATTATGTATAAAAACTGACTTTTCTATTTTGATGAAGGTAAATGCGATCATTATTTAAACATATAAAAAATAATTAACATTAAATAATTATCATATTTTGATATAAATTATACTACTAAAAAATCAGGGAATATGGTTTGGAAAATCAACCAATGTGTTGATCATGCACATAGTTGGTCGCACGTATGTATGAGTAACATACACATACTTCAATGATCATTATGGAAAGTAGATAAGTAGAATTTATATTTAAAAATTAAAATTATATCTTCAATACATTTATATTTTATTATATATACTTATATATAATTCTTGTGATGTGGTGATGAAAAATGAAGAATCACATTGTTTTGAGGGACGGTTTTCCACACATCCATGAACAACATTATCAATTTTCCAGTCTGGGAAATGGACTGAAAAAAATGATATATTAAATTTCTAGAAAGTTACTTGTGTCATTAATATCATATATATGTAATTTATATCATATATTTTTATTAAAATCATCCTTAATACATTGCACATAAAGTGTGAATGTAACACAACACTTTGAGGAGATGATAGTCCACACGTCCACCAATGATATTATCGTATTCCCAAAAAATGGAATTCCAAAGTTTATGTGCTATATAACAATTAAAAAGTATTTAGGAATAATAAATATCATATATATCATATAAAAATAGTATTTAAATCCTAATTCCCAACAATGAGTGGTGGTAAATAAAAATCAAACAACATCGTTTCTCAACATGGTAGCCCTATTTACACACAAACAGTGATTTAGTAACTTATTTGAATAAAGTGAGCATAGATAAAGATATAAAACTAAACATAAAAAATTCTTAGTATATTTATGATACTTAGTTTATTATAAAATAATTTAATAATTATTATTTTATGGGTGTAGAAATAAAGAAAAAAAGTGTTCATTGAAGAATGTCACCTCTTCATCGAGTAACTCTTTTTTGTTTTCACCAAAGGACTTCCTTAGTTTTATTTATTCCAAAATATTGGATTAAAATGTTAATTAGGTATGTTGTTTGATTATTTTTTCATGTTTTTTATCCAAAGATATTTATAGGTGTTAATAAGTAAGGGGGTGAGTGCATTTTTATACTGGAGGGGTGGCATTCTTATAAATACAAAAAGGTAAAAATTATTGGGTGGTCTCCATTACATAATGAGCCTCAAATAATGAAAAACATTCTATTAAATTTGTTATATGGTCTAAATATTTCCATAAAATGGTTCTCGGACAATTTTATAGGCCATTTTTTCACTACAATTAAATTTTAACCACTAAGTGAACTCAATTTTACATTAATCATTGTAATTAAGTTTAATTTATTTCACTAATATATTTGGTAAAAAATAATTAGAAATTAATATTAATTATAAAATATTATGATTCCAAATATTAAATCCATTTTTCCAAAATCAAATCATATAATTAGAAAATTTTAATTTAAAATTAATCCCATAGATGGAAGGAGAAAATGGGTTTTTAAAGTCAAAAAAGTTCAAGACATTGAAAAGTTTTCATATCCCATTTCAATGTAAAATTGATTCCAATAAACTAAATTGGATTAAATGAAATAAAATTTATCTAACTATACTCTAAAACTAATTAAAAATATTATTTTACACTATACATTTTCTAGATGAAAAGGTAGTTTTCAATTAAAATCCTGCATTTTTCACTATTTTTCAAAACATGAAGGTTATCAAAAAAATACCAAAAATTAAGAAAAATTAAAATTTTATATTAATATTTAAAAAATAATGTTTATTTTTAAAAATATAATTTATAATTATTTCAAAATTTATTTTAAAAAAACAATGCCATTAAAAGAATGTAGACCTTCCTTTTAAAAATATACATTTTCTTATTCTTAGAATTAGATTTATTCTTATATTAATCCTATGAAAATTATGGGATTAATTTTGAAAATTTTATTAAATATATAAAATATAAATTTCTTTAATATCTTTTACCAATTTTTCTTAATTTAATTAATTAAGATAAAATACAATTTTGGCCATAAAAAATATTTTTTCATTAAAACACATCCTTTATATTCAATTGGTATTAATTTTCATTTTTAATTAACCGGTATCCAATTAATTAATTTAATAAAAAAATAAAAAAATATAATAATTTAGTTAATCTCATTGATTCCCTCTATTCCAATGGTTATTTGATAACTATAAAAAGAATGTTAATAGTAATTTATGGTCCAATATGAATTAGGCTTCTGTGTAACACAACTCATCAAAAGAAATTGATTTTGTGTGCACAATGAAACAAAATTTTTGTTCTATTAAATCCAATATAAAATGTGTATTCTGTGTATTGTACTCCATTAATGAATTTAAATTAATTTGAATCAATATATTTCATAAAATCTAAAGATATTACAACCTCCAACCCTTAAAACTAATATCTCCATCAAATTCATCTTGGTTATCCAATGATTAACATTTATAGAATTCTTTTATTGAAACTCATTCATACAAATGGTTAATAATACATTCTATTATAAATAAAATCTGATAAACAAAAATTCACTGGATTTTATGTCTAATTAGGTTTCCACATATAGAGAACATTGGTGGTAAAAGAATAAATAATTATAAAAATTGATTGAGGTTATTTATCAAAAATATGTGAATGATTAATGGAAATTTAAGGGACATAATAAAATAAATCATTGATGATCGAAAAGAACATCAGTTCATCATAATTAAATATACTAGAATAATACTTTTGTTTCAAGATAATATTCCTAGAGTTAATTAATTCTCTTACTTTCTAGACTAATAAAAAACAAAATATTCTTACTTGATGAAAAAAATTTCATCCTTTAGTCAATTTCAAAAAAAAATATCATCTTTTTCTCCAACTTATGATTACCCAGACTGAATTTTTTTAATTATTGAAGGACTAAAATCAAATTTTAAAGACCACGTAACAATAAAAGAGATTGTAAATATATTTCATCTATCTTTAGACACTAACCAAAACCAAAAAAGTTGGCACATTCTAATATAATTCCCAAATTGATTAAACCTTCAAATAGTACCATAATATTCAATATTAAATAGTAATACACAAATTTCAAATAAATAATTCCTTTAATAAATAACCTTGAATTTATTCAAACATTTCATGACTAAGTTAAAAACACAAAGAAGGATTTGATCATACATTATTCCAATATAAATCATAAATTATTCAATAAAAAATACCATATGTTTCTATAATAAACTTAATCTTTCCTATAAAAAAATGTCATGCTAACTAATTCATAATGTAGGCTAGTGGTAGTGCGTAAAACCCTTATTATCTTTCAGTAATGTGTTTAATCCCCACTGCATTATTGGATGTGACAGTTCTTCAACCAACATAATGGTTGTCCCACTTTTTTTATCCTAAAAAATAAATTGTCTATAAAAACAACAGGTTGATCCTATAGGTTACAGATACCTCAACCCCAAAAAAAAGTCATCAAAAACATCATTAATTACATCAAAAATATTACTACTTAAAAAACCTGAATGGGTTGTCTTAGGAATTTCAAAAAACGATCAACTGTAATCTTATAGTCCCATTATGGTAACCTAAACTCCTAAGATAAACTCATATGAAAACATTTTAATAAAAAAATTATATATACCGACCATTTATTCCAACTATAACAACATATAACTAACACTCCTAGGTCTTGTGCTGAAACACATAACATCACAATCCCTTATTTGAATCTGATAATTATAACCAAATTTGTTCATCTAAAGATTACAAAATCAAACAGAAAACTTAAATCACATAAATGTAATAAGAAATTTTTTTATAATAATTTTAAAGAATAAGGGAAAACTGTAAAATAAACAATTCAAGTGAATTTAAATGATGTTTTCTCCCTTTTATACCATATATTCATTTTAACATTAATACATCATCATCATCCATATGAAATAACTTCTAGACATAATTTGTTCAACATAATTATTTAAAACCCAGTGAAATGGAAATAAAAGAAGGGTGATCTTAGATTCTCAACAAGGGTAATCATAAACATTAAAAAAATTACAATCATTACTGAGCATAAGATTTTATAATGGTATGATGACATAATCAAAGTTCATGAGGAAGTCATAAATGAACTCATTCACATAAATACCTTGATCGTAAAATATGAAAACAAGAAAAAGGTGGGAGTAATCCAAATAAAAAATAAAAAATTCATGTGATATCAATCTCTATCATTATAAACATTATCGAACTATTTTAAGCATAATTAAGACATGTACCCACTAGGAAGATCATTTTCACTTCACTCTTACAAATGGAATAATCATACGGTCAACTTCCATAATCATTGAATTTGAGGGATATCACTGACCCTCTTGTCATTGGTTTATCACGTAACCACCTGTCAGTCATTTATAATGGAACCACCCATAATTGGTTTATCATGTAACCACCTATCATTGGTTTATCAAGAAACCCTATATCAAATGTCCAAGTACCATTAAAATTTCATAACACATAAAAGCTTGAAATTCAACATAAAATTGTACGAAAAGTCATTATATATTATACAACTATATTAACCCATTTAAAATAAAGTGGTCTTATAAAAATATATTTTAATCATGATTAAATTTTAGAAAAAAAATAGGTTCTATAAAAATATCATTGCAACTTTATTAACTAGTGTAAAATAAATGGGTTCCACAATAAACTCATTGAAACTTGATTTGCCCATGGGAAAGAAATGGTTACATAACAATAACTTTGAAATGATATTAAATCATGTAAAAGAAATTGGTTTTATTTCAATATCTTTTAAGAATGATTAAGCCATGGAAAATAAATGGCTTCTATAAAAATCTCTTTGAAAAAATATTAACTCATGGAAAAGAAATGGGTTTCATAACAAATCGCTTTAAAACAAAGTTATCCAATGGAATAGAAATGGGTTCCATAATAATCCCATTTAAAGTTGGTTATCCAGTGGAAAGAAAATGGGTTATATAATATTCTCATTTAACCATGGTTATATCATGGAAAATAAACATGTTCTGTAAAAAATACTTTGAAATATGATTAAACCCTAGAAAAGAAACGGGTTCCTTAAAAATATCTTTTAAAGAATCATAATCCATTCAAATAAATAATGTGGTTGGAATAAATAAAAAATATACCAAGTTTAGTATAAGTAAAAATAAGCTTTTTTATTTTAATGAATGGAAATTCCCTTAAAATATCATTAAAAACAATCATCATGAAAATAATCATTAAACATTAAAATTGTTCCACACCACGTTGAAACATTTGAATCACAGTCCCCATGAATTAATATAATTAAATGAAACTTATAATATCTTTTAAATCAATATACATTTGATATAACATTACATAGGGTATAAAATACACAACATAAAATAAATAAGTGGTGAATATGGTATAAGTCTCGTAGAAAGAAAGGTGGGAAATAAAATCCCCTTACAACTCTAGTAACATCTAAATCAAAATCCCAAAAAGTAATAATCATCAAAGGAAACATTTAATACCATGAATATAAAATAGTTCATCATATAATATATCACAATTGAAATATATAAAAAATATAAAAAATTTCAGTAGTGAATATGATGTTTCTCACACAGATGTAAAAAGTGAGATGAGAATCACATACAAAGATTATATCATTGGAGTAAGAATGAATCAATGAAAAAATTATGTGCAAAAAATTTAAATACACAAAATAAAATTTTAAATACATAATAATAAAATCATAGGACATTTAATTCATATTCTTTGTATAGTATAATCAATTAAATAAAAGTTATACCCAATGAATGGAAATTATGATAAGAAATCCCTTACCTTGAGTCTCATTTTTCAGGATTTCCATCTATATTCTTGAATAATAAACTTATTTTAATTATTTAATTGATTCATAACCTTATCAAAGTTTTTTATTACTTTTATTTTACTTATAACCATGTCATATATGACTACTTAATCAATAATATTTAAGGCAGATGTTTTGACCAAACTTGGATTATATGTCAAAAGTGAATTTCATAGGTTTACTAAGGTAAATGAGTTCATTATCTAAACCTCTATAGAAAAATAATAATGAAAGAATTATAAATTTTTTAAATAAGTTATACTTTTAAAATCAATCATTACAGTTTTTTCATAAAAATGAACCAGCATTACGATCATGGAGATAGTATGTCGTACGTATAGATGAATAATGTTCTCGTTTTTCAGTGATCATTATGGAAATAAGGTAAGTAACGATTATCTTTCAAAAATTACCATAATATCAAAATTAAATTATTTTTTAATTATATATAAATATATATATATATATATATCATTCTTCAAATGTGGTGGTGAAAAAGGAAGAATCACATTACATTGAGGAGGCATTAGTCCACATACCCACGAACGACATTATCACTTTTCTCAGTGTGTGAAATGCAAAGAAGATATTGATATATTATATATAAGAAAATATAGTTATGTAATTAATTTCATATATAACACACTTATACCAATTAGTTTTATTAAACACTTCCTTAATACATTTCATGTAAAGTGTGAACATATAATATCGCTTTGCGGAGGTGGTAGTACACAAGTCCAGATCTGATGTTATAATATTCCCAAAAAATGGAAAGTTTGAATATTTATGTAATATAAAATTAAATTAGTATTAATAAATCATAAATATCATATAAAAATAGTATTTAAATCATAATTCCCAACAATGATAGGTGGTAAATGAAACACAAACGACATCATTTCACATGGCGGTAGTCTGTTATACACACTAATGGTGATTTATTTACCCATTTGAATTTAGTATATGTATTTATAGGTATAACCAAAAAAATAAAAATATATAATTATATCACGGATTCTTAGGTTATTATATAATCATCAATTAAGAATAATTTAACATTTTTAGAAATAAATAAAACAAAAGTGATAGTTAAAGAATGTTACCTCTTCTCTGGGTAACTCATTTTGGTTTTCACAAAAGGACTTACTTGGTCTAATTCATGAATAACAGGAGTCCTATAGGATGATAGGAGTGATTTTGTGGATTATTTGATAAGGTTTTTATTGAGACAACGGGTTTTACAAGTTTAAATAAGAGAGGGGGTGAGTGTCTTTTTATAGTAGAGGAGGAGTGGTATTCCTGTAAATACAAAAAGGTAAAAGCTATTGGGAGTTATCCATAAGATAATGACCCACCAATAATTAATAAAATAAAATAAAATTTGTTATTTTATCTAAATATGTCTATAAAATTAGTTTTTTTATACGTTTCTGGTTCAATTGGCCCCTTAAAATTAATATTTAACCACTCAGTAAATTTATTTGTACTTTAATCATTGTGATTAATTTTAATATATTTTTTGTAAAAAAATAATTTGACCTTATTGTACATAATAATTTATTGTTATTATAAATATTGAATCTATTTTTTCAAATTCCAATCACATAAGAGGCATATTTTAATTTTAAATTTATACTGCATACGGAATGAGAAAGTGGGTTATCAAACAAAAAAGTTCAAAAGATTGAAATGTTTTAATATCCAATTTTAATATGAAATTTTTCCCAATGAACTAAATTAGATTAAATTATTTAAAATTGATCTAATTATACTTTAAAACAAATTTATAATATTTTTTATTGTCCATTATTTAGATGAAAATTAATTTTTCAATTAAAATACAATATTGTTCACTATTTATCAATAACATGAAATTTCTCCAAAAAATAAAAAAACAAATTAAATTTTTATATTCTTATTTCAAAAATAAAATATATTTTTAAAATATAATTTACAAAAGTTACAAAATTTAGATTTAAGATCAGTGCTTTATTAAAAGCTGGTAAAATGACCCTTTAAAAATATATAGCTTTTATGCTTAAAATTGGATTTATTATTATCTTAAACCAATAAATCATATTGGATGAATTTCAAAAAAAATTACAAAATATGAATCAAATAAATTTAATTAATATATTTCACTAATAGTGGTTAATTTATTTTATTAATACAATAAACCACTTTGGTCTTAAAAAAATTTATAAAAACATATCATTATATTCAATTGGTCCTTATTTTCAATTCTAATTAATTGGTAACCAATGAATTTATTTTAAAATAATTTTTAAACTATAATTTCATAATTTAGTTCATCCCATTAATTCCCTCCCTTCTATTACCTAGGTGATAACTATCCTAATAATATTATTAGTATATTGTTGTCCGGTAAGACTCGAACTTGTTCATAACATAAGTCATCAAAGGAACTCAATGTTGTGTGAAACACAAGATATGCATGGTGTTTGGTGTGTTGAAAGACAAACTATGTATTGCATGTAATGAAATATATTAAATTTTTTAAATTAATTTGAATAAATGTATTAAAAAAATCTAGGGATGTTACACCACCTCTCACCCTACGAAGATGTTGTTGAAGCCTTAAAACTACCCCCCCCCCCCACCTCTCTAGTGGTACCTCCATAATCACAACCCATATCTCCTCCCATTTAACGTCAAAGACCACCACTATCTAAACTACCTTTTCCTCAACCTTCCAACACTCATTATTATCACTACCTTATAATATACAACACCCAAATCCTCTAATAATCATACCCATTGCATCTATAAACATCCTCATCACCATTTTCACATATCTATTATCCCCTCCACTAACAATCATGTTATCATCGTCAAGACCCCCTTTGAATATAATTGTCATCAACATCTCCTCCCATGTCTAACTAATGACTTCCATATTCACCATTAATTCCCCCATCCTTTTTATATTGCCAACACCCAGTTTTAAACGAGTGTTTGTCAGTATCGTAATCTATTTTTAAACTAATCCTAATGGGATTCACCTCCCTTCACCCACTGAAACCTCTTTCCATATAGAATCCTTAATAGTTTTAATATAGCTTTTGTTTGGTAATGACCGGGTAACTAGGGAAGGTTTGTGTTAGGAGAACTTTGAAAAATATGATTGTAAAGTCATGATCTGGGAAATTTATTCTTTTGATGAATATTTTATTTGAATACATTATTTTATTAATATATATATAAGCTATTTCCATCCATACTAAATTAGATATGGAATTCCATTTCCCTTTCTAATTTTTATTCTGATTAATTTTCCATTTCCATTAAAAATGGTACTACTTTTCCATATAGATACTTAGTAAATCTGATGATACAATCTATACAAACAAATCTTGTAAAAAACATCAAGTGGATATAAAATTAGAATAAAGTGCAAAAAAATTTCAAAATAGAGGATATAATTTAATAAATTTAACTCAACAATCTATCACTTTTTAACAATCACAATAAATGAATGATAAAGTTTTCTTTACATAATTAAAATATTGAGTTTCCTATAACATCTAATAGACATTCCCTCCCAAATTTTACCATCCTTGAAACTTACCTTATCCCCATTTAAAATTAAAATTAAAAGACATTGGTATAAAAATTTTCTCTCATTTAATGAATAAAAAATGAATGTTAATAAATAATCATGGAGGTTAAATAAGTAAACTCAATTTAAATAAATAAATGTTTATAATTGTCATGTAAAAGTTACTTTAACATTTAAATATTCCAGGAATGGTATATTAAAATTTTCACCACCTTAATTTCTCTAATCTCATCAAGCTTTCTTTATACAAACTTACATCTCTAAAATTATGATTATCATCTTCAAGTTCCCTAACTACCAAATTCTTCACAAATTCTATATGAGACAAAAAAACTCCCCCTTCAATGTTATCTAATTCTCTTTTGGGATGAAATAATTTATATTCCCTCAATAAAAACCCAAATAAAAAATGATATCTCCCTCTTCACGTATTATTACACTGAAAAAAAAATATGCAAAATTAACTTCAAGAATATGAAAAATTAATCTAAATTATTCATTGTACATATGAAATATTAAAAAAATATCACTCTAAAGAACCCCAAAACTCATTCATAAATAGAAATGATACAAAAAATAATTAAAAAAATTAATAAAGTAAAATAAACCATTCTAGAAATTATTCACAAAAATTCAATTCAAAATGCATTCATAAAAACATGAATTACCACACAAAACCATTCTTCAATATCTCATTTTTACTTCCATTCCACCTATTTTTATATTTTAAAAAAGACACCATGAAGATATAATTTATAATAGAAACATGTAATGTTGAACCATCCCATAGAAATAATTAAATTATAACATAAAAAATTATAATTTCAACTTGAAATAACCTAAACTCTATAAAATTAATTGAAATAATATTTTAAAGATGCAATTAAAATAAGAAAAATAAAATTAAATGAGTTTATCAGTATTTTTAATTTATTGAAATATAATTAAAATGAGTATCCTTCTATATTTTATATTATGAAACATATGGATTTTCTTCTTCTAATGAATATAGTTCCAAAATCTTCTTTCCAATATTATCTTTTCTTTCATGGTAGTTTCAAAAAATATGAATAATTTTGAAACAAAAAGAATTACCAAATAAAAAAATTACCATTTATTAAATAGTTTGACAAATCTAAAAATAAAAAAATTATGAATCATTATATAAAAGTAAGAATAAAATATAAATAATTAAAAACTTTAAGAGTAAGAGTAAAAAACAAGTAATAGTTGTTTTATCTATTAGTACATAACTTTTTCTGTGAATTAAAAATAATGTTCTTAGCATCCAATCATATGTCAATTAAGTTATATTCAATAATACAACTTTTGGAACCCACATATGACCAAATATTTGATTTTTAACTATTGTAAGTTCCTTATATAGGAAATATTTATAATTTCTAAGAGATTGAAGTTTGTTCAATGATAATAAATTCTATTTGAGATCATTTCATTGAAAATTTAGAAAAAATGGTGTAATTTTCTATAATATTTCATTTGAATGAAAATGAGATCTTTAAGATTTATCTAAACTAATCCTAAAAGTTTTCATATTGGGATTCAAAAATATATATATATAATATTAAAACATATAATTATAAAATTAATTTTAAATTGTAACTTATAAAATAATTATACTTATATTTTCAACTTTACAATTTAATTAATATATTTCAATGCTAAAGTTAAAATATCCATCCCATTTTTCTCAAAAAATTTCTAAAAAATCTTACTTTTATACTAAGATAACTCAAAATTGTGATTATAATTATCATTTTTTTCCTTAGAAACTCCTTTTTTGACTTTCATATATTTCTTATAAAATATTTGATAAGAAAAATAACTTCCAATTATATAGATTTCCATCTCTAAATATGATTTATATTCCTCTTACTTACTTCCATCATCTAATGAAAAAGAAATATTGGATCCAAATATAACTATCATATATACTTTTCTTACATATTTTCATTAAACACTATTCATACCTAGGAACACCATAATAAGAAATTATATTTTTTGGATGAAATCACTATTTTCTGATGAACTATTGAAAGTAATATATACTTCACTATCACTCCAGTTTCCCATCACCATTAACAACTTCTTTCCCTTTCTATTAGACAATATTATTGATTCATTATCGTTTTTCTTTAGCATAGGGTAATCTACTCTAATATAACGAGGACTATTGTATCGATAACAAATGAATGTTGATGAATATTTCTTTTGATTTCAATAATTTTTAATTTCTTTTCTTTGAAATCTCTTTAAATTATGTTTTTTTTATAGTTCTTCAATCCATTTGAAAGAATTACCCCTGGAAAAGTTATGATCCACAATTATCTGATCATCACTTTGAACAATGTCTTTATGTAGTTGATATTTTTTTATTAAAACCATAAGTCAAATCTCTCATAGTTGGATTGTTGAGAGACCATTATTTTTATTTTATTTATTATAATCTATTTTTAATAATTTTTTATACAACATTAGGGTTTGAATAAAATCATTTATACTAGGATAATTGATTCTCTTTGTTTTATCAATAGTTGATATTTTTTATTAAAACTCTTTCTTTACTATATAAATAATCTTTTCAAACATTTTTTAATCAATTAATTACCTTTAAAAACTATAAATAATTATTTTTAAAATCATAAAAAAAATTACTGCATTAATCCACATATTCATTTAGAAGAAAATTAAATAATTGATAATCAGCTCCAAATATATCTCATTTAATTTTTAGGACTTTATATGTTCTGAAGTGTGAGATTTTAAATTTCATCAAAATTTTATATTTAATTCTACATGATTATGATTGAAAATAGATTTATCTCTAAACTGAACATAATAATATATTTGTTCCACTAAAATTCAGTTGAAATTTTTAATTTTCATCATGATTAAAATTTAAAACAGGATTATCTAGATTCTTTTATTAAATGGTAAGCATAGGAATGTTCAAAAATCATGTATTTATGATGTAATTTAGAATGAAATAATTTTAATATTCCCAATACACTCTATAAAATCATGTATCTATGATGTCATTGTTGTTTACCACTTTTTCCTCAAAAGTGATTTTGAAATAAAAAAATTAACTTTTAGTTAGTTTCAGTCACTCCATAAAATACTTCTAGTCGATTCGAAATTAAATTTTCCAAATTTTTGACTCATATAACACCCATCATACAAAAATAAAAACTATATTTTTTTCTCCTACATGGTTATTATAATAAATATTAAACCATTCTTACAAACTAAAATGTGATACTTATGTTTGATAAGATAATATATAATGGATATAAAAAATATACAGACTATCTAAAGTATAGATACTAGCTTTGATACCAACTATTTTCCCAGAAAATAAGAGTATGTTTGTTTTAAGAGGAACTATAATTCAAGTTGAAAATAGGATAGCAACATTTTCATTGCTAAAAATGTAATTTGTTGGAAGTTATAAACTATAAATAAATCTGATTATCCTAATAAAAATTTTATCAAGTAGAAAATAAATCTCTCAAACGATAAAAACATAAACAATGATAAACAAACCCAATAAGAAGTTAAAACATGCTAGTTTAAAATAATTCAAATAGCTCCAAATAGAAATATGATAACTCCTGTAAACATTATTATTTGTAAATAGTTCTATAAATTGAAACTATACACTTTAAATATAAATTGGTATGAATATATGAACCTAAACCCAAGCGACATAAGTAATTGTACTAGGAACTTCATCAAAAAATAGTCAGAATACACAAGTTCTACAATAGTAACTTTTTTGAAAATCCCATTAATATAAACAAGTTATACATTGATAAATTCTTTTATAAACCAATTATAAGATACATGTTTCACACTATTGGATTTCTATTACTAGAAAACATGGTTATACCCATTGTCTTTTCCCAAATTATGGCTATAGGTTAAACCTATACCCACAGTTTTCCAAAAACCTTTGGTATAAGGATTGGTTCAAGAAATATAGAAACATTTTAGGGTAACCATGGAAATCGTTTTCATGTGGGGAATTTCCATGGTATGGTTGTAGGGAAACTTATAACCATATTTCTCTAAAAATGGGAGGCATAGGTAACCCCTATACCCTTAGTTTCCCAAAAACAATGGGTATAGGGTTTAGTTCTAAACCTATAGCCACATATCATAAAAACCATGGCTATAGATAAAAATATATACCCATGATTATAAAAAACACATCGGTATATGTTACTCCTATAGCTATTTTTTGGTAAAAGTGGATATAGCTTTCTCGCATATGTTTGGGGAAACAATTATTTTGGGAAAATCTATTTCAACGGTTTGAAAACTATAGACATGGATTAATAAATATATATATATATAATTAAATATATATACCTATATACATATAATAATATATGGAGTACTGGTTAGAATCTTGGATTGTGTAGAGGAAATCTATGGTTTGAATCTTATGGATGGGATTTCATTAAAATCCTATAGAAACTGTTACTGAACTGTGTCTATATATTTATTGTCTCGGTAGACTATTTCCATGGTTTTAAACAATATAATTGTCTATATTTCCTTGGTTGATATCTGAGGACGTATCTCTATTTCCCATACACCTATTTATAAGGTGCATAACCAATAAAATAAAATTTGCATACCATGGAAATAGCTCAAAGAAATACCGGCAACATAAATCCCCACAATTCTATAAATTGTGGTTCTAGGCTACACCCAAGGTTTTATGGGCCATACCCATGGTTCCAAACTAGGGGTCTAGGGTAATGTTCGAGTAGATTATTTGAAAACCCCATTATAATCATGTAGCTCTAGCACTGAGCTCCTCTTTGATCGATATGATTGCAAGAAAGTACCTCTCTGAACTTTTTTGAACTCCATGTCCAAAAGACACCCAGACTATTTTCCATGAAATTCTTTAAGACATGAAATTAAAATTAAACATATTAATATACCTATATTATCTTTTAAATAAATTCTTAGAAGAAATTATTATAATTGAAAAAAAATAAAACTATTACTATGAAATTCATCACAGGAAGCTCTTAGAAAAACACAATTAAGAAACATTACAAACTAAAACCCTCAAGGTAATGATATGATGAATGGATTCTAAAAGTTATAAGCTCATAGTAAATTATAATGTTAACATATATTCTATCCATCAAAACATGGTATTCATTTATCTACATCGGTATAAGAAAATATAAATTATAATAACTAATTTTTATAATATGATTATAACAAAATCTTAATCAACCAACCACAATCTTGTAAAATATTTTAGTGTGACAACACAAAGATATAGAATATACATGCATCAGAATTATCTCACCAAATATCAGTGAATTATAAAATAAAATATACCAAAATAGTAATAAATCAAAAACATCAAGTTATGATAAATCTAGAAGTAATTTTATTGTGATTCTCAAAATAAAGGATATGAAATAATTCATTCAACTCAAAATAACACCATTATAAAATTGATCTAATCATGACTCTAGATTCAACACATAGTTATTGACGATTATTTACAAAAAATTGAATAATGATTCTAATTTTTCTAAAAACTTCCTTCCATAGACAAATGTTCAGTAAAAAATATCCATTCAAATTCTAGAGGGAAAGCTTAATGATCTCTAAATGGACTTAAAATGAGGATGGAACTAACATATTCCTCTAATTGAGTTCACACGTAATAATATATTCTTATAAATCATTCATAAATATTTAAAATAAGTCTTATATAGGAATAAATCTTTAACTCCTCCATGTTTCATTGAAATTAAAGAAAGGATTCTATGAGGACTAGAACTGGTGGAATAAATGACAAGGAATGTCAAAGACATTCAATAACACACCAAGGTAGTATAGAGTTCAATATGATATATTTATGATTTTTTAAAATTAGTGAAATCAAAATCCCAATTGCATAGTCTGATTTTAAATTCTGGATCACATTGGGTTTGTGGCTTATGGACTTCCCATCTCACCGAAAATATCTCTTGTATATTATGTGTTACAAGAATTCCTATTAATGAAGTTCATGCCATAACCCTCATATATATTGAATATGGAAAATATAATGATCTCTCTTTTGAGGAACAATTTGTGGGAATAATTTAAAATGGAGTTAAAGTGATTTAAAATATGGACATTAATCTAGTCAAAGTATTATAGAAAAACCAAAAGTACTTAGTGTAAACATAGTATGTTTATGATGTAATGAAAAAAAAATACCTTCATCTATTTCCATTTTAGGATCTGAGTTGAAATTTTAAGGATGAAATATCTAAATTAGGGAAATTTAAATACCGTTACTTTTCAAACAAATGTGTCTGATTTTAAGTATAATGTATAAGTACAAATCACATAGGCAATATAATAAAAACAACATTCATTTTAATATATTAATTTAAAATAATATATATAAAGTATAAAAATACTCCAATAAATTAAAAATAAAATAATTTGAAAATAAACACATATAAATAATATAATAAGAATTTGAAATTCTTATGCATCACAGTCTCTAATAATTACCACTAACATAAATAAAAAATTAAAACAAATATTAAAAACAATATTTTTTTCCGAAAAAAAAAAGTGATATAAAATTTATTAATTGATTAATAAAGAAACTAAAAGGTTTTTATAGAATTTATATTAGTAATATTATGGATGGAAAATAAATGTCTACTAGAATATAATAATTGGCTATTGATATAGTAACATGACCACTAAAATGAGAAAAATTCCTAAAAAATAATATTAAAAATGAATAAAAATTTATAATTATAATAATTATAATAACATAAAAATATTACTGAAGTTATGTATCTTGAAGAAAAAAATATACACTTTATTTAGGTGTGTCTAATATTTTTTAACAGAATATTAATTTAAATTTGAATGTTAGAATTATCTAATTATGAAATTTAATTTGGTTAAAATATATAGTATGAATCATATAATAATTAGTATGTAATAAAAAATAGAAATTCTATACTCTTATAAAGATAAATAAACTTTATTTGAGATAAAATTGTTTTTGCCTGTATTACATGATCTCATTTAAAAGTTAAATATTTATTATTAATATTTTTAACTTGATAAAATATAATTTATTTTTATAATTAAAACATACAAATTATATTATATTTAAATTCTTATATCTTTCTAAAAATGTTCATTTTTTCATTGAATACTGAAAAATGCAGTTTTTATGATCATAGTTTGTTTTCTAACATAATCCTGATATAAATAAGAATTACAAATTATTAAAAATATTAATCACTTAAAATATATTTAATTGCTAAATTAATTCATTTAAAAACAAAAAAAATTAATTTCCAAACCTATAAATCAATTTTCATGACCTAAGTTATATTTTATTCAAATAAAAAAACTATTTTTTATTCTTTTCATTATGTAAAATATTTCCAAGAAGTTTTAAAATGATTTAGGAAAAAACTATTATTTTAAGTCATGAAATAGTATTATTCCTGATAATAAACAATATATAAAATCTTGATCTGAAATAATAAAATAATCAAAACTTTATTCTAAAATTCCTCTCTCCATTCTCTATATAATAATCTCTCTTCCATGCCTTTCACATCACTTCCAAAACCATTTCCTCTACCAAATATATTCCCAAAAATCTCTATAACAACCTATATATGTTTTTATAAGGATATTTTCTCGAAACAAGTACCTCCTCTAAAGGCTTTAACCTTAATCTAAAGAAAGCGTCTCAAAAACCAGGGTAAGGGTTCTCAATTCCCTCTTCCCTTTCTTGTATGAAACAAATTTTCCTTAAAACTCTTTTATAAATCTTATTAATTAGATAACATTATTCAATTACCATGTTATAAATATCTACATGATTCATTATTTATGAGATATCACTCATTCCATATCAACCATCCATTTTCAAAATATTTTACCATGTCAAAATATAAGTTTCACAGCCCATGTTATTCATTTCAATTTTCCTCTTGTTACTTTTATAATATATTTTATAATTAAAAGTAACCTTAAAAATTTATTTTAATTATATATTATTGTTTTTAAAAAAATTAAATATTTAATTTTTCTCTTCTTTTTAAACTCTTAAAAACATCATTCAATCATTATATATTTAAGCTACCTAAGAGAATGATAAGTTTAGATTTTTCATTTTTTTCCTTTCATGGATATTCTAAAAAATAAATTTATCATTTAGTATAAAATTAAAAAACATATTATTCCTTTTTTCTATCTATGTAATGTTAAAATATATATTATAATGTTAAAATTAAAATTAAACAATCATAGTTATTTTTAATTATCAAAAAAAATATTACTGAGGAAGATTCTTAGAATTTGTAACAATATGTAGATCTATTTAACTCCATAAATATTTTAATTCTATAAACCACACAACATTAAAATTTTAGATCTAATTGAACCATTTTAAAGTGATTAAATACAATTATAATGACATCAATGTAAATCTATAATTATAAACCAAACTACCTTGAAATGATTGATGATAGCAATATTAATTTGATGAATAAAAGATGATAAAAATGGATAATAATAAAATAAATAAATATGATTATATATATTTAAAAAGTTATTAATATATGTAAATTAAATATTTAGGAGGTTAGTGGGGCATCTTAATAAATTTGGGACATGATGTAATGTTCCTCTCTCTCTCTCTTAGTGTTCTTTTCTCCATCTCTCTATATTTATCTCTATTAATAATTCTATATTTAATTATTATTCTTTATAAATCTTTCTTGTACGTATACAATATAATTTTCTATCATTAAAAGATATATGTTACTAATCACTAAAATCATTCTCAAGTATTTCCTTTCAACTAACCCCATATAGATTACATCCAATCTTATCTTAAGTTAAAAAACTATTTATCAAGATTCCCCATCCTCGCAAGGAATATATTACTCAATATCAGGTTCTAAAACAATAACCAAAGTTATCTTTTATTATCTTAAACACTTCACTCATCTTTTATGAAGAATTCAATAGAACTACTACCATTTCCCTAGTCTACCTCTAGTGGCTCATCATATGATAAATTGTTTAAGGAAGATTACTCACCCTTATACCAACCAACCTATCACACTCACAATACATTAGAATATATATAGACATTAGACATTAATATATATATCCTTATATACAAAATCAAAATCCCACTTAGGGAAAATCCATGGTCCCAAAATATAATCCCTTACATGGAAACAAAACAAACATTCTATTCTCAATGTCAATACTAACCCCCCATAAACCCAAAGGGACAAGATCTAATTAAACATTTTCATCTTCTCACACAACATATATCACCACCCTTATTATTTAATCAGTATTGTTTATAGTCAATGTAAAACACATTATTTCAACTAATACAAATTTCCAAAAAAGGAACTCTCCTTGGTCACATCCTATGGTTGGTTTATACTTCACCCTCAGTAACCAAACATCCAAACATATTAATTATAAACATCACACACACCCTTAAAAAAGTAATTAATGTACACATGTTATAAACAAAAAACAACATTAAGTACTTTCTACCATTATTGGATTCATTCCCCCTTACATAACAATATAAATTCCATCAAAGGTCATTCAGTCCATTCAAACCATCACAAGTAACTAAATCATCCCATAGACATATCAATTTAACTATTAAAAATATTAAATCAATATTCCTATTCAATATAAAATTGAATAATAGGTAAAACATTCACCTTTTTCATAACCTCATCAAAACCACATGTGACAGACTAAAAAACTACCATCACACCCCTGATCTCACTACCAATAAAATTCATGATCTTCAAGATCAATTAACCAACCATATTAAAAAATATATGAAACTAAAATTATCACTAAGTTATTGGTTTACCACTCATGATAATCTTTGAAACCTTTTTTCTTATTCATTCATTGTCTCTCTCAAGAGTCCTTATAATAAATCACTTTCTCATTAACAATAGTCTACTATTTTCTAGTGTAAATATCTTCAAATCCTAATATCTATCAAACTAAATTTATATAAATAGAGACAGAGATATAAGAGGTGATAGAAAATATACAATATTAACCATAATCAATGAAGAAACCTCCTCCAACATATTTGTAATAAGGGGAAACTATATAGGGGGAATAAAAAGAGGAGGATGGATCCCCTTTCTTATATACTTTCTTGGAGGAAGAATACCAAATAAAGGTTTTAAAATGGCATGTGTTAAAATAATCAATCTGAACTCCCTATAAAAATTAAAACTAGGGTATAAAAAGTACTCAAAGTAAGGAAACATTCCACACAGTGGTCCAAACTATGGGACACCCACTGGGTTCCACCGTAGATTACCTAATGTCTCTATAATAGGTAAATAATGAATACTGTAGACACCACTTCACTTCTCAATTTACCAAACACCTTGGATTAAATCACTTATATTTTCCACCCAATCAACCCCCACTAAAACCCCCACATAACCATTTTCAGCATAACCATAAAAAAATTTATCTACCCTAATCGAAAATTTTAAAAAGTACCTTGGTTCCAATTTACCTATAACTCATTGTGCCTTTGATTTCATTAACATTCACAATTCTAGTTTGTTATAAACTCCAAAACATAATGCTTATTGTCCTTAAGAATCCTCCTCAAAAATATCGCCTTGATTATAATGATAAGGGAATCTAAATAATTTTTATAATTCTTGTACTCCTATTGGTTTTTTTCATGTTAATACAACACATATAAAAATAATAATTATCATTTCCCTATAATCTCATTTTTTTATTCCATTATAAATAATATTCATTCTTATAAAAACATAATCTAATCAATTCCCATACCACCAAACTAAATCATGTATGAAATGTCTCATATGGTACCCTCACTTCACAAACATCCATTAATAAGAAATGAACAAGAAACCATGATTCCATCTGAATTTAATGAACCCATGACAATTTCTTAGTTTATAAAACATTAATGATTAATGTAATTATTGAAATTATATTATATAAATCGGAATCCCCATTCTACACCAAAACATTACTTTCTTAATGTTATACTTTATAATCACCTAATAATTATTATTCGAAATCATAATATCCAATTTGAAAAAATTTAAATCTCAAAAATACTCACACCATTCCATGTTTCATCAGATTTTAGAATAATCGTTTTCATTCTAATACTAAGTCATCCCACTATCCCACTTCATAAATTTCACACCTAGCAAGTTATTAAAGATACTGAACCACCTGATCTTCATAATTTAATATCAAAAATAAAATTTTAATAAACTAACCTGATATATCTTGTAAAATTTTATCCAAGAATCATTGTGTCACCTCAACCACCACGAACCTAGGTTTTATCCCCCCCATTACCCTCAATGTTCACCAAGAATCCAAGGGTGTTCCCTCCACCATAGTATGTCCCTTATCATTAATCAAGATCATCAAACCATATGAATTTGATAATTATTTAGATATCATCCCCCATGGGACACACTCTAAGGTCTAAAACCATCTTTATGTTCCATATTATCACTACCCATTTTATCACTATTTTTAATTGTGACACCCGAGCCCAGAAATAAATATCCAAAATCAGTGACCCAACACACAATCATGTTAATTGCATACTATAATTTACTAGAAACATTATGTTGTCCAACAATAATTTTAATGATTTCACTTGTGCCAAAAAATTAACAAATACTCATATCAATCCACTCATCTCCTTGAATTTCCACTAACATTTATAGGTAATTAAATGACCAATAATTATATTAATTTTTTCACATCACACTTCATACATGATTATTGTCGCAGTCCAAAAATTATTATCATGAATCTCTCTAATAAGTACTTATCTCCAATACTAGTTATACCGCCTTGTTATTATCCCTTATCACCAAAGTAATTCAAAAGGATTTTTATCTAGATAATCTTTTGGTAGTTTCCACTCAATTCCTAGATAAAATCAATTAAAATCATCATAGTAATGTAAAAAAATTATTGAAAAACATAATTGATGTCCCATATACTAAAGGTTATATTTCCCTATTCCCAAATATCCAAGAGACCCAAAAATACCCCAAATCACCAATCTATTTAACTTTAAATTGAATACACTTTGTAAAATCCTATTAATCATGAAACCCCAGTTATATAACTTTGATCACTTTAAAATTTACCGGAAAAACTAACCATCTCACCCCACCTTTCATGAACTGTAACGTCCTGGTTCCAGAATCCACCTAGAGGCGCCCCGTACCCAGTTGGTCACATGGCCTCAAGCACATTTCCCTTAATTACAGAGGCTGCCGACTAGCATCGAGGACCTTGGGTGTGATAGTGGGGATACTATTCCTTCATTGGCCGAGTAACACAGCAGAAGTAAAACAAATAGCAGTAGTGGAAGTAAGAATAATCCATACAAAAGTAAGCAGCGGAAGACTGGAAATAATAAACAGCTGCCCAGACACATATATATGAATAATGCATTACACATATGACTAGGAAAGTAGCCAAACAAATCATAAAGCTGGAATACAATAGTACTAATCCCAAGTAAAAAATAAAGAAAGTAAAAACCTCCTCAGCATCGCAAGCCATAGCTTGGTCCCATGCTCTCCAGCTCAAGTGAAAATAAAGTACCAGAAGTAAAAGTGAGCTTTCCCTTCCAGTACCTGCAACAATATAATATGTTTGGGCCCAAAATCACGGCCCAAATAGGGTGTGATACTAAATCCGAGTAGAAAACCACCACAAGATCTGTGCCTAATAGTCAGTGAGTATATGGCAGGAAAGTTATTGAAATCAGCAAACAAGGAAGTACTCAGCAGTAACAATCCACAGTTTTAAATATCCACAACATCTAATGAATGTAGATAATCACAAACTGGAAACCCTCTGGGAAGTACCCACATATTATCTCCTCTATTCCTACCTAGAAAAACAAGAAAGTAGCTAAACAAAAATAGGTAACCCTCTAGGAAGTTCTCACAGACTATCCCATATTGTCCTACCTAACAAGTACAAGCAACCCTCTAGGTATTACACTCAGTCTAACCCCTCCGGTTTAGCTTAAGCATAGTCTCTCAGAGGAAGCACTCGTCGTCATTTTCTCCTATAGTTCTGTATCCACATCTAAAGGCATTCTAGAGAAGCACTTACATATCATTCCCTCGGTGGCCCACGTTGTGGAACTACAGACACTCTGAGGAAGCACTCAACATAAATTCCCCAGTGGTCCCACATCATAAGTTAAACTAACACTCTGTAGAAGCCCTCAACATCCATTTTCCCTATGTTCTACTACACCAGGTTATCACGGTCCAGAGTAAGTAAAGAAACTATAGCAGTGCGTATCGGCCAAAGTAAACCTCAAGAGCTACTTGTCTACCAGTCTACAATATATCAGCATGTCAGAAAAATAGTCACACTATCCTAAAACTAGGCATGGAAAAGTAAACAGTATCCAAAAAGGCAGACAAGACCCAACGGTCAAAACGGGCAAAACATGCATGGGAAAACACATCCAAAGCATAAAAATTTACTCTATTCACATTTAGTAACCTCTACTCAATCATATAAGCAAATCAGGAAAACAATAAGGATAAAATGGAAAACACTCAATACCCCGTTCATGGGTATTGGGAAAAATTGTACATAAAACTCAAAGACCTTCAAGAAAAAGGCACAAACCACCTACCTCAAAGTTGGGAGATCGATATACTCCGGCGTCGGCACTTGGATCGACCTAGAACATGATAGATATACGAAAAAGCCTAAAAAGTTCAACCCACTACATCTCCCGAGATCGAAGTAATCAGAAGATGATACTTTAGGAGAAAAGAGAACTCACCGATGTGATTCTAACGCAACCAACTGTGTTCAATTCGGAGGACGGATTCCCTATTGGGAGTTTGTCGAAGAACTATTGTCGTACGGAGCTCCTGGACTAGAAAAATGAATAAGGGGGTGTTTCTATTGATTAGATGTGACCCCGGTGCATTTAATGAAAAAAATAGAAAAGACACAGCCTGTACTTTTGAAGTATACAGTGTGTACTTTCCATTTCTGTACTCCACTTTAAGCGACCTCTAGGTCACCCCCACATGGTTGTGTGCAGGACTTCTACATAGATAGCTCTCGGCTACCTATGGTAACTATGTACACAGCATGTACTCAAAAGCACACGGTTTGTACTTCGAAAATGTCAAGAAAAATTTCCAAAATTTCCTCTTTTTCTCAAAAACGACCAAAAAATGAAAACAAACCTGTAAAGAAGGTCCGGGTTTATACAAACATCCCCCATTAAATAAATTCGTCCAAAAATTTCCCTATAAAGGCGGTGTAGAAGAATAAACCCCGAACAACTTTGGCCACTGTGCTCATACATCAGCCTTCATCTCCTAAGTCTGGTCCTGTACTCGCCTGTGTTGTCAAAGCACTCGTACCAGAGGAAAATACCGGCCACGGAGAACCTTTATCCTGGGATTGGAAATATGGATAAGATGATCCTAAAAATATGCTTCCACTTCTAACTCAACTTCCACGTGTTGGAAAACATGAGACGGCTCTGAGAAGTAATGTCGGAGCTAAGAAACTTGAAAAATGTCATGCATAGCCTTGTACTTCTGAGGAAACTAAAACTGATAGGCAACCGGCCCAACTCTCTCCAACACCTCAAATGGCCCTACATACATCAGTGAAAGCTTACTCGGTCTCTTAATCCTCTTGTGTCCCAAACTTAGTATGACACGTAGGAAAACCTGATCCCCGACCTTGAACTCCAGAGGTCGTCTTGTGGAATGACTCTGCAAGGTTAAGCCCACACCTTAGATCAAGATTATAAAGGATTGAAAATTAGATGTATAAGAAGGTAACAGGATAGGGAAAACATTCATGTTTTGCAGAACATGACTACACAGCGTGTACGTCCCCTACATAGCATGTTCCAATAATCCAAACACATGGGTGTGTACTCCTGCCAAAAATGGTCGTGTAACACCTCAATCACACGGCGTGTTCCCCTAAAACATGGCATGTACGTGAATCAAATTCTCATTCCTGAGTCCTTCTACATGTATAATCCACATGGTTCTCCTTAAAACAAGACTATACTGTGTGTTAGTGCCAAACACGGCGTGTACAGGAAGATCTTCATTGACCGGTGTTATTAGTGACACGGCCTGACACTCGGCTCACACTACGCGGCATGTTCTAGGTGGACACGGCGTATACGAGAAAGGATAACACCGACCCATGTTGTTAGTGACACGGCCAGGTACCTAGGATATACTACATAGTGTGTTCTATCAGGACAGTACGTCTATAGCTTGAGTTATTATCCCTCTGTGTCGTTAGTCACACGGGTGGACACAGGGTCTACACAACACGGTGTGTATGAATGTTACATGGCTTGTTCACTCCAGGATTTCCCTATCCCGTGTCTATACCCAC
Organism: Viscum album; assembly: GCA_963277665.1. NCBI lineage: Eukaryota > Viridiplantae > Streptophyta > Magnoliopsida > Santalales > Viscaceae > Viscum > Viscum album. The sequence goes on from OY728120.1 coordinate 1,232,110,510, forward strand.
ATAACCTATGACATGGTTAGAGACTACATGGAATGTACATATGGTACACCGCATGTACTTAAGAAAAACAGTTTCTTCCTGAACAGAAGAACACATGGCGTGCGGGAAAAACTACACAAAGTGTATTCTGGGTTTTTCCGGTAAATAAGACTCAGAAACTACTCTGAAGCCTAGAAACGCACTTAAACGAACATAAAAGTGTCAAATTCTGATCCATGATGTCCCATACTCCCCATAAATCAAAGATTGGCATCTTATATATGTTATAAACAAGAAAAACAAGGCAATGATCGACCAAATTCTGGTCCATGAGGGCCCATAACACCTCAGGAATCAAAATTTGGCATTCATTCATACAAACCATACACAAATTCAATATCCAATCAAGAATTAGGTATCTATCATGGAAAAAATCACATTAGCATGCATATCTTGTACAACAACTATCACAACAACATGCAATCTCTAATGCACCCTAAATGGCATGGAAAAATCCAAAACATTTGATTTCTAGCAAGTGCTTATATGATGCATGAGATGGAATACCCTCATATCATCGGGTTGCAATAGAAATTGAACATCAATAACATCAAAAATGATAGCACAAACCATGTGAGTCAGCCAATGGTGATAATCAAAACAATCATAACAAGCAAAACCAAAAAAATTGCAAAAAACGTGGTAGATTGGCTTTTCCATGTACACGGGTTAGCTACTCCCAAGAACAGCTTATTACCAAGTACTTATTCCTTCCTATCCCAGGATAATGTCTCTAAACAATAATTCAAGAGAAAAGAATTAATCTGATACCACTTTGTAAAATCCTAGTTTCGGAAGCCACCCAGAGGTGCCCCGTACCTGGTTGGTCACATGGCCCCAAGTGCATTTCCCTGAACACCAGAGGATGCCGACTAGCAGTGAGGGACGTGGGTGTGATAGTGGGGAAACCATGCCCTCATTGCCATAGTAACAAAATATAAGTAAAACAAATATCAGTAGAGGAAGCAGGAATAATCCATACAAAAGTAAACAGCGGAAGACTGGAAATATTAAACGGGAGGACACATATATATATATATACATATGAATGATACAAGACACATATGTTTAGGAAAGTAGCCAAACAAATCACAATGTCGGAATACAACAGTTCTAAACCCATGTACAAAAGAAACCAAGTAAACCACTCCTCAGCATCGCAAGTCGTAGATTGGTCCAATGCTCTCTAGCTCCCCAGCAAATCAAGTACCTGAAGTAGAAAGGTTCTTTCCCTTATCTATACCTGTAACAATATAATCTGTTTTGGCCGAAAAGTATGGACCAAATAGGGTGTGAGACTAAATCCCAGTAGGAAACCACCACAAGTTTTGTTCCTAACAGTTAGTGAGTATACGGAGGGTAAAGTATAGAAAGCAGTAAACAAGGAAGTACTCACCAGTAACAATCCAGAGTTTCATATATCCAACAACAGGTAATCAAAACAGATAATCACAAACTGGTAACCCTCGGGGAAGTACCCATAGCCCATTCCCTTTGATCCCACCATTCCATACAAGAAAGTAGCTAAACACAAACAGGTGACCCTTTAAGAATTTCTCACTACCTATCCCCTCTGGTCCAACCTAACAAGTGCAACCAACCCTCTGGGTATTACACTCAGTCTAACCCCTCTAGTTTAGCTTAATCATAGAATCTTTAAGGATGCACTCACCGTAAATTCCACCTATAGTCTCATACAGGTAACTAAAGGTGCTCTAGGTAAGATCTTATATCTCATTCCCTCTATGGCTCGTGTCAAGGAACTACAGATACTCTGAGGAATCAATCAATGTCTATTCCCCCTGTGGTCTCGCGTCGAAGTAAAATAGACACTTAAGAGAATCCCTCAACGTCCATTCTTCCTATGGTTTATTACACCTGCTTCTCACGGCCCTGTGTAAGTCAAGCAAGCATAGAAAAGCGTATCAGACAAAGTAAACCTCAAAAACTACTTGGATAGAAGTCTACAGTATATTATCATGTCAAAACAATAGTCTCACCATCCTACAACTAGGCATGGGAATGTAAACAGCAGACTAATAGGAAGACTAGGCCCAACAGTCAAAATGGGAAATACATGCATGGGAAACACATCCAAAGCATAACAATTAACCCTATTCACATTCAATAACCTCTACTCAAGCATACAAGCAAAGTAGAAAAACAATAGGGAAAAAATGGTAAATGTTCAATACCCCGTTCATGGGTATTGGAAAAAATTGCACATAAAACTCAAAGAAATTCCTAAAAAAGGCACAAACCACCTACCTCAGTGTTGGGATATCGATATACTCCATCATCATCCCTTGGATCGACCTAGAACGCGGTAGATCTACAAAAATGCCTAAAACGTTCAACCCCTGATATCTCATGAGAAGAGAAATCAGAAGATGGTGCTCTAGGAGAAAAGAGAACTCACTTATGTGATTACAATGCAACCAATAGTGTTCGATTTGGAGGACTGATGCTCTCTTAGGGGTTTGTCAAATATATGTGACTGTACGGCGCTCCTGAATGAGACTAAAAAATAAGGGGGTGTTTCTATCAATTAGACGTGACCCCAATGCGTTTAATTAAAAAAAATACATGGTGTGTACTTTTGAAGTACATAGCGTGTAATTTCTGTTTCTGTACTCCACTTTAAGCAACCTCCAGTTCACCGCCACATGTCCATGTGCATGGCCAGCACCCAGCTTCCTGCAGTAACCAAGTGCACGGCGTGTACTCATAAAGTACATGGCATGTACTTTGAAAATTTCCATAATTTCCTCTTTTCCTCAAAAACAACCAGAAAAGGAAAACATACCTGAAAAGAAGGTCTGGGTTCTTATATGAACCCTTTATATGAAGTAAAAAACAACACATACTCACTTAATAGATTAATTTTTATAGGGAACTACTCATTAATGATGCCTAATTTCCCAATTCTTGATCAATTTCCAAATATCATTCTTTATTTTTTTTAGTAATACACACGCTACAAATAAGATATATTTTAATTTATTCATATAACATTACAATTTCTGGTTAAAATTGATGTAAAAAAACACATACCAAAATCAACATCAAGATTAATTGATAAGATGAATAAAAAATTATAAAATTAACATACCTTGATGTCCAAGCCACAAATCATCCTTTGAAATGAATTTTTTCAAGTTCCCTTAATAATAATCAATAGTGACTTGCCTCTGAGGGAATCCATCAGTCAATGGAATTTCCAAAGGATTCAATGGGACCTCTTTTCTCTGAATGGTGTATTGAAACCACCTCTTAGAATGAAAATATAGTATTAAACATTATATATATTCAACACTGTGATCATAACCGACAATGTCAAAAATGGGGTCAATGATACTCCATGTGTAGGAATCCATAAATGAATAAATGATACTGTAGTAGTCTAAATGTTTTATTTAATATAAAACATTAAAACCTATTTTTATTCAACAAAAATCATTAATTTTATTATTAAACTCCATTAAAAATCAACATTTTATCTCCCCATCATCAAATGATGTGTCTATAATCCAAAATATTTATGAATATCACTTTGGGAGGGACAAATTAATTATATCATATATCACTTTTTGTATTCCATATTCTGTTCTATCATATACCAACTGAAGGCACGAGCCTTGGAATAGTGACCTTCACCAAAACATATCATATGGTATACTATAAACTATAATATATTCTCCAACTTTTAAGAATTTCTAACAAACCTTTTACAAAACATCAAAACTCTTTGGGAATATGGCCAAACTCCATTGTACTTGATTATAATTAACCCTATCATATTTTGGACTTCCATTTTATACCAAAATATATCTTTTTTACAAGATCTTATGTGTGACCCTATGGTCATTTTTAGTAGTAATACTAATTATTAATTTCTTAATTTTTAATTCTAATAAAATAGTGGCTTTTTTTCAAACCGAAATTGCTACTCAAACTACACAAGGGGGTGTTATTATCATAATCAAACGCACTAGTATCTCTATATGAATAATTACCCTACATGATGTATCTCTATACATCATATTAATGAATTATAATCCCTTTATATATAACATTTAGTTACCACTAGACATGGAAGATTTAAATATATTCTATTCTATATCATACATTCATAATTATTTAAAATATACTGTCCAGTTTGAAAAGTAAATTGCATGCCATTCATCCAAGTAGTGGATCACTTATCAAGTAACTCAAAATAATAACATACAAGATTTTCCTCGGTCAAATTCAATCATGGGCTAATAGTTTATAATTTTTATACAACAGGTCAAATCCAACCACTATCAAAATCAAAATAGGATATGATTAGAAACATACGCAACCACCCCTAAATAACCCAAACTCAAGACTAGTATAAAAAGGAATCAAAGTACAAAGGTTCATGAGCTAACTATATTTTCAACATTACGTAATGGGGATTAATATTAAGCATATAAACCTAATCATATAAAAAACTAAATTATATTATATAAGATATAATATCATGGTCTATTCCAGGTAATAATTCATGACTAATTATCACCTAACTATTCTTTGTATCATATATAAGGTTTTAATCAATTTAATATTAATATATAATCAAAAATAGTAATACTCCAAGATGATAATCGATCAAGGATAACTAAAAGTCATATTATGGGAGTCTTTTATTGTTTTATTGTTCAATAAATATATTCAAAACATGTGAATGAGTGGAAAATTAATATATTCTATATTATAAAACCCCTAAGCATTTTACAAAAATTAAATCCAATTTATCTTGTATCCAAAAACCAAATACACAACTTGAACCTCCTTGGTTTTATTTGTTAAAGGTTTTTTCAGTGGATCTAAAAAATTATCCTCTATATCCACACAAAATATATTTACATCAACCCACTCAAATATTTCTCAAATGACATGACATGTATGAAGGTTGTGTTTTGTCATTTAGTGAGATTGGGGTTTTTTGGCCAAGGAAATAGCTTTATCAATATCACAGTAATGAAAAATTGGTTCCCTCATTCTAGGAACCAACCCAAGTATAATAATAAAATATTTATCCAAATAGAATATTTTTTTACATCTGATGTAGAAATATACTTGGCCTCTATTTTGGACTCCACCATGGTGGCTTGTTTTGAACTACTCTAACTGATGACTCCACTATTAAGGAAATAAAGGAAACCATATTGGGATCATATGACATGTTTATTAGTTTTCAAATTAGAATCAATTTATACATTTTACAATGAGTGAAATTACACCTCCAATAACCAATAAAATATTTTTCTTTTGTCTCAAGTAACTAAGGATATTCTTGGGAGATGTATAGTGATTATCACCAAGATTGGATTAGTATAACATTGTTATGATAAAAGTGTAAGAGACATGAGGTTTATTAAACAATACTAAATGAACAATAGATCATATAGAAGGTATATAAGGAATATGATCTGATTTTTATAAATGGTTTGAATGATCTTTAATATGACTTTGATTCATTCCATTTAACATTTGAAAACCCCACTTTTGGAGTTCCCCATGTTAAATATCTCTAATAATTTACTAATATTTGTGATTTTAATAGGCCCAAGAAACCTATTCAGTATATCTATATATATATCCATATCTATTATATAGGCCACTTCAGCCATGTATTTCATTGAGAAGCACTTTACCTACCGTATATTTATATAATGAAAAGTTGGGACCTAATTTCTAACAATAGTATGTCATTTATATAAAATATCAGGAATACCAAAATACTACCACTAACCAGATTATATGAAAATGAATCATTTAGTATTATTAATAAAACCAAAATCATTGATCTCATAATCAGACTGGATGTTCCAACTCTGAGAAAATTACTCCAATCCATAAATAGTCCATTGTAATAAGATAACCTTAGAAGACTCATTTTGAACTTCAATACTATTAGTCTATATCATAAACAAATCCAATACTAAATTATATTTAAGGAATTTTTTTTTGATATCCATTAGATATATCCCACAATCATAATTATTTTTTAGTCCATGTAATATATGAATGGACTTTATCATCACTATTTGAGAAAATTTTTCTTCATCAATAATACCATGAATTTTTTTATACCCTTCAGCTGCCAAAAAATATTTATAGGTATACACATTTCCAGTAATGAAATTTTTCTTATGGAAAACCCATTTACATCCAATGGGTATCACCCCTTAAGTGTATCGACCAAGTTTCACAATTGCTTAGTATAAATGGAGTACATCCCATATTTCATGTCATTTAACCATTTCTCATAATAATAAATCACAATGGGCTCTTGATAGGTAGTAAGTTTTTCATTTAAAAACATTAATTCATTATCATTTACCACAAGAAACACATATCTCTCAGTATTCTAAGGAATGTTACTAGACCTTTGAGGTTCATGTGTACCCTTGTTCAATTCTTTCTTCACACTCTTAATAGAATCACCTCATTTTCCAACTCTATAAAAAAGTATATGTTGGTTTTATACTTATTAAAGATCAAATTTCCTTCCACTAACTCATATATTGAATTATTCCTTCTGAATCTTAGCTAAAAAAACTTTTTTCCCTATAGGATTATAGAAATATAATAGCATATCTCCCTTGATATAACTATTAAATTAGTATTTATCTTATTTATTGATAGTTTTATCTGATAATAAACATTTTATGTATGATCCCATGCCCCAAATACTTATAAAAAATAATTTGGAATGATTTTAAGTTCATATCTCATATCATTTATTTATGAATTCATTTAGTATAATGTGGTTAAGTTGGAAAATTATTTTTTCTAAATCATATTTTCAAAATGATATGGTAAGGTCACATAGTCTCATAACCAATTAAAACATGTTACAAAATGTATTATCCATCCATTATTCACCAATACACAATTCTGTTCTTGAAGGATGTATATTTGAAAAAATTCGAAATTCTCTAATATGATGAGGGAACTCTTAGCTCAATTATTCACCACCCTTATCCGATCATAAAATCTAAATAATTTTGTTTAGTTGATTTAATACATTTTTAAAAACACTTTGAACTTTTCAGAGGTTTCAAACTTGCATATCCTAAGAAAAATATAACCATATTGACTTAAATTATGATTAAAGGTTATGAAATAGCTATACCCACCATTTTCTCGATGACTTCTTCATATATATTGAAAAAATTTTGTTCTAAATAATAAATGAAAATCCCTTATATTCCAAAAAGTATGTAGAAATAAAATTTAATTTTATGGGAGAAATATGATATTTTTTTATTATATTCTTAATAAAATATGTACACATAAATAATAAGTTTTGATCTCCAATTTTGTAACACTTTACTCAATGAATACAGCTACAACTACTTCACCATTAATCAATTATCTCATATTTATTAGTATGTGTTTATTAAAAAAAATGAGTTATTTACACATAATATCCAATACCCATAGTTAAAAATTAGATAAATTTATTTCTATAACATTCAAATTAATATAGTTACCATTATTTTCTTTCAAAATAATCCTCAAGATTAAAAAAAAAATATAATTACTTCATAGGACATACCTATAAGAGTTATCAAAATTATAATCATGTGGTATTCCATAATATATAACAAATATATGATTATGGGTGAGTAGAGGGTTTTATATCTTTTCATTAAGGAATTTTAGTTAAATTACTCTCACTAAAATGACAACCCCATATATCATTATCTTTAGTGGGTAAGATTCATATTTCATAAAATATTGGCTTTCATTGTTATTTATCTCAAAATATAGCTATTTAGGTAGTCCAAAATTAAAATCATATAACATATGGGTATTTCAAATTAAAGTATAAAAATCCTAACCCAATTTGTTATATAAATTATCCACTCTCTATTCCAATAGGTAGTCGGTCTTATTAGTGTCTCCTAGCCAAGTGTAACCCAAAGCATAGAATTTAATGTGGTCATTTACTCTTATTAGGGTCACCCATATATATCATGACTTGCATGAGATAATTCATGGGAACTGAACCTTAGTACGACATACCTGGTTGTATAATCAAGGTCTTGAAATGTGTTTTCTTAGGATGGAATCTAATACATTGTATTTCAGCGGTTTTCTTGATATCACATTTTCCATATTCATCTTATACATAACGTTTCATAAATATAAAAACACGTAAAATATTTATTATCTCGTGATTTATACCAATATTTATGCCTGATTCTTCCAATTTAGTTTTGTAATATCTATTCCTTCCTTTAGAAAATTATATTCAAACAATATTAATGTGAAACTCTTTACATTAATTGTAGTTTTTCTCACTCAAGAAAAACTAAAAAATAAAAAAATTTCATATATTGATAGAGTTAATATTTCCACTATTTTTAATGTTTATTTATATGATTTAAAATGGAAATTTAACATTTTGATCTCAATAAAAAAAATCAATTTTAGGGATGTTTTGAGATTGAAATTGAAATTTATACAATTCTTGATTTTTAACTATTTTAAATCACTTATGTAATTTTGGAATATATTTTTCTATATTGATCTCAATCAAATGATTTGTTTTTTACACTTTCTAAATTCATGTACTGTATATTTTCTAACTGGTACAGGTCTTAAAAAGAATAATTGGAGGCCCAAAAAATCATTCTTTGTGGAATGTTTTTCTAGATGGGATAATGGACCCCACCATAGTAATTGAAGAATAAATTTGGATACAAGTGTCCCAATGAAGCGATTACACCCAGATATAATATCAAATTCAATGGTTCACAATAATGATACACTCAATGGAAAATTCACTCGTTAAATACTTCTTTAAACTGGTCAACAATGTCAAATTTGAAAGGTCACTTCAGGAAGAAAGTTCTTCCTTTAGTAATAAAATCATATTTTTTAATAGGTTTAAAAATCATCTAAAAATTAGAGGTTTAATAAAGTATTAAATTTCGAACAACTATTTAGACTTTTCCATAGATAAATTTTACCATGATGTTGGATAAAATCTAGCTAACTTCGGACATACATACTCTAGACCGAAGATTTATATCCCTCCTTCTCTATATACTTCTACCCATCATTCCAAAATGGGTATTTTATAGAGAGAGAAATGGAAATATTGAGATCAAGGTCATGGCGAAGAAGATGGGAATTCATAGTAGAATTGATAATTTTGGGTCTTCTCAACTGATTTGAGGATAAGGTCTGAGTGGTTGTGGATGGTGACAACCGATAGACACTCTCTTCTGAGTTTTGATCTTTATGTGTAATCTATATTAAATATCTCTTGGAATTATATTTCATAAATGATGGGTTTTTCATTTCAGGAATATATTTTGAACTTTTTTTGGATTTTTTCCAAATCTATGATGTAAAATAGTTTATTTCACTATTTAAATTACTTTGGTAAAGTCTGGTCATTGAGCATAGTAATTCTAATTAGGTTTTATTACTTTGATATCTTCAAGTAATTGAATCACTTCTATAGGATATGGAATAATGATACTGAAGTATTTATATGATATATTTGAAAAATAAGGTTCTTATCAAGAGCTATTTGTGTAGGCATTGAGATATTCTATTGGAAAATCAGTTTTAACATAGAATAGGGGAGTTTCCGAAAGGTTTATGCTTCTCCACAGCTATTTTTATTTTAATTTCAAACCCATTTTATTTCCTGTCAATTTTATGTCTTGTTTTTAAATTTTATTTCACTTATATTTATATTTAATTTTTATTTTATAATTTTTAATCCAATCCCAAACAAAAGTCTTCTACTAAAAACAAGCCAAACAAAAGTAATGGTTTTTTATCTTTAATTGGAACCTTATCGAGAGAAAATTCATGGATAGATATGTTTCATTTCACTGTGGGATAAATTTCATGATTGGGTTTTTCATGAAAAAGACCCAAGAATAAATCGTAACCATTTTTAGGGAGGTTTCTTGTGTTGATTTTATAAAAAAACTAAATGGCATGAAATTATGACCCGAACATGTTACCATTGGATTCTAAAATTGATAGAACATTCCACTCTAGGGTTACACCTACTAGAATTCCACATATCCCAAGTTCTGATTCATCCACTAACACACTTAGAAGAGACTTAGTTGGACATAAAATCCCAATGGCTCAAAATATAGCCTTGAACGAATTGGCTTCTTCATATGATGAAAAACAAAAAAAATCCTAGGGAATATCCCAATACACCTAATGGGTTTGAAATTAAGTCAGGTTTCATCACCAATTACTAAATTTAACGGGTTAAAAAGTGAATATTTGTATAAGAAACTTCAATAATTTATTTATCTTTTTGTCAATATGAAACCTCAATGAATTGGCATAAATCAAATGTAATTGAGTTTATTTCCTTATTCTTTATAAAGGGTTTCCAAAGAATGGTTTTTCTATTCACATTCAATTTTGATTAAAGATTAGAATGAATAAAAGAAAATTTTCCATGAAATTTTTTTCTAAACCACTAGAACTACTTCCATTATAAATGAAATTTTTGGAATTAAGAAAACTTTTTGTGAAAAATTTCTTGAGTGTAAGGAAAATTTCAAAAGACTTTTTATTAGTTTCCCTCACCATAAAATTTCTGAAAAACATTTGATTCAATATTTTTTGAGGTTCTGTGTCTTACTAATAGAATAATGATGGAAGATACTATGTGTAAATACCATAAATTTCCATGTAATTTTTTTTTAAAAATTAAATTGAAATTTTACAAGTCCACAAAAATTGGCGGCATGTGATTCTGAGGCCTGGTGTGCCCAGAATAAATTTCTGATGTTTTGTTTAGGTTCGTTCAGAAAATGTATGAGCGGGTTTTTATAACTTCCGAACCAGTGTGTGGAATTGAAATTTGAGGGCATGGTTGAACTTGCATCGCCGGTATTCGCTTAAGGAGACCTTCACCTCGATGGAAGATGGATGAGGGCGAAAGTTAGTTTTTGGGTTTTTCGTGGAAATAATAAAATAAAATAAACTTCATTTTATTTTATATTTTGATCTTCAATGTGTAAATTTCAGGTGGGGTCCACCAGAACTAAACCTCCATGTGGAAGTTTGAAGTGGGGACCACCAGCCCTTAACCTCCTATGAGAGGTTAAGGTGGTGGGGGCTACCCAAACCATAACCTCCCATTAGAGGTTATGGTGGTGGGGACCACCTAGGATTAAACCCCCTTCAACCCCCCCCCCCCCCCTTTAATTGGTATAAACCCTCAAATCCCACAATTAATGAGGGAGAGACTATTGAACTCCTCCACCTTAATTATGCCAATGCATATAGCATTAAACTTTCCCATGCACAACTTAATTGAGCAAATTTAATTTAATACAATTTGAATTTTACTTACGATTATATTGGGGAAACACAGTTTATTATTGGCTATCTCTTTTATTTGGTGGAATTGGGGAGAGGAGGAGCTCCTGGGAGAAAGCTTCTCCATTGAAGAACGCTTCCTCTATGAAGAACGTCAACTACTTCGACCTTCTTCCTTTGAACGTCCTTCGACGTAGGATGTGTTCATCTATATCGAATCAACGTCTACCTTCTCGCTCCAACATTAACTGAAATCGAAAAAGGTAGGGTTTTTAATGAAGTATGATTTTATTCCCTTGATTCTTTCCTTCAAAAAACAATGAACGTGGATAAACTTATTTTCAAGTTGATCCGTGGATGATTTCCTTGGGGATTGGGAATAAATTGTAGCAGGAATTTTTAGGGGTTTATTCATTATTTGATTAACACTTCCCATGTTCTCCCCTCTATTCCTTTGTGGGGTTGGGAATATAAATTATCGAGGGATTATGAGAATTCATTTTTTAAAATAAATTTCATTCTCGTTCTTTGTTTATGTTCTTGATGAACTGCTTTCTACCACTCTAAATGCGGAGGGTGTTGGACATACAAACATGTCCTGAACCCCCTGTTAGAACCATGGTCTTCAATGCATGAATTGGAGTATGGTTTGTGTTTTTTGACAATCCTTAGGGGAAGTTCAGAATGTGTATCAGCAAAGTGATCATACAGTTCAAACAGACAATATTATTGCAGGTGGCGTTGTTTCCCTGTGTTTGCCAAATTTTTGGGCCTGAAAATCGAAAAATGGAGAAAAGTGTTGTTTGCAAAGATACTTGCGCACAGTGTAATTTAAGGAGAGGAAACTTAAGTATCATATGCTTTTCAAGATCAGAACATGGAAAATGGCCAAGGGATAAAGGTCGCGTAGGTTTTGGGCTGGTCGCGCAAGTGATATGCGCACTGAGAAAGGACTTACGCGTCGATGCCTAGGAGGTATGGAAACTTGCGCGCCATTGGGTGCGTCGCGCAAGTGAGTTGCGTGACAGAGGCTTGGGCGGTTGGAGCTGCACGCCGGGACTTGCGCGCTGTTAGGAAACTTGCGCGCCACCGCGTAGGGGGTCCATTTTTCCTATAAATAGAGGACCACCCCACCTCATTTAGAATGAAGTTCAAGACTTATAGATTTTTCGAGATCTCTTCGCACAAGTGGTTGAGTCGCACAAGTGGTAGTTGGTTCGCGCAAGTAGAGGTTGCACGGCGGTTTTTGGCTTTGCGACCAAGGCAATTTTGCAGTTAAAGGTGAAGAGTCGTGCAAGTTTGGAGTTGTTGGAGGCAGTGTCATGCAAGTGTGTTAGTGTCACCTTCGCACCTATTTCGTACCGTGCAAGTGACATGCGCGTCGTTCTTGAAACTTGCACTCTGGTCTTGGAGAAGCACTCCAGGTGAGGTTGTTGTACACCAGTCGTTTTGGAGCTGCACGAAAACTGGAAGATTTCCCGATACCTTCGGTGCAATGTGGGATTAGTATATGAATAAAATTTGGACTTCAAACGAGCATCTACATTCAACAGAGGATGCATTCTTTTGTAATTATGAAGAGACCCTCTCGTCTGTAAACTAATATTGACTTCACCAAGGGTAGTGAGCCAGGGGGAGTCATCAGGAGTGTCCTGAGGGAAGCAGTGAGCTATTTCTAAACCTTTATAAAGGTAGTGAGCCTGGGATAGAGTGACTGTTCCCGAACCATTGTAATCTATAACTAGTGAAGATTTGTGGAATATGGTACAACTGAAAACATGTCGGTGTATTCCCGTTGGACGTAGCCTTTATCGGTGAACCATGTAAAAATTTTTGTGTCATCTCTTTGCATGTGAATGTTTCATTGCTGATCATATTCATCATACAGGTTTAACTAGTTCCTACCAACATGGGGACAAGATCCTTACTTTTAAAAGAAAAAGTTGACACCCTGATTCACCCCTCCCCTCTCAGGGTGTCCTGGTGTCCTATACCCCTGTTGTTTTTCTTTGTGGTGTTCTTTGAAATGGAGGTAGGAGAAAATGGCGACGAAGGCGACAAAGGCAATGGTAACGCCACATGCAGCCTCTGTGACATGCTCTGCCCTCGCGGTGCCCCGGCCGAACCGGCCAGTGTCCTCACAGTTCCCCAGCCGGACCGGCCCCACAACCCGGGCCGAGCCACCCTCACGGCGAACTGGCCGAACCGGCCCACGCCCTCCTGGCGGCCATGGCGAACCGGCCCCACACCCCAGGCCGAGCTTCCCTCGTGGTGCCCTCCAGACCGAGCTGCCCATGTGGCGCCCTCTGCGTCGAACCTCCCTCGTGCCGACCCTTGGCCGGTCCGCGCCCACGCAGCAGGTTCACACACTCTCATCCCTCCATGGCCTATTGAGATGGTCCCAACAGGCCGAACTGAACCCAATAGGCCAAGCCAAACCCAACGGGTCATTCTGGGTCAACCCGAACCGATTCAGCTAAGGCTGGGACGGGATGGGTCGGTCCGACTAGGTCGGACCATACCCGGACCCACTACGACCCATTTACACTCCTTAGGCCATATCTTTGGCACTGGACATCCCTCTGATGAACCATCAGCAGTGCGGGAAATATTAGAGCGTGAAGGTCCCTTTGATTATACCCCAATGGAGTTTGGGGTATAGTTGATATACGGTATGGTTGGATCATCCACAAATCCAAACAGGTCCTCGAGACTAAATGGATAATAACTCAAAGACCGGGTGTTTGATTGACGCACCATCTTTTGCGTTGAGACACCTATGACGTGGCGGGCCTTTTTGATACTTCTTCATGGGACATCGTGATAGTTTGAGTATCGAACATTAGTTCATGGTGCAGATTCTCCCCAAGACGAGCGATCGTAGTGCGGAGACCTAGTAGCTGGCAGAGACCTAATGATTGTGGACCGTTTTGACTCAGAGTGAGTCTACTAGCCCAGTGGGGAGTGCATTGGTGTCACGGAAGACCCACAGTGGGGAGCGCCTTGTTGTCGCTACAGACCCATGGTACTTGACTGCAGGAGTACCTCAGTAGGCTATGAGGGGGAACACGCTTGGTGACACAGTAGACCCACGGTGGGGAGCGCCTCTGTGTGATGTTGTAGACCCATGGTACTCGACAGGAGGAGTACCTCAGCAGTCCAAGGTTTATGGGAAGCGCGCTTCATGTCGTAGCATGCCCACTGTACTCGATTTAGAAAGAGTTCTCCAGTATCCTAGGTTTTGATAATGTGATTGGGGATGTTACTTGATACTACCCCTAAAATAAAATCTTGGTTGAGCTGTGTGAGTACTTTTGTGTTTTCCTCATGATTGAGATGGATTACTTAATAACTTAGGTATATGTATGGTCATATACCTAAGTAGGGTAATCTGTTGATTTCATACATTGTGGTTTATCCCTGATGGATTTTGCGAGACCTTGAGGGTTTCAATGTCCCTACTGAGTATCGTTATACTCACCCCTGCATGGGCTATGCCCACACTTATTTGTGTTGGATGCAGACGACGGACAGTGGTGACAGAGGCTGAGAGTACCAGGACTGGACGACACCCGAAGGTGGAGCATACGGCGTGTTAGTACCCAGAGGAGACGGACGGACGTGGTGTGATGAGGAGGCGATCTGTACCTACCCTTCAGGTTGGAACCTCAGAGGAAGATCCAGTGGATTCGTTTCTTTCTTTTTCATCAGTTGTATTGTTTTCACATTTAATTGTACCTTTACTGTTGGGATTGTATTCCAGCCCATTTTACATTCAGCACTCTTTTGGTTATACAGTTTACTAATGTTCACATCTTGTTGTGTGTGTTTACAGGTTATAAAGGCAATTCCTTGGCAGTTTTAGGGAATTACACCTTTTGGGATAGTCTCCATCCCCTAGCATATGGAAGGCGGGCTTGGGGTAGTCACGGAACAGGCCTCGGGGGACGGGTGGTGAAAAATTGGTATCAGAGGAGTCAGTTATACTGCATAACTTAGGACTCTAATATTTTTTGTGAAGTAATAGTGTTATGTGTAGTGAGTATGGTTTTTAGTTCAGGGAGTCCATTGTTGGTGCGGAGGCCGACGTGTCTATACACCCGGACCCTGACTACTAATTTTCGACTCACTGTATGAAAACACTAATTGCGTGTGTGTTTTCAAAATTTTTCTTTCAGTCAGCTCACCAGGTATAACTTTTGACCATGTCACGTCTGATTCTTTTTAAGATTCCCCCACGCAGATAGCCAGTTAGAGTTTCGAGAGTTGTATGCATTTATATACCACCGAGTGATAAGGCCTCGGTGCAGGTCCCTCTTCCAATGGAGGCACCAATGGTACCACTCCCCGTTGGGTCGCCGATACCACCAGCCCCAGCAGGAGACGGTGCGTGCTACTTGAGCATGTTTCACAAGTTCCACTGCCAGAGGCCACCTAGGTTTAGGGGTGAGATGGACCCATAGGCAGTTGAGGATTGGCTGGAGGCTATGGTGAGAGATTTCCTACATGTAGGGATACTAGCAGACCTCATGTCGATCCTTTCTGCTAGCCTACTACTGGCAGCAGTAGGAAAATGGTGGAACTTGATGATCCAGGTCCACGATGAGGTGACGCTTCACTAGGCACACTTCAAGAGCCTGTTTCCGGTAGGGTTTGTCCCGACGACTCCACCCAGTGCGCATTCATGAGATTCTTCATATGTGGTAGGGAATCATGACTATAGATCAGTACTCATCAAGCTTCACCAAACTCTCACACTACTCCATAGATATGGTGTAGGACCCATTCATCAGTGCTCGAACCTTCAAGCAGGGACTCGAGTGGGAGATCAAGGCTTTGGTGATCTAACTTAGCATCCTGATGCAGGCATTGGTGTTAGAGAGCTCCCTCTTGGGAGAGAGTTTCCTTGCTAAGGAGTCTCTTGAAGTGAGATCCACCACCTGTCGACACGTAGTGAAGTCTTCTACAACTGGCAGTAGATAGACATCACAGAGGTCTAAGAGGACCAGACCTACATGTGTACAACAGCATGACCCAGGATCGGTTGTGTGGGGAACCAGATATAGAGCTAAAAATTCAAGGAGCGTGCAGCAATACGCATGCGGTGGGAAAGGTCACATGGACAATGAGTTTCAAACTCTCCTTTCGGATGATCAGCAGATGGTCGAAGGACCGCCGAGGCAGAGATAGAGGTTTGATCGAGGTGGTCTGTAGGGAGAAGGAGAATGTGGCAGAGAATCTGGTCATGCTGCTATCAGTGGGCGATGATTCGATATATTACCGCCACCACCACCAGGTGGTCCACCCTGACCAATGGGAGTAGGTGGATAGGGGAGAGCTCCTCTCCAGGAAGCTGACAGCTACGACCACGGCACTCCAGAGATGATATGAGGTACGATCCGTTTCAAATACACCATAGCTATAGTACTTATAGACACAGGTTCCAGTCACTCTTTTACTACCACTACCCATGTTCAGAGCTCAGAGATTCCAACGGAGTCTTTGGCTCGATCCTTATGGATAAAGACTCCTACGGGAGCTAATTCGATTATTACGCACTGGTGTCGGCAGTATGATCTTACTCTAGGAGGCGAGATCTTTGGATGAGATCATCTAGTAGCAGCGCTGAGGCCTTATGATGTCATCTTGGGTATGGACTAGTTATCTACAGTCCATGATCATATTGACTGTATAAGGCACAAAGTGCGGTGTGTCAGCATGGATGGGACTAGTTTTACATTCACCGGCAAGAAGGGAGCCTTTGCAGCATATGATGTACTTTCTCGGAGGAGAGTGCAGTCGATCACTCATCAGTTGTCTAGCCTTACCCTCGGAGTTGTTGATGTGGAGAGTCTGAGTTATCCCATAGTATTGGACCAATAAACAAATGTTTTCCCAGATGATGTCTCAGGTCTACCTCATCTCAGATAGGTAGACTTTTACATTGGCTTGTACACTGGGACGACACAAATATCTACACTGCATATCAGATGGCTCCCGCGGAGCTTCACAAGCTGTAGCTACAGCTAGAGGACTTGCAGGGGAAGTGATTCATCCATCCTAGTGTTTCACCTGGGGCAGCCCCGGTTCTATTGGCCAAGAAGGCGGATGGGAGCTTGAAGATTTGTGTCGACTACTGTCACCTGGACCAGATGACTATGAAGAAAACGTACCCACTTATGAGGACTAACAAACTATTTGATCAGCTAAAGGGAGCACGGTGGTTCTTGAAGATAAACCTTATATGGGGCTATCACCAGCTCTGTGTATGAGAGGAGGATGTGCAGAAGATAGCATTCAGGTGTCGGTACAGCCATTATGAGTTCCTGGTTATGCCATTTGGTGTATCCAATTCTCTAGCAGTGTTCATGGGGATCATGAACAAGATCTTTCATCCATACCTCGATCGCTTTTTCACAGTCTTCATCAACGAAATTTTGATCTACTCGACTATTAATGAGGAGCATGCATATCATTTGCAGGTAGTACTGGACAAACTCTGAGGTCACTAGATTTATGGTAAGCTCTCGAAGTGCCAATTCTGGATCCAAGAGGTTCACCTTCTAGGACATGTCATCTCAGAGGCTGGAGTTACAGTGGATCCAGCAAAGCTTGAGGCGGTACTATCTTTTAAGCCACTCAAGAGTGTGATGGAGGTACGGAGTTTCTTGGTTTTGGATGGATACTACCGAAGATTTATGCTAGGTTTCTCCAGAGTTGAATCACCACTATGATCCTTGGTGAAGAAGGGGAAACCCTTTGTGTGGTCAAAGAGATTCCAGCAGAGCTTTCAGGAGCTGAGGTAGAGGCTGAATAGTGCCCCCATCTTGAGGCTTTGAGAGGAATGCGTAGGGTCCGTAGTCTACTGTGACGCATCAGGGACTGGACTCGGATGTGTCATGATGTTGGAGTGAGCAATGATCACATATGTCTCTCGACAGCTGAGACAGCATGAGAAGAACGATGATACCCCTGACCTAGAGTTAGAAGAAGTGGTCTTCTCCTTGAAGATGTGGCGACACTATCTGATGGGTGAGCGTTTTACCATGTACTCGGATCCCAAGAGTCTCAAGTATATCTTCTCTAAGAAGGACCTGAACTTGAGACAGAGACGTTGGATTGAGTTCCTAAAAGACTATGACTTTGAGATAGTCTATACTCCTGGGAAGGTGAATGTTGTTGCAGATGCACTCAGTAGGAGATCTAGTATACATCTACTTGGAAAAGCGACGGAGCAGCAATCCGCTTTGCAGATATCAATTGTTGATAGAGATGGAGTGGCCTTTCTAAAGACTCTTATAGTCACCCCCCACTTTTTTAGCAAGTCAGGGAGGTGCAACATGGGGACACTGATTAAAAGGCTTGACATGCTTAGATATCCATAGGGCAGGCACCTGGTGGATTTTCTGAAGGTGGGGAGCACATCGTCCTCTTCAGAGGACGTACCATGGTTCTAGTTTCACTTCAGGAGGAAGTGTGGTGGGTGTTCCACATATCCCCTCTAGAGGTATATCCTGAAGAGTCAAAGATGTACCAGGACCTCATAAGATAGCATTGGTGGATTGGAATGTAGAGATTCGTCACAGAGTTTGTCTCTCGATGCCTCAATTGTCAACAAGTGAAGCAGGAGAATCAGGTACTATCAGGATTAGTTCAGACTTTAGAGGTCCTAGAGTGGAATTGGTATGGGATATCCATGGACTTCGTGACGGGTCTTCCACATAAATTGAGGGTACTTGACTTTGTTTGGGTGATTGTGGACTGACTCACCAAGTCGGCCCAATTCCTACCGATCAGAGAGCAGGGTTTAATAGAGAGCTTGAGACGCCTCTATGTGCAAGAGATTGTGTGGCTACATGGAGTACCTATGATGATTGTCTCTGATTGTGATACACATTTTACTTCTTGGCTATGGAAGGGGTTATAAGAGGCTTTCGGGAAGCAGCTTCGTTTGAGCACCGCCTTCCATCCTCAGACGGATGGTCAAACTGAGAGGACGATTCAGACCCTCAAGGACTTGTTGCATGCTTGTGTCCTCGACTTCGATCACAGTGGGGAGGATCACTTGCCTTTGGTGGATTTTGTGTACAACAAAGGATATCATTCTTCCATTGGGATGGCACCTTTTGAGGCATTATATGGGAGACCTTTTAGATCAACCTTGTTATGGACTAAACCAGTGGAGTCAGCACTAGTGGGACTAGAGACAGTACAGGCTACCATAGAGATGGTCCAAATCATCCATGAGCAGATGAAGACTACATAGAGAAGGCATAATTCATATTCCGACAAGAGACGAAGACCTCTGGTGTTTGAGGATGGAAACCACATCTTTCTATGCGTCTCACCTCAGTGAGGTTTGCAGATATTTGGCTGAGACGGAAAGTTATCTCCCAGATTCATCGGACATTTTCATGTCCTCAGTAGAGTTTGCGAGGTGGCATCCCTCTTAGCTATTCCACCTCAGTTGCACTAGGTGCATGATGTCTTCAACGTATCTAAGCAGAGGAGATACCTGCATGACCTTTATCACATCATCGACCAAGGAGAACTAGACGTCGACGATGGGGATACTTTTACGGAGGTTCTAGTAGAGATTGAGGATCGACATGAGCGGGTCCTTTGTGGAAGGTCGATACCATTGGTGCATGTTCATAGGCAGTACGAGAACATCCAAGAGAGCACATGTGATCTGGAGGCACATATTCGTTCTCAGTACCCCCACTTTTTTACCTAGTTTGAGTAGTGGCCTATTGGGACATAGATCCCTGAGGTGGGGAGAATGTAAAGACCCCGAATTTCCTTTTAATTTTTTTAAAAAAATAAATAGTAATTTTACTAGTCTGAAAAAATTGATGGCACATGATTCTGAGACCCGGTGTGCCCAGAATCAATTTCTGAAGTTTTGTTCAGGTACATTCAGTAAACGTACGAGCGAGTTTTTATAACTTTTGAACCGGTGCTCGAAATTGAAATCTGAGGGAACCATGAAACTCGTAGCACCCTTATTTTCTTAAGGAGACTTTCACCTCGACACAAGATAGACGAGGGTGAAAGTTAGTTTTTGGGTTTTTTGTGGAAATAATAAAATAAAATAAATTTTATTTTATTTTATTTTATTTTGAGCATCCATGTGGATATTTCAGGTTGGGTCCACAATAACTAAACCTTTATGTGGTAGTTGGAATTAGGGACCACCAGAACTTAACCTCCCATGAGTGGTTAAAGGGGTGGGGACCACCCAAACCATAACCACCCATGATAGGTTATAGTGGTGGGGACCCCCTGGGATAAAACCACCTTGAAACCCCCCTTTATTTGGGAGAACCCCTCAACTCCCTAAATTATTGAGGGAGAACCTCTTGACCACCTCCACCTTAATTGTGGCAAGGAACATACCATTAATCTTGTCAATGCACCACCTAATTGAACCAATTTAATTCAATACAATTTGAATTGTGGCTATGATTAAATTGGGGAACCCCTTTTAATTATTGGCTATCTCTTTTATTTGATGGAATTGAGGATAGGAGGATCTCTTGGGAGAAAGATTCTCCAATGAAGAATGCTTCCTCCATGAAGAACATCGACGACTTCGACCTTCTTCCTCAGAACTTCCTTCGACGTAGGACGTGTTCGTCTGCAACATATCGACGTTCGCCTTATCACTTCAATGTCATCCAACATCGAACAAGGTATGGTTTTTAATTAAGTATGATTTTATTCCCATGATTCTTTCCTTCTAAAAACAATTAACGCGGATCAAATTATTATAAACTTGATCTATGGATGTTTTCCTTGCGGGTTCGGAATAAATTGATGCGGGATGTTTTCAGGGTGTATTCATTATCTGATTAAAACTTCTCAGGTTCTCCCCTCTTTTCCTCTGCAGGGTTGGGAATAGAAATTATTGGGGGATTATGAGAATTGATGTTTTAAAATATCTTCCATGCCTGTTCTTTGTTTATGTTCTGGATGAACTGCTTGCTACCACTCTAAAGGCGGAGGGTGCGGGCCAAACCAACATGGCCTGATCCCCCATCGTTCTTCTTTGTGGTGTTCTTTGAAATGGAGGAAGGATAAAATGGCGTCGAAGGTGAAAAAGGCAACATCCACACCACTCGCGACCTCTGCGACCCGCACCACTCTCGTGGTGCCCTGTCCGAACCGGCCCGTGCCCTTGTGGCACCCCGGACGAACCAGCCCACGCCCTCGCGGTGCCCCAGGTGAACCGGCCCTGCGCCCTGGGCCGAACTGCGCTCGCGGCGCCCTCCGAGTGGAGCCTCCCACACAATACCCTCTGTGTTGAACAGCCCTCGTGCTGACCCATGGTCGGTCCGCACCCTCACAGCCGGTCTATGCCCTCTCGGCCCTCTACGACCCCTCCCGGCCAACTAGGAAGGACCGAGAAGGCTGGGCCGAAGCCAACGGGCTGGACCAGAACCAATAGGTCAGTCCGGGTGAACCCAAATCGGGTCCACCCAGAATGGGTTGGGCTGGGTTGGTCTGACCGGGTCGGACCAGACCTGGACCCACTACGACCCATTTACCCTTCTTCGACCATATCATTGTCACCAAACGTCTGTTTGAAGAACCGTCAATGGTGCTAGAAATATTGGAGTGTGATGGTCCTTTCGTGTATACCCCATTGGATTTTGGGTCATTGTTGACAAATGGTAAGGTTGGATAATTCACGAATCCAACCAGGCACTCGAGACTAAAAGGCTAATAACTCACAGACCTAGTGTTCGATTGACGCGCCTTCTATTGTGTTGAGACCCCTTTGACGTGATGGACCATTGTGATACATATTCGTAGGACATTTTGATAGTTGTAGTATCGACCAGTAGATCATGGAGTGGATTCTCCCCAAGATGTGCGATTGTAGTGTGGAGACCTAGTAGCTGGTTGAGACATGACGACTGCTGACCGTTTTGACTCAGAGTGACTCTACAAGCCCAGTGGGGAGAGGCTTGGTGTCGCAGAAGACCCACAATGGGGAGCACCTTGGTGTCGCGATAGACACATGGTACTCAACAGGAGGAGTACCACAATAGGCAAAGTGGGGGAGCGTGCTTGGTGATGCAGCGCACCCACTATGGGGAGCACCTCCGTGTGACGTGGTAAACCCACGGTACTCGACATGAGTGGTACCTCAGCTGTTCAAGGTTAGTGGGATGCACTCTTGGTGTTGCGGTAGGCCCATTGTACTCGATTGAGTAGGAGTTATCCAGTAGTTGAGGTTTTGATAATGTGACTAGGGATGTTACTTGGTACTACCCCTAAAATAAAATCCTGGTTGAGATGTGTCAGTACTTTTCTGTTTTCCTCATGATTTAGATGGATTAATTAATAACTTAGCTATATGTATGGGCATATACCTATGTAGGGTTATCTTTTGATTTCATAATTGTGGTTTATACTTGAAGTATTTTTTGAGACAGTGAGGGTCTCGGGGTCCCTACTAAGTGTCGTTATACTCTCCCCTACACAGGATATGCCCGCACTTCGTTGTGTTGGATGAAGACGACAGACAGTGCTGGTGGAGGCTGAGAGTACCAGGACTAGACGGTACCCGGAGGTGGACCACACGGCCTGTCGGTACCTGGAGGAGATGGACGAACGTGGGGTGAGGAGGAGGTGATATGTACCTACCCTTCAAGTCGGAACCTCGGAGGACGATCCAGTAGCTGCTTTTCTTTATTTTTCATCAGTTGTATTGTTTTTAGTTGTACTTGTACCTTTACTGTTGGGCTTGTATTTTTTCCCCTTTTACTTTCAGCACTCTTTTGGTTATACAATTTACTTGTGTTCGTATCTTGTTGTGTGTGCTTATAGGTTATAAAGGCAATGCCTTCCTATTTTTAGGGAATTAAACAATTTTTGTTGGTCTCTATCCCCTGGTATATGGAAGGTAGGCTTGGGGTAGTCACGGCACGGGCCCGGGGGGACGGGTCTTGACACTGTGGGAAAGCTTTAGTTTAAAAAACACCTGCTACTAATAAGTCATTAATTGCAATCATGACCCAAAATTGAAAACAATTTGGAACAATATCCCTTCTTTATATGGAATATGCTCATGAATTAACCATATCTATTCCAAAAAACAACATTATTGTGTGTCAAATTTATGATCATACCACCATGGTGAGGTGAATTATTTTTCCCAACAACTCACCAAGACCACCAAAACCCAAAACAAAATCAAATTCAATCCCATTGTGGAATTGTTTCTTCCAATGAACATTTTAGTTAACAATACCCACAAATTAATCAGAATTTTGATGACTGTAATTTTTTTCTAGGAAAAAACATTTAATCAAACCAAAAATATATATTTCAATCCATCCAAAATTTCAATCATGGTTGGAAAAACCACTCTAATGAACAATTTTGGTTTCCCAGAAAACCTATAAGCTTCTTTCAAGGACAATCAAGTAATTCTCAACCAAGATATTTCAATGAGAAATCTAATTCTCATTATAGAAGAAAAATTCATCCTATCCTTCCCACAAAAAATTCATATAGTAATCTTGAATAACAAATGAAGAAACAACAATAGGAAATGAGGAAACAATAATAATCAGTGAGACGACAACCAAAATCCACAAAAAAATAGCAAAACATGATGAATACCTTGAAGAATAAAATGGGACAACTAATTTCTGATCTTAGTTTCATGAAAAATAAAATGAGTGGAGGTTTACCCTCATAACCTCATATGAATACAAGAGATATAGGTAGGTAAAATGTTATTTCTATTGAACATAGGAGTGGAAAAAGGTTAAGTAAACCTCATGCTGAGAAACTCAAGAATTCTTTTGAAACGGTTATTGAGAATCCACATACTAGTGGAACTTATAGAAATTATGAATTTGATCATAAGTTAAACTCAAATTCAAGAAAATAAATGTTGTTTAAAATTAAAATTAAGGATTGGAAGTGGATTTTTGGTCCATTGGTATCCCAAATAAGTACGCAAAATATCCCAGAAACATTGAAACCACCACTACCTTGTCTTAGGAGTGAACCTTTAAGGAAGTAGAGTGATAAAAAAGAGTTTTATAAGGTGGTTTTAGAAACTTTTAAAAATTTCAAGTCAGTATACCTTTGCATGATGTGGTGAAACAAACTCCAACTTATCCTAAGTTTCTAAAAGAGATGTGTGTTTATAAGAGGAAATTCAAAGAAGGTGAAATGGAAGATATATGGATGAATGTTTCATTCATTATTCATCATGCATTTACTAAAAAATATAAACACCCTTGAAACATTAACATTCCATAGACCATTAGGAAAAGAGAATTTAAGGATGTAATTCTTGATTTATGATCTTCTATCAATGTTATGACACAATCTGTTTACTCGTCCCATTAGGTTGGAGAACTGAAACCCTCTATAATTATCATTCAACATTACAACCAAAGTACTACCAAGCATATTAGAGTAATAGAGGATGTTCTCATTCCTGTGGGCAGAAATAATTTTCCGATGGATTTATATGTCTTGGACAAGGAGGATGACCAGTTTAGTACACATGAACCTCTCATTCTAGGGAGACCATTTTTGAAAACTCCAAAAGTAATAATCAATTTCCAAAAAAGGAATAATTTCTATATAGTTTAGAGGAAATTTTTTTCATTTAAACATTTTGTAGTCCATGAAATACCCATTTTTGGATCATTAATCCCACTACGTAAACATGACTAATTGGTTTTGCGCTGAGATGTTCCTTGATTTTTCCTATGATGAATAACCAACTATTGTTTTAAAATATGGAAAACAAATTGGCTGAATCTAATAAATGTGAGAGTGAAAATGAAGCATATGATGAGTGTTGGAATATTAAAACTATATTACAAGATACTTTGGATCATAGAATTTTTTAATATGGATTTTTAAAAACAGTTCAACTAGCTAGTGGCCTCCATAGATAATTTTTCCCTTTTTCACCTGAAAAAAATCTTGAAAACATGTAAAGTGACCAACATGATGAATTTCCATTAAAATATGGATCTTCACAAAAAAATTATACCTTTGAGAAGTTTCCTATGATTAATGAGAATAACCTACCTGATTTGTAGTTGAAACGACTTGATAAGAACCCCAAATATTCTTTCTTTGGTGAGAATAAACAATTCCATATCATCTTTTCAAAATATTTTTCAAGGGATAAGGTGAACAAACTATTAGGAGTCCTAAAAACCAAAAAGAAATCTATTGGATGGACTCTATCGGATTTAATAAGAATCAGTCCATCAAATTTCAAGTATAGAATTTGTTTGGTGGAGAATACTAAACCCGTGAGACAATTTCAAAGCAGGTTGAATCCGAAACTTTTAGTTGATTTTCAATAAAGAATCCACCACCCTATTTTTATGTGGAATTAATTTTACCATATATAATAGTCAATGGGTGAGTCTTATCTAGGTTGTTCAAATAGAGGTTTCGTTATAATATCTTGTAGTGAATTTAGTGGGCTTTCCATGTTTGGTTTCAAAATAAATTTGAGAATATGCACTGATTATTGGAAAGTAAATTTTAAGGAATGACTAATTCCCCTTTCCATTACTTAACCAAGTCTATGAAAGACTGGTTGGGAAACCCCACAATTATTTTCTTGATGTATTCTATGGCTATTTTTAAACTCACATTGCACTGGAGGATCAAGAGAAAACCATTTTCACATGCCCCTTTGGAACCTTTTCTTATAAGAGGTTTCCCTTTGGTTTGAGTAATTCCCCTAGAACTTTTCAAAGGTGTGTGATGAACATTTTCACTAAATTTCTCAAAATTTTCATGGTTGTTTTTATGGATGACTTCACTATTTATGTCTCATCATTTAAAATATTTTTGAAGAGTTTGGATGATGTTATTGAAACATTCATTGATAAGAATTGTGTCCTAAACTACGAAAAATTATATTATGGTGGGTTAAGGGATATTTATTATTTATACTGGGTTTCTAGATATAATTCAAGTTGATTAATAAAAATTGGTGGTCATTTATTCATTATCATATAAAAAACAGTTACATATGTGAGATCCTTCCTTGATTTTTACTGTTTTTATAGAAGATTCAGGAAAGATTTTAGTAAATATGCACTTACATTTTCTATATTGATCTAAAAAGACCAACCATTTGTATTTAATGAGATTTATAAATAGTAATTTTCATGGTTGAAAACAAAATTGATAACCCATCCCATTTTTCAACCACTAAAATGAGACTTTCCCTTTAAAATCATGATAGATGCATCTGACTTTTCTCTTCAGGCTGTGTTGAGTCAATGTTGGTAAAATAAATCTCATATGATTTCCTATGCTCATTTCCTTTATATTAGGTCCAATAAAACTACAATACAATTGATAAGTAATTTATACCTTTTTCCTTTTCATTTGACATATTTAGATGTTATATATCGAGGATTAAGGTTATTGTTTTCATAGATCATTTTGAAATTAAATTTTTTATGAAGAAACATGTTGTAAAACCAACACTTTTGATATGGATCAGGATGTTACATGGGTTTTATGATTAAATAAAGGATAATTAAGGAATTTATAAC
This sequence comes from Viscum album, assembly GCA_963277665.1. Classification (NCBI taxonomy): domain Eukaryota; kingdom Viridiplantae; phylum Streptophyta; class Magnoliopsida; order Santalales; family Viscaceae; genus Viscum; species Viscum album. Next base: position 1,232,137,473 of record OY728120.1, read on the forward strand.
CTATTTATGATCATTTGAGTAGGATTACATCTGTTTTTATTGGAAACTTCATATATTTCAACTAATTAATGAAACCTTTTTAGACGAATTTTTTATTCTTGTAAAAATTTAAGATCATGGTTTTCTGAATTTAAGAATTATTTTATTTTTATAATGTTCCCTAATATTTTTTATAGAAACAATTTCATAAACATATGAGTGATTCAAATTATTACATTTGGGATGATCTCTACTTGTGGAATTTTCGTAGTGATCAAATGATTGGGAGATGTATTCCAAATTCTAAATTTCAATATGTCCTAAATTTTTTCACGTTTTATATATATAAGACATGTTGGGCCACAAAGTACTGTAAGATGAGTGGTTGATTCCAGTTTTTATTGTCCCACCATTTTTATAGATTCCTTTAAATATTTTAGAACCTATAAAAATTGTCAATTCCAAGGAAACATTTCCAAAAGGAATGAGATTCCACAACAACCCCTATTGCTTTGTGATGTCTTTTACATATGGGGTATGGATTACATGAATAATTTCCAAATAATTTTGGATATATCTACATATTTATTATTTTTTACTATCTCTCTATGTGGGTATAGGTTTTTCCCCTAAGAGAAGATGATTCCAAAACTATGTCCATGTTTATGAAAGATATTTTTTTTCAGGATTCAGATTTCAAATGATTCAGATTACTGATCAAGGTACCCACTTTTGTAATACAACACTGGATATTTTTTGGAATAAATATGGAGTTATTAATATGGTATGAAAAATATATAATCCTCAATCAAATGGAATGTATAAGTTTTCCAAGATTGAAATATAATAAATTCAAGAAAAAAAATGTGCACCCAAATAGAAAGGGTTTTTAGTTTGAGACTTGATAATGCCCTCTGGGACTATAGGACTAAATTCAAAACCCCAATTTTTATGTCACAATTTATATTAGAATAAGGATAGGCTTGTCACATTTCGATTGAGTAATATTACAAATATTTTTAGGCTGTTAAAACAAGTAACATGAATCTATTTTCTGGTAGAAAAGAAAGAAATTTTTTTGAAGGTGCTGGTGGAGATAATAAATAATTCATATAAAATATCCATAATATAAATGGAAAGAACCAAAGCATTTCATATTGGGGTGATTCTCAATAGGAACTTCAAGGAATGAGACTAAGTGTTTCTATTTGATTCCAAATTGTAGTTGTTCTAATGTAAATTTCATTCCCAATGGTCTGGAACTTTCAGTGTTACTCATGTTTTTTCTTTTGGTGTAGTACAGATAAAAGAACTTGATATAGGGACACCATTAAAAGTAAATGGTAATAGGTTGGATATATTTATATATAATTTTCAAGATCCTCCAGGTGAGGAGATCCACCTTCATGAAGCTGAATTTAATTGAAACCATTTTGTGTCTTTCTTTCTCAATTATTTTTTGTTATGTCATTAATTTCATGAATTTCATTCTAACGTAACTTTTTTTCAAAATGAGGACATTGTAAAAAATAATTCTGGGGGTAGAAGAATGCTGGTTTGATTATGTTTTTGTGTTCTTTCCATTGAAATTTTTCATTCAATTTTTGGTGTGTTTGTTTTGTTCTTTATCAAATTTTTTTGTGTTTTATTTTCAATTTTTTTGTTAAAAAACGTGTGGTCTTATATGATTATCTTTTTCAATTTTTAAACTCTTGGAAAGGACTGATCCAATTGATCTCTTGAATATGAACATAAATTTATTATAAAAATTACATTTCTTCATTTTAAAAAAAATGAAATTTCTTGAAAAGACCTCTAATTATTGAATCTCATGCCATATCTCACTATATTTATCTCTAAAATCCCATTCATGTGAGGCTTATGAACTAGTTTTTACATCTTATTCACATCACCTCATTTCTTAAGAGAACCAATCCCAAATTTTTTAAAACAGAAATTTATTTATTTATATCAAAACTTGTGGGCTGGGATACTTGTGATTGAAATAATTTTGGAAATTACTTGAAATTAAAAGTCAAATTTTCCTGATAATCCATTTTAATTTGACTTTACGCATATATTTGATATTTATTGATCCCTTAGTATAAATTTATATACTTCTAGGTAAGCCACAATTGAAGACAATTTTCCCATTCAAACCTGCTCTAGAAGTAAAAATTCATGATCTAGTTGAGCGTAAGTGTGACGGGAGTTGACTTGTGGGGTGATAAAAAATTTGATGTTGCTTTAAGTGGAGATTAAAACTTTTAAGAGATGTTTTTGTTGTTTTAAGATATTTTTATGAGAGGTTTTCCTATCTAGATAAATCAAATGAAATGGGGTTGTACCTATCTAGAGCTCTCAATGAATGAAAGTTGTGCCTATCTAGAGATTTCAATGGAATAATGGTAAAGAAATCTCTAATTTTATCTATTAAAATATTGATGTAATGGAATAAAAAATATATTATCAAATTTTTCCTACAGTTTATTTTATTCCAAGGGGAGTGAAGAGGAGACCAACATGAGTGAAAATTATATTCATGCATTTTTTTTTCAAAAAGAGCCAATCCCACCTTATCTGGCCTTGGAATTTTTCACATTTGGAACCTACCAACTATAAGCCATAGAAAACCCTTGAAATGTACTCATGATAATTACATGTTTTTGTTTCACATCTATTGGAGATATATAAATTTATCAAGCATATAGTGATTCCTTCCAGAGTTTTGATGATAAAATACTTGTTAAAAAACTTTATTTGTGTGTTGAGAGAAAATTCATGTGAGGTAAGTGTGTTTTATGCATGAGATGATAAAATAATTAGAAATTTATTGAATTATATTAATTGAGAACTTGAAATATATTTTTTTATGAGGCATGATATCTTTTTCTTCTTGGTGGTTAACTGGTTAACCTCATTGTTCTGTGTTTTAAATTTTTATTGATTTTATTTTGATTCTCACTTGTCCAGGAGTCTAAGAGATAATTATGTAGTAATTTATAGATTTTATGTCTCTAATATTTTTTAATTTTTATTTCAATGATTTTAATCCCACCAATTTTACTTTTATAGCTGAATATAAATTATTTTGGATTTTAGGGATGTTTTGAGATTGAAATTGAAAATTTTAGAATAATTGAATTTTAAATCTTTCACATCACTTCTACAATTTTCAAATATCTTATTCCATATTGATCCAAGATATATTTATAATTTTTTCTAGTCTTCCTTTATTTCTGTTCTAAATATTTATTAATTTCAAAAAGTCTTCATTTTAACATATGGAGGCCCAAAATAAAAATTCTTTATGGAATGTTCTTATAACCTAGAAAATAGACACCACCATATCAATTAAGGAAGAAATCCTTATACAAGTGTCCAAATTCATTTATTCCACCTGGATATGAAATCTAACTCAATTGTTCACATTCATGATAAATATAAAGGGGAAATTATTTCATTAAAATTTTATTTTAATGGGTTGAAAAAGATGAATTTCAAATGTCACATCGGCTAGAAACATGAGGTGTGATATAGGATAATTTTTCTAAAAAATCATTAGAATAGTCTATAGAGAAACTTAACTAGGAAGGTGGATAAAACTGGGCAAGCTTTTGACAGAAATAATCTGAACAGTAGATTTGCATCCCGCCTTCTCTATATACTTCTCCTAAATATTTGAAAGGGTATTTCATATAAATAGAGAAAGGAAAATATTGAGATATATATATTGATGAAGATGATGTGAATTCATGATATAATGTATATGTTGGGGTTGTTCAAGTGATGCGAGGTTAGACACTAAATGGTTTTGGAGGTCGACCACTGAAGGACACCATCTTCCTAGTTTTGATCTTAATTTTTATTCTATATTGAATCTCTCTTGAGCATATATTTCTTGAAAAAAAGTATATTTTTTATTTATTGAATATATTTACAAATTTTTTATGGATTCCCAATCTGTGAAGTAAATTGGTTGATTTCACTATTTAAATTTCTTCGGTGTTTTTTTTATCATTGAGCATAGTGATTTCAATTAGGTTTAATTGGTTGGAGTTCTTAAAATAATTGAATCACTTATATAAGAGGTAAATAATAATATTGAGGTATTTATATAATATCCTTGAAAAATATGGTGTTTATCCAAATATATTTTGGTAGGTAAGGAGAAATTAAATTGGTAAATAATTTTTAATAAGGAATATGGGAGTGTTTGGAAAGTTTAAGTGTGTCCACAACAACTGTTTTGATTCTGATTTCAAACCAATTTTATTTACTATAAATTTTATACCTTTTTTTTAATTTTCTATAAACTTTGTTTAAATTTATATTTTGTTTTATAATTTTTAATCAAATACCCAAAAATTTTCTTATTACGAAAAAAAACAAAAATTCCAGTTTTGAAACACAAATTGAAACCTCCTCACGGGACAATATAGGGAATTATATATTTTATTTATCAATGGGATAAATTTCTTGATTGATTTTTTAGTGAAAACTACCCTCACATAAATTGGCCTTGTTTTTGAGGAGGTTTATTGAGATGATTTTAGTAAAAAAAGATTCATGGCCTAAAATTTTGACCCAAACATGTTACCATTGGATTCTGAAATAAATAGAACAATTCACTCTAGGGTTAGACATAACAAATATTCCACTTTCCCAAGATTTCAATATTACACTAACACACTTATGATATAATTGGATGAACCAGAAATCCCAATGGCTGACAACAGAACCTTGAAATAATTGGCTTCGTCCTAAGATGAAAATCAAAAAAATCCAATAGAATATCTTAATGAACCTTATTAGTTTGAAATTAAATCTATATTCATTAACCAACATATATAATTTAACATGCTTCCATGTGAAGATCCACATAAATAGCTTTTGTAATTTAGTTGTCATTGTTTCAATACGAAACCTCAAGTAGTTGATGTAAATCAAATGAAATTGAGGTTATTCCATTTTTCTTTATAAGGGGATTCCAAAGGATGGTTTTTATGTGCACATTATTTTTTGATTATATATTGGAATGAATTGAAAAAAAAAATCCCCTAAAATTTTTTTTCTATGTATCCATAACTGCTTCCATTGTAAAAGAGATTTGGTAAATTAGCAAAACCAAAGTTGAAACATTGAATTAGAACTATAAATTATTCCAAAGTATCTATTTTAGTTTCCCTCACTATAAAATTAGTGACAAATATTTGATTTAATGTTTTATGATGGATTTGGTTATATTGATAGAAGCGTGATTTATGTTGTTACGGGAGGGTATTTATTTGACAAAACATCATCTACTTCTTGGATAGTAATTACTAACATGGACCAAAATGCTCAATAATATGGAACATTATAATTTCTTCATGTGAAATATACCTTATAATTCTCCAAACTACTACTGAAAATAACATTATTTTGAGTCAAATTTTTTATTTTCCCACCATGGTGAGGTCAACAATGTTGTCAAAAAACCCAACAACACCAATCGAGCCTAAAAAATTTTCAAATGAAATCTCATTCTGGAATCTATACTTATAATAAACATTTTAGTGACCGATACCCAAAAATGAAAAAGGATTTTGAGAACTATAATATTGTTTTTACTGGAAAACCATTTCAATCAAACAAAAAAATTTCATTTCAAACCAACAAAAAAATTCAATCAAGGGTGGAAAAAACACTCTAATGAAATATTTTAGAATCCCAAACAACTCAAAAACTTATAACAAAGAAAATAATGTAATTCTAAACCATGATATTTCAAGGAGAATGTCAATTCTCAATCTGATAGAAACTCTCAACCTCCCGCTCCAACTCAAAATTCATATAGTAACCATGAAGAAGAAATAGGGAAAAGAATAGGCAATGAGGAAACAAAAAAACCAATTTTATGGTAAAAATAATCATTAAAACAATATAAGAACATAATGAATACCTTAATGACTCCAATGAGTAAACTTACCTCTGATCATAGTTGGATGACAAATAAAATGAGTGGAGGTTCACCCCCCATATACTCAAGTGAATCCTAGAGATTGAGGGAAAGAAAATATGAGTTCTATTGAACTTATGAGTGGCATAAGTTTTAATAGCCCTCAAACTGAGAAAATCAAGCCTACTATGTAAACTAATAATGAGAATCCACATACTAATGGAAATTCTAAAATATATAAATTTGATTTGAAGGGAAACATAATGTAAAGAAAATATATTTTTTAAATCAAAAAAATATTCAAATAGGATTTATGGTCCTTTCGTATCTCAAATTAGTTCTAAGAATATCATAGGAACATTAAAACCACCATTTCTTTATATTTGGAGTAAACCACCAGTAAATTTGAGTACTAAAAATTGTTGAATATAGAGGTTTTTAAAACATTACATAATGTAAAATTCAACTTAAATTTACTTGATGATATGAAACCAATTCCAAGGTATGATAAGTTTCTATCATAGATTTGTAAACACAAGAGGAAATTCAAAAGAGGTGAAAAGTTCAACTTAGGTAGGAATGTTTCATCCATGATTCACTATGCTTTTCTTGTCAAATATAATGATCCAGAAACCTTTACCATTCCTTTCACCATTGGGTAATTTATATTCAAGATTTTCATGTTTGATTTTTTAGATTCTATCAATGTTATTCTATATTCTATTTACTCTTCCCTTTAGGTTGGATAATTGAAACCCTTATGCATTATCATTCAACTTCCCAAGTGAAGTACTACCAAGACTATTGGAGTTATAGAGAATTTTCTCATTCAGGTGAGATATGAGATTTTTCTTGTGGATTTCTATTTCTTGGATATAGAGGATGATCATTTTAGTACCCATGAACCTCTCATTCTTGGGAGACCATATCATAAAATTCAAAAAGTAATCAAATGTGTTAATAAAGTATCATTTTTACTAGATTTTGGTAGATATGTTGTTAATTTAAATAATTTTATATCCATGAAACACCCAATTTATGATCACCAATTCTCCCTAGTAAACATGATTGAGTTTTTTCTAATAATATGTTCCTTGATTTTTCCAGTGATGAAAAACCAACTTCTATTTTAAAATATAGAAATTTGACTGTGGATGAATCTGATAAACATGAGAGGAAAAAGAAAATATTTGATGAGTCTTTTAATGTTGATACTACTTTACCAGAGTATATTTTTCTCATAATTTATGAAGATGACTTTTTGGAAACTCATAAACTTTTTAGTGGTCTTTATGGAGATACTTCCCGTTTTACAAATGAAAAAAATGCTACGAGCAATGAAAGTTATCAACAATATTAATTTCAATTAAAATTTGGTACCTTATTGAACAATTATACCTTTTATAATCTTCCTTTGATCAATGAGAATAACCCACTTGAGTTATATTTGAAACCACTTCCTAATAACATCATATCTGATTTCTTAGGTGAGAATGAACAATTCCCTATCATCATTTCAAAATATTAGTCAAGGGTCCCAGAGAAAAAATCGTTATCAGTCCTAGAAACCCACAAGAAATCTATATGGTAGACTCTATTTGATTTTACATGAATAAGTCCTTTAGTTTTCATGAATATAATTTTGTATTGGGAAAATGATAAACTTGTGATACAATTTCAAAGGATCATGAACCTAACACTTTTAGATGTTTTAAAGACGGCATTCACCACTATGTTGGTATCTGGAATTATTTTTCCCACATATGATAGTCAATGGTTGATTCTAGTCTATTTTTTTCAAAAAAAAGGTTTCCTTACAATATCAATAAATGGATTCGGTGAGATTACATTGTTAAGCATCCAAATAAATAGAGAATTCTCATTAATTAGAGGAAACTCAATTTTATTACAAGGAATGAACACTTCCCCTTACCATTACTTGGTCAATTTATTGTGTGATAATCCATAAAATCCTACTATTATTTTCTTAATAGATTATTTGGTTATTTATAAATTCACACGTCACTATAGGATCAAGATAAAATGACTTTCACACACCCGTTCGGAACCTAGGATTATGAGAAAATGCCCTTTTTAGTGTAATGCTCCTGAAACTTTTCAAATCTGTATGATGAATATTATATCTGAATTTCTCAAAACTTCTTGGATGATTTTATGGATGATTTATCGATTTATGGATCATTATTTGAATGTTGTATGGAAAAAATTCTGATGTTCTTGAAAATTTAATTTATATGAATTTTGTCCTCAATTATTAAAAATTCCATTTCATGGTGGGTAAGGGGATTCTTCTTGTTTATTTTGTGTCTCTATATGCATTTCATGCTGATAAATCGAAAATTGAGGTCATTTAATGATTTTCAAACCCAAAAATAATAATATATTTGAGATCCTCACTTTGTAATTCTGGTTAATATAGAATATTCATAAAGTATATTAGTAATTTTGTGCTTCCACTATCTATATGGATCCAAAAATACACACAATGTTTCTTTTATAATAATTATAAATAGGATTTTTGGGTGTTGAAACAAAAAACTGATAACCCCACCCATTGTTCAACCACCAAAATGGGGTTTTCCCTTTGAATTCTTGACTGATACATTTGACTTTTCGAGAGGAGAAATTTTGAATCAAAGGTTACAAGAGAAATATCATCTGACTTATAATTCCTCTATAACTTTTGATCAGGTCCAATAATACTACACAAAAATTAATAAAGAAATGGTAGACGTTGTATTTTCATTGGACAAATTTAAATGTTATATTTGGGTATCCAATGTGATTGTTTTCACGTATAATTATGTAATCAAATTTTCGATGAAGATACATGATGAAAAAACAATACTTTTGATATCTATCTTAATGTTTCAGGAGTTAGATATTGAAATAAATGATGAGAAAGGAGGTGATAACCTTGCTGCTAATCATTTGACTAGGATACCATCTATTTTGAATATAAAAAATACTAAATTTCAACCAATTTAAGAAACATTTACAGCTGAGGAGTTGTAACCTTGTCAAAGAGGAAGAACTTGGTTTGTTAATCTTGTGAATTATTTGGGGGTTCAGGAAGTTCCCCATTGGCTTTCCAAGAAAAAAATCTCTAAACACTAGATTGATTTAATGAATTTAATTTGGGAGGATACTTACTTGTGGAATGATGAAGTGATCAAATGGTTAGGAGATGCAATCCAAATTCTTATTTCAATCTATCCTATATTTTTTCTCACTTGGAGATGTAGAGGACACTTTGGACCAAAAATAAATGCACGAAAAGTTCTTGATTCTGGTTTGTATTGGACTACCATTTTTCTGTGATTCTTTTATTTCATTTGAACATATAACAAATTTCAATTCCAAGGAAGCATTTACAAAAGGGAAGGGACTCCACAACAACGTATTTTGTTTTTTGATTTCTTTGACGTATTGGGTATGGATTTCAAGGGGCCTTTCCCAATTCTTCTATATACCTTTACATATTTATTGATGTTTATTATGTCTCTAAGTGGGAAGAGGCTATTCCCACAATATATTATAATGCCAAAACTATGTCCAAGTTTATGGAAGGAATTTTTTTTTCAAGATTCAGAATTCCAAACTTTCTAATTACTGATCAAGGTACCTGGTTTTATAATATGAAATTGAAATTTTAATTGAAGAAATATGGATTTCATCATGGGGTCTTTACACCATATCATCCTCAAATAAATGGATTGGGTGAGTTGTTGAACAGATAAATAAAAAAATTATGGAAACAATTTTGAACCCAAATAGAAAGAATTAGATTTTGATATTTTATATTTCACTCTAGGTTATAGGACTTTATTCAAAACCAAAATTGGAATGTATCCATTTTGATTATTCTATAGAAATTATTTTCACCTACCGATTGATTTAGAGACAAATCTATTTGTGATGTTAAAGAATTTAACATGATACTATTTTTTCTTGAGAAGAAAGAAAATTTTTTGTAAGAGATATAGGAGATCCAAAATAATTTATATGAAAGCACTATGTTTCAAAAGGAAAGATCCTAATAATTTCATGATGGGATGATTCTCAAAAAAAACTTAAAATAAGGAAATAATTGTTTCTATCTGATTCCAAACTGAAACTATTCCCAGGTAAATTTTTTTTAGATGGTCTATCCCATACATTTTTACCCATGTTTTTTTGTTAAGTGAAATCCATTTCAAAGAACCAAACAAAGGGAAACAATTAATGTTAAATGGGAATAGGTTTTATCTATTTAGATATCATTTTAAAGATATTCTAGGTGATGAGATCCAACTTCAAGGAGCTGAATAAAATTGAGTCGAGGTTGTGTATTTCCTTCTCACTTATTTTTTGTTATGTATTTAATTTAATTAATTTTATTCTCACATGATTTTTTTTCACAATTAAGAAATTTCAAAAAATAATTTGGTTTGGAGAAACACATTGGGTAGATTTTTATTTTGTGATAATTACAATGAAATTTTTTGTTTTCAATTTTTGGTGTGTTTATTTTCTTATTTTTAAAATTATATGTGTTTTATTTCAAAATTTTGTGTTAAAAATATGGTGAGATTAAATGATGATCTTATTCACTTTTGAAACCCATTTAAATGAGTTAACTTATTGATCCCTTAAATTTGAACACAAATTAATTATGAAAATTACATTATTTCATGTTTAAAAAATTGGAAATTTCATCAAAAGACCTATAATTTTTAAATCCCACTCCGCATATCACTATATTTATCTTTGAAATCCAATTCTTATGAGGTTTATGAACCCATTTTGAAAACTTCTTCCCATTTACCTCATTTATAGAGAGAACAAATCCATGCTTTTCTAACCAGAACTTGATTTACTACTATCAAAACATGAGGGTTAAGGTACTTATGATTGAAATGAATAAGGTAATTATTTGAAACTAAAAAACCCCCTTTAATGATAATACTTTTTATGTTTTACTTCCCTTTATATTTTATATTTATTGATCCCCTAGTAACAATTTATATCCAGTTAGGTTATCCACATTACAAACCAATTTTCCCTTTCCAGCCTCCTTTAGAAGTGAAAACGCATGATCTAGTTGAACTTAAGTGTGGTGGTAGAGGACTTGTGGGATGTTACCTAATTTGATGTTTCTTTGGGTATAGATTCAAACTTTTAGGAGAGTTTTTTGTTTCTGGAAAATATTTTTAGGAGATTTTTTCCAATATGGATCTCTTAAATTAAATAGAGTAGTGCCTTTCTCGATCTATCAATATATGAAAGTTGTACCTATCTGGATATTTCATGAAAAAAAAGGTAAAGAAAAATGTCACTTTTTCTACTAATATACTGATATAATTTTATGGTATAGATATTATCAAAAAAATATGAACTTATTTTCTTCCAAGGAAATTTAGGAGGAGACCATACTCGCGTGAAAATTAGATTCATGAATTTTTGCATCAAAAATAGCCAAACCCTTCTTATTTGGCATCAGAGTGGTTCGCATTTGGAACCCACCAAACTTGAGCCATGGAATAACCTTTAAAATTACACATGATAAACACATGTTTATATATCACATCAGGTGGAGATGTATAAATTTATCAAGACTATAGTTATTCTTGCATGAGTTTGGAATGGAAAATCCTTGTTGAAAATCCTTATTTGTGTGTTGAGGGAAAATTAATGTGAGGTAACTGTACAGTGTGTGAGATAGAAGAAAAGAATTTGAAATGGATTTAATTATACTAATTGAGAACTTCAAATATTTTTTTATGAGGCATGATATATTTTTATTCATGATAATTAATTGGTCAACCTCAATGGTTTGGGTTTTCAATTTTCATTGATTTCATTTTGATTCTCACTTATCGAGAAGTACAAGAGATAAGTGTGTGTGGATTAATAGATTTAATATTTACACAATTTGTTAATGTTTTATCTCAATGATTATACCCCCACTAATTTAAAATTTTGATCTTAATATCAATGTTTTTAAGGTTTATGGATATTTTTAGCATGAAATTGAATATTACACAATTCTGTAATTTTAACTATTTGAAATCACTTCTGTAATTTTGAAATATATTTTTCCATATTGATACAAGTAGAATGATTATATTTTTTGGGATTCCACTTTTCATTTTCTACAAAGTTCTTAACTGGGATAGGTCTTTATTCAATCTTCTGGAGGCCGAAAAAAATCATTCATTATGGAATGTTTTTCTGGACAGCAGAATGAAACCTATTATAGTAATTGAAGAATAATTCTAGATACATGTGTCTAATGGAATTTTTGGAACTTATACATGAAATATAACTCAATGGTGTGCATTCAGGATAAAGTTAAAGAGAAAATTAACCCATTAAAGTATTCTTTGAATGGATCCACAAGGTGAAATTTGAAAGGTCTCTTTTGGAAGAAACATCTTCCTTTAGTAATAAATCATATAATTTTAACCATGGGTAAAAAGATTATAAACATTAGAGGGTATAGAAATAATTAATGATATAACAACAATTTAGAAGTGTCAAAAGTAAAATTTATCAAGTAAGGTGGATAAAATCATGAAAAAATTAGATAGAAAAATCTGGATGACATATTTCCAGCCCTTCAGCTCTATATACATCTCCCCATCATTCCAAAGAGTTTTTTTTTTCAAGAGAGATTAATGGAATGATTAAGATAGATATATTGATTAATTTGGGGTGAATTCATTCTAAAATGGATAAGTTAGGGGCTTCTCAAGTGATGTGAGGCAAAGAACCAAGTGGTTATGGACAGAAAAAACTGAGGGACACTCTCTTTTAAGTTTTGAGCATCATGAGTAATCAATATTAAATTTAACATAAAGTTATATTTATTTAATTAAATAGGTTTTTTTATTTCATTTATATATTTTCAGTTTTTATGGTTTTTCAATCTATGAATTAAAATAGTGTATTTCTCTTTTTAAATTTCTTCAGTGAGGTCATGTTGATGAGCATAGTGATTACAATTAGGATTGATTGATTAGAGGTATTCAAGTAGTTGAATCACCTATATAGGAGGGGAAATAAAAATATTGAGGTATTGATATGATATAATTTAAAAATAGTATGTTTATATAGAGGTATTTGGGTAGTAATTGAGATATTCAATTGGGAAATATTTCCAAACAAAGAAGAGGGGAGTGTCTGAGAGGTTTATTCTTGTCCACAGCTACTATTTTGATTCTGATTTTAAACACATATTATTTCCTTTCAATTTTATTTCTTGTTATTTAATTTTTCTGAACATTAGTTTATATTTATATTCTATTTTAAAATTTTTAATAAAATACCCAAAAAAAATGTTCTTTTAAAAAAACAAAAAAAAACTGACAGTTTTACAACTCAAATTGCAAACTCTTCAAGGGAAAATATAGGGATTTCTAATTTACATTTCTCTAGGGCATAAATTTCTGGATTTTTTTTCATTAGAAATACCTTTACATCACACATATCAAAATTCATTACATGTATAAGGTATAAAAAATAATTTTATGTAAATGATTGAATTTATAAGAAATCAATAATCCCAACAATAGAAAGAATAGTTGAAGGCCCCAAATTTTGTAACAATTGTTAATTAGTGTTGTATTATGGGTATTATCCACATGATATGTCTTAAGAAATTTTTATTTTTCCCTAAAATCAATTGATACATGACTTCCATTTTATCCAAAGGTGTTAGGTAAATATAACCTTCATATTAAAGGAATTATATCATTAATTTAATGATGAAATAGAATGGACTCCCTTGTATGTTTTTCTATATTTTATTTATTGAAAATATTCTTATACATGAGTTAGATTCTTTTTAGAGTAGAGTGAGTATACAAACGAATTTATTTTATAACAATTTGAATCACATCAGGGAATTAAAGATATTGTTAAAATTTGATCATAGTGTTTATAACAGATATTGTCAATAAAATATAGAATATCTCACCCCAATTGGACTAGTTTCTGCATGTAGGATTAGAGATAAAAGATATACACATGATAATCGAATACATTCTATCATGAAAGATATAAAGAAGGTGTTGTTTGTGGTAGATTATGTTATCAATCATGGATGATAAAAAATTAATTTTTTTAATGGTTTGGTGGAAAAATGGCCTCATGTCAAAGTGTAATTGCTCAATATAAAAATGGTGAGTTTATGATACAGTGACAACACTACGATATTTCTATGTTTCTCTGGAATAGAAAGTTAAAATTCTCACACCAAAGGCATTATATTCATTTTATAACATTTCATCTACAAATACAGATAGATGTGAATAGATATGGGGATCAAAGCATTAATATTGTTCACCACACCTCAATGATAGTTAGGGATCTTTATGATTCATATCATATAGCTTTAATATCTTAGGATCATATTGTAAAAGAAAAAATTGTACCGTAATGCAAATGAGATCTTTAAATAGAATTGTTTCTTGCTCAAACTGTGTAGTGAGTGCTTTTGAGGAAAATTTGAGTTATAATATATTCATTCTAAGTAGAATTAAAATTAATTTTTTTTATATTTAAGGAGCTGAAAAATAGGGTGCCAGATATCCAAATTCTAGATTCACTTAGAGAATTAGTAAGTGGAGATCGATCAACTTGTTGATGCTTGTGATTATATCTTGTACATAGGATTTTATGGTCATATCCCTTCACATTTACTTATTATTATTAGTAATAAAATAGTAATTTGGGTAATTTTATTTCACCCATTGAAAGTTGGTGATTTTTTTCTTAATAATAAGATTCAATGAACCTAGAATTCACCCCTATGTTGTGTGTGTTCTTTCTTTCTCTTTCTCTTATCAACACATCATCACCAACGAGATCCTTTTCACACTAACCATTATGCAAAATTAATATGGGATTTATTATTTTTGTAACCATTGATTCATCCCCCACCCCTTGTAAGTGGTGTTCTTTGCTTACCTGGGCCTCTCACTTCGTATCAAATTAGTTTATAGTTCTTTAAAATTAGCGTCTCAGTATGGCGTTATTGTGGTTTTTATCATAAATGGACAAGGTAATTTCACTTGTATATATGTTTGTTTTCACTTATAAAAACTTTAAATATGATATCTATAAATTTAATGAACAATTTCAACAACAAACTAGTTCAACTATTATATAGAAATGGATTCCATCTTTGGAGAGATAAGAAAGTTCCTCGTCTTTTATCACTAATCTTGGATTTTCTTCACAAAACCAAGAATGGTGTAAAAATTCCCAAATTTGAGAAATATTATAATTTTTTTGATAGGAATAATATTTATTCTGGTGGTAGATTATATAATTTGTTACTTTAATTCCTTTTATATAAAAATTCGACACAAGTTATTAAGATAAAACTAGTTAACAAAATATTGTAAAACCCTGGAATTCAGTTATTATTTTTCCATTAAATAAATTTAGTGTGTTTGACAGTGTGCGATACATGAAACATATAAATATTGTAAATAATTCACTATTTTACAATTAAATATACTATAATAAATAAAATTAAAATTCAAATAGTAAAATAAATGATTTCTAAAAAATAAAGGGGTTCTAATTCACCTATAAAAACATCCTTGGTTTCATAGAGATAATTAAAAAAAATATGCATATATGTTAAATTTAATTCTTTTTTAAAAATGTTACTTATAAATTGTATTAAATAAATTCATGTAATTATTCTTAAAAAAATTAGTAACATCTAATAAGTAATTAACAATTACTACTTTTTTTATTCATCTAAAGAATGTTTTATGTAAAAACATTATTTTAATTTTATATTACAAATGTTTCATATGAAAAATAAATTTTTTAATTTTTTAATTTTATTTTTATTAAAAAAATATTAATTGTATCATAATTATCATTGTATTAATTTCATATATTTTTTTATGGTTGATTTTTAGGTGCCTAGTGAAAAATTCAATTTTTTACCAATACCATAGATTTTATGGAATCATTATGATATAAGGATGACATAAAAATTTATCTAACCCTTATTAGAAAAAAATATGTACTTTAAGAGTACAAAAATGTATTTAAAATTTCAATGTTGAAATTAGAAATCAATGCTGGATTTTTTGGAACTTCTTCCATATTTTATACTAATAAAAAACTATATTGGTAATTTTAATTTAGTTAAGTATTCACAATGGTATGTTCTATTTTTTATTTCATTAAAATTAAAAAAATGTTTTTTAATAATAAATATAAAATTTATGGAATCAATACCACTCATGACTTTTGGGTAAATTAATTGTTATGCTTAAAAGAGGTATTTTTCTAAAAACTGTTTTGGTTTTCTTGATCATAATGTTATTAAACTTAATTTTTACCACATCAATATATTTATTATTGAAAATTTAACTTCATATTTTAAATAATCATGTTCATATAATAAAATTGGTTCTATTTCATTTCTTGCTAGAAAAAAATAATTTACCATGGTAAAAGTCAGTCACCAAAAAAGGGTTAATTGGTTAATAAGGGGTTAAATTGACAGATAAGGACAAAAACATCAACACATATTATCTATAATTGATAATATTTGTGAATTATCAAGATATTATATCTGATATTCTAAATTTATCTCATATGTATTCACCTTCCTTGATAACGAATCCACTTTTATTTTTAAAAAAATGTAATTTTAAAAGTTTCAACCCTCTCAATATTAAAAAGAAACCTCCCTAACATACAATTAAACAAGAAATTATTGAAAATTTAACTTGTATCAATTTCAAAATTATATATCTCATATTAAAATCTCAATTTTGGGAACCTATGGCCCTGATAAGAATCTCTAAACATCTCATTTCCAAGAGGATATTAAAGCCCTAATCCTAAGTGATATCTTCTTCTTGATTTTTTAGGTTATAAGTTCCTCATATAAATCCTAATAAATATGGTTTATAAATTTAAAGAAAGGAATTCTAAAATCATTAATCAACTTGAAAATTGATATTATCCTTATGAGATATCTTTTTCTTACTCATTCAATCATTCTAATACACTCATGTTTTGGTAGGTTTTACCACCTAAATGAATGATGTTAAAATACTAATGTCATGAATAGTTCAGAAATGTTAGATAATGATAATATTATATAAAAATA
The DNA here is from genome assembly GCA_963277665.1 of Viscum album. Lineage (NCBI taxonomy): Eukaryota > Viridiplantae > Streptophyta > Magnoliopsida > Santalales > Viscaceae > Viscum > Viscum album. Next base: position 1,232,154,545 of record OY728120.1, read on the forward strand.
ATGATATTAAGTTGTATTATTAGTTTGGTAATGGTTATATAGATATTTTTATTCACTAGTAAAATCAATTCTTTTTATGGAATCAAAATTTCAAAACAAGAGATTTTTAAGCCTTCCATGAAAGTCGTCCTAATTAGTAACATTAAATGATTATTTTAAAACATAAATATATCAAAAACATACTATAAACTTTTTTTGACATTTTATATTTGAATAAACAATAACCGAGACGCAAGGGTGATAATCATCGAATCGAAACAAGTGTATAAAACTGAATAGTTAACCAAAAATAATAATTTTAACAAATAATAATTAACAAATGGGTAAAAATAAATTATAAGTTACTATTATATAGTAATATAAATATAAATATGCTTCTAATAAATATTTATAATAAATATAAATTTATTATAGATAAGGTTAGAGCATGTATGATCAATGAAAAGTGTGAGGTAAGAGTTTTCTCGACTCAAATTTCCTTCTTTGAGACATGCTTCAAATTATACACATATTTACATTTATATGGTGTTTATACATACAATATGAAATATTATATCATGGATATATTTATTCTCATTTTATTTAAATTTCCTTCTTAATTTATTTATTTCAAGAGGGAATTGATTTAAAAAGTCATAATGGGTGTTATTTTAAATCATTTCTTTAAAATTTTTGAAGTCTTTTACACAAATACCTTTCTATTATATATCCATATTATTTATACAAATTAAATAAAATTAATATTTATATTTCAATTTTTGTTAAATATAATTTTCACCTATCTTCAAAAGTCTTTAAAAATATTTACAAGGAATCTCCTTAACATTTTATATATGGGTCACATTTGACATTCATTATAAAAGTGTGAAAAGGTTGTTTTTTTAAAATTTAGTGCTTGGTAAAAAATTATAATTTCATTGAAATAATTATTTTATAATATTAATTTATAATTTACCTTGGTTTTTTAAAGGAAATATTATTCCCATTTTTCTATGAAAATTTATATTTTTAAAAGTGATCAAAAGAAAGGGGTAGTTCATTTTATTTTTTAGAACATATTTCAAATGAATTGATAGAAGTATTTTTCATCTATGCATAATTTAATGAATCTTAATATTCACTATGAATAGTATATAATTATACAATCCATAATCTTATTATATATTTCTTATGATGATCTTTGAAGTAAATTTTTATGAAAACTCCTTCATTACCATGGGTTAATTAAACTATGAAGGAATGATGAATACTCTAAAGTTATTATGGAATAAATATGTATGGTTTATCATTATGTGATTTTTAAGTACATTATATACATCTAGTGGACTATGATATGTTTTATATCTCATGGTATAAAAAGGTTACAAGGTAAATAATCCCAATCCAAAGGGTATAGAGGCTATTGGCTCAAGTCCAAAAGGTATAGGGATGGTTAACCTAAGCCTATTGTAATTTGGGAAGGAGGTTATATTACTCTTTATTATGATGAATGTATTTTTATTTGTCCTATACTTGTGTTATGATTCATATTATTATGTTTAATCCAAAATCTCATGCCACATCTTGACTCATTTGTTATCATGACTAACAATTATTGACTTATGACTAATTTTTAGGATAAAATATTTACACCTTGATTTGATAATTTTTTATAAAAGTATTATAGTGAATGATTTTAAAAATATTATTTCATATCACTCAAACTAGGTTCAACTATCCTCATATTGATATCTCCCATGTTTACCCATATTAGGCAACTGAGCTCCCCCTTTCCTTATATTTCCATTCCATGGGTTTTAAGGATAGATATTCAGTATTATATGTATAAAAAGAGTGTATACTATGAATATTACATAAGGAAAATATTTAAAATGTTGAAAAATATTTTTGTTATGTATATAATTACTAAACACAGAAAACCTTTACGTTACTGGATTTTGAGATTATATGGGATATGCAATGATTAAATTACAAAAATGATGTATGATATATTTATGTTATCTTGGTTCGCCTCAATTCATAACATATTAGGTTTTAGTAATTGTTGTAGATTATGTTATTAAGTAAAATATTACATAACCTATAAAAATATATATTAAGAAGGATAAACCAAAAAATTAAAAGGTTGAAATAAAGATGTCCTAATATAATACATACTTGGACTGTTTTTTCTTATAATATTATTTCCTACTCTAATTATTTCTTGATGATCACACTGACCTCTTGGGTTTATTCATTGGTCAAAACCAAGAGTAATTGAGTTGACAATTTATATCATAAGAAAGGTGATGAACACCATCATGAAAAGAAAAATGAAATGGGAATAGTAATATGAATTATTGTGGCTATTCTCACCCAACTCTCTCAATCTATGTATAATAATAATAATTGTGTCAAAATCCTAAATGAACTGGGAAAGGAATAACTCACCATTGAGTCTTTCTTGTGGAAAGGTATTCCCTCCTCTTGTGAGTATTCCAATCCACAAATTGACGAGTAGGGGATATTTATAATGGAAAATATATTTTTTGTTATCTAGTACTAATAGAATGATAAGGTGGTTTTAGTTCTTTATTATTTAAAAGTTGAAGAAAATCACTGGTGTACTCTTATCAAGAACACAAGGAAATATGATTAAATTGAATCAATAAATGGAAGAATTTTAAAGAGATATTTTAAAATAAATATTTTCACAAAACTATTTACACTCATATATAGACAAAACATTAAATGGCATACAATGTATGCTTCTAGTTTTATCATTAACCATGTAAGAAAAAATGGTAATTTAATTATTTGAATGAAACACAGTATTTGAAAGGAATTATATAAGATAGAATTTGGTATATACAAATAAATTGATTAATGTGAAATACATATAGAAATATAAAATATAGATTCCAAATATTCTCCTGGTTTTGGGGACAATAAAAGAAATATGGAGTTTAATGTAAACTCTAACAATATTAAACATTGTAGAAAGAAGAAGTATTCAATTTGTTGATTCTAAAAATGTGGAAAGAAGCATGGGGAAAATTATTTAAGTAATGTGTAAATGATTTAGTTTTGGAAGAGAACACCATCAACTATATGAATATTGAGGGGATATGAAGAGACAAAAAATTTCAAAATTGTTAAAAAAAAATTCCAGCCTAATACACCACCCACGCTCTAATGATTAAATTATAAGGATTGTATGAATTATATTGAAAAATACACGAAAACAATAGTTAATAATGATAAATAATATTATAATCCTCTAATTCCAAGTGATAAAGGTAAAAGATTATTTAATCATAATTACATAAGTGGCTCGTAAAAATGAGGTGGTGATAGTAAACTTATCAGACACTCTAGTGATAAAATTATAGTATTTGAATCTAGTTCTATGAAAACATTTATATCTAGGATTATTTTCTATTATCATAACAATGGCACCAAAATATTTAGTAATTTAATTATTAATGAAAACTGACAATGGTGTGATGATTGAATCCGATATATATAATTCTTCTCTGAATAAATTTTTTGGGAATATTCTTCATAAAAATAAAAGTATTCTCCCCTTAATAGAATTTTCTTTGATTTTAGGTACAGATTGGATCACACGATATGGAGACAATATTAATTCTCAGTATAGGAAAATTACATTTCATATTCAGAATCAATTGATGATCATCTATCGAAGCAAGGGTGGCTATGAACTCCCTATGGAAGTCGCTTCTATTTCATGGGTTATGTTACACATAAATGGGATATATATGGCTGAAATGGTTGGAAAAATACCCAATTCCTAAGATATGAATTTTATTTAGAAATATTTCAATGTATTTCAAAAATATTTTCTAGGTTTTTTGCAAGATATTGAGATAGTATTTTACATAGTACTCATACATGGTGTTACACCAGTGACAAAGATTCTATTTAGAATGACCTTGATTTATTTGTAGGAATTAAATAATCAACACCAAGAGAATTTTTATGATGATTTTATATTCCCAAGTACTTCATAATGGGTTGCATCAGTCCTTTTTGTCAATGTTAAGGATAAATAATTACGTCTCTATATTTATTATTATGAACTCAATAAGATCATGATAAAGAACAAGTATCCACTACCACATATTGATGATATATTTGATTAATTAGAGAGGATCGGTACTTCTCAAGTTGTATCTTTGATATTGATACCATTAATTAAGGTCAAATAGAGAATTTATATCCAAGATAAATTTATATACAAGATATTTAGAAATGTGGTGATTTCATTTAGACATAAAAATTCTGATTCAATATTTATGGATCAGATAAATAATGTTTTAGATATTACTAGGAAAAATAAATGGTATTATTTGTTGATCAGATTATCATATAATCAAAGAGAAAGAAAAAAAAATATGAAGATAATTTCAGGATTTTTCTAAAGACCATATAAAAGGAAAATTTTTATTCCTTGTTCAGAAAGTGAGAACTCTGGATATAAAAATTATCCTTTGTGAGTCATGCTATCATAAAAGAGGGTATATATGTGGATCCTTTACAGAAAGATGTAACTGAGGAATGGGTCTGACAAACAACTATGATATATATATTTAGTTTTATTGTCTCAGTGGGGTAACATCAATGAATTGTGATAAAATAATCATGATTATCAAATCATATAACATTGTTAATGTGGAAGGGAGTAAATTTTATCTTGAAAAAATGAATATTTGGAAAACGTAAATAAGCTTTAGAATAGGTTAGTCACAGTGCATGTACTTACACAACCATACAATAGAGAATGATTTTTCATATATAGTGATTCTTAGAAGAAGGGATAGGGATGGGTCCTTACGAAGAATGACATGGTGATAGCATATTCCTCTCACCAGTAGAGAAATCATGATCAAAATTAACCAATAGGTGATTTGGAGATGGAGGAAGTTATCCCTACAATAGAAATTTGGATGTATTATATCTAAGATGAGTGGTATGATATATATATATATCATAAAATCTTAAATTATATATCCACACATGAGGAGTGGAATATGAACCTAAGGGTATAGTTGTAATTGATCAATGATTGTGATTTCTCAATACATTACCACCTTGGGAATGAAAAAATGGTTGTCTATTATCTAACTGCAAAGGATCTGGAAACCTTATCAAATATGGATATTGTAAAAGATATAACACTCATGTATTTTCATAAGATAAACCTTAAAATAATAATGAATGGGGTAAATTTATACATACATTTTAAAATTAAAATTTCATATAAGTAAGGTATGGAGCTGTAAAAAAAGTAAGGAATATGCTATATTTAGAAATTTACTATGATGGAATAAAAAGTTTTAAAACTTGAATTTTTTTCCCATTAATACCCAAATTGAATTATGATATATTTTATGAATCACATTGCTCACAATTTTATATCTATTTTTAAATCACAATGATTTATAAGCATCACAAAAAATAGATGTTTTGTAGGGTAACATGAAAAGAGATATTATAGAGTATGTATATCGATGCTTGTCATGTCATAAAGTTAAATATAAATGTTAGAAGATTAATGTAATGATGTAAAAAATACCCATTCATGTATGGAAATGTGAAAACATCACCATGGATTTCATCGAATTACTTCCCAAGACATATAAAGTGAAAAATTCTAGTTTAGTTGTAGTGGATTGGCTTACAAAGTTAGAAAAATTCATTACTATGAGAGAATATTCCATCTTGACCAAATTTTAATGATATACATTAAAAAAGTGATAAGACTACATAGATCACCACTTCAAATTTTATATGATAAGTTTAAAATAATTACCTCAATGTTCTAGATAATTCTTCATCAAGAATTTAATATGGAGTTGAGGTTTATCATTAAATATCATCCTATGATAGAAAGTTTGTTTGAAGTGACCATTAAAACCCTGAAAGATATGTTGAGATCATTATATATATATTTTAAAGGTGGTTGGGATCAACATTGGGCCTTTGTAGAGTTCCCATGTAATAAATTTTTTATTTTATGATTCAGATGGAACCATATCAGGATTTATTTAGGAAAAGTTTCATAACTCTATCATGTTATGATGAATATGGGGAGCATAAGTTGTTGGGTCTGGATATTCTACAAGATATGTTAGAGAAGATTCAAACCATTTAGGGACAAATTAAAACTTGAAAATCATAAGAAAGCCTATGATAATTATCGTTGATAAAATTTAGGAGTTTATAGTTAGAGAAAATGTATTCCCTTAAATGTCTCCATAGAAAAGATTTATGAGGCTCAGAAAGAAGTGGATGTAAATCCCTAGATTCATAGGTCCATTTGAGATCCTTGAACATGTAAGGACTATAACTTATCACTTAGAACATCCACTAAACATATATCAGGTACATAATGTGTTCCACTTATCTCTTTTAAAAAATCACATACCATAGGCATCTCTTTTACAAAACTCATAATCTATAAAATTAGATTGTGTTACTTCTTATAAGAAACAACTGGTGGATATTTCGGATCTTGTATAAAAATTAGTTTGGAACAATACTACCCACATCGTCAAATATCTATGGTGTAATCAAGAATTTTAGGAATATACATCAGAACTTGATGATTTGATGACACAAAAGTTCCCCCACCTTTTTTAATCTAATTAATTTCAAGGTTGAAATTATTTTAAGGGGATAGAATGTGGGACCCCAAAGTTTTATAATGAATCTCCCTTAAATATATTCAGTGTGTTCAATAACTTATGATACATGGAACACTAAACTAATTTGAATAATCTTCTATTAAACCATTAAATATATTTTAAAAAATCTAAATGAAATAAAATTAGTGAAATAAATTATTTTATAAAATAAAATGATTTTATTCACGTATAAAAATATCATTGGTTATATATAAATTTTTTTAATAAGTTACTAATTTTTATAAAATTAAATTATTTGAATAATGTTACTAATAAAATATACAGATGAAATTCATGTAATGGTTAGTAAAATAAATTATTAACATCTAATAAATAAATAATAATTACAAATTTAATATTTTATGGCTAAAATTTAGTTTTTTTCAATATTTTTTTTATATTATATTATAAATATTTTATTTAAAATATTACATTCTAAATTTTAGAATTTTAATTTTATAAAAACAAATTATTAAAAATATCAAAATTTATTTCAGTTGAAATTTTGATATTTTTCTCAAATTTTTTATTTTTAGGGGAATGTTCAAAAATAGATTTTTTTTACCAATACCACAACATTTATGACATCATCATGATATAATAATGAATTAAAAAATTTAAAACATTTGGATAAAAATAATATGTATTTAAGGACTATAAAAATCCATTTTAATTTAATATATTGAATTCATAAATCTTTGTTTTGCATTTTTGAACCAAAGTTATATTTTATCCTAATAATAACTATTTTAGTGTTTTCAATTAATTAAGAATTCACATTGATCCATTATGTTTTGGATTTCATTAAGGTGAAAAAAAATTATTTTTTAATTATAGACTAATAAATTTTATAAAAATCAATATTATACATGATTTTTGTATTTATTTTTTTTATACTAACTAGGTCATTTTCTCTAAAAACATCTTTTTTCATTAAGAAATTTTTTATAAAATTTAATTTTTATAACCTATATAAATTTAATCATTTAAATTGGTATATATATTTTGAACCATTATTTTAAAATTGACATAAAATATCCCATTTCATTTTTGGTTGTAAAAAAATATGTTCCCATGGTAAAACTCAATCACCACTATAATGGTTAAGTGGTTAACAAGGGGTTTAATTAATAGAATAGGTCACAAATTTCACAAAAAAAATATTTATAATTGATTCTATGAATGTATTATTGACTTACCCTTTTTTATATACTAAATTTGGATAATTTGGATCCACTTTACTTGATTATGACTATACTTTATTTCAATAAAATATAAATTTACAAAAGTGCCAATCCTCTCACCTAGAGAAGGACCCCTCCATTATCCACCCCAAACCACAACATTACCTTAAAATTATCTTGAATTTCAACTTAAATTATCTCTCTAATAATCCCCTATCTATTTTTGGAACCTCAAGTCCAAATAAGAATCCATAAAACTCTAATTTCCAAGAGCTCATTCTAGGGGAGATTCAAACTCTAAACATAAGTGATATCTTATAATTGATTTTTCATTCTGTATTTCCTTCATCTTCTTATTATTAAATATGATTAATTTCAAAAATGATATTTTAAATCATTAATATTATATAAAACTTATATTATCATTATCAAATAGAATCTTCCTACTAGTTCAGTCAATATAACACACTTTTGTTTTGGTTAGTTTTAACACATATATGAACGATGTTATAATATTTATGTCATAAGGGGTTTAAGAATGTGAGATAATATAAATATTATATACAATTAATTAATTGAATAATTTATAATCATTCAAAAATTTTTATATACATGTTTTTATTCATTAAAAAAATTAATTATTTTTAGCAAATCAAAAATTTTGAAATTTTTTTTAAGACTTCCATGAAAAGTGTCATCATAAGTTACATGAAGTTACTATTAGAATAAATAAATATATAAAACCCATACTATATATATATGTAAAAATTCTATAGAAGATTAAACAGTGAAAAAATTGTGATCACCAGAACCTCTCAATCAGAACATGCATGAAAAAACAAAATAGGTAACATAAAATTATTGATTAAAAGAAATAATTATTCACAAAACATGTTGATTAATAATAAAAAGGATGAATTTTCATAGATTTTAGTGTTATCGAAATGGCTATTAGAAATCATTAAATCTAATCCTGTGGGGTAAATAGCTTTTATCTAGTGGTCATCGTAGGCTTGACCCATAGTTTCTTGAACCGTGCAAGATTCCTAGTTTGAAAATTTATAAAATTACTTGGTTTCCCAAGATTTATTTTAAGCACCTTATCATCTTATTTATATCCAAAAACTAAACCATCTATTTTCTAGGTGTATCCCCCTTGTTCTTTCCCTCTCCTTAATCTCCACAATGGGGTTTCATCTTCTTTTGATTATGATTCTTTTAGGTAAACTCATTTAAATAACAACTTACCTTTCTATCCTTACTTGTCCTATCCACTTATATCACTAAGTCAGTCATAGAAGACTAGGGTTTTTTATTTTTTTTATTTTATTTTTGGGTTATTCTATGTTAGTGTTTGGAATGGTCTTTATGGGATTCTTTTCCCATTTTTGGAAGAATACACTATTTTTTTGGATTAGATAATAAAGGTAGGTTACTCCATGTATATTGTTTTATATTTAAAACACATTATTTCCTGATTTTCTCTAGGCCATTTATTTAGTATCTTATAAATTATATTCATTTCATCTATTTCTCTTTGAAAATATTTTCGGTTTCTCTTCAAATTTTCATTAGGAAAAAATGAATTTTGAATGAATCAAACCATATAATCTATATTCATATAAATTTTACACACTAATTATTTTTTAAGAAATACTAAGAGAAAATTTTAATATTAATTTGATAACCGAAAGTATGTTTCGACACTCAATCCATTTTAACATGGGGAAAATCATTTTTTTAAGAATTATTTTCAAACTAAAGGTGTGGTTGTATTTTTCTAAAATTTCACTTATGTTTCATAAATGATTTGAAGATATTTAATTATTCTTACATGTTGCTTAAATATAGTGGTATTTGAATGATATTTTAAATGAAATAATATATTCAAATTATTTTCCTAATAATATTCCAAAGTCACATTTACCACTATGTAAAAATTCATTCATGATAAGTTTACATCGTTGGGGTTAAACACATAATTTTGTTAGTATAAAAGTTAAAAATTCTATTAAAGTTATAATAAATTTATGAATATATCTTTTTTTGAGTTTTGTTTTATTATATTTTTTTATCAAATAAATTGGTTACTTTTTTGAAGTGTGATAAATGGTGAGGGTGTTCTATAGTTAATGTTTATCATATATAATTCTTAATAATACATGTTGATTATACCCCTCTATTTTGTGTCATTGGAGACACTAGTTTCTTGGTGGTAAATATTGTATGACTATTAAACTAGTTTAAGATTCTACTCCAAATAATGCCCCTATGTTAATATTACACCTCATATATGGGATTTTTTCCATTTCCAAGATCTTTAGGGTCAATTCGAGTGTTTAGGAAATAGAATTCTATTTAGAACCCATTAAGTGGATAATTTTTCATGCCAACCTATATTTGATCACAATCTTTGATTTGTTCCCATGATGAATATAATTTTAATATTCCAATGCTAACTAGTTTGTGTTTATTTCAAGTTAGTCATTTAATAGATTTTTTGGGATTATTATGTTAGTTATCCTTATAAATTATGATTTAATTTATAAATAACAAAAATATACATCACTTATATTTTTAGTTTAAATTTAAAAAATTATAAAATCATGGGCTATTTGTTTTATTCAACGCTAATTTTGTTGTCTAAAAAGTAAACTTTAGAATTACTTCCCCTTATATAAAAATTCACATATTCTTGAAAATATTTCAAGTATGTTTGTGATAAAATGTGTGACTTGTATAAATTTTTAAAAATTATTTAAATTGATGATTACGTGTTACTTGTTTTAATTAACATGATTAATTAACTTTTATAATTGTATTTTATACTATTATAAAAAGAAATAAATTTTAAAAGTTATAAATATGTTGTGGGTGGATTTCTACTAGAAATTTTATTCTCAAGAATATCATATTATTGGTTTTAATAGGTTCTTTGTATCTTGGAAATGGTTGCGATGGTAGTGTAGGTATGGTTGTCATTGTTACAAGTACATAAGCATTTTGATTTTATTTTAGAGGTAGTTAGTTGTTATTATTTTTTATCTGTTCAGTTTTTTATATTGAGTGACATTATATATCGTCCTTTTTATTATTCAATTTGTTATATATCCCTTGGTTTATGTTGGATTTTTTATTTTTTATTTTTTCCCTTATTCCTTGAATGGTCCCACTTTTTTATTTCATCTTCTTATTTTGAATGCATGGTTATCTGATTTACAAATTCTTCATTCTAGAACTCTAGGTTTAAGTCATATCTTTATTTTTTTCTTTATTTGGTAATATCATTCCCATTAGTATATATTGTTCTATTTAGCCTCTAGTTTTCATAGCCGAGAGACCAATAAAATAGTTCAGGCCATGACATGAGCCCACTCGAGTACCTAGATCAGTGGTATCCCAAGTTGGTTACTAAAAAAATGGGATCAAATAATGGTTTTTATTTAGGGAGTCATGGTATATAGAATACAGGATCAGTATAACTGAAGATGTATGTCCAACACATTCTATATTGAACCTTCAGTTAACACAGATGTTACGGATGTGTGTGTCTTGAATTCAATATTTTCTCTTGATTATTTTTGTTATATTTTGTTCTTGATTTTTATTTTTTGTTTTGTATTTAATATCCATGATATATTTTTGAGAAACTCTATGATTTGGAGTGGAAATGGGGATAAACCCAGGGTTTCATGTTTATTGTGAATTTCCTGCGAAACCATATATATACTATGAATCCTACTCTAGGAAACTTCTACTTGACTCTAAATGGTTTGTTCATTGTTTTCCAAATCGCTCAGCTAATCCATTCATATTTGGAAATTTTCAAAACATTCAATTTTTTGTTTTTTAGAAATATCTATAATTTAACTTGATTATATTTTTTTATGTTAAATTGAGATGATTTTATGTATTTTTTTTTGTATTATTTAGCTTTGTTTGAATTAGTTTTCCAAGTAAAATTTCATAATATAAAATATGTTATAAACTTTTTTTGATTTAAAATATGGTGTGGACTTATAAAGGTTTTATTAATATTTGAAAAGAAGGTTGAATAAAATTATTTTTGATTTTTTTTTGTGTGTTTTTACAAAACATACTTTGAGTTTGTCTAAATTTTTTGGTTTTTTGATGATTTCATATATTTAATTATAATGTTTTGATTTAATATAAATATTTTTGGGGATAGTTATAGTGTTTTATTTAAAATGGACTTTTCATGAAACTTTTTTGTTAAATGTTTTGATATTGATTCATTTTTTATATATTTGTGTTTTCAATGTTTTGGATCTTAAGACTTATTTTGATTAAATATTTTATTTTTTACTATTTTATAGTATAACCCTATCAATTTTTTTATGGAACTTATAGAGGGATATGTGGGTGGTTCTACAAAACTAAAAACTTTAGCGTATCAAGGATTATCTTAGTTAGTATCCCTGTATATTATATCTATGGAGTATAGTGTTATTCCTATTATATCTTAGTATAAGGAATGTGTTCAATAGTTTTAGAGTTCATGTCCACCTTTCTTACATGTGTATCAACGTTCCCATGAAATATAAGAGTTGATAAGGAATATTGAGAAAATATTACACATTCTCAGACTAATAGAGTATCTTAAGCTTGATTTTTCTACCTTTATACTGGAAGGTCCAAGTTGGAAGAGGTGGAAGTCCATCACTTCTAATAATCCATAATAGGACCATTCAAGTGATGTTTTAAACCCATTATTTATACAAAAATATTTCCTTAAAACCATGATTTTTCTAAAGTAATTGAATTGTATTTCCTCAATAAAATTACTAGTTCATGTAAAATTATTCCTATAAGACATTGAGCTAGTATCCTATTTAACTACGCTAGGCATAGATTATTTTATAAAATATAAGTGTTCAATAGAGGTATTAATTATGATATTTATCTAGAAGTGCATCTCTTTGTCTTAGCCTCATATATAGAAGTAGCAAAGAAAGCTATCAAGATTGAAGAAATTATTGGTAGAGTTCTTAAGGAGGTTGATAATTCATCTATTCCTATGGGTAGTGAAGGAAAATCTAATAGTGTAAAGAGGGTGTTAATTTAATCAAGTCATTCGGGTTATTTGGATCATCTTCAATGTATTTTAAAAGGATCTATATATAATAATGGTAGATCAAGATATACCCCTTCTAAATATCCCTAGGATCAAACTTCTAAACCAAATTTTGAAATGAAAACTACTTTGGGTACCTCCAATTAAATTTCCCATTTTCATATATATTCTTATCAAGGATTTATTTATATAAGAATATATTCTTTAATGGTAATATAATTTCCTAGCATCTAATTTTGGTAAAACATTTGATGCATGTTGTTAGCAGTTATTTATTTGTAGTATTCTAAATTCATAAATGTTGGATGGTTTGGAGTTGTCTGTAATTTTTTAGTGATACAGTTGTCAAAACTTCCTCTTTTACATTGAGTTCTTGGGACTAATTAATAGTTTTTAGAGAATCATTGCATTATAAGAATTCTAAATATGTGGGGAATATCACTTTAGATAATCTCTTTTCTAAGAAACATTTATTTTTTTCCCTAAAAAGGTGGTGATTTGAGAATGAATGGTATGGTATTTAATTTTCTAACCCAACTATAACCTATTATAGGTCATGAATTTGTTATATTTGAATCATATTACCTAATTTAATCTAGATTCTCATGAGGTTACCATATACAAGGGAGTCACATGTCTGTTTTACACTTGATTTTTTACTAATGTGAAAGAACGTAATTTTGTTTATGGCCCAGTTGATCTTTCAGGATTTTAATTCAGTATTTATCATATAAAATATCTTGGTGAGTATCCTAAATTCCATTATTCTTCTATGTATTATTTTTAATTACAAGGATTAATCTCAACTTTTCTTTTATCAACCATTTTTAATATGACTTTACAGGAGCATAAAGTGATATGGTGGGGAGAATTATCAAAACTCAGTGTCACTTTTAATGATTATTTTTTGATTGATTCATTTTTTGAGACATGATGAAGTCTATATTGGAATTTTTTAAATTTTTTAAATCTATTCTGGGTCACATCATTATTTCACAGTTATTGGGTGGTTGATATCAATTATATGGTTCAATATTACATGTGTTCCTTCAATTTTTGTGAGGGTACATCATGGAATCATGGTTAAACGTAACTATATGTATTAATATTACATTTTTCATTAGAAACAATGTGGTTTAACATCACATGATGAAACCCATATGAAATGGAGGTGTACAGTTTGTAAACCTCACAGGTTGTTCATGGTTAAGAGTAAATGTGTAGTATAGCCATGTGGGATGTACAAATCCAATCCAATGGTTATTTCAGGGTTGGATTATGGTTTCTCAAAAGAGTGCCTAAACCACATGAGCTACCCAGTTTAAATTTTTTTAAATTACTAGGTTTGCCTATCTTGATTTTAATCCACTTAGACTCTTCTTTTTTCCATCACATACAAACCCTCTTGTTTCTAGCCATCTCCATCTCATTCCTCCCATCTCATTGAGAAATTTAATTGGGATTTATTCTTATTTTGATGATAATTATTTATGGTAAACTCATCTAAATTAATTCCTCCCTTCCATTACTACCTTATCATCTCCATTTTTATCCCCAATATGGTCATTTCTACCTAAGGTATAGTGTTTAATGAATTTACTTTATGGATTTTCTATGCTTGGGTTTGTAGTTGTATTATAATTTATTCTTTGAATTTCTTAGTGATGTAATAACACCATTGTTTTTCTATTCAAAGATTAAGGTAATTTTCTCTATGTAAAATACTTTAAATTTAAAGAGATTGTTTATTTTTTTTTCATCTAAACCTTGTTTGGAGTAAATATTAACCTATATTCAGTGTATCTGTTGATTATTTTCCTATAGATTTAATTTCACAACCAATTTTCATTCAGTATAAAAGGAATTTATCTTACATTAAAGAATAAAATGTTTCTTCATATAAACTATACAAACAAAGTGTTTTTTAAATTTATAAGTTGAAATTTTCAAAGGAATTTGAAAATTGAAGGGGTGTATTGATACTGAAACTATGTTAAAAGTAAATAACTGGTATTTCTAAAGAATTTTTTCCAAAAAAAAGGGTGTGGTTTTAATTTTTATAAAATTTTATTTGTGTTTCATTAATCATTTTAGGAGATTTAAAAATATTCACATGTTTATTAGTCCTGGTTATGTTTGAACTATATTTTTAAAGAAATAATTTCTTCTAAATGGTTTTTTAAATGATATTACAGAGGACCAGTTGGAATTTTGTAAAATTGTATTCACGATTATTGTACACCCTTCAAGTGATCCCCTTCATATAGTTTGTGTAAAAGTTAAATATGATATATATTTTATGTAAAATTGATTAATTAATCCAAGTTAGAGGATAGTGAAATTATTTATTATTCTTGAATAAATGGGTTTCTTCAATGAATGGTGATCATAGGTTAGGATTTTTTAGTATTAAATTTTATTATATATAATAATTTATGTTTCATGTTGTTTAATAACCTTTATTTTGTTTCAGAGGAAGACATTGGTAGAAAGTATGGAAATATAAGGATGATTATTGAACTACTTTAAGGTTATACTCTAGCTAGTTTCTCCATGTTAGGATTATACCCCTACATAATAGTTTTTCCCATCAGCTAGGCTAGGTAGGATAAAACATAATGTTTTGGTAGTTGAATCAAATTAGGCACCAATTATATAGATTATGTTTTGTTTTATCCTTGATTTTACATAAATCTCATATGTATTCTGATTATTATTTTTATTTTACTATTATGATGTTTGCTTATTTTTGGTTAATTACATTTATTCTCTTAATACCTTTTTTATTATTATTTAATTTATCATTATCATTGATATTTTCATTTCCACATATTTAAATATACATCACTCCTATATTTATTATTTAAATTCTGGTGTTTATTGAAGCTTAGGATATTTTTTTTCTCTGATTTGGGTATTTCTAAAGTAATTTTTAGAATTGTTTCATCCAATTTAAAGTTGAACATTTTTATGAAAATATTTAAAGTATATTTATAATAAAATGTGTGACTCGTATATTGTGTTAAAGTAATATAAAGTTATGATTACAGGCTACAAATTTAAACAATAATGAAAAGTTTACTTTTATAGTTATATTTAAAAATATTATCAAATGGATTTAATTTTAGTGTTTATACATGGTGTGTGGGTATAATATCTATGAGTAATTTTATTCTCATGCCTATCATATTATAGGTTTTATTAGGTTCAATAGATCTACACCATATTTAGGATGCTAATGTGGATATGGTGGTGATGGTTCCAAGAAAAAGTGAATTTAGTTTTTCATGTGGAGATGGGTAGTTGTACTTTATTTGTTTCTCTTTATTTTGGTATATTGGGTACTAATATGTATTTTCTATTTCATCCTTCAATTTATTTTATCTTCTTTGGTTTATGATGGGTTTTTCATTATTTGATATCTTCACTGATGTCTTATTTTGTTTGGGTTATTTATAGAATTTTTTTATTTAACATTAATGGATTTATGATTTATATATTAGACATTTCATCCTTGTAGGTGTAATTACACTCTATTGTTTTATTAATTGAGAAAATTCATTTCCTTTAGTATTTATTCTGATTCTTATAAACTAGTTTCCAACCTATGGCTATCAGGAACACACCTTGGATCAATTCATGGGCTGGATCAAGTACCAAAATAAGTTTTAACCGATAGTAGTTCATGAAAATATTGATGAATATATAATAAATAAGTATAATCCTATTTTAAATATCCAATTATCAAAGGCCTTGTTGCTTGATTATAAAATAGAATGGTAAATTATGTCATAAGATACATTAACATTTGGGAAATAACAAGGAAAATTTAATCAAGTGTTATGTTGGGAAGAATTTTTAAAATCTATATTTTGAAAGGATAATAACCTTAAAAACATTTCATAAATAAAAAAATATTGAATAAGATTGAAAACTAATGGATAAAAATACCATGAAACCTTTTGAGTTAGTACACTCATATTTGTTAAGATCAATGAGCCTGTAATTAAATAATGGAGATAAGTATTTTAATGATTTTTCTTAGTGATTTCACTAATATGAATTGTTTTTTTATATTAATAAAATAAATAACACTTTGTATATTAAAAAACCTTTGTATCAAATATAAGAATTAATTTGGAGTTACTATAAAAATATTCTATTCTAATAATGGATTTGAATACAAAAAATTAATATTTCAAGATATATCATGAGACATATTTTATATGTCATGAATATAGTGATTCATAAAAAATCCCATAAAATTAAGAAGCTAAGAAAAATAATATTATACATGGACCGAAACATTTTATTATTTCATGACACTTTAAAATTATTTTATGGGAAATCCCCAATAGCAGCTATGTAATTCTTAATCAGTGTCCTGTTAAACCGTATTTGATCAACATAAATTATGATTAATAGTTTGGTAATAATCCACTCATGAAAAGATTAAAGGTATTTGGAAACACGTTTTTATCAATATCAAGGTTAAGTATTTGGGAAATTTTTATTAGAGATCTGAAAAGGTTGTATTTCTTGGATAAAAATCCAATAAAATAATTTATTAGTGTTACAAAAAGAATTTGAGAAACATAATTGAAATATTTGTTATAATTATAATAGAAAATAAAAAACCTCTACATAAATCAATAAACTATTAATGATTAAATTAATTAACCTCTTACAGAAAGTGTTGGGAAGCCTGAGAGTATTCTAGATCCCTAAGAATATTTTAAAAAATATCATGAATGTTTTTAAATATCCAACGATGAGGAAATCCACAGTCAAGATAAATTAAGTTTGAAATACTTTCAAAGAATTTATAAGATGGGAATATAATTGGAGATAATACCAAAGGTATGAAAAGAAAGAGGAATTTGATTAATTTTAAAATTTCTATTTCTAGTTGAACCAAATAGTTTTTTTAAAACCCTGAAATGTGAGGATTGGATAGTAGAATTTGAAGAAGAGTTGAATCATCTTGATCAGAACAACACTTGGGATTTTGTGTTTCATCTAAGATATAATAATCTAATAAAGATGAAGTGGGTTTTTATAAATATACTCAATGATAAAATAAATTTATAATGGAATGAATATCAACATATTTTTAAGGTAAATAATACAAAATATCTTCATCCTGGTTAGTGAGGACTCACCAAGTGCATCCAAAAAACTTAAGATCAAATTTGGGCAGAGACATATTTCCTGGTTAAGGGAACAGTAATATAGAAATATTGTAGTATTCACTATAGAAGGTAATGTATTAGGTATTATACAGTACTGTAGCTGTTAGAACTATTTCTCCATATGGACTTTTGGTCCACCGGTTTGAACCATTGGCCCTTCAAGGCCTTCGGGCCACCCAAGTCCTTCAGGACACCTAAGTACTTTGGGACCGTGAGGCTTTAGGGCCACCTTAGGGCCTTTATGCTACCTTATTCCCTTTGGGCCACCTCAAGGCCTTAAGAACACATTAATTTGTTCCTAATGGACAAGATAAACTCTACATGGAGCAGACTACAGATGACGATATAGATAAGGTGCATTCACCAGAGTAGAAGCTACAAGATTTGAAGAATTAGAGGGTATGGTACTTATCATTAGGATCATCATGTGCTTTCTTGGTAATCCTATCCAAACAACCATGTGAAGGTGGAGAGTTGACATCATGATGAAGATGTTGGAGAGGGGTTGTTCCAAGTATTTATATTCTGGATGAATTACTCTAAGACCTTTCAGTCAAGTAATGTCACGAACCCTACAGGCCATGTAAGGGTTCCCCTTCAACCCTTAAAATGGGAATTATCAAAAATGAATAAAAAAGAAGGCCTTTGATCCATTTAGGTGTATGTGTAATACTAAAATATAAGGTATTTATTTGGATGAGAAATTTAATTCATTCTCAAGGATTCAAATGATAAGGATCTTTCTTCCAACTTTTTCTCGATGAAATTATAAATTTTTTCAAATTAATGGGAAGCCCTAATTTTTTATATACATATTTATTAAGAGGTAATTATTTAAAAATAATAAGGGTTTGTCCTTGGTGGACATGATTATCACTATTTTAAGTTAATAAAGTCTTCTGATGGGATCAAATAGTCACCATAATCTTGGTATTTAAGGATGGATTATAGCATAAATATTATAAAATCAAATAAATGAAAATTTTATTCTAATATATATATAACAAGAGAAGACAAAATTCTGATAATAGTGATTGTGTATGTGGAATAAATAATTTTTTTTATACAAAGAAAAAACTTGTGATGTCTTTACTGTCAAATGAAGAAACACTTCTAAAAATACAATGATATATGAGTTGACATTATTCTAGGGTTTTAAAGTCAAAAATATAGTAGTTTATATATTTCTTGTGTAAGATAAGTGTAGTCAAGAGTTGTTGAATAGTTATAGTATAGAAGAATCAAGATATGTACCTACTCTAATTGAACATAGTAACAAACTATTCAAAGATGGAGACGGAAGGGAAGTGGGTCAAATTGAGTCTCAAAGGATTATTAATAGAATATATTACTTAAAAATTTATAAAACATGTTTCATGTTTCTTGGTTATACATTGTACATCATTTAAAATAAATCCTAAGAAATCATATCTTGAAATGGTGAAATTTATCTTTTGTTATATCAAAGGGACTCGTACTTTGGGCTTGAGGTATAACAAGAACACATATTTTTAGATATATGCTTATTATGATTTTTATTATTTCAGAGATGTGGGAGACTGAAATTATAATTACTTAGGTTCATTATTTGTTGGAGGAAAACGTGTTTCAAGGAACTCACATAAGAAAAAAAATTCACATTTAGAACAAATGAATTTGATTATTTTTAAATATCTAAACAAATGATAAGAATGATGCAGATGAATTCATGGATCGAATATGTAAGGCTGACTGTCTCAAAC
This sequence comes from Viscum album, assembly GCA_963277665.1. Classification (NCBI taxonomy): domain Eukaryota; kingdom Viridiplantae; phylum Streptophyta; class Magnoliopsida; order Santalales; family Viscaceae; genus Viscum; species Viscum album. Next base: position 1,232,174,447 of record OY728120.1, read on the forward strand.
CTATTTATAATTGGGTGTGAAACTAAAAGTATGATAATATATTAAAAAATCCATTGGAACACTCAGGTTTAAATCATATTAACATCTTGTTCCACTTTATCAAGGATAAGGTGGAGTGTATTGAGATTTTGTTGGAGTATGTTACAACATAAGAGAATGTAGTGGATATCTTGATGAATCCTAAAACAAGGATGACACCCCAAAATCCATGTAATGTTTATTATTTTTCCTTCTTTCATTTCTTTCCATTTTTATAAAGATAAATGATATAAAATTATATTTTATTTCAAAGGGAGATAGACTCTGGTACCTTTTTGCAGGTGATAATCAAGGAGATAATTGAGGTTCTTTTAGAGAAATCTCAATCCTGGACTACTCTAGCACTGATTATCATATTAGAAATAAATATAAATGGTGATATTTAAGTTTCCTAGTAGAGTGGGTGTTTTTTATTAGTGTTAGAGTTTAGATAAAACATTCATGAACTGTAATTAAAAATGGGGTTGATTATTAATCATAATTGGAATATATCCCCCATTATATCATATAATGTGTATAAGTAAAATTTATATCAAAGGAATTCATCACTAGTTTTTTTAGGTAATCCATACTTGGGTTTTGGAAATATTTTTACATTATATTAACTCGTAACATGTTCATGGATGAGTTGGAGTCTCTTTTGAGTTTAGTGAAGATGCCAGAAAATTATGTTTTGTATAGTTAAAGAACATCAAGACATAAAGTATACAATTTCACCACAATGGAGAGTTCACTTTCATATATAATCTCACACTAAATATTGTTTGGTTGGGCCATGAATGTGTTTAAGTGGTAGATAATTACAACATAGTCACATACATTGTACTTTGAAGGATATATATTAATGATTATGAGGATAATATTTCCTAGTGAAACATAACCCATGAAAAAGAGTATTGAATTGGATTATGATCCAACAGATCATGATGAAGGCATTATAACCTTGTCAAAACATGTCATCCCTTGATATAGGTACAAATGATTAAATATAAGACTCACACTATAATTTCATTCATTACACTACAATGGTTGTTTTTAATCTTTAATATTCATTTCCATATATTTGGAATCGTGTAATAAGTCCATGAGGGAAGCAATCATGATCCAAAACATATATGATCTATAAATAAAATGGTTTATTTTATTTACCATTTAATAGTTAATAGTGAAATGGCTTTTATTTTTTCTACCATTCATTACTAGGATAATTGTTAGGAGATTTTGGATGAAATGTTTGGATAGAAAAAAGGGTGATCATGTAATTAAAATTCTAGAGGTGCTTGACGCTGAAGGTTGAGGAGATAGATTGAATTTTTGAATCTTGTCATTATTTATTATACTTGATGCTTTAATTCCATCACCCTAATCATTTCATTATTCTTATTAATAATAAAATCATTACATTTGTTGAAAGATTTTAGCCATTGTACACTATGGAATATCCACTTAAAAATAATATTCGATTAACCTTACATTATCTCATAATAACATCATCACCATTGTAATTATTTTCAAAATAAATAGAATTTGAAATAAGTATTTTTAATGGAAAGGACCTTTTCATCCCATTACATTATGTATTTCGGGTGTTGGATGCCTATAGAGAATGTTGAAGTGGGAAAGGAAGATCTATAGCTAAGATTTTATCTGAGAGGAATTGTGTCATATATATATCCTTGGGAGTCATTTTGGGAAGGGATGGCTGGATAATATGGTGTTTTTGAAGATTGGTGGGTCTCCCTATTAAGTTCAAAGGTCATGGCATACGATTTGGGTATCGTGATGTGATAAAGTTGTATAGATTAAGGATTTATACCATGAGAGTTATTCATTATGCTATATTGTGTTTAGAGATCGGATCATAGTGAGGTGTGCTTGCTTATGGCAAGAATATATTTGAGGATGATTTTTTCAAAGTGAAAAAGATTACATTTTTAGAGGTATTTTTACATAAGAATATTTATTCTTAAGTATTTCCTATGATGAGTATTTTATTTTATCATGGACTAATTAGTCCTAGGGTGAATGATCTTGGAGATTTTCTTTAATTATTCCTTGATTGGATATCATGGTATGGTTACTTCTATCATGGTGTGAGGCCTAGAGGTAAATTTATTGGGGTTATACATTTTTGGGTTATGTTATATCTTGGTGATTCATTTCCATATTGGTATAGTTTTAGGTTAATCGATGTATTTTGGATAGATTTATATCAAAATGTAACCAATTTATTTGTATTGTTATCTCTTTTGGTAATATCAACATTTATTGAGTTATCCAAGCTTTAAATGTAGGATATTAGAGAGATTCACATTTTTTTTAGAGATCTATTCAGTTTATCCTTATCATGGTGTATCCATAATCTATCATGTCACAACACCTTAAATTTATATTGTTTATATAATTTAGGAATCTTGACTAATTATTTTCTTATCCCTTTAATTCCCCATGATCTTTAAGTGAACATATATGATTATTTAGATATCATTGTGCATCCTATAGTATGATTTACCTCTTCTCTTTATGAGATCAACCATTGGTGATCTTATGCAAGCTTACCTTAACATACATTGGGTATTCTTCCTTTCCATATTCATAGATAGTTTCTTTCAATGTTTAATAGTTATTTTTTGGAGCTCATGGTACATGTTTTTAATGGTAAATTTGTTGTTATAGGTTTTTGAGGTTAGCATTTCATGATTTCAATCTTATGATAATCTATTCTTCACCTAGTTCTTTTACAGTGGTTGTGAAGAAACGTTTAGGTGGGGGATATTAGATTTATCCATATTAAATTTTCATGAATTGTATAAGTTGTATACTTTTACTTTCATTGGGTGGATGATAAGTATTTAACTAATGAATATAAATGATAAAACCAAATAAAATTAATAGGAAGTGGTGATTTACATGTTTTTATATGTTTCCATGATATTTATCATGTGATTTATGGATGATTTTTTTTATTTTTATATTTTATTTTATTCTGTAAAACATATAAATTATGTTAATTTTATTTCATAGTTGGTTAATCACTTAAATTTGGTAAAGAAATGGTTGTTTGGAAACATGGAATTTAGTAATATTATATATAATACAAACTAATAGTTTTTGTAAAATAATTATTAAAAATAGGTTGATTAGAGTGATTGGTCTCTAGTTCTTATATGGTTTGTTATTGTGGTTTTCGTTTCCATTGTTGAGATTGGTGTGGTTTTGATAGCTCTTGGTTATGGATAATCCTAAGGGGTTGGATTGAATTGTGCAATGAGTATTGTGGTTGGGATTTCATGTATGGAATGGGAGGTGTGGTTATTGGTGTAGGAATGGTGGTTGTATTGTTATGTTACATGGATGCGGTGGTATGGATTATTGTATAGAAAAAAAATTGATGTAGTGGTTGTTGGAATGAGATGTTTGGAGGATTTTTCGGGGGATTTTTGGTTGTTTTGGGTATGTGTTATAATTTCTCGGTGCTACAGAATGTGATTGGTAATGTTGAACATGATAGCAGTTGTGGAATGGATTTTAATAAGTCATGGGATGGAAATGAGGTTTTAATAATTGACATGTATTGGTAAAAACTAGGATAATTATAGATGATAAAAAATTAATGTTTTGACATTAAATATGGAACCAAATGTAATAATGAACATAATATGGCTAGTAAAATTGTAAATTTATTATAGATAAATATGGTTATAAATGAGAATTTTTTATTATATTCATGTTTCTTATTTTTAAATAAGTGGGTTTGTTTTTGTTATAAAAATGGTAGTCGTTATTGACCATCATTAGTAATGATGGGGCAATTAGTATGGGTTGTATTAGTTTTATTTTGAAATAATCCTTTAGGTTGGGCTTATGTGTGGTTTTATTGTTTGTTATATTTTTTTGTTATTAAATTTATACCCCCCCCCAATGATGGATAACCATACTGATTCCAGAATGTTTTTGATTTTTGGTGTTTTCCCAAATATTTGGTTTGCAAAGGGAACAGGTGGCTGACTAATCCCTATTCTCCACTCTCCCTTAAAATATGTTATTGGTTGTGATAGCCTAAATTTATGATCCATGGGTGTTTTTCCCATAATTTAGATTGAAATTGATGTTGATTTTATTTTGTGATGATGAAGTAGAGGATGTAGTATATGGTGGGGGTCGTGCACGGAAGGAGGAGGGGATAAGGTTGATGTTTGGCATGCTCAAAATACCATATTTTGACGAGGAAATGATTTGGAGTTATGATGTAGTGATATGTGATTTTTTTTATGGTATGTGTAATGATATGGTATGTTGTATGTGTTTAATATGATGAGGATATTGTTCTTGATGTGATGCGAGTTGGGGATGTTCGGTTATATGTAAGGGATGGGAGAACCTAGAAATATTTCATTGTGGAATAAGTGAGAAAACCCAGTATGGAAGTGGTTTTTAGGTGCCTTCTAGAAATTTTCTTTGATACTATGTAATTGTTATTGGATTTGTTGTTGGGATATTTAACCTTTTCCAGGTTGGGTGTAATTCACAAGATGTAGGTGTGTGCTGGGACAATTTCTTTTTTCCCTAATGCATTTTTAGCCTTTTTCCAAATTATCATGGCAGGTTTTAAGAGTAACTTAGAGTGTATACATGTATGCTTTCTTGTATATATATAAGTCTTATTTTTAGGTTTCCATAATGGATTTATAGATCAGGATTTACATTACAAGGATAGATCATGGAGTTGTGGTTCGAGTTATAGTTACAGAAGTTCACTTTTTATATTTTGTTTTAGAGCCTCATTACTTATATGAAATTACTTTCATTATAGTATGTCATATTTAATTTATATTATGGTTTTGATTGGTGGTTCTCTTGTTTTTTCCTTATCTTTATGGGGGTAATACCTCTCACTTAAAACTTTCATGCCCTCGGGGCCATTCTCTAACTCGTATGCTATTATAGATGGGATTTAGGGCTACTCACATATTCACTATAGGCTTATGTGGGGTTCCCAGTGGGGTCGGGTCTGGAAAAAAGTGGTATTAAAGCTATTGATGGGAGTTATGATAAATATAGAAGTTATGAACTACTCATGATTGTATTCATTTGGTAGGGAAATGGTGTTAATAAAACAGAGTGTATGATATAGTAAGGGATACTATCTGGGACTTGGGATATTAGAGCCCCTTGCGATCATACACATTTTTCTTTTGTTTGAACTAGGTTGATTTTGTGGAAAACATTTGAGGGTATTTCTACTTCCTTGCTTCCTCTGGTTCCCATATCACCTCTTCATAATTATAGTTTCTCTGTAATACCTTGATCAGTTTAGTGGTCATGTTACATAGAACGTTATCTCTATGAACCAAAATTAATATTGGATTCTACTCATAAGATAGATCATTTTCCATCTATACCACCTCTGATTTTAGTACATGTGTGATATATGGTATTTACCTCATCAAGATGGATATGTGGAATTCATTATGTTCTTGGGACATGGTTTGTGAAACTTTTATTTAATAGGCCACATTTCTGACATGATCAAGAATTTCAAGGGGTTCGATGTACCAGGGACATGGATTTCCTTTCCTCCCATATATCATGACCCTCTTCTATAGAGATATGAGGAGAAATACCATATATAAAACCCAATACTCTAAGTACCATCAAATATTATCTAAATATTTATTATATTAAATTTAGGAATCCCATCTATACTGTTGGATGTTCTTCACCTTTTTTTCAATTTCCTCAACCATTTCCAGTCCTAGTAGCTTACGTTCACCAACCTTATCCTAGCATGTTGGTGTTTTAAATATTTTACAATAAATGGATTCATATGGATTCATTTTGATTCATTAGTGGAAACTATTATTGTATGAGAACATGAAAAGTGTAAGAGGTTGATCCCATCCTCCTTTTAAGTCCATTAATAATTAACATAACAAGTCTTCTAGTGTATGAACTATCCACTCATAGTGGACAACAGTTTGATGGTGATAATATAAACTGAAGTTTATCTCAGTGTTTAGATAATGTTGGATGATTTTCCAAAATAATTGGTAAATATCAAATAACAATTGGATATAATCAATAATTTAACTCCACAAAGCCTCTCTACTTCACTAATGTATATAAGTGAAAGTTGTTCAAGTGAAAATTCATCTAAAATCACAATAAAGTGACCAGTATTTATAAGATGATCTGAAAAAACCCATATAGTAATTTTCCTCTATAGTTGTTTGAAAGTATAGTGACAAATTACATTCTAATATTTTCCCATTTCCATATAGGAATGGATAATTTTTACATCATTTCCTTAAAACTATTTCTTTTATCCTACACTTGATGACATTCAAAGCACTCAAATGCATCTCTACTGATCTCCTTCTTCATATTATCCCACTAATTGTTCTCTCAGAGATCTCAACACATATTTTTTCACCCTAGGTGGATTCAGAACATTGAGCTATGTGAATCATTCAAAATATCCCACTTTATCTCAGGATATGATATTCCACATAATCATGATCCAAATCTAAAAATTGCATTCTCATCAATCTGGAAATATTAGTATTTCCCATAACTTATAAATTCAAACTTATTATAAATTTATATATCATTTCTATAATAATCCTTTATTTTATCCATAAGGTATGGTTGATTAATAATTTGTGAGAGTAAGGATTATGTACATTCCTTTATGATTCCCATATCCATCCTTTTCAGTTCTAATAAGATTGGATCCTTCTCAATTCTAATCACGGATAAAGATGAAGGATAATTTCTACTTATAGAATCTTCTACATTATTTTCTTTAATTGGATGGTAGTGGATTGATATTTCATAGTCATATATGATATCTAACCATATTCATAGGAAAATATTAATCTCCTTCAATATAAATATATATTAGATACCCTTATGATTAGTATATGTCTCATACTTCTCCCCATAGAGATAATGTCACCAAATTTTCGATGAAATGATCCAAGAAACCAACTTTATATCATGTGTGGGATATTTTTTATCATAAACATTCAAATTACTATAGTATTAGGATATTACTTTAACATTTTTCATTAGATCATAACCTAATTCTGTCTTTCAATCATCATTATATACCACAAAGAGTTACCAATTGTTGGTAGTGTATGTACTGGTGTAGTGATAGGCCTATTTTTAACTCTTCAAAGTAGTCTTCACTTTCACGAGTCCATAGAAACATTACTCCTTTATGATTTATCTTGATTAATGGGTTTTATAAACACAATAAGTTTCCAACAAATCATTGGTAACACCCAAATGGACCAAGGAAACTACGAATATCAATTACAAATGTTGTTCTGGACCACTCCCAAATTTTCTTAATTTTAAAAGGCTCCACATATATTCCATTGTTGGTGATAACATTACCCAAGAATTATACCTACTCCATCAATAATTCACATTTATTGTACCTTTCATAAAGTTTCTACCTCTGAAAATTTTTAGCATAGTATTCAAATTCATCGAATGCTCTTCATTGATCTTGGAGTATATAAAAATATCCCCTATAAAGAAAACCACAAATTTTTGGTCCAAGTATTGAAAGAATATGTTAATTAAGTCCATGAAAAGTTTTGGAGCATTAGATAGTCTGAATGGAATCACTATGAACTTATAGAATATATAACTTTTTGAAAGGTACTCTTGGGAATATATTCCTTCCTAACCTTTAATTGGTGATATCCTGATCATAGGTCCACCTTATAGAAATACATATCCCCATATAGATGATCAAGAAATTCATTTATCCATGGAAAATGACACATATTATTTACCATGATTTGTTTGACCTCATGATAATCAATTTGTATAATCATTGATCCATCATTTTTATTGACAAAGAGGAGAGGTTCACCTCATAGTTAACTAGATCGTCATATGACACACTTTTCCAGATTTTATTTTAACTTCTTCTTCAACTCCTCTAACTAAAAGTGGCTATTCTCTAAGGATTATTTAATATGGGCATAGATCTTGGTATAAGATCAATTTATTACCCAACATTTCCATCATGAGGAAGACCAATCAATTCTTTAGGGAACATATCAGTGAAGTACCTCATAATGTTCGTGTCTTTGAGATTTATCCTCTCCTTTTTATCAATCATTTTAATAAGATTTCGTTTCTCATATGGCAATAATATCCACAATTCATATGGTGAATCTTAAGGAGATTAATCTTCCCCATTGTGCTTGTACTGAATTGGGGGATACCTCAGCTTGTGATGAGTGATCTCCCTCTCCCGACAATTGATGTTGTATTTGTATAAATATATCCAATCCAAGACCAATATAGAATCAAAATCCACCAAAGGAAGTAATATGATATTTTCTGGGAGGTTTGGTCCATAAACATTAACTAGGGAGTATTTTTATTCTAACGACCCGAAATTTTTTAAAATTTATGTGTTATTGTTATACTCAACAAAAATGTTTTATTTGATAAACATGATTATAATTAAAATGAGATCAGTGGGTTTTTGACTATTATATAACCATCGGTCAACATGACCGTTGTGAACAAAATGTTTTGATTATTGTCTCTAAATATAAGTAATCTTGGTTAATTATTATAGAAAGAAGATTCGATGGCCTCACCTAGTAGTCTTGGACCGATCGAAGCCCATCTAACAGAGCTTGGGAAAGAGGTAGCACCACTGGGTTTTGCTCTGGATCAAATCCAAGCCGAACTTCATCATGTGAAGCTGGAACGAAATCGCCTTCGTGAGAAGTTCAAACTGATAGAAATTACTACTCGGGCAATGTTGACTGAGCCGCCCCAAGCTTCTATCACCCTAGCACACCTTACTCTTAGGTCCTATGCTGGTATTATAAGGGGTTATGTAACGAGACCATAACTACCTTGTGTAATCCTTGTTTAAATAAAAATTGGGATTTCTTCTTATGATGAAGTTTATGAATTTTGAAATGACCGGATAAATATAGTATGCATATTTTTGATGAATTTTAGAAAAAGGATATTTTAAATATGTTTATGTAAACCCTAAATAATTAAAATTGTGTAATGATTTTCAAAAAATGGTCTTCTGCAATTATGTTCAGTACTAAATTTAGAGTCTAATAAGATCAACTTGATTTTTGATGAATAGTAAATTATGAATAGTGATTTTATGATTAGGATTAGTAATATGACCAAATGGATTAGTAATCTCACTTAAAGAAAGTTTTAAAATAATCTAGGCACCTTGATTAAGTAATGTGATTCAATAAAATAGTTAAATAACGGTTTCATTAATTATTATTCAAGTATTAGTTTTTTCGGGTGAATAGTGTTTTTTAATTAAAAATTTAATTAAAAATAAATAGAAAATTATTTTTATAAAAATGACTTTTTTTTGAACTCAGAGCATCGATATTATGTTATGGTAATTTTTGGGGGTTTTTTTGAAAAAAATGAATTTTCGATGAATAGTGTTTTTATTTAAAAATTAAATTAAAAATATTTAGAAAATTATTTTTATAAAATGGATTTCATTTTTGAAATCAGAGCATTGATATTTGGTTAATGTGAAATTTTGGGATTTTTCTGAGAAAGTTGAATTTTCAGTGAATAGTAAAAATACAGTTTTAGGGTTTCGGTATGTTTAATGACATCATAACGGTGTCATGATGATGTCATGAGATCTTTTGAGGGTTGGCCAGCCAAGGGTGATGAATTATTTTTTTTGGGGCCCCATGTGGCCTAACTCCATGATAAATGACAAGGGAGAGCACATGGGTTTGAGAAAAGCACATGTGAGGTGTCCCTTGGCCATTAATGCCTTGTCCCCTCACTTTCCCTATAAATACCAAGCCCTCCTCTCATCCATTCTACTCCCCACTCATTCCCAACGAATTTCTGGTCTCATTACCTCCCAAGGAGTCCTCCCAAGGTGCCCCCAAGCCCTCAAGGTCCCAACCATTGAGGTTTAAGAGTTACATTTTAAGGTAAGGGATCCGACCTCTCTCTTTCTTTTCAAGTAATCTCTTTTATGTATTTCCTTTTATGCTCCATGTTCTTATGTTGGAGGATGTTCTTCTATACTCCTATTACTGCCCTTTTTATGTTAATATAATGAGAGATCCCCTCTTACTCTCATTATTTCGTTTTATGAAGTTTTAAGTGGCGCCGTTAGGCTGCCGAAATTTTTGTAACAGCTTCTTTCTCCCTTCTCATTTTTCAAGATCTATTTTCATGTAAAGTATTTCATGTTCCTTTTTTTATTATGTTGGGGTATGATCTCTAAATTTAACATACTGATCTTTTATGATCATATGATTAGAGACCCCATTTGATCGCTTCAATTCAGTATTTTGAAGTTTTAAGTGGCGCCGTTAGGCTGCCGAAATTTTAAGTGGTTCTTCACCCTTCTCGTTTTGAAGTTCTACTTTCATGTCAATTCTTTAAAGTTCCTTTTTGTTATGTTGGGGTATTATATCTATATCTATCATACTGGACTCTTATTTTCATATGATTAGAGACCCCATTTTATCTCTTCAATTCAGTATTTTGTTGAAGTTTAAGTGGCGCCGTTAGGCTGCCGAATTTTTAACTGGTTCTTCACCATTCTCATTTTGAAGTTCTACTTTCATGTAAATTCTTTCAAGTTCCTTTCTATTATGTTGGGGTATGATCTCTATATCTATCATACTGGAATATTATTTTCATATGATGAGAGACCCTATTTGACCTTGTCAATTCAATTTTGTTGATGTTTAAGTGACGCCGTTAGGCTGCCGAATTCTCACAAGAGAAATCTTTTTTTCTTCCTTTCATGTTCTTCATTTCATATGGTATATTTTCATATTTCATTACCATGTTCTAAAATCCCTTATATTTTGTCCCTCTACTATTTTATGGGTCATTTATGAATGTTTGACCCATGTCCCCTCTCTTCTCAATGTTTTCTAAAACCTTGTAACATAGCCGTTATGCTGCAGAATTTTCGTCTCAAAATGCCTCTCTCTCTTTTCAAAAAATTATTTTATGTTATAAATTGAATACTCAAAGCTCTTATTTCTACAGGGGTATTCACATATATATCAAAATGTTCTATTTTAAATTCTGGGAATTACATACATGAAACCCTCTTTCCCTTTCCGTGGGTTTAAAGTGACGTAAAGATCATGTCTTTAAAGCAGTTTTTAAAACGTTATGATTATGAAATGAAACCCATTTATTTTATGCTATATGGGTTATTTATGAAATGTTTGATGATGATATATGTGGCTCACATGATAATAAAGGCAAATTTAAGGGTGCGCCCTGATAGCGCTCCAATGCATTGGGTAATGATGTAACCACTAGAGATTACAATTTTCACGATACCTTGGTGAATAACCTTGGTAATTTTAAAATGACACCTTGGGGATGGACCTTGGTGATATGTTCATGATTGTCTATGTTAAATGATTTATCCAAATCATCAAGTTATGAAAAAGTTTTATTTTTATTATGATATTCCTCATGATTTCATTTTCATGCATTAAAGTTCTTTTCATGACTTTATTGATGTATCTCAAGTTCATATGTAAAATGTTTCACTTGTTTCCCTTGCTGGGCCTTCTGCTCACCCTTCCTTTTGATGTATGTCCCCAGGTTATGAGATGCAGTAATGAGCCTAGGGTGAACATGAGGAGAATCCTTTCAAGTGTTTAAGAAGAATGTTTTTTTTTTGTTTCATGTTTTATGTTCCTTGTTTCCAAGACACTAAACCTTAAAGATCCTCAGTTCCGTGTAATGGAATGAAAAGTTATGTTATAAAAATATGGGATGCTATAGTTGGTATCAAAGGATGGTTTAGTTATTTGTGTAAATTAGGATATGAAAACTTTAGGAAGAAGCCTATAGAAAAGTTAAAATATAGGAAATCTTCCTGGTATTTTGGTGAGTATTGAGTAAGGGGTTGCCAAGAAAATACATCCTTGTCTGGATACGAGCAGGTAGAGGTGGCTCTGGCACAGATGTACATAGGGGTAAAACCCGAAAACACCGCTTTGAGCTAGACTCGAACGGGAACTGGTACACGAAAACGGGCCTTGCTGCACTCTTGGTTACGACACTCCTAGGGGATATGCTTTGGTAAATTCATAAGCTTAGTATGAACCATTGTTAAAGGAACAAAGATAAAATAAAATAAAGATTCACATAAGAATATATGATCATGGATAACCTAGATGGGAACCTAGGGGATCACAAGTTAGGGTATACTTTTCAACTACAAGTTATCCTTATATGCTTTAAGTTTCTTTTCATGATTATTGGCTAAGTATTTAAGCCCCTAATTATAGTTTCTTTTCTTAGTTAATGGCGGGAAATGGAAGAAAATGTCTCAATAACCAATGTGATAGGAAATGCTACGATTGCCGTATTAACATGACAGAGATGATTAGGGGATTAAAATATGATTATTATTTTGGAAGACGTTCATTATTTTGGGAACCATATTTGATCGAGGTAAATAGATTACTACAGTATTTTCATTGAGGAGTAAGGTTGACTTATATTTTGAAGAATCGATGAATTTAAGGTTAACTTATAGTAATTTAGGTTACTTATGGGAATGACTAACCTATCTTGGGTAAAATATGTTTAGGTTAGCTACTTTTTATATGATGTTAGGAGTGGTTGATGTTGTCTGAAGATGAACAATGAAGTTGTTTTGGAAGACTATGTTATCAAATCCTTATTGTATTTGGGTTTCAATCTTAGTTTGGTTTGTTTTGAGGAATTTTAAGGACCGTTATTTATGGAATGGTCTATGATGAACTTTGGGTAGTACCATGGAACTTTGATGATTTAAAAGTAGTTTCCATTCCTATGGGATTCTTTCTTTTTAAAGAGTTGTTTTACCTTAACCTTTCTGTTTTTGGGATAATGTTTAAAGATAGAAGAAATAGATAGTTAATCTTTTGTAGATTATGTGATTCTATAGAAGATGATTCTTGTTCTTTTATGAGACCAAGTGTTTTTGAATTCTCATCATTTGGAGAAAATATTAGTGTTGGTAGGGACTTGTTAAAAGATGAAACTCTACTTGAAGGTAGGTATATTTTCTTATGTTTTTGTTCTATGTAGTAAATGAAATCCTCAAAATTATGAAAAGAAACGTAAAACAAAAATGTTGTTGGTTTACGTTTCCTACTAGGTAATCAAAGACCGTTTACACACATCATAAGTTTGGGATTTTCTCATGGTTAACTATATCCTAATCATGTTCTATATCACTCTCCCTCAGAACTTGACCCTTTGTTTTTTCCTCCATGTCCATGTTTTCCTACATGCAACCCTAGTGTGGGTTAACTCGGGTGACCATTGTACTTCCCTTTCTTTGTTTTAAAGTAATAGTTTTACTGACTCCTTTTCTGATGTGGGACTTTCAATGAAATTTCAAAACCCAATTTTAAAATTGCGAGGACGAAATTTCTTAAGGGGGGAAGATTGTAACGACCCGAAATTTTTTAAAATTTTATGTGTTATTGTTATACTCAACAAAAATGTTTTATTTGATAAACATGATTATAATTAAAATGAGATCAGTGGGTTTTTGACTATTATGTAACCATCGGTCAACATGACCGCTGTGAACAAAATGTTTTTATTATTGTCTCTAAATATAAGTAATCTTGGTTAATTATTATAGAAAGAAGATTCGATGGCCTCACCTAGTAGTCTTGGACCGATCAAAGCTCATCTAACAGAGCTTGGGAAGGAGGTAGCACCACTGGGCTTTTCTCTGGATCAAATCCAAGCCGAACTTCATCATGTGAAGCTGGAACGAAATCGCCTTCGTGAGAAGTTCAAACTGATAGAAATTACTACTCGGGCAATGTTGACTGAGCTGCCCCAAGCTTCTATCACCCTAGCACACCTTACTCTTAGGTCCTATGCTGGTATTATAAGGGGTTATGTAACGAGACCGTAACTACCTTGTGTAATCCTTGTTTAAATAAAAATTGGGATTTCGTCTTATGATGAAGTTTATGAATTTTGAAATGACCGGATAAATATAGTATGCATATTTTTGATGAATTTTAGAAAAAGGATATTTTAAATATGTTTATGTAAACCCTAAATAATTAAAATTGTGTAATTATTTTCAAAAAATGGTCTTCTGCAATTATGTTCAGTACTAAATTTAGAGTCTAATAAGATCAACTTGATTTTTGATGAATAGTAAATTATGAATAGTGATTTTATGATTAGGATTAGTAATATGACCAAATGGATTAGTAATCTCACTTAAAGAACGTTTTAAAATAATCTAGGCACCTTGATTAAGTAATGTGATTCAATAAAATAGTTAAATAACGGTTTCATTAATTATTATTCAAGTATTAGTTTTTTCGGGTGAATAGTGTTTTTTAATTAAAAATTTAATTAAAAATAATTAGAAAATTATTTTTATAAAAATGACTTTATTTTTGAACTCAGAGCATCGATATTATGTTATGGTAATTTTTGGGGTTTTTTTTGAAAAAAATGAATTTTCGATGAATAGTGTTTTTATTTAAAAATTAAATTAAAAATATTTAGAAAATTATTTTTATAAAATGGATTTCATTTTTGAAATCAAAGCATTGATATTTGGTTAATGTGAAATTTTGGGATTTTTCTGAGAAAGTTGAATTTTCAGTGAATAGTAAAAATACAGTTTTAGGGTTTCGGTATGTTTAATGACATCATAACGGTGTCATGATGATTTCATGAGATCTTTTGAGGGTTTTCCGGCCAAGGGTGATGAATTATTGTTTTGGGGGCCCCATGTGGCCTAACTCCATGATAAATGACAAGGGAGAGCACATGGGTTTGAGAAAAGCACATGTGAGGTGTCCCTTGGCCATTAATGCCTTGTCCCCTCACTTTCCCTATAAATACCAAGCCCTCCTCTCATCCATTCGACTCCCCACTCATTCCCAACGAATTTCTGGTCTCATTACCTCCCAAGGAGTCCTCCCAAGGTTCCCCCAAGCCCTCAAGGTCCCAACCTTTGAGGTTTAAGAGTTACATTTTAAGGTAAGGGATCCGACCTCTCTATTTCTTTTCAAGTAATCTCTTTTATGTCTTTCCTTTTATGCTCCATGTTCTTATGTTGGAGGATGTTCTTCTATACTACTCTTACTGCCCTTTTTATGTTAATATAATGAGAGGTCCCCTCTTACTCTCATTATTTCGTTTTATGAAGTTTTAAGTGGCGTCGTTAGGCTGCCGAAATTTTTGTAACAGATTCTTTCTCCCTTCTCATTTTTCAAGATCTATTTTCATGTAAAGTATTTCATGTTCCTTTTTTTATTATGTTGGGGTATGATATCTAAATTTATCATACTGATCTTTTATGATCATATGATGAGAGACCCCATTTGATCGCTTCAATTCAGTATTTTGAAGTTTTATGTGGCGCCGTTAGGCTGCCGAAATTTTAAGTGGTTCTTCACCCTTCTCGTTTTGAAGTTCTACTTTCATGTCAATTCTTTCAAGTTCCTTTTTGTTATATTGGGGTATTATCTCTATATATATCATACTGGACTCTTATGTCCATATGATGAGAGACCCCATTTGATCTCTTCAATTCAGTATTTTGTTGAAGTTTAAGTGGCGCCGTTAGGCTGCCGAATTTTTAAGTGGTTCTTCACCATTCTCATTTTGAAGTTCTACTTTCATGTTAATTCTTTCAAGTTACTTTCTATTATGTTGGGGTATGATTTATATATCTATAATACTTTACTATTATGTTCATATGATGAGAGACCCTATTTGACCTTGTCAATTCAATTTTGTTGATGTTTAAGTGACGCCGTTAGGCTGCCGAATTCTCACAAGAGAAATCTTTTTTTCTTCCTTTCATGTTCTTCATTTCATATGGTATATTTTCATATTTCATTACCATGTTCTTAAATCCCTTATATTTTTTCCCTCTACTGTTTTATGGGTCATTTATGAATGTTTGACCCATGTCCCCTCTCTTCTCAATGTTTTCTAAAACCTTGTAACATAGCCGTTATGCTGCAGAATTTTCGTCTCAAAATGCCTCTCTCTCTTTTCAAAAAATTATTTTATGTTATAAAGTGAATACTCAAATCTCTTATTTCTACAGGGGTATTCACATATATATCAAAATGTTCTATTTTAAATTCTGGGAATTACATACATGTAACCCTCTTTCCCTTTCCGTGGGTTTAAAGTGACGTAAAGATCATGTCTTTAAAGCAGTTTTTAAAACGTTATGATTATGAAATGAAACCCATTTATTTTATGCTATATGGGTTATTTATGAAATGTTTGATGATGATATATGTGGATCACAAGATAATAAAGGCAAATTTAAGGGTGCGCCCTGATAGCGCTCCAATGCATTGGGTAATGATGTAACCACTAGAGATTACAATTTTCACGATACCTTGGTGAATAACCTTGGTAATTTTAAAATGACACCTTGGGGATGGACCTTGGTGATATGTTCATGATTGTCTATGTTAAATGATGTAGCCACATCTTCAAGTTATGAAAAAGTTTTATTTTTATTATGATATGCCTCATGATTTCATTTTCATGCATTAAAGTTCTTTTCATGACTTTATTGATGTATCTCAAGTTCATATGTAAAATGTTTCACTTGTTTCCCTTGCTGGGCCTTCTGCTCACCCTTCCTTTTGATGTATGTCCCCAGGTTATGAGATGCAGTAATGAGCCTAGGGTGAACATGAGGAGAATCCTTTAAATTGTTTAAGAAGAATGTTTTTTTTTGTTTCATGTTTTATGTTCCTTGTTTCCAAGACACTAAACCTTAAAGATCCTCAGTTCCGTGTAATGGAATGAAAAGTTATGTTATAAAAAGACGGGATGCTATATTTATACTTTATATGAAGTAATTTCCCCATTCCCTTTTCTAATAGATGACTCAGCCTTTCTATTTTGAGGTGATGTTGGAATAGTTCAAATAAACATACAATATATAACAGAATGCGTAGAATATAAATCAAATAGTACATATTCCTTTCTTGAATGAATAATATGTGTACCTCACACCATATCATTTTTGGGATCCACCTTAGCAGTAGTGATATCATATGCCCTTCCTTTCTACCTTAGAGGTTTTTGTTGAAGAATTTCATTAGTAACCCTTGGTTTAGGACATTGGAACACACAATTCCCTTGTTATTTATAGTTAAACAACTATATAACATGCATAGTGTCCATAAAAACCTTTTTTTCTACTTCCTCATTAATGGGTTTCCTCATTTCAATTTAGTATTGACTATATTGGTGCACCTATTTTCCACACATGAAACACCTTCGGGTTCCCCTTAGGATGATTTTATAATTCTTCTTCCCACACTTTTGAGAATTGGGATTTTGGTTTTTTTTTCCTCGATAATATTTTTTTATTGGCCCCCTGAAGAGAATTCCATATTAAATTTCTTACCTCTAGTCCCACAAGACCACTAAGAATCCCCGATCTCTATCTCATCATTAAGGGAATAATGAAAAATATCTTTATAATAGTTAAAGTCCTAAATTGGTAATTATTTTCATAGACTATGATTTAATCCACCTAATAAATTATCCACCTTGATTTTAGTACTCATGATAAATCTTGAGGCCCATTGTGCAAGCCTTGTATATTGTTACTCAAACATCCAAATATATTCATTTTCATTTTTCTTTATTCTAAGGAACCCCATATCCAACATTCGATGAAAATTTTGTGGAAAATATTTAATGAAAAATATTTTTTAAAATCCTTCCCAATACATGGAATCAATTTCCACCTTAGTCTTTGTGTTTTTGATTAGTTACCACCATTGATCTGCTTCCCCATCAAAATAATGGACCTCTAGTATGACTTTATCTTCTTAGAATTTATGGAATAAAAATGGATTCTCAATATAGTTAATCCATTGTTCCCTAATAATGTGAATGGAGGATCCGCTAAATATAGGAGGCCATTGTTACATAAATTATTCAGCCTTAACTTTCTCTTTCTTAGGATAAGGAGTTTGTTCCATATGATTCAAGTTATAATTCATAACTTGATCGAGTTGATCTAGTGTTTTTAAGAAGTTTTGGTATCCTATTTCCATATGATGTATCATCTCAATAGGGAAATCATCACATTTCCTATAACATTGATTGTTAGCATGGGTTATCTTATTTCCAAAAATTGACTAAAAAAAATTCAATTCAATTATGGGGATTTAGTACTTATCTAATGAACATATAAAAAGGAAAATATGAATATAAAAGGATAAACTTATAAATGAAATTTATATCAAAACCTGCGATTCTGTAAGTTTCAACATAGTAGTTTCATGGTGATAGAACTATTTATATGGTTCATAATATATTTTTGTAATCCTAATCCACCAAAATAACTAGACCATGCTCTGAAACCAAATATAGTGACCCCAAAATTTTACACATATTATTACATGAATTTAAGGTTAATTATCTATCAAATAAAACCAAGGATCATAAATTCCAGTGTCTTTGGAATAAAAGGTACATAAAATCGAAAACATGGAACTAGAATAAAAAATATATTTATTAACCTTCCTTAATGAGATCCTAATTTCTTTTCAGCTCCTACACCAACATACGATAACAAGAGGAATATATAGAAAAGATATATGAGATTAAAATCCCATTAAAGGAATGATCTTGGAAAGAAGCATAACACATGATTATAATTCATAACATGACAACATAATAGGAATAGAACATGAATAAACACATAGAGGCATATAATAAAGAACATTGAATCATATTATCATTTAAATATTGAAAAATGTAAGAAAAAAATAACATTACATAAACATGAGTCGAGGATAACTGTTATTATGGTGGCACATGGTGGACAATGAAACACAATAGATTAGGTTTACTCCATAATCCAATACATGATGTCTCATGATACTAAAAATTACCCAAGTCATTAGAGCACTATCTGGGTACACCCATCATAACATGTACATGAATATTTTTGAAACTTAAATTAATCAAATAGAAGGAATGATCATAGGAGACACCCATGTAAATAAATGGGAATCATAATCATTTCATAAGGCATAACGAAATGGTGTATCATAATGGTATCCATTAAAGAAAGAATTAAATAATTTCTTGACTATCATAAAATAAATTTAAAAATATATCATGATTATAGATTTACAATTGAAGTGAATACAAGGAAAAATATAATTTAAGAAACATTGGAAATGAGCCACTTTAGTGCGGTTTAAGGAAAAACATAAAAGAGTATTTAAATAGGAAAAAGGAATAATTGTTTATATAAAACAAAAAATGAGATAAAATAGTTTTTCATGATAAAATGAGAGATTTTAGAATAATATTTTTAGCTTAAACAGTTTATGGAGTATACTTGAAAATGGGTAAGAAACAAATAGGTTCCCTTTAATCGGCCATGCTTATCAAGAGGAATTGAGAATGGAACCTTTTAAAACATGTAATTTTCTATCAAATAAAGATGAATTGAACTTATTATATATGTTTGGTACACAAAAATAGAATATAAGAGAATTATTTTGGAATAATGAAGAAATAGATTGGGTGAATAGAGAGATAAAATGTAATCAAAAGGTAATTTTTATGTTTGGAAAGATCCCTAACCATATGTCTGAATATATTATGTAGTTGAAATTTATATCCAAGATAATAAAATTATATTTTTTAATTAGTTAAATAAGAAACTATTATTTTTGTACTTGATTTATTATTATTTTAAGTTAATTTATGACCATATTGATGCGTTATAAAGTCAAATTATGTAATTCTGGGACCATTCACTTCCTAGTTTCATGGTCGGTTCACTTGTGTAAAATTATGTAAGTTCTTTCCAAATGGGAATAATTCTATAGAAGTGAATTTATATGGTATTAATGAAATTATAAAAGTTTAAATGGTCCCATATATCCGTTTTTCTACTAAAAGGATGATTCATTTGATAAAATGATCAGGACAAATGTTTAGTTTATTTTGGTAGTATTTCAATCATCATAAAATAGTTTTGTTTTATTTAATATTATTTAAATATATTAGTTCCAAAATATAAAAATAGTTATAATATACATATAAAAATAGTTTTTAACTATAATAATGGTTTTATGAATATCCTTGAAGGTGCTACCAGAAAATGAAAACACATCCTCGATGAAGGTGGTGATCCGACATATCACGGACGATGTTTTCATTTTTAGAATAAAAGGAGTAGAGAAAAAATTTGATGATGTATATTCTATTAAAATAAATAAATTATAGAATATATATAATATAAGAGTTATAATTCCACTTTGGATAGGGTAGGTGAATATATGATAATAAAATAAAATTAATTAAAATATATTGTTTGAGGATTTTATATCTTGATTGTCGTCTCCTTTAGAACCTCCTTCAGGAACACGGGTATAAAATTTTTTTGAGACTAGTAGATCTTGGATGTGCAGAATAGGATTGGGAATGGAATTGGGAGGAATATTAATACACAATGTGTCTTATAAGTTTTGAAGAGAAATGGTGGTGAGGGGTGGTATTTATAAGGGGATGAGAGGGATTTGTTCATTATTATATTCATTAGTTTGTTATTTTTTATTAATACAATCAATAATGTTCATTATTATGACTAAAAAAATAAATATTTTAGGATAATTCTAACCAATGGATTATTATATCATTATTACATCATCCCTGGCTCCAAAATTCATGTATTTAGCTTATAATTTTTACTACCAAAAATTGATGTATTTCACTATTCACCAAAGATTAAACTATTTTAGAAAAATCCAAAAAATTAAATCTAACCATTTTTCAAAATATAGATTTTAAAAAATGGAATCAATTTTATGAAAATAAATTTATAAATATGATAAGTTTAATTTCAAAATAAAATAATCATTTATTAGAAAAATACCAAATTTAATATTATATTTGATTTTATTACCCTTTGAAAAATAAAGTAATGTCTCACAAAATTATTTTATAATTATAATAAAACATGATATCAACTTAGGAATATATTTTTTTGAAAAATAAATTCTACATTAAATAAATATATTAATTATAAAATTTTAAATAAACATTTATGTTTTACAAATATACCAACACATAATTTATCATTTTTTAAAAATTTATTTACATATAACAAGATATAACCATATGATACTTTTATTTATAAGATAACTAAATTTTATTTTATACTTTATAAGGTGAGATTACTTTTATAATGGTCATACTAATATTCCTATCGGTAAGATAACAATTCTGATGGTATAGGTTCATTTATTTATACAAATACCTATTATTTTCTTTCTTATTTATTCACTTATATTTTCACTTAAGGTTATATATATACACTAACACTAAAAATAGATACTATATTATTACCATTATGTGTTATTTCTACAGCTTCAATCATGATGTAATCCATTCATGGGGATCGAGTAGATCAAATTTTTCCCATTCTTATTATCTTATTTTCAATGTATTATCCTAGATTAATATGTGGAACTTTTATTGGTTTATTTTCTGAATAATTAATCATTATTTATTTATGAAAATAATTTTTTTTATTTGTTCATATTTTTAATCTATGTGTTTTATGGAATAATAAAGGAAATTCCATTGATATAATTATAGGTTATTAAAAATATAACAATCAAAACCATTTTTTGATAAGGTCTAAAGTCTTGTCGATTCTATGTGGGACAATATCAGTGTGGGTTTAAGAAACCTATATTTTTACAAATTTTATATAGTACCAAACTTTTTGTTATGGAATTTTGATATCATCCAAGTCATTTTATACTTCAAAGTACCCACCTCAAACCATGTCCTATTGAAGTGTTGCATTCCATTTTAGTCATTTGGTCTCACCAAGGACCACGACATAGTCAAAATCTATTTTTGAAGCCATTCCAGCTCTATGAGAAACACCAAAAGAGAAATAAATTTTAGTTCCCTTTTTATTTCAATCCTTTGGTCTCACCAAAGGCCAAAATATGGTCTAAAATATTTCAAATGTTCTTTTGGTTATTTCATCTCCTTGAGAATCATAGTTTAAAAATGAGTTTCAGGTAATTTTAGTTCATTGATATTACCATGAACCATGAACTAGTGTAATAAATTTTTAATATCATGGTGGTAAAGATGACGACACATAATTTTTATACACAAGGTATTGAAATGTCAAATATAATTCACTATTTTACGATTAGAATGGAAATAGGTTTTTCATTTATATTATTCCATTCTAAAAATTGAAATTGGTATTTCCACTAAGACGACACCATTTTTCTTGTAAAAATAAACTAATTCCTATCATAGTCTAAAGACCATGATATGTTTTTTTGAAGAATTCATTTTAGATTTTCTAAAATAAACTTCATCACACTGATTCATCACTGAATGTTTTATAGACCATTACAGTCATTCATTTTAAATCATAATGTCCATTTGTAGGGGTAGTAAAAAACAAACCTCACACAAATATTTAATGAGATATGAATCAATATGATGAAAAAGGACCTATAAATTTAATTTACCTATTTTTTAATCTATAAATATTTATTTATATTGATTGTGGTTGAGTTCCATTAATAAAACATGATAGTTCCATTACTTTAATGATATATATAAATCATTGGAATCACTAAAAACTTTAGTGATACTTATATTCTCTAAATATTGTGTTAAAACCTCCTTCTTGAATGAAAATAAAAAATTGATCTTAATAGATTTTCATCTATACAATCATATTCTCTAGAGTCAAAAATGAGGTTTATGATAGTCTATCTTATAAGATTCCATCATTCAATGAAGTATCCTATTGGATTTGAAACATTTCATATCTTATGAATTTTCCAGACCCCTTCGGCATCAACCTCATTCATTAAATTTATTATTAAACTCTTTTAGAAGTAAATATTTTATCTACACATCACCAAATGATGTGTCTATAAGATAAAACATTCAATATAATCAATTTGGTAGGTCCTATAGAATGATATCATCTATAATTTTTCATATTCCCCATAAAGTTGCATCGTATACGAAGTGAAGACATTATCCATGGTATGGTAGATTTTTCTATTTCATCATATGATCCTTAGTATAAAATACACAACAATATCCAATGCCACCATTATGTTAACAATAACTTGATCATTCTTTTGTTATGCCCATTTTAAATAATACATGGTACTTTAAACTCACTCTCTTGTTTCCATTGAAAGATACAACTAAAGAGTAAAATCCCTATGATAAAAAACTACAGACTAATTTATTGAATTTAGAATCCCACGAAACC
The DNA here is from genome assembly GCA_963277665.1 of Viscum album. Classification (NCBI taxonomy): domain Eukaryota; kingdom Viridiplantae; phylum Streptophyta; class Magnoliopsida; order Santalales; family Viscaceae; genus Viscum; species Viscum album. The sequence continues at coordinate 1,232,197,839 of OY728120.1, forward strand.
TACCAAATATACCCAAAACACATCTGAGAAAACATTACCTACATCAATTCCCTTATAGACAAAAGGAATCTCACTTCCCTTTCCTAAACTCACCTTAATGTTTCTAAACCGTCCATAATTTTACACCAATATTATGCCAAACACACACCTATACTTCCTATACTCACCCAACCTAAGAAACCCAAATCCTTCACCATTATACATCAGACCTACCATGTATTTACTAAATAATATTCCATTTTAGGTTTTTCATCACACCTCACCATCACTAAGGTCTACACACCCATCCCTCTAATAACACACCCCAAACCTATCAGTATTAATGGAAAAAAATTATATCTATTTTTATTATCATTATAACAAATAAATATCTTCTTCGTATTTCTATTAGGTTTAATTATCACTCTTTGAAAACAAGTTAATATAATAGCATTATGAACTCTATTGACATAGATCCATTACAACTTTGGTCATCATTTGAAACATAATCCCCATGAAAAAAGAGATATTAAAATGTATATGTAATAATCAAAAATTTTAATAGAGTAATCATAAAATACATTCATGGGAAGTATATACCCCACATAAAAACATGTGGTGAGTATGTCATGTGTCTCATAGATGTAAGAAGTGATACATAAATCCATTACTGCTTTAGTTATCTTTTGAATCATAAAACCCAATAAATAATAAAATTAGATGAAACATTAAATATCATTAAAAGGATAATATTAATTTTATAAAATTTCAATGGTACCATACATACAACTCATAAAATAATATAGGTTAAAACATAACATATCTCTCAAAGAAGTCAATTTGAGACAAAAAGCTCATATTGCTTTGGTAGCTTTTTAACAGAAAACACAATGAAAGATAGATCCTAAAATGTATATGTAAATATCAATAAATTTCAGGATAATAATCATTATGTACACCACGTAAAGTAAATAGGTGGTGAAAATGGCATGTGTCTCACATAAAAAAAAGTGAGTCGGAAATCCATTACCTTAACTCTCGACATCCTACATATATGTTCAAACCCATTGTATGATGAATATAAAATTATTATATATATATTATATATCCATACTTATATACCATATATGATTTAATTATGACCATTTATTACCCATGTATTACCAATTCCTTGTTAAATTCAAGTTTCAGGCAATAACTGCTTTGTTTTCATATATATTTTGATTTGTTATTTTCAGTCCTATTAATTTGATCAAGGTTACCTAATATCTATAATCATAATAATTTCATAATTATAATATATATACATACATTATAATTTTAATTCCAATCATGAAATATAGTTTCGAGAAATGCAGTATGTTCCGATCATAGAGACGGTATATTGTACGTACGCATGAGTAATGATGCTATTTTTCAAAAAAAAATTATAGAAATGTGTTAGGTTATATTTTATATTTATATAATTAACGTTATATAATATAAATTATTTAAATATAATTGTTCATATCATAAAAGTGGTTTAGTGATGAAAAGGTGGAGTCGCATCGCCTCACGAAGGTGGTAGTCCACAGGTACATGAATGACGTTATATTCTTTTAGTCAGTGAAAAGGAAAGAAATTAGGTGATATATTATATTTTAAGAATGATAAATATTCCATTAATATAATATTTATTTTATTTAAATCATATATATTAATTAAATTTATCCACATTACATTCCAGGAAAAATTTTAGTAAAAAATGAATCACATCACTTCGCAAGGTGGTAGTCTATCGTACACATGAGTGTCGTTACTATATCCCATATAGAATGGAAATTAAAAAACATTATATATGATATAGTGTATAAAAATATACAATTATGTTATAAATATCATATATATTATTTATATTCATCATTACACCCAACCATGAGAGGTAATAATGGAAAAAGTAATGACATCGATTCTTCATGTGACAGTCTATCGTACACGCGAATGATGATTCAGTAACCCATGGGATGGAAGTGGATATAGTTTTTGGTCTGGTACATAAAATAAAAATATCCCATGATACTTAATATATTTAATTTATTATATCACCATGTTTTTATAATAATTAAAGGAGGTGGGTGAAGAATTAAAATAAAAATGGTCATTGAACAACGTTACATCTTCATCAGGTAACCATTTTAAGTTTACAACAAAATCATTCTTATGTTGGAATTATTCCAAGTATAAGGATTCCGAGATGATATTTTATAATTTGGAAAGTTATTTGGGTTGTACAGGGCCTAAAAAAATGGGTTTTAAGGTGTTAATAGGATATGAGAGTGGGTGAGATTCTATAATTGAGGTGAGTACAACACTTATAAAACATTAAAAGAAAAAGGTGTACCCACATTTTTCACATTCCAGAAGCAACCAAAAAATGAACATTATAAAAAATTAGAAATTATAGGGTTAATTATAGTCATTAAAAATATTTAAACAAAGTTATTAGGTTATTTTAAACCTTATTGTTTTAGTTTAGCACCCATTAAACCCATTTTTACCTTAACTGTGGTAAATAATTTTTACTTTTCTTATTATTAATTTTGGTAAAAAGATTATATTTAACTAATTAGATAATATAAATTTTTATAATTCAAAATATTAAATCCATTTTCCCAAATTAAATTCAAATAAGTATAAAATTTAAATTTAAAATTAATCCCGCTAACGCCATAAAACAGTGGGCTCTTAAAGAGAAGATGTTCAAAATTTTACAAGGTTTTTATATCAAAATTCAATATTAATGTGATTAAAATGAACAAAATTTAATTCATATACATATAATTGAACTAATTTTCATTTAAAAACAAATTGAAATATAATTAAACTCTATAAATAAATTAAACAAAAAGGTAGTTTTCAATTAAAATTCAGTATTTTTCACTATTCAACAAAAATTTATCGTTTAAAAAAATTCCCAAAAATAACCCGAAGAAATTTTTTATATTCTAGTTTAAAAAATTAAATTAATTTTAGGAAATAATATTTCATAAATTTTTAGAAATTTTTATTAAAATAATTTCTCCAAAAGGGGACAAAAGGGTATTTTAGAAAAATATAATTTTTAAGAGTAAAATTGGATTTATTCTAATATCTTGTCTAGAAAACACATAAAAAGAATATTAAATAGTTTATTTAATATATAATATATTAATTTCATTAAAATAATTCCCCAAAAGTTATTTTATAAATTTATTCAAGCAAACCTTTTTTGCGTAAAAATAGTTTTTCATAAAAATATTTCCTTTATTTGAAAATAGTTTTTATTTTCATTTTTAATTAATTATTCACCATAGAATTATTTTTATACACATGTTTCAACTATATATTTTCATAATTTAGGTAATCCTATTCATACCCTCTATTCCAATGGTAAGGTGATAACTTCATATTAAATAATAATTTCTTAACAGTACATCATGTTTCGTTAAAACTAGGTATTGCAAATAAAGTAAACTACACCTAGTGTTTCATCTAACACTATCTAAACATAGTGTTACGTGTAACACAATATAAAATAAGTATTTCATGAAATTATAAATTTCGAAAAAATTATTTATTTGAATAAATATGAATTTCCCAAAATCGTGGGGTAATACATTCTACCCCCCTTATAAGTAATTTTTTCCATGAAATTCATAACTTTGGTACCAAAAAATGAGGATAGTTCTGACTCATTACATCCTTAGGTTCCCACATAAATTCCTCAAGCTGGTGTCTTCTCTAAATAAATTAACTAGGTGAGTGTTTTTGTTTTGTAGAATTTTCACTGATCCAGAATCTCTGTCAGTTATTGCTCATCTGATATATCATGATCCAGCTGTACAAACCTCTGAGTTCAGTATCTATGATGGAATAAGTATGTACTTCCTTGGAATAGATTCAAGAAAAACATCTTTAATTAGTTAGAGGTACAGTGGAACTTCCAATTGATATCCTACCATCTTTATATAATCAAGAATATCAAATGGATCGATATTTGTAGGGTTTATCTTTCCTTTCTGTCATAAGAACAATTTCATTATTTCATCTTCATCTCTTACTCCATTAAATAAAGAATAAGTTTTTTATTCTTGAAGCACTAATAGATCACAGAATCCATAATAGAGTGTTAAATCAATACTTCTATCAACGTTTTAGAAAATTTTAGCATTTGTTATCCAATATGCATAAATATTCATATGGTGTTATAATAAATTAATCTATATGACCTCATAAAAGTTCAACTTAAATATTTCCACAAAAGGATAACCTTTAACCATTGAAAAAAGATTAAAATCCAAAACTTTATAAATAAGGTTTATTAACTTCCAAAATAAACTTTTCATTAATCCCCCAAACATTTTTAAGTATCTATTAATTATCACATACCAAACATGTGAATACCTTTACAATGTATTCTATTAAACTATGATAATAACCAAAATTACCATAAAACCTTATTGAAAACATGCATTAATACAAATTATTTAATGGAAACATAGATTATTAGATAGGTTCTTTAAATACAAAAATGTTGTAAACTCCATAAATGATAGCATAAACCACTTTATCGATAAATCATTAATCAGTTCTAATATAATCAGTACTATCCAATTTACCTTATCCATATAAATAATATCTTTAACAAAACTAATCTCTATTTTCTCAACATCAACAACATATTAATGGTTACATTCCCTTATTCATGTGTTTTCCTTAAAATATAACCTTTCCCTTAAATAAATATTCTAGGCCATCTGTACAATTAAGCTTATTCTTTAAAATCCATTATGAAAAACATATACTGAACAATCCCAATATATTTTGTGATTCATACAAGATAATTCATGAATTATGATTCATAAACACTTAAATCATTTCACCTTTTCCTTAATCCATTAACTATGATTCATTATCTTATTCTGTAATTCCTTATTCATATCATGTGTCCTTTGTTGTCTCTTCATCATTAACATAAAAACAATTATTCATACAACATTTCTGATTCAATTCATGAGATTTCCCCTTAGGAAATAAGTTTTCATAATTTCAGTACTTTCCAAGTTGAAAACATTAAATAGTCTATGATACCTTTGGGAGACAATTATTTTTGTCCATTGACTTAACTAAACTTTTCATTTTACCTAGGAAATTACTTGATTCGTGTCCTTCTTTTACATACTCAAAAAATATTCTCCTCCATTTGAGACATTATCTTGATAAATTATTCCCTAATTTTTAACATATTGGAAATTGAATCTTATTTCCTCCATGATCTCCACTACCCTACCTCTCAATTAAATCTATCCTTATCTTATTTGGTGGGTCCAAGAGTTGATTAAGAAGTACATTTTCAATCATTTCATGTCATAACTAATTAATCATAATCACAATATCCATTTCCCAAGTCATCAACTCATTTAGTTGATCATCATAAAATTATCCATCACATTAAATGTTAACCAAGTTCCTTCTCATTCCTAAATTTGATTAAAACCAAAAAGTATAGTGTGTGCAACAATAATCATAGTGGAAGCCCAAAAAATCTTGAAATAATTACTAATTGGATGTATAAATCTAGAAACCTTTTTTTATACATGATGTCATTGGTTTATCCAAGTTCATTAATATTCATCATCTATTAAAATAATTCTTGATGGTTCATAAACAGTGTATTAATTTTCAATTATTATCCCAAGGGAGTGTCAAACATTATGGGTAGCGAGGCCCATTATCATGCACCATGGGATCATAGATTCCAATTCAATACACATATTATGGAGTTATTAAACACAAGTACCTATGTGTTAAAGCCATATCTACTTTTAGTACCCATGGAGAGAGGTAATTGAACTGAAACCAATTACTTTATCCTTTACCAAAATTCAAGAACATTTTCATATACTTTGACTCATCCTTAGACTTGACCTTAAATACATCCCAAGACATATCCTTAGAAATACCCATAGTTATATCATTAATTATTTCTCACCCTAGTTGACAAAAGTTAAATAAACCTTTCCTTTGATAACAAATATAGTTACCTGGGCTTATCATACATAGATATTACATCTTTTTAGAATAATATTCAATAAATTGCACAAACACAGGCTTGAGGACCATACTAGTGGAGTTTATTCAGAGAATAGGTACACAAAATTTCAATTTTTTGAAAGATATTCAACAAGTCCCATAAATATCTTCCCTTTTAGTAATATTCAAAAACATACTCTACTTAAAACCATACTTCATAATCTAAGGAAATGAAACATAAGAAAGGGTGAGCTCTGATTCTCAGAAAGGGAAAACAAGGGAGATATGTACATATAACACGAACATAAGATTATGAGAACATGATAATAACATTTTAAAAACGTACTCTCTATATCAAAGATCATAATATTGAGTCACATTATAATATTGTAATTTTATTAGTCATGAATCACAAGGGATTCAAATAATAGGATCCACGAGAGCAAAAAATTGGCATAATACATAAATTTATGGAATTCACATCAGCTTATAACATTGTTAAGACCTATAAATAGAGATAGGTTCAATCATTAAGTTAAGGACTTGAAGTAGGTCCCTTTCATAAACTTATAGGAATGCAACTAGGTCCACTCATAACATTATGAACATGAATGATAGGTCCACGCGTAGCACTATGAACATGTAATCAGATCCACACATAAAACTATGAACAGGTCATTTGGTTTACATATAACATTTTGAACATATAATCTGGTTCACACAGAACATTATGAACATGTAATCAGGTTTAACCATAATCTATTTACTCATTGGTTTTCTATCTTTACCCAATGCATTGGAGGAAGATAAAGATCCAACCAGTCACATTATGAAAATCAAATAGATTTATTAAACAAGATCACAGAACATTCATCATATCATATCATGTGAAATTAAATGGGTTTCATTAATAGCTCATCACATTATAACTCATGAAATGAGTCAGGTTTCAGCATAATTTCATTATTTAAATATACAATAACCTATGGAAAATACAATTTAGATTCATAAAAAATTTATCATGGTATAAGTTGTGGAAGATAAATATGTTTCATAAACATCCTGTCATGATAAATCACTCTTTGAATGAATAGTAATGTTATCCATGGTTAATATCCCCCAAAAATAATAAGTTACATAAAAGGATTTCATCTTAGATGGAGAATGATCGTGAAAGATCACTTGGAGCATTTCTTGAGGAAAATTCCATTCTATTGGAAATTAATTTTTAAACCTAAATATTCCTAAAACATTATGAAAATAATTTTTTTTAAATAACCTTGAAAATTTATAAATTAATATTCAAATAAATTAATGGTCATGATGGCAGAAAAACCTTTTCATGCAGTACTTGTTAAAATAAATATTATGTTCATATTTTCAATAAAATCCAAACTGGCATTGCTTGGAAACTGACATGAAGATTCCATTCAAATAGAAATTTAAAAAAATTAAAAAATCTATAAAAAATCATTAATAAATAATTTTAATAAGATTAAAAAAAATTGAATTTTTTTTAGAAAACAAGATTTTTGAATAAAAAGGGTTTTTGACCAGAGAGAGAAATAAAGATGATTTTTCTAAAACACATTTTATTAGTTATTTTAATTATTAAAGAGTTGAAAATGGTAATATTATATTAAAATATCCTTAATAACCCTATTAGAAGAAAATTTATGATAGTTATTGAGAGGTAGGTCATAATATTTCAATATAGGATACTTAATCATAAGTAATCCTTATAAACTGTGAGATTGTAACATAAATCCATTACTACTTTGGTAATCATTTGAAACATAGTCCCCCTGAAAGGGATATAATAAAAATTATATGTAATACCCATAATTTTTAGTAAAATAATCAATAAATAAATTCATGGGTAGTATGTACACCACATAAAATAAATAGGTGGTGAATATCGCATGGGTCTCACAGAAGAAAAAAGTGTGACAAAAATCCCTTACTAATTTTTTAATATTTTAAATTGTAATCCCTAATAAACCATAAATATAAATTAAACATTAAATTTAATAAAAATTATGATATTAGTGATATAACATGTCAATTTGAATGTGTATAAACCTCATAAAATAAGTTAGGTGCATAACATAACATGTATCTCAAAGAAGGCAATTTGAGACCAAAATCTCTTACCGATTTAGTAAGATTTCAATTGTAAACACTGTGAAAGTGATACACTGAAATGAATATGTAAATCACAATAACATTTGAATAATTATCAAAAAAATTATATTCATGTGAAATATATACACCACATAAAATAAATAGGGTGTAAATATGGCAGGGGTCTCAAAGAAGTAAAAAGTGAGATTAAATCCCTAACCATAAGTCTCGAATTCCTTCATACTCATTAAAACATACTATACAATAAATATAATTTTATTATACATATATAATATAAACATACTTATTTACCATATATGATTTAATCATGACCATTTTTTAGTGTTTATTATCAACCCCTTACTAAAATCACGTTTTAGGTAACTACTACTTTTCTTTTTATATATGTTTTGATTTGTAATTATTGATAATATTACTTTGATAACGGTTCCATAATCTCCAAAATAATAATAATAATGAAAAAATTATAATATTTATACATTAATAATAATTTTAACACTAATAAGGTTATATTGTTTCGATAAATTAAGTACTTTAGGATCATGGAGATGGTAGATTATGCATATGCATGAGTAACGTTTCAATCTTTCAAAGGTAATTATGGAAAGGAGTTAAGTAATATTTAATCCTTATATAATGATAATAATATAATATTAATTATTTTAATACACTTATAGATATCATCCATGTTGTGCGGTGATGAAAAGAGAGACTTGTATCGCTTCGCGAAGGTGGTAGTCCACACATACATGAACGATGTTATTATCTTTCATTGAGTAAAAAGGTTACAAATAAAATGATATATTACTATTTAAGAATACTAAATATGTAGTTAATATCATAATTATGTCATTTATATCACATATATTCATTAAATGCATATTTATTTCCCTCTATCTAAAATATTAGTGAAAAATTAATCACATCGCTTCGTAAGGTGGTAGTTCGTCATAGACATGAGTGATGTTATTATATCCCATATGGAATGGAAAGTAATATATATATATATATATGATATTATGAATCTAGAAGTATATTTATGTTAAAAATATCATATATATATATATATATACATAATTTATATCCTTCATCATATCCAAGAGTGAGAGGTGATAATGGAAACATGAATAACATCGGTTCGTGAGGTGACTGTTTATCGAACACATAAACAAATATTTTGAAACCCAGTTGATGGAATTGGATATGGTTTTTGTTCACGAAATTAAAATAAAAATCTAATTTTATGGAAGATATTTTGTTTATTATATTATTATTCTTTAATACAAATTGAATGAGTTGGGTGAAGAAATAAAATAAACATTCTCATTGAAGAACAATACCTCTACTTATAATAACCACCTTAGGCTTGTACCAAAATATTTAAAAGGGTTGATTTATGAAAAAAATGTATTATAGGATGATATAAATTAATTTGTGAAGTTATTTGGGTTGGTCTTGTACTAACAAAAAAGGGTTTCAAGGTTATATTACGAGGGGATAACGGGTGAACTTTTATAAATGATGTGTGTAGAACACTTGTAAAATTTTAAAAGAAAAAGGTTTACCCATATTTTCACATATAAAAAGGGTCCAAAATGATTATTATAGATAAATATACATTATTGGGTCTAAATATGGTTATAAAATATATTTTAGACAAGTTTTTTGGTCATTTTATTCTTTATTTTTTTAGATTAACCACCGGTAACCCCATTTTAACTTTAACCGCATTGAATAAATTTTTCTGTTTTTATAGTTCATTATGGTAAAATATTATGTATGACATATTATATAATATAAATTATTTTTATTCCAAATCTATAGTCCTTTTTTCCAAATTTCATTCAAATAAGTGGAAAAAATTAATTTCAAATTAATCCAACAGACTCAATGAAAAAGTGTATTTTAAAAGAGGAAAATGTTCAAAAGATTAAAAAGTTTTATATCTAAATTAAATATAAATTTCAATCCTAGGTTTTTCATTTAACTCTTTGTCATGTTCTGGGTCTAGTTCTCAGTTATTTTCTCTTGAATCGGGGGTGATGGGTCTGAATTTTTGAAGTCTTTCCTTTGGTTATTCTTAGCCTAGTTCTTGTTTGTGAGCATCCCATGAATTTCATAGAAAAATTATGTGTTGGGAGGACAGAATGTGGTACACCATTGGAGAATTATTAGTTGAAACTATGCACCCTACCTAGGTAATTGTGAGGTAGGTAGACAGTGGAGGTAGTAGCTACTCCACAGCCAGCACATTGTTAACCAGACCATGAAACTCAGACCATGTAACTGTACTGTAGGTTGGGGGTTTCTGCCAGAAGTTATTCTATGGATTCCACATGGTAACTAAAGACATGTAGATTAACCATGTGATAGGTACCTGCTAATGTAGAGAGGTTTTCATGGTCTCTGTACATTTTGAAAAATCTTGTAAACTAAACATGTGGCATGCCCAGGTCATTAAAATTAGGTTTCCCCCTTTTATATCTCCCTGATTTTTATCCCCAAACCCCATTTACTCTCCCCCCACACATTCTTATATCCTAGGAACCTCTCCCTCCTCTATTTTCTCCCTTGTACCCCCATTTTTAGGGTGATTTTGGTGTGGTTTCCCCTCGATTCTCCAAGTAATTCCCTCTTTCCTTGATCTCCCCCTCTTTTCTAGGGTTCTTTCTCTTCTTTATTGGGGTGTCTTTTCTCCAATGGGTTGGGTGACATTTTTAGGGTCAGATATTAATATTTTGGGCTCAGTATTAATCTTTTGGGTTTGATATTTCCTCTTTAGGGCGTGATTGAGGTTCTCTTGATGTTTTCCAACTTCCTCTAGATGCTTCTTGGTTCAAGGTAGGTGGTTTCATGCTTAAACATTGTTTGATGAATTTAAAATGCTTTTTTGATACTTATTTATGTTATATAGATTATATATGATGTGTGGAAAGTGTTTTTGAAAAGATTCAAGTTGTTTTGGTATTAAAAATAGAATTATTAATGTAAATGGGATATGTTCCATGTGTGTTTCATATGTCACCTTTTGTGTTAAGACTTGAATGTGTTTAATAAATTTAATAGATAATAATAAACCCTTTTTGAAATGGATTCGATGAGTATATGGATTAAAATGGGATTTTTTAAAAGTAATTCTGTGTTTTTCAAGTGTAAACTCATTTTGTGAATGTTGAATTTCTTTTATAAATTATGTTACATGTTTTGTAAATTATAAAAGTGGTGTGAAACATGTTCTAAATTGGTTTTTGTGTGTGTTTGGATTCAAAAGTGATTTTAGTTATGGAAATGGTGATTTAATATGATTATTTATATTTCTTAGCATGTGTGTGTCCAATTGGTGATTCATGTGGCATGTGAAATGAGAAACCATCAAAAAGGGAATCCTAGGTGACTTGGTGGGAAAACTATGACTAGTATGGCAGGGATTCAGAAGCGGATTCGGCCCGGTTTCAAATAGAGATATTGAATAAGACAACACTAACTACAGTTTGATTATGATTGGAGACCACTAGACTCATGGGGATTCCCCTCCAAGTGGCTTGTGCATGAGAACACTATTATTCGTGGTTTCTATATCATGTTTCACAAAGATACCATGTACCTAGTGTCCCATTGCTAGCTAGTTTCTATAGGGATCTCTCGTGAATTGGTGATCACTATTGGTATTTCTTAATTACCATTGGTATACAGTATACCTTGTGATAATTTTAAAATAAATCATATTGTTTTAAGTTTTTTTCCATAAAAATTTTCCTAGCCTTTCTTTTATAAAACTTGTAAATTTATTTGTCCTGTAATATTTAGAGCATGGAATCATTGTTGGGTGGAATCCTACTGGGATTTGTATCACGCCCTACTTACATACTTGGGTGTAAGTAGACATGGTAATGTTTGACACAAGTAAAGGAAAGTAATTCAAATATGGTGGTTTGTTTTACTAGAGGTCTCCCATAGATGGTGTTTATGATCGTGTCTTGGGGTCGATCCCCCTCATTTCATATAGAATTTTTTGGGATATTAACTTGTTTTCCTTTTTTTGTGGATCCCTTTTTGTTTGGATTAAATTTTCCAAAATGAAATTTGGAAAAACTTGTTACGCCATTTTTTGTTATGATTTTTTCAAGTTTTGGTTTTTTATTTTTTTGGTTTCCCATGTTGAAAGGTTCATACCTGGGAACATGCTTCCAACTCATGGGGATTGGGAATGCACAATGGACCATGCCACGGACTAGGTCGAGTGCTGGTTTGGATGATGTCTGGGCTTGTTTTGTGATAAAAATGGTATCAGAGCAAGTACTCTCTTTTGGGTTATATTAATTGGGGAAGAGTTTTGGTAGACCAAAGATAGGAATGTTAGGGATTGAGGTTCTAGTTACGAGTACGGTACCGAGCTAGCACACCTTGTAATGGGACCCAAGTTTCCATGTGATGTCGGGTGATGTTTGGGTATTTAGTTCTTATTGTTATATGGAGTTCAGGAAATTAAATGTTAGTTGGCATAGTGATTTCTTCTACCTCTGAGGGCATTGAAGTCCATGTGGAGTCGGGGACATGGTCTTCGCATACTCTTTAGGACAATGGGGTGATTGGTTTATGGATACCAACCAAATTTTCAAGTCTTCCATTGACACTATGTTCCCCATTGTAAGTTATCTTATGTCTTCTTGAATTTTGAAAAAATATTTTAAGAATCCTAGGTTAAAATTTATGAAAATTAGGGTTTTTAAGTTGAAATGGTGCGGTTTTTGAAAGATGGAAAATAAATTTTTATAACCATTTTTAATAAATCTTTAGAAATTGAATTTTTATAAAATGATTTTTTTGGTAAAATAGGAATGGGTTTACTGATATTTGGGTTTCTATAATTGAAACTTGATGTTTATCAAAATTGTTTTTTTGGAAAATAGTAATTTATCATAATGAAGGTTTCAAAAATTTTAAATATGAGGAATGAGTTTAACTAAATGATTTTGGGGTAAAATGGGAATGAGTTTAGTGGGAATTAAGTTTTAGTAACTAAAACCTAGGGTTTTTCGAAATTGGATTGTTTGAGAAACAAAATTTATTTTGAAAAAGTATTTTCTGGAAACTATTTTTGGAATTTAATTTTTGGATGAAATCTAAGGAATTCTATTTTCGTAATAGACGAAAAAATTTAAGTGTAGAGTTGGAAAATAGGTATCATTTAAATAGTTAGTTTATTCATAAAAGGTTTTGTGAAAAATGAAAAAACGTTTTTCAAAATTTGAAATGGTCTTGTATTTTTTTTGTTAGTAAATTCTTTAAAGGTTTTATGAATTTTTGAAATTTGAGGGTGTGGGATGAATTTTTTTTTGGAAAGTGGGAATATTTTGTTTTGACCTTTGGTATTTCCACAAGTGACCACATTCATAGGCTATGTGTGGAAAAGTAGATGAGTGCCTGCTTTAGTATTAGAATGTGCATGTGTGAGAACCCATGGAGTACCTTTGGTGAATGTTTAACCCTCCAATACTATTTTATTTTCAAAGGTGTTTTTAAGAGACGGTTTTTTGTTTTTATAACCATTGGTTGTATGTTTCATCTCATTGTGGTTCGGGAATATTTCTTGGAATATTTTTTGAGTTTGAAAATTATTCATATTTTAATGATGTTTTATGTTTGTGATTTTTTCAGTAAGTTGGTTTTGATATGATAGCAGTTAATTTTGAAAGATATTTTGAGAAACCATTGAGTAGGTTTGCTTTGTGTGTTTGGTGTTTTTTATGGTACGATTTTTTCAATGTGTTAGTTTTCTTGGGGTTTCGGTTTCTTTGGTTGGTTAATGTACACTCGTATGAAGAATCATATCATATTAAAAGTGTAGGGATGGGTGATTCACTATTGAAAGACCCTCTAATTGATTATCATAAGGACTCCCTTCTTCATTTTGGAATTGAATACATCCCTCTTTCTTGGTCAAGAAGATACCCTCAAAGCGGGAGAGTATATGTCAAATATTGAGAGAATATCTAGGTTCTATGAGTTTTATGAGTTATTAAAGGAGTATTTTTCCACATTTGTGTTGAAGTACCATACTAGAAGGGATGTGCAGAATTCTAGTAATGGGAGATGGCTAAAAGATATGGTCCTTTTGATCTTTTATCAGTCTCTTTTAGGTGTGGGGTCATGCGGTACCATTAGTGTAGTAAGTCCAATCATGAAAGGTATTCATGTCTGAATGCTCTAAATACCTTCTATTCCGATGGATTCCTAGGTCACTTGAAAAAGTTCTGTCCAGCTATTCCTTAGAAATAATTTGGAGTCAGATCCACACCTTCAGTTATAGAGTTAGTGCAGTTGTAGAAGTAGCATTTTATCTCAAGCATAGTTTAAAATCTTCTCCTAATGGTCATGCTTCTATCAGTTGTTATGATAATATATGTTGTTATTTTTTGGTGTTGCATCCTATTTATAATGAAAAGGTGGATGTTGTTGAGTCTTTGGAGAACTTCTATTTTGACAGAATATTATTTCTCTTTCAGAAATTTCAAATTTTCCATTTAAATGGAGGATTATTCCATGGGTAATTTTTTCTGTTATTTCATATCAGAGGTGAAAGAGAATAGTGTGCGTGTCTTCTAAGTCCTTTCCTTGGTGAAAATTTCATGTTGGATCATGTGATACTTGTGAGGTGTTGTGTCCTTTTGGTTCTTCTTGGAATGTTGTGTGGTTTCTCATGAGACCAAAGGAAGTTTTCCAACTAGGGATTGTTAACTTATGGTTGTGAGCTAAGATTTTCTTCAAACATTATGTCTCTAGACATAGGCCCTAGAGTGAAGCTCGCACAGAGTCAAGAAACCAAAATATGTACGGGTCCTTGGTCTTGTCTGGTCTACAGTGAAAGATGGATATAGTTTCAGCTTCTCTGTTGAACCCCCTGGTTTGAAAAGTTCATTTTTTGTGGGTAGTTGTATGAAATCCTAATTCTTCATTATGATCTATGTGGATGTAAGATTCCCCCTTAATGATAGGGAGACGTGATTTTATGGTTTTCTTGAATTATAGTTGTTGTACCTTTTTGAAAGAGATATCACTATTTATTTTTTCTTGTGTAGTTGACCACATGGATTGGTTTCAGTTTTAGCTTGTCTTATGGATAGTTGTTTCCATTGTCAAGTTTTTTACGTGGGGAAGGCATTTTATTTTCCTATGTTCTTTGGTCTAATCGAAAATTCCCTAAGTTTTTCAATA
The DNA here is from genome assembly GCA_963277665.1 of Viscum album. NCBI lineage: Eukaryota > Viridiplantae > Streptophyta > Magnoliopsida > Santalales > Viscaceae > Viscum > Viscum album. Next base: position 1,232,213,229 of record OY728120.1, read on the forward strand.
ATGGGTGTCCCATGTATGTATGTGCTAGTTGGATAAACTATTAGGTTCTTATGGTGGGAAGATCTGCTGAGGGTCTCATTGAATTCCTCAGGAGTAAATCAGTGTAAGATTTTTTTATGGTAGGGTTTCCATTCAGGCCTCCCTGTGTTGGTAATCTAGTTCCATTTCTAATATTGGCTTAATAATTAGTAGCCTCATTTAGAGCTACCCAATTTAGAGTTCCTCCATTGAGCAAAATTTGGGGTTGGAGTGCACCTAATTGTATTCTTGGAGTAAAATTATTGAAGTATTCATTGATAAATGGTTTATATTATTTGCTTTATTACTGGTGGGAGGTGTGAGTTATATTTGGTGATGTTTGAGGTGTTCTAAATTTGAGTTTGGATTTTGAGTTGTGAAAGGTCTATTTCTTTTGGATAGATAAACTAAAGGTTTTGTGGCTCTTGGTGGTAGGAGATTTATGGTGGGGAGTCCATTGCATCCTCTCCTATTAATTTTTATAAACATCTATCCTCATCTGTAGAATTATTCCTCTCTTATCATTTCATGTTTGTGGGACATATTCTAAATTTGTGGAGGGGAATAAGTTTTTGTTTTTTAATCATTCCTTTTTTTGGATTTCTGGGGATCGAAAGCATCATGGTTGGGAGAATTTTCACACCTGGGTATTTGATTTCACCCTTTGTTCAAGTTCAAGTTTGGTTCTCAATTATTTTCACAGTAACTGGGTTTAACAGGTTTGAATTTTTTAGGAGTTTCATTTGGTTATTCTTTTTATAGATCTTTCTTATGAGTTTTCCCCATAATTTTCAAGAAAAATATAATATTTTTGGTGGAAAATGTGTTGTACATGGTTACTAGAAACTATAAACCCTACATAGGAAATTGTACAATAGGTGGATGGTTTATGCAGTATCTACTGCATGGGCAGTGCACAATAAGTTAGACCATGTGCCTTGTCCCAGTTAATTGTGTAATAGGTGATGGTTGTGGAATTATCTACCACATCTCCAGTGCATGGTAATTTAGACTATGTTCCTTAGGTCAGGTAACCGTGTGGTAGGTTGGGAGTTTCAGCCATAAGATTTCGCATGGACATCGTAAGGTAAATCTATCCGTGTGGATTACCTTTTTGGTTGGTACATACTTAAGTAGATAGGTGTTCATGGTCACCGCATAGTTTTAAACACAATTTAGACTAACCGTGCAGCCTATCCATCCCATTAAAATTTGGTTTCCACCTTTTCTCTCTCCCTAATTTATATCCCTAAACCCCATTTCTTCTCCTCCCTCAAGTTCCTCCACCCAATGTGCCTCTCCCTCCTCTATTTTCTCCCTTAGAACTCTACTTTTCGGGAGATTTTGGTGTTGTTTCCCCTTGATTCTCCAAGTCCCTCTTCCCTTGGTTTCTCCCTCTATTCTAGGGTTCCTTATCTTTTTTCTGGGGGTTTCTTTTCTCCAGCAGGTATGGAGATGTTTTTAATGTTAGATGTTAATATTTTGGGTTCAAGTATGATTTCTTAGGTTTTATTATTCCTCTAAAGGGTGTAATAGAGGTGTGTTTGAAGTTTTGCAATATTTTCTGAAAGCTTATTGGTTCAAGGTAGGTGGTTCCACGCTTAAACATTGTGTGATAAAATTAATATTCTATCTTTGTTTCTTATTTATGACGTATGAATTATATTAGGTGTAGAAAGTGTTTTTGAAATGATTCAAGGTATTTCATTATTGAAAAATAAAATTTTAATGAAAATGGGCAATGTTACATGTTTATTTCATATATTACCTTTTTTATTAATACTTAAATGTATTTAATAAAAATTTTAGATATTGTGAAACCCTTTTTTAAATGGATTCGATGTGGGTATGGAAAAAAAACGTTTTTTTAAGGAACTTGGTGTTTATCAAGTGTAAACCCTTATTATGAATGTTGAAGGTGTTTTAAAAATTATTTTAAACATTTAATAACTTTTGAAAGTGGTGTGAAACGTTTTCTAAATTGGTTTTGGTGTTCATTTGGATTCAGAAGTGATTGTGGTTGTAGAAATAGTGATTTAATATACTTATTTATATTGCTTGGCTTGTGTGTGTACAAGTGGTGATTCCTGTGGCATGTGAAATGAGAAAAGAGAACAAAGGTAATACTAGGTGACATGGTGGGTAGATTAGTACTAGTATGACAGTGATTCAGAAGGGGATTCAGCATGGTTTCACGTAGAGGGATTGAAGATGAAAAGACTAACTAAACTTTGATGATGATTAGATACCACTAGGACTATAGGTTTTCCCTACCTAGTGAATCATGCGTGAGAATACTGTTAGTCATGGTTTTTATACCACATTTCACTGAGATACGATGTACCCTATGTCCCATTTATAGATAGTGCCTATAGATATCTATTATTACTTGGTGCTCTCTCTTGGTATATCGTACTTATCATCGGCATAAAGTATACCATGTGATCATTTCAAAAGCAATCATGTTTTCTTAAAGTTATTTTCCATAAAAATATTTCTAGATGTTATTTTGTAAAACCTTCTTAAAGACCACATTCCACCATTGAGGCATCACGCACCAAGGCACATTTCGTGTCTTAGTCTTCAAAGCATAAACCGCAGACTGGGAATCAGATTTACTCTATATGCACCTCCAATTAAACCAGACAGCGTACCTGACAGCATATATCATTGCCTAGATTTCATCTTTGAATGCGTTTCCAATTCCAATGGCATGGCGAAAGCACCCTTTGATAGACCCTAGTTAGGTCTGGAACACTCCCCCACACCCCAACACACATGGTGCGCCCGACGCAGCCCCATCAACATTCACCTTGAGACAAGGCGCAGGGGGTGGAATCCACTGAATATGCTTCAGCATTCGAGGCTTTCACGGCATACCCGAAACACCAAGCTTTCTCAGAATTTTGAGATCATCAACAGTGTAAGACATGGCACCATCCTAGACCATGGAGGCAGGATACACATCCCTATGGACAGCCATCATACCCTGTTGTACCGTGGAGTGAGCATCTCCAAACAACATGCAGTTCCGGGCTTCCCAGCAATCTGCAATTACCTCCGCTACTGCCACCAAAAGTAGATTCTGTATTTGTTCGCTACATTGAGCATGCACCATTCTAGACAGCAGGTCAAAGACCGGCCTGCCTGTATCAACAACAATCCCGAACAGATATTTAATTTAGGCCCAAAGCTACTGTAAGAACTCGGTTCTTATTTCTGAGGTACGGGATTCTTCTTTTCATTTTTCCTTTAGATATTTTCAGAAAATAAGGAAAATGGGGGAAAATCCCAAATTTTGGAAAGTACACGCCGTGTACTTTTCCACACGTCGTGTACGCTTGGTTGTGTGGGATGAGTACACAGGGTGAGTGACCATGTCAGCAATGAAGGGTGTAAAAACCGACTACACGCCGTGTAGGGGTCCTTTACACACCGTGTAGTCAGTCGGCAGGAAAACAGTAAGGCGGGGGCCAGTTGTGCGACATAACACGCCGTGTACTCAAGGAGACATGCCGTGTAGTCATGTCGGCAGATGAACAGTGCCACGCTGGTGGGAAACCTCTAGATGAACAGTTAAATGAAGGAAGTACACACCGTGTACTCGGAATTACACGCCGTGTACTTTGTTTTTTTCACTTAAAATGGGAAGTACCCTCCCTTGTTCACAGGGAAGGAGTAGAATGGGAAGGAGTAGTGGAATAGGGAAGCCGGAGATTTTGAGATCCGCCAGGCGCACATCAGGAATCCGTTTTCTTCACCTTCGATCTCCCTGGAACCGCACGGGTGAGTTCCCCCTTCTCCTAGAGTAGTTCGTACCAATTATTTACCGTAGGGAAATTATTCAAGGTTGAAAGAGGTTTTCTTTCACCTCAGAGCTTTATCGTTCTAGGATGAATCGAAGATCTTTGTTCCCGTATATCATTCGTGGGTGTTAAAGGTAGGTGGCTTGGTGTTAATTCTCCAACTGTTGTGCGTTTGTGGGAATTATTGTGCCATGAACCCATGTTGGGGTGTCGTGTGGATGAGTTCGTAGCTGTTTAAATACCTAGAATTGTATAGGTAATTAACTATGATATTTAAATGCTGTTTGGGATTGCTTTTTGGATCTAAGACCACCCCGGGGGTGTGTTCCTATGTTTATCTATTTGTCCAGGATACCCGAGGGTATGCTATGTTTAATTATGAATTACTTTTGCCTTGAGAGGAATTGTATTTAAATTGCATGTTTATATGTTGGGCATGTCCCAGTTACTTACTCCTGAGGGAGATGTTTACTATAGCATGAGGGTGTGACTATATTATCCTGAGGGCAAGGTGACTATTCTGCCCGAGCGAAAGGCCTGAGGGCAAGATTCTGATCACCTGAGGGTTTCGTTTCAGTTTGGCCCGAGGTCAAGATTCTACTTTTTTTAGGGAAATTCCTGAAGGTGATATTCTATATAGCCTGAGGGCAAGCCTGAGGGCGTGGTTTCACTATATTTGCATGAGGGCAAGATTCTGGTTCGCATGAGGGATTTGTTATGTTGAGCACAGAATGTTACTAAATTAAATGGTTAAAATGAATAATAAAATTCCAATATAACTAGTAAAGTTGGTTACTTATGAGTACTACTTTTTTTATTTAATTTTACTACTGCACACAGTTTCAATGCTACACATAGTTGAGCACTGGCCTTTGGTGGGTTCCTGCTGGAAATTATTTCTCACACCCTGTTTGGGTCATGCTTTTCGGCCCAAACAGATTACATTTCTGCAAGTGTGTATAAGGGCAAGGGTCCTATATAGGTACTTAATTGCTGCTGAGGATTAGGGGACCATGGTACCGAGATGAGGCTCGCGATGCTACCGGTTGTTTTGTTCTATTTTTCTTTCATGTGCTTGTACTATACTGTATTTTTTTGTAACTTGTTCTGGATGATTTATTATAATTGAGGCATGTTTCACCATTATTTATACACTAGTTGGTTATTTCTACTGCAGTTGTTTAATTCAGTTGTGTATGTTTTACGGATTCCTTCGTTGTTGTATGTTTTATTTCTTTCCGATGTGCTACACTTTGACAAATGAGGGCATATTTTCCCCACTATCAGACATGGTGCCTTGCTGCTAGTCGGTAGCCTCTGGCGTTTGGGGAAAGGTGCTTGAGGTCATGTGGTGAACCAGGTTTGGGGCACCCGTTGAGTGGCACCCGGAACCGGGATGTCACCAAGTGGTATCAAAGGGGGTCCTTTTCTTTGACTTAGTATTTGGAGCCGTAGTCAGGGATAGGATGAGAATGGTAGTTGTTAATAAGCTGTGCTAGGGAGTAGCTAACCCATGTATAGGGAAAATCCAATTTACCTCGTCTTGCAATCTTTCTGATTTTGCAGTTTACAGTTGAATTGATTTTCACCGAAGGGTGACGCACTTGTATTGTGCTATTTATATTTTCTAAATGGGTTCTATTTAGTTGCAACTCGATGAGATGAGGGTATACCATCTCATGCATCATTTAGGAACATGCTATAAATCACATTCCAGACATAGCTTCATGCCATTTAGGTGCATTAAAAATTGCATGTTGTAGTGATATTGGTTGTGCTATAAAATCATGTTGTTGTGATAGCTGCTTGGTAAATACCTACTATGTGATAGGGTATTTCTGTATAAATTTGTGGAAATAATGGATGCCAAACATTGGTTTTTGGGGATTATGGGCAGCCATTTACTGGAATTTGGTGGATCATTGACTATTTATTTTGTTATAACACAGATAATATGTCAAACTATGATTCGTGGGGATTATGGGACCTCATGTATTGTAATTTGACACTTAGGTGTTGTTTTGCGGTATTTTCTAGGTTCAGGGGAAGTTTCTGAGGCATACTTTCCAGAAACCCAGTATACATGCCGTGTAGTACTTAAACATGTCGTGTATGTTCTTCTGTTTGGGAAGAAAAGAAAAACTTTTGGGGTACATGCTATGTAAACTGAGTACATGTCGTGTAGTATCTTCCCATGTCACAAACCACGTGGGTGGCGACATAGGGAAGGTAATAGCTTAGGGTGAACACGCCGTGTACTGAATTTACACGTCGTGTAGTATTGACCCGGAGTCCGCCCGTGTAACTAACAACACAGACGGAGGAGAGCTTAAGACATACACGCTGTGTCAATGATGAACACGTCGTGTAGTGTGACCTAGGGACTCAGCCGTGTAACTAACAACACGAGTCGGTGTTACCACTCCTTGAACACATCGTGTACCAGTGGGACACGTTGTGTAGTCTTGTCTGAGGATAGACCGTGTGGAGTAAGCTGGGTGGCTGGAAAAATGGGGTAGTTTACACACCGTGGTCGGGTGTCACACACCGTGTAGTGTCAAGTCGAGTAGTCAGCCATGTCACAAACGACACAGGCTATTGTAAAATTACACCATACACACAGTGTAGGTTATATACACGCCACGTAGTTTTATTGAACGGGTCTGTGTGGCTTAGCTGTGTAGAAGGACCCAGGCAGGGGAAGGGAAGTCAATTATACACCGTGTAGTCCGTATACACGCTGTGTAGTCTTTTTTTTTGAAAATTTTTAATATTGTCTTCCTCTTATTCCCTTTTTGGATTTCTTCATTTTCGGTCATTGTTAATCTTGTTCTAAGGTGTGCATTTGACCTTGTAGAGTCATTCCACCGAGACGACCATGCGTTGTATGCCAGGAGAGCAGAAATGAGTATACTCCAAAGATGGTGGGTGATGGGCTACCAGTTGATCTTCCAGCAGAGCCAGATGCAGCACCATCCGTTATACCAGACACAGGCGTGGAGGCGTAGTTCCATGAAGACTTTATGTGGTTTATACAAACCTTTCAGGGAGCACCGCTGGCTGCCACATCTATGGATGAGCTTACTCATATCTTTCATCATCAGCATCCACTTACGTTTTCAGAGGATGGTGGACCACAGGCTGCGGAGTCTTGGCTGGGGTCGATGCAGACTATTTTCGAGCATCTTGAGATGCCTCCAGGGTGGAGGGTCAAGCTCGCGACTTACATGCTGCTTGATTCCACCAAGAGGTCATGGGATGTTACCACCCAATCAGAGCATCACAGAGACATGGCGTGGGAATATTTCCATGTAGTATTATATGACTTATTCTTTACAGTGACGCTGCGGGCAGATAGAGCTCGAGAGTTCATGAATCTGCATAAGGGCTCTATGTCAGTGATGGACTATTCTGGTCTCTTTACCGAGCTTCAGCGTTTTGCGCCCGTTCTGGTGCATGATGAGATGTTGAGAGCCACGCGCTTTGAGGATGGTATCTGATATGACATCTGAGCACTGGTGAATGCTTTCAGGTTGCCATAAGTACATGATATTTTGAATCAGGTGCTGATTATAGAGAGGAACTTGCGGGAAGCTAGTGGTGTGGTCTAGGGTGGTTCAGCACCAGTTTCTGGTACTATTTCTACTGGCAAGAGGATGTGACAGATGGACTTCTCTTAGAGTGGCAGTACCAGCCAGGCAGTTTCTTCAGGTGGCCCGATTAGGTGCTACTAGTGTGATAAGGTGGGGCACAAGAGACCGCAGTGTCCACATGATCCAGTGGAGTGTCGTGCTTGCAGCAAGATGGGTCATCTGCAGTGCTTTTACAAGGCGTTTCTACCAGTGGATAGTGAGAGGGTTCTATGTAGACTCCGCGTGCGGGAGCAGGATCAGTGGCTTCTTACCAGTCAGGGAACTGGAATACATCAGGGCGTGTAGGCAGAGATGGTGGTTGTGGTCGTGGTAGCCAGACACCAGGATCTCAGAGGCAACAGGGCAGGACAGCTCAGGGTAGCCAGGCTGTGTCGCAAGGCCGTGGCACTGGGCAGGCATATGTAGTACAACAGACCCAGTAGGAGCAGGATCCCAGACCTTCTACAGTCAGAGGTACTATTCTAGTATCTTATGTCATATCTTCAATACTTTTTGATACGGGGGGCTACACATAGTCTTATATCTGTTCCTATTGTGGAGAGCATTGGGCTCTTTGTTTCTACTTCTTCTGATATCATGATGCTAGACACTCTGTTGGGGACTAGGACGTCTAGAGTGTGTCAGTGCAAGGAGTTCCCCCTTCAGTTTGGTGGGTGTCACTTCCTTTGGGACCTCTATGTCTTAGAGATGAAAGATTATGACATCATTCTCAGGATGGATCGGTTGGTTCCCTTTTGAGCCTTTGTAAACTGCTATCATCAAAGGGTGAGTTTCACGTCACCAGAGGGCGGAGATTTTCTATACAAGGGAGAATGGGATGTTCAGGCGAGTCGAGCTAGACCAGAGCATCATGGGTGAGGTGGAACGTTTCAGGGATGTCTTCCTGGACAAATTTTCAGGTCTACCTCTGGAGCGTGAGATGGATTTCTCTATCGAGCTTTTGCTAGGAGCAGCACCGGTGTCCATTTCTCCTTATAGGATAGCCATGCCCGAGTTTCAGGAGCTCAAGAGGCAGTTACAAGAGTTACAAGAAAAGGGTTTCATCCGACCCAGTACTTCTCCATGGGGTTCTCCATTACTCTTTGCAAAGAAAGCCGATGGGACTCTCAGACTCTGTGTGGATTATCGGAAGTTGAACCAGTTGACGGTTAAGAACCGATATCCCTTGCCTTGGATTGATAATATTTTTGATCAACTTCGTGGAGAAAAAATGTTCTCGAAGATTGACATGAGATCAGGATATCATCAGCTACGCGTTAGAAAATCTGATATACCTCTCACAGCTTTTAGAAGCAGGTATGGTCTATATGAGTATATGGTTATGCCAATAGGACTCATGAACGCGTCAGTAGTTTTCATGGCTCTAATGAATCGTGTGTTCCATCCTTATTTGGATTCCTTTTTTTAAGTATTCGTGGATGATATCTTGGTGTAATATCACACTTGACATGACCATGCCACCCATCTTGAGATCGTATTGAGTACACTGAGAGAGCATCAGCTATATGATATGATCTCAAAGTGCCACTTTTGGATGGACCAGATTCACTTCCTAGGTCATATCATCTCAGAGGTAGGAGTTTCAGTAGACCCAGAGAAGGTGAGAGCAGCAGTTTCCTCAGAGCATCCTAAGAATGTGTTTGAGATATGAAGTTTCATAGGGCTGGCCGATTACTACAAATGATTCATCCATGAATTCTGTTGCTTAGAAGCACTGTTGACGAGTCTGACTAAGAAGGGTGTGAAGTTCGTTTGGTCGGAAGCTTGTGAGATAGCCTTTCAAGAACTGGAAGGAAGGTTGACATCAGCACCAGTCCTGATACTTCCAGAGCAAGGGAAGAGCTATACAGTTTACTGTGACCCATCAGGTATTGGGCTAGGACCTGTGTTGATGCAGGGCGATCGAGTGGTTGCGTACGGTTCTCAGAAGTTGAGGTCACATGAGACGAACTACCCGATGCACGATCTCGAGTTGGCTGCAGTTGTGCATGTGTTGTGCAGTTGGAGAGATTCTCTACTGGGAGAAAGTTTTTTGGTTTTCACCATCCACAAAAGTCTCAAGTATATCTTTACTCAGCGTGACTTGAATCTGAGGTAGTGAAGGTGGTTCGAATACCTTCAGTCCTTAGATTTTGAGCTTTCCTATACACCTGGTAAAGGTAATCCAGTGGCTGATGCACTGAGCAGGAAGACTCAGATACAGGGAGTGCAGGAGGCCAGTGGTGAATGACATCTTATGGCTTTGTTCTCTAAGATGTATTTGGCGGTGCGTGACTGTTAGGGTCAGACCAATCTTTCCTCTTTAGCTGTGACTTCTACCCTCCTGGATAGAGTGAGGATAAGGCAGTTATCTGATACAGAAGGTCTAGTTCTATGGGAGTCAGTGGCAAGTGAGGACCCTCCTCCTGGTTGGATGATGGGTGATGATGAAATTCTACAGTTCCATGGATGAGCATGGGTTCCATGGGATATACGTGAGGAGATGATGCAGGAGTTTCATGCTTCATCTTGTGCAGTTCATCCCAGGGTTACCAAGATGTATCGGGACTTGAGACGTCAATACTGGTGGTCGGGTATGAAGATAGATGTAGTTGGTTTTGTTACGAGGTGTTCCACCTATCAGCAGGAGAAGGCAGAGCATCAGAGGCCAGCCGGATTGTAATAGCAGTTACCCATCCCGAATTGGAAATGGGATAATGTCGCGATGGGCGTCGTGACTGGGTTACCGAGGTCACCTCAAGGCAATGATGTCGTGTAGGTTTTTGTGGATAGACTCACAAAGGTAGCTCACTTTTTGCCGATCAAGGAGACCTTCGGTGTTGACGAGCTTGGGAAGTTGTATATCCAAGAGGTCGTACGTCTTCATGGTTTTCCTCATTATATTGTTTCAGATAGGGACGCCCATTTTACGTCTCGTTTCTGGAAGAGTTTTCAGAGGGCACTGGGTACACAGGTGCTTTTGAGCATAGCTTACCACCCTCAGACTGATGTCCAGTCAGAGCGTACGATACAGGTGCTTGAGGACATGTTGCGTGCATGCGTCATAGACTTTGGGGGCTCTTGGGAGAAGCATATACCCCTAGTATATTTTTCCTATAATAATAGTTTTTAGGCGAATATTGAGATGGAACCATCCGAGGATTTGTATGGTAGGCCATACCAATCACCATTGTGCTGGTTAGAGTCAGGTGAGGTAGATTTACTAGGACCATGTCTCATGCAGGAGACATCTGAGCAGGTCCAGTTGATTTAAAAGCAGATGGATACCACACAGTCTCGTCATAAATATTATGTTGATCGTCACAGACGACCTTTGGAGTTCGTGGTCGGGGATCAGGTTTTCTTGCGTGTTTCGCCGAGGTTGGGACACAGACGGATCAGGAGATAGGGTAAACTTTCACCGAGGTATGTGGGGCCATTTGAGATTCTGGAAAGATTTGGGTCGGTCGCCTATCGGTTGCAGTTACCACAGAGGTACTGATCCATGCACGATGTCTTTCATGTATCTCAGTTGTGCCACTATCATTCAGACCCATATCACATCTTTCGGCCAGAGGAGGTTGAGCTTCAGGTAGATGCGTCCTTTGAGGAGCATCTGATTCGTATCATGGAAAGAAGAATGAAGGTTCTCTGAGGCCGGTTAGTTCCTCTCATACGGGTGATATGGCAGAATGGATGAGTATAGGACGAAACCTGGGAGCGGGAGACAAACGTACGTGCTCATTGTCCAGATTTGTTCTCAGCATTATCATCACCACCCTTGGAATTGAAATTCGGGGACGAATTGCTTTAAGGGGGGAAGTTTGTAAGAACCCGGTTCTTATTTATGTGGTAAGGGTTTCTTCTTTTCATTTTTCCTTAAGTGATTTTGAGAAAATAATGAAAATGGGGAAAATCCCAAATTTTGGAATGTACATGCCATGTACTTTTCCACACACCATGTACTCTTGGCCGTGTGGGATCAGTACATGGGGCGTGTGACCATGTCAGCGATGAAGGGTGTAAAAACCAATTACATGCCTTGTAGGGGCCCTTTACACGTCGTGTAGTCAGTTGGTGGGCAAACAGTAAGGCGGTGGCTAGCTGTACGACAGAACACACCATGTACTCAAGGAGACACGCCATGTAGTCATGTCGGCAGATGAACAGTGCCACGCTGGCGGGAAACCACCAGATGAATAGTTAAATGAAGGAAGTACACGTCGTGTACTCAGAAGTACACGTCATGTACTTTGTTTTTTCACTTAAAATGGGCAGTATCCTCCCCTGTTCACAGGGAGGACATAGAACGGGAATGAGGAGTGGAAGAGGGAGGCTGGAGCTTTGGAGATCCGTCAGGCGCAGGTCGGGAATCCGTTTTCTACACCGTCAATCTCCCTGAAACCGCACTGGTGAGTTCCCCCTTCTCCTAGAGTACTTCTTACCAATTCTTTCCCATAGGGAAGTTATTCAAGTTTTAATGAGGTTTTATTTCAACTCAGATCTATGTAGTTCTAGGATGAATAGAAGATTGTCGTTCGCGTATATCGTTTGTGGGTGTTAAAGGTAGGTGGCTTGCTGTTAATTCTCCAACTGTTGTGCGTTTGTGTGAATTATTGTTCCAAGAACCCATGTTGGGGTGTCGTGTGGCTTAGTCCATAGTTGTTTAAATACCTAGAATTGTATAGGTAATTAATTGTGATATTAAAATGTTGTTTGGGATCGCTGCTTGGATCCAGGGCCACCCTGGGGGTGCGTTCCTCTGTTTAGCCGTTTGGCCAGGATACCCGAGGGTATTCCATGTTTAATTATTCATTACTTTTTCCATGAGAGGAATTGTATTTAAGTTGAATGTTTATATTTTGGGCATGGCCCGGTTACTTATGTCGGAGGGAGGAGTTTACTATAGCCTGAGGGTGTGACTGTATTATCCTGAGGGCAAGGTTACTATTCCTCTTAAGGGAAAGATTCTGATCACCTGAGGGTTTCATTTCAGTTTGGCCTGAGGGAAAAATTCTACTATGCCTGAGGGAAACGCCTGAGGGTGAGATTCTGTATATCCTGAGGGCAATCCTGAGGGCATGTTTTTACTATATTAGCCAGAGGGCAAGATTCTAGTTCGCCTAAGGGCTTGGGTCTATTGAGCATAGAATGTTACAAAATTAAATGGTTATAATGAATATTAAAATGGAAATATTACTGGTAAAGTTTGTTATTTATGAGTACTACTTTGTTTATTGAATTTTACTACTGCACACTATTGCATGTCTACACACAGTTTGAGCATGGGCCTTTGGTGGGTGCCTACTGGAAATTATTTCTCACACCCGGCTTGGTTCATGTTTTTCGGCCCAAACAGATTACATTTCTATAGGTGTGGATAAGGTAAAGGGTCCTTATACAGGTACTTGATTATTTATGAGGTGTAGGGGAGCATGGGACCAGGCTGAGGCTCGCGATGCTACCGGCTGTTTTGTTCTTTTTTGCTTTCCTGTACCTGTATTGTAATGTATTGTTGTGTAACATGTTCTGGCTACTTTCGTATAATTGAGGCATGTTGAACCATTATTTATACACTAGTTGGTTATTTCTACTGTTGTTGTTTAATTTAGTTGTGTATGTTTTACAGATTTCGTTGTTGTTGTATGTTTCATTTCTTTCCGTTGCGCTACACTTTGACAAATGAGGGCATAGTTTCCCCACTATCAGACCTGGGCCATCGCTGCTAGTCGGTAGCCTCTGGTGTTTGGGGAAATGCGCTTGAGGTCACGTGGAGAACCGGGTTCAGGGAACCCATTGAGTGGAACCCGGAACCGGGACGTTACAGCTACTTGGCATGCCTACAATCCACAAACACGTGTTGCATCAAATCCTCCTCCACCCTAAAGATGGAACACATCGATGTCATTTGTAGGTCAGTCCGCTTGAGCAGGTCAGTTGTTTTCATCCTCTTCCTCCTAAGATTAATTATAAATAGTTTTTTCAATATATACTATATAATTTTTTAAAAATCATTCACTAAAACTATTCTTTCTAATTTATTTAGGTAAACCATGTTTGTTTTAATAAAAAAACATTTCCCAAAATGAGATTTCCTTTATTTTTAAATAGTATTTATTTCTATTTTTAATTAATTGGTTGCCAAAGAATTAATTTTATATAAATGTGTAATCCATATATTTTTCAAATTTAGTTAAGATTATTCATACCCTCCATTCTAATGGTTATTTTATAAATATCATATTAAATAATAACTTCTTAATAGTAAATTAGATTTCATTTAAACGTAGTGTTTATTTTAATCCAAACTAAACCCAGTGTTGGGTGTAATGCAAGATAAAATTAGTGTTACATGTAATGAAATCTAAACTCAGTATTTTATGTAATGAAAAATATAAAAATAATTAATTTTATTTGAAAATTTTATTTTTCACAAAATCATGGGGTGTTGCAATATACATAACCACCATTAATGAATTTTAATATCCAACAATAATATGTAAAATAACTAAAACAATAATAAAAAATGTATTATTCATTATCAATTTATCAATTATTAAACAAATTATTATTTTAGTTCCATAACTTAGTACCCCACATCCCACTTTCAATTTATTCTATACATATTAATACATTCTCACATTAATATAATTATTTGATTCATCCATTATTCCATTATCATTCATATTACTGCCTTCCATATTTATTTTAGTTAGTTTAAAACCTTTATTTCTATCTTAGGACATCAGTGAATCATGCCACACAACCACATATGAAAATTTCCTATTAAAAATCCAACTTGATTTACTTTCCACCAGATGTATCATCCTATATAAAATATTAGATATTGAGGGAGAACCCACTCAAACCATACCTATAAAACATCTCATAATTCCAGTACTTAAACCAACTCAAATTTTTCACTGATACCCCCACATAACTTGTTATTTATAGTATCCTTAAACACCCTAAAATATAAGAACAACCAATGACATAACCCAAACTAAGAACACAAATCCTCTTCTTCTCCCTATAAATTCCTTGTCATAGACCAACCCAATATGTCCCTCCATCAGATGACCGATCTTGCTCGTGACATACCTGAGGTGGATTCCCAATTCCTCTATGATAAAAACTATTGTTTTGGAATCAATGGATAACTAATTTGAATGGATTTTTCAAATAATCAGAGTTAAGAAACAATAGAAAAATGGGCATGACCATATCATATGTTAGAGCTCCATGCACCAGAAGGAAATAACTAGCACTAATATAAAATTATTAAATAAAATATAACAACAAATTTTAAATAAAATTCAATACCTCCACTCACAATCCATATGCCCTCTCCTACAATAGTAGCCTTTTATGACACTTATCTCGCTTTATAGATAACATCACTATAAGAAATGAAAGTAATAAAGACCTACTTATTCAGTATGATAAAAGAAAATAAAAAAATTAACAATTTTAATACCTCCTTGTGACTTTACAAGTTACCATCTAATACAAGAAAGTATTTCTCCATGAGTGGTAAAAAATTATTTGAAACATAAAACATAAATGATTATAGAAGGGAGAAAATATATCAATAGGAATTCCAAATAAACCACACACCACATATACAAATTTTAATAAAGGATTTTATTTCAACCTATTTTGAAACACAATATTTTAAAATAATTTTTCTATTCATAAGTAAATAAAATAAAATATCATTTGATAATACTCATTTTTTATTTTCTTTAAATGAAAACAATTACTGTAGAAACACTTTATCTCATGAAACCTTCTTTATTAAAACTCCCATATAATACCATATTTTAAAAAATTTTAAATATTACTTTGAGTATATACTTTAAAATATCATTTTAAAAAAAAGATTTATAAATCTCAAGAAATAAAAAAGAGGCAATAAATTGAAGGAAGTATAAAATAAATCAAATGCAGGAAAAAGTCATGCAAACAATAGTCTAGAATTTTTATCATGGGTTAAACAACCTAGGTTCACTAAGAACTAGGTAAACCTAAGATATTATATTCTAGAATCTAGTGGAAAAGATAGTAACATTGCACTGTCCAATGGAATGAGTAGCAAACACATATAATTCCATAGAATAGCTATTGGAAAGGGTACTCATTCTATCTAAGTGTGCCTACCCAGTACCCATGGTTCCTATGAGGTTTGAATAATAATAATAACCATAAAATAAATAATCAGACAACATCCGGAAATTCTAAAAATACTATAACCATATAAATAAAAAACCAACCAAGAATTCTTTAAAATCGCGCATCAGATCCTTTTATTTTATTTTTTTCAAAACCACTTAAAACCTATTTGAAAACTAAACATGCAGATCACATCTAAAACAACAAAGATTATTTCCATGGTTATTCCCATATCTACTTATATATATATATATATGCCTCTTAAAGTAAAATTCATACACTACCATGTGAATTTGTACATACATATATGTATGTATATATATATATATATATATATATATTTGTGTGTGTGTATCTTACTATGTATTTAGGTATAGCAAAAAATTATTTTTTTGAACCTCAAACTCTTTTTAAAACTAATTTTAAAATACAGTATCAATACTTATTATTACAAATATTACTTGAGATTCCTTGTAAAATTCAAGTGAAAATCAAAAATTCAATTTGAATACCCATACACTTTTAAATATTCCAAAATACATGAGCGAACGTCATTTGGTAAATTCACCAAACACATATTGTACAAAAGAGTTTCCAAAAAAAATAAAACATATACATTGAAATAAAATGTTTAAAACACTCAATGGAAACCAAGTAAATCTTTTCCTCCTTTTAAAAGGGATTTAAATATAAATTTATTATTATAATTAAACATATAAAATAAAAAAAATTAAAGGATGGGAAGTAAATTTTATAAGATTAGAATCCAAATACATGTCATAACTTACATTAAATCAAGTGGAACTCATCACCTTTGACTAGAATCCATAGAATTAGCATAAAATCCTGCCTCAAAAACCATAATAACCAAAAATTGACCAAGAAAACACTCCCATATGGTTAGGATGCGTCCAACCATCACGCATAATGAGGTGAAGGAAAAAAATACAATTAGAATAGGGTGGAGGAGAAGAGATCCTAACGAGCGAAGATCATACCCAAAATCATGAGAAAGAATAGATGGAATCATAGGGAGAAGAGGAGGGAGGTACGGGTGAGGATCCTCCTAGTTGTTTCATTATAGAAAAATGGAAAGAGAAGGGTGTGGCATAACATGATGGAATTATAGAAGTGTAAAAAATCAAATTTTTATGTTTTGGGAACAATGCATGGTTTGGTATCATGATTTACCAAACCATTCTCCAATCAACACCCGTGACAAGAGGGAAAATAAAAACTTATATACATAGGTCGCATTATCAAAAAACCATGAATTTTGGATCAATTAAATCCTATAGGAATTTGTATTGTATTTGTATGATTTAGGAAACTCGTTTCCTGTTTTAAATTCCCAATGTTTTAAAAATTTAAAATGATTCAACCTATAGATCAACAATAAAATAAAATAATAAAATAATAAAATAATATATAAATTCAATTGTTTAGGGTTTTAAAAAACTCTTTAAAAACTTCTCACTATCTAACTCAAGACCCAAATATATTGGTATATCAGGAGGAAAAACACCTAATAATATATTGATTACACCCATAGAGTCAATACTCAATAAGACTACTGAAAACATCCCCTTTCCTTATTTAATATTTTTTTCAACCACTAACTTGACATAACTATGAGAGAAACTAACTAAATAGATCCCCGAATAAGGGGTACAAGAATTATTAACCATCGCCCAAACCTTCTACAAGTTAACAACCCTATAAATGGGTAGTGATACCCAAGAACAAAAAATACCCATTCCATAATACTTTATTCATTTTTTAAATTAGCAACTTTAATTATGTATTAGCAATTCCCCTTTTAATTAAAATATTTAACTAAATTAGAAATTATATATCTAATTTATAACTCTATGGCACACAATAAACCATAAAAAACATGGAATAATAAAGAAACTAATCAACATTATCAACTTTAGATATTAAATTTTTAGCCAAATTCTTCTCTTCATTAAAACAATTTGTATATCAAAGAGAAACCATGGGATAAAAATCCTATTCTAAAGCAAAAAAAATAAATATTTATGTGAAACAATATCAAACTATGGAATTATAATGTATACAACTTCCAATTTACCTAGAACAAACCCATATCACCAAGCCTGAGGAAAGGGTACCAAATATATCTAGGAAGAAGAAACATAAAATATACCATTAACCTGAACAAAAACAATGTTACTAATCCAAGAGTAATAAATACATGTATAGGGAAAGAATAAATATATAGATCTTCCATTTCCCAGAGATAAACATGCGACATTTTTCCTGGGAAAAGGATTCAAGATTCACCATGTTAGAGGAATGTCTAATGAATTCAATATGGATAATATTAACAAAATATATAATAGTATAAAAAAGGGTAAAGGCTTAAAGAATTAAATGGGAAATGTTTTATGATAACAACGTATAGGGAAAATAAATGGAATGGACTAAGGAGACATGGTATAAGGATATCAAAGGAAATGTTTCATAAATAAAAACAAATGATATAGTTTATGGATCCTAAAAAGAATATTTGAATATAACCAAATATTCTAAGAAAGAATATAATTCTAGCTGATTGAAGAAGAGTTTTAGAAGTCCCCTACCTCAAATAATATTGACCAACACCACACCAAGATAATCAAGTTAAACACTAAATATTCTATGAGAATCATTCACCAAGTTGTATCACATCATTCCACATCAATCACTTAGAAAACAAACCCCATGACCAAACACAAATTCTAATGAAACCTTCCGTACAAGAAGAATTAATGACTAATGAAGAAATGAGATAAGAGAAGAATCTTATATTGAATAAGAAAAAACATTTAATATAAGGTTACAATATCCACAAAAAGCTAATCTTAGGTCTCTAAAGGAAACCACGAGGTCATACAGGGATCAAGAGAAAGGAAGGGGAATGAATAAGTGAATAAGGGAGGTAAAAATTTATAAATTATAATTTTTCCCTCATAATGGTGCTTTAATCTAAAAAATATTCACTTTAGCCATGGTCAAAGAGATACAAGATTCATGACCATAAAAATGACCATAAACCCTTTCAAAAACATGACTAGTTCCCCATTTTAAAATAAATGTGACTTATAAAATCGAATGGTGTTAAAAAAATGAGTTTTCTGTGTCGAACCCTAACTCTCAGCTAATAACATCCATAGAATAGCTAACACAATATAATTTTTTTAGCTAGATATTCTTATAAAGTATGATATAAAACATCAAAAACCAGTCATATATATGAAAAATGATGTCTAAAATATGTATCCATGCCTCCTTAATTATTAAAAAAATACCACTAAAGAATAACCTGGAATAACACCAATAAAAATAGCTTTCAACATTCCAAATAACACTAAAATAAAATAAACCATGCTCAAAATGGAATGAAACCCAAATCACACTAAAACTAAATCCACAATAGCACCTTGATATAAAAAATTGTATGACTACCTCTAGAATTACAAAAATAAATCTTTTCACTCAAAAACCACCTTAATCACTCTCCTGACACCATAGTATCCTAGGAAACTGAAAGTAAAGGACCATGGAAACATAGAACTTGATATTAGATACCTATAAAATTATTCTTATCCTCAAGAATCCAAATAAAACCCTGATATAAAAGACAAAAATATAAGAAACATATGGTAAGCCACCTCTCAAACAAATCAAACTCACTTCCAACAATCAATTAAAGGGAAAACCTACAACACTAATTCATCCCAAATAGGATAATGCTCAGAAACTATACACATATGGGAGATACCTCTCAACTTGGAACCTTGCCACCAAAAAAACCAAACACAATAGAGAAAGAAATCACAAACCACCATGAATCAAAACCAACTCTTCACCAGCTATTTCTTAAACCTCAATCAACCATGCTTCTAAAACCTACCCTTTTAAAGAAGAAATTAAAAAACTAAAACCCACATACATTTTGAAAAAAACCTTTTCTAATTAAAAATTTTGAAAGAATGCACAAAATATATAATAAAAAAACTTTTATTTTATCTTTTCAAAACAAAGGTAGCATAAAATTTTAAATCAGGTTTTAAAATAAAAATTAGAGTTTTAGTGAAAGAGGTAAGATCACCACATTAGGATATAAAGAACCCATAGATAACTAAATACTGAGGAATAAGAGAAAAGATAAACCTTTTTATATCCATACTAATGATCCCCCACATATTTATAATAAAAACATATCAACTCTCCTAAAATGAGATACCTCAAACTACTCAAACCTTGAGCTTAGAGTCTTGATTAAACTTTAGAAGATCATCTCACTCTTCAATTTCATGGATGTTGAAACCAAAAACTCAATGAATTCATATTATCCATTTCAAAAACCTAACTTGCATCAATATAAAAACATTTTATTATGGTATATATTTTTCTATTATCTCCAAATGACCCCCCACCAATTACCAAAGCATAAATTAAAAGTTTTTTATGGATAGGTGAATAAATATAAATACATACACATAAATAAGACTTTAAATGTTACACCCACTCTTATTCCCTAATCATAAAGTGAAAACAAAATGAATAATCAGATCTATGAAATGATTTCTAAATCTACAAATGATAAATCCTATTAGTTGGATCTTCTTAATATCCTTTTGAAAATCATACATATTTAAATGAGAAACAAAATCCTTTATGAATAATTCAAGAAACTACTCTCAACGCATCTCATCCGATTTTCAATGTTTCATCATCCAATATATTTTATCCAAATTATAGAGTAAAACAATCACCACGGTAAATCAAAATCTATTTATATTCATCACTAGTTAAAAAGAAACATTTATCTCCTCAAAAACACTCCTCAACATCATGGTTCAACATTTCATTGTGGAAATTAGGTTCTTCATGCCACTCAAACTTCAATAATTCACTAACCTAATATTTTTATTTCTTCATCTCACACACACTGCCTCGATGATGTTTTGCATACATTTCTTAAATTTAACATTAAAATAATAATTTTATCATGTTAATTTAATCAAAATTTTAGAGAAAAATAGCATCACACCAGGAAACACATCAATTATTCTAGTATACCACCATTTATTACCATTAACCAACCTTCCAAAAACCTTTTTCCACATCATATCCATGTCATCACCTCCCACATCACCAATCCACATACCATCCCCCAAAACAACATCAAACATGATATCCATATCTTTCATCAACCACATCCACCAGAAGACTTATCAATAAAATCATAGTATGGATATAACCAACCAATAATAAAAATTAGATTCGCATAAACTTTAGAAAATCATGATAAATCTTCAATAATTTACATTTTAAGCCCAATTTGAAATAAAAAACACAACTACACAATAACAAAACTTATGGCTTAAATAAAAAAATATTACCATCAATTCATATATATATATATATATATTGAAACAAATAAATCTAATGATAACCAATCCATCGTATAATATTAAATCAGTATTACATACAACATTTCATGGGGTACTCCTCATAAAATTAAACTCAAATTTCTTACATTCTCAAAATAACCTTAATACTTTCATCATTTTAGTTTTCTTATTAAAATCAAATCAATATTTCAAATCACTAAATAATTACAACACAATTCACTTTTATTCATCATACTCATTATACTTAAATCAAAAAATATAAATCCTAATATAAATATCCAAATAATATTAGATTAATTTCTAAAATAACATAAACACATCATGCTTCACATGGAAATTAACATTCAAATTAAAATTTTATTAATGGATGGGGATAATGGAAAAAAATCATGGGGGTCTAAAATAGATAAGCCCAAGGGAATCAGTTCTCACAATAGAAATATAACCATGTGGAAGATATCCAAAACTAATAAAATAAATACAAGAACTCATCGTGCTAACCCTTTAAGAGAAAAATTCTATTATCGAGTTCCCTTCATGAAAAGTATGAAGCAAAGTAGTATGGTCATTAATAAGTTCCTTGCATCTATGAATATCATAAATAATAGACCAATGGGCCTTGATCCGCCTGTGTAGATAATGAAAGATGACCACAAAGTCAGCCAATGATAAGTTGATATTGTAGTTACTACACATCTTTATCCAATCCCACGTAGTACAAGTCTCTGTTATTAGAGAATCACCAGGACCATAAGATGTACTGAAGGTGAAAATAACCAAGCCACTTGAATCATGACCAAGGCCACCTCCATGCGTATATCTATCACAAAATAAACCATCCACATTAATCATGAAACAACTATATGGGGGGATCTAGTGGATTTAACTCCCCTTGGAAGACTCATGTTGCCTACTCAAATAACCCTCACCTACATGCATGAGTCTCCTTAGTGAAGGAGCTGACTCCCATTTTTTGAATTGTCAATACTAGGCATGTAAAACAATAATTAAATTATTCATACATGGTAAGTAATTAGACTTAACAAATTTATCTTTTTCTTTTAAGTCAAAAAATTCATAGTTATAATTGGTATTTCACCTATCAAGTTTCTAAATATCAAGTGTAGTTCAACACGTGCAATAAAATTACATTGAAATAATAATACACATTATTAAAGATTTCTTTCAAAATCTTTCTCCTTATAATTACAAGTAATAAATCATCAAGGTAATAAAAAATTAATAAGGCTTATAGAAATTTCTAACAATGAGGTTCAATTAAGTATGCATTACTAAAAAATAAACCCCATGCAAGAATATAAAAAAAACATTTCATAGTAATTAAGTAAAATAAATATAATTAATTTATAATACACAATTTTGGACATAAAATTTCATCAATTGAAATTTCTCAAAGGTAAATTATAAAACCAAATATAGCATCATATCACTTGGAAATTCAATCAACATATAATATCATGAATTCTTAACGAAACGTGTTATAGATAGTGTAAATAAATTAGTTATGAAATCTTCATTTATATTTAATGAAACATAATCATTTTAACCAAAACACCATATAAATATATATTATCAAAAATAACTACACCAACATAATCATAAATTAAAATTTTAAATTAAATTAAACTAATGATAATGATTGATGTACCATTCCTAAATTTACACCCCAAAAATCAATTCATTTTCACTAAAACAAGATTAGTAGACTATCAAAGTTCATGAATTATATCACATGGGGGCCTAATTACATTTGTATTAGCTAGTATACTTTTCCTATAAGGAATGATAGACTTAAATGACATTTTAACCCTACCAAAATCATGAAATAATCACTTGTTCTTAACTTTAAACATAATCCATTATCTAAACCAAAATATTTTCTATCACATTTTCATGACTCTACCACATTATAACCCCATCTAAGATGGAATTGAGGATAAGTGTGACCCCCAAATATACCCTGTAATGAGCCACGGATTGATAAATATCATTGAGATTATAAGACACACATATGGATGACAATACACCCATAAATCCCGGTGAGATAAAGGGAACCCATAAATAAACTCCATATATTACAAAAATAAAAAATATTCCCCATAGAAAACTATCACTATATTTCAACCAAGACAATGAGAAAAAATATAATGTATGAAAATACACCTACGACTCCAGTGAAGGCACTAAATTGCACTATTTCAATCCTTATCAAATTTTCCTAAAAAATAGATCAATACAATTATACATAGAGTGTGCACTTAGGGTGGATTTCTGGAATCATGTTCCGAAACAATTTAGTATCCAAGGGAAATAATGATGCAAGAAAGAAAAAGTAAAAAATCGACCATGTAAAGGCTAATTAGGATTATATAATAAGAACTAGTAAATAAATTAATTCAAGAGTTAATATTAAATATCATAAATCTATAACCATCATCATTATTTTCACCACTTACAACAACCTCATAACATCAACAATCAACTTCCATTAACCAATAAGTGAAATATCATTAAAATTTTAAAAAACATATAAAAAGAAAAAAGAAAAACTATTTGGAAGTTTATCAATGGTCTTACTTATCTATTCAAAAGGTAATTAAAACTCACAACTAGAAAGATATAAAGAATATAAAAAAACCCCAATAACTTATTAGGAAGATAAGAATATAAAAAACCACACCACCACAACCTACACCTATTCACTTTACAAACCAACCACCTTCTCGTACCACATCACCCTAACATCATAATCATCACTATCACTTACACATGAGAAAAATATATTATGAAACATAACAAAAACTATATTATATTAATATCCCACAACAATAAGGTAATATAACCAAAAAACATCATCACTACTTCCTTTATTCCTAATTTATCCATTATTCACAACATTATTCATTTAATTATACCACTTAGTACCCCACATTCATTTAGAAATAAACATTAACCAATATTCATATTTATTTAATAAATTATTTCTTCAATTCATCTCGTTATCAATCATATTAAACTATTCCAATTATTATTTATTAATTCAGAACATTTACTTATATCTTAATGTATTTGTAACACATACCAAAAAACCTCCTCTTATACTATTTTATGAAAACTCTAACCCGGTTCAGAAGCCACACAATAATCAACACATAAAACCTATTACACAGATATTACTAACCCACTCAAAATATACCTCTAAAACTTCCTATATTTTCCACACTTAGACTTTCCCAACATTTCCAATAACACTACCACGTAGCTTCCTATTTCTAGAAGTCTTAAAAAAATATCCTCTAAGAAAATCTAATAATTTCACCCTTAGAAATGATATAATACCTTAACATATTCCTAAGAAAACCACACTAATAAATTATCCTAGCCCAACTTGATACCCAAATACATATCCATAACCAGAGGAAAACAACCTAAAATATTTTAACTACACCTATGCAGAAAACAATCAATGAGACAACTAATAAAAATATATTTTATTAATTAAAGGATATATTAAATAATAATTTAACTCTCCAATGAGGGTTAATAAATAAGGATAAACTAGCACTAAAAGTATCACAATTACCAACCATCCCACAAACCTACAGCATGGTAACAACCCCATACAACCATGATGATATCATGACACCTCAAACACCCGTCCCATGATACTTTAATCATTTTTTATGTTTACCAAAATTAATTCTAGATTCTCATTCACCCTTTTCATTTCCATCATTACTGCACTTATCTATTATACATTTTATTTATCATGGTATCAATAGAAAAATAACAATAGTATATATATCATATAATAAACCATAAAAAAACATGGAATCATGAAGAAACTTTTCAACATGATGAACTTTCCATATTTTGTTCCAAACCAAACAAAACTCACTTCACCAATCTTGAGGAAAGAGAACCAAATGTATATAGAAAAAATAAATATAAAATATACCCATCCTTTGGAAGAAACCCACATCACCGATCCTGAGGAAAGAGATCCAATTATAAGAAAAAATCAGCATACTAATTACCCTTTTTACCCAAACCAATCCTATAACACTGGGCCTATGGAAAGGGTGAAAGATCTACCATATCATTTGAATACTCAATTATTTTAATAAGGATAACTTCACCATAGGTTTTAGTGGAACAAAAAAATGAAATAAAATAAGGAATCCAAATGTAATAGTTTCATGAAAATGAGGTATAGAGAAAAAATGGTAATGTGTTAAGGAGACATGGTATAAGGGTGTCAAAGGAATGTTTTCAACGAAGAAAAAAATTTAGTAATATTTATAGATCAAAAGGTGGAACTTATAAAATAACCCAAAATTTCAAGAAATCGAACCATTCCATGTGATAAGAGGAGAGTCTCATAAATACCCTAACTCAAAGAAGTTCAACGAACACCACACCAGGAGAACCAAGCCACGAACTGATGATTCCATAAGAATCTTTCACCAACCTATATCACATCATCTTGTATCAATCCATTAACCAAAAACCACTAACACTAAACACAACTACTATTAAAACCTCCATAAAAAATAAATAAGTATGAATAAAGAAATGTGATAAGAGAAGTAACTCAAATCGAATAAGAAAATTCTTTGAAGATTAGGCCTCAATATCCACAAAATGGGTATCTGGGTTTTCTAAATAAAACCCCTTGGTTATCTAGGGCTCAAAAAAATGAATGAGAATGGATGACAGAAGATAGAATGGAAGAATTTATAAAAAAACAGAGTTGAACCCCACTATATAATGGTAAATATTAAAATTCCTATTTTATCCATAGTCAAAGAGATCTAGGATTCATTGACATTAAAATTAAAATAAACCCAATTAGAAGCACAATAATTTTACTGATTTTAAAATGATTTTGACTTATATAATGATATGGTAGACTAAAAAACAAGTGTTTCACATTCAAACCCTAAATCCCACTAAGAATAGTCATCAAAAAACCTCTATACTCTATATATATCCACTAGATCCCTAGAAAAACAACCAAATATAGATCCTAAAATTATGGTATATAAGCTAAATAGAATCTAAAATAGTAATTACAACCACCACATTTCTTATAAAATTTATAAAAAAGAAAAAGTCAAGAAAATTAATATCAAAATGGATTCCACCATTCCACATAAAACTAAAATAGCTTATATCATTCTCAAAATAGTTACAAAAAAAGATATCTTCTACACCCCCAAAAACACCACAACTTGAAAATTTTCATGATTTCCATCAAAAATGGGATTTTCAAAGATCTTCTAAAATTGTAACAACCTAAATTTTTATCAATGGAATTCCCTTATTATTATTATTCCTTACAGTATAATAACATTGGGAATCTAAATGAGATACCATGATACTAAATACTATCTGATCATTAAACATAAATTTTCCACTTCTATATTTTGAATTTCCAAAATCTAACATAGACGGTTGCATTCAGGTTGATTTTTCGAGTCTAATAGAACAAACATAATTTTTGTTGAACAGTAACCTTCCTTATGAATAGTAACATAACATTATGAATAGTAATATGACCCTTATGAATATTAAATCATCCAAAATAATAGAAACCTCACCCATGAATGATTAAACAAAATTTAGGTATCTTATAAGTGATAATATAACCATTGAAAAGGTATTTGTATTTTTGTAATTCATAAATAATTAATTATAATTAATTAATTAATTTTAAATAAAATTTATTTTCCTAAAAAATTTTCATAAATTAATAATTCTATTTCTTCTAGTTTTAAGATAATTTCATAATAACATATGTAATTTTTGAAAGCATTATGAAATCAGTTTTAATTTTTAAATTTTCATTTTTCATGTAAATTATAATTTTAATTAAAAATTAAATTGTCCATATTTAGAAAATTATTTACAAAAAATTGAGTTCATTTTTTGACTCTACACATTCAAAAATGGTTAGGGTGAATTTTTTGGATTTTTTTAAAATACATGATTTTTTTATGAATAGTGAAATACTGTAATTTACAAAATAAGATAAATACATTAAATATAGAGTCATGTATGATTTTATGATGATGTAAGCCCAATTGTTTTGAACTCAGATGTAATTATCACTATACATGGCCATTTAATAATCACTATTACTTGTTTTGTGGAGAAATAATAAATTAATGAATATAATATTGAGAAAACCCCCTCCCCTCCACTATAAATACCCGCATCACACCATCATTACCTCACACCTCTCAAGCTTTATGGCTTATCTAAACTCTTTCCAAACATCGTCATTATCCCCCTACCCATGATCAAAGATCTTCTTGTCTCGTCAAAATACCAATCCAAGGTTCTTTAAGGAGGATTCAAGAGGTAATTCCGCTATCTCTCTCTCTCTCTCTTTTCCTTTAATTCCCTTTCTATTTCAAGTTCGTTTCTTAATCTATCCCCACCAATACTCATACAGATGGTATGGTAACTTAAGTAACTTACATATAATGGAATTTTATGATACTAATGGCAAAATATATCAACCGACCTCCTTCTCCTACTCTTTTTATTTTAGAAAGGAAATGTTGTTTGTGAGGTGTTAATTTATCACCTTCAAGAATGACACATTTTCATTTTTCTTTATCACCTTCAGATCTAGTCATGAAAAAAAATATTATGTTTCAACCGTATTATTTTTTTTGTATTATATCTTATTTAATTTTCTATAACTAACTTATGTACATATTACTAAATGATTAAACAAAACAAGTTCGTTGTGGTTGAAGAACCACCACAACTAACCCAAATGATCATCTTTAAATTCTTATCTAATGATTCATTCTCATAGTATATAAAAAAATTATTTATAATATCATTTTATGTTCTTTAACATCATTAATAACATGTAATATTAGTTCTTTATGTATATCCATGTTCTACATGAACTTCCATTCATATCGTTCATGAGAACTAAGAAAAAGAACACTCCTAAACAATGAATTTAAACTCTATAACTCATCCAAACACCCATAAAAGAACTTAATGAAACCATAATGAACCATATTCATGTATAAATAATTTTTTAATTTTAAATTAATGGATATAATTTCATTATAAGGGGAATTAAAGTGAATAAATTGTTCGGATATAAGGTAAGAGGAAACTCTAGGACCCCACTATCATTCTTTGGTTTCTCCCTCTTCAACCCATTTCCAGTATGGATTTGCCATGTAAATCATTTTTTCATCATAATATTACAATTTATAGGATATAAATTTTCTCTAATTGATTTTATTAAACCCTAGTTTTTTTTCCAAAAGAACTCTTCTTTCAAATAAACACAACCTTTTTTACTCCACGAAGATTGTATCACTCTTCACTCACGGTTAATAATTCTATTTCAAGAATAAAATTCCCTCTTTATTTTGGAAAAAAAATTATGAATGTATGTTTTATTATGTGAAACCCATTTCTTTACATGGGTAATTTTTTATGTTAAATTTTGACATATTTTTAATGTGTCATGCATGATAATGTAAATATTATGATGTGACGTGTTCACCTAGAATTAAATTTCACAATTAGAATTTTTGAATATGAAATGGTTTGGGAACATGATGTTATCTTTGTTTATAACTATGTGTGGTAGTTATCCACAAAGACATGATGTTTTCATTTTTTATGAATTGCCACATTCCAAGCCTTTATCAAATGATTCCTCTCATGGTTTTGATGATGATGGTATGATTATGCTCACTCCATGCTATATTATTCTTATCTATCCTCTTACTGGGAATTTATCTCAACCCTTATTGATGTATATCATTAGGTGATTATGTGCACTAAGTTATTTTCCAAAGAAAATAACAATCTGTAGAAGAATTAATTAAATAAATTTTTATGTTTGATGTGGTAAATGTTATGTTTGGCCTTATTTTTTCCAAGACACTAACCCTATGTATCCTAATGGTGTAATGTTATTATGGTAATCTTTAGAATGGCATGTCGTCTTGAAGATGTTATTGGAAAATAACCGGTAGTGAAGGTATGGCTTATAAACTAGAATCATTACAAAGAGGAAATCACTCATAGGCTAACTATTTTCTTTGATGGATTTTCTTTCTCCTATGAGGCTTCACCTACAGATTAACTAGGAGTGGTTTCTCAATTTTCCTAAAATTGATTTTATAATAAAAATTTAATTTTCAGTCACTAAAACCATGGTGGAAAATTGTGTACTAGATTGATTCTTTAGTTATCAATGGAAATACCCTTGATTATAAGTGTATTCTGTGTATCACTTAGACCCTTAATAGTGTTAATTATAATAAATAAAATTAATTCTATGTAAAATAGCTGGTGATAAGTTCCCTTAGTGACCTCCAGGAAGATAATAGTTTGGTAATGGTGTGTTCAGTCCAAGTAATCCATTGGAGAACCTTGTGATGCCTTAGAGACTCTGTGTTAGTTGATATGATTGCGGGGTGAATGTTCCTCCCCAACAGATATATGATATTTTAGGTGGGTACATGCTATAGATGTTGATAAATAGGTTGGGTGTGAATTCCGAACAAGGATTAATTGAAATGGATGGCCTTAAGGTTATCTCCCTTGTGTAACATTGATAAGATATTTTATATGAGGCCTATGAAGCCATGTTATAATCATGATAGTTCCAAGGGATGTTATTCTCTCTTAGTGGTGTGTATTAATCCTTGAGATAGTAATGGGAAAATAAAACTTCTCTGGGTGTCTGTGTTAGGATGAGACTTATGTAACCCTGAAGGGTTCCCTTGTGATTATATTACCCTAGATAGGGTTAGTGTGTGAATGGGTAGTGATGATTTCAGATGTCACCGTAGAACCTGAATCAATGATGATAGACTTATACGGATTTAGTAATAATTAAAGTTTTTACACATGAGAGGATAACCTCAATTGTATGATATGGGTAGGGCTACAACAAACCATTGTTAGTTATCCCCATTAGATGGTTGGGTGGGATGCATTTCCAATCGAGATGAACATTTATACATGGGATTATTTTGATATACTCCTTTTACCAAGATTCCATGTCTATTAAAATATGATATGATTCCGCAATAGGTTGTGACTCAAACCTATCATTATGAGTAGAAATATCTATTAAATTACCACCTACGGATATACTAGTAGTAATAGTAGTAGTAGTAGTACTGACCAAATTCACCTCTAGATAGAATTGTTTTAATAAAGCTGTCATGAATGTAAAAAAGTAAATAAAATTGTAGGATTTCAATTAATAGGACGTGAGAAAATGTTGTTTTAAAAATTAATATGAGAGAAAAGTGATTCATTTTAGGACTGGAATCCTATCTACAATGATAATATGGTCCTTTGAAATTGAATCCTTTATCTTTATTTATTAGTTTAATTAATTTATTAACAATCTGTTATCCTTTTTCACCCATGATTAAGGTTGATAAAAAAGAAAATAACCCACACAATTTCCTTGGTTTGAATATTCTCTTCACAATTTGTGAATATATAAGTGGTTCTCCATTGGGTCATCTTGGAAATACCAAATTAGGTATTAAGTATCCCAAGTTTACTAATTGGTCTATATTTTGACTACATGTGTTCATTAATCACCAAACACTTCTCCACTTGATCCTATATCTCCCAATTAGCATGATCCAAAACCAAATAGAGGGAGAAAAAATTTCTTAGTCAAGTAAATTTAAAGTATTCATAATTAAAAAAAATACATTCTTTTCACAATAAAAATTTGAAATCATGAATTGAAAACCATTTAACAAATAAAAAGTGACAAGATAATTTGATAAAAACTAAAACTCAAGCATTAATTATGGTCACCTACACTTCACCCAACCACAAAAGGTTAAACCCCTCCATTAAAAGGGAAATAATAGAGGTATAAGGGGAAGAATACATAATAAAAACTAATAAAAATAAAAGCAGTAAAAACATACCATAAAGTAGTAGTCCTCTCTCAATCCTCTGATTCTCTCATGCCCTTTTAGTGGCACAATATCTTTGTATTTATAGGGGTAGGTAACCTATTCATATCACTTTCTTATATATTTATATATTTTTTAAATCATTTAATATATATATTTTTAAATATATTCTTCATTGAATATTCTAAATATATATATTGTTAATATATATATTTTAAAAGATATTCCAGCATTGATATGCAATTCTATAGTGATGGAAGCAGTATCTACCTTTAATAATTCGTTTGATTTATTATTCCAATATTAAATGGTTCATTCATAAATAATCCACTACCTCATCCTTCCCTGTGATGGGTTTTAATATATTGGGTGTTCAAGGGGTGTTACATAAAGATTTACTATTACTTCAATGGTAGATTTCATTTATCGTTATCCCACCAATAGATGACTTCTACCACTGAAGCAATTACAGATCGCATATATAGATGGAAAAAACCTACATCAAACATTTCTTCATTCATCCTAGAATCTTTTTCCTCTTTTATATATTTGGAATATTGGCATCATCTATCGACTCATCCTCCTCCTTGGTAGATCAAACGATCATCCATTGATTCCTCCATGAATTGTATCATATGGTAACATGGACATCTTCTTCATTCATGGAATTCATGAGTGATGCTCAGTTGTGGTGAGGTGAAACGTGGGTGTGTGCAGAAGAAAAGGTGGCCTCCATCATTTATAAAATCCTCATTCTTCTTTAAATAGGGCTCATGGTGGAACCATATGGGATCAAAGGTAGTCTTAGGCATTAGCAGTGCCTCTTCAACTCACACCTGAGCTTCATGGGGGTAGAAATATGGTTCATTGGTGTATTTTAGTAGTGGAAGGATGGTTTATTCTAAATATACCATTTTATAAATATTTTATCACATATAATATTGGGGAAATGTAATATCACATCTACCATTGTCACAATAATTCGATTTCATTATATTGGTGCTTGCATCTGCATTGAAACGCCCCCTACTACAATGAAGATAATGATGAGAGAATAATTCTTTTATATATATATGGAGAACATGGTTAATTTATGTGGGAATCGAAGATTTTAATGGGTGATTGAGTGAAATGGTAGTGGCTATAGAAATCTAATGTGTCTCCTTTGTGGCTTCATGAATCACATCTGACCTTTATAGTGGCTGGATGGATCTCCATTATCAAGCATGGCATTGGACATCTAAAAATGGATTTCATGGGGATCACCCATGGTGGAGAAAGTGATTATTAGTGCCTTGGAGTGGCGGAGGAAGTAGGAGGCTCAAGCTCAAGCTTCACATGGGGTGTCAATGGAGGTTTCTGGATATAATAGTGGAAGTATAAGGAGATGATGGTGGTGGGCATGGTGGAGGATGACAGCATGAAATGTTTCAGCATGGGTGAGTGAGGCCAATCTAAAATGGTGTCATTTTATGAAATTATTAATATTAATAGATAAGAACTTATCCCACATTAGTTTCGTGGTTGCACACCATGTTGGTTTACCAATCAAGTCATGTGAGTATGAGCTAGTGAAGTTAGATGGGGGTCGAAGGACCACCCCATACCATTGTGCACCACCCCACTCTATAAGGCCTCTCCTCCCATAGTTGTGTGAGCTTGAATACCGCTCACCAACACACTCGGGCCTCATCCTAACTATAAAATCCTCAGGATTATTCCTAAATCCCTTTTAGTAGGCCTAATCCCCTGTGAATCTTTTCCACTAATGTTGTCCCTCTGTGGGGATTGTATGGCTGAGTCACCTTGTGTGGGCTGCCAATATGGAATGCATTCCCTTATATTGAGGGCGAGAAAATTGGGCCTTATTTTCTATTAAACTACTAAAAAATGTTAGATACTTAGAATTATTTGATTTTACTTAATAATATTCCAATCCAAAATTACTAAATAAAATTTAAATCATAAATTCAAATTATTTTATTTGAATGAATAAATTTTAATTATTTATTTTTATGCCCCCAATATTGATTAAAACATTAAATTATATGGTAATTTTAATTAAAAACAATTTAAAATCCTTAAAAATTTGTGCATGAAATATCAATGTGTGATGGGTAGGTTACTCCCTTGAGTTCCCTAATGACTTGATTTCCTAATAGAGTGCAGATACACCCTTTAGTTTCTAGATGAATTTCATTCCTAGAAAGGTATAGATATAAACCTAGGTATTTGGATGATATTATCTATAGATAGAGAAAAAATAACACCTTTAGTATCTGTATGGCTAGCTTTTCTGGTAGGGTATGGATACACCCATAAGTTTATAAATGTATTTATTTCTTGGAAGGGTGTGGATAGACACTATAGTTTCTAGATGATTTTATTTCCAAATAACATACAACTACACCCCTGAGTGTCTGGATGATATATAATCATAGGTAGGGATCATTGTACCCCATTGTTTCAGATGAGTTTATATGTTTATAGACACAATGTCACTGTTTTAGGAAGGTATTGTCGATCTTTGGTATCATGTTAAAACCTAACGATCTATTATAGTTATTTATTTACTCTTATGAACTATATTTTATTTATATTATTATTATATCAAATATAATACACTGATTTACTAGTTATGTAAAGGACCATAATGGTGGTTCGTACTGAGTTATACTCAAACTCTTCTTTAGTGTCCATGAAAATTAGTTACCCAAGTAAACTTTACTTTTCATAGGTTTTGGTTGGGAAGAGTCCCAGAATTTGATTATTCCATTGCATAGCTTGGACGATGTCAACCTATGGATTAGGTATGGATCAATGATATAATTAGAGCCTCATAAATTTATTATTTATTGACATTATATTGGGATCACCCTATTGGGTGATCAGTGATTGTATGCTGACATGACTGTGAGTTTGTAGGACTACTTACTTTCGTATAATATTTTTAATAGAATTGTTATTGTTTATTATTTTGTCTACTCTAATAATTTATTGTTATGGGTGATATTGGTTTTTTATTTTTCCTATTATTGTGCACTCTAATATAGGGGTATAGTCTACCCATAGTAACACCCTCTACCCTTACTTCTATTTTTAAACCTTGTGCATATGGGGAGGTACACTGGAGGTCTATTAATGAATCATTTGGCTTAAAAATAGCTCATTAGTCAGAGAATAGGGGGATATGTTACAAAGTGGTATAAGATACTTGTGAATGATATTATAGAGTGAATTAGAGTTTTATTTTTTCACCTTACTATTTAAATAGATGGTAGATATGTGACATAGGAATGTGTCGGGACTTTTGATAAACCATATAATGTTGCCTCGCGGACACATTTTCCTATGGGAAGTACATGTTACATAGAGAATGGAATTTGTATTCTTGGTTCTAAATATTAAATTAT
The DNA here is from genome assembly GCA_963277665.1 of Viscum album. NCBI lineage: Eukaryota > Viridiplantae > Streptophyta > Magnoliopsida > Santalales > Viscaceae > Viscum > Viscum album. Next base: position 1,232,247,661 of record OY728120.1, read on the forward strand.
AATTATTTAAACTGGTGCTATGCACATGAATTTTTGAATTTATGATTTATGGATCTTTGGATCTTATCTTGATGGAAATAGGATAGTGTCCATGCATCATATATGGAACATAGGATTCACCTGACATACATGAATTATGTGTTATTGATATTCTTCAAATTATCTCCCTAGAACCAACTTATCTATACTTTATGATAACCTTTATTTATTTTTTTAATATTAATAAACTTATTATCATGTCATGATTGTTCTTTTGTGTAACATAGTATGTGATAATTTCCTAAGAGTGGTATTTCACTAAAATGTCATAGTAGTTCCACGCTATGATGAGAACCCATATGTTCCATGACTGTATTCTTAAATAGTTCTTCTATAGTTTTTTGAAATCATTTTAGGGACACAAAAGATATAGGCTATCATGGGTGTATAATCATAGGAATTTGAGAAACCTTCTCATGGTGTACGACCTTTGTAATATCCAGTGTAGGATATTATGAGAATGAGAATCACTAAAAGGAACTCCAAATTTATATGTGTCAATGGATGTTACAATATATAGACATGTGTATTGGTCCTTAGACAATAATATTTTTATAAAATATTATTATAAGTCGTGTACTTTTATGTATTGATAGAAACCATGATCCCATATGTTCACAGTGAGGTAGGATACATTGGGTACTTCATGAGTAATATTTTAGTAATGAATAATGAGAGAAAGGATTTTTCCCTTTTGTTCTTTATGAAACTTGATATCTCAGGACCTTTTATAGTAATTATATATGCCAAATAAATCCATGGACATGGTCTCTTATAGGAAATTTCTAGTTCTAGAAAGTCAAATAAAGTGACATTGAGCACATAGTTTGAGGGCACTGACATACACCATAATTTATTAGAGATACCACGACAAAGAGAAAATATTACACAATAAGTGTATGTATGCGGTATTACGTCATTACAGCATTAATTTCTTTCTCTGTGGGTTTCTTGGCATGTTTAAAGATGTTAACCTTAGACTTTAGACTATGTCGCCTAATGTCATTGAGAAAGAGGCCAATAGGGTCACACACTGAGTGTATCGAGAATCTCAGTTAAATATTATTAGTATTTATTATTTAGAATGTTGAATAAATATTATTCTCTCATGTTGTTTAATAATTATTCATGTTTTATTGATCACATATATTTCAGAACCACTTATTCGATAGAATATTATCTGAATGGAAAATTTAATAAATTTTTATTTTCTATTTAGTGAATATAATACTTATTTATTTATTGGATAATTATGTAGTGTTATTTACTTATTAAATAAATAGTCATTATTCAACACCCAATGAATTTTATGTAAGAATGGAGGACTGAGTTTAATGGACCAGTGACAAATAATATGTATATTTAGTGTTATTTTAATAAAAACTATTTAATTTAATTTGTTAGTTTAGTGAATGTCAAGAAATAATAAAATTATTACTGTTATTACAGGAATGGGTTTTGGTAGGGATTATAAAAATAATAAGAGCACATGTGAAATTATTATTTTATCAAGAGAGCCAATTCGCTTGTTTTGTGCGCAAAAAGATCTGGATAGAATCCTCTCAAATATCAAGAGACATCACCCTCAAATAACTCTCTCGATAATGGAGATGGATCCTCCTCCACCACCACTCTCAAGTCTAGAGAGGTCAAAGAGAATCGTCCATCAGTTCTTAGGGAAATCAAATATGGATGATGTAAGCAATATGATCTGTAATTATAGCACACGAATATTGGCACGGTGAAGTTCAAAGTTTTTTAGAACATGTTTGGATTACCACTAGAGCTAATATACTCTTTATTACTACAATCTAGTGATGGTACTACATAAATACTTTTTCAAATCCATCAATGAAGAAACAATTTCTCATGGGGTAATTCTTAAATTAATTGAATCAGTTATAAATAATATTTTATGAACCTCCACTTTGGCTTGGGAATTTATCAATTTTCTATATTATTTGATTTGATTCCACTAATCATGGAATTTATCATCATGTAAATATAGTATAAATCATAAATTAGGATAAAAAGTAAAGTTGGGCACGCCCGATTTGACGGTTTTTGATGCTCAGAACCTTCAAGTGGTATCAGAGTGGGTCCCATTATTATTTATAATTATTTAAAGATTTTTGATCAATTTATGCATTTTTCATCAGTTTTCAATTCCAACATAATCATTCTTTAATATGAATTTCAGTATATACTATCTTATTTTTCCCTTCTTGTAAATAAAATCAAATCAGTTAATTTTATGAATGAAATAAATTCTAAGATATCATCTGGAGGTGCCAAAGATTTTGGAGGGATAAAACAAGAGTAGAGGCCATGTAACTCAGAGGTACACTATGTGTACTAGTGTTTAATACACATTTAATTAACTCAATGCATGTTCATTTATTACATTTGGTGAATTTAGTTATACATCTTGTGTTCATCGGTCTATCATGGCACATAGTCCGTTGAAGTACACACCAGGTAACACCCGTGCTTGATGTGTAGTCCCTCAGTCACATATAGGCCACGTATCCTCTTAAACAACTTATATGACTGTTGAATATGTTACTTAGAGACTACACGATGTGTAGCTCTTGTACATGTCTTGTATTCCAATATTTTCCATGGCACGGTTACACGTTGAGTACCTAGGTGTGTGTCATGGATAGACAGTGAAAATAATATACATCGGGTAGCTTTAATGTAGACACTGTTTACTTTTACCAAATTATACAGAATAAAAAATTTTATTATTATACTTTTAAAACCTTATCAACATGTGTTTTATGTGGACATTAAGTTGATAGTGCACACCACATAATGGATTATGTATATATAAATGTTTAATTAATTTATAGGTAATATTAGGATCTACGTATAATGTATAATACATATTATAGTTATTACTCTACACGAATTAAATCATAACATGATACATAAATAGCATATGTTCTATTTTTTCATTATGTTAATATTACACTATGAAATTACTACATAAGTCATGTATGCCACATGTCACAAGAGTAAACAGTATACAAGTATTATAAACATTGGCTAGATTTCACGGGTACTCACCATGTTTCCTCCAAGGTAAACTTTTGTACATAGTAAATTTTAAATAAATTAATTTAATTTGTCTAAAATTATGTTCGATTATAATCATAAGAAAATTTGGATGAAAATTAAGATAAAATAATATATTAATTAAAGAATATAAATAATTTATTCGAGCACAATTTTTCTTTAAAAACAATGATTAGAATTAAATGTTAATTTTATTTAATATTTAATTTTTTGCATACATTTGGATGATCGTGAGGCTAGACTAGAAAGTTTTATGTGTTTGGTTTTATTTAAATTATAATTAAATTAAATTTTTGGTCTGGATGTCATAACTCCTCTCCTTATTTAAGGCTTTTGTGCCCATGGTTTATTTTATTAACTAACCTAACCAATCCTTTGGTTCCCCTCATCTTCCTATGAGTAAAAGTAAATATAATGGATAGAGTTTCCAAGCTAGTGGAGGTGGTAAAAGTTTTAGCCAATGACAACCCAATCCAAGAGATATACATAGGTGAATAGGTGGAAAGCTGCAACACGGACCATAAATGGATCAAAGTGATTTTCCAAAAGTTCAATGGTTAGTTTATTATCCTCTATATAAACTAATAATTAGAAATATATCATTATCATACAGCTTTATTATTTTATTTCTATTAATCTACATGGTTATTTCAATAATCTTGTCATATCGCGATCACAAGAATTAATTAATTAATAAAAATGGAAGATATAACTAAAATAAATTGGATTATGTGTAAATGTTATCTAAAAAATGGTTAATCACTTAATTAAATCCACTTAATGTTAAAAAACATGTAATAAAGATAATAATTGTAAATTTACACATAAAAGATAAAATCCATGAATTATATACATTAAGATGGTATAGCCTCCCACTACATCAGTTAAAATCGAACCATAGTTCAAAGTGATTGACCAACCAAAGTTGGGGTGATTTAAATTACTAGGGAATTATAAATTGAAGTTTTTGGTTGAATTAACTTAGTTCACATCAATGTTTGAATTCCAAATAAATACATGGTGTAACTAAGAGTAAATGTTTTAGGAAATATAATTTCAAGATTTCTGGATTGGGGGTCCAATCAACTGATCAAGAAACTGTGAGTTCATGCATTCTGTATTTTAAATTCCTACCTAAAACCTTTCGAATTTCTTGACCATCTAAAGTAGGGGTGATGAGAAGAGTAATATGTATCTTTTTCACTATAATGTAAAAGAAATAGTATATTCTATAGCCAATTGTGAGGGCTACTGGTTTTCAATGTAATAGTGGGAGATTAATAAATATAATATTTATTCATTTGTCTGAATTTTATCTAATAATTAACTAAAACTCTACACATATTATTTGTCGAAACAATAATTAAATTAACTCAAACATATCACTATGATACATAATTTATAAGTATAAGCTTGTCTTTGGCACAAATTTACAATAATGGTTAAGGCACTTGTGTGTTATCCAACACTATGAAAGGAAATCATATGTGTTGAAAGTACATATTATTGATGTGCCTGGTAATGATTCAAGGGATGAGAAACATTTGAATGATTCTAAATATGTTTGGTGTTTCATTCTATCATCCATGTACAATTAACTTTTAAAGCTACATGAGGACCTGGATGTGCATAACATGATGTCTCACCTTCGGGATCTCTATTAAGAAAAGGAGAGATAAGAGATATATGAGATCTCTAATGTTCTATTTACATCTAATATTCATGAATCAGTTATGGATTTTACTTATGTAGTAAATATTATTAGCTACATTAAATTCTTTGATATAATAGGTATTAAATTTTTAGATGAGTTGTTCACAAATCACAAACTTTCCTTACTACTTAAGTCCTTCTATAGATGTATAGCTAATTATAATATGAGAACTAATGAGAAGGTTATTTCCTAAATTCTTATTCTAATTCACTAAGAGGATAAGGGCATGGTGCGTGACAAACCTGCAGTCCTTATGATGAATAAGAAAATGAATAACAAGGAAAAGGTTCTCAATACTCACAACAAGCCTAAAGCTCTAGATCACCATTCTTCCAAGAAAAGAATGATCTCGAGGCAGGGAAAGGAAATGGAGGGAGTGTTTATTTCATGTGGAAAGAATGTCCACATGAAGAGACATTACACCCAGAAGAAAGGGGAAGTTAATGGTGTGTTTTTTATTGAGTGTAATATTTCAATTTCTACACATTGGTTATTTGATACAGCTTTTGGTCCTCGTATCTATATAAAAATATAGTAACCAAGTATATTTTAAAATTTTCTAGAGGATAGGTTGATTTGTGAGCTACTAATGGTGTGAGTTTGGATTCTCTATCCATTGATTACAACCACCTTTCATTTCCAATAGGAATGATATTGGTTTAATGTGATTTTTATTTACATAGAAAATAATTTCTATATCATAACTATATGTAGATGGTTTTATTTTGAAATTTGGAAATAAAATTTGTTTCTTTTATAAAACAATATATGTTTTCATTTTCTTCACTTAAATAGTGGAGTTTATGTTTTAAATTATTGAAACATAGTATTGGTAATAGGTAATGAATCATTTTCACACAACTCATATAACACCTAGCTATAGCATCGCTGTCTTGGTCCTGTAAACAAGAATCGTTTGAAAAAGCTCAATCAAGAAGATTATTTAGACCCATTTAAGATAGACCCACTATAAAGATTTCATGCTTGTGTATAAAGAAAAATAATCAAATATCCATTCGATAGATAGGGTGAAAGGGACAGGTATCTTTTAGGATTTGTACACATGGATGTGTGTCGACCATTCCAAGTATAATTAAGAGATGGATATTCTTACTTCAAAACTTTTATTGATAACCTGAGTAGATATTGTTATGTCTACTTGATTAGGTATAATTCCAAGACCTTTGAGAAATTAAAAGAGTTCAATAATGAAGTAGAATATCAACATGGAGATAAGACAAAGAATCTTTGATTGGATTGAGATGGTGAATATATTAACTATTATTCCAATAAATTTCTATGGGAGTTTGGGATTATGTATCCACTAACTCTACCATACACATCGCAGAGTAATATTTTTAGTGAAAGGAGGAAACATTACTTTGTTAGATATGGTAAGGTTAATCATGATTCATGTAGATTTTCAAATATCCTTTGGGGATTTGCATTAAAAACTACGAAATATAAATTAAACTGATTACAAACTATGTTAGAAAATATAATTCCTTTTGAGTTATGTAGTGAAAATAAAAAAACTCACATACACATGTATGGGGTTGTAAGGAATTTTTTAAGGCCTTCTTTGGAAACAAACCATCACAAAATGAAATAAAGTGTGTTTTTATAAGGTATCCTAAGAAAATAAAGAGATATTACCTATAAAATACCTCATATAAGAAATTGATTATCACCAAATAAGTATTATTTCTTGAGAGGGATAATATTATCTAAAATGATATTGAGAGTAAGATTGACTTCAATGAAGTTGATGTTCAAGATACATAAGAGTCGGTAGAGGAATAGATTTCATTGATCCCTCTGGAAGATGTAGTTCTTGAAACCCAGGTGTTACGTATGAGTACTAGATAGCTAAGACAAATAGATAGATATGGTTTTATAGTCACCAAATATGGTGACTCGTTATTGTTTGAAAATTATGAACTTATCTCCAAAAAAGAGGCAGTAGAGAGATTAGAAGAAGCAGTACAGAAAGAAGTTGTGGATTCTGAAATGGATTCCATGTATTAGAAATAATTTTTGGTTCTAGTTAATGTTCCTATTATGGTAAATCCCATAGGCTGAAAATAGTTTTTCAGGATAATACTAAAAATGGAATTAATATTAATACCCATAAAGAAAGACTAGTGTATAAAGGGTTTAAATAATGTGAACGAATTCAACATGATGAAAACATTTCACTACTTTCCATGTTTAAATCAATTAGAATTATACTTTCTATAACAACTTACCATGATAATGAAATTTAGAATATGTATGTCAAAACTAATTTCCTTAATGGTTACCATAAAAAAGATGTCTATACGACACAACCAGAAGGGTTTGTAACACTTGGTGATGCTAAATAGATTTCAAGTTGAAGAGATCTATTTATGGATTGAATCAATCATCCAGGTCCAAGAACATTCAATTTTATAAAGCAATAAAATAATTTGGTTTTATTAAGAATAAATGTGATTCATGGGTTTGCAAGAGGTATAGTGGTAATATGGCCATTATTTTAGTCGTATATAATGATTCCATATTAATTATTATAAACGATATACCATTCATACAATCAATTGGGGATGAGTTAAAAATTTTCTTCTCAATGAAGGAATTAGTTGAATATTCCTATATTCTAGGGATTAAAATAATTCATGATAAATATAATAGGATACTATGAATAATTTAAAGTAAAAAAATTCAAAAGATGCAAAATATACTTAGCATGGAACAATACAAGAGGTTGTTGGTTCAAGGGTCACATGGTATATATCTCTCTAAGAAAATTTGTCCTTAGATAAAATAGGAGAAAGAGATAATAAGTAAGATCCTGTATGCTTCAGTGATATGATCAATCATATATTCCAAGTTATATACTAGACTTTATTTTTCCTATGTATTAGTCATGGTTGGAAGATATCAATACGATCCAAGAGAACAACATTGGTCTGTTGTTAAGGATATCTTTAATTATATAAGAATAAATAAGGATATGTTCCTAGGGTATAGAGGAGATGAGTATTTATCATTAGGGGTTATATTAATGATTGTTTTCAAATAGGTTAAAATGATTTGAAGTTGAATCTAGGATATATTTTTTGTCTCAATAGGGGAGCATTAAGCTTGAACAGTTCAAAGCATCTAGTTGTTGTTGATTCTATAGTAGAGTCTGATTATATAGCAGTTTATAATGTATCCACAGAACTCTTTTGGATATGAAAATTTTTCCAGGATATTTTTGTGGTACCTAGCAGTAAGGAACCTATCACATTTTAATGTGATAATACTACAACAGTGGATATTTCCAGAGTTCCAAGGCCATACCAATAGACAAAGTACATGTTATAGAAGTATCATCTATGGAAGGATTTCTCTCAGAGGGTGAAGTTATAGTAAGTATATTTCCCAATGAATAATATATGTTGGACCTCTCTAATAAATAAAAACCTTATTAGATTAATGAGTATCCCATGAGAGCCAGTGGACTGAAGGTTCTTAGTAGTTGGTTCTAGTAAAACTGGTAGTTTGTTGGAGTTGGTGCCCTAGAAACAACATATGTGTTTTTTATTATAACATGTATTCATTTTTTATTATTAATATACTCATTATCACATCATGGTTGTTTATATACATCACCTAGTGTGTTATAATATCCTAAGAGCAGCTATTACACTAAAAGGTTATAGTAGTTCCCCATCATTGATGTTAAAATAGATGTTCTAAGACATTATTATTAAATATATATAATGTAGTTGGATAAAATCATTTTAGGGACATAAATAATGCATCTTATGAGGGGTGTAGACTCATTGAAATTTGAGGCACCATCAAATAGTGTATTCCCTCGGTAATATACTGTGTCAGATATTATGAGAACAAGACCCGCTAGTAGGAAATCTACATTTATATGTGTCATTGGATGTTATTATCTATAGATGTGTGTATTAATCCAGATACTTTAGGATTATTGTTAATGAGTTTTATAAGCCACATAATTTTATGAATTTATGAAAATCATGATGTATTATTTCCACAGAAAGGAAGGATACAGTGGGGGTGTCATGGGTAATATCTCATTAATGAATAATGAAAGAAAGGATTTGTAACTTCTGCTCTTTAATAGAAGTTTATATCTTATACCCTTTGATTGAAATTATATAGCCTAAATAAATCTGTCATCATGGTGATCTATATCAAAGTTTGATTTCCAAAAATTTAGGGAAAGTGACATCAAGCACGTAGTTTTATGGAACCAGCATGAAACCTTATTGATTATAGATATCATGATAAAGGTAATATATTAAATAGTAATAATCTATATGAGGTATTATTTCATTAAGATATTAACTTCTTCCTCTATGGGTACCCTGGCATATTTCCATATACTAGCCTAGAACTTTGTGATTCGTTTCCCAATTCCACTGAGAAAGAGGCCCAAAAGGTCAAAAACTAAGTGTATAGAGAATCTCAACTAAGTAATATTATTATTTATTAATTAAAAAGGTGAATAAATATAATTCTCACACATGGTTATATAATTATTCATGTTTTCTTGATTGCATATATTTTTTCATTGGTTATTTGAGAGAATATAATGTGGGTGGAATATTTAATAAATATTTAATTTCTATATAATTAATATAATATTTATTTATTTATTGGTGAATTATTATGTGATTTTTATTTATTGAATAAATAGTTATTATTCAAGGCTTATTTAACATTATGGAGGAATGGAATGATAATTTTAGTGGTCTAATAATAAATAATATATATATTGAATATTATTTGAATAAATAATATTTTAATATGAAAGCATAGAGCATGTTAAGAAATAATAATAATAATAATATTACTATTATTATTATAATTAAATATATGAGGTTTTACAGGGATTAGGAAAATAATAAGGTTGCATGTTAAATTATTATTTTCTATCCATAGCGGTATATAAACCCAATTATATTATTTTCATATAAGATCCAATTGATTTTTGTTGTACAGAATGAGATCTGGAGGGAATCCTTTCAAGTCCCCATAGAGCTCCCTCTCCATGAATTATTTCATGAATGGAGAGTGAACCTCCTAGACCACCACTTTCAATTATAGATATATCAAGGAGATCCATTCCATGAATGGGTTTTAGGTCTATCAAAGGTGAATGACGCAGGTGATAGGATCTAGTGTTCTATCACCTAGATATTCCTATGGCAATGTTCGGAGGTTCATAGAACACGTGTAGAACACCAATGGAGGGAATATACTCTTGATTCCTACAATGCAATAATAGTATGATATAAAGATGTTTTATGATCGATGAATGAAGAAAGAATTTATCACAAGTTAATTCTTCAATTTTGTAATTTTATTATAAATAAAATGTAATGATTTTATTCTTTGGTTCCCATGTTTTCTATTGCATATATTTTTTAATTCAATTCCATTGATCATGGAATTTATTGTCATTTAAATATCTAATAAATCACTGATCTCGATAAAAATAAATATTGGGCATGCTCCATCTAACGCTTCTATTACACCTAGAACCTATATATACTGATAATGATAAAGGGTTCATATATTTAATGTATTGGAAATAGTTTTTATGGTGTTTTACCCTATATGTGTTTGACATCATTCTACTCATCTGAACCAAGATATTTTTTCTTTCAATAATAGATCATGTGGGCATATGTAGAGATGCTCCTTGATGATGACTATTAATCCCCACTTAAAAGGGATATAGAGTGACCATAATAGAATGGTATAGTCATATAATTCCTTAGGTGATAAAAACCTTGTTGTTAGTTAAGGTACTGGTTATGGAAAAAATATGTTCGGTTGTTTAAAGTATTAAAAACAACCTGTATGGTATTTTCCCTAATAACTTCTTAGTGTAATTATATATAACTAAACTGTATGACTATGATTTTATATGATACGAGTCACCTAGGATAATGTTTTCAGACACATATAGATGATATCAATATTCTCAGGGGGTATTCCCATATGTTGATGCCCAATTAAGATCAATTCCCCTGCAGGATGATGTGTTGTCACGTGATGTTGGTATATGAAAGTGATAACCCTAGGTGGTCTGGAACATAATTTTTTGGGTTATGTTTTATATGGGAAAATATATGTTCCTCATCATCAAAATCATTTATTTATTTATTGGGAGAAGGAAAGTATGGGGAAAAGCAAGGGAAAAATGAAGTGGAGCTAGGGGAGAAAATAGTGCAAACCAAGGGCATCCCCTCCAATGATGTTAACACCCTCAGGATCCAAAAAGGCCATATCATATAAGAAAGAAACACTGTAGTTATGAGCCACTAGAGAGGCTAGATGACATTCCACTTTATTCCCCTCTCACCATGTGTGAACCATTTGAATGTTGGAGGATAGCATGCCACGACATTTTCTGATGATATAGGAAATCAGCCAAGGAGTAGCCCTGATGCCTTGAAGGGAATTGATGAGGATAAGGGAGTCGGTTTCAGCTTTAGAAATGGATATGTTCCCCTAGTGGCAAATGGAAAGACCAGTGGAGAGGTTAATAGACTCTTCCTCAAGAGAAGAGTCACAGCGAAAATGAGTAGTGAACACTAAGATAACTGAGCCTACGTTGTCATGGAAAACCCCTCCTCCTTTCATGACCCCTAATATATAGGATCCATCTGTATTAAGCTTTAATCATGTGGTAGGAGGAAGCTATCAGATCTATTTTCCTTCATAAAAGAGCCACCGGGATGAGAGGCTTGGATGATGGAAGTAAGCAGACAGAGGGATGGGTTATCCTGCCATTTTTTTGAGAGACTAGCAAGGTCAATGAGGTGGTATCAGACTCTATTTATGATGCCTCTTGTTGTGGATTATATCCCCTCATACATTTATTTATTCCTAGTCTTCCATGAGCACCAATATCCAGCGCGAAAAATTATAGAACACGCCATTTTCTCCGGATCCCTATCATCTGAGCCATAGAACCAGTAGGTAGGAAACAGCTCTTTTCGTAGGTTGCTGGATGAGAAGGTAGTCAAGCACCCAAAGAAGGACCAGACTATTCATGCCCATTCACCATCAAATAATATGTGGGCCACACTTTCCTCTTTGTGGTTGGCACAACAAGAGCATTGGGAAACCATGTTGATCATGCATCTTTGAATGCTCTCATTTATGGGGATCGCATTTTTCCTAATCCTCCATGTATGAAAGTTGAATTTTTTGGGAATTTCTTTCAAACGGACTTTGTTTCAACAATTAGTTTTCCCCTTGAGAGAAATATAATTGCAGTAATCCTTTGGAGAGAAGTCCCCCAAGGAGGAAGGAGAAAACAAACACGTATCTATATCAGTGTTGAACTCAATAAAGTTAAAGGTGGATTGTTGATCTTCATTCAACGCTGCCCCAATGAATTCTTGGTAATTACTCTCATCCCGGAATGAAATGTTGGTTTCTAGGCATACAGGAAATATGAGCATCGTGCCAGCCCTATTTTGATGCCATAAGGACATATCCCCCTCTCCATTAATCCAGTAGGTGTGGGTATGTAGGGCTATAAATGGATGTATAATAGTAAACATGATGGGAGACGTGTAGCTATCCTGCATCTCCAGCAAATCTGCGCAACCTTTGTACATCACCCTGCCCAAAAGTGAGTATAATTCATTGATTTCCCAGGCCAAATTTACATTCTTATAGAGGAGAGTGTTCGCGAGGCATTGAACATTAATTCCACATTCTTGAATGGGAATACTTGTCTTCACCCAAGACACCCAATGGTGTTTTCCTTCATGGGGAGAATCCCAGATGAAACAGGACAAAATGTTGTCAATATTGCAGATGAATTTTTTCAGTACTTTGATAGAAAAGAGGGCATGGATAGGAGAGGCCAGAAGAATTCTATTAACCAGTGCAATTTTACCCCCGAATGAAATAAATATGTTCTTCCAATTGGGGAAACGGTCGGTGATCTTATTGGAGATGTGATCGAAGTCGTGAATTCAGAGTCTGTTGGAAGATATGAGAGCCCCAAGATATTACATGAGTAGATTATTTAGCTTATGATATCAATTCATGAGATGTGTTATTGGGTATATGTTATAGGTTTTAGGATTCATTTACATTTCAGGATGAAAAGAAACTAAGGTAATCTTGGTATCAAGGTTTTGTTTTGATTATAAATATTGATTATATTATAATTTATATTATTTTATATTAATTTTACAAATGAGATAGTGTATTTTGATAATAATTGTTGACATATTGGATTTGTATAACATGATTAGAATCTTTTTGTCTTGTAATTATACAATGATGGAGGGTGATCATGTGGTAGGTCATGGATTTGGTGAAATGATCAATTTTTATGTGGAGGCTTGATGGTGGTTCAGTTAGATGAGAATGATGTGCAATAGGAGTGTGATTTGTGGTTAGGAACATGTGCCTATATTTTATTATGTGAGACTCAAAAGAGAATCAGTTAGGATATGTGATTGTTTGGTATAGGAGAATACACCCAATTATTTTGTTTGAGATAATGGTGATATATATTGGTTATGTGTGGTTCTTATTAAGTTGTGGATCAGTGAGTTTCCATGTGTGATAATAGTACCAATGAATGCGGTGAATCAATATGGTATTGGTTTCCAAGATTTTTTTGAATTGAGAGATGTCCCTCAGAGGTAAGAGGTGACATCATAGATGAATCAGGGTACTATGATGCGGTTGACCGGGTGTATACCTTGAAAAGTGTTTTAAAGGATGTATAAGGATGTAACCTTTTGTGTTTGTGCTCTGGGAGCAATGTATAAGTTAATTTGTATGGTTTCAAGTACACCATTGGTAATTTTAGGGTGTTTCCCTCATTCTAAATGGAAATTTTGGTGGGCATATTGGATAAAAGTGCAAGTCAGTAAGGAATGGATGGAATTTGAAATTTCACGGTGGCACGCATGTATGGTGGTGGAGAAATTTTCAATCATTTCATACAATAATATATGGATCCATGGCCATGGAGGATCTAACATCATGTTATTAGGGTTGTGGGTGTGATGAGATTGGTCATTGGATGGTTGGGATGGTAATTGGTTTCTAGGGAGTTGTTGAATTTGATCTTCTTATTCCAATGTCAACTATAATATTTTATATTTTAATATATAATTGGATGGATTATGTAAATAGGAATTAGTCTCATAATTCTTTGTATGTGATTTGAGGTTGAGTAGGGTTGGAGAAGAATCAGTTTTTAGGAGTGAATTATGATAGTGATTTGGTCCAGTTTAGGATTCAATCATGTAATTACACATAAATTCATGTTTTTACTTCATCATGGGTGTTTAAAAGATCTTATTATTTCATTAATAAATATGGAATCATGATCGTATGTTTATATAGCACGCTAGTGGGTGAAGCTAATAATTTTTAAGAAAACTCAAATTGAGGATGTTTGACTGGTGTTTTCAAATGTAAATGGGTGTGGTGATATGAAAAATTCACCAATTATGTCATTTGACCACTGAGATTTCATTTTTGGTAACGATTTCGATGGTGGGGAGTACCTTAGCTTGGAATTTGACTTTATGAGTTAAACCTAACAGTGGGGAGAACCATAGGTCAAGAGATGAATTCTTTGATGAAAATGTGGTTCTTTAGTATAGATGAGTATGGTTAAGTTTCATGTAAGTATTTCAATCATGATTACGATTGGTGGAATATTTTTTTATCAATAATTCACCTAAGTTATCGAAGTTTTATATTAGAAGTTCATTCAGTGTTATAAAGTCGAATATAATGATTTAGATATGAAATGGTGATCAGGATAAGTTAGGTTAATGGTTGAGTTTTTTTTGGGATTCTCGGAGAAGAAACATTTTATAATGGGGATTTTGAAAACCCTTGGCCATTTTATAGCTCATGAATTTTAGAAGATTTTAAAAAGAAATTGAAATGGGTTCCATTAAGAACAAAAGTTAATATCAAGGTTCCATGGGTTTATACATCTTGAGAAGGTGTTCCTAGTTGTGTTTATAGGACCATAGAGTATTTTGGGATCTCAAGTGATCATTAGCAAAATTTCAAATCATCACGTGGAACCTATGGATTTTCCCTAATGAAAATGGCAGAAAAACTACCATGGCGTTGGGTGTTTTGGAATCTTTGTAGCATGTTTACTAGGAGAGGTACCTATGATAAATGGGTAGGGAAAACAATGGTTTTTAGGGGAATGGAATGGTGGAAAATGGAATAAGTTTTTAGGCCTCACTATAGTGCCTAATTATTTTTCACTCGGATTAGTATGACACTTGGGATGCCCAAATGTAGAAAATATAGAGAAAATGCCTTAGTTTGGCGTTTTGGGTGACTATGGTGCCTAATGGGAAATCCCACCACACCAAGGAACCTTGGGGTTGGGTGGTTCACCAATTATTTTGGGTGAGGGACTTCTATGGTTATTATATGTGAAATATTGACTAAGTTTGAGGTATGGTTATGGTCCTTATTATGCCTAGGTCTTTGGTGTGAACCATGGTGTAGGTCATTTCATGGTGCATATCATTTTTTCTACCTATGTTGATAAACTATTTGTGGAATTCCCCTTTTTACCCCAATAAATTTTAATAAAACTCACTCTCTTTATCCTCTCTCTTTAACATGAAGAACAAGGGAGGATCCCTCTCTTCTTCTCCAAAAATACCCCTTGTATGTTGGGTATTATTCCTGTGATTTTTTTAAGATATCCAAAGTGATACTCTCCTCATTTCTTCCTTTTTCTTCTTCACTTATTTATTCTTTTAATTTTGGGTATCCTGTCTTATGGTTTCATTGATGATTCCACATAAACATGGTTGAATCAACCCAATGTGAGGAATCATTTCAATGTAATTGATAAACGATGACCTAATGTAATGAATGCACATTATTTCACATTATTTAGTTGAAGGTATGTCACTATATAAAATTATTTGTACTTTTTTAAAATAAAATGTATTTAGTGATTTAAATGATGTTGTGTGTTATGGATTATTCCCAATATGGCTTCAACATTATTCTATGGACCTTCTACAAGTGGTTAATTATTATTTAAGTGCAACGAGTTCACCTAGTAAGTTATTATGCAATTAATCAAATTTAAATTAAATTGTAAATTTAATTGTAAATTGTTAAATTGGTTATAAATGATTATAATTAATTGAAATTAGTGTTGGAGCTTGAGATAGGTTCTTATGGTTTTGATGTGAGCATGGACTATAGATGGATGATCCATGAATTTATTTTTAAGTGATGATCAAAGGGAATAATTTTCCTATTTAGGTAGGTGTTTCCTTGAGTATAACCATTATGTAAATGTATTTTATTATGTATAAAAGTGGTATGTAGTCCCACCACCAAGGTTGATTTAGCTTTTATTAAAATTAATTGTTTAAAATTAATCTAAAATTCCAATGGACTAAATAATGTTCTAAGGGCCATGATGGACCACTATGCAGTAGATTGATGTCTATGTCACCGATGGTCGGGTTCATAATTATAATTCCATGAATTGTGACACTTGAATCCTAATGGGTGTGAATAAAATGAAATGAAATGAATGGTATATAGCTGACCAAGTGATATGTATCCTTAATGACCTCTAATTAGACTAGATTTTTGGACTTTAGTTTTCAGCTCGAGTAGGACATAGGAGAACCTTTTGATGACTTATATTCTTTTGGGTGGTCAAGATGATTATGGGTGATTGTTCCTCCTACTCTAATATTTGATTACGTGGGTGGGTAGTCACTATCGAGGTTGATGAATCAGTTGAGAGTTAGAACTAACTAAGGTTTAATTGAAAATTGAATGGTATTAAGGATAACTCTCTTATGTTACATTGATATAGTATGGCTTATGAGGCCAATGTAGACATGTTATAATCATGATAGTGACATGGGAAGTTATTTCCACTAAGTGATGAGTGTTGAAAAGAGAGATATGAATGGGATAATGGAACCTGTGTAGGTTTCTATAATAAGAAGATGAATTGATGATATGGTTCAGTGATGATTATAGGTCATGTTTTTGATAGGCTGATATTATTTATGTGATATTGTTTGGGTGGATAATCAACCCTTATGAGTTATCCTTCATGAGATGATTGGGGTGGGATTCACAACCCACCAATATGTATATAGATACAGGGCATTAATTAGATATTATCCATGGATCTAGACTTAATTCGATATATTACGTGATGTATTTCTGGGTACTGTGTAGATACACTCCTAAGTTATTGAAGGAATTTCTTTCCTGGAAAGGTGTGAATACACCCCTAAGTCACCATATGACTTTCTTTCCTGGTACAGTGTAGATACAAAACTAAGTATCAGAATGAAATGATATATTGGTAGGGTTTGGATACACCCTTGAGTATATAGACAATTTTATTTCCTGAAAAGGAGTGGATATTCCCTAAGATTCAGCACGTATTTCTTTCTTGTAAGGGTGAAAATACACCCTTGAATTTTTTAATAACATTTTTTCCTAATAGGTTATAGATACGCCGCTTATTTTATTCAATATTTTCTCTCTTCATAGGGTGTTGATATAACCATGAGTTTTTATATGATATTCTTTCCAAGGATATTAGTATTTTCACTTGGGTTTCAGATGATTTTATATGTTTAAATACACTATAGAACAGGTTGAAATAGGTATATTCAACCATTGGTGTGACATTAGAAACATACGATCAAAAATAGAAATTTATTTATGATTACATAGTGTTTTTTATTTATATTCAAAGCATTCCACAAGTGATGAACTAATTTACTGGTTTTGTAGGAGACTGAGTAACTGGTTCTCAAATAAGTTATAATAATACCCTACTCAAATGTCTCATGTTAGGAAAAGGTCTAGGATTTTATCATTAATTTGGATATATTGGATGGAGGTAGGGTGTGGATGATGTGTGTCTAATGTATAGTAGTAAATAATCTTCCTTTTATTGTTTATTTAATTTTTATTATGATTGGTGAGGTTTGGGATCATTAGTTCTATACTGGAATCTCTGTGATTCTGTATGTCTTCTTTCTTCAGCATGACATTTTTTATGGTATTTTTATTTTTTATTATTAAAAATAATTTTATAATTTACTAATTTTCATGAAGTTTCTTATTTATTTTTGTCTGTTACTGTGAACTCTGATTTGAGGGTATGGTATACCCATGTAACACCCTAGAACCCCACTACTAGTTAGAAAACATTGAAATATGGGGATATATGAATGAGGTCATGTAGTGACTCCTCCAGCTTAGGCATTACTCAGTAGTCATGAACTAGGGGGATTTTACCGTTCCGATCATAGTATATCCCACTACGACACATAACACTAGAATAGAATTGAACATTATTAAAATATATGAAAATAAAAAATGAATAGATATTATACCCACATCAACAACACAATAAAATAATTTTCATTCCTACCTACAAAATAGGAATTTAAAACATCAACCTTGAGAAACATTGAAATAGATAACTGGAAATTCCATGAATAACCCCATGGAAATCAAACTGTATTGTCCTAAACCAAAATATTTGTGTCAAAAAAACATGTATGGACTAATAAAATGGTTTCCCATCGTGATATAGGCCATCCAAAAATGGGTATTTTGGCCCACAAAAATGCCAAAAAAAAAGTTCTTCACCATTGAACACCCTAATAAATCTATGAAAACTAATAATTCACAAAAAAAACACTAAGTAAAGGATTAATGGAACTTGATCCATTAAAAAATAAAAGTACCATTCCTTAAACCTTATTTCCTTATGAAATGATGGATATCACCACACTTAGAATCTAATAATTGAGGAAAATAGCTCATGTAAAACCCCTTAATTAGCCTTATGATGGTTTACAAAAATTAACAATTTTATCCCACTTATTATATTTATTTCCTACTTCACCTAAAAAATCCCAACTTCTTAAAATATTAAGGAGGAACATCCCATACACTCATACAAAATCGGTTCTTGTACACATATAATTACCTAGGGGGATATTAAAATACCGCCTACCATTTTTAGATTTATTCCACCTTTTAGAAAAGTAAAACTTTCATCCAAGGACATATGGTCTGTGATAACCATCAAAAGTTTATAAATCATCCTAAAGATCCACCAATTTAATTATAAAGAATAAAAAATTAATTTTGATAATTAATCCAAAATGGAAGGTTATCTAAAACCTTCAATAGGTTGAGTAACCTCATCCAAACTGCATGTGATGGTAGGAAAATGACTCTTAGCACATCCCTAAGCTCATTAAAAAAAATATTGATCCTCAACATAAATTCAATAAAAAAATTTATTCTGCTTTACTAAAACATAAAGAATATACAAGGTAGTATGAGAGAAAAAATTATTATTTTCATTAATTAATTCAATGTTTATAAAACACCCATTTTCATATATTATGAGAATTTACAAAATAATTAGTAACTAAAGATATTTGGGAACTTTTTTATAAAAAGATAATAGCTTCTTAATTTTTTTGGATTTAATTAATATTCTATGTTTATTTAAGATGGCATGGCTTATTATTATTATTATTTGTTTTTAAACTTAGACTATGAAGATTATCTATACCATGTAATATTAACAAATAATATAGCCTAGATATATAAGAATTAACTCCAACCATGTATGAATAGATAAAGTTTTACAAATGGTGTATAAGAGTAACTCATCCAATATATAAACTATGTAATATTTTCATACATTGATACAAATTTAGAAGAGTGTCCCCATTATATATGAGCAGATGGAAAATATTTATTCTTGCATATGATTAACTAGAATTTACATAGGATTAAACCCACAATTAGGGAAACTACATAATATTATCTCAAGTAATAATGATTCTATATAAGGAATTTTATTTCTAAATGAGAAATAAAGTAATAGGTCATGTAATGATTGATTAAATAGATAATCATGGAGACTAGTTATAATAAAACTGAATCTATGTAAAAATATTTGAAAGTTATTTATAATTAAATCAAAATAATAAATTGATATATATAATTAAAATACAAATATGTAATATAAATTGAGGCTCGTGTAAGTTTTTCACTTGCATAAATTTGACAAGACAACTATAGGGAAGGAAGAGGAGAAGCTTGGGTTCCAAATTATGAAGGAGATCCTCATGGCTTGTATGCAAGAGCCCTTGGTGATAAAGAAACATTAATATTTAATTATCTAAATAAATCAGTAAATCCTCAAAAAATGAGGTCATAAGGAAGCTCTTATTTTAAATAAAATGATAGGGAATAGTGGGTGATGAAATTCATGGAACTAGATGCTTACTAATGAAGGAAGGTTGTTGGAGGATGACTATAAAATGGTGGAGTCTATTGTAGTTAGCGTACCCCACTAGGGATTATTTTCTTTTACCTTCCTTTATTTTTCATTCATTCTATTTTTAATATAATTTGGTGTTTTTTTTATTTCTTTCATGAAAACTAATCTCCATGATCATGGAGAGCTAACCATAGGGTTGCTTTTGGATATGTACTATTATTTTTTTGAGTCCATAAGACACAAAATTCATTATGATGTTCAAAATGTTAGGACTTAGGTATTTTCAATGATTTTGGGTTGGTGATAGTTCCTACCATTCTTGTTTAATAATTTTTTTATTATCCCTCTATATAATAATTTTCCCTTCATCCACTTAGTTTTTTGTATATGATGGAACCTAATGGATGAGTGATGAGTGGGCGTGATTGCATTTAAGGGGGGAAGTATGATATTCTATTGATTAAGGGGTTTTTTAATTTTTATCTTATGAGGTGGTGGATGTAAAATACCCTTGAGGATCCTTTAGTGTCATGTGAATTCAAAATATCAAAAGTATAGTGAGTAATTTTTATGCAAACAATGGAAGGTGAACCTTGAGTATGATGAGATAAATTTTATGTGGTGGTGAAGGAAATATATGGTACTTATACTAGGAGTATCATCTTCCTTTTTAAACTTTATGTTTGAGTCTATATGAATTTTCATCATTTTATTTTTTTCATTACATTACCCCCCCCCCCCATTTTCATTTTATTTATAAATAAAAATAGTTAAAATAATAATACATGAATAGGACATTGAGTTCTTAATGAGGTTCCTTAAGATAAAAACTTTTGTTCAACGACCTGGCTTGAGATTAAAAAATACTATTTTTACAACCCCTTCACAATTAGATCTATAAGAATTTTACATTATTTTTAGGGTGCTAGGAAAATTTTTTCATTATTCATTATTACATCGTAAATACCCATTTCCTGTTTTCCTTCATTTTTTCAATCAAATATATCCATGATATATTAATATTCACATTAATCTTATGAATATTCTAATTATTTAAATGTGAAATAAGAATTTAATGATCAAATAAGTTCCCATTTGTTGGATCCTAGAGATGGGTTGTTGAATAAAAATACAAAATTGGAATAATTAAAATTAATCCTCCAAACTATTAAGGATCAATTGTTGGAATAGAAATTACCTAAATTGGTAGATTGATAAGAAGTATCCCCACTAATATTTCATGTTGTGGAACAAGAGGGTTCCAATAAGGATTTAATGGAATATGTACATTCATACATGTCCCTATAACTTCCAAAAAAAGAGACTGATGTTGATATTCATGTTGATGTTATTTTGGGATATCAATAATCCTTAGATGCATTTCAGGGTGATTTTGTATGACATGTAATTCCAAGAGATCCTCCCATATTGAAGAATAAAAATAATCACAACTTTACCTCTCTCTAGATATTAATGAATATACCACTAAGTTAGTGAAAATTGAAGAATGGATTGAAAAGATTGAGAAACTAACTCTTCTTATAACTACATTACTCCAAACGACATTTTTTAAATAATAATAGATCATAGTTAGTCCAATTCAAGTAGATAGTATTTTATTAAACACATTTATATAAAATTTTATTGACAATGAATTGATTAATAAATCCCATGATTTTGAACTTATAGGTTAATCCAATTATTAAACTACCCTTGAGAGTGGTAATGAGTAAGATACACCTAGTGAGAAATGAATTGATAAGTAAAAGGAGCAGAATAAGAAGCTTGGGTTGAGGAAACTAAATATTTGAACTTGTCTGCCTTAATCCACAAAGGTAATGTCGATAAGTAAGAGAATTTGGAGACTGAGTGTTAAATAGTACATGATAACCTTAGTTTCAATGATAAGTCTATATATATTTAGTTGATGGAGTGGTATTCTTGTTTGAGCACTAGAAAAAAGAAAAATGTGATCAAATCAATCCAAGAAACCCCATCCCCTTCAGATAAAGAATGATCTATTACAACTACCTAGTTGTAATAAATATTACAAAATCACTAACTGAGGATGAACCAATATCCCTTCCCTTTCTCTCTTTATTATTATTTTTTATTCTAATTAATAAATTAATTATACTATTTATGTTTTATTGGTATTGTTTTTAGATGTGTCAGTGAGAATTCTTTATTTTAACCCATCTTTCACTGGAGAATAAACACCAAGTTTTTATTTCTCTAAATCATTTATTATTTATTTTCCTAAGTTGTAATTGTTTGTTCTTTATTGAATGATAATGACATTCAAGTTTGTGGGAGATTGTATAATTTTATATTAAGAACGTACATGGTTGTTTTGATTTTAATTTTTGGTGTGTTTTAAAATGAAAAATAATAAAAATATTTGAGAATTAATACTATCTTTCTTGGTGATAATTCCTTTTCATTTTTGAGGAAATTTATGATTTTAAAATCATGAATTTTAATGGAAGATGATGTGATTTATCCTACTATTTTCATATATTTTAACATCTGTGAGTAAAATTGATCCCAAAAACTAACTAATCAATATTTTTATCTCATAACCAATAATCATTTTAAAAATCATAGAAAAATTATTCCTTTGAAAAAATTTCAAGAGAATCTCAAGACATATATCAAACTAGAACTTGACTTGATTGTTGTTTAAATATATATAAGTAAAGAGTGCTAAGTATAATTAAGGCCATTATTAATTGAAAATTAACTATAAAAACCATTTTAATACCACCTTTACAATGTACCCCATTTAATATTTAGAGACCATGAAATTTCTTTTAGGTAATCTTCATTATAGGCCTATATGTCCCTTCCTACCCATATCTTATTTAGTTTAATTTTATATTTTTATCTCAGTGGGGGGGATCAGGCTAAATATTGGGAGGAATTTATATTTTTTGGGTAGAATATGATGATACTTTTCATTGGTTATGGGAAGTGTATTCACAAGGAAAATATTTAATTTTAAATGTTGTTGCCTTCATAATCTCGAAGAAAAAACTGTGTGTATAAAAAACTATACATAAAAAATAAAAAATGAAGGGGAAAAATATTCATGATAATAGAGTTAAGGGGATTTTTTCATAACACCCTAAATATTTAGTTTAAAATAATACTATGCTCGATAACCTGCTTAATGAGCCACATCGATCTTTAAGCGAACTATGATATACTATAAAAATATTATTATTCAAATGTAACTATTATAACATAGTAGTCAAATTAGTGAATGAATAGGAATAATAAAATTATTAAAAATATTTATAATGGTTTTCTATAATGAAAAATTATTTATTAATTCATAATATATAAGTACTCATTTTTTCAAAAATTCAATTAATGCTTCAAAAATATGTTTTCTTAAAAATGGTTTTTATTGATTTTTGTGAGAGAATACTATAATTAATTTCTTAATCTTATATAAATTTTATTTAATGAAAAATAAAAAAAATTAAATAATCATATCATGTTATCTTAGAGTGAAAGTTTTATATTTTTCTAAAGAGATTAATTTTATAGTGAATAGTGAAAAATACTAATTTGAAAGAAAATTATCTTTTCTATTTAAGTATTTAAAAATTATAATTTTTTTGAATTGATTTTAAAAATTCATTAGTTTATTTAAATTAAAAAAAATACATATAATTCTATTAAAATCTATATTATGCTTAATTTTGGTATAAAAATATTTTTATACCTTAAAATTCATTTTTATGGAAATCTATTTTTCATCTTTTTTTATAATTTTATTTTAAAAGTAATTTCGTCCACATAAATGGATTGAATTGTATGAAATTAATTACATATTTTGAATCAACATGTAAAAATTTAGTAAATAGTTCAACTTTTTATTCAATATTAATAGTAGTCGTGGTAAATATTTGTCATCTCAATAATGGTAAATCAGGTAATTAAGGTTAAAAATAAGGTGGTAAGGATTTAAAATATATATAACACCAACCTTATTTCTATTATATGATTTTATTTTGATTATACCAATAAAATATTCAAAAAAAATTAATTTTGGTTCCATTTATCCTTAAAAAATACCATTATATTATTTTTTAAGTAAATTATAAATACAAAATGTCAATTTATTTATTTTGATAACTACAATATTTTTTCACATGGATAAAATGAGGCTATGTTCAATTGTAAGTGTTTATTTTAAATATTAGTGATTTTTTTATCATGGTGATTTATTTTAAATTTTTAGTGACGAAATAATTACCTTAAAATATTACATAAATCTAACACAATGCTTCTAAAAGTAGTATAAAAATCAAGTAAATGATTTTAAAAACATATGAAGTAATATTTTTTTTGTTTAATTTATGGTGTTCTGGGATTTTTTTATAAATATAATTTATTTATGATTTTTTAAATTTTGAAATTCAAACTAAAATACTATATTGATATTTTTAGAAGTCAAATTATATGAATAGTCCTCAAAATGTCTTTAGTAGTATTTTTAGTTAAATAATATATTATTAAAAGGTTTCAAATTAATTAAAATATTAAATTTTAAAAATTAAAGAGTATATGGTCTAAAATATCAACCATTTTCCATTTATAGGTCCCTTTTCCATACATTTTAACTTTCTTGACACCTAAAGAGTAAAAAAATTGATATCAAGGTAATCATCAAAAGGGTTAACGGTTGGTAAAAACTAAGATGTAAAGGTTAAAACATCACATAAACATGTATAAATTTTTTTTTTATGAGAAAATTTCAACTCATACTCATCCTATATTCTAAATAAATCAATAATTTCCACTTGAACATGAAAATTAATTTATTATAGTTTAATACTTTATGTAATTCCAAGGGTGCCCCTCTCAACTCTTATATATGGTCATGGGCCATCCACTCTTCATAACACTTCTAGAGCCATATAGCTGAATCAAAACCAACGAAAACATATTATTAACTTCATAATATACATTCTAGATGTTCTGGTATTCTTAGAAGACTATTCCTAGTGTCCTTAAAGAGATATCCAAATGAGGTTCATCAAATAGAATGTAATGGTCTTTACCGAGCGTTTTAATTTTAATTCTTCTTCTACCTCAATTAATTATATCCCAAAAATTATAATATAATAAAATTAGTATCTATTATATACTTTTATGTTATTATTTTAATTTTATAACCATATTCATCACTTTTTCTATCCTATGCAGAATGAAAACATCATATGTGCATTTGTGTGGACTACCACCTCTATGAAGCAATGTGTTTTATATTCCAACCCCAAGTCTCATGGATATTTATAATATAGGATTTAATTTGGTTTTTTATGTGTATATATATATATATATATATTAATGACATAATTATCATTCTGAAAGGATAATGTGACTTCCCGGACCCGGATGCCACTAAAAGGGTGCCCCGAGCCCAGTGGGCCACATAGCCTCAACCGTATATCTCTGAACTCCAGAGGATGCCTACTAGAAGTGAGGGCCTTGGGTGTGTCTATTGCAAGACTATTCCTTCATTACCAGAGTGTACCATAATGGAAAGAATATAAATGAATAGTAAATAGTGCAAGAAATATAATTAAATAGAGGAAACAAACTAATGAAATATATAAAGACAGTACCAAGAATTGTATCAACTGGAACAATAAGGATGTAATGTCATGTTAATTGAAAACTAGAAAAAATAGATACAAGAAAATAGGCATAAAATATTCCACAAAGTAAAATAAAACAAAGACTAATAAAATAATCTTGTGATCCAACACAATCATCTGTTATCAAACTCCATCCAATCGGCATGCAATCAAGTGTTAGAAGTTTTATGGTTCCATTTTCCAATACCTACAACCATGTAATCTACTCCGAGTACCAAATGGTTCCTGGAGAGGGTGTGAGATAAATATTATTGGGCCACCACCAATGTGTCTATGACCTCCGGCCCATGTAATGGAATATAGTAGTGTGCGAGAATACAAACATAAAGTAAAGAAAGAAGAATAATATAAATAAATACCCAAGTACCTACTTCAACCCTCAGCTGGTGTCTGAACATATAACCAACTAATTATGTAAGTAATTACCATCAAATGTTTATAGTTCATGTGATCCATAGCCAGTACATACATCTGTTGTATTGAAATGGATATGAGATGGCACAAATACAAGAGGGGGTCGAATTTTATATTTAAAAAAATGTTGTTTAAACATTTAAAATATGTTATGTGTTTAATAAAACATGAACTAAAACAATTCACAATTCCTCTTATAAAACAAAACAAATGATCAGACTAAATCTCAGTCGGATGATATGATAACACGAGTTATGAAACAATTGTATTCGGGTTGAGTACAATTATCATAGTATTTAAAGTGTAAATAATTCTATCATATAGCGTTTATAATCAATACTAAAAATTATAAACTATAACTGAAACAATTACAATATAGAAGAATACAAATAGAATATAGAAATAAAATTTTTCTCTTTCTATTACAATAAGTGGTAGAAAGTTAAATGATATTATAATTCTTTTATCTTAAAGAGTAGGGTATACTTTCACCTATGATAATAGGTTTATCTTACCAACACCGGTAATACCTTGATATGATTATCAGCATATCCATCTTTCTATCCTCGAAAACCCTCAAATTTACAGGTAATCAGCACCTCTCTCTTTCAAACACTTCAAATCCCTCAATAGGATGATCAGTCGCACTGTCTCCCTATCCTGAAAATCCCTCGATCATTATCAGCTGATCGGACACAACAAGCAAAACAAATAACATATTGAAATAAAAAACTAAGAAATATCCATTCACATTTTTTAGTTTCAAATCTTTCACACAAATAAAGAGATAATTCACACAGTATCTCTATAGAACTTAGAAGTATAAAAAAGTTGTTTTCTCTAGTTCAAATGACCTCCTATTTATAGGAATCAGGTTCCAATGGTCATATTTTCTCCAATGGTCATATTTTTCTGGAAAACTCTGAGGGAATTGGACACCTGGCATTGTAACGGTCATATTGAAATAGAAAACATGACATCATTTTTTATTATTTTTTAACTAACTCCACAACATTGTTTTGGTTAAAAAATAGATACAAGAAAATAATAACATGAGTATGATTAGTATAAAACATGTGTTTTTATAAAATAAGGAAAATTTAAATGTGATAAAAGTATAACATGAGTAATATTAATATTTTTTTCAATACGAATATAATTAAAAATACTGATATAATGAAAATTGGGTATAATGCACAAAGTTAGTATGATGGTCAGAGATTGTACGATAAGCAGAGTGGGTACGATGAAAAATTTGAATATGATGGTCAGAGTCTATACGATAAACACAGTGGGTACAATGAATATAGTTAGTACAATGGTTAGAGTGAGTATGATAAATAGAGTAAGTATTATGGACAGTGTGAGTATGATAAATAGAGTATGTTGTTTTCTTGAGAAGAGAGAATAAAGATATTTTTGATTTCCAAAACAAAAGACATAAAATTCAAAAGAATAATTTAGACTTAAGAACATCACCTCGTGCTAGTATAATTAGTGAAGCTACCAGTACATAACAAGCCAACCTCAAAATGATTTCTAGTGACAGAGTTCCAAGGTAATAATCAAATTAACAAAGATCTCACAGAATTCTAACTTAGTAGTATCTGAGTCTAGCTAAAGGGTGAGAGTGTAATATAAGAAGAGTAATCCAAGGAATTTCACAATAAGGTTCCTACCGAGTCCATGGTGATCGACCAAGGTAAAACAGGGATAAGAAAATATAGGTCTACATGTGATTTCACAATGGCACCTACTGGTCAATGTTAGATCTAATGAGTGTTTTGGAGGTATCCAGTAATAATGTAAAGTACCATACGGTAGTATACTGAGCATCTGAGGAAAAGAAAAGAATCGGAGTCTAGGAGGGTGTTAACTTAAAAATACAACATTCTTGAATCATAATGGGGTTCCCGAGACCCAAGGTACTCTCCTATCATAATCCAATTCGATCCCGAGTTAGTCCAAGTAGAATTTCAACCATTCAATCAAGTCCCAAATAATCATTAAGGCATATTCAATTATATAGGTTCACCCAACTACATTCTATCAGTATGGAAAGGGGTTATACGAACATGTAACATTTATTCAATATCATTTAATTAGGACAAGTTATATACTTAATCTACTTTTAATTTAACATTTCACATTTAATAATCAATTTGAAGCACATACCTAAGGCGGGTCAAGTGGTGAGCATACATGGTGTAAGCCATTATGCAATTCTCATTAACAGCAAACCATTTATTATAAGAAGGATCACCTTTAATTAGTTCAACCAAGGTCACACATGAATGGTGAATCAAACATTCCAAAATAGTAAAACCCAAAATGGTGTAACCTTCGATATAGGTTGGATTGAGTTGTGGTGTAACCACTAACAACTAATAACATATTTTCAAATAGAATGATCATACGATTCTATAATGTATAATAATGTCATGTAAATTTAAGAAAAAACTTCCAATGAAATCAGTGGGGACCACAAGAATATTCCAAAAACAATGAATTCCAGGGATTAGTTATAGGCCACCCACCTTAGGGTAATAAGACTCTCTTCCTCCAATATTCGACCTTGGTTTGGCTTGAATTAGATTAGATCAATGAAAAGGTAAAAGATGATCACCGGAAGATATTTAGGTCAAGATCAAAAGAGAATGATAATGGCTTAAGAGGACTCATGTACTTACCGTTGCAAATCCAACGTGATGAATGGAAGCTCGATCTGTTGTCGGATATAGAAAATATCTTGATTCCAATGATAGATCTTCAAAAATATCCAAACGGGTGAAAATGGAGGAAAATACCGCTTGTTTACAATTTGTGGAAGAAGGTTTTTATTAACAGATCATTAGGGAAAAAACATAAAATCTACCCAAAATTTTAGCTTGTTCTTGGTTAGTCTACACGGTTTATAAAACTTTACGCAAACTGTGCGAGATGGTTTTGTCCGAAATAACTTCCTCTACATGGTTTGATCAAACCTTTCACAAACCATGCATGGGTACCTAGGAAAAAGGGGGAATTTTCATGGTTAGGATGCATGGACATACACCAACCATGTGAGGTGAATCTATTTGTAAGAACACAATTTTCATAGTTAGGAGAACCATGCACTAATTGTGCACAAACTGTGCGACTTGTCTTGTTTTCCCAACAAGAGGTTTTCTAAGCATCAAAAAATCCCCGAACACCCTCAGATACATTTCTAACTCATAAATAATCCATATTAGGTCCAAATTAAAGATTTAGACTGAAAATTAAAGGATTAATACCTGAGTGAAGAACTGGGTTCTCATAGTATTCCCCCCTTAAAAGAACTCTCCCCCAAGTTCTCCTTCCAAGGGTAAGGAAACACTGTCTACGAAAAATTCTGGCCACCAACCTCGTACATCAGCTTCCCACTCCCAAGTATCATCTTGTACATGGTCGAGCTGCCATAGAACCTGTAAAAGATGGACAGACCATATTCATAGAGACTTCGTTCTTCAGTCAATGATGTGTACTGGATATTCCTCAAATGTAGGAATAGAATCGAACTCAACTTCCTCAGAATCAAAAGTATGAGGTGGTTCAGCATGATATTAGAAAATTTGTGATACATGAAAGATGTTGTGCATGTCATGGTACCTCTGAGGTAGTAAAAAATGATATGATGTCGGCCAAACTCTCTATATAATTTCAATTATCTCAATGTAATGAGGGGACAGCTTTCTCAGCTTCCTTACCCATCTATTCCCAAGTCGAGGGGATACCCAAAGAAAAACAAGACCCCATCCTCAAACTCAAGAGGTAATCGATGGAGATTTACATAAGATTTTTGTATAGACTGAGTGGTATTCATATTCTTTCTTGTCATTTGGACATGTTTTACGTCTTCTAAATGATATGAGGACCTAGAAAAGCCACCTCACCTACCTCTATCAAACACAAGGGTGAATGGAATGGCCTACCATATAAGGCCTCATAAGGAGCCATATGAATCATCACCTAAAAATGTTATTATAAGAGAACTCGATGGTAGGGATATGCTTCTCCCAAGAACCGCTAAAATCATGGAAACATGCTCAGAGCATATCCTGTAGAACCTATATTGTCCATTCTGATTTTCCGTTGGTCTGTGGGTGAAACGGTGTGCTCAGAGGAACCTGAGTTCCCATAGATTTCATCAAACTTTTCTGGAACCATGAACTGAAACAAGCATTCCCATCTCAAATGATAGTACGTGGAACCCCATGTAGTCGTATGATCTAATGGACATACATTATTCCTAGCTCATCTACTAAGAAATTATCCTGAATAGGAATGAAGTTGGATGATTTTGTTAGTTGTTCAATGACTACCCAGATTGCATCACTACCCCTTGGTGACCTAGGAAAACCGACTATAAAATCTATAGCAATATCTTTGTATTTCCATTCCAGGACTGAAAGCAGATGTAGAAATACTACAGGTCTTTGGTGATCTGCCTTCACCAGATAATACGTGGAACACCTAGTGATGAAGCCTGAAATCTGATATTTCATTTTAGGCCACCAACACTGGCATCGCATATCTCGATACATCTTTTATATGTCTAGATGAACTCCCACTGATAAGCGTGGGAATCCTTCATCAACTCGTCTCTCAGATCTACAGGAACCAAGATACGTTCATGTAGACATAGGACGTCGTCTCTATCCACAGACCAATCTATAGGTGTTTTGTCTCCAGATATATTCTCACGGAGAACCAAACCAACAAGATTTGAAAACAGCCTACTCTTCACCTTATCAAGGAGGGAAGAGGTAACTGTTAAGTCTGAAAGGTAATATTTCTTATGAATGTCATGAAACTCTATATGAAGTTTCTAAAATAGGGCCATTAATTTCTATTCATCACTAGATTCTTGTACGGTCTGCATTTAAGCATTCTGACATAGTGCATCAGCGACCACATTTCCCTTTCTAGGAGTATAGGAAAGATCAAAATAAAAGTATTATACGTATTCAACCCATATACGCTATCTGAGATTTAAGTCACACTGACAAAAGATATACTTGAGGATATTTTTATCTGTGTGCACCAAAAAGTTATCACCCAACAGATAATGTCTCCAATAACGTAAGGCATGGACAATTGTTGCTAGCTCGAGGTCATGCATCGGGTAATTTATATCATGACACCTAAACTACCAACATCAGTATGAAATGACTTTATCTTCCTGTATTAACACTAATCCTAGGAAAATTCATGATGCATCGTGGAAGACGATATAACCTTTCCTAGGTTCTAGAAGAATATGAATCGGTGTCGAGACAAGCCTCCCTTTCAGTTCCTAAAAGTCGTTCTCATATGATTCTGGCCACATGAAATTAACACCCATCTTTGTAAGTCCAATAATAGGTGAATAAATATATGAGAAGTCCTATTTAAATGTCTATAATATCCAGCGATCCCTAAGAAACTACTGATATTAAACACATTTTAAGGCTTTTCCCAGGAAACTACAGCACTAAAATTTTTAGGATAAACAGATACTCTTAATTATGATATAATATGACCCAAGAAGTGGAACTAATCGATCCAAAAGTGGAACTTAGTAATCTTTTCATAAATTTGATGCTCTCTCAATGTACTCAAAATGATCTCAAGATGTTTGGAATGGTCGTTATGAGTGTCAGAATACACAAAGATGTTGGTCATAAATACCATGATAAAAGAGTCCAAATTGGGGTGGAAACCCTATTCATCAAAGCCATGAAAACTGAAGGTGCATGTGTAAGACCGAACAGAATAATAAGATATTTATATAGACCATACCTGCTACTAAAATTTTTACAAGGTATGTTTGATCCTGTGACTCTCACCTGATGATAACCTTATCTTAGGTCGATCTTAGAGAAAACCATTACTCATCGGAGCTGGTCAAAGAGATCACCCATTAAAGGAAGTGGATATCGATTCTTGACCATAAGCTAGTTCAACCTTCTGTAATCAATTCATAGACGTAAGGTTCCATCCGCCTTCTTGTAGAAAATCACGGGTGAACTCTAAGATGATGTACTAGGCCATATAAAGCTTTTAGCCTCTAGTTCCTCTATCTTCCACTTGAGCTCCTGAAGCTTAGTAGGTTCCATCCTGTAAGGAGGAATAGAAACTAATTCTTCTCCTAGAACAATATCTATTATAAACTCTACCTCTCTTTCAGGATATAATCAAAAAAAACATTGGGAAGGACTTACCTAAAACGATCAGCTATTTGAGGGAAATCAGTTTAAAGAAAACCCAGATCCTCTATGAAAATATTTTCAATCTGGGTGGTCACTTCACTTAGCCCATGATGATTTGGTCCATCTCTCCAGGCCTGAACATCCCACTCACATTTTAAAATATATCTGCTACCTTCCTGTGACATAAAAGATACCCTTCGATGATATCAGTCTAAAAAGACATGATATTGGACTAACCAGTTCATCCCAAAGATGACATAGAATCCCATCACCATTAGAACAAAAAGATTCCACAAAAAATGGTAACTACCTACCTCAAGGGGATAGTCCCTCCAATGGGGTATTCCCCCCATCTATATCCACAACATTGTATCAAGGGTCATGACACCGTAGTGATGTTTTACCTCTAGTCTGAGGCTTTCTATGATAGATACATAAATGAAATAGTTTGAATCACCTATATAAAAAAATGAAAAGACAATAGTGGAGGCTACTATAAGAGTACCTCGTACTGTAGATGGTCTCACAGCTTGATCCTTGGGTATTGGCTGTAAAGAATGAAATGGACCAGATCCACAACCATGAGAAACAAATGGTTTAACATGATCATGATTGCTCTGCTGGTGCTACTGGTGATCAGGGGTCAGACTATCATGACCATGACTTCTTCCTCGACCAGACCTATTGGTGTTATTCCAACTCCTCACCAAACATGGTGAAAAAGAACTCTCTCTTAAAGGTGGAGAGGATGTTGATCATTTTCTACTCAGAAC
The DNA here is from genome assembly GCA_963277665.1 of Viscum album. Lineage (NCBI taxonomy): Eukaryota > Viridiplantae > Streptophyta > Magnoliopsida > Santalales > Viscaceae > Viscum > Viscum album. The sequence continues at coordinate 1,232,280,918 of OY728120.1, forward strand.
TAGTAGAAAGGTCCTACAAAAATATTGAAGATGACCCACATAGTCACAAGCCCGACACTCCAAAGGTTCTCTGTCATATTGGGGCTTCTTATTCCCTGGTATTCTATACTGATGATACACCACAGATCTATCAAACTAGATAATTTTTCTACCACTGCCTAACGAGAAACCTAGAGGGAACGTTTCTAGTCACCGAAAGAAATAATGGCCTAAAACGGCACTAATCCTTTAAACCATGTACTTGTGTCCTCCTATAGGTTATGCTCACTGATAGGGGCCTGATCAAATATTAAAAAAAACATAAGAAGGTGAAATACATTCACCTGAGTTTGGATAGCGAACTGAATACCATTATAAAAATGTCTAGCATGCACTAATAGAAATCATACCAACACCAACGCATCTATGCCAACGGTTTATACAAAACATTGGAATAGGTCCCCTTTCCCAATAGTTTTTCCAAAACCATTGGCAAAGGGTACTTTGACATCACTTCTCCCAATAGTTTTCCAAACCCATTCGGAAAGGGTACTCTCAGACCACTTCCCCCAATGGTTTTCTCAAACCATTGGGAAAGGGTCTACTTTTCCCAATTATTTTAGAAAAACTATTTGGAAAGGGTACTTTGAGACAACTTTTCCCAATGGTTTTTCAAAAACCAATGGAAAACTGTACTTTGACACCACTTTTCCCATTGATTTTCCCAAACCTTTGGGAAAGGGTACTTTGAGACTACTTTTCCCAACTGTTTTACCAAACCTTTAGGAAAGGGTCCACTTTTAATAATGGTTTTGGAAAAACCGTTGGGAAAGGGTACTTTGAGACCACTTTTCCTAAAGGTATTCCCAAACTGTTGGGAAAGGGTCCACTTTTCCCACCAAACTATCCACTTTTCCCAACTTTTTTTTCAAAACCATTGGGAAAGCGTACTTTGACACCACTTTTTCTAATGTTTTTCCCAAACCATTGTGAAACGATCCACTTTTTTCCAATGGTTTTGGGAAACTGTTGGGAAAGGTTACTTTGAGACCACTTATCCCAATGGTTTGTTCAAACCATTGCGAAAATATGGTACCTATCCAAACGGTTCTCAAAAACACTGGTATAGGCCTTTCCCAACGGTTTTGAGAACTGTTAGCAGAGGTACCCTTATTTTTTATGAATAATTTTTTATAATATCATCAAATAAATCAATATATAAATTACATATAAATATATATATTTATCTAAATATATTCACAAAGGTAATCATAGGGAAGTGGTAAAGTATTTGATATATAACATGTAGGTTTTGGATTCAAACCTCTAATGGAAATTTATTTTTATATTTTCTTATCCGAATGGTTTGGGAAAACTATTGGGAAAGATTTATCCAAGCTTTTTAGAAAACTATTGGGAAAGACCTATACCAATGGTTTTCAAATAATTGGGATAGGTATTTCCTAATAGTTTTCTCCAAACCATTGGGATAGGTCATTCCAAATGTCAAATCCCCCAACTTCTTTCCAAACTATTAGTATAGGCTATACCAATGGTTTGGGGACCTATACCGATGGTTCAAAATTGTTGGTATAGGCAATTGTTTCATTAGTGATGTGAAATATCATCACCAGCTAGAAGTGATGAAAAGCACTATAAATAAATGAAACATGATAAACATTCCCTAACTGACATAGAACCCTACTTGATATTCATAAACTCTATGGCTCTATCATCTTTCAGTACATGATGAAAGAACTAATCGTAGAAGGTAGTCTAGAAATCAACCCATAACATGCCTTGTGGACGATGGGATTAGGTAACCACATCCCACCAATGCTTTGATGAATCTCGGAGCATGTATGTATCAACCTTCACTCTCCACTCTACAGACATTTATAGAAGCTCAAATATAGACAGCATGGCCTCTAGCAAAGAATTAGAAATCTAAGAGACTTCATCCCCTTAAAAATAGGAGGATGTTGCTACTGGAACTCGCAGGTCAAATCATCCATTGTATGTGAAACCCATGGAGCACCAAGAATGAAATGCATAAGATGTAGGAAACTATCATGGACTTCAGAATCAGTGCTTGGATCAGGTACACTAGGCAGTACCTCAAGTGGCACTCCTTGAGGTAAGACTAGAAGCTCAAGGCTTACCACGATGGAGCATGGTCGTCACCACCCCCTGGTGAATGACACGAGGACGTCGTGGTAGAATTTTTCTAGAAATTACAATAACACACCTTAGAACAATTTTAGAAGCATAATATAGAATCCCTAGCAGAATATGAATGTAATAAAACTCACTACCCAAGGAATACTACCCCAAACTATCCGCTTAGATGGCTATGTATCGGTAAGTTCTCAAGTATAAGTTTCATTCCATTTTGCAATTAATTTTCTAGGTTCACTACTTTACCTTTCATAAAAATGACAAGGTGGGATAAGGATGCACAACCAATTCATTTTAGATTTCAAGATTCACTTCATAAAGGATAGACATTTTGGATGAATCAGTTCCCATACACCCATCACCGGAAATGGAACCCATTTACTTATAACATAATATCTCAACTCGGTAAATTACTCACCTAACCCATGAGGGCCCATACACCTCCGGAATTGAGATTCGAAATCACTCAATTTCAACCAAATAAATACAAGTACAATCAAACTATCACAGCATCACTCAACTATCACAAGCATATCAAGCAATGAAAGCAGTGAAATGAACCTATATGGAATGGAAATATGCATGACATGTGAATTTTAGGTGCCACTAATGATGCATGTTACAATTCTCTTTGACCTAAAATAAATGGACTAAGGATGAAATAAATCCTTATTCAGAATAATATTCAACAACACCACACAATATGTGTGTCACCCAACGGTGAAATAATATCAACTGTAGTAGGAAAAATAGAACAACAATTTCATTTTGGGTAACCTGTATTTTACCCTGAGCATGGTTTCATAATGCCCAAGCATGGCTTATAACTAAGTCCCAAACATTCTTAATCTCCAAAATATTGTCCCCAAATAGTAAATTAAGAAAAGAAACCACATATGATACCATTTTGTGAAATCCTATACCCGGATACCACATAATGGGTGCCCCGAGCCCGGTGGGCCACATGGCCTCCAGCGCATCTCCCCAAATGCCAGAGGTTGCTGACTATTAGTGAGGGCCTAGGGTGTGTCTTTGGGGAGACTATTCCCTCATAAGAAAATCATAGAAAAGTGGAAGGAATATAAATGAATAGTAAACTGTGGAAGTAATATAATTAAATAGAGGAAGCAAACTGATGCAATAGATAATGAGAATAGCAATAACTATATCAACTGGAACAATGATGATGTAATTTCATGTTACTGGAAAACCAGAAAACATAGATATAAGAAAATAGGAATAACATGTTCCACAAATTAAAATAAAACAAATACTTCACAAAGCATCATGAGATCTAACTCAGTCATCTTTTATCAATCTCCATCCTGTTAGCAAGCAATCAAGTATTCAAAGCAATATGATTCCCTTTTTCAATACCTGCAATCATGTAATTTACACTGAGTACCAATTGGGGCCTCGAGAGGGTGTGATATAAATCTCAGTGGGCCACCACCAATGGATTATATATCCTTTTTCCTATGTAATGTAATATAGAAGTGTATAGGAATACATACATAAAGTAAAGAAATCATAACAATATAACTAAATACCCAAGTTCCTACTTCATTCCTTAGTTGGTGTCTAAACATGTAACCAGTTAATTAATTAAGTAATTTCCATTAAATGTTCATTGGTCATGTGAGGCCAAGCTAGCACTGACATCACCTCATACTAGTATAAGTTGTGAAGTTCTCAATACGTAATAAGGCAACCATAAAATGATATCCAGTGAGGGAGTTCTAGGGTAACAAACAAGGTAATATAGAGATTACGGAATACTAACTTAGTATTATCTGAGTCTATCTAAAGGGTAAGAGTGTTATCCAAGGAGCGTAATCCAAGGCATTTCACAATAATGTGCCTACCGAGTCCAAGGTGATCGACCAAGGTATAATAGGGATAAGAATAGATAGGGCACTACAGGCATTCACCATGGCACCTACTAGTCAATGTTGGATCCAAGCAGTGTATCTGAGATATCCTATAATAATGTAAAGGTCCCTACATTAGTATACCGGGCATCTGAGGAATAGACAAGAATCGAAGTCTCAGTGGGTGTCAACCAAACAAAATGGTATCCTTGAATCTGAATGGGGTTCTGAATACCCAAGTTACTCTCCTCTCAGAATCCAAGGTGAGATAGATTCAGTCCATTTCTTTTTAATATTGTAATCAAGTAATCATTCATTAGGTTCAAGTCGTTTCTTCCATTAGTGTGGATAGTCCAAGTATCATTGAAACAATTTAATCAAGTCTCAATTAACCTATTAAATTATAGAGGTTCACTCTACTACCTTCATCAATAAGGAAAGGGGTTATATGGACATGTAACCTTTATTCAATCTCATTTAGTAAGGCCAAGTTATATACTTAGTCTACTTGTCATTTCACATTTCACATTTAATAATCAATTTGAAGAACTTACCTTCGGTGGGTCAAGTGGTGAGCATTGATGGTACATGCCATTATACAAGTCTCATTGATGACAATCCCTTTATTATAATAAGGCTCACCTTTAGGAAGGTCAAGTAGGGGCACACTGGAACAATGGCTCAAAAATACCAAAACACTAAAACCCAAAAATGGCATAACCTTCGACATGTGGTGGATTGAGTTGTGGATGTAACTGCTAACAACAAATCAAATATATCGAAAGAGAATAACCATACAATTCTAACATGTATATATAATGATGTAATGTAAATTTAATAAACTTCTTATGATTAAATAGGTGTGGGCCACATGAATATTCCAAAATCAAAGAACTTTATGGATGAGTTATAAGCCACCTACCTTAGGGTTGTACGACTCTCCTCCTCTGCTATTAGCCCTTTATTTTTCTCAAGCAAGATTAGATATAAGAAAATGTTAAAAAATTATCGCATGAAGATATATAATTAGAGAGAAAAACGGAAGGAAAATGGCTCAATAGGACTTGAGTACTTACCGATACGCATCCAACGTGATGAAGGGAAGCTCAATTAGTTTTCTGATGAAAGAGAAATATTTATTCCATGGTTATATCTTTTAAAAGCTCCAAATGGGTGAAAATAATGGAAAATAGAGCTGGTTTATGAGTAGGGGAAGAAGGTTTCTCTTAATATATCATTAACAGAAAAACTGGAAATTTACCCAAAATTTTAGCATGCCCACTTTTTGACTGCATGGTTTGACTAACTATATGCAAACCGGGTGATTTTTTTCTTCCCAAAATAACATCCTCTGCACGGTTTGATCATACCGTGTGAAAACTATGCATGGGTACTTGGGAAAATGGGGGAGTTCACATAGTTATGCCGCACAACTGTGTGAGGTAGATCTATCTAGAAAAAAATTCCGTATGGTTAGGGAAAATGTGCCCTAACCACATGCAAACCGTGCGACTTGGCCTATTTTCAGCAAAAGAGGTGTTCTGAGCTCCAAAAAAGCTCTGGACACCCTTAGAACTATTGTTAACTCATTAAGAATCCATATTAGGTCCAAATTAAGTATTTTACTGAAAATTAAATGATCCATACCAGGGTGAAAAAATGGTTTTTTATAGATAATATATCATCTGTTTTTTTACCTTTCATCCATTGGAAAATGGTAACACCGCTCATGTGAATGTGTAGATTACCACCCCCATGAAGTGACATGATTAATTTTCATGTACTTCTTTCATGTATGGTTATAAAATTATATTTAATATATAAAGTGTAATTATTTCATGATTATTATTATAGAGGTAATGTAACTATGATTTATTTGATCTTAGTCAACCTACCAAATTCATATTTCAATAATGAACTAAAAATCCTCAAAAAACCATCATAAAATTAACGGATTAAGTAATTAAATATTTCATTGAAATAAATGAAATAAAACTTTTAATTATTAATTAATAAACCTAGAAAAATTATCCCAAACAATTAAATAATTGATGCAATTTTGTTATACAGGATATAAAAGGATATACATAGCAAGTCTAGACTCAAGGAAAGGGGTTTCCGAACTCAATTTTCATTCATTGGGTAATACTTAAACTTCATTAAAAATTTTGGGCCATGATTATTTGATAAATGAACTATTTTTAATTATCTTTTATCTACATTAATTTTTTTGTTTTATAATAGATACATAGTATCACCTTGCTGATTAATCCTAACTTCAATGACATGATATTTGTAAGGATTATTCATATAAATATTGTTTATTTGAGACACATCACGTATCATGCACCAATATCTTTTTATATTGTGTATAGTCAACTTATTGAGATATTTTATCATTAATTAATCATTTATAATGATATTTGAAGTTCCTTTAATGTTATATCTATCATGAGATATTGATTCAAATTTTTTAAAAAGATCCAAGGGTTTTCATGGTCTAAATTTCAATTCTTTGAAACCTAATTCTTATTATACACCATGTTTTATGTTATATAGTGTAATTAGTACACCATTAATTTTATTTCAAATATAATTTCATGGAAATTGTGGGTTTTATATAATCATGTTAATTTCATTCATTCAATGTCATTTTTATTCAAAAATTACCAATGTTTCTAGGGCTTCTCATCTCAAACATCTTTAATTGAGACATGATTTTATTGGTGCACCAATATTAATTTATATGGTGTATATATTAAATACTAATATATAATACAATGAATATTTTTTTAATGGTATTTTATGTTCATTTTTATCGTCTTTCTTTAAAGGGGCTTTTGGTTTTAAAATATCATAAAGTGTATTTCTTTAAAAATGTTTCATTAAAGTTTTTAAAAACTTTTACACAAACTCTTCCTCCATGTTCTATATATAATTTAAATAATATTATATTCTAAACATAAATTATTTCCGAAATTTATTTTCCATGATCTTTGACCTTACTCTAAAATGTTTTAAATGTAAATTTCTTACCATTTTTGACATGGGTCACTTTTGACTCTCCATAAAAAAGTTTGAAAAGAATGTTTATTTTTGACATTTATGGAATGAAAAAAAATTATATCATCATGGAATTTATTTTTAATTTTTTAAACGAAATGTTTGAAATGTTATTTTAAATGTATTTTCATCAATGTTTATATCCTTTAATGATTCCTATGATTAAATGGTGATATAATATTATGATATCATTCAATTATATTCTATACATATTGTTTGATGATGTTTTAAAGATATTTTTAGGAAACCCATTTCTTTTTTGTGGGTAAATCAAGTTTTGATGGTTATGATGAAATATAAGAATCCATTTATTTTTTTTAATGATATCATACTTAGACTTTATTGATGAAAGTTGGATTAGATTGTGAACCCAAATACTTAAGGTAATTTTTTACATATGTGATGGGTGGGTTCATTATATCCCTCCAATGCATTATGTATTGATATTGATTTAACTTGATGGTAGTTAAGAGATGATGGATTTAAATTAATCCAAAGAGATGAAGTAGTTTACTCATCTAAATAACTCCTAGGAGACAATAGAGTTAACTGATATAAGTAACTACTAATATATTTTTATAATTGTCCTATTTTGGTGATTCCGTGATGAATGTTCAATATCCCAAGATACCCATAAAGTTTTTCAATGATTGTTATGAGTTCTAAAATTTCCTCAGATCAAGGATTTCTTTCACTATTTTCAAGATTATTGACTCATATAACTCTTCTGTTATGTTAAAGGTTTAGACCATGACTCATGACTTATGATCTATGTTTTTATGGGTATGAAATTATTCCAATTTGTTATCATGAACTTTTATTACTTAATATTACATTTTTATGCTCATTGAATATATTCAATTGTTAATGTTTATCCTTACCCTTACTGATCATTTAAGCTCACCCTTATTATGTTTCCTTTTCCCCAGATTATAAATAAATATGTTAAGTAAGATATGTCTGGGAGTTTTTTCTATGAGAGATTATGAAGTCATAATTTGGACTAAGAAAATCTGATTATAGTAAGAAAAATTCTCACTTAAAGACATGAGTAATGTTATGTAAGATTTTATCTTAATTCTAAAAAACTATAGACTTAAAATGTCCCTATATATGCAATTAAACCCATATTTTTCAATGATATTGTATGTTTTGGATGACTAAAATTGGGAAATGATTATTGGTATCAAATACAAAAATGAAAATATTAATTTTTTTCCACTGAATCCAGGAGTGTCACTTCGGGGATATTATAGTTGGTTCCATGGAAGGATTTAGATAAATTTTGAGATTATGATGTTTTTTAGTTAGGTTAAATTAATATTTATGGAACCATTAGGGTTTTTTAAGTATAATGTGGATCATAAGTGTAATGTAATGGAAAAATCCTTTTTTGTTTTAAGTGATGGAATTTTTAGGTGATTAAGGATGTTTTGGGAGACATTTTATTGGTTTTAGGTACATATAATCCTTTGGTCTAATGTAAAGGGTTATTTCTGAAGAATGTTTTACATTTTTTGGGATGTAAGATGAAATATATGAGATAAATATTTAGGTTTAAAAGTCAATTAATATTGTGGTTATTGAGGATATTTGGGATATAGGGTTATTTATTTATGGAATGATCCAAGTTGAATCTTTTTTGTTATCATGGAAATTTTGGATTCAGTTATATTGTTCATTCTTTTGAAGGTTTATTCATTTGTGGTATTATCATACCAAGTAACTAACCATTTTGGATTTAGTAACTATATAAGGATTATATTTTCATAATTATCTAGATTCTTTGATCTATTAAAATTTTATTCTTTAGGCATAAGAAATATTCATCGTTTATACTCGTCATTTGGAGTAAAAGAAGATACAAATGTAAAAACTAATTAAAACATGAAACCTAAGTATGAAATTGTGTTTATGGATTTGAAGAAAATTAAGTTTGTATATTTCATTATGTTATTATTCTAGATGTAAAAATAAATTCATAAAATCTAGTAAAAGGACCTCAAAATAAAAAAAATATCCCACTAACTTCATTTCTAATGAATTGATGATCATTCTTATCCCTTACCGATTTATCATTTTTTGGAAATTAACTTTATCATAATCATGTTTATAATCAATCTATTATTTTTAATATGTTATTTTTCACATCTATATCCATTTATTCATTTACCACTAATTTTATCCTTATCTATGAACTCAATTGTGTGTTATTTATGGTAAATTTTATGTTTCCCACTTCCCATTTTCAAATAAATTTTTATTATCCCATTGTATGATATAGGTTTTTTAAAAAGTTATTATAAAATAATGAAACATTGGTTATAGAGATAAATATTTTGAGGAGACTAATAATTTAAGGGTTTTTAATGTAAAATCCTATGAAATTTAGTTTAATATAATACATTTATTCATCGATAGCTTAACACACAACACAGAGCTTTGAGAAAACTATGATATACTATAAAAATATTATTATTTAAATGTGAACATTATAACCTTGTCGTTAATTTGGTTGTGTGAATATAAATAACCACATCATTAAAAATATTTATAAAGGTTTTATATAATGAAAATTTATTGATAAATTCAAAATAAATAAGTACTTGATTTTAAGTAAAGTAATTTTATGATTCAAAAATAATTTTTATTGATTTTTGCGAGAAAATATTATATTTAATTTATTCCAATTTTATAAAATGAATTTTACAAAAAGGGGATCATTTTTAAAATTATAATATCATAATTAACTTAGGGTTAAATTTTTTTACTTTTCTCAAAATAAAATTTCTCAGTGAATAGTGAAAAAATTGATATTATACAAAACTATATTTTCTATTCATGTTTTTAAAATGTTCCTTTTTTTAATTAATTTTAAAATTTCATTACTTTATTTTTTTTATACATAGTCTTATTGATGTAAATTTAATTTTCATAATGCTTAATTTTGGTATAAAAACATTTTTATCATTACAAATGCATTTTTTTGGAAAACTGATTTTCATCACACTTTATGGGTTTATTTTAAATATAATTTATAAAACTAATAGATATTTAATTTTATAAAATAGATTCAATATTTGGAATCATAATTTTAAAAAAAATTAAATAGTTCAACTTTATTTTTTAGCCATTATTAATAGTGACCATGGTAAATATTTGTCACCTTAGTAGGGGTAAATCATGTAAATAAGGTTAAATATAATGTGATAAGTCTTAAAATATATATATATAACCTAGATTAAATCTATTATAAGATTTTATTTTTACCCAAACCATTCAATATTTGAAAAAATTCATTTTTGTTCACTTTTTTCATTCATAAAGACCCTTATATTATTTTAAGTAATGAATAAAAAACTTCACTTTATTTGATTTAGTAACTCTAATATTTTTTCATTAGGATAAAAGGATTTTATATTTGGTGATAAGTGTTAATTAATAATATTAATTTATTTATTTTATCAACATAATTTATTTTTAATTTTTAGTGATGAAATAATTTCCTTAAATATATACGCAACGCCAACACAGTGCTTCTGCAAATAGTATATAATCAAGTAAATGATTTTAAAAATTTATAAATTAATATTTTTTTGCGTGATTTATGGTGTTCCAAAAACATAGACAAAAATAATGAATTATTTATGTTTTAAAATATTATATTTTAACTACATTACTATATTGATATTTTTTAATTTTAAATTATGTAAATAGTCCTGAAAATGACTTTAATGGTTTTTTATTTTAAATTATATTTTATAAAATTATTAAAATTAATTAAAATATTAAATTTGGATATTTAAATGGTATGTGGTCGATAAAATCATACATTTTCCATTTATGATTCACCTATTCTTATATTTTAACTTTCTTGACCCCTAAAGAGTAAAAAAATTTGGTATGGCACTAATCGTCAAAAGGCTTAATACTGTGCAAAAACAAAGATGTAAAAATTAAAACATAACCAAAAAATGTATAAATCTTATTTTACGTGATTATTTATAATAATAATTATCCTATATTCTAAATATATTAATTTTTTCACTTGAACATGGAAATTTTTTTATATTAATTAAATACATTAAGTAATTTAAATGATGCCCCTATCCTCTCTTATATAATTACACCACCACCCTCATCTTCCTCACTCTTCATGATACATGTATCTTGAAAAAACATGAAAAAACCTCTTATTGAATTCCTTATATACATTCTTGAGGTTTTGGTATTCTTAAAATACCATCCCAAGGGTTCTTAAGGAGAGATCCAAATGAGGTTCTTTAAAGAGGAGGAAATGTCATAATTGAACATTTTCATTTTACTTATTATTATACCTCTTTAAATTATATCCTAATAATTATAATATAATAAAATTAGTATATTAAATATTTTTATGAGTTATTATTCTAATTTAATATTCTTATTCGTTTTCTTTTTTATTTTTTGGGGAATGAAAACATTGTTCATACGTACATGTAGACTACCACTTATAGAAAATGATGTGTTTTATTTTCCATCACTACCTATCATGGATATTTATAATGATGGATTTAGTGTGTGTGTGTGTGATATTAATTACAAAATTATAATTTTGAAAACGCAGTACATCATCTATTATTTTACCCTTCCATTTGTTGGAAAATGATAACATCTTTCATGTATATGTCTCGATTGCCACCTCCATAAGGTGATTTCATTAATTTTTCATGTATTATTTACATAGGTGGTAATAAAATTATATTTAATATATAAAAATGAAAATTATTCCATTATTAGTATTATTTATATGATTTTTCCAAGCTTGATTTCACCATGGTCAATCAACTGAAGTCGTTGTACAATTATTAACCGAATATCCTCAAAATAACTAATATGAATTTAACCGATTAAGTAATTAGATATTTAATTGAAATAAATAAAATAAATGGTTTAATTATATATTAATAAACCTATAAAACATTTTTATATAATTAAATAATTAATCTATGTTTATTATGTAGGAGTTCAAGGACACACATAGCTAACCTGTACTTGGGTAAGGGTTTCTTAACTCAATTTCTATTCATTAGGTTATACTTCTACTTCATTAACTATTTAATTTCAATTTTGTGTAAGAAATTACCTATGATGGTATTATTTTTTATTTACAATTTTTTTAACTTTTACACGTACTTCATTTATTAATTCAAATTCAAATGATATGATCTTTGTAAGGATTATGCGTCTCAATGTTGTTTCTTTGAGACATGTCTTGAATTATTCACATAATTTTTTTTATAAGATATATATTCTACCTATCGATATATTATATCATGAATCACTCATCCATAATGATATTTAAATTTCTATTTAATTACTCTCTTTCATGATATATTGATATTCTATAGTCTCAATTTCAATTCTATAAGTCACCATTCATGTCATACACCATGTTTTATATAATATGATGTAATTGATACCCCATAAAATTTTTTCACATATTATTTAATTTAAATTTTTAGTTTTATATAATCATGATAAGTTCCTTCATTCAGTGTATTTGTTTACTCAAGAATTGTCCATGTTGCTAGGGTTTCTCATCTTGAACTTCCTTCTTTAATACTTGTTTTTATCGACGCGCCTATATTAATTTAAATGGTCTATCTAATAACTATATATATAGAATATCATGAATCTTTTTATACTAATTATATTTTATTTTCCTTCTTATGTACTTTATTATAAATTATTTTTTGTTCTGATAGACCGTAAAAGGTTTTTCTTTAAAAACATTTCTGCAAAGGTTTTAAAGACTTTTAACCAAAATCTCCCTCGGTATTATTTACAATATTTAAAAAATGATATTATAAAAACCAAAATTATTTCCTAAAGTATTTATCCATAATATTTTACCTTTTTAAAAAAATTAAAATGATATTTGTTGATTTTTTCTACCTCGGTCACAAAAACATGAAAAGAATGTCAATTTTTAACTTTTTTAACATTAAAGTAATTTTACACCATCCTTAATTTTCATTTATGTTAAGAATAATTTACACTTTACAAGTTATATTTTCAAGGAAAATATTTTTCTTAATATTCTAGGAATTTTAATTTAAAATGATACCAAAAGAAAATGGAATTTCTATTTTTTTAGAGAAATGTGTTAAATGATCTTTTAAAATTATTTTCATATATGTCAACATATTTAATGATTATTATTTTTCACTTGGGATATAATCTTATTATATAATTCACTTAATTTATATGGATGGTTTATGATGATTTTTTAAAGAGATTTTTAGGAAATCGATTTCTTTTTCCCAGGAAAATCAAGCTATAACAGTTTGTGATAAAATTAAAGAATCCATTCGCTTTGTTTCATGGTGTAGTACTTGGTCATTATTGATGAAATTAGGATTGTGATGTGAACCAAAATCTGTAAGGTATTTTGATCGATATGTTATGTTTAGGTTCATAATATCCCTCCAATGCATTTCAAAATGAGCTAAAAATAACTTGATAGAAGTTATTACTAAGAGTTAATGGAGTTATGTTACTACTAAGAGATGAAGAAGTTTACTGATGTAACTCCTAAGATATTATTATGTTAAAGTATGTAAGTTACTCCAAATATATTTTTCAAATTATCCTATTTTGGATATTCCTTGATTAATTTTCAAAATCCCAAAATACCAAGATACTTTTTCAATGCTTTCTATGAGTTCGCATGTTTCCTTTGATAAATGATTTCTTTCAATTGGTTTTTGATTGTTGACTCATATTAATCTTATATTATGTTCAAATTTTATTCCATGACTCATCACATAAGATATATATTTTATGGGTTTGAAATTCTCCCAATTTATGCTCAGGCACATTGATTATTTCAGCGTACCCTTATATGATCACTCAATATATCCAATTGTTAACACTAGTGCCTACCATTATTGATCATTTGAGCTCACCCGTCTTTTGTTTCCTCTTAACCAGGATGTAAATAAATATTTTAAGTAATATATATATATATATAATTATTTCATTTAGTAAATGATTAAGACTTAACGTGGGATAAAAAAAGCATAGTATAGTGGGAAAAATTCTCCATTATTTACATAGGTAATGTTATGTAAAAAATTTTCCTATTTGTCTAAAACTCTAAACCAAAAAGGTCCTTAGGTATGCAAGCAATTTAAATTTTTTGAGGTGTTTTAATTTTGTGAAGGTAAAAACTAGGTCATTATTATCGGTATCAAATCTTTAAATATAAAGATAAAATTTTTATCACCAGATTTGGGAGTTCAGGTTTAGGGATGATGTAGTTGGTATAAAAGCAGGATTTAGATAAATTTTCAGATTATGATGTTTTCATGTGATGTTAACTTAAGAGTTTTGGATACCATAATGGATTTTAATGTTTAAGGATGATCATAAGTTCTAACTAATGGACAACCTTTTTGATTTTAAGTGATGCGATTTTTATGTGATTAATGATATTCTGGGAGACATGTTATTGGTTTGAGGTATATGTAACCCATAGGTTTAATGTGAAGGATATTTTTGGGAATAATTTTATTAAATTTCTATAGATATAAGAAGAAAATTATGAGATAAAATTTTGGATAAAACATTAAATAATGTAGATGTTATTGAGGATATTTAGGATATAAGGATATTTATTTATGGAATGATCAAAGTTAAACATTTGGTGTTATTATAGAAATTTTGTAATTAAATGTATTATTTATTCATTTGAAGTTTTATTCATTTTTTTAATTACACTACCTTGTACTGACCATTATGTATTTATTAAATATAAGAGGATTTCCTTTTTATCCTTGTTTAGATTCTATGATCTATTAAAAATTATTTTTTTAGGAATTAGAAATATTCATCATTGATACTCAACATTTGGAGTTAAAGATGAGATAAAAGTGGAAACTAATTAAAAAATGTAACCAAAGGATGAAATTTTGATTATGGATTGGAATAAAATAAAGAATATTTTATTATATTCTTAGTCTACATGGTAAAGGAATTAATAAACTCAAAGAAAATTATATTGAAATAAAAATGGTATCCCACTGCCATTATTTCTTATGAATTTATGGCCTTCTTAATCCCATACAGATCTACTGTTTTGGGATAATTTACTTTATCATGATAATATTTTTATCACTACATATAATTCTTAAGATTTTATTTTTCTCTTATATGTATATATTTTAACTTACCACAAGTTTTCTCTTTATCTGGGAACCTAATTATTTGTTATTTTAGGTAACCTTTATATTTCCAACTTACCCTTTTCAAAGATAGTTTTTTATCCATTTGTAGGATATGGGTTTTAAATAAAATTATTTTCAAATATTGAAACATTGATTCTTATGATAAATATAATGAGGTCATAATTAATTTAAGTGGGAAGAATGTAACACCCCAAAAATCTATTTTACAAGAATATCATGCCTCCTATTTTTCTTACATGCAACACTAAGATTTAACCAAACTATGATATATTATAAAAATACTATTATATAAATGTGACCATTATTACGAAGACATTAAATTTTCTATATGAATAAAAATAACCACATCATGAAAAATATATATATAAAGTTTTTATATATTGAAAATTTATTTGTCAATTATGAATAAATAAGTACTGAATTTTTCGTAAATTCATTTTATGCTTCAATAATATGTTTTATTTAAAAATGGTATTTATAACACTTTATGAGAAATATTATAATCAATTTATATCACTTTTGTAAATTGAAGTTCATAAAAATGATATAATTTTTAAATAAGCATATCAAAAATATCGTAGGGTGATATCTTGGAATTTTTATAAAAATATTAATTTTTCAGTGAGTAGTGAAAAAATTATGATATTATATAAAACTTTCTTTTCTATTCAAGTATTTAAAAAAATTATTTTGTTTTAAATTTATTTAAAAATATAAATGGTTAATTTTTATTTTAAAATTATCCAATCAATATAATTATAATTAAAACTATTCTTAATTTTTGTATGAAAATATTTTAATACATAAAAAACATTTTTTCAAAAAAACGGTTTTCATCACATTTTGTGGTGTTATTTTAAAAGTGATTTTTGTCAATTATACAGATTTAATTTTATAAATTTAATTAAATATTTTTAATCATCATGTAATTTTTTTTAAATGGGTAAATTTTATTTCTGGTCATTATGAATAGTAAATGCGGTATATATTTGGCACCTCAGTCGGGGTAAATCGGATAATTAAAGTAAAAAATAATGTAATAGGGATTTAAAAATATATATAACACCTAAATTATTTCTATTTTATTATTTTATTTCAACCATAATTATCCAATATGAGAAAATGTGGCATTTTGGGGTAATTTTTCCCAGATAAATACATTTATATTATTCTAAGTAAAGAATAAATACAAAATGACATTTTCATTGTTTTAATAACTATAATATTTTTTAATAGCGATAAATGGAGGTTATTTTTTATTATAAGTGTTAATTTGACTTATTAATGAATTTATTTTACCATGGTAATTTATTTTTAATTTTTAGTGATGAAATAATTACCTTAAATTCTTACAAAACACTAACACAGTGTTTGTGCTAGAAATAGAAAAATCAAGTTAATAGTTCTAAAAACATACGAAGTAATATTTTTTTGGTCGATTTATGGTATTACATGAATTATTTAGAAAAATATAAATCATTTTAGATGTTTTAAAATTTAATATTCATACAAAATTTCTATATGTATATATTTTACAACTTTATTGTACCCTAGAGAGTAAAAATATTTGACATCACGATAATCATCTAAAGGGTTAACTATGGTTAAAACTAAGAGATAAGGGTTAAAATAACACCTAAACTTTTATAAATTTTATTTTATGGGATAATTTATAATATTGGACATTATATATTATAAATATATCAATGTTACCACTTAACATGAAAATTAATTTATATTAATTTAATACGTTATGTAATTCTAAAGGTGCCCCTCTCCTCTATTATATAAGGACATCACACCTCCTCTATTCCTCACAATTCATGAGCCATTTATAATGAAAAAACATAGAAAAAAAACTTTTTAACTTTCTTATATACATTATATAGGTTCTAGTGTTCTTAAAATACCATCCTTAGCATTCTTATGTAGAGATCTAAAGGAGTTTCTTCAAATAGAAGGTAGTCATCTTAACTGAGCATTTTCATTTTACTTCTTCTTTTACCCACTTAAATTATCAAAAAACCATAATAATATAATATAATAAATACATAAAATATAATTATATGGTATTAAATTAATTTAATAACCTTATTCATCTATTTTTCCATCTTATGGGTAATGAAAGCAACGTCCGTGCATTCGTGTGGACTGCCTCCTCTACGAAGCGATTTGCTTCATTTTCCATAAATCCCTCTCACAGATATTTAAAATTCTGTAATTAATTTATATTTATGTTATAAATTTAATATTTATAATTATTTAAAAATAATATATCTTTTATTTTATTACCCTTCCATCTATTTAAAAATAGTAACGTCGTTCGTGCTTGCATGTGGATTACCACCTCTAAAAATCCATGTGATTTATTCTTCAAGAACACCTTTTATGGATGGTTATAAAATTTTATTTAACATATAAAAATTATAATTATAAACTTATTATTATTCTATACTTTATTTAACTAATACCTATTTGTCCACCATCAACCTACCGAAGTCAATTTTCAATTCTGAACTAAACATCCTCAAAACAGGCGATGTAAAATTAACAGATGAAGTAACTAAATTTGTCATTGAATTAAAAGAAACAAATGATTTAATAATAAATTAATAAACCTATAAAATTTTCTTACACAATTATATAATTAATATAACTTTATTATTCAGAAGTTAAATTACAAGTATTCCAAGTCTAGGCTCAGGGTAATGAGTTTCTTAAATAAATTTATATTCATTGGTTTATACTTCTACTTAACTTATTTTTTTTATGACAATATTGGGTGATAAAATACCTATGGTTGTATTTTTTTTATTTAAACTTGTTTCCTATGGTTTTAAAATTGTTACACATAATCACTTCATTGATCAATTCTAACTTCAATGATGTGATCTTTGTGAGGATTATTCATCTCAATATTGTTTCTTTGAAACCTAACTTGTATTACGCACATGCCTCCTGTTATATGGTATATATTATGAATATTATTATATTTTATAATAATAAATCATTGATAATGATATTTAATTCTCCATTTAATTTCTCTCTTTCATGAGATATTGATTCAAATGTTATAAAAAATTTCAAGGGTTTTCATGGTCTCAATTTCGATTCTTTGAGACATTATTCTAGTTATGCAAGATGTTTTATTTTATATGGTCTATTTAATACCCCAAGAATTTGGTTTTATATATTAATTCATGTTAATAATGGTCTTTATAAATTAATTTCTATTTCCTTTAATCAGTGGATTTTTCTAGTCACGAATTACCCAAGTTGCAAGGGTATCTCAACTCAAACTTCCTTCATAGAGACATGTTTTGATTGATATGCCTATATTAATTTATATAGTGTATATAAAAACTATTGATATATAATATAATTAATCTTTGTATATTCATGTTATTTTATGTTCCTTGTTATGTTCTTTTTCTTCAAAGGGTCTTTGGTATTAAAAAACTGTAAATGGATTTCGTTTAAAAATATTTCTTCAAACATTTTAAATACTTTTAACTGAAATCTTTCTCAATATTATTTATATTATCTAAATAATATTATTTAATAAACATAAATGGTTTCATAAAGTTATTTTCTATGATCTTTTATCTTTTAAAAGTTTGTAAAATTAAATTTCATATTTTTTGCGCAGGGTTCGCATTTGACTCTCTTTACAAAATTTTGAAAAAAATGTTTATTTTTAAATTTTAAAACATGAAAGGAATTTTACACCATTATTACCATTATTTTATTTTAATATTAATTTAAAATTTTCTATAGATATATCTAAGTAAAATATTTTTATAAATGTTATGGTAATTTTTATAAAAAAAAGTATACCAAAATAAAAGGTATTTTCTATGTTTTCATTGAAATGTTTTAAATGTTATTTTAAAAGTATTTTCATCAATGAAAACATACTTTGATGATTATTATGATTCACTTGTGATAAAATATTATGATACAATTCACTTAATTTCTCTGAATGGTTTATGTTGATTTTTTAAATAGATTTTTAGGAAGGACAGTTCATTTTCATGGTTAAATCAAGTTATGGAAATTGTGAGGAAATGAAAGCATCCAAGTGTTTTGTTTCATGATATTATACTTGGGAATTTTTAATGAAAGAAATATTGGGGGTGATGGAAAATAACTAAGTGAATTTTACTTGTATTTTATGTTTGGATCTTTTATATCCCACCGATGCATTGGGTATTAATATAGAGTTAACTGGAATAAAGTTACTACTAAGTGACAATAGTGTAACATCACTCATAAGAGATGATAAAGTATACTAATGTAAGTAACTCCTTATATTTTAAACAAATAACTTATGTAATTTAATCTGGAGATATTATTGATATTATCCAATTTACATGATTCTATATGGAATGTTTAATTCCCTAGGATACCTACACATTTTTTTGATTCTTTTTATGAGTTTTATTGCTTCATTTAATTGAGATCTTATTTCACTTGTATCGTGATTGTTGAATCATGTGACAATTTTATTGTGTTAAGGATTCATTCTAGGACACATTAAAAATTATCTATATTTTTATGGGTATAAAATTCTCCCATGCCATTCTAAAGCACTTTTATTATTTCATCATGACCTTATATGCTCACTGAAGATGTTAAATTGTTAATGCTTATGTTTAAAATTACTAATAATTTGAGATAACCCTTATTATGTTTAATTTTTCCTATTTTATAAATAAATTTTTTTAAGAAAGATGTATCAATAAGGGTTTTATGCATGAAATGATTAAGAAATTATGTGGAATAAGAACATTTTAGTATAGTGGAAAAATTTCTCACTTAAAGGCATGGGTGAGGTAATGTAAGGGTTTTCCCAAATTCTATAAGACTCTAAAACATAATAGTCCTTGGCTATGTAATTTATCTAGTATTTTATGATGATGTTTTAAGTTTTATATGACTAAAATTGGTTGATGGTTATTGGTATAAAATTCATTAATGTAAAAAAAATTAGAACTAGTTTGGGTAGTGTGAGTCTGGGGATATTATAGTTTCCTTCACTGATATTAATTATTATTGTTGTGATACATTTAAATAACAAGGGAGAAATTTGTTGTGGGTGGTACACTTAGAAGGGTATGGTATATCTAGCTGCACTAAAATTGAAATTATATAATGCGTTATTATAAAAAGATAATCCTCCTCATTATACATCTGAACTTTTTCAAGTCAAACAATAACCAACACCTGAACTTTTAACAACTTATTGGAAGTCCCAATGAGTAGTTCACTTTGAATCTAGATATGGAGATTTTAGGATCCTATAAATAATATAATATAATATATATACTCTAGGAATGATAAAAAAATCAATATAAATTGTCCCAAGAGTGAAGAGGGAAATTTTTCGTGTAAGGAAGCCCACTAGTATACCTAGGAATGAATGAAATTATGAAAATATGGATGAGATGAAGTGAAATAGGTTACATTATTGATATAATATATAATATAAAATAAAATTATTTATGAATTAGTATGTTCACAATTCTTTGTATTGGGTATTTATACTTGGTGGGGTAATCTTTTGATTAAATTCATTGACATGTAATTTCCCATGATCGAAAATTCTAAGTGTAGGGGTGATGGGACACAATTTTTTAATATTTTTCATCAAGTAATTCAATTTTAATAACCCACCCCCCCCCCCCAATTTTTATATTTTATGGGAATTTAATACATATTTATTAATTTAATATAATTGGGAATTAAATTTAAAACTATCCTAATTTCATGATTTTATTTATTTATTTACTATTTTTATTGCATGGTCAAACTTTGATGTTTTTATGTTTTGATGTTGTTTTGGTAAAGATAGTCCAGGATATATAAGATTAACTAATAATCTGTCCAAGGTGTGTAAGAATAAACACAAACCATTTTTTAATAGATGATGATTTCTGAAGGTTATGTAAGAGTAACATGAAAAAAAATTATTTGTATATGATTTGCATAATTTTATACAAACTAGAAGAGAATAATACTTAAATATGAGTAAGTGGAAGATTATAAATCCCATATATTAATAACTAGAAGTTATATTGGATTAAACTCAAAATAATATAACATGTGTAAGATAAACGTGGGAAACATTGATTCTAAATAAATAATTTTTTTTATGGGAAATGAAGGAGAAGAGCCCGCTGCATATGATTAAATTGAGGGTAATGAAGAATATTTATCATTAAACTGGATATATGAAAAATTAATTGGATCATGTGTATGATTAAATCATAATTGAAACTAGTTATGTATTATTGAAATAAACATATGTAAGAGTAATCAAGGCTCACGTAAGGTTTTCCACTAAGAAAAATTTGACAATATAACTCGTGGAAGGAGGAGGAGAATGTTGAGATTTAAATGAATAAAAAGATCCACATGGAATGTATACATGAACCCTTATTCATAAAGTAACCTAAATATTCAATTATCAAACTGAATTAAGCAATCATATGACATGAATTACACATGGGAGTAGATGTTGAGGATAAAAGGAGGAATGAGTGGTAAAATTTGTGGTACCCAATGCTTAATAAACATAGAAGGTAGGTGGAGGAATATGTTGGGGAGTCCAACATAATAGAGATTCTATACTAGGGATTGTTTTGTTTTGTTTTTTCCTATATTTATCATTTAATTTTTATTTAATATAAGTGTGTAGTTCCCATCTTTGTTATGTGAAATATAACCTCTATTATCATGGATATCCAATATAAGGGTTTCTCTAAGAGTGGTTATATAAATTTCTATTGTCCCTAAACTATAAAATTAATTTTTGAGTTCAAGATATAGAATTTTATAAATTTTTGGAAATATTAAGTTGGTGATAGTTATTCCCATTCTTGTTCCATAATTTTTTTTCTTCTACCATTGTAGAATCATTTCCATTCCCTAACTTAGCTCATAAATATATATTGGAACCAAAAGTTTTATTTCTAAATGGGTGTTATTTAATTTTATGGGGATTGTAGGATATTCCATTGATTGAGGTGTAATTTATTTTATATCCCATTAAAGTGGTATATGTAAAATACACTTAATGATCCTTGGGTGTGAAGGGTTTTAGTGGGGGTAATGCTTATCCAAACACAAAGAAGATATGTGAAACTAAAACCTAAAACTATAGAATATATATTACATATTGGATTGAATAAAATAATTAAGATAGAATGGAATACCTTACACCTATTTATTTGAGCATTAAATAATCATTTGATTTAGATCACTGGGGAGAAACTGGTGGGTTTATCCCTCCTAGGGTATCTGTGGGATTCATGTATCTCACGATTCTTGGAAATATATCCATCAAAACATGATCGAA
Source organism: Viscum album (assembly GCA_963277665.1). Lineage (NCBI taxonomy): Eukaryota > Viridiplantae > Streptophyta > Magnoliopsida > Santalales > Viscaceae > Viscum > Viscum album. The sequence continues at coordinate 1,232,303,600 of OY728120.1, forward strand.
TAAAAGATCATTCAAAGGTAGGAGATAAAAATATAAAAAATGATCTTCCTCTTGAGGACTTAAAATATAGTGACTCAATGATCTATAATCACACATATCATAAACAATGAGATCCTATATATAGGGAAACCAAGGAAACTTTAAGAAGTCCATGTTTTTCAAAAATTATTTTCATAATAAATGAAATTTTTTGTAAAAAATTTCATAAAGGATTATCATTTATGATATAATTTTTAATGTCTAAAAAATTACATGGTATAATGAAACTCATCATAATTTTCATTTAATGATTAATAAATAGATATTATATAATTTAAAATAGAATATTGAAATAATCCTCCCATTAATGAATAAAGTGATAATATCAGGCCTCGAAACAATGGTATAGTGACTTTCATTATTCTATAGATCTCTGTTACACAAACCACAACATCCACGATGTAGTGGCATGTGTGGTTTTAGTGCATATATCTATTAATCTATTACTTACACTAAAATAATCATATACTTAGCACACTTTCACTATATGTCTCATTGTATGAAGAAAATAATGAAATCATATATATCTAATACACTTTTTTTATATCTTCAAAAAATACATTAGAAAAATATGTCAATAATTTTCCCCACATGTTACATTATATCTAAAAACTTGTGAAATTCATCCTAAACTTCTTCAAGATATCTTCAAAAAAAATTGGGAACTCTCTTAATGTTTCATAAATGTGATCCTCATTCACACAACCAAGAATTATAATTGTATAATCATTTGTGTCACTTAAAATAATTATTAATTCCCAAATCCAAAAATGTAAGGAAATATAAGCTTCAAGAAAAGGGCCAATCCTGATGAAACATCAAAGGAAAAAATCATGATCACTTTTAAACACATGTATATGGATACATGTGTCCTAAAACTACATAATATAAAAGTTCTCATAATCATATCGTCCATTTTTATAAGATATCAAGGAATTGTTTAACATAGAGTATTTGAGTCCCATATATCCATTTATACATTCTTGATTCTCTAAGTATAGATGGTCTAGGTCGATGGATACCTCATATGTCATTCCTCTAAGTGGATCAGCACATCAAATGGCCCTGGTCCACATAGAAAAGAACATAAAATTTACCATATATATATAGAAATGAACTTAATTAGTTTATCTCAATCGAGAGACCAAATGTTAAACTCATCTTATGAGAGGTAAAATACCATATTAATTAAGCTCCATCTAATGACATGATTTGTAACATACTAAGCCACCCCTTTATTATCTAAGCCTCAAGGCTTAAATAAGATAGGTATTAGTGTATGAAATTCCTCATGCTAAGTATCTCACCAACCTCAAGTAAAAGTATTCAACATGAAACATGAATCTCTATAATATGAAATACCAAGTGTATGAAACTCCATGCGGTATAATTTGTGGGTCATCTAGTGCACAAAACACATTTTCTGCCTCATTATAATATTTTGTATCCAGATATAAAATATTACTATGCTAACCGAAACATTTCATCAAAACCTATAATACTCCACGATGAATATCATTTAGGGATACCACAAAATCACACTTTCAGAGGTCAACTATTATTTCACTTCTTGTAATATATGAATCCAACATATAATAATGATAAATTTGAGATTACTATTTAATATAACATGATAAATATTATATTATTAAAGTTCCTTATGAATACTAACAAAATTCTATATAATAATCAATATAATCATATCTCATATGATAGAATACTAGAGAGGCTAAATGTTTACTGTACTTTTAGGGTTTTGTTAAACTCCTTTCATATCTATGTAATTCCTACCACATCTCTATGTGAACATATAATAAAAACAACCACTAAACACATTTAGTTAGAAATATATATATATAAAGTTTTTTAATAATGGTTTAACATAGGAATCATAATATCAGTGTTCAATTCCTTGATCATTGTATTCAAACCCATTTACATCACAACACCCAATGTTATTCGGCCAATAACATTTATTGTCTATATAGAACACAACCCCGTTAATCATCATCATCATGAAATAGTTCCATTCAAAAATTTCTTTGAGATCATTTAGTAACTAATTGATATTTTCAACACTTCTTAAACTCTTTAAGGATATAAAGTGATATCCTATTTGAATTTTGACTAATATAATATTTTATTTGTTACATTTGAACTCCACTAAGTCCAAACATAGTCTCACGATATCTTAAATATTATATTAATTTCAGGATATCTTTATAAGATACATAAACACTTTTGTGTCTAAAATAACACTTATTTATTATTAGTGGGAATATTTAGTAAATAAACTCTTTCACTAATATCATATATAATTTTCTATGTGTATAAAGAATTATTCTAAACAGGAGAATTAATTCTCTAAAATATGCCACTAAAGGTTGTGAAAACCCTATCCCTTCACATTTTAAATTGTATGAAACACATTTATCCTGGATAAAAAAAATTTATCCTTATATAATTTTTCAAACATCATAAAAAAATATAATGAATCATAAACCATTTGTATTAAAATTATCATCTCATGTCCTTAATATCAACTCTTTATGAATAAAAAATCTATCTTATCACATTATAAAAATTTGATGAAAATACAAAGCCTTTATTTTAATTCATTTAAACTTGAAATATTCCTCCATATTTTACTCCATGATTTAGAAACACTTTTCTTCGTTATTTTAATAAAAATTAAGAGCTCTGTCAATCCATACCTTTATTTTTAACTCTTCTATATTTATAAAAATTTTAAAATATACATTTGGTACCACATACCCTTAAAAATCAAAGAAATGATTTATATAACACTAAATTCTGATGTGGAATCTCCATGAATTTTATCAAACTCCTTTATGTATTTTGGGAAATTAAATCAAATGAAAATATTATCCCTCTATATAAAAACATTTTTATGTTTCTACAACCTAGGATAATAATTGGACCATCCAATCTTCTTCATCTGGCTTAACTTCTTACCCTCCAATGCTATTAACACTATACGGGAGACAAGAGATCCAATTTAATACTCATTTACCCTCAACAGGTTGAGAAAAAAAATTAAAATTTTCTTAAAGTCGTTATTTTTTAATGAAACTTTTATAATAATAATTTTATAATGAATTCCATAGTCATATCATGCCTTAAAGGATTCCTCCACTCAATCCAAAAAAATTTATACCTAATATTATTGAATATATTAGTGGAGACTAAACTTCCTTATGTAATTTCACATATAATTCCTTTTAAACCTCAATTGATTCCTTTTATGTGTTATATAAAAATCAATATTCACTTGCTTAATAATTTCAACTTTTAGTTACAATAGATGGGGAAACTCTCATACATCGAATTATATTTCTTACTTAAAAAATCTTCTTAAGTTTATATAATATACTAATAATTTTATTCTATCTCCTCCTTTTAAAATATTAATCTAAAAGTCATGTTCAATGATGATTATTTCATTATATATATAACAGAAAATTTTTCATATGTGTATCATGTTTTACACTAATTTACAAAGGACTTTTATTAAATGTGATCTCACAAAAATTATTGGCATTTTTTAATTTACATCACATTCCTTAGTGGTCTAAGATCTATATTTCACTAACTAATGAATTCAAATTTGTGGGAACCTCATCACTTTAGCAATTTAGGTATGTCATAATTCCAATCACATCATATATGACACTTGAATGGTTGATCAGGAAACTTTTACCAAATATATCATCTGGATAAACTTAACATTATTCCTATGGAATCCTTCATAAGGGTTTCCAAAATAAGTGTAAGCCAAATAAAAATCAAAAAATTAGGCACCTAACACTTCGGGTCGTATTATTACTTATTTTTGTTATATAATATAATTCATAGTCTCCCTTATTTGGAATGAACCGACTTTGTTATACTATCGATTACTTGACATGTTTTTACATTGGAAGTAATATAACACTTAAAATTAATAGGGTATTTTACCTCATAATATTATCTCATGTATTCTATTTACATGCATTCATGGTTATAATGTTTTAGTTTTCAATTCATATTTCTTCTATCAAATTAATGTGTCCAAAAATTATTGATGAGTAAACTTTTAGTAAACACATTTCTTGTGTTACTAATGAAAATTAAAATCCAACTCTATTTATACATATCTAAATTCATCACGTTTATAAATTATATGAAACCATTTCATGTAAAGTATTATAATCATATAAAATTAATATTCCCTATAAGGGTAAGCATGTATTGATAGGTAGTCAACCACCATGTTTTTAGATAAGGAATAACCCTTAAATCCAGTGAACAATCTGACCCAAAATCCCTCTACCAACTGTTATTAACTTAGGAGAGATATAAATATCATCAAAATTATAACACCTAATATTTATAAATTATAATAAACTTCTTAATACCAGAGAACGACCCAAGAAAAGTTTAATTCAAGGTAAAATAAAACTAAATCCACAACTACACTTAGCTTGTAACTCCTTAAATACATGAATGAAAATTATATAGAATAAGTATAACTATTTTAACTGAAGAATACATCATAATACAAAATATAAAATTTTTATTCAGGAATAATAATGCAGGTGATAAAACTAAATAAATTAAAAATTATTAAATGTATACATTAGATAAACATTTCTAAATAATTCATAAATAAATTCAAAACGCTTTATAATTTAAACACGGATAAAAATAAACAATTAAGTTTTATCTAACATAAATATTTTATATTATCATTAATGTGGTATTAAAATGAACTAATTCATATATAAAAATGGGATATTCTTGATGAAAAGTTTTGTAATAACATAAACATTTCACATATTATGTGAAAATTTTATATAATTTAAATGTCTCTTATATGATTTTATTTACACCTTTCATTAAATCATCTAAAACTCCATTTGTATTGTTTTAAATATATTTTCTCAAATAAATTATTAATATAAATATTTTATGTTTAAATTTATGAATAATTCATAAAGAAATATAAAAAAATTCATATTTTACCTTATTTCATAAATTTATAAACACTTTATAAATTATTTACCATTTTAATCTAATTTAAACCAAGATTACATATACTAAAAAAATGTGGTTGAATTTAAAGCCCCCCCCCCCTTGGATTCCACATTGGCTCAGAGGGTCAACACTAGGGAACTTTTTTTTAAAATTTTTAGAAGAAATTATTTTATTTAAAATTATACTAAAATATTTTAGACCATGACATAGTTCTTGCCATTTCAGGGTACAATATGGTCTGGTATTCGTGCTCGAGTCATGGAGTTCCTATGGAATCCCATTCCATACGAACCCTAAAAATAGTCATTCTGAGAAGTTGTTCTCAGTTCGAATAGGCATTTCTCTACACCATTTTGTTCTTAATTTTTGGGAAGGATATTGTTTTGTCCATTTCATTTTTTATATCCAATGAAGTCTGAGAAAATATATCAAAGGAACTATTTAAAATACTTCATAATTCAGAAAAATATTAGCAATATCTGTTATTTCATGGTTGATCCTCGGGGTAGATACTATCTATGGTACAGATATCATATGACCATGACATAATGAGATCAAAAAACTATACTCTTTTTTAAGATTTTCAATATTCACCTATAATGCCCATTTTACATGGTTTATGGTGTGTTTAATAAATACCATGAATAGAAACACCAATTTAAAAGTAAAACATGTTGTGGTCTTCCAAAATGAATAAAAGAAACAGGAATATTCTGAAATATGTGAGGGTCGCTAAAAAACCCATTTTCCAAACTCTTTAGTCTTTTGAAAGATCGATACAAAAATAAACAAGATGGTTTTGATAATACTAATGGGTTTTTTAAAGATAAACCTTGTCCAAATACAGTGAGAATATATCAAACTAAAACATAAAAACTTATTATCTTCCATATGTATTGAATTAAATAAAAGAATGAATATAGAATGGAACACCTTACACTTTTTTCCATGTTTCAAAAAATATTTGGATTTATATCACTCAATAACAATTTATGGGTTCTTATATTTGAGGGTATCCATAGGCTACACGTATCTCCTAATGCTTTGGAATTATCTCCCTCCAAACATTATTAGCTAGAACCCTGATTAAAGGTAAGATAGAAAGTTAGTTAAAATAAGATTCATCTTGTGGTGTTCTAATGGAATTTCTAAAAACTCTAGAATCACATATATGACAAACAATGTGTAATATCCTAAAATTTTAATGTAACACTATGTTTTATAGCATATAAAACACATAAAACTGAGCATAAACAAACCAAGAAAAATTAATATCTAAATATGAGTGATATAAACTAACTGTTGAATTTGAAAATATGAATTGGAGAAACCAAATTACAAAATATATATAAAATTATCCCCCTCAATATAAATTTATTAAATAATTCTTAGAAAATAATAACTTAACTTTCAGTAAAGTCATTTTATACTTCAAAAAATAAATTTTCTACAAAATTGATTTTATTTATTTTTGTGAGTGGATTTATTAATTAATTTATTCCACTTTAGAAATTTTATATTACAAAAATGATATAATTTTTTAAATAATAACATAAAATTTATCTTAAGGTACATTTTTTTGGATTTTTCTAAAAAGACTGATTCTTTAGGAAATAATGAAAATAATAATTTTTTTAAAGTTATCATTTATTTCTATTAAAAATTCCAATTATGAGTTGAATTTAATATTAAATTAACGAAACTATAATTTTTCTAGAAATAATTTAATTAATTATATAATAATAATTTTAATACTTGATTTTGGTATAAGTTCATTTTTAGGGTTAAAACCAATTTTTTTAACACTATTTTACATTGCTTTTTATTCATTTATGTTGAAAGTAATTTATACCACTTATATATTAATTAAATTGAATTAATTTTTTTATTTATCAATTAAAATTTAAATGTTTTTTTTTGATATTTTTCTGAAGAAGTTAAATTTTTGGTGAACAGTAAAAAATAATGTTTTTATGAAATACTGTATCTTTTATGATATCACAAATACTTTAATATGATATAAAAATAATGAAACTTATGGAATTAATTATGTATGATAATAAACAAAAATACCATAAAAATAATTATAAACATACAATTTATCATTTTTTATAATAAACATGAAAATCATTTTCAATGTTAGCACATTCCTTGCACAGTATAGGAAAAGTAAAATTTGGCTTCCTAAATATATTATTTGGGTAGTAAGAATTATTTTTTTGACTAGCTTAAATACTATGATGTTTAGTTGATTATATGGACAGATATTTATGAATTTTTTTGTTATATAGAAATAATATTATCCAGATTTTTGTGCAGTGCCAGGGCAAAGAAAGAAAATTCAAAATAAAATATCCAATAATTTTCTTAACATATGTGTGATTAAATATGTATATTTAATTAAACTAAATATAAATGATTAATTAAAATAAATTCTTATAATATTAATTATTTATTTTTAATTTTTAAAAATATTTCAATTGTCTAAAACATTTACGTTGTGAAGGAGCGGTGTTCAGGAAAACATAATAAAAACTAAGTAAATTATTTTAAATATATTAAAAATGATAATATTTAGATTATTTTTGATATTCCAAGAATCTTAAAGATATTTAGGAAGGATTGGGTATGGTCTAAGTGATTATATTTGTAATTGGTTGAAATCTTGAAATTTTTAAAATCAAGATAAGATGATAATAATGAAAATGAATTTAAGTGTATTTTATGTTAAATAATATATTTTTAAATAATTTAAATACATAAAAAATATTTAAATAGGAAAATGAGAATAATATGGTATAAAATTAAATCTCGTCACCATTTTTTATCCAATTTTTCTTTAGAGGTAAATTTTTAACCTTTTAACATTGAAAAAGTTGCAGCCGTAATTAAAGTAAAAATTGGTTAACGATTTGCGTGAACCCAAATATAATGTTTAAAATTACAAATAAACATATCCAAAATGAAAATATTTTAACCTTAACATATATTATTTTATAAATTCTAGCCACTTTGTTCTACTTTCACATGAAAAATAATTAAATATATTTTAATCTTTTAAGTAATTATAAGTGTGCCATTTCTATCACTATAAAAGGTGTAACACCCCATGTTTTCATAATAAGTTATTTTCTTTGAAGTAATTCAATAGCTTGCGCTACACGCAAAACTGAGTTAGAGCACACCATGACTTACCAAACTAGTCGTTCAAAATTGGTTATGAATAGTATTAACTGAATTTTGAATTTTATATACTCCATATAATTTTAGAATACATATTATGTGTTTCATAGACAAAATATAAGAACAAATTCATTTTTTCAGATAAAAGAAGTATTTGTCAAAAAATGAAATTTTACCACCTTTTAATGGAAAACCCTTTTTAAAACCAATATTTGACACTTTTATATATTCATTTTAATGAAATTAAATTCTTCTTTAGAATCAGGATATAAAAATTTATTTTGGATAAATTTTTGGTACTTTTCTAATAACATTCATATTTTGATGAATGCTGAAAAATACTAAATTTTAATAGAAAATATAATTTCTTAATCGAAATAATTTATAGTGTTAAATTATTAATTTTAATGGTTTGTAAGTATAATTTGATTATATTTTTATCATTTAATACAATGTATGTCATTCTAAGTAATTTCACCTTTAAATTTAACATTAACACATGTCAATCTTTTGATAGTTTTTATTTTTTTAAACCCGCTTTTCGATTTTGAAAACGGGAATTAATTTTAAATTAATTAATGAAACTTATATGTTTTGAATTTGGCACAATATAATTCATTTTTTAATTTGTATATCAAAATTAGCTTAGCGTGAATTTTTGGTATTTTTCTGAAGACATTCAACTTTTTATGAATAGTAAAAAACACTCGTTATAGTTTAAGAACGACTATTTAAATAATTATTTATTTTATATAAATTTATTTTAAGCCAAAATAGATATATAATACCTATATAAGTTCAAGGTAATTCATTGGAGTCATTTTATAATAAAATCATATGTATAAAATTTTATTGAACTTTTTACCGTCTTTTACCCACCTCCTAGGAGCACTTGAAAATTTTCATAAAACTTAATTTTACTGCTTTTGTGAGTCTAATTTATAAAATCAAAGAGATACAGTTAGTTTTATTAAGTAAAATGTGGTTCAATAGGAAGAAAATAATTTTTGGGGAATAGTAACTTTTTGACTTTTATTTACCATGGTTAAAAATTAAATAGGGTAATTAAGAGTAAAAATGATATCATAATTACCCTAACACATGTCCTAATTCTATTGGATAAGTATATGTCAACCAAAAACAAACATATGAATAAAATATGTCCGGTTTGGTCCACATGGATTAGATTAGGAAATTTATTATTATTTTATTTAAAGAAGAGTTAAAAGAGTTAAATTCAATGTTAAATAACTAAACCATTTTAAATATAGGGTTACACACAATAAAAATTAAACTATAAATATTCAGTAGAAAGATAAAAATATTTCCTACATATTGGTATTTTATTTATAATTTTTATAAAATATATAATTTAATTTATTTATGACATAAGAATGATGCAGTAATTACCTTATTAATGAAATATTAAAATAATTGATATTATAAATATCCAAATAAATGTAAATTGAGACTTGTGATGAATTACACTAATTCAGTAGGGTAATATTACATTTTAGAGTTCGTTTAATAAATTTTATTTGAAATGATAATGTTCTAATAGATTTCAAAAAAAATCAAATAAAAAATAGTGTCAAAATCGACATAATTGAGTTTTCAAAACAAATACTATATTATTAGTTAATATAATATTCCTAAAAAAATAATATTTTGACAAATGGATTAAATAATATTATATATGTCATTAATGAACCACTATAAGTTCTCTTTGAAGTTCACAGTATTTTTATTACCATATAGTGTAAGAATACAAAAAGATACGGTAAAAATTAAACTATTTACTAAGAGTTAAATCTAAAATATAAGGTTAAAATGGTTAACTAAACTTTTATAAAACCTATTGGTTGAGTGTTTTTATACCCATACCCACCTTATAATTAAAATAATTCATTTTTGAGTCAATAGAAACCGAAAATTAGTTTATTATAAAATAATATTTCATGTTTTTTCTGAACCGACATCCACCTCTCTTATAAAAGGGAACTTCCCATTCTCCTAATTTCACACCTCCAAAGCCTTTTGTCTCGCCCAACCCCTACCCAAATATCCTCAAATATTTCATCCCTTCATTTTAGAGTCCTTACATTGGTCATAAAGCCATCCTAAAGATCCCTTTTGATCAACTCAAAAGGAAGAACCTAAAGAAGAGGTAAATATTTCATCACCTCTTTCAATTTCTTTTCTTCTACCACTTCCTCTTTCTTTGTTCTTTCCATTCTAAAATAATAACTCCAGTATATTTTATATTCATTTATTTTATTATAAAAATGTTATAACCATATTCATTATTCTATCCATCCTGTAAATGACAAATTCACCATACATGCGTACGTATGGATTACCGTCTCCACGTCGTGGTGTAGTTTTTTATTCAAACACTTAATTATTTGGATGGGTATAATAATGAGAATAACTGATGTAAATAACAAATATAACATGTTAATTATTCTATATATATGATATAACATCCAATTACATACTATTTCACCATCAATATAATGATATTGTCGCTTGTGCGTATATAAGGATTACCATCTCCACGAACACGATGAGATTCATTCCCTATCGTAATATTTCAAGAATAATTTTCCATTTATGATTAAAAATAATGTTTATAAACTTAATATAATTCTATATATGAATAAAATACATCCTATCCATAACAAACATGTCTTACATAAAAAAGTATATAAAGGAAAACCGACCAGTTAACACCTGAAACGATGATACTACTAAAATATTATTAACAAAGCAATACTAGAGGATCATATATTATATAGTATTTATGTATATAGTTGTTTTATAACTTAATAATAATGATTTAACTATTATACAGGAGGTTAACGTACCCTCTACTAAGGAACAGTATAAGGTTAGGGGTTTCTTATCTCACTTTTAATTCCGTGAGATTTCCATTGTTCGCCACTTATTTATTCGATGTGGTGTATCGTGTACTGCCATTTGATATATATTATCATGGTTCTATATATATTCATGGTATTTTGTGATTCATTTTGTGGTTATTAACTTTTCTTCATATGACTCGATTGGTCACAATTTGGTAAGAGGTTTTCATCTCACTTTTATTCCCGTGAGATTCATGCTATATTTTCCACTATTACATTTTGTGTGGTGTGTGTACTACAAATGATTGTATTTTTTTGAAATATAATTTAATTTATGGGAATTTAAATCATCATTGGATAAACCTTCTTTCATGGGTTGTATGTTTCTTAAGTTACCAAATCTGTAATGGAATTTCAATTTTCAATTACCACTCATTCAGTTTTACGCAAACTTCATTGACTACTTTACTCCAAGATTATGTGTGAAATAATTGTTTGTTTACTTATGTAGTGATTTCCACTCCCCTTTGTGTGGATATAATTTTGATACACATAGTCATGCCATTGATAAATTCTCAATTCATCTATATAAACTTGATAAGAGTAATTTTAACTCAATTTCTATTCATTAAGTTAAACATCCATGCCATTGGTTTTGTTTTTACAAGAATATCTGTGAACGTCCTCTGATTGATTTACACTGAAAATCCCATCATATTGAGTGTATTTATATTTTTCACACATAATTATTTCATTTATTTATCTTAAACCTAAGGATATGGTCTTTATAAAATAATTCATCTCAACTTACATTCCATTGAGACTTCTTTCTTGTTATACGCCAATTCACTTTTATTTGGTGTATATACTATACTTTGACATTGTATATCATGAAACCCTTTATTCTCATTAATTTATAATGTTTTTCTTACCTCAATTATCACGAACCGGATCTGGTCGCCATCAAACCGGCACCAAACCCAGCCCGTTCCAAGGCCCGAAGGGCGTTCCCGATCCCCACGGGCTAGCACAAGTTCCCGGGTATCATATCACGATAATTGGGAACAATTTACCTGATTTTATAAACATTAAACAAAAAACAAACTCAATAAAACAAATCTGGATTTTTCAACTAAAACTGTCTTTTACAAAATTTCAGAACTGAAATACATAAGTTAAAACTATGTTTAAAGACCATTACAATGGTACATAACCAAATAAGGACAGCCCAAGAACCTCCACATGGAAAGAGGCACCGCCCTCAAGCTAACTCCACGACACTGCATCCCAATGGACAGCTAAAAACCTGAACCAAAGGCATAAATCCTGTACACAAACCTGTGACATAAAATAAGCAAATATACTTACACCAAAAGGTGTAAGTATGGTGTGAGAGAAAGCCCAGTAGGATACCACCTCTAAGAGATTCCATGTGATAAACATTTCATGACAAAAAGCATTGCAAGTTTTGTAAATAAGAAATGCTAGTTACAATTTTCTAAAGGATGCAATAATAAATGAAAACAGTTTTCATGTGGGATAATTTTAAAGGACCAAAAATTTTAAAATAAATAACAAATAAACTGAATTTTCCATCCAAAAATACCATATTCCGACGGTAGGTAAAAAGGATCTAATGAGGACAAGTAATAGGAAATAACCCCTAGGCACTAGCTAGCTGTGGGTCCCATGTACCTCGTATCTCGGTGGAAGTAACCACAAAAAATATTTGTTATCGTGCACGAGCCACTAGTAGGGATCATACCCATAACCTAGTGGTCCCCAATCATCATCATCATAGTTTAGTTAGAGTTTTAAGCGTCCATCTCGCTAAGTGAAACTGAGGCCAAACCTCACGGATTCACTAGCATACTAGTACACGTCCACCCACCTAGATACCCGGGTTTTCCCTTTGTGCACAAACAAGTTCAACAATCCAAGAAGTATAGTTTTCACATAAAAATATCACTTCCACATCAAACATTAACCAAACAGCCCCATGTACATCACACAATTCAAAAATTCCACTTTTCATTCAAATGCATTTTGAAATCAAACTCACACCAAAATTGCCTACAACACTTTTCCCATTTCTTTAACACTTCCAAAAATACTTTAAAAGATTTTATAAAAACATTACAAGATATTCAACTCACATAACAGCCCACACACATGTCATATAATACCCTCCTCACCTTCATAATTAATTTTATCAATAAACTCACATGAAACATCCCAGACCCGTGTTTCACACACAAAACACAATTTAGTAAAACATTTTGGCAATTTATAAAACATTATAAAAAATTTTGACATCTCAAATCACCACTTTACCATTCAAAAACCCACATTAGGTGAACACACTCACCCAAACAGTACATATACACCCTTTCCCAACTTTTTTTAACAAAATAAAATATTTTCAATTTTTATAAAACAAACCCAAGAGGTATAACCATTGTCTGCACACTAAAACCATTTCAAACACCTCATTCAAAACAAAAATCATACCAATAACAATCCAAAACAGAATTTTCATCCCTAAAACAATTATTAAATCATCCCCAAGTGTTATAAAAATACATCAAATAATACCACAAAGATACACATGAAAAACACGCGTTTTCATAAATCACCTTCAAGAAGTACAACACAGTTTTACACCTTAAACACAATCAAAAATATCTTTTCAAGGTCTACATGATAATAAGGAATTACCAAACCAGAATTGTCATCCCCTTTCAATATTAATAAATCACTTTCATATGTCATAAACTAAACCCAAACATTACCCCAAGAGTAACACATGAAAAGTACCCAATTTCAAGATAAAATACAACTAAAAATTAAATGTTTAACCAAATTCATCAAAAAATAGTTTTCACACCACAAAAATCAGATTATAAATATACTAAATTAATAAACCAAGCAATCTAACTCATCATAAAATGGTTACACGTGGAATAACCTACCTTTTGAGTTGAAACCCTCAAAACTTGGTGCGAAACCTTAAGCGCACCACCGCCGCACCACAAGGAATATAAATTCAGACCAAGACCACCAAAAAATTACCCAAAAGATACCAAAACAGACCTTAGGATCAAACCCTAACTTATGGAAATTTTAGAAAATAATGAAAGGGGGAGGAAACCCTAAGGAGAATGAAAAATTGAAGAGAGAAACACTTACTGAGAACAATCTTGAATAAAACGACCCAAAATCCACCAGAATCTGAATTTTAAAACATCCAACCATTCAAGGGATGTTAGAATAGGTATTATGAGATCATATAGTAACTGGAATGGGGGAAAAGAGTAATAATTGAGAGAGTTAGGATGGAAATAACTTACCTCCTCAAATCTGCCCGATTTTAGAAACCCTAACGATTTCAGCACTTAATCTCAGTTCAAACGAGATCCAAAGAGGGGGAAAATGAATGGGAGAGCGACTGGTCTTATTAGGGTCGAGGGGGAGGTGTAATCACTGAAAAATACATTATAATGAATAATATATTAAAAAATTAATGAAACAATTTAAAACTGGAAAATGGGCTTTCGAGTTGGCCCAATTCTCAAATAAAAACCCAAATCCTCCATGATTATGGATTTATAAAGGCTCCAAATTTACATGTGGTGTTAATATATCAGGGGAGGACATTTTGGAGTTGTAATTACTGAAAAATATTAAAAAATTAAAAAGTTATAAAAGAAACAAAATTTAATTTTAAATATGGAATTGGGCTCACGGTTTGGCCCAATTCATAAAAACTCACCTATTCTCCATAAAACCTTTGGAAACCCCCAAAACAAAGCATGAATGGAAAATAAATTAAAAATAACTTTAAAATAAGTTATTTATGTGATATCAATTATTTTTATTCAAGCGTCTCCTATTTAGTTTGGAACTCTAACTAAAATATCATTTTAATTTTTTTAAAAATTTACTCTTCTACATATTTCTAATTAATTTCCATGTTATAAAAATGGTTTTAAGGTTTTATTTATATGAAAAATAATGTTTCAAAATAAAAATTCCGTTCAAAAGTTTCAAAGTGGTATGGGACACTTTGATTCAAAAATCTATTTTAAATAACTTCTTGATAAATAATTAGACTTTTAAATGTTTCGATGAAAAATGGATATTTCCCTCAAATATTTTTACTGGTCATTTTCAACTATGTCAACATCTTTTATGGGATATTATTCTTGGTTCAGTTTGACTTATTGTGATACAAATCCTTCATACTGTATTTAAGGTTTTGTGATTTGTTTGACTATGGATGTGTTATTCACGGTTTATGGATAAAGTATTGACATTTTGTATGCTAGTTTTAATATGAATATTTATGTTATGTTTAAACCTTTTCATATGAAGAATGTGTTGGACTTAGCAATTGATGGGTGGATCTCACTATAGCTCCTCGATGCATCATTAGGTCTCATGAGACAAACTAGTCTCTTGGAACTAGGCCTTGACAAAATCTTATTTGTAGTTTTGGCACAAGGCCTTGACTATGTGGTTATGAGAAGTATAGGATTATGCATTCTATCATTATGAATGTGGCTATTGATATTGCATGGGATTATTCGACTTATAGAATATCCATGTGAATAATTAAATGGAATTAATTGATTTTATCTTTTCCATATTACGCATAATTTAAAGTTTAAAATACTTTTTTTAGTATTATACATTGCCTTAATTGATTATACTTCTTTATGAAAGTTTCCGCTATATTATTATCCTTACCAAGCATCTGATCTCACCCCTTTCTATGTTTTATTTTTCACAGGATTTGAAGAATTATTTTATGGTTGACCTGTAGGAATAGGATAAGGATATAAGTGTATCTAAAAAGAGTAAAAAATGTTGTTGATGTTTTTATTTCATGATGTAATGTAAAACTTATAAGTGAAACTAATACTTCTAAGGCCACTAAACTGATCTATCTTTTAGGACATGATTCCTTGTATCATGCCAATGTTATTTAATAATGCACCGACTCTGGTTAACTGGGGTCAGGTCCTTACAGTTGGTATCATAGGAAGTTTAGTATAAACCTTGGAAGATATATTTAGAAAAACATTGATTATAGAACATTACCCTAAGATAGACTTTGAGGATTAGTATAGAATAACATCATAGAATTTTGATATTGTAGAGATTTTGTGAGTTTTCGAAACAATACATCCCTGTCTAGATACAAGTAGGTAGAGGCGGCTCTAGCACAGATGTACCTAGAGGTAAAACCCAAAAACACCACTTTGAGCTAGACTCTAATGGGAACTAGTGCACAATAATGGGCTTTGCAGCACTCTTGGTTACAACACTCCCAGGGTATATGCTTAAGATAATTCACCTTTCCTTTACAAACCCATTTGAAGTATTTAAATATAAGATGAGAATAAATACCCTTGGTTAATCCTAAGGTATTTTATATTTAAAATATGATGTTATGATTTTCCCTAAATTATTTTCTGACTCACACTATTATTTCTTGTGTCAGTCAATGGCCAGATTCCAAGGAAGTTATATTAACATTGAACATGATGTACAAGGTGGTAACGATGGAGTAAATGAGCAACGAAATGGAATGTTGAGAGAATTAAAAGATATCATGTTCATTCTGAATCAATTTTCCAAAAATATGATCAACAACATATATATTAACCAAATCCCGGACTCAAAAAAGGAGAGAAAGGAAGTGAATTATAAGAGCTTCATAAATGGAGACCATGGAGAAAAGAAAGCTCAATTTCCATCATGCAGTAAATGTGGAAGGAGAGACCTAGTAAAGAGTCTCAATGGAACAAAGAAATGATTTATGTGTGGGAAATAAGGACATAAAGTATAGAATCGCCGACGAAAAATGAAGAGTGCTATGGAAGAAAATAAAAATGATCCTAAGAATCCAATTACAGCCATTTTTTGTAAAAGTAAGGGACCTTGGCATTACCTGAGTCAATTCCCTATTCTATAGGATAACCACTAAGTCAAGGAAGAACCTATTTTGGAAATAAATAGATGGAGAAATGTTTTAAAGTATGGGATTACTTTGGAAAACTATTCTCTTATATGTGTAACCATGTAGTTCATTATGTGAACATTATATTTAGGAAAGAATTATCTTTTCTTTTGTGGATATATTTATAAATAACCATTTGGGTTTATATGATCCTTGAATTTGAGGTAATTACAGGTTATTAATTTTTAGGGCGAAAAATGTGCGGTATGAGATAAAATTTGAGGTTAAATTATGTTATATTTATTTTGATGAATCTATATCATTTTGGATATATTATAAAATATAGTTTTTCAAAATAAACAACATGCAGACCGTGTGACAACCCATCGCGTCGGACAAAGCTGTGGGGAATCGACGCCACAACCAGATTGTGATTGGGATATATCGCCTACCATTAGACTACGTGAAGTCTCTGCTATGTGAGACTAATTATTTTTAGTAAAATGATTTTATTGATCAATAATAAGTTGAATTGGGATCTAATGTAATTTCAAATAGATATCCTTAGTATAAGAAAATTATTTGGTGATTAAGTGATAAATTTTATTATGGAAGACGTTCGATCTGTTGGGAACACTATATGCCTAAGGAAAATAGAATACTATAGGATATCATTTGAAGAGTAATGGTGGATTATTATCTAAGTTTTTATTGTGTATTTATAGATATTTTGGTTATTTATGGAAATTATTAACCTATCATAGAGAATATTTGATTAGGTTAATTACTTTTAAGCATGTGACTTTCAGAGTAGTCGATGTTAATTGGAGATAAAATTTAACATGGAAGACTATGTAATCAAATTATTCAATGTCTTGGGTTTCAATATTAGTTTGGATTATATTGAAATATTTTAAGTAAAATTTTTTATTGAATGGTATTTATTGAACTCTGGGTATTATTGGTTTAATTTTAGAAATTAGGAATAGTATTTGTTTCTCTAAAGGATTATCCTTTTTGGGGGATCATATGATATTGTACTGACCATTTCAGTTTTGGTAAATCTCTAAATATAAGGTAAATATATATAATTTATCCTTTGTGGATTATGTGATTCTCTAGAAGTTGATTCTAGAGCATCAGGTGTAACCAATTCATCTTGAATAATGATCATTTGAAAAAAAAAAAGATGAGTCGGTGGTAGAAATTTATAAGGATGAAACTCTACTCAAAAAGTAAGTATATATCTTTACTTTATTATTCAATCATATAAATAAATTCCCCAAATTTATGAAATATAACTTAAAAAAATTATCCATTTACTTTTCCAACTAGGAAACTCATTACCATTTATCCCATCACAAGTCTATGGTTTTTTTGTTGTTAACTTTCTCCTGATCCTGTTTTCTATCACTCTCCATAAGAACTTGAAACTTAGTTTATCTTCCATATCCATGTTTTCCTACAAATAATCATAGTATGGGTAATATCAGGTGACCTTTGCACTTCCCTTTCTTTCTTTTAAAGTGAAAGTTTTATTGAATATTTTTCAGATGTGGGACTTTCAATAAAGTTTCCAAGACCAATATTAAAATTTTGAGGACGTAATTTCCAAAAGGGGGGAATAATGTAACACCCCATTTTTTCATAATAAGTTATTTTCTTTGAATTAATTCAATATCTTTCCCTACACACAACACCGAGTTCGAACGCACCAAGACTTACCAAACTAGTCGTTCAAAAGTGGTTCTGAATATTATTAACTGAATTTTGAATTTTATATGCTTCATATAATTTTAGAATACATATTATGTGGTTCTTAGACATAACATAATAACAAATTCATTTTTTCAGATAAAAGAAGTATTTTTCAAAAAATAAAATTTTACCACCTTTTAATGGAAAACCCTTTTTAAAACCAATATTTGACACTTTAATATATTCAATTTAATGGAATTAAATTCTTCTTTAGAATTGGTACATAAAAATTGATTTTGGATAAATTTTTTGTACTTTTCTGATACCTTTCATATTTTGATGAATACTGAAAAATACTAAATATTAATTGAAAACAACTTTTTTAATCGAAATAATTTATAGTTTTAAATTATGTATTTTAATGTTTTGGAAGTATAATTATATTTTATTTTTATTATTTAATACAATGTAGGTCATTATAAGTAATTTCACATTTAAATTTGACATAAACACATGTCAATCTTTTGATAGTTTTTATTTTTTTAAACCCACTTTTCGGTTTTGACAATGGAAATTAATTTTAAATTAATTAATGCGTATTATATGTTTTGAATTCGGAATATCGAAATTATCTTAGGGTGAATTTTTGGTATTTTTCAGAAAACATTCAATTTTTTATGAATAATGAAAAACACTCGTTATAATTTAAAACAGACTCTTTATTTAAATAATAATTTATTATGTTTAAATTTATTTTAAGTAAATATATATATATAATACCAATATAAGTTCCATATAAATTCATTGGATTCCTTTTATAATAAAATTATATGTATAAAATTTTATTGAAATTTTTACCGTCTTTTACCCACCTCCTAGGAGCATTTGAAAATTTTCATAAAACTTAATTTTATCGCTTTTGTGATTTGAATTTAGAAAATCTGAGAGACAAGATTAATATTAGTAAGTAAAATGTGGTTCAATAAGATTAAAATAATTTTTGGTGAATAGTAACTTTTGACTTTTATTTACCACGGTTAAAAGTAAATAGGGTAATTAACGGTAAATATGATATCATAATTACCATAACACATGTTTTAATTCTATTTTATACGTATAATTCGGCCAAAAAAACCTTAGGAATAAAATATGTCCCCATTTGGTCCACTTGGATTAAATTTGGACATTTATTATTATTTTTTTTAAAGAAGAGCTAAAAGAGTTAAATTCAAAGTTTAATAACTAAACCATTTTAAATATAGGGTTACACATAATATAAATTAGACTATAAATATTCATTCGAAAGACAAAAATATTTCCTAAATAATGGTATTTTATTTATAATTTTTAGGCATTATATAATTTAATTTATTTATGACACAATGATGATCCAGAAATTACCTTATTAATTAAATATTAAAATAATTGATATTATAAATATCCAAATAAATGTATATTGAGACTTAAGATGAATTAAACTAATTTTATAGGTTAATATGACATTTTATTTTTAGTTAAATAAATTTTATTCTAAGTGATAATGTATTAACGGCTTTTAAAAAAATCAAATACTAAATTGTCTCGAAATTGACATAATTGAGTTTTTGAAACAAATACTATATTATTGGTTGATATAATATTCTTGAAAAGCTACGGTTCAAAAAAATGGATAAAATAATATTATATATGTCGTTAATGAACCACTTTAGGTTCTCTTGGAATTTGAGAGGAATTTTATTAACCATATAGTGTAGGAATACAAGGAGACACGGTAAAAGTTAAACTATTTAACTAAGAGTTAAATATAAAATATAAGGTTAAAATGGTAACATAAACTTTTCTAAAACCTATTGGTTGAGTGTTTTTCGACCCACCCCAACCTTATACTTTAAATAATTTATTTTGATCCATTAGAAACCGAAAATGATTTTATTATAAAATAATATTTCAAGATTTTCCTAAAGTGACCCCCACCTCTCTTATAAAAGGTTCGTCACCTTATCTTAATTTCACACCTCCATAAACTTTTTGCTCTTCCAAAACCTGCCCAAATATCCTCCTAACTTTCCTCCCTTCATTATAGAGGCCTTACTTTGGTCATAAATCTATCCTAAGGAGCCCTTTTGATCAAATCAAAAGGAAGAACCCAAAGAAGAGGTAATTATTTCATCAACTCTTTCATGTTCTTTTCTTCTACCACTTCCTCTTTCTTTGTTGTTTCCATTATAAAATGATAAATCCAGTATCTCATATATATTGTGATGTTATTATAAAAATGTTACAACCATATTCATTATTCTATCCATCCTATATATGACAAATTCAACATACTTGTGTACATACGGATTACCATCTCCACGTCGTGGTGTAGTTTTTTATTCAAACACTTAATTATTTGGATGGGTATAATAATGAGTATAAATAATGTAAATAATAAATATAACATATTAATGATTCTTTACATATGATATATCATCCAATTATATATGATTCCATCATCAGTATAATGTTATTGTCGCTCGTGTGTACGTACGTATTACCGTCTCCACGAACGCAATGAGATTCATTCCCCATCGTAATCATTCGAGAATAATTTTCATTTTAGGATTAAAAATAATGTTTATGAACTTAATATAATTTATTATATTAATAAAATACATCCTATACAAAAAAACATGGTTTACATAATCAAGTATATAAAGAAAAATAGATCTGTTAATACCCAAAATGATGATACTACTAAAATATTTTTAACAAAGCAAAACTAGTCGATCATATATGACATAATAATTATGTATAAAGTTCTTCTATAATTTAATAACAATTATTTAACTATTATACAGGAGGTTAATGTACCCTCAACCAAGGAACGGTACAAGGTAAGGGGTTTCTAATCTCACTTTTAATTCCGTGATATTTCCATTGTTCCCCACTTATTTCTTCTATGTGGTGAATCCTGTACTGCCATTTGATATATATTATCATGATTATATTTATATTTAGGGTATTGTATGATTAATTTGGTGGTTATTAACTTTTTATCATACGACTCTATTGATTACAATGTGGTAAGGTGTTTTCATGTCACTTTTATTCCCGTGAGATTCAGGCTATATTTTCCAATATTAAATTTTGTGTGGTGTATGTACTCCCCATGATTGTATTGTTTGTGTAATATAATTTAATTTAAGGGTATTTACATCATCATTGGATGGCCCTTATTTCATGGTGTTTAGGTTTCATAAGTTACCAAATCGGTAAGGGGATTTCAATTTTCAATTTCCACTCATTCGGTTTTATGAAAACTTCATTGATTACTTTATTCCAAGATTATGTGTGAAATCACTACTTATTTACTTATGTAGTAATTTAAACTCCCCTTTGTGTGTATATACTTTTGAGGCACATAATCACACCATTGATAAATTCTCAAGTCACTGATATAAACTTGATAAGAGTAATTTTAACTCAATTTCTATTCATTGAGTTAAACATCCATGTCATTGGTGTTGTTTTTACAAGAATATGTGTGAATGTACTTTGATTGATTTAAACTAAATATCCAATCATATTGAGTGTATTTATATTTTTCACACATAATTATGTCATTGATTTATCCTTAACTGAAGGATACAGTCTTTATAAATGAATTCATCTCAACTTACATTCCATTGATACTTCATTGTTGTTATGCGAAAATTCATTTTTATTTGGTGTATACATTGTACTTTGACATAGTATATCATGAATCCCTTTATTATCATGATATTATAAGGTTTTTATTTCCTCAATTATTTTTATTCAAGCCTCTCCCATTTGGTTAGAAACTCTGACTAAAATATCATTTTAAATGTTTTAAAAATTTATTCTTTTAAATATTTCTCATTAAAGTCCATGCTTTAAAAAAATTAAGGTTTTATTTCAATTAACATTAATGTTTCAAAACTGAAATTACTTTTAAAAGTCTCAAAGTGGTATTGGACACTTTGATTCAAAAATCTATTTCAAGTAGCTTTTTGATAAATAGTGATACTTTTAAATGTTTTCATGAAAAGGGGATATTTCCCTCAAAGATTTTTATTGATCATTTTCAACTATGTCAAAATCCTTTACGGGATATTATACTTGATTGAGGTTGATTTATTATGATACAAATATTTCATACTGTATTGAAGGTTTTGTGATATGTTTGACTGTGGATGTGTTATTCATGGTTTATGGATAAAGAATTTACATTTTTTATGCTAGTTTTAATATGAATGTTTATGTTATGTTTAAACATTTTCATATGAAGAATTCATTGGAATTAGTATGTGATGTGTGGGTCTTGCTATAGCTCCTCGATGCATTGGTAGGTCTCATGAGACAAACTAGTTTCTTGGCCCCAATCCTTGAGAAAATCTTTTTTTAGTCTTGGCACAAGGCCTTGAATTTCTGGTTATGAAGTCTGGTATAATGCATTCCATCATTATAAATGTGGATATTAATATTTCATGTGATTATTCGACTAGTATAATATCCCTGTCAATAAGTAAATGGAATTATTTGATTTTATCCTTGCCATATTATGCTGAATTTCAAGTTTAAAAGGCCTTTGTTTTAGTCGTATACATTTCCTTAAATGTTTATGCTTGGTTATGAATGTTTCAGCTATATTATTACCCTTACTAAGAAACTGAGCGGAAACCTTTCTATGTTTTTTTTCAGGATGTGAAGAAGTATTTTATGGTTGACTTACATCAATAAGATAAGGATATTAATGTTTTTAAAAAGGGGGAAAAAATTTGTTGGTGTTTTTATTTCGTGATGTAATTTAAAACTTATAATTGAATCTAATATTTCCAACGATACTAAACTAATCGGTCATTCAGGACATTATTCCATGAATTGTACCATTGTTATTTAATAATGCACCTACTCTCGGTAACTGGGGTCATGGAATTATAAAAGGACACCACCTCTCCTATATTATTCATGAAACGTTGTGCCACTTAGCTCAAAAATCATAAAAAATATATTTTCACCAACATTTTACAAGTTCTATTGGTTTTTTTATCTTCAAAATACCATCCCTATAGCCCTTAATGATAAATCAAAAGGGGGTCTCTCAAAGAGGAGGTAATCATTTTAACCAATATTTTTAATTTTAATTATTCTTTTACAAACATAAATTTTATTATAACCAATAAAATATAATGAAATAAGTATCTTAAATATAATGATATATAATTTTGTTAATAGAAAAACCTTATTCATATCCTTTTCTATCCTATAGAGAATGAAATCATCGATCATGCGTATGTGCTGACTATCACCTTCATTAAGCAATGTGTTTCATTTTTCATCACCACCTCACAAGGATGGTTATTATAATGGACTTAATAAATATATTTTATATTTATGAAAAATTATGTATTTAGAAATATGAATATTTTTTCAGATTGAAGTACTCAAGAGAGGGTAAATTTAGTATCTAATTAAATTTTTGGTCAAAATAGTTTATAAATTAAAATCCCTCCAATATCAAAAACACCAAGTTAACTAGTACTTCATAATTTTAAAACAAAACTCCATTATAATAATATTATGGTTATTATATTATTTTTAAATTAATCTAATTACACTAAAATATAAAAATATTACATTAAAGATGTAATTGTCAAAATATAGTTTTGCTAAAAAAATTAAAACACGGTTCTTAAAACTGAGTAAAATAAATTGAAACAAGGTGGGAGATAAAAATAAAATATATTCAGTACCAATTTGAGACCTAATCCTGTATACTTGAAATTCACCTTCTTTTAAGTACCTATATTGAAAATAAATGTGATCTATAACCTAGATCGGTTTTTACGTTCAACTTTACAAAATAGTCCTAGCTAAACCTAGCCTCTTTCACATTTGTTATGGGATTTAATTAATAAAAATAATTGTAAAGAGATTATTAGAGTACTATCAAATATAGTCTAGTATATTGTTCACAATAAATAAAATAGTTAAAAATTATAACTTGAATATTTGAAAATAGATATAGAGAAGAAAAATAATTTTAATTAAGTGAAGATTGTAGTTATGTTGTTCTATAGAAGATTATTATTTTATCGACATATTATTTTATTTAGGGTATGATGTGGAAACATATGAGAGTGTTCTATAATGTTTCAATGAATTTCAGTAGAAAACAATAGTAGTGCAGATATTGAAATAGATTGTAAATTCTTATTTTTTTGTAGTGAAAATTTATTTTATGTGCATCTTCTTTTCTCTGACTTCGATCTACTATAAAAGGAAAATATCCTCTGAAAATATCCCTTGAAAATAAACATTAAAATCATCATACTTAATAAGAAATATGAGTTCATTAAATTCCTCTGTCTAGTAATACATTATCCATGGAAAAAAATTGCAATATTATATTTAGAAAACATCGTATCCCCTTTTAGATACAGTCATTTAAGTGTCCCATGTTAGATTCCATAGTAGCTTCAACACTTTTTAATAAGTATAATCATCTCTTTCAAATTTTTAAGGTCAATAACCTTGAACTTATTATTGGTCTATTACTTTGAAAAATATTTTCTACATTCCATGGTTTCTTCTTCACTTTTCAAAAAAAACAATTTTCCCATAGAGTCACATCACTTCAACGTGTGGTTGATTGGAATCTTATTAAATATCAGTCAGATTTTCAAAATCTTCATTTTCATATAGTCACTTTTATTTCATCATTCAGTTGATTGGAATTCAATGTGGAGTCACTCCATTGCTTTATATTATTTTTAACTATTGCATGATTGCTTCAAATTGGATTTGCAGTCGCAAGGTTTCTCATATGATCGACCAAAGAGTTAGTAACAATACATCTGTGGTCGATGAGATAGGTGTTTGGTTGATCCAATTTTCATTGTGTAAATCTAAGATTTTGTGAAAAATGAGTGAATTTTTTGGTCACTTGAGATATAACATACACTTTATTGAGATATAACTTGCATCCTCTTGAATCCATTATGATGTCTTCAAATATTGATACACCTGTTGTGTAGACACTTTGGTACTTTGAAAAATTTCCACTTTGGAATCATAGTTGATATTAAAGTTTGATAAGCATTGCATCCGCTCTAGGTCAAAGAAAATTTTCAGTATTTTCTAGAAAAATATTGAACTTTCATAAAATACAGAACTGATTAGACATAACATAAAAATGATTTCTGACTATTAAAACAAGGAATTGATGGACTAATACAAAAATATCCCCCATTGTATTGACTAAAAATAATAGAATAAATGACCATAAATAATATACTAAGAAACCAAACTAATTATAATCTACTATAACATTATATCTTCTGTGTAACATTCCATACTTTACTCCCCCTTTTGGTATTATCAAAAATTAAAAACATAGAGGGTGAGAGTGTAAAAATAAAATTAATAAGGAAAATAAACTGTTCAAAAGTAAGATATGGAAATAAGAATAATGAGATATTCCATTAATCTTAAAAAATATATAGGTTTCCCTATCATAATCCCTAGTCTAAATTGGAATCATCAGGGGCCATAAAATTTGAAGGAATAAAAGGGTCCCTTCCTTTTCCAACAAGAGGAGTAAAAGTAAGTGTAGGCCGAGGGGAAGAAAAAACTCATGGAATTGTGAAATACTTGGAAACCGTTATGATTTAGTGTAGGGATAGATAAATAGTGAGACCAAACAGTTCTATAGGAGGTACAATGCGAGAGGTAGTGGTTGAATGTAAGGAATATGTGTAAACTAATGTCAATACAACTATAGCAGCTCAGGTAGGAGAAGGAAAAAAGTTATTCATATATAGATCTGAGGATTCTAGAACTGGAGAAATTTAAACATACATATAATTCTCTAATTTTAAATTAATATCATCCATATCCCTAGATCCATTATCTATAATCTAAAGAAATAAATCCTTCTCTGACAAGAATTTTTCCTATAAATGTGACATAATTAATAACTTCTCTTCAATGGATTAAAAAGAAGTAGTAAGTGGAGGAATTATAAAGTCTCTAGAAATAGATTCAAACTTATTTTTCAAGTATTACTTGGTGTAAATATAATTGAAATAATACTTAATAGCTCCCCTAATTATATCGTTATAATTGTAATCATGAAAAAATTCTAGTTTAAACATATCATACAATTTCTCACCATGTGTAGTAACATCCATTTGGACTTGATTCAAAATATCATTCCAACTATCATTAATACTTTGTATTTCCACATTTATGAGTCTTCTTATAAGATCTTTATTAATAGATACTAAGTCAAGAGTTTATGAGTAGAGGTAGAGGGTCTGGAAGGAATGGTAATTATAAACTGGTACCCTCTATCTGAAGTTGCCAGTATATCGATTAAATCATTTTGAAGTGATCTAAAGCGACCTCTAAAATCCTCCATAAAAATTATAATAGTATAATCTCATTATCAATATGATCTATCTTGATAAAGAAAACTTTGGTTGGATATGAATAAATACACTCTCAATATTTTATGAAACATCTCTTTATTTTTTATACTCATTAGCAGAGTCGATACTGAGAAATACTAATTTCAACACATCTATGAGATCATTTTTAAACTGTATAAAATCAGAAAAATTGATTAGATAAAATGGGTAAAAAGTTAAGGAATAATGAGTTGAAGTTTTCAACAATGTATAGAGGTCAGATTGTTAGTATAAAAAGGCAATGAGAGTGTCTGGAGCCTAGTTTCAAGGTTGATGGAGAGAACCTTGAAAAAATCAATCCCTTGTGCCTCATCAAAAATATAGGAAAACTTATCTGGATTACATAAACCATTAAGTATTGTATGCAGACATATTTGTGATATATTATGATATAATCACCATTTCTAGGGCTGATGGATTGTTGTATTAATTTATATACCAATCAACATTCTCCACTCAAATCGTAATCACTATGACTCTAATTCATTTTATCATCAGTTAATTGTTCTATGGAATTACCAATTTCAATTTGATAATGGCTCATAGGATAGGAGATTTTATTATTCTCATATTCACATAAGTGTAGAACCCTTAAATTATCATCCCAAAAGGTTGAAGAAAAATCAAACTTGTGACCATCAACTGAATTTCGAATCAGATCCTCTTAGTCACCAGTTTAAAAACACATATTCACATAAAACACTTTCACCAAATATGTATTGAAAGGATTATTATCATCTAAAAACCAACTAGTCCAACCTTAATAATGCAATTTTCTCCAAACTAAATGAATAATTGTCCTAAACCATTCAGCATCCACTTATTTTTCTAGGATGACTTTATGGGACATAATATGTTGATTATTTATCATTCTATATCCACTTTTAATTTTCTTTGTTATTTTAGGAGAATTATAGGATTCTCAAAAATATTCTTCAAATAATCACTTCATCTTGACTACTTTCAACTAATATTCATAAAATAAAAGTCTAGGGTTTCATTTAAGGATGGTTTTAAGGTGTGTTTGGTTTGATTTTGAATGAAAATATGTGATTCTAACTATAATTTTGAGATATTAAAATCATTTAGGGATTTAATGTATCGTAACACATGGTAAATATATAAAATAAAATAAAACATAAGATATTAAAAACACACACGGTATCGTTAAAGAAAATAAAATAAATGAATATTCTTAATATGTGGATTTTAAATTTATAAAATCATTAAAAAATTAAAAAAATTATATTAAATAAAAAATAAACATAATTAACCATTCCTAAATCATGTCAGATATAATTATTCTCTCAAAATTCATAGAATTTATAAAAATATCATCAATTTTATGTTTTTTCCAATCAATTCAAGAGTCGTATCCAGTTTTTGAAAATCATATCTCAAAACATAACATTTTATATCATTATTGTTTCCTATAATGAGATATATGATTATTGGAAATGTTAATAGCACTTATCCTATCTTGGTTTATAGGGACATGTCAGAATTCATATACATAGTCTAGTAAATTGTGTTTCATTCACAAAATCTAAGAAAAAAACTATATATAGTTATGTATTCAACTTTAGCAGTGGAAAATACAATAGAATTATATTTCTTACTACACTATGAAACTTGAAATGTTCCAAACAAGTGACATACCCCAGAGGTTCTTTTTCTATCTCATTTACATCCATGGAAGTAAGCATTATAATATAAAATTAAGTCAAATTAATATCCTCTATAATAAAAAAATACCTAAATTGATATTATTTTTGAGGTATTTGAAAATTATTTTAAAAGTTTTTAATATGATTCGTGGGGTTTTATTGGAAATGTGCACACATAAACACATTAAAAATAATTCATGTATGAATATATTTTGAATTAAAGTAAACTTATAAATATATCTATATAAATGGTTTGATCAACTGGATTACCATTTTCTTCAATATCTAATTTAAAAGTGGTTCTTATTAGAGTATCACTTCCTTTTGTGTTATCTAAGACAAAATATTATAGAATATATTTAGTTTACTTTATTTCATTTAAAATTATTCCTTATTTATTTTAAAATATTCAAAAACCAAATAGTAATTTCAATTCACCCATAAAATGCATTTAAAATTAATTTTTCATTGGCTTTAAAAAATTAGTATATAAATAATTTATCATAAACCAAAAATAATATCATCAAAATATATTTTTAAAACTAAAACATCTTTTGAAGTTATTTTAAAAAATAAATTTTGATCCAAAAAACCTTTTGTAAAACCATTTTAAATAAGAATGGTGTTGATATTATCCTACCAGTATTTAGATGTTCTGAATAAGAAATATTTGTCTTAATAGCTTCAAGTTTTCATATAGAAGAAAAGGTTTATTTATATTCAATGTCTTCTTATTGAATACCATATGATAATAGTCTAGGTTTATTTATAATAATATCTCAATATTCATCAACCTTGTTTCTATATAACCATTTAGTACCAATGTTTAAATAATATTTTGGTTTGTATACTAGTCCCCAGACTTTATTCCTTTCAAATTGATTCAATTATTCTTATATAGACATCACCCAATGTTCATAATTAATTTCCTCATTGATGTATTTAGAATCAAGTTATGACAATAATTATTTATGTTCAACCTAATTTCTGAGTGATGCTTAAGTTTTAGTTCCTCTACTTAGATCTACAACTACAATATCTAAAGGATGATCTCTCTGGGATTTAACATTTCTAAGTAAACAAAATTCCTCTAGGTTTTCCATGGGATCTAGATCCTCTAAGTGGTATTTTCTGGGATATTTTTCAAATAAATCTTCAAAAATATTTTTGGTATTAGTGGTGTTGTTGATATTCCAATTTGATATATCGTATTATATATTTTCTAAGGAAACTATAGGTTCATGTGGATCTATCTCATAAAATTTGACATGAACAGATTATTCTATAGGTTTTTTCATTTATTAAATACTCTATAAGCCTTACTTGAAATATTATATCTAATAAAAATTCCCTCATTACTTTTGGATGTAAATTTATCCATATTATACATTGTATTGAGAATATAAACTTTGTAGCCAAAAACCTTGAAATAATTTTCCTTAGGTTTTATTTTTTCCATAATTCCTAGGAATCCTTATTTAAAATAGTTCTTATTAATACTCTATTAATTACATAACTAGTTGTTCTTACCGCTTCATCCCAAAAATAGATTGGTAGTTCATATTCACTAATCATAGTTTGGGATATCGCTTGAAGAGTTTTATTTCTTCTTTAAACCACCCTAGTAAATTGAGGGGTTCCAGGTGCAAAGAAATTATAATTATATCTATGTTGTGAGAATAAGGGTTCAAAATATAGATTTTGAAAATCAAGACAATGATCACTTCTCACACTCTTAATGGTAAGTCCACTAAGTTTTCCTACTTTTTTGAGTACTTTTAAAAACATCTATAGAATTAACTCTTATGAGTTAGGAAATATACCCATGTCAAACTTGAATAGTCAAAAACAATTTCATAAGCATAATGTTTTAAAACCAAAGAAGAAACATTATATGTTCTAAAAAAATGCATGTGAACCAATTATAGTGGTTGATATTTATAAACCTCTTTAATTTATTTGAAATAAACTTTATGTTGCTTTCCCTATTAATAGGTATTGAACACTTTTCCTTTAGGGAAATATGACTTAGGTTGATCCTTGAATAAATCCTTTTTGGATAAATTTTTAAGTGAGTGTATATTAATATGGCATAGTCTCCTATGAAAAAACCAAGATTCAAGAAAAAATGCATTTAAATAATAATAGTTTTGAGAAAATAAATAATTTAAATCTAATATATAAAAATTATCATTCCTTAAGGTAGTAAATACTAAATTAAATTGATAATCATAAATCTTAAAATAATTATTCTCAAATTTGAAATGAAATCCATCATAACAAAATTTATATATTTTAAGTATATTTTACATTAAATCATCAAAAAATAAAATATTAGAAATTAAAAAAATAGAGTTTCCAATTTGACCAAGTTTAATAATATTTCCTTTTTCATTATCACTAAAAGTGATATGAACATCATCTACTCTAGTCAAATTTTGGAATCTTAACAAGTATAATGTCATGTTTGTGGAACACCCAATGTCCAAATACCATAGCTTTTTACAGGTTATTTTCAAACATATTCTCTATAAAAAATTAAATAAACACTTATTTTGGTACCCAGATCTTCTTGGGTCTGGATAGGTTAGAAATTAATGATTTTTCAAATATATATATATTTAATAAATTTATTCCTAAACATATAAATAAACTTAAAATAATTTTTTAAAAATATCTTTCCAATGTACAAATAGGATTGATCCGTATCAAGATGCCCCATATGTGTTATTTACTACAGGTTTATTTAAAACATTTGTACATGGAATTAAATAATTTTTGTTAATTTATTTTTCTATCTAGACTGATAGAAAAACCAGGTTATGGTTTAAATACAGCATGACTACCGAGAATATTAATAAGGGTTTCAGTTCTTATGGTAAAACATTCAATGTCTTTTTCCAATTTCACATTTAATAATTTTAAACCATTATTATTTTAAAAAGTAATTGATTATTTTATTTTTCTATAGTAATATCAGATTTAATATAAATATATAAAGATTTTTATTACTTTAAATTTTTATACGTTTATTTAAGTTCATTAGAAATCTCTTATACCATATATAAAAATTCAAATAAATGTTTACCAGTAATATTTTCAGCATTACTTTTATTTTCATAGATATTTGAACTATTATTAGAAGATTTAGAGATAATATTTATTACTACTAATTTGTTTTCCATAAAACACATATTTTCCCTTTTATTGTTATCTTCGTTATTTTAATTGGATTCACTCGAATAGTCCTTAGAAGCACTCCAAGTTTCCATCATTTAATTTTTGTATTTATTCCCTTTATTCCCATAATTTTTCTTGTATTTAATCTTTATACAATCAGATTAAATGTGTACTTTTATCTTAAACTCATAACAAGTAACCTCAAAGTTTCCATCTATCTTCATGTATCACTGTTTCATAATTTCCTTTGAAGTTTGAATTCCCAGTGAAATTTTTCTTCTTATCGAATTTCTTAAATCTTCTCACTAGATGAAACATCTCATCATCATTATCAAATTCGCCATCACTTCCACTGGTACTTTATTCCTTGGATATTTCTTTATCTTTTGACTAGGATACCTTGAATAAAATTTAATTTTTGGTTCAATATCTTCATCGTTTTCCTTGAGATCTTATTTATCAAACATGAGTCTCCATATTAACTCAGTTATCGGTATCATGCTCACAACATAAGATTATCGGATGTATAAAGAAATGTCTCTCCATTGATCAGTTAAGCATCTTACAATTCATAACACTTGAGACTTATCATCAACGTTCATTTTCAATTCAACCATCATATTTGTAATTTCATCAAACTTGGGATACATTTGAGAAATAGATTCATCAACTTTCAGTGTTGATATACCATATATAGTAGTATATGTATTTAATCTCATTTATTTGACATTTTATGTCTCTTTATGAGACAAAAATAAGGTGTCCTAGTTCTTGAAATTATTATCACATGTATATAATTTATTTAATTAATCTTCTTCTAATTCACAATATAAATAATTCATACCTTTCTAATTACAATCATAAGTATCCTTAGTGAAATCATTGTAATCATCTCTAGAACACTTAGGTTTTTCATAATGATCTTTAATTATAGTCCAAATATTAAAAATATAATTCTTTATAGATGTATTGGTTTTTTAATATTACACTAAACATAATTTGTACCATTAAAGTAAGGAGGCCTATTAGTATAATTCCCCCCAAGTCTAATATTATACATAAAGATAGAAATTTATAAATGATAGAAATTTAAATCTTTTTAAGTAAAAACTCGATCATAGTCAAAATTAATAAAAATAAAAAACCATCTAATAACAAATGATGGCAAAATTGGAGTACTCAATAGGGGGTTAATTGAGTATCCAATAAATTTTTCTATCAGAAATAGTTTATAAATCAAAAAAAAACCAAATTTGAAAAACACCCATTTAACTAGTGTTATATATGTATATTATTTATTTTATTTACATAACCCCTCAAAAATCTGATCAAAATCTATTATAATAATATTAGAATTATTTTAAGATTTTAAAATTAATCTACTTGTACTAAATAGTATAAATATCACACATATTAGAAAACTAAGAATTATAGTTGTGTTAAACAAATTTCAAACATAATTTTTAAAACATAGTAAAAAAACTTTAAAAAATAGTGAAATATAAAAATATATGAGGTTTGGTCTCAAGAAGAGACCTAATCCTATCCACTTTATAGTCACCCACTCCCAAGTGTAAAGGAGTCTATTTTCTAGACTTGAATTTCAGAAAAAATTTGAATTATTTATGTCAGATGATTGTGAGGGGAAAATGGCCTTTTTCTCTAACAAATGATCATGGATAATTTTTCTTACCACTTCATTGATCTCATAATAGGGTTTTTACCCTATGATATGAGTTTGGTGAAACTCAAATCCATTCAAATTTTCACCGAATAATTAATTTTTAATATTTAATTAATTAAATATCAATTTATTCATGTGAATTATCTTGATGAAAAAAAATTTACCAGACCATTATATTGATATTATATCTTCATGGTTGATTCAAAAATGGGGGTTTTCTTGGTCTATACATAAAATCACATCGGTCCATAAATTAAATGAAAATATGGATAACCATGTGGGAAAATCTTTGACTCAAATCTGCTACTTAGATGAGGCTCAAATCTTATCCTAATTTTTCTATAGAATGGATTAGTTTAATATATAATGGTAAAGATCATTTCATCCTCATCATATCGAATCTACATATGGAACTTGCTCAACTATTCTTCCCCGCAAAGGGATATCCTTTGCATAAGCACTTTAAAATTATTCCTCTGACATGGGAACTCATATAAAATCACTTATTATAAAGATCTATAGATGGTGTCGTTACAGTCATTGTGGATCAAGATGTGATTAAACAGAGAATGGAGGTGTGCAAATTTTTAGTGCTTGGTCGTATCTCTTATGAAATAGGTGCATGACCCTGGTCATTCTAATATCTTAAACAACGCATCTCGGATTGCTAGAATTTATGTAACTAGCATCTGATTCCTCTAGGAAAGGGCTACTTTCTTGTCAAACTACAGAAATAGGAGGAGATAAATGACATATGGATCTATGTAACTCTAAATCTTAAACCATGATCCTTTCTTCTCTCATAATAGGATGCAAATTTCAATCCTTTTACACAAAAGAAATCAATTAATCAAGTTTGGGAAAGAATTCATGGACTTCCATGGATATATTAGCATCCAAAAATGATAAGTGATCTTGCCTCTAGCATTGGCACACCCCTCAGAATTTACCAGATAACGATTAAGGGATACATGGGAGTATATGCCAAAGTTCTGACAGAGATTGATATGGATACCTCTTTTCCTCAGAGTGTTTCAATGGATGTAAATGAACATTATATTGATGTCGGGTTTGAATTTAAAAACTTTCCTAAATATGGTGAGAATTGCAGGATGGTTGGTCATGTCATTGAAAAATTCCACATTGATCAAAATATAATCCAAATAAAAAAAATATACCTCATGTAATGAGGTCCCACGAAAGGCAACCACTGCTACAAGGCATTATATAAGGAAGTATGACACTAGGACCTCAAGGCAGGTTTCATTTGAGAAATCAGTCGAGGCTATTAGGTCCTGGGATGACCTTGCAAAAGAAGAAGTGTGGGTTTGCCCCAATGAAGCCCACCAAATAGAAGGTTTACTTGAACAGGACGACCTCTCCGAACAACAGGTCTTCTCAGAAGATATTTCTCAGTTAGTTCTTAACATGCAATATGATGAGTTCACTCGGAAGGTAATTAGTGAAAATATCATTGAGAACATAGATAAAGACATTGAAGATATAATTGATTGCACACTTTCTCGATGGATGACATAAAATGCACTGATCCTACATGGAAATTCAAAACAGATTACGGATACACGCTCTAAATTAGAAATCAGAGATACAACTGAGCATTCTATTCCACATTACACTATTTCTACCCCAAGCCAGACACTGTCTCTTGATGATTCCCAAAAGACAGAGCTAAAATGATCTTGAAGGAATAGTGTTTTAGAAACATTAGAAAATGGGGTCAGTACCCCCAAACAGAAATCATAATGAGGATCACATTTTGGAAATGTCAGGTATTATCCAATCTGATCACTTTAAGTTCCCTTAGGCCACGGGAGGGTAAATATAAACATTACATTATTGGGATTTTTGAACCAAAACCCAAAGGATCCAGAACTAGTTCTACTCTTGTTAGACATGGATAGACACTATTTATCTAGGTACAGGATAATGATCAAGACAGATTATGGATTCTGGTACATAATAGTATTAATATTTTTGTTATTATCTCGGTGGAAAAGAATTTCATCACATGAAGGTTCAATAAATCTGGCCATAATAATTTCTTCTCTATGGTCTATGCCTCCAATAACTATTCTAATAGAATATCTATCTAGAAACATATTCTGAATTTTTCCACTTCCATCTCTGATGCTTGGGTGATAATGGCGGACTTCAATGATATCCTACAAGCACATGAAAGGCTTGGAAATGCTTCTGGTCACATATCTATGAAATATTTCAGATCCTGTATCGATGAGTCAAACCTAACTGAAATTAATCTGCTGGGGGCCAATTACACTTGGTATATAAAATATTTGAAAAGCATGAGAGCTAGTAGTATTCATCATTCCTTTGTTAATGATCACTTGCTTGATAGATGGAAAACTATCTCATTTGTCACTCTAGTGAGGCACAACTCAGACCATCATCTAATTATGACAAACTTTATTGGGAAAAGTGAGGGACATAATCTCCCCTTTCAGTTTAACAATGCATGGAAAACTATTCCATAATTCTCCCAACTTTTTAGGGACACTTGGGCCACTGAAGATTACAACAACAATCTATTATCTTGTATCCTCAAGATTCGAACTCTCAAGCTAAAAATTAAGCACTGGAGTAAGAGCAGGTTTATCACTCTTGATCAAGAAATGTATGCTATTGAAAACACATTACCTAAAATATAGCAATCAAATACCACTAGTGATTTCTCTGGTGATGATGAGCAAGAGGATAAAGTTTCTTCATAGCTGAAAAACCTGATTGTTCTTACGGACAAGATTACTCAAGAGATATTCAAAGTTCAGTGGCTTATAGATGGAGATTGAAATATCAAATTCTACAATGCGCTTAAAATATCCAAAAGGGATAGCAGAACAATATCATGGTTAAAGGATGGGGATGTTATCATGGATGGAAGACAAAATCTCTAAAATCATATTGTCTCCTTCTATAAAACCCTCTTCAATGGTCCTAGTAGAACAGAACAATTAATGGAAGTTATTATCCTAAAACTTTTCACTGAAGATGATAACACACTCCTCACACAGATACCTACGGATATCGAAATCAGGGATGTAGTGCAGGGACTCAAAAAAGAAATCTCTCTGGGATGAGATAGACTCACCAATCACTTCTTTCAATTTTATTGGGATGAAATTTAGAATGTGTTTGCAAATTTTTGAAGCATTTTTTCACTGATGGATCTCACATTCATGTACTCAATGGTCAATTAATTGTCTTAATAACAAAGGTTGATAATTCAAGTAACATTAGTCAATTCAGGCTAGTTACTCTGATAAATACTATACATAAGATCATTACCAAAATTCTGGCCAATCGGATTGCACACATCTCTGATAAAATCATCTCTTGGCACCAGTATGGATATTTAAAAGGATTGAGGATATAAGATTGTATTCTTACTACCTCAGAATGCCTTAATATTTTACAGAAGACTACAAGAGGAGAGAACATTTCTCTTAATATGGATATTAGGAAATATATCGACACCATTGACAGGAGTTTTATTAGTCAAAATTTTAAAGATTTTGGCTTTCACACAACATTTATACAGTGGAATTATAAGATACTCAGCTCTTCTCACATATCCATCCTTATTAACAGATCACTGAAAGGTTATATTTAGTGCTCAATTGGTGTGAGGTGGGGAGGCCCTCTCTCTATCATTGTTATTGCTATTGTAGAGGACTATCTCAGTAGACTCATTACTCACAAAGTTGAAAAATGAGAAATCAAATTAATTCGAGCATCCATGGGTATTTATGCCCCCTCTCACTTACTTTTTGTTGATGATATTATTCTCTTCACTCAGGGAGACAAGAGGAACATTCAACACAATAAGAAAACACTCCTAAATTATGAAAAGTTCTCCAGACAAGAAGTCAACTGGAGAAATTCATAATTTATTTTGGGGAAAAATATTTTTGAACCTAGGAAACACTGCATAATGCAAGATCTTAGATAAATAAAGGGGTCCCTATATTTCAGTTACCTTGGGGACCCTATGTTCCTAAGAAGACCTCGATCCCCCTATTTTACTGAAGTAATGAGTGGGGTTAGAAGAACCCTCCCTACATGGAAAGGAAAATCTCTATCAATGGAGGGAAGGATTTGTCTTGTTAAGAATGTGATGGTTCTAAAATTGTTTTACTCATTCATGGTGTATTTATGGCATGTCTCCTTCATCAAAACTCCCAATTCTCTTATGAGGAATTTTGTGTGGAGCAGTATCATTCTAGAATGAAAAGTTAGCACTCCACCTTGGAAGAAATTTTGTTTACCACAAGCGATGGGGGGATTGGGCATCAAAAACATTGAGCTCTTCAATCAATCCCTTCAGGATCAGTTTATATGGAGTCCAATCAATGATAAATCTCACTCCCTTGGTTTCCTCTAATATAAACTTGTAATAAACTACTTGAAGGGAGGATGAGTTATATGAAATCCTTTGTCTGCCCAAGCCTTAAAAATATCTCCCAAATGATTAATATGCACTCACACTGGTTGGTCAGTGCTAATTCCTCTCTGAAATTCTTGAAGGACAATTGGAATGGATCCCCTTTGATTGATAATGTCAATATCATAGATATTGATATAGACTATAGTGTCTACATACAAATTAATCTTAATCAAATCAATAATCTATCGTATCATATTGGAATTAGAGTTTCTGATTATGACTTCCTAAAAACTGAAGATATACTTATATGGGAATTGAGTAAAAATGGAATTCTAGATTCTAAACTATTTTAAAATCATCTACTACCAAGAAATAGCTCTGGATTTATCAACTGTCACAAACAGTGGCTCCAACCATCCCGATTTACACTTCTACAGCACCTCCAACTGAGCAAGATTCCAGTCAATAATATTATATAGAAAGTGGGAATAACCTTATGCTCTAGGTGTTCACTGTTTGATCAGATCCGGGATAATATTGATCATTTATTTCTGTACAGTAAGGCGAATTCATACCTCTGGACCTCGGTAGTCAATCTCTTTAAAGGTCATATGCTACAAGTCCAGAATATTATGGACCTTCTCCTATAAATTTCAGTGGTACCCCTCTCGAAACAGATTCACATACTCTTTTTGGTATCTTCTGTGGAGACCATATACACTATTTATATGAGCAGGAATAAATACTGACATGAAAATGACATTTTCAATTACAACTCTGCTCTCTCAAATATACAGTTGGTGATGTAACTGGAAAACAACCTCCATGTTGTGCACTATGATAACTCAATTAGAGACTTTTGTGTCTTAAGGAAATTGCAACTACAAGGTAATTATCCTAAACCACTATGCACCATTAAA
This sequence comes from Viscum album, assembly GCA_963277665.1. Classification (NCBI taxonomy): domain Eukaryota; kingdom Viridiplantae; phylum Streptophyta; class Magnoliopsida; order Santalales; family Viscaceae; genus Viscum; species Viscum album. The sequence goes on from OY728120.1 coordinate 1,232,342,737, forward strand.
GTTTTTGGACTCAACCTTTTGCAAGATGGATCAAATTCAACTCAGATGGTGCTTCACGAGGCAACCCAAGACCTACAGGATATTAAATTGCCTTCAGAGATCACGATAGTGATTTCTCAGAAGGGATATTTGGACCTTGGGGATAGGTCACTGTTTTGGAAGCAAAAATGATAGATCTTATTACCATAGTGGATGTGGCTCAACAAATAAATTAGAATAGAATATGTTTTGAAAGTGACTCATCCATAATAGTTCAAGCTGTCGGAATGTGGTAGATTTGTCTTGATTGGAGACTCACATCCAAATGGATTAAATGCATCAACATCCTTTCTTTAAATAAATACATCATAACTCATGTCTATCGTGAGTCCAACTGCCTTGCTGGTAGTCTTGCTAACATAGGGATCTCTGAATACTCTTGAACTCATATCTCTAGCATCACAGGTGATATGCTCACTATTTTTCAAAGAGACAAATGTAAATTTTCTACCATTAGACTTTTGTAATCCTTTTCCTTATCATTAATGAATCTTTTCTACTTTATCGTTTTTTAAAAATAAACTCACATTGGTCATCCGAGCTAGGGCCGAGCCCCGTTTCATTTTCTTTTCTTTTTCTTCTATTTCTTTTCCATTTTCTTTATCCACCTTCCCATGATTCTCATGTACACCCACTTTGGGGATTATATTTTCCATGACTAGGATAGGAGATATAGAAAAATAGAGAGAGAGTAGGGAGAGATAGAGATAGGTAGGTAATGAGGGAATAGGGGAGGGGTGAAGCTTCAGCAAATTCTTCCCAAAGGTAGTATTTTTTTAATTTTTTGTTGAAAACCCAAATATATTTACAATTTTATAGTATTAGATCCCAGTTATGATAGCTAAGTACCCCCATGGGGTCGATCTAATTGAAAAAAGAGGCAAAATAGGGGTTTTGTAGAGATTGCAGGGGTTTCTTGTTTGGAAATCCCAACTACACAGCATGTGGCTTCATGAACACATGTCATTTTTTATTCAAGTTTTGGGAAGATGAACTTTTGGAAGTACTCATCGTGTAATTTGATTACAAATCGTTTAGTGGTACCTGGCCGTGTAGTGGAGTAAATGGATAGATAGAGTTTTTGGACTACATTCTGTGTAGTCGTACATGGCCAAGTGGTTGGGTACTTGGGTAGACACCACATATAAGGGGGACATAGTCATATAATAGTATAGATATAGACCCCAGGTGTATCTTTAACTTGTTTAAATAAATGGCCAAACCCCATGTAAGCCATTATCAGGTGTTAGTACAAGTAAAATCTCCATGTGTGTCATGTCGTGTTAAGAAACATGGATAGGAATGAGGTTTTGGAGTACACATTGTGTACTTTTTGTACACTTTAGAGTTGTAATTGGACATAATAGGAGTCCATATTGGTTATTTTTTCATTTATATCTCAAGGTGGAACCCTTCGGGTGATTTGAGGACTCCAAAGTGCCATTTGGGGTGAGTGGTCTATAATGAAGAGGTTCACCCCCAAATAAATGGATTTAGAGGTCTCTAGTGAGTGACACATGAAATCAGACCCAGATAAGGGTTGATAAAGTTGTTAGTGGACATGGGATAGTATTTACAAGGTCCTTGGATGGTGTAACTTGGGACAATTCTTAGCTAGCAGGACTAAGATGCGAATTTAGGAAGCAGATATGTTGGGTATTCCTTCCAACCTAGAGCATGGCCTTGAACTGATGTTAGCCATTAACCATATCCCAAGACCAATGTTTTAGTGTATTTTACCATGTGTAAATATCCATTGTGAGGTTTTACCCTTATGTCCTAGGAAGTTGTGAGGTGTAAGAAATGGAGTTTTGGGATATGTATACCCGAGAAATGAGCATTGGCCTGAGAGACCGGTTTGTAACTGAAGATTCCAAGTGGGATAACTCCACATATTTTATAACTTAGATGATCCCAAGAGGGATTTATCCATGTAGAAACTCCTTATGAGGGTCATGAGAGGTATACCTCTACTTATGTACCAATTAAAAGTACCACAATTGGTATTCCTCTACTTACATATTGACCTATAGAATCCCAAGTTGGATGCCTCTATTTATGTGTAGAACTCAAGAATCCCATAGAGTATTAGAATCCTATGTTTGACCTAGGGGATTCTAATGGGTCCTCTAGTGATGGAATAACCCTATGTAAGAGTATTATGGGTTTTGAGAAGATATAGTAGTGGCTGTCACCTTTGAACACATACCAAACTTTTGATCCTGAGGGGAAATGAGAATAGTTATTGGTTTAGGTATTTGGTCATCCAAATTCTTTTATTCATTATTTCACTTAGTTATTATAGATGTATATATGATTTATAGACACTATTCTTAGTACTTTTCATATGGTTCTAATGTTATGTGATGTATGGTAGGGGGAGCATAGGTATTTCCTAGGCTCTAGCTTTTGATCCTTACTGATTGAATGTTACCATTATTAGATATCAAAAAATTTATAGGGATTCTTCCATGAATATGGATTATAGAGGAGGATTATGAGTGAATCTTGGAACCCCTCTTACAAATTGTGTCACCTAATCTTCCTAGCCTGCTAGGATGAAGGTGATGTTAGAGGTTGTTGGGTGGGATCATTTTCCCCAAGAATGGGATATTGTTTATATCCATAATGATTAATGATTATCTCTTTGATAAAGGCCTAATATACTCCCCAGGATTGTGAGGACTCATTATTACTGCATTACCTAGATTTGTCTGGGAATCGGATATTGACTTAGTTATTAAATGATGTCGAGTTAGTATCTCAGTTCTAGAGATTATTCCTTATATATTAACTAAGTTTCATCCCCCTTAAGGATTATCTAGGATATAATATCATGATTGTCCATGGATCGGGACCTAAGAATCCGACATCATACTAGACTTATTATGATCTAGATCTGGTCACCATAAAAACCAGCACCCAACCCAGTCCATGGAAAGGCACGAAGGGAACTCTCTATCCCCACAGGCTGGAACAAGTGCTCTGGTATGATAAATAATGGTTTGGGAATGATTCACCCGATTTTAGAATCACAAAACAACCAATAATAATAGATAAACTGAATATGAAAATTTCCAACCAAATAAACCTTAAATAAATATTCATAATTGTATAACAAGGTCCAAACAAAATCCCAAATACTAAAACAAGGGAATAAATTCAAAAATAACAACCCAAGAACCACCTCATGTCAATGGGGCTACCCCCTCATGCCATCTCTATGACACCACTTCAAGAAGGACTTCTAGTAACCCAAACCACAGGTTCTTGGAGCTTTACCCAAACCTGAGACAAACATCAACAAGTCTAATTACACCCAAAGGCGTAATTATGGTGTGATCCTAATCCCAAAAGGATTCCATCCAAAAATATTCCATGTGATAAACATTTTAATAAAAAAATCTTGCATGTTTTATAAACAATAAATCCAGTAATAATTCAAAGAGATTCTACTTTAAAATAAAAACAATTTTCAAGAGGGATACTTTAAAGAATGTACACTTTTAAATAAAACACACATGATACTAGATTTTCCAAAAAAAATACACTTTATGTCGAAGATAAGTACGATAAATCCAATTAGCACTAGTTAAGGGAACGCCCCTAGGCACTAGCTAGTTGTGGGGTCCTAGGTACATCATATCTCGGTGTAAAAGTAACAATAACACATATATGTCTCATGCACGAGCCACTAGGATGGGAAATCCCAATTAATTAGTGGTCCCCAAACATCATCATATTTTATTTATTGTTGTGATTGTCAATACTGATAACTGAAATAGGGATGAAACCACTACCGGATCACTAGTATACTAGTCCTAGTCCTCTCACCTATATTCTTTGGTTTCCCTCTTTGTGCTAAATCATGTTCCACATGCTATCAATTACACTTTTCATATGAAAATACCATTTCCAAATAATAAAAACCCAAAATAGCCCACTCACATGTCACATAAATCACTTTTTTACATTCAAATTCATTTAAACATCATGCTCACAGAAAAAGATCCCACAAACAAATCTCGCACCTTTCTTATAATTTAATAAATCATTTCAACAATTTATAAAATGTTCTAAAAACATTTTTCACTAAGAAGCATCACTTACTCTTTCAAAATCCCATTTTAAAAACAAATACCCACCAAAACTGTCCACAAACATGTTTTTCACCCTTTGTGTAACTCAATAAATCTTATTAACTTTTCATAACACTTTTAAGAAGCATAACTTGGTTTTTCACATAAAACCCATTCAAAACCCATCTTTAAAGAACAAAATCACTTCAAGACCCTAAAAACCCAAATTTTGAATCCCTAGAAACATTTACTGAACCACTATAATATGCTATAAAATGACCTCAAACGATTCTACAAGAGTTACACCTAAAAACCCAATTTCATGAAAAAATGTAACTTTAAAATTCAACGCTTAACCAATTACACCAAAAATGGTTCTCGCACCACAAAAAACATATGAGTAACATGATAAATAACTAAATAAATCAAGGATAACTCATTAAATAATGCTTACACATGGAATCACCTACCTTATATGTCAAAAATCCCAAATCGGTGTGTGAAACTTCAACTGCACCACTGTCGCACTACAAGGGAATGAAAATGAACCTAATCCAAGAAGATTGTACCCAAATACTCGAGTCTAAACACTAAGGAAGAAACCATAGTTGATGGAAACTTATAAATTCAATAAATAGTGGGAGAATCCCTAATAGGAAGGAAGAAATTAGGGGTAAATTCACTTAATTGCATGATTTTGAAGCTTCCCCACTAAATCTCCCTACAAAAATGAGTTTCATGGGATCTTGAGGAAGCTTGGAGACCTCCCACAGATACTAGGGTCAAATAGGGGAAGAAAGGGGAAAGGGAAAAATTCGAATAACATAAAAAAAATCTTGGACACTGTGCACGGTTTGGATGCATGGTTTAGTAAGTTGTGCATCCAAATCGTGTGGTATGTTAGGTTTACACAAAAACATTCCATTTTTATCCAAATTAAAGGGTAACCTAAGGAAATTCAAGGAGAACTTATGGGGGTTCAAAAAGAACATGGGATGGAAGGATATATGAAGGAATTTCGGAAACGATGCCCCAAATTTTCAAACTTGTCACACCCGGCTCTCGAGGAAATTAACAAGAACCAGAACGAAGTGAAAATAATACCCTGGGTGTGACAATTCTCTCCACCATAAAACTTTTAACCCCTAGAAATCCACCACAAGGTCATATAAAAAAACAAAACCCAATACTATTTCCAATTTCAAAGGTTGGTTCTCAAAAAAGGCAATAAGGACACTACCAATAGGAAAATAGGGTTATGAGCTAACTCGAGAGGCCAAGATGGACTCCCTCGGTAAAGTTTTCCCACTCCCAAAAACCAAACCACCTCCAGTTGATCAAAAAATGTATAATATAATCTCACCTAAAAAAACTTTCACTACTTTCTTGGCATGGGAAAACATAATTGAACAACATACCAAGACAAAATACTCTAACCACTACCTGATTTAGCTCAGTAATTTACCTAAAATAAACAACAAATTCAAACGAGGTTACCATAGCATTACTTCAATGAAACAATTGGGCACGCTCTAATCCTAATGTTTACCCAAGGATAAATATGGTGGTTATATTTCTCTGAATGAGGCTACCTACTTCCAATCCAACACCAAGGATAAAACATAGCTACTGATTTGGGGAGACCCAAATGGAATCCCCATCATAAGAGACAGTTTAATTTCCCAAGATAGAACCTGGAAACCAATAAGGGGAGGGTCTAATGGACTCCCCACCATAAGGGATAGGCTAACATTATAGTAATTCCAAAAGAACCTGTTGGGAAAAATTCCTCAAGGAATCATTGAATCGTTTTTGGGTTGGTTGTTTTTGTTGACAAAGCGGGCCTCAATGTTTTGTTTGTTGAAAAGTAGAGTTTCTAAGAACATTTTGTTGACAAAGGGGGAATACATTGTGATTTTTCTGGTCCAAGATATGTTGTTGACAAACCAAGATTGATAGAAGAACCTCGACAAAGGAATGAATGATCTGGAGGTGGTACAAACAGAGCAAAAACAAGGTGGCACTATTTTTTAGTGTTTTCCAAATTTCTAGGCCTAAAAATCAGAAAAATAGAGAGATGTGTTTTTTGGAAAATTAAGGTGCATGAAATATAGGAATGGAGTTTTTTTCTCAAGAGTTTTTTCATGATCAAAATCTCAAAAAAAATTCAAATTCATGAGGTACGTGAAATATTGGATCAGTGTGAGAAATACGGTGTTGCGTAGAAGATGTGTTTTTTGTGCTCGAAGAGGATTACGTGCTCAAGAAGGGTTTTTTGTGTAAGGTCAATTTTTCCTATAAATATGAAGTGACCCCCTCAATAAAAGTAGCTCAATATTTAGAGAGTATCCGAGCTCTGGCATGCTAAATTGGATTACGCAAGGGAGTTTCACATAAACGACAAGTTTGTGTGTAAAAGAATTGTATGTGCGTAAAGAAAAGGTTGTGTGTAAAAGAATATTATTGCTCGTAAAAGATAAAATTGTTTGTAAAATTAATATTGCACATAATTTTTGAGGTTCTGTGAAAAGTGGAGTTGGTATTGTGCGCAAAAATAGATATTTTTCATGCAAGGAAAGGAAATTATGAGCAAGGTGTAGTAAGGTCTGCGCGTAAAATTTGAGGTTTCCCAGTTCAATTCTGTGGAAAAGTGAGATTCATATATGGGTGAAGGTTATACTTAAATAGAGAATATATCAACATTTAAGGATGCCTAATTCATTTGTGATAATTAATGGACCTATAATTCCATAAACTGTGAGTGGATCCCTTCCAGAGAAGTGAGCAAAGGAAGAAGAAGAATATGTTCCTTTCCACCGACAGTGAGCTAGAGAGAGAGAAATATGGAGTGACCCCTGACAAAGTTGTGAGTTAACCCTAAAATTTGTAAAGGCAGTGATCTTGGGCATATAATTGACCTAGCCTGAACATTGTAGATTAGTAGTGAGCTTTATTGGATTTGGTATAGTGGCACATCGATATTTTATGCTCCTTGGGCGTAGCCCAGTGAGGGTGAACCAAGTAAAAATTTATATGTCTTCCTACTTTCTTCCCTGCATTGCATCCAAAGCATCATTATCAGATGAATAAGGAAAGAACAAGATAAACGTTAACAAAATATGATCAAACAAAGTGAACTTTATAATAAAGAGGTCAAGATCCAGTGGGGTGGGAAGAATTTTGAAATAGAATATCTATACCCTGATTCAACCCCCGATTAGGGTATCTAGGCCCCCATTTTGGTTCTAACAATTGGTATCATATAGAAGGTTTATTTTGTAATATTTGTTTTCAATGACTTGGTTCATTCGATTAATCAAGTTAAAGACTCAGTCTACTCTTATCTTGGTGCATAAATGCGAAGGGAAGAACATAAAATAAGAAGCAGAAGTCTTGTGAAATTTCCTAGTGTGGAAGTGTCAACAGAAAGAGTGTGATTCAGTTGAAGGAATCAAGAAGTGAATAGAATAACAATTTGGATTAATATTACACTGAAAATACTTATTCATTCAATGATATATAAGGAATAAGAGAAGAACTTGATATTCCAAGTGATGTTGGAACAATTGATGATGAAGAAACACCCAAAAGGCGAAAATTGGAAGTTTTCCATGAAACAAAGGAATTGGGTCAGAAGTTAGATGAAGAGAGTAGATCTGAAGATATACAGATCCAAGTAATGTAAATTGAGGTTAAAAATCAAAGAGGATTAAATCAAATTATTATTGATGTGGCCACTAATATGGGGGAGGAGAATGATTCTCAATTTGAATAACTACAGAAGATGTCCATAAAGAGAGAAAATCTCAAAGAAAATGTCAAGGGAAAGAATCTAAACATAGATGAAATTCATAATCTGAAAGCCATAAATGATGATCATGGTACACATCTATCTAAACTAGTTCAAAATAATAAAATTCTATAATAATAGAATTCATCCTTCTCTAATTATGTTTCTCAAGAGAAATTTAAAATAAAGGATCAAAGTGATATGGTAGATAAGCTCACATGAGAACTAGAAGATGAGATGAGTAGTAGAAGGAATCTCAGGAGAGAGCTTAATGCTCTACTTGAATCAAGGGATTATAAGATTCAGTAACTGTAGGAAGAGATAGAATCAATCAAGAAATAAATAGAGAAATTAAATTACAAATGAAAGCCTAAGTTAAAGGATGCACTGCACTTACTATTCGACTGTTCTCCGGCAGGTGATGGTAAAATGAAAATAAAGTATGCAATTTATGAGGAGAATCAAGAACATATTTTCCTATCTCACCATATGGTATGGGAAAGTCTAGAATTGGATATAATGATCCCCCTCCAATGAAATATGGTAAGATATCAGTGAAGAATTCCAGAGATAAGAAAAACATTGTAGGTGTTGGAGATAGACCTAAAAAGGATATTACATGATGTAATGATAGTGTTTTCTATTTATGTGGGCTTCATGGTCATACATCAAGATTTTGTTTAGAGGCTCATGAATACATTTCATACTGTGAAGATAGAAATTTACTAAATAAGAGAATTAGAATAAGCATCCTGAAAAGTGTAGAGACCAAAATCTTGACGTACAAAGACATTACATTACTTTTACGGAATACCTAATACATAACAAAAACCAACACCAAAGGAGCATAATAGTTTAGTGTCTTTGGAAACTTGGAATATAATATTCTAATCTTGGTGAAAGATCTTCAACATCTCCCATAAAGATCATCCATTTTTTTCTTACCTAAAACCTTTATTTATATCCTCGGGAAAAGAAAACATATACAGGGTGATCTCAAATTCTCATTAAGGGTAAGCATGGAGAAAATAAAACAAACCATATACATTTGAACTTCAAAACATGAACATAAAGTTTACACATCAAAATCTTGAGTTGTGAAATAAATATTGGCAGTACGTAAGGCATAGGTCATAAAGGAACATCAATCATGATAAAATATCATGGGAATAAAACATTTAATTGTGACAAACCATTAAGCACGTGATATTATTTTCATAGTTTTCAAGGCATTGCTGCCAAAGCCATCTTAGTGGACAAAGTCCCTTTCTGAATCAAGTTCACTCCTAATTCCAATCCTGTATCACTGAACCAGATTAACTTACTGTTCCAGCCATGTCTATATCATCAGATATAAATCTTTACCCATGCATTGGAGGGAGATATAGGTCCCACCCATCTCATAATAAAATCATTCTTATGTGTGCCACAACATAAACATAAATCATTCATCATAACCCAAATAATAAAATGGGTTTCATAAACATCATCCCATAATAACACAATCTATATAAAACATATGGATATCATTTCATCATAAGAGAAGTGAAACCATGTAAATCATAGAGACATTATACTTGAAACATACACATATGAAATAATGTCATCTTAGATGGAAAATGGTTTTGATAAAACACTTGAAATGAATTCTTGAGGAAAATATACTTTCTCTTTAAAAATAATTTTCTTTTCACAAAATTCCACACAATTTTAAAAGAAAAGGATTTTATTGAAAATAACCATTAAAAATTTTAGAAAGATCTTCTTGTAAATTAGGAGATATGAAACCGTAAAAATCCATTCATGCCGTATAAGTTAAAAAAACATTCCCCTCGTACTTTTGTCAGAAAAGTAAAAAAGTATCTCGTATGGTAAACAAAATAAAGATTCCTTACATACCATGTAGTAAAAGCCAAAATGGGTAAAAAGGACTTTAAACATACTTGAAACCATTTTTAGAAAATGGGGACATGGATGATAAATATAACCCCAGTAAATACTTACGAATAAACAATCGCGGATAAAAACGATATTGGAAAATTTATCCTTTACCTTAGGTCTGATATGCTTCGTACGTATCTGAAACTCCTGTATAAAGATTTAAATAATGTCATTGACTTATTAAATAATCATATTCATTTTTATGATATCATATATGGTTCACTTATGATTTTATATTACCCGTTCTTTTGTAAATTTCATGTTAAAGTAGCGTTTTGGGTAAAGTCATTTTATTTATCGTATGTGTTTGGACTTGTTGTTCATGATATTATTATTAATTATATCATGATTTAATTACTTATAGAATGTAAATAATTATTTATATATCATATATATTCAGTATGTATATATATATATAATAGATAGATAAATGAAGTGAAATACACCGTTCATGGAGACGGTAGGCTGTAAGTATGCATGAATGTTGTTTTCCTTTCTTTATTGACTTGAATGGAAGTAAGTAGATGAAATATATATATACATAAATCCAGTAGATTCATCATGTCTTATATTTCATTATTATTCATTATATATACTTTATAATCATTCTTGAATGGTTCACATGGAGATTGAATCTCATAGCGTCGTGGAGATGGTAATCCCTACGTACGCACGAGCGATGATATCATTCCCATAATTATTGAATGGAATTGGAGAGGATGATATAATATCTCAGAATCAGTATGATGTTATAATAACTATATATATTTTTTCTTTACACCATTATACCCATCCAAGTAAGGTGGTGGTGAAAAAATAGATTACACCACGGCGTGGAGACGGTATTCTGTACATACGTACACGCGGTGATTTCGTTTTCCGTAGGATGGATAGAAGGTGAAATGCGGTTGTTTAATATTTATAATAACATATAATTATATTAGTGATACTGATGTTATTACTTTATAATGAAACAACTAAATAAGAAGAAGTTAAAGAAGAAAGAATACTTGAAATAATCGGTAGAAGAGATTACTTCTTCTTCGACGCACCTCTTTTAAGCTTCCTCTTAAGGCACTAGAGTTGGACTTTTGAGGAGACCAAAACCTCTATAATGTTTCTATGTAAGTTGAGAAAGTAAATGGGCAGGGGTTGGCCGAGCTTGAAAGCTCAAAATTGTGTGAAGAGAAGGGGGAGGAGGAGCCCTTTTATAAGGGAATAGAGGGGCACTTTCAGAAAAACATAAAATATTATTTTATAATAAAGTCATATTCGGTTTATAATGGCTCCAAAGTGACTTATTTCGAAGATAAAGTGGTTATGGGTCTAAAACCTTTCAACCAATAGGTTTTAGACAAGTTTAGCTTACTATTTTAACCTTATCATATAGATTTAACTCTAAGTTAAATAATTTAACTTTTACCGTGTCTTCTTGTTTTCTTACACTATATGGTATATAAACTTAATATAACAAGACAAACGAACCCCAAGTGGTTCATTATTAATATATATAACCTTATCTAAGTCATTTAAATGAGCCTTAGATTTTTAATAATGGAATAACAATTAATAATATAATATTTGTTTTAAAAACTATTTTATTTTAATTTTGACAATATTTAGTAATTTATTTTTTTGAAAATCATAACAGCATGATTAGTTCGAAAAAAATTAATTAAACCAATACTAACATGTCATATTAACCTATAAAATTAGTGGTATTCATAAAAAGTCTAAAATTACATTTATTTGGGTATTTATAACATCAATTATGTTAATATTTCATTAATAAGGTAACTAATGCATCATTATTGTCTCATAAATAAATTAGATTATTTAATTTCTAAAAAATAAAAATAAAATACCATTATGTATAAAATATTTTTATCTTTCTAATGAATATTTAAAGTTGAATTTATCTTATGTATAACCCTATATTAAAAATTTTTTAGTAATTAAACTTCGATTTTAACTATTTTAACTCTTCTTTAAATAAAATAATAATAAATGTTCTCATCTAATCCAAGTGGACCTAAAGGGTAATATTTTATTCATAAGGTTTTTTTTGGTCGAATTACACTTATCCAATAGAATTATAACATGTTTTAAGGTAATAATAATATCATATTTACCCTTAATTACCCTATTTACTTTTAACTGTGGTAAATAAAAATTAAAAGTTACTATTCACCGAAAATTATTTTTATCTTATTGAACCACAATTTACTACTTGATATTAACTGTGTCTCTTGGATTTTCAAAATTAAACTCATAGAAGTGGTAAAATTAAGTTTTATGTACAATTGCAAATGCTCCTAGGAGGTAGGTAAAAGGCAGTGAAAAGTTCAATAAAATTTTTATATATCTAAAATTATTATAAAATGACTCAAATGAATTAAATTTAAATAATATAGGTATTATGTATCAATTTTGACCTAAAATAAATTTAAATAAAATAAATAATTATTTAAATAAAAAGTCTGTTTTTAAATAGTAACCTAGTGTTTTCACTATTCATCAAAAATTGAAAGTTTTCAAAAAAATACCAAAAATTCACCCTAGGATAATTCCGATATTCCGAATCCAAAAATGAAGTCCATTTTGAAAGATAAAATTTATAAAATTTCAAAAAGTGTGTATTACTATTCATAACGGCTAGTTCATAATGATATTATAATAATATCTCGTTTAGTGAAACTCCGCATTGCGTACTACACACGCTATCGAGGAAGGTCTTGATTGCGTGTAATGCAAGCCAAGTCAGGGCTTCGTGTAGTGAATGCTCTGTTTGGTGTTGCGTATAACATAATCAAAACTTATTTCATTTATACGTTAAACAAAATCTATACTTAATGTTTCGTAGAATGATATCCACAAAATGAACTTGAAATTGTGTGTAACACGAGCCAAGAATAGTGTTGCGTATACTGAAAAATAATACGGTGTTTCGTATAGTACAATATAATCTTGGTGTAGTGTATAATAGAAGACATCAAAGAAATTAAAAATAATATATCTCATAAAATCTCGGGGTGTTACACTCTACCCCACTTAAAATGAATTTCTCCCTTGAAATTCTTCGAGGTTAAAATCGTTTACTACTTGAAATTTTCATTCGTAAAAACCCACATCGTAAAAGGAATACTAAAACGTAGTTTTAAAAAGTAAATTAAGAAATGTACCGGTTACCCAGATTAACTCATCACTATATTTCCACATAGGAGAACTAAGTGGAAATATAGATATATAAGAGAAATATAACCATCAACTTCTGATGAAGAGTGGTAGAGGACATGGCTATGAAAAAGCCAATAATCACAAAGCTATAAATTTGTGATGATCTAAGGTACCATCTAATTCATCAGATATAACTACACTAGGAAAACATTTTTGGTTTTCAAGACCATTTCCCTAAAGTTGAAGAAATTGGAATTAGAAGAAATACATTCTTGTTCTTGGTACAATCTCACCATTGGTCGTTCCTTGGACAATTTCCACTTTATATCTTAAAGAAATGATGTTGAATTTTTTATTCATGAAGTGTTAGCAGATCATGTGGTAGAATGATGGGTCATTCAATCTGTCTAAAATAAAAGGTTAGAAAAAGTTATCAAATATACATAAGTCCATCTATTGTGAGATTAATCATATATTGTTCCTAAAATGGACTTATACTTCATATATCATACTGCTTAATATAATAAAACTAGTTTATACTAACCAAGGACATCTTGTAGGCTAGAGGTAGGAGATAAAGGCCTCATTCACTTTGGTTGTGGGTTCAATTCCCACAACCCAGTCCGACACGAAGGGTTGTCACCCATCCTGTAGGTTGTCCCTTTTTCAAAAAATAAACTATTATAACATTACAGAAATAATATCAAAAAATTATAGCCTTACACAATACTATCTGATGTCTAACTTAATCTATTCTAATATTTAGGCTTACCCAAACTCACAGTATAAGGAAAAAGATTGATAGAGAGTTCATCTACCAAGCATGGAAATACCGTCATTTATCCCCATATATCATTCGAATTCCTTAATCATGTATTCTCTTGAAAAATGAATACCCATTGAACCTTAGTGAAAACATGAATGCAGTTAAAAGTTAACTCTTTCCATATACCAAAATCCCAAAATTTCTATATACTCAAACCATGATATCACTTAGTCCTTATATCACTCATGAGCTCATGAATACTATCAAACATATTATTTTCTCCTTATCCATTCATTATGTGCATATCATCTACTTTCCAAAAATATTTCAATCACTTTTCAATGTTACCTATACCATATAATTATCGAAAACCACAATAAATTTTTACATAGATATTTTAATGTTCCACAATACTATAAATGATATCCCTTTACATAAACACATAATCATTCAACCACATCGTTTTCATACTCAACATTACTAATAGTGATCTCATGTGACTTTCCTTTTTTCTTTTCCTTAAGAGGCTGTTGATGTCGATCATCATTAAACCTTGGATTATGGCATTGGTTATCATAATGCCCCATTTCCTTGCACTTGAAGCATTGAAGTGTTGGTGGTGCTTTCTCTGCAGTCTTTTATTTATTCACATCATTAGCAACACTTTTTCCATTACTTCGACACTCAGCTGCTCGATGACCTTCTTTTCCATACTTAAAATATTTTCTAGTACCTTTAAGACAATCTCCACCATGCTTCTTTCCACACTTTGAGAATAAAGAAACATTCCTCTTCTTTTCACCATAATTCTGAGATTTTTTTTTGAACTCCATCTTTCATTTCTTGTCAAAACCATGAGATGGATATGTAACACCAAATTATATTTCTACCTTGATAGCACAAGGTACAATTTCTTCATAGCTACTGAAGTCTCTTATAGCTAATGACCTTCAAAGACTTGGTTTTAAGCCACTGAAGAATCGATCAACTTTACTTTCAGGTTGAATGATAAAGCCAGATGCATACCATTCAAGCCTTGTAAAATTCGCTTCGTATATACCAATAGATTCATCATCCTTTTGCTTAAGCTCAAGGAACTCCTTCTCCAACTTTGTTCAAAGAATACGAGTGAAGTACTTATTGAAAAACAAGTTCCTGAACTATTTCCATTTGATGGATTCAATTTCATTATGGGGCCTTGTATTCTTAATTAGAGTCCACCACTGGTCTACTACACCTTCTAAATGGTAAACAGCTAAAATTTCTTTTTCATGTTCTGAACAGCGAAGTATGGAAAATATTTTTTCAATGGTACTGATCCATTTTTCAGCAACAAGTGGATCAGAAGACACATTGAAAGAAGGTAGACGTTACCTCATGAAGGACTCAATAGAATATTTTTCCCTTCTCTGATCATTTGGAAGTCCAGAATGATTCCTAGATTGTGTAAGTATAGCAATAACATTTTTCACTCCATCTCCCATAACATTGGTTTTTTCAGGAGGAAAATCATTTCATTGTCCATTACATTGATCCACACGGTTCCTTCAGGTTCCAGCCATCGTCTAAAACCCAAAAAGAATAGTGTGAGAGGAAAAAATCATGCTAGGGAAAACAATATAATAAAGGGGGAGAACCTTCAATATATAACATCTTAGGGTTAATTCTAATATTTTTACCATAATTCTAGGACTATAACCAATACTTATACTTATCCTTAGGTACATCCATAAACATACCTTAGAAATATCTCTAGGGATCTCACTAAAGGTTTTGCATCCTAGTTTCCAAAGGTTAACTAAACCTTTCCTCTAATACCAACTATAGAGACCCAAAGCTTGACATAAATAGACATTACATTACTATTTTGGAATACCTAATACATAACAAAATAGACACCAAAGGACCGTAATAGTTTAGTGTCTTCGGAAACTCAGAATAAAATCTTTTAATCTTGGTGAAAGATCTTCAACATCTCCCATAAAGATCTTCCATTTTTTTTCTTACCTAAAACCTTTCTTTATATCCTAGGGAAAATAAAACATATAAAGGGTGAGATCAAATGCTCAGTAAGGGTAAGCATGGAGAAAATAAAACAAACCATATACATTTGAACTTCAAAACATGAACATAAATTTTACACATCAAAACTTGAGTTGTGAAATAAATATTGGCAGTACGTAAGGAATAGGTCATAAAGGAACATCAATCATGATAAAATAGCATGGGAATAAAAATTTTAATTGTGTAAAACCATTAATCACATGATATTATTTTCATAGTTGCCAAGGCATTGCTGTCAAGGCCATATTAGTGGACAAAGTCCCTTTCTAAATTGAGTTCACTCCTCATTCCAGTCCTGTATCACTGAACCAGATTAACTTACCATTTTATCCATGCCTATCTCATGAGATATAAATATTTTCCCAATTCATTGGAGGGAGATATAGGTCACACCCATCTCATAATGAAATCATTCTTACGTGTGCCACAACATAAACATAAATCATTCATCATAACCCAAAGAATAAAATGGGTTTCATAAACATCATCCCATCATAACATAATCCATATAAAAAAAATGGATATAATTTCATCCTAATATAAGTGAAACCTTGTAAATCATAGAGACATTATACTTGAAACATACACAAATGAAATAATGTCATCTTAGATGGAAAATGGTTTTGATAAAACACTTGAAATTAATTCTTGAGGAAAATATACTTTATCCTTAAAAATAATTTTCTTTTCACAAAAAGCCACACAATTTTAAAAGAAAAATATTTTATTAAAAATAACCATGAAACCTTGTAGAGGAATCTTCTCGAAAATTAGGCGATATGAAACCGTAAAAATATGTTCCTGCCGTATAAGTTAAAAAAAACATTCTCCTCGTACTTTTGTCGGAAAAGTCAAAAAGTACCTCGTATGGTAAAAAAAGAAATATTCCTTACATACCATGTAGTAAAAGTAAAAAATGGGTAAAAAGGACTTTAAAAAAACTTGGAACCATTTTTATAAAATAGGGACATGGATGATAAATATAACCCTAGTAAATACTTATGAATAAACAATCTCGGATAAAAACAAGATTGGAAAAGTTATCACTTACCTTAGGTCCGATATGCTTCGTACGTATCTGAAACTCCTGTATAATGATTTAAATAATGTCATTGACTTATTAAATAATCATATTCATTTTTATGATATGATATATGGTTCACTTATGACTCTATATTACCCGTTCTTTTGTAAATTTCATGTTAAAGTGGCGTTTTGGGTAAAGTCGTTTTATTTATCGTACGTGTTTGGACTTGTTGTTCTTGATATTATTATTACTTATATCATGATTTAATTAATTCTAGAATTTAAATCATGATTTATATATCATATATATTCAGTATCTATATATATATAGTAGATAGATAAATGAAGTGAAATACATCGTTCATGGAGACGGTAGGCCGTAAGTACGCATGAACGTTGTTTTCCTTCTCTTATTAACTTGAATGGAAGTAAGTAGATGTCATATATATATATACCTAAATAAATTATCTTTATCATGTCCTTTATTTCATTATTATTCATTATATATGCTTTATAATCATTCTTGAATGGTTAACATGGAGAATGAGTCTCATCGCGTCGTGGAGACGGTAATCCGTACGTACGCACGAGCGATGATATCATTCCCATAATTATTAAATGGAATTGGAGAGGATGATATAATATCTCAAAATCATTATGATGTTATAATAACTATATATAGTTTTTTTTACACCATTATACCCATCCAAGTAAGGTGGTGGTGGAAAAATAGATTACACCACGGCATGGAGACGGTATTCCGTACATACGCACGCGCGATGATTTCGTTTTCCGTAGGATGGATAGAAGGTAAAATGGGGTTGTTTCATATTTATAATAACATATTAGTATATTAGTGATACTGATGTTATTACTTTATAATGAAACAACTAAATAAGAAGATGTTTAAGAAGAAAGAAAACTTGAAATAATCGATAGAAGAGATTACCTCTTCTTCGACGCACCTCTTTTAAGCTTCCTCTTAAGGCACTAGAGTTGGTCTTTTGAGGATACCAGAACCTCTATAATGTTTCTAGGGAAGTTGATAAGGGGAATGGGTAGGGTTTGGTCAAGCTTTAAAGCGCAAAATTGTGTGAAGAGAAGGGGGAGGAGGTGCCCTTTTATAAGGGAGTAGAGGGGCACTTTAGAAAAAACTTAAAATATTATTTTATAATAAAGTAATATTCAGTTTATAATGGATCAAAAGTGACTTATTTCGAAGATAAAGTAGGTATTGGTCTAAAAAATTTAAACCAATAGGTTTTAGACAACTTTAGGTTACTATTTTAACCTTATCATTTAGATTTAACTTTAAGTTAAATAATTTAACTTTTACCGTGTCTTCTTGTTTTCTTACACTATATGGTCAATTAACTTACTATAACAAGCCAAACGAACCCCAAGTGGTTCATTATTAATATAGATAACATTATATAAGTCATTTGGATGAACCTTAGATTTTTAGGAATGGAATAACAATTAATAATATAATATTTGTTTTAAAAACTATTTTATGTCAATTTTGACACTATTTAGTAATTGATTTGTTTGAAAATTATAACAGCATGATTAGTTCAAAAAAAATTAATTAAATCAATACTAACATGTAATATTAACCTATAAAATTAATGGGATTCATAAAAAGTCTCAAATTACATTTATTTGGATATTTATAACCTCACTTATGTTAATATTTCATTAATAAGGTAATTACTGCATCATCATTGTGTCATAAATAAATTAAATTATTTAATGTCTAAAAATTATAAATAAAATACCATTATGTATAAAATCATTTAATATTTCTAATTAATATTTATAGTCAAATTTATCTTATGTATAACCCTATATTAAAAATGTTTTAGTTATTAAACTTTGATTTTAACTATTTTAACTCTTATTTAAATAAAATAATAATAAATGTTCTGATCTAATCCAAGTGGACCTAAAGGGTAATATTTTATTCATAAGGTTTTTTTTGGTCGAATTACACTTATCCAATAGAATTAGGACATGTGTTAGGGTAATAATAATATCATATTTACCCTTAATTACCCTATTTACTTTTAACTGTGGTAAATAAAAATTAAAAGTTACTATTCACCGAAAATTATTTTTATCTTATTGAACCACAATTTACTACTTGATATTAACTGTGTCTCTCGGATTTTCAAAATTAAACTCATAGAAGTGGTAAAATTAAGTTTTATGTACAATTGCAAATGCTCCTAGGAGGTAGGTAAAAGACGGTGAAAAGTTCAATAAAATTTTTATATATCTAAAATTATTATAAAATGACACAAATGAATTAAATTTAACTTATATAGGTATTTTTATCAATTTCTACCTAAAATAAATTTAAATAGAATAAATAATTATTTAAATAAAAATTCTGTTTTTAAATAGTAACCTAGTGTTTTCACTATTCACCAAAAATTGAAATTTTTGAGAAAAATACCAAAAATTCACCCTAGGCTAATTTCGATATTCCGAATCCAAAAATGAAGTCCATTTTGAAAGATAAAATTTATAAAATTTCAAAAGGTGGGTATTACTATTCATAACGGCTTGTTCATAATAATATTATAATAATATCTCTTTTAGTGAAACTCGGTATTGCGTACTACACACGCTATCGAGGAAGATCTTGATTGCGTGTAATGCAATCCATGTCAAGGATGCGTGTAGTAAATTCTCCTTTTGGTGTTGTGTATAACATAATCAAACTTATTTTATTTATACATTAAACAAAATCTATACTAAATGTTTCGTAGAATAATTTCCACAAAACGAACTTGAAATTGTGTATAACACGAGCCAAGAATAGTGTTGTGTATACTGCAAGCTAATACGGAGTTGCATATAGTACAAGCTAATCTTGGTGTATTGTATAATAGAATAAATCAAATAAATTAAAAATAATATATCCCATAAAATCTTGAGGTGTTACAAAAAGTCTAAAAGGAACACCTCTAAGAAGAAATCATTCATCAGATGCTATTATTGTGGAAGATTGGGAGACACTATGAGCATGTGTCAGGAAGATCAGGAGCTTAATATCAAAAGAAGAACTCAAGCTGCATCAACATCTTGGATGATAAATGATGAAATGAGGTATGCCTTTTACGGAAGATGTTTTGTATGTTCTGATTATGGGCATTTGGCAAGACATTGTAGTGAGAAGAAAGGAGGAAAGGAAAAGGGACTTAAAAGGAGATTCAATACTTCAGTGGTGCATAATGAAAAATTATACACTGAAAGACAAACTGGGAAGTTGAAGAACAGACTTACAACCTCAAGGTAATAAAAAGGAGATAAACAAAAGGTGTATCCATCACCTCCTCTACCACACTCACAACAAATCACTTGGAGAGAATGTGAACAAACAAGGAAGATTAAAGGCAGATCTAATCCAGTTGTGAGAAAGAAGAATTTTAAATTAGTGGAAAACTCAACACTAATAAGAAAGGGTGGAATGATTCAAACAACAAATAAATGTAAAATGAACAATGAATGCATTGAGAAATTCACATTTTTTCTACCACGGCGAAAAGTGGGGGAAAGAGGAAGATCCTTGCAATGCGGGAAGAAGTAAGGGTTGATGACAAGCAGAGAGATTTCTACTCGGAGAAGGAATCAACGAAAATGGAATTTTGGTGGAACATTAAAGAAGGAAATTTGTACTAGTGGGTTTACACCCCAAATGTTGAGAAAGGCTAAACCTGCATAATGTACATATCACAAAAAGGCACAACATGTGGGTAACGAATGATTATTAATATGTCTAGATCAATTGAAGTTGGCTAGGAAGTAAGAATAAGTGAGAAATGAGTGTGATTCTCTAAAAGAAATAATAAAAGGGTTGACCCATTAGGATCAACCACAATCCTCATCTTGAGGATTCCAGAAGATCCCCTCTCCCTATGTGTATAAATATTATTAAATGATGTTAATGTGTTTCAGGTTTAAAGGGAGATACGATCCAAGGGGAACTGGAAGAAAAACATGAAAATCAGTGATGTGATGTGATTCATAATGTCAACTTATTCAAATCAGTAACCAGAGCTGAAAACGGAATCTGGAAGAATTCCATGAAAGAAGTTAATGTTATATGGTTGCATGAGATAGGTGAAACTAATTGAGCACAATAGACAGTGATTGTGTTATTAACTTTATCTCTTATTTTATGCACAAATTTTGACTCAGTAAACTTTGAGGATTTTTTTATGGCTCATTGCTGAGTGTTGAAATTACCCAATGAAGATCTCATCGATATAATTGAGCTAGAGAAGTTTCTCAAACATGCAGACACATGTGAGGAAATGATGTTGGAGGAGAAGAATGTTTGTGCATCTAAACAGTGGTCCTAACAATAATAAGAGATGCACAACATAAGGGGATCATTTAATATCCTAATCAAATGAAAGATCTCAATGTTTTAGAAAGGATGAATGTTAGTGCTATCTGACATAAGGAAGACCGATAGGGGGATAAGCAGTAAGTCTTAGGTTTCTCATGATTATTTATTTTGTTCTAACAATGTGGTATCAGCTGACTGTTTTCAAGATACCAGGAAGCTATGAGATAACATCAAAAATCATTCAAAAAGAAGCTAATAGAAGAAGTTTAAAGAAATGAAATGACGCAGTGGAAAGATTCTTTTTGAAAGTGATTAAGTGGTAAGAGACTCAGGTGGAGAAAAAGTGGAAAATTCTGATTACGAAGAAAATACAAATAATGATCATAAGGAATTCACGTATATATCTCCAAAGATGCCAAAGATTCATGCTAAAATTGACTGGCAGAGTTTTATTGGTGAACAGATGGTTACAGTTCAAATATAGAAGATGGGAACTCTACATCAAGCATGATACTAATCACAATTTGAGCCTAAAAGTTTTGAAGAAGGAACTGGTAATGAGGATTTGGTTCGAGATATGAATGACGAGCTTGACCAAGGTGAGAATAATTAAGAATGGGAGTGTTTTGAGGGTGACAGATAATATGGGGCAATGATTTGAAAAAAAATCATGACTAGTGTGTAAATCTACTCCCATATACGGGATATTAATGTCAATGAGATATTTGCACCTATGACAAGGCTGGAGCAAATTATCTTATTCTTGTACATTTCAGTGCAATAGAAGTTCAGATTTTTCTAGATGCATGTCAAGTCTTCATTTTTTGAATGGGGTTCTGGAAGAATAATTAGATATTGAGCATCCATAAGAGCAAGGTATTCAATCCTAGATTAGTTTATGAAGAATCTCAGTATTCTGCATGGATTAATTGATTGCAATATGTATGTCAATAATGATTGTAATCAAAGGATTATGGTTCTACTATATGTTGAAGAAATAATCTTCGAAGGATCTGATGAAGCATAGTGTAATAAGTTTTAGGAATTGTGAAAAGGAGGTGTTGAGAAGGTTTTGGAATGGATAATTCCAAGGAGATGATAATTCTAGTGGCTACACTGCATAAGATGAGTATATTTCAGCCACGCATGCATGCATGTATGTAATTATTGTGGATGAAGTAGCAGTGTGATGATATGGGTGTGGCTGTGTAGTCTCCAATAAAAATTTAGTGTGATAACTCAAGTGTTATGAATCATAGCAAAAATATCATCCATCATTTGAGGACCAATCACATTGAGATCAAATATCATTTTATCAATGAGAATGTGGATCAAGGACTGGTGAGATTGGAGTATGTGTCTATAGATCTACAGGTTGGTGATATTCTAACAAAGGCCTTACCCAAAGAAGCATTCAAGAGGCATTGAATGGCTCTGGGATTTCAGTCAACTCCCCGCACCATAAAAAGTGTAGATGTGGGATCCCCCCTTTCCCTAAGGTATGGTGTGTTTTCCTTACAGTACTAATCTGTGTTCTCCAATCTATTTCAGACCACAGAGGAGTGTCCCTTGGGTTCGTTGACAAAGGGGGAGAAAGAGTGAATCCTAAAGGGGGAGAAAATATGACTAAATAAACGATACAATGTCTTTCTCAAAGACACAGGGAGAAGCTGATAGGTGGTGTAGTGAGATAGGATGAGTTTATATAGTCATGTGAATAAGTTGATAGGGGGAGAACCATGATGAGAGTATGTGGTGTTCGAATTGATCATTTAGAGCTTATCATAGACAACAAAAGAACCCAAGAAGTAAATAAAGAGAGTATTAAATCTTCCAAGGATAGATGTGATAGATCAAAGAATAGATATCATGACAGTTGAGGATGATGATAAAAGCATAAGAGAGAAGTTGGAATGGTGTTAGAAGTTTTCCAGCGATTAGCAACTGGTATTAGTTTGGTATCAAAAATTTATCCTAGAAATGAAGTGATTCATTGATGAAATTTTCATTTACTCTTCTTTCTAATGCTCAGTATTGCTCATGTGGTCTTAGAGTATGTGTTGAGTGAATCCTTGATCGCTATCAGAATCGAAAGTGGTGAATGGTGGATGAAGAATTAACGAGGTATCATTTTATGAAAGAGTTGTCAACAAACCCAAAGGGGGAGATTGTTGGGAAAATCCCTCAAGGTATCATTGAAGAATTTTTGGGTTGGTTCTCTTGGTTGAAAAAGCGGGCCTCGATGTTTGTTTTGTTGACAAGTAGGTTTTCTACATTCAGTTTGTTGAAAAGGGGTCCATCCATTGTGATTTTTTGGGTTCAAAAGATGTTTTTGAAAATCCAAGATTGACAGAAGAACATCGACAAAGGAATGGATGATATATAGGTGGTACAAACAGAGAAGATACAAGGGGGCGTTGTTTTCCAATGTTTGCCCAATTTCTGGGCCTGAAAATCGACAAAATGGAGAGATTAGTTCTTGGAAAATAATAGCGCATGAAATAGAATAATGGAGTTTTTTGCGCAAGAGGTGTTTTGAGATTATAAGATCGAAAATTGGAAAAGGCATGAGGTGAGCAAAATATTAGAGAAGTGCGTGAAATACAGTGTTGCACGGAAGATGTGTTTTTCACACCGGAAGAGGATTACGCTCTCAACGAGGGTTTTTCGCACTGGGTCGATTTTTGCTATAAATGTAAAGTGACCTGGTCATTCAAATTTTATCAATACTTCAAGATTATCCTAGATCTGGCACGTGAAATTGGAGTATGAAAGTGAGTTGCGCGTAAAAGACAAGTTTGCTTGTAAAAGAATTGTTTTCGCGTATTGAAAAGGTTGTGCCTAAAAGAAGACTATTTCACGTAAAAGTTAAAATTACGCGTAAAATGATGGTT
This sequence comes from Viscum album, assembly GCA_963277665.1. Lineage (NCBI taxonomy): Eukaryota > Viridiplantae > Streptophyta > Magnoliopsida > Santalales > Viscaceae > Viscum > Viscum album. The sequence goes on from OY728120.1 coordinate 1,232,366,873, forward strand.
ATTTAGAATTAATTTGGTTACGTGAAAAGTGTAGTTTGGATTGGGCAAAAAAAGATATATTTTGTGCACAAGGCAACAGAATTATGTGCAAGGCGCGGTAATGACTGCGCGTAAAATTTGATGTAACCTAGATCAATTCTGTGGCATAGTGAGATTCATCCGAAGGGGAAATTTATACTTCAATAGAGAATATATCAACAATAAAGGATTTATAATTCATTCATGATAATGAAGGGACCTACAAGTCTATAAATTATGAGTGGATCCCATCCAATGCAGTGAGAAAAGGAAGAGAAAAAAGGTCATCCTATCCACTAGAAGTGAGCCAGAGAGAGAGAAATAGGGAGTGACCCTTGGGAAATCTGTGAGCTAACCCTAAACATTGTAAAGGAAGTGAGCATGGTCGTAGAATTGATCTTGCCTAAAAATTGTAGATTGGATGTGATATTTAGTGGATTTGGTACAGTGGCACATCGTTGTTGTATGCTCCTTGGATGTAGTCCACTGAGGGTGAACCAAGTAAAAAAAAATTTATGCCTACTTGTTTCCCTACATTGCATCCAAAGAATCATTATTAGATAAATAAATAAAGAACAATATAAAATTTATCAAAATAATAGCAAACAAAGTGAACCTTATGATATAGAGGTCAAGATCCAGTGTGGCATGAAGAATTTTGAAAAGGAATATCTATACCCGGATTCACCCCCTCTTAGGGTATCTAGGTCCCCTTTTTTCCCTAACAGAACCTACATGAGACCCTTGATGGCTCTCCCCACCATAAGAACGAACCAACTTAACCAACTACCATAGGCTAACATGGAAAATACCCCATAAGACATGATCCCCACTATAAGGGGGATTAATCAACGAAACCCAAACCAACAGGGATATTATTCAGCTCACCACTCCCACAAGCATTAGCATCCTCAGATGAGTCTAACCAAAACCGAGATAAAAAAGATCCTAAAATTTTATTCATTCATGAACAACCATATGGAGAGTTTAACACACAAGGGTTCAACCACTAGTGGATGATAAAAAAATACCACCCTGCCACATTATAACTAAGGAGGGACTTTTCCACTAACACGGATTACAACCTTGAGGGACAGGGTCTGCACGTCCCTTTCCACCACACGAGACCACCTGAATCAAAACCACCACATAGAAACCTCAAACAGTCTCAAAATCCCATATTAGAGGTATAAGTTAAACTAAGATCCCTTACACCCCTGGTTTTCCGGACTATACAATAGCTTGACTCCAGGACCTCTAGCTAGAGATCAGATGATTGAAGCATCTCCTACCTCGTAGTTAGGCACTAAAACACATGAACGAAGAATATTCCTCTGGTGCCACAAGTGACTAAAACAAGATCCAACAACATAAACAGAACACAACACATCACGGAAACCGCTTACCTTTTCATGAAACATTCACCAAGATAGAGGCTTAGAAGAGGCACATGCATCACCTATTTCACCCCAAAAAAGAAACAATGGAAGTAATAATACATGAAATAAAACTTCACTCAAAATAAGGAATTCTAATATCCTCATAAGAGAGATGCGCTTTAATTTAAAAATAATCCCTCAAAAGGTTCTGCAACATCCACCTTTTCTCTTTAAATAAAACACAACAGAAAAAGACACTATCGAATATGACCCTCGAATGTGACTGAGATATTACTAGAAATGGAACCTTGAAGGGAGTTCTAAGAAGTATGTGATTACCACAAGCAACCATAACAACCTCGAACAACCAGATTTTCCACACCGGTGGCTATCATGAACCCTTGATTTGACAAGACTAATGAAAGACCTAAATTTCTTTTAGGACGTTATCCTACATTGAAAATCACGGAATGCTTTCATATTTCTCACTGGAATCCCCCTTCACCACTTATGATGAAAAAATATAAACCCAACGCTGTCAAACTTCACCCTTGACAATTAAATCAACTCAAGAAATGATGACTCCTTTAAAATCCTTCCACATACACTCTTCTACAACGAGAGGATCTATGTAACCTAAAAAATAAGAGAGATAAACTCAATCCTGAAACCTACGAAGAGAGTCTATATTTTAATCAACTGGAGGACGTTCTAATTGTGAACCATCGGTGGCCACACTTAAAAAGTGCATTAGATCCTTATGGGGGTGTATCTTAGCCAAAAATAAAACCCAACGACCAAACCATTCTAGTCCTTTGGTCAAAACACACCATAAACCAGATCCAAACACATGAGGGGAATCACTGCAAAGGCTTCCAAAAACACTCCTCAAAAGAAACCATAGACCAACACTTCAACCCAACTTACCGAAGAAACACAAACCCAAAACATCATTCAAATAATAGGGGTTATATAACTCAAAACATCCCAAAAAAATCCCAAAAGAATATAAAACACATCAACCAAATACTGGTTTTCAAATCATCTAATTTTCTTTAATCATTTCTTTGAAAGTAGATGGTATCTTCGGTTAGATCACTTACCATTGGTACCCCATGGGCCTAAAACATGCATGACTCTATGCCACACCAGGCACCCACCTCATATCCAAACCATTATTAAACCATCCATTCCATTAACCAACTATCATCCCATGTAAACTCATGCATTTGGTCACTCATGTGAATACCAATGTTTAAAACAAAAATTCATTCCCTTTCTCAAAACCAAGACATTCAACCGACACATCCCCTTTTTTCTCAAAACTACTAGCCACATATCAAAACACAATTAAAATCTTATAAACCTTTTTAGAAAATCACCAACCATTAAAATAAAAACTCACTTTCAATTCAAACACATTAATTTCAAAACATCTTGGCTAATTTCAAAACACTTTTAGTTCTATTAAAAACTCAATTTCATCAACACCCATTTAATTAAGGCTCATCTATTCTTATTTAAAACAGGGTTCCAATAATTCATAAAACTTTTCAAATGATATCTATTTACAAAATCAATAACTTTCTTCAAACCCCACACATAAATTCCAAAACGATTCATTCCATTTAAAACACTTTTCAATAGTTCCAAAAATTCTATTTGAAATAAATTTTCAAAACCCACTTTAACATAAATCATACTTTCAAAAGTGGTTTAAACACACCATTTTCCATTTAAAAAATTTAATGAGAATTAATTTCCATTAATTAAGAAGTAAACCATTTCTTCTTTACTATAATATAATTTCACAAAATTCAAATTTCTTAAAACCAAGTCATTTTACTTTAAAACCATGTTTCCAATATTCCAAAATAAATAGACAAAAGTCAATATGAGAGGAAATTAGTATCATCGGGTGGCTTGGACATATGGTTGGCGTCCAAAATCTAATCACTTAACCGTCATGAAGAGTGTTATATGATAATATCCCCATCACCATATGGCTTTCCAGACCTTCTGATCTCATTGAGTCTATTGACCCAACTCTCATTTTATTCCCCCAATCATCGATGAACCATTAGAACAAAAGAACTCAGATAAAATCCATCTTCCCCTAGTCACTTGAATCCCATCATGAGGTGTGATGGCAAGGTACACTACTATTAATTAGAATATCAAGTCCAGAAAATCCTAGATCTGGTCTACCTAGACTCTTTCCCAAAAAAACATGACCCAAAAAGAGCGAACCTCCTCTGATATCATCTTGTCATGAACCAGATCCAGTCACCATCAAAACGGAAACATGACCCAGCCCATGGCAAGGCCCAAAAGTTGTTCACTATCCCCATGGTTATTCACAAGTGCTCGGGTATGATAAATAAAGGTTTGGAAATGATTTACCCAATTTTAGAATCACAAAACAACCAATAATAACACATAAATTGAATCTAAAAATTTAAAACCAAAGAAACATTAAATAAAAATTCAGAATTGGAATACAAGGTTCATACAAAATCCAAAATACTAACACTGGGGAAGAAATCTAAAAATAACATCCCAACAACCACCTCATGGAAAGGGGGAAACACAATCAATCCATATCCATGACACTGCATCAAGAAGGACCGCTAGTAACCCAAACCACTGGTTTTCAGAGCTTTAACCAAACATACGAAAAACATTTCCATGTCTACTTACACCCAGATGTGTAACACTACTAGAATTATACTATTTACCAATGGTTCAGAACCATTGGTAAAGGATTGGAAATTGTTGGTATATTATATACCAACGGTTTCCCAAACTGTGACCAAGTAAGCCGTTCATATAGCCTTATACTAAAGGTTCTGTGTAAACAGTTGGTATATGTGTTAAATGAAGAGATATACCAACAGTTTCAAAAATCATTAGTATATGTTATATATAGAAAGGATATACCAACGGTTTTTAAAACCATTGGTATAGGTGTTAAATGAAGAGATATACCAACAGTTTCACAAACTGTTGGTATATGTTATATATCGAAAGGATATAACAATGGTTTTAAAAACCATTGGTATACATATGTTGTAGCAGCCAACAGCAGCCAGAATCCACAGCAGCAGCAGCCAACAGCCACCTCCAACCTTCTCTCCATACCTTCGAGAACACATACACCCAGAATCCAAAAGGCTACATGGGATGTTTAAAATTCATCTAGAATTCAGAAATTTAGAAATTTAAATTCCATTCCTCACTCAAACCACAACACAAGAAAAATCCAGAATCCAATACATCCACAATCCAATACATCCAGAATTGAAATTCAATAACAACCATAACACCAATATAAAATTAAAATCCAATACATCTAGAATCCAATACACATAACAATATTCAAAATTTAGAATTAATTACCAATACATCCAGAATCCAAAACATCCAGAATTCAGAAATTTTGAATCAAAAAGCAATAACACCCATAACAGTATTCAAAATTTATAATTCACTCCTCACTCAAACCACAATACCAATACACACAAGAGAAAAAAACTACATGTTATAGGAATCACGTGGGATGTTTACTCATGGTCTTGGGTTAACTATCTTAAAACCAACAGAAAAACTTGGGTACAGTGGACAAGGATCCTGATACCCATAAGATAGAAAATGGTAGTGGTCATGTGATTAGACCTATGATGAGTTATAGGAAGCACATGAAATGTTTATATTCCTCTAATGACTATATATCCATGTATAAATGGTTCATGATGTGTTAGTGGAAAACATTGGCCAATCTCGACATATGAGATGGGTTACCAGAATAGCCTACATGTTTTTCATAGAATTTTCAATTCGAATATGGGGGTAAGTGGCTAATTGTAATTTGGTCTCCTAGGTGTGATGTGATATGAATCTATATTTTTGGTTTGTGGGTATGAATATTCAATTATGTCTTTGGTATTGGGTTCCCAAAGGGACTTTGGTTTGGTCCTAGAACCCACTGCTTGGGGATGGGATTGGCGTATTAAATGTCATGTGTCATAGAAAGGGGGTAGGAGTTCCTCACATGAGAAGTGGATTGTGTGAGGCTAGAACAGAGATCCTTGTGCTAAAGTATCAACACAATTTTAATACGTTTGGCTAGTTTTCCATATGCAAGTTATTGTTTTCACTTAAAATCTTGTCCACTTCAAATAACAGTGAGACATTTTGAGTGGTACCGGCCACACCATGCCTCGAATTGAGTCAGGGTTGACACATAAATGTCACAAATGACCCATGGATCATTTCCTAAAGTATCAACAAAATATGAATGAGTTTGGTCAGTTTCTCATATGTCAGTTGTTGTTTTCACTTAAAATGTTGTCCATTTCAAATAAAAGTGAGACACTTTAAGTGGTATCGGCCACACCGTCCCATGGATTAAGACAAGGTTGACTCTTACACGTCAAAAACGACCCATGGATCCTTTTTCTAAAGTATCAACACAATCATAATATGTTTGGTCAGTTTTTTGTATGTCAGTTTTTTTTACTTAAAACTGTGTCCATTTTAATCAAAAGAGAGACACTTGGGTGATATCGGCCATATTGTGCCTCAGATTGAGGGATGGTTGACTATTACACATCACAAATGACCGATGGATTGTTTTCCTAAAGTATCAATAGAATTTTAATGTGTTTGGTCGGTTTTCTGTATGCAAGTTGTTGTTTTCAGTTAAAATCTAGCCCATCTCAAATAAATGTGAGACAGTTTGAGTGTTAATGGCCACACCATCCCTTGTATTGAGATGGAGTTGACTCTTAAATGTCACAAATGACCCACGGTTCCTTTTGATAAAGTATCAACACAATCAGAATATGTTTGTTCGGTTTTCCGAATGTCTGTTGTTTTTACTTAAAATAGTGTCCATTTTAAACGAAATAGAGACACTTTGAGTGATATAGGCCAAACTATGCCTCAAATTTAGGATAGTTTGACTCTTACACATCAAAAATGACCCATGTATCATTTTCCTAAAGTATCAATTAAATCAGAAAGTGTTTGGTTAGTTTTCTGTATGCAAGTTGTTGTTTTCAATTATAATCTTGTATGTTTCAAATAAAAGTGAGACAGTTTGAGTGGTATCGGCCACACCATGCCTAGGATTGAGGCTGGGTTGACACATACATGTCAAAAATGACCCATGGATCATTTTTATAATGTATCAACAGAATCTGAAAGCGTTTGGTTGCTTTTCCGTATGCAAGTTGTTGTTTTCTCTTAAAATTTTGTCCATTTCAAATAAATGTGAGACACTTTGAGTGGTACCAGCCACACTGTGCCTCATATTGAGGTTGGGTTGACTCATACACATTAAAAATGACCAATGGATCATTGTCACGAAGTATTAATACAGTTAGAAAGTGTTTGGTCAGTTTTTGGTATGCAAGTTGTTGTTTTCACTTAAAATCATGTCTATTTCAAATAAAAGTGAGACATTTTGAGTGGTACCGGCCACACCGTGCCTTGGATTGAGGTGGGGTTAGCTCATACACATCAAAAATGACCCATGTATCGTTTCTCTAAATTATCAATAGAATAAAAATGTGTTTGGTAAGTTTTTCTTATGAAAGTTGTTGTTTTCACGTAAAATATTGTCCATTTCAAAAAAATGTGAGACAGTTTGAGTGGTAATGGCCACACAGTCCCTCGGATTGAGATGGAGTTGACTCATACATGTTAAAAATGTCCCATTGATTCTTTTTCTAAATTATAAACACAATAAAAATATGTTTGGTCAGATTTCTGAATGTTTGTGGTTTTTACATAAAACATTGCCCATTTTAAACCAAAGAGAGACACTTTGAGTAATACTAGACACATCGTGCCTCAGATTAAGGAGTGGTTGACTCATACACATCACAAATTACTCATGGATCGTTTTCCTGAAGTATCAATACAATCAGAAAGAGTTTGGTCCGTTTTCCATATGCAAGTTGTAGTTTTTACTTGAAATCTTGTCCATTTCAAATAAAAGTGAGACAGTTTGAGTGGTAACAGCCCCACCGTGCCTCAGATTGAGGTGGGGTTGGATAAAACACATCACAAATGACTCATGGATCTTTTTTCTAAAGTATAAAGAGAATCAGAATGCATTTGGTTGATTTTCTATATTCAATTTGTTGTTTTCACTTAAAATCTTGTCCATTGGAAATAAATGTGAGAAAGTTTGAGTGGTACTGGCCACACTGTTCCTTGGATTGAGGCGGGGTTGACTTATACACATCACAAATGACTCATAGATAATTTTTATAATGTATCAATACAATCATAAATCATTTGGTTGGTTTTCCGTATGCAAGTTGTTGTTTTCACTGAAAATCCTCTCCATTTAAAATAAAAGTGAGACTCTCTGAGTGGTACCGGACACACCATACCTGAAATTGAGATGGGGTTGACTCTTACACATCAAAAATGACCCATGGATATTTTTTCAAAAGTATCAATACAATCTGAATGCATTGTTTTGGTTTTCCGTATGCTAGTTGTGGTTTTCACTTAAAATCATGTCCATTTCAAATAAAAGTGAGACAGTTTGAGTGGTACCGGCCACACTGGGCCTTGGATTGAGGCATTGTTGACTTTTAAACATCACAAATAAACCATGGATTGTTTTCAAAAAATTATCAATAGAATCATAATGTGTTTGGTTGGTTTTCCGTATGCAAGTTGTTGTTTTCACTTAAAATTTTGTCCATTTCAAATAAATGTGAGACACTTTGAGTGGTACCGTCCACACCAGGCCTTATATTGAGGCGGTGTTGACTCATACACGTCAAAAATGATCTATGGATCATTTTCCTAAAGTATCAATACAATCATAAATAGTTTGTTCGATTTTCCGTATGCAAGTTGTTGTTTTCACTTAAAATCATTTACATTTCAAATAAAAGTGAGACAGTTTGAGTGGTACCGGCCACACCGTGCCTCAGATTGAGTCGGCGTTGACTCGTACAAGTCAAAAATGACCCATGGATCATTTTCCTAAAGTATCAACAAAATCCGAATGCATTTGTTCATTTTTCAATATGAAAGTTGTTGTTTTCACTTAAATTCTTGTCCATTTCAAATAAATGTGAGAGAGTCTGAGTGGTACCGACCACACTGTGCTTCATATTGAGGCGACGTTGACTCGTACATGTAAAAAATGACCCATGGATCATTTTCCTAAAGTACCAACAGAATATGAATGCATTTGGTTAGTTGTCTGTATTCCAGTTGTTGTTTTCACTTAAAATGTTGTCCAATTCAAATAAAAGTGAGACACTTTGAGTGGTATCGGCCATATTGTGCCTCAGATTGAGACGGCGTTGACTCGTACACATCAAAAATGACTCATGGATCCTTGTTCTAAAGTATCAATACAATCAGAAAGAGTTTGGTTGGCTTTCTGAATGTCTGTTGTTTTACTTAAAATCCTCTCCTTGCTTCCTTTTTTCAATTAGGGTTTTCACTCTTCTCTCATATTCTTCCGAATCTATACATCCCTCTTTTCCATTGGGATTTAGGATGAATTTTGAAGAGAGCATAGATTGGGATCTGAGATGCCGAATTAAGAGTGTGATTGTCTTCCGAATCAAGCTAGGTGGTCGGTGCTTGGTACTGAAGTAATAGTAATGGAGTTTAAATTAGATTAAAATTTAGGGTGAATCTTGAAGAGATCTTAGATTGGGGTCAGTGACCTTATTATGTAGTGATTGGTGAGATGATTTTGGTGATACACAGTGGTGTGAGGTACCCAGTGGAGGATGAGGATATATGTGGCAGGGTTTATTCATGGTAGAAGGAGGGTGGGGGTTATCCAGGGTCCATGAAGGAGGGGGGTTGTCCGGGTTCCATGAAGGAGGGTGGGGGGCTGTCCGGGGGGCTGTCTGGGGGCTGTCCGGGGGGCTGTCTGGGGGCTGTCCGGGGGGCTATCCGGGGGGTTGTCCGGGGGCAGTCCGGGGGGGGCTGTCCGGGGGGGCTGTCCAGGGGGGGCTGTCCGGGGGACATGTCCGAGGGGCTCTCTGGGGGCTGTCCAGGGGGGGCTATCTGGGGGGATGTCTGGGGGGATGTTCGGGGTCCAGGGAGGAGGGTGGGGGCTGTCCAGGGTCCAGGGAGGAGGGTGGGGGGCTGTCCGGGGGGCTTTCCACTAAAAAATTAAAATTTCATTAAAATAGGGGATTTCACTACAAATCATCAAATCAAGTTTTATTATTTATAGATAAAAAATAAAGATAATGTGACCTACCTAATCACACATATATTCAGGCACAACAAATCAATAAACATCAAAGGTCAGTAATATCAGTCAAAAATATGACGGATCAATTTTTCCATCATCATCATCATTATCATCCCCATAATCTTTACCCACACCCTCGTCCTCATTTCCCTCCTCCTCTACCTCGGCCTCCCCCTCGCCCTCCTCCTCCGCCACAACCTCCTCCTCGCCCTCCTCCTCTGCCTGGCCTCCTTCTCACCCTCTTCTTCCTCCACCTCGGCCTCCTCCTCACTATCATATTGACCACCACTAGAACTACCACCTGGTGCACCATATTTAGAACACATCGATGACATATATTCCTCACAAGTAGTGTTGGCCTCTCGTGGAAGTTTTGGATGTAAAGCTTCCATCAGTTTCATAAATGAAGTTTTTCCATAGCAGACTATGTTGCCATCTCTGTGGCCCGTTTTTCAGCCTATTCCTCCTATGCCTTAACCTGGTGCAACTTGGTGGCACTAAAAATCCTACCTGAGGAGGGCCAATACCTCATCAGAACTATACTCTTCCTAGTTCGGCAGCTTACTCTACCAGGGTGCTCATCTCATAACACCTGATGTAAGTGATCGTTTGGCCCAAAATTGTCTGGTTCCTGGGCATCAAGGGCCTATAAAGAATCCTGTTACAAATATAAATAGATTACTAAGTTAAAAAATAGAGATTAAAATTTTAAATCAACAGAGTAAAACTTACAATCTGCTACTAAGTCGTTTTGCTAACCGCAATTCCGTCTTTCTTCTTTTTACTCGAGAAAAACAGTTTTTCTCAAGGAAAACGTCATTATATAATCAATTTATGACTCTATAGTGAAATTGAATGTAGGATACCATAATTAAAAATAGGATACAAAAAAATAGAAATTTCATAACTAAAATTATATAAAAACTTTAGCGATCGAATAAATTACGAAGGGAGAAATTAAAAGTGAAAGTCGTAAAGAAAGATTATAAACTGTCATACTAGTTGTCTCTTATGATCTAGCATCATAGTATGTCCCAATGTGTGGACGTATTTCTTAGCATCAATGTTTTTTTATTTCTTCCATATGCATCCTAAATAAAATTCAATAATTAGTATTATCAAAAAACATGAAAATTTTAATTTAAATTCTTCTAATTTGATTAATACCGTAAATTGGATAGTCGCACAATGAGTAATCATCTGTCGGTGATGTTCTAGTGGAAAATAATCCATGACAGGGACCGCCTATAACTCTATGCACACTCTATCACGCCATCCAATGTAAAACTCATGCTTATAATCTCTCTAAAGCTCGCCTAAATCCTTTAGACATGTTGGTCGTGCACCCTCACCATCAAGGAAATGAAACCGCAGATGAAGCCAAAATATTAATTCATATAAAAAAATAATATATTACATTAAATACAACAAATTGTTTTACCCATATCTCTTCCTAGGCTTTATCCTTGACTACATTAGGCAGCTGTCTCCGCGGGAGTGCGCTGACAAGAATGATGTCAGAGTATTTGGAAAGCATTTCCAAAAAACTCCGACATTGCTACCCGGATTTTTAAATCATCTGAACATATTCATTTTACTCCACCATCAACATTGTATGGAGGTTCCACACTGAACTCATGCGTGTACACCGCCTCCCCCTCCTCCTATCAGAAGATGTATCTGTTATGAATGAAAAATAAATATTTTATCAATACATGTTATAATAATAATAAATAATAGAGTAACAATTTCTTAGGGTTTTATAAGCATACCTATGGTAGTCTAATAAATGGGCACCACTGGATCCGCAGAAACTGAAGGAACACCCTGTACAGATGGAGTGGGTCCCAATGTATGCTCCATATGGATAGACTCGGGAGTAGCAGTTGTCGAAGATGGAATATAAAATCTCAGAGACAAGGAAGCAGAAGTAAAAGAAGATGACAAGGATGGATAGCCAAATGCTGGATGGGTTGTGGGAATCATCATCAGATATGGTACAGATGGGTGAGGAGGCTCATATATAATGGGTGGTAAAAACATGGGAGGTCTAAATATCTCGTGTGTCCCTAATGGCACACCGAGATCAGAATGTGGGATGGATGGTATGTTAGTGGGAGGGGCAGGGTCTAATCGGGTATGCAGAACAGATCCTCTAGCTCCCATACCACCCCACCCCCCCCCCCCTCGTACGAACACCCCAAGTACTGGGACCACTACTAGGCTGCTCATCGAATAACTGTTGCCTAATAGATGGATCCTAAAAAAGTTAAAAAAATAATCACATGAAATTATATATTATTTAAATAAATATATTTGAAATAAAGTACTCACTATAGGCTCTAGTGGTGGAATGTCCAGCTCATCCATGTGATGACTGTTGTCCATAATCAGTTTTCATCACCTCTCTTCAATTAGTTTCATTTTCCTGCATTTAAAAACAAATATGGAAGTAAATAAAAAAAGGATAACTAATGTGTAACCCAAAAAACAAAATAAATGAGAGGGAAAATTTTAGTTTTTAGTAGGATGATTATTTACTAAGTGTAATCAGTCTATTAAAATCATGGAACATTGATTCTACCAGATGTATAAGTGGTGAAACAGTTGTCAAAATTAAGGAAAAATTTGTTTTCTTTATATCAAGTAGATAATGAAGGTTCCAATACATGTTTTGCAGAACAATAAAAACCATCATATTCATTACCAGGTAAAATGTTAAAGAGAGGTATTAGAGTCATACAAATTTTATACAAATCACAGTTCAAGCATTGAAATGTTAACCAAGTTACAAATGTTGGTTTCATTGGTTTAAATACAGTTCAATTCCAAATTACAAAATTCAATTCAAATAAAAATTCCAACGAATAATCATTGAAAATGCACATAACGGTCAAATCGGATACAACATATTTGTAATAAATATTAAATCAATTTAAATAGTACCAACCTTAACAACCCAAATCAAGGAAAACCACAAGAATTGATAACATGGATGGATGATTCTATATATTTTCCACCACAACTTCAAGTTCACAATCAACTCTGACAATTGAGTTATTAGAGTCATCAAAAGAAATAAATGGATTGCTTCCAATGGCAGTAAGGACAGTGTCAATCTCATCATCACCATTATCAAAAATATGTCTTGGAATTACTTCAACTATGACACCAAATTCAGGTCGAAGTTGGTCTTTAACATAAAAAACATGTTTATCCATTTATGACAATACATATGGTTCCTCAGCAGCAAGAGTGTGAGTCATATTAATTACTCAAAATCCACAATCATCAATAAATGTGTCGTGTCTCGTCATCGAATCAAGCCAATGTCATTTCATCATCATGACTCATCCATGAGAGAAATAATCCATTATTACTATTTTTTCAACGACTCCATAATAACCCACATTTTCAAATCGTGGTCTACTATCTGATGCACTGGCATAACAATATATTATGGCAGTAACCATAACACCATCATGTTTTGTTCTCATGTTCTTTGCTCGTTCAGTGACAATAAATTTGTACCCATTGATAACAATTGATTTACACACACGAACCACGGTATTAGGACCAAAAGCCAAAGCTCGTATTTCCTTAGAGATAGAGTCAGTAATCAAAATCAATACCTGCAATATAAATGAATATTAAACTTACTTAAATATTGATTTAATTATTTTAAACAATAAAATATTTACCTTCAATTTTAACCAAGCGGAAAACTATTTTCTATGAAAAGACTCCCTCCTTCTCAAAGATAACAAACGATGCTTTCTATTTATCATTGTTTTATGTTCCCTTTAGACAAAAAATATGAATAGATTAATAGATATATATGTAATATATACATATTCAATTTAGTAACCTGATGTAGTCATCAAACAAATCACAGTTGAACAAAATTGTGTGATGTGACATCACCCGCTCTTCAAGAATTAATGTATTCAATGTATATGATCTTGGAATTCCTCCTGTTTGAAAAAAGTGATGGAAAACTGGTTTCAATTTTCTCATATTTTTCTTCTTCATTTCTCATTGGTATGTTCGGTCTTGTAGTAAGATCAGACAAATACATTAAGCAGAAATCCATAAATTCTTGATCCAAGTAACCGTTCATGATAGAAACTTCGTGATGATTCCTGTTTATAACATAAGACTTTAATGTGTACATATTTCATTCAGTTGAATACATCCAATAAAAATAAACAGGTCCTCTGAGAAGTATTTTAGTGGGAATATGGATAGTAAGATGCAGCATGCTTGTGAAAAATAATGGAGGAAATATTTTCTACAACTCACACAAAATTAATGGGGCATCTTTCAACATTTTTTGCAAGGAATACCTGGATAACTTCTTAGTACAAAGATCTCTAAACAAATGGCACAACCAAATAACATTCACCCTTACATTATTGGACAAAAGATGACGGATTGCTATTGGAATCAACTCATGAAAAATAACGTGATAATCATGAGTCTTAAATGATTTTAGATTCAACTCTCTTCTATTGAACCATTTAGATATGTTGCTTGAATAGACATTAGGAACTCTAATAGTCTCTAATACTTCCAGAAAAAAAAATTCATAGGTATCATCACATAAGAAGCACATAGAAATTTCCATTTATTTTCACTGATACAAATAGGATGAAATTCGGGTCTGATTCCCCAATCCACCAAGTCACACCGAGACCATAAATCATCTATTGTCTTTCCATTTACATTTAGAAGTATCAAAATCAACATTTCACATATATTCTTTTCAATGTGCATTACGTCTAAGCAATGACGTAACAAATTGGTTGACCAATAAAGAAAATCAAAAAAGATACTCTTATTCATCCAATTGTAACAGGTTTCAATGGAAACATTATTTCTCTTTCTAGATTTCATTTGAACCTTCCCGAATGAAAAACTAAAATCTTTCAATTAATTAAGAACATCAGTTCCAGACATACACTGAGTTGGATCATCGGTACCTTTGGTACTTTCAAATCTTCAATGATTATTTCTATCTGGATAGTTCATTGGCAAGAATTGACGATGTCCCATAAAACTGAAACTATAGTGATGTTTCAGTTTTCCAGATCGTGTATTCTTCATAAAAATAGGACATGACATTTTTTCCTTCTTGCTAAATCTAGACATCATTGCATAAGTCGGAAAATCATTTATAGTCCACATAATGGTAGCACGCATCTGAAATATGTCTTTCAAATATTCATCATATGTGTGCACACCCACATCCCAAAGAAGTATCAACTCTTTTATTAATGGTTTAATGTATACGTAAATATCAATGTGAGGATCATAGGGTCCAGATATGAGTATACTCATGAAAGTGAAAGCTTTTTTCATACACAACCATGGGGAAAGATTATAAATGTGTATAAAAACTGGACATGTGTTGTGTGAAGTAAGAATCTTCCCAAATGGATTAAAATCGTTGCATGAAATACCCAGCCTCACATTACCCATATTAGCTACAAAATTAGCATATCGAGCATCAAATCTCTACCATGAAAATCCATCTGCAGGGTGAACCAACTCATCATTAGTCTTCCTTCTCTTGGTATCATTCCATCTCATTTTTATTGATATTTCATCAGATATAAAAATAATCTAGAGTCTTTGGATCAATGGAAAGTTCCACATTACTTTATGTGGCATGCGGGATTATGTTCCATTAGATTTTTACTTCCAGTGGAATGTGCCACATTTTATACAATCATTTCTTTCAGCGGTTTCCTCCCAGAATAAACTGCAATCTTTCGGGAAAGCATTGATTTTGTTTCTTGAAAATCCAAGTTCCTAAACTAACTTCCATAACATATAGTGGTTTGAGGTAATATCTGCATCATCTGGAAGTAAATCCTTTAAGAAGGTAAGAATGTAATCGATTTTTGTATAAGAAATCACATACATAGTTTTCCCATGAAACAATCAGATTAAAAATTCCATTTTTTCCATGATGATAAATAAACAAAAACTAGTCATGTAACAAATTATCCACTCCAGTCCTATCATTTGGATCATCATTAATTTGAGATTTCATTTTCTCCCCATTTTGATACCACACATGGTAGTTTTCTTGAAAACCAAATTTGGTTATGTTGTAGCTGACTTCTTCATGGCTCAACCAAGGTTTTCCAACACAAATGGAACATGGGCAGTGTATGAGACCACTATATAAAGAATTGTGAAATTAAAAATCTAAAAAACTCTCCAAATTGTTTTGAAAATCGCATGAGATCTGATCGGTTTCATACAACAAACTTCTATCAATTCTGTAAAAAAATAATTTTTATAAGTCATTTCGTCAAAATCAATTCAATAAGATTGAAGTTTCATCGAAAATATATTTAAGTAAATGAGAATTTTTTACTTTATATGAAACCATAACTGACACACTACTCTATATGAGAATCATAATATAAAAGACAACAAAATTTTGTATTTATAACAAAATATCTTTGAATAACTATACATGAGTTTACAAGATCATGTACACTTATGGAGGAGAAGTATTTATGAGTTGACTAAATTTTTGATCGAAGAAATTTTATATTTTAGTGGATAATTTGTGTGATCACATACATTTCCCAAGGGGGGAGGGAGTGTCCAGGGTGTGCGGGGTGTCCAGGGGGTGGCAGGGCCGTCCAGGGGGTTGGAGGTGTCCAGGGGGTGCGGGCTGTCTAGGGGGTCGGGGTGTCCAGGTGGGTGGGCTGTCCACGGGAGTGGTCAGGCTGTCAAGGGGGTAGGTGGAGTTCTAGGGGGGAGGGCTGTCCAAGGGGGTGAGAAGGGTGTCCAGGGGGTGGGTGGGGTTTTCTGGGGGTACAGGGTGTCCAAGGGGTGGGCGGGCAGGCCATGGGAGTGGCGGGGTTGTCCAGGTGGTACGGGGTGTCCAAGGGGTGGGCAGGCTGTCCAGGAGGGTGGGAGGGCTGTCCACAGGGGGTGGTCGGGCTTTCCACGGGGGTGGCGGGGCTGTCCAGTGGGGTGGGGGGTGTTAAGGGGGTGGGGGGATTTCCGGGGGTGGGGGCGCCTAGGGGGATTGGGGTGTCCGGGGGTGGTGGGTGGGTGTCCGGGGGTGGGGTGGGCTGGCTGTCAACAAGGGGGGTTGTCTGGGGGATACGGGCTATCCAGGGGGTGGGTGGGTTGTCCACAAGGGTGGTGGGGGTGTCCAGGGGGGTCGGGGTGTCCAGGGGGTGGGGGGGCTTTCCAGTGGGTGGAGGGGTTGTCCAGGGGGTACGAGGTATCTAGGGGGTGGGCGGGGTGTCTAGGGGTGGAGGGGGTGGCGGGGTTGTCCAGGGGGGTACGGGGTGGGTGGGCGGGCTCTCCACGGTGGTGGTGGGGCTATCCAGGGGAAACTGGGTGTCCAGGGGGTGGGTGGGATGTCTACGGGGGTGGGGGATATCCAAGGGGTATGGGGAGTCCAGGGGGTGGGTGGGCTGTCCACAGGGGTGGCGGGGTTGTCCACGGGGGTTGGGGGGTCCAGGGGGTGGGGGGCATTCCAGGGGTGGGGGGCTGTCCAGCGGGTACGAGGTGTCCAGGACAGCCCAACCCCCACCCCCTTGGACACCCCACACCCCCCCACCTAGACAACCAACCCCCACTAAACAAAAAACATAAAAGAAACCCTTACCCCCTACACTAAACAAACCCCACTAAACAGACCATTTACAATGTATAAAGTGTAGAAAAAAACAAAAAACAAATAAATGGTTCAGTACTCCAACAGCAATAACTCTAATTTAACCGAAATCAGAACATCAAACATAAAATAAAAAGAGTAATAACACTAAAAGTAATATAACACTTACTAATTTGAAGTGTAGAAATAAAAATTTGTTTTATTGAACAAGGATCTTCGGCTGGAAGGTATTTCGTGGCCGAGAATACGTCGGGAGGAGGTCTGGATTAGGTCTGCAATCAGACCTACTGGGAGCTGGGGTGCTGGGTATTTGGGGGAAAACATTCCCAAGTCAAGCGCACCCCTTGGGTGGATAAAGTTGAGGATTCTATACTAATAAGTTGTTCATGGATCGTAAAGAGGTTTAATTTCATAAAGTATAGATAGAAACATTTATTTTTAAACTTGAGATTAATAATAAAGTATGTTAATGACACTATACACATCTTAAAGAACACAAAACAGTGATACTTTTAAGGGATAGTTTATAATCCATATTCTATAAACTCGCAGACATCTACCAATCAAGTATTATTCATTGATTCAATATCAAATAGTGTAAATCATAAAATTTTCCAAAATACCTAGAAATAGGGTAAAATGACGTGATCATTCTAGATATTGAAATAAATGGAGAAATCAGGGGAATTGGACTTTTATGTCTATATTTGGGAAGAGGTTTAAGGAGTCTAACTTGGATGGGGGAGTTGCAGCTGATCGGATGGAAGACCGCAGTTTAGGGTTCACCTATATGCGGGGGATTCTAGAAATCGGGGGAAATGAGTTTAGTGTTGTGCTTCTGTGTAATCGGGTGTATTTGGGGAGACCTTTTCCAACAGTTTTTAAAAACCGTTCGGAAATCATGGCATTTACCAACAGTTTGTACAAATTTTTGGTAAAGGGTGAAAATATTGTGGATTTCCCAAGGGTTTCTTCAAACTATTGGGAAATCCTTCATGAAACCAACCTTTAACAACATTTTTTACAAACTATTGGTAAAGGACCCCTATACCAATGGTTCTACAGAACTGTTGGTATACAAGTTCTGGGAAAACCAAACTTCCCAGTAGTGACTAGTTATAATTTCAAAGAGATTCAACCTTAAAATGAATGCAGTTTTTAAAAGGGATACTTTATAGAATGAACACATTTAAATAAAACACACATTATACTAAATTTTCAAGAATAATACATTGTATGAAAATGGTAAGTACAATTAATCCAGTGATCACTAGTCACGGGAACCCTCCTAGGAACTAGCTAGTTGTGGGGCCCTAGGTACATCGTATCTTTGGTATAAAAGAAACCATAACACATTTTTGTCTCATGCACAAACCACTAGGAGGGGAAACCCCAATGGCCTAGTGGTCCCCAAACATCATCATATTTTATTTTATTCTTTTATCAATCTTTCTAAGTGAAATAGGAAGAAACCACTAACGGATCACTAGCATACTACTCCTAATCTGCCCACCTAAATACTCGGATTTACCTCTTTGTGCTTAATCATGTTCTGCATGTTATAAAATACACATTTCACATGAAAATGCCATTTCCAAATAATACACACACCAAAAATCCTACACACATATAACATAATACCCTTTTCACATTGAAATTAATTTTGACATCATGCTCACATGAAAACAACCCACAAAAATATCTCACACCTTTCTCACAATTTAATAAATTGTTTCAACAATTTATAAAATGTTATTAAAACATATGACGACACAAATAATCACTTACTCTTTAAAAATCTTATTTTATGAACATATACCCACCAAAACAGTACACAAACATGTTTTCACACTTTTTGTAACTCACTAAATCATTTAAAATTTTCATAAATCACTTTCAAGGAGTATAACTTTTTTTCTCATAAAACACATTCAAAACCTCTATTTAAAGGATAAAATAACATCAAGAAACTACCAACCAAAAATTATAATCCCTAGAAACATTTAATAAACCACTTTCATATGTTATAGTATCACCTCAGATGATTCTACAAGAGTTACACATTAAAAATACCCAATTTTAAGTAAAAAACGCAACTTTAAAACTCAACAATTAACTAATTCAACCAAAAATGGTTTTCAAACCACACAATACATATGATGAACATGATAAATAAGTAAATCAAGAAAATCTAACCCATCATATAATGCTTACACATAGAATCACCTACCTTAGATGTCAAAAACCCCAAATCGTTGTGTGAAACGTCAACCGCACCACCACCAAACCACAAGGGAGTGAAAAAAAATCTTATCAAAGAATATTGAACCCAAAAACCCAAGGTTAAAGAATAATGATGAAACCCTAGGTTCTATAAACTTATAAATTTTGGAAAAAATGGGATAAATCCTAAGGGCAAGGAAGAAACCTGGGAGAAACTCACTTACTAGAATGATTTTGAAGTTTCCCCACCAAATCCCCTTTCAAAAATGAGTTCCATGGGAGATTGAGGAAGCTTACAGACCTCCCATTTCTAATTGGGTGTAATTGAGGAATAAAGGGATTCATTTTTTTAAGCTCAGAAAGGAAAAATTGGAAAAACATAAAAAAATTAATGTGGCGGGCACTGTGCATGGTTTGGCTACATGGTTTAGAAAACTGTGTGACAAGTTCTATCCACCCCAAAACTTTGAATTTTGATCCAAATTAAAGGGTAAACTAGTGAGAATTCATGGATAAATCAGTGGGTCAATGGGAACCTTTGTAGGGAAAGATATGCCAAAGAAAGGAGGAAAAGATGCCTCAAAATTTCAAACATATCACACCTGGATCCCTAGGAAATGAACAAGAACCGAAACGAAGTGAAAACTAAAAACCAGTGTGTGATAAGATTATATGGGGCTTGAGTGGTATTACATCCAACATAATGCATTATTTATAGGATTTAAAGTTTATACCTTTAATTCTTTATTACACTTATTAGATTTGACTATGGGTGATCCAAAGTCTAGGACTTGTATCCCACTATAGTGTCATAGCTTTCTCAAAATAAATTGGTACTATAGAAAGTAGGGATGGTCAATTGGGATCATAACCCAAAGGATCAAATAGATTACACACGGCTTTATTATCATGACATTCAACTCAATGCCTTATTCATAGGATTTCCATTCAATCGGGGTCACAAATCCAAGGATCGACTGTGGATTTGATTATATTTATTTATTCTAGTTGTGTCTTCGCTAGGATGGTCATATTTTCTGATCGTACTTTTATGGAAGCAGGTTATAGGTTCTTCATTGGGAGTGTCATACTAAGATTTATTTATCACACCCTATAAAAGAACCTTGGTGTGAATTCATAACTTATATCTTCTTTTAGGTTGATTCCTAATGCACAAAGGATAGGGATGTATCCCAGGGTTTCATGATTGAGTGGAACTGCTCATGTGGATTATTATGATTAGGCTATTGGATCCCGGAAATTTCATTGGATATTGGGTATGTGGTTCATCTTAGAGTAAATGATCCTTATAGTTTTATTTTATTCTTATATATGTATGGTTAAACCATTGGGTATTTAGTTCCATATTCATAACATGGTTGTTCTTACCTTTCATTCATTTTATTTATTAAAAACTTATTTATATTTATTTCTTATTTGATCTTATTCCTTACTATTATTTATGATGTTTTGTTATTTTCCTTGTTTTCTTACTCTTATATGAGATCATAGTCTACCCACGGATGCATATTAGGCCCTTGCTACTAGTTGAAGACCTATGGAATATGGGGAGGTATGCTGGAGACCTAATCACCAATTAGTTCAACTACTATAAATAGATTAATTTGTTCCATGATGTGACATAAAGCACATTACTAAAAATAAACTTGATCCACGATATAAATTGGATTTTACATTCAACTATAAACATACAGTCCAGGATACTCATAGTTACTTCCATAGTTTCTATGAGAATTAATTAATAAAAAAATGTAGAGAGAGTATAAGAGCTCTATGAAATATGGTTCAATATATTATTCTCATGAAATAAAATAATTATAGTATGTACAAATCAAATTTAGGAAAAACAGAGATAGAGAATAGAAAAAAAATTAAAGCAGTTAATATTCGAATTCTATTTTCTATAAATTATTATACTCTTATATATGTATTCTTTCAGTTAGGATATTATTTTTTAATACAAGACAATGTACTTTGACATTTCTTTTAAAGTCAGGAGAAAATAGAGTAGCTTAGCTGTTAAAACAAATCATAGATTCATGTTTTAAATCTTGTAAAAATTTATTATATGTGTGTCTTCTTTTATATGAATTTGGTATCCTATAAAAGGAAAATTTACTTATAAAAGATCTATTGAAATATCATCATTACAAATACTCATACTTGACATGAAATCCAAGTTCATTAAATGCTTCTAACCATCATTTAATTTTACGCACAAAAAGTGGTTGGAATGTTATATTTAAAAAAATATAATGCCCAATTTTATATATAGTAACTTTAAGTGTACCATGTAACTTTTCACGGTATATTAGACACTTTGAGATAACTTTTCTCATATCCCTTTAAAATTCATATGGTCGATCACCTTGAACTTATGGTTTATCTAGTAATTTTCCAAATTGTGACTACTTATCAAGGTTACTTTAACTAGCCAAGCGGTTACTTCATCACTTTTCCAAAAATATAATTTTCCTTTAAGGTCACTTTAATTAAATGTTTGCTCAACTTTAATATTATGTAATCTAAGTAATATTGAAAAAAAATCATTTTCATACGGTCCCTTTGATTTCATCAAATGGCCAATTCGAAATCAATGTGTAGTCTCTCCGATGCTTTGTGAGTATTCTAACAGCCACACGATCGCTTCAAATAGGATTTTTTGTCATAATTTTTATTTTGTATTCAATAAAATATTTGGTGAGAAAACTAACATGGTTTATTAGATAACCATGCTGTTGATCTAATTTTTGCGCGGTCGATCAAAAAATTTGCAAGAAAACAGCAAATGATGTGGTCTCTTGAGATATAACATGTGGTCATTTGAGATATAAAATGTGGTAGCCAAGATCCTTTGTTCTACCTGCTATAGTAGATGAACCTTCCATTTAGTTTCTAGGGAACTTTTTTAAATTTACACTTTCAACTCATAGTCGATAGTTTGTCTTTCTAAGCCTTACTTTACCTTCAGAACTTTGGAAAATTTCAGTATTTTCCAAAAAAAATTACTGTCATAAAACACATAATTTATTGAACATAACATAAACATTATTTTTTATTAATAAAATGAGGAATTTGTGTAATAACTAAATAATATATTACTTACCTTCTTACCATTCCATCCATTAAAAAATGATAATTTAGCTCACGCATACATGTGGAATATCACCTCCACTAAGTGATGTTATTTGTTTCTCATGTCTACTTCTCATGGGGAATTATAAAATTTAGTTTTATTTATTTAATGATTATAAATTTTTACGTGATGGAACAATGACCCATTTGACCACAGAAAACCAACCAAATTCATTTTGTAATTATGAACTAAATGTCCTCAAAACACTCGGTGTGGACTTAACCAATTGAGTAATTAAATATGTCATTAAAATAAATGAAAAAAATGGTTAAATGATAACATAATAAACAAAGAAAAGGTTATTAAAAAAGTAAATAATTAATATAATTTTATTATATTAGAAAATAATTTATGTACATTGTAAGTCTAGACTCGAGGTAATGTTCCTAACCCAATTTCCATTCATTGGGTTATACTTCTACTTCATTGAATGTGTTATGCCAATATTATGTGTGAAATAAAATCTAATTTTATTATGATGTATTTCCACTATTTTCATGTGTTTTTACAATTGTTACACATAATCACTTTGTTAATTAAATTCTAACATCAATGATACGATCTTTGTGAGGATTATTCATCTCAATATTGTTTATTTGAGACATGTCTTATATTATGCACATAATTCATTTTATAAGGAGTATATACTACATATTAATAAACTATATAATGAATGAATCTTTGATCATGAGATTTAAAGTTCCTTTTAATTTCACCCTTTCATAAGATATTGATTCAAATATTATAAAATTTACAGGGCTTTTCATGGTCCCAATTTCAATTATTTGAGACATAATTCATATTATGCGCCACAATTTATTTTATATAGTGTAATTACTACCCATGAATATTTTTAAACTAATTATTACCTAAAAATATTATTTTTTATAATAATTTTATATTCCTTCATTTAATTTATTTTTTATTCAATCATTTTTCGACTTTCAAGGGTTTCTGATCTCAAAATTCATTCATTAAGACATGTTTTGATTGATGCACCTATATTCATTTATATTTTGTATATATCGTGTCTTGAAATATAATAATATGACTATTTTTATAATCATGTAATTTTATATTTATTTTTATTTTATTCATTTCAAATGTTTTTTGATTTTAAAAGGTCGTAAATTGTTTTCTTTAAAAACATTTCTTTAAAGGTTTTAAAGACTTTTAATCAAACTCTTCTACCATGTTATTTATCTTATTTGAAAAATATTCTGTTATACAAATATTAAATTTTATAAATTTATTTTACATGATTTTTAACTTCCTTTAAAATGTTTTAAAATAAAATTTCTTTACGTTTTTGGCATGGGTCACTTTTGAAACTCTTTACCAATGTTTGAAAATAACGTTTATTTTTAACATTTACAGCACGTTCAGATTTTCCTACCAATGTGTATATTGTTTTATTTGAAGGTTAATGTACAAGTTTCCATGTTTATATTCAAATAAAAGTATTTTCCCAATATTCTGGACATATTTTGCCAAAGTTTTATCAAATAAAAATGTTATTTACCATGTTTTACAAAGAAATGTTTGAATGATATTTTAAAGGTATTTTTCAACTATGTAAAAATAAATTTATGATTCTTATTAATATTAGGGATATTGACTTATCATACCATTCACCTAATTTCTATAAATAGTTTATGATATATTTTAAATATATTCTCAAGAAACCCATTTCTTTTTTATTTTTAAGTCAATCTAAAATAGTTTTGATGAAATGAAAGCATAAATGTGTTTCGTTTCATGATATGTAACTTAGAAATTATTTATGAAAGCAGCATTGGGAAGTGAACCCAAATCCTTAAGGTACTTTTTCTGATATGTCATATGTGGTTCTATTCTATCCCTCTATTTCATTAGGTAATGATACAAATTTAATGGAATGAAAGTTACTCTAAAGTGAAAATGGAGTTAAGTTACTCCTAATATACGACATAGTTAATTTATTGTATGTTACTCCTAAGTGACAATGGATTTTACCAGTTTTAGGTTACTTCTAAGAGACGCGATAATTATCTGGTAAGGGAATTCCATGATGAATTTTTTATGTTCCAAGATACCTATATGGTTTTTTAATGATTTTTATTAGTTCTAATAGATCCTTTTCTCATGGATTATTTTCAAATGTAAAATTATTATTGAATCATATGAATATTGTCTTAAATTAAGGATTCATTCAATAACTCATGATTTATGATACATATTTTATGTGTATAACTTCTCTTATGTTATGATCTTTCACATTGATTATATCACTATATCATTATGTTCATCTTATGAAGACATTCAATTTTTAATGATTTTGTTTACCCTTATAGAGTGTTTGAGATCACCTTTATTATGTTTTCCATTTCTCCAAGTGATGAAGATTGATGTTAAATGAATTGTGTATAAAAAGGATTTAATTTTGAATAATTTTATGGGAAATATTGAAGACTCAATGTGAAATAATAGAAGAATTGAATAGTGAGGAAATTTTAACTTGAAGACATTGATATTATTATGTAAGAGTTTATCCTAATTTTCTAAAACTCTAATCCTAAAAGGTCCATGGGTATATAAGCAGTCCCATATTTTATGATGATGTTATAAGTTTTGGATGACTAAAATTGGGTCATGATTATAGATATAATATCCATAAATGTAAAGATTATCTTTTCATCCACTGCATCATCTCAGTCATTACCACATAGAGTTGGAACCCATTATTGATCTGAGTTTTTTTAGGGTGAAATCATTCTCACATATTAACATGGGATACCATGGTGCATTTTTTATCCCATGGTGATCAATAATGTTCCACAAACTTATATAAGAACAGACCAAGTGCCAATTAAGTTAGCATCCCAGGATGCTTCATTACAAAATGGTATCAGATCCCTCTTGTTATTTGGGGGTCATAGGTAAATAGGAGCTAAGACCATCAAAACTAGATGGGTGGGTGTGGAGGAGTGATTTACTAGATATTCCATATGTTAGAACTCAAGTTTTCAGGGGTCCTTGGGAGTTTTATTATGATTTTATAATTTATAGTGGTTTATTCTTGATTTATTTTTATCTGGTCTACTAATACTCTGAGTTGTAGGAGGGTCTCATGATATCTCTCAGGAAAATCCTAGTTTCATAGTGAAACTAGAGTAAATCTAGGTTCACACAAGTTTGGCACATGATATTTCAAACAATTCATAGGCTATGAGGAATATTTTGGACAACTTCCTATGGAACTCAAATGGTTGGCACATGATCTAAAATATTGTGCTTATAAACTGTGGATAGTGGGAAGAGTTGATAATTATTTTAGTTTCCATCCTTTGATGATTTTAGCTTCTCTTATGATTAATTATGTTTTTTTGTTAGTATTTTAGTGAATTAATTTGGATTTTAAATGTTATTTAACCAAGTTTTAAAAAAATTGTGCTTTCATAATTTAAGTTTGATTTAAAACCTTGTTTCAGATGTTCAAAATTCATTTCAATTAAATTTTTTGAACTCAAGAACCAATGATTTAATTGGATGAAATTATTTTTAGGTTGTTATGGTTTTTAAGGAAATAATTCCATTGGTTATAAGTATGTTTTAATTCTTAAAATGATTTTGGTGTGAGTGGTTTGAAGGGAAAATAGCTTTCAAGAGATGTGTTCCTTTTTATTATTGAGAGTAAATAGTTTTAAATATTTTTATAAAACCAAGTGTTATTTTTAAAATGAAGGGAGGGTATCAATGGGTGTTTTGAAATGAGGGTTCACATATTTCTTTGTAATATTTTTTTGCTCGACTGTTCTTTTCTATCCCCTATTTTGGTCTTGTGGTGTGTTGATTAAAATGTTGTGTTTTTTGATGTTTTAGAATGTGACCCCTATAAAAGAATTGACCAGTATATAAGGGAATATTTTGAGTAGTCATCCTAGAGATCCAAATTTGGTCTTAATAGTATAAAACTCTACCTAGAATCTTAATGGATTTGTAGGGCCTTGTTCTTCTCAACTTTTGGATTGTGAATGGGTGTTTTTGAATAGGTATCTACCAATGTTTATTGGTGACTAAATATTATAAGAGTAGATGGAGTGGCTAGATAAGGTTGAAGAGATATTTAAGTTATTGTTGACACTTGAACCCTATAGTATGAGTTTCACCACACATTTATTTAAAGAATTTTTTTTGGTTTCATGGAAGCACATTCCCCATGCCCACTAATTAGAAACTTTTTCTTAGGGATATATCTAGGTTTCCTTCATTCAGTGGTTTTATACCAAGGAAGTAATAATTTGAATGGTGATGGAATTATTGAGTGTCTATCAGGTTAATCAATTTTTGAAGGTCTGTGTTGAACATTTCAATGGAATATTCCCTTCATTCCATGAGTTAGATGTTTATGACACAAAGAAGGCATGGTCATTTGCATGAGGCCTTTATCTAGAGCTTAGTTTGGTGGTTCTTTAGTTTGGCCTCACAATCTTCATGAAAGTTATGTACAGGTTCATTATAATAGAGGGTTTTTTTAATAGAAAAAACTATAAAAAGTGATATTATGTCCTCTTTAGGTATTAAAAAGGGTGATCTGGCTAGATAAAACTAGAATTTAGTTATATGATTCTAATGTGGAAAATCCATACATTTTAGGACCTCTTTTCCAATAGCTCTAAAGACCTATCATCATTTTTTTAATGTTCTTCACATTTACAGATTTTTTAATTTGAATGTATATTGGAAGAAGAAGTTAATAGCTCATCATTGATCCAAGTAGTGGCTCACAATGTTACATCTATAGGAGGGTCAGAAATTTTTTATGGTTATGGTTGTTTCTCTTTTGTATCCCTTATTTTTGTTGGACTTTGTTAAATCTATTTTTTACACCCAGTATATTTTGTCTTAATTAGTGAAATATATTTTGGTTCATGTTACTATTACTTTTTTTTCCTTTTTGTGTTCATGTGTCATTACTTTTGATGCTTGATATAATTCTTCATGGTACGAACCATGGTTGGAGGTTTGTTTGGCGGGTGACAAGGTAATGGATTCGGTGTGGGATCTAGTAATAAGAATAAGCTTTTGGTTACTAGGTAGACCATGAGATCTATTGAGTTAATTTTTTATTTTTAAATCACTGAGGTTGGGTGTTCCTTGATTTTGGATTTGAGTTACCATTTTTTGTAATTTTGTAACATAATTTTGAACCAAGTCATTCCTTATTGATTCATATTCATGTTTTGAGTGTATCTCCAAATTTTTGGAGTATTTTATCATGGTGATCTAGTCTTGTGACCTTTATGGATGTTTATTGAGGATGTTCACTCTTTTGGTGTTTTGAGCTGGTTGTTTGTGGTTGTCAACACATGTTCCTTCCTCTTGAAAAATAGTTTAAGCTAGTATATTGTAGTGAAGACCAATATTGGGTGATTTTACTTAGTGTTTCTCCATTTTAGATAAATTAAAAATAATGGGGAGACCTTTATTCGGTATCCATATGTTTTCCTTTATTTATGGGATTTTTATTATAGGTTCATTTTGGTTGTTACGTACCATTGTTTCTTGTATTTTCATCCTCAATTGTTCCAGAGGTGTTGTTTCTATTTTCTTAATTGGTTGGACTTGGGACTCATAAAGCAGTTACAAGACTTGTTTTGTGCATTTTTTAAGACTTACTAAATTTAAATTTGGCCAAAAGAGTTTTCTTCCAAATGTTTTATTATGTGAGGAATATTCTTTTAGGATTCATGGTATTTAATTGGTTATAAAATCGCCAGTTATTCTAGGTTTTCTTAAGGAGTGGGCTATCTAGGTCCCATGTTATTGATTTTAGGTTTGTAAGTGGGCCTTTCAATTAAGTATTTTCCTTTGGTGAGTTATTCTTAAACATTTTCATTGACTTAATTTGTCAATTAAATTCTATCAATGAACTTTTTAGGAGAAGAAAGTGGCATGATGGGTAGAATTATAACACCCTAAAATATTATTTTCTTGATTATGTTTATATAGTTAACTTATTCTTTGGATTTAGGCTGTCACAGGGTTTAAATTTTTATTTTTTTAATATTTTATATTGATTCATGATTATGTGCATGCTTTGATAAACTAGGTAGTGGAAACCATGAGACCTAATAAGTTTTGAGACAGTGGTTATCACCCAATTTACACGTGATTTGGAAACTCGTATGAGAAAACTCTGGGACTGGATCAGATTTGGGATTTTTTTTCATTTTATGTTAGTTTTATTATTAGATTATCCAAAAAGCCTCCCCCACTCAAACCATTTGTCTAAATTTTCTCCCAAGGGTCTCTCATTCTTTTCTAGGTACCTCCAAGGTAGATTTAGAGTAGTTTTATAGTCTCTTTATATTTTCATTGAAAGGTAAGATATCCACTTCGATTATTCCTTGGATTTCTCCCATTTGTTCCTGATTCACTGACACTAATGGCCATTGTTAGGCAATTTTTTTATTTAGGGTTGTTCATTATTTGTTTTTTTGTTTAGAATGGTTTTGATCCATCTTAGGAGACATATTATAGTTGTTCCCATTGAAGGTGGAATGATTTATTCTCTTGAGGTAAGTGTTTCCATTTTGATTCCTATTATTTCTGATTTTTATAGATAATTGGCGTTTTATTGTATGTTCTTGAACTAAAATAAATATATATATGTTATTTAGTTTGAATTTTTAATGTTTTTTCATGATTGGTTGGGTTTTCCTTTAGAAAAAATGGGTAAATTTTGATATTTAATAGTTTTTTGTTTTCAAATAGTATTTTATAAATTTTAAGTGTTTAATAAAATTACATTAAAGGATTTTTATAAGAAAAATGATTGGTTCATGGTGATTTAATCAAGTTTTAATTTATAAAGTGTCACATTAATGTTTTATGGATTCCTCTATTTTATTAAAACAGGGTGTGTGCTCTTTTTTTTGGTCGTTTGATAATCATTCATTTGATTCATTATATGTGTTGATTTATATAATTTATATATGAATTTCATTGGGTTAATTAATAATTATTCCTTTTTATTATGGCGTGTTCCCCTTTTTATTTACACTTTGTTTTTAAATTTAGTTTTAAAAAATGGATTCTTAAAGGTGTGCTTTTTTATTTTAAAGAGAAGTCCAATTTGGAACCTTGTGAAATGATGCTTGATTGATTGTTTAGTTCTGCCCTTGTTGAACCCATTTGTTTTTGTTGATGATGTTTGTGTATATCCATGTGATGGATATTTGAATTGTGATTAATGTTGTTTTTATGGGTTAGGGATCATGTTAAGGGGATTTTGAATGTATAAATGATATGATTGTGATGTTAGCCTTTGGGATTTGTGTTTTTCATTTGATTGTTATTGGTTTGATAGTGGACCTGTAACAGCCTGAGATTTTATGAAAAATATTTTTTTTAATTTTATTAATGTCTTGTGTTGTACGCTACACCAAAAGAAGCTTCCACAACACGCATCCTTGACTTGCCTTGTATTAAACGCAATCACGACCTTCCTCGATAGCGTGTGTAGTACGCAATAACGAGTTTCACTAAACAACAATATGCTATTAAAATATTATTAAAACTAGCCGTTATGAATAGTAATAACCACTTTTTTGAAATTTTGTAATTTTATTTTTCAAAATGGAATTCATTTTTGGATTCGTTATATCAAAATTAGCTTAGGGTGAAATTTTGGTGATTTTCGGATAACTTTCATATTTTGATGAATAGTGAAAATTACTAAATTTTAATTAAAAAAAACTTTTTCAATCGAAATAATTAATAGTGATAAATTATTAATTTGAGTGGTTTTAAATTATATTTAGAATGTATTTTTACAATTCAATACAATGTTGGTCATTTGATGTAATTTCATATTTAAACCAGTTATAAACAATTGTCAATCTTTTGATAGTTATTATCTCTTAAAAACACGCCTTTTGTTTTGACGACGGGAATTAATTTTTAAATTAATTAATGCAACTGATATGTTTTGAATTTGATAAAATAGAAATCATTTTTGAGTTCATAATGTCAAATATAGCTTAGGCCTAATTTTTGGTATTTTTCTGAAAACTTTCAATTTTTGATGAATAGTGAAACCACCAAGTGGTAGGTTAAAAACTGAATTTTGCATAAAACTTAATTTTACCACTTCTGTGAATGGAATTTCGAAAATCCGATAGACACGGTTGATATCAGTAAGTAAAATGTGGTTCAATGAGATAAAAATAATTTTTTGGTGAATAGTAACTTTTTGATTTTTTTTTACCGCGGTTAATAGTAAATAGGGTAACTAAGGGTAAATATGATATTACTATTACCCTAACAAATGTCCTAATTCTATTGGATAAGTGTAATTCGACCAAAAACAACCTTATAAATATAATATGACCATTTAGGTCCACTTGGATTAGATTAGGACATTTATTATTATTTAATTCAAAGAAGAGTTAAAAGAGTTAAAATCAAAGTTTATTTACTAAAACATTTTTAATATAGGGTTATAAATAAGATAAATTCTATTTTAAATATTCATTAGAAAGCTAAAACGATTTACTACATAATGGTATTTTATTTGTAATTTTTAGACATCAAATAAGTTAATTTATTTATGACACAAAGATGATGCAGTAATTATCTTATTAATGAAATATTGACATAATTGATGTTATAAATACCCAAATAAATATAATTTGAGACTCTTTATTAATTACAGTAATTTTCTAGGTTACTATGATATATTATTGTTGATTTAATGAACTTTGTTCGAACATATAATTCTGTTATGACTTTCACAAAAATCATATATCAAATAGTGTCAAAATTGACACAAAATAGTTTTTAAATAAAATATTATATTATTAATTGTTATTTTATTCCTAAAAATATAAGGATCGGCCAAATGACTTAGATAAGGAAATATATATAAATAATAAACAATTTGGGGTTCGTTTGGCATATTATAGTAAGTATATTAACCATATAGTGTAAGAAAACAAAAAGACACGGTAAAAGTTAAATTATTTAACTTAAAGTTAAATCTAATTGATAAGGTTAAAATAATAACCTAAACTTGTCTAAATCCTATTGGTTGATAGTATTTCGACCCATCCCAACTTTAGCTTCGAAATAAGACCCTTTGGAACCATTATAAACCGATTTTTACTTTAATATAAAATAATATTTTGAGATATTCCTAAGGTGCCCCTCTCCTCCCTTATAAAAGGGAACCTCCTCCCACTCTTCCTCACACAACTTTGAGCCTTCAATCTCGGTCAACCCCTGCCAAAGTCCCTTCTCCACTTCCCTAGTATCATCCTAGAGGTCCTGGTATTCTTCAAATACCATCCTTAGTTCTTTAAGTGGAGGCTAAGAAAAGGCGCGTCAAAAAGAGGTAATATCCATTACCGATCTTTTTCAATTTATTTCTTCTTAAACTTCTTCTTCTTTAGTTGTTTCATGATAAAGTAATAAAATCAGTATTTCTTATATACTGATATGTTATTATAAATATTAAACAACTCTAATTAACCTTCTATCCATCCTACGGAAAAAGGAAATCACCGCGCGTGCGTACGTACGGAATACCGTCTCCACACCGTGGTGTAATCTATTTTCCGTCACCACCTTAATTGGATGGGTATAAAGGTGTAATTAGTAACTATATATGATTATTATAAATTTATATTGATACTGAAATAGTATACATACACTTCAACACAATTCCACGACCATGGGAACGATATCATCGCTCGTGCGTACGTACGGACTACCGTCTCCACGACGCGATGAGATTCATTCTCAATGATTAACCATTCATGAATGATTATAAAGTATATATAATAATTACTAATGAAATATATGACCTAATAATGATACTGGAATTATTTATATTTATATGTGTGTCATCTACTTAATTCCATTCAATTCAATAAGGAAACGAAAACAGCGTTCATGTGTACGTACGGACTACCGTCTCCATGAACGGTGTATTTCTTTCCATTTACTGATTTATTATATATGTATATTATGAATATATATATATATAAATCATGTTATATATTATGGAATTAAGTAATCATGATCTAAGTAATCATATTAATAATTACAAGTTAAAAACATGAACGACAAATGAGACGATTTTACCCAAAACGCTACTTTAACATGAATTTACAAAAGAACGGGTAATATAAAGTCATAAGTGGACCATATATGATATAATAAAAATGAATATGATTCGGTAATAAGTCAATAACATGATTTAAATAATTATACAGGAGATTTGAACACTTACAAAGCAAGTCGGACCTAAGGTAAGGGAAATATCACAATCTCATTTTTATGTGAGATTGTTTATACTTTGGTATTTACTGGGGTGTATTTTATCATCAAAATCCATGTTTCCTCAATATGTAATATTATTTCCATCCACCTACAATTGTTTAAATCCAATTTTACTTTTCGGTGAGTTTTTAGTAAAAGATATGAAAGGAATCTTTTGTCGTTTTTCGTACGAGGTACTTTTTGACTTTTCCGACAAAAGTATGAAGAATGTTTTTTTTAACTTATACGGCATGAATGGATTTTTAAAACATTATTTCCAAGAGGATTACTTTATAAGTTTTCAAGTTTATTTTTAATCAACTTCTTTTAGATTATAATTTTATGACATGTTAAGAAAAGAAAAGTGTTTTTGAAGTAGAAAGGATATTTTCCTCAATAATGGAGTTCAAATGTTTTATCAAAATTATTTTCCATCTAAGATAATATAGGGTTCTTTTTTTATCCCTATTATTACATTGATTTGATTATTTTGTGATGGAATTATTTTTATGAATTCATTTACCTTATATGATTTGTTTCATGATGTCTTGATGTTTCAAGAATCACATTTTTATTACATGGGTTATGCAATGATGTATGATTTAGGATTTTGTGGCACACATAAGAATGGTATCATTATGAGATGGGTGGGACCTATATCTCCCTCCAATGCATTGGGTAAAGATTTCATATCTCATGAGATAGACATGGCTGGAATGGTAGGTTATACCGGTTCAGTGAAACAGGACTGAAACGAGGGTGACTCGATTTAGAAAGGGACTTTGTCCACTAAGATAGTCTTGGTAATGAGTCATGACTAACAAGAAATGATTCTCTATGATTATGTGTGTATGCCACAAAGTTTCATGTTTTAAGTTATGATTATTGTGATTACATTTCACTGCCATGATTTATCCCATGTTATGAAATTATGATCTCTTTTGCAGGTTAAGATTTCCAAAAGTTATGTGTTTGTGTATAAAATGAGATTTATATTTCTTTTGTTTACCCTTACTGAGCATTTGAGCTCACCCTTTTACGTTTTCTTTTCCCCAGGATATAAAGAAAGGTTTTAGGTAAAAAAAAGGGAAGATCTTTATGGGAGATATTGGAGATCTTTCACCACGATTAGAAGATTACTTTCCGAGTTTCCAAAGACACTAAACTATTACGATCCTTGTGTGTGTATTTTTGTTATGTACTAAGTATTCCGCAAAAGTAATGTAATGTTCATGTACGTTAATCTTAGGATCTCTACAGTTGGTATCAGGGGAAAGGTTTAGTCAACCTTTGGAAACTAGGATGCGAAAACGTTAGTGAGATCCCTAGAGTTATTTTTAAGGTATGTCTAGGGATGTCCCTAAGGTTAAGTATACGTATAGGTTATAGTACTAGAATTATGCTAACGATCATAGAATTAAACCTAAGATGTTAGATATTGAAGGTACTCCCCCTTTATTATGTTGTTTTCCCTAGCATGATTTTTGCCTCTCACACTATTCTTTTTGGGTTTTAGATGATGGATGGAACCCGAAGGAACCGTGTTGATCAATGCCATGGACAATGCAATGATTGCCCTCCTGAACAAACAAATGTTATGGGAGATGGAGTGAAAAATCTTATTGGTATCCTTACACAAGATATGAATCATTCTGGACTTCCAAATGAGCAGAGAAAGGAACAGTATTCTATTGAGTCCTTCATGAGGCAACGTCCACCTTCTTTCAGTGGGACTTTTGATCCACTTGTTGCTGAACAATGGATCAGTACCACTGAAAAGACATTTTCAGTTCTTCAATGTTCTGAACATGATAAATTCATCTTAGCAGTATATCGTTTGGAAGGTGAAGCTGATCAATGGTGGAATCTCATCAAGAATACGAGGCCAAGAGATGAAATTGAGTCCATGGAATGGGATGAGTTCAAGAACTTGTTTTTCAGTAAGTACTTCCCTCGTATTCTTCGAACAAAGATGGATAAGGAGTTTCTTGAACTAAAGAAAAATGATGATGAATCTGTTGGTATATACGAAGCGAATTTTACAAGACTTTCAAGGTATGCATCTGGCATTATCATCCAACCTGAAAGTAAAGTTGATTGATTTTTCAGTGGCTTAAAACCAAGTCTTCAAAGGGCATTATCTATAAGAGACTTCAGTATCTATGAAGAAATTGTGCGTTGTGCTATCAAGGTAGAAATGGAAGTTGGTGTTACATATCCATCTCATGGTTTTGACAAGAAACGAAAGATGGAGTTCAAGGAGAAATCTCATAATAATGGTGAAAAGAAGATTATTGTTTCCTTATGCACAATGTGTGGAAAGAAGCATGGTGGATATTTTCTTAAAGGGACTAGAAAATGTTTTTAAGTGTGGAAAAGAAGGTCATCGAGCAGCTGAGTGTCGAAGTAATGGAAAAAGGGTTTCTAATGATGTGAATAAAGCAAACACTGCAGAGAACGCACCACCAACACTTCAATGCTTCAAGTGCAAGGAAATGGGGCATTATGCTAATAAATTCCCTAATCCAAGGGTTAGTGATGATCAACATGAGAAACCACTGAAGGAAAAGGAAAAAAGGGAAGTCACGTGCGATCACTATTGGCGATGTTGAATATGACAACGATGTGGTGGAATGATTAAGTGTTTATGTAATGGGATTCCAAAATAATATTGTATCATGGAGTATTGGAATATTTATGTATTGGTCTAATGTGGTATTCAAAGTAATTGAGATATTTTTGGAAATAAGATGATATGCGCATAATGAAGGGAAAACGAGAAAACAAAATGTTTAACAGTATTCATGAGCTCATGATTGATATAAGGACTAAGTGATATCATGGTTTGAGTATATAGAATTTTGAGGATTTTGGTATGTGGAAAGTGTTAACTTTTAACTGCATTCATGTTTTCACTAAGGTATTCAAGAGAATACATGATTAAGGACTTTGAATGTTTGGAATGTGACCAACAAAACATATCTTATGATATATGGGGATCGATGATGGTGTTAAATCTCTGGTAATCGTTTTCACTATGTTATGAGAGTGGACTGCAGTATTATGGATAAGCCTAAAGATTGGAATGGATTATGTTGGACATAAGTTAGTATTGTTTAAGGATAGAAGTTTTTTTCGATGGGATGTTATAGTAATATAGTTTTAGAAAAAGGACAACCTGTAGAACGGGCGACAGCCCATCGCGTCGAACAAGGCTGTGGGAATCGAACCCACAACCGAAGTGTGACTGGCCTTTGTCACCTACCACTGGCCTACAAGAAGTCCCTGTTTAGTAGAAACTAGTTTTATTATATTAAGCAGTATGATATATGAAGTATAAGTCCATTTTAGGAACCATATATGATTAATCTCACTATAGATCGACTTACGTATATAATTTTTGCTAACCTTTTGTTTGAGACAGATGGAATGACCCGTCATTCTATCACATGATCTGCTAACACTTCACGAATAACAAATTCAAATTCATTTATTTAAGAGATGAAGTGGAAATTGTTCAAGGCACGAACAACAGTGAGATTTTACCAAAATAAAGTAAGTATTTATTCTAATTCAAATTTTCAACTTTAGGGAAATGATCTTGAAAACCAAAAATGTTGTCCTAGTGATCTTATACCTGATGAATCAGATGGTACCTTATATCATCACAAATCTATGGATTTGTGATTACTGGATTTTCCATAGCCATGTTCTCTACCACTCTCCATCAGAACATGATGGTTAGATTTCTCTTCTATATCCATATTATCACCTATGTGGAAACCTAGTGATTAGTTTATTTGGGTAATCGTTACATTTCATACTTTAGTTTTTAAAGCCAAGTTTTGGTTTTTTTTTTACGATGTGGGTTTCTATTAAAGAAACTTTTGAATAGTAAACCATTTATAACCCCGACGAATTTCGAGGGCGAAATTCATTTTAAGGGGGGTAGAATGTAACAGCCCGAGATTTTATGAAAAATATTCTTTTTAATTTTATTAATGTCTTGTGTTGTACGCTACACCAAAAGGAGCTTGCACAACACGCATCCTTGACTTGCCTTGTATTAAACGCAATCACGACCTTCCTCGATAGCGTGTGTAGTACGCAATAACGAGTTTCACTAAACAACAATATGCTATTAAAATATTATTAAAACTAGCCGTTATGAATAGTAATAACCACTTTTTTGAAATTTTTTAATTTTATTTTTCAAAATGGAATTCATTTTTGGATTCGTTATATCAAAATTAGCTTAGGGTGAAATTTTGGTGATTTTCGGATAACTTTCATATTTTGATGAATAGTGAAAATTACTAAATTTTAATTAAAAACAACTTTTTCAATCGAAATAATTAATAGTGATAAATTTTTAATTTGAGTGGTTTTAAAGTATATTTAGAATATATTTTTACAATTCAATACAATGTTGGTAATTTGATGTAATTTCACATTTAAACCAGTTATAAACAAGTGTCAATCTTTTGATAGTTATTATCTCTTAAAAACACGCCTTTTGTTTTGACGACGGAAATTAATTTTTAAATTAATTAATGCAACTGATATGTTTTGAATTTGGTAAAATAGAAATCATTTTTGAGTTCATAATATCAAATATAGCTTAGGCCTAATTTTTGGTATTTTTCTGAAAACTTTCAATTTTTGATGAATAGTGAAACCACTAAGTGGTAGGTTAAAAACTGAATTTTGCATAAAACTTAATTTCACCGCTTCTGTAAATGGAATTTTGAAAATCCGACAGACACGGTTGATATCAGTAAGTAAAATGTGGTTCAATGAGATAAAAATAATTTTTTTGGTGAATAGTAACTTTTTACTTTTTTTTACTGCGGTTAATAGTAAATAGGGTAACTAAGGGTAAATATGACACTAATATTACCCTAACACATGTCCTAATTCTATTGGATAAGTGTAATTCGACCAAAAACAACCTTATGAATATAATATGACCATTTAGGTCCACTTGGATTAGATTAGGACATTTATTATTATTTAATTCAAAGAAGAGTTAAAAGAGTTAAAATCAAAGTTTATTTACTAAAACATTTTTAATATAGGGTTATAAATAAGATAAATTCGATTTTAAATATTCATTAGAAATATAAAAATATTTCCTACATAATGGTATTTTATTTGTAATTTTTAGACATCAAATAAGTTAATTTATTTATGACACAAAGATGATGCAGTAATTATCTTATTAATGAAATATTGACATAATTGATGTTATAAATACCCAAATAAATATAATTTGAGACTTTTTATGAATTCCACTAATTTTCTAGGTTACTATGATATATTAGTGTTGATTTAATCAACTTGTTTCGAACATATAATTCTGTTATGACTTTCACAAAAATCATATATCAAATAGTGTAAAAATTGACACAAAATAGTTTTTAAATCAAATATTAAATTATTAATTGTAATTTTATTCCTAAAAATCTTAGGTTCGGACAAATGACTTATATAAGGAAATATATATTAATAATAAACAATTTGGGGTTCGTTTAGCATGTTATAGTAAGTATATTAAACATATAGTGTAAGAAAACAAAAAGACACGGTAAAAGTTAAATTATTTAACTTAAAGTTAAATCTAATTGATAAGGTTAAAATAATAACCTAAACTTGTCTAAATCCTATTGGTTGATAGGATTTAGACTCATCCCCACTTTAGTTTCGAAATAAGACCCTTTGTAACCATTATAAACCGATTTTGACTTTAATATAAAATAATATTTTGAGATATTCCTAAGGTGCCCCTCTCCTCCCTTATAAAAGGGAACCTCCTCCCTCTCTTCCTCACACAACCTTGAGCCTTCAAGCTCGTCCAAACCCTGCCAAAATCCCTTATCCACTTCCCTAGTATCATCCTAGAGGTCCTGGTCTTCTTCAAATACCATCCTTAGTTCTTTAAGTGGAGGCTAAGAAAAGGCGCGTCAAAAAGAGGTAATATCCATTACCGATCTTTTTCAATTTCTTTCTTCTTCAACTTCTTCTTCTTTAGTTGTTTCATGATAAAGTAATAACATCAGTATTTCTTATATACTGATATGTTATTATAAATATGAAACAACTCTAATTAACCTTCTATCCATCCTAAGGAAAAAGGAAATCATCGCGCGTGCGTACGTACGGAATACCGTCTCCACACCGTGGTGTAATCTATTTTCCGCCACCACCTTAATTGGATGGGTATAAAGGTGTAATTAGTAACTATATATGATTATTATAAATTTATATTGATACTGAAATAGTATACATACACTTCAACACAATTCCACGACCATGGGAACGATATCATCGCTCGTGCGTACGTACGGACTACCGTCTCCACGACGCGATGAGATTCATTCTCAATGATTAACCATTCATGAATGATTATAAAGTATATATAATAATTACTAATGAAATATATGACCTAATAATGATACTGTAATTATTTATATTTATATGTATGTCATCTACTTAATTCCATTCAATTCAATAAGGAAACGAAAACAGCGTTCATGCGTACGTACGGACTACCGTCTCCATGAACGGTGTATTTCTTTCCATTTACTGATTTATTATATATGTATATTCTGAATATATATATATATAAATCATGTTTTATATTATGGAATTAAGTAATCATGATCTAAGTAATCATATGAATAATTAGAAGTTAAAAACATGAACGACAAATGAGAAGATTTTACCCAAAACGCTACTTTAACGTGAATTTACAAAAGAACGGGTAATATAAAGTCATAAGTGGACCATATATGATATAATAACAATGAATATGATTCTGGAATAAGTCAATAACATGATTTAAATCATTATACAGGAGGTTCGGACACTTACAAAGCAAGTCGGACCTAAGGTAAGGGAAATATCACAATCTCATTTTTATCTGAGATTGTTTATACTTTGGTATTTACTGGGGTGTATTTTATCATCCAAATCCATGTTTCCTCAATATGTAATATTATTTCCATCCACCTACAATTGTTTAAATCCAATTTTACTTTTCGGTGAGTTTTAGTAAAAGATATGAAAGGAATCTTTTGTCGTTTTTCGTACGAGGTACTTTTTGACTTTTCCGACAAAAGTACGAAAAATGTTTTTTTTAACTTATACGGCATGAATGGATTTTTAAAACATTATTTCCAAGAGGATTCCTTTATAAGTTTTCAAGTTTATTTTTAATAAACTTCTTTTAGTTTATAATTGTATGACATGTTAAGAAAAGAAAAGTGTTTTTGAAGTAGAAAGGATATTTTCCTCAAGAATGGAGTTCAAATGTTTTATCAAAATTATTTTCCATATAAGATAATATAGGGTTCTGTTTTTATCCCTATTATTACATTGATTTGATTATGTTGTGAGGGAATTATTTTTATGAAGTCATTTACCTTATATGATTTGTTTTATGATATCGTAATGTTTCAAGAATCCCATTTATATTACATGGGTTATGCAATGATGTATGATTTATGATTTTGTGGCACACATAAGAATGGTATCATTATGAGATGGGTGGGACCTATATCTCCCTCCAATGAATTGGGTAAAGATTTCATATCTCATGAGATATACATGGATGGAATGGTAGGTTATATCAGTTTAGTGAAACAGGACTGAAACGAGGGTGACTCGATTCAGAAAGGGACTTTGTCCACTAAGATAGTCTTGGCAATGAGTCATGACTAACAAGAAATGATTCTCTATGATTATGTGTGTATGCCAAAAAGTTTCATGTTTTATGTTATGATTATTGTGATTACATTTCACTTCCATGATTTATCCCATGTTATGAAATTATGATCTCTTTTGCAGGTTAAGATTTCCAAAAGTTATGTGCTTGTGTATACAATGAGATTTATATTTCTCATGTTTACCCTTACTAAGCATTTGAGCTCACCCTTTTATGTTTTCTTTTCCCCAGGATATAAAGAAATGTTTTAGGTAAAAAAAAGGAAGATATTTATGGGAGATATTGGAGATCTTTCACCACGATTAGAAGATTACGTTCCGAGTTTCCAAAGACACTAAACTATTACGATCCTTGTGTGTGTATTTTTGTTATGTACTAAGTATTCCGCAAAAGTAATGTAATGTTCATGTACATTAAGCTTAGGGTCTCTACAGGACCACCTCTATTAGATATGACATGAGGATACCTAGGCTACTAAGGAGGGAGTTCATGGGATGTTATCTATTCTAGTTGATATGTACACACTAGATAGTAACCCCTAGTTTAATATTATGATCTAGCTTGGGTATTGTCATTGATGAGACTAGTGAGAGTGATTTGGGGGACGGGTTTTGCGACTGTTAACTTATTGGTAGTTTGTTCCACCTTTACACATCTATTACTTCCATAATTAGTACCTATGTTATTTTCTCATGGTATGTATTATATTTTATAACTCTTTATTAGTTGTTGGTATATGCATTATTTATTGTTTGGATGGAGTATGCTTTTATGTACTGATATTTTATGAGATTTAGTATTAGTGTTTGCTAGTTTTTCTCCATCCGTTTATTTTCTTTCCTTGTATCCTTATTGGATTTTGTTTCATTATAATTTACCCTTGATCCTTTTTACACTTGATTTTGGTGCGTTAAATATTTTTAAGGGAAAAATAATTTGTTTTACAAAGTTATAGTCTTTATTAAAAATGCCTTTGAAATTTTTTAAACCTTGTGATGGGTTTTTATCAAAAGTGAATTTTGAAATAGAAAGTAATTTTTTAAATTTATTATTTAAAATTTATTATGTTTTAATGATAAATGTTTAGTTCATTAAATGTCGTTTTTTTGGAAAATCATCCTTGCTACATGTTTTACAAATGGTTCTCTCTTACAATCCACATGTATTATGTTTTGTTCCTTTCCATATTTTGTCAAGGATATAAGAATATGTATTTTTATGCTTTATTTTCAAACCAGACTTATTTGTTCATTTATAAAAATGAATGTAATGAACTCATGGAATTATCCTACTATCCATTAGAACACACCCTAAATACTCACATTAGTGGGTATGTAGTCATCATGTTTTCTGCAAGTTTTGAGGTTATGCCTTGTTAGTTGGTTTTTAACACTCTCTATGGGTAAGAGGTATTTTTGTCATGGTGGTGACCTGAAATTAATTTGGTGATAATGATGTTTTTATTCTGGGTTTTTTTGACCTGTCATGTCAAGTGTTGTATCAACATTTTCGGGCTCCTATTTTGTCTTGATTTTGTTTCCTTTGTGTTTTGTAAAATATTTTTAAAAAATTGTCTCTTTTATAAGGAAAAAATGTTTTTAAAAATTATTTGGTATTTTTCCTATATTTAACACCATGTTTGGTTTTATATTATATTATATCTATTTATTTATTTTG
The DNA here is from genome assembly GCA_963277665.1 of Viscum album. NCBI lineage: Eukaryota > Viridiplantae > Streptophyta > Magnoliopsida > Santalales > Viscaceae > Viscum > Viscum album. Next base: position 1,232,409,263 of record OY728120.1, read on the forward strand.
GAATGGTAGTCCAATTCATGGAAACCTCATGTCCGGTTATTAGTTGAAACCTATTGTAGATCCTAGTTTTCCTGATGGTGAAATAATTACCATATGTTCATATGTGATAGCCTAGTGGTTATATCTATCTATGGTTGATTAATAAAGTTCCTCAGGATTTTTGGAAGAATGGTTCTAGTCTTAGTTCAAGTGGCATATCGGTTCGGTTCTTTACAGACCAAGCATCGAGCAAGAAACACACACCACAGCCATCACATGGGAATTCTATTTATAATTCCATAAGGATGATACTATATGATTTATGAAATAAATAATTCATTATAATATATGATTTAATTCCTAATTGAGTTCATTCATTGCATTCATCAATGTAACACTTCTCGTAAATTTCATCTTTTGAAATAGTTTATTAAACGATAACTTAGGTGGAAGATTAATTCAAATGATAATAATTTATCATTTAGCTACCAATAATCGAAGAAAATATCTACATATCATGAATTTTTCAAACCCAAAATGTAAAACCCCAATATTTTATGAAATATTTTTCGATAAATAAATTTTATTTCTTTGATCGCTAGCTTTACAGAGAACGTCAAGTTTAAACGAACTGTGATATACTATTGAAATGCTATTATTTAATGTCGTAGTAATTGTCTAGACATTTGATTGGTGGATATGAATAGAAATAACTCAATTATAGAAAAATTATTATTTATAAGTGTATTCATTGGCTATCAATTGATTATAAATGAAAATAAAAATCACTTGAAAGTAAAATAAATGTTTTCTGAAAATATTATTTTTATGTATACAATGTATTTTTATATTAATAAATTAAATAAATAACTATTGGTGAATTATTTGAAGAATATATATATATTATAAATTCTATAAATAAATTTAATATCCATATAATTTTATCTCTAGACAAGGGATTTTAATAAATCTAATTTTATGAATAAAAATGTATATTTTCTAAAAAACAGTTTTCATCGTGTCTTGCGCACTTATTTTAAAAATAATTTCTATCACTTATATAAATTTAATTTTGAAAATTTTATACCATATTTTTAATTTTAAGGTTTAAATTTTTTAAATATATCTCTTTTATTTTTTTCTCATTATGAATAGTAACTTTGGTAAATTTTTCTCACCTTAGTAAAGGTGAAACTGGTAAACTATGATTAAAACTTTGTGATGTGGATTTAAAAATTCTCTAATACATTAATTTATCTTATTGGATGAGTTTAATTCATCCATTTAAATACAAAACTATAATATATTACCAATTAGTGCCATTTTTCTTTGATTATGACCTTTATTTTAATTTAATAAAGGAATAAATACAAAATATCACTCTCTTGAATTTAATAACCATAAATTTTTATTATAAGGATAAAAATAGTTTGAGTTCAGTTATAATTGTATATTTTAAATATAAACTATTTTTATCATGGTTAATTATTTATAATTTTTAGTGATTAAATAATTACCTTAAATGCTTGCGTAATGCTGATATAGTATTTATTCGATAAATAGAAAAAAAAATAAATGATTTTAAAAATATTAAAAGTAATAAAATTTAGAAGAATTATTATGTTACACTAATTTTTTAGATAATTATAACATATTATGGATGTTTTAAAGGTTTATATTCAAATGGAAAAATTTTATTAATGTCTTTAAAGTCAAATTCATTGAATAGTTTCAAAAAAGACATTAATAAAATTTTATAAAAAATAATATTTTATTAAATCATTTAAAAATAATAAAAATCTTGAAAAAGGAAAATTAGGGTGTTAAATGGTCTAAAATTTAATCTCTTACCTATTTATGACCTAATTGTTATCTTTTAATTAAAATTATGACCTTTTAATGTTAAAAAGACATTACCATGGCTAAGATTAAAATTGATTAAAAAAGAGGTTAAACAAAAATATAAGGTTTATAATGACACCAAAAACAATGTAAATTTAATTTTATGATTATATTTAGAACTTATAATATTTTTATTCCAATACATTTCCATTTTTAATCATTTTTCTTGAGAATTACTAAATCATTTTTTAATCATTTTTTTGTAATTCCAAGTGTGTCATTTCCCTCCCTTACAAAAGGATACCCCTTCTATTATTTATTTACACCAATTTGATCCATATAAATTTACCAAAACCTACCAAATTCTCTTCTCAACATAATTATCCACATTTTAGAGATTTTTTTATTCCAAAAATCACACCCTTGGGTTCCTTAAGAGGATATCTGAAGGAGTTCTTTCAAATAAGAGGAGATCACCTTAATGATCACTTTCTTTTCACTTATTCTTTTAACACATATAAATATTAATTATTTATCATAAAATAATAAATTTAGTATCATAAATTACTTAGTTTTTTATGATTATGAATCCACCATTATCTACCCTCTTTTCCATCAAATGGGAAGGGAATCTATCGGTCGTGCATATGTACGGCTTATGGTTTACACGTAGAGAAACAATTCATTTTTCATATACATATTTTATAGATGGGTATTATGATGGGTTTAATATTTATATATGATATTAAGGAAATAATTATTTTCATATAATTAAATTAGTATATCTACCTTTTTATCTTCCAATTTGATTGAAAACAATAACATCGCTTATACGTATGTGTGGACTACCACCTAAATGAAGTGATGTGGTCTATTTTTCATTTATGCTTTACATGTATGGTAATAAGGATAGATTTAAGGAATATAATATATATATATATATATTATATAAAAATTACCATATAAAGGTGAATTATTATTTACCTTTCTATCATTCCATCCATTGAAAAGTTAAAATAATGTTCATGCATACGTATGGCCAACCGTCTCCATGAATGGTGTAATTTATTTTTATTTATCTGTGTTTTATAGATAATACTAAATATTTAATTAATAAAAATATATTATATTTATATAATTAATAAAAATCTAGATATTATTTAACCATTACCAATGTAAAAGTACCAAAACTACCGAAACGAAACATTCATGAAACATAAAGCAATTGTCACTAGGAATAGTGATTTTAATAATGAATTATTAATGAATGGATGATAAAAGGTTATAAGTGTCTAATATATTGTAGGATATATATATATAGTTATAAAATATTTTTATAATTAATATATATTTATTATACTGGATGTTTAAACACATCTGAAGTAATTTTGAAATTGAGGTACGGGTTTATTTCACAATCTCACCAATATTCGGGATTGTTTATTTTTGAGTCTTCACTGGAGAAATTATTTGATTTCTCAATATTAAACCCAAAATATTTTCTTATCATATGATTATTTATATATATTTAAATATTTCCTTTTATTTTCCTCTCTTTAATTACTCAAGATATAGAAATAATGTTTTTAAGGAAAACTGACCTTGTTTTTCTAATCAGTGAGGAATATTTTTCTTCCATTTCCATATTTTCCTTAAAATATATAAAAATGTTTTTACCATTATAAAATTATTTATTAATGAAATTTTTACCCATGTTTTAATTTTTAAAAAATAGTTTAAAAATAATATTTTTTTCATTTTTTGAATGAGCTACATTTGAATTTTTACCAAAAATGTAAAAGGAATCTTTGTTTTAACAAACACAACAAGTATGGAATTTACAATCGTAATTACCACATAATGATTTGAATAATACTTTAAATATTTTAATATTTATTTTAAAAGATTATTTTTTTCCTTAATATTAGGGGAATTTTTAGATTTTAAATAAGTGATTTCAAATTAATAAGGTTATTTTCCTTAAGAAATTTTCCAGTGCCCTTTTAATGTTTTTTCATCTAAGTAAACATCCTTTATTTAATATTATGATTTAATGAGGATATAATCTAATGATACCATACACTGTATTTATTTATATGGTTTATGATCTGTTTGACTAGGGGAATTATTTGAATTCTGTATTATAGTTCTTCTAATACAGACAGTTGATGATTCTAAGGCATATTGATTAAGTTATATTATTTATTAATATGATGAATATGTTGAAATTATTAAGTGATGGGTGGGGCTTAAAATTACAAAGCCACTTGATGCATTGGTATGTCTCGGGATAAAAATACTTTTTGGTATTTGACTAAGGCCTTACCCATTTATGTAGATTTATTAGCATGATGCCTCAATGGATTGTTTAAGATGTCCAAAATTATGCATTTCATTATTATGAAATTTATTACTTATGTCCATGTGATTGTTTGAATGTTTATGATATCCATGGATAAGTTTCAAACTCATGTGATTATTTATTTGGAATTATTTTACCATCATTTATTCCTTCCATATTATTCATTCCTTATTTATTTTCACTTGTATGAATTCCCTTATAAAGCATCTAAGATCACTCATTTATAATGTTTACTTTACCTATGATTATAGGAAGGATATTACGATTGATATGTAGGGATAAACTAAATGGGATAATGGTGTTCTAAAATAAAATATTATGTTTTATTTTAACTTTTCTAATGTAATGTAGTATTTATGTATGTTTTTAGTGTTTCAATACAACTAAACTACGAGTTCCTTTGGGATTAAATAATTTGTATCTAGTAATAATGTAATAAAGTAACCACTGGCTCTAGGATACTAGGTTTTGGGTCTTTACACACAATTCACTTAACCAGTTTATCAAAAAGATATGCATCTCATGTACATAAAAATATATTGGTGTCAACATACTCTTAATCCTTTTCTTAAGAATATACTAGTAGCAAGGAATTATCAACCTCTTCTAGAGGATAATTTATTGGTAAGGTATCCTTAATTCTAGTATTTAGGTAATACAATATCTTTTACCCAAAAGGGAAGAAACTTTTAACCATTCCTTATTGGTCTTCATCTAGAATTGATTGAAGACAGTAGTACTGGATCATTAGTGCAAGGTAAATATTCTTCATTTTATATAAACATGATTTTGGTTTAAATGTATGGTTTTCTTGGTAATTTTAGATTTCTAGTGTATTCAAATGTGTCAAAGAAGTGTTATTAAATCCTTATAAACCCAACAAAAAAAATATTAAACCTTGTTTTTTCCTTCTTCCTAAACTCTCTATAATATCTATGTATAAAATTTATTTCTCATCGGCAAAAATACACCATGATTTGGAGAAATTTTTATCAAATACCTAAACTCATCTCTCTAAAATAATTGAAATGGGAAGAGGATGAAAAAATTAGGAATAAAAGAGATGAAACTAACATTAATCAAAAATTAAATATACTCTAATATATATAAAATATGGGGGAACTAAGAAGATGAAAGAGGAATGGGGACAACTCCCATTTCTCATTTGGTGGATTAGAGGAATAAGATCCCATAAGGGGTTTAAAAAAGAGGGTCGTGGAATAATCATTTTACCCTACATTAGAAAAATGAATCTGGGTTTATCGAAAAAAATGTTTTCACCTATAAAAATCACATGATGGACTAAACTAAAGGTCACCCCAGGTTCATCCACTAGGCACTCAGTATCACCAAGTTGAGAACCTAATAGAAGATACAACACCCCCCCCCCCAATTTTTAATTTATTGTGCTCCTAAAATTTCATCTTATATCTTTTTCAACCAAATCTTCATCCATAAAACCTTATCTTAACCATTTCAACTAGAGGTGCAACCTAATTTCTCATTCTCATTCCAAAAATTCAAAAAAGGGTCTAGATTATAATTTAATTATAACCCATACTACATTGATTTCTTGAAAAATTCTAGTGCAATTAATTACATATAGATCACTTATTCTATGTAGGATAGTTTCTTATTATCTTTTCTCACTTGGTATATAGATTCCCTAGTCTGGTTCACCTCCATTGTGACTGAAATAGGTCTCCACATACATCAAGAACACCTCCCCAAGCACCAAAGGCTACAAACTAGCAGTGATGGTCGATAAAACAGGTGGGGAGATTATAAAATTAGGTAAAAATAATTATGAACCCCATGAAAAAAATATCAAAAGAAATTAATCATCATATAATAGTAGTATAAAAACAAATATCATAGCTAAATTATTACCGATAGTAAATATCAACATCATGTTACATCATAAGGATTTTTTTTACATATCATACAAGTCATTTATAACAAACAAGATATATCATGGTAATGTCATATATAGTAGGGTACAAAAGTAAATAAAAGTAAAGGATGAATCTATAAAATAGATCTTGAGTCTTGACCTGGTCTTGTCTCCCAACACCAACATTGCATCACAACTCAACCATCTAAAGTTATATGGCCCTTATCTATACTTGTATTATGAAACATAATGTCTATTTGAGTATTGGAATGCTCATATAGGGTGTGGGTACAATTTAGTAGTCCATCACCAATGGTTTCTTTAGCAAGTCTAGTAAATACATGTGCATGATTAATATGAAGTGCTAGTAAGTAGTGAATAAATAACCTATCACCTTGTGGAGTGGTCACTCCAAACCATGTGTGACCATAGAAACTTTTTCCAATGCTGAAATGGGATGACACACCCATAGTCCGAATAGATATTAAGGATGAACGATATATCACCCTCGGTATCATAAATAAATTTGATCAAGATATCACTATTAAATATGTTAGGTGAATAATGAAACACCATTAAAACCTCTCTATGAGAATTATCTATCAATAATACAATATCAAAGGTGAAAAAGGCATTTCTTAGTAAATGAGTAATCGCCAACTTTTGGTAAACAACACCCTTCTCAATCCCATCACAGGTGGATGACATATTAATGATATGAATTTCAGGTGTATGATTCACCAAAAATTCAAAAAACCAGAAGTGGGTCATACAGCACCTGAATCACCTCATTTATTGGATTATATTCCTATAATATTTCCTCTAGGTTGATGATGAACCACTAAGACTACTATAATATCTTGATACTCACACTCCTGAATCTACTGTTAAAATCATAAACTTTACATTTCCAGATTTGAGGTCGATAAACATGACCCAATTTTAAATATTCAAAACATAAAATATAAAAGGAAATATTGGATCACTTTTATGCTAAAGGACCTTTTAGGTTTATAGATTTATATAATTTAGAAAAACTCTTACATATATTGGAAAAATAAACAGTTGGATCATAAAATCTTATATCATCTCACAAAATGTCTTCCCATATATCTCTATTTTTAGACATACCCTACCTAAAAACTTTATTCATAACCTGGGGAAAGGGTATATAACAAAATGGTGATATCAGATGCTCGATAAGGGTAAAAAAGAGAGATATAAATGATAACATAATCATAACATGAGTATAAGGGCATGAGAACAAGAACATAACATTTGAAAATTATACCCTGCATATCAAACATCGTAACCTTGAGTCGTGGAAAAAATATTGGCAGTTCATAAGAAATGAATCATAATGGAATCAAATATCATGATACATGAGATCATATCATTGGAATAATTCATAGAATTTTGGAATACACATAAGTATAAAAAATCATTTTCTTAGTAGTCAAAGCTCATTTCCAAGACAAACATAGTGTAATGGGTTCACTCCCCAAACCATCGTAGTAGTCACAGTTCACTCCCAATATTATCATAATATTCAAGGTCCACTCCCAATACTGTCATAGTAGTAAAGGTTCACTCCCAAGACTATCTTCGTGGACAAGGTCCCTTAGTGTACTAGGTCCACTCACCATTCCATCCCTAATTATCTCATGATATATGAATCATTACCTAATGCATTGGAGGGAGATATTGGTCTCACCTATTTTTGTTTATAATGATACCATTATCACATAATAAAACCCATACAAATGTGTTCCACTAGATTATAAAACATTCATTAAATTATAACCCAAGAAAAGAAATTGGTCTCATAAACATTTCAACTTAGAATAACCCAGGGAAAAGAAATGGGTTTCATAAAAATTTCACCTTTTCAACATAAACATAAACCATATATAAAAATAATAAGGATCATATCCTTGGAGTATATACCAAGTAATCCTAAGTGGAATCAATTTGTTCCATCTAATACGAAAAATTATTTTGAAAGATCATTTGGAATAACAGCTGAGGAAAATAACTTTTCCATTTTAAAATCACCTCTATTTTTAAACAGTTGTGCACTTATAAATTAAAATATTTTATTTGAAAATAAACTTGTAAATTTATAAAGTAATTTTCAAAATATTTAGGAATTATGATAGTGGGAAAATCTTCTTATGTCATATAAGTTGAAAAAAAAACACCTTGAGTATTTTTCTCAGAAAAGTCACAAAATACCTCATTTTTAAAATGACAAAAATATTCCTTTAAAACCATTATGTAAAAATTCAAAGATGGGTAAAAACAAAATTAAACAATTTTATTATAATATTAATGAAATTTTTTAAAATATTTTTAGACAACATGGACAATATAAATATTCCCTAGTGAAGACTTAAACTTAAACAATCCTGAATAATGATGAGATTATGAAATAAACCATTACCGCTTTGGTAACCTTTGAATCATAACCATGTGAAGGAAATAAAAATAAATTAAAATTTAAATCACCATAAAATTAATAAGATATATCATAAAATGCATTCATGCCACAGCCCCAACCATTATTTTCAATTGTTTTAATTTATTTCTGGATGTTGGATATTTTGGTTATGGTTTGTCTTGAGTGTCCAACAATAATAATTTTGTTTTGGTGGTTTTAGTTTTTTTTAAACAATATTCACGGTTATTGTGAATATTATTAGGAGAAATGTTCATGGTGTAGAACTTGTGACACCCACGGTGTCACTATATTGTGTTTAAATCATTCAAGGATCATTGGGTCGGATTCCCAAGTGTTTGGGGTGTCATTTAAGGATTTTTGGCAAATTTTTCTGGTCAAACGGTTTGAGCATAGTTTTCCCAAACCATAAAACTTAAACCTAAAAAGTTATATAAGTTTTCCGGTATCATTCACACTATTTTCACAAGTTTTACAAAATTGTTTAGCAAAACCGTGCATCCCATTACAGGCTTAATAACTTTTATCCTAAAGATCCAATTTGAGTGATTCTATCTCACATTTGAAGCCTTGGGTATTTTCTATCTACTAGATGGAATCCCCTTTGTTTTATATCATTTTGGTCCACTTTATAGAATATTTATCATCAAAGGTTAGTGATTCTTCACCAAATCCCTCGCTTTCCCCTTCCCCTCTCTTCCCTCTCTTCCCTCTCTTGATTTTTTGGTTTCTCATGGTGGGCTTCACCTTGTAAGAACCCTTGAAGATATGGTTGGTTTGTGGGTAGTTTTCTTGGTTGTTAAGGTGTGTGGATTGTATCTTTTAGTGTATTCTTCCTCCACCTAATGTCTTGTCTCATTCCCACACCATTGAGGTCGGTGTTTTGTACTTTTTCCTTTCCAGAAAAATCCATGGACACTTGTTCATTTTCAAATAATTTTTCATTGTGTTTTGTATCTCTATTATACCTATAGATATACTAAAGTGGTGATTTCTTATTTAAAAAATTTATTAAAAATATGTTTTTAAAGATATTTGTGTAGGATGCACAGGTTTATGGCACTGAGGGTGTTTGTTGAATTCCATTGTTCTTTGGGGTGAAATTTGGAGTCTTTGAGAAATATTTAGTCTCAATTATATTTTAGTATTGTTGGATTGGGAATTAGGTTTTTTGGGTATAATTTTGGTAAAATGATAGATTGATAATTGTATTTAAATTCCTTGGAATGGGTTTTATGGTTTTTAAAAGGGATTTTGCTTGTTCTTTAAAGAATGTAAGTTGTCTGATTGGTTGAAAGAAAATGGTGATTTTGTAAAAATAGTTTTTGAGTGCTATATTATACATTATATGTGTTATTGGATGTTATAACATTCATGGGTTCACTAGGTGCACACATGGATGTGAATTCAAATAAATATGGCACTCTAAATTATTTTTCTTAACGGTTTCCCATTTCTTCTTCCTTCCCTTTTTTGTAAAATGGTCTCATTTCATTTAAAATGTTTTAGTATTGCCTCAAGTGTTTTTGAAAACATGGTTTTAAATTTTTTCCTCAAGTTTTGGTCCATTTGGCCATGATACATGTTTCAGTGTGATTTTTAAAGGGGTAAATTCATGTTTGGTCAATGTGAAGTGTTTGGGTGTGTCTTTGGAAATTAAGGGCCTATTTGGAATTGTAAATATAAAGGAGTTGTTTCATGATGTTTTTGGTAAAGGAATATAGTAATGTTAACCTAAAGTACCCTTTGGCACTTCAAAATTAAAATTTATGTTTACATTGATTCATGGAAACAAATTTCGTTAGGCAAATGTGTGCACCTGTTTGGAAACTTAAGGAATTTCATGAAATGGTTTCATGTGCATACAGTGTAGTGGCCCAATTGGCACCTTGATGATGTGAGATGTTTAGATATATGTATATATGTGTACATGGGGCACCTCTATAGGAGGTATTTACCTTTATGGTTTATCATATATTGGTGTCCATTTTGGGGTAGGCAAGTTCAGTGATAGTAGGGAAGATGAGTCATGCATGTGTTGGCCTCCTACTTATGCAGTTTTACTACCAATAAGGGTTCTAGAGAATATTTGTTATGATTTACTGATAGTGTCTTTCTATCCCTGATTGGAAGGGTTGGTACCCTCCTGGAGTTTTTGACATGCCAAGAGGGTTGTGCCATAAGTGAGGCCAGGTAAGGGATGTTAGTTGGTTATTGACTTAGGGGATTCTCCATACACCGGCAGGTGGTTATAAACTAAGGACGCCCAGGTGTCTTTTAGGGATGTTTCTGAAATCCCATGGTTACTTTATATATATTCTTACTTGTGTAATTATACACTTAGTTTTCTATTTACTTTGGTTATTTATTTTCTACATATCCCTGGTAATATCTAGTTTGGGTTCTGGTTATAAAATGGTCATTTTTTTGAAAATGGAGGGTGGTGTGTATTGATATTTTAATCTATAAAGCTATGTTTATTTAATAAAATGTTAAATAAAACTTTTTATAACTAAAATTTCAAACTAGTTTTGATGAATTTTTTTGGGAATGGAAAAACTTGGATTATTAAGTGGTTGTCTACTGAGCTGTCTATCTCACACCATACTTGTACCACTCGGTGCTGGTTGGCCTGAGCTATTTTCAGGTTTAATTTCATGCTCAAGTTATCTAGTTTGATCAGGATCTTTTAGTGTTTTATTCTTGGCATGGTGGTGACCTTGAGGTTACAATTTATTTGGTTTCGTTTAGTTTTTGTTTTTTATATATTTTTTCATCCATGTTTATCAGTTGTAATAGAATCTATTTATTTATATTCATTTGAGTCTCAGTTGTTGGTCATTGCTACATGATTAGTCAGTTTAGTTTATTTATTTGATCACAGTTATTCTGGGGTTTGAAATAATTCCCACTTGGATTTCATTTGATGCCCAATACTACTTGCATGCCTGTGGGGATCATGAATGTAACATTCCCAACTCAGGATCCACTAATCTAGTGCCCCGAGTCGTGTTGCCACATGACCTCAAGCACACCTCTCTGTATGCCAAAGGTAACAGACCAGTAGCGAGGGTCTAATAGATCACATGGGGATACTATACCCTCATTAATATAGTAATCCATAGCATATAATAATTTAAATAAGGAAAATCATAGGTAATTATTAATGACATTCATAAATAACCAATTCCCAGGACTGGTTATTACCATATAATACAATAAAAATGTCATGACATGATACAGTGTCAAGTGAACAACCCCAAAAGATAGAAAATAGTAGAATCCCCAAAATTGTCTGGACTCCAATTCTCGAAACTCACCCAAACATAACCCATGTCCATCTCAACTCCTTAGTATAGGTACCTTGCCCTTGTCTTGACCTGCAAGCATGAAATCTACTCAGGTACCCAATGGTGGCCCGATAAGGGTGTGACTATAAATCAGTAGACCACCACCAATGATGTCTAAAAAATATCTAAAAAAGTAGATAGTGCAATAAAATGATAATAATAATAAAAAAAGGGTAAAAAGTTCAATATTCCATTCTAGACTATATTCCTTCAAATATATTACCATGGATTTTAGGTTCACCAATTAAGCATTTCATGATTTAATCTACCCCTTTCATGTGTTCAATGGATTAGGAACATTCAATTTTCTCAAGATTATGGGAAAAAAATCAATCCTTATCTCACTAGGACTAACATTATAGTAACCTCATAATCCTCACCTCGAAGCCTTAGTCCGGGAGGAATGCAACTGTCAGGGGAATGGAACTATTATCTCTTCCCCAAACCATGCATTTAGGGGAGGATCCTGAACCATGGTCCAACTCAACCCATGGACATAGAACCTCAAGTCGATATCCCACTCAACCAAGCCATGTACACATGCTTATTTATCATTTACCACAATTAACAATATCACAGCAAACATAGACAATATCATTTACAACATCACAACAATATCATTTAATGGTAAATTAACACTTTTCCTAAATCCATTAACACAATAATCATTCATATTAATGAACCCCTTTATCCCCATTCCCTCCCATGCCTATCTCACTAAGGATATTCAAGTATAAGCTAATCCCCTAGAATTTTTACATTAATCCAATTAACCTTTTTCATGCCAACAAAATAACATCTTAGGCTATCACACAACCTAAGTGTATTACTAAAAACCAATTACACATCCTTAAATCCTATTAACTTATTCATCATGAGCTCTATGTTCTCTCACAATGGCCTTACACTTACTTAGCTAAACTCTAAGTCTATGGAATATCGGCACACCCCATGGGTGGCCCTAATTTGGTCGAGTCATCCTCCTTGCATCCCATGGGGATCAAGAGGGGTTAAATTAACCTTTTAGACACCCAAAACATCACATCATGCCAAAGGAACTAAGAACTCATCAAAATAGGGAAATAATAAAAACCCTACATGCACAAATCTACATAAAACCCAAGGGATATAGCTTGTATACCACCTACCTTGAATCTGTTGGAAAACTCCCTCTCAATCGAAGTCTTAGATCTTGATTCAAAAAAACCTTGAAGCTTTACCATAAAACTCACCCAAAAAATGGGTCTAAGATCTTCGGATGTATATGGGGAAAAAATAGAAACCCTAAACCAAAAAGAAAATCAAGAGGAAGATTATCCTTACCCAGATCTTCAATCTATAACCAACAGTGCTCCAAACGACCCTAAGATGAAGGAGATTGATCCTTATAAGATCTTGGAGCTTTTGGGGCATCACTACTGCTATAGAAGGGATAAATGATAAAAATCACGAGTGGTATAAGAAATGTCGTAATGTCATTTTTGTAATTTTTTAGAGTTTCCAAGTTTCACAATTTACCCGCATGGTTTTCCAAATTGTGCATAAACCATGTGGAGGCTACTACCTGAACACCCTTCCCCTAGCACGGTTTTCTATACCATGAAAAAACCATGTGGATTTCCACTTCCCACTTGGTCTCCCCTCATATGGTTTTCCAAACTGTGTGAACTGCCTAGAACACCCCCTTTTCCCCTCTTTTGTATCCCGAACTCCCAGAACACCCATAATCCTTCTTAAGGACTTGGGAAAACACTTAATTGACCAAAATCAAGGACATAAACTAAAACATAATAAAAACATACCTTAACGGAAATTCAGTATCTTAAAACCTCCCCACCTTATAACGGCTCATCCCCGAGCCACTCTTCCTGAGCATCAATGAGTTCCCAAGGAAAAGAGATCAGGACACTAGGAATTCTTGCCATATTCCCACTTCCAAGTTTCCTCCTAAACATTTCCATGCTACCATTGAATATGAACCAAGTTCACAACCTTTCCTTGCAAAAATTTCTCACTATGATCAACAATATGAACCAGGTTCTTCTCAAAGGACGCATCAACCTAAAGCTCGAAAACCTTAGCATTTATCAAATGAGATGGATCAAGATGATTCTGTCGGAGTTTTGAAACACAGAAAACATTCTTCATCCCACTATATTACTATGGAAGATCCAATCGGTAAGCCACCAACCTGATTATTTCAACAATCTCAAATGGCCCAACATATCAAGGCACAATCTTTCCCTACTTCTGAATTTGATGGTGACCCATACTTGGTGACACCTAAAGAAACATAGTATCACTCACTGTGAACTAAAGAGGTCCATGAAGCTAGTATTTATATGAATTATACCTAATTTGAGCTGTTTCCATACACCTTTGAATCAAACTAACCTTCTCTAATGTCTACTGCAAAATACTCAACCCTAACAGCTCAGACTCGCCGGCCTCTAACCAGCACAATAGAGATCTACAGGGTCTCCCATAAAGTGCCTCAAAATGTTCCATATGAACTGTAGCCTAAAAAAATATTTTTTTAGACAACTAAATAAGAGACAAGTGATTTTCCCATGAACCACCTAAATTCAGAACACTTTCCCTCAACATGTCTTAAAATACTAGAATTGTATGCTCTGACTGCCCATCTATCTGTGGGTGGTAATCCATATTCAAAAACACCTGGGTACCAAGCGCCTTCTGTAGTCCCTTCTAGAAGGGTGAGTTCAAATGCAGGTCACAGTCCAAAACTATAGTCCCCAACACACCATGCAATCGTACTATTTCTCAAACATACAATTCCCCTAACTGGTTGACTATATAGGTCTCCCGGGTCGAAAAGAAATATGCCACTTTGGTTAGTCGATCTAACACTTCCCAAATTTCATCATTCTTCCAAGACATCCTCATAAGAGCCACCACAAATTCCATCGTGACTTCATTCCACTTCCACTCGAGAATAGGAAATGACTATAACAAACTGCCTGGATGTTGGTGCTCAGCCTTCACCTGCTGACAGGTAAGCCATCGCGCTACAAAACTCGCGACTTCTTTCTTCATTCTCGTCCACAAAAACTACCTATGAATATCATGGTACATCTTCATCAACCCAAGATGTACTCCTCACTTTGATCTGTGGAACTCATGAATCAACTCCAACCATACATATTCTGGCACCACAACATGAAAATGAAGATATGAAACTCCATCCACACCAAAAGTCCAACCAGAAGGTGACTCCCCACCTTTAAGAATTTCCTTCAAAGACAAACACTCCAGATCAACAAATTGGATCTCTTTAACTTGTCTTAGAAGTGCAGATTCAACTACTATGGATGAAAGGTTCATCTACCCATTCCCATCCTGAACCTACAAATGCATCTCCACAAACAACGCCATCATCACCCACTTTGAACTGGATTCCTGAACTACCTAATTCTGAGCCTTCCAGCTCAGATAATTAGCAACACTATTCCCTTTCCCTGGTGTGTACATAAACTCGAAATAAAAAGACTAATGGTACTCAACCCACCATTGTTGTTGAATATTCAAATCCCGCTGATAGAATATGTACCTGAGACTTTTCTGGTCAGTGAACACTGTAAAGGGTTCTCCCAACAAGTACTGCCTCCTACATTATAAGGAATGAACCACAGCAGCTAGCTCCAGGTCATGAGTAGTATAATTCCTTTCATGAGGCCTCAAGTGTCTCGACCCATAAGCCACACCCCGATCATTCTACATCAACACTTATCCAATTATAAAACTAGACGCATCATAGAACAAGGTATACTTCTTACCTAGCATGGGTAAGATCGAAATTGGTGCAGTAGTCAAATGCTTTTTAAACTCTTGGAAAGCATTCTCACAAAACTATGTATAGTCAAACATATCCCACTTTTTGGTTAGCCATGTGAGTGGCACTAATAAACGAGATAAATCTCTAATAAACCTTCGGTAATAACCATACAAACCAAGAAAACTTCAAATATCAGATACATTCTCAGGCTTCTCCCAAGACACCACTGCCAGCACCTTTTCCAAATCCACTAACACACCTGAATCAGAAATTATGTGTCCCAGAAAGTGTACCTCATCAATCAAAAATTTCCATTTTGATAGCTTGGCATAAATCCTACTCTCTATTAGTGTACTCAAGATGATTTTAATATGTTTTTCATGATCGTCGAGAGTTTTGGTGTACAACAAGATGTCATCAATGAAAAAAAACAAAAAAAAATAATCCAGATATGGGTGGAATATCTGGTTCATCTGGGACATGAACACAGTCGGTGCATTAGTTAGACCAAACGACATTACAATAAATTCATGAAACTCGTACCTACTTCAAAAAAAAATTGGGGTATGTCATAATATATCACCCTCAACTGATGGTATCCCGATGTCAAATCGATCTTAGAAAATAATGAGGTGCCTCTGAGCTGATCAAACAGGTCGTCAATTAAAGGAAGAGGCTATCGGTTCTTAAATGTCATCTGGTTCAGCTTCCGATAATTGACACATAGCCTCAGTGATCCATCAGCCTTCTTATAAAACAACAACGGATATCCCAAAGGTGAAGTATTAGGACATATAAACACCTTACATTGTCTGATTTCCTCAACTCGTACCCCTAGTGGAGTATTAAGCGACATTAACCCACATGCATTCTCTAAAGTTAAGCCCAACACGAATATAAACTAAGCATAAATAAAGGAATGTGTAGAACCTGTATCAAATAAAGAACTAGAAAACATGGAAAATACAAGAATCATACCTTGAATAGTAGATGGTCCTGCCTCACCACCCTTAGGTGTAGTCTGAACTGCATGGAGATGACTTTCCCCATTACCCTAGGCCCCAGCCTGAGTGCCCTGAATAGCACTGCTATGTTGGTAAGGATGATCTCTCACTAGAGGTGTACATCCAATAACTCTTCTGGTACGACCCATGGAGCTCCAACTGCCTACCTGATATAGATTAACTGGCCCCCTACCTACACTCGGAATATACCACTGGCCTCCATCATTCCCTGACTAACATGGGTTCCTGCAGAACCTCTCCATGTCGCCTAACATGCCACATGCTCGACACTCAACTGGTGGGTGGGGACACTGGTCATGCTTGTGCCCCGTCCTACCACATTGATAACAGAAGACCTAGTCACCACCCTGAGTAGCTGACCCCCTCTTCTAACTTCTTTGTAATCTTCCACCCCACTAAAAGGTTCTGAAGCGGTGCTTCCTACTATCAAAAGCCGCACCACTTTCTCGCCCAGCTGGAGCCACAAGTTCACTACCTGATACTCCATTTAGGTTACCCTCTGAGATAAGGGCTTGATCAACCATTAATCAAACCTTTTCAGAAGAAACATATTCACCTGAGATCTGATCTCGTGTCTCATCCCATCCTGGAAGTGTTTCGCCACAGTTGCCTCATCTCCCATCAATGTCAGAACAAAACATCTCAAATCGGTGAAATGACTAGCACAGTCCATCACCCACAGTGTCCCCTGATTCAAACTCATTAAATCCACATCTTTCTCCTACCTCATGTTTTCTATGTATAATTGATCAAGGAACTTCTCCTGAAAATCCTTCTGTATCATTCCCTCAGCCTCCTCTGTTTGGACCATGATGTCCCACCAGCACTTTTCTTGACCTCTCAGCATATAGGCCACTAATTTGACTCACTTCTCAATAGGATTACCTTTATGGTAAAGAATAATTTGGATGGACTCTATCAATAACTTTTATGATTTTGGCGCACCATATCCAGTAGAGGTCGGAGGGTGTTGCATCTAAAACTCTCTGGTCAACTCAAACATACTTGGTGAAACTTGTCTTGGGTCACACTCCATCATCTACATAAAATCAGAAAATTTCTCATGGAACTTATCTTCCCTATCTTCTTGGTTCACCACATTCTCTTGCTTCACTACTAGAGGATCGTTCTCAGAAATGTCCTCATTTCTCCCAACAGGGGCACGTCATCGAGGTGGAATTTCATTAAAATGCCAAACATAAGATTTTGAATGAAACTATAACACTTTTAAGAAAGGAAAAATATATAGGTAGGTTCATCAATCACCACTAAACTAATTTGAAAACACTACCCAAACAATCGAACACACAACCAGATCACTAACCTTGGTCATCTCTCCTAAGATGAGGGTTAACATGAGTATCTAATCCACATGGTTATGAGCGTTTTCTCTTAATCTAATTCAAAACCATTTTCACATCCTAATTTACTCTTTCAACATGTTAATCCACCTCTAATTATTTAACAAGAACCATTTTATAATTACTATTTGACATTTTCACTTCCCTTTATACCCATTAAAACCATCTTATTAGGAACAATTTTTCATTACTTTTAAGAAAACATATGCATCCTAACTTTTATATCCCACACACCCATCCCATGTGTGTGCCTATCAGAATTAATGTCACTAACCTCCATAGGTTCCTAGAATGATGCATGAATGCACAACCTTGTACCTTTCCAACCATAAGAAAAATATCACAAAACCATCAAATCACACAACAAGTGCATCACCCGATTGTGAAATAACATCAAATATAACTACACACAATGAGAACAACAATACCCACCCAGGCTAACTTGGTTTTTCCCCCATACATGGGTTAGATACTCCCAAGAACGAGCTCATTACTAAGGCCCAACACATTTCTAATCTCCTGTCTACCATTCCCAAATAGTAATAATTAGAAAATAACTCATCAGATACCACTTTGTAATGTTCCCGACCTAGGAGCCACTAATCTGGTGCCCTGATCTGGGTCACTACATGACCTAAAGCACGCCTCCCTATGTGTCAGAGGTTGTCGACTAGTAGAGAGGGTCTAATAGGTCATGTGGGGAGTCTATACCCCCATTACAAGAGTAATCCAAAACATATAATAATTTAAATAACGAAAAAAATAGGCAATTATCAACGAGCTGCATAAATAACCAATTCCTGAGACTGGGTACAACCATATAAAACGAGTAAAAATTTCATTCCATGCAACAGTGTCAAGTGAAACAAACCCCAAAAGAAATAAAAGAGCAGAATCCCCAGAATATTTGCAACTCCAAGTCAGTAACCTCACCCAGACATTTCCCATGTCCAACTCAACTCCCTAGAATAAGGCCCTTACCCTTGTCCTAACCTACAAGCATGAAATCTTCTCGGGTGCCCAATGGTAGCCTGATCATGGTGTGAGTATAACTTAGTAGGCCACCACAAATGGTTTCGAAAAAATATCCAACAAAGTAGATAGTGCATGAAATTGATAATAATGGAAAAATAAAGGTAAATATGTCAATAGGATATTCTAGACTATGTTCCTTAAACTATATTACCATTGACTTCAGGTTCACTACTTAATCATTTCAAGATTTAATCTACCCCTTTCATGAGTTCAATGGATTAGGAACATCCAATATTCTCAATATTATGGGAATAAAATAAATCCCTATCTCACTTCGCATCACATTATAGAAACCTCATAATCCTCACCTCAAAACCACAGTCCGGGTAGAATGAAACAGTTAGGGGAATGGAACTTCGTCCCCTTCACTAACCTGTGCATTTAGGGGAGGATATAGAACCATAGTCCAACTCAACCTGTGGGCGTACAACCTCAATTCAATACCCCACTCAATCAATCCATGAACACATTCTTATTTATCATTTACCAAAATTAACCATATCACAAAAAACATAACCAATATCATTTAAAAAATCACAACAATATCAAAAAATGGGAAATTAACACTTTTCCTGAATCCATTAACACGTTAATAATTCATATTACTTAACCCCTTTAACCTCATTCCCATTTTCAATGCCTATCTCACTAAGCATGTTCAAGTATAAGCTAATCCCCTATCATTTTCCCATTAATCCATTTAACCCTTTTTCATGCCAACCAAACAACCTCTTAGGAAATCACCCAACCTAAGTGTATTACTAAACACCAATTACAAATCATTCAATCCTATTAACATATTCCTCATGGGGTCCATGTTCTCACACAATAGTCGTACACTTAACTAAACTCTAAGTCCGGGGTATATTAGCACACTCTATGGGTGGCCCTAATTTAGTTGAGTCATCCTCCTTGCATCCCATGGGGATCAAGAGGGTTAAATTAACCATTTATACACCCAAAAAAATACATCATGTCAAATTCACCAAGAACTCATCAAAATAGGGCAAGAATAAAAAGCCTACATGCACAAATATACCTAAAATCCAAGGGATATAGCTCATAGACCACCTACCTTAAATCTGTTGATGAACGCCATCTCAATTGAAGCCTTAGATATCGATTCAACCAAACCATAACGATTTACCCTAAAACTCATCGAAAAATAAGGTTTTGAGAGATTTGTATGGAAATGGGAAAGGAATATAAACCCTAAACCCAAAAAAAAGAAAGAGGGAGATTAGCGTTACTCGGATATACAATCCACAACCAAAAGCTCTCCAAACGGCTCTAAGATGAGGGAGATTGATCCTTGGAAGATCTTGGGGCTTTTGGAGAGTCACTAGGTCTAGAGGAGGAAGAAAGGATGAAAATCCTAAGTGGTATAAAAAATCCCATAATGGAATTTTTGTAATTTTTTATAAGTTTCTAGGCCGCATGGTTTACCCACACGATTTCCCAAACTGTGCACAAACTGTGTGAAGGATACTTCCCACACTCCCTTCCTCTCACATACCTTTCTAGAACATGTGAAAACCGTGAAGATTTACAATGCCCACACAGTCTCCCCTCGCACAATTTTCCAAACTGTGCACAAACCATGCAGACTGTCCAGAACACACCCTTTCCCCTCTTTCATGTCCTGAACCCCGGGAACACCCCTAATCCTTCTTAAGGACTTGTGAAAACACTTAATTATTCCAAAGGAAGGAAATAAACTGAAACTTAAGCAAACAATGCCTCAAAAGAAATTTGGGATCTTATAGGTAATGCCCTTTGGGCCATGTTGTGGACCGGTATGGCTGTCAGGTCAGATTACATCCCGGGCTGGTTTATGACAAATG
Organism: Viscum album; assembly: GCA_963277665.1. Lineage (NCBI taxonomy): Eukaryota > Viridiplantae > Streptophyta > Magnoliopsida > Santalales > Viscaceae > Viscum > Viscum album. The sequence goes on from OY728120.1 coordinate 1,232,430,209, forward strand.
GTATCAAAGGAGTCCCTTGATATTTGGTGTTTCTAGTATATTTATATCAGGATTTTCGGTACTTTGTAGGTAGGTATGATATGGGAATCATGAAGCTTTACTAGTTATGAACCTCGAGTTACCAAGGGTAGTCCGAGATTTGAGTATTTTTCCTTTGTTTTGGATTGAGGGATGACAATGGAGGTGAACTGGTTCACGTTGTGATCTCACATGGAGTATTGACCCATGTGGAGTCTAATTACACGGTTCAAGGTCCTCTAAGTGTTATGGATTACTTGGGGCATGCCCCACTACTATGTTTCCTAGTTAGGCATAGACTCTAGTCCTCCTTCTAGTAGTCTAGTGGATGTTGAGTTTTCTTTTAGTTCTAATTAGTGTGAGTGGGATTTTTGAAATGAAAATGGTTTTTAAACTAGAAAAAAATTCCTTTCAAATGGTTTTGGATTTTTAAATTAGGTCTTAATGGATATTGTTGTGGTTTAAAAAATGATTTAATGTTTTTAATTCTAAGAAAATGGATTGGGTGGGACCCTTGGTGATTCTTATGAATGTTTTCACATGTGAAGGTATGTATGGAAAGTGTGTGTTGGAATGTGTAGATAGAAATGGATGAACATGTGTGTGATGGTTCATAAGATTCCACCGATGGGTGTTTGAAATCAAAGGCTTGGACTTGTTTTTCTAAAATGATTTTTGAAAGAGGAAAATGATTTCTGAAATTGGTTTTTGTTTTATAATGTGGGGTTTCTTTGTGAAAGGTGGGTCTTTTTTTTGAAAAGTATCTTTGAAATAAGGCGGTTTTGAAATTGAAATTAAATAATGATTTTTGATAAGTGAATTTTTGAGTTGTGTTTGTGGTGTTTGGCATGTGAGCCAGTTTTTTGGAATGAGATTGTATTTTGGTAATGATTTTATTGGATGTTAATTTTTAGCTCTGGATTTTGACGTTGGTTAGAATATGCCACCCATAAAATTCCCCAAAATTCTTATTGAGTCATTCATACTTTCTTGTTCTTATCGATTCTTTCATATTTTTTGTGATGATTGAGGACAATTAAAGGCAGTGGTGTGGCTTGAAGTGGTATACTTTGACTTCATATCATTGGTAACTCCTGAGGTCATTGGAGTTCACATTGTTTTGGGGGGGTTAGGGTCTAGATTTGGACTAATGTAAGTTTCTATCCCCACAATTGAAGCCAGTTTGGATGATGTGGGAAGTGTTTGAGTCCATCCATGTCTGTTGGTTCATACCTAAGGAGGTGAAGACAAAAATAAGGGAAGAGTTCATGAGTATTCAACAAGGATGGTGGATGGTGAAGACTTGTGTTGAACACTTCAAGGAGTTGATTTCCTTTTCTCCAGAAGTAGTTGGTTTCTGAAGCATAGATGGTTGGAAATCCAATGCCTCTCTTTGTTCATAATGGTTCCCTATCTGGAGAGGAGTGGATGTTGAAGGAGCTTGTCTCTAAGAAACCATGTTCATTATATCTATATCCTAGTTTGTCAAAATTCTTTTTGTGTTACCATCAGTGTGACTATTCTAGGCATTTGAAGCCATCATGTCACATTCCTTCGAACATGTGCAATCAATATGGTTGTTTGGGTCATATGTAGATGTTTTGTAGGAATCATTGTTCGAAGAAGGAGATTGTGACTAGAGGATGATTGTACCTTCCTGTGAGGCAGGAGATGCTTCAGCCATTAGAGCTCTAATCACAAGTCTATAAGTGAAGTTTGTGCATAGTTAAAGATTTTTTGGGGTATGTGAAAGCTTGGCCCAGTTTGTTCCATGTGTTGGGATGAAAGAATTGAAGTTTCCTTGTGGTATTCTTTATTGTTGATATAAGTTTATCATTTAATTTTAAGATTATTACGGACTTTTTTATCATAATATGAGTAATTTTATTCATATTAACATGGTTTTTAGAACCACTGGTTTCTCCTTACGTGATTTTGACCCTTGTGTCGGTTGGTTTTAGTTTTACTTGTGCTCATTTGGATATGTTTAAGTTTTGTAGAATTAATGGATGGTGTGTTTGGTTTTGGTTTGAGTTATTTTCATGAGTTTCCTCCAATGTTGGGGGTTCATCTAATGAGGGAAATTTATTTCTCTAGTGGCAATGTTGTTTCTCTCATTATAATAAAGTTGGATGTGTTCGTATTGGGAGTTCCCTAGTTTTTTATGGTGGTGAGGGTATTTTTTGGATTCTGATGTTTTCATTCTAGTTGTTTTCTTGTAGTGGGGATAACCCTCTTGTGTTCCCCCCTCATTATTGTGATTTGGTTTCATCTTGATCGGTCAGGTGCGACTTGTGGAGGAAATAGTCACCATGAGGTTCATGGTTTCTCTTACTTTGATCGGGCATGGATTTGATTTTTGGTTAACCTTTATATGGGTGAATTTATACGGGCATAAAGTATGTATAGTGGGGAGAATTGTCACACCCCAAACCATGATTTTCATTTTTTTTTATTTATCAATGTTCAATATTTTAGTTGGGATTTGACTTGATTGTCCAACAAAGCTATTTGTGTTTTGGTGGTTTCGGTTTTATTCTAACCCTATTCATGGTTATAGTGAATATTATTAGGATAAATTTACATCAAGAAGATCTTGTAACACCCACGGTGTCACTATATTGGGATTAAATCATTCAAGGATCCTTTGGTGGATTTCTCTAGTGTTCAGGGTGTCATCTAAGGGTTTATGGCCAATTTTTCAGTTCACATGGTTTGATCATGGATTTCCCAAACTGTGTAACTTAAAGCTGCAAAGTTGCAGAAGTTTTCTAGTAGTATTCACAACATTTGCGCATGGCTTACATAACTGTGTAGAAAAACTGTTCATCCCATTATTTTCTTAATAACTTTTAATATAAAAATATGATTTGAGTGATTACACCTCCCATTTGAAGCCCTAGGTCTTGGTTATCGACCAGAGGGTCCTCCCTTCGTTCTCCATCATTTTGAACCAATTTCTGGGTGGTTTCTCATCAAAGGTTATTAATTATTCATGAAATCCTTCCTTTCCTTCTTCCCCTCTCTTACCTCTCTTTATTTCTTGGTTTATCTTCGTGGGGTTTCACCTTAGACAAACCCAAGAATCTAGGTTTGATGTATGAGTAGTTTTCTTGGTTTTTAGGGTGTGTGAATTGGATCTTGGGTTGTATTCTTACTCCTTCTAAAGTCTCATCGCATTCACACACTATTGAGGTAGGTGTTTCCTATCTTTTCCTTTTCGTCACAATCCATGGAGACTTGTACATTTTCAAATAATTTTACAATGTTTTTTTCATCTCTATAATACCTATGTATAAACTAAATTGGGGATTTCTTATTGACAAAATTTATTAAAAATAGGTTTTGAAAGAGATTTTTGTGCGATGCCAAATTTTATGACACCTACGGTATTTGTTGAAATTCCACTGTTCTTTGGGGTGAAATTTTAAGTTTTTGAGAAATGGTTTTCCTTAATTATGTTGTGATGGTATTGTTGGATTGGGAATTTGGTTTTGGGGGTATAATTTTGATAATGTGATAGCATGATAATTTTGTTGAAATGTCTTGGAATGGGTTTTATGGTTTTTGAAGGGATTGTTTGTGTTATTTAAAGAATGTAAGTTGTGGGAATTATTTGAAAGAAAATTGAAATTTTTTAAAAAAAAATTTGAGTGTTCTATTAACTTTAGAGTGTTATATTGGATTTTAGGACATCCATGGGTGAACTAGGTGCATACATGGATGTGCATTCAAATGAATATGGCACTCTAAATTCTTTTTCTTAATGGTTTCTTATTTTATCATCCTTCCCTTTTTCTTAAAACGGTCTCATTTACTTTCAAATGGTAAAGTGTTGCCTCAATTATTTTGGAAAAAAAATGTTTTGAATTTTTTCCTCAAGGTTTGGCCCATTTGGTCATGAAACATGTTTCGATGTGATTTTGAAAATCGTAAAGACTTGTTTGGTAGTTGTGAAGTGTTTGGGTGCGTGTTTGGAACTTAAGATCATTTTCGGTAATGTAAATATAAAAAGCGGTGTTTGTATGGTGGTTTGGATAAATTCATTTCGTTATGTTAATCAAAAGGCCCATTTGTAACTTCAAACTCAAAAGTGATGTTTGTATTGATTCATAGAAAGGTATGTGGTTTGGCAAATGGGTGTGCCTATTTGCCAACTTAAAGCATTTTATGAAATGGTTAGAATGTGTATATGGTGTAGTGGCACAGTTGGAACCCTAATGAAGTGACATGTTTGGATATATATTAATATATATAAATGGGGAAACTCTACAGGATGGATTTACCATTATGGGTTATTGTATATTGGTGTCCGTGTTTGGGGTAGGCAATTGCGGTGATAGCAGGTAAGATGAGCCACACATGTGTTTACCTCATACTTACATATTTTTACTACCACCATGGGTTATTGGGAATCCTTTATATGATTGAGTTATGGATTCTTTCTAGTCCGGATTAGATAGGTTGGTACCCTCTTCGAGTTTTTGATGATCGAGGAGGTTCATGCCACTAGTGAGTCCATGTTAGGGAATATAGTTGTTCATTGACTTAGGGGCTTCACTAAACATCGATAGGTGGTTCACTACCACAAAACTGGGCAAGGCATGCGCCTGCCTTTATGAGCGCTAACGGAAAAGCACTGATAAAGGTCCACTTTATCAGCACTTTTTTAGCGCTGATAAAGGCTGTATTTATCAGCGCTTTTCATTTTAGCGCTGATAAATACACCCTTTATCAGTGCTTTTTACTAGCGCTCATAAAGGGTCCCGCGGATTTATTAAAAACCCGCGGGTCCTCTTCCTCCTCCCCACACACAATCAAGCTCTCGCGGAAGCCCTCGTCTGCGCCGCTGCCGCCGCCTCCTTCTCCTCTGCCGCGGCCACTGAAACCCCTCCCCCTTCTCTCCTTCTCTCTCCCTGTGGCCCCCCCTCCTCTGCGTAGCAGCCCAGCCGAATCGCTCCCCCTCCGGCGCACTGCCCTTCCGGCGCGCTCCCCCTCCGGCACCGCTCCCCCTGCGGTGTCACTCCCTCGCGCGACCTCCGTACCCCACTGCTCCCGCATCCCCTTCACCGCGTCGTCGGTCCCTGCGCGACTCCCTCGGCGATCACGGTGCCCTCTGTCGCTCCCCGGCCCAGCAGACGCCCTCCCAGCTTGTTCCCTCAATCGCGCGACGCCGCCTGCGTCACTGCCCTCCCACCGGATTCCGGCTGCCGCACCTCCTCCTTCTCCCTACATAGCCCGACTGCCACCCTTGTCGGTGCTGCGCTTGCCGGCGCCGCCCCTGCCGGTGTCGCGCCGCCCTTTCGAGCATAATCCCAGACTTTCCACACCCTGTTGGCATCGTTTCGGCTTTTGTGCGCCCTGTTGGTACCGTTCTGGCCAGCGCGCGGCCTGCAGGTGTCGTTCGGGCCAGCCCACGCCTTGTCGGCATTGTCCGGGCCTCCCGTTGCGAGTCCCGCAGCCCCGGTGAACCCCGCCCATACCCTGCTGGTTGAGAATACCTCTGTGCCGAGGTGAGGTTTGCATTTTTTTTTTGTATAATTTTAGGTCAATATTTTATTCTGTTTCTGAGTCCCTAGTTTACGTCTTCTTGCATCTGCGCCAATATTCTTGTTTATGTGCCAATATTTCTTATTAAATTAATTTGGAACAAATGTGTATTGTTTTTCAAGATGCGAAATTAGTTTTGATTTGGTTATTTGGGCGTTTGATTTGTTAGTGTTATGTTTAGGTGATGTTAGTGTACGTTTTCTTTTTGAAAACTCGCTTTGGGCTATTTATCAGCATCGATAGTTTGTGCAGTTGTGTTTTTGAAAGTGTCGTGGTGCAGTTGACTTTTTGTTAGTGTCAAAAGCGTGTTTAGTCTTAAAATTGGTTTTGTAAATAATGTCGATGGCGCAAGTGATGTTTTGAAAATTTATCGAGGTGGTTCTTTCACGTTGTTGCTTGTTTGGGTTGTTTTAAGGCTTTGTTAGTGTAATTTCAGTTTTTGTATGTTTGTTGCAGCGTGTTTGCGAGATAACCTCGCGATATTGTGGTCGTCGAAGCTCTCGCGGAAGCCCTCGTCTGCGCCGCTGCCGCCGCCTCCTTCTCCTCCACCACGGCCGCCGCCTCCTCCTCTGCTCCTCCCTCTCCTCCTCCTCCTCCGTCGGTGCCTCCGCGGCCTCCTCCTCCTCCGCGGCCTCCTCCTCCTCCATTGTGCGGTATGCTATGCCTGTAATTTGCTTTGTTTTTTGTTTTTGTTCTATATTTAAACTATCATGATTTGTGTGAATCAATTTTATTTGAAGTGGGGGGGTGCAGGTGTTGCGGGTGTAGTGGGTGGGGGGGTGTTTAGGTGGGGGTGTTTAGGTGGGGGAGATGTTTAGTGGGTGAACATTTAGGTGGGGCGTATAATGGGGGGTCCAAATACCGTATCTTACTCATCCTAAAAGGTGCGATCTTTTTCAATACCATTTTATTTCACTGTCCATAAAACATAGCATTCGCCCGTTTTTTCTTTTCCCATCCAACACTATCATATCCAGTACCATTACCTATAAAATAACACATTATGCATGCATTCTTAAAAATATAATAAGCGAGTATTAAAACTCAGCCGTCTCCTCCTCTGCTCCTGCTCCTCCTCCTCCTCCTCCACCGGCCTCATCCTCCTCCTCCTCCGCTGCCTCCGCCGATGCCTCCACCTCCACCGCCGGTGCCTCCGCAGCCTCCCCCTCCTCCGCCGGTGCCTCCGTGGCCTCCTCCTCCTCCGCCATCACGCCGCGGTCAAGTTGCAGTCACACCGCGGTCACGCAGCGGTCACGCCGCGGTCACGCCGCGGTCACGCCAGTGCCTCCGCGGCCGCCGCCTCCTCCTCCTCCGCCGCGGCCGCCTCCTCCTCCTCTGCTCCTGCTCCTCCTCCTCCTCCTCCACCGACCTCATCCTCCTCCTCCTCCGCTGCCTCCGCTGCCTCCGCCCTGCCTCTGCGTTGCCGTCGATGCCTCCTCCTCCACCGCGGCCTCCTCCTCCTCCTCCGCTGCCTCCGCTGCCTCCTCCTCTTCTGCCGCGGCCTCCACCTCCTCCTCTTCTCCTACTCCTCCTCCCCTCCACCGGCCTCATCCTCCTCCTCCTCCGCTGCCTTCGCTGCCTCCGCCCTGCCTCCGCCCTGCCTATGCCCTGCCTCCGCCCTGCCTCCGCGCTGCCGCCGGTGCCTCCGGTGCCTCCTCCTCCACCGCGGCCTCCTCCTCCTCCGCCGATGCCTCCTCCTCCTCCGCCGGTGCCGCCAGTGCCTCCACGTCTCCTACTCCTCCGTGCGCTGCAGTCACGCCGCGGTCACGCCTCGGTCACGCCGCGGTCACGCCGGTGCCTCCGCAGCCGCCGCCTCCTCCTCTGATCCTGCTCCTCCTCCTCCTCCTCCACCGGCCTCATCCTCCTCCTCCTCCGCTGCCTCCGCTGCCTCCGCCCTGCCTCCGCCCTGCCTCTGCGCTGCCGCCAGTGCCTCTTCCTCCACCGTGGCCTCCTCCTCCTCCGTCGATGCCTCCTCCTCCTCCGCCGGTGCCCCTGGTGCCTCCGCGGCCGCCTCCTCCTCTGCGGTCATGCCGCGGTCACGCCGCGGTCACGCTGTGGTCACGCCGCGGTCACGCCGGTGCCTCTGCGGCCACCGCCTCCTCCTCTGTTCCTACTCCTCCTCCCCTCCACCAGCCTCATCCTCCTCCTCCTCCGCTGCCTTCGCTGCCTCCGCCCTACCTCCGCCCTGCCTACGCGCTGCCGCCGGTGCCTCCGGTGCCTCCTCCTCCACCGCGGCCTCCTCCTCCTCCGTCGATGCCTCCTCCTCCTCCGCTAGTGCCGCCAGTGCCTCCATGTCTCCTCCTCCTCCGCGCGCTGCGGTCGCGCTACGGTCACGCCGCGGTCACGCCGTGGTCACGCCACGGTCACGCCGCGGTCACGTCGGTGCCTCCTCTTCCACCGCGGTGCCTCCTCCTCCACCGCGGCCTCCTCCTCCTCCACCGCGGCCTCCTCCTCCTCCACCACGGCCTCCTCCTCCTCCTTCGCTGCCTCCGCTGCCTCCTCCTCTGCCGCGGCCGCCGCCTCCTCCTCTTCTCCTGCTCCTCCTTCCCTGCACCGGCCTCATCCTCCTCCTCCTCCGCTGCCTCTGCCTCCTCCTCCTCCTCTGCTCCTCCTTCTCCTCCTCCTCCTCCTCCTCCTCCTCCTTCTCCTCCACCGCAGCCTCGTCCTCCTCCTCCTCCACCGGCGCTTCCTCCTCCTCCTCCTAGTCTGCTGCCTCATCCTCCTCCTCCACCGGCACATCCTCCTCCTCCTCCTCTGCCTACTTTGCTGCCTCCTCCTCCACCGCGGTTTGAGAGGTGCCTCAAGTGATTTCACCATCTTCCTTACCATTTTATTTTTTATATTTAGTTTCTATTGATTTTTGATTTATCTAGATTAGGTTTTATGGGTGATTCAACTGGCGCACGGTGGTATCATATTGATGTGAGGCTTGGGGATTGTAGTGGTTCCCAATATATTTTTTATTTTGGTATTTATTTATTCCTTTATTTCCTTGAAGTGTCTTGTTTTTTATCTAAATTATACTCATATTCCTTATCCTTTAACCTATATACTTATCCTATGGATTTTAAATAGGATGAATATAAATAAAGAATGGATGAATGTCAATCGGTTGACAAAATAGTATGAAGAAGGCGTGAAAGAATTTATCAAGTTTGCAATAGATCATGCATGTGACTCTTCTCAAATCCTTTGTCTGTGTTTACGCTGTTGTTATTCAAAACAAATTAGTCCAGATGAGTTGGAAGAACACTTGATCTGTCACGGAATAGATCAAAGTTATACATGTTGGAATAAACACGGGGAAACAACGAATGTAGGTAGTGACTGGGGTGACACTGCATTTTATGGATCATCTGATATGATTACAAACATGAACAACGAAGATGACCGTATGGAGGATGTGATTACAGACGTGAATGATGATGAAGATCTTATTGAGAAAATGAAAAGGACCTTCGAAGATGAACTTCGTGATTGCCCAAAATTGTTTGAGAAGTTAAAAAGTTGTGCAAAGAAGCCATTGTATGCTGGTTGCACTAAATATACAGCATTGTCAGCCGTACTGAATCTGTATAATTTGAAATCAGATAACGGGTGGAGTGAAGACAGTTTTACGAAACTACTTTCCCTCTTGAATGACATGCTCCCAGAAGACAATGAGATCCCGAGCCGAACATACGATGCCAAACGAATGCTACGCTCTATGGGTATGATCTCTAAAAGAATAAACGCCTGCCCGAATGGCTGTATACTGTTTCTCAAGGACCACAAATCACTTAAAGAATGCCCAAAGTGTGGTGCTTCTAGATACAAGAAAGATGAATCCAGTACTACTAAAGGTGTATGGTACTTTCCAATCATTCCAAGGTTTAGACGCCTATATGGAAGTGAGGAGACTGCAGAACAATTAACATGGAATGCAGATACAAGAATTAAAGATGGGATACTACGTCACCCGGCAGACTCTCCTCAGTGGAAGAGAATCGATCATGAGTATCCTGAATTTGGAAACGAGTCGAGAAACCTTCGTCTTGCGTTATCTACAGATGGAGTGAATCCTTTTGGTTTTCAAAGCAGCAGTTACAGTACATGGCCGGTTATGTTGATAAATTATAACTTACCACCGTGGTTATGCATGAAACGAAAATACATCATGTTATCTATGCTTATATCAGGACCAAAATAACCGGGTAATGATATTGATGTTTATTTAGCTCCATTGATCGAAGATTTGAAATTATTGTGGGATTCAGGTGTTACATTGTATGATGCTTACAGAAAGGAAGATTTCACTTTGAGAGTCATGTTGTATGGGACGATAAATGACTTCCCAGCGTATGGAAATTTGTCAGGATATAGCATTAAAGGAACTCAAGGCTGTCCCGTTTGCGAAGAAGGTACACAATCAATTAGGTTGAAACATTCATTGAAAACCGTGTTTCTAGGACATCGCAAATTTCTACCGCGACGACATAAGTACCGTTCTTGGAAGACATCATTCGATGGAAGTTCAGAAGAACGTACAACACCGTCTCCACTAATAGGTGATCAATTGTTTGAGAAAGTTAAAAATTTGGACACTACTTTTGGTAAACCGGCTTCGAAAAACCTTACGAAAATTGGTTGGAAAAAGAGATCAATTTTTTTTGAATTACAATACTGGAATTGTCTGTATGTAAGACATTTTATTGATGTTATGCATGTAGAAAAAAATGTATTTGACAGTGTTATCAGCACGTTGCTAAATACATATGGCAAAACAAAAGATGGAATTAAGGATAGGTTGGACATGGTTGAGATGGGAATACGAGAAGAGTTGGCACCAGTAAAGGGTGAAAAACGAACATTTCTTTTTCCCGCTGCTTACACTCTTTCTAGGCAGGAGAGATATCAGTTTTGCAACTTCTTGAATGACGTAAAAGTTCCAGAGGGGTATTCTTCAAATATCAGTAACCTTGTGTCAATGAGCGACTTGAAGTTAAAAGGTCTGAAATCACATGACTGTCATGTTTTGATGCAAAATCTCATTCCAATTGCTTTACGTTGCATTTTTCCCAAGAATGTCCACCATACATTAACGAAACTGTGTTTCTTCTTCAAAGCTATATGCAGCAAAGTTATAGACCCGGCGAAATTGCCAGCTATGGAAAAAGAAATTGTCGTCATATTATGTGAATTAGAAATGTTCTTCCCGCCTTAATTTTTTGATATGATGGTTCATTTGATGGTCCACTTGGTGAGAGAGATTCGACTATGTGGTCCTATACATTACAGATGGATGTACCCCATTGGACGGTATATGAAGATTTTGAAAGGGTATGTCAAAAATCGAAGTCGGCCAGAGGGTTGTATTGCAGAGAGATATATTTTTGAGGAAGAAAGGTTGTCACAATCAATATTAGAGGGTGAAGGAATTTCTGGAAGAAAGGTTGTCACAATCAATATTACAGATCGGGAGCAGGCCCACCTTTATGTTTTGCATAACAGTTTGGACGTTGACCCATATGTTGAAATCCACAAAGAAATTCTTAGGCAATTGAATCCATCAAGGGCTGAAAAATGGATATCAAATACACATAATCGACAGTTTATAGGATGGTTTCGAGATCATATTTTTAAGAAGTCAGATGAAAATCCAAATTCTATTTCGGAACGACTTCGATGGCTAGCCGGAGGACCAAGTGTGTATGCATTATCTTACAATGCTTATGTAGTTAATGGTTATACATTTTATACTAATGAACATGATGAAGACAGTACCATGCAGAATAGTGGGGTTACACTTGTGGCTGAAGCGATGCATGATTCCGGTGCTAAGGACAGAAATCCAATTTATGCGAATATGTCATACTTTGGAATCATCAAACAAATATGGGAGTTGGATTATACGGAATTTCAAGTTCTGATATTTCAATAGAAGTGGGTTGATAACAGGAGTGCTGTTAAAATAGATGATTTGGGAATTGTGAAAGTTGATTTCAGTAAGGAAGGGGAGAAAGACGAACCATTTATAATGGCATCACAGGCAGTGCAAGTATTTTATGTTCCCGATCCCGCAAACTGAAACTGGTCAATTGTTCTGTTATCGACCAAAACAGTTGAAGGGTCAGATGAAAATTCAACAGAAGATGATCCTTTCATTGGGATTTCGCAATCATTTCGCAGTGGTCTCAATGTAGATGACGTTTTGTATGTTAGAGGAGACCACAATGAAGGGATATGGATAGTTGATAGAGGGGTCAAATCCCTTCAGCCTTTAAAAAAAAGTGAGTTCAATAATTAGGTTATTGATTTTTATTGTAATATAGATTGTGTTACATTATGTTATTATCTGTTCGCTGTTGCTTTTATGTGATTTAACTTAAATTTTAAACCAGTTCTGCAGATAATGACTTCTTCACCTGCTGATGCACCCAATCCCGAGACACAACACGTCTCTCAACCTGTTGCAGATGGTCCCATTGCTGAGAGACAACAGGTCTCTCAACCTGTTGCAGCTGGTCCCACTGCTGACGTACAACAGGTCTCTCAACCTGTTGCAGCTGGTCCCATTGCTGAGAGACAACAGGTCTCTCAACCTGTTGCAGCTGGTCCCACTGCTGACGTACAACAGGTCTCTCAACCAATTGCAGCTGGTGTCAGTGCCGAAGCTAGTGTTTCGGAGAAACATAATGATGATGCAGAAACTGAGGAAATGGTAGGCGATGAAACCCCAGCGACACAAAAAAAATTGGTGCGCCGTAGTTTGACAGTTTTAGAAAAAATCCTTAAGGAAAAAGCAAAAGGCATCAAATTTGAGGTGGGATGGAATAAGCTAGGCCAGCATGTAAACCCCAACAAAGCCATGTTTAGTAGCTACATTGGAATCGTCACTCAACAACGCGTGCCGATTGACGTAGAGTTGTGGCACCATGTTGTCAGCAGGTTGAAAACATTAATGTGGGAAGAGATTACGGTAACATTACGATATCATCTATTTAATATATTAAAATAAAATAAAATATTGAAATATTGACTAACCCTTCATCATCTCTTGCAGAGTGCATTTATAGTAGATGTTTCCCACAAAGAATATGTTTTCAGGTTGGCAGGAAGGATTCATAGAGGCTTTCACACCATTTTAACGAAAAATCATCTGAAAGATGCCGAAGGGAAAATCAAGCCTCACCCACCTCCTCTTTATGCACACTTGATATCCCAAGGAACGTGGGATGCATTTTGCAACCATCGTGCGGAAAAGAATTTTCAGGTACATTGTGTTTGGTTACACGTTGTGTAACGTTGCTTGTATTCATCACATTGATTGATAGGTTTTTATTTATGAAACAGCAACTGAGTGCTGGAAATAAAGAACGGGCAGAAAAACCAGCGTACCCCTACCGTAAAGCAAGGTTGGGGTACGCTTCAATTGAAAAACAATTGGTATGTATTTTAAAAGTACTGTAATAATTTTATGTGACATAAAACAACACTGTAACCATGTTTCACTGTTTATAAGCAGATTGATGAAGCAAAATCTCAAGTCACTTCCATTCCACGCCATGTGCTATGGAAGGAGGCTCGTGTTAATAAAGAGGGGAAACTGATAGATGAAAACACACAAAAAGTGTGGAAACATGTGTAAGTATGACATAATATAAACTTGTTTTTCTTTAAATCACTATTACATAACGATGCTTACTTATTTTTTCATATTTTCTATTTGACATAGTCACAGGAAACATCAACACCCGCACCGGATGCAGACATACTTTCAACGGCCTTGAAACAGCCAGAACAGTATGGCCGCATCAGAGGTGTGGGTTTTTGGGTGTCACCCAAGACATATTTTAAGAAAAAAAACAAGAGGATGAAGAAACTAAAGAATTGCATGTAATGAGAGATAGAGTAGCTACCCTTGAAGAACTAATCCAAACTCAAGGAGAGATGCTAAAGAGTTTGATGGAGGAGAGGCGAAGAGAACAAACAACTCAAGAACAACCCCCGCGAGAAGATCCACCCCTCACCAGCTTTGAGGCGATCCATTCCCCTCAAAGACCTGACTTAACTGAGGTAATCAATGTTATAATATTCGTTTTTGTGAGATGTGAATCACATAGACACTGATACCTTTCATTTAATGATATTATGCAGGGTGAAAATGACTGTGATTTATATCTGTCAACTCCCACCCATCGCCTTGTAGTGAGGGCTACGGTGTTCAATATGCAGAATGACACGCTACACTCCAGACCACTTCCAACCGGTCATGTCAAAGTGTCGATTAACGTAGCTAATGAGCCGAGCGCCGAGCTACCCGTGCCAAATGATGATGACGATATTCATACGGTGGAAAAAGCTATTGTAACATTCGTTGCATGGCCGTCGAATCTTGTAAAAAAACACGTCGAGCAGGAGGTATTCATTTCCAGTTCATTTTTCAAGCAGAACCTTTAACATTAAATTAGAAAATGGCTGAACCGATGAATTTTATTACAGAAGGATAAAATGGAGAAGCTAAAACGAAAGAGCGGCTCCAAGATTAGATCAACTAACCGATCAAAACGATTTACTGAGAGCACGTTCACCCCGCCCGTTCTATATCCACATTTAATATCATTGCAAGATCATGTGGATACGAAAATGAAAGACGGAAAGAATCATACAATTGTTTGTGAAAAAGATATGTACGGAGAGGAAACAATGTATTTCGTTATTGAAGATGTTGTTTCTGAGATCATCACATACGACTGGCTAGGCGCCTCAGTTATAAATGTATACATGAGGTATGTTTTCATGATTTGATTTTACAGAAGCTGATATACTTTGATAATTATGGATAAATACATCTCATATTTTTCACAGGCGTATATATGAAAAACAGTTGAAGGGATTTTCCCATGAATACAAATTTGGACTCGTTTGTCCTCACACCATTTCTACACAACGAACAGAAATAGATTCTAATTTTCAGGCTGAATTGATGTCAAATCTGCTCAGAACGTTTCAAAGAAGAATTACGACTGACAGGCTCTTTTTAATACCAACGATGCAAGGGTAAAACTATACATTTTAATCATATCAATTATATTTTCATTTTTATCAGTACTAATTTCTTTTTGTGTTTTTAGGGAACATTGGATGCTCATTGCAGTCAATTTGGATACTCCAAAGATTTATTTTCTGGATTCACTGCATGGATATCCAACTAACCGGCCACACATGATGGCGATTTTCAATTTGTAATACACTAGATCCAACATTTTAGAACTAAATATCTAGTTATATAATTTATATTATCTTTTAATGAGGATTTTGTTATGATAGGGCGGTGTATGAATATCGTCTAAAGGCTGGAATGAATCAAGGGCGTAAGGATGACAATGCCCACAAGATCTACAAATGGAGAAGTATCTGGGTATATATAATTATATTTCACTATCCAAATACATATCAAAACAAATTACTTATTTTTCTCGATGTTTCTGCAGTGTCCGAAACAAACAAATGACAAGGACTGCGGTTATTATGTTTGTAAATTTATGAAAGAGATTCTATTTCATGGACAAACTAGCATCCCTGAAGAGGTATTTTTGAAAATAATTACTGATTTATTTAAAATAATTATTAATCCCTTGTGTATTTATATTTTTTCAGTACTACTATGACTGTCGCAAAAACTCCTATTCAGAAGATGATATAAATTTCTTTAGAAACGAATGGGCAGCGTACCTGATCGAAGAATGTAAACAAATAGGACAATGAAGGTGAATTCCTAATACTTATGTTATATTTATATGGTCATTTATATCTCCCTTTACACTTATTGAGAATCTATGATCTCCCTTTCTTATGTTTCATATCCTTAGATTAGTGAATTCCTACTACTTAGTTTGAAAATGAGATAAACTTTGGAAAACAACACCAATGACATATGCCAAACCAAGCAAATGCGTTCGGATTGTTTTGATACTTTAGGACAACTATCCACGAGTCATTTGTGATGTGTACGAATCGACCTCACCTCAATCCGACGCACGGTGTGACCGGTATGCCTAAAATTGTCTGATATCAGTTTGAAAATGACATGAACTTTGGAAAACAACACCAATGACATACGCCAAACTGAGAAAACGCGTACGGATTGTATTGATACATTAGGAAAACGATTCACGAGTCATTTTTGACGTGTACTAATTGACCGCACCTCAATCCGATGCACGGTGTGACCGGTATGGCTAAAAGTGTCTGATATCAGTTTGAAAATGAGATAAACTTTGGAAAACAACACCAATGACATACGCCAAACCGAGTAAACGCCTTTGGATTGTTTTGATACTTTAGGAAAACGATCCACGAGTCATTTTTGACGCGTACGAATCGACCGCACCTCAATCCGACGCACGGTGTGACCGGTATGGCTAAAAGTGTCTGATATCAGTTTGAAAATGACATGAACTTTGGAAAACAACACCAATGACATACGCCAAACCGAGAAAACGCATTCGGATTGTTTTGATACTTTAGTACAACGATCCACGAGTCATTTTTGACGGGTATGAATCGACCGCACCTCAATCCGACGCACGGTGTGACCGGTATGGCTAAAAGTGTCTGATATCAGTTTCAAATTGAGATAAACTTTGGAAAACAACACTAATGACATACGCCAAACCGAGCAAACGCCTTCGTATTGTTTTGATACTTTAGGAAAATGATCCACGAGTCATTTGTGACGCGTATGAATCGACCGCACCTCAATCCGACGCACGGTGTGACCGGTATGGCTAAAATTTTCTGATATCAGTTTCAAATTGAGATAAACTTTGGAAAACAACACCAATGACATACGCCAAACTGAGCAAACGCCTTAGGATTGTTTTGATAGTTTAGGAAAACGATCCACGAGTCATTTTTGACATGTACGAATCGACCGCACCTCAATCTGACGCACGGTGTGACCGGTATGGCTAAAATTGTCTGATATCAGTTTGAAAATGACATGAACTTTGGAAAACAACACCAATGACATACGCCAAACTGAGCAAACGCCTTTGGATTGTTTTGATACTTTAGGAAAACGATCCACGAGTCATTTGTGATGTGTACAAATTGACCGTATCTCAATCCGACGCACGGTGTGACCGGTATGGCTAAAAGTGTCTGATATCAGTTTGAAAATGAGATAAACTTTGGAAAACAACACCAATGACATACACCAAACCGAGAAAACGCCTTTGGATTGTTTTGATACTTTAGTAAAATGATCCACGAGTCATTTGTGACGCGTACGAATCGACCGCACCTCAATCCGACGCACGGTGTGACCGGTATGGCTAAAAGTGTCTGATATCAGTTTCAAATTGAGATAAACTTTGGAAAACAACACCAATGACATACGCCAAACCGAGCAAACGCCTTAGGATTGTTTTGATACTTTATGACAACGATCCACGATTCATTTTTGACGCGTACGAATCGACCGCACCTCAATCCGACGCACAGTGTGACCGGTATGGCTAAAATTGTCTGATATCAGTTTGAAAATGACATGAACTTTGGAAAACAACACCAATGACATACGCCAAACCGAGAAAACGCGTTCGGATTGTTTTGATACTTTAGGAAAACGATCCACGAGTCATTTTTGATGCGTACGAATCGACCGCACCTCAATCTGACGCACGGTGTGACCGGTATGGCTAAAATTTTCTGATATCAGTTTGAAAATGACATAAACTTTGGAAAACAACACCAATGACATACGCCAAACTGAGAAAACGTGTTCGGATTGTTTTGATAATTTAGGAAAACGATCCACGAGTCATTTGTGATGCTTACGAATCAACCGCACCTCAATCCGACGCACGGTGTGACCGGTATGGCTAAAAGTGTCTGATATCAGTTTGAAAACGTGTTCGGATTGTTTTGATACTTTAGTAAAAATATTGATTTTTGTTTTTTTTTTGTTTTATGACTTAATAAATATGTAATCATGATATAATAATTGATAAACTAAATCAAAAACAAAAAATATATTATTTTATTAATATTATGTATTTTAATGTATTAAAATAAATTTCCAAACCTATAAATGACTTTCCAAATTCTAAAATGGAAATTAAGATTTTTTAAAATATATTTTTTGGAAAATTTACTTTTCCATGGCTAAAATAATATTAAAAATGGATTTTTATTATAATGAATTAAAATATTATAAAACATGATTTAAGTTTCTAAAACAATAAGAAAAAACCATGGGTTAGGCAATAGTTTTTTATTTTCCACAACCTAGAATCCCAAGACCTGTATTTAGAAATTATTTAACAATTCATCCTCTTTTACTATATATTCCCACCCATCCCACCATTTCCCTCCACTAAAAATACCTTAATACTAAAATTATACTCATTTTACCTCTCTAAATTCTTTATTATCTATCTCCATGGTCAAATACTTTCCCTCTCCAAGCAATAGAAAATTACTTCTCGTGGTAAGGTAACTCTCCTCTATTTCTTTTCTATTCAAGTACTTATTTTTTGGTATTTCTTATAAATGTCAAATTACATTCTTTTCATGCAATTTTTGTTATCCCATTACTAAAAAATATATAGTTTTATCAATAGGATACCTTTTTTCTATAACATTATCAGTTTGTAATGTTCTAAAAACCCCCTTTTTGTATTAATTTATAAGTTATTTTTATATAATTTTAAAAAATCAAGTTTATTTTTACCCTAACAGGAGGCATAGGGATTATATAAAGGAAAAATGTCTTCTACCCTTACAAAAGATATTTTTTTGTAGTTTCATAAGGGTAACTACTAAATTATATTATTATTTTTTTAGGGTAAACCAGATAATGTGAAGGGTGCGGGGGTTTTCTAACTATTACGTAAGGGTAACACCCTTTTTATATAAGAAATTTAAGGGTAGATCCCTTTTAATATGGGTTGTGTAAAGTTATCCCTAAGTTTCTATGCACTATATAAGGGTAGTTCCTCGCTATTAAAGGGAAATCTACCACTATGTGAGGGTATAATTAATTTCATATAAATTGTGTAAGGGAAACTTAGGCATCATGTAAAGATAAGGTGAGTTGTGTAAGGGTACCTTAGATGTTGTGTAAGGGAGCCTAGGAACTGTGTAAGGGTAATCTCATGTTTCCAAAGGTTACATAAGGGTAACCTATACTATACATAAAGGTAATTACCTATTTTTAAACACTACATAAGGGTGAGTTTTACTTGTATAAAGATAAAACCCTTTTTCTATATGCTATATAAGGGTAGTTCCTTCATTTTGTAACGGTAAATTCTGAATTATAAATGTTGCATAAGGGTACTTCGGATCTATGTAAAGGTAATATTAGGTTCATTAATTGCACAAGGGTAAAGTATGGTCCCTTATGTGAAACTTATCATCTATTTAAGGGTAAACCATGTTTCCCTTATGCATCACCCTTTTTAGGAAAAATACATTAAACCCCTTTTTTTAATTATTCTTCCCCATATCGAGCCTATAACCAATTTTAATTATTTTAAAAGACTAAAATTTTGGGAATTAATTCCTTGAATCGTTTAAAACTCAGGACTCTTATTAAGGAATAATTTAAAAATGTTGTAGTTAATAATGTTTTAAAAGAAAAATAAAATAATAATATTGAATTTTTCATCTATAATATTGTAAACCTGTATGTGTTTATCCTTCTTATAAAATATCCAAACCTTACTTTATTTGGTTATTGAATCCCTTCTTGTGTTCAATCAGTCCATAAAACCCTTAAACCAATATCTTCATAGCCCTCCATGATCGAATTAGGTTTTTATTCTAGCTTTCCAAGCATGGGTATAACTTTTATCTCCTATTCTTGATTGTAGTTCTTAGAAGATATAAATTCTGGATAGGAATTTATATTTTGTCTTCTCATTATTTTATATACAGTTTATGAAATAATATTTCTAAAGAATTTTTTGGATTTAAATTTTAAAGATAATGACCCATAATAATCAAAGGATAATTATAAATAATTATCATATGCATATATGAGATTATTCTATAGGTATAGAGTATTATCTAGTTTAGTTTTATAATTATTCATTGAGGAATAAATTTATAGCACATGCATTGGTATAAATTTATAATTTATAAATAATCCAAGAGAGAGAAAAAATTATCACAAGTGGTGTCTTATTTATTTTTGGAATTAAAAAATTTGGAATCGGACCTATGAATCCTTTGTGGGTACTTGGAACCCACTAAGACACAGATGTGATTTAGATGATGATTCCTTGACAAACCTTATTGTTGACATAAACAACCTTGAGGTTGGATATTCCTTATTATTTTTAGATCTCATATACACTTATTTCCACAGTATATTCATGTGTTAGTATGGCTTGTGTTCTGTATTGATTTTGATTCCTTGTGGTTGTGTGCATTTTCATGTTACCCATATATGATCCTTGATCCATGACTTCTATTAGTGTAGATTATTTCTAATTTTTATGTTGATTCACATAATTTTTTTGATGCCACCATATTTCTCATGATTCCATGTTATGTGTGTTTATTATTTATTACTTTATTGTGAATTATCTTTCATTTGGAAGCTTGGTGCTTGGTACACATGATAGGTGACTATTGTGATACGATTAACCCTTAGAGGGGGCTGCACATGATGTGTGATATTGATGTTGGTGAAGCATGATATCCTTATGGTCACATAAAACTCGATGTCTTGAGGATTGTGAGGAACATACTAAAACTTGATACCTTATGGATTTTGAGTAACTTGTCAACTTGATACCTTATGGATTTCAAGTATCATGTCCACAAAATTCTTTATTGATGTCGAGTGACATGACGATATCCTTGAGTCTAGTTTCAATAATTTCTAACATCCTTGATCATCATTCTAGTATATATCCTAAGTAGGTACGTTTGGGGGTTTTTGTAGATTGTTTAGCACACAACCACTCTGTTTGTGATTGTATATTGTTTTTCTTGTTTTAGAATTCCTTATTATCATGTAATACACCTGTTATACATGTGCACACTTTTTAAGGACACATTGGTTGTGTCCAACAAGATTTTATTACACAAACCCTTCATTGGATTCTCAATGAACATGAAGAATTCATTTATAGGGATTCGATCAAGGTAAAGAGGCCCATGGTAGATAGTTGAGTCATGGAGCATGGATTTAGAGTTCAGACTAGGGTATACACTAGGGTTTACTAAAGTTTTATTCATTTGTGTTCCAGCCACAATTTTATACTCGGGTTTAGATTTCCACTTGGGAGCCACTTATTATTTTATGACATGTATTCCATCTATTAGTATCCACATGATTACTTTACTTGTTTATTACATTGTTTATTTATTATTATTTTTTTAATAACATAATGTTGAAAGTATATTCTCTCCATTCAGAAACTTAGACAATCATTGCTGGTCAGAAGCCTCTTACATATAGAGATACACACATGAGGTCATGTGGAACTCCGGTTTGGACCTAGTGGTTTGGTTTGGGGCATTAAAAAATAGTTTCAAAGCATTAGTTTTATTCTTTTCTTTTCTGAATAACCTAGGACATAGTAGAAAGGAGATAGTTGTGTGGGACTCGGGTAGGGTATTTTTCATGTTACTGGATGGTATATGAGTAATGGACCTCCAAGTTTCTATGGATGGGATTTATATTACAAATTTTATAATATTTTAGGTTTGTTCTTGCATCATGATTAAGCATTTAGGTTCAAATTCTATAAATATATATACCTATTATTGTGCTACATAGTAGTTATTTAATTAAATACATTGAATTATTCAATCTGTTCAGGATAGATTCTCTATTGTGTGATATATATAAATATATATATATATATATATATATATATTTGTGCTTTTCAATGTCATTATGATATGTCCCTGTTGGCATTAATTAGTTGAACTTGGCATATTGGTGTGTTTGTATACATATGATTTAGAATCATGTGTAGTGATGAGACCTTGGTTAGTGCTTTGAAGGATATACCTTGGGTTGCGAGTAGACTCCTAGGGAAACTTTTTTGTAACCCCATAAACGAGTTAGGGACCATATTAAAGGTTCTTAATGTGAAATTTGATTTATAGAAAATACCACCACATAGATGACTAGTGGGGATTCCTATTTTGCAGGAGGGTGTTGTAGAGCATGCTCCTGCACCCTCTCTAGTATTCTAGGTTAAATGACCACTTCAGTCATGAGTTTTTTGAATCATACCTATCCAAGGTGGGGATTCACCTGGACTATGGCTGACTATGCTCGAGACTTTCAAATCTATAATCCTCCATATTTATAGAGAATTATAGGCCCTTAGGATGCTAAGTACTAGATTTGGATTATTGAGAGGATCTTCAACCCAGTAGAAACCCTGGAGGATCATAAGGTGAAGCTTTCAAGATTTATATTTTAGATAATTGTTTTCCATTTGTGGGATTTTATGATCCATTCTAGACATAGAGAGTGTTTCATGTGGGTGATGTTCAAGGACCTAGTCTTAAAATAATTTCCTTGCGAGCATGATGAATTTGGAACAATAACATAAGTTCATGGAGCTTCATCAGATAGTGATAACAATGTCTCCATACTCAGCATGATTCACAAATCTTCTTTTCTTTTATCCTATCTTAGTTGGAGGTGATGTGTAAAAATAGAGGAAGTTTGAGATTGGGGCTTGACCAAAGTTGATACACCAGGAAGGAACTCAGATATGAATACCTTTACTTGAGTTATCTGTAATTCTCTGATGATAGATAAGGGTCTGGAAGAGGATTGAGTTTCTAGTTTCCTTTTACACCTCATTGCACAAGCTGATGGACTTTCTACTTCTTCGTTGAGTTCCACCTTTAGTAGTTGGGAGAGTAAGGTTGGGGATGTGAAGCAGGAAAATAGAACTTAGGTTTAGTAGATTATGACAACATTATCCCCTTTAGGAGGAGTTCCATAGTTCTTAAACTATGAAATGGTTTTACACTATCATAAGTTATGTACAACACCTTAGAGAATGTGTTGATGGTGCAGTAAGTCATGGAATCTCTAGTTGTTTTTATCTTGGGATTTGAGGATGAGGTTCAATAGAAGTGGAGGATAGAAACAATATTCAACTCAAGGATACAATTAGGGTCCTTATTAGTAGACCCATACTTCTCATAGGTCATAGGTATAGGTTCGCAGAGCTGATGTAGGTTGTTTCTATAAAGTGGATTGGAATCTGGGAGATGGTGGTGATGGACCATCTACTATGTTAGGTATAGTTTTGATTACATCTACTTTATCTACTACCATGTTTGATACTAGTGCATCCCATTCCTTTATATTTTCACAATTAGATTCTAGACATGATTTACTAGTCAAGTTATCCTCTGAGTTACTTTCCCTTGGTACACCCTTGTGAATGAAGGTAGATCTTCTTCAGCGATACCGAGAGTGTCTTATAGTCATCATATAATATAGATATTTTTGGGGCTTAATAATACTGAATATTACAATCTTTGATGTGATTCTCATAATGGACTAGTTGTCCAGCTTTTGAGATCGCATTTATTACTATCATAAATGGGTTTCATTCACTTTTCTAAAGGGAGAGAGGTGAAAAGTGACTAGATAATGGGAATTTGGAGTCGGTGTAGTTTGTATACACTTGAGTCAGATCAGAACAATTATAGTACATATAGTGTGCTTGGATCTTTCTTCATGATCGCTGGAATCCCCCTTGAATTTTCCTCTAGTAGTGGATATCTATTAGGAAGTATTTTCGAATGAATTCATAAGACTTTCTCTTGATAGAGGATTTAATTTTGAGATATATATATTATACCATGTGTGTAGGCCATTTTAATACACCATTATCATATGGCACCAATCATGCTCAAGGAGATTGGTGGGCAGCTTGATGACTTGGATTAGAAGGGCTTCATCAGATCGGGTTAACCAGTGTTATTCTCTAAGGAGGATGGCAGTATTACACTCTTCACTAATTATCATAAGATGAACCAGGTGATGGTAAATAATGGATATCCTTTTCCAAGTATCTATGATCATTTTAATTAGTTATAGGGATCTTGATGGTTCTCTAAGATCGATCTTCGGTCAGTCAACCACCAACTATGGATAAGAGAGGAGGACATCCCATAGAGAGAGTTTCATAGTAATTATGGGTTATATGAGTAGTTGGTAATATCTTATGGACTAAAAATTTCTCCAATAGTGTTCATGGATCTCATTAACAATATCTTCCACCCTCACCTAGACTTGTTCATCATGGTGTTCCTTGACAGCATCCTCATCTACTCATCGAAAATGGAGCAGCATGCTGGATATCTTGATATAGTCCTAAGTACACTTCAATAACATCATCTCTAAACCAATTTTTCAAAGTTAAAAAAATGATTCATTAGGTGATGTTTTGGGGACATGTGGTGTATAAGATAGGTATATCCATGAACCTAGAGAAATTGTAGGTAGTGATTTCCTAGAAACATCTAGGGATGTGTTCGAGATAAGGATATTTTTGGTCCTAGTGGGATATTACCAACATTTTATCCAAGAATTATCTCAATTATCAACACCTATGAATATACTAAAAAAAATTTGAGTGAGTTTTCACTTCTCAAACTAGTGTCAAGAATCATTTCTTGAGATAAAGTGTAGGTTGACTATGGCTCTAGTACTAAAAATCCCTGACCTGGGACTGGATATATAGTGTACTATGATGCATTAGGAATTAGTTTAGGAGTAGTACTGATGTAAAGAGAGCAGTAAGTATCTTATAGGTAATGAAATTTGTGACCCCGTGAGTAGAACTACCCTACTTATTACTTAGACCTAGAAGCCATAGTCTATGGTCAAAAGTATTAGAGAATCTATCTCTTTAGTGAGATGTTCATTGTCTACACTGACCATAATATCCTCCATAATATCATTGCACACTAGTAATTTAACTTTAGTTAGAGGAGCTAAGTATATTATCTTCATATTTTTTACTATGAAATGGATTATACACTAGAGAAAAAATGACTTCATTGCAAATTCTCTTAATTATAAGATGTGGGTTAAGTAGGAGCTTGGTGAGTGACCTTATAAGGAAAAGTGGCGCCTAATGATCATGATGGTCAATTAGAGTATGGATACTTATGAGGATTATGGATAAATTAAATTTTCTTCATCGGTGGTCACATCTTCTATGGTATAGAAGGTAAAGGCTAGATAGGACATTGGCCCATAGTGTCT
The DNA here is from genome assembly GCA_963277665.1 of Viscum album. NCBI lineage: Eukaryota > Viridiplantae > Streptophyta > Magnoliopsida > Santalales > Viscaceae > Viscum > Viscum album. The sequence continues at coordinate 1,232,455,032 of OY728120.1, forward strand.
TGTAATGTAGGAACATCTAACTGGAGGTGACTGGATACCCAAGTGGTCATTGGATGAAAATTATGTGATCCTTGTGAATACGAGAGTATTATTCCCTGATTCCATAAGAGAGGAGATGATAAGGGACATACATGCCTCAATATGGTTGGTACATCCTGGTTAAAAAAATTTGTACCATTAATTAAAGGAAAATTTTTGGTGAACAGGGATGAAGAGGGACATCACTAGGTTTGTTTCTTGATGCCTTACCTACCATAGGGTAAAGGAAGAGCACCAGTGTCATGGTGGGTTTCTCCATCCACTTATAGTTCCCATGTTGAAGTGGGAGGATATAATTATGGACATTTTTATGGGGTTACCTAGGACCCTAAGGATTCATGTTATTGTTTAGGTGATTGTCAATCATCTGATAAAGTTTTCCCACTTCTTACTAATCTAAGATATTCACTCAGTGGAAAATCTATGTAATATATATTTCCATGAGATCATATTCTTACATGGAGTTACCCTAGTCCTTGAATCTAACAAATATTCATAGTTCTCATCCTACTTTTGAAAGGGATTATAGAAGGCCCTAGGTAATCAATTGTTGTTGAGCACACTATACCATTCTCAGATGGATGGATAGTCCAAGTAGATGATTCACATACTATTGGATATTCTTAAATATTATTCCATATACTTTAGTGGAACGAGTGATGAGTATATATCCTTGGTGAAGTTTTCTTACAAAAAAAATCTTCCATGATTCAATACATATGGAACCTTTCAAGGATCTTTGTGGACGGTTGTGTCCCTCAGCATTGTGTTGAACTGAGGTGGGTGAGGTTGCAATCATTGGGACTAGTCTGTTGTTGGAGACCTTTTAGAATGTACAATTGATTTAGAGTAGATTTTTCACTACTCAAATTAGGTAGATATCATATGTCGTCCGTAGGAGGAGACCTTTGGAGTTTATTGTGAGTGATTGGGTTTTATTGAGAGTGACTTCGAGATTAGGCCACCAATATTTTTGAAAGTAAGTAATTGTTTCACCACATTATATTGGACCCTCAGATATCACTGAATGGGTTGGGATAGTGGTTCACTATCTGGACTGTCCCCTATATTATTGAGGCATACATGATGTGTTCCATGTTTCTCATCTTCAAAGGTAAATAATCGATCCTACACATTTTATAGACTATGAGGATGTTCAGTTAGATCTAGATTCATCTTATGTGGATATTTTAGAGAAAATTATAGAACAGATCAAAAATGTTCTTCGAGGTAAGATGAAACCACTTTTCTAGATCTTGTGGAAAAAGGAAGAATCCAGGAGGAGATGTGGGAACAAGAGTTTGATGTTCAAGCTCAGTGGTATGATTTTTTAAAGAAAGACCTCTAGAGATATTTCTCATGGTTGAGAAGTAATTAGAGTGGATAATTGTAACATTATTAGTTTTTTTATTCTAAACCTCCCCCCCCCCGTTGTTTTAATTTATAAGTTCATTTTGTGTAATTTTAAAAAAAAATCAAGTTTATTTTAATCTTTATATGAGGCATATGGACTATAAAAACGAAAAAATTCTTCTACCCTTATACAGGCTAGTTTTTTGGAGTTACATAAGGGTAACTCCAAAATTATATGAGTTTTGTAAGGGTAAACTAGTCATTTCAAAAGGGTAAGGAATTTTTTCATCCACTATGTAAGTCTAACTCCTATTTTCTATAAGATTCATAAGGTTAGATCCATTTTCCTATGGTTTCTATAAGGGTAGTGTTTGCACATTAATTTACCCATGATAAATGATGTAAGTATTTTCTTGTAGTACGACTTGGGTTATCGGATCCTCAAAGACCAAAGAAGAAACCTAAAGAAACATACATTCTAAGAACAATATTTGATGGTGGTGATTTGGATATGAAGTGGATAAGTTGTGTTTGAATTGATTGAATTATAAATCAGTTTTAGATACCTAAGTGAATTAAATTTAAAAATATTGTGTTGATCCTTGGTTATCTCTTAGGGTGGAGTGGGTGAATTTTTTTTAAAATTATTTCAATGACTTAAATTTGAGTGTTTCCTTCAATGAAATATGAACTTCCCAAATCACTCATGTAATTTTGACTCTTCACTATCCTAATTATAATAACCTATACACTTATAGGTTCATATTCATGATAACTTCAAGGTATATAATCTTTTTATCACTCAGGATGTGTGGCCTTAAAATTAGTGAGATCAATGGAGAAGGCACATCATTGATTAAAAATATCAACAAAAAATTGATTAAGAATTATAAAATTTAGAAATAACATCCAATAAATCCCATTTATACTCCATTAGATAAACCCAATAGATTTTTATCCCCATATTTATTTTATTCTATCAATGGAAGAGGGTATTAGACTCATGAGGGCGGAATTAAATAAGCAAAAAAAACTAAAAGAACGATCACTCCACTGTTGTGTGAAAAAATTCACAAGTGTTGGTGTGAATAAGTTCACAACATGATTCAACGGTATAAAAATGATATTTAAAGGAATAAAATAAGATAATAATAAGAAGAACTTTTTTAATGAAATGAATTTGAATGAAAAACTTACATGGGAGAAATTGACGATGTGGTTACAAAATGAAAGCTTGAAATTACAATTGAAATAAAAAAACATGGCTGCCAATTACCTATGCCAAAATATCATTATATAGGCATATTATGATAATAAGGTAGAAACCCCATCAAAAAAATATTTCCCCGTAATTTAGGAGAGTCAAAAAGAGGGTGATAAATCAAACGAAATTGGACTTTTCAACTTTGAATAAGAAGGTCGTCCAGATTCATCCCCCTTTTTGATGTGTGAATTTGAAACTTCAATTGTCCGAATAATGGATGGTCATAAAATATAAAAATATTAATAAATTTTTCCTTTAATATTTTTAAAAATTTTAGGCCAATTTGATAATCCATTCATATGTTATACTCAATGTGGTGGGATGTTTTCATGGGCCGTCAAATATGGCACACAAATTAAATTTCAACTTAAACTCCCTATATATCATTGAAAAATTGAGAATTAGCACTATAAATAGTTGAAAGAAATGATCACCATAATTTTATATTTCTAAATTTAAAATTTTAGCTTAATTGGTCTTGGAATGTGGGCCCCACTTTTTTTATGGGTCTAAGGCCCATTATGCTTTGTCCAAGAATTTCTACGTTCATTACCAAAAAACTCTATATTCTATTAGGATTCATTCATCGATCCTAAAAGATAAAATATTCCAAAAAATGTGATAAATCATAACCCAAAATATAAAATTCAAAAAATGAATATAATTTTCTCTAAAATTGTCACATACATGACTTATTTTAAAGTTAAATTCTATTTAATTTCCATTCATTCTTTGTTTTGAGGGTTTTCAGAGCATTTATGGATGAATGGGGGAGTTTTTATGAATTGGGCCAAACCGTGAGCCCAATTCCATATTTAAAAATAAATTTTAATTCCTTTATAATTCCTTCATTTTTCAACATTTTTTACCCATTACAATTCCTAATTGTCATCCCCTGACCTATTAACACCACCATATTAATATTGACCATTTAGAAATCCATAATCATGGTGGATATGGGTTTTTATGTAAGAGATTGGGCCTGCCCGAAAGCCCATTTTCTGCAATTAAAATAAATTTTAATTCTTTAATATCTCCTTCACTATTTGCGTTTTTCGGTGATTCCAACTCTCACACGAGACCACTTACCTAAGGCACGATACCATTCCCTCCTCCCACAATTTGGAGCTCGATAGAATCGCGAAACTGGTCAAAACTTCACTGGATTTTATAAATAATCCAGATTTGGAGAGGTAAATTGATCCTTTAATAACTTCTTCTATTTTTAATATTTTTCCCCCATTCCAGTTCCTAAAAGATCTCCTAATAATTGTCCGAACCTAACATGAATGTTTGGATGTTTTCAAATTCATATGCTAGTGGATTTTGGGTCGTTTTCTTCAAGATTATTTTGGGTATGTGTTTCTCTCTTTAATTCCTTCCTTCTCTTTAGGGTTTCCTCCCACTTTCATAAATTTATAGAGTGTCCAGAAGTTAGGTTTCATACCTAGGGTTTTATTTAGGGTATTTTTGGTGAAATATTATGGTTTAGGGTTTGTTTTCACATCCTTGTGGTGCGGCGGAGGTGCGGTTGTGGTTTCGCACCAAGATTCAAGGTTTTTGACTCAAAAGGTAGGTGGTTCCATGTGTAAACAATTATTGATGAGTTAGCTTGCTGTATTTAACCATTTTTCATATTCCTCATATGTTGGGTGTGGTTTGAAAACTATTTATGATTGATTTGGTTATGTGTTAAATTTTATAATCTCTTTTTAACATGAAATTGGGTGTTTTCATGTGTAACTCATGGGGTTTTATTTGGGTGTGGTTTGTAACTTACAAAATTAGTTTATTAAATCTTTTTTGGCCTGATAATTCTGGTTTGGTAATTTAATAGTTTCATGTGGTCCTAAAAAGAAGATTTTTGAATAGGTTAGATGTGTAAAACATTGTTATACTTCTTGAGGTCATTTTAGGAAAATGTGTGTTTTCATTTGTATCTTTTGTGGTATTATTCAAGGTTATTTTATAACTCTTGAATGTGTTTTTATAAATGTATCTAGGGATTCTAATTATATTTTTGATAGGAATTGGTATAGTTTTGGTCTTAAATGGGGGTTTTGAAATGGGTTTTGTTTGCAAGACATAGTTACACCCCTTGAGTTGTTTTATGAAAATTGTGAATGTTTTGTTTGGTTAAACAAAGTGGATAAAAGGGTGTATATGTACTATTTAGGGGGTGTGTTCACCTAATATGGGTTTTTTAAAGGTATGGTGGTTATTTAAGATCTCAAATATTTTTTTAGAATGTTTTATAAAGTGCTGAAATGTTTTGGAAAATGGAAAGAGAGCTGCAAAACATGGTTGTGGGCTCTTTTGTGTGAGTGTGTTGTGAAAATTGAATTTTGTTAATGAAAGTGGTATTATATGTTATTTGAGTGGGCTGTTATGTGAGTTATAATGTCTTGGAATGGTTTGTAAAAATTGTTTAAAGGATTTGTGGAAGTGTCAATGTAATGTGAAGAGTGTTGTGGGCTATTTTTGTATGAGTCGGATTTCAAAATGAATTTGAATGGAAAGTGTACTTTTGTGAATTGTGTGGTATTCATGTGGGATTTTTGGTTAATTTTTTATATGGAAATGATATTTTCATGTGCAAAGTATATATCTTGACTTGTTGAACTTGTTTGAGCACAAAGGGAAAACCCGAGTATCTAGGTGGGTGGACGTGTACTAGTATGCTAGTGAATCCGTTGGGTTTGGCCTCAGTTTCACTTAGCAAGATTGATTCTTACAACTCTAACTAAACTATGATGATGATTATTGGGGACCACTAGGTTATGGGTATGTTCCCTACTAGTGGCTCGTGCACGAGAACGGATATTTGTGATGGTTACTCTCACCGAGATACGAGGTACCTGGGACCCACAGCTAGCTAGTGCCTAGGGGTTATTTCCCATTGCTTGTGCTCACCGGATTTTTTGTTCTTACCATCGGCATACGGTATGAGAGGCTGGAAAATTCAGTATATATGGTATTTATTTTTAATGTTTTTATTCTTTAAATTATCCCACCTGAAAACTGTTTTTATTTAATGTTGTATCTTTTAGAAATTTTAACTAGCATCTCATGTTTTTGAAAACTTGTATGTTTTTCATCATTAAATGTTTAACACATGGAATCTATTAGTGGTGGTATCCTATTGAGATTTTTCTCACACCCTAATTACACCCTTGGGTGTAAGTAGACTTGGTTTTTTTGTTGTCACAGGTTGGGTACAGTTTTTAGTTCCAGTGGTTCGGGTTTCTGGAAGGTCCTTGGTGGTGAAGTCTTGTGGAGATGGATTAAGGGTGGTTCCCCTTGACATGAGGGTTCTTGGGATGTACTTATTTATTTTTTTACCTTTTTAATGGTCTTTAAACATAGTTTTAACTTATGTAATTCAGTTCTGAAATTTTGTAAAAGATGGATTTAGTTGAAAAATCCAGATTTATTTTATTGAGTTTGTTTGTTGTTTAATGTTTATAAAATCGGGTAAATAGTTCCCAATTATCATTATATGATACCCGGGCACTTGTTCTAGCCCATGGGGATCGGGAACGCCCTTCGGGCCTTGTCACGGGCTGGGTTTGGTGTCGGTTTTGGCGGCGACTAGATTCAGTTCGTGACAAAATGGTATCAGAGGAGGTTCAGGTTAACTCTTTGAGTCATGTTATTTGGGGAAGAGTCAGGATAGTCTGGATTTAGGTTTGTTGGGACATGGAATTCCTTTTATGGGTAGTGTTCCTGATCACCACACCTCATAATGGGATTCAAGTTTCCAGGATAAGTTGGGATTTATCTAAGTCCTTTGGTTTGCATGGTTCGATGATGATTAGGGGAAATGAAAAGAGAGTTGGGTTAATGGTCCTAGTGAGCTCGCAGGGCCTGGAAAGCCATGTGGAGCCAAGAATATTCCCTAGAACACTCTTTGTGACAATGAAGTGATTGGAGTATGGATTCCAACCATATTCCAAAATCACCCACTGAAACTAGTTTCCTCTCACATCGTTTTGTTCTTAGGTTTTGAAATCTTGGCACTTTGGTTTTAAGAAGTGTAAAGTTTTTGTGAAATGATTTTCAAATAAAGTGGGAATGGTTTAATTTATGAAATGGTAGAAATGAATTTTTAGAATTGTTTTGAAAGGAAAAATGGTGTGCTAACACCTCTTTTGAAAGCAGGAACTATATTGAAGTTGGTTTTGAAAAGTGTTTCCAATAGAGTTTTCTAAACAATCAAAGGGTGTTTTAATGGGATGAGATGTTTTGAAATTGATGTGAATATCTTGAAAGTGAGTTATTTTCAAAATGGTTGTGTCTTTCTGAAAATTTTTGTGAGATTTGAGTTGGGATTTTGATCTCGTGGTTAGCGGTTTTGAGAAAAAGGATGTGTTGGTTGACCATTTTGGTTTTAAAAAGTGGAAAGAATTTTTGTTTTAACCTTTGGTATTTTCATGAGTAACCACATGCATGGGGTTATATGGGAAGATGGATGGTTGATGACATGACAGGATGAGTGACGGGATAGATATGAGGAGGGTTCCCAGTGTGGCATAGAAACATGCATGTGTAAGGCCCATGGGGTACCATTGGTGGATGCGCTAACCGATGAACCATTTTTTTTTCAAAGAAAGGTTTTTAAAGAGAAACATGATGTATTGATGAATTGTTTGAGATGGTTTATATTATGTGTTTTTGGAAAATGTTGATGTTGTGGGATTTTTTGAGTCCAAGAACCCCTCCTGTTCGAACTGTGTTTTGAGTTTGTGTTTGGTCGATAAGCTGGGTAGAAGGACCGGTTAGTAGTCTCCTCCGCGATATGTTTCGAGACACCTTTATGGTGGATCCCTTAATGTGTTTGGATCTGGTTTTTGGCACTTTTTGACCAATGGACCATCTTGGTTGGGTCTTTTTGTTCTTTTGTTGGATAAGGTATGCCCCCATTAAGGGTTAATTCATAACTGAAGTGCAACACAGATTGTTTTTCCATTCGAAAATCCTCCAGTTGATCAATATAAGGAATTTCTTTTTTCTCGAGATCTGTATATTGAGTCTACACCCATTCCTTTCTTTTATTTTTAGATCCTCTTGTAATGGAAGAGTGCTCGTGGAAGGTTGAAAGAGACCTTAGTTTCTTAAGTTTCATGATTCATTGAAGGTGGATGTGGTCTAGGGTTGTTAGTGTGGATGAGTGTCTCGATTGTGTCTAAAAGGGCCTTTGGGTTCTTCAAAGTTTCTATGAAGCATTTGTTCATGTTAAACCACTGGTGTGGGAAATATTGTCACGATAGGATATTGTCGCCACTTTCTAGAATTGTGTGTTGTTTGGGGATGTCATATAAGGTCCCTCTCCATGCATTGTTTATATCAGTCGCAATGGTCATGTTTGGTGATGTCGTATGATGTCATGTGCTCGATTGACCGTATAGGTGAAAGTCGTGAAATCCTCCGAGAGTCCTTATTATGTTGGGAGAATGTCTCCCTTGGAAAAACTTCAAAATATTCCATTTTAGAGGAAGGTGAGTTTAGGTGTTCTTTACTTCTATTGTTTCTCACCCGAACAAACAAGGATTATTGTGTGTGCATTTTCAAAGCCCTTGTTTCATTGAAACATCAGGTTAGGGTAATGTGAGTTCAGAATGTGTTATGTCATGGAAAACATATCGGGGATCACGGTGAATTTGTTGGTTGCATCGAAATAATAATTATCGTTCAAGGGGTTTCCAAAGCCTAACTGTGAGCCCGAAGATGCTTCAATCATTTGAGCTCCAGCCATAGGTCTCGAAGAGAAGCTAGCTCGTAGTTAGAGGAAATCCCATGGTCGTTTAAACCCATGTACAATGTCCTATCCTCATCATTAAAGATAGGAAGATTTTAAACCTATGGTGTCATTATCTTTTATCTTTTGTTCTCGTTCGGTGGAAATAGGTGGAGGGCCTTGTTCCCATGACTTCGCGTAATGTCATTCCCTCCCACTTTGGTTTCCATGGAGTCATTAGAGAATGGTTGGAAATTTGGATTGAAATACTGAGGACATAGTTTTTTCACGATTAGTAGTGACTCTGTTCCAGGAATCCATGCAGAAAGAATGATCTGCACAGCTAGTGCACGGTTTCCCAAATCGTGCAGACTAACCCTATGCCCTTCCCAAATCTTTTAAAAAAAATTGGGCCTGCCTATGTCGGCACATGCTAGTTAGTTAATATGGTTAGTTCTTTTGGTGGAGATACCCACTATGATTATCATGTACATTCCTCCACAAAAATTGAATGGAATTCTACCCTTTGTACTAAGGAGTCCGTTCAGGCCTCCCCTGTTAGTGTCCTGATTCTGTCTCAGAAAAATATAGGTTGTCTCTTTTGGCGGGGAGCCTATTTGTGTCCACCCCGTACCAATAACTCAGATTTATCCATGGTCTTGGCTTGGCAATAGTTAGTCTTATTCGGAACTATCTAGATACAAACATATTCCTTGAGTAAATGTTGGGATTGGAGAGTGCCCAATGGTTTAGTTAAAGGTAAGTGTAACCTTGTTCGATGTTATTGTTCATTTGGTTGAATTGCTTGAGTCTTGTTCGTATAGTGTTTGAGGAGTTTTCTTTTGGGATAAAGTATGAATGTGATTGATCATTTCAGTAAGTTGGTGTATGTTTTAGTTGTGAGAGTAATCCTTATTTGATCATTGGAGGTGTTTTGTCCTTTGGGGGTGAAACCTGGAAAGGGAGTACCTCTTGGATTCTCAGTTGGGTTTGGTTGTTGCTTTGGCCTTGATGTGACTTTACGGGGTGGAAATTTTTCATGTTGGGGATAATTTTCACATACATGACTTATTTTAAAGTTAAATTCTATTTAATTTCCATTCATTCTTTGTTTTGAGGGTTTCCCAAGCATTTATGGAGGAACGAGGGAGTTTTTATGAATTGGACCAAACCGTGAGCCCAATTCCATATTTAAAAATAAATTTTAATTCCTTTATAATTCCTTCATTTTTCAAAAATTTTCATCCATTCCAATTCCTAATTTTCATCCCCTAACCTATTAAGACCACCATATTAATATGGACAATTTAGAAATCCATAATCATGGTGGATATGGGTTTTTATGTAAGGGATTGGGCCTGCCCGAAAGCCAATTTTCTACATTAAAAATAAATTTTAATTCTTTAATATATCCTTCACTATTTGCATTTTTTCGGTGATTCAAACTCTCACCCGATACCACTTACCTAAGACCCAATAACATTCCCTCCTCCCACAATTTTGAGCTCGATAGAACCGCGAAACTGGTCAAAACTTCACTGGATTTTAGAAATCGTCCAGATTTGGAGAGGTAAATTGATCCTTTAATAACTTCTTCTATTTTTACTTTCTTTCCCCCATTCCAGTTCCTAAAATATCTCCTCATAATTGTTCAAACCTACTATGAATGGTTGGATGTTTTCAAATTCAGATGCTGGTGGATTTTGGGTCGTTTTCTTCAAGATTATTTTGGGTATGTGTTTCTCTCTTTAATTCCTTCCTTCTCTTTAGGGTTTCCTCCCACTTTCATAAATTTATAGAGTGTCCAGAAGTTAGGTTTCATACCTAGGGTTTTTTTTTGGGGTATTTTTTGTGAAATATTATGGTTTAGGGTTTGTTTTCACATCCTTATGGTGCGACAGAGGTGCGGTTGAGGTTTCGCACCAAGATTCAAGGGTTTTGACTCAAAAGGTCGGTGGTTCCATGTGTAAACAATTATTTATGAGTTGGTTTGTGGTATTTAACAATTTTTCATATTTCTAATACGTTGGTTGTGGTGCGAAAACTGTTTATTATTGATTTGGTTTTGTTTTAAATTTTATAGTCTCTTTTTAACATGAAATTGGGTGTTTTCATGTGTAACTCATGGGGTTTTATTTGGGTGTGGTTTATAACTTACGAAATTAGTTTATTAAATATTTTTTGGCTTGCCAATTCTGGTTTGGTAATTTACTAGTGTCATGTGGTCCTAAAAAGAAGATTTTTTAATAGGTTAGATGTGTAAAACATTGTTATACTTCTTGAGGTCATTTTAGGAAAATGTGTGTTTTCATTTGTATCTTTTGTGGTATTATTCAAGGTCATTTTATAACACTTGAATGTGTTTTTATAAATGTATCTAGGGATTACAATTCTATTTTTGATAGGAATTGGTATGGTTTTGGTCTTAAATGGGTGTTTTGAAATGGGTTTTGTGTGCAAGCCTTAGTTACACCCCTTGAGTTGTTTTATGAAAATTGTGAATGTTTTGTTTGGTTAAACAAAGTGCATAAAAGGGTGTATATGTACTATTTAGGGGGTTTGTTCACCTAATATGGGTTTTTTAAAGGTATGGTGGTTATTTAATATTTCAAATATTTTTTTAGAATGTTTTATAAAATGCTGAAATGTTTTAGAAAATGGAAAGAGAGCTGCAAAACATGGTTGTGGGCTGTTTTGTGTGAGTGTGTTGTGAAAATTGAATTTTGTTGATGAAAGTGGAATTATATGTTATTTGAGTGGGCTGTTATGTGAGTTAGAATTTCCTAGAATGGTTTATAAAAATTGTTTAAAGGATTTGTGGAAGTGTCAATGTAATGTGAAGAGTGTTGTGGGTTATTTTTGTATGAGTCAGATTTCAAAATCAATTTGAATGGAAAGTGTACTTTTGTGACTTGTGTGGTATACATGTGGGATGTTTGGTGAATTTTTTATATGTAAATGATATTTTCATTTCAAATTATATATCTTGACTTGTTAAACTTGTTTGAGCACAAAGGGAAAACCCGGGTATCTAGGTGGGTGGACGTGTACTAGTATGCTAGTGAATCTGTGGGGTTTGGCCTCAGTTTCACTTAGCAAGATTGACGCTTACAACTCTAAAAAAACTATGATGATGATTATTAGGGACCACTAGGTTATGGGTATGTTCCCTACTAGTGGCTTGTGCACGAGAACAGATATTTATTATGGTTACTATCACCGAGATACGAGGTACCTGGGACCCACAGCTAGCAGTGCCTAGGGGTTATTTCCCATTGCTTGTGCTCACTGGATTTTTTGTTCTTACCGTCGGCATACGGTATGAGACGCTGAAAAATTCAGTATCTATGGTATTTATTTTTAATGTTTTTATTCTTTAAATTATCCCACCTGAAAACTGTTTTTATTTAATGTTGCATCTTTTAGAAATTTTAACTAGCATCTCATATTTTTGAAAACTTGCATGTTTTTCATCATTAAATGTTTGTCACATGGAATATACTAGTGGTGTTATCCTATTTAGATTTTTCTCACACCATACTTACACCCTTGGGTGTAAGTAGACTTGGTTTTTTTGTTGTCGCAGGTTGGGTACAGTTTTTAGTTCCAGTGGTTCGGGTTTCTGGAAGGTCCTTGGTGGTGAAGTCTTGTGGAGATGGCTTAAGGGTGGTGCCCCTTTCCATGAGGGTTCTTGGGCTTTCCTTATTTGTTTTTTTACCTTTTTAATGGTATTTAAACATAGTTTTAACTTATGTAATTCAGTTATGAAATTTTTTAAAAGATTGATTTAGTTGAAAAATCCAGATTTATTTTATTGAGTTTGTTTGTTGTTTAATGTTTATAAAATCGGGTAAATCATTCCCAATTATCATTATATGATACCCGAGCACTTGTTCTAGCCCGTGGGGATCGAGAACGCCCTTCGGGCCTTGTCACGGGCTGGATTTGGTGTCGGTTTTGGCGGCGACCAGATTCAGTTCGTGAAAAAAATCATATGATTGCCTGGGCCAAAATTTTCACTATAAACATGAATTGCACAAATGATGTGAAATGAAGTTCAGTAAATAAAATAAACTAAAATTGATGTTTATGGACTTTTAAACACATTAATTTTAAGATATAATCAATGTATATTATCCAATGTTAGTGTCTAATCACACCCCCCCCCAACTTGAATTCTTCAAGTACCAAGAAAAAACAATCTCAAAAATATGAAATTGAATTCCATTTTCAAAAAAAACATTTTAACATACAATGCCCACAAAAAGACATCATTTAGAACAATAATGAAACCAATAAAAATCATTTCACATGCATTAGGGTCACAAAAACCTCCCAATCCCATTCCTTTTTTCAAATTCATTTCCACATTTCAACAAATTTCAATTAATCGTGATGATGTGTTGTGTATATCAAAAGACATCGGGACCATTTTCTTGTTCAATAAGAAAAAAATGGAAGTGGTAAGAGAGAATCACATTAAACCTTAAAATGAGTATCCTTTTTTATTGTTTTTCTATTATTTTTTTAACAACAATAGATATGAAAGGACCAACTCCAGGCAAGAAAACTATGGAGTTACTATCCCAAAGTGTCAGACGCCACACATTTTTCCAATTTCATGATCTATAATAGAGATGTAAGTCCAAAATCTAGGCAAGAAAACTATGGATTCATGCCCCCCAAGTGTAGGACACTACATATTTAGACAAAACATTACTCTATGCATTTTTTTCTTGTTTTTTTATTTTTTTATGAATACTCAAATTAAACTAAGAGTGACCCCAAACCCCAATCTATGACGAAAGGGACCCAAGAACTCAAATTTACACCCAAAATTTAATGGGCGTGCATTGTGGATTTTTTATTAAAAATATGAAAATTTTAGTAGTGTAAAATCACATCAAAAAACCACAATTTCCAAAAAAAGTTCTCATGAACATTAACATGCATTAAATACATAATCAAGGCATTCAAAGTCATTTTACATTCAGTTTTAATTATTCCCAGTGTACATTAACACGAGCAAGGATAATGAATTTATTTTTTTAAAATAAATTTTTATTTAAAAAGGCTTCATTTTATTTTATTTTAAAAATCCAAGATTTTCTCTCCCCCCAACTTAGAATGAAACTACCCTCAGTTTTGAAAGAGAAGAGAAGAGAGAGATTAGTATTGGGAACATAGAGGGGGATAATGTGATTTAAAATGTCTTCTTGGAACAAAATCAACTAATTTGAAGTTGATGACCCAGAAAAAATCAATCGATATATTTGTCTTCATGTCACAAGTGGACTCATCATGGATAGTTAAAGGTAGTTTTAAATTATGGAAGGCATGTGTTTCATTTGTAAATAATAAAATGATTCAGATGATAAATCTCACACACAAGAAACATTATATCACATTGGAAACCCCACAGGGGTTCCCTAAACACAAAAAAAAATTGGGGAAGAAAAAAACATACCTGTTAATTTTGAAATTCCAAAATCTGAGCCAATGGATAGGTAAAATCCAGGTTTCCTCCCATAAAGGTCTTTTTTTAATTACATTACCCCTTCATGGACACTAAATCTAAAATTTTTTGTCTGTTTCATAGGTTGGATTAGTTATCTCTTCCTCTCTTTATTTTTTATTGTATGATTTAATGAATGGTTTTAACCTATGACCATTAACTTTGAAGATCTGTCCACTAGAGAGGAATTGAATATATATTTATCCATGTGGAAACATTGATGCACTCTATATAGCCCTGACCATATTGACCTTAACTTTCCTGGATGAAAATGAAGTTTGGAACTATATAGGATCCCAAATTTTATGGGTTTAAACAATTTGAATTTGATATTACTAGATTTGTAGTTATGAACTCTAGCTTTATTGATCCTTGAATTTTCATAATCCTCCATCTTAAGTTCCTCAAGTTCATTAATGTCTAATTTCCACTTTGTTTTGTACAAATAAATTTCAAAGTTCATTTTATGATTTCCCAAAAGGACTTATGTTCAATTTCAATAGGTAAATGGAAATATTTTCCATAAACCAACCTAATTGAAACTTAAATTTTTATTAGAAAAATAAATTTCATCATAAAAAATAACCCTTTTCAAGGGGGAAAATGGTGAAGGCCTATAGTATCACCTTTATCTAAGATCTTACAATCACTAGGTAAAGACCCCAAACTAGAGTACAAGATTGGATGCTCAACTAGACTTCCTTTACTGGCTAGAGCGTCGATGACACTGTTCCCTTCCCTCCAAGTGTGATTGATGGAGATATTTTTATTGAGAAAGTACATGTGGCTTAAAATTAGATAACTCATCTCCCAAGAAATATAATCCTTCTTTTATAGAATCCTAATAAGGACAGTAGAATCATACTCAATCTCAGTAATCTGGATGTCATGATATCTAAAAATAGAGATATCAGTGTGCATGGATCTCACCAAAGAACCTAAAGATGAGCTTGGACCATAAAAGTAATTAAATTCAAGGATAAAAAAACTCATCATATCTCTTAAAAGACCACATCCTCTCATCAGTTCATCATAGTAGGAGCCATACACATTTTATTTTAACCCCAGAGAGGGAGGTTTCCAAAAAATCTAGTGACCTTGGTCGCTACTTATATTACCCAAACTCAAGAAGCACACTAGAATGATCCTTCTTAAGGTTAATGAATTCTTATCACCTTTCAAAAACACCCCTAGTTCGGCCGCCATAGGTTTCACATGCACCTGCACAAAGATGGGTGACAGCTTAACACCTTCCTTGGCCTTGTTTCTTACTTCCCATAAAACCCAATAGGTCATTGCAAAAACAGTTCCCCAAACCGTGATTTCCGCCCCTAATGACTCAATGCCTTGAAACCAATTATCTAGAATGTCTTTCATGGATCTACAGTCAGCGGTGATGATAAGTACCAGCTTCACATAATTCTAAATACCCTTCGCTCAGTCTCCTTAGAAGAAGACATGCCAAACTATTTCACAATGGCGCATTTCACAACACTAGTAGTGAGAGGCTAGGGAAATTCCCTTCTTCTTGATTTTATCATACATGGGAAGACATTGATTCCTTAATCTATATACAAGAAAATTTATTTTTTCTAGAATCTCCCTACACCACAGTCTACTCACCCATTCATCAACACTCCCTTCTATATGAATGAGCTTCCTGTAAACCTAGCCACAAAAAATCCAAGAAGATGACCCCATAAAAATACACTTGTTTGGTTCTTCAATCAGTCTAAGGGTATCAAAAATATTTTTCTACTCACTATTAATAATATCATCTAGAAAATAATGAAATAAAATTTCCCCTTTGAAGTAAATAATCAAAGCATGAAACCCTGGGAAATGCAATAGATCCCCTACCCAGTTATCAATCCATAAATTGATTTATCCACAACCAAAAATCCAACGTGTGTGTACTTATAAAATCTCTAGATATTTATTTATGCTTTTGGAAAGACTAGATAATCTATTGTTGTGATCTGCCTAATTTGACCAGTCCTCCCCATACCTCTTTTTCAAAAAAAAATTCCTTAAAGAATGAACTTCAACCACATCCCATGCCAGTATTTCTTTCATGCCCTGAATTTCTTCAGCCACACTACAAGAACCCACACCACCTTCCTCAAAAATCTTGGAAATACGCTTCTAGGAAGCCCAATGATAGTGACCAACCCGATTGGCCTCCCATAGAAAAGCATTCAAGTTGATCTCTAGTTTGTTTATAGTACCTTTTAGAGGCCTGAAGATAGAGAGTACGTGCATAGGAATATACATAAAGATGCTATTAATAAGCATGATCCCCCTCCAAAGAAAAGAAAATCGTTCTTCCAATTACAAATCTGCTCCGTGATCAAGTTTAAAATACCTTCAAAAATAATTTTCTTGAATCTGCCATTTGATATTAGAGAACCAAGGTAAATCATTCGAAGTTGTTTTTGTTTCATGCCCAAGTCATCTTGAATTTCCTTGCAACATCTCTAAGAGAATTTATTGGAAATAAAAATTATACTTTACCAAAAATAACCTTTTGTCCACTTATATTCTCATAGGTAGACATGATCTTGATGAGACCGTTGATTGGAAAATTTATTTTAAAGATGAATGGTCTATGAAGACAATGATGGGGGAAACTAAGATATTGGACATGAATTTTTATAAATAAAAGAAAAAATCAAGAAAATCTTTCGGTGTGGTGGTGTGGTTGATTTGGGAATCATTTAAATATTTACTTGTGTAAGCAATGACACATGGATTTTTATCGAAACATTGTCCTAAAACAGCTCATACGGCGAAGTCACTCACATCACACATGAGTTTGAATGGAATTTTTTATTTGTGAGATTTCAAGATAGGTGGATAGATAATATATTACTTGAGTGTTGAAAATGGTTCCTCGTATATTTTTGTCTATAAAAATCGAGCATATTTCACTAGAAGAGCACAAATTGGTCGGGAAATTAAGCTAAAATTCCTAATTGACCTTCTATAAAAACCATAATATCCTAAGAAGGACCTCACTTACTTGATATTTTTTTGAGTGGGAAGGTGAATAATGATATCAACCTTATCTTTATCAACATAAATCCCTTTACCAGAGACTAGATGGCCAAAAACAAGTCCTTCTTTTACTTAAAATGGCATTTTTTCCAGTTTGGGATGAGAATCTTATCCTCATATATTTATAGAACCCTTTAAACATTTATTATTTATCCCTAAAAATTATCTCCAAATATGGATAATTCATCCACAAAGACCTCTAAACAATCCCCCACCATGTTAGAGAAGATTCCCATCATGCACTGCTGAAAGGTAACAACGGCATTACATAACCCAAAGGGAATGTTCTTGAAGGAAAATCTGGTGAATGGAAAAGTGAATATTGTTTTTTCTTTATATTATAAGGAGAATTAAATTTTAATATACCTTAATAATCCATCTAAAAAGCAATATAACAGATGACCTACCACTATCTCTAGGATTTAATCAATGAAAGTAAATGGAAAATGGCCATTTTGGTACATGGGTTTAACTTCTTTCGGTCAATGCACACTCTCAATACACTACTCACCCATGTTGGGAGAATACAACAATCCTCAGGGGTTATCACAGCGATTTCAACCATCTTAGGAACAACTTGAATTGGGAATACCCACTTACTCTCAACAATGGTGTAGATGATACCCGCTTCCATCAAAGGAGTCATATAAAAGGGATTCAAACCAAGGAGACAAATTTATCTCATATAAAAAAAGGTAAATCAATATCATATTTACTTAAACATCCTTCAGTGATTCCTTGATGTTCCTCAGGTTCCCTATCAACACTACTTATCCAATTGACCACATGGATCTCTTCACTATCCTCAATTTGAGAGTTTTAATTATAGAAAATTAGATTGAGGCTCATGTTTCCAAAGGTTATTATCCTGTTCTAATTCCTAAATCAGATGAATGAGTTGATTATTTCTAAGAAGGGATATCCAAGTATGAAGTGGGTTTCTCCCTAGGTCTTAAGCTTGGGTGATTGTCTAGGTAAATGAAGTCATCAGGGAAAACTAAATTTTCAACTTTCACCAGAACATCTTTTAAGATCCCCTTTGGAACTCAAATACTAGGATCTATAATTTAGAGTGTGACAGATGTTAGTTAGAGATCTTCAATCCATGATAGAAAATACATGGCATATGTAATGAGTTTCACACTATCTTCTAGATCATATAGGGATTTGACAAATTTTTTCTATCCTAAATCAACATTGATGTATGGATATCTTGGGTCTTTTAACTTGGGAGGAATTGTCCCTTTATTGGTGGTACATACATTAGCAGCCAAAATGACTTGGTTTTGATGTGAAAATTTCTTTTTAAAAGTGAAAAAGTCTTTAAGTTGATTTGACTGGGTAGGAATGGTTTGGATTTCATCGAGAATGGGAATGTTTATTTTAAATTGAGATAGGATTTCCCTCTATTTTTCATTCAATTCAGGTTTAGAGTTTCCTCTCATGTGTTCAGGGAAAGGGGCATATTGTTTTACTATTTGGTGAGGCTGTGGATATTTCACATTATTATTGGATTTTTCAGAATCTAAAGGTGGTTATCCAATATTTTCATTTGATATTAAAGTTTTTAGTGGTTTTGGAATGGTGTTTTTTTCAATGTATCTCCCACTCCTTAAGATAATCACTTCTTATGGTTATTCATGATATAGTTGTGTGTAACTTGATTCTCCCCATAAAGTTGGGGATGGGACATCCTGATTATGCATGAGTGGATTTTTAGTTTTTATTATTTTAGTTAGTATTTAAGTGATGAGACCTTTGAGTACATTTTCTCTATTTTTTTACACAATTGTTCAAGGATTGGGAGAGGTAAATATTGGGTAGTTGCTTATGCTGGTTGGTTTATCCCAGGAAGATAATTTGGTTACTAGATTTTCTGTTGAATGGGTTTTCAGATAGGTTGTTGATATTGAATTGAAGGATGTTGTTATTAGACTAGTTTTGTTTGGAACTGATTTTGGTTTTGAAAATTCTATTGAGGTTATGATTTGGGACATTGTTGTTGTGTTGGTTGTTGATTGTCCTTATAACAGAGCCTAGATGGACATTATACCTTGGATGGAATGTTTTTTGGTATTGTGGATTTGTAAATTTCATTGCATTAACTTTCTTTAGTGTTCTTCCTAAAAGAACATCCTTCATTAAGTAATGGTTAGGAAATTATCTGTCTTATGGTCATGTTTGTCACAAATTGTGAAAACAAACTCAATGGTTTAGATTTCATGGACCTTCATAAGATCAATCTCCTTGACCTTCCTAATGAGTGTAGTAATTTTTTCTCTAAGGTTTTTCAATTCTATAAGATTGTACATTCCACCAGATTTTGGTGGCTTCTCATAATAAGGTGACGTTCCCCATGTTTGGGATAGTTCAGCAATATTTTCTAAATACTTGTAAGCATCATTTTGATTTTTCATTTTGAATGTTCCACTATATATCATGTTGATAAAATATTTTTTTTATGTCCCTAACCCTTCATAAAAAATTCTCACTTGTATTAATATTCAGAAACCATGGTTTGGTACCATGTTTAAAGTGTCCTTGAACCTTTCCCATGTTTCATATAATGTTTCTCCTTCATTTTAAAAATAATTGGACGCACTTTTTAAGTGAAATTATTTTTTTATGGGGGTATTATTTTTTCTATAATTCTCATTGAAGTTGGTACCAATAGAGAATGGATGTCATTATAGAATTATTTAACTAATTATTTTCTCAATATTTAAGAGAAAATGTAATGAGTCACATTTTAGTGGATTCAATTTGATCCGGAGGGCACATGGTTCAACAATGTCAATGCTTTGTTTAAATTGAAGGTAAGGCATCGCAGACTCCATATAATGAAAGGTTGGAAGGTGGTTCAATAAATGTGGTTTGAAAACATATTGAGCATATCCTATGATTTCATGCTAAATAAAAGAGGGTAAATTGGTCCAAGATGGTCTAAGGTATTCATTCATGGTCTGATCAATGGTATTCCCCAAGTTTGGGGTAACATCATTTGGACATCCATTTTGGTTCCCTCTCGGGTTTATGAGTTGGTTTATTTGAATAACCTCTGTTGGATTGGTCTCAATGTTTGAATCTTGAGTATTATGAATATTAGGATCTAATGGAAAGATTCCCCTAGGTTTACTTGAATCCCCAACCCTAGGACTATCCACCCTAACTAAACAATTTGAATGGTCATAGGTATAGGCAGACATGCGCCAAAAAGAGGAAAAAAATAAATAGGAAAATATTAGAGAAATGGGATGAGAAATGAGAAATGGGAGATAATAGAATGAGGTTATAAGGTGACTTACTTAGGTCCCTAAAAAAAGTTCCAAAATTTGGTTGCACCCAAATTTACCCAAGATAAATGGTGTACGCAGTCGCTTGTAGTACGGTTAGCGTTATCGAATCCTCAGAGACCTAAGAAGAGATCTAAATAATCATACATTATAAGAAGGTGATTTGATGGTGGTGATTTGGATATGAAGTGGGAAAATTAGGTCTAAATTTATTGTATCATAAATGAGTTTTAGATACTTAAGTGAATTCAATTTAACAACAATGATTTGATCCTTGGTTATCTTTTAGGTCGGATTGGATGGATTTCTTTTTAAATTATTTTAATGTCTTAAATTTGAGTGTTTCCTCCAAAAAAATATGAACTTCCCAAATAACTAATGTAATTTTGAGTTTTAAATATCCTAATTATAATCACCTATAAAATTGTAGGATCATATTCATGAGAACTCCAAGGTATATGATCTTTTTATTACTCAGTATGTGAAGCCTTAATTAGTGAGATCAATGGAGAAGGTACAACATTGATTTAAAATCTCAAAAAAATAATTGATTAAGAATTATAAAATTTAGAAATAACGTCCAATACATCCCCTTGATACTCTCTTGGATTAACCCACTATATGGTTTCCCCTCCATTGATGTTATTCTATCAATGGAATTGGGTAGTAAAATCATGAGTGTGGAATTGAAGAAGATAAAAAAACTAAAATAATGATCACTCCACTGTTGGGTGATAAAATTCACAAGTTTTGGTGTGAATAAGTTTACACATTGATTCAATGGTATCAATGTGATATTGAAAGCAATAAAATAATAGAATAAAAATAAGAACTTTTATTATGAAATTAACTTTAATGAAAAACTTACATGAGAGAAATTGATGATGTGATTAAGAAATGAAAGCTTGAAATTACAATTGAAAGAAAAAACATGTATACCAATTAACTACACCACAATATCCTTATATAAAAATATTATGAGTCTATGTTCTATCCCCCATCAATGCATTCCTTCCCCATAAATTAAGAGATTCAAAACGAGGGAGAGAAATCAAAGGAAATTGGACTTTTCGACTTTGACCATGAAAGTCAGCCATATTCCTCCCCCTTTTTTATGTGTGAATTTAAATCTCCATATGTCTGAATAATGGATTTTAATAGAATATAAATATATTATTCTAGGTGTCCTATAATATTTTTCAAAATTTTAGGCCAATTTAATCATTCATTATGATGTTATTCTCACTGTGGTGGGATGTTTTATGGGCCTTAAAATCTATCCCACTAATTAAATGTCAAATTTGTAGAGACCCAAGATTGGCGTACAGGGACACTAAATTTATTTTTTGGAATACTTAATACATGACACGAAAAAATGTACAAAGATCGTATTAGTTTAGTGCCTTTGTAAACTCAGAACAAAATCTTCTAACTTGGTGAAATATCTTCAACATCTCCCATAAATATCTTCCCCTTTTGTTTTCCTACCTAAAACCTTTCTTTATATCCTGGGGAAAAGAAAATAAAAAAAGGGTGAGCTCAAATTATCATTAAGGATAAACATGGAGAACATAAAACAAACAATATACATTTGAATGTAAAAACATGAACATAAAGTTTAAACATCAAAATCTTGAGTCATGAAACAGATATTGTCAGTACATAAGGCATAGATCATAAAGGAACAATAATCATGATAAAATACCATGGTAATAAAACATAGAATTATGTAAAACCATTAATCATATAATATTATTTATATTGTATCCAAGGCATTGCTACCAAGACCATCATAGTGGATGAAGTGCATTTTTTAACCGAGTTTACTTGTCATTCCAGCCATGTATAACTAAACCGGATTTACCTATCGTTCTAGTCATGTCTATATCATGATATATAAATATTTACACAATACATTGGAGGGAGATATAGGTCTCACCCATCTCATAATGAAATAATTCTTACATGTTCAAAAAAAACATAAATCATTCATCATAGAATAACCCATGAAATAAAATGGGGTACTTAAACATCATGTCATCATAACATAATCCATATAAGATAAATTGGATTGATAAAAAAATAATTACATCAAAAACACCATAAAATAAAATAAATAATTAAGATAGAAACATAACCCAATGTCATCTTATATGGAAAATATTTTTATAAAACACTTGAACTTAATTCTTGAGTAAAATATCCTTTATTCTTCAAAAACGTTTTCTTTTTCCAAAATGCTGAAAAATTTTAAAATAAAAGAATTTAGTTGAAAATAAAATTGAAATAATATAGAGGAATCTTCGTGGAAATAAAATATCATAAAACTTTAAACATCCATTAATCCATAGAATTTAAACAAAAATATTCTTCTCATACTTTTCCTGGAAAAGTCAGAAAAGTAGCTCGTATGGTAAACAAAAGAAAGATTACTTCCATACCTTGTAGTAAAAGTAAAAAATGGGTAAAAATGACTTTAAAAATACATGTAAGAATTGTAAAAATTTTATGAAATGTTTTCATAAAACATTTACATTGATGATAAATATAACCCCAGTAAATACTTACGTATACGCAATCTCGGTTAAAAATGAGATTGCAAAATTATCCCTTACCTTAGGTCTGATTTCTTCCATATGTGTCTAAAACTCCTGTATAGTAGATTTAAAAATATTATTAACTTACAACAGAACCATAATGATATTTATGATATCATATATGATTCACTTATGACTTTATATTAACTGTTTATTTTTCAATTCTATGTTAAACCGACATTTTGGGTAATAACAGTTTTATTTATCGTACGTGTTTGGACATTTTATTCTTGAAATTATTACATAGGGAATGATTTAATTACTTAAAAAATATAAAACATGATTTATATATCATATATATTCAGTATATAAATATATATAATAGATTGATAAATGGAATGGAATACACCATTCTTGGAGATGGTAGGTTGTACGTACGCATGAATGTTGTTTTCGTTCCCTTATTAAATTGAATGGGAGTAAGTAAATGACATATATATATATATACATAAATCCAGTAGCATTATTATTTCATATATTTCATGGTTATTTATTATATATACTTCATAGTCATTCTTGAATAGTTAACATGGATAATTAATCTCATAGCATTTTGGAGACGGTAAGTCGTACGTACGCATGAGTGACGATATCATTCCCATAGTTGTTGAATGGTATTGAATTGGATGGTGTATAATATCTTAGAATTAGTATTATGGTATAATAATCATATATAGTTATTATTTTTACCATTATAACCATCCAAGTAAGGTGGTGGTGAAAAATATATTACACCACGATGTGGAGATGGCAATCTGTACCAACGCATGCGCGGTGATTTCATTTTTCGTAGAATGGATATAAGGTGAAATAGGGTTTATTCATATTTATAATAAAATATCATTATATTATTGATATTTTTTTTTACTTTATAATGAAACAACTAAATAAGAGGAAGTATAAGAAGAAATAAATTTGAAAGAATTGGTAGAAGAGATTACCACGTCCTCGATGTACCTCCTTTAAATTACCTCATAGGGCACTAGAGTTAGTCTTTTGAAAAGACCAGTACCTCTAGAATGTAAATAGGGAAGTTTATAAGATAAATTGGTAGTTTTTGGCCGATATTTAAGGCTCAAAAAGAGATAATATGAGAGGGATGAGGTTCCCTTTTATAAGAGAGGAGCGGGGCACTTTAGGAAAGTTCCAAAATATTAATTAATTATAAATTAAATTTAGATTTAAAATGGTCCAAAACTTATTTATTTCTAAGATAAGATGATTTTTGGTTCGAATAACCATCATAAAATAATTTTTTTACAAGCTATAAATATATTTTTATCCTTATCTTTTGTGTTTACCCTTATTTTACCCTTTTTAATCTTACCTTGATATCGTGTTATTTACACATTGTGGGTTAATGTAATTATAATATCATGTTAAACGACCCAAAAAAAGTTATTTATGACATATTTGGAATTATATAAACCGTTTGGCTGAAACTTATATTTTTAGGAATTTAATATCATTTAATAAACTATTTTATGTTTTAAGTTATGAATTGTGTCAATTTTGGACACTATTCATACTTGACTTTTTATAAAGAATTCATAACAGCCTTATTACTTAGAACCAAAAGAATTAATTCATATCTAATATATAAATTTAATCCATAAAATTTTTAAATGACATAAAAAAATAAAATTAAATATATTTTAATATTTATAAATTCATTTATTTGAATCTTTAATTAATATGGTAATCATGACATCATAATTGTGTCATAAATAAATATATTTTTCTAATCTCTAAAAATTATAAATAAAATACCATGATATAGGAAATAGTTTTATATTTCTAATTACTATTTATAGACATCATTGCCTCTTATATTACCCCATATTAATAATGATTTTTTGAAAGATATATGTCGAGGTTATAATTGTATTTATTTTAAATTAATTCTTATAAACTGTAATTTTCATATCCAAGTGAATCCATGGGGTCCCAAAATAGACCCAAGGATTCCCATATTTGAAAATATCTCATACAATATGATTATGTTATGTGTTAGGGTAGTTTAATATTATTATAATATTTTTTTACCCTTATTTTCCAGATTTACCCTTTAACCATGGTAAATAAAATAATTACTGAAGTTACTATTCATAATGTACAAAAATAAAAAGTATTAATTTACAAAATTTGAACCTTTTGATTCAAAATATGGAATCCATTTTTCCAAATTCAAAACATAGAAGTTACAGTAATTAATTTAAAATTAATCATGTTATCGAAAAAGACGGGTTTTTTTTAAAACATTACAAAAGATTGAAATGTTTTTACATATGAATTCAATGTAAAATTAATGACAATGACTTAAATTTTCTTAAAATATAAAAATATATTTTATTTATACTTTAAAACCATTTAATAATATATTTTAACCGTATAAATTATTTCAAT
The DNA here is from genome assembly GCA_963277665.1 of Viscum album. Classification (NCBI taxonomy): domain Eukaryota; kingdom Viridiplantae; phylum Streptophyta; class Magnoliopsida; order Santalales; family Viscaceae; genus Viscum; species Viscum album. Next base: position 1,232,480,293 of record OY728120.1, read on the forward strand.
GAAAAAAGTTTTTTTCAATTAAAATTTAGCATATTTTCACTATTAATCAAAATATGAGAGTTATCATAAAAATATAAACAATTTATCCAAAGGAAATTTTTATATCCCACTTCCAAAGAAGAATTTTATATTGTCAAATATAACTTATAAAAGTATCAAAAATATATTTAAAATGGGTGCTCTATAAAAAAAATTTAAAACTGTATTTTTTTGAAAAATAGATCTTTTATCTGAAATTTTTTTTTTTCTCATATCATGTGTAATATGAAGGCTAATGTTACATAAAATTAAATTTTTGTTTAATAATATTCATATCATCTAGTTTATATCCCATTAAATAATAATATTTTAATAATATATCATTGTTAACCTTTATCACCGCTTTTTTTAGCGCTGATAAAGGCACCCTTTATCAGCGCTTTTGTTAGCGCTGATAAAGGGCCCCCCTTTATCAGTGCTTGCTTAGTAGCGCTGATAAAGGGACCCCCTTTATCAGCGCTTGCTTAGTAGCGCTGATAAAGGGGTCCTTTATCAGCGCTTTTTTTAGCGCTGATAAAGGGTCGGCTTCAAAAAAAATTAACATATATTAATATATTAATATATAAATATAGTTATATTGTCATATAAATATAATATATAATTTTTAAATATATTTTAGATAAGTATAAATGTACATTTACACTTATTATACTTAATATATAAGATATTTAGTGAAAATGACTTCTTAAAAAATTAAAAAAATATTTTTAATTAATATTTTGATAATCATTATGGAGTAATAGTCATTTAATAACAATTTGAGGACTAAAAAAATTAAAAAAATTAAAAAAAGATCCAAAATATGTTGAAAACGCAACTCAAACTTCAAACGGCCATAACTTTTGATCCGGTTGTCCGTTTGACCTCTACCACATATCAAATCGAAGTCTGTGACGAGCTCTACGTCGCTATGACTTGGGGGAGCCCCAGTCAAGTGATTTTCGAGGCCAAAAGAGGCACAGAAGGCCTCCAAAACTGAGTTTTTAGTCGGGGTACCCCGATTTTTTAACATTTTATGGATTTTCACCCTCATTTAAGAGGGTATTATTGGATTTTTTTGGTGGGGTATGAATTTATTCCAAGGTATTACATTCATATTGATATTATGCCTTTGAAATTTCATCATTTTTTATAATTCACTGCTATTTATAATCAAATATATAACAATATATTCATATTTTTTAAATATTCACACCTAAAAATTTAATTATAAATATAAGTAATAAAATATATTTACATATAAAATATATTAGCTTTATTTAAATAATAACTAACATCCATTTTATTTAAAATACCAATATATGAATATTTATATACCTTTATATTAATCTAACTATATATATATTAATCTAACTATATATATATTAATCTAACTATATATATATTAATCTAATAACTATATATATATTAATATAAATACATATATATATATTAGTATTACTATAAATATATATATTAATATCACCATAAATATATATATTAATATCACTATATATATATTAATATAACTATATAAATATATATTCATATATATTCATATAACTATATATATGATAATATAACTATATATATGTTAATATAACTATATATATGTTAATATAAATATATATATGTTAATATAACTATATATATATATATATATTAATATAAATATATATTACTATACGAATAAATATAACTAAATATATATATATATAGATATAGATATATATTAATACCACTATATATATATTAATATTACTATATATATTATAATATAACTATATAACTATATATTATAATATAACTATATAACTATATATTATAATATAACTATATATATCTATTAATATAAATATATATTACTATACGAATAAATAAAACTAAATATATAAATATATATATAGAGAGATATCATGAATTGGAAACCAAATCAAAATAGAGTAGTGGTAAGGGCTTAGGCGCGCAGGGGGGAGGTCTCGAGTTCAAATCCTGGTGGAGGCAGGGGTGCGCGCGCATGGGGAATATTGGAGCAAGCGCTGTTAAAGGGTGGAGGGGGGTGCGTGGGGTGCGTGGGGTGTTGTATAGGGGCCGAAAAGCGCTGTAAAAGGGGGGGGGGGTTCAAGCGCTATAAAATCCCCCCCCCCCCCCCCGATTGGCAGTTTTTTTAAAAAAATTTAAATTTTTTTAAAGTTTTTAAATTTTTTTAAATTTTTTTAAATTTTTTTAATTTTTTTTAACTTTTATCAGCGCTTTTTTAAAAGCGCTGATAAACAGGTCCTTTATCAACGATAAAATGAAAGCGCTGATAAAGGAAGCGCTGATATAGGACCCCTTTATCAGCGCTAAAAAAAGCGCTGATAAAGGGGTACTTTTATCAGCGCTTTTTTTCAGCGCTGATAAAAGACCCCTTTTATCAGCGCTTTTTTTAGCGCTCATAAAGCGGTCCTATATTAGAACTTTTAGGAGCGCTGATAAAGGGGACCCCCCCCCCTCCCCCTTTATCTACGCTGGCTTTATCAGCGCTTTTCTAGCGCTGATAAAGGCCATTTTTAGCGCTGATAAAGGCCGTGTTTGTAGTAGTGAATGCAAGACAAGTCAGTGTTGCATGTAGTGAAATCTTTCTTTTGTGTTGCAAATAAAATAATCCAAACATAGTTCTTTTATACATCGAACCAAATTTATACTCAATGTTTCGTGAAATTAATTCTATCAAAAGAATTTGAAATTGTGTGAAACACAAGCCAAGAATAGTGTTGTGTATACTGCAAGCTAATACGGTGTTGTGTATAGCGCAAGATAATCTTAGTATAGCATACAACACAAGAAATCAATGAAATTAAAATAATATACCTCATAAAATCTTGGGGTGTTACATTCTACCCCCCTTAAGATAAATTTTTCCGTCAAAATTCATTGGGTTTATAAAAGGTTTTCTACATGAAAGTTTCTTTTATAGAAACCCACATCATAAAAAGGAATACTAAAACTTCGTTTTAAAAAGGAAACTTAGAAACATAACGGTTACCCAAATTAACTCATCATTGGGTTTCTAAATAGGATAACATTGGTGGTAAGTGAAAACATGGATATGGAAGAGAAATATAACCATCAAGTTCTGATGTATTGTGATAGAGAATAAGATATAGAAAAAGTTAACTACAAGAAATCCATAAATCTATGATGATTTAATGGACCATTTGATTCAATGGATAATAAGCTACTGGGAAAACATTTTTTCTTTCAGGAAAATTTTCCTAAAGTTGAAGAATTTTTCAGGAGAATAAATACTTACATGATTTTGGTACAATTTCACCATTGTTCATTCCTGGAATAATTTCCAATTCATCTCTTATATAAAGAAATGAAGTTGAATTTTTCAATCGTGAAGTGTTAGCAGATCATGCAACAGAATGATAGGTCATTGCATTTGTCTCAAAAAAGGTTAGAATAGGTTATCAAATAAGCATAAGTCCCCATATAGTGAGATAATAAATTAATCTAACAAAATTAAAATGGAAAATAACTTATATTATCCATAAAGTGATAACATTAAAATCCTTCCAAAAACTAAAAATATAATACTTTAGAAGGAGGTGAACTTAATCTACAAAACATTTATCTCCCATATCTTATAAGGTAGTTCTTGGTTGTCACATTCCAAACATGTGAATACCTTAATCATATATTCTCTTGAACTAAACATTACCACAGAACATTAATGATAATATGAATTTAGTCAAAAGTTAACTCTTTCCACATGCCAAAATCTCTAAAATTATATACATTGAAACCATGATATCACTTTGTACTTGTATCATTCATGAGGTCATTAATACTATCAAAAATCTCATTATCTCCTTATCCCTTCATTATGTGCTTATTGTGTGCTTTCCAAAAATATTTCAATCACTTTTTATGGTTATTGGTACCATATACTTATGGAAAACCACAATGGACCAATACATAGATATTCCAATATTCTATAATACTATAAAAGAGATTCAAAAACACTATTTTGGAATCTCATTACATAAACACTTAATCATTCCACCACTTCATTGGCACACTCCACATCACCGATAGTGATCGCAGGTGATTTGCCTTTGTCTTTAGCCTTAAAATGTTTTTGGTGTTGATAATCATCCATAACCCTGAGATTTGGGAATTTGTTCGCGTAATTCCCCATTTCCTTACACTTGTAACCCTAGTTTCTGGGAGGTGCACTCTTTAGATATTTATATTTATTCCCATTAATTTGGCAGTAAAATGATATATGACCTTCTTTACCACACTTAAAACATTTATTAGTCCCCTTAAGACAATTTCCTCTATGTGTCCTTCCACACCTTGAGCATAAATAAAATATAATCTTCTTTTCTCTATAATTTTAATAGTTTCCTTTCAATTACATTCTTATTTTATTATCATCACCATGACATAGATGAGAAACTTCAATATCTCCTTTTTTCAGAAGAATACTAGGAAGGCACATACTAAAAAATAAGTTTTTGAACTCATCCCAATCCATAGAGTCAATTTCATCTTGTTGCCTCATATTCCTGATAAATTTCCACCAAAGATTCGCTTTACCATCCAAGCAATAAGTTCCCACCTTAATATTTTCACCTTCTGAACAATAGATAATTAAAAATATATTTTCAAGAGTATAAATCCATTTCTCTTCAACTACTGGATTATTCGTTCCACCAAAATAATGTGGATGTTGCCTTAAGGAATATTGAATAAAACGATGTTCCCACCTTTGGTCATTTGGGATCCTAGAAGTATTTGTGGTCGAAGAGACAGGATTCTTTATTTGAGGTCCCATAAAATTTGGTTGTTCAAGAGGAAAATCATTTCATTTCCCATCACATCCATAATTATTTTGGTTCCTTTGGAATCCAGTCATTGTCTAAAACCCAAAATTAATAGTGTGAGCAGAAAAAATCATACTACAAAAACAACATAATCAAGGGGGTGTGCTTTCAATATCTAATATATAAGGTCCAATAATATTTTATTCATGATCATTATCATATCTCTAGGACTATAAACTATAGTTATACTTAACCTTAGGGACATCCCTAGACATACCTTAGAAATATCTCAAGGGATCTCACTAAGTTTTTGGCATCCTAGTTTCCAAAGGATAACTAAACCTTCGATCTGATACCAAATGTAGAGAACCAATATTTACATACATGGAAATTAAATTTATTTTGTGTAATAATTAATACATGACACAAAAAATTCCCAAATATAGTATTATCTTAGTGTCTTTGGAAACTCGGAACAAAATATTCTAACTTGGTGAAAGATCTTCAATATCTCCCATAAAGATCTTCCAATTTTGTTTTCCTACCTAAAACTTTTCTTTATATATTGGGGAATAGAAAAAAATGGTGATATCAAATTCTTAGTAAGGTTAAACATGGATAACATAAAACAAACCATATACATTTAAACTTAAAAAACATGAACATAAAGTTTAAACATCAAAATATTGGGTCATGAAATAAATCTGGGTAGTATGTAAGTCATATATCATAAAGGAACATTAATAATGATAAAATAGCATGGGAATAAAACATGGAATTTTGGAAAACCATTAGTCACATGATATTATTTCCATAGTATCCATTTCATTTCTTCCAAGACCATCATAGTGGATGAAGTCCATTACTGAATTGGGTTTACTGGTCGTTCCAGCAATGTATTCCTGAACCAGATTTATCTGTCATTCTAGTCATGTCAATCTCATGAGATATAAATCTTTACCCAATGCCTTGTAGGGATATATAGGTCCCACCCATCTCATAATTAAATCATTCTTACATGTTCCATAAAAACATAAATCATTCATCATAGCATAACCCGTGAAATAAAATGGGATTCTTAAACATCATGTCATCACAACATAATCCATATAAGATAAATGTACTTCATAAAAATATAATTACATCATAAGAACAATCAAATAAAAGTAAAAATAGTGATATAAACATAACCCTATTTCATGTGATATGGATATAATTTTGATAAAACACTTAAACTTAGTTCTTGAGGAAAATGTCTTTTGTTCTTCAAAAAAGTTTTCTTTTCTCAAAATGCCATGCAATTTTAAAATAAAAGAATTTAGTTGAAGATAAACTTGAAATAATTTATAGTAAGATTCATGGAAATAAGGTTTCATGAAACTGTAAAAATCCATTCATACTGTATAAGTTAAACAAAAAAATTATCCTCATACTTTTGCTGGAAAAGTCCAAAAAGTTCCTCATATGGTAAACAAAAGAAATATTCCTTCCATACCGTGTAATAAAAGTAAAAAATGAGTAAAAATTACCTTAAACATACATGGAATAATATTAAAAATTTTATGAAAACATTTTTATAAAACATGGACATTGATGATAAATATAACCCCATAAAATACTTATTTATAATTTATCTCGGATAAAAATGAGATTATAAAATTATCCCTTACCTTAGGTATTATTTCTTCTATATGGGTACAAAACTCCTGTATAATGGGTTTCAACATATTATTAATTTTTAAAGGAACCATAAAAATATTTATGATATCATATATGATACACTTACGACTTTATATTACCTATTCATTTGTCAATTCCATGCTAAAGAAAAGTTTTGGGTAATAATCATTTTATTTATCGTACATGTTTGGACTTATTATTCTTGATATTATTACATAGACCATGATTTAATTACTTATATAATTTAAAACATGATTTATATATCATATATATTCAGTACATAAATATATATAAAAGATCGATAAATGAAATGGAATACACCGTTCATGGAGACGGTAGGTCGTACGTATGCATGAATGCTATTTTCATTTCCGTATTAAATTGAATGGAAGTAAGTAAATGACATATATATATATATACATAAATATAGTAGCATAATTATGTTATATATTTCATTATTATATATTATATATACTTCATAGTCATTCTTGAATGGTTAACATGGAGAATGAATCTCATTGCGTCGTGGAGACGGTAAGTCATATATACGCACGAGCAATGATATCATTCACATAGTTGTTGAACCGTACTAAAGTGGATGGTGTATAATATCTCAGAATTAGTATTATGTTAAAATAATCATATATAGTTATTCGTTCCACCATTATACCCATTCAAGTAAGGTTGTGGTGAAAAATAGATTACACTGCGGTGTGGAGACGGTAATCCATACGTACGCACGCGCGGTGATTTCATTTTTCGTTGGATAGATAGAAGGTTAAATAGGGTTATTTCACATTTATAATAAAATATAAGTATATTATTGACACTTATGTTATTAATTTATAATGAAACCACTAAATAATAGTAATTATAAGAAGAAATAAATTTTAAAGAATCGGTAGAAGAGATTACCTCTTCCTCGACGTGCCTCCTTTACATTTCCTCTTAGGGCACTAGAGTTGGTCTTTTGAGAAGAATAGAACATATAGAATTTAACTAGGGAAGTTTATAAGAGAAATGGTAAGGGTTTTTCTGAAATTTTAAGGCTCAAAATGGAGTTAAGAGGAGAGGGAATAGGTGCCCTTTTATAAGAGAGAATAGAGGAACTTTAGGTAAGTTCTAAAATATTAATTTATTATAAATTAAATTTTGATTTAAAATGGCCCAAAATTTATTTTATTCTAAGATAATATGATTTTGGTTTGAATATCCATCATCTAAGAATTGTTTGACAAGTTTTGAAATTTTTTTGATCCATATCTATTTGGTTTTACCCTTATTTTACCCTTTTTAATCATACCGTGGTATCATGTTATTTACACATTTTGGGTTAATATAATTACCATATCATGTCAAACAACTCAAATAAGTTATTTATGACATATTTGGACTTATATTAACCATTTTCTATAATATTAGATTTTAAGGAATTTAATATCATTTAATAAACTCTTCTATGTTATAAGTTATTAATTGTGTCAATTTTGGACACTATTCATAGTTGACTTTTTAAAAAATTCATAAAAACCTTATTACTTCGAACTAAATGCATTAGCACATATACAATATGTCAATGGAATCCAAAAAAAACTTGGATGACATAAAAATATTCAAATTAAATATATTTTAATATTTATAAATTCTTTTATTTGAATCTTTAATTAATGTGGTAATCACTACATCATAATTGTGTCATAAATAAATATATTTATCTAATGTCTAAAATTTATAAATAAAATACCATGATGTATTAAATATTTTTAGATTTCTAATGACTATATATAGACATAGTGATCTGTTATATCCCCATATTAAAACCGATTTATTAAAAGATTTATGTTTAGGTTATAATTATCTTTACTTTAAATTAATTCTTATAAAGTGTCATTTTCACATCCAAGTGAATCCATGGGGTACCAAAATCGACCCAAGGATTCCCATGGTTGGAAATATCTCTTCCAATAGGATTAGGTCATGTGTTAGTGTAGTTCAATTTTATTATAATATAATTTTTTACCCTTATTTACCAGATTTACCCTTTAACCATGGTAAATAAAATAATTATTAAAGTTACTATTCATAATGTCCAAAAATAAAAAGTAACTATTTAAAAAATTTGAACCTTTTGATTCCAAATATGCAATACATTTTTCCAAATTCAAAACACATAATTTGTAGTAATTAATTTAAAATTAATCATGTCATCAAAAAAACGGGTTTTTGTTTAAAACATTGAAAAAGATTGAAATGTTTTTACATATGAATTCAATGTAAAATTAATGAAAATGACTTACATTGTCTTAAAATATAAAAATATATTATATTTATACTTTAAAACCTTTCAATAATATATTTTAACTGTATAAAAGTGTCAAAAACTATATTCAAAATTGGCACGCCATCAAAATGTGGTAAAACTGTATTTTTTTGAAAAACACTTCTTTTATCTGAAAAAATGATTTTGTTCTCATATAATGTGTAAGATGAATTCTAATGTTATATAAAACTAAAAATGTGGTTAATACTATTCAAAACGGCTAGTTTATATCCCATTAAATAATAATATTTTAATAATATAACATTGTTTAGTGAAACTCGGTATCGCGTACAAAGCAGGTTATCAAGGAAGGTTGCTCTTACATGTAACGCAAGACAATTCATTTTTGTGTGTAGTGCGAGATTCCTTTGTTGTTGCATATAACATAATCCAAACATTTTTCTTTTATACATCGAACAAAATCTATACTCAATGCTACTTGAAATGAATTCTATCAAAAAAAATTGAAATTGTGTGCAACATAAGCCAAGAATAGTGTTGCGTATACAGCAACCTAATACAGTGTTGCGTATAGTTCAAGCTGATCTTGGTGTAGCATACAACACAAGACATCAAAGAAATTAAAATAATATATCTCATAAAATCTCGGGGTGTTACAAACTTCAGCTCCCTTGATCTCTTTGAAAACTTCAGAATAAGCTCTGGCCATAGTTTAAGAAAATGATTCCTATAATTTTATATTTCTAAAGTTAAAATTTTAGCTTCATTGGGCTTGAAATGTGCGACCCACTTTTATTAGATAGGCCTAAGGTCGATTATTCTTTATCTAGGAATTTCTGCATTCATTGAAAAAAATATTCAACCGTATCACATCCATATCCTTATTTTAAGGTATTTTTTATCTTATATTATTTTCCTAACTTCCCCCCTAAGTTTCCCCCAGGCCCCCCTTGAATTTGGAAAATTTTGGATGTGTTTTGAGTGGACAGAAATGGGTGCATAGTTTGGACGCATCGTTTACTAAATCGTGTACACTTGTCCTGCTCGTTAAAAATGTTTTTTAATTCGAATTTTTCCCTTCAGGTCTTAAACCTAATGCATCCATTTCTTCCCCCATTAATGCATTTCATCAATAAAAGGCTTCCAAGATTCCTCAATCTCTCTTGGAGTCTGTTTTTTAAGAGGATTTCGTGGGGAAAACTTCAAGCTTCTTCAAGTAAGTGATTTCCTTCTTTTTTTATTCCATTTACTTAGGGTTTCTTCCACATTTCTTGAAGTTACAAATGTCCAAAATTTAGGTCTTTATACCTAGGGTTTGATTTTGTGTTTATTTGTTAAATATTGTGGTTTAGGGTTTGTTTCCACACCCATGTGATGTGGCGGTGGTGCGGTTGAAGTTTCGAATAAGGATTTGGGATTTTTTCAACATATAAGGTAGGCGTTTCCATGGATCAAAATTTTTGGATGAATTTAAATTTCTTTTTTAACCTTTTTATAATTTTTTCCATCCTTTTAGTGTGCTGATAAAATCGTCTTTGGTAGCTTTGACTGAGCATTTAATTTTAAAGTTGCATTTTGGCATGAAATTGGGTGTTTTCATGTGTTTTATATGTTGTATTATTCGAGGTTGTTATATGATTAATGAAATGGTTTTATTAAATATTTTTAGGAATGAAAAATCTAGTTGTGTATGGTATTTATGTGCATTTGGCCTTAAATAAAAGTTTTCTAAGGGATTTTTTTGTGCAAAACCTTGTTTTACTACATGGAATTGTTTTATAAAAGTTTTGAATGGTTTATTGAGTTACACAAGGGGTAAAAAGGCATGTTAGGTACTTTTTGGTGTGTGTATGTTTCAGAAGTTGTGTTTTTATGTGAAAATTGTATTTTTAACATGTGGGGCTTGATTGATCACAAAGTGGGAACCCTGGGTATCTAGGTGGGTGGACTAGGACTAGTATGCTAGTGATCTGATAGTAGTATCATCACTGTTTCACTTAGAAAGTTTGAAGATGACAGCACTAACAAAACTTTGAGGATGTTCTAAGACCACAGGGCCACTATGGTTTCCCCTCCTAGTGTCTCGTGCATGAAAATTTTATTGATTAGGGATACGTTTACACCGAGATATGATGTACCTAGGGCCCCACAACTATCTAGTGCCTAGGGGTGTTCCTGTGACTAGTGCTCATTGATTATATGTTACTCACCACCATAATACAATGTGTTTTGATGGAAATTAAATAGAATGTATGTTTTGTTCAAATGCTACCATTTTTCAAAGATTCTCCCTTACAAACTTTTTTCATTTGAATTTTCATCCTTTTTAAAATTTTCACTATAATTTATTGTCTATAAAAAAGAGCAATATTTTTGTCTTAAAATTTTTATCACATGGAATATGTTTGGTGGAATCTTATTGGGATTAGGCTCATTCCCTAATTACACCTTTGGGTGTAAGTAGACATTGTTATGTCTTATATGGGTAAGGGAAAGGTCTTTGGAGACCGAAGTTTGGGTTGTTAGCTTCCATCCTTGGAGTGGTGTTCTAGATAGGGCTTGGGGGTGATCAACCCTTGTTGTGATGTGGTTCTTGAGTTGTATTTGATACAAACTTTGAGTTTTTTCCATCTTTTTATTTGTCTAAAACCATGTATTTCAATTCTGAATTTTATTTAAATCTTGTTTGGAATTAATTTTCAGATACAGATTATTTATTATTATTGGTTCTTTTATGATTCCAAAATTGGGTAAATCAATCCCAAATCATTGTTTTTGATATCTGGGAACTTGTTGGGATAGGGAACTCTCTTTGGACCTTACCATGTATTGATTCGGTGTTAGTTTTTATGGAAATAGATCTGGTTCATGAAAAAATGGTATCAGATCAAGGTTAAGCTCCTTGGGTTATGTTATTATTTGGGATGATTCTGATTATATAGGAGCTAGGGTTGTCAGGGATAAAAATTCTAGTTGCGATTAGGTTTCCTAGAACGTACCTCTCATGATAGACCTCAATTCACCATTGGATGTTGGGAATTTTGTTTGAATTCACTTTGATGTGCGATGTACAAGCTGCAGGCTGCACGTGGACATTGTGTGGGGGTGAAGTAGTTGTTAATTTCATTGTAGAGATGAGTTTGATTTATTTATATTTGATTTTATTGGTGAAATTTTTCAGAATTGTTGTACTAATGTTTTGTCTTGTGATTTTTCTCATCCATAGAAATAAGCCTTCTTATAAAGCTCTCATGCACCCATAGGAGGAAGCCGAAGAGAGTTCTACATCACCACTTGATCAGAGGTTGGTAGAATTTGTGTTATGGGATGTCCAAGATCTAGGATAGGGAGTGGATCCTTCTCATTCTTCTTCTCTAGATAGATAAGATGAGTATGGTCCTAGGAAGGACAAATCTTAGGAGTTTCTAAAGAACAAGCATCCTACCTTCTGAGGTAGCATAGAACCCCAGGAAGCAAAGGATTAGATTGAGAAGATATAACACATGTTAGAGTTCCTTGACACACCTGAGGAGGTCAGGGTGAAATGTGCCTCATTTTTTTTAGAGTTTCCCTACTGTGGGTGGTGTTAATTAGGGCTCCAAGCTAGGAAGAAAGGGAAGATGAGATGGAAGGACTTCAAGGTTACCATAAATGTCCAGTAATGTCCTGTAATATTGTCTTATGACAGATCCTAGGAGTTTAGGGAACTCATACAGGGGTATCAGTCAGTGATGGGTTATGCCAACTACTTTACCAAGATAGTCTGATATGTACCTGAAATGGTCTCCAATCAGCAGATGAAGTCCTAGAAGTTTGAGAGGTATTTAAGGCTGTAGATATATTCTCAGGTATTCTTATTCAATCTGAATACTTATGCGGAGGTGGATGATTGGTCTTGTATAGTGGAGATTGATCTTAAGGGAATGTTTGGTTTCTCTGGGATGGTATCAGTGATGGAAAGTGGTAGTTCCTTTGAGAAGAAAAGGAAGATAGAGGAATGTGGAAAGAAGGGATGTGGTAGTTCAGGCCATCCTCCGGGAAGTTCTCTTTTATGGATTCTGATGTGAGGTCTGTCATGTGCCACCAGTGTGGGAAGACAGGGAACACACGACCTACATGTATATCTCCTCTGAGTCTTTATTATTAGTATGGATCTATGGGGTACTTTTAGCGTTTTTTCAAGGTAGCACGTCCAATCTAGAGTGGGGCTGGGTCTATTTATTCCAGGGGAGTTCCAGTTTAGTCAGAGTTGTCAAGAATAGTGGGTTCTCAATTTGGTGGCCATGGAGATAGGGCTAGATCATCTTCTTGGTGGAGCCAGTTCATGGCAGAGCCATAGTTGAGTGGTCATTCTCAGGCAGAGATGAGGCATATTCATGTTGTGTATCAGGCACCAATGAGATAGGATGCAAGGATTTTAACAGTTCGAGGTACCATTTTGATTTCAACTTCTTTATCTATTGTTCTCTTTGACACTGGTGCTAATTTTTCTTTTATTTCTTCCTTTATTGTGAACTTGCTGAATTTTCAAACCGAGTTGTTGTCTTTTGTGATGGATTTGGTGACTTTTTTTGGTAAGAAGGAGTATGGTCTCAGGTACTTGTCATGTGCGATTTTTGTGTTAGGGGTTGAGATGGAGTGGGACCTCCTAGTCTTGGATATGTACCTTTTTGATGTACTCTTTAGTATGAATTATCTAGTTCACTTTCAAGCACATATCGATTTTTATAGGAGGTGGGTGACTTTAATGTCACCTGATGGGATTTATTAGGTTTTTCTTGGGGAATGGGATCTATGGTCATGTCATGAGGAACCTCCACTCCCAGAGTTAGGGAATATTGCCTTCCATTTATTGTCACTCAAGCTAGAGGATTATGTCCATGCTCTTTATGGTAGATTATCTAATGTAGTGGATGAGTTCCCAAAGGTATTTCTAGATGATTTTTTTATCTTTCCCCCAGAGCGGGATATGGAGTTCTCTATTGATTTGGTGCTAGAAACATAGCCGATATATCTTCATTCATAACATATGGCCCCCACCGATTTGAGGGAATTAAAGATATATCTAGAAGATTTGGAATACAAAGGATTCATTCACCCAAGCATCTCCCCTTGGGCTACACCTATTCTTTTTGTGAAGAAGGCCAACAGATCCCTTTGGTTGTGCATTGGCTACCGGAAGCTAAATAAGGTAAACATCAAAAAAAAATATTTTCCCTAAATATATGACTTGTTTGGCTAGATGAATGGGGAAAGTGGTTTTCCAAGATAGAATTGTGTTTGGGTTACCACCAAGTTTGTTTGAGAGAGGCGGATATCCCAAAGACAGCTTTCCAAAGTAGGTATGTCAACTTTAAGTACTTGTTCATGCCCTTAGGATTAACCAATGCTCCAGTGGTATTTATGGAATTCAAGAATAGGGTGTTCCACTAGAATCTCAAATCCTTCGTTATGGTATTCATGGATGGAATATTGGTTTAATCTGGATCTGCGGAAGAGCATGAGCGTCATTTACAGATCTTGTTGGGAACCCAATGGGATCATCGCCTTTATGAAAATTTGTCCAAATGAAACTTTTAGATTAGGGAAGTGAAGTTCTTGGGTTATTTCATCTCGTAACAGGGGGGTATTCGGTGGACCCTAAGAAGATTAGTTCATTTAAATCATGGTAGAAACTAAAGAATGTGTTCTAGATCATGATTTTCCTCAGCCTAGCAGGTTTTTCTTACCGGTTTGTTCGAGATTTCTCTAATATTAATTCACCCATGACCGCACTCACCCAAAAAAGGAAGAAGTTTGAATGTTCCCTAGAATTATAGACATCCTTTTAGGAGTTGAAGTGGCGGTTGAGTTCCACCCCTATCTTGAACTTTCTAGAATATAGAAAGGGATATGTAGTGTATTACAACACTTTAGGTATAGATCTCAGGTGTGTGCTTATGCAGGTTGATCACATGGCGGCGTATGGCTCTTTCCAACTCTGACCACAAGAAAACAACTACCCAAACCATGAATTAAAGTTATCAATGGTGATTATTTCTTTAAATACATGGCATCCCTACCACTTTGGGAAGAATTTTGTGGTCTAATTTAATCATAAGATCTTAGCCTACATTTTCTCGCATAAATATCTTAACCTCAGGCAACACTATTGGATTGAGTATTTGCAGGGGTTTGACTTTGATATTGTCTATACCCTGATTAAGGGTAATGTGGTAGAATATGCCTTAAGTAGGAAATTGTTAATGGAGGTTCTGAGTAAGTCCAATGATGAGTGGACTTTGTTGGGACTCTTTGCTCAGATGCGTGTGGAGACCAAGGAGAACAGTTGGAGTGTATTCTTGGTGAGCATTCAGTTGACCCCTTATCTTTTAGATTTGATTCAGAGAGAGTATCCCAATGAAGATATATGTCAATGGTCGATGCAGTTTCTTCATGGTGGGGATATGTCTTCTGATTGATTGTCATCTCCCGAGGGCATCTTGTGATTTAAGGGCCATTTAGTGGTGTTGTTGTCTATGAGGAAGGTGTTGATGCAGGATATCCACCAATCTCGTTGGTTCATTCATCCTAGAGCCACTAAAATTTATTTAGATAATCTTAGACACTTTTTTGGGCCAGTTATGATGTGAGATATCGCTGATTTTTTGTTGAGGTGTTATACTTATCAGCAGGTGAAAGCAGATAATCGGAGGCCCTCTGGTTTGCTTCAGTCATTACTCATTCCTACCTGGAAGTGGGATGAGGTATCCATGAAATTTATAGTTTTATTACCTTGTAAACCTCAGGGTAAGAACACCTTTTGGGTTTTGACTGATCATCTGACCAAATCATACCACTTCATTCGGATCATAGATACAGGTAAAGTGGATGAGTTGGGCTAATTGTATATTCAGAAGATGGTAAGAATTCATGGTATTCCATCAGAATTTGTATCTGATAGAGACCCCCTCTTCACCTCTTGTTTTTGTTAAGGCCTTCATAAGGCTTTGGGGTCATAGATTAAAATGATCAGAGCACACCATCCTCAGAAGGATGGTCAGACAGAGTGGGCAAATTAGATTCTTGAAGACATGCTCCTTGCATGTGTATTGGACCTCAATGGTTTGTGGGATAGCCATCTGGTATTGGTCATGTTTTCTTATAATAACAGTAACCAATCCTAAATTTTAATGGATTCTTTTTAGGATCTTTATGGTCAGCCTTGTCGATCCCCCCTATGTTGGGTTGAGGTAGGTGAGACCTCACTTTTGGGGTCGAGCCTTGTGCAAGAGACATCTGAGAAGGTAAAGTTGATCAGGTAGTGGTTATTGACAACTCATATTCACCAAAAATCATATATCAACCAAAGTATTTTTGCTCTATATTTTTTATTAGGTGATTGGGTATTCATAATGGTGGCCCCATGTCTGGTTCATCAACGTTTGGGAAAACAGGGAAAGATAACGTCGAGGTATGTCGAACCTTTTGAGATAATCGAGCGCATTGGAAACGTGGAATACAGGTTTGATTTTCCCTCTCAGTTGACATATATTCATTATGTATTCCTTGTATCGTAGTTGAATAAGTACAATCTAGATTCATCTCATGTACTGAATTGGGAAGAGTTAGAGATAGAGCCCGATTTATCAGTGTCTGAGCGGCCAGTGCGAATAGTGGATTCTCAAGAGAAGGTTCTTTAAGGGAATTATATTCCACTAGTATGGGTCCTTTGGAATCATGTTAGTGATGTGTATGATACTTGGAAGTGAAATTTGTGGGTTGAGAAAGAGTACCCATTATTATTCTCTGATCAAACTTCATGTTGACTTTACTGGGTGGAAAGTTTTCATGGTGGGTAGAATTTTCACAAAAATATCCTTATTTTAAGGTAATTTTTCTCTTCTATTATTTACCTAACTTCACCACATAAATTTTCTCTTGTCCCAAATTGAATTTTTAAGATTTTTTACATGTTTTTATTGTACATAACAGGGCATACACCTTGTCCACACGGTTTACTAAATCATGCAGGAAAACCGTGCATGGTTGTCCAACTCATTAAAAATGTTTTTTTAATTCCATTTTTTTTCTTCTGGGCTTAACTCTAATAAACCCTTTTATTCCCCCATTCACGAATCTTAGATATAGAAGGCTTCCAAGATTCTTCAAGCTCTCTTGGAAGTCATTTTTTATGGGGTTTTGGTGGGGAAAGCTTCAAGCTTCTTCAAGTAAGTGATTTCCTTATTTGTTTCTTCCATTTCCTTAGGATTTATTCCACCTTTATTGAAGTTAAAAATTTCCAGTAGTTAGGTATTCTTACCTAGGGTTTTATTTTGTGTTTCTGGGTCTAATATTGAGGTTTAGGGTTCATTTTCACTCCCTTGTGGTGTAGCAGTGGTGTGGTTTAAGTTTCGCACAAGGATTTGGGGTTTTCGACATATAAGGTAGGTGTTTCCATGGATAAACATTCTTGGATGAATATATATTGCTTTATTAAATTTTTTATAATGATTTTCACCCTTTTATTGTGCTACAAAAATCATCTTTTGTAGCTTTGATTAAGTGTTCAATTTTAAAGTTTCATTTTGGCACGAAATTGGGGGTTTTTCATGTGTTTTCTTTGTTGTATCATTTGGGGTTGTTTTATGATCCATGAAATGGTTTTATTAAATGTTTTTAGGGATTAAAAATATGGTTGGGTACGGTATTGATGTTTATTTGTCCTTGAAAGAGGGTTTTTTAATGGATTTTGGTGTGAAAAACCTTATTTTGCTACTTAGAATTTTTTATAAATGTTTTGAATGGTTTATTGAGTTACACAAGGGGTGAAAAGGAATTTTAGTTACTGTTTGGTCTATGTGTATGTTTCATAAGTGGTGTTTTTATGTGTAAATGGTATTTTTAACATGTGATACTTTATTGAGAACAAAGAGGGAAACCTGGGTATCTTGGTGGGCAGACATGACTAGTATGCTAGTGATCCGATAGTGGTATCGTTGACTATATGGTACTCATAATCATAATACAGTGTGTTTTGATGGAAAATTCAGTAGCATGTTTTTTTATTTAAATTTTCCCATTCTTCAATGATGCTCCCTCAAAAACTATTTTCAGCTGAAGTTGCATCCTTTCTAAAATTTTCACTAGCATTTCTTGTTTTTAAAAACTTTCAAGATTTTTTTCTTAAAATTTTTATCACATGGAATCTGTTGGGTATAATTATATTAGGATTAGTCTCACACCCTACTTATACTATTGGGTGTAAGTATACTTGATTATGTTTGACATGGGTAAGGGAAAGGTATTTGGAGACGGTAGTTCGGCTTGTTAGCTTCCATCCTTGGTTTGATGTTGTGGAGAGGGCTTGGGGATGATGACCCCTTTCTATGTGGTGGTTCTTTAGTTTTATTTTCTACTAATTTTGAGTTTTTTTCCACTTGAGATTTGTCTAAAACCATGCATTTCAATACTTAATTTTATTTACAGCATATTTGGAATGAATTTTCATATTCAATTTATTTATTGTTGTTGGTCATTTTATGATTCCAAAATCGGGTAAATAGTTCCCAAATCATTATTTTTAAAACCCAGGAACTTTTTATAGATCATTAGAATGCGGAACACCCTTCTAGCCTTTCCATGGACCGGGTCGGGTGCTAGTTTTGATGGAAACTAGATCAATTTCATGATAATATTCCCTTAGGATTCATCCATCAATACTAAAAGATAAAATATTCCAAAAAAAGTGATAAATCATATCCCAAAATATAAAATTCAAAAAATGAACATAATGGTATCCACAAATAGATGATTGATTGGGCCTAAAGCTTCACATTAAACATGAATTGCACAAATTATGTGAAATGAAGTTTAATTAAAAAATGAACTAAAACTGATGTTTATGAACTTTGAAACACATGAATATTAAGATATAATCAATGAATATTATCCCATTTTAGTGTCGAATCAGGTATCCCTAAGTTTCTATGTATTGCGTAAGGGCAGTACCTCATTTTATAAGGGTAACCTCCCACAGTGTAAAGTTAAGATGAATTTTATATATGCTGCATAAGGGTAACTTCGGCACCACATAACGGTAATCCTAGATGTGTAATGGTGCCTTAGACACTACGTAAGGGTTTCTAAGAGATACTAAAGGGTAATATCATATTTACAAATTTTAGTTAAGGGTAACTTATGCCATGTGTAAAGGTAACTCCATATTTTCAAATGTTGTGTAAGTGTAAGTTTGACTTGCACAAGGGTAAGTTTTTTTTATACACTATATAAGGGTAGTTACCTCACTAAATAAGAATAAATTCTGAATTACAAAGGTTGTATAAGGGTAATATAGATCTATTTAAAGGTATTCTTAGGTTCATGACTTTCATAATCATAAATCAGGATACACTTATGAAAAACCCATGAGTTTTGTAAGGGTAAACCATGTTACCCTTACACTAGACCCTTTTTTGAAAAAAAATGAATTAAAACATTTTTTTGTGTTCTTTTTCCCCATATTAATCCAATACCCTCATTTAATGATTTTAAAAGTATAAAATCATGGGATTTAATTCCTTGACTCATTTAAATATAATGAATATTATTAACGAAGAATTTAAACACTTCATAGTTAAGAATTAATTAAAATACAATTTAAATAATGATGTTTAATTTGTATTTTTTAAAATTGTAAACCTATATGTGGCTATAATTATTATAAAATATTCAAAACTTATGATATTTAGTTTTTAAATCTCTTCTTATGTTCAGACAGTCCATAAAACCCTCAAACTAGGATCTTTGAAGCCTTCCTTGATCAAATGAGGTTCTTTTTCTAGATTTCCATGTGCAGATAAACCTTCTCTCTCCTATTCTTGAGTGTGATTCTTAGAAGAGATAAATTCTAGGCAGGAATTTCTATTTTATCTTCACCTTATTTTATGTGAAATTTCTGAAATAAGAATTTTGGAGAAATGGTTGGATTAAACCTTCAAATATAATGACCCTAAATTATCAAATGATGATTATAAAGAATTTTAATATGCATATATCACATTATTATATAGAGATAGGGTATTATCTTAAGTATTTATATAATTATTATTTAAGGAATAAATTCATATCACATGTGTTGGCATAAATTGATAATTTAGAAATTATCAAAGAGAGTGAAACTATTATCAGATGTGGTGTTTTATTTATTTTTGAAAATAAAATATTTGGAATTGGTATTAAGAATCCTTGTAATGTGATAGGAACCAAATAAGATGTGGACGGTATTCGAGTGATTATTCCATGATGAACTATGATGCTGATGTCAACTACTTTGAGGTAGGAAGTTATTTACATTTGTAACTCTCAGATACACATGTTTACATGGTATGATTCATGTGTTATCATGGTTTGTTTTCTCCATTGATGGTTATTTCTTATGGGTGGTGTGTTTCCATGTTACCCATATATGATCCTTGATCCATGAGTTTTATTAGATTATCTATTTTCCCTGTTTGATGTTTATTCACATGATGTTTTTAATTCTATCATATTTCTCATTATTCCATGTTACATGTGTTTATCATGCTTTACCTTATTGTGCATTATATTACCTTGGTGCTTTGTGCACATGATAGGTGACCATCGTAGTGTGATTATCCCTTGAAGGGGTAGTGTGGATGATATGATATGTTGACCATAATAGAGCATGATGGCCTTATGGACAAATGCAACTTGATGCCTTGAGGATTTTGAGGAACACGTCGAAACTTGATGCCTTGAGGATTTTGAGTTACATGTACACTCAATTCCATGTGGATACAGAGTGACATACCATGATCCTTGAGGCTAGTTTTAATTATTTCTAAAATCCTTGATCATCATTCTGGCATGGAGCTAAAGTAGGTATGACCATAGGTTTTCAAAGATTAGTTAGCATATAACCACTTGGTACATTATTGGGTGTTGTTATGCTTGTTTTAATATTTATTATTATCATGGAACACACCTATGATACATGTTCACATTTTTTAAGGATGCATTAGTGGTGTCCTACAAGGTTTTATTACTCACACCCTACATGGGCATCTCGATACACATATAGACTTCATCTATAGGGATTCAAGCAAGGGAAAGGGGATTGTGGTATATGGTTTAGATGTTAAGAATGGGGATGTATATGGTTTTGGGATATACTATGGTGGTTACTATATTTTTATTCATTTATTTACATTCCACAATTTTATACTCTTGTTTGGATTACCGATTGGGAGTATCTTATTATTGTATGACATTTATGTCATCAATTTGTTTCGACATGATTACTTTGGTTGTTTATTATATTATTTATTATTTATTATTTATTATTTGTTTTATGACATTATATTGAGGATATAGACTCCCTAATGATGGGATTAAACCTTCTTTTCTAGTCAGAATCCTCTTGCATATGGGGAGGATCGCATGAGGACATGTAGAACTTGGGTTCAGACCAGGTGGTTTGGGTTCAAAAATTAGATTTTCCTCTCAATATGATCTTTCTTTAATCCACATTGTATACCAGTCATGTTACTAAAATCATTTCATAAATTTCCCTATTTTACATTAAATATGTTTATCTATTGAAAACACAAACCTCTTCCTTATCCATGGGTATTCACCTAGATGTAACCATGATTCATTGATTGGGGACCTCCAAATATGAAACTTGTATTCCTTTCTCATGGATTAAAATTGATGTAACACTCATGCATTTAATAATTTTCAAATTTAATGAATTTTAAATGAAATTAGTTCATAATTTTCTATGGGTTATTATTGAAATGTTTTCTTATGATCTATTTAGAATACAAGAATTTAGAAATATAAAGGGTTCAACCTAATAGTGCTCTAATGCATTGGATAAATAATTAATCTCTAGAGATGACATGTTTTATGATACCATGGTGAATAACCTTGGTAATTATTTTTCATGGCACCTTAGGGATAAAACTTGGTTATATTATTATGAATGTATCATTTTTATATTGTATCCATATTTCTATGTTATGATTTACGGTCATTATATTATGATATGCCTCATATTCTTATGGTCATTCCCTATTGTTATGCCTCATGATCACACATTAAATATTTCCTTTATTTATTCACTTATTGGGATTTATGCTCTCCCCTTTATTTTAATGTATGTCCCCATGATAGGATATTTAGTAAAAGTAACCTATGATGAATCTATTAAGAAAATTTCCAAGTTGATTTGAAGAAAGTCTATGTTTTATATGTATTACGTTCCTAGTTTCCAAGAAACTAAACCGCAAAAAAACCTATGTATTATTAAATTTTTTACCATGTAATGAAATTTTTACAAATTAAAAAGGAGAGATTCCATAGTTGGCATCAAATTAATTTTAGTCAGTTTTGGAAATTAGGAATTAAAAAAAATTAGAAAGAACCCTAAGGATAAATCTAAATATAGGAAAATATCCACAAATTTTTTAAGTATTAAGCGATTAGTTTCCAAGAAATGAAATATATTTCTAGATACTACAAGGGAGTGTGGCTCTATAATAGTTTTACCTATGGGTAATAACCCCCAAATGGGAAGATTGGGTATTAACTCGATCTCCAACTAGTGAACAATAAAGAGGCCTTACTGCACACCTAGTTTGAAACTCCTGAGGAATATGATTTGATTAATCACTTTATTTTTATCAACCATTATTAAGGATATATAAAAAATGTAATTTTTATTAGAAGAGATTAAAGAAAAAATTACATGAAGCATGTTGGTTGAAAATATATATTTAGGAAATAAACTCCCTTTATAATTTCAACATTCGTAAAAGAAACATGTTTCTCAAAAAGGTTTTATTCTTTTAAAAAAGGAGGGAAATAAGAGGAACCACATAAATGACGAGTGCATTGAGTGGTGCACTAAAGTCCTTCCTAACATGATGAAAACTATAATAGAAAACTTCATAAGGATGATTCATCAAATATATCAGGTTTTTAATAATAACCTAAATCGGGTTGAGTACCGAGATTCACCTCAAAGAGAACAACTTGTAATTGAGTCCTTCATGAATCAATGACCACATTATTTTAGTGGATATGTTGATAAATTAATTGTATGATAATGGATAACCTCTATAGAAAATATATTTTTTATACTCTTTTGTTCAGAGAAAAATAAATTTACCTTGGCAGTATACCACATAGAAGTAGAAGCTGATAAATGGTGGACATTGATTAAGAACAAAAAACAAATAGGGAGATTAATGATATAGAATGGGAAGAGTTAAGGAGAATATTTTTCAAAAATTATTTTCCTTGTTCAATAAAAAAATGGATAAGTATTTATTAGATATGAAGTATAAGGAAAAGGAATCTATGGGAGGCTATAAAATTAATTTTAAAACAATTTCTCAATACACCTTCAGCTTTGTTATGGATATTAAGGGAAGGTTTGATAGGTTATTTGGTGGAAAAAGACCCCACATATGGAGGAATCTAGAAAATAAATTTTATGAAAGCAGTGAGTAGAAATTATAGAGTGCAATCAAGGTTGAAATGGAGTTAAAAGAGACACGGTGGTCTCATAGGCCGAATAAAAAGAATAGAGGAAAGGATCTATACTCAATGAATAATTCTGATCACAAAATATAAAGAAAGAAAATTCAACAAGCCACATTCAAAAAATATGGGAAAATATTCATGGAATTTTTTTCATGGAAGTTGAAAGTACTATAAGTGCGTAAGATATGGATAAATAGCTTAGAACTGTCATAGTGTGGTGAATCCTAAAAATCTAATTGCAAATGAAAAAGGTAATATGGTGAAAACATAGCCTATAGTTAAATACTTCAAGTGTGGATATAATTAGTAATTTGAAAATAAATTTTTAAATAAAAGGATAATATAAGGTAACCGTTATCAACATCGGTATAGGTCAAGGGAGAAATTTCATGCTTTCTCAATCACGATGGATGAAGTAGAGGCTCCAAATGATGTGGTGGAAGGTGCACTCATTATTCTCTCAAATATAGAGAATACACAGTTTGAATCCAGTTTTACACATTCCTTTATTTCATCCAGATTTATATAGAATTTAGAATCAAACCCTAAACTAGTAAAATTAGAGTTATCATTTAAGACTCCTAGAGGTAATATACAAGCATCAAAGGTGTATAGAAACTCTAGTATCAAATTTGGTGAGTATAATATCATCCAAAATCTAGTATTAATTCCCATGTTGGAATTAAACATTATACTAGGGATATATTAGCTCTCAAATCATAATGATAAGATAAACTATAGAAGAAATGAAATATTAGTGGTATTGAATGGACAACCTAGAGTTATTTTCAAAGGAGATATATCCCAATATGATTTTTGTAAAGAAGCACCTCCTATAGCCTTATTTATGGATATAATTAGTTATGAGAGAGAACAAAATGAAAGGATAAGGATATATGATGTCCACATTTATTAGGAATACATTGATGTATTTCTTAAAGATCTAACCCAACCTCCCCCAAAAAGTGAGGTAGCGTTCTCAATTGAAATCATACATGGATCAAAGACAATATCAAATACCCCTTATATAATGGAATATGTATAGTTAAATGAATTAAATAAGAAACTACAACATATCTTGGAAAAATGTTTTATTCAACCAAGTGTGTGTCCTTGCGGAGTACATGTTCTCTTTGTGAAAAATAAATATAGATCAATTTGGATATGATTTTACTATAGAGAGATTAATGGGATAATAGTAAATAATAAATACCCTCTCCTGAGGATTGATGGTTTATTCAACTAAATTTGAGGGGATTAATTATTCTCCAAGATTGATCTTTGATCTGGGTATCATCAGTTGAGGGTGGTGAAAGAAGATATCCCAAATATTTCCTTACAAATAAGATATGGGCATTACAAGTTTGTTGTTATTACATTTGGATTAATTAATTATCATTCCATGTTTATGCATTTTATGAATAAAATAATTAAGGACTACCTTGATAAATTTTTGGTTGTCTTTTTTAATTATATTTTGATATATTCTAAAATTCATGAGGAGTATGAGGATTATATAAGGTTCTTATTACAAACTCTAAGGAAGGATAATCTTTTGGGTAAATTTAGAAAAAAAGGAGTTATAGTTACAACAAGTCAAATTCTTGGGGTACAATATCACCAGTGAGGGAATATCAATAGGTCCAACAAAGACAATGACTGTAGAGGAGTGGTCTCGTCCTATAATAGTAACTGAGATTCTTAGTGTTCCTAGTTTAGCGTGATACTATAGAAGGGTTTTGAAAAAAAAATGACATATTTATAATCCAATAAACAATTTAACTTGGAAAGAAGTTAAGTTTATCGGGATAAAAGACTGCGAAGAAAATTTCCAGGAACTGGAGAAGATATTGGTTAGTGAACCTATACTAACTTTACCCACAATTGGAGAAGGATTTTTTATATATAGTGATGCATCTATAAAATTTATTGAATGATTACTCATTAAAATTGACAATTCGATCTTATATGTATCTCAATAGTTAAATCCTCATGATAATAATTATCCTACTCATGACCTGGAGTCAGATGTAGTCATTTTTTCTCTGAAGATAAAGAGACATTATCTTTATGGGGAAAATGTGTTATATACATATAATAATAAAGTTTGAAGTATATATTCACATAAAAATAAATTAACATGAGACAAAGTATATGATTAGATCTTCTTAAAAACTATGATTTTTCAATTCATTGTAACCATGGAAGTGAAAACAATGTCACAAATTCATTGAGTAAGAAAGATCATAGTGTTCTTATAATGATGAGTATTTAAGGAGATCCATTGATCAAGGACCTATTAAGGTTGGAAATGGGATAAATATGGAAGTTTCATCATCAATCCTATCCCAAATGGTTTATCATCTACAACTATAAGATAATATCAATAAATCTCAGAGTGATGATCCTTTGATGAAAAAGAAGTTAGAGGCTATGAAAAATGGAAATGTTCCTAAATTCAATATTGACTAAGAAGGTGTACTGAAATTTGGTACAAAGCTATGTATCCCATCTATTCTGGTTTTAAAGAATTATATGATTGATGAATCTCAAAGATCTAAATTCTCTATATATCCATAAATCACTAAAATGTATAGGGACATTCATGGTCATTATTGGTGGGATAATATGGCAGAGCAACAAATTCCCAAAGGGGTATTGAAACCACTACCCATACATGTATGGAAGTGGGACAACATCACTATATAATTTATCACTAGCCTACCTAAGACATCCAAGGTAAACAATTATATATGGGTAATCATTGATATATTGGAAAAAAGTGCCTATTTAATTTCCATAAGTAAGGATTTTTTTTCCCAAAAGTGTCTAGCTCACCTCTAAAATAAATAAGTAGTGACACTCTGTGAAGTACCATAGTCAATTATTTCTGAATGAGGTCCAAAATTTATTTAAAAGTTATAGTAGATCCTTCAAAAGGAAATGAATACATAATTAAACCTAATCATATCCTATCATCCTCAAACAGACAGGTAGTGTGAGAGGACAATTAAAACATTACACGACATGAAAAAGGCTATCTCACTTGATTTTCAAGGGAGTTAAGAGTAACATATTCCACTTTTTTAATTCTCCTATAATAATAGTTTACACTCAAGTATTAAAATGTATCCTTTTGAATATATCTATGGAAAAAGTGTAGAAATCCAACATGTTGGGATGAAGTTTGATAAGGGAAACTATTAGAAGCATTCATTATGAAATACACTATTTAAAAGATACAGGTGATTCAGAAACACATCAAGGATGCTCAGTATTGATAGAAAATTTATACTAAAAACTAATGGAATGACATATATTTTCATGTCATGGGTCATGTATTACTCAAGGTATCACCATGGAAAGGAGTTGTGAGATTTAGAAATAATGGGAAACTAAAACCAAGGTATATTGAACCATTTCAGATTCTGGAGCATGTTGGGGTATTTTCATATCACTTAACACTATCTCAAAATATTTCTAATTTCCATAATTCCTTCTATGTGTATATATTCAGAAATTATATGTTTTAACCAACACATATACTTGATATTAATGGTGTAGAATTGGAACCTAGATTTTATTACAAAGAGGAACTGATCCAGATACTCGAAAAAAAGGGACAAGTGTTAAGGAACAAGATAACACAACTTATAAAATTCCTATAGAGAAATCACAAGTTTAAATAATCTACTTGGGAACCTGAAGAAGCAATGAAGGAAAACTAACCCATTTTATTTTGAGGAAAGTGTCAAATTTTAAGGGTGTAATTTTTTAGGGGGGTGGGAAATAACGACCTAAAAATTCCATCTATGATTAATAAAAGAACTATTTTCTTCATAATGGATATTTTATTTTTTTGAATAATGGAATTAAATTGAAATACTATTTCAAAATGAATATTGCATGTCAAGTAATAATACCAATTTATATATCTAATACTAGTAAAGGGATATAAAAACCAAACAATAGTGACCATGCAATGGTATACTCCATAGGATTAAACTCAACCAAGAAGATTACAACTTCCATGAAAATATAATAGAAATTATCATGTAAATTGAAAAAACATTTGGGAATGGAGTTGTAAATTATGATGGTTGGTGGTATATATATAAGATCTAATTGAAAATGTTACTGTTAGGATATAACTATTATATTTTTATTACGTGATTGTTAGTAGATATGATTTTTGGCCTATATAACCTTTGGGAATTATGAATTTTGATAATAAAGCTATTATAAAGTGACCATTAGGGATATTATATATTAAGGATAATGATAAGAGTTAATTTAATAGATAAGGAATAAATGGTGGCCTCATCCAATAGGATCATTCCTTTTGAAGCTCATTTATTAGAACTTGCGAGGTAGGTTGAATCAATAGGGTTTCCCTTGAACAAGCCATGCAAATCTTCAACAAGTGAGGATTGAACAAAATCACTTATGGTTGAAGTTAAAGATAGTAGAGATCACTATTAGGTTAATGTTGGTTGAACCACCTCATGAAACTACCACCATCGCACAGATTACCCTTAGGGAATATACCTTTGTAATAAGGGGTCATACATCTAGATCTTAGTATAATAAAAGTGTAATTTCCTTCGTATAAATTAAATATTAATTTCTTAAATCCCATTTTCATTAATATTTTTTTAATAAAATACACATGAATATAATATGAATTTGATAAATAGATTTTTAGATAAAAATAAAACATATTTTTATTTTTAAAAATATATACACTTTTATAATAAATTCATAGATTCAAAATAAAATTTATTTTCATGAAACATTATTATAAAAAAACTATTTATTTAGATATAAATGATAATATAATTTTATAATGTCTTGGGAAATTATTTAAGTGTTAGAAGTTTGATTATATCATAAAGACTATTATTTCTCAATAAATAAGGATTTTTATTTAAAAGTTAAAATTCTTATATTTAGGAAATTATTTTGATAAAATAAACATTATATTTTAAATCAACACATCAAAATTAATTTAGGGTGAAATTTTGATAATTTTATAAAATAATTTATTTTTAGTGAATAGTAAAAAAATACAATTAAACATTTCCCATATGTTTTATGACTTCATAAATATGTATTAATGGTATAATAATAGATAAAACTATATCTAAAACCAAAAATATATTATTTTATTAATATTTTTCATTTTATTGTATTTAAATCATTTTTTAAACCTATAAATGACTTTCCAAAGTTTAAAATGAAAACTAAGATTTTAAAAACTATATTTTGTGTAAATTTTACTTTTCCATGGAAAAAATAATATTAAAAATCGATTTTGGTTCTAATAAACAAAAATAAAATAAAAATTGACTTAAGTGTTAAAAATCATTAGCAAAAACTATAATGCCTCAGCCTTAAACATTACATAATCTTGAGTTAATTCAAGAATTCACATTGAGGATCCTTTCAGGTTTAAAGCTTTATAGAATTAGGATATAACTATTACATAACATTTCAACTATTACAAAGTATAAAAGTTTATATGCCATCCATTTTTCCACAATTTAAAACATTTTAAAATAAAAAATGAATTCTTTTCCTTGATAAAAATATTCATAACATTCATATTAACTTCTTCCTTTCTCTTACCCATTATTATTAAATTTCAAAAACATTTCAAAAATTTGGTATGATCACAAAAAGCTCAATAAGGGATATAAAATAATGAATGAAACCGTTAGTCCATGAAAACATTTCCACAAAATCATATATTTCACGCATAAAACATAAAATCATTAACATACCTCATAAAATCATAAGATTCTTGAAAAATTATTAGAAATAATAAATCATAAAGGTAAATTATGTCATTCATAACATACTTACACTGTAACTTTCATAGCCACATATGTGGTAACCTACATGGTTATGTTTGGAATACCCATCATAGTATATTCCTTAAATCTCTTAGGAGAAACCTTCTCGTTTAACTATATCTCATTACCCAATGAATTGTAGATCTATCACAAGATCACCATACCTCATTTTATCATGGAATAACCTATATACATAAATAATTTCCAATAACCATAATATAATCATAACATATAAATCATGCATAAAGGAAAAATAACATTTCCACTTTGAAATCACATTTAATTTTTACAAAGTCACGCACTCATAAATTAAAGCATGTTATTTAAAAATAAAATGGTAAAATTATAAGTTAATCATAAAAATATTAAATATACATAAAATAAATAAATACAGTTCATGAAATATATGTTAAAATAAAAAATTCCAATTTATTGAAATAATCAATCCAATTTTGAAAAAAAATTAAAACATTTAAAAAGAATATTTTAAATCAAAGTGTCCCATACAACTTTGAAAATTTTAAAAGTAATTAACATTTAAAAACATTAATTTAAAAATAAATAAATCCTTTAAAACCATTTTGAAAACATGGACAAAAATTAGAAATATTTAGAAAAATAAAACATTTAAAATGATTTTTTAGTTCAAGAGTAGCTTACCACTTGAAAAACAGTTAAATAAAAAATCAATAAATAATAACATTAAAAAATTAAATACCATTATAATATAGTAATTAATGATATAACATGTAAAAAGGTTCGTATATACACCTTATAAGATAATAAAGGTGTACAATATTAAGATATGCCTCAATGAAAGGAGATTGAGACGAACTCCCTTACAAAGATTAGTTTGCTAATCAAATAGATCAATTATGTGTATTCACTATAAATACACATAAATCAATTATAAATAAAAGATAAGATATCCAAAATTAATTCCCCACATAATCAATTCATGAAATAATCAAGAAGTATAAGTTTAACCCAAAGATTATAAATTGGGTTAAGAAGTTCCATTACAAAATTTGAATCAATGACTAATCATCAATGGGGTGATTATGTGTAGAAATAGTATATCCAAAAAAATATAAGTGTAAATACAACATAAAACAATAAAAATTTATTCCTCAAATAATGTTTTCATAATAAAATCAACAAATTAGATGTTTAACCCAATGAATGAAAGTTGAGTTAGAAAAATCCCTTACCTTGAGGCCGACTCGTCACGTACAATTGTTATTTTCATGAATAATAAACTTAGGTTAATTTATAATTGATTCAGAACATATATTAATTTTATTATTCATTTCATATCACTTATTATTATATTATAAAAATTACATAATTATTTAAGCTCATGTTGGACGCTTTGTCGATATTCGGTACCTGAGTTGAAAATGAATTTATTTATGATATAAATTGTCCATGTGGTCATAATTCCAACATCTATAAAATATAAAACATGACATAAATTTCTTATATATTAATTATATAATTATTTATAATAATATTTTATTAAAAACTAAAAACACCATTCGTGGATATGGTAGGCCATAAGTACGCATGAATGCTATTTTCGTTTTTCTTGTTGTATTCAAAGAGTGAAATTAAATGAAATGTATATAAATATATATACATATATAATATAATTATAGTATAATTAATATATCATTTATATAATATATTTTTACTCAAACAATCCTTAATAAATTCCATGTTATTTGTGAACTAATCACATCATTTTGAGGAAGCGTTAGTCCACACGTCCCCAAACGAAGTTATCATATAATAACAATATGGAAGGAATTAATGTATGTTTAATATAACATATACAGAATATGAAATAGATTATAATATACATATTAAATATTATTTTTGCATAATAATTGTTTTAATACCAGCCATGAAGGTGGTAATGGAAAAAATAACAAAAACATTATTCACGGAGGTCATTAACCAGCATAACTTAGACAACAATTTCTTTTATTTGAATAAGAGGAGGTGAGAAATTAAATCGATATGATATATTATATTATAGACATAAAACTCTAGTATATACATGATTATTTATAAATAATTATTTTACGTATTAGGTAGGTTAGTATAAAGTATAAAAATAAAATAAATTAAGAGATGTACTTTGAGAAAATTACCTCTTGAATATCCCCTCCTTGAAAGACCCTTGAGGACATTGGGTTTGGTATTTTGGTGAGACCAGAAGAACTTATACTCTGGGATAGTGAGGATGAGAGGTTTGGGAAGATATTTTAGGATCTAAAAGTCTTTTTGTGTTGAAATAAGGTGGTGGAGAGGTGGTATTTATACTTGAGGAGTGGTGGTTCAAGTGATTAATTTAATGATTATTTTATATTAAAAAAAGACCATATTGGGGTGGCATAAAATTCCACAACAATGGATGGTAATTAATATTTTATGGGATGGTTAGGGTTGATTCACACCTCAAACAACCATTAAATTTTTTATTTTTTAGGTATGTTAATCTTTTAACTTTTAACTTTAACCCATGTCAAAAAATTTCTTTTACTACGATAAATAATTTTTTTACAGTGGTAAATTTTGTATACCTTAAAATAAAATTGACCTTACAACCTAATTTAGTCATTTTAATTCCAAATATGGAATCCATTTTATCTAATTTTATTCACATAATTAGGAAAATTATATTTAAAATTAATTCCGCATATAAAACTAAAAAGCGGGTTTTAAAGTGAAACGTTCAAAAGTTCAAAATGATTTTATATCTAATTTCAATTTAAAATTGATTACAATGGAAAAAATTGGATTAAATAATAAAAATTAATATAAATATAATTTAAAACCAATTAAAATGAAAATATAACAATTTAAATAAATTATACGAAAATGCAGTTTTGAATTAAAATGAAGTATTTTTCACTATTCGTTAAAATATAAAAGTTATCAAAAAAATACCAAAAATTTATCCAAAGTAAAATTTTATATCTTGGTTCAAAATAAGAAGTTTAATTTTTTAAATATAAATTATAAAAGTGTCAAAAATTAGATTCAAAATGGGTTCACCATCAAAAGGCGGCAAATCTTCATTTTTTGCAAAAAAATACTTCTTTTATACGAAAATTTGAATTTGTTCATATTTCATGTCTAGAAAACATATAAGATGGATCTTAAAAATAAAATTTAATATTTTAAAAATATATTTCATTAATAAAACCAAAAAAGAGTGATTTTATTACTTTATAAACTCACTTATTTTCATTTAAATAGTTTTTTTAGAAAAAACATTTCCTTTTATTTAAAAAGGGTTTTACATTAATTTATAATTAATTATGCACCAAATAATTAATTATAAACATGTGAAAACTATTTTTTTATAATTAAGTTAATATTATTCATTTCCATCATTCCAACATCTAGGTTATAATGGTATCATTTAAATAATAATATTTAGTTCTTCATTTAAACTCGATGTAGTGTACTATATACACTATCGAACATAGTTTTACTTCTTAAAAATTAGTGTGTTACAAAAAAATATGGGTGATCCAATGGTTTTTCATTTTTTACAACCTATAATTTCAAATCCTATATTTATAAATTATTAAACATTTCCTATTATTTTACTATAAATACCTACCCATCCCATCATTCAACTCCACTACAAATCCATTAAGAATGGAATTCTTCTCATTTACCCTCTATAAATTCTCTTTAAGGTCCTAAGGTTTCCCTCTAAAAGGTTTAGAAAGTCACTTCCCAAGGAAAATGAATGCTCCTCTTCTTCTTTTACATTCAGGTTCCTCTTTGTGTTATGTATTCTGAATGTTAAATAACATTATTTTTATACACTTTTTATAATTCCATTAATTTCAAAATAGTGTTTTATTAATGTAAGAACTCTATTACCTATCATTAATCCCTTTCCTTAATCTAAATTGTATACCCATAATGTTGTTGAAACATTTTTTGAATTTCCTCATTTTACATGAAATATTCTTATATTGTGAATACCCTAACCTCTTATTTATCCATGGGTATTCACCTAGATGAAACCA
The DNA here is from genome assembly GCA_963277665.1 of Viscum album. NCBI lineage: Eukaryota > Viridiplantae > Streptophyta > Magnoliopsida > Santalales > Viscaceae > Viscum > Viscum album. The sequence continues at coordinate 1,232,513,555 of OY728120.1, forward strand.
TGATTCATTATTCATGGAATTCAAAATACGAAACATGTATTCCTTTATCATGGATTAAAAATGATGTAATGGTCATGTATTTAATAATTTGTGAATTTGATGAATTTTACAAGAAACACATTCATTATTTTCAGGGGTTATTAATGAACTTTTTCTTATTATCTTTGTAGAACACATGAATTTATATATATTAATGGTTCTCCCTAATAGCTATCTAATGAATTGGGTGAAGAATTAATCTCCAAATATGACATGTTTTATAATACCTTGGTGGATAAACTTGGTAATTTTGTTTTATGAAACCTTAGTGATATTCTTATGATTGTATCATTTTCATATTATATCCACATTTCCATGTTATTAGTAATGATCATTCTATTATGATATTCCACATTCACTTATGGTCACTCCCTATTGTTATGACTAATTATCACATGTTAAATATTTCCTTTTTATTCCCTTACTCGTCTTTATGCTCACCACTTTCTTTCGATCTATTTCCCCAAGATATGAGATACATAAAATTAACCTTGGATGAATCTAAGAAGAATATTTCCAAGTGGAATTAGATAAATTTTATTTTTTACATGTATTACATTTCTAGTTTCCAAGAAAATAAACATCAAAATATCCTTTGTATTATTAATTATTGTACCATGTAACAAAAAAAATTGTATTAAAATGGTGGGATTCCATAATTTGAAATCATAATAAGTTTAATGGAATAGATTGTTTGGTATTGAGTTTATATTAATAAAGATACTCACATTGAAGGATGTCATGTATGTGCCTGATGTTTGTAGGAACATAGTATTGGGGATCTTGTTAAACAAGCATGGGTTTAAGCTTTTATTTGAGGTAGATAAATTTTTTTTGCACAAAGGTGGGATATTTTTTAGAAATGGTCACTTGTGTGATGGATTATTCAAATTAAATACAAATATTTTTTCTTTATAATTCCTAGTATTTTTATTTATGGAATAATCATTTAGGTCAAATAAATTTTAAGAAAATAAATAAAATATCAAAAATGGAATTATTACCGAGCATGGATAAAAATGATAATAAATGTGTAAATTTAATGAAAACTAAAATAGTTAGGAATACATTTAAAACTATAGAAAGGAAAAATTGTTTTTTATAATTAATACATATTTATGTATGTGATTTTCATGCTACACCCACTATAGGTAATAAAAAAATACTTTTTAACTTTTATTGATCATTATTATAGATTTTTTCATGTCTATCCTTTATATGTTAAAGAAGAAGTTATAGATAATTTTAGTATCTAAAAAAGGTAGGCTTAAAACCAATTTGGGATTATAATTAACTACTTCATATCTGACATGGGACGGGAATATAATAAACTTTTATTGTTTGAATCCCTAGGGATCATACATGTAGTGATGACTCCCTATACACATCAAAATAATAGTGTAACTCAGAGAAAGAATAGAAAAATAGCGGAAATAGTAAATTCCATGATTTTTATCATGGTTATCTCAAAAAAAAATTAATATCTTGAGTTCTTTAAAGATATTTTGTATTTGATAGCATATAATATACACAAAACGGAGCTTAAATGAACCGCAAAATATTATTATTAAAATATGATTATTATAACCTAGCTGTTAAATTGGTGGGTTAAATAATTTTTTAAATATATATAAATATTCTAATCAATAAAAATATATTTATTAATTATTAGTAAATAATCAGATCAATTTTAGTAAAACCATTCTATTCTTCAGTGTTATGTTTTCATCAAAAATGGTTTTTGATTTCTCTTTGTGAGTGAGTAATATAATTAATTTCTATAACTTTTATAAATTTTAATTTGATATAATAAATAAAATTTCTGAAATTATCATATCACAATTATCCTATGGTGAAATTTTTATATTTTTTTGAAAATATAGTTTTTGTATGAACAGTGAAAATGTGGATTTTTATTGAAAATTGTATTTTATTTTATAATATTTATAAAGAAAAATTATATTTTGGATTAGTTTTAAAATTTAATTTGTTAATTTTTATATATAATGATCCAATTAAGGTTTTTTAAAATAATTTTATACTTTAATTTAGTATAAAAAACATTTTATATTTTAAAAGTACATTTTTCTGAAAAACAGTTTTTCGTTGCGTTTTTCTAGATTAATTTTAAATTAAATTAATACACTTATATATTTTGAATTTTTTAAAATTTATTCCATATTTTTAATCAGAGCGTCCAAATTTGGTAAATATATCCCTTTTATTTTTTTTCAATATGAATGGTTACCTTACTAATTTTTGTTACCACTGTAAAAGGAAAAACACGTAGTCAAACTTAAAAATAAAATGATAAGGACTATAAAAACACAAAAACACTTTCCTTAATTTTATTATATGGTTATATTTATTCCATAATCATATAATATTCATTTCTATGGCATTTTTTGGCTATTTTTTATGAGATTATTATCTTTATAATATTTTATTTATAGAAAGGTCAAAAATATCACACTATTTTTTTGTTAACTTCAAAAAAAATAGCATAGATATTAAAATAGGTTATGTTTGGTTATAAATAGTATTTTTAAATCTAAAATATTTATCTTCATCAAGGTAATTTATTTTTAATTTTCAGTTAATAAAAAATTACGTTAAATTCTGGCACAATGATGATGTAGTAATTATTCAATTAATGGAAAAATAAAATAAATAATATTAAAATTATTAAAATTAAAATAACTTGAGATAAATAATATGATACATGAATATTATATATGATAATTACCTTCAAGGGATGTATTAAAATATATTTTTTGGATTTTAATTCTTTTATTTATGTTATTAAAATCAAAGTAATTAATAGTTCTAAAAATTGACATTATTGATATTTTATAATAAATAATATTTTATTAAATGATAAAAAATTTCAAAAAAATATATTAATTAAAATTAATATAATATATTTTAAAATATCATACATGGTCCATTTATGGGTTTTTTCCATTTATAGTAACTATATTGACCCGCAAAGAGTAAAAATCCTTATTGTCATGGTAAGTGTGAAGGGGGTTAATGGAAGGTTAAAACAAAAAATAAGTGTAAAAATGCGATCAAATATTGTCTAATTTTTATTGGATGAAATTATTTAATAGAATTTCTTACTATATTATAAATAAATCAGTTTGGATCCATTTTTAATTGAATATTAATTTATGTTAATTTAATATTTTGGGGAATTCCAAGAGTGCCCCTCCCCTCTCTTATAAAAGGGAACCTCTTATCCTAATTCATTCACACTTAAAAACCCATTTTTTTAATAAAATAATTATCTAAATACATTACTATAATATGTAAAATAATTCTATAGGACTTTTTTTAGCTATAACACTAACCTTATTGGTTTTAAGGTGTTAAGTAAAGGAGGTTTTCCGAAGAAGCAGTATCGTTTTTAATCGATCATTTCTATTTTATTTCTTATTACACCGACTTAAAATATTATTAAACCATTATATAATAATATCACCAGTATCCTCCATCTAATTATATTTCATTATTTTAATATCATAACCTATATCCATCTCCAACATCCATCAAATGGGAAATGAATTCATCATTTGTGTGTACGGCGGACTACCGCATAACGAATTGATGTAATTTGTTTTTTATCACCATCTCACAAGAATTTTTATAATGATGGAATTAATATTTAAATATTATATTAATGAAATATTTATCATTATGAAAATATAATATATAATTCACATTTTTACCTTTTCATTCATTGAAAAATGTTAACGTCGTTTGTGAGTATGTGTGGACTACGACCTCTACGAAGCGATATAATTCATTTTTCATCACCACATCACACGGATGATATATATAAGTATATTTAAAGAAATAATATGATATATATTATATTATTATAATACTTTAATGATAAAATAACACTTTTTCCATAATGATCATTGAAAAATGGAAACTTTACTCATGCATACGTACGACCTAACATCTCCATGATTGTAACGTAGTTCATTTTTCATATCCATATTTCATGATAAGTTTTAAAATTATTATTGATATATAAAAATTATCATTATTTAACTATCATTATTCTATAGATGATGGAATATTTTCCTTTTTGCTATAGTCGTCCTACTAAAGTCATTTCTCACATATGATCTAAATATCATCAAAATGACCGATGTGAATTTAATTGATTAAGTAATAGTATATAAAATGGTATTAAAATAAGTAAAGGAATAAGGAACTTGAAAAGAGTAACTAAATAATTATATTATTGATATAATTTTTTTATTCACAAATATAAAGAATGTATGTATTGATTCAGACTCAAGGTACGGGTCTTTCTTTTAAAAATATTCTTTAAAGTTTCTCTTAAAACTCTCTTCTATATTCCATGTCCATATGATTGTTTTATAAAAAAAATAATGAAGTTTAGTACTATTATTATATGATATTTTAAATTCATTATTAACTATGTTTTACTTTTAACAATATGGCTTGAAAGGAATCTTTTTTTTAGTTTTTCAAACAAGGTACTTTATGACTTTTTTGAAAAAAGTATAGAAAGAATATTTATTTTAAACTTATATGAAATGAGCATATTTTACCAACTTAATTACTAATCTTTGATTTTAATATTAATTTACAATTTTATAAGTATATTTTCAAATAAATTTTTTTTCTTTAAAATTGCGTATATTTTTAAATAGGTGATTTTTAAAATTGGAAAGTTATTTTCCTTTAGAAATGTTTTTTATGGTGAAATATTTTATGTATCACGTTATGGTTCATGGAAAAAAATTATGATGTTGGGTAATTATGTTATAAAATAAATATGGGTGGTTCCATGATAGCCCTCCAATTCATTGGTTAAGGAAGTCACCCGTATGGTTATTCCAAAAATGGGATAGAGTTGACCAATTAGGTTTCTCCTAAGAGATAATGGTAATATACTATGATGGATATTCCAAGATTAAATATAATGGTTAATCCATGAGTATCTAGGATGTTTACTCTAAGGTAATGTTTAGAAGTTAATAGTGAAGGTATTCCATGAGCATTTTTTATGGTTACTCGAAATTTAATTGCGATGGTTATTACATATATAAGACTGAAAAGTATAACTTTGTGAAAAAATTATAATGTGATTTTCAAATTTGAAAATAAATATTTATGATTTTATTTTTCCTTAAATATTTATAATAAAAAAATTTATGAAAATTTTTGGGTAGATAAGATGATTTCTTGGTTAATAAAAGGGTTTATTTTGAACTAAAATTTTATTTCGAAGAAGGAAAATTTTTATAAGTATTCGTGGAATGATGGTTTATTTCATTATTTTATGAACCACAAAATATTTTTATTCTAATATCATGTTTTTAAAAAAATAACTAGGTTTAAGTATTGGTAAGGGAAAATAAGAAGCCAAGTTGAAATTCTTGAATATTTTTCATAAAAATAAAAAAATGATTTATTTTAAAAGTTTTATATTTTGGGAAAATGGATAATGAGTAGAAGTGTCCACCTTGAAATTTATTGGATTTTTATGTAATAATTATGAATTAATTCTGTAAAACTATAAAATTAAAAGATATTTGGGGATGTAATAAATTTAATTCTAGTTTAATTTCACTAGAATGTGTAATGTTTAAGTCCAAGTCCTTATAATTTGTATCAAAGTAGAGTTTAGACAAATTTGGAGACTAAGATGTTTTTATGAGAGTTTGTCGTAATATTTGTGGATACCATCATGGTTTTATAAGTTTATGGTTGAATATATGTTCAAATTAATATACTCACCCCTTCTTAGGTTTTAAGTGATGATATTTTAAGGTGATTAATGAGATTTTAGGTGATTTTATTAGGTTTAAGTTTATATAAACCTTATGTTTAATGTAAAGGGTTATTTTAGAATAAATTTTTTACTTTTTTAGGATGTAAATAGAAAAACTTTGAGGTTAAAATATTATTTAATTTTTAAGTTATTAAGGATTTTTTTTGAAAGTTAAAGTATCATAGAATATACGTGGGTAATTTCTTTACAAGGACCATTTTAATTTTGATATGCATTTCATTTTTTTAAAATTTTCTTCTCTACAAATTAAAGTTCATTTATCAAGATGGGAGGAAAATGATCTCACATGATGTAACAACCCAGAATTTAATCAATGGAAATTCTCTTCTTATAATTATGTTATATTTTATAAAGATCATAAATCACATATAGGACCTAATAAAAACATCATTAAGAATTAAATAATTGGTTTTTATAGGAATTAATGAACTCATACTAATAGAATAGTAATTTGACCATTAGAATAGTAATATCACCATTGTGAATAATAATTCAGGAAATGGAATTTTAAACTCACCTAGGAAAGTATAAATAAAATTGAGGTATCTTATGAATGAAAACACAACACTTTTATATCATGGAATAAGTAAATAAATGTTTTAAAAATAATAAATTAAGTAATGGTATTTTTGAGAAATGTAAATGTTTATTTACAATTTTATAATTAATATAACTTAAAAGAAAATTTATTTTTATAAAATAGATTCATAAAATAATATTTTTTTTGTATTCTTATTATAAGATAATTTTATGAGACTCTAATTAATTTTTCAAAGTGTTAGAAAACCAGTTATAATATTACAATCAGTATTTTTTTAATTAATGATTATTTTAATTAGAAATTTAATTTATCATATTTATAAAAATACTTTCATAAAATGGAGTACATTTTTGAATTGTACACATCATAAAATGTTTAGGGTGATTTTTTGGGTTTTTTCTAAAATAGTTGAATTTTTAGTGAATATTGAAATATGATAATTTATGATATTAGATAAATACATAAATTTTTGATTTATGGATGATGTATGGATTATGTAAGCCCATAATATAAAACTATCCTTAATTATTTAATTTATTTAGTCATGTAAATTGTAAGAACCTGGGTTTTTAGAACGGGTCAAAATCCCGACCCTGTTTGAATTTTTGACTTGTTTCTGAGAAAACTTGGAAAATATGGGAAGTTCTTAAGTTTCCAAACTACTCTCTGTGTAATCTAAAGTAGGCACCGTGTATGTTTTAGGAAATTATCGGTCGTGTGCTCGCTGAGTACATGTCGTGTGATGATTGTGTATGGATTTCCTACTACAGGGCGTGTAGTGTTTCTCGACATGTTGTGTATCCTCCTTTATGTGTACCGGCCGGGTTCAAGACGTGTGTCAACCCATGTGGAGTTCCCAATCCATGTCGCTACCTCCTCTTAATTCGGAGTATGTAAAAGGATACTACATGGCGTGTAGTCCTTAAATAAATGTTGTGTACTTTTTTTTATTTGCTTAAATGAAAGTGTGTCGTGTCTTATTCCAAAAAATACCTTCTTCTTCCCTATTTTCATACCATGAGGCTCCGAAAGGCCGAAAATTTTTCTTATCCTAGATTCTTTATACATTGTCTGTTCTTCGATATATCAGTGGCTGCGGGATCACAACAGCGAGGCTAATCCCGGGTACCCTGTTTTGTTCTAGTTTCTTTGCCTCAGGCGTCGCAGTTTCCATCTGAGTGGAATTTCTAGGATTTGACGAAAATGTAGATCTAAGAAGATCGGATTCTAATTGGAGCTCGATATTGGACGTGATAATGTCTACGAGTCTCAGGTAGGTGGTGTATACCTTATTTTGTGTTATCACAGACCTTTGGGTGGTGCAGCTTTAAGTGCATATTTGGGTATTTTGAGAGAGACCGTTTTTATCTACTACTATATATTCAATTGCTTTTTAGACCAATGGGATGTCATTAGGTATTTCCTTTTTCCTATTTTTCTTGAGTGGGGCCGGGAGAGGGGTCATCGCTCAGCTGGGGCATTTTTTCCAGGGGTGCCAAAATGGAGCAAGTTGATTTATTTGGTTAAACTGATGAGTTATTTATTAAGTCGTGATATGATTTGTTAGATGCTTCCAAAACCTTGGTACTGGTTTGGGAAAACACATAGTTAGTGAATTTTGACTGTAAAGTTTGGTTTTCCTGATTAAATTTTTTCTTTTTATTGTATATATATGTGTGTGATGTGTGATATTGCATATGTTGGAACCTTCAGGTTGTGCTGGGCATGGCCTGGGTGTTGTTGAGTGATGTAGGTCACAGTTTGGGTTTGGATCAGGTTACATTGGGTGGTTCTGACCATGGGATTTGGCGTCGGCTTGAGGATGGGTGACTATCAGTTTGGGAATCTCACGGTTTACTAGGATAGAGAGATCTTTGGACTTGATCGGCATGGTCGTAGGGACACGAGGTGTCAGAGGTGTTGTGGTTTGGGTACTATTTTGGTGATTATCGCTCACCCAGAACATTGAGTAGTGTTCACACAGAGAGACTTTGTGATGAGTGGTTCTGACCACTTGTGTGGGTAGAGGCCCCTGTTAGTTACGGTTTAGGTACTATTGGTTTGGGGTTGCTTTCCGTAGGAATCCACGTGGTATGTGAGGAGCCTTCAAGGGATAGCATTGAGGCTATCGGGTTGGGGGAAAAGGCTCACCGTTATTTTGAGGGCAGACATTGTTGTCCCTCGGGTTACTTTATTTGAGGGCAGACATCGATGTCCCTCCAGTTACATATTTGAGGACAGGTATCAGTGTTCCTCTGGGTTACTATTTCCTGGGCATGCCTTCGGGACGTTGCTACTTGAGACATGCAGTGTTAGGGGGCACATGGTGCTAGGTTACATGACTGAGATTCCGGAGTTAGCTGAAGTAGGTGACACTCCATGCTGGATGTTGAGCACCAGTGGGTTTGTGCTTATTTGTACATCGTACTGTTTATTATTTTCCTTATAACTGCATGTCTGCTTAAACACTTATATTAGGTACGCACCTTTGGGTGTTATCCTACTGAGATTCATCTCACACCCTGCACGGGCCCTTCAGGATGCATGCAGACTTTATGAATTTATGTGTAGGAAAGAGGTCGGCTTCAGGAGCTAGACTGCATTAGTTATTTCATGGAGATAGTATGGACAATGAGATCCTTCCTAGATGGAGTTTACCTTCTTTTTCTTTATTTCATGTATCAGCATGACTACTTATTTTATAGCTACAGTTGGTTAGCCATTGGCACAATTTTTATATATGGATATGTGTGACCTTATTTGGATGCATGTTTTGTTTTTCAGTGGTAGTTACAAGTTTTCAACATGCTGTTGTGTTTACTTTCTGCTATTATTGTTTATATTTATTTCTTACACTATTTATTGATATTAATTGTGCTTCCACTCTGTGGGTCTAGTTCGAGTATGTTGAGTATTTACTTTGATAAATATTTATTATTATACTCAGACTAGTAATATTATTATCCTCCGAGAGGTAATATCCTCCCCACTATACCTATAAAGACCCTCATTGCTATTCGGAAGCCTTTGGCATTCAGGGAGGTGCGCCTAAGTTAGTAACACCCGACCAATTTAGCATTATTCTGGTGGTTGTTTGGGTCCGGGACGTTACAAACTGGTATCAGAGGAGTTCTTGACAGGGATTTAGTAGGTGTGTTTTGCTATCTACTAATGAGATTGATACTTCTCTTTTTATTTCTTCTAGTTTTACTATTTAGGATATGATATAATGGAGATATTTTGTTACTAGAACTGGATTTCTAGCTTGTGTCTAGGTGCCTGTAGCCCCAGGTATGAGTGTTGGACCAAGTTGCCTTGGGTGGGAATTATTGTTGTGGTTTATCTTAGATTTAAGTTGATATTATTTCCACCTCGGTGGATCACTTGGTGTGTGATGTTATTGATTGTGATATGTGACCATTGACCCTATGTGGTAAGGGAGATCTGGACCTTAGCCCGGTATGGCAAGGCTTATTTTCTTGGATTTTTATAGGAACATTTTACGGTATTTCAATTTCATAACTACATGTATGCTTTGTGAGGTGATAATACCATGTGAATAATGTCAATTTCCATGCATTGTATGCTTTGGAATGTGAATAGGTGAGATTCCTGATAGAATTTCTTTTCGAATTGCAATGTGTTATTCCATGCTTTGTATATTTGTAGAATTGTATATGGTAGGGTATTTGGTTCAGGATCTTGTACAACCAGGGAGGTACTATTGTTGAGATGATTTTGATCACCAGTATTGGGCGACTAGGTCGTCTGTTTGAGGCAACATTGGTTATCAGGACGGGCATGGACCAAGGTACTTTTGATACTTGGCTCTGTTGGGGGCGGGTAAGGAGGCCATGAGGTCGGGATGTCATGGGGCATGGTTGTGGTGGTGGAGAGTAAGGGTGGTAGTTGTGTGCTACATTTTATTTCTTTCCTTATCTGTATTATATATATATATGTATTGAAATTTATGTGGGTTGTCTGACCATTTATGATATTCAGTGCGTTCCTTTTATATGTCTCTATGGAGCGTCAGGCAGGAGATGATATAGTGCCACAGGTGTAGGATCAGGTTCAGGATTCGGTGCATGTAGAGCAGGTGTTATAGGTATAGCCTCAGGTATAGGATCAGGTTCAGGATTCCATACTGGTAGGGCAGTAGCTGGGTTTAGTAGTGTTTAGGCCATGGCTCGATGAGAACCTCTGAGCTATCCTGGTATGTGTCATGCAGGGGATCGATAGAGGTGCGCAGGGTACAGAGCCATCTATATAATATCTGAAGCGGGAGTTCCAGTCAGAGCACCAGCCACTTTTTCGTGGTGAGGGTGGTCCACAGGTGGCTGAGAACTAGATAGAGAGCATGCAGATGATCTTTGAGCAGCTCAAGATGCCTCCAAGGCGGAGGGTCAAGCTAGCGACGTACATACTGAGAGGACTGGAAAAGCATTAGTGGGATGTCCAGGTTCAGGCTCGCAGGCACTAGGTACTAGTATGGAAGGACTTCAAGGACAGGTTATTTGAGAACTTTCACCCAGAGACACTGAGGGCTGAGAGAGCTTGGGATTTCTTGAGTCTTCAGCAGGGATATATGTCTGTCATGGAATATGCAGCTACTTTCATTGAGTTGTATCTATTTACACCTGGTATGGTAAGCGATGACGCGGAAAGGGTGAGGCGCTTTGAGGATGACTTATGACATTCCATTCAGATCTAGGTGAATATATTCAGGCTGGTTTCATTCTCAGAGGTGGTGAATCATGCGTTTATAGATGAGATCAACCAGAGGGATAGGCCCCAGGTTGGTCGGGCAATGGATTTAGGAGATGGTTCAGATAGCAAGAAGCGAGTATGGGATGAGTTCCAGCAGTTCATTCAGACCAAGGACTCAGCTAGACCACCTTATAGTAGTTCAGCAGTGGTTTTCTTTCAGTGTGGGCATCCAGGACATGTTCGAACTCAGTGTTTTAGGCCTCCAAAGGAGTGACGGGCATGTGGACAGGTCGGACATCTTGAGAGGTTCTGCAGGTAGCCTTCTCAGACGGATGGCAGGCAGGGACCAGCACAGACGGTGGCATCTAGAGTTGGTTCAGTTTTGATACCAGGAGAGGGTAGCCAAGGTTCATCTACACGCAGAGGACGTGACAGAGACAGTGGGACCCAGCTGAGGGGTCAGGGGCCGGTGACTGAAGCAGCACCGCAGGGAGGTCAGGCATCAGGCAGTCGTACTTCAGTTCAGCTGCATGTTGTGGAGCTTCCAGAGACTGAGCAGGCTGGTGAGTCGATGACAGTTAGAGGAACACCGAGAGTGTGGTAGTGACTTTATCATTTTATTTTGGCATGACCTACTAAGGCATGTCCATTTTGACTGCATGTGATACACAGGATCTATGTGGACTGACTAGATGTTTATCAGTGGGATTGGCTCCATATCGGTTTCATGATATATTATATATATGTACGAGAGGCGTAGTATCAAGGGCATCAAGGATGTGGGTCACTTGAGGTGTCGTGGGCATCGGGGCCTCGACGATGAAAATTACTTGAGGTTCCTTGGCCATCGGGGCATCGATGATGCGGGTTACTTGAGGTGTATGGCATCAAGTTTTATTTTTAGTGTCAATGGGATGTAGGACCTCGTGGACGCGGACACCGATGTGGTGCGGGATGCGTTGGGTGTCAGAAATGACACAGGGGCACCAAGGAGGCTCAGGGGTGACGATGCATCATGTGAGGACCAGGAGTCCAGAAATAGGTTAGTGAATCCTTATTTTGTTCCATTTTTTTAGGTTGAGACCGAGTTAGGAAATTTCTAAGGTGGGGAGCCCCTTGAGGAATTTATCCAGAACCCTTCATACCAGGGAAGTACGGGTTATTTTAATCAGGTCGGTATGTTCGGTGCCATCTCCGGGTCTCATTTGATATCTCGGGGACGAGCTATGTTAATGTGGGGAGATTGTAACAACCTGGGTATTTAGAACGGGTCAAAATCCTGACCCTCTTTGAATTTTTGACTTGTTTCTAAGAAAACTAGGAAAATCTGGGAAGTTCTAGAAATTTATAGACTACACGTCATGTACTCTAAAGTACATGTTGTGTATGAGTTAGGCGAGTATTGGTTGTGTACTTGCTGAGTACATGTCGTGTGATGACCATGTAGGGATTTCCTACTACACAATCCTCCTTTTGGCATACCGGCTGGGTTCAAGTCGTGTGTCAACCCATGAGGAGTGACCAAGCTGTGTGGCAACCTATTCTTAAGTCGGAGTATAGAAAATGATACTACACGGCATGTAGTCCTGAAATACAAATCGTGTACTTTTTTTATTTTCTTAAATGAAAGGGCGTCGTGTCTTACTCTAGAAAATACCTTCTTCTTCCCCATTTCCTGACCTTGACGCTCTGGAAGGCCGAAAAAGTTTCTTATTCTAGATTCTTCATCCATCATCAGTTCTTCAATTCGTCAGTGTTTTTGGGATCGCAACGGCGAGGCTAAACCCACACACCCTATTTCATTCTAGTTTCTTTGCCTCACGCGTCACAGTTTTCATCCAAGTGGAATTTCTAGGATTTTATGGAAACATATATCTACGAAGATCAAATTTGAATTGGAGATCAATATGGGATGTGCCTACGTCTACGCATCTCAGGTAGGGATTTCACACCTTCTTTTGTGTTTTCGCAGACCTTTGGGTGGTGCATCTTTAAGCTTATATTCGGGTATTTGGAGAGAGACCCTATTTTATCTGCTATTGTATATTCAATTGCTTATTAGACCTATGGGAAGCCTTTGGGAATTTCCTTTGTCCTATATTCCTTGAGTAGGGTCACGCGAGGGCCATTTCTCATTTGGGGCATTTTGGTGGGGTGCCAAAATGGCATAAGTTGATTTATTTGGTTAAACTGTTGAGTTATTGATTAAGTCATGATATGATTTTTTAGAGCCTTCCAAAACCTTGATAATAGTTTGGTACAACACATAGTTAGTGCAATTCGACTTTTTAGTTTGGTTTTCCTACTTAAAGTTTTTCTTTTGATTGTATATATATGTGATGTGTGATATTGCATATGTTGGAACCTTTGGGTTGTGCTGGTCATAGACTGGGTATTGTTGAGTGATGTTGATCATAGGTTAGGTTTGGCCTGAATTACATTGGGTGGTTTTGACCATGGGATTGGGCGTCATGGACGTCATCTTGAGGTAGGGTAACTATCAGGTTGGGCATGGCCCTGTTTACTTGGATGGAGAGGCCTTTGGACCTGAGAAGCGTGGTCAAAGGGACACAAGGTGTTAGAGGTGTTGTGGCTTGGGTACTATTTTGGTGATTACCACTCACCCAGAACTTTGAGTAGTGTTCACATAGAGAGACTTTGTGATGAGGTGATTTTGACCACTCGTGTGGGTAGATGCCCCCATTAGTTTTAGTTTAGGTAGTATTGGTTTGGGTTTGCTTGCTTTAGGAAGCCATATTGGAGGTGAGGAGCCTTCAGGGGATAGCGTTGAGGCTATCGGGTTGGGGGTAGAGGATCACCGCTATTTTGAGGGAAGGCATCGTTGTCCCTCCAGTTACTTTATTAGAGGGTAGACATCGTTGTCCCACCGGTTACTTATTTGAGGATAGGTGTCATTGTTCATTGGAGTTACTATTTCCTATGTGTGCCTTCGGGATGTTGGTAATTGAGACACGTTGTGTTAGGGGGCACATAGTTCCGGGTTACATGACAAAGACTCTGGCGTTGGCCGAAGCAGGTGACACTCCATAGTGGCAGCTGAGCACCAGTGGGTTTGTGTTTATTTTTGCATCGTACTATTTACTATTTTCCTTATAACTTCATGCCCGCTTAAACACTTATATTAGGTATGCACCTTTGGGTGGAATCCTACTGAGATTCGTCTCACACCCTGCATGGTCCCTTCGGGACGCGTGCAAACTTTATGAATTATGTGCAGGAAAGAGGCAAACTTCAGGATATGGACTACATTAGCTATTGCATGGAGATGGTATGGACCTTGAGGTCCTGCCTAGTTGAAGTTTACCTTGTTTTTCTTTATTTCTTGTATCAAAACGCTTACTTTTTTTTTGGCTACAGTTGTTTATCCATTGGCTCCTTTTTATATATGGATACATATGACATACTTTGGATTCATGTTTTGATGTTCAGTGGTAGTTTCAAGTGTTCAACGTGCTGTTGTGTTTACTTTCTACTACTATTGTTTATATTTATTAATTCCGTTTTTTATTGATATTGATTATGCTTCCTCTCTTTGGGTCTCATTCGAGTCTATTGAGCCGTTATTCTGCTGCATCTTTATTATTATACTCAGACGAGTACCATTATTATCCTCCGAGAGGGTATAGCCTCCCCACTATACCTATAAAGACTCTCGCTACTAGTCAGTAGCCTCTGGCGTTCGGGGAGTTATGCCTAAGGTAGTAACACCCGACCCGTTTAGCACTTTTTAGGTGGTTTTTCAGGTTCGGGACGTTACATAAATCAACACTATTTATAATATTGATCCAAAATAATAGAATAATAAATATAATAATAAAAAATAATCCTATCCTCCCATTATAAATACGACCCCTCACCACCTATTCTCCTCACACCTTCCAAACCTTGAATCTTGTCCTAATTTTACCCAATACTCTTCTCAATCCTCTTCCAAACTACTAGGATCTTTTTTACTTGATAATATACCAAACCCAAGTGCCACAAGGAGGTTCTCCAGGAGAAGAAATTCAAGATGTAAAATCCTCTTTCGTTTTCTTTTAATTTCTTTTTTTTTTCTTATCCTCTCATCGCCTCCATTTATCCAAGGGGAATTATAACTCCAAAATACTATATATACTATAATTTTATTATGTTAATGGAATATCCATCATCAAACCTATTCTCCTCTCCCTTTTATTCAAAAAATGAAAATATCATCTCTCATGTGTTGATTTACCGTCATCATGGATGATGCATTTTCATTTTCCACTACTGCCTTAATGGATGGTCATAAAACCATAATTATGGTAAAATAATATTGTATAATACATATGATAATTCATATAATTTTCTATAACCAATATATAAACATGATGTTAAAAAAAAGATATAAGTTCATAATGATCGTAAAAACCACCAAAATAAATTAAATCATTTTTATTAAAGTTTTATCTAATGAATCGTCCTCATATCATATAACCAAATGATATATAAGACCATTTAAACTTATTTAAGTTCATTAATAATATATAAATTCAATTTGGTATAATTATTCTCATTTTACATGAACTTCCATACTTGTATACAAACGAACCGGTCATTAAACCAAGAAAACGAACACTCTGAGAACAAAGGAATTGAATTCTATAAATCATCATAATGACCATAAATGAACTTAAAAATTTATAATAAACAAAAAATATTTATAATAGGTTAAAATTAATTACTTAATGGATTTAATTTTATTATCAAGGATATTAATTACAAGTTCATAACACTTTCGAATATAAGGTAAGGGATTCTCTTTCAACCCCCGTTTTTTTCCTTTAGGATACACCTTCTCTCTCTTTACCCCAATTTAATTATTAATTCTTCTTATGTAATTATACTACATTCTATGTGTATGTTCCAAACATATTCACCTAGCTAAATTATCCTTTTTTGATGGGGAAATACATTTTTTATAAGGTTCTCTTTTTAATTCCTCACGATAAGCAAGCCTGGTTAAAGGGAACTTCTCAATTTATTACCCATTTTAAAGTACACTCCATAATCAGTTTTAATCCACTAATATTTTTCTAAAATCTCTCTTTTTATCATGAAAAACTACTTTATTTCATTTCTTTTTTTATACGAAAATTATGCCTTTTCTGATTTTAATTCTCTTTTTTTTTCTTTAAAATGGAATCCTCATGTGTGGACTTTTTTAACCCTCCACACAGGGGAAACCCCCTAACCATGAAGGGTTCACTCTTAATATAGCCCCATCTAAGAAGGAGTAATTTCCATTCAAGATGGCAGAGCTTCCTGGAGGTTGACAACCCGATCAATGGTGAAAATGTGGGAAAAGGTAATGTTTTCCTCCCACTAGGGTCCCACTAAGACCAGAGCATGTCGTACATTCCACAACTAGGAAAATGGATTTGAATTTCACTTTGCATAATATGTAGAGCTTTCAAGTCTAGAAAGACTCTATCCTATGCTAGTTCCCATGAAGATTGAAGGGTATGACCAACAAGTACCACTCGGCTAACACCCCATGGGAAAACATGTGAAAGTGTAACACCGACCTCCCACTAGGGGGAACCACCAAGCCCAAAGCGTGACACGCATACCCTATCTAGGAAAATTTATTTGAATCACCCTATGAATAATATGATCGGTGTCTGAGTCTGCTGGGACTTAAGACTGTGCCAATTCCCACAGAGAGTGAGGGGTACAACCAGCGGGTACCGCTCAGCTAACACCCCATGGGAAAAAAATGTGAAAGGGTAATGCTCACCTCCCCCTAAAAGGGTTGTCTGGCCCAGAGTGTGTCACACATTCCCCAGCTATTAAAATGTATTTGAATCACCCTGTGCATAATATGTACAGTATCTAAGTCTGGAGGGACTCTATCCTACGCCAATTCCCACAGAGAGCGAGGGGTACAACCAGCGAGTACCACTCAGATAACACCCCAAGGGCATTAAAGTGGATCATTTTTAAAGTTTCTTAAACACTATTTTTACTTGTTTTCACTTTAGTTGGACATAATTTATCTTGATTTATCCATAATTTCCCTTATGAATGTCAATTTATGTTTTTAATTAATTCTTTCACGGACATGATTATGATATGCCCATTATTTATGCCTTATGACATGATTATGATACACGTATCTTTCCTTGGGTAACCCTTATGTTTATCCCTTATGTTTCATTATACATTTGGAACACATATTCATGAACATATTAGGATGGGGGTGCCCATATAGCACTCTAATACATTGGGTAATGTTTTAGTCTGATGAGACATCTTGTTCAGATAGGGAGTAAACCGGATTTTTTATACAAATGGTGACATGAATTGCTCACCCAATTCATGCCCCAAATAAATTTAATAAAGAAAAAGTGTTACAAGGTATGTTCGAGGTGTAATGTGTTTACAACAACATAAAAATGAGACAGATACATGATGATGTAGCAATACATCTCAAACAAGAGTCTGCAATGTATCACACTATCTAAAACAACTTGTCTTTAAGTAAGAAATCACCTCATGCATAAAAGGCAGAAACTTCAAGCTAGTACCAAGGCCTCTAGATCTAAAGTCTTTAGGAGACATGAAAAATAGTACTAAGTGGATCAAAGCATGTTTATATCAACATCCGATATGAAATGACATAATTCCATTAGATATAACCAGTGTATTGTTTCAGAACAAGATGCCTTTGACCCTCTCAAAGGTAGGAGAAGTAAACTTAGACTTTCACAAAGACTAGAAACTACCATCATCAAGAGTTGATTCTATCCAAAACAATGCATCTCATCAAAAACAAAGATATTAGAAACCATGTACACATAACAAAAAGTAAAGTTGGGGCTTTCATCCATCGCCAACTCAAAAAAACAACACTGAAACCAAAATTAAAGCCTCAGTCCAAAAATCAATATTTATTCAAGAATAATCAATCTCATAAAGAAATTCCATAAAGATAATATTACATTTTGAGAGTATCAATGAAAGACAAAAACTACCAACAAAACTAAACTAGATACCATGAAGAAAATAATCAAAATGAAGAGATAAAACCCATGGTATGTCTCTGAAGTTGAATTTAGGATTCTTCTTATATTCATCAACCATCCTTGTGTACATATGTTTTATAATTTCAAGGTATGTTTCTTCCAAAATATGATGATAGAAACATATTTGATGTGTTATTTCATCTTTCTCATCCATCTATGCACTAACTTCATCACTCACATCATCCTCAATCATATAGGCATCTATGTACATGAGATCTTTGTATTTTTCATATTCCTCCTCCTCATCAGAGATTGCAACAGGTTCCACCAGAGTTTTTAGACGCTCATCATCTTTCCTAGAGTCTTTAAGGGATATTGTGACTATTGTTCTTTCAATATCAGAATAGTATCTGTGTTTTCTAGTCTTCTTGTGATTTAGGGTAATAAACCAGATTCCTTTATGGGACTTTGTATGCCATGTGGAATATTATTGGTAGTTATCTTTGACTCATGCTTATGTAATGTTGTATGTTATTATCACATTCCTATGTTTCCATGATTACATTATCCCTTGTTCTGTATTTTTATTCATGTTTCATTCCTTTTTATTTCATCATGGTATGCCTTCTAACCCATGTGTAATGCTTTATTTCTATGTTTATTCCCTTACTGGGATTTCTAGCTCATACCTTTTGTCTATGCATTACTTACGTTATCCTATGAAAATATAAGATCTCAAAGGATGTTAACAGCTCATTATGTATGATTAATAAAAATATGTTTTATTATATTTACATTTTTTTAGTTTTATGTACCTAATCTCCCAAACACAATAGACTTTACAATCATTGGTTTGTATTTGATGGTTAATTATGCTTAAAATCATGTAATAACACTTGTAAAAGGATATGTCCATTATAGTTTTTATCAGAGCATAGTCTAGTTATTTTTAGAGATTAGGACTAAAGAACTTTAGTAAGAACCCTAGGGATAATTCTATCACCAGGGATAATCTAGATTAAAACTTAGGGAGTCACAAGTTAGGAGATACTTTTTATTTAAAATTTTATCCTTCAATATTCAAAGTTAACTTTTTTATATGATTATTAGATAAGTATTCAAGCCCCCCTAATTGTAATTTTTTAGTTAATGGTTGGAAATATGATAACCCACACAAAAATTCAATGTGATAGGAAATGTGACGATTTCCATAATGAAAAGCCAAATCTGATGGGAATTGGAGCTCAAAACTTCATGACAGTACTTTATTAACTTCATAAATATATAAATAATAACTTGAATCACATGGAATTATATCCTCCTCAGTATGATAAATTTGTGATTTAATTCTTTATTTAATAAGGGTCTCCCATCTTTAGTGCATCTCCAGATCTCATTATTGTGGAACAATGGATTAACTCCATTGAGAAGATATTCTTTGTCCGTCAATGATCATAAGAAGAGAAAGTTGTATCATCATTCTATTGTTTTGATGAGGAAGCTAATCAGGGGTGGACACTAATAAAAAACAAAAATTATAAGGAGGAAATTGATTTCATTGAATGGGAAGATTTCAAGAAATTATTTCTCAATAAATATTTTCCCCAAAATCTCCATCTTAAGATGGAAAGGGAGTTCCTTGGACTAAAGAATAAAGAAGATGAGTCTATTGGGGTGAACGAGGAAAAATTTATAATTCTTTCATGATACGCCTTTTACTTTTTCATGAACACAAAAAGAAAATTGGGTCTCTTCTTTAGTGGACTAAATCCTATTTTACAAAAATCCTTGGCTATTTGAGACTTTGAAAACTATGAGAAGATTTTCCATTGTTCCATTAATGATGAAATGGGGATCATATACTCTTAGCGGTTTAATGGGCCTAGAGATAAAACGTGTGAAATAGATTTTAAAATGGTAGGATCCATAAATAAATCCCATGATGGAAATAAAACTCAACATTCTACATGTCAAAGGTGTGGGAAGAAGAATCCCGAGAATTATCTAAAGGTAACCAAGAGATACTTCAAATTTGGAAGAGAGGGGAATTTAGTTAATAATTGTTGAATGAATATGAAGAATCCCACAAATATGGAGGAATAAAGGAAGGTTAAGATCAACACTCAGCCTGTAGTATAGTGTTTCAACTATAAGTAACATGGGAAACATGCGATCCATTACCCTAAGTCAAGGGTTGTCTGAGGAAATCAACAAAAATAACCTCCAAGGAAACAAGGAAGGTAATATTAAATCATAACTACTAAGTTGGAACCTGAAAATGATATGGTGACAGCTATGCTGACTATTTAGTCAAAAATAAATAACATACTATTTGATTTTGGTTCTATTCATTCTTTCATATCTTATAATTTTAGTAAAACTATTCGAACACCACATCAAAATATGGAGGTTGAATTATTAGTAAGAACAGTGAATGGGGAAATTATTTCATCCAATTTATATAACTCCTCCCTGGTTAATGTTTTTGGACCTTTGGTTGAGATATCACCAATTAAAGGTGAAGAAGGAAGACATTATCAAGATTACCTATCAAACAAGGTATGAACACTATGAGTTCATAGAGATTCCCTTTAGACTTTCTAATTATCTATCAATTTTTGTAGACTTAATGAATATATTCTTTAGAGATTACCTTGGAATTTTTGTGGTGGTATTTATTGATGATATTTTGATATACACCAAGAGCAAGGGGGAACACGAGGAGCATTTGAATAATGTGCTAAATACATTGAGAAGGGAGAAACTCTAGGAAAATTATAGTAAATGTGAGTTCTAGATGGTGGAATTATCATTCTTAGGGAATGTTATCACCAGAAAAGGAATATATGTGAATCCTTCCAAGATAAAGGAAATCTAAGAGTGGCACAGGACAACATCAGTAACAGATATCCAAAGTTTCCTTGGTTTAGCTAGGTAATACCGATGATTTGTGAATAACTTCTCAAGATTTTCATACCCACTAACCAAGATGACTTGGAAGGGAGTAAATTTTTTTAGACCCGTGAATGTGAAGACTACTTCAAAGAGTTGAAAAATGGTCTTATCACTACAGTATTACTCACACTTCTGATAAGTGGGGAACTCTTTATGGTATACAATGGTGCTTAAAAGAATATATTAGGATGTGTAATGATGAAATATGATAAATTGATATCCTATTACTTAAGGAAATTGAAAATTCATGAGAAAAACTATCACACGTATGATTTGGAGTTGGTGGTTATGATATTCATGTTGAAAATCTGGTGTCGTTGTCTATATGGGGAGGAGTGTGAGATATATACTGATCATAAGATCCTTAAATATATATTCACATAGAAGGATATTAATATGAGCTAGTGAAGATGGTTAGATATCATCAAGGATTTTGACTGGTCAATCCACTACTATCCTAGTAAGTCAAATAAAGTGGTGGATGCTCTAAGTATAAAGGATCCAGCAATTTTTTCAATGATTAGAATTGAGAAGGATACAATTTTCTTAGAATTATAAAGGATGTAAATAGGAATAATTAAGGAATTAACATCATCAATCCTTTCTAAAATGATTTCTCAACCATACCTTATGGATAAAATAAAGGATGCTCAAACAAATGATTTGGAAATTTAGAAAAAGGTGGAATCTATTAAAAATAGGAAATCCTTCGAGTTCAAAATTTATAAGGAATGAGTCATAATATTTGGGTCGTCACTATGTGTATCATCGAATCCAAAGATAAAGAAAGAGATTATAAATGATTCACATAGATAAACTGTCTCTATCCACCCAAGGATCACAAAGGTGTATCGAGATATTCAAGAGCAATATTGGTTGGACAATATGAAGAAGGAGATCGCTAAATGTACATCAAAGTGCCTGGTATGTAGGCAAGTGAAAGATAAAAAGTAGAATTCTAAGGGGATGATGAAACCATTACTCATACCAATATGAAAATTTGAAAACATCACCATGGACTTTTTCACTAGACTTCTAAAGGTATCCATAGGAAATAATGCTATATGGGTCATTGTGGATCATCTTACAAAGACAAGTCACTTTATCACAATTCGAGAGGAGTTATCAATCGATAAAATTTCATAGATATACATCAAAGAAGTGGTGAGGCTGGATGGAGTACCACTGTTAATTATATCTGATAAAGATCCGAGATTTAAGTTAAAGTTCTGGAAAAGTCTTCAACATGCACTAAACAATGAGCTAGACTTCGTTATGGTCTTTCATCCTCAAACTAATGGTAAATCTAAGAAGACTATTTAGACATTGGAAGGTATGTTGAGAGCATGTTCTGTAGACTTCAAAGGAGAATGGGACCAACATATGCCTCTGGTTAAGTTCTCTTATAACAAAAGTTTCCACTCGAGAATCCAAATGGATCCATATGAATCCCTTTATAGGAAAAGATGAAAAACATAGTTATGTTGGCATCAAGTCGGTGAATGTAATATGTTAGGACCTAAAATGGTTTAAGAAATGGTATAAAAGGTGAAAACCATTCAACAGCATATCAAGGCATCCCAAAGTCAATAGAAGATCTATGTATATAATCCTTGATTGCTCCTAGATTTTGAGGTTGGAGACATGGTTTTCCTCTGCATATCTCCATGGAAGAGAGACATGAGATTTGGGAAAAAGGGAATGTTGAGTCCCTGGTACATCGGCCCCTTCAAGATTCTTGATCCGGTTAAATTTATGGCCTATCAACTAGCACTTTCACCAAACATGTCTCAAGTACATGATGTATTCCAAATTTCCCTCTTGAGGAAATATAAACCAGATCTCTCACATGTACTAAATCTAGAGGTGGTATAACTAGAGAATGACCTCTCATATGAAGACCATTTGGTAGAGATCTTGGATTGTAGAGATAAAGTTCTACGCAAAAAGACTACTCACCTAGTCAACGTATTGTGGTGGAACCAAAAGTAATAATAGCCAACATGTAAGTGAGAGGAAGAAATGAACGAGAAGTACCATAACCTATTTTCACCTTAGTACAATAAACATAATTTTGAGGGTGAAATTTCATAAGGGGGAGAATGTAAGGACCCGTAATTTTATCAATGGAAATTACCTTATTATAATTATTTCATATAGTATAAAACTCATACATCACATAGAAAACCTAATAAAAATATCATTAATAATTAAATAAGTGTTATTTACAAGAATTAATGAACCTATACTAATGGAATAGTAACCTTCCCATTGGAACAGTAATGCGGTCATTAGGAATAGTAATTCAGCCAATACAATAGTAACCTCACCTATAAAAGTATAAATAAAATTTATGAAACATATAAATTAAAATACAATATATTTGTATCATGTAATAAATAATAAATGTTTTACAAATGATAAATTATGTATTTCTATTTTTGTGAAATGTAAATTTTTATTTATAATTTTATAATTAATATAATAATTTAAAAGAAAAATTATTTTCATAAAATAGATCCATAAATTAATATTTTTTGTCTTATGATTATAAGATAATTTTATGAGACTTTAATTAACTTTTCAGAGTGTCCTAAAATCGATTATAATTTTAAAATCAGTATTTTTCAAGTAAATGATGATTTTTATTAAAAAATATATTTATTATATTTATAAAATTATTTTTATAAAATTGAGTCAGTTTTTGGATTTTGAACGTTGAAAAATGCTTAAGCTTAATTTTTAGGTTTTTTCTAAAATAGTTGAATTTTTAGTGAATAGTAAAACACGATAATTTACGATATAAGCTAAATACAAGAATTTTTTATTCATGGTTGATGTAAGGATAATGTAAGCCCATAATATCAAACTATCCTTCATTATGTAATATACTTATTCATTGGAATCAACACTATTGACATTCTTAATCCAAAATTATAAAATAATGAATATAATAATCAAAAATACCCCTCTCCTCCCACTATAAATACCACACCTCACCGCCTATTCTCTTCACACCTTTCAAGCCATGAAAATTTTCCAAATTCTGTCCAATACACTTACCAAGACTCTTACACACATCCATGATATTTTTTTCTCAATAAAAGTCCAAACCTAAGTGCCTCAAGGAGATTCGCAAGGATAAGAAATTCAAGAGGTAAAATCCTCTTTCGTTTTCTTTTAATTTATTTCAAATTTATTTTCTTTTCTTATCCACCCATAATGGCGATAAATAAAATTAAAAAAATTATAATAAATAAAATACATGTATTATAGTTTCTTAATTAATTAATTAATGGATTTAATTTTATTATCCAGGACATTAAGTACAAGTGATGAACACTTTCGGACATAAGGTAAGGGATTCTCTTTGGACCACCAGTTTTTCCTTCAGGCTATTATTTCTCTCTCTTTTCCCAAATTTAATTCTTAATTATTCTTAATTACTCCTCCAACATTAATTTTTTATGTTCCAAACATTCTTACCTAGCTAAATTCTTCTTTATTTGATAAGGAAAAACATTTTTTTATAAGGTTTCCTTTTCAATTCCTCCAGATAAGCAAGCCTGATTACAGGGAACTTTACAATTTCTTACCCATTTTCAAGTACACTCCATAAGATGATTTAAGAAACCAATATTTTTTTAAAATCGCTCTTTTTATCATGAAAAAATACAATAGTTCATTTCTTGTTTTATACAAAAACTATGCCTTTTTCCTCTTTAAAGACTCGTATATTTTCCCTTTAATCGCACCTAAGTGACTCTTTTATAAATTTTATTAAACACTAATATACATGTTTTCACTTAATTTAGACATAATTTATCATGATATATACCTAATTTCCCTTATGAATGTCAATGTATCTTTTTAATCCATTTTTTTATGGACATAATTATGATACACCCATTATTTATGCCTTATGACATGTTTATGATAACCATTTATTTTTTTGGGTAACCCATATATCTATAAATTATGTTTGATTCTTCATGTGGAGCACATATTCATGAACATGTTAAGATGGGTGTTCCCAGATATAGATCTAATTCATTGGATAATGTTTTAGTCTCATGATACTCATATTAGGACAGAACCTGATTCGTTTATTGGACTTTCCTCACCATGTGAAATAGTCTTGGTAGTTAGCCTTGACTCATGATTATGTCATATTTTATGTCAATTCCACATTCCTATGTTTCCATAATTACATGATCCATTGTTATATATGTTTATTCATGTTCTATACCTTTTTATGTCATCATGTTATGTCTTCTAACCCATGTGATATGCTTTATTTCTATGTTTATTCCCTTAGTGAGCTTTTTAACTCATCCCCTTTTTCTATGTATTCCCAAAGTTATCCTATGAATATATAAGATCCCAAAGGAATTTTGGATCTTATTATGGATGATTAATATAAATATTTTTTATTATATTTCCAATTTTTTAGTTTTATGTACCCAATCTTCCAAAAACACTATACTTTTCAATCCTTGGTTTGTATTTGATAGTTAATTATGCTTAAAATAATTTAATAATTTGTGTAAAAGTATAGGTCCATTATAAAAAACCTTATTATCCCAACCTGATAATTTAATCATCACTGTCATGAAAAAATATTTTTCATATGATCTTGAAAGCTTTTTGAGCATCCAAATAATATGTAAGAAAATATTTGATCTATTCAATACTTTTTAATTTATCACAAATATATAAGGATCATAGTATCTCTCTTATTTGATTTCAAAGTCTTGAATCATCCACCTCATTCGATAAGAGTAATACCACCAAGTAGTTTACTATTTATTTTCTAGAGATATAGACTACATGCTATAAGATAAAGGGGACATCAACAGTATAAAGGATGACCCAGATGTCTGGATTTAATGTATGAATTGTTTTATTATAATATAATTATGAATAATGATTGTGTAATTTGATGAATCATAAGTACATATTTCATATCATTGAATAATATTACAAATCATGGTTAAGGATTTAATAAAGGATTTGATTGAAGTTTTTTTCAATGATATTCAAATATTGCAATATTTTATAGTATATTTTGTTTTCGAACTTTAGAAACATAATTAGAGGAAACCTATACCTTTGAAAAGTGATTTGGAAAAAGGTGATAATTTTGGAGACACTCATTTAAGGACATATGATAAAGGGATAAATAATCTGTTGGGTTAATATGTGCTTGATGATAGATTATTTGATTTTGGCGAAAAATGAGTTGTATAGAAAACCCTAAAGGTTAAAAATTGATATTTTTTAGGGTTTTCATTATAACTTTTTTTTGAATATATGTTTTATCATAGAGGTAACCATGATATTGAAAATTGATTTGGTAATTAGGAGATTAAGGTTATTTTGGAATATGTCCACTATTTTGGGAACCTTATATGATTCACGTAAATAGAACATTATAAAATTTTAATTAATGATTAAAGGTTGAATTGTATTTTGGATATACATATAATTTTATATGTCATTATGGTGATTCGGGTTATTTATGGAGATGATTAGAATATCATAAAGATTATAAGATTAGGGAATATACTTTTTGGAAATGATACATTACGAGTGATTGATTTTATCATAGAAGAATATGTGATCAAATCCTTCTAATCTATAGGTTTTAATATTAGTCAAAAATATTTTAATGAATTTTAAGATTACCTATTTATCTAATGATCTTAGTTGAATTTTGGGTATTAAAGTTGAATTTTGGAGATTAATGTAGTCTTTCTCTTTTTTAAGGTTTATTCATGTTGGGAATCATATTATCATGTGTTAACCATTTTGGTTGTGGTTAATGTTTAAATATAGGAGGAATATATTGTGTTAGTTTTTGGGGATTATGTGATCTATTAGAAGTTGATTCTTGTGCTTCATGCATGGAAAACTCATCTTGAATACTCATAATTTAGAGCAATAGATGAGATTATACTTGTAAGGTAAGTATATTTCATTATTATTTTAGTATATATGATAAAGTAATTCCTAAACTCTAGGGAAAATGATCTTGAAATAAAAAAAATTATCCGTCTAATTTTCTTACTGAGAAATAAATGGCTTTTTAACACATTATAGATTTATAGTTTTGCGATGGTTAACTTTCTCATGACCATGTTATCTTTCACTCTCTATCATTCCTTGGGAGTTATGTTTTTCTTTCATATCTATATTTTCACTACCCACTTATGTTATCTTACTTATAAACCCGCTATATTTTATTTTAGATGACCATCATACCTCTCTTTCTCTCATTCAAGAGAAAGTTTTATTAACCCTTTTTATGGAGTGGGATTTCAAAAAAGGTATTTTGAAAAGTCAGTCCCCTGGTTTCTGATCTCAGGTTAAAATTTCAAGGATGAAATTTATTAAATGGTCAAAATGTAATATCCCAAGTTTGAAAAAGATAGGTTGTGTTTGATAGCATACAAGATACACAATACTGAGCTTAAATGAATTGTGAAATAATATTATTTAAATATGACCATTATAACCTAGTCGTTAAATTGGTGGGTTAACTAATTTTTGAAATATATATAAATATTCTAATAAATACAAAAAAAATTCTTAATTTTTCGTAAATAATCACACAAATTTTAGTAAAACCATTTTATTCTTCAGAGTTATGTTTTCATCAAAAATTGTTTTTGTTGTTATTTGTGAGTGAGTAATATAATTAATTTCTAGAAATTTTTTAAATTTTATTTGATAAAATAAATATCAATTTTTAAATCATCATATCAAGATTATCCAAAGGTGAAGTTTTGAGATTTTTCTAAAAATATTGATTTTTTAATGAATAGTGAAAAATACTAATTTTTATTGAAAACTGTATTTTATTATAAAGTATTTATAATGTAAAATTATATTCTCGGTTAGTTTTAAATATTAATTTGTTATTTTTTATTTATAATTATAAAATTGTGATTTTTGAAATTAATTTTATATTTGAATTTGGTATAAAAACATTTTATATTTAAAAAAGACATTTTTCTGAAAATATCTTTTTATGACATTTTTCTGGTATAATTTTAAATTAAATTATGCCACTTATATGTTTTTAATTTTGAAAAATTGATTCTATATTTGGAATCAGTGGGTCCAAATTTAATAAATAAGTCCCTTTTATTTTTGTTCAGTATGAGTAGTAACCTTAGTAATTTTTGTTACCACGGTAAAGGGTAAAATGGGTAATTAAAGTTAAAAATAAAATGATAAGGAATTTAAATTGACCAAAACAATTGCATTAATTATATTTTATGAGTAAATTTCATCCATACTCATCCAATATTTGGTTATATGTAATTTTTTCCATTTTGATGAGATTATGACCTTAATAATATTTTATTTAAAGAAAATTAAAAAATATCACACTCTTGTTTTTATTAACTATATTATTTCTAACATATATATTACCATAGGATATATTAATTTATAAATATCCTTTCAAAATATAAAATATTTATCTTCATCATGGTAATTTATGTTTAATTTTAGTGAAAAATAATTACCATAAATGTTTACACAATGCTAACACGATAATTATTCTATTAATGAAAAAATAAAATAAATGATATTAGAAATATTAAAAGTTACATAATTTGAGATAAATAATGTTATAAAATAATTTTCTAGATAAAAATGATATTTTATGGATGTATTAAAATATTTGGTTCTAATTTTACTTCTTGTCTTGATGTTATTAAAATCAAAGTAATGAATAGTTCTAAAAATTGTTTATAATGATATTTTATAATAAATAATATTTTATTAAATGATTTAAAATTTATAAAAATATTAGATTAAGAAAAATGACTAGAATATGGTTGAAAATATAAACCATGATCCATTTAAGGGTTGTTTTTTTTCATTTATAGTAATTATATTGAGCCTCAAATAGTAAAAACCCTTCTTCTTTTTTTAAGGAATCCCCATGAGTGGAATTTTTAAACCCTCCATACTAGGAAACCACCCTCCTCGTGAATAGTTCACTCCAAAGAGATCCCCAACTAGGAAGGAGCCATTGCCGGCTGAGATGGCAGAGTGTCCCTCCCCTCTCTTATAAAAGGGTGCCTCTTCTATTCATTCCTTCGCACTTCAAAACCCATTTTTTTTGCCAATCCATTAATAAATCCCTTTCTATAATCCATCCCCTAATTTTAGAGTTATTTTTTTATACATAACACAAACCTTAGTGGTCTTAAGGTGTTAAAAAAATAGTTTTTCTAAAGAAGATGTATTATTTTTAATCGAGCATTTATGTTTTATTTATTCTTCCACCACCTTAAAATATTCTTCAAACTGCCTTGTGAACTAATGTAATTCGTTTTTCATATCCATCTCTATAGACTGGTTATAATGATAGAATTAATTTTTATATATTATATTCATGAAATATTTATTATTCTAAAAAGTTAATATATCATTTTCTTTCTTACATTTCTATTCACTAAAAAATGATAATGTCGTTCATGCGAACATGTGGACTCCCACTTCCATGAAGCAATGTAATTATTTTTCCATCACCACATTAGATGGATAACATATGTGTAAGTATATTTAAAGAAATAATATGATATATATGATTTTATGATCATTATTTAAAGATAAAATAATACTTACTTTCTTTTCATAATGATCTTTGAAAAATAGAAATGTTACTCATGCATATGTAAGGCCTATCGTCTCCATGATTGTAACATAGTTCATTTTTCATAACCATATTTCATTATTTTTTTTAAAAGTATAATTTATATATAAAAATAATAATTTTTTCATGATTATTATTCAATAGATAATGGAATTATGACCTCTTTGACCATAGTCAACTTACCAAAGTCATTTCTGACATATGGGTTGAATATCATCAAAATTCCCAACATGAATTTAATTGATTAAGTAATTGTATATAACATGGTATTAGAGGAAATAAAGGAATAAGTAACTTGAAAAAGATTCTTAAACAAGTAGAAAATTGACATAATTTTTTTATTCGGGAAAATAAAACATGTATGTGAGGAGTCAGAATCAAGGTAAGGGACTTTCTTTTAAATATCTTCTTTAAATTTTCCCTTAAAACTACCATTTTCTTCCATATCCATATGATTGTTTTCTATAAATTATTTAAATAATGTTTTTAATATTTGTATATTAATGTTTAAATTCATTTCTACACATGTTTTTATTTTTACAAAATGGTTTGTAAGGATTCTTTTTGTCATTTTCTAAATGAGGTAATTTGTGAATTTTCCAACAAAAGTATGGAAATAAAATTTTTTTAACCCATATGGAATGATCATATTTTCCCGCCTTTATGACTAATATTTTCCTTGAAACATCCTTTACAAGTTTACAAGTCTCTTTTCAAAGAAAACTCTTTCCTTTATAATTGTGCATATTTTGAAATATGTTATTTTAAAATGGAAAATTTATTTTCCTAAAGAAATTTTTTTATAATGAAATCTTTTATGTATCATGTTATGGTTCATGGAAATTGTTTATGATTATTTTTGGTTTCATTATAAACCAAATATGGGTGAATTCATGATATTCCTATAATTAATTGGGTATGGAATTCAGCCATATGGTTATTCCAAAAATGAGACAGAGTTAACCGGTTAGGTTTCTACTAAGAGATAATGTGCATATACTACAATGGTTATTCCAAGATTAAATATGATAGATAATCCATGAGTAGTTGTGATGGTTAATCTTAGGTAATGTCCAAAAAGTAACCACGAAGGTCTTCCATGAGTATTTGTGATGGTGACTCCAAATTTAACCTTGATGGTTATTCCATATGTAATAGTGAAAAGTATAACTTTGTGAAAACGTTTTCATGAGATTTTAAAATTTTAAAATATATATTAATGAGTTTATTTTTCCTTAAATATTTATAATGAAATGTTTTATGAAAAATTTGGGTATAGAATATGATTTTTTGGGTAATAAAAGGGTTTATTTTGAACCCAAATTTTAGTTTTAAAACAGTAAAAATTTATAAGTATTCATGGATTGATGGTTTCCTTATTTTTTTTATTTCCCTTGCTGAGATTTTTGTGCTCATTCCATGTTTTTAAAAAAATCACAAGGTTTTAGGATGGTTAAAGGAAATTAAGCATCAAAGTTGAAAGTCATGAATATTTTTCATAAAAATAAAACATGTTTTATTTTAAAGTTTTTATATTATAGAAAAATAGATAATGAGTAGAAGTGTTCGCCTTGTAATTTCAAGGATTTTTATGTAATAATTGTGACCTAATTCTCTAAAACTCTAAACCTAAATGATATTTGGGGGGTAAGAAAGTGAATTTTAGTTTAATTTCACTAGAATATATAATGTTTAAGGTCGGTTCCTTACAAAATGATTCTAGGAAGAGGCATTATTAACTGTGTGTCACACCCTAAATAGGGTTACCACAAAAGGTAAGGCTATTAATCTATATGAATAATGGAAGAATAGGAAATAAAACCTAAATTATTCAAAGGTTTGGGTTTGTCACGCAATTTTAAGAGTACTTGAACCTAAAAGGAAAAAATTTGGTAAAATAGTTATTGATATCATATTTCTAAGATATATAAAATATTCAAAAACATATATATTTATAACTATATAATGAAATGATTTAGTAATTTTTAATACAGTTATTAAATCAAGAGATTCTTTTTTTATGAATCTAGGTTTACCTATACACCTAAGTAAGTTTAAATAGTAAAATCTGGCACAAATAAAATAGTATCTCAAGAAGATACTATCGAGGGAGTTCGTAAAAGTAAACAACCATGGATACCAAAGACATATGGATCTAATTTCTATATATACTTTTTCTAAGGAACCAATGATAGGATTGTTACATGAACTCTATTTTCCCTCAATATATATTTTTACCCAGAAACTTTCAAAGTGGCTATGTAATCTTCTAATGCATCTCTTTGGAAGGAAGCTATAAATAATGAAATGGATTCTATAACTAGGAAAAATACTTGGATATTAGTTGATATTACTCAAGTGTCACAACCAATAGGTTTCAAGTGTGTATTTTGAAGAAAACAGAAAGTTTAAAGTATAATTCTACAATATAAATCTTGATTGGTATCCAATGGATTTATCCAAATGGAAGGAATCGATTATTTATATACTTATGATCATGTGTCTAGGACTACTTATATTATAATTCCTCTCTATTTAGGTTCCATATATAATTTTTAAATTCATCAAATGGATGTCAAGATAACCTTCTTAAATGGTGAAGAATTATATATGGAACAACCGGAAGGATTATAAGAACCATGTAAAGAAAAAAAATGTTTAAAAATTGGTATGGTCCCTATATGGTTTAAAAAAAGCACCAAAACAATAGCATGAGAAATTTAACGAAGTAATTTTATCAAATGTATTTATAGTTAACCAGGCTGATAAATGTGTTTATAATATATTCCTTGATAATCATGGTGTAGTTATTTGTTTATATGATGATGACATGTTGATATTTGGAACATATTTGAATCAAGTAAATAAGGATAGGTATATTTTGTCTAGAAAATTTGATATGAATGACTTAGGTGAAGATAATATTATTTTGGGAATAAAAATTGTTAGGAATAAGAATTTTATTCTACTTTCTCAATCTCATTATATTGAAAATGTTATAAAGAGGTTTGAGAAATTTTATTGTTCAATGATTTCTACCCAATATGGTTCAGAGAGTTGGATGCTACTAAATCCTAATAAGACGGTGGCTCGATTGAAATATTCAAGGGTTATTGGGTGTCTCGTATATTCCAAGACATACATAAGACCTGATATTTCATATATTGTTGGAAAGTTGAGAATGTATACAAGTAATATGAATTATGCACAATGGGATGTGGTTAAAATAATATGCAAGTATCTAATAGGTATTATGGATTTACGTATATGTTATAATGGAAACCCAATGGTATTGGAAGGTTTTTTTGATGCGGGATATATAACTAATCTGTAGGATCACTCTTCTATGAGTATATGGGTTTTTACACATGGAAGTGGATCGATCACTTGGGGATAAAAGAAAAAAACTTGTATAACAAACTCCATAATGGATTATAAGTTTTTTTTAATAGCTACTAAAAAATAATCGGAATGGATCAGATATCATTTATCATATCTACCATTATGGATTATTCCAATGTCACCGATTTCTATACATTGTTACAGTCAATCTATGTTGACTATGGAATATAGAAATAATTATAAAGGAAACTCTAGACACATTGTTCATAGACATATCTATCTGATTTAGTTGATATGGGATGGTATCATAACTATTAACTTTGTTAGATCAATCCAAAATTTGGCTCACCCACTAATAAAGGAACTTTCAAGGGGATGAGTTTAAATACCTTGTAAAAAATCCTCAATGATTGGACCTAAACTTAATATGTGATAAATTCTCATGGATAAGTTCAATGTAGGAAATTATATCATATGTGTGATGGAAACACCAAATCTATATCACATCTCAAGAAAATAGTTTTTTGTGCCCATGGGGAAAATGAGGGTGAGTTTTAAACTATTAATTAACAAGATATTTCATAAAAATGTTGATACATGGGAATACATTTTTGTTCACCGATGTGAATGTAGGAGTGGGGTCACTCCAAATATATTATGACTTTGGATCTCAAACATTCATGAAAGGACAAGTGAAACATGACCATAATGGTGTCTAAGAGTAGATGAAGAACTAAGGAATTCGAATGAACTTGTGTAGGATGGATCTAGTTAATAGTAAGAGTTACATGTTTAAGTAAATGTCCTCATGTTTCTCTATTAAACATTGACTTTCCTATAATATAAAAAGGTTAAAATTGAGATATACCTTTATTTATGAAAGTTATTTCCATGAAAGTATGATTCTTGATTTTCAAAATGTTGTTTTGAATATTTTAAAATGGTGAGGGGTTGTTATATTTTAATAACTTTTAAAATATTTTAAATTTTTTTAAAGTTTTTTTAGGGGAAGGTTATTTTCATAATCCCACGTTGTAAAATGGGTTGGAATGGATAAAATAACATTTATCAGATCTACCATTATGGATTATTCCAATGTCACCGGTTTCTATACATTGTGATAGTCAAGCTATGTTGACTATGGAATATAGCAATAATTATAAAGGAAATTCTAGACACATTGGTCTTAGACATAGCTATATGAGGCCCTTGATACGGGATGGTATCATAACTATTGACTTTTTTGGATCAATCCAAAATTGGTTGCACCCACTAATAATGGGACTTTCAAGGGGATGAATTTAAATTACTTATCAAAAATTCCCCAATGATGGAACCTCAACTTAATATGTGATAACTTCTCATGTATAAGTTCAATGTAGGAAATTATATCATATGTGTGAAGGAAACACCAAAGGTATATCACATCTCAAGAAAATAGTTTTTGGTTCCCATGTGGAAAATGAGGGTGTGTTTAAAACTCTTAATGAACAAGGGATTTCATACAAATGTTGAAACATGGGAATACTTTTTGGTTCACCTATGTGAATATAGGATTGGGGTAACTCTAAATATATTATGACTTTGTATCTCAAACATTCACAAAAGGAAAATTGAAACATGACCATAATGGTGACTAAGAGTAGACGAAGAACTAATGATTTTAAATGAAATTTTATAGGATGGATCTAGGTGAAAACAAGAGTTACATGTTTAAGGAAATTTCCACATGTTTCTCTATTAAATATTGACTTGTAATTAATATAAAAAGGTTCAAATTGAGATATACCTTTATTTATGCAAGTTATTTCCATGAAATTATGATGCTTGATATTCAAAACGGTTTCTTAAATATTTTAAAATGGTGAGGGGTTGTTAGATTTTAATAGATTTTAAAAGATTTTAAATTTTTTAAAAGTTTTTTTATGGGAAGGTTATTTTTATAATCCCACATTGTAAAATGGGTTGGAATGGACATGTCTGTTCACTATAAGACACATCCATTCTCTAGCGGGAGTGATCAAGTCCACTTATTCGATCAGGTTTGATTCGATGGACAAAATTAAAATTAGAAAAGACATGTATTTCTAGGAAAGGTATTAATCCAATTCTAAGGGGTATGGTGCTTTATCTGAATGAGTGATTCCATACTTATATAATAGAGTCCCCATTTGATGAAAAAAGTAATTCATAATATTTCAAAACACTTCAATCCATTTCAAAATTTGATATTACGTTAAAATCATACAACAAGCATTAAAGAAATTTTGTTGGTGCACAACAAAAATAATAATTTTATTACTCTATTGTTTCCAAATATTCTTCAAAAGATGCTCTCTATAAAGTACTTGTGTTGAGTATCGAGCCACCATTTTATCTTAAAGATAATTCACCAAAAACCCATTGTACTACCAATTTGGTGAGGATGAATCTACTCTTAAGGGTAGTGACAACGTAATGTGCCTCAATGAACTTCATATACTACCATTCAAGAAAAATCTATATTCATTACCCACTTATATATCAACAATGGATATCAATCCACTGGTTACCCCAGTGGAATTTTTTAATGGACATATGTCCCATCACCCGACCCATTTTCTCAAAATGGACCCCCAAAACATCGTCCATACCTCCAATGATATGAAACAACTAAAATACATGATTGACACCGATCCTTTACCAACACTATTAGTGATTCTAATAATTTCTTATCCTCCAAGTAATATTTGTTGAAGTTGGTATCCTATAACCAAATATTTGTAATTTATATTACATGCATATTCAAATATTTGAATATTAAAAAAACATCTTATTACATATTGTTCTTTGTTCTGCATGGATTTAATTTAATAATGTCCTGGAGTATCTATCACATTGATAAGGTCATAAAAGTTTCCTGCTATAATGAGAACCTTGAAATGTCATGAAAATGTTCTTAAATATGGTTCTAGGGTCAAATAACATATTATGATGGGACATCAGATATTCCTATCTATGAGCATGTGTGACAATAAT
Source organism: Viscum album (assembly GCA_963277665.1). Lineage (NCBI taxonomy): Eukaryota > Viridiplantae > Streptophyta > Magnoliopsida > Santalales > Viscaceae > Viscum > Viscum album. Next base: position 1,232,549,683 of record OY728120.1, read on the forward strand.
TATACTTTAAGAATTTTATTAATACATGTCATGACTCACATACTTTGATATACTGACAAAAACTGTAACGCCATATGTTCGTGGGAAGCAGGGTACATTGGGTGTGTCACGAATGACATGTTATTAATGAATAAGACAAGAAAGGATTTTTCTTTTCCATATTTACAGTATTTGATATCTCGGTTTTTTTATTTAAATATAAATTTAGTATTAAATTTCATAGTCATGGTATAATGATAAGTTTATTTCAAAATATGAAATAAATATGTATCAAGAATATAGGTTGATGATACGAGTTTGCAACCTATTTGATGGTATATCATGAAAAATGGATTATATTACATAGTGAGTGCTCATGTGTGGTTATCTACATTGTGATATTAACTTATCTTTTTGGGTGACTTGACCCATTGCTAGATAGAAATCATGAATTTTAGGCAAGTCTGCCTAATGTCAATGAGAATTAAGACTAGAGGGTCACACACTAAGTGTTTTTGTTGATCTTAATTAAATTATATTTGAATTTAATTATTGGAATAAATATTATTCTTAAGAATTATGAATAATTTTATTCATGATTTATCATTCGTAGATATTTTTCACAGGGTAATAAATAATTATTTATTCATTAATAAATAATTTATTTAATTACATGAATATTTAATAAATATATATTTGGTGGGTTGGGAATAAAATATTTATTTATGAATAAATATTTAATTAAATATGTATTCGGGTATTCAATAGATATCGATAAAGATGAGTGGATTAAGATTGTATTGGGTGATAAATATTAATTTACAAGATGGAAAAATAATATTTATTATTGCGCCGGTTAGCATACACCAAAAAATATTATTATTATTATTATTATTATTATTATTATTATTATTATTATTTTGCATGAGGTCATATGAGCTTTATTTTATTATTTGAGGGGTTTTTGTGAAATTAAATAATATTTTTAACATTTTCCCTAAATAAATAAGTAAATGATTATGCCTATTGTGTAGATTTAATTGACAATTGATAATTGTTGTGAAAAGAAGATTTATTTCTAAATTCATCATTCTCTTATCCTTTCAAGAAATAGAATAACAATATATATTCTTTCAAGCCTAAAGTAATTTCATGTAGTCAAAACAAACAACACAAGATGATCGATCTGTTGCTCTAGTACTTTAGAATCCATCGGTGTCATACGGATATCAAAGGGGGCTCTACTTTGGGTCCTTCCTACACAACAACGATAATCCAAAATGGGTTTCAGATTATCAACATCTCCATAAAAGAAAGATATTAGGATAATGTATTATTTATTTCGATCTAATAAAAATTAATTATAAATATAATGTGGAAAAGATCCTCTTTTGATTTTGAATATTCTATGTCAATATTTGACGAAAATTTTTAGTCGGTCATTACATTTACATTTTTCACACTCGAAAATGATCCATAAAATCTAATAAAAATATTAATGGTTATTCATCTAAAATACATTACTACTACATCTAAAACTTTTAATATTCAATTATTATATGAAGATTAACCATGGATATAACATCCCAACCCCAACCACCAGGTCTGAGTCAAAATGTTACATGACCACATACACACCTCCTCATACGTAAGAGGTTGTTGATTTGAAATGATGGTCTAAACCTATTTGTGAGAAGATTATACCCTCAGTATCATGGCATAGGATAAATAATAATAAGGGTGGAATAAATGTATTTGAAATAAGTTTTTAGAAGAAGAAAAAATGTAAGTGGTGGTACACATGAAATTAAGAAGAAAATGTGTGAATATCTTATGGGTGGTGCATGTCATGTGTTAAGAGGAAAGAGAATAAAATAATAAATTATGTAATAAATGATATAAATATACTAGGTCAATTATATCAACCACTTCAGAACACAACACAAAGAAGAAAATTATAGTAAATCACAGCCCTAAAAACTTGACCTTGTGACCTGCCCCTCACCCCTCCAAAACCATTACCACCCCACCACCAATAGTGGAGCATAATAAATGAGATAAATAATTAAGGGATGAAATAGAATAAAAATGTAATAAAGGGGGAATTTGTCGGCAAAAGTGCATAATAAGAAGTCTCCTCCACCTCCCACATCTCTCTCCAACTTTCCCACTCTCTCATATTCATTATTTTATTTTATTTTATTTTATTCTTCCAAACATTAATTTTTAATATCTCCTTCATTGGTGATTGGATTTACACGCAATTGGTGATGTTTGGTTCGTCTCGATGTGTATAAGTTAAATGCTATTTTTAATTTTGAAGGCAATGAGGTATTTTCAATCCTATTTTTTCATTTTAAATTGACAATTTAAAATAAATTATAAAAATGTAATTTATAAGAAATTATTGTAATATAATTATAAAAGAATGATTTGTAAGAAATTATCAAAAGATAATTATTCTTGAGAAGAAAATTTCTAATACATGTGTTGGACTAAAATGATAATTGAGAAATTATCCATAAAAAAGAAAATATAAACGCATTTAGTATATAATTTCTTATAAAAATAAAATAGGTGGTTTTGATTTTAGGAATCCTTGGTGTGCGATCGTGTTTCTAGTTGGTGTAAGAAGATGGTTCGGGTGACAAAACCTTCGACAGATCTGTCATTGACATCGAAGATTTTAATATTGGAGTTTCCTTACTTTTATGGGTCATGTGTATATGATGTTATCATGATGTGGTGTTTATGTTGGATTGAATCGTGCCTTTTATGAGACACATGTGGGTGTTTGAATGGTCTTATACTTTCTTTTTTATGACATGTTATTATGTGTGACTCCTTACATTGATCTTGGTGTGTATTATCATTTTTTACTATGACATGTATTATTTGTGTGTTGCATAGACAATGAAATTATGTTTCAAAGACTAATATATTCAGGTGGAGCCTTGAGTTTGGGATTTATGTGCTTATAATGTCTTTAAAGGTAGGTGTGGCTACCCCTATAGAGGGGAAAACATCAGTAGTCAGGTATCCAATGTGATGTAGTCCTAACATCCTTAAAGGAGGGTGTGTCTAACCTTGTATATGGGGAAAAAGTGACTATCTGGAAGATACTGGTCATGGATACCTAAAAACTTGGTTCGTGGGTTATTAAGAGGATAAGAGGGTCAGGGATCAACCTGAAGGAACAAGAAGCATTTCGGTGACAACCATCAGTTGGGTAGGGTGAGACATTTGACATGGAATAATGTGCAGTGTTCCTAAAACAACCACTAACTAGGTGGGGTGCGATATGAGGTCTTAATGGAGGTATGTGTGTTCTGGAAATTCTTACCGGAAATGAGCCAATGCAAGTGGAGTTGGGGTTCATATCATCTTAGTCAGTGCACGATGACTTGATGCATGTATATTTATTGAGAATTTTAATTATGTCAGGATATAAACTGTTATATATATTAAGAACTTATAGTAAGGGTGTATTGGTGGTGTCCTATTTGATCTTGTACTCACACCCTACTCAGACATTTTGGTGCATTTATAGATTTCATGACCTAATATCCGGTGAAAGATAAGGGCCCTATGGTGGATAGTTGAGCAGTGAAGTATGGAGCTGGATTGAACCGAGGCTGACACCATAAGACCCCACATATTTTTGATTATTTACTTGTCATTTTATTAACTAGATTATAATATGAACATACTTATCATGTAACATCCTGTCACTATTTCAGGTATTCTTAAACCCTCTTATGTTAAATTATTAATATCTTAAGTAGGAAAAGATGATTTATCAATGAAATTTTTATAAAAGTGTTAAATAACTTAAATGCTAGTTAACATCTTGGAATGTTGAATCAAATATTTTTGGAGTTTGACATTGAGTTCGTAAAATATTTCGAGGCCCGCAAAGTCTTGGTGAAGACTGAATAAAAATATTAAAAATAATATATTATGAAGACACTTTTATTTCCAAAATAATTGAATAACTCCAAAACAATTCGTCGTATGAGAAATGGCAGACCACTATTTTGTCCAAAATATGGTTTTTACCCAAGAAGGGGTATAATATTCAAAGGCGTCGAACATTTGGATGCCTCACTCGTGAGATAAAGTTATTAAATAATATTTAATATATTATTCATTAAAAATAATTAAATATATCTCAAATGTTGTGTCGTATAAGAAATACAAGACCACTGATGGGTTTTGAATGAGGGGTTTACCCTGTACGGGGTATAACATTTGTAAGAGTCGGTCGTTTGGATGCCTCAATAAACCTTTTTATTTTAATTAATTATTTAATCCATTTTTTTATATTGAATAATTAATATCTCTCAAATAGTGCACCGTATGAGAAATATGATACCACCATTGGGTCTGGAATGGGTCATTTATCATAAGCGGTAAATAACTTTATTATGCGTAGGGTGTTTGCAAACATCTCACACAATAAAACTCGTTTTATTTTTAACTATTTATTTATTCCATTTTTTAATTAATAAATAATTAATTTCTCTCAAATGATGTATCGTATAGGAAATTTGAGATCACTGTTAAGTCCGGAACGTGGGTTTTACTCTAGGTGGGCTAAAAATTTCATAAGCAACTGGCGTTTGGTTAGGTTGCTAATTAAAACAATATATTTAATAAATGAATAAAATTATTAAATTATAAATTTAATATAAAAATAGAAAATGTTCTTAAGTCATCACACCATTATGGTTGATGTAGAAAGGTTTTAAAAGCTACTATTTCTTAACCATTTTAATACGATTAGGTGGCAATGTCATTAATGGTCGAATTTACACACTCCACCCTTAACTTTATGTTGAATTATGGATTAAACAAGTGTTTTAAATTTTTGGTATTGAATGACAGTTTTTATCAAAATGTTAATGGTGAAAATAATTAGAGATAATTAATGATATAAATTATTATTATTATTATTATTATTATTATTATTATTTATGAAAAATAGTATTAATGGTGGAAATTATAAAAGTGATTTGATAATATAATTTTGTTATAATTATTATTATTAAAGTGATATATTTAATAATAATATTAATTGATGTTATTATTATTATTATCATTGTCAAAACACTGTTTCGGTCATAACCCCCTCGTACGGTGTTGGATTGACGCGTTGTCTGCTATAGTGTGACCCTGAAATTGTGGCAGTCTTTTTAAGACCAACATTGGATATTTAATTCGGGATCTTGGTATAGGTCTGAAAAGTTCCCAATGTCATGATGGGGTTTCAATAGTTATAAGTCTCAAGATTTTCACAATGTGAATAGGGTTTACACATTGTGTAATACCCCAACATTAAAGGGTTGTTACAATTTCGACGCATCTTCTCCATCATAGAAATTAAGACTTTCATGGTGTGTAACTGAATTACACGTCGTGTAACACCCCAATAGTAGGATATAAAAGGAAGTCATTACATGATTATTTTTTCATTCACTCCTCTCTGATTCCCCTCCTCTTGACCCAAATCCTTCCCTAGGAATTATTGGAGTCTTCCAACCCTTCAGGAACCATTCCTTTGGAAATCAATCATCATTTCTTTGGAGGGTGATATCCAGGTAAGCGTTATTCATCGTTCTTCATCTATCTCCCTTTCTCCTATTTTTAGATTTATATGGATCATCCTAAAGTTGATGTATTTTTCCTACTTGATGTTGTATCTCTATTTTTGGTTGAGTTTTGGGATCTTTTATGCCTTATTTCTCATTTATGGGTGTCGTTGCGAGTGTCGGGTTTTGAGAAAAGGTAGGCGGTTCCATACTAATTGTCCAAATTGATTATCCTTGTATTGCTTGATTTATTTCAATTTTTGATTTAAATTCAATTGCTCAAATTTTCTTTAAATTAAATTAATAAAACTCGAATCCAGTGAACTGGGATATTTGAAATGGTTTTGGCACTGAAATTTGGAAAACCCCCAATTCCATTGAATTGGGGCGTTTTTATAGAAATTGGACAATTTCAATTGTTGAATATCAATTCTGGATTTGATGTAAATGTTTTCAATTAATTTTTTTTAATTTCATTATGCAAATAAATTGTGAAAAAGAAGGAAATAGTGTTGAATAGATTTCAAACTTGTGACAATTTCTTAAAAATGATTTGATAGAAGCCCAGTGGTTTTATCTTATAGAAAGGGCATGTTTTTTATTAAAACCTGTTTTGGTTTTAAATAGAAATAAATTGGCATTTTTTATATGTGATAATGTGATTTATTGTATTTTAAGAAGTCTTAAAATAAGTTTTCCATCATCTAAAAGCATGTTCAAGCCTTAGGTAGTTTCTGAGTTATTTGGATACACTCTACGCTAATACAATATTCTAAAATATATCTAAGGGGGGTCACATCCTTGATTGGAGGGTGACGAGTCACCTCTAGCTAGTGTCAGGGGGATGTGAGTATACTCATTTTATTGTGATCACTAAGAGAGTGTAGAATCCTATAGCTGGTTAATACTATCATACCTTTTGTAAGATGACCATGTTTCTCGCTTGTTTATTTATATTTGAGATATAAATGTATGCCAATGTTTTTTTAACTGTTTTACATGCCTACTTAATTTATATAAACTATTTTATATAAATTTTTTACTTAATCCATTATTTTATAAATATTTAATCTCTTTTAAGTATATCCTATGATTTAAAAGTATTTTACATCATTTGAAAATTTATAACATGTTTGGTTTAAATGTGATTTTGAAATTCCAAACCTATTTATTTTTGAAAATTGAATTATTTTATTTGGATAATCTATATTTGGAATCTATTATGGAATATTTGATGGTATCCTAATAGTCTTAGGCCCACACCCTAATTTTTTCTTCGGGTGTTTGTATAATTTCTTATTCTTGGTTTGAGCAAAGGGAAGGGATCTCTTGGAGGTGGATCCAACTGTTGAACCATGGTCTTGGTGAGTTGTGTCCTTAGGGACCTTGGGTCTATTTTTCCCATTTTAGTGCTTTAGGTTGAAGTACTTTAGGATTTTATTCCTTATTTTATTTTGGTACTTTACTCCTAGTGGAGTTTTCTTTTGATATGCATATTGTCTTCCTTATTTTACTTCGGCTATGTTTTGTGGAAAAACTGTTCCCAATTTTATGTTGTATGATGTCAGGTGCTAGTCATCAACCCATGTTGATTGGTAATGTCCTTCGGGCCATGTTAGGGTTGGCTCGGTTATCAAGTTATTAGGGCACCTGGGATAGTTTGTGAAAAATTAGTATCAGAGGGAGGTTGAACGTCTTGCCTTTATGATAGTATGCATTTTTTAAATTATGTCGGGACTTGGGAGGTAGTGCTGATTGGGTGCCTATCCATCTCCCACTGTTATGAACCTTAAGTCGTCAGGGGTGGTTAAGGAAGGTAACCTTATGGATTAGTTCTAGTCCTTTCCCTATTATGATATGGATATAGTAGAATCTAAATTTGGTTGTTCCATCTGTTAGGATTAATTTCCCTCATTGCTCTATTTGAGTACTACCTAATGTCTTCAACACTGTCTACTGATGTTCTGTAGCATCATTCCTCAAAGAAAATGTGAAAATAAAATCCAGGAGGAGGATACTACAGAACCATAGCAAGGGAATCCTCCAATGGACCCAAATATAGTTGAGGTTATCGTGTGCACTATCCAAGCTCTGGGACAGGCACCACCTCCAATCCCCTTTCAAGATCTAGTTGTGGATCCTCAGGGGGATGTTCTTTGAAATCATTCTCAATAGTTCCTTCGCTAGAATCCACTAGTTTTCAAAGGATACATTGATCCTCAACATGCTGAGGAATGGTTGAGAAAGATAGAATGATTGTTTGAGCTCTTGAAGACACCAGATGCGATCAAGGTGAAGTGTTCCACCTTTGTGCTCGAGGGACCGAGTAGGAGATGGTGGGTGATCGCACCGTGATTCACTGTTTCATTTTCACCCTTACACCACTGCGCAAAACTTATTTTGTATTAAAATTTATAAAAATAATAAAAAATTTCATTCCATGTTTGAATCATTTATTTTTTGTTTATCACTGTTAAAATGTTAAATTTTACATGTTTTGATGATTCCATTAGGAGGTGATTTGGAGGCCTCGGAGATGATCCAAACGGAAAATGGGCCAAAACTGCATGGGTTCCATGAATACATGTCCATTGTTGGGTACATTATGAAAACTCAGTGAATCCAAATGGGCTGAGATTTTGTGATCATGTCAAAAATGAAATTTTCTAAAACTCTTATGAAGAAACCCAAGCCCCATTTAGCCATTAAAAATCCCAACAGAAATGATCTATCTAGGCCACATAATCTGCACATAGTCAAAAGTTGTGTGTTGTGTGCTATCTATATCTTGAGTTGTAGGCATCAAAATGAATCCAAATTTTCAGTGGAGATATCCAAGATGTGTGGAAACAACTTTCTATCTTTTTCAAAAGTTATTGAAGACTGTATGGAGGATGAAAACAATGGTACAAGTGGTTTCACACAATCTGTGTGCCCAAAACCACTTCCCAGTTTTTTCTATAAAAGAGCACCATGGGTACCTCATTTGATTGAGTTCTACCTAGGAGCCAAGATCTACCATTTTTGAGTCCTATAGAAGTCTCATAATCATCCTAGAAGTTCAGGAGGACCCTATACTCATAGGGAGATCAAGGATGAAGAATGAGTTCCACCCGATCCTCCTCCTCCTCTTGATGGCAAGATAAACAGTGGACGATCATTTTGAGGGAGCTACAAAAACTTGGGAGGGAGTTACGAAACTTTAACATCTACTGGTTTTCTATAATTTGAGTGATAAATATTTCAATTATGTTTAACTTTGATGTCATTCTACTCTAAATTCATTTCTTTTATTATAATTAAGTGCAATACTTTTTATCTCAACACGGATTGGGTTGAGATTTCAAGTGGGAATCTTGTATTGTTCCAATTGTACAAGAAAATAGTCCTCTTTATCGCACACATACAAAATATTTCAGTATGATTTGGTAGCCTTTATATTCCATGTTTGATACCCAAACCATGACAATATGATTGTTGTGTCAAGGGGTGGTTCTTTAAGCATCGTTTTAAGAGGAAAGAGGAAAGTTGAGATCTTAACAACCGTTAACCAAAGGATTCCATTAAACCATGTGTATTTTTCAGAATGATGAACTCAACAAGATGTGTCATGAACTTGAAATGATATCTTTATCTCATAATTCTAAAACACCACTTTTATTTATCAAATATTAAACTCTTTAATTAATTCATTTTATTTTTAAAACTTTTTTTAAAACCACCCTCCTCTTTTAGTAATTTTTATTAAAAATACACACTAAAAACCAATCAATGCTCCTTGATATATGACCTAGGATCTTCCCTAGAATATAAATCAATCTTAAAATCATAATCAATTTAACATCTCATGAAAACACGTACAAATTTTGGCATTGTTGTCAGGGATCACTTTGGTTTTTAGTGCATTTTTTTATAAGATATTTGTAAATTTTGTGAATAATTATTTTTTTTCTCTTATACCTTTTCAATAATTTCGTGTTCTGATATATTTATTGTGTAGGTTTGGTGCATGGAGCATCCTAATATTTTATATTTACCCCCTTTTGAATTGGAACTGGAGAGGATCCTATGTCAACGACACCAAGACACATAAGACAACACTTTAAAGGAGGACACACCACACACTGGACCTCTTCTTCATCCTTATTCTTTTGGAACCAACATTAAAACTAAAATACAATTGTATAACATGGATGAAAACAATAGAATACTAAAAGAATTAACGTCACCATATGTTGACATCTAACCCACATATATTCAAATCCAAGGCGAGGCACCCTATTTTGAATTAAAATATCATATAATTCACTTGTCGCCTAGATTTCATGGACCCACAGGAGGAGACCCACATAAACATCTAAAAGAATTTTATATTGTGTGTTCAACATTAAAACCTTCAAATTTTGATGAGGAACAAGTAAAACTTAGAGCATTTCCTTTTTTATTAGAATACATTACAAGGGATTTTCTTTAATATGTTAATTCGCCAATAAGAGACGGGGCAGACATGAAATGCATTTTTCTTGAAAAATATTTACAAGCCTCTCGAAGTGCAACAATAAGGAAAGAAAATTATGGGATAATATAATCTCAAGGGGAAGCACTTCATGAATATTGATAAAGATTTAAAATATTATGTTCAAGTTGAACACACCACCAAATAAGTGACCAACTTTTAATACAATATTTTTATGAATGTTTAATACCTATAGATAGAAATATTATTGATGCAGCTGAATGTGGTGCACAAGTGGATAAAACCATGATCGCTTCAAGGACCTTAATTGAGAACATGGTGTAGAACAGTCAACAATTCGGTTCAAGGTCCAATATACTCATTTGAGGTGTCCATGAGGTGCAAAGTACTGAATTAAAGAAGAATTTGTACATGATGTTTAAGGAGGTAATTACCCTTCTTCGAAAACTCACTCTTTCCCAAGGAAAATCCCAATCACCTGCTCCCATGCATTGTGGTATATGCTCTTTCGATGCCCACTATTCTGACCAATATCCCCAACTGAGAGAAACTTCTGAGAGTTAAGAGGAAATATTTCCAGGACACCCCTATAACCAACCCTTTAGGAAAGAACCTTACTATCCATCCAACCCTGGGTGGAAAGAAAACCAAGTTTTTTGAAAAGGGGGTATTCAAACCAACCTCAACAATAATGGAACCAACAGGGTCAGAGTAGTCATCCACCACCACCACCCAGAAATCCTCAACCACCCCAAAGGTCTTTCCAAAAACCCCCTCCAAAATATAATCCTATCCTTGAAGACATGATGAAACAAATGGTTCCTAACAATATCCAATTCCAACAAACCACCCAAGTATCCATACAAGGCCTAAAAACCCAATTAGGACAACTAGCTAACTCTGTGGGGGGAAATCCAAAGTCAAGGGTCGGGTAAACTACCCACTCAACCAGTATTTGACCCTATAGATAAGGTAAATGTAACACCCCAAGATTAAATGGTATGTTTCCCATTGAATAATAGAGTAGCTTGCATTGTATACAACTTTCACTTTTAACATACCACGACCAATCAAACTGGTTGTTATAAATAGTAATAACCACTTTTTGAAATTTTATACATTTTATTTTCCAAAATGGTCTTCATTTTTGAATTTTTAATATAAAAATTAGCTTAGGGTGAATTTTTGATACTTTTCTAAAAACTTTCAATTTTTGATGAATAGTGAAAAATACTAAATTTTAATTAAAAACAAATTTTTTAATCAAAATAATTTATACTGTTAAATTATAAATTTGAGTGGTTTTAAATTATCCTTAGATTATATTTTTATCATTTAATATAATTTTGGTCATTGTATGTAATTTCACATTTAAACTGGACATAATTAAGTGTCAATCTTTTGATAGTTATTATTTCTTAAAAACACGCTTTTTGTTTTGACCATGGGAATTAATTTTAAATTAATTTCTGCCACTTATGTGTTTTGAATTTAGAAAAATGGATTCCATATTTGAAATAATCAGTTTCAAATTTTTTAAATAGGTAACTTTTATTTTTATACATTATGAATAATTACTTTGATAAATATTTTATTTACCATGGTTAAATGGTAAATCCGGTAAATAAGGGTAAAAAATAATATTATAATAATAATAAATTACCCTAACATGTGTCCTATTCCTATTGGCTGATACATGCCCGACCAATGGAATATTTGGGTCTATTTTGGTACCCCATGGAGCCACTTGACAGTGATAATGACACTTTATATTAATTAATTTAAAGTAAAGACAAAAATGACATAAACATATATCTTTTAGTAAAACAATTTTTAAATGGGGTTATATAAGTTATATTTTCGACAATAAACACTCATTATAAAGATAAAAAATATTTCCTACATAATTTTATTTTATTTATAATTTTTAGACATTAAATAATTAAATTTATTTATTACACAATGATGATGCAGTAATTACCTTATTAATGAAAGAATCAAATAACTGGTATTATAAATATTAAAATAAATATAATTTCAAAGTTTTTAGGACATACACGAATTTTCTAGGTGAATATGACACGTTAGTGTTGATTAAATTTGTTTGGTTTGAATTAATAAAGTTGTGATGAATTTCACAAAAACCAAATACTAAATAGTTTCAAAATTAACATTAATGGGTTTTTTAAAAAATATTATATTATTAAATTATATAATAGTACTAAAAATATAAGGCTCTGACAAAGAACTTATATAGTTATAGGTGTATCATTAATGAACCAATTGAGTTTCTCTTGTCATTTTATAATAAGTTTATTAACCAATTATTATAATAATACAATAATACATGGTAAAAGTTAAACCGTTTAACTAAGAGTTAAATCTAAAAGATAAGGTTAATATGGTGACCCAAACCTGTATAAAACCTATTGGTTGAGAGTTTTTCAACCCATAGACAACTTAGCCTCTAAATAAATTATTTTTTATCCATTATAAACTGAAAATTATTTTTTTTATAAAATAATATTTCAATCTTTTCCTATGGTGCCCCTCACCTCTCTTATAAAAGGCAACTTCCCCTTCTCTCAAAATCACACCTCCAAAGCCATTTAGATCGGCCAACCCCTACCCAAATATCCTCCTAATTTCCCCAAATTCAACATATAGGCCTTATTTTGATCATAAATACAACCTAAGGATCCCTTTTGATCAACTCAAAATGAAACACCCGAAGAAGAGGTAATAATTTCACCACCCTCTTTCAAGTTATTTTCTTCTTACACTCCCTATTTATTTGTTTTTTCCATTCTAAAATAATAACTCCAGTATATTATATATACTGTGATGTTATTATAAAAATTGTACAACCATATTCATTATTCTATTCATCATATGAAGGATAAAGTCACCATACGTGCGTACGTACGGCTTACCATCTCCACGTAGTGATGTAGTTTGTTATTCAAACACTTCATTATTTGGATGGGTATAATAATGAGAATAACTGATTTAAATAATAAATATAACATTTTAATTATTCTTTATATATGATAAACCATCCAATTACATATGTTTTCACCATCAATATAATGATATTGTCGCTCGTGCGTACGTACGGATTACCGTCACCACGAACGCGATGAGATTCATTCCCCAACATAATCATTTCAAGAATAATTTTCATTTTATGATTAAAAATAAATTTTAAGAACTTAATATCATTTTGGATATGAATAAAATACATCATATCCATAAGAAACATGGCTTATGTAACCGATTATATAAAGGAAAACTAATTAGTTAACAACTAAAACAATGATACTACTGAAATATTATTAAAAAAGTAATAGTAGAGGATCCTATATGATATCATATTTATGTATATAGTTATTGTATAATTTAACAAAAATGTTTTAACTATTATATAGGAGTTTAACATACCATTTACTAAGGAAAAGTACAAGGTGAGGGTTAATTTCACAATCTCTTTATTATCCAAGGTTTTTTTTACGTAAGTATCTACTGGGACCTCTTTATCATCCTCATCCATGTTTCTTAAAAATGTATTTCAAAAAAATTACTATTTACCAGACTATGGTTTAAAGTCATTTATACCCCTGTTTTACTTTTTATAAAATGTTTTGAAAGGAATATTTCTATCGTCTTCCAAACATGGTACTTTATGACCTTTTCGACAAAATTAAGGTAAGAATATCTTTTTTTAACTTATACGGTGAGTGTGGATATTTTCCATCATTATGTCATCGTCAAAGATTCACATACAAGATTATAAGAATATTTTCAAAATAAATATTTTCTTTTATAATTATGTGACTTTTAAATGATTTCAAAATAGAAAGAGGTATTTATTTTAAATAGTTTTCATTTCATCTATATCAACATCCTTTAATGGATTTTAAAACTATTTGAAGTTGATTTATTATGATACAAATATTCTATATTTTATTGAAGGTTTTGTGATATGTTTGAATCTGTATTTTTTATTTTTACACCATTCATGGTTTATGGATAAATTATTGAAATTTTGTATGCTAGTTTTAATACGAATGTTTATGTTATGTTTAAACCTTTTCATATGAGGAATGCATTGGACTTAGTAAGTGACGGGTGGAGCCCTCTATAGATCCTTGATGCATCGGTAGGTCTCATGAGATAAACTAGTATCTTGGCACAATACCTTGACAAAATCTTATTTGTAGTCTTGGCACCAGGCCTTGACTATGTGGTTATGAAGTCTTTCATTATGCACTCTATCATTATGAAAGTGGCTATTCATATTTCATGTGATTATTCGACTAGTAGAATATCCATGTGATTAAGTAAATGGAATTATTTGATTTTATCTTTGACATATTATACTGAAGTTTAAGTTTAAAAGGCTTTTGTTTTAGCCTTATACATTGCCTTAAATGTTTATTCTTATTTATGAAATTTTCTTCTATATTGTTATCCTTACTGGGCATCTGAGATCACCCCTTTATATATTTTATTTTTCCTAGAATGTGAAGAAGTATTTTATGGTTGACCTGCATGGATAGGCTAAGGATATAAGTGTTTTTAAATGAGGACAAAATTTTTTTGATGTTTTTATTTCATGATGTAATGTAAAACTTTTGAATGTATCTAGTACTTCCAAGGATACTAAATTGATTGGTCTTTCAGGACATGATTCCTTGTATCATGACAATGTTATGTAATAATTCACCAACTATGGGTAACTAGGTTCGGAGGATTACATTTTGTATTAGAGGAAGTTTAGTACAAACCTTGGAAGTTAGATTCAGAAAAACTCTTATTAGATAACATTACCCTAAGATAGACTTTGAGGATTAGTATAGAATAACTTCCTAGAATTTTGGTAATGTATAGATTTTGTGAGTTTTCCAAGAAATACATCCCTATCTGGATATGAGTAGGTAGAGGAAACTCTAAACAGATGTACTTAGGGGTAAAACCTGAAAACACCGATTGAGCTAGACTCAAATGGGAACTGGTGCACCACAATGGGTCTTACTGCACTCTTGGTTACGACACTCCCGAGAGATATGCTTAGGATAATTATCATTTTATTTACAAACCATTATGAAGGGTTTATGAGTATATACTTCCACAAAGAAAAAAAATTATGATTATGGATTATATCCATAAACTGTTCGACTTATGTTAACTTTTTTACAAATTTGGAATTATGTATTGTGATTCATAAACTAATCTAGTGTATGTGATTATTTAGAAATGGAACCTAGTGGAAGGAATGGAAACTATATCAACCCACGTAATCCATTTAGGGGTTTCCCTCCTACTCAAGATAATTATAGTGGAGTTGGTGATGCAACTGGTTTTGATCATCTTATCACCATACTGGGACAACTCACTCAGGTTTTGAATAATAACCTTACCCGTATAGAGCAACATGATCTAAAAGGTGGAGGATCAATGTTAGACCACTTCATGAGGAAACAACCACCAAAATTAAATGGGAGTAAAAATCCATTATTAGATGAGTAATGGATAAGTTCCTTAGAGAAAATATTTAAAGATTTGGGGAGTAGAGAAAGGGAAAACATTTTCATGGCAGTTTATCGCCTCACAGGAGATGCAGATCAATGGTGGTCATTAATCCAAAATAAAAAGGAATATGAAGAAGTATAAAACATGTAATAAAGGTAGTTTAAAGAGATTTTCTTAGAAAAATACTTTCCTCGTGACCATAGAACAAATTTGGAAATACAATTTCTGAGTCTGAGGCAAAAGGAGGATGAGAATGTCGCAAAGTACGAGGCTAACTTTACAAGGTTAGCAAGGCATGCAGCAAATTATATATGTAACCCAAGGAGTAAGATTGATTGGTTATTTGATGGGTTAAACCCTTTTCTCCATCAATCATTAGTCTCACAATCCTTCTCAACATAAAAATATATTGTCTCATGCGCTATCAAGATAGATAGGTAATTCTCTAATTCTTACGACTTCAAAGAAAATCAAGAGAAGAAGAGATCTGTTGAACACTCTGGAAATGTAAATAAGGGGAAGAAGGGAAAAGTTGAATATCCATCCTGTGGTAAATGTGGGAAGAAACAACTTAGTACTTGTCTGAAGGGAATGGGAGTCTGTTATAAGGTGTGGTGAAAAGGTCCACCAATATCATGATTGCAAGGGAAGAAATAGTTTGTCAATTTTGAATTCTATAATTATAGAGAAAAGGGGAATTATGCAAATTAATGTCCTAAACTTCAAGGGAACTTACCTCAGAAAAGGTCAAGGGATCAAGGCCAAGCTTATGTGATCACTACTGCTGAGGTTGAAGCCCAAAAATACGTGGTGGTGGGTAATTTAATGGTTTCCTCAAGTTTATCCAATGCTTTATTTAATTATGGATCATCGCATTGTATGATATCTTCCCAGTTTTCTAAGAAAATTAGATATTTTCAATTTGAATTAACAAGGGAGTTGTCATTAAAAACACCTAAGGGAAGTATCATCGCAATAAAGTTTTGTGAATCAGTTCCCATTAGGGAATATAAATGTTCTTTATCTGCTGATCTCATTGTCATACCAATGATTTAATTTGATGTAATCCTCGGTATGGATTGGATTTAGAAACATGATGTAAACATTTATTGTAAGAAGAATGAGGTTATAATTTTAGATGATGATAAGGAGTACCTTATCTTTAGAGCAGAAACATCACCACCTGATCCTTATCTATATCCACCCCCATTATCTCTACAAAATTCAATTATTGGGGAGGAAGATAAAGAAATAACTATAGGAGAGGAAAATAATGTTCAAATAGAGGATGTAACTATTGTGCAAGAATATTTTGATGTGTTTCTAGAAGATTTACTTGGACATCCTTGAGAGCGAGAAATTGAGTTTTCCATTGATTTAATTCCTAATTCAAGGCCCATATCGAAGACCCCTTTTAGAATGGCCACTGTGGAATTTGTTGAACTAAAGAAACTACAATAGGGATTGAGAAATAAGGGATTTATTCACCCTAGTGTTTCTCTTGGGGAGACCCTGTTCTTTTTGTTAAGAAGAAAGATAGATCTATGTCGTTGTGCATTGAATACAGGGAGATTAATGCTATAACAATAAAGAACAATTATCTCATACCTCTTATTGTTGATTTATTCGACTAACTTCATGTATCTCAATATATTTCAAAGATTTACCTTCGATCTGGAAATCATCAATTGTGTGTGAAGAAGGAAGACATTCCTAAAACATAATTTTGAACCAGGTATGGGCATTACGAGTTTACAGTAATGCCTTTTGGATTGACTAATTCACCCTCTGTCTTCATGGATATAAGGAATGGAGTTTTCAAGGAATATCTTGATGAATTTGTAGTGGTATTTATTGATGATATTTTGGTATACTCAAAAAGATACAAAGATCATGAAAATCACTTGTGCATTATCCTAAGGACTCTTAGAAGAAATGAATTATATGGGAAATTAAGAAAGTGTGAATTCTGGCTTGAGGGGATTTCTTTTCTTGTCCATATAATCTATAAGGATAGAATCTTTGTTGATCCTTCTAAGGCCAAGTCAATCCAAGAATGGCCAGCACCGATGAGTATAACTGAGGTACATAGTTTTATTGGTTTAGCAGGTTATTATCGGAAATTTTTCTAAAAAATTCCCTAATTGGCTAACCCATTAACCAAGCTCACTCGTAAAGGGGTTAAATTTATTTTGAAAAAATAGTGTGAATAATGTTTTGAAGAACTGAAGAAAAGATTAGTTAATGCTCCTATCTTGACTCTACCATCAGGGAATGATGGGTTTATTATTTATAGTGATGCTTCAAAGAAAGGACTTGGTTGTGTCCTTATGCAGAATGATATAGTCATTGCATATGCATCACGGCAACTAAAAATTCATGAGAAAAACTATCCTACTCATGATATTAAGTTAGCAGTTGTAATATTTTCTCTGAATATATGGAGACACTATCTCTATGGTGAAAAATGTGATATTTATACTGATCAGAAGAATTTGAAGTATATTTTCTCACAGAAAGAACTCAACATGAGGTAAATATGATGACTTGAACTACTCAAGGATTATGATTTCACTATACACTACCACCCGGCGATGGAAAATAAGGTGTAAGATTCTTTGATTAGAAAGGATCATGGAGTTTTGAACAAGATGAGAGTTTAAAAGAATCCTATTTCCATGGATCTAATAAAGATGGATATGGGAATAACCATGGAACGTGAAACATCAATACTATTTCAAATGGTTTCCAAACCATATTTACTATAAAGGATAAAGAGTTCTCAGACTGATGATGAGGAGTTTTAAAAGAAGATTAAAGTTTTGAATGATGGGAGATTGAGTGACTTCATATATGAAGATGGAATTTTGAAATTTGGGAATACACTTTGTGTTCCTAACAAACCGGATCTAAAAATGTAATTGTTGGATGATGCTCATTTCTCCAATTTCTCTACACACCCTGGGAGAACCAAAATAACACCTCCAAATCCGTTTGGCTCAGCTAACCCCTACCCAAATATCCTACTGATTTCCCTCACTTCAACATAGAGGCCTTAGTTTGATCAAAAATCAAACCTAAGGATCTCTTTTGATCAACTTAAAAGGAAACACCTGAAGAAGAGTTAATAATTTCACCACCCTCTTTTAAGTTTTTTTCTTCTTCAACTTCCTATTTCTTTGTTGTTTCCATTATAAAATAGTAAATATAGTACATTATACATACTGTGTCATTATTATAAAAATGGTACAACCATATTCATTATTATATTCATCATATGAATGACAAAGTCAACATACGTGCGTACGTAAGGCTTACCGTCTCCACATCGTGGTGTAGTTAGTTATTCAAACACTTCGTTTTTTGGATGGGTATAATAATTAATATAACTGATGTAAATAATAAATATAAAATTTTAATGATTATTTATATATGATATACCATTCAATTACATATGATTTCACTATCAATATAATGATATTATTGCTCGTGCATACGTACGGATTACCATCTCCATGAACGCGATGAGATACATTCCCCATCGTAATAATTCAAGAATAATTTTTATTTTATGACTAAAAAAATGTTTAAGAACTTAATATCATTCTGGATATAAATAAAATACATCTTATCCATAACAAACATGGCTTACGTAATCGATCATATAAAGAAAAACAGATCAGTTAACACCCGAAATGATGATACTAATGAAATATTATTAACAAAGAAATATTAGATGATCGTATATGATATAATATTTATGTATATAGTGATTGTATAATTTAATAACAATGTTTTAACTATTATACAGGAGGTTAACATACCATCGACTAAGGAAAAGTACAAATTAATGGTTAATTTCACAATCTCTTTATTATCTGAGGTTGTTTTTACATAAGTATCTACTCGGACCTCTTTATCATACACGTCCATGTTTCTTAAAAAAATATTTCAAAAAAAATTTACTATTTACAAGACTATGGGTTAAATTCATTTATACCCTTGTTTGAATTTTTATAAAATGTTTTGAAAGAAATCTTTCTGTCATTTTCCAAGTAAGGTACTTTATGACCTCTTCGACAAAATTAAGGTAAGATTGTCTTTTTTTAACTTATACGACGGGTGTGGCTATTTTCTGTCATTATATCATCATTGAAGCTTCACATACAATATTATAAGAATATTTTCAAAATAAATGTTTTATTTTATAATTATGTGACTTTTAAATGATTTCAAAATTGAAAGAGGTATTTATTTCAAATATTTTTCATTTCATCTATGTCAACATCATTTGATGGATTTTAAACTTGTTTGAAGTTGATTTATTATGATACGAATCTTCCATATTTTATTGAAGGTTTTGTGATATGTTTGACTACGGATGTGTTATGTTTACACCATTCATGGTTTACGGATGAAGTATTGACATTTCGTATGCTAGTTTTAATATGAATGTTTATGTTATGTTTAAACCTTTTCATATGAGGAATGAATTAGACTTAGTAAGTGATGGGAGGATCCCCCTATATCTCCTCGATGCATCGGTAGGTATCATTAGACAAGCTAGTGTCTTGGAACAAGGCCTTGATAAAATCTTATTTGTAGTCTTGGAACAAGGCCTTGACTATGTGGTTATGAAGTCTGGCATTATGCATTCCATCATTATGAAAGTGGCTATTGATATTGCATGTGATTATTGGACTAGTAGAATATTCATGTGATTAAGTAAATTGAATTATTTGATTTTATCTTTGCCATATTATTCTGATGTTTAAGTTTAAATGGATTTTTTTTAGTCTTATACATTGCCTTAAATGTTTATGCTTATTTATGAAAGTCTCCTCTATATTGTTTTCCTTACAGATCATCTCAACTCACCCCTTTCTATGTTTTATTTTTCCCAAGATGTGAAGAATTATTTTATAGTTGACCGGTAAGGATAGTCTAAGGATATAAGTGTGTTCAAAAGGGTACAAAATGTTTTTGATGTTTTTATTTCATGATGTAATGTAAAACTTATGAATGTATCTAGTACTTCCAAGGCTACTAAATTGATCGGTCTTTCAGGACATGATTCCTTGTATCATGCCAATGTTATGTAATAATGTACCAACTCTAGGTAACTGGGGTCAGGGTCTTACAGGAAATGTTAGAGACATCACCCTTAGGTGTGGGAAACAACTTTTTACCCAAATGAACCCTCCATTAGAGTCATCCCCTCCTGAGGAAAATACCATCCCAACTGTTGAAATCAGTCCAAATGTTGAAAATCCTTATCCTAAGCGAAGCCCTTCTAAAGGGAAGAGTGTGTCTGTTGATGAGTCACCTATCCCATCCATTCCACTTCCATTTACTCAAAGTTCCTCCCAACTTATGAAACAAAAGAAAACTGAACTTGATAAGGAAATATTAGAAACTTTCAAAAAAGTGCAGGTTAACATTCCTTTGATTGATGTCATGAAGAAAATTCCAAGATACCCCTTGTTTCTAAAGGAGATGTGTATCCAACAAAGGAGAATTTGAGGTGATGATAAGGTAATCTTGGGGAGGAGTGTCTCAGCATTGATATAACCATCACTGTCTACCAAATGCAATGATCCTATAACCTTCTTAATTTCATGCACCATTGGAGATTATTATTTTTCCAATGATATGCTTGATTTGGGTGCTTCTATAAATGTGATGTCTCTCTCTATTTACTCTACATTTTAGGTCGGGGAACTGAAGCCCACTGAATTAGTCGTTCATCTATAAAATTAGAGTACAGCACACCCTTCTGGTGTGTTAGAGTATGTTTTTGTGAGGGTGAAAATTTTAATTTTTCCTGCTGATTTTTATATTCTAATAATGGATGATGATAGGATGAATGGACATGAATCATTTATATTGGGGAGACCCTTCTTGAAAACTTCCAAAACCATAATTAATGTGCACAATGGTACATTATCTATGGACTTTTTTGGTGACATTGTCCACTTCAACATCCTTGATGCCATGAATCACCCCTCAGAAGAACATTCCACTCTCTCTGTTAACTCAATTGATGTACTCCCTTCCCCTAAAAGAACATATTTTCTTTCCCCTGATCCACTTTCTGAGTTTTCATCCTTGATTGAAGTTCTAGGTAATGAACCATGCATAGAATGTTGTACCGGTCTAGAAAAATGTCATGCATGTTTATTAATTGATTATTTCTTCAACATTGAGGATCCACTGACCATTGATGATACTGCTAAGCTTGTAAAAGCTTATTCCTCATCTGAGGATGATACCATTGAACAGTTATATGAGATTTGTGACCTCACACTTTCACACACAGTCCCATAAATACAAAACCCCCCTAAATCCGAACTAAAACAACTGCCTCAAGATTTTAAATATTCATATCTTGATAATGGAAACAAGTTGCCTATCATCATTGCTAGT
This sequence comes from Viscum album, assembly GCA_963277665.1. Classification (NCBI taxonomy): domain Eukaryota; kingdom Viridiplantae; phylum Streptophyta; class Magnoliopsida; order Santalales; family Viscaceae; genus Viscum; species Viscum album. The sequence goes on from OY728120.1 coordinate 1,232,571,688, forward strand.
TAACTCCCTCCTAAGCATGAATTGGGATTGCTTGAAATTTTTAGGGAGTATAGAAAAGTATTGGGACGGACACTTGCAAACATTCATGGTATTATCGCATAAATTTGTACGCATCATATTTTATTAAATGATGAGGCTAAACCAGTGAGGTAGGCACAACATCAACTAAACCCGAACCTCTTAGTTTTAGTTAAAAAGGAAGTAACAAAATTATTAATTGTTGGAATCATTTAACCCATCTCTAACATCCAATGGGTTGGTCCCGTTCAAGTAGTTCTTAAAAAACCAGTCTTACAGTAATCAAAAATGAAAATAATGAATTGGTTCTAACTCATGTATAGAATAGTTGGTGTGTCTGCATAGACTATCACCGACTAAACCAACACATTAGGAAGGACCATTTCCCATTGTCATTCATTGACCAAATGATAGATAGGATAGAGGGGAAGTCCCATTACTTTTTTCTTTATGGGTATTATGGATACATTCAGATCCATATATCCCCCAAGGATCAGGAAAAGACAACCTTCACTTTCCCCTTTGGTACATTTTCCTATAGAAGGATGCCATTTGGTCTATGCAATGCTCCAGGTACTTTCTAGAGACGTATGGTTAGTATTTTTTCAGATTACCTAGAGAATTACATGGAATATTTCATGAATGATTTCAATGTTTATGGATTCTCTTTGGATGAATGTTTAAGTAGTCTAGGTTCAATCCTACATCACTGCATTGAAAATAATCTTGTATTAAATTATGATAAATTCCATTTCATGGTGCGACAAGGTATAGTTTTGGGACATGTAATTTCTGGGGATGGTATCCAAGTAGATAAATCAAAAGTGGGTGTCATTTCTTCTCTACCATTCCCCAAAAATGTACGGTATGTGCGGTATTTCCAAGGTCATGATGGATTTTACCATCATTTCATTCATGACTTTAGTAAGATTGCACTCCCCTCTCTCAGTTACTCCAAAAAGAAAAGGAATTTGTTTTTGAAAATTAATGTGAGTAAGCTTTTAATAATTTAAAATGGTGTCTCACATCACCCCTGGTAATCCAACCAACTCGGTGGGATTTACCATTTGAGCTCATGTGTGATGCCTCTAACTATGTAGTTGGAGCAGTCTTGTCACAAAGGGTCGACCGAGCTACACATGTCATAGCCTATACCTCACGTACATTGGACCATGCCCAAGAAAACTACACCACAACTAAAAAATAATTCCTTTCCATAGTGTTTTCCTTGGATAAATTTTTGTCATATATTTTAGGGTCTAAATTAATTGTATTCTCCAACCATGCAGCCCTCCAATATCTCCTTAAGAAACCGAAATCCAAACAACATCTTATTCGCTGGATGCTCCTCCTTCTGGAATTCATTCGAAAATTAGAGATAAAAAGGAGTAGAGAATGTGGTGGATAACTATATCAGTAGGATCCTCTCGTCCTCAGACATTGAATCATCCCCCTATATTCCCATTAATTAAATGTTTCCTGACAATAAATTGTACCGAGTGCAAGATGTTATTCCTTAGTATGATGAAATTTTGAATTGTTTGGTAGCATCTTGCATTCTTTATGATTTCCACAAAAACCAAGAAAGTAGTCTAAAACATGTGTCTTGTTGGTACATTTGGGATGACCCCTAACTCTGGTGCCATGTACCGATCGGGTCCTTAGGCGTTGTGTTCCCAATAGCGAGTTTTGGTCTGTCCTTAGATTCTTCCATACTCTTGCTTGTGGGGTCCACTTTGGTCCCCAATAAATTTCTCGCAAGTTCCTTGATTCTAGTCTCTTTTGGAAAAAACTTTTTTAGGATTCCCATGAATTTTAAAAAACTTGTCCTCATTGTCAAAGAGTGGGGAATGTCTCTAAAAGAAATGAAATTCCACAAAAATCATTTCACTTTCATGACATTTTAGATTTTGGGGGCATTGACTCTACGGGTCCATTTCCCAATTCCTTTGGAAACTTGTACATCCTTATAGCATTCAATTATGTGTCAAAATGGGTAGAGGCACGAGCCACAAGGAAAGATGATTCCAAAACAGTTGTGGAATTTTTGAGAACTCAGATCTTTTCTAGGTTTAGATTACCTAGGTTTATCATCAGTGACCAGGGTTTTCATTTCTGTAACTGAACAATGCAATCACTTTTGCGTCGGTATGGGTTGGTCATCGAGTGTCTTTTTCATATCACCCATAGAACAATGGTCAAGACGAGGTGTCAAATAGAGAGGTAAAACAAATTCTTGAGAAAACAGTTCAACCCAATAGAAAGTATTGGAGTCTTAGACTCGATGATTAATTATGGTATTATCGTACTTCCTTCAAAACTCTCATTGGAATGTCAACTTATTGGCTTGTTTTTGGAAAATTTTGACACCTCCCTATTGATATTGAGTACCGGGGATACTGGGCCATTAAACAAAGAAATTATAACCTTTCTAGTGTAGATTTTCATTGGAAGTTACATATTTAGGAGATGGAGGAGATGCACAGAGATGCATATGAGAACTCTAGGATTTATAAGGAGCAAACCAAGGCCGCCCACGACCGTCTCATCCTTCATCGTCAGTTCCACTTTGGGAAAAAGGTCCACCTTTACAATGCAAGGCTGAAGTTTCATCCATGTAAGCTTTATTCCCATTGGTTTGGACCATACAATGTTACTAATGTATCTCGATTTGGTGTTGTTTAGGTTCAAAATGAAGAAACTAAGCAAACCATCGCTATCAATGGGCAGGGACTAAAGCACTTTCACGAAGCCCTTTCAGAGTTCCCAATGGAGGAACTCCATGTTCAAGAAGCAACATACCAATAACACCCACCAGTTTTTATCCTTCCTTCCCACATTATATTTTATTATAGTGACGACACAGCACATTCTAGATGTGGGGGTGGATACATTCTCGTGTTCATTAGTATTTTCATTGTCTTTATTCTTTCTTCACTTTTTTCCTTCTTTATGATAGTTTTACTCCCCCTCCCCTTATGGTTACCAAATCATGGAACTTACTAAAAATTCATGTTGAAATTTTTGATTTCATGTTGATTTTACATTTGATGAAAACTTGAATCTTTTATAGAAAGAAAGTTTGTATGAATTTAACATCAAGGAGTGATTTTTAGTGAATTAGTTTTCTGTCAATGATATAAATGGTTGTATCTCTACGAAACCTTTAAAATGATTGATGCCCATTATGTGAGTAGTTATTGAGAAAACTGTTTCACTAATATCTCCACACATTTTTATACCAAACCACAAAGTGTCAATATTTCTTACTTAAAAGAAGGTAAATATATGTTAGGTTAATATTTTTCAACTTAAAATGATATTTCCATACATTCGTTCCTTATCCGATCTGTTCCATTACTGTACCAGATTGACCTATGCGTGTGTACATGATATCTAACTATTGTATGCCCTCAAAAAAATCAAAACAAAATTGGGTTGTGTAATGGGTAGGTAAAAAACCACTCCTCCCCAACCTTTGATCTTTTTATGACTATTACAATTAGTGTTGTGAGGAGATCAAACAATGGTTGAGAGATGAGTGTGATATTTGTTCCAAATGAAACTTATGAAAAAAAACATAAATAAAAAATGAGGAGTGTGATGAAATATGCAACATATGGGGATATCTAGGTCGAGAGATTATTGTTTGAATTCTGGGAAATCTTAAGTGAGTGGGTCTGGAAATATGATTATAAAGAATGTAGGGCAGGTTTGGTGTAAAAATCATTTAAGCTGAAAAATGTTTAAAAAACCTATATTTATTGGATAAAAAGTGGAAAGAATAGCATGGAATGGTTTTCACACACACACATGGATATTTAGTGGCATGGTTGAATTTTTAATTCCTTTCTCAATTTGGTATCAGGAATCTCTATTAATTTTACTGTGATATGATTTATGAGACATCTTTTTCCATTTTCACTAGGAAGAAATTATTGGTGTTCTTTGTACATTGATCACATTACTTTAATGAATTAAAATTTCCTAAAATGTTAAATATTTATGATTTTGGTAATATCTACATGTATAATTTCTGAAAATGTAACTTTTCCCAAGAGTGAAAATGTTTAGGTGTGGGGGTGTGATCGCACTGTGATTCACTGTTTCATTTTCACACTTACACCACTGAGCTAAACTTATTTTATATTAAAATTTATAAAAAATCATTCCATGTTTGAATCATTTATTTTTTGTTTCTCACTGTTAAAAATATCAATGTTACTTGTTTTGATGATTCCATTAGGAGGTGATTTGGAGGCCCCGGAGATGATCCAGAAGGAAAATGAGCCAAAACTGCATGGGTTCCAGGAACACTTGTCCACTGTTGCGTATAGTATGAAAACTCAGTGAATAAAAATGGGATGAGATTTTGTGGTCTGGTCCAAAATTGAATTTTCTACAAAAATTATGAAGAAACCCAAGCACCATTTGGCAATTAAGGAGCCCAAAAAATGATCTATCCAGGACACTGAATATGCACAGAGTCAAAAGTTGTGTCTTGTGTGATGTCCATATCACAAGATGTAGGTGTAAAAATGAAACCAAAATTTTGGTGTAGATATCCAGTATGTGGGGAAACAAGTTTCTAGTTTTTTCAAAAGATATTTAATACTATCTGGAGGCCAAAAAAATGGGACAAGTGGTTTTACACAATCTGTGTGCCCAAAACTACTACTAATTTTTTCTATAAAAGAGAAACATGGGTACCTAATTTGAGGGAGTTTTAACTAGGAGAAAATATATACCATTTTGAGTCATATAGGAGTCTCCTCATCGTCTTGGAAGTTCTGGAGTCCCCTATCCTCATAGGTGGATCAAGGATAAAGAAGGAGTTCCACTCGAGCCTCCTCCTCTCGATGTGAAGATAAATGGTGGACGATCATTTAGAGGGAGCTACACAAACTTGGGAGGGAGTTCCAGCACTTAAACTTCTAATGGTTTTCTTTAATTTGTGTGATAAATATTTCAATTATGTTTAACTTTGATGTGATTCTCTTCTAAATACATTTCTTTTGTTATAATTAAGTGGAACACTTTTTATATCAACACTGATTGGGTTGAGATTTCAAGTGGGAATCTTGTATTGTTATGATTAGACAAGACAAGAGTCCTATTTATCTCACACATACATAAGATTTCAATATGATTTAGTAGCCTTTATTTTCTTTTTTTGATACCCAAATCTTGACAACACGATTGTTGTGTCAAGGGGTGGTTCTTTGAGAATCGTTTTAAGAGGCAAGATGGAAGTTGAGATCCTGACAACCCTCAACCGAAGGATTCCATTAAACCATGTGTATTTTTTATAATTATGAACTCAACAAGATGTGTAGTGAACTTGAAATAATATCCATATCTCATAATTACAAAATCCCACTTTTATTTATCAACAATTAAACTCTTTAATTAAGTAATTTTATTTTTAAAAATGTTTTCAAAACCACCACCCTCTTTTAGTAATTTTTATTAAAAATACACACTCAAAACCTATCAACGCTCCTTGAGAGATGAACTAGGTCTTCCCTATACTATAAATCAAACTTAAAATCATAATCAATTAGACGTGTCAGGACAATGCGTTCAGTAGGAAACAATGGTGACGGTAGGGAAGCATAAGGGATTAGAGTGGAAGGACTTCAAGGTTCTTTTCACCGACCAATTCTATCCATATTCAATGTTTTTGGCTAAGGATGTGGAGTTCTTCAAGCTTGAGCAAGCCAAAAAAAACTATGATAGAGTATTCAAATTGCTTTTCCAAATGGTGCATTTTTTACCTGATATAATATCTCATGAAAGGATGAAGGCTCAATTATTTGAGTTGGGGATTAAATCAAATATATGTTATTAGGTTTTAATGATAAAGCTACCAACTTATGATAATGTGTTGGATAGGACGATGACGGTTGAGATGGACATGGATGGAAAGTCAAGGTTAAAGGCAGTTCCTTTTCTTCCTAATGGTATAATTGGTTCCTTCAAAGGAAAATAGAAGCATGATGATTATCATGGTGGTTCTCGACGGTATAGTCATTTTAGACCTCCTATAGCTCAAGGAGAAAGTTCTTTGGTTTTCTATCAATGTGTAAAATTGGGAAATTATAAGAGGGTTTGCACTGAGGCACCCAAGGAATATAGTCCTGTGGTTATTCAGGATACTTACAAAGGTTCTACCATCACTTCTCTACTCCATGTAGTGGGATAGGATCATCATATACTTAAAAAACTATGGGGAAATAAAATGTTTCGTGTTCAAAAGGGTTCCAGTCACAGGCATCCAGAATGAAGATTCTTCACGTAGTGATAGAGCCTCCAGAGGAAGCAGACACGGGTCCAGTGACTATGAGAGGTACCATTACTATAGCATCATCATTAGTGACTGCTCTTTTTGATATTGATGTGTCTCACTCTTTTATTTCAACTCATATCGTTAATTTTATTAATATTCATACAAAGAAAATATCTTATGAAATGGATATTACTATGCCCCTTGGTATGAAAAGAGAGAAGGATATTTGTAGTACTATTTGTGTCTTCTATCAATCTGGTGTCGAGCTTAATTGGGGTTTTCTAGTTCTTGACATGAAACCACTTGATGCCATCTTCAGAATGGTTTGGTTAACTAACAATAAATCCTGGATTAATTGTTATCTTTTTTGAATCTTCCTTACCACACCCAGTAGTGTGTCTATTTTCTTTCAATGAGAATGGGATCCAAGTTCAAGTAAATATGGACCTTCTTATCCAGATTTTGGGAAATTTATATCAGTGTTTTCTTTTTATCTATAGTGAGATTAAATGAGTGGTGATCTCCCTCCAGTTTCCATCGATTTTCCCGTCGTGTTTCTTTATGAATTTTCTAGTTTACCACCATTTAGTGTGGTTTAGTTTTATTATAAAAAACATTTACCAGTCTGCAATCAGAATGACTCCTTTTAAGGCTTGGTATATCTAACGCCATGACCCTAGTTACCCAGAGTCAGTGCATTGTTACTTAACATTGGCATGATCACAATAGATCAAGTCTCAAAATACCGATTAGTTTAGTAGCCTTAGAAGTACAAGATACATACATAAATTTTACATTAGATTATCAAATGAAAAACAACAACATTGTGTATCCTTTAAACACTCTTATATCCCTTATCCTATTCCTATAGATCAGTCATAATATAATTCTTCACATCCTGGGAAAAATAAAACATAAGAAATGGGTGAGCTCAGATGCTTGGTAAGGACAACAATATATTGGAAACTATCATAAATAATCATAAATGTTTAAATCAGTGTATAAGACTAAAACACAAGAATTTTAAACATAAAATTCAGTATAATATAGAAAATAAAAATCAAATAATTCCATTTACTTATTCACATGAATATTCTACTAGTATAATAATCACATGTAATATCAATATCAAATTTCATAATGATGTAATGAAAAATGTTAGACATCATAACCACATAGTCAAGGCCTCGTGCCAAGACTACAAATAAATATTTTGTCAAGGCCTTATGTCAAGACACTATTTTGTATCATTAGACCTACTGATACATCGAGAAGCTATAGTGGGCTCCACCCATCACTTATTAAGTCCAATTCATTCCTCATATGAAAAGGTTGAAACATAATCTAAACATTCGCATTAAAACTAGCATATAAAATGTCAATATTTTAACTACAAACCATGAATGGTATAAAAATAGCACATCCACAGTCAAACATAACTCATTAAATACAATATGGAAGATTATATTATAATAAATTAACCTCAATTGAGAATAATGAATGATATTGACATAGATTAAAATAATCATTAAAACTATTTGAGAGAAATATCCCCTTTTTCTTGAAAACATTTAAAAGTATCACTATTTATCAAGAAGTTGTTTAAAATAGATTTTTGAATCAAAGTGTCCCATAACACTTTGAAAATTGTAAAAGTAATTTTAATTTCAAAACATTGATTTCCATATAAATAAATAATTAAAACCATTTTTTAAACATGGACATTAATGAGAAGGATTTAGAAGAATAAATCTTTAAAACATTTAAAACGATATTTTAGTTAAAGAGTTCCTAACCAAATGAGAGACACTTGAATACAAGTAATTGAGGAATAAAATTAATAAAAACTTTATAATATCATGAGAAAAAAGGGATTCATGATATAATATGTCAAAGGACAGTATATACACCATATAAAACTGAATTTGTGCATAACGACAAAGAGGTCTCAATGGAATGTAAATTGAGACAAAATTCCTTATAAAGACCGTATCCTTAGATTAAGGATAAATCAATGAAATAATTATGTGTGAAAAATATAAATAAACTCAATATAATTAGATATATAGTGTAAATAAATCAGATTACATTCTCATATATTCTTGTAAAAACAATACCAATGACTTGGATGTTTAACTCAATGGATGGAAATTGAGTTAAGATTACCTTTAACAAGTTCATATCAATGGCATGAGAATTTATAAATGGATTTATTATGTGTATCAAAATTATATCCACACAAAGGGGAGTATAAATTACTATATAAATAATAAATAGTGATTCCACACATAATCTTGGAGTAAAATAATCAATGAAGTATACGTAACGCCTAATGAGTGGAAATTGAAATTTGAAATTTCCATACCGATTTGGTAACTTACGAAACATACACCCCATGAAAGAAGGATCATAAAAAGAAGATATAAATACCTATAAATTAAATTATATTACACCAATAATACAATCATGGGCAGTACATACACCACTCAAAAGGAAATAGTAGCAAATATAGCATGAATCTCACAGAAATAAAAAGTGATATGAAAACCCCTTAACACGTTGTAATCAATCGAGTCGCATGAGAAAAAGTTAATAACCACAAAATTAATCATATAATACAATGAATACAAATATAATAATAATAAAATATATCAAATGGTAATACACAATACACCACATGTAATAAATAAGTGGTGAACAATGGAAATCTCACAGAATTAAAAGTGAGATAAGAAACCCCTTACCTTGTACTTTTCTTTAGTTTAGGGTAAGTTAACCTCTTGTATAATGGTTAAATAATGGTTATTAAATTATAAAATAACCATATATATAAATGTGATATCATATATGATCTTTTAATATTGCTTTGTTAATAATACTTCAGTAATATCATTGTTTCTGGTGTTAAATGGTTCATATTTCTTTATATGTTTTGTTACGTAAGTCATGTTTATTATTGATAGGATATATTTGATTCATAACCAGAATTGTATTGTGTTCTTAAACGTTATTTTTAAATCATAAAAGTATATTTATTCTTGAATGGTTACGATGGGAAATGAATCTCATCACGTTCCTGGAGACGGTAATCCGTATGTACGCACGAGCGACAATACCATTCTATTGATGATGAAATCGAATGTAATTGGATGTTATTTAATATATTAAGAATCATTAACATGATATATTTATTATTTAAATCACGTATACTCATTATTATACCCATCCAAATAATTAAGTGTTGAATAACAAACTACACCACGACGTGGAGAAGGTAAGTGTATGCACGTATGGTGACTTTGTCATTCATAGAATGGATAGAATAATAAATATGGTTGTAACATATTTATAATAACATAAAAGTATGTATAAGGTATTGTAGTTATTATTTTGTAATAGAAACAAAAAATAAATAGGAAGTGGAAGAAGAAAATAACATTTAAAGAGGTGATGAAATAATTACCTCTTCTTCGGGTGCTTCCTTTTGATTTGATCAAAAGGGCTCCTTAGGTTGGATTTCTGGTCAATGTAAGGCCTCTAGGTTTAAGTGAGGGTAGTTGGGAGAATATTTGAGCAGGTTTTGGCTGATCAAAATGGCTTTGTAGGTGTGATTTGGAGAGAAGGGGAAGTACACCTTTGTAAGAGAGGTGAGGGTCACTTTAGGAAAACCTTGAAATATTATTTTATTATACAATCATATTCAGTTTATAATGGCTCCAAAAAGATTTATTTTGATGAAAAGGTGGGGATGGATCTAAAACCTCTCAACCAATAGGTTTTACATGGGTTTAGGTCACCATATTAACCTTATCTTTTAGATTTAACTCTTGGTTAAACAGTTTAACATTTACCATGTCTCTTTGTATTTTTATATTATATGGTTAATAAACTTACTATAAAATGTCAAGTGAACCCTGAATAGTTAATTAATGACATATATATTATTATATAAGTATTTTAGCCTAACCTTATATTTTTAGGACTATTATATCATTTAATAATATAGTATTTTTTTTTAAACATTTTTGTTAATTTTGACATTATTTAGTATTTGGTTTTTGTGAAAGTCATAACAATCTGATTTCTTCAAAAAAAATTGAATCAACCATAAAATGTAATATTAACCTATAAAATTTTTGGAATGAATCAAAAGTCTCAATTTACATTTATTTTAATATTTATAATATCAATTATTTTTATCTTTCATTAATAAGCAAATTACTGCATCATCATTGTGTCATTAATAAATTTAATTATTTAATATCTGAAAATTATAAATAAAATAACATGATGTAGGAAATATTTTTATATTTTCAATGAATATTTATAGTCTAAATTATCTTATGTATAACCTTATATTAAATATTCTTTAGTTATTAAAATTTGAATTTAACACTTTTAACTCTTCTTTAAATAAAATAATAATAAATGTGCTAATCTAAACCAAGTGGACCCAAAAGGATCATATTTTAGTCCTAAGGTTGATTTTGGTCGAAATAAATATATCCAATATAATTATGACATGTGTTAAGTTAATTACAATATCATTTTTACCTTTAATTACTCTATTTACTTTTAACCGTGGTAAATAAAATTCAAAAGTTACTATTCACCAAAAATTATTTTCATCTTATTGAACCACATTTTACTTAGTAATGTTAGACGTGTTTCTAGAATTTTTGAAATTCAATTCACAGAAGCAGTAAAATTATGTTTTATGCAAACTTACTAATGTGCCTAGAAGGTGGGTAAAAGACGTTAAAAAATTCAATAAAATTTTATACATCTAATTTTATTATAAAATGACTCTAATTAATTAAATTGAACTAATATAGGTATTATGTATCTATTTTGACATAAAATAATTTTAAATAAAATAAATAATTATTTAAATAAAAACTTGGTTTTTAAACAATAACGTCGTGTTTTTCACTATTCATCAAAAATTGAATGTTTTCAGAAAAATACCAAAACTTCACCCTAAGCTAATTTTGATATTCTGAATCCAAAAATTATGTATATTTTACCAAATTCAAAATATAAAAGTTTCATTAATTTTTAAAGACCCGTAAAATTCAAGGAAATTTTTTCTTAATTTTCTTGGGAATTTTACAAGAATGCAGTTTCTGACGGCACCTGATTCTGAGGCCCGGTGTGCCCAGAATCATTTTCCGAAGTTTGGCTCAGGTACGTTCAGTGAACGAACGAGCGGGGTTTTCTAACTTTTGAACCGATGCTCGAAATTGAATTCTGCGGGCACCAATGGAATCGCAGTGCCGGTATTTTCTTAGGAATGCCTTTTCCAGAGTTGCGTTTGCTCGGGTGTGGTTTTTAATTTTTGGGCTTAAAGTTATGAAATAAAATAAAAGTGGTCCAACACTTTATTTTATTTCACTTAAAGCCACTTAAGCCAAGCTAAGTGGATAAGGTGGAACCCAAAATATCCTACCCACTTGGTAGGATATTTGTGAGGTGGGGCCCGCATGAGCCCCATCGTTTCTTCCCTCCTAGGTAACGCACCTGCAACCCCCCTTTTTAATGAAAGTCAAACCTTACGTTTCTCTGGTTAAGAAACGTCCCATTAAATTGGGCGGTTAAATCGTTACAATTAATTCTTCGAATTAATTGTTCATTTCTTATCTTTCGATTTTCAAATTCTTAAGTTGATAATAAAATAAGAAGAGGACTTATTTTATTATTGTTGGCGGTTTGTGTTGTGTTAAACCTTTGGGAGAACAAAGAGAGGATTCTTCGTTCTTCGACAAAGAACGCGAAGAACGCCCTACCGCCAACGAAGAACGCGAAGAACGATCTACCGCCAACGAAGAACGCCAACCTCCGATGGCGAGAGACGCCTTTCTCGGAGATCACCCAATGCCAACGGTGATCCTCTTCTTCTGCGACGAACCTCTTCTTCCACGGCAATCCTCTTCTTCCGCGACGAACGCTCGTTCGACGACAGCGTTGAGGTAGAGGTTTTACGCGTTTCTATTTTGTGTTTTTCTTCCGTCGTTTTTCCCCTTTCAATTGAACCGCCTGTTATCGCATTAACAGGAGGAGTTCAGACCGCACGAACACAACCGAAACTCCTCCCCTTTTTGGTTGTGGATTTTTGATGCGGCGAACAAGGCAACGCGGTGCCGAAGCACCACGCGGAAATTGTAAAAGGGAGAGCGGAGAAACGCCGCGCCGCCGCACCACGCCGTGGGAAGCAACAAATCTGCGGCGCCGTCACGCCGCGCCGTAGAAGATGAACAAAGGACGTGGCACCATCACGCCACGCCGAAGGACCTCAGAAGCACCGCGGCCGGAGCGGGGCCACGACGGAGGGGCGCGGCGTCGTCGAGCCACGCCGAACGGATGAAGGTCGCGGCCGGTTCTGGGCCGCGACGGAGCAGGGGAACCGGTGGCCAGTTCCGGGCCGCTGGCGTCGGAGCGAGGGGACCGGCCCATGCCGGTCCCGTGATGGCGGCAGCCGGCCGGCCAGCCGGGCCGGCCGGTTCGAGGAGAGCATCGGGGGTCGTAACCCCCGGCCGGCCAGCTGAGCGGCCCCATTAAAGGAGTCGTGGTTTACTTCATGCGAGGGCAGCGCCCCCCGCCCGAAACAGTTCGGTCGTTCGGCTGAACCCCTGGCCAGCGTGCCCAGCACACCGCGCGCCGGACCGGCTGTCTGGCCGGTCCTCCGGACCAGGCCGCGCCCAGGCCAGGCCGACCCTGGGGGTATCGGGCCGGGTCGGACCGGGCCCGAACCCCCTAATACCGAACCTTATTCAGTCTGTTACCCATAACTTGAGCTACGGGCCTCCGATCGATGCACCGTCAGTTGCGATGCGATCCTTGGATCGAGATAGTCGTTTTGGTATATCGCACTCAAGGTTTCGGAATACTTTTGGGATGGCCGGGTTGGTTCGTACACGAAACCAATCGGGCCCTCAGAGCGGAAACGCTTATAACTTGAGCTTTGGACGTCCGATTGACATTTCGTCGACTCTGATGGATTCCTATAAGTGAGAAGGAACTTTTAGCTTATTTCACTCGAGGTTTGGATGTAGTTGGAGTATGGTCGGGTTGGTTTTGACTTAAAAACCAACCGGGCCCCTGGGACGAAAAAGCCAATAACTCTCAGACCGGGCGTCCGATTGACGCACCGTCTGTGGCGTTGAGTTCCTGTTGACGATACGGAACTTTTGGATACATCAACTCTCGACTATGTGTTAGTTGATGTATCAGCCTCTCGGCTCGTGGAGCATACCCTCCCGAATGAGCTTGTTGTGTGCGGGAACCCTAGAGTTGGTTGCGACTACAATGACGATTGTACAGAGATCCCAAGTGGATTCGATGGCGACGACTACAGCACTCAGCGATCCTACATGGATCAGTGCTACAGATCTTGTGTGGGTCTGATCCTGTGTGGGTCAGCGCTCAGTTGTCCTGTGTGGGCCAGCGCCAACAGATCCTGTGTGGGTCCGATCCTGTGTGGGTCATTGTGGGGGTTAGTTACCTATTGATCCTGTGTGGGTCAGATCCTTTGTGGGTCATTGCGGGGGTTAGTTACCTATCGATCCTATATGGGTCAGATCCTTTGTGGGTCATTGCGGGAGTTAGTACCTATTGATCCTTTGTGGGTACGACGGCTTAGATGAATCAGTGGCTACATCTGATCATCTCTATCGTCATATGAAGAAATATACATGTGTGAGCTGAATCCTGTTTTGCTTTCCTATGTGGATTGTGTTGTGCTATCCTGTGTGGATTACGTTTTTCTTTCCTGTGTGGACTGGGTTGTACTTGAGCTCGGATGTTGGAGCCGAACTGGAATTGATGACTTAGGTATATGTATGGGCATATACCTAAGCAGTGTCGGATGTTACTTCCTGATTGTATCTTTCCTTTGTGGATTATCCTTTGTGGATTCTGGGAGACCTTCAGGGGTCTCAGGGTCCCTACTGAGTAGCTTATACTCACCCCTGCACGGGCTATGCCCGCACTACGTTGTAGTGGTTGCAGACAACGGACAGTTCTGATCGTGGTAGAGGAACGAGGAGAAGGTCGGTACCCAGAGGTGGACCACTGGGTGGGACGTACTTGGAGCGGATGGCTGGACCCGAGGAGCTACGGAGGCTATCTGTACTCACCCTTCAGGTGGGACTTCTAGTGGACGGCTTGAGGCTGCGGCTTTACTTTCAGTTGCTATTTTCCCTTTCTAGTTGTACTTCACTTTCATTTTGGGTTTGTATACTGGCCCACTTACTTTTCTGCACTTACTGTTGTACCCAGTTTTTACTTACTGTTTACTTCTACTGATTGCTTGCTCTGTGGTTTTTGTTTACATTACAAAGGCAATGTCTTCCCTTTTTACTGGGAATTACACCTTGGTGCTAGTCGCCATCCCCTGGCCTATGGAAGGCGGGCTTGGGGTAGTCACGGCACGGGCCCCAAGGATGGGTCGTGACAAATTAATTTAAAATTAATTCCCATTGTCAAAACCAGAAATTGGGTTTTTGAGAAGTAAAAATTATTAAAAGATTGATATGTGTTTATGTTCAGTTTAAAAGTGAAATTACTTACAATGACCAAAATTGTATTAAATGATAAAAATATAATATAATTATACTTCAAAACCATTCAAATGTATAATTTAACACTAAAAATTATTTTTATTAAAAAAGTTGTTTTCAATTAAAATTTAGTATCTTTCACTATTCATCAAAATATGAAAGTTTTCAGAAAAACACCAAAAATTTATACAAACTAAATTTTTATGTCCTTCTAAAGAAGAATTTAATTTCATAAATTTTAATATATAAAACTTCCAAATATTATATTTAGAAAGGGTTCTCCATTAAAAGGTGGAAAAACAACATTTTTAAAAAAAAATACTTCTTTTATCTGAAAAATTGAATTTGTCTTTATATTATGTCTAAGAAACACAAAATATGAATGTTAAAATTATATGGTATATATGTAAAATTCAAAATGTGGTTATTAAGATTCATAACTGCTTTCTAAACATCTAGTTTGATAGGTCATGGTGTGCTTGAACTCGGTGTTGCGTACATCGTATGTTATTGTATTATTCAAAGAGAAGCATATCGTGCAAGCTTGAGGAGTTACAGTATAGCCATACTTGTAAATATCCATTGTATTATTCAAATATTGGTGAAAGTTCCTTGGTTGGACCGAGTTTAGTCCAAGAGATGATAGATAATATTCAGTTGATTCATCAGAGAATATTGAGAGCACAAAGTTGGTACAAGTATTATGTTGATTGTCACCATAAACCTTTGGAGTTATCAGTTGCTGACCAGGTGTTTTTAAAGGTTTCACCTTAGTTGGGTCATCGACGGCTTGGGATGCAAGGGTGAAGGTTTTGGGCGCAGCGGAAGTCCGGGATAGGCATGTACACAACTTTGCAAATTTCCATGATCGATAATTAATATGGGATCAATACGACAATAAACTCCAGTATCCATGGAATTGAATCAAAGATAAAAGATAAAGTAGAGAAACCAAAACCGAGAAGAGGGGATTGACATATTTTGTTTATAATTAATTTAATTAAATTAAAGAATTACCTCCAAGTTTATACTTTCTTCATTTAAGTGTTCGACCACAGATCTGTGGTGAGCCTTCATTGCGATGTAGAATCCAAGGATAGTATTCCTTTAGTGGTGATACACACATGATCCATGTATCTCAAGATGTCACCAAATGAATCTTTGGGTTCTAGCACAGAAGATCCTTGTACTTTTGATGTCCGTCTTCGATCTCCTTGAGAATCACTTCCAAAGCATTCTACTTGATTCGGTGGAGGAGGATCTCTCTCGTTCTTAAGAGCCTTCTTAGAGAGGGAAGAGTTCTCTAGGCTTGAGAGATTTTCTCCAAGTATATTGTGCACACAACCATTGGTTAGTTAGTGGAATGACCCCTTGGCTAATTATAGAATAATAACATAATGGGGAATTTAATTCATGAGTTAATAATAAATAATTATCATAGGTTTCATTACTTATTTTATTATTCCATGTGAAACCCCATGTCTAATAATAATAGCAATGATATTATTTCCATGGAATGTGTTTAACTTTCATGTTATATTTAAATATTATTTAATCAAATAATATTTAAGATTACTTCTCACCAGATCCATAACATTGTTCGCCAATCCTCCTCAATATTTACTAGATCTTGAATAATGACTATTTATTTATTAAATAAATATAACAACAAAAATCACCGATAAATAAATATTTCCTCTGTAATATATTCTCTAAAATAACTACAGATAAAATAAATGTAATCAGGCATACTTAAATAATTATTAAACCACAACATGGAATAATATTTATTCAACTTGTTAAATAATAAATTATTTTACTAAGATACTAGTTATACTTAGTGTGTGACCCTCTAGACCTCTTTCTCATTGGAAATAGGCGGGCTTGCCTAAAGTCCATGATTATTGTTTAACAATGGGTTATGGCACCCAATAGAAATAATTTGATGTCCTAATGACATGTCACCTCTTACGAATGATTACCATGTAATATAATCACTTTCTCCTAATATCTCCAATCAAGCGGGTTGCATGTAAGTGTTATCAACCCATGTGCTCGATTTCTCATTCTTTGACTTCCCGAAATTTAACTTTCCTAGAGAACACCATGGACATGGATTTAGTTAGGCTATATCATTTCCATAAAAGGTCCTGAGATATCTACTTCCGTAGAAGTGAAAAATCTTTTCTCACATTATTCATTAATGTAGTATTACTTGTGATGCACCCAACATATCCTACCTCGCCATGAACATATGTCATAACGGTTTTTGTCAATACATCTAAGTGTGTGAGTCATAATACCCATTAATAATAATTTTATAAGTACCAATGCACACGTCCGCATATAGGAACATCTAATGAAACTTAGGAATGAGGATTTCCTATCGGCGGGTCTTGTTCTCATAATATCCTCCTGGATATTACCAAGGGTTCCCAACATGATAAGGTTCCTAAAAGTTTCATGAGTCCCCACCCCTAATATCATGTATCATTTGTGTCCCTTAAAATGATATAATCTATCCATAAAACATATATTCAAGAATAGTGTCATGGAACTTCCAGGTTCTCATCATAGTAGGGATCCTCTATAACCTTTTACTACGACAGCTATTCTTAGGACATTATCACATACTATTTCATGCAGAAAAACACTCATGATATGATAAATAGTTTATTAATATCCATCCAATGAACGTAGGATTTTCATAAAGTACAATGAATTTGGTTTCTAGGGCACCAACTCCAATAGACTCCCACTTTCACTAGAGACAACTACTAACAACCTTCAGTCCTCTAGCTCTCATGTGATATTCATGATTATGATAAGATAGCCCTTTAGTCAAGGGATCCACCACATTCTATTTTATAGACACTCTACTCACAGAAACTTCAACCCTTTGATAGAAATCCTTCAAGAGGTGATACTTTCTAAGTATGAGATTTGTCTGTTGATGTGACCTTGTCTCTTTTGCAAGAGTCACCACTGTAGTATTATCACAATACAATGTAATGGGATCTTTACTTTTAGGCACTAAATAAAGCTACTGTACAAAGTTACAAGTTTAGAAGGCTTCTTTGGATGCATTAGAAGCCACTATATATTCGGACTCCACTATAGAATCAGGGAAAAAAAAGATTCTTTGAACTCTTTTAGCTCACAACTCATCCATTGAGACAGCAAATATATCTTGATTGCGACTTCAGATCATTATGATCTTTCTGAAAACCATCATCAATATACCCTCTAATGAAAAGCTCCTTGTCTCCTCCATACACCAGGAACATATCCTTTGTTTTTCTCAGATACTTAAGGATAGTCTTGACAGCAGTCCAATGATGTTCTCCTGGATCTGCTTGATATCATCCTACCATGATCAGTGCATATCCAACATCAAGTGTGGTATATAACATGGAATGCATGATAGATCATATCACTAAAGCATATAGAATATTACTCATCTTATCTTTCTCATGTTGTTTCTAAGGACACATTTTCTTATAAAGATGTATACCATGTGACACTGGAACCAATCCCCTCTTAGATTGTTCTATATTAAATATCTTTAGTATCTAGTCAATGTATGTACTTTGACTTAGTATAAGTAGACTCTTGGATCTATCACAAATGATCTTTATCCCTAGATTTTAGGATGATTCACCTAAGACCTTCATGGAGAAGCACTTGTTCAACCAGTCATTGACTGAAAGCAATACTAGTATGTCATTTCCAATACGCAATATGTCATCAACATACACTACTGGGATAACGACTGCATTCCCAATAAACTACTTGTAAACACATGGCTCACATTCATTCTTAATGAAACCAAATTCTATTATGGATTCTCCAAATCAAATGTTCCATGACCAGGATGCTTTCTTTAATCCATAAATGGATCTTTGCAGCTAGCATACCCTTTTATCATCATATAGTGTCACAAAACCTTCTAGTTGGTTTATATAGACATCTTCCTGAAGGTTCCCATTAAGGAATGTAGTTTTGAAATCCATCTTCCAAATCTCATAGTCATGGAAAACTGCAATGGAAAGTATGATTCATATGGATTTAAACATGGAAACTGGCAAAAAGGTTTCATTATAGTCAATTCCTTGATTCTATTTAAAACCTTTAGCCACTAGCCTTGCTTTATAGGTACTAACTTGACCTTCCATGTCCAGTTTCTTCTTGAATTACCATTTACACATAACATGCTTTACATCAACTGGCGCATCGACCAAAACCTAGACTTGGTTCTGATACATGGAATCTATCTCAGAATTCATAGCTTCTAGACATCTTGTAGCTTCTGAGCTCTCTACTACTTTCTTATAGGATAGTGGTTCATCATTGTCCAAAAAAATGAGTCACCATCCTCAATGAAAAGGAATACATATCTCTCTAGTTTCCTTACCTCTCTTATGCTGTTACGTAGTACTTGTGTTTTAGGAACTACCTCTTCCACAGGGACCTATAGAACTTGTTCTTGTACCAACTTCTATGTATCTTGAGAATCAACTTCATCAAAATCAATCTTTCCCCCATTATCCTTTTTTAGGATGTGCTCCCTCTCAAAAAAATATGGTCTATCTGGAAACAATCACTTTCTTGTATGAAGGGTTGTATAGGTAGTATCCCTTTGTTTCCTTGGGATACCCTATAAAGATACACTTCGTGCCCCGAGGTGCTAGTTTACTACCTAAGAAAACTTTAACAAAAGACTCGCATCCCCATACATGTGTATGCGATAAAGTAGGTTTCTTTCCACTTCATAACTCTAAGGGAATCTCATTTTTCGCCTTAGTTGGAACTTGGTTTAATGTGTATGTCGTAGTTTGCAATGCATATCCCCAAAAGGATAATGGAAAATATGCATGAATCATCATTAATCTTACCATGTCCAACAAGGTATAGTTCCTCCTTTAACTAACACCATTCCACTATGGTGTATAAGGTGGAGTGAGTTGATATAGAATCTCGGACTCCCATAAAAAGTCGATGAGCTCTTGATTAAGATATTCTCCACCTCAATCTGATCGAAGGTTCTTTATCTTCTTACCAAGATGAATCTTGTAATGTCTCAAATTTTTCATGTATCATTTTAAAATATTATATGGAATTATTATGGGACCAAGCATAGAGATGACACGTCATTTTGAGGCCTGGTGAGCTAGGAATGGTGGTTTGAACTTTTTTTAAGTTAAGTGAGTTGGTGGGTGTGCTCTGTTATGGCAGTTTCCAAACGGATGCCCGGATTAAAAATCTGAGGGAACCGTTATGTCAAGGATGATGAATTTACCTAAGAACGGGCCTAATCTCGACCGGTTCAAGTTGAGGAAAAAAAGTTAATTTTTGGATGTTTTTAGTAAAATAAAATAAAATAAAGAATAGTTTATTTTATTTTATTTGGAAACATTCGTTGCAGCTCAACGACAGGGCAACTGTTTCAAAAATTTAGGTCACGCCATAATGAATTAGAAATAGCAACGCTGACTCATTAATGTCATAGCATGATGGAACGCTGAAATGCATTACCTCCTTTTCATGGGTTAATCGAATGTTATACGTGGGGATAAATTAAGAGAACTTATTGGAGATTTAGAGAGTCCTCTCAGAGATGAACGACATTGATCAAAAGTGTGAATCATTGCTCCAACAGAGTTGGAGGATCTCAATGACGACGGCAGTAGATTTCCTTCATTAGTGATCAATCCATTCTTTAGGTAGGGGTTGTGTTTTAGATTGTTTCTTCCCTGTTCTTTAATTAAACGACGAACACGGATCAACCCACAAACCAGTTGACCCACACATCATTGTTCTATTGGGAGGGATTTTTATTTATCTGGTTTGTTCCTGGGATTTCTTTTTTCATGTTTAATTTTTTAATTTCCCCATTCAAACATTCTAACGGGAGCGGATTAACATTGTGGTGAATGACAATGGAGGCTCATTCCTCCTTTGTTGTTTTGTTTTCTTTCTCCCTCTTCCCCGCGTTCTTCGCGTTCTTCATGGGGATATGAACGAGGAATTTTTGTGCACCTATTTCTTGGAATAATGATCCCAAAATGGAGATTCAGCATTGTGATGACCCAGTAAAGGTGGGATGGCAATAGCAGTGTACGAATCGATATGGTTCAGGATTTCTCATTCTTCGAGTGTTCTTTCTGTGGGAAAATCGGTACATGTTTTCAGGGATGATCGGAGGCCCTAAACCCACGGTAATGGCCTTGCGGTGTTGTGGTGACCTCAACCTTGGAGTTTTGAGATGATCGGGTGGCCGGATCAAAGAATGGGCATCACTGGAGGTGCACCAGTGAAGAACCTGCGATTCTAGAAATTTCCAAAACACATGGCATGTATCCCAAAGAACACACCGTGTGGGTCTGGCTATGTGGCGGCTAGGGTTATGTGGTTCTTGAGGCGATTAAATTACGTGTTCTCCGAAGAACACGGTGTGTGGGTCCTTATGCGGGACTCAGCATGTATATTAGGCAATACACAAACTCGGGGTGGAGTACACGGTCATGTACTCCACCACATGACCAGACTAGGCCTGTTACATGGGTCACCCTATGTACCAATATCATGGGTCACCCTGTGTACCAGTTACAAGGGATGACACACGGGTTGAAGCCGTGTACCGGCACACAGTCGTGTACCCGAAGGGAACCCTGGTTACTCAGACACAATGTGTAGTCCGTCCTATATGCCATGTATTCGCCTTTCTACATGACATGTGCCGTTACACACAGGCAGTACCCACAGTCGAGAGACACGGCATGTACCCCCTTTTACATGCCATGTATATCCTGGAACATGGATTGAACCTTTTGTCCACCATATCTTGGACATGTTTTGTTTGGGTTAGTGCCCCTATTTTTCTGGTTCCCCTAAAGGTCATGTATCATTTCCATCAATAGGGGTATAATCCCTTTAGTAAGACTTTCTGAGATAGAGTCAGGTATCCATCTGAGAGGGCCGGAGCAAAATCCTATATCCATTATTGACCCTAGGTAAATCCAAGTGTCGACATGATTATTACCATAAGACTTCATTCCTCTACATAGAAGGTGAATCTAGATGAGTCTCAGTATCTACCAAGGTCGTGGCAGTGATCCTCATCTATATATCGTGATCTTTTCCCACTCAAGAGTGTGTTCTCTTGGAATGAGTGTATCTATCTCTCGTGACCTTTCCTGATGAACAGTACTTCTCAGACGGATGTCATCAGCACCATCAGACTCGTGGAGTGATTTCTCCCAGATGAGTGCTTCATGAAACCTTCCAACTGAATCCCTAGAATGGTTATGTGGTTGTACGACTTTTCTCTAGACTACGGGTCTGGGTTTCGAGTATATCTAGATTGTGTTTATCCTATTATATGTTCAGTAGACATATACTGTGTAGAGTTGATTGTACCCTTCCTTTGTGTATTGCTTTGTGGTTTTCGGGGTCCTCTACTGAGTATTGTTATACTCACCCCTGCACAGGCTTTGCCCACACATGTCGTGTCTTGTGCAGACGAGCGGCCTTTTGACGAGGTTCAGGGCAGACCAGGACCAGACCGAGCCTTCTGAGTTCCTTACAGGCCAAGTTGTTCCTACGGCTATGAGCAGCAGTCCCAGTACCTTTTTGTGCTTACATGTTGGACTTTATAGTTTGCAGACTTTTGTTTTTTGTGGGCTTGAATTCTGGACCAGTTTTACTTTCTGCACTTTACTTCTATTGTACTATTTTGTTTGGGTTTAGTTGTATGCATGCATTTTTTTTCCTTAGTGGTTTTTACATTTCAGCATTTGTGGGATTGGAGATGTGTGTGTGTATATAGGTACTTAGGCAATGCCTCCCATGTTAGTACTATGCCTACTCGGTGCTAGTCACTATCCCCTGGCCTAGTGGAGGTGGGCTTGGGGAGTCGCGGCGCGGACCCTAATTGGACGGGTCATTACAGAGTGGTATCAAAGATGGTCGGTTCTACCTTAGGACCAAGAGTATATGAGGTTGGTTTGGGGTAATAGTGTTAAGTGATTCAAGCTCGGTTTTCAGGCCATAGACTCTAGTGTTGGTGTGGGTGGTCGACGTATCCATACACCAGGACTCTGATAACCTGCTTTTTGACTTGTTAAATGAAAACATTAGTTTCGGGGAAGTAAAATAATGGTACATGCATGATATAGAAATGGGTTGTGTTTTCCATGTCCTTTGTGTCAGCTATCCAAATATACTCATTGACCATGGTACGTATTTTTTCTATACAGGATGCCTCCGCGATGCATACCCGCTAGGATTCAGTAGCTCGATCATGAGGATGACCCCCTCAGCGATGAGGCTTCGATACAAGGACCAGTTCCCTAGGCGTTACCTCCAGGTGGTGCACCTATGATCCCACCACTAGTGGAGAAGCCTGTGGTACCTATAGTACCGACAAACGAGGGGTTCAGGCTGAGCATGATCCATGAGTTCTAGAGACAGAGACCCCTTAGGTTCTGAGGCAAGCCCTACCCTCAGGCGGCGGAGGACTGGCTTGAGGCGGTGACCGGATTCTTCTGTCTAGTAAGGAAACTAGTGGACCAGATAGTGATCCTGGGAGCGATCCTTCTTTAGGGTTCAGCAGGACGATGGTGGAGTCTGACCACACAGACTCGCAACGAGGAGACTCTTTCATAAACTAAGTTCGAGTGACTCTTTAGGGAGGAGTTCTCTTCGGTTACGCTGGGAGCAGTGCGTATCCAGGAGCTTCTTCAGCTCTAGCAGGGCAGTCTAATGGTAGCGGACTATTCATCAAGGTTCACCAACCTCGACAGGTACTCGATGGATATGGTCAGGGATCATTACTTCAGAGCTTGGACCTTCGAGCGAGGTCTGCGACAGAACATCTGAGCTAGTGTCGTGCCTCTATGCATTTCGACTTATGTTGGAGTGCTCAAGTGGGCCTTAGTAATCGAGAGCTTCTTGGTAGTGCAGAGACAGCTGACAGCAGGCAGACAGGTGAGGAGACCTCATCAGTAGGGAGTCGACGTCTGGCATAGGGATCAGGATGTGGGAGACATCACAAGAGGACCCAGGACAAGGGATTGACAATCTAGGGCTCTCAGGCTGGATCCAGTCAGCCTAGAGAGATGTGATGTTACTCGTGTGACAGTATGGGACATCTCGCTAGAGGCTGTCCAACCTGTTGAGTTGCTGATAGGGAAGGGATGGATGGACCATCGAGGCATAGGCAGAGAGTGGAGCAGACAGACCCACTAGGCGGTGGACGTGGTAGAGGAGCAGGGAGAGCTGCAGGTGGTGGCAGATTCTTCGACCTACTTCCACCACCACCCCTAGGGGGTCCACACCAGGCTCAGGGAAACGGGGGACAAGGGTGAAAACAGTTGTATGCGGTCAAGGCGTACGACTCAAGGACTCCAGGGATGATCTGAGGTATGATCTGTGTCTTTTCTACCTTAGTTTCCGTACTTATAGACACAGGTTCCAGTCATTCCTTCCTCGCCACATGTCTTGTGCGAAACCCTGAGATTCCAGTAGATCCGTTGACTCGACCCTTACGCTTGGAGACACCTACGGGAGGAGACTCTATTATCACATACCTTTGCAGACAGTGTGATCTTACCCTTGGAGATGAGAGTTTCGGTTGGGACCTCTTGGTGGCAGCGTCAAGGCCTTACGATGTCATTTTCGGTATAGATTGGCTATCTTCAGTCCATGCCCAGATTGACTGCTTTAGGCGAAGAGTGCAGTGTGTCCACAATGATGGGACCAGGTTTTCCTTTTTCGGTGAAAGGGAGACCCAGACAGCACGGAATGGGCTCATGCATAGGAGGGTGCAGCCGATCACTCATGAGTTGGCTAACTTTACCCTCAGTGCAGTAGATGTTGTGAGCTTCCAGTTCCCAGCAGTAGTGGCGGAGTACAAGGACATCTTTTCCGAAGATGCACTACAGGAAAAATAGCTTTTTGCGACGGGCTATTTCCGACAAGATTAATTCTCGTCGCAAATAGTCTGTTCCAGAGGTTATTTGCGAAGGGGGATTCTACCCGTCGCAAATAATTGGTTATTTGCGATGGGATTTGGGGTCCCGTCGAAAAATGTTTGGCGTGGTTTGCGCGGCAAACCGCGGGATGGTTATTTTCGATGGGGGGTATTCCCCCGTTGCAAATAATGCGTCAGTCTGCGGGTATTTGCAACGGGTCCCGTCGCAAATACCCTGCAGCGGTATATAGGTTTTTGCGACGGGATGTTCTCCCGTCGCAAATAGTGTGTCGGTGGGTACCTATTGCGACGGGTTCCGACGCAAATACTCTTTTAACCGTTGACCGTAATTAATACAGGTGAAGGTTTTTGCGACGGGACCCGTGGCAAAAAAATCTATTTGCTACGGGTTGCCCGTCACAAATAGTCTCGTCGCAACTAATCTAACCTATATATACCCCCATCCGTTTTTTCAAATCCACTTCTCATTTCTTACTCTCTCTCTCTCTCTAAACTCAATTTTCAGAGAGAAAATTTCGGTGAGTTAGTTTTTTTTCACAAAAAAGTTGTGAAGCCATCTACATAAATAGGAGATCAAGTTTAAAGGTATTTATATTTTCTTTAATTTAATATTTATTTCATTTTTTTGATATTAATTTTAATTATTTTTGATTGGTTGTAATTAAATTAGATTTAAATTGTTTTGTTATCAGTATTTATCTGTAATAATAAATTGAAATTATTGGTGCTAATTTTTAATAATTAGTAATAAATAGTAATAATTAGTAATAATTAGTAATAATTAGTAATAAATAGGAATAATTAGATAAATAGGAATAATTAGCAATAAATAAGAATAATTAGTAATAAATAAAAATAATTAGCAATAAATAGAAATAATTAGCAATAAGTAGGAATAATTAGCAACAAATAGGAATAATTAGAAATAAATAGAAATAATTAGAAATAAATAGGAATAATTAGTAATAAATAGGAATAATTAGTAATAAATAGTAATAATTAGTAATAAATAAAAATAGTTAGGAATCGATAAGAATAAATAGCAATTAATAGGAATAAATAACAATAATTAGGAATAAATAGCAATAATTAGGAATAAATAGCAATAATTGGGGATAAATAGCAATAAATAAGAATAAATAGTAATGAATAGGAATAATTAGTGATAAATAGGAATAATTAGTAATAAATAGGAATAATTAGTAATAAATAGGAATAATTAGTAACAAATAGGAATAATTAGTAACAAATAGGAATAATTAGTAATAATTAGAAATAAAAAGGAATAAATAGAAATAATTAGAAATAATTAGAAATAATTAGCAATAAATAGAAATAATTGACAATAATTAGCGATAATTAACAATAATTAGCAATAAATATAAATAATTAGCAATAAATAGCAATAATTAGTAATAAATAGCAATAATTAGTAATAATTAGAAATAATTAGTAATAATTAGCAATAATTAGTAATAATTGACAATAATTAGCAATAAATAGCAATAATTAGCAATAAATAGCAATAATTAGTAATAAATAGGAATAATTAGCAATAGATAGGAATAATTAGCAATAAATAGCCATAAATGGCATTAATTAGCAATAATTAGCAATAATTAGCAATAAATAGCAATAAATGGTAATGAATAACAATAAATAGGAATAAATAGTAATAAATAGGAATAAATAGTAATAAATAAGAATAAATAGTAATAAATAGGAATAATTAGTAATAAATATGAATAATTAGCAATAAATAGGAATAAATAGCAATAATTAGTAATAAATAGCAATAATTTAGAATAATTAGAAATAATTTGGAATAATTAGGAATAATTAGTAATAAATTGAAATAATTTGTAATAAATAGAAATAATTAGTAATAATTAGCAATAATTAGTAATAAATAGCAATAATTAGTAATAAATAGGAATAATTCCTAATAAATAACAATAATTAGTAATAAATGGGAATAATTTTGAATAAATGGGAATAAATAGGGATAATTCGCAACAAATTGGAATAATTCGCAATAAATAGGAATAATTCACAATAAATAGGAATAATTTGCAATAATTAGAAATAATTAGCAATAATTAGAAATAAATATGAATAATTAGAAATAAATATGAATAATTAGAAATAATTAGAAATAAATAGAAATAATTTGCAATAAATAGGAATAATTAGCAATAAATAGGAATAATTAGCTATAATTAGGAATAAATAACAATAATTAGAAATAAATAGCAATAATTAGAAATAAATAGGAATAGTTAGAAATAAATAGTAAAAAATAGGAATAATTAGGAAAAATTAGGAAAAATTAGTAATAAATAGGAATAATTAGTAATAAATAGGAATAAATAGAAATAAATAGCAATAATTAGCAATAATTAGCAATAAATAGTAATAATTAGCAATAAATAGTAATAATTAGCAATAAATAGTAATAATAAGCAATAAATAGTAATAATTAGCAATAAATAGTAATAATTATCAATAAATAGTAATAAATAGCAATAAATAAGAATAATAAGCAATAAATAGAAATAATTAGCAATAAATAGGAATAAATAGGAGTAATTAGCAAGAAATAGGAATAATTAGGAATAATTGGGAATAATTAGCAATAATTAGCAATAATTAGAAATAATTAGTAATAATTAGCAATAATTAGTAATAATTTGCAATAATTATTAATAATTAGCAATAATTATTAATAATTATCAATAAATAAGAATAACTAGGAATAAATACGGATAGTTAGAAATAATTAGCAATAATTAGGAATAATTAGGAATAATTAGAAATAAATAAGAATAAATAGGAATAAATAGGAATAAATATTAATAATTGGGAATAATTAGGAATAAATATGAATAAATAGAAATAATTAGAAATAAATAGGAATAATTAGGAATAATTAGGAATAATTAGGAATAATTAGGAATAATTAGGAATAATTAGGAACAATTAGTAAAGGGTTCCGCCATGTTGTCTTCCGTGGAAATACTGCTCACTAAAAATTCACCTCTTTGAGAAAAATCCCTTAAGAGATGATAATTATGAAGTATGTGCTTTTTCCGCTAATGTGACCTTGGCTCTTTTGCAAGTGTCACCACTGCAGTATTATCACAATAGATTGTGATAGGATCTTTACTACTAGGTACTAAATCTAGCTCTCGGACGAAGCTTCGCATCCATACTGCTTCTTTAGCTGCCTCAAAACCTACGATATACTCGGACTCTACTATAGAATCTACGACCACACCTTGCTTTGAGCTCTTCCTGCTCATTACACCTCTATTCAAACTGAAGACGTATTCAGTCTGTGACTTCATGTCATTTTGATCAGTTTGGAAACTAGCATCTACGTGTCCTCTGATGACTAATTCCTCATCTCCTCCATAAACCAAGAACATATCCTTAGTATGCCTCAGATATTTAAGGATACTCTTGACTGTCATCCAATGGTGGTCTCTTGGATCATCATGATATATGCCTACCGCACTTAATGCGTAAGCAACATCTAGCCTTGTACATAGCATAGAATATATGACTGACCCAATCATGGATGTGTAAGGGATACTTTCCATTTTCTTTCTTTAGTCATGTGTCTAAGGACACATTTTCTTGGAAAGATGAATGCCATGTGACACTGGAAACAATCCCCTTTTGGACTGTTCAATACTGAATCTCTTTAGTATCTTGTTAATGTATGTACTTTGACTCGGGCCCAGTATTCTCTTAGATCTATCACAATGGATCTTGATCCCGAGAATATATGTTTCCTCGCCCAAGTCTTTCATAGAGAAGCATTTATCCAACCATTCCTTAACTGACTGCAAGACAGGTACTTCATTTCCAATTAGTAATATGTCATCAACATATACTATTAGAAAAATTACTGCACTTCCTCTAAACCTTTTGTAGACACAAGGCTCACATTAATTCTTAAAAAATCCAAATTTTGTTACGGCTTCATCAAAACGAATGTTCCATGACCTTGATGCTTGATTTAATCCATAAATGGATTTATAAAACTTTCATACCTTGTTGGAATCCTTTGGAGTCACAAACCATTCAGGTTGTGTCATGTATACATCTTCCTGGAGGTTCCTGTTAAGGAATGATGTTTTGACATCCATTTTCAAAATTTCATAGCCATGGTAAGTGGAAATGGCCAATAGGATTCTGATTTATTTTAGCATTAAAACTGGTGAAAAGGTTTCATCATAGTCAATTACTTGACGTTGTCTAAAACCTTTTGCAACCAGTCATGCCTTATAGGTGTTGTCTTGTACCTCCATGTCCAGTTTCTTCTTGAATACCCATTTATTAACAACATGATTTACATCAACTGGAGGATCTACAAAAATCCAGACTTGGTTTTGGTACATGGAATCCATTTCAGAATTCATGGATTCTTGCCACTTGGTAACGTCTGTTCCTTCAACTGCTTCCTTGTAGGTAAGAGGATCATTATTGTCAACCAATAATGAGTCACCATCCTCGGTGACAAGAAAACCATATTTTTCTGGTTCTCTCACCTCTCTCGTGCTCCTACGCAATTCTTGTGTCTCTGGAATAGATTGTTCTTCCATGGGGCTTTGTGGAATCTATTCTTGTAGAAAATCCTATGTATCTTGAGCCTTGAATTTATCGAAGTCTATCTCGCTCCCACTATCTATTTTGGATATGTTATTCCTCTCAAAGAATATGGTGTGTCTTTCCACTGTAACCTTTTTATCTAGGGGGTTGTATAGGTAATATCCCCATGTTTCCTTGGGATATCCTATAAAGGTACACTTTGTGCCTTGGGGTGCAAGTTTGTTACCTGAAGGGTACTTAACAAATTCTTCACTACCCCACACATGTAAATTTGATAACATGGCTTTATGCCCACTCCATAACTCGTATGGAATACTATTTATCGATTTAGTTGGTACTTGGTTTAGTATGTGTGTTGTTGTTTATAATGCATATCCCCAAAAGGATGATGGAATGCTCGCATGAATCATCATTGATCTCACCATGTCCAAAAGGGTGTGGTTCCTCCTTTCACTTACATCATTCCAATGAGGCGTGTAAGGAGGAGTGAGTGGAGATAGAATCCCAAAATTCCGTAAGAAATCAATGAAGTCCTGATTAACATATTCTCATCCTCTGTCTGAGTGGAGTATCTTAATATTCTTACCAAGATGGTTCTCTACTTCATTCTTGTATTATTTGAACCGATCAAAAGAATCTAACTTATACCTCATTAAGTAAATATATCCATATCTACTAAAATCATTAGTAAAATTTATGAAGTACAAGAACCCACCCCTTGCTTCAACTGAAAATAGTCCACAAACATCTGTATAAACTAATTCTAGAAGCACTTTATACCTTTCACCATTCCCACTAAATGGGTATTTGGTCATTTTTCCTTGTAGACACGCATGACATACACCAAGTGATTTTAGTTCGAAAAAATCTAAATACCCATCTTGATGTAATTTTGTTAAATTTTTCTCATTGACATGACCTATCTGGTGATGCCAAAGTTGGGTGTGGTATGAGTCATGTGAATTAACTTTGTCATGAATTGCCATTACTTGGTTTGTGTAGTAGAACACATAAAGGTCGTTATATAAATGTGCCCTACCAAAACAAATATTATCTTTATAAAAGTAGAAACATTAATTTCTAAACTTGAAAATGAATCCATTAGTATCTAATCTGGATACTGAAATAATGTTTTTGGTTATAGAGGGTACATAATAACATCCTTTTAATACCAAGACCATCCCAGTAGGCAATGTGAGGTGGTAGTCTCTGACAGCTACAGCAGTGAGTCTGGCTCCATTGGCTGCTCGCAGATCCACCTCACCTCGGTCAATCTTTCTGGATCTACTTGGTTCATGTATTTGGATATAGATGTGATCACAAAAAGAATTATATAATACCAAATTAGTAGAAATAGATAGATTTCATTCGATAACAAATGCACCTGAAGCTTCCCCTTGCTTCCTTGGTTGGGTGCAGTTTTTCTTCCAGTGGCCCTTCTTGCCACATGCGAAACAAACAGACTCATGTTCTCTTGTCTCCTCTTTGATATTCATTTTCTTGGAAGGCCTTTAAGAAGCTTTGGGCTTAAAGCTCTTCACCTTCACTTTCCATTTATTCACCATAAGGACAGAAGGCTTTTCACGCTTCATATCATTGTCCACTTGGTGAATGAGGATAAGAAGATCAGATAGAGACTTCTCAATGTTGTTCATGTTGAAATTTACAACAAAGTTAGAGAAGATCTGGGGGAGTGATGAAAGAATGAGATCGGTACCCAGTTCTTCGGGGAGTTTAAACCCTAGAACCTCCAAGCACTCAATTTATCCAATGATCTTGACTACATGAGGCCCAGCTGGGGCACCCTCTCCAAGCTTGCTCTGAAATAGAGCCTTGGAGATCTCAAACCTTTCCTAACTTTCTCTCTCCTAGTATATACCATGGAGGTGCTCGAGCATGCTATAGTAATCCATGTCATCCTAAGACTTCATTATCTCACTAGACATTGATGATAGCATAAAACATTGAACATTGAGTGCATCGTTCAAATGTTGATTATAGACTAAGAAATCTTCAACACTTTCACCATGAGCAGGCGAATTAGGAAGTGAGGACTCCATCACGTAAAACTCTCATTCATGGCATAGGATAACCCAAAGGCGCCTAAAACATTCCTAAAAATTACTACCGGTGCAGATATTTTCTTTATCCAGAATTGATCGCAGAGAAAATGCGGTTGATGAGTTTGTCATATTGATTCTACAAATTAAAAGAGAAGATTTATTAGTGCCTTTTGATTACATTTTATAAAAAATAATAAATGAATTTATTAATTCTCCCACTATTTTATCATGTCCCAATGACCCCCACTATTAAACTTGGAATGCCTAGTTACTATAACATTCTAGTGTCAAGGATCCATATTTGTCACGACCCATCCTCAGGGCCCGTGCTGTGACTACCCCAAGATCGCCTCCCATAGGCTAGGGGCTGGCGACTAGTACCAAAGGCGTAAATTCCGATAAATAGGGAAGGAATTGCCTTTATAAAGTAAACAAACACCACAAAGTAAGAAAGATGAAGTAAACACTAAGTAAACTGGGTACAACTGTAAGTGATGGAAAGTAAATGGGTCAGAATACAAACCTAACTCAAGTAAAGTACAACTGAAAAGAATGTACAGAAACTGAAAAGTAAAGCAGCAACACCGAGCCGTCCACTAGAAATCCCACCTGAAGGGTGGGTACAGATAGCCTCCTCAGCTCCTCGGGTTCAGTCGTCCGCTCTGTGTACGTCCCGCCCAGTGGTCCACCTCCAGGTACCGACTTGCTCCACAAGCCTCAACCACGATCAGCGTTGTCCGTCGTCTGCATCCAACACAAGGTAGTGCGGGCATAGCTCGTGCAGGGGTGAGTATACGCTACTCAGTAGGGACCCCGAGACCCCCGAAGGTCTCCCAGAACCAACAAAGGATAATCCACAAAGGAAATATACAATCACAAAGTAACAACCAACACTACTTAGGTATATGACCATACATATACCTAAGTCATCAATTCCAGTTCGGCTCCAACATCTGAGCCCAAGTTCGATCTAGTCCACACAGGACAGCACAATCCAATCCACATAGTATAACACAACCCAATCCAATTAGGATAGCAAGTCAATCATATCGAAGATAATGATTGAAAGTCAAGACTCAGCTCACACAGGTATACTTCTTCGTAAGATGATAGAGATGATCAGATGTAGCCACTGATTCATCTAAGCTGTCAGACCCACGTAGGATACAAGACCAGCTAAGCTGTCAGACCCACAAAGGATACAAGACCAGCTACTCTGTCGGACCCACGTAGGATACAATTACAGAGTCAAATACTAGCAGACCCACGTATGATACAAGAACAGTAGTTTTGTCGGACCCACATAGGATACAAGAACAATAGTCATCGTTGTCGAACCCATGGAGGATGTTAGTACGGTCTTCGTCGCTGCCGAACCCACGGAGGATCCTAGTACAGTCATCGTCACTGCCGAACCCATGGAGGATTTCAGTACAGTCGTCGTCATCGTCGCAGTCGCAGCCAACTCTAGGGTTCCCGCACACAGCATGCTCGATTCAGGGAGGGTCCGCTCCACGATCCAAGGGGGTCGATACATCAACTGACACATATTCTGGAGTTGATGTACCCCAAAGTTCCGCCTCGACAAAAGGAACTCAATGTGACAGACGGCGCGTCAATCGGACGCCCGGTCTGAGCGTTATTGGCTTTTTCGTTCCAGGGGCCCGGTTGGTTTTTAAGTCCAAAAAAACCCAAACGTACTCCAAATGTGTCCAAACCTCGATCAGAGTAAGCTAAAAGGTACTTCTCACTAAGAGGAATCCAACAAAGTCAACGGCACGTCAATCGGACGTCTGGAGCTCAAGTTATAGGCATTTCCGCTCCGAGGGCCCGGTTGGTTTCGTGTTTGAACCAACCCGTCCATACCCAAGGTTATCCAAAACCTTGATTGTAATATATCGAAATGACCATCTCGATCCAAGGATCGCATCTCAACTGACGCTGTATCGATCGGAGGCTCGTAACCCAATTTACGGGCGTTTGAACGAACCTGACCGTTTTTAGGGGGTTTGGGGCCCGGACCGACCCGGCCCGAGACCCCCTGGGTCGGCCCGAACCGGGTCGACCTAACCCGGGTCCGGGTCCGGCCCATCGGGGCGCGACCCGGCCTGGCGCGAGCGCCACGCGCCGCATGAGCGCGGAAGGGGGGGACCGCCACCCCCTTCGAACCGAACGGCGGACCCGCGGGGGTTCCGCCCTGCTGCATTGACCGAGGGTTAAAACCCCCAGTTTTCCGGATCTGGCGGGCCGTAACGGCGGGCCAGTGTGTCGCGCAGGACCAGCCAGTCTCGCCTTCTGAGCACCAGCGGCCGGCGGCTCCGGCCGCCCTCCCCTGCTCTGTCGCGGCCTCTTCGTGGTTCTTCGATGCCGCGCGACGGCGTCGCGCCCCTTTGTCGCGGCTCCGCTCCGGTCGCGGCTTCTTTCGGCCCCAACGGCGCGGCGCGACGGCGCCGCGCTTCTTCACCGCATTCCTCCTTTTTTCCTCGCAGTTTCGTTGCTCCGCGCCGCCTTCGTTCGAGCCGCAACAAATTCAACAACAAAGGGGAAGGAGGATCGGCCATGTTCGGGTGGTCTGACCTCCTCCCGTTAAATTGATAACAGGTGGCCCAAATATTTAATGAAGAACGCAAATAATATTCACGAATAAAACCAAACCTCTACCTCAAAGAAGTCATTGAACGAGGATCGTCACAGGAAAAAGACGTCACGGAAGAGGGCGTCGCGGAACGAGGCTCTGTAAGCGTCGTCGGTGTTCGTCCGATGAAGGATGCGGTGCGTCGTCGTTCTCCGTAGAAGGCATCTCTCACCGGCAGTGGAGAGGAGAGGAGACGGTACGGAGATCTCCCCTTGCAGTGATGGAGTTCTTCGTCGTAGACTCGGCGTTCTTCACGAAGAAGATGAAGATCTTCAAGACCGCGAGAGTTCTCTCCTCTATTCCACACAACGAATCCACCAACAATAAAATAAGACCTTATCTTATTTTATTCACACACACACACATGACAACATTAATTTGAAATGAATTCACTGAACTAATTAACGTGCGTCGTCCAATTAATGAGGCATTTTATTGGCATGTAATTTAATGTGGAGGGGATACAAATTAATGGGGAGGTTTGCCAACTTTAAGGGAGGTTTGAGGAAATTGAAAAGGTGGGGCTCGTGTGGGGCCCACCTCACTAATATCCCATAAAGAGGAGTTAGGATTTAGTGGGTCCAACCTCAAATTCCATACATAGGTTATAATTATATAGAGTAGAAATAAAATTGCAGCACGTATTTTATTTCACTCTTTAACTAAACCACTTCATTTTTAACATCACCTCCCGAGAAAACGTAACTCTAGAGAAAGTATCCTTAAGTAAAAACCAGCACTCTGGTTTCATCGGTGCCCTCGGATTTTGATTCCAAGAACCGGTTCAAAAGTTAGAAAAACTCGCTCATTCGTTTCACTAAACGTACCCAAGCTAAACTTAGGAAATTGATTCTGGGCACACCGAGCCTCAGAATCAGGTGTCGTCAGAAACTACGTACTCGTAAAATACCAAAGAAAATTAATAAAAAAATTCACTTGAAATTTACGGGCCTTACAATATTGCCCTTTGAATAACCCCAACAAAGGTTGGTCAAGCTATTTAAAGGTATTTAGGTAGGCAGGTCTTTGCCAACTGTGAGCTTACAGTTCCTTGATCTGCTGAGTGGACTCCCCAATCCTAAAATCCTGACTTGGATTTCTTCAACACATGCCTCCATTTTACAAAAAGTATAGAAAGGTCTATTCCTCTTGATGTAAAATGTTAAAGTCAACCCGAAACTTTCATAAGATCTTCCTTTATAAAAGTAAGTGTCCCAAAAACGATTGCTCAAACACATAGTTTTATTGAGTCTTGACCTTAATCAAGTAATGGAAGGCTTGGTCTGAGTTAATATGGTATTTGAGGGATTTCAATCCTTTATGTGTAGTTTCGCATTATCACATGCTTGTTAATATTAAGTGATGCTTTATTAAGTGGTTAACCATATTCTGATAATGTTTACACATAGTCCAGTTTTTATTTTATTCCATCTTTGCATGCTTGTTTATTTCATTAACTATGTGATCGTGAAAACACATACATAATAAATAAAGCATGCAATCAGACAAAAATAAAATAAGATGGCATGATCATGATCTTCTATTGCTTAGCTTATCTAGCAGTTTTGATAAGCTAACCCTGACCTTGGGAAAAACACCTTGAACCTGATGGTTCGTATTTTGAAGCTCCCACCTGTCCACCTTTGTACCTTCTTGGGTTGGTTTCACCTCAGCTTCAGATTTTGAACCATCTCCTCTGGCTTCGGAGATCCTCCATTACATGGGGTTTACATTAAAGAAACCATGGGCATGTAGGCCCTACATTTTATTAGAAGAAGTCTCACAGGTCAACGAATTTAAATTAAATAAATTTAAATGAAACCATACACACAAAAAGGGTCTTTGGTCTAGCTCATGATCATCCATAGCATGTAATGACATTTATGCACATTTAGCATTCAAATTATTTTAATTGTTCTTTTACTCAAGATAAGTTGCGCTTGAATTCAATTAATTATGATCTTATAATAAATCAATTATTTATCTTAAATTCCTTTCTGAATTTCCTTGAGATTCTTCTCATCCATATTCCTTGTATGGGTATTTGTACTTTGCAGCAAACCTGGTGAAATTCCATTTCTGGAAGGTACACAGTGTGTAGGCTATATTACACGGCATGTATTTATTTTTCACCCATTGTCCAAAATACACACCAGGGGCTTTGGCGTGTTTTCCGTACTTTGGAAATTTTGGAGTACACGACGTGTAGATTAATCGAACATGGAATGTACTTACTTGTTATGCGGTTACCAGCCTGGCAATCCCGTGTACGCGGTTACACAGCTTCTCCTTGTACACGGTTTCACCTGGGCCAGATCGGACTACACGACGTGTTGATTCAACATAAATGTTGTGTATTCCGATTTCTATGCGCCATTCAGTTCTGGTCAACACGGTGTATTAAAAAAACTTAGGTATGCTCAATTCACACGGCGTGGATTGGCAGACTAGTATCGGTTCGTCTAACCTAAGTATACGGTGTGTAGATTTCACTACACGCCTTGTATTCCTGTGTTGTACAAACAGAATGAGCGGCTCCTCCGGATGAGTTCCTTATTTTTATTTTAATCAAAATTAAAATTAAAAGGTCATTTCTATTATCTGAATTGAGAAACAAAGGAGGAAGAACAGATCTCGTTCATTCAGTTTTATAGAAAAATTTATCTTGAATTGAATCAAATATAAATGCATAATTTATCAATGAAAATTA
This sequence comes from Viscum album, assembly GCA_963277665.1. Taxonomy (NCBI): domain Eukaryota; kingdom Viridiplantae; phylum Streptophyta; class Magnoliopsida; order Santalales; family Viscaceae; genus Viscum; species Viscum album. The sequence goes on from OY728120.1 coordinate 1,232,608,572, forward strand.
AATAACTGTAATCAATGTTGTAACCTTCCTCTGATACCACTTGAAGGTTTTGGGCATAGCAGAATCTCGTGGGTGGATGTGCCCACTTGACTTTTTGTTATTAGTAATGATCAATCTGGGATCAATATGAAGATAAATGCCAGACTCCACGGAACGAATCACAGAAATAGAGAAAGAAGAAGAATAGTCCCGGAACCACAAAGTAGGATCATCACAGGTTGATTATAATTAATTTAATTAATTGGAAAGAATTACCTTTTATGGCATTCTTTATTCTTTGATATTTTTTATCATGTTCTGATGTGATTCGTCATTGCGTTACAGAAGCCAAGTGTAGACTTCCTCCAGTGGTGATCCACACGTGCACCACGTATCTCTAGACGTTGTTGAAGGAATCTTTGGGTTCTATCATGGAAAAGCCTTTTCTTGTTTTGTCCACCTTAGATCACCTTAATCCAATGGAAGAGGATCTCTCTTAGTCTTGAGAGTGTTCTTGGAGGAAGGAGTTCTTTCGGCCTTGAGATAATTATCCAGAATTGTTGTGCACAACGATTAATAAAAAGTGTTGGGGTTGTGAGGATATTTATAATCAGGTTTGAGGTTATAGAGTTATGACAATAAATAAACATGTTACATGTTTTATTTATTTCATTAACTCTTATTAAAAATCCCCATGTTGAATCATTAATTCCTTGACATGAGCCCATGATGATTATAATAAATATCATTTAATAAAATGATATTATTTCCTAAAAATCCCAACTGGAAAAACTACACGGTGTGTAATCATTAATACACGGTGTGTATTTGTTTTTTATTTCCTTTCCAAAATGAAAACTACACGGTGTGTACATTCAATGTACACAGCATGTATATATTTTTTTCATTTTATTCTTCCTCCAACATTAAAACTATTTAGGCTTCCTTGAATAATTATTAAACCACATACGGGAATAATCTTTATTCTACTTGAGATACTTGGATACACTTAGTGTGTGACCCTCTAGGCCTCTTTCTCCTTAGCATTAGGCGGGCTTGCCTAAAGTCCAAGATTACTGTCTAGCAACAGGTCAAGGCACCCAAGAGAAAGAAGTTGATGCCGCATTGATGCGTCACCTTATACAAATGATTACCATGTAATTTAATCCATTTGTCTCAATATCTCATCAAGGAGGTTTCATGGAAGTTTCATAAACCTATATACTTGATCCGTCATTCTTTGACTTCCAGAAATAAACTCATTGTGATACAATGGCCATGGAATTTGGGCAATAGTTATATTTCAATCAAAGGTCCTGAGATATCTACTTCTATAAATATGGAAGGTAAAAATCCTTCCTTGACTTATCCATTAACAATATGTCATTTCTGATGCACCCAACGTACCCTACTTCCCGCCAACTATCTTCGTGACGGTTTTCATCAAAAAATATAAGTGTGAGAGTTCTGACATGAGTTAATGACAATATTCTAGTCTAAGTACCATTACACATGATCTTAGATAGAAATGTTCAATGACACCATGCGGAATTAATACTGGCGGGTCTGTTCTCATAATCTCCCATCTTGGAGATTACCAAGTGCGAACTCCATGAGAGAGAGTCTCGTCTTCTTACGAGTACTCGTACATGACAGTCTGTATATTATGTGTCCTATCATAGTATGTCATCCAATCGTAGAAATTTATTTAAGAATATTGTTATAGCATTTCAAGTTTATCGTCATAGCGGGGATCTTCCATGACCTTATTAATGCAACAAATATTTCGGGACATTATTATATTTTAGTCATGCAGAACAATGAACAATATATAATAAGTGTACACTCATGTAACCAAAGTATAAACAGTTGGTTCTCAAGATACCAACTCTAATATCTGCATTTTTCTTTTGATTTAGAATACTGAAACGTGCGATTGGTTCTTTCTACTGATGGTTTCTGTCCATTTGGTTCTTATGGAATTCATTATTCATGTTGGCATGTTTTTACAACTCCATACAATTTACCTCCATGGATGTTGATAAAGGAGACCTATATATTTTTGGACTTATTAATCCCAGGACATCCAAAAAGAATATTTATGTTTATTTGAAACCATTGATTGATGATTTAAATGCATTGTGGAGTAATGGTGTTAGTACATATGATGTTACAGCGAAACAAAATTTCATATTAAAAGCTGCATTGATGTGGGTGATTAGTGATTTTTCGGCATATGGAATGTTATCTTGATGGAGTACACATGGTCCGAAATCATGTCCTTACTTTATGAAAGACAACAAATCCTTTATACTCTTCAATAGAAAAAACCTTTCTATTTTGACTGTCATCGCAGATTTCTTCCAACCGATCATCCTTTTCTAAAGAACAAATCTAATTTCAGAAAATCTACAATTGAAAGGGATGAACCTCCAAAAATGATCTTAGGTATAGAGTTAAAATCAGTTGTATTTTCATTACCTTCCATCACATTTTTTCCAATAGTAAACCAACAAAAAATTCATGGATTTGGAAAATAACATAATTGGATAAAATAGAGAATTTTTTTAGATCTTCCATATTGGTCTGATTTGTTGGTCTTCCACATGTTGGATGTTATTCATATTGAGAATAATTGTTTTGATGATTTATTTCATACAATTTTGGATACACCAAGTATGACCTAAGATACTGTAAAAGAATGATTATATCTTGCCCAAATTTGTAGGTGACCAGAACTTGAACTATTTGAAAATGTCAGATCATAGAGGTTAATGAAGCCAAAAGAATCTTATACACTGTCTAAATAGAGTTGCTTATTATTTTGTCAGTGGATTGCAGATTTGAGACTTCTTGATGGCTATGCTTCCAATTTGGGTATATGTGTTAAGAATGTTCATATTTCTAGATTAAAAAGTCATGATTGTCATGTTATAATGGAAAGACTTATGTCGATTGGATTCAGAGGTTTGTTGAATTCTATGATTTGGGATTCGATAACAGACATATCATATTTTTTTCAAGACATTTGTGCAGTGACAATAGACTACGAAGAGCTAATAAAACTGGAAGAATATGTGGTGGTAATTATATGTAAACTGGAAAAAAAATTCCGCCAGCTTTCTTTAAGTTAATGGAACATCTAATATTACATTTTTCACATGAAGCTAAATGTGGAGGTCCAGTGTATTTTTTATGGATGTACCAATTCTATAGATGTATACAGAAATTGAATAAAAAAGTATGTAACAAAGCATTAGTTGAAGGCTCAATTGTTGAAGCTTATTTGCAAGAGGAAATTACTTTTTTCTGCTCTCGCTATTTTGAATCTGAATATCCCTCAAAACACAACTGCATGGGACGGAACAAGGGAAATTTTAATGATGAAATGGAAAATCAATTATCAGTTTTTAATCAGCCAAATCTTGGCTTCGATGGAGTTCAAGAACGATGGCTTTCAGAGGATGAACATCACAGAGCTCATACATATATTATGCTCAACTATGAAGAAATGAAATCATTTGTACTGTGAGTGATTCTATCACTTATTATATAATTTATGTTCCATTATGTAAACTTGTTTTATTTTTAGGTTATATGATAATCATATCAAGAAACAATTTCCAAAAATTACAGAAGCTACTCTTGAAAAACGCAGACAAAAAAAATTCTCAATGGTTTCAAAAACTGGTAACATAAATTATTGATGGTTTAATATTAATTCAGTTTACTATTTATTATATTGATAATTGTTTTAAAAAAATTCAGGTGTCTCAACATGATGATAAAATAGATAAGCGGCTGTGTATATTGATTAACCCACCATAAAAAATAGTTAAATCTTATAATGCATATGTGGTAAATGGTTTTCGATTTCATACATGTGCATATGGGGAATCAAAAAAACAAGGAACAGTGGAGTTTTTTTGAGAAGATCGCATCATAGAGAAACTGAAGTTGACTTTTATGGCATTCTGGATGAAATTTTTGAGTTGTGTTATCTAGGACAGAATTATATAATGATGTTTAAAAGTCAGTGGTTGGATTATCAGAGAGGCTTTCATGTTCATCCGACTCATGGAATTATCAATATTAAATATAAAAGTCTTCTTGTAGTAAATGAACCGTTTTTACTGGCTCAAAAGGCACATAAAATTTATTACGCAAAATATTGTGCTACTTCAAGAGACCTGAGTGATTGGTGGAGCATAATAAAAATGAAATCTCAGGAAAATCGGTTTACTCAAACTGAATGTGGGTCCGCTGAAGTGGAAGGAATTGAAATTTTTTAAGAGACTACTCAAAATCCATCTTTTTCACAAAGAGACGTGAATATCAATGATGACACCCCACAATTAGGGGTCGATGATGACGAAGATGTTAATGATGTTACAAATGAATTTAAAATGACAAGATATGATGAAACTGAAAATCATATGGATACTGATGATGTCGAGGAGGAATATGAATACATTGACATCGTCAGATATGAAGATGATGATGAAGGTGAACATTGACACAGTTAAATGATGGTTATAATCATAACTAATATATATCTATATATAATAGTTATTTTCAACTATCTGCTAACAATAATCATTTTGTGTTTCAGATGGACCCTGATCTATTTCATGAGTTACAGGATGCTGAGCTACCTTTGGATGAGGGGTCTTTGGGATCATCTGACCCTCAGCCTATTGGCAGTTCAGGGGGTACACGGAGCGGGCACCGCCTTGTGTGACTGATGATTCCTGACCCTATCCCCGAGCGACGTCCACGTTTTGGTTTCGATCCATGCACATAGAGGTATGGTAACCTGTATATTTTAGTTAGATTTCATTAATTTATTTATATATATACTAATTATTTAATTATTTATTCTTTTTTCGTAGTTTTGCACATGTAGCTATTGGACAGGGGAGTGCTATCTTGTGCAATTATTTTTCTCAGTCATGGATCACATGGGAACAGATTCCCGTTGATATGCAGCTCGGCATGTTCAATCATTGGCTGGTACGTAAATAAATAATATTTATTTTGAAATTATTTTATTAATAACTTTATATTATAAATTATTTATAGTTTTTGTGGTATCCCATCGATGATAGCATGCGTGATGCTATCCACACAGCATGGGAGGCATCTATGTGTGACTGTTTCCGTCATTTTTTTTCATAATTTGAGAAGGACAACCATTAAGAAAGAAAGAGTGAAAAGTTTTGATGAGTCGTATAGAACCCACCAACCAGAGTACATTTCATCTCATGTTTGGGATGGATTATATTTACACTGGTTGAGTGGTGGATTTCATTGGAGGTCTTCGGTGGGTCGGTAGAACCAGGGGAGAAAGGAGGTGACGCATCGAGCTGGTAGTCGTACATTCAGTACGCATAGAGAGCATATAGTAAGTATCTTTTTTAAATACTTTATATAACTTTAAATATAAACAGTTTATTTTATATTTTTATAGGCAGTCGGTCATCTCGATATTACGGAGTACAACGTTTATTGGAGGATGTACAGTGATCGAGCCACTGGAGAGATTAGAGGTGATTGTCAGCGTCAGATTGTGGTTAGTATTATTTTTTTCAGTTTGACAATTAACTGCATATAATATTTTCACAATTTTAATTTGAAATTGTAATTGAAGGAGTCATATGAGGTTGCGACCTCTCAGACACAGGCTGGGATACAGGACGAGGTAACTAATCAGACCAGTGCCCACCATTTCGATGAGGCGGCATGGATGCAGGCGACTCAGTATGGCTTTAAGAAGGGTCAAGTAGTTGGTATCAGATCTCATGTGAATCTGGGTACTTATTATGGTACTGTTGCGATGTCGGTGTCCAGCTCAAGAGGAGCTCATGGAGAGGCATCATCTTCTACCTCGCAGTATCCGGAGCAGTTTTGAACTCAGGCTGAGCTTATAGAGAGTCTACAGAAGCAGCATGAAGAGATGTGTCGGCGGCAGCAGCAGCAGCAGCAGCACGAGGAGGAGATGCGTCGATGGTAGCAGCAGCAGCATCATGAGAAGATAGAGTACATGCATTGTTTGACTCGTAGTTTAGGGATGTAGTTTCCTCCACCATCTCTTACAGCTCCCTCGGCTCTTCTAGAAGACGACCCCCCTTAGTGATTTTTTTTATGTTAAAAACATTTGAATTCAATATTTGTTGTAATATGAACTATTTTAAGTTTATGTCTTTTATATTGATGTGAATATTACATAATTTATTTATTTATTATTTTTAATATTTTATTATTTATTATTACTATTATATTTTTTAATGTTTGTCTATTTTACTAATAATATTATTATTAATTTATGAGTTTTTTAATATTTTTTGTGAATATTGAGAATTTTAATATTTTTTATTATTTTAAGAATATTAATATTATTTTTTCATTAATCGTAATTTTATTAAATATATTTTTTTAGTATTATATTTTTTAATGTTGTTTATTTTACAAATAATAATAATAATAATAATTTACAAATTTCTTATTTTTTTGAGAATATTGAGAATTTTAATATTTTTTATTTTTTTTATTTTTTTAATAATAATATTATTATTTTTTTCATTAATTATAATTTAAATAAATATATTTTTTTATTTTGGTTATTATTTGCGATGGGATCTTTTGTGACGGGATCCCCTCGCAAATAGTTTAAAAATATATTTTTAAATCATATTTACGACGGGCCCTTGGTACCATCGCAAATATTATTTGCGATGAGCCCATCGCAATAAGTTTATTTATATATAAAATATATAATCAGAGAGTTATTTGGGATGGGGAAGTTTCCCGTCGCAAATAGCTCGTTGCAAATATCACAAATTTCAGTAGTGATGTTCCAGGATTACCTCCCTGACAGAAGATTGACTTCTATATCAACCTACACCCCAGGATGACACTGATATCCTCACCAGCATATCAGATGTCTCTCTCAGAGCTGAGGGAGATGAGGGTGTAGTTGGAGGATTTTTAGGGGAAGGGGTTCATAAGACCCATCATTTCAACATGGGCGGCCCCAGTTTTGTTTGTCGAGAACTAAGATGGGAGTTTGAGGTTGTGCGTGGATTACCGGCACCTGAACCAGGTGACAGTGAAGAACAAGTATCCACTATCAAGGATCAACGAACTCTTCGATCAGCTAAGAGGGTAATAGTGGTTCTCGAAGGTTGACCTTCGATTAGGTTACCACCAGTTATGAGTACGAGATGAGGATATACCGAAGATGGATTTCAGATTCCGCTACAGTCACTATAAGTACTTGGTGATTCCATTTGGTGTGAAGAACGCCCCAGCAGTGTTCATGGGACTTATGAACTAGATCTTCCAGCCGTATTTAGACCAATTGGTAGTGGTCTTCATCGATGGAATCTTTGTGTACTCGGTGTCAGAGGAGGATCACGTGAGACACCTGCAGATGGTTCTAGACGTACTCTGAGAGCACCAGCTTTATAGAAAGATTTTGAAGTACCAATTCAGGATTCAGGAGGTCCACTTTCTAGGACATGTCATCACAGTAGATGGAGTAGCTGTGGACCCAGCCAAGGTAGAGGCATTGTTAGCATGGGAGCCACCTCGGAGCGTAAAGGAAGTATGGAGCTTCCTTAGGTTGGAAGGATATTATCATAAATTTAATCCTAATTTCTCCAGGACATCAACACTGATGACATGCTTGAACGGGAAGGGTAAAACCTTCATGTGGATGGAGAAGTGCCAGCAGGATTTCGAGCAGTTGAAATAGAGTTTGATGAGCACCCCGATTTTGAGATTGCCGGAGGAGGGTATCGAGTACGTAGTTTTCTGCGACGCATCAGGGACTAGTCTTGGATGTGTCCTAATGTAGAGATAGGTGGTGATCACTTATGGTTCGCGCAAACTTAGTCCACATGAGTAAAACTATGAGACCCATGATCTCCAGTTGGCAGCGGTGGTCTTCGCGTTGAAGATGTGGTGACACTACCTTACAGGCGAGTGGTTTATCGTTTACTCTGACCACAAGAGCCTCAAATACATATTCTCATAGAAGTATCTAAATCTGAGATAGAGGAATTGGCTATAGTTCCTCTAGTACTTTGATTTTGAGATCATCTACACTTCTGGGAAGGGCAACAGGGTGGAAAATTCTCTTAAAAGGAGATCGAACTCGTAACTATTGAGTGAGGTGACGGAACAGTTGGCCTCATTACAGTTATCCTTTATAGAAAAAGAGGATACAGCTTACCTTTAGTCGATGGTTGTCACCCCTCCACTCTTACAGTGATTTAGGGAGGCACATCTAGGGGATGCTGACTGTGAGGCTTTATGTGCTCAGTTATCTACAGGACATGCTCTTGATGGATATTCACAAGGTGGGGAGCACGAATTTCTTTTCAGAAAACGCATTTTTGTACTAGTGGCATTGTAGGAGGAGGTCATGAGGAGTTTCATACATCCCCCTTAATGGTACACCATGGCATGGAAAATATGTACCAGGATCTCTAATGGCGGTTATGGTGGTCAGGCATGAAGAAGGCAGTAGCAGAGTTCATTTCTCGGTGCCTTACGTGCCAGCAGGTGAAGGCTGAGCACTGGGTTCTAGTGGGGTTAGATCACCCCTGGAAGTTCCATAGTGGAAGTGGGATGGAATATCAATGGACTTCGTGATAGGCTGACCACAAACATCCAAGGGGCATAATTCCATCTGGGTGATCGTTGACCAACTCACCAAGTCGTCCCACTTCCTAGCCATTAGGGAGTAGAGTTCTGTAGAGAGCCTGGATGCCTCCATGTGCAGAAGATAGTTTGGCTTCATGGAGTCCCTTAGAAAATAGTATCAGATCGAGATTCCCACTTCACATCCCAGTTGTGTAAGGGATTGCAAGAGGCTTTTGGGACTCATCTACGCTTGAGCACAGCGTTCCATCCCAAGACAGATGGTCAGATAGAGAGAACCATTCAGGTTCTGGAGGATATGTTGCGGGCCTGTATCTTGGACTTTGGTCACGTTTGGGAGTACCACCTTATAGATACCCAAGAATTTTACATATAACGTTACATGATTTTAAGCACAATTATACATTAGAGTACAATCCAATGATCATTAAGTCTAGTGTCGTGGAAGACTAGGTATATATAACATAAAACATGGGGCTAAAAAACACTTCTTTATTTAATCTCCATAAAGAGATCCTAACTTCCTTTGAGCCCTTACATATGAATAGGTTACCCTGGGGAACACATGAACAAAGTTATGATCTAAAAAACCCAGTAAAGGAATGAACATAAGGATAGATCTTAAGCACAAGAGTTAGAAAGCATGACATAATGATATCCAACTCATGGAATATATGAAATTATATCGTATAATCATGGGATAAAATAAACATGGAATTATATAAATGTGGAAGAATCATAAAAAATTTCTTTATTATGGTTTAAGGCTAACCGCCAATCTCGTTTCCCATTTTAGTTTGGATCAAGGCTAACCGCCAATCCCATTTCACATTGCATCTCATGAGACTTAACCTTACCCAATGCATTGAAGCGCTATTTGGGAGAACCCATATCAAAATTTTAATGAATATTATTTCCACATAAATATTCTTACCACATAGAAAATCATACATAATTAACCATACATAAACATAATGGTGCCCATGGAAAGAATTAGGTACTGCAATCATGACATGTGTCATAACCAATAAGCGTATCATGAAACTGTTCATAAAAGAAGGGGATTAGAACATACATGGATGTTAATAGGGTAAAATAGGCTTATAAAATGGTATGTGATGTCAAACATAAGTTAAAACATGTAAAGAATGTAATTGAGAAACATTAGCATCAAAACATTTTTGTGTGGTTTTAAGGAAAATAATCTAGAGCTTTTAAAATAGAAGAGAGAACAATATTTTATATAAAACTTGAATTGAACCAAGAAGTCTTTCATAATAGAAGAAAAATTTTAAAAATACAATGGTGGATTAAAACATAGGATAGAGTGCACTTGAAATTGGGTAAAAATTTGGGAAGTTCCCTTAAAACAGGTTTGCTTATCAGAAAGTTCTAAGGAGAGAATCTTTTAAAACCATGTATATCCCCGAAAGAGAGTGATGAAAGGGTATTCATAAATGAATTTTGTAAACCTACATAGAATTTATAATATTTACATAAATAGATATTATAACTCCATTTTGATATTAATAAAGATAAGGTAACCCAAATGAACAAAAAGGATTTGGGTAGAATTCGTTATGGTTTATTGGCATGGTGTCAGATGTACCTAAGAGGGATTGATGAGAGAGAAAATGGGTTTTTAATCACTTATAAATCATGAGGGAAGTATGGTGTAGGTGCTAAAACATCCCCAATAATTTCTTATTACACATAAAAAGTCATAGCATAAATGAAAATCTTGATTAAGAGTGAAATAGAGAGATCCCTTAACTTAAATCTGTTGGTGTTCTCCACTTGTTATTAAAGACCTGAATAAACAAATTAGGATAATTAATTCATAATTAAAGAACCTCTTATATATGTAATTGATTTATTACAACCCTTTTTAGTTCATTCAAGGTCTTCTTGATTAGTTATAAGGTTCAATTTCATTGTCCTGGCTCGTTTGTTTACTTGGTTTTAAAAGATTGGTTCACTTATATTCAAGTTCGGATAAACATGAAAGATGGAAGTGGTTGTACAGAAATGAAGTTATATTCTATTTTTGAACATATATGGGATTACATGGTTTTAAATTTAATTTGGTTACTTAGATTTAATTTGAACTATTATATAAAACCATAGTGACAGCCGTTTTTGTTAATCAGTGGGTTTGATTACAAAGAACATGTTTTGATTTATAACATAATACCATTAGTAAAAAAGGATTACAGAAAAAAAAAATATGATATATTACATATATAATAATCTGGTTCAACCATAACACAAATGGTTTCATGACCAGAATTAAAGATTATAATAGAAATTGATAAATCATTGTCCTTGAATGAGCTAAATTAGCACATCTCAAACGGTGCTTTCATTTCTTTAAAATAAAAGGTGGGGAAAGGAGAGAAGATAGTGAAATATACCATTAGCATAAAATCATTCCAGTACATGTATTTTACTGGATTTATCATACTATTATGGTGAAGGTAGGTGAGGAAAGAAACAAAAAAGTAAAGAACATAAAAGAAATGATGGAATTGGAAAGAGGAATTTACCTCTTGGGACTTCCTCCTTTGAGAACCTATTAAAGAGAGAGGTTTTGGTATTTTGAAGAGGTTGGGAGATTTTGTATGTGGGAGAGGACCTTGGGGAGATATTTGGGTAGAATATTGGAAAGGCACGAGGCTTGAGAGGAGTGAAGAGAAGAGGGAGTGAAGGGGGGTTTATAGTGGATGAGAGAGGGGAATTCTCAATATAAAATTCATTAATTTATTATTTCCCCACAAGACAAGGAATAGTGAGTCTTCCTTGACCAATAATAGTAATTTTATCATGTGATCCCAAAACAATTGGTCTTAAATCAGCATAACATCATCAATGACTCAATAAATCCATTATTTAGCATTTATTGTAAATTATCGTATTTAACTATTCATCAAAAATTCAAGTATTTCAGAAAAATCCCAAAAATTCGCCCTAACAATTTTTCGACATGTAGAATCCAAAAATGAATTCCATTTTTCAAAAATAATTTTCTAAATATTATTATTTTAATATTTAATTAAAATCATAATTTATTATCAAAAACCAGTTTTAAAACATTCATTTACTTATCCTAAAATATAGGTATATCGTACTTTAAACTTGAATAATATTTATATATTATCATAGATAAGGTTACTATTCAGTAGGATATATCACTATTCATAAGGGTATGTTACTATTCATAAGGGTAGATTACTATTCACCAAAAATTAAGTTTTTCTTATTGGACTCCAGATAAGTTATTGATTGCAACCATGTATGTCGGATTTTTGAAATTTCAAATACAGAAGTGAAAAACATATGTTTAAAGGTCACTTAGCACCTAGTAGTTCATTATGTTGTGTCTTCATGTGATTTTATGACATATTTATAAGAAGGTAATTTCCATTGAAAAATAATGGGTTGTTACATTCTTCCCCCCTTATGAAATTTTTCCCTTAAAATTTCATTTTACATTCTAAGACAAAAATAGGTGCAGGTACTTTTCCTTCATTTCTTCCTCCAGTTCCCATGTTACCGCTTCGTACTTGTGGTTTCTCCATAGTACCTTGACCAAATGAGTAGTCTTATTGCGTAGAACTTTGTCTCTACGATCCAATATCTTCACTGGCTGCTCCTCATAGGAAAGATCATCCTCCAACTGTACCACCTCTAAAAAGAGTACATGTGAAGGGTATGGTATGTACTTCCTTAAGAGGGATACATGAAAGATATCATGTACTATTGACATGGTAGGTGGAAGTGCCAGTAGATAGGCCACAACTCTGACTTGATCGAGGATCTCGAAGGGGCCAATGTACCTAGGACTTAGCTTTCCTTTCTTCCCAAACCCCATGACCTTATTCCATGGAGATATGCGTAAAAATATCATGTCTCTAACTTTGAAATCAAGGTCTCGTCGAAGGTTATTTGCATAACTCTTCTGTCGACTCTGGGATTCCTTGATATGTTTTTGAATGGATTTAACCTTATCCACCATTTCCTTAACCATTTTAGGTCCTATCAGCTTACACTCAACAACTTCATCCCAACACGCCGGTGTTCTACACCTTTTACAATAAAGGGATTCATATGGTGTCATTCGAATGCTCGAGTGGAAACTGTTGTTGTAGGAGAATTCAACCAGTGGAAGATTTTGGTCCCATCCTTCTTTGAATTCCATAGAACATGCTCTCAACATGTCTTTCATTGTCTGAATAGTTTTCTCAGATTGTCCATCAGTTTGAGGATGATAGGTCATACTGAAGTTCAGTTCAGTGCTCAGAGCATGTTGGAGAATTTTCCAGAAATTTTAGGTGAATCTCAGATCACGATCGGATACAATAGATAGTGGTACTCCATGAAGCCTTACCACTTATTGGATGTAAATCCTTGCTAGTTGATCCAATGAGAAGTCCTCTCTAATTTCAATAAAGTGATATGTCTTTGTATGACGATCCACAATGACCCATATAGCATTGTTTCATATGGATGTCCTTGGAAGTCCAGTGAAAAATTCCATGGTAATGTTCTCCCACTTCTATGCTCGTATGGGTAATGGTTGCATCATCCCCTTATACTTTTTCCTCTAATCTCCTACTGACATACCAGGAACTTTGATGTATATTCAGCAATCTCCCTTTTCATATTGTCCCACCAAAAGTTTTCTTGGATATCTTGATACATCTTTGTGCTCCCTAGGTGGATAGAGAAGTTCGAGCTATGTGCATCATTCAATACCTCCTTATTTATCTCTAGATCATATGGTACACATAATCATGTTCCAAATCTTACAACTCCTTCTTCATCAATTTTGAAATCGAAGGATTTCCCTTTTTTAACAGCTTCCACCCTTTTCAGAAGTTCCACATCCTTTCTGTGAGAACCCTTTATTCTCTCCAATAGGGATGTTTGAGCAACCATTTGAGAAAGAATTGATAATTTTACTCCCTTAATGATTCCCATGTCCATACTTTGAAAATCTAAGAAGATTGGATCCTTTTCAATTCTCATCATTGACAATGATGCAGAATCATTTCTACTTAGAGCATCTACCACCTTGTTTGCCTTACCGGGATGGTAGTGGATTGAGCAGTCATAATCCTTGATGAGCTCTATCCATCTTCAATGGCGCATATTAATCTCTTTCTATGTGAATATATATTTATGACTCTTATAGTCAGTATATATCTCACAATTCTCCCCATAGAGATAATTTCACCAGATTTTAAACACAAAGATCACCACCGCCAACTCCAGATCATGCATGAGATAGTTTTGCTCATGGATTTTCAGCTACCTTGAGGCATAGGATATCACTTTATCATTTTGAATTAGCACACAGCCTAGGACTTTCTTAGAAGCATCATTATACACCACAAAGATTTCTCCACTTGTAGGAAGTGTCAGTACTGGCGCAGTGATAAGCCTCTTTTTCAACTCCTTAAAACAGTCTTCACATTCCTGTGTCCAGACAAACTTTAGTCCCTTCCATGTCAGCTTGGTCATTGGGTTTGACAATCATGAAAAGTTCTTTATGAATCGTCGATAATACCCAGCTAGACCCAAAAAGTTGTGGATCTCTGTTACAGAAATTGGCCTGGGCCACTCTACAATTGCCTTTGTCTTGGAAGGGTCCACCGATATCCCTTTGATGGTGATAACATGCTCCAAGAATTATACTACCTCAATCCATAACTCACATTTACTGTACTTTTCATACAACTTCTCCCTTTGCAAAGTCTTTAACACAGTATTTAAATGCTCCTCATTTTCCTCCTTGATCTTGGAGTATATCAGAATATCATCAATAAATACTACCACAAATTTGTCAAGGTAATATCTAAAAACTCTATTCATTAAATCCATGAAAATTGATAGAGTATTAGTGAGTCTGAAGGGAATCACTATGAACTCATAGTGTCCATACCTCGTTTGAAAGGTAGTCTTGGGAATATATTCCTTCCTCGCCTTTAATTGGTGATATCCCAACCGAAGGTCCACCTTAGAGAAATAATTGGCCCCATGAAGCTAATCGAATAAGTCATTTATTCATGGCAGGGGATACTTGTTCTTTATAGTGATTTTATTGAGCTCACGATAATCAATGTAGAGGCACATTGATCTGTCCTTATTTTTGAAAAATAGGACTGGCACATCCCACGGTAAAGCACTTGGGCATATAAAACCCTTCTTCATATTCTCCTATAACTGCCTCTTTAGCTCTTCCAGCTCTATGGTGGCCATTCTGTAAGGTGTCTTTGAGATAGGAAGAGATCCAAGGATAAGTTCAATTGAGAACTCAACCTCTAGGTTAGGAGGAAGATCATGCAACTCTTCAGGGAACACATCAGTGTAATCCCTCACAATGGGCATGTATTCAAGCATGATTCTCTCCTTTGTCTCAATCATTTGAGCTAGATATGTCTGCTCACAAGGTATAAATATCCACACTTGAGATGATGATTCCAAAGGAGATTCATCTTCCTCCTTAAACTTGTAAATAATTGGAGGATTCTTCAGGATGTGAAGAGTGATCTCCCTTCCCTGCAGTTGATATTGGATTTTTATAAATTTAGTCAGTCCATACCCAAGATAGCATTGAACTCCACTAAAATAAGTATGACGAGATTTTCGGGGAGGTTCAGTCCACAAACATTAACCAGGGAGGAGTTATAAACCATGGACGCAATGATTTCCCAATTCTCTGTTCTCATAGAAAAATTTTTCTCCAAATTTTGAGGTGGTGTTTGAATAGTTCTACTAAACCTTCAAGATATGAACGAATGTGTAGAACCAGAATCAAATAGCACGTTCGATATTCTTGAATGAATAACTAGCGTACCTATCACCACATCGTTGTCTGACTCCACCTCAGCAGTAGTGATAGCATAATCCCTTCCTTGTTGCCTTGGAGGTTATTGTTGATTGCCGCTGACAACCCTCGTCTTAGGGAAATTGTTCACATAATTCCCATGTTCCTTGTAGTTGTAACACTGCACTATAGGCTGAGTGTTGACTTGAACCTTTGTAGCACCCCAAACACTTCATGGTATGTTTCTCTTAAATAAATTCTAGTTATAGCCTATATTTCATGAATCACTGAGCCTATATAGAACAAAACATGGTTACTTATAGGATATATCCATAACCTAACCACGTAAACCTAATTTTTTCACTTCTATGATGTGAATTTCGAAAATCTGTCATACATGGTTGCGATCAGCAAGTTATTTGGAGTCCGATAAAGAAAAATCAGTTTTCAGTGAATAGTAACCTACTCTTATGAATATTAACCCACCCTTATGAATAGTAACTTACCCTTATGAATAGTAATATGACTCTTATGAATTATATCCATACCATTGAGTTTATAAATGAATTTAGGCACCTTAAAAATGAAGATGAAAATTTTAAGTGTTTTTATTTTTTGATTAGATGATGATTTTAATTAAACATTTAATTAATCATATTTAGAAAATTATTTTTGAAAAATGGACTTCATTTTTGGATTCTACGTGTTGAAAAATGGTTAGGTTGAATTTTTGGGATTTTTCTGAAATACTTGAATTTTTGATGAATAGTAAAATCCGATAATTCACAATAAATGCTAAATAATGGATTAATTGAGTCGTCAATTATGGTCTGCTGATGTAAGACCAATTGGTTCGGATTAACATGATAAAATTACTATTCTTGGTCATGTAAGACTCACTATTCCTTGTCTTGTGAAGAAATAATAAATTAATGAATTTTATATTGAGAAATCCCCTCTCTCCTCCACTATAAAAACCCCCCTTCACTCCCTCTTCTACTCACTCCTCTCAAGCCTTGTGCCTTGCCAATATTCTACCCAAATCTCTCCCCAAGATCCTCCCCCATTTCCAAAAGCTACTATCCTCTTCAAAATACCAAAACCTCTCCCCTTAAGAGGTTCTCAAAGGAGGAAGTTTCAAGAGGTAAATTCCTCTTTTCAATTCCTTCATTTCTTTTTAAGTTCTTTTCTTTTTGTTTCTTTCCTAACCTCCCTTCACCCAAATAGTATGATAACTCCAGTAACATACATGTAATGGAATTTTTTTATTCTAATGGTATATTTCATTATCTTCTCTCCTTTCCCCTCCCTTTATTTGGATGAAATGAAAGTACCGTTTGAGATGTGCTAATTTAGCACATTCAAGGACAACGGTTTATCAATTTCTATTATAATCTTTAATTTTGGTCATGAAACCATTTATGTTATGTTTGAACCAGATTATTATATATTCAATACATCCTATTTTAGTTCTGTAATACTTTTTTACAAATGGTATTACATTATAAATCAAAACATGTTCATTGTAATCAAACCCGCCGATTAACCAAAAGGGTTGTCACTAAGGTTATATATATAATAATCCGACCTCACTCTAAGTAACCAAATTAAATTTAAAACCATGTAATATCCTGGATTTTAACTAATAGAATATAAATTCATTTCTAGACAACCACTTCCATCTTTCATATTTATCCGAACTTGAATATAAGTGAACCGATCTTTTAAAACCAAGTGATCAAACGAGCCCGAACAATGAAATTGAACCTTATAACTAATAAAAAATGATTTGAATGAACTAAAAAAGGTTCTAATAAATAATTTTCATATATAATAGGTTATTTAATTATGAATTAATAAGCCTAATTTGTTTATTCAGGTCTTTAATAACAAGTCAAGAACACCTTCGAGCATAAGGTAAGGGATTGCTTAACTCAATTTTCATTCTTTGAGTTAAACATCTATTTCATTGGTTACATTGTTCCAAGAATATGTGTGAATGACCTATGATTGTTTTATAATGTATATCCACTTATATTTTGTGGATTTTTATTTGTCACACATAAATATTTCATTGATTCACCATCACTCTAATGACACAATCCTTGTAAGGGATCCTCTCTCACTTTTGTTCAAGAATCTCCCCTATGTTGTGCCCTTTTATTTCTAAATCCTAATGATGGGGTATGTTTTCACACCTCCCCCGTACTACCATTTTGACATATAAATAATTTAATACCCCTTTACCTCTTATTAATCCCTTGTAATAACACTCGTTACCATGCCGAAATGTTTGTAAGGGATTTCTCATCTCACTTTCATTTCTGTGATATTTTCATTGTTCGCCACTTATTTCTTATATGTGGTATTTGTGTAATTCCATTTGATATATAATAACATGATTCTATTTATATTAATGTTATTCAATGATTCATTTGAGGGTTATTAAGTTCTAGTCATATGATTCTACCGATTACATTGTGGTAAGAGACTTTGTCTCAACTACTATTTCGTTATGACTAACTTTGTATTGTGCACCTAATAATCCTTATGTGTTGTACCTACTGACCATTTGAGATCACTTTTCCTTTGAAATTATATTTATATTAAACATCCATAATCTCATATCATGGATATGTTTTTTTTCCAAACCGTATACCATTTACATATGGTCTTTATTTGGAAAGTTATTTAATTATGGAAATATTGAGGAATCTGTATACTCTACTCTATGCGGATATTGAAAAGGAATATTATTCTTGTATTGAATCAATATATAAAAAATGTTTTGTACATGCAGTGGTGGGTGGGGCCTGCTATATCCCCTCGATGCATCGGTAGGTCTCATGAGACAAATCAATTTGGCGACAAACCCTTCGAGTTTGTTTCCAAAAATCAGATGGGTTTCTACCCACAGAACTAAACCATTTTAACGGTATTATGGTTTCATATGCTAGATACATGATGTATAATTAATAATAATTCTCTTTATTCATTATCAGTTATTATTATTATCCATGAGGTTTTCACTGTGAAAAAATCTATGGATGCAGTTTCATTCTTAGTTTATTAATGGCATTAGTTTTTCATTTATTCACTATGCCATGTTGATTATGTCAGATTGATTATGATTCACTTATTATTTTACTCATGCTTCTGCTATTTGTAACCCTTACTGAGCATTTGAGCTCACCCCTTTCATTGTTTACTTTCAACAGGTGATAAAGAGGAGATCATTTATTGAGTTCTTGTGGATGCAGCTTTTAGTTTTTGTTATGTGTTGTATTTTGTAAACTTTTCCAATCTAATTTGAGTAACATCTAAATATCTATTTTATTCAAGAATACTAAACTGATCATTCCTTCATGATTTTTCATTCATTCTAACCATGCCAACATCACAAGTAATGCACCAGCTCCAGCCTAGAGGGGTCAGGGTGTTACAACCTTCCTTTATTCTTCCGCATTAGTGGGATTCTTCATATCCCGGCGGCATTTATTGGACAGATGACCAAACATTCCACATTTGAACCAAATCTTGGTTTCCTTTAGACAGTTACCAGGATTCTTCTTCCCACAATTTTTTCAAGGGGAAAATTCGGGATTCTTTCTATCATGGGATTTGTTTGATGAACCACCCATGTTGTTCTCCCTTTTCTGCTTCTTGTCACTGGGCCCACGTGACCACTGAGAGTCTCCAATATCCATTTCAACCTTCAGGGAACAACAAACAATCTCCTCATAACTGTTCAATTCTTGAATCTCCAATGCTTTTCGTAGACTCAACTTTAGTCCACTAAAGAAGCGATCCACCTTGCTTTCGGTGTTCATGAAAAAGCCAGAGGCCTACCTTGGAAGCCTTGTAAAGTTTGCTTCATACACCCCGATGGACTCATCTTCCTTCTTCTTGAGTCTGAGGAACTCTCTTTCCATCATGAGATGGAGGGTTCGAAGAAAATATTTTTTGAAAAACATCCTCTTGAATTCCTTCCAATCCATGGAATCAATTTTCTCTTGGGACTTTGTATTCTTGATCAGTGTCCCCCACTGATTAGCTTCCCCATAAAAATGATAGAATGACAGTACAACCTTCTCTTCTTCTAAGTACTGGAGGATGGATAATATCTTTTCAATGGAGTTAATCCATTGTTCCATGAGGAGAGGATCATAGGATCTACTAAACATGGGAGGCCTTTACTACATGAAGGATTCTATGGAAAATTTCTCTTTCCTTGGAGGAGGAGGGCATTCCGTGTGATTCAAGTTATTATTCATAACTCGAGATAGCTGAGCAAGTACTGTCATGAATTTTTGAGCACCCGCTTCCATCATATCATGCATATCATTAAGGAAATCTTCACATTGTCTGTCACATTGGTTGTTGGAACGTGTTCTTCTATTTCTTGCCATTAACTAAGAAAAAGAATGTATAATTAGAGGTATTTAATACTTATCTATTGAGCATAAAAAAGGAAACTTTGAACATAAAAGGGTAAACTTATAAAGAATAAGTATATCCAAACTTGTGATTCCTTAGGTTTATATCCAGGTTATCCTCGATCTATTTCTTAACTTATATTCTTATGGGAATTTTTTTGTCCCTTAATAATGGTTTGTACTAACCTTGTGAATCTAACAAAGCATATCCCCTGGGAGTGTCATAACCAAGAGTGCAGCAAGGCCCGTTGTCATGCACTAGTTCCCATTAGAGTCTAGCTCAAAGCGGTTTTTTTGGGGTTCTAACCCTAGATACATTTATGCCAGAGCTGCCTCTACCTGCTCATATCCAGACAGAGATTTATTTCCTTGATAAACCACTTACTCAATACTCACCAAAATTTAGGAATGTTTTCTAATAATTAGTCTCATCCCTAAGGTTCTCACTAAGGTGCTCTATTCTTAATCTCTAAAAATGACTAGACCATCCTCTGATACCAACTATAGTGACTCAATCCTTTTACATATAAAATTACATGATTTTAATCATAATTATACATTAGAGTACAAGCCAAGGATTATTAAATCTAGTGTCTTGGAAGACTAGGTACATATAATATAAAACAAGGGGCTAAAAAACTTCTTTATTTAATCTCCATAAAGAGCTCCTAACTTCCTTTGATCCCTTATATCTGCATAGGGTACACTGGGGAACACATGAATAAAGGGATGAGCTAAAAATCCCAGTAGAGGAATGAACATAAGGATACATCTTAAGCACAAGAGTTGGGAGGCATGACATAATGATATCCAAAGCATGGAATATATGAAATAATATCATATAAGCATGGGATAATATAAACATGGAATCATATAAATGTGGAATAATCATAAATCATTTCTTTAGTACGGTTCAAGGCTAACCGCTAATCTCATTTCCCATTTTAGTACGGGTCAAGGCTAACCACCAATCTCGTTTCACATCGCATCTCATGAGACTTAACCTTACCCAATGCATTGGAGTGATATCTGGGTGCACCCATCTCAACATTTTCATGAATATTCTTTCCAAATAAATATTCTTACCACATAGATAATCATACATAATCAGCAATACATAAACATAAGGGTACCCATGGAAATAATTAGGTACCACAATCATGACATAAGTCATAACTAATGAGCGTATCATGAAAGTGTCCATGAAAGAAAGGGATTAGAAGATACATGGACGTTCATATGGTAAAATAGGCTTATAACATGGTATGTGATGTCAAACAGAAGTGAAAACATATAAATAATGTAATTGAGAAACATTAGCATCAAAACATTTTTGTGCGGTTTTAAGGAAAATACTATAGATCTTTTAAAATAGAAAAGAAGACAATATTTTATATAAAACCAGAATTGAACCAAGAACTTTTTCATAATAAAAATAATTATTTTATAAATACAATGGTGGCTTAAAACATAGGATAGAGTGCACTTGAAATTGGGTAAAAATTTGGGAAGTTCCCTTAAAACAGGTTTGCTTATCGGAAAGTTCTAAGGAGAGAATCTTTTAAAAACATGTATATCCCCGAAAGAGAGTGATGAAAGGGTATTCATAAATGAATTTTGTAAACCTAAAAAGAATTTATAATATTTACATAAATAGATATGATAACTACATTTTGATATTAAGAAATATAAGGCAACCTGAATGAACAAAAAGGATTCAGGTAGAATTCGTTACGGTTTATTCGCATGGTGTCGGGTATACCTAAGAGGGATTTGTGAGAGAGAAAAGGGGTTTCTAATCACTTATAAATCATGAGGGAAGTATGGTGGAGGTGTGAAAACATCCCCCATAATTTTTTATTACACATAAAAAGGTATATCCTAGAGGAAAATCTTGATTAAGAGTGAAATGGAGAGATCCCTTACCTTAAATCCATTGGTGTTCTCCACTTGTTATTAAAGACCTGAATAAAAAAATTAGGATAATTAATTCATAATTCCATAACCTATTCTATATGTAATTGATTTATTATAACCCTTTTTAGTTAATTTAAGTTCTTCTTGATTATTTATAAGGTTCAATTTCATTGTCCGAGCTCCTTTGTTTACTTTGTTTTAAAAGATCGGTTCACTTATATTCAAGTTCAGATAAACATGAAAGATGGAAGTGGTTGTCCAGAAATGAAGTTATATGTTGTTAGTGAACATCCATGAGATTACATGGTTTTAAATTTAATTTGGTTACTTAGATTGAAGTCAAACTGTTATATAAAACCATAGTGATAATCGTTTTTGTTAATCGGTGGGTTTTATTACAAAAACATGTTTTGATTTATAACTTAATATCATTTTTACAAAATGATTACAGAAAAAATAGGATATATTACATATATAATAATCTAGTTCAACCATAACACAAATGGTTTCATGACCAGAATTAAATATTATAATATAAATTGATAAATTGTTGTACTCGAATGGGCTAAATTAGCACATCTCAAACGGTGCTTTCATTTCTTTCAACTAAATGGTGGGGAAAGGAGAGAAGATAATGAAATATACCATTAGCCTGAAAAAATTCTAGTTCATGTATCTTACTGGATTTATCATACTATTATGGTTAAGGGAGGTGAGGAAAGAAACAAAAAGAAAATAACTTAAAAGAAATGAAGGAATTGGAAAGAGGATTTTACCATTTGAGACTTCCTCCTTTGAGAACCTCTTAAGGGGAGAGGTTTGGAATTTTGAAGAGGCTGTTAACTTTTGGACATGGGGGAGGACCTTGGGGAGATATTTGGGCAGAATATTGGCAAGGAACAAGGCTTGAGAGGAGTGAAGAGAAGAGGGAGTGAAGGGGTGATTTTATTGTGGAGGAGAGAGGGGATTTCTCAATATAAAATCCATTAATTTATTATTTCCCCACAAGACAAGGAATATTGAGTCTTTCTTGACCAAAAATATTAATTTTATCATGTGATCCCAAACCAATTAGTCTTACATCAGCAGAACATCATAAATGAATAATAAATCCATTATTTAGTATTTATTGTAAATTATCGTATTTTACTATTCATCAAAAATTAAAGTATTTTAAAAAAATCCCAAAAATTCATCCCAACCATTTTTCGACGTGTAGAATCGAAAAATGAAGTCCATTTTTTAAAAAATAAATTTCTAAATATTATTATTTTAATATTTAATTAAAATCATAATTTATTATCAAAAACCAGTTTTAAAACAATCATTTACTTGTCCTAAAATATAGGTATATTGTACTTTAAACTTAAATAATATTTATATATTATCATAGATAAGGTTACTATTCATTAGGGTATATCACTATTCATGAGGGTATGTTACTATTCATAAGGGTAGGTTACTATTCACCAAAAAATAAGTTTTTCTTATCGGACTCCAAATAACTTATTGATTGCAACTGTGTATATCGGATTTTCAAAATTCCAAATACATAGGTGAAAAACTTGTAAAGACCCTGATTTTTTCATTTAATTTTTTTTTATTATATGGAAATATTACGAGTATGTGAAAATTGACAGCACGTGATTCCGAGGCCCGGAGTGCCCGGAATGAATTTCTGAACATTCTTTAAGGTGCATTCAGTTAACATGCGAGTGGGAATTTGTAACCTTTGAACCAGTGCTTGGAATTGAAATCTGAGGACACCGTTGAACTCACAGCGTCGATATTCGCTTATGGAGACCTTCACTTCAACCGCAGTAGGTTGATGGTGGAAGTTGAATTTTTGGGTTTTGCAGAGGAATAACATAAAAAAAATGTTTTACTTTTATTCAAAACTTGTCCACCACTTTTTGAATATTGGTGGTGGGGGCCACCTGACCTTGAACCCCTCTTTTAATGTGATGTAACTCTTGGAACCCCCCACCCCCCAATAATTGAGACAACATTAATTGATCAATTAATTAACTTAAACTTAATTATGTTGGCTCCCCCCTTTCTTCTTCATCTTGGGTTGGAAAACCTTCTTGGTGGAGAAAACTTTTGCTGGAGAACTCTTGAAGGAAGAACATCCTCCAACGAAGAACATCCTCCGAACGAGGAATGGGGAACCAACGTTCGAGAAGCGGCGATGCATCATCTTCTTCCTCACACCACCTCCAATGAACAAACGAGGTAGGGTTGCTCTGGATTGTTCTTCGTTACTTTATTTTACGTTGATTCAATCTTCTTGAGCCGCTTGTTATCGAACTAACACGGAGGGCGCGGGCCAAAAAAAACGGCTTGATCCCTCCGTTACTTTGTGGATTGATATGTTCTTCACGGGCGGATCATTGGGTTGAGCGGAACCCGACCACGTCGTGATAGATGCAAAGGTGATGTCTCGAGACGAACTTTGATCTCTTTGGATTGAAGAACGGGCCACCAGAGCTCACCCAGTGACCTGCGGAAGTTCTCCGGTGAGCAACGCCAGCAGGGTACAGGTGGCGGCCGGCACACCTGCCATCCACGATAGCAGCGGCGGCGCAGCCGCGCCGCCGAAGGAGGCCGCGGCCTGTCGGCATCGGTAGAGGAGGGCGGCGGCCGGCACGCCAGCCGGTCGCATGGAAGCAGGGTGGTGCATGTCCACACCGTTGGTAGAGGAGGAGGTTGCGGCTGTCGAGTTGCGGCGACGTATGAGGGAGGTCAGCTCTCGGTCGGCCGTAGGAGGAGCAATGGCACCATCGCGCCGCTGAAAGGGGAGTCGGCCGGAATTCTGGTCGGCCGCGTCACGCCGAGCAGCACCTGGTCCGGCGGGTCCCGTGTGCCATGAGGCGGCGCCATGTGGCGCCGCTGAGTTGGCCAAAGCTGAACAGTCCAACTAGACCATTCAGAAATCCCGATGGTGCCTCCCCCAGGTAGCGGTTAAGGTGGGCCCCGCCAAGGTGGACCGCACCCAGCCGAGCGGACTCAGTCGAGCGGGCCAGACCCAGCGGGTCAGGCCACCCCCTTTTGGGTATGGGCCCTCTACAGTCCCACCCATCTGGGCTGAACCCGGACCGGGTCTGGTCGACCCGAACCAAGCCAGGTCGGGCCGACCAGGTCAGACCAAACCCCAGCCCATCTGGACCCAGATACGCCTTTTTGGCCATATATTGAGAATCGGGCATCCGTTTGACAATCTATATGTGGTGCCGGAATCCTTGGATTGAGACGGTCCTTTTGATATACTCCACTTGAGTTTTAGAAAAATTTGGAGTATGGCCAGGTTGAATCGAACCCGAATCCAACCGGGCCCTTGGAACAAAAAGGCTAATAACTTATAGACCGGGCATCCATTTGACAAACTATATGTGGTTCCAGAATACTTGGATTGAGACGGTCCTTTTGATATACTCCACTTGAGTTTTAGATAAATTTGGAGTATGTCCAGGTTGAATCGAACCCGAATCCAACCGGGCCCTTGGAACAAAAAGGCTAATAACTTACAGACCGGGCATCCGATTGACGCGTCGTCTGTTGCGTTGGGACCCTTATGACGTGGAGGTATTTTGGGATACATATTCATAAGAATTCGTGGAAGTTAAAGTGTGACCTATGGCTTGAGGAGTGGATCCTCCCGGAATCAAGCGTGCTTAGTGCGGGAACCCTGTGTTTGACTGTACTTGAAGAATCTTCAGATCATGTGTGGGTCATCTTCGGATCCTGTGTGGGTCAATGTAACGCCCCGACCCCAGTTACTCGGCATCGGTGCATTATTGCGTAACACTGGCATGATCACAAAAGATCAAGTCTCGAAAGACCGATTAGTTTAGTAGCCTTGGAAACACTAGATACATTCATAAATGTTACATTACATCATAAAGTGAAAAACTACAATAACAATGTCTCCATATTCCACACTCATATCCTCTTCTGACTATCCCTATAGGTCATTCATAAAATACTTCTTCACATCCTGGAAAATATTAAAACATTGAAAGGAGTGATCTCAGATGCTCAGTAAGGATAACAATATTGCGGAAGCTTTCATAAATAAACATTAACATCTAAGGCAATGTATAACTAAAAAAAAGCCATTTTAAACTTGAACTTCAGCATAATATGGAAAAATAAAATTAAATAATGACATTTACTTATTCACATAGATATTTTACTAGTCAAATAATCACATACAATATCAATAACCACTTTCATAATGATGGAATGCATAATGCCAGACTATCATAACCATGTAGTCAAGGCCTCATGCCAAGACTACAAATAAGATTTTGTCAAGGCCTCGTGCCAAGACACTAGTTTGTCTCATGAGACCTACCGATGCATCGAGGAGCTATAGCGGGCTCCACCCGTCACTTATTAAGTCCAATGCATTCCTCATATGAACAGGTTTAAACATATTATAAACCATAACATAATCGTATCACATAAAACATGCCTAAAATAAACATAACATTTCCACATTTCAATCACAAGATATCAATAAAACACATTGATATAATAAAAACATTATAAAAACCATTTTCAATACCAAAATAAAAGAAAATTAAAACTTGGTATTTATTTTTCATTTAAAAAAAGTTATGGCTTGTAGAGGAAGCCGAAACTCAAATAATGGTCACAGCGGTGGAGAAGTTGTTGTCGCCGCATACGTACGACAAGAAAAACATTCCTTTTTTTCATTTAGTAAAATGCTTCGTATAAAAATATTCCTTTTTAATAAATGTAAAAGTCAAAGGGGTTTATACACCGTATAAAAGAAATTTGTGTATAAAACAAAATATGCCTCAATGAATGGAGATTGAGACGAACTCCTTTAAAAAGATCATTTTTTTAAATAAAATATATCTATTATGTGTATTCACTATAATTACACATAAATAAATTAAAAATAAAAGATAGGACATAATAATATCATGACATAATTTGAAAGTAGGATATTAACCCAAAGAACAGAAATTGGGTTAAGAAGTTCCCTTACCTTGTGTCCGACTTGACTTGACCGTTATTTAACCTCCTGAATAATAAACTAGAGTTAATCTCTACTTTATTAAGAACATTTTTCAAGTTCATTACCCCTTTTATATCACTTATTACAATGTTACGAAAATTATGTAGTCATTTAAGTTAATAACGGTCGTTTTTTCGATCTTTGGTACTTGAGTCAACAATAAACTTATTATAATTACAAGTTGTTCTTGTGGTGAAATATCCATTATATCCAGAATTATATTCATGATTTAGATATAATATATATCATATATATCCAGTATATACATTAATTTATAATATTACATAACATTTAGAGGTAAGAAATGAAATGCACCGTTCATGGAGACGGTAAGTCGTACGTACGCATGAACGCTACTTTCATTTCTATTTCGTATTTAATGGAATGAAATTATAATTATAAAGGTATGATATAATTCCAGTATAATATCATATATAATATCATTTAATCCATCCTTTATACATCCCACATATGGAATTAACGATTCAAATCACTTTGAGGGGGCGGTAGTTCGGACTTCCTAAAATGAAATTATCGCGTTTACCCATAATGGAAATCGTAAAGGTATGCCATAAATAAAAAATAAATAATAATAAGGAAAACTAAAACATAATATATATCATATATAAAAATATTGTCATCATAATGGCCACCATGAGAGGTGTTAAAAGAAGATTGAACAATCATCATTTCGTGAGGCAGAAATTCGCCATCCACAGAAACAGTACGTTTTTTAACCATTAGATGTAGGTGTGTGTAAGTGCATCTTGAATCCTTCTTATAAAAACATCATAGTATATTTAAGATACTGGTTTTGTTACAAAATAAATGAATAAAAAGAGTTTAAGGGGTTGGAGAAGCAAAATAAAACAAAATAACATAAGAGAAGACATTACCTTAAAATCGGGTAACTTTTTTTTGATTTGAGCCAAAGGCTTCCTTGGGAAGAATTCTGACCAAAGTGAGACTTCTATGAGTAAGATAGGGAAGTTGAGAGAGTATTTGGGCAGAGGTTGGACGAGCCAAAAGGCTTTGAAGGTGTGAGTAAGGTGGTAGTGGTGGGGGCCTTTTATAAGAGGAGAGGAGAGGCACTCTTGGAAAGTCATGAAATGTTACTTTATTATATAATGAGTTTCAGATTTTAAAGGTCCCAAACTTATATATTTATAGGATAAGGTGATAAGGGTTCTAAATAGACTCATCCAATAGGTTTTTGACATGTTTAAGTCTTAGATTTTACATTATATTTTTATTTTATTTAAATCATTAATTAATGAGGTAATCGTTTCATCATCATGGTGTCATAAATAATTTAATTTATTTAATGTCTAAAAATTATAAAAAAAATATAATGATTTAGGAAATATATTTATCTTTCTAATGAATATTTATAGTCAAACATATGACTTGTATAACCCCATTTAAAAATTGTTTTAGTAAAACAACTCATGTTTGTGACATTTTTATTTTAACATTAAATAAAAAGTTGTTAATGTCATTTTCCTACAAAAGTGGCTCTATGGGATCCCCAAGTTGACTCATGGATTGTATTGGTCGGCCATGACTCATCCAATAGGTTTAGGACAAGTGTAAAGGTATTTTTATATTTTTATAATATCATTTTTACCTTAAATTTCACTAATTACCTTTAATCGCGATTAATTAAACTTGAAAGTTACTATTCACAAAAAAAATATTTTAATCCCATTGAACCACATTTTACTTCCTAATGACAACCATGTATGTCGGATTTTTGAAAATCAAATCACAGAAGTGGTAATTTTTTATTTAAACAAAAAATCAATTTTTTAACTACCACTTAGTGGTTTCACTATTCATCAAAAATTGAAGTTTTTCCGAACAATGCCAAAATTTCACCCTAAGCTATAATTGATATTCCGAATTCAAAAATGATGTCTATTTTACAAAATTCCAAACATATAAGTTGAATTAATTAATTTTATAATTAATTCCCGTTGTCACAACAAATAGCGTGTTTTAAGAAACATTATATATCAAAAGATTGACAATTGTTTATGTCCAATTTCAAAGTGAAATTAATTATAATGACCCCCATTGGATAAAATGGTAAAAATATATTCTAATTGTGATTTAAAACCACTCAATAGTATAATTTATTACTATAAATTGTTTTGATTAAAAAAGTTGTTTTTAAGTATTTTTCACTATTCATAAAAAATTGGAAGTTCTCAGAAAAATACCAAAAATTCAACATAGGATAATTTCGATATTCCGAATCCAAAAATGAAGTCCATTTTGAAATATAAAATATATATAATTTCAAAAAGTGGGTATTATTATTGATAATGGCTATTTTGATTGGTCGTGGTGTGTTAGAATCTCGAACTTGCGTACAATGCAATCTATTGCATTATTGATTGAGAAGCGTATCGTGGAAGCTTGAGGTGTTACATTCTCCCATCCTTCAATAAATTGCGTCCTCGCAATTTGAAAAAAAAATGAATATAAAAGGTTGAAAATAGAAAATACCTTTGTGGAAAACCCACATCGGAAATAAGGTTAATAAAAATATAACTTTAAAAGAAAGAAAGAGAAGTAAAAAGGTCACCCGAGATAGCCCATACTAGGATTATATGAAAATGTGTATATGGAGGAAAAAAACAATCAAGGTCGGATGGAGAGTTATTGAAAACAGGATTAGGAGAAAGTTAACCATAAGAAAATCACAAACTTGTGATTGGTTAAACGGTCATTGAATCCCTATTTGGAAAAGTTAACTGGCAACGTTTTTGTTTTAAGTTACCTTTTATAAAGTTGAGGGATTTATTTAGGAGATTTACTAATAACGTAAGGGAATATACATACTTGTCATGTAAACTTTCATTCTTTAATAAATTTTTACCACAAACCCATCTTTCACTCTAAAAGGTAATAGAACTCAAAAATATTCTATTTATCATAATTGTATAAGGTTCCAAATATTAACCCATACCACTTAGATTAGGAAAACTCCTTTTTAATAACTAGGGACTTCATGTAGGCTAGTGGTAGGTAATAAAGGGTTGTCGCACTATAGTTGTGGGTTCGATTCCTGCAGCTTTGTTCAACGCGATGGATTATCCCCCAACCTGAAGGTTGTCCTTTTCCTAAAACTATAGTATTCCAAAAATAATCTTTATAAATGTTTTAACCTTAAACAATACTATCCAAAGTTCAACGTAATCATTTCCAACCTTTATAGTTATCCAAAATACCTCCGTCCAGACTTTCTCTAAAATGTCTCTAAATTCCAAAATCAATTGTAACATCAGATTCCCTAAACAGAGTAAATTTTCTCTTATTGTCATATACTAAAAATATGATTACCTTCAACATATTAAAACATTAATGAAAAAAACAAGTACTACAGTACAATCCTTATATATATCACATTATTCTTATAACCCGAATATAATCCTTGAGTCCAAAAGCACCAATACATTAATTATTTCACTTCAACTATAGTAACAACATATGATTGTCCTTGATCCCTTGGCCTTTTCTGAGGTAAGTTTCCCTGATTCTTAGGACATTCATTTGCATAATGCGCCATTTCCCTACAATTGTAGCATTCAACATTGATAGCCTCTTTCTTTCCCTTGCAATCACGATCTTGGTGACCTTTTTCTCCACATTTATAACAAACTCCCATTCCTTTTAGGCAAGAACTAGGGTGATTCTTCCCACAATTATCACATAATGGAAAATCCTTCTTTCCCTTTTTCCTTTTATCTGTCTCTTGTTCCACCGTTCTCTTCTTCTCTTACTTTACTTTGTTGTCATAAGACTTATAGAATTCCTTTTCTATCTTGATAGCACACAAGACTATATCTTCGTATGTTGAGAAATATTGTGATACTAAAGCTCGATGGAGAAATGGTTTTAACCCATCAAAGAAATGGTCAATATTACTTCTTGGGTTACGTATATAATCTTCAGCATGCCTCGCTAACCTTGTAAAGTTAGCCTCATACTTTGCGATATTCTCTTCCTCCTTCTGCCTCAGACTCAAAAATTGTCTTTCCATATTTACTCGATGGTCATGTGGAAAGTATTTTTCTAAGAAAATTTCCTTAAACTCCCTCCATTCCATACTTGATACTTCTTCATCTTCCTTTGTGTTTTGAATCAGCGACCACCATTGATCGGCATCTCCAGTGAGGCGGTAGACTACCATGACAACCTTCTCCCTTTCACTACTCCCCAAGGCGTGGAATATTTTCTCTAAGGAGTTTATCAATTGCTCAGATACTAGTGGATTTGTACCCCCATTAAATGTTGGCGGTTGTTGCCACATGAAGCGGTCTAACATTGATCCTCCACGTTGCGGATCAGGGTGCTCCATACGAGTAAGGTTATTATTCATAAACTGAGTGAGTTTTCCTAGAATGGTAATAAGTTGATCAACACCAGTTGTATCTCCAGCTCCACAATAATTATCTTGAGCAGGAGGGAAATCCCTACACGGAGTGCGTGCATTGATACGGTTTCCATTCCTCCCACTAGGCGTCATTTCTAAACATTGGCATAAACTAGATTAGTTTATGAATTAAACTACATAATTACATACTTGTAAAACACTTAACATAAATTGAACTATTTATGGATATAATCCATAATCATAAAAAAAAATTCATTGAGGAAGTATGTACTCATAAGCCCTTCATAATGGTTTGTAAAGAAAATGAGAATTATCCTAAGCATATCCTCTAGGAGTGTCGTAACCAAGAGTACAGCAAGGCCCATTGTCGTGCACCAGTTCCCATTCGAGTCTATCTCAAAGCGGTGTTTTCGGGTTTTACCCCTAGGTACATTTGTGCCCGAGCCGCCTTTACCTGCTCGTATCTAGACAGGGATGTATTGCTCGGAAAACTCACAAAATCTCTATAATACCAAAATTCTAGGAAGTTCTTCTATACTAATCCTCAAAGTCTATCTTTGGGCTATGTTCTCTAATCAGACTTTATCTAAATCTAGCTTCCAAGGTTAGTACTAAACTGCCTCTGATACCAATTGTAACACCCCGAACCCAGTTACCCGGAGTCGGTGCATTATTGTGTAACACTGGCATGATCACAAAAGATCAAGTCTCGAAAGACCGATTAGTTTAGTAGCCTTGGAAACACTAGATACATTCATAAATGTTAAATTACATCATAAAGTGAAAAACTACAATAACAATGTCTCCATAGTCCACACTCATATCCTCTTCTGACTATCCCTGTAGGTCGTTCATAAAATACTTCTTCACATCCTGGAAAATATTAAAACATTGAAAGGGGTGAGCTCAGATGCTCAGTAAGGATAACAATATTGCGGAAGCTTTCATAAATAAACATTAACATCTAAGGCAATGTATAACTAAAACAAAAGCCATTTTCAACTTTAACTTCAGCATAATATGGAAAAAATAAAATTAAATAATGCCATTTACTTATTCACATGGATATTCTACTAGTCAAATAATCACATGCAATATCAATAACCACTTTCATAATGATGGAATGCATAATGCCAGACTATCATAACCACGTAGTCAAGGCCCCGTGCCAAGACTACAAATAAGATTCTTTCAAGGCCTCGTTCCAAGACACTAGTTTGTCTCATGAGACCTACTGATGAATCGAGGAGCTATAGCGGGCTCCACCCGTCACTTATTAAGTCCAATTCATTCCTCATATGAACAGGTTTAAATATATTATACACCATAACATAATCGTATCACATAAAACATGCATAAAATAAACATAACATTTCCACATATCAATCACAAGATATCAATACAACACATTGATATAATAAAAACATTATCAAAACCATTTTCAATACCAAAATAAAAGAAAATTAAAACTTGGTATTTATTTTTCATTTAAAAAAAGTTATGGCTTGTAGAGGAATCGGAAACTCAAATAATGGTCACAACGGCGGAGAAGTCGTTGTCGCCGCATACGTACGACAAGAAAAACATTACTTTTTGTCATTTAGTAAAATGCTTCGTATAAAAATATTCCTTTTGAATAAATGTAAAAGTCAAAGGGGTTTATACACCGTATAAAAGAAATTTGTGTATAAAACAAAATATGCCTCAATGAATGGAGATTGAGACGAACTCCCTTAAAAAGATCATTTTTTTAAATAAAATAGATCTATTATGTGTATTCACTATAAGTACACATAAAGAAAGTAAAAATACAAGATAGGAAATAATAATATCATGACATAATTTGAAAGTAGGATATTAACCCAAAGAACAGAAATTGGGTTAAGAAGTTCTCTTACCTTGTGTCCAACTTGACTCAACCGTTCTTTAACCTCCTGAATAATAAACTAGAGTTAATATCTACTTTATTAAGAACCTTTTTCAAGTTCATTACCCCTTTTATATCACTTATTACAATGTTATGAAAATTATGTAGTCATTTAAGTTAATAACGGTCGTTTTGTCGGTCTTTGGTACTTGAGTTAACAATAAACTTCTTATAATTACAAGTTGTTCTTGTGGTGAAATATCCATTATATCCAGAATTATATTCATGATTTAGATATCATATATATCATATATATCTAGTATATATATTAATTTATAATATTACATAACATTTAGAGGTAAGAAATGAAATGCACCGTTCATGGAGACGGTAAGCCGTACGTACGCATGAACACTACTTTCATTTCTATTTCTTATTTAATGGAATGAAATTATAATTATAAAGGTATGATATAATTCCAGTATAATATCATATATAATATCATTTACTCCATCCTTTATACATCCCACATATGGAATTAACGATTCAAATCACTTTGAGGGGCGGTAGTCCGCACTTCCTAAAATGAAATTATCGCGTTTACCCATAATGGAAATCGTAAAGATATGCCATAAATGAAAAATAAATAATCATAAGGAAAACTAAAACATAATATATATCATATATAAAAATAGTGTCATCATAATGGCCACCATTAGAGGTTTTAAAAGAAGATTGAACAATCATCATTTCGTGGGGCAGAAATTCTCCATCCACAGAAACAGTATGTTCTTTAACCATTAGATGTAGGTGTGTGTAAGTGTATCTCGAATCCTTCTTATAAAAACATCCTAGTATTTTTAAGATACTGGTTTTTTTACAAAATAAAGTAATAAAAAGAGTTTAAGGGGTTGGAGAAGCAAAATAAAACAAAATAACATAAGAGAAGACATTACCTTAAAATCGGGTAACTCTTTTTTTGATTTGAGCCAAAGGCTTCCTTGGGAAGAATTATGCCCAGAGTGAGGCTTCTAGGAGTAAGAGAGGGAAGTTGAGAGAGTATTTGGGCAGA
Organism: Viscum album; assembly: GCA_963277665.1. Classification (NCBI taxonomy): domain Eukaryota; kingdom Viridiplantae; phylum Streptophyta; class Magnoliopsida; order Santalales; family Viscaceae; genus Viscum; species Viscum album. The sequence continues at coordinate 1,232,642,791 of OY728120.1, forward strand.
GGTTGGCCGAGCCAAAAGTCTTTGAAGGTGTGAGTAAGGTGGTAGTGGTGGGGGCCTTTTATAAGAGGAGAGGAGGGGCACTCTTGGAAAGTCATGAAATGTTACTTTATTATATAATGAGTTTCGGATTTTAAAGGTCCCAAACTTATATATTTCAAGGATAAGGTGATAAGGGTTCGAAATACACTCATTAAATAGGTTTTTTAGAAGTGTAATTCTTAGATTTTACATTATCTTTTTATTTTATTTAAATCGTTAATTAATGAGGTAATCATTGCATCATCATGGTGTCATAAATAATTTAATTTATTTAATGTCTAAAAATTATAAAACAAATATCATGATGTAGGAAATCTTTTTAGATTTCTAATTAATATTTATAGTCAAACATATGACTTGTATAACCCCATTGAAAAATTGTTTTAGTAAAACAACTCATGTTTGTGACATTTTTATTTTAACATTAAATAAAAAGTTTTTAATGTCATTTTCCTACAAAAGTGGCTCCATGGGGTCCCCAAGTTGACCCATGGATTTTCTTGTTCGGACATGTCTCATCCAATAGGGGTAGGAAAAGTGTAAAGGTATTTTCATATTTTTATAATATCATTTTTACCTTAAATTTCACTAATTACCTTTAATCGTGATTAATTAAACTTAAAAGTTACTATTCACCAAAAAAAATTATTTTAATCCCATTGAACCACATTTTACTTCCTAATGACAACCATGTATGTCGGATTTTTGAAAATCAAATCATAGAAGTGGTGATGTTTGATTTAAACAAAAAATCAATTTTTTAACTACCACTTAGTGGTTTCACTATTCATCAAAAATTGAAGTTTTTCAGAACAATGCCAAAATTTCACCCTAAGCTATAATTGATATTCCAAATTAAAAAATGATGTATATTTTACAAAATTCCAAACATATAATTTTCATTAATTAATTTTATAATTAATTCCCGATGTCACAACAAATAATGTGTTTTAAGAAACAATATATATCAAAAGATTGACAATTGTTTATGTCCAATTTCAAAGTTAAATTAATTCTAATGACCACCATTGGATAAAATGGTAAAAATATATTCTAATTATCCTTTAAAAACACTCAATATTATAATTTATCACTATAAATTATTTTGATTAAAAAAGTTGTTTTTAAGTATTTTTCACTATTCATAAAAAATTGGAAGTTCTCAGAAAAATACCAAAAATTCAACATAGGCTAATTTCGATATTCCGGATCCAAAAATGAAGTCCATTTTGAAATATAAAATATATATAATTTCAAAAAGTGGGTGTTACTATTCATAATGGCTATTTTGATTGGTCGTGGTGTGTTAGAATCTCGAACTTGCGTACAATGCAAGATATTGCATTATTGATTGAGAAGCGCATCGTGGAAGCTTGCGGTGTTACAGTCAGCATCTACCGATCTTGTGTGGGTCATTTACAGATCCTGTGTGGGTCATCTTCAGATCCTGTGTGGGTCATCTTCAGATCCTCTGTGGGTCATCTTCAGATCCTATATGGGTCATCTTCGATCCTATGTGGGTCAACAGCAGAGCTTCTCGAAAAATTAAGATGATTTAGAAATACATCAAATCATCTATACTTCCGTACTTAAGTTATACTTAGTTTGAGTTGAGTCTTTACCTTTGTGGTACACTTCCGTGTGGTGATACCTTCGTGGTATTCTTCTGTGTGGCGTTACCTTTGTGGTACTTACCTTCGTGGTGTTACCTTTGTGGTGTTACCTTCGTTGTATTCTCTCCTTCGTGGAACAGTTGTGATTTTGGCTAAAGAGTTGGTCCTTGTGTTTCCTCATGAATGATATGGGTATACTTGATAACTTAGGTATATGTATGGGCATATACCTAAGTAGGGTTGACTGTTGTTTTCATGATCTGTGATTATAGTATTGCTTTTTGGTTTATCCTTTGTTGATTCTAAGAGACCTTTAAGGGTCTCGAGGTCCCTACTGAGTATTGTTATATTCACCCCTGCACGGGCTACGCCTGCACCTTGTTGTGTCTTTTGCAGACGACGGACAGCATTGATCGAGGCTCAGAGTGCCAGGTCTAAAGGTTGCTCGGAGGTGCACCATTAGACGAGACGTACTGTAGAGACGACCGTTTGAGAGTTGTACCTACCCTTCAGGTAGGATCCTTGGCAGGTGTTCACAGGAGTTGTTTTCAGTTTTACTTGTACATTCCAGTTAGGCTTGTATTCTGGCCCCTTTACTTACTATAATCACCCTATTTACTATATAGTTTACTTGGTTCTTGCATCTTTTTGTGTGCTTGGATTGTGTGAGTTTGTAGGTTACAAGGCAATTTCTTCCCAGTTTTAGGGATATGCCTTTTTGGTGCTAGTCACCAGCCCATGGCCTTTGGAAAGTGGGCTTGGGGTAGTCACGGCATGGGCCCCGAGGGACGGAACCTGACAAATTGGTATCAGAGGAGTCGGTTCTACCGGATAACTTGGACTCTAATCTTTTGATTCTGTAATTGTGTTAAGTGTAATGAGTGTGGTTTTTAGTTTGGGGAATCTAGTGTTGGTGTGGTGGCCAACGTATCCATACATCAAGACCCTGACTTCTGATTTCCGACTCAGTGCAAGAAAACACTGATGGCGTGTGTGTTTTTGAAAAGTTTTCTTTGTGATCTCTTGAGTCAGCTCATCATGTATAACTTTTTGACTGTGGCGCACCTGTTTCTTTTCAAGATGCCTCCACGCAGACAGTCATCCAGGGTTCCAGGTAGAGTATGCGATGACAGCCCACTGAGCAACGAGGCTTCTGTGCAGGGCCCCCTTTCAGTAGTTGTACCATTGGGTGGTGTATCAGCAGCACCACTACCGGTCAGTTAGCCGATACCACCAGCCCCAGCAGCAGAGGGTGCACGCCGATTGAGTGCATTGCATGAGTTCCATCACCAGATGCCACCGAGGTTCTGGGGCGAGATGGATCCCTAGGCGACTGAGGACTGGCTGGAGGCCGTAGTTAGATTTTTCTGACTGGTAGGGACACCAGCTGATCTTATGGTCATCTTTACAGTCAGTCTTCTTCGGGAAGCAGTGGGGAGATGGTGGGGCTTGATGCTCTAGGTTCATGATGAGGTGACTCTCCTTTGGGCAGACTTTGAGAGCCTATTCAGGTCAGAGTTCGTCCCAGCAACTTTACGCGCAGTGTGTATACAAGAGCTTCTCCACTTACAGCAGGGCAGCATGTTTGTGGCTCAGTATTCCACGAGGTTTAATGACCTCTCATGCTACTCCACTAACATGGCGCGGGACCCTTTATTCGGGGCCTGGACCTTTGAGCAAGGGCTCGGACAGGAGATCAGGGCTTTGATGGTATCTCTCAGCATCCCGACGCAGGCTGGGGTGTTAGAGCGAGCACACTTGGTGGAGATTTTCCTTACTAAGCATTCACCGGCAGTGAGACCCACCACCAAACGTCACGTAGAAGAGTCATCTGCAGCTGGCAGAAAACAGATGAAGCAGAGGTCCAAGAGGACCAGACCTACATGTGGATAACCACAGGATACAGGATTCATTGTACAGGGCTCTCGAGACAGAGCAGGACAGGTGAGGAGCAGGCAGTGTTACTCGTGTGGCGGGCAGGGTCACATGGCTCGCGATTTCCCGACTCGCTATACGGATGACCAGTAGATGGTTAAAGGACCTCCTGGGAAGAGGCAAATATTCGATCAAGGAGTTCCGCAGGTAGTAGGCAGACGTGGCAGAGGAGATGGTCGTGCAGCAGGCGATGGGCGGTGATTCGAGGTTCTATCGCCACCGCCTCCAGGTGGTCCACCCCGACCACAGGCGGCAGGTGGACATTAATGGGATCAGCTTTAGGAAGCTAAGGCCTACGACCACGGCGCTCCGAAGATGATTCGAGGTATGATATGTGTCTACTCCACCTTAGCTGCAATACTTATAGACACAAGTGTCAGTCACTCTTTTATTACCACAGCCCTCGTTCAGAGCTTGGAGATTCCGGTGGAGTCGTTGGCTTAATCCTTACGGATAGAGACTCCTATGGGAGAGGATTCGATGATTACACACTGGTTCTGGCAGTGTGATATTACTCTAGGAGATGAGAGCTTCGGATGGGATCTTCTAGTAGCGGTGTCGAGGCCTTATGACGTCATCTTGGGTATGGATTGGTTATCTACAGTCCATGCTCAGATCGACTGTATTAGGTGCAAAGTGTGGTGTGTCCGTGAGGATGGGACCAGGTTTTCCTTTATCGGCAAGAAGGGAACCTTTTTAGCATAGGATGGAATTACTCGGAGGAGGGTGCAGCCGATAACACATCAGTTGGCTAGCCTTACCCTCAGGGTCGTTGATGTTGAGAGCCCGAGCTATCCTGTTGTGGTGGACCAGTATGCTGATATTTTCCTTGATGGTGTTCTGGGTCTACCTCCTCACAAATAGGAGGAATTTTATATCGACTTATACCACAGGATGGCACCGATATCTACACCAATATATCAGATGGCTCCTACAGAGATTTGAGAGCTGCGAGTACAGCTGGAGGACTTACAGAGTAAGGGGTTCATTAGGCCCAGTGTTTCTCCTTGGGCAGCCCTGATTTTGTTCTCCAAGAAGGCAGATGGGAGTTTGAGACTCTGTGTGGACTATCGGCGCCTGAACTAGGTGACTGTGAAGAACAAGTACCCACTACCGAGGATTGACGATCTTTTTGATCAGTTTAAGGGAGCATGATGGTTTTCGAAGATAGACCACGGATCAGGCTATCATCATCTCAGGGTACGAGACGAGGATGTGCAGAAGACGGCCTTCAGATGTTGGTATGGCCACTATGAGTTCTTGGTTATGCCATTCGGCGTGACCAACACCCCAGAAGTGTTCATGGTACCATGAATAAAATCTTCCATCCATACCTCAATCACTTTGTGGTAGTCTTCATCGACGACATCCTAGTTTACTCAGCTATAGAGGAGGATCATGTCTATCATCTGCAGATAGTTTTGGACACACTCTGAGAGAACCAGTTATATGGTAAGCTCTCAAAGTTCCAGTTCTGGATCAGAGAGGTTCATTTCCTAGGACACATCATATCAGAGGCTGGAGTTGTGGTGGATCCAGCGAAGATTGAGGTTGTGCTTGCTTGGGAGCCACCCAGGAGTGTGATGGAGGTGCGGATTTTCCTGGGTCTGGCCGGTTACTACCGGAGGTTTGTGCCTAACTTTTCCAGAGTTGTGGAACCCTCATCAGCATTGACGAAGAAGGGGTAACCCTTCTTATGGTCGGAGAGACGCCAGTAGAGTTTCCAGGAGCTGAGGTAGAGACTCACGAGTTCCCCATCTTGAGGCTACTAAAGGAGGGCGTTGGGTACGTAGTCTACTGCAATGCATCGGAAACCGAGCTTGGATGTGTCCTGATGAAGGAGCGAGCAGTGATTGCTTATGGTTCTCAACAGCTGAGACAACATGAGAAAAACTATGCTACCCATGACCTGTAGTTAGCATTATTGGTCTTCGCCTTAAATATGTGGCGACATTACTTAATGGGTGAACGTTTTATAGTTTACTCTGATCACAAGAGTCTCAAGTATATATTCTCTCAGAAGGACCTGAACCTGAGACATTGTCTTTGGCTTGAGTTCTTCTAGGACTATGACTTTGAGATTGTCTATACTCCTGGGAAGGGAAACGTAGTAGCAGATGCACTCAGCAGGAGATCTAGTATACAGTTACTGATGAGGTGATGGAGCAGTTAGCCGCTTTACGGATATCCTATGTAGATCAAGATGGAGCATCTTATCTTCAGTCTCTAACAGTCACCCCCCCCCCCAACTCCTTCAGCGATTCAGGGAGGCGCATCTTGGGGACATCGACTGCGAAGCTCGACGTGCTCAGATATCCACAGGACAGGCATCTGATGGATTTTCTGAAGGTGGGTAGCATGTCATCCTCTTCAGAGAACGTACTATGGTACCGGTGGTGCTACGGGACAAAGTGTTAAGGAAGTTTCATATGTCCCCTCTAGCGGTACATCCAGGAGTGGAGAAGATGTACCAGGACCTTCGGCGTCAGCACTGGTGGCCGATAATGAAGAAAGAAGTGGTAGAGTTTGTCTCATGGTGCCTCACTTGTCAGCAAGTGAAGGTAGAGCATCAGGTTCCAATGGGTTTATCTCAGCCACTTGAGGTGCCAGAGTGGAAGTGGGATGGAATTTCTATGGATTTCATGACAGGACTTCCACGTACATCCAAGGGACGTGATTCTATTTAGGTGATCGTTGACCGACTCACTAAGTCGGCCCACTTCCTAGCCATTAGGGAGCAGAGTTCTGTGGAGATATTGTGACGCCTCTACGTACAAGATATTGTACGGCTTCATGGAGTGCCCTCGACGATTGTCTCTGATCGTGATGCACGTTTTACTTCCCAGTTATAGAAGGGGTTTCAGGAGGCGTTCTGGATTCAGCTTCAATTGAGCACTGCCTTTCATCCTCAGAAGGATGGTCAGATAAAGCAGACTATTCAGACCCTCAAGGACATGTTGTGTGATTGCTTCCTTGATTGTGTCCGCAGCTGGGAGGATCACTTTCCCTTAGTGGAGTTTGTGTACAACAACAGTTATCAATCCACCATCGGTATGGCACCATTTGAGGCATTTTATGGTTGACCTTACAGATCACCTCTGTGCTGGACTGACCTAGGGGAGTCATCACTCATGGGACCAGAGATGATATGGGATACCATGGAGAAGGTGAAAATCATCCAGGAGAGGATAAAGACTAAACAGAGCAGACATAATTCTTATGCTGATAGGAGACAGAGACCTCTGGAGTTTGAGAATAGTGACCATGTATTTCTACAGGTCTCACCTCAACGAGGTTTGCGGAGATTTGGCTGGGGCGGCAAGTTATCTACGAGGTTCATAGGACCCTTTCAGGTCCTCGGTAGAGTTGGCAAGGTGGCATACTTCCAATCTCTTCCCCCTCAGTTGCACCAGGTGCACGATGTTTTCTACGTATCCCAGCTGAGGAGATACGTACATGATCCTTCGTACATCATTGACTGGGGCAAGTTGGACATCGACGATGGGGTGACATTTTCAGATGTTCCAGTAGAGATTGAGGATCGATAGGAGAGAGTCCTTTGTGGGTGATCAATACCTCTGGTGCGCGTTCTTTGACAGCATAGGAACCTCCAGGAGAGAACATGGGGGCAGGAGGCTCAGAATCATGCTCAGTACCCCCACTTGTTTCCCTAGTTTGTGTTGTAGCTTTCAGGGACACAAAGCCCTAAGGTGGGGAGAATGTAAAGACCCAGATTTTTTTATGTAATTTTTTAATTATATGGAAATATTATGAGTCTGTGAAAATTGACGGCACGTGATTCCGAGGCCCGGAGTGCCCGGAATGAATTTCTGAACTTTCTTTAAGTTACGTTCAGTTAACATGCGAGTGTGAATTTGTAGGTTTTAAACCGGTGCTCAGAATTGAAATCTGAGGATACCATTGAACTCATAGTGCCGATATTCTCTTAAAGAGAACTTCACTTCAACCATAGTAGGTCAATGGTGTAAGTTGAATTTTTGGGTTTTGCGGAAGAATAAAATAAAACAATTGTTTTATTTTTATTCAATACCTCTCCACCACTTTTTGAATCTTGGTGGGGGGGACCACCCGACCTTGAACACCACTTTTAATGTGATGTAACTCTTGGAACCCCCCCCCCCCAATTAATGAGCCAACTTTAATTGATCAATTAATTAACTTAAACTTAATTATGTTGGTTCCCCCCTTTACTCTTCCTCTTGGGTTGGAAAACCTTCTTGGTGGAGAAAAAATTTGCTAGAGAACTTTTGAAGGAAGAACACCCTCCAATGAAGAATGTCCTCTGAATGAGGAAAGGGGAACCAACGTTCGAGAAACAGCGACGCATCATCTTTTTCCTCACGCCACCTCCAACGAACAAACGAGGTAGGGTGGCTCTTGATTGTTCTTCGTTACTTTATTTTACGTTGACTCAATCTTCTTGAGACACTTGTTATCAAACTAACGCGGAGGGTGTGGGCCAAACAAACACGGCTCGATCCCTCCACTACCTCGTGGATTGATGTGTTCTTCGCGGGCGGATCGTCGGGTTGAGCGGAACCCGACCACGTCGGGATAAATGCAAAGGCGACATCCCGAGATGAACTTTGATCTCTTCGGATTTAAGAATGGGATACCAGAGCTCACCCAGTGAGCTGCGGAAGTTTTTCGGCAACCGATGCCCGTAGGGTAGAGGCGGCGGTCGACACACTGGTCGGCCGTAATGGTGGCGGTGGCGCAACTACACCGCCGAAGGAGGTCACGGCCCGTCCGTCGCGGTGGAGGAGGGTGGCGGTCGGCACGTCAGTCAGCTGCGTGGAAGCAGGGTGGCGTGCGTGCACGCTGCTAGTAGAGAAGGAGGTCGTGGTTGTCAAGCCGCAGCGACGCACGAGGGCGGTCGGCGCTCGGTCGGCCGTGGGAGGAGCAGCGGCGCCGTCATGCCACTAGAAGGGGAGTCGGCCAGAATTCCGACCAGGTGTGTCACGTTGAGCAGGACCCGCTCTGGTGGGTCCCACATGCCAGCAGGCATCACCACGTGGCACCGGCGGTTTGGCCAAAGCCGAATGGTCCAACTGGACCATTCGGAAATCCCGGGGGCCGCCTCCCCCGAGTGGCGGCTAGGGTGGGCCCCGCCACGGTGGACCTCACCCAGTCGAGCGGGATGCGCCTCGAGGACCGGGCCCGTTGCGGCCCAGCCCATCCAGGCCAGACATAAACCGGGTTGAGTCACCCCAAACTGGGTCGGGCCGGGTCGGACCAGACCCCGACCCATCTGAACCCAGATACTCTTTTTTGGCCATATCTTGAGAATCGGGTATCCGTTTGACAAACCGTCTACGGCGTAGGAATCCTTAAATTGAGATGGTCCTTTTGATATACTTCACTTGAATTTTGGATAAAGTTGGAGTCCATTCGGGTTGGATCAAATCTGAATCCAACCGAGCCCTCGGAACAAAAAGGCTAATAACTTACCGACCGGGCGTCCAATTGACGCGTCGTCTATTGCATTGGGACCATTATGACGTGGTGGTCCTTTGGGATACTTATTAATGGGACTTCATGGAATTTTAAGTGTGATTGATGGCTTGAGGAGCGAATCCTCCCGGAATCAAGCGTGCTTAGTGCAGGAACCCTGTAGCTGACTGTACTTGAAGAATCTTCAGATCTTGTGTGGGTCATCTTCGGATCCTGTGTGTGTCATCATATAATGATCCAGTGTGGGTCGTCTATAGATCTTGTGTGGTTCATCTACATATCTTGTGTGGGTTATCTTCAGATCCTGTGCGGGTCATATTCAGATCCTATGTGGGTCATCTTCGATCCTGTGTGGGTTAACATCAGAGCTTCTCGATGAAGTTAGATGATCTAGAAATACAGCTAATCATTTATACTTTTGTACTTAATTTATACCTAGTGTGAGCTGATTCTTTACCTTTGTGGTACAATTCTGTGTGGTGATACCTTCGTGGTATTCTTCTGTGTGGCATTACCTTTGTGGTACTTACTTTCGTGGTGTTACCTTCGTGGTATTCTCTCCTTTGTGGAACGGTTGTGCTTTTGGATAAAGAGTTTGGCCTTGTGTTTTCTCATGAACGAGATGGGTATACTTGATAACTTAGTTATATGTATGGGCATATACCTAAGTAGGGTGTACTGTTGTTTTTGTTCTCTTTGATTATAGTATTGCTTTGTGGTTTATCCTTTGTGGATTTTGAGAGACCTTCGGGGGACTCGGGGTCCCTACTGAGTATTGTTATACTCACCCCTGCACGGGCTATGCCCACACCTTGTTGTGTCTTGTGCAGACGACGGAAAACATTGATCGAGGATGAGGGTTCCAGGTCTGGAGGCTGCTTGGAGGCGGACCATTAGACGAGACATACCGCAGAGAAGACCGTTCGAGAGTTGTACCTACCCTTCAGGTAGGATCCTTGGTAGGTGTTCACATGATCTGTTTTCAGTTTTACTTGTACTTTCCAGTTGGGTTTGTATTCGGGCCCCTTTACTTATTGTACTCACCCTATTTACTATATAGTTTACTTGGTGCTTGCATCTTGTTGTGTGCTTGGATTGTGTGAGTTTTCAGGTTAAAAGGCAATGTCTTCCCGGTTTTAGGGATATGCCTTTCCGGTGCTAGTCACCACCCCCTAGCCTATGGAAGGTGGGCTTGGGGTAGTCATGGCATGGGCCTCGGGGGACGAGTCATGACAAAACTTATGTTTAAAGGTCACTTAGCACTTAGTAGTTCATTATGTTGTGTTTTCATGTGATTTTATTACATATTTATAAGAAGGGGATTTCCATTGAAAAACATTGGGTCGTTACACACCTACCACTGGTGGAGTTTGCTTACAATAATAGCTACCACTCCACAATTGGTATGGCACTGTTCGAGGATTTATATGGGAGACCATGTCGGTCACCGCTTTGTTGGACCGACCCCGGAGAGTTAGCACTCATGGGTCCATAGTTGGTGTGAGCTAGAATCGAAAAGGTGTAGATCATCCAAGAGCAGATGAAGACTGCACAGAGCTGGCAGAAGCGTTCTATTGATAGGCAATGGAGACCTTTGGAGTTCGAGGAGGGAGACTATGTATTCCTTCAGGTCTCACCTCGACAAGGGTTACAAAGATTTGGCAGGGGCAGCAAGCTATCTCTGAGGTTCATCGGACCTTTCCAGATATTGTACAGAGTTGACGAGGCAGCGTACCACCTAGCTCTACTTCCACAGTTGCACCGGGTGCATGATGTCTTCCACGTGTTGCAGCTGAGGAGGTACGTGCATGACCCATCGCACGTCATCGACTGGGGTGAGCTGTATATCAAGGATGGAGCGACCTTCGCTGAGTAGCCGGTGGAGATCTAGGGTCAGTAGGAGAGGATACTTTGTGGGAAATTTATTCCCTTGGTGCGCGTCTGGTGGAAGCACGGGAATCTTCAGGAGAGCATGTGGGAGAGGGGGCTTAGATTCGTGCCCAATACCCACATATTTTTCAGTAGCCCTTGTTTTGGATTTTCAAAAATGCAAAGCCCCAAGGTGGGGATAATTTAATGTCTTAGATTTTCCGTGTATCATTTTGAAATATTATATTGAATTATTATGGGACCAAGCATAGAGACGACACATCATTCCGAGGCTCAGTGAGCCCGGAATGGTAGTTTGAACTTTTTTTAAGTTAAGTGAGTTGGCGGATGTGCACGGTTGTGGCAGTTTCTAAACGGATGTCCAGATTAAAAATATGAGGGCATCATTGCATCCAAGACGAAAAATTTACCTAAGAACAGGCCTAACCTCGACCGGAACGGATTGAGGGAAAAAGTTAATTTTTGGACGTTTTTAGTTAAATAAAATAAAATAAAGAAAAGTTTATTTTATTTTATTTGGAAACATTCGATGCAGCACAACGACGGGGCAGCTGCTTCAAAAATTAATGTCACGCCATAATGACTCAGAAACAGCAACGCTGACTCATTAATGTCGCAACGTGATGGAACGCTGAAACGCATTCCCTCCTTTTAATGGGTTAATCCAATGTTAGACGTGGGGAGAAATTGAGAGAAATTCTTGGAGCTTTGGAGAGTCCTCTCAGAGATGAATGACATCAATCAAAAGTGTGAATCATTGTGCCAATGGAGTTGGAGGATCTTGACAATGACGATAGTAGATTTCCTTCATCAGTGATTGATCCATTCTCGAGGTAGGGGTTGTGTTATAGATTGTTTCTTCCCCGTTCTTTAATTAAACAATGAACGCAGATCAACCCACGCATCGTCATTCTAGTGGGAGGGATTTTTCTTTATCAGGTTTATTCCTGGGATTTCTTTTTTCATGTTTAATGTTTTAATTTTCTCTGTTCAAACTTTCTAACAAGAGTGGATTAACGTTGTAGTGAACGATGATGGAGGTTCATTCCTCCTTTTTTGTTTTTTTCTTCCTCCCTCTTCCCCATGTTCTTCGCGTTCTTCATAGGGATATGAACGAGGAATCATTGTGCGCTCGTTTCTTGGTGTAACAATCCCAAATGGAGATCTGGAATCATGATGACCCATCAGAGGTGCGACGGTGATAGCGGTGGATGAATCGACATGGTTCGGGAGTTCTCATTCTTCGAGCATTCTTTGTGCGGGTAAATCGGTGCGTGTTTTTAGGGTCGATCGGAGGACCAAAACCCACGAAAATGGCCTTGCGGTGTTGGTTTGACCTCAACCTTGGAGTTTCATGACGATCGGGTGGTCGGATCGAAGAATGGGCATCACTGGAGGCGCGCTGGTGAAGAACCTGCGATTCTTAAAATTTCCAGAACACAGGGTGTGTATCCCGAAGAACACGTCGTGTGGGTCCGTGTAACGACCCAAAGTTTTTCAATAGAAATTACCTTCTTATAATTATGTCATAAAATCACATGAAAACACAACATAATGAACTACTAAGTGTTAAGTGACCTTTTAACGTAAGTTTATCACTTTTGTGTTTGGGATTTCGAAAATCCGACATACACGGTTGTGTTCAAGATGATTTTTGGAGTCTAATAAAACAAAAATAATTTTTGTTGAATAGTAACATACCCTTATGAATAGTAACCTACCCTTGTGAATAGTAATATGACCCTTATGAATAGTAAATCTCCCAAAATAATAGTAACCTTACCCTTGAATAATTAAATAAAATTAAGGTATCTTATAAGTGACAATTTAAACATAGTAAAAGTATTGGTATTTTTGTAAGTCATAAATAATTAATTATAATTTATTTATTTATTTAAAAGAAATTTATTTTCTTAAAATGTGTTCATAAATTAACAAATCTATTTCTTTTAGATTTAAGATAATTTTATAAGACCTTAAGTAATTTTTGAAAGCATTATAAAATCAGTTTAATTTTAAAAACTATTTTTTTCAAGTAAATTATGATTTTAATTAAATATTAAATTAATCATATTTAGAAAATTATTTTTGAAAAATGGAATTCATTTTTGGATTCTACACGTTGAAAAATGGTTGGGATGAATTTTTGGTATTTTTCTGAAATACTTGATTTTTTTATGAATAGTGAAATACCATAATTTACAAAAATAAGCTAAATAAGCTAATTATAGAGTCATGTATGATGTTATGGTAATTTAATCCCACTTGGTTCGGGATAACATGATAAAATTACTATTCTTGGTCATGGAAGACTCACTATTCCTTATCTTGTGGGGAAATAATAAACTAATGAATTTTATATTGAGAAAACCCATCTCCCCTCCACTATAAATACCACCCTTCACACCCTCATTTCCTCACACCTCTCAAGCTTCAATACTTGTCTAAACTCTGACCAAGCATCTTCCCTAGCCCCTCCCCCACGTCCAAGAGCTTCTGGTCTCATAAAAATACCAAGCTAAGGCCCCTTAAAGAGGATCTCAAGAGGAGGATTCAAGAGGTAATTTCTCTCCCTCTTCTCCTTTAATTCCCTTTCAATTTCAAGTTCTTTTCTTATTCTCTCCCCTCCTATATTTGTTAAAATGGTATGGTAACTCCATTATAATACATATATTGGAATTTTATGATACTAATGGGATATTATACCATCCAACCCCCTTCTCCTCTTCCTTTTTTTTATAAAAGAAAATGTTGTTCGTGAGGTGTTAATCTATCACCTTCAAAACGACATGTTTTCTTTTTTCATTTCTACCTTAAAATCTGGTAATTAAACCATTTTTATGGTTGAATCAGAATATTTTATTTGTATTAATTCCTATTTAAAGTTCTGGAACTAACTTATGTATATATTACTAAATGATTAATCAAAACAAGATCGTTGTGGTCGAAAAACTGCCCAAATTAACTCAAACAATCATCATTTAATTCTTATCTAATGATTCATCCACATGGTATACAATGTAATTCATTATAAGATCGTTTTAACTTCTTTAATATCATTAATAACATTTAATATATGTTCTGGATGTTTATCCATGTTCTACGTGAACTTTAATTCATGAATACGTGTGAAACGCTCAAGAAAACCATAAAAATGAACATTCTCGAACAATGTTTTTAAACTCTATAACTCATCAAAAGGCCCATAAAATAACATAATGAAACCAAAATGACCCCTATTAATGTATAAAAGGTTTTGGAATTTCTAATTAATGAATATAATGTCATTATACAGGATATTAAAGCGAAGAAAGTGTTCGGATATAAGGTAAGGGGAATTCTAGAACCCAGCTTTCATCCTTCGGGTTCTCCCTCTTTCACTCCTTTTTAATATGGTTACTCCTTAAAAATATTTTTTTCATCATTGTATTTCCTTTTCTGGGATATAAATGTTTTTCATTGGTATTTATTTCAAACCAAATATTTTCCAAAAGAACTGTTCTTTTATGAACACACCTTTTACTTCTCATTCAAGATTTATGGTTCTTGTAACATGTATGTTATTCCCTCTTTCTTTTGGGAAACCAATGTTTATGAATGTGTTCCTATGAGATGAAATCCATTCCTTTTCATGGGTTAGTTATGTTCATTTTTTATATATATTCATTGTGGCATGCATGATAAATGATAATGTTGTGATGTGATGGGTGCGCATGGAATTATATAGCGCAATATGAATGTTTCAATGCGACGGGTGCACCCGGAATTATATAGCGCATTAATGCATTTTTTAAAGTGATGAATCTCATGAGTAAATGTGAAATTATGTGTGAACAATATGCTAGCTTTTTTCACAAGTATGTGTTGTAGTTAACCACTAAGACATGATGTTTCATTTTTATGCATTGCCACATTTCAAGTCTTTTATTAATGATTATCTCATGTTCATGATCTTTTGCCTATGTTATGATTATGCTCACCAATTGTTATATTGTTCTTATATTTCCTATTACTGGGATTTTATCTCACCCCTTTTGATGTATATCCTCAGGTGACTACATGTACTAAGAAGAGGTCAAGTGCCAATAAGAAGATAGAGAATAACAAATAAAAAAAAAGTTTATAATCGATGTTGTAATTGTTATGTATGGTCTTAGTTTTCCCAAGACACTAAACCATTGGATCCTTTATATGTAATACTATTATATTTTTTATATTTAAAATTATTTAATAGTAATGTATGAAAAGGTTGGGTTGCTATAGTTGGTATCAGAGGAAAGGTTTAGTTAATTTGGGAGTTAGGATTAGTGAACCCTAGAGAAAACCTTTAGTATGAAACTAAGTACAAATACGCACACAAGAAGCTTTACATAGGGATCCCATATGTTATGATTTTAGTATAAATTGTACAAATGAATAAGATATTTATTTCTGACTTGTTGAATTATTTTTTGTTCTAACCTTTTCTATTTTAGAAAATGGTGGGAACCAGGAGAAACCAGGCCAACAACTCATGTGAGGGCCAATGCAACGATTGCCCGAACGATATCCCCAATGATATGGGAGGTGAATTTCATAACTTCATGGAGATTCTTACCCAACTATCTCAAGTTATGAACAATAACCATAATAATGGGGAATATCCTCCTTCACCAAAGAGGGAGCAACTGGCTATCGAATGTTTTATGAGGCAACAACCACTGATGTTTAGTGGATCTTCTGATCCACTAATTGTGGAACAGTGGGTCAACTCCATGGAGAAGAACTTTTTTGTGATTTACTATTCTAAGATGGATAAGGTGACTCTAGCCATTTATCATCTAGATGGAGAGGCCGATCAATGGTGGGATTTGATTAAGAACACCAAGCCAAGGGAGGAAATTGAAGAGATGGAATGAGAAGACTTTAAGATCATGTTTCGTAATAAGTATTTCCCATGAAATCTTTGCACGAAGATGGAGAGAGAATTCATAGATCTCAAGAAAAAAGGAGAATCTGTCACAACCTACGAAGTGAATTTCACAATTCTTTCAAGGTACACTTTGGTTTTTTTATCAACAATGATAGAAAAATTGATAGATTCTTTAGTGGATTAAAGACACGCTTTTGAAACGCTCTTGAAATTCGAGACTTTGGGAGTTATGAAGAAGTTTTTTGATGTGCTCTCAAAGTAGATATGGGTTTTGGAGAATGGTCCCATGGATATGGTGATAAGAAACGAAAGATGGAGTTTCAAGCCAGTGGATCTAATGATAAAGGTGGGAAGAAAACTCAACGACCCACATGCCAGAAATGTGGGAAGTTTCACCATGCTAATTGCCTCAAAGGGATGAGGATGTGCTTCAAGTGTGGGAAAGAAGGACACCATGCTCAAGAGTTTCTAAAAGACATGAAAAGGAAGGATAATGTATCCGAATAAAGGAGAGAACCAACCATGGTTCAATGCTACAACTATAGGGAGCTAGGGCACTATGCAAGCTAGTGCACCAAACCTCGAGTTCTTAAGGGTAATCAGTGTCAGCAGCCACCAAAACCAAAGGAACAATGTAAGTCTTATGTCATCACTACTGTGGAAGTGGAGCAAGATAATGAAGTCGTATAAGGTACACTTCCTATTCACTCAATAATGGCAAGTCATATTTGATTCGGGTTCTACGAATTCCTTTATATCTTGCAATTTTTCGAGAACTATAGAATCGAAGCCCCGAAATCTTGAAGTAGAGATATCTGTAAAAATACCAAGTGGTGCAATCATTGTAACCCAAGTGTTTGGTTATTCTCCTATTGGCATATGTGGGAAGATTCTTCCAGCGAATCTTGTAATACTTCCCTTGGTGGAATTCAATGTTATAATGGAAATGGATTCGCTCTCATTATGTCACGACCCGCCCTCGGGGTCCGTGCCGTGACTACCCCAAGCCCGCCTTCCATAGGCCAGGGGCTGGCGACTAGCACCAAGGCGTAAATCCCAGAAAAAGGGAAGGCATTGCCTTTGTAAAGTAAACAAACACCACAGAGTAAGCATGCGGAAGTAAAACACTAAGTACAAAAAGAAGAGCTGAAAAGTAAAAAGGGGCCGGAAATACAAGCCCAACTGTAAAGTACAACTCGAAAGGGAAAACAGCGACTGAAAAGTAAAGCTGCTACGCTGAGATGTCCACTGGAAATCCCACCTGAAGGGTGGGTACAGATAGCTCCTCTGCTCCTCGGGTCCCGCCATCCGCTCCGAGTATGTCCCGCCCAGTGGTCCACCTCCGGGTACCGCCTCGTCGTATAGTCCACCTCCAGGTACCGTCAAGTCCTCGAACCTTCGGCTTCTGTCAGCACTGTCCGTCGTCTGCAACCAACACAACGAGGTGCGGGCATAGCCCGTGCAGGGGTGAGTATAACGATACTCAGTAGGGACCCCGAGACCCTCAAGGTCTCACTAAAACCAACAAGGATAAACACAGGAAGATCTCAACAGATAAACTCTACTTAGGTATATGCCCATACATATACCTAAGTTATCAAGTAACTCATCTCAATCATGAGTAAACACAAGAATTGTGAAAACGACGGATAACCACTACCCGGGTATATGCCCATACATATACCAAAGTTAGCAAGCGACCCATCTCAATCATAAAGTAACACAAGGTCAAAAGTCTCAGCTCAAACCAGGATTTTCATTATCGAAACCGTAACTGCTGAAGAGCTCCGTCTCTAGAGTGTACAGTGGTCCTGTCACGACTCCGAGGCTGCCGCTCACTAACCTAGGACTGCTGAAGTACTCCTCCTGTCGAGTACTGCGGGTTTGCGGCCAACTACCTGGCGCTCCGTCCGCTGAGGGTCTGTCGCCAAATACCGGGCGCTACCCAGATAGCCTACTGAGGTACTCCTCCTGTCGAGTACCGCGGGTCTGCTGCCAACTACCAGGCGCTCCGTCCGCCGTGGGTCTGCCGCCAAGTACCGGGCGCTCCGTCCACTGGGCTAGTCGACTCACTCCAAGTCGAGTCGGTCAAGCAGTCGTCAGGTCTCAGCCGGCTACACGGTCTCCGTACTCTGCACGCTCGTCTCCTGGAGGGTCCGCTCCACGAGCTACTGGTCGATACTCCAAGTATCACAAAGTCCCACGAAGAAGTATGTCAAAGGACCATCTCGTCACAGGGGTCACAACGCAACAGACGGCGCGTCGATCGGACGCCCGGTCTGTGAGTTATTAGCCTTTTCGTCCCAGGGGCCCGGTTGGTTTCGAGAGCGAAACCAATCCCGGCCGTATCTCAACTGTACCCCGAACTCCCATAGGGTAAACTCAAAGGGACCGTTACTCAACGTAACCACCAACGCCGCTGACGGCTCGTCAAGCGGTCGTCCTGTCTGTAAGATATCAGCTTTTCCGTTCCAGGGGCCCGGTTGGATTTCGGGTACAATCCAACCCGGTCATACTCCGACTGCATCCAAAACTCGGGCGGAGTATGCCAAAAGTTCCGTCTCATCAAAAGGAAGTCAACGAAACAGACGGCGCGTCAATCGGACGCCCGGTCTGTGAGTTATTGGCTTTTTCGTCTCCGGGGCCCGGTTGGTTTTTAAGGCAAAACCAACCCGACCGCACTCCACCTGCGTCCAAACCTCGGGCGGAGTATGCCAAAAGATTCGTCTCATTAAGAGGAATGCAACGCGACTGACGGCGCGTCAATCGGACGTTCGTGGCTCAAGATATGAGCGTTTCCGCTCCGAAGTCCCGGTTGGTTCCGTGAACGAACCAACCCGGCCGAACTCAAAGTAATCCGAAACCTTGAGTGCGATATACCGAAACGACCGTCTCGATCCAAGGATCGCGTTGCCGCAGACGGTTCGTCATTCGGAGGTCCGAGGCTCAAGTTATGGGCTAAAAACCAAATCTGGTACGAAACGGGGGGGTCCGGGTCCGGGCCGACCCGGCCCGACCCCCCCCTGGGCGGCGCGGTGGCCGGCGGCGGCGGCCGGCGGCAGCGGACGGCGGCGGCGGCGGCCGGCGGCGGCGGACGGCGGCGGCGGACGGCGGCGGCGCGGCGGCCGGTGGCGGCGCGGCGGCCTGGCGGCGGCGGCGCGGTGGCGGCGGCGGCGGGCCGCGGTGGCGGCGGCGGCGGGCCGCGGTGGCGGCGGGCCGCGGTGGCGGCGGGCCGCGGTGGCGGCGGCGGCGGGCCGCGGTGGCGGCGGGCCGCGGTGGCGGCGGGCCGCGGTCGGCTAGCGGGGAGCAAAGCTCCCGCTTTGCTGGAGGGCGGCGCGGCAATCAGCCGCGCCGTTGTTTTTTTTTTTTAACAAGCGCCCCCCCACGTGGGGGGCCTGCTGGAGCGGAACCGAGGGGGCAGCCGGCCCCCTCCCTTTAAAAAAAACCGCCCCCCTCTTTAAGAGGGGGGTTTTGCCAGTTGGCCGGGGAATTAATTCCCCGGTTTAACGGCATCCGGCCGGCCAACCGGCCGGCCGGTTTTCTCCAACGGGACCGGAATTTCCGGTCCCCTCTTCGGCTTCCGACGCCGGCGGCCCGGCCGCCGGTCTTCCCTTCCGCCGCGGCCCGGAACCGGCCGCGGTCTCCTCGTTCCGCCGCGGCCCGGAACCGGCCGCGGCGTTCGTCATCCGGCGCGGTGCGTCGGCACCGCGCCCCTTCGCCGTGCTTCGATTCTTTTCAACGCGGCGCGACGGCGTCGCGTTCTTGAAGATTTTCCCTCGGCGTGGCGCGACGGCGCCGCGTAAATTAATTGTACGATCATCCGCGTGGTGCGACGGCACCACGCTACTTGCTTCCACCCGCATGAATAAAACAAGAACGATGGAGGGGGTTCGGCCGTGTTCGTACGGTCCGGCCCCCCTCACGTTAAATTAATAACACAACTTAAACAATCAAGCATCAAGTTAGACATGCGAGATCCACGTTCAAGGAAAAGAATAAAGAAATAAAGAACCAACAACCCCTACCTCGGGTTCAAGATTCGAAGAATCGTCTACGTTCCGCGGAAGACGGTGTCGCGGAGGTCGGGCGTCGCGGTCGTCGTTCGTCAAATCCGTTGACGAAGTGTTATGCCCGAAGAGACACGACGTTGGCGGATCTTCGTTTGCCGACGAAGAAGGTCCGAGGAGGAAGCGGCGTTCCCTTTTGTTGACACCGAGGACGAAGAAGAGAGGCGTCGTTCTTCGTCGGAGTTTGAGCGTTCTTCGTTCTTCGTCAGAGCTTGAAGATGAAGAGGAGCTCTCAAAAAGCTCTCAAGGGAATAAACAAAACAACCCAAAAACAAATAAGATTACATCTTATTTTATTAACACATAACTCAAAAGAATTTCAAATGTTTGAAATTCAAAAGAGTTTAACTCCCCAAAATTAATTAAGTAACTTAAGCCATTAAAGAGGGGGGTTAAGGATGTTGAGAGAATTTGAAAAGAAAAAGGGGTTCGTGTGGGCCCCACCACACTTAATCCTCCCAAGGGAGGTTAAGTGGGTGTGGGTCCCACTTCCAACCTCCTTTGGTAGGTTTTTAATAAGTTAACATAAAATTTGTCTTACTCAATTTTATTTAACTTAACTGAAAAACCCCAAAACTAACTTTCAACTCGCAACAAACGCAACTCCCGAAAAGGTCTCTTTAAGCGAAAATCGGCGCTGCGAGTTCATCGGTGCCCTCGGATTTCAATTCCGAGCACCGGATCAAAAGTTAGGAATTCCCGCTCGTTCGTTCACTGAACGTACCCGAGCCAAACTTCGGAAATTAATTCCGGGCACTCCGGACCTCGGAATCAGGTGCCGTCTGAAACCGCGCTCTTGTAAAATTCTAAAGAAATTTAAGAAAAAATTTCCCTTGAATTTTACGGGTCTTTACACATTATATAGAGCACATATCAACTATTAGGAAAAGGAAATATCTTTTCATATTCCAAACCATCCCATGCTCCTCTACAAATGAAAGGAAGACCATGAATCTCCTTTGAAAAATCCTTCCATGGTGTGGGTGTTGATTCCCTATGAAGAAGCATACCTCGCCCAAATGGTTGAGTCAAAGTAAAGTTCCAACCTTGAGAAAATGCCCATCGTGAGGGAATACGGTGATGTATTTCCTAAAGAGTTACCTGGAATTCCCCTAGATCGTGAGGTAGAGTTCTCAATAGAACTCATACCTGAATCTACTCCTATCTCAAAGTGTCCCTATAGGATGGATCTTATCGAACTGGAAGAGTTAAAGAAGAAGCTACAAGAGCATCTGGAAAAAGGTTTCATACGCCCTAGTGCATCATCTTGGGGTGTGCCAGTGCTCTTTGGGAAGAAGAAGGATGGAACAATGCGGTTGTGTATCAATTATCGGGAACTCAACAAGATCACCATAAAGAACAATTATCCTCTTCCAAGGATTGGCGACTTGTTCGACAAGTTAAGAGGAGCTCAATACTTCTCAAAGGTGGATCTTCATTCTGGATATCATCAACTAAAGGTGAAGAAGGAAGATATTTAGAAGAATGCCTTCCGTACAAGGTATGGGAACTATGAGTTTCTGGTTATTCCCTTCGGACTTACTAATGCCCCTACAATCTTCATGGATTTTATGAATAGAGTCTTTAGACATTACCTCGACAAATTTTTGGTAGTTTTTATTGATGATATTCTCATTTACTCCAAGAGTAAGGAGGAACGTGAAGAACATCGAATACTTGTGTTAGCAACATTGAGAAAGGATAAGTTGTATTCCAAGTTCAGCAAGTGTGAATTTTGGATAAAGCAAGTCACTTTCTTGGGACATGTGATCACAAGTGAGGGAATTTCTGTGGATCCTTCAAAAAAAAGGCGATTGAGGAATGGAACAGGCCCTCTAGTGTCACTTAAATCCGTAGTTTTCTTGGATTAGCTGGGTACTACTGACATTTTGTGAGAAAATTCTCACGATTGTCAAGTCCGCTAAAGTTAACAAGGAAAAAGGTAAAGTATGTCTGGACAGAAGAATGTGAGGGAAGCTTCAAGGAGCTAAAGAGAAAGCTGATCACTACACTTATACTTACACTTCCGAAAAGTGGAGAAAGTTTTGTGATATACAGTGATGCTTCAAAGAAAGGATTAGGTTGTGTACTCATGAAAAATGACAATGTGATAGCCTATGTCTCACGGTAGTTGAAGATAAAGGAGCAGAACTACCCGATGCATGATCTAGAGCTGGAAGCCGTGATTTTTTCCTTGAAAATTTGGCAGCACTACCTTTATGGTGAGAAGTGTGACATATACACCGACCACAAGAGCCTAAAGTATATATTCACACAAAAGGAGCTCAACACGCGTCAAAGGAGATGGTTATAGATAATCAAGGATTACGATTGATCTATTCACTATCATCCTAGAAAGGCGAACAAGGTAGTTTATGCTCTAAGCAGAAAATAACCTGCTACTCTATCCATGTTACAGATTGAGAAAGACCATATATTCTTGGATATGCAAAGGATTGATTTAGAAATCATAAGGGCAGGGGATACATCCTACCTTGCCCAAATGGTTGCACAACCATCCATCCAAGAGAAGATTAAGAAAGCACAAAGGGATTATGTTGAGATACAAAAGAGGTTGAATGCAGTAAAGGAAGGGAAGATGCAAGAGTTCCATATCAATGATGATGGTGTGATTCGGTTTGGAATGTGACTTTGTGTGCCTTCATCACCCGAGATAAAGAAGGATCTATTGGAAAATGCACATAGCTCAACATTCTCTATCCATCCTGGGAGTACCAAGATGTATCGTGATCTCCGAGAACACTTATGGTGGGATAACATGAAAAAGTAGATTGCGGAATATATCTCATGGTGCTTGGTATGTCATCAAGTTAAAGAAGAGTGACAAAAGTCCAAAGGGTTGATGCATCCATTGCCTATACCCATGTAGAAATGAGAAAATGTTACTATGGACTTTTTCATGGGTCTCCCAAAGACGTCAAAAGAAAATAATGCGATATGGGTTGTGGTTGATCGACTCACCAAGACTGCCCATTTTATCGCTATTCAGGAAGATATATCGCTTGAACAACTTGCAAAGATATATGTGAAGGAAGTGGTGAGACTGCATGGAGTTCCACTCTCGATTGTCTCTGATCGTGACCCAAGGTTCACATCTAAATTCTAGAGGAGTCTTCAATATAATTTGAGTACTAAATTAAATTTCAACATGGCCTATCACCCCCAAACTGATGGCCAATATAAAAGGACCATTCAGAGGCTTAAAGATATGCTAAGAGCCTGCTCTCTGGAATTCAAAGGTGGATGGGATCAGCATCTCCCATTGGTTGAGTTCTCATATAACAATAGCTTCCACTCGAGTATTCAGATGGCTCCAAATAAAGCTTTGTATGGAAAATGATGTAGAACTCTAACCTGTTGGGATGAAGTTAGAGAAAGAAAGCTACTTGGACCCGATCTTGTGCAAGAGATGACAGAGAAGGTTCAAGTCATCCAGAAACACATCAAAGATGGTCAGAGTCAAAAAAAAGAGCTATACTGACAACCGTCGAAGGGACTTGGAGTTTGATGTTGGAGATAAAGTCTTCCTTCGAATATCACCATGGAAGAGAGTCATGTGATTTGGGAAGAAAGGGAAGTTAAGCCCAAGGTACATTGGCCCCTTTAAAATCCTTGACTGTATAGAAGTTGTGGCCTATCAGCTTGCACTTCCACCAAACATGGCTCAAGTTCATGATGTTTTTCACGTATCACTCCTAAGGAAGTACATACCTGATCCCTCACATGTATTGAACTCAGAGGTGGTACAGTTGGAAGATGATCTCTCCTATGAGGAGCAGCCAGTAGTGATTCTGGACCGAAGAGATAAGGTTCTACGCAATAATACAACCTACCTTGTCAAAGTTTTTTGGAGGAACCATAAGTTTAAAGAATCTACTTGGGAACCAGAGGAGGCGATGAAGGAGAAGTACCCTCACCTGTTTGTGTAAAAAAAATTGAGGGCGAAATTTCTTAAGGGGGGAAGAATGTAACGACCCAAAGTTTTTCAATGGAAATTCCTTCCTTATAATTATGTCATAAAATCACATGAAAACACAACATAATGAACTATTAAGTGCTAAGCAAAATTTTAACATAAGTTTGTCACTTCTGTGTTTGGAATTTCAAAAATCCAACATACACGGTTGTGTTCAAGATGATTTTTGGAGTCTAATAAAAAAAATTGGTGAATAGTAACATACCCTTATTAATAGTAACCTACCCTTATGAATAGTAATATGACCTTATGAATAGTAAACCTCCCAAAATAATAGTAACCTTACCCTTGAATAATTAAATAAAATTAAGGTATCTTATAAGTGACAATTTAAACATAGTAAAAGTATTGGTATTTTTGTAAGTCATAAATAATTAATTTTAATTAATTAATTAATTTAAAAGAAATTTATTTTCTTAAAATGTGTTCATAAATTAACAAATCTATGTCTTCTAGATTTAAGATAATTTTATAAGACCTTAAGTAATTTTTTAAAGCATTATAAAATCAGTTTAAATTTTAAAAACTGTTTTTTTCAAGTAAATTATTATTTTAATTAAATATTAAATTAATCATATTTAGAAAATTATTTTGAAAAATGGACTTCATTTTTGGATTCTACACGTCGAAAAATGGTTGGGTGAATTTTTGGGATTTTTCTGAAATACTTGAATTTTTTATGAATAATGAAATACCATAATTTATAAAAATAAGCTAAATAAGCTAATTATAGAGTCATGTATGATGTTCTGCTGATGTAAGAACACTTGGTTCGGGATCACATGATAAAATTACGATTTTTGGTCATGGAATACTCATTATTCCTTGTCTTGTGGGGAAATAATAAACTAATGAATTTTATATTGAGAAAACCCCTCTCCCCTCCACTATAAATATCACCCTTCACACCCTCATTTCCTCACACCACTCAAGCTTCAAGCCTTATCTAGACTCTACCCAAGAATCTTCCTTA
Source organism: Viscum album (assembly GCA_963277665.1). Taxonomy (NCBI): domain Eukaryota; kingdom Viridiplantae; phylum Streptophyta; class Magnoliopsida; order Santalales; family Viscaceae; genus Viscum; species Viscum album. Next base: position 1,232,667,692 of record OY728120.1, read on the forward strand.
TCCCCTCTTACACATCCAAGAGCTTCTGGTTTCATAAAAAGACCAAGACTAGGCCCCTTAAGGAGGATCTCAAGGTGAGGATTCAAGAGGTAATTTCTCTCCCTCTTCTCCTTTAATTCCCTTTCAATTTCAAGTTCTTTTCTTATTCTATCCCCACCTATATTTGTCCAAATGGTATGGTAACTCCATTATAATACATATGCTGGAATTTTATGATACTAATGGGATATTATACCATCCAACCCCCTTCTCCTCTTCCTTTTTTTTAAAGAAAATGTTGTTCATGAGGTGTTAATCTATCACCTTCAAGAACGACATGTTTTCTTTTTTCATTTCTACCTTCAGATATGGTCATTAAACCATTTTTATGGTTTAAAAAGAATATGTTATATGTATTAAGTCCTATTTAATGTTCTGGAACTAACTTATGTACATATTACTAAATGATTAATCAAAACAAGATCATTGTGGTCAAAAAACCGCCCAAATTAACTTAAACAATCATCATTTAATTCTTATCTAATGATTCATCCACATTGTATACAATGTAATTAATTATAAGATCATTTTAACTTCTATAATATCATTAATAACATGTAATATATGTTTTGGATGTTTATTCATGTTCTACATGAACTTTAATTCATGAATACATGTGAAACGCTCAAGAAAACCATAAAAATGAACATTCCTGAACAATATTTTTGAACTCTATAACTCATCAAAAGGCCCATAAAATAAGATAATGAAACCAAAATGACCCTTATTCATGTATAAAAGGCTCTGGAATTTCTAATTAATGAATATAATGTCATTATACAGGACATTAAAGCGAAGGAAGCGTTCGGATATAAGGTAAGGGGAAATTCTCGAACCCAACTTTCATCTTTTGGGTTCTCCCTCTTTCACTCCTTTTTGATATGGTTACTCCTTAAAAATATTTTGTTCATCATTTTCTTTCCTTTTCTGTAATATACATATTTTTCATTGATATTTATGTCAAACCAAATGTTTTCCAAAAGAACTCTTCTTTTAAGAACACACCTTTTACTTCTCATTCAAGATTGACGGTTCTTGTAACATGTATGTTATTCCCTCTTTCTTTTGGGAACCCAATGTTTATGAATGTGTTCCTATGAGATGAAACTCATTCCTTTTCATGGGTTAGTTATGTTCATTTTTGTTATATGTTCATCTTAGCATGCATGATAAATGATAATGTTATGATGTGACGGGTGTGCCTGAAATTATATAGCGCAATATGAATGTTTCAATGTGATGGGTGCTCCCGGAACTATACAGCGCTCCAATGCATTGGGTAAAGTGATGAATCTCATGAGTAAATGTGAAATGATGTGTGAACAATATGATAGCTTTGTTCACAAGTATGTGTGGTAGTTAACCACTAAGACATGATGTTTCATTTTTATGCATTGCCACATTTAAAGCCTTTTATTAATGATTCTCTCATGTTCATGATCTTTTGCCTGTGTTATTATTATGCTCACCCATCGTTATATTGTTCTTATATATCCACTTATTGGGAGGATTTTAGCTCACCCCTTTGGATGTATATCCTCAGGTGACTACATGTACTAAGGAGAGGTCAAGTGCCAATAAGAATCTAGAGAAGAAGAAATAAAAAAAAGTTTATACTCGATGTTGTAATTGTTATGTATGGTCCTAGTTTTCCCAAGACACTAAACCATTGAATCATCTATGTGTAATAATATTATGTTGTGTATCTTTAAAATTATGTAATAGTAATGTATGAAAAGGTTGGGTCGCTATAGTCCGGCTATGTGGCGGCTAGGGTTCTGCGGTGCTTGAGGCGATGACACGGTGTGTTCTCTAAAGAACACGACATGTGGGTCCTTACGCGGGACTCGACTTGTATACTAGGTGATACACGGACACGGGGTGGAGTACACGACCATGTACTCCACCACACGACTAGACTTGGCCAGTTACACGGGTCACCCCGTGTACCAATTACACGGGATGACACGCGGGTGAAGCTATGTATAGGCACACAGGAGCATACCCAGAGGGAACCCCGGTTACTTGGACACGGCATGTGGTTCGTCCTACACGTCATGTACTTACCTTTCTACACGACACAGGCCATTACACACGGGCATTACCCAGAGTCGCGAGACACGGTGTGTGCCCCCTTCTACACGTCGTGTATATCCTGAAACATGGATTGAACCTTTTGTCCTTCATATCTTGGACATGTTTCATTTGGTTTAGTTCCCCCCTTTTTCTCGTTCCCATGAAGGTCATGTATCATTTCCATCAACAGGGATATGATCCCTTCAGCGGGACTTTCTGAGATAGAGTCGGGTATCACTCTGAGAGGCCTGGTGCAAGATCCTCTATCTATTCTTAACCCCAGGTAGAGTCAGGTATCGACGTGACTATTCCCACAGGATGTCGATCCTCTACATAGTAGGTGAATCCAGATGAGTCGCGGTATCCACCAAGGGCCTGGAAATGATCCTCATCTGTGTATCATGATCTTTTCCCACTCAGGAGTGTGTTCTCCCGAAATGAGTGTATCTATCTCTCGTGACCTTTCCCGATGAATAGTACTTCTTGGATGGACGTCATCAGGACCATCAGACTCGTGGAGTGAGTTCTCCTAGACGAGTGTTATGTGGAACCTTCGAACTGAATCCCTAGCATGTTTATGTGGTCATATGACTTGTCTCTGGACTACGGGTCTGGGTTTCGAGTATATCTGGATTTTGTTTCTCCTATTATATGTTCAGTAGACATATACTGTGTAAAGATGATTGTACCCTTCCTTTGTGTATTGCTTTATGGTTTTCGGGGTCCTCTACTGAGTATTGTTATACTCACCCCTGCATGGGTTTTCCTGCACGTGTCGTGTCTTGTGCAGGTGAGCAGCCTTTTGACGGAGTTCAAGGCGGACCAGGACCGGACCGAGCCTTCTGAGTTCCCTATAGGTCGAGGTGTTCCTACGACTACGAGTAGTGGTCCCAATACCTCTTTGTTCTTACAGGTTGAACTTTGTAGTTTGTAGACTCTTGTTTTTTGTGGGCTTGTATTCTGGCCCAATTTTACTTTCTGCACTTTACTTTTTTTGTACTCTGTTGGTTGGTTTTAGTTGTATGCATGCATTCTGTTCCTTAGTGGTTTTTATATTTCAGCATTTGTGGGCTTGGAGATGTGTGCGTGTGTATAGGTACTTAGGCAATGTCTCTCATGTTAGTAATATGCACTACTGGAAAAATACCTTATACCAACGGTTTGGAACCGTTGGTATAGGCCTTCAAACCGTTGGTATAGGCTATACCAACGGTTTGGAGGACCGTTGGCAAGTAAGCTGTGACAATAGGTCTATACCAACAGTTTTGGGAAAACCGTTGGTATAAGTAATATGAAAACCTATACCAATGGTTCTCAAAACCGTTGGTATATGTATTTCAAAAAAAAACATTCGGTGGGATTTGATCCCAGGACCTCTAGTTTATAATTGAATGACTTAACCACTAACCTAACATGACTTTTGTGAACATAATTTCATAAATATATATATGTATTGTTATAATAATTTTAAATTTTGATTTATATAATGTTCTCGGTAAGAAGATTCGATTAAAAATCGAAGGACCTATACCAACAGTTCTAAAAACCGTTGGTATAGACCTATACCAACGGTTTTGAGAACCGTTGGTATACGTCCTTTGATTTTAGGACCTATACCAACGGTTTTTGACAAACTGTTGGTATAGGGGGGACCTATACCAACGGTTTGGACCGTTGGTATAGGGTCTCTATAATGGACGTATACCAACGGTTTGGCCAAAACCGTTGGTATAGGTCCTATAGGTCCCCCCCTATACCAACGGTTTTTCCAAAACCGTTGGTATAGGTCCATATAAGTGACCTATACCAACGGTTTTGGCCAAACCGTTGGTATAGGTCCAAATTAATGAACTATACCAACGGTTTGGCCAAAACCGTTGGTAAAAGTCATATTTCCAGTAGTGATGTCTACCCAGTGCTAGTCATCAGTCTCTGGCCTATTGGATGCGAGCTTGGGGAGTCGCGGCGTGAGCCCCACTAGGACAGGTCATGACAATTCTCTACTTTATTCTTGAACTCTTTGGATTTCTCAAAGGACTCAGACTTATACCTCATTAAGTATACATAGTCATATCTACTCAAGTCATCAGTAAAAGTAATGAAGTAAGAATATTCACCTCTAGCTTCTACTGGAAATGGTTCACACATATCAGTGTGTACCAATCCTAGAAGCTCTATGGTCCTTTCACCCTATCCACCAAATAGTGGTTTGGTCATTTTTCCTTGTAAACAAGTGTGACATCTATCAAGTGGTTTTACCTCGGAAGAGTCTAAATAACCATCTTGATAGATCTTTGTCGGGCGCTTTTTGTTTACATGACCAAGGCGGTGATGCCACAAATGAGTGTTTTATGAGTCATGTAAACTTGGTTCATTATCAATTGTGAACACTTGGTTCTCGTAATTTAATGCATACAGACCGTTATTTAAATGCACAATACCATAACATATGTTGTCCTTATAGAAGTAACAACGTTTATTTTCGAACTTGAAAATAAACCCATCTGTATCTTAACACGATACAGAAATTATGTTCTTGGTAACACTGGGTACATAATAATAGCCATGTAAAACCAAAATCATTCTCGCCAGCAATGTGAGGTGGTAGTCACCAATGGCAAGAGTAGTCATCCTCACACCATTGGTTGCTCGCAGATCCACCTATCCTCTGGAAATTTTTTGGAATCTACTTGGTTCCTGCATTTGAATACAGATGTGAGCCCCATAAGCTGTATCTAATACTCAATGTGTAGAAATAGAAAGGTTGCACTTGATAACGAACGCACATTTGGTTTCCCCTTGCCTCTAGGTGTTGTTCCTCTTCCAATGGTCTAGCTTGCCATATGCAAAGCATACTGCCTCCTTTTCCTTGCCCAACCTTTGGATCTTCTTCTTTTTGATTGGACGGTGCTCGGAGGCCTTAGATTGTTTATAAATCTTAGGTCCCTTTGTCTTGTCCTTCTTCTTCTTATTCACCATAAGGACTGCGGGTTTTTCACACCTCGTGTCCTTATCAACTTGGCGAATCAGGGTAAGATGCTCCGATAGACTCTTCTCATTATTGCTCATATTATAATTCATAATAAAACTATAAAAGGTCTTAGGCAGTGATGATAGTATGAGATCTGTACGCAACTCATCTAGGAATTTAATCCATAAGATGTCCATACGCTTAATGTAGTCGATAAGCTTGACTACATGTGGTCCAGCTGGCGCAGACTCTCCAAGCTTAGTAGTGAACAAAGCGTTGGAGATCTCATACTCTTTTGTCTCGCCTTCTCTTTATATAGATCTCGAAGGTGAGACATCATGCTATAAGCATCCATTTCCTCATGTTGCTTTAAGAGCTCATTGGTCATGGATGATATGCATGAGACACTGAACATCTGTAGCATCATTCAGATGTTTCTCATACACAGAGAGTTCCTCATCACTTGCCTCATTTCCAGGTGCAACTAGTAAAGGCTCTTCCAGCACATAAAGTTTCCTCTCATGGAGAAGGATAACTCGAAGGCGCCTTTGCCACTTCTGGAAATTAGTGCTGGTGAGAAGGTTTTCCTTCTCAAGTATGGATCACAATGATATGTTTGATGTCATTTTGATTGTTGTTTCTACAATTTAAGATGAACATGGTTTTAGTACTTTATCTTGATAAATATAGACAAATAAATAAATATTTATTTATTAGTCTCCCACTATTTTGTCGAAACTCAATGGCCCTCACCATTGGCTTTGGAATATCCTATTCCTTGGATATTCTAGCGGCAAAGATCCATATTTTCCTTTGCATTACCCCAACTAGGGTTGGTCAAGCAACTTAAAAGGTTTTAGGTAGACATTCCAAATGCCAATTGCATTAACTCACAGCTTCTTGATCTGTTGAGTGAACTTCTCAATCCTGAAATCCTTAATTTTGGATTTTCTCAACATTTGCCTCTCAGTTGCACCAAGTCCTACTTAGGCAGTCAACCCTTGATGTGAACTAAGTTAAGTCAACTCAAAACCTCAAATTAGAATTCTCCGATAATTGAAATCACCCCAACAAGGGTTGGTCAAACACTTTGATCTATGGTTTGATTCTAACCGAAGTAATGGAATGTTATACTGACTTAATATTTAATTGAGGGATTTTATCCTTTATGCGTAAATTGTCACTTATTATCTTTTCACATGTTTGTTAATATTAAGTGGGATATACTTAAATAATTAACCATGTATAGATAATATTTACACATAAGCCATTTTATTTTAGTTCCATCTTATATGATTGTTAATTCATTAATTATGTGATCGCGTCAAACATCCATAATAAATAATCATACAACTGACAAAAATAAATAAAGGGTATGATCATGAGTTTTACTATTAGTTAGTTTATCTAGCAGTTGATAAACTAACCCCGACCTAGGGGAGAAATACCTTGAACTGTTTAAGGTTCGTGTTTACAGCTTTCCACCTATCCACCTTTATATCTTCTTGGATTGGTTTCGCTTCGGCTCCTAACTTGAACCACCTCCACTAGCTTGGAGGCTCCATTTATTACCTATGTTTTTAACTCACACGCAGGTGAGGGGTAAAAGGGGGTTTACATAAAAGAAACCATGGACACGCAGACTCTGCATATTAATGAGGAGAAGACACGTAGGGCAACAATTTTAATTTAATAAATAAATTAAAAGGGGACCAATAACATACAAATGTATGGTCTAGCTCATGATTATCCACATACATGCAACGAATTACGCATTTAATAAAACTATCATTCAATTCTTTAATCGTTCTTATTAAGATAAATTGCGCTCGAATCGATTAATCAATTATTTTTTATCTTAATACTTTTCTGAATTTCCTCGAGATTCTCATCCATAATCTTGTACTTAACTTGTATCTTGGAACCAACCTGGTGAATACTCATCCAAAACTACTCAGCATGTATTTATATTTGTACACACTCTATTCTTTGTGACATGTAGCATGGACGTAGAATTATAATTGTAATAAAAGTCATACATGATATGCAGATCTTTGAACATTACACAGATGTTAATTAAACACACACACACACACACACACACACACACACACACACACACACACACACACACACATATATATATATATATATATATATATCAATCACCTATCACATGTTGTGTCATAGCTTTACACTCATGCGAAGGTACATGTTTAAAGGGTTACATAATATAATAATAAAAATTTTAAATCTACGTAATATGGAAACATTACACGGCGTGTAGATACATGCTCGTTTTATCAGTGCTACAATGTTTTTTTTAGCGCTGATTAAAATAAGTCATTTTAATGACACTTGGATCAATGTTTTTTTAGTGTTGATGTAGAGTTTTTTAGGGTTGATAAAGAGCAAAAAGAGGGTCGGATGAGTGCTAATAAAAGATGGGGGTGGTTGTCAAGCGCTGATAATTTATATAGAGAAAAAATATTTTTTTGGCTTTTAATAACGTTTTTTTAGCGCTGATAAATGGTTCTTTTATTATCGCTACAATGTTTTTTTAGCACTGATAAAAATGACCATTTTTTAACAGCGCTTAGATCAACGTTTTTTAGCGCTGGTAAAAGGTTATTCTAGTGGTGTTAAAAGAGAGTTTTGTAGTAGTGAGGCACGCATGAGGTTACGTAGCATTTCGGCTTGGACTCGATGGTTGAGGTTTGGATAAGAGTCAAACGAGCTCTAATAAAAGAGGGGGCTGGTCGTCGAGCACTGATAATTTATACAAGGAAAAACTTATCTTTAGTGACTTTTTATAGCAATGATAAAAACACCTTTTATCTGTGCCACAGTGTTTTTTTAACGCTTATAAAAATGACCCTCTGTCGACGGTGCTTAGTTCAGCGTTTTTTTAACGTCGATTAAAGGTTTTTCTAGCCCTATTAAAAGGAGGTTTTGCAGTAGTAAATTGCGAATGAGTAACGTAGCATTTCAGCTCAGACTTGATGGTTGTGGTCGGGATCTTACAATGGATTTGAAGTTCTAAATGAAGTTCATGGATATATCCCATTATGATGATTGTGAGATCCATCAATGGTTATTTATGTCAAATTATGATATATTATCAAAAATATTATTGATTTAATATTTACAAGATATTAAAACGTAATATATTTGTTGTCTTTAGTGGTGACAAAAGTCTCTTTTATCAATGCTACAATATTTTTTTTTAGTACCGATATAAATGAATCCTTTTTAATGGTGTTTAGATCAACTTTTTTTAGCACTAATAGATTGTTTCTAAGAATGTTAAAGAGGAGTTTTGTAGTAGTGAGACGCACTTGAGCTCATGTATCATTTTGAGTCGGATATGGTGTATAAAGTTCTAAATGAAGTTCATGGATATCCCCGGTTATGATGATTGTGAGATCCAGCAATAGTTATTTATTGCAAGTTATGATCTATTATCAAAAATATTATTGATTTAACATTTACAAAATATTAAAACGTTGCTTTTTTTAGTTTTTTTTTTTTTGCCGGGTTCTCCCGTCAAAAGCACAACTTCCCCAATCGGGAGTGCCAATAATCTACTCACAGATAATAATAATATTGATGATTATAAATAACAATTTAAATAACAATAATAAACGATAAATTTAATGGAGAAGGCGGGCCGAGCGAGGGCGCCTCTTGCGCCGGACCCACAGGTTGTCCGGTGTCGCTTTCCGAGGACTGTCATAAATAAAGTAGTGATCATATTAATACTGATAAGTGACAATTTAAAAAACAATAATAAACGAATAATTTAATCGGGAGCGGGTGCTGCCGAGCGAGGATGATCCGCTGGTGCGGGACCCACTGGTGGTACGGTGTCGCCTACCGAGGACAATCATTATATAGCGACCCATTATTAAAAACAACACAGCGATCCGTGTGGGGGTTGCCGGGTCCCGACGACACCTGTCACGTCACCACTTTCTCCTTCTCCACTTAACCACGCACCACCTTTCGGTGCGTGACAGTAACTTATTTTATTTTTATATACAGTTACGATATTTGTATAATTTGCGTGTGTTTTCTATTATTTATCAATTTTGGATATATCTTATCATAAAATAGTAAGTATCGAAATTATTGGCGCACCATGAGATCGTGTTGAACCTGAAAACACCATCGGACCAGCTCGATGAAGTGTCCACCGCATCGAACGGTTCTGATACGATCTATCATGGACCACTTGGTGCGTTGGGTGCGTGGAGTCATGATAGCGGATCGGGTTTTAATTTATTTATACATCTAAATTGGATGCATACCAGATTAAATATACAAATATTATATTTTGAGTATCAATTAAAAGCATATAGTTAATGAATTAATAACAATTGTTTTTTAAAATATTTATCCATAAAAACTTTTGTAAACTTATTTATCCATAAAAGGGAATTTGAATCTGGTGGTGAATAAATTTAAAAAATAAATTTATTGGCAGTTAGCTGATTAATTTAATGAATTCAGGTTTATAATTAATTTGCAGATTTGAAACGTTATTAATATCATATAGTTAATAATTTAATAATAACTAATCTATTCAAATTTATGTTTAGAATACTCTCACACTAGTATTCAAACGTTATTCGAATATTAATCTGGTCTCAAGTTCAATGTTCTAGCACTGTAAAGGTATGATTAACTAGTACCCTGACATTACTTGGGATAAATATTATCAAGTGCTCGGTTAATGATTATTCATTTCAATCATTTCCATGAAAAATCAAATAATCATAAATACAAATAATCAATATTTATTTTAGTATGAAAAGTCAGGATTGCGTAAGATTAATCAATATTAAAAACATTCTATCCATTTGGGGTCCTTTGAATTACTTTCAATAATATTTTAATATAAATATTCTGGAATGCCTGGTGAGCTGTGCTTGATGTGTGGACCGTGGGCCAAAACCATAGAAATGACAAAATATTTGATCAATTTTTGTGATCATTTTGGAAATCAGTTTTTTTTTTTTGGAAATTAGTTATTTAAAAAGTGGTTTACTGCAGCTCATTTAATCGTCCACTTAATTGCTAATATATACGGGGTTCGTCAACAATTTATCAGAACAAGTTCTACTCGTCTAATTTTTTTAGTTTATCAAGTTTTATTTTCTATGCTGAATATCATCAAGTCCAGTTTCCTCCGGGGATTAAAATGAGCACCCAAAAATTGGATACCCGGTCATACCCAACCCAATTCAATCGGGTTCAGGTACCGTTTAATTGAAAAAATGTGAAATAATCATGCTAAACTCCAATGAATAAAAAAATAAAACTAATTCGTCACATAAGCAGGTAATACTATTTTCTCATCCTCAATACAACTCACTCACCAAGTAACGCATAGAACTAAAGCAATACTTACTGAAAACATACACATGTAATAAAGGTACTGATGAGTTTTATATGATCATTTGCAGCGAGAGACAACCTAAAAACACAGGTGATCTATCTACAGGAAATTAACATGTAAATAATTCGAAAAACAAAGTAGCTGCAAATCATGTCCAATAACAGTCATATTTTTCGTTCATGAAGGAGAATGCTTGAGGGATATCACAAAGAGAAGTGAACGTAATCACCCCACCTCTAAGGTGATATACCAGCCAGTGGATCCACGCTCGTATCGTGAAGATTCACGAGTAATTAAAGGGGTTCTAGTGTCTTCTTGAGTGAGATGAACAATGCTCATAAAAAAGAGATACAAATGAGTCTTGTACGCACCACACACCACACACACGACAAGAGAAGATCTCATTCTCCTATATAGCCGAAGCCCAAGGCATCTCAAAACATAACTCATCTCATGCATCACTGTACGTTGGGTATTTATTTACTGAATTCATTTCAATAAATAAATGCCAAGCAATTAATCCATTAAAAATGGATTATAACTAGTGAATAAACCATCTAAGATATATATATATATATATATATATATATATATATATATATATCATATATGTAAATATATTATATTCATGCATTACATGCATAAAAAATACAAGCATCATACGCATTATAAAATGTACACTATATGTATAATATAATATATATTATATATCTATATATATCTCATGTATCACATGATGAAGTTGGTACCCTAAAACCAACTGCTTTGTACTTTAGATTACATGTATGTTAAAAGAAGTGAATATTAATATAAATATTTTATCACATATTGATTGTTCTTCTGCATACCAATAACATGATAATGTCTCAGGGTATATGTTGAATAAAAATAGGTCATAGCGGTTCCCTGCTATGATGTGAACTTTGAGATGTTACGACAACATCTATTAAATGTTAATTTTATGGTCATATAACATTCTATGATTGGGCACATAGCATGTTGACTCTCAGTTGTGCAGTACCCATAAGCGGATTATACTTCTTCTCATGAAGTTTACACTCGTTAACCTCTAAGATGCTTGATTATGAGAACATACCCGCCTGCAAAAAGTCTGCATATTTACATGTCATTAGATATTCATGTCAGTGAGTGTATGTAACGGTCCTTATACTTTAAGGTTATTATTAATGCATGTCATAACTTGCACGCTTAGATTTACTAACCAAAACCATAATTCCATATGTTTGTAGAAAGTAGTGCACGTTGGGTGTGTCAAGAAATACATGTTATTAATCAAAAGTCGAGAAAGAATTTGTCCCTTATATCTTTATTGAAGTTGATATCTCGACCCTTCGATTGAAATGAAACTGTCTCATTAAATTTCATGATTATAGTGTAACGATGAGTTTATTTCAGACAGTCAAAGAAAACGTATCAAACACATAGGTTGATGACATGTGTGTGAAATCGGCTTGATTAGATATTATGACAAAGAGATTATATTACATAGTAAACACTCGTATGTGGTTATCGACATTGTGTCATTAACTTCTTTCTCTCGGGTTCTGTAATGTCCCGGAATAAAAATCTGAAACCACCGTTGAGCTCGTGAGGGTATGCTTTTTTTAGGCAGATCCTAACATTGGTCGGCGCGAGACAACAATGGAAGTTAATTTTTGACCGTAAATAAAATAATTAAGTAACAATTATTTTATTTTTAAATCCTTTAACTCCTAAACGGTAACTCGGATTGAAAATCCGAGAGTACCGTTGAACTCCCGAGGGCGTGTTTCCCTTAGGTAGAGCCTAACCTCGACCAACGCGAGTCGAGTGTGACTGTTAATAATTTTTGAATTTTTTGTTAAGGTACGTTCAATAAACGTGCGAGCATGAATTTCTAACTTTTGAACCGGTGCTCAGATTAAAAATCTGAAGATACCGTTGAATTCGCAGCGTCGGGATTCGTTTAGGCAAAGCTTAACTTCGACCGGCAAGGGTCAGACGAAAAAGTTAATTTTTGGACTTTACAAAAAAAAAAACAATAAAACAACTTCATGAGTTATTTTATTTCTTTTGTAACCTTTGAGCAAAGGTGGCGGGACCGAAGAGTTGGTCGATCATTTTAATGAAGGTCATTTAATGACTGGTTACACTTGGTTGTGTAACCGCACCGTCGGAAAATTAATGGGTTCATTAATTATTCATTAATGAACCACATAATTGTGCGGAGAGTTGAACTCATATTTTTTATTTAATCTAGTCGTTGACGTGGGTTTTGGGAACTCATGGGAGAACTCTTGACCAAGTGCTGACGACGTCTTCCTCCAACGAAGAACGAACAATTTGACGACGCCATTGAGGATTCGATCTGGAGATCAACGAATGCCAACGAACACCCTTCGAACGCGGGTTCTCCTTCCCTCATCCGCAACGCCTTCCAACGAGTTCCAGGTAGGGGTTTTGTTTAATAGTTTTTTTATGAATCATCTACCCTTGATGACGTTGAACTCTTCCCATGGTGTAACGCTAACGCGGAGAGCGCGGGCCGAACCGAACAAGGCCCGGATCCTCCGCCTATCTCGTATTGTTTGCGTTCTTCATGGATGACCGACCAATACGACATCAAGATGAAACCGGGGGCCACCCAATGATGCCAGCGTCCCGGGAGGCCCGTAGGTGCAGTCGAAAAAGAAAACGGACCTCTGGAGCTTCACCGGAGGCCCGCAGAAGCTCTGTCGGCGCAGCGGCGCCGGCGACCAGAGGAGGCGGTGAGCCGGCCGTGAGGAGGTGGCGGCGCCCGAAGGCGCCGCGACAGACAAAGGGGGGGCGGCCGACCATCGTCGGCCGCGTTGAAGCGGGTGGTGCGCCACAATAGTGCGCCGCAGAGGAGGGCAGCGGCTCTGAGCCATGGCGGAGGACGGACCCGTGTCCGCGGGTCCCACTATTGACCAGTCCATACAGATCGGTCAGGTGGAGCGGCGCCAACAGGCGCCGCTAATGGTGGAACCCGAACTGACTTAGTCCGTTCGGGAGGGGACTGGACCCCCGCGCCCAGTTGCCGGGCCACTACCAACCAGCGGGCCGGGCTGGTCCAGCAGCCCGGCGGGCCGCACCCAGCCCAGTGGGCCGGGCCCAGCGGGTCGGATCAGTTTGACCGGGTTGGACCGGACCCAGACCTTGTTTTGGCCCAGTTTCGCTTAAAAGGGCATATCTTCTAAATCAGACGTCCGTTTGACGAACTGTCACGACTCGCCTTCACCAAAAGGAGGGAAGGGTCAGCAGACTGCCAGGCCCTCCCTTCTTTAATTTGAAGGAGAGATAGACCCCTGAAACCCGCCTTCAATAGGTCCCGGAGTGGCGACTAGCACCAAGGGTATAGAATCACACACTAAATGGAAGGCATTACCCTTTTTCTGTTTTATAGGATCGGGAGATAAGATGATGGAACCCAACAACTCCAAAACTAAAAGAAAAGTAAAGCCAAAAGTAAACCATTCCCACATGCATGTTTCAAAAGTAAAAGCCACAAAGTACAAAAGGTGACTACAAAGGTAAGTACCAAAGGAAGAAAAACAGCAACATCAACTGCCCCAAAGGTCCGAGCTAGTATGGTCCTGCACGATCCCCGAAGTCCTCCTGGAAACCTGAAAGCAGTTTTATACACGTAGGGTGAGCATACAAGTACACTAAGTAGGGAAAACCAAAGACTTTCGTGCACAAGTGGGGGAACGTACTAAAGTCCCGTGAGAAAAGGAGTAAGCCAAACACCTATCAAGGTAAACTATCCACCCAAGCGTCACCAAGGCACACTCCCCAAATAATGCAAGTCAAGTAATATATATAATAAGAGCACATCGATGTTTGGGTACCCCGCGCCACTTTCCCACTGGTTATTGAGACATCCTACGCATCGAACCAATCCCGCCATTCTCACCGCAGTCCCACTGCCACACCCGCCTGCACACACCTGGGCCACAACCACACGCAGTCCCACTGCCGAATCCCGCCCGCACACGCCTGAGCCACAATTATCACACGTAACCACGCCAGCAAACACCTAGGCCAGAACAACCACCACCACGCCCGAAGACACTTGGGCTAGAAGATCCACTGCCACGCCCGAAGACACATGGGTCTCATCCCGAAGACACTAGGGAAACCACCTGCCGCATACACCTAGCCAACCACCACACTACCCTGCCCGAAGGTTCTTGGGCTAATAATGGACCTCAGGTCATCACAGCCTGCCCGAAGATACTTGAGCTATCCGGGAAAGGGAGCAGAAAAGGAGATAATAATCAGCCACTAATAATAGTGTTGGGAAAAACACCCTCCCCCATGAAATGAGGGTGTTCGGCACTAAGTGCTCAACTTGGGTGGGGCGCGAATAAGAAACACAAAACTACAAATATAGATATAGGTATCAAGCACTCACCCAAGGTTTAGGTTTTTCTTCAGCCCTCCTAAAGAGCATAAACAACACTAAGTTCAAGTCACGACTCTCGCCAACAAAACCCATTTGTCCCATCCTTGTTTCATGTTCAGTGATACTGTTTAAATAAGTTTAAGCACTACTGGGCAACTAGTAAGCATATGCACAAGTCCAGGAAAGTAAACAGTCAAGCATCAACCATAACACCCACACCCGGTTCTCTACAACAGAGGATCCCACCTCAATTCGTGATATAAACAAGGCAACCACCTGGTCTTAAAACTCGCAAATACTGAATCCATAACAACAGGGGATCCCATCCCCGATTCCACAACCATCGAGAGTATAAAAACAGGGGATCTCATCCCCTCCCACATCTCCAACAATCAGCCCGAAAAAGGAAACAACCAAACCACCACCACCGACACAAAGCAGGGCCATGCCTGTATTTTCAGATTTAAAAGATTTTACACGCTCCATGATTTCAATTTCTGTGTTCTTTACCGGAGGTTATCACAGAAGGATCGATCCTGGTGCTTTCAATTTATTTAGCCAGGTGTACGTGATTAACCAATTTACTTTTCACAGCAGGAGTTTACAATTACAAACAAGCCATTTAAAACATCACGAGGGGTTCATTAGTGCACAGAGAAAGACCACTAACGACCATGATTTTCAGAAGGCGTAAGCCAACACAACTCAGAAAGATGATCATAATATAACAGCATCAACAATCATAGGCCCCCCTTCTTTCTTTATAGAACCCAGTTCAGTATCTTTATTTAGGTCCGATTTATCCAATTCTACAGAAACAGAAACACGCCCACCCCGCATGATACACAAAAGAGAGAGAGACGAAGGAGAAATTCCCTACCTGTTGATAGACGATCGACGCTTAGGCCGGGCGCGAAACTTTACGGATAATGATGCGGCACGCCCGATGCACCAAAAGCTGTTCGTGAAAAGCCACGATCGAGGAAGGAAGAAACCATGCTTAACCCTTTAGTTTATAAGGGCCGCAGACGGTTGAGATAAGAACGCGAAACCGCGTGGGGCGCGGGGTCGTGGGTTGGCCACGCGGCCCCACACGTCATTAAAGGGGGTCGGGTGGTTTAAACCGACGCATTAATTCACTCATTAATTAATTAAAACATTCACACGCGTTACCGGGCTTTAAAACACGCTTAAAGGAGTCAAAATTGGGTTTAAAACCCTAATTGCGCAAGAAGGAACGCCACTGGAAAGAACCTGCGTGGTAGGCCAGAGCCACCGGTGGCTGAGGGCTACCGGTGGGTGACGGCTACCGGTAGGCTGCAGCGAACGGTAGGCCGAGCTACCGGTAGGCTGCAGCTATCGGTAGGCTGCAGCTACCGGTAGGCCGAGCTACCGGTAGCTGCAGCTACCGGTAGACCGCGCTACCGGTAGCCAGAGCTACCGGTAGGCTGCGGCTACCGGTAGACCTAGCTACTGGTAGGCCTGCTACCGGTAGGCTAAGGCTACCGGTAGGCCTACACCACCGTGATTCCCAGACCAGAAAGCCCAACATGAGATTTTCACTAAGTAATGAACCCCAAAACCCGGGCCATTACATCAGATACCTCTTAAACGATTCTCGTCCTCGAGAATCAAAACAAACCAGAAGGAAAGAGAGGCTCCGAACAACCACCTCGAAAGACACCTCTTAGGAGTGTACCCATGCCAACTAAAAACACTTCCCTGTCAAGAACCAAGCAACATACCATGCCAAACTGCCCAGGCATGTGGGTTGGGGAGTCTCCTCCCCCATGTCAAGATATTATCCGCTTTGGGCGGCACTGACTCGCCCGCACGGGTTTAATCGCATCCACCTTAATGCGTCTTGATTAGGGGTCGGGTCCTCTCCTCCCCCATAGCCAGGTCATTTCACACACATCCAGAGGAAAGAAAACCAGTACATTCCATAGCCAAAAGGACAAAACGTTCTACTACAACAGGTACAACAAGGAACAAATCTAAAAACAACTCTGGGTACTTGGTACACATCTGTGCTTCCCTCTCCCACGTACTCTGCTCAAGCCCACCATGTCTCCACAACACACGAACCAATGGAATGGTTCACCCACGAAGCACCTTCTCCTTGCGATCCTCGATCCTCACTGGTCTCTCCACAAAAGTCACGTCGTCCTCGATGTCCAGCTCACCCCAATCAAGGACGTGTGAATCGTCGTGCAGATACCGGCGGAGCTGGGACACATGGAAGACATCATGTATCCTCAGTAGCGGCGGTGGTAACGCTAGCTGATAAGCCACTTCGCCGACCCGCCGCAACACTTCGAAGGGTCCGATGAACCTGGGAGAAAGCTTACTCCCCTTGCCGAACCTCCGCTGCCCACGCCGAGGGGAGACCTTCAAGAACACATGGTCTCCAACCTCAAACTCCAAGGGCCTCCTCCTGGTATCCGCATACGACTTCTGTCGGTCCTGGGCCGCCTTCATCCTTTCTCGTATGAGCTGAACCTTCTCAGTCGTGCTCTGCACCACTTCCGGGCCAAGGATGCCTGCCTCTCCTACTTCGGTCCAACACACAGGTGAACGACATGGCCTCCCGTACAAAGCTTCAAACGGGACCATACCGATGGTAGAGTGGTAGCTATTATTGTAGGCAAACTCTACCAGAGGCAAGTATCGCACCCATGATCCCCCTGAGTCCAGAACACATGCCCGCAGCATATCCTCCACGGTCTGGATGGTGCGCTCTGTCTGTCCATCTGTATGGGGGTGGAAAGCAGTGCTAAGGCGTAGCTGGGTGCCAAACCATGCTGAAATCCTCTCCAGACTCGCGAGGTAAATCGTGCATCCCCATCCGAGACTATAGACATCGTAATCCCATGCAACCGCACCACCTCATCCACATACCTTCGCGCCAAAGCATCCACTGCACTCGACTCCCCGATCGCCAGAAAGTGAGCCGATTTCGTCTATCTGTCCACTACCACCCATATGGCATCGTATCCCCCTTGGACCTTGGGTAGTCCCGTGACGAAATCCATTGAGATGTCGTCCCACTTCCACTCGGGGACATCTAGAGGCTGCAGTAGCCCGCCTGGAACTCGGTGTTCAGCCTTTACTTGCTGGAACACTAAGCACTTGGCCACAAACTCTGCCACCGCTCACTTAACTCTGGGCCACCAAAACTGCCTCTTCAGTCCCTGGTACATCTTGGAAACTCCTGGGTGTACTGCCAGGGGTGAGTTGTGGAACTCACTGAGAACCTTTCCACGCATCGCCTCCGGAACAAACAACCTTCCCTGGAAAAGCATCCGGTTCTGACCATCCTCTGTCCATCCTTCCGGAGCATTTCCCTGGTCAACTCGGTCACGCATCACTTCGCACTCCGGGTCTCCCCACTGAGATTCCTCCACTTGCTGAAACAGAGATGACTGCACTGTCATCTGATATAGGCAGCCTCTACTGCTATCCATCCTCGCATCCAGGTGTAAAGCAGCCAACTCCTCCATCGCCTTCCAGGTGTCCGCCGACTCTCGGACCACATCCTTCTGCGTCCTCCTGCTCAAGGCATCGACCACTACATTTCCCCTGCCCTCAGTATAAGAGATCTCGAAGTCGTAATCCTGGAGGAACTCCACCCATCTTCGCTGTCGCAAGTTTAGGTCCCGCTGGGAGAAGATATACCTCAAGCTTTTGTGGTTTGTGAAGACCACAAAGCGTTCTCCGATGAGGTAGTGTCGCCATAACTTCAGTGCAAAAACAACTGCTGCAAGCTCCAGGTCGTGGGTGGCATAATTACGCTCATGAGGGCGTAGCTGCCTGGACCCATAAGAGATCACCCCTTGTTATTGCATCAACACACATCCCAGGCCCTGTCCTGAAGCATCACATAATACCTCATAAGCCGCCCCTTCTTCTGGTAATCTCAGCACTGGGGCACTAACCAACTTCTCCTTCAGATAGGTGAAGGCTGACTCGCACTGCTCGCTCCACACGAAAACCTGGTCTTTCTTGGTAAGGGCTGTCAAAGGGGCTGCTACTCGGGAAAAGTTGGGTACGAACTTCCGATAGTAACCTTCCAGCCCGAGGAAACTACGGACCTCTGCCACATTCTTGGGTGCTTCCCAAGAAACAACTGCCTCAACTTTTGACGGGTCCACCGCTACCCCCTGCTCGGACACCACGTGCCCGAGGAAGTGCACTTCTCGTGTCCAGAACTTACATTTCGACAACTTCCCATAGAGATGATGCTGTCGGAGGACCTCCAAAACTGTCCTCAGGTGCTCTGCATGGCCCTCCTCTGATCTCGAATAGATCAGGATATCGTCGATGAACACAACCACGAACCGATCCAAGTACTCCCGGAAGATGGAGTTCATAAGCCCCATGAACACAACTGGGGCGTTCGTAACGCCGAAGGGAATAACCACGAACTCGAAGTGTCCATATGATGTTATTAATATTTTCATGAATTATTATATTCCCCCTTTACTTATTTTATATGAAATGTGCATAATTTGTGTGAAATATTAATGTTTTAATATTAAGTATAATATTTGAGCATTTTTAGAAGTAGTCAAATTGAGTCAGTTTAATGTTTTAATTATAAATATCACTATACTGATCCAAATTGTGTGGTTCTTGTTTTTTAGGATTCTCCTTTCAATATACAAAATTTCATTAGAAGGAACCATGATCCAATTCTGCCATTTGAAGGGTCATATGGTCCTCACAAACAAGACCAAAGAATCTGTGAAGAAACTGGACAATTCATGAAGATTGATTTACTGGGCTCAATTTAGAAGTTCAAAAACCTTAACTCTCCACCATAATTCGGGGGACACTACATGTCATCTTGGATAAAAATTTCATGGCCCAAATCCAAGTACAAGGGGCCCAAATGAATCTTTTAAGTCCAGCCCACCATTCTGGCCGAGAATGAAAATCAGTATAGTATGCATGACATATCTCCTGATGTAATCATCCAAGCGAGCTGAGATTTTGCAGTGTGAAAGAGGGGATGTAGGCGGCCGACTTTGTTGAAGAAACCATTCAGATTTGAAGGCATCTTAATATTCAAAAACCCTTTCACATTATGGACTTCAAAAAGACTGGATTGAAATGGACAGTTTATGTTTGTTTATTCAACCGGCCATAACTTTTTATCCTTACGTCCAAATGACTCCAAATTTTGAGAGTAGTCGGCCAACATTATTGCCTACAACTTTGAAGAATCAGATATTTGAAGATTCGGATGTCTGAATTGCCCAATTGGCGATGCAAGTGGAGGGACAAATTGGGAATGCAAACAGTCCACTCCTTGGGCTATAAATACTCTCTCCTTCTCTCCTTGAGAGGGGTTGGCATTTCAGAAGAGAGATGATCATATTGGCACGACCAAAGCTTTGCCAAAGTCTTGGGAGGACCTTCCAAACTCAAGTTTTCACTTGAGAGACCTTTCCTCCTCTCTTTCTTTTCACTTACTTTTGTGTTCTTCATTTTTGTAATCTTGTAATTCTCTTTCTTTGTAATTCTGTTTTAATGCAAGTTACTTCTTCAATATCTCTTATTATCTTCCACCTTCTGTATTTTAATATTAATGTTCTTAAAATAGTTTAAATTCAGTTCAATCCCCTTCCCTTCTTTAGCTTCCTCATTCAATCGAAAGTTCGTTTTTAATTATCATCATTGTTCGTGTGTGTGTGTCGACGTACCACTCTTTTCTTATCCCTTTCTTTTTCTTCTCTTATTAATTTATAATCATAATCATTATAACCAGATTATTAATCACCCAAATGGCTGAGTAAATCTCTCATTGGGGTGAGTTATAATTTAGGTATGTTAAGTGATTGAGAGCTTCTGCTCGATGAATATTCTTTGAATTAACATTGTGTATGTTGGACTTAACATGTCATGGATTAATGACTTGTTTTGTTTAACATGTGGTTTCCATGGATTATTGGAACCATAAATACACAACCATAAATAAGATCTGATTGAGATTATAACCTTAAGTTAAGTTAAGTCTTGGTTTAAAGCCTTAACACTTAAGAATTCTAATCAACATCATCTTGTGACATGGGTGTTAATTTAAGTGCAATATAAAGCAAAGCTCGAGGATATCACAAGCTTAACTAACCTAATGATGAACTCACCCCAATCTTTATCAATTTGGTAAATCAAACATCATCCATAAATCATTTCAATTAATCTCTGCAAACAAACCCCCCTAATCAAAATACAATCAACTAAAAACAAACGACTACTACAAAGTATCATCGCCGAGGATTCGACCCGAGTGCTGCTATACACATTAGCAGAGCACCGGAACCTTGAACGGTCGATAGGCGACAATCGACCGCACTTTCAAATGGCGCTGTTGCCGGGGATGGTGCTTTAAGTAGTCATTAGTTTCTGGTTATTGTCAAGAAAACACAAAAAAAAACAAATTTTTAAAAAAAATTGAAAAAAAAACACAAAGAAAAACCCGTCTTCTCATAAAAATCATAAACTGAAAAAATACAAAGAAAAACCCGTCTTCCTCTTTCTTCCAAAATCTCTCTGAATGCCCCGTAGCCTTCCAAACAATCCCTCGGATTTGTTTGACCCTGAAATTGAGCGAACACTTCGCCAACTTAGGAGGAACATAAGAGATACTCAAATAATTCAAGAACCAGTCCTCATTCAACCAATTGAATTAGATATGGCCAATCCTAGGGAACAAACATTGAAAGAACTTACTGCCCTTGATATGAATTACCAACCTCTTGGTATTCAATATCCAAATATAGAGGCTGACTTCGAACTCAAGTCGGGTTTGATTCATCTTCTTCCTCATTTCCATGGTCTAGCTGGTGAGGATCCTCATCTTCACCTCAAAGAGTTCCAAGTGGTCTGCTCAACCATGAAACCTCAAGGGGTTTCTGAAGAACAAATCAAGCTTAGAGCTTTCCCCTTTTCCCTAGCGGATTCTGCCAAGTCTTGGCTCTACTACCTCCCACCTGGTTCCATAAACTCATGGGTTGACATGAAGAGACTTTTCCTTGAGAAGTTCTTTCCCGCTTTCCGAACAGCTTCTATCCGAAAGGAAATAAGCGGCATCCATCAATTCCCTAATGAATCACTCCATGAGTGTTGGAAGAGGTTCAAAAAGCTTGTGGCAACTTGTCCACACCATCAAATCCCTGACCAACTCCTGATCCAATACTTCTATGAGGGGTTATTGGCTATGGAGAGAACTCTCATTGATGCCGCAAGTGGCGGTGCTCTTGTTGATAAAACTCCTGCAGCTGCAAGAGAACTCATAAGCAACATGGCTGCAAACATACATCAATTCCATACTCGAGAACATGCTCAAGTGAAACAAGCCCAAGAGAATCAATCCATAGAGCCCAACAAGATGACTGAGTGGATGAGTGAACTTACAGGTCTTGTGCGTCAACTAGCGGTGGCTACCAAAGCCCCAACCTCATCTTCTCCATAGTCACTATTCCCTGGACCTATCAAGAATTGTGGAATCTGCAACTCTCCATCTCATCCGACTGACACATGTCCACAACTTCAAGATGATCCATCTGATTCATCTAGTCCAATGGAGCTCAATGCGGCATATGCTCAGCGAAACTTCAACCCTCAATAATCAGGTCAGTTTGTTAGAAACTTCAACCAACCCCACTATGAGCCCTTCTCTTCTACCTTTAACCCACCTCTGAGGTATGGTAATCCCATTTCTCATCCTCCTCAATTCCCTCCTCAAAACCCAAACCAATTCCAATATGGTCAAGGTGGTGGTAACTTCCATCAACCTTATCCTTTTGTTCCTCAACCTCAAAGGAACAATCCTCCTCCTGGATTCCACTATCCTAACGAGCCTTCCCAATTCCCCACCCAATACAATCGCTTTCCCAAGAACCAAAATCAAGGCCAACCCAATTTGGGACATGCCTCTTCTTCTAAACAACCATGGGAAAGTGCTGTAGAGGATCTTGCTTCCTTCACCCGTTCTAGCCTAAAGAACATTGAAACCCAAATAGGTCAACTGGCATCCCACCTTAGCCAGCAACAACCATCCAATTCATCCCAACTCCCAGCTCAACCATTACCCAACCCCAAGGGTAATGTAAGTGAAATTGCACTTAGATCAGGAAAGCAACTTGCTATGCCTCAAGATAAATCCTCAAACCCCCCTTTCAATGTTGATCTAGAAAATGAAAAGAACAAAAAGCTGGAAAAGGAACTTGAATCCACTCCTTCACCTTCTTCCATTCCACTTAGGAACCCATTCCTTTTCCTCAAGCCATCTCCAAGCCTAAGAAGTCCTTTGAACCTGATCCTGAAATGCTTGACATGTTTAGACGTGTTGAAGTGAACATCCCCCTCTTAGATGCCATCAAACAAATCCCTAAGTATGCCAAGTTTCTTAAGGAATTGTGCACCCATAAGAGGCAACTTAGGAACATTGAAAATGTTTCAACTCAACAGTCCATTCCCATGAAGTGCAAAGATCCAGGGACCTTCACGGTTCCATGTCAAATAGGGAGTTCCAACTTTGATGATGCACTCATAGACCTAGGAGCCTCAATTAATGTCATGCCCAAATCCATTTTCTCCAACCTTGGTCTAGGTCCCTTGCACCCAACGGGTATTGTCATTCAATTAGCCAATCGAAGCACTGCCAGTCCTGAGGGGATAATTGAGGATGTTCTTGTTCGGGTCAATGATCTTATCTTCCCAGCTGATTTCTATGTCCTTGACATGGAAGGTGAGACGACCTCTTCTCGATCTCCCCTAATTCTAGGAAGACCATTCCTCATGACTGCGAGAACCAAGATTGATGTCCACTCAGGCATCTTATCCATGGAATTCGGTGACCAACTGGTCAAGTTCAACATTTTCCAAGCCATGCGATACCCATCTGAGGATCACTCTGCATTCTCAATCCATGCTTTTGAGGACACTTCTAAGATTCAATCGAACCCCAATCCACCATGTTCTTCATGTTCTAATGATAAAGGATCTTGTGAAATCTGCACCATGATTAACAAAGTCATAAATGGTGAAGTTGATGTGGACCTCTCATTCATAGACTCCATCAATCTAGAGGAACTTGAAAACTCTCTTGAATCCCACATCAACTCTGATCTCTACTGCTCCACCTTGGACAATGTTGAGGAAACTGATCCAAACCCATCTATAATCCCTTCTCCTACTCCTAACTTGTCTAGCTCTCCAATCAAGGCTGAAACTGATCTAAAACCACTTCCTTCACACCTCAAGTATGCATTCCTTTTCCATGATCCCTCCTACCCTGTCATTATCTCTGCTTCACTTTCTGAAACTGAGGAGTCCCAACTTGTTCAAGTGTTAGAGGAAAACAAAAATGCCTTAGGTTGGACCCTAGAGGATATTCCAGGAATCAACCCTGCCTTTGCATGCATCACATCCATCTAGAGGAATCATCCAAACCAATTAGGCAACCTCAAAGAAGACTCAATCCACTCATACTTGAGGTAGTTAGGGAAGAGATTACCAAGCTTCTTCAAGCTGGTATTATCTACCCAATTTCTGATAGTGAATGGGTTAGTCCAATTCAAGTCGTTCCTAAGAAGGGCGGGATAACAGTTGTCACAAATGAACATGGAGAAGTGGTCACAACTCGAGTGAAAAACAAATGGCGTGTGTGCATCGATTATCGCAAATTGAATGCTGAAACACGAAAAGATCACTACCCACTTCCTTTCCTTGACCAAATGCTTGAGAGATTGGCCGGAAAGTCACACTATTGCTTTCTTGATGGTTACACCGGCTACTTCCAAATTCCAATCACACCTCAAGACCAAGAAAAGACCACATTCACTTGCCCCTTTGGAACCTATGCCTATAGGCGAATGCCTTTTGGCCTTTGTAATGCTCCTGCAACATTCCAGCGGTGTATGATGAGTATCTTTTCTGAATTCATTGAGAATTGCATGGAGGTCTTCATGGATGACTTTACCATTTATGGCGAGTCATTTGAATCTTGCTTACATTCACTCTCTTTGGTCCTTCAAAAGTGTGTCAAGTGCAACCTTGTGCTGAATTTTGAAAAATGTCACTTTATGGTTTCAAATGGGATTGTTCTAGGGCACATAATTTCTCAAGAGGGTATCCAAGTTGATCCAGCCAAAATTGAGGTGATCCAATCACTTCCTGAACCCAAATCAGTTCGAGACATTCGGTCCTTCCTTGGTCATGCCGGTTTCTATCAGCGATTCATTCAGAACTTCAGCAAGATTTCCCTCCCACTCACTCGTTTACTTCAAAATGATGTCACATTCAATTTTGATGAGGCTTGCAAGAGAGCCTTCATTGAACTCAAATCTACTCTCACATCTGCTCCAATAATCCAACCCCCAGATTGGTCCTTACCATTTGAATTGATGTGTGATGCTTCTGATAGGGCCATTGGGGATGTTCTTGGTCAAAGAAGAGAAAACATTCCTCATGTCATCTTTTATGCCTCAAAAACATTGGATGAAACTCAATCACACTACACTGTGACTGAAAAAGAACTTTTAGCTGTGGTTTTTGCCTTGGATAAATTCCGGCCCTATCTCTTAGGTGCCAAAATCATCATCTTCACGGACCACTCAACATTAAAGTTCTTACTTAAGAAAAGTGATTCCAAACCAAGGCTAATAAGATGGATTTTAATGCTCCAAGAGTTTGACCTTGTGATAAAAGATAAACCTGGAAAAGAAAACCCTGTGGCTGACCACCTGAGTAGAATTTCTAATTCTTCTCATTCTGAAATAATTGATCCTGAATTTCCAACTGAACACCTCTCATCTCTCACTCCAAAGTTACCATGGTATGCCCCAATTGTCAATTACATGGTTTCTGGTGATTTCCCTGAATATTTTTCAAAAGAACAAAAAGAAAAGATGAAAAGTGATTCAAAGCATTATTTTTGGGAAGATAATAAACTTTGGAAAACTGGGGCTGACATGGTAATTAGGAGATGTGTTGATGAAACTGAACAATCCTCCATCTTGGAATTCTGCCACTCAATGCCTGGAGGTAGCCACTTTGGACCACAAAGGACTTCTCGAAAGGTCCTAGATTCTGGATTCTTTTGGCCTTCACTCTTCAAGGACTCACACGAGTTCTGTCAATCATGTCCCACTTGCCAAAAGTTTGGCACAATTTCTAAAAGAAACGAAATGCCTCAAAAGCCATTAATCTTCTGTGAGCTTTTCGATGTTTGGGGCATCGATTTCATGGGACCTTTTCCCCCTTCCAATGGATCATCCTACATTCTCCTTGCTGTTGACTATGTTTCTAGGTGGGTCGAGGCCAAACCCACTAGGAAAGACGATGCTCAAACTGTGAGTGAGTTCCTCAAAACCCATATCTTCCATCGATTCGGAACACCACGTGCTTTGATAAGTGACTTAGGAACTCATTTCTGTAATAGAACCATGGAGTCACTTTTGAAAAAGAATGGGGTTGTACATAAAACATCCACTGCATATCACCCTCAAACAAATGGAATGGCTGAACTTTCTAACAGAGAAGTGAAAAGAGTGCTTGAAAGAATTGTTAAGCCCACAAGAAAAGACTGGCCCGATAGACTTGGTGAAGCACTCTGGTCCTATCGAACAGCCTATAAGACACCCATTGGGATGTCTCCATTTAGGCTAGTTTTTTGGTAAAGCCTGTCATTTACCAGTTGAAATCGAACATAAGTCATTTTGGGCTGTCAAAACTTGTAATTTAGATTGTGAAAAATCTGGTGAAGAAAGATTGTTGCAGTTGACTGAATTGGAGGAGCTTCGACTCGATTCGTATGAGAACTCCATTCTCTACAAAGAAAAGGCAAAGTCACTCCATGACAAGCACATTATTCGAAAGGTATTTCATGAAGGTGAAAAGGTAATGCTCTTCAATTCTCGATTTCGACTTCACCCAGGTAAGCTCAATTCTCGTTGGGATGGACCTTTTATTATTACTAATGTTTACCCATTTGGTGCAGTGCAAGTCGAAGACCCTTCTTCAAAAAGAACATTCACGGTAAATGGACACCGGTTAAAGCATCACCATGAGAGGCCATTCACTTCAGGTTCCACATCGACTTCCATTGACCCACCACTAGATGGAAATGGCGACCCACCAAATCCAAACCAGGGGGTACCTCTTTCCCTTTAACTCTCTCTCTATCTCTTCCTCTCTCTACCTCTTTCTTCTTCTTCCTATCTCTTTCATTTTGTTACCACTTTATTCATCAAACCCTTTCTTTTTATCTTTCTTGTGTGGGTGTGTATTTAAAAAAAAAAACCTTAAAAACTAAAAAAACCAAAAAACACAATTACTTAAAAAAATTACAAAAAAAGAGTCATGCTTACTCACCATCTAGTTTTGAAAATTTGTCCAACCATTTTGGGGAGTCAAAGGCTTGTTTTAAACTCAAATATATTGAATTTTTATCTCAAACTTGGGTAAACAATTTTGTGTCAATAACAAACATTTTGAATGAACAATTTTTGGTGGAAAATGATTCTCCCCTACCGTGAGGAATAACATTAGCCTTCATGCCAAGGTCATCTATGGCCATCTTTTTCATTGTGTGTCTTCACCACTGATTGTGAGTCTTGAGTTTGTGGACCTTCGAGCTGAATTTCCATCTTTTGTGTGCATTAATATGATAGATGAATTTTCTAAGCCACATGAGAATCAGAATAGCCAAATAGCCTCTCGTTACCCTTACATTGATCCTACTTTTGAAAGCCCCTTTGAGCCTATGAAAACCTTTCATCTGATAGCCACATTACAAGCCTAATACCTTGTCCCACCCAACATCTTCATGGATTTTCATTGTACAATTTATTGAAATTTAAGTGTGGGGGGAATGGACTTCATTTTTGGGCGTACTTTCATTGATTTCCAATGTGTCATCATATGCTTGAGGGAAAGCATCCATTCAAGTGTGGGGGAGAGGTTGTAATTCTGTGAGCTTTGGGGTGTATATGTGTAATTGTCATTTGTACAAAAGTCATTGAAAAGTGTTCAAAAAAAAATGAAAAAAAAATTATATTAAAAAAATGATGAAAAAAAAGGAATGGGTTGTGTCTTGGGTGGGTCAAAAATCATTCATCATCAACCTTTGATCGTGTTATAACTACTAAAATTAGTTCCATGAGAAGATTAAACATGGGTTGGGAGATGACTATGAGACTTGTTTCAAGCACAACTTTCGAAAAAAAGAGCAAAAAGAAAAAAAAAGAACACTTGAATATTTTTGTATTGTGTCATTATTGGAAGTCTTCCATGTTGTACATATTCCATCATCTCACCCTATTCCATTTTCTATCTCCCTCACTTTTCATTCATCACACATTCATGCCCTTGTAAATATGTGTTTCTATTTCCTTTCAAATCAAATTTCAAAAAAAAATGTGCATTGATTTTTCCATGTTGGTGTTTTTAACCCCTCTTTTCCTTTGGACATTATATACCTACCGTCCCATAGCCACTGAAAAACCTCTTAAAATACCTCTTGATTCTTGTACACATTATATTTGGGAATGGAAGCTGAGAGCTCTTACAAACTCTTGATTTTCACTTTTTGTTGGTGAATGAGTGAACCTCCTAAAATACATTTTTATCATCTTGAGAGGAGTAAGTTTTGAGTGCCTACATTTTCTAATTCAAACCTTGAACATGAAAAAATGAATTGTTTCTGATGCATTATTGTGAACCAAATTTGTGATGGAATTCAATATGGATGAGTGAAATAGTCTAAACCTCCCCTGATTGGAGAAAACAAAATTTTTATATTTGTTGGTGAGTGAAAATTATTTTGTCATGTTTTTATATTTGTTGCACATGAGGACACGCGCAAATCTAAGTGTGGGGGAGTTGATGTTATTAATATTTTCATGACTTATTATATTCCCCCTTTACTTATTTTATATGAAATGTGCATAATTTGTGTGAAATATTAATGTTTTAATATTAAGTATAATATTTGAGCATTTTTAGAAGTAGTCAAATTGAGTCAGTTTAATGTTTTAATTATAACTATCACTATACTGATTCAAATTGTGTGGTTCTTGTTTTGTAGGATTCTCCTTTCAATATACAACATTTCATTAGAAGGAACCATGATCCAATTCTGCCATTTGAAGGGTCATATGGTCCTCACAAACAAGACCAAAGAATCTGTGAAGAAACTGGACTATTCATGAAGATTGATTTACTGGGCTCAATCTAGAAGTTAAAAAACCTTAACTCTCCACCATAATTCGGGGGACACTACATTTCATCTTGTATAAAAATTTCATGGCCCAAATCCAAGTACAAGGGGCCCAAATGAATCTTTGAAGTCCAGCCCACCATTCTGGCCGAGAATGA
The DNA here is from genome assembly GCA_963277665.1 of Viscum album. Classification (NCBI taxonomy): domain Eukaryota; kingdom Viridiplantae; phylum Streptophyta; class Magnoliopsida; order Santalales; family Viscaceae; genus Viscum; species Viscum album. Next base: position 1,232,696,990 of record OY728120.1, read on the forward strand.
AAATCAGTATAGTATGCATGACATATCTCCTGATTTAATCATCCAAGCGAGCTGAGATTTTGCAGTGTGAAAGAGGGGATGTAGGCGGCCGACTTTGTTGAAGAAACCATTCGGATTTGAAGGCATCTTAATATTCAAAAACCCTTTCACATTATGGACTTCAAAAAGACTGGATTGAAATGGACAGTTTATGTTTGTTTATTCAACCGGCCATAACTTTTTATCCTTACGTCCAAATGACTCCAAATTTTGAGAGTAGTCGGAAAACATTATTTCCTACAACTTTGAAGAAGCAGATATTTGAAGATTCGGCTGTCTGAATTTCCCAATTGGCGATGCAAGTGGAGGGACAGATTGGGAATGCAAACAGTCCACTCCTTGGGCTATAAATACTCTCTCCTTCTCTCCTTGAGAGGGGTTGGCATTTCAGAAGAGATGAGATCATATTGGCACGACCAAAGCTTTTCCAAAGGCTTGGTAGGACCTTCCAAACTCAAGTTTTCACTTGAGAGACCTTTCCTCCTCTCTTTCTTTTCACTTACTTTTGTGTTCTTCATTTTTGTAATCTTGTAATTCTCTTTCTTTGTAATTCTGTTTTAATGCAAGTTACTTCTTCAATATCTCTTATTATCTTCCACCTTCTGTATTTTAATATTAATGTTCTTAAAATAGTTTAAATTCAGTTCAATCCCCTTCCCTTCTTTAGCTTCCTCATTCAATCGAAAGTTCGTTTTTAATTATCATCATTGTTCGTGTGTGTGTGTCGACGTACCACTCTTTTCTTATCCCTTTCTTTTTCTTCTCTTATTAATTTATAATCATAATCATTATAACCAGATTATTAATCACCCAAATGGCTGAGTAAATCTCTCATTGGGGTGAGTTATAATTTAGGTATGTTAAGTGATTGAGAGCTTCTGCTCGATGAATATTCTTTGAATTAACATTGTGTATGTTGGACTTAACATGTCATGGATTAATGACTTGTTTTGTTTAACATGTGGTTTCCATGGATTATTGGAACTATAAATACACAACCATAAATAAGATCTGATTGAGATTATAACCTTAAGTTAAGTTAAGTCTTGGTTTAAAGCCTTAACACTTAAGAATTCTAATCAACATCATATTGTGACATGGGTGTTAATTTAAGTGCAATATAAAGCAAAGCTCGAGGATATCACAAGCTTAACTAACCTAATGATGAACTCAACCCAATCTTTATCAATTTGGTAAATCAAACATCATCCATAAATCATTTCAATTAAGCTCTGCAAACAAACCCCCCTAATCAAAATACAATCAACTAAAAACAAACGACTACTACAAAGTATCATCGCCGAGGATTCGACCCGAGTGCTGCTATACACATTAGTAGAGCACTGGAACCTTGAACGGTCGATAGGTGACAATCGGCCGCACTTTCACCATACCTACATCTGAATGTCATCTTCGGGATGTCGCCCTCCTTCACTCTCAGCTGGTGATACCCAGACCGCAGGTCGATCTTCAAGAACCATCCTGCCTCTTTTAGCTGGTCGAAAAGGTCATCTATCCTCGGAAGAGGGTAGCGATTTTTGATTGTCACCTGATTCAGCCTCCTGTAGTCTATGCACAACCTGAGGCCACCATCTGCCTTCTTTGCGAACAAGACTGGAGCGCCCCACGGTGACGCACTCGGGCGAACATAACCCCTCTTCATCAGATTGTCAATTTGGATCCGCAACTCCCGCAGCTCTGAAGGTGCCATCCGGTACGGAGCCATCGAGATCGAACGAGCGCCGTGCTGCATGTCTATCCTGAACTCGATATCACGTCGAGGGGGTAGAGTCATCACCTCCTTAGGGAAGACGTCCATAAACCCACAAATGATCTCTGGCACTTCCACCATTTCAGCATCTACTGACCCTACTGACAGCTCAGCTAGCAAGGAGAGGAGGGGTTACTCTCGCCTATCGCCCTTCTGACTGCTCCGCTCGCCGGTGAAAACAACACGCCGACCACCCAAATCTGAGAACACGACCCTTCCTCGGAAACAATCGATGATGACACACACCGAGAATAGCCAGTCAATGCCTAGGATGACATCGTATGGCTGTATCTGTAGTAGAAGAAGATCCCTAACTGACTGATGCAGCCCTATCATCAGTCTGCATCCCCGACACACAAACAACAAGTCGGTCTGACCCCCGACTGGTGTGCTCAACACCATGGGCACTGGGAGCCTCTCGGCATCTAGACCCAAGGCACGGGCTAGACTGGGTGAAACAAAGGAGTGTGAAGCTCCGGTATCGAACAATACATAAGCAAGGGTACTAAACAAACTGATCGTACCTCGAACAACCTCCGGCCCTGCTGGAACTGCTGCCTTTGCGGTGTGTAACTGTCCACGCCCAGCTCCCCTGCCCCTCAGCTGTCGGCCACCTCCCCGACCACGCCTCGGCCGAGGTCCCTGAGGAGCGCCCTGAGGTCGGCCTCCTCCTCCTACGTCTGCCCTCAGAGGAGCGGGAGCTCACTATCCCTGCTGCTGCTGGAAAGGCCTGGCTGGAAGCTGCTGCTGGGGCGGGTGGTGGGGCTGTCCGCCACCGTCGTACTGTACCCGGTCCGGGCACTGAATCCGGAGATGTCCAGGGATCCCGCAGACGAAGCACCACGGTCCCGGGCCCGGAGGAAAAGGGCGAGGACCAGGGGATCGAAACTGAAACTGCTGCGGCCTGCTCCCTGCTGGTCGGAACCTGGAGGGTCCTGACGCTGGAGGCCTGGTGCTGACGGCCTTCCCCTTCGATGGTCCCAGCTGGATCCCCTCTCGTGACACTTCTCCTAGAGCATGCATCCTCTCCACCACCTCGGCCTTCTTCTAGACCTCCAAGTACGTCGGAAGGGTAAAGGGGGTAACAACATACTGGAGGGAGGGTCGAAGTGCCTCCTCCAAACGCCTTTCCCGAGACTCCTCGTCGGGAAAGAGGTCCGGAGCAAAACGTATGAGGTCCTTGAACTTGATCCCTAGCTCCCTCACGGACATACTCCCCTGCTGGAGGGAGAGTAGCTCCTGTCTCTTTTCCGCCATCATCGTCGAAGAGAGGAATTCCGCCCGGAACTCCCTCTCGAAATCAGCCCATGCCACCTCAGCCTATCTCCTCTCCCCCAGGTAAAGCGTCCACCACTGACGCGCCGCTCCCCGCATCTGGCTGACGGCCAGAGGAACCCAGTACTTGGTCGGGGCCCGAATCAGGCCGAAAGCTATCACTAGCTCCTCTAGCCAGCCCTCCGTCTTCATGTCAGAGGTACTACCCTCATACTTCTCGAGGGTCTGTTGCTGGAAGGCCCGAAGAGTCCTCTGCCACTGGTCATCCTCCTCTTCTCGGTCAGCTCTCTGCCGATCGGCCAAGGTAGTCCGTGGGGCCTCGATCTCCTGTACCACACGCGGTCGCCTTCCAGGTGCCATAACTGCAAGGTAAACAAAGAATACCTAAGCCCAAGTAGTGCATAATATTGTCTTTAAAAACTTCTTAAGCTTTTCGTTTATTCTTAATTCCCAAAACACCCCAGAAACATGAGAACACAAGTCATTATGATGCATGTACCTTTCCTAGGGTCTCTACCCTGCAATCAGCGTGGCCTCACTTGGTCGTTCGGTAGGTCCAGAGTCCTTGCATCGGATCACGGGGGCCCTAAAATCCCGTGTCCTAGCCAGTCTTCCCTGGCCTAATTCACGCACCGAGGTCACCCAACACTGTTGCCCTACCATCCCATGCAATCCTCACTGTGCCTAACTCCAGACTCCATCCTATCACTCAACCATCACCTCTGATACCATTCTGTCACGACCCGCCTTCACCAAAAGGAGGGAAGGGTCAGCAGACTGCCAGGCCCTGGATTCTTTAAGTTGAAGGAGAGATAATGACCCCTGAAACCCGCCTTCAATAGGTCCCGGAGTGGCAACTAGCACCAAGGGTATAGAATCACACACTAAATGGAAGGCATTACCCTTTTTCTGTTTTACAGGATTGGGAGATAAGATGATGGAACCCAACAACTCCAAAACTAAAAGAAAAGTAAAGCCAAAAGTAAACCATTCCCACATGCATGTTTCAAAAGTAAAAGCCACAAAGTACAAAAGGTGACTACAAAGGTAAATACCAAAGGAAGAAAAACAGCAACTGCAACTGCCCCAAAGGTCCGAGCTAGTATGGTCCTGCGCGATCCCCGAAGTCCTCCTGGAAACCTGAAAGCAGTTTTATACACGTAGGGTGAGCATACAAGTACACTAAGTAGGGAAAACCAAAGACTCTCGTGCACAAGTGGGGGAACGTACTAAAGCCCCATGAGAAAAGAAGTAAGCCAAACACCTATCAAAGTAAACTATCCACCCAAGCCTCACCAAGGCACACTCCCCAAATAACGCAAGTCAAGTAATATATATAATAAGATCACATCGATGTTTGGGTACCCCGCGTCACTTTCCCACTGGTTATTGAGACATCCTACGCATCGAACCAATCCCGCCATTCTCACCGCAGTCCCACTGCCACACCCGCCCGCACACACCTGGGCCACAACCACATGCAGTCCCACTGCCGAATCCCGCCCGCACACACCTGGTCCACAACTATCACACGTAACCATGCCTGCAAACACCTAGGCCAGAACAACCACCACCACGCCCGAAGTCACTTGGGCTAGAAGATCCACTGCCACGCCTGAAGACACCTGGGCCTCATCCCGAAGACACTAGGGAAACCACCTGCCGCACACACCTGGCCAACCACCACACTACCCTGCCTGAAGGTTCTTCGGATAATAATGGACCTCAGGCCATCACAGCCTGCCCGAAGATACTTGGGCTATCCGGGAAAGGGAGCAGAAAAGGAGCTAATAACCAGCCACTAATAATAGTGTTGGAAAAAACACCCTCCCCCATGAAATGGGGGTGTTCGGCACTAAATGCTCAACTTGGGTGGGGCGCGAATAAGAAACACAAAACTAAAAATATAGATATAGGTATCAAGCACTCACCCAAGGTTTAGGTTTTTCTTCATCCCTCCTAAAGAGCATAAACAACACTAAGTTCAAGTCATGACTCTCGCCAACAAAACCCATTTGTCCCATCCTTGTTTCATGTTCAGTGATACTCTTTAAATAAGTTTAAGCACTACTGGGCAACTAGTAAGCATATGCACAAGTCCAGGAAAGTAAACAGTCAAGCATCAACCATAACACCCACACCTGGTTCTCTACAACAGAGGATCCCACCCCAATTCGTGATATAAACAAGGTAACCACCCGGTCTTAAAACTCACAAATACCGAATCCATAACAACAGGGGATCCCATCCCCGATTACACAACCATCGAGAGTATAAAAACAGGGGATCTCATCCCCTCCCACATCTCCAGCAATCAGCCCGAAAAAGGAAACAACCAAACCACCACCACCGACACAAAGTAGGGCCATGCCTGTATTTTCAGATTTAAAAGATTTTACACGCTCCATGATTTCAATTTCTGTGTTCTTTATCGGGGGTTATCACAGAAGGATCGATCCTGGTGCTTTCAATTTATTTAGCTAGGTGTACGTGATTAACCAATTTACTTGTCACAGCAGGAGTTTACAATTACAAACAATCCATTTAAAACACCACGAGGGGTTCATTAGTGCACAGAGAAAGACCACCAACGACCATGATTTTCAGAAGGCGTAAGCCAACACAACTCAGAAAGATGATCATAATATAACAGCATCAACAATCATAGCCCCCCCTTCTTTCTTTATAGAACCCAGTTCATTATCTTTATTTAGGTCCGGTTTATCCAATTCTATAGAAACAGAAACACGCCCACCCCACATCATACACAAAAGAGAGAGAGACGAAGGAGAAATTCCCTACCTGTTGATAGACGATCGACGCTTAGGCCGGGCGTGGAACTTTACGGATAACGATGCGGCTCACCCGATGAACCAAAAGCTGTTCGTGAAAAGCCGCGATCGAGGAAGGAAGAAACCATGCTTAACCCTTTAGTTTATAAGGGTCGCGGACGGTTGAGATAAGAACGCGAAACCGCATGGGGCGTGGGGTCGTGGGTTGGCCACGCGGCCCCACACGTCATTAAAGGGGGTCAGATGGTTTAAACCGACGCATTAATTCATTAATTAATTAATTAAAACATTCACGCGCGTTACCGGGCTTTAAAACACGCATAAAGGAGTCAAAATTGGGTTTAAAACCCTAATTGCGCAAGAAAAAACGCCACTGGAAAGAACCTGCATGGTAGGCCAGAGCCACCGGTGGCTGAGGGATACCGGTGGGTGAAAGATACCGGTAGCCGAGCGACCGGTAGGCCGAGCGACTGGTAGGCTGCAGCCACCGGTAGGCCGAGCTACCGGTAGGCTGCAGCCACCGGTAGGCCGAGCTACCGGTAGGCTGCAGCCACCGGTAGGCCGAGCTACCGGTAGACAGATCCACCGGTAGCTGCAGCTACCGGTAGACCGAGCTACCAGTAGATAGAGATACCGATAGGCTGCGGCTACTGGTAGACCGAGTGACCGGTAGGCCTGCTATCGGGTGGCTAAGGCTACCGGTAGGCCTACACCACCGTGATTCCCAGACCAGAAAGCCCAACACGAGATTTTCACTAAGTAATGGACCTCAAAACCCGGGCCATTATACGAACCGTCTGCGACATTGGAACCCTTAGGATGAGACACTTATTTTTTTAGATACTCCACTTGAGTTTTGGAGAAAGTTGGAATACAGATGAGTTGGATTGGACTCGAATCCAACTTGACCCTTAACACTAAAATGCCTATAACTAACAGACCGAACGTCTAATTGACGCGCCGTTTGTTGCGTTGGAACTCTTATGACATATCGAATCTTTGGGTTACTTCTTCATAGGACTTCATGGCTGTTGAAATATGGTCGATGACTTGTGAAACAAATCCTATGGAAATCAAGCATGCTTTGTGCGAGAATCCTGTGGCTGACTGTCAAATATCAGAACGACCCTGTGTAGATCAGCAGTAGCGTGACCCGACGTGGATCAGCCTTAGAGCAGTCCATCGTGGATCAATGACTTATGACCCTGTTTGGATCAGTGACTTACGACCGTGTGTGGATCGGTGACTTACAAACCTGTGTGGATCGTCAACTTACGACCCTGCATGGATCGACGACTTACGACCCTCTGTGGATCAACAATAGCGCGACCTGACGAGGACCAACCTTAGAGAGACCCGTTATGGATCAGCGACTTACGACACTGTGTGGATCGACGACTTATGATCATGTGTGGATCAGTGACTTACGACCTTGTGTGGATCGGTGACAGAGCAATTTCTTCGTGGTTCAGCAATGGAATTTCTCAACGGAATAAGATGATTTAGATTTACAACTAATCATCATTATTCACATTCTTTAAGTTTTATATCTGGTGTGAGCTGTATTTTACTTTGTGTTTTGTGATTGAGATCATGCTTTGTAGTTTTTCCTTTGTGGAATTTTGGGAGACCTTCGGGGGTCTCGGGGTCCCTATTGGGTATTGTTATACTCACCCCTACAAGGGCATCGCCCGCACCTTGTTGTGTCTTGAGTAGACAACGGGCAGTCTTGACCGAGATTTGGGGGCCAGGACTAAACGGTGTACGGAGGTGACCGGTTGGCGCAGAGAGCCGCAATGACGAGTTGTACCTACATTTCAGGTAGGATCCTTGGCGGTCGATCTGAGGAGGTGTTTTTTTTTTCTTTTTTTGTATTTTCTTTTTGTTGGGTTTGTATTATGGCTCATTCTGCTTCAGTTCACACATTTACTTTCAACAGTTATACCACGTGGTTTTCTCTTATTGTGTACCTGGTCTGTGTGTTTGCAGGTTTAAAGGCAATGCCTTCCCATTTTAGGGATATGCCTTTCCGGCGCTAGTCGCCAACCCCTGATCTATGGAAGACGAACTTGGGGTAGTCACGAAACGATCCCCAGGGGATGATTCGTGACAGGTTCCTTAACCCATTGCTAGACACTAATCTTGGATTTTAGATCAGTATGCCTAATGCCAATGAGAAAGAAACTTAGAGGGTCACACACTAAGTGTTTCTGTTGATCGGAATTAAATTCTATTTAAATTTAATTATTGGAATACATATTATTATCAAGATTGAAAAATAATTTTATTCTTGATTTATCAATCACAAATATTATTCATAAGGTAATAAATAAATTATTTAATTACATGAATATTTAATAAATATTTATTCTCCAGACTGTGAATAAAATATTTATTTTTATTTATTGAATATTTGACAAATATTTATTCGTCAGACTATGAATAATTTTTTTTTATTTATGAATAAATATTTAATTAAATATTTATTCAGGTATTCAATAAATTTCTAGAAGGACAAGCAGACCAAGATTATGTCTGGTGATAGGTATTAATTTGCAAGCCAATAAAATAATATTTATCATTACGTCATATTGTACATGCTATGAAAATAATAATAATAACATTATTAAATGGCATAATGTTAGATAATGTTTAATATATTATTTAATGGCCATTATGTAATTAAATAATATTTTCAACCCCAACCCTATCTCTATATATAGATGATTATGCCTATTGTGTAAATGTTGATCAAGATAGATCGAATTTAAGAATTGTTGCGCACAATGAAATCTAGAGCTCTCTCAAGACCACATAATGCTCTAGAGATCCTCCTCTCTCCTCCATCCTCTCAAGAATGAGAGTGCAAGTATGATTCTTCAAGTCCAAAAGAATTATCACAACAATTAATAATAACACCACAAGATGATTGATCTTCCATGATAGCACTTGCCAATCCATCAGTGTTGTCCGAAGATCAAAGGAGCATGTACAAATCACCGCTAAAGGGATTATACACTTGGATCTTACAAGCACAATGACAATAGACCAAAAAGGATTTCGGATGATCAACACCTTCATCAAAGAAATATCTCAAGACCCAGGTATTCTTTCTTCTAATCTATTTAAATTAATTATAAATTTAACATGAAAGGATATCCTCTTGGTTCCGGTGACCTTTCTTTTCAATATTTGATTTAAAAAATTTCATTGGTCACGACGTTCACGTCTTGTATAATATGAGAATGATCCATCAAATTCAACATTTACTGAGTTGGGATCGATCATGATAAGTGATTTTATTGTGCCCAAAACCATCAATAGTATCAGAGGGGTCATGTTTAAATTTATAATTATTTATTTGATTGTTGATCGATTATACGCAGCTATGGTTAGTTTTTCACTTCTAATTTATTTGTTTTTTATTAAGAAATTTAATTAACAAGCTTATTAATTTTCTTTGTTCAAGTTTCATATTTTCTGATAGATCTCAAGTCCGAGATGAAGAACGATCATATATGCCATCATGAGGTGCCAAATATTCTAGTTGGTAGATTGGGTTACACATTGTGTAGTTAGAGTACACGTCGTGTACCCAAGTTCACTACATTAGGACGTGTTGTGAGATACACGACGTACCATGCAGTTATTACACGTGGCTCATTTATTGTACACCGCATGTTGACCTGACCAATCTGACACACAGTTTGTCAGACTATACAATGTGTAGTTGGCGTACACATTATCTAGTCGACACAGTTTAGCACCAAAGTTCATGTTAATTGTGTGATCAAATACATGGTTTATATTGCGTGCATTACTACACATATTCCCTTTAATAGAACACAAAATGGATTTTAAAAGCACTAAAAAAGCATTGTTAATCGCAGTGCTGATAAAGAGGGTCCTTTATTTACGTTAAAAAAAGTGTTGATAAAGGTCTAGCTGACTGAAATGTGGTGTTAATATAACAACACACCCAGAAAAAACCTGTAATTTCAAACAATGCTTTATACATTTAATGGACATCATGAATACAAAAACGTCAGCCCAAGGTATATACAAAAAAACACCACTATATACATTTCAAACAATGTTTTATATAATTACATTTACAATTATCCAACAAACATTTAAAAACATTAATTGTAACGGCCTGAATCCGAACAACCACTCGAACAACGCTAAACGGGTCGGGTGTTACTACTTAGGCACACCTACCTGAACGCCAAAGGCTGTTGACTAGCAGTGAGGGTCTGATAGGTACAGAGGGGAGGCTATACCCTCTCGGAGGAAAACAATGGTACTGGTCTGAGAAATAATATAGAACATGCAATGGAAATAAACGACTCAATAGACTCAAACTAGACCTGCAGAGCATAAGCACAATCAATAGTAATAAAAAGATAAACAACAGAAACAATATATATAAAAAACAACAACGAAAGTAAACAGAATAACATGCAGAACACCACTTACAACTACTAAACAAACCAAGCATGCATCTATAGCAAGTCAAAATATAAAAAGTGACTCCAATGGCTAACCAATAGTATCTAGAAAACAAGTAAGCGCACTGATACATGAAAGAAAGAAAAATAAAGTAAGCTTCATCTAGGCAAGACCTTAAAGTCCATACCATCTCCAGGAAATAACTAAACCAGTCCAACTCCTGAGGTTGACCTCTTTCCTACACATAAATCCATAAAGACTACATGCGTCTTGAAGGGCCCGAGCAGAGTGTGAGACGAATCTCAGTAGGATACCACCCAACGGTGTGTACCTAATATAAGTGTTTAAGTAGACATGCAGTTATAAGGAAACCAGTAAACAATACGATGCACAAATAACAAAAACTCCACCGGTGCTCAACAACCACCATGGAGTGTCACCTGCTTCGGCCAACACCAGAATCTCTATCATGTAGCCCGACACCATGTGACCCCCTGACATCACGTGTCTCAAGTACCGACGTCCCGAAGGCACGCCTAAGAAGTAGGGGCTCATAGGAATAGCGATACCAGTCCTCAACAAGTAACCGGAGGGACAACGATTTTTGTCCTCAAATAAGTAACCAGAGGGACAACGATGTCTTCCCTCAAATAAGGTAACTGAAGGGACAATGATGTCTGCCTTCAAATAACAGAAAGCCTCTGCCCTCAACCCGATAACCTCAATGCTATCCCCTGAAGGCTCCTCACCTTCCATGTGGATTCCTACTATAAGCACCCCCAAAACTATAGTACCTAAACCGCATCTAACGGGGGCCTCTTGTCATGACCCATCCCCCGGGACCCATGCTGCGACTACCCCAAGCCCGCCTTCCATAGGCCAGGGGCTGATAACTAGCACCGAAAGGCATAATCCCTAAAACTGGGAAGACATTGCCTTTATAACCTGTAATCACACGCAACCAAGCACACAACAAGATATAAACACAAGTAAACTGAATAGTAAACAGAGTGAGTATAGTAAGTAAAAGAGGCCAGAATACAAGCCCAACTGGAAAGTACAAGAAATTGAAAGTACAAGTAAACTGGAGCAAAAAGGAAGACAACTGCTCAGTCATCCTCCGAGGTTTCTACCTAAAGGGTAGGTACAGATTGCCTCCTCAGCACTCCACGTCCGTCCGTATCCTCCATGTATCGAATCATCGTAAGGTCCTCCTCTGGGAACCGTCCAGTTCTGGTACCCTTAGTCTCGATCAACACTGTCCGTCGTCTGCACCAAACACAAGAAGGTGCGGGCATAACCCGTGCAGGGGTGAGTATAACGATACTTAGTAGGGACCCCGAGACCCTCAAGGTCTCACAAAATCCATAGAGGATAAACCTCAAAGCATGAAGTCAACTATCAACCGTACTTAGGTATATGCCCATAAATATGCCTAATTTATCAAGTATACCCATCTCAATCATGAGGAAACACAGTGTCCAACCCAAAAGCCCAAAGCTCAAATATTCCACAAAGGAAATAAAACCGCAAAGGCAAGTACCACACAATTATGCCACACATAAGAATATCACCAAGGTATTACCATGAAGGAAAGTACCACACAGGTACGAACTCAGCTCACACCAGGTATAAATTAGGTACAGTAGTATAGATTATTAGTTATAGCTACTGAATCATCTTACTCTGTTAATAGGCTCTGCTGCTGACCTACACATAATCTATAAGAGCTGACCCACATGGGATTGCTAGGAGCTGACACACACAGGATCGTTAGGAGCTGACTCAAACAGGATCGCTAGGAGCTGACCCACACAGGATCCCTAGGAGCTGACCCACACATGATCGCTAGGAGATGACCCACATAGGATCGCTAGGAGCTGACCCACATAGGATCTCCAGGAGCTGACTCACACAGGATCTGTCACGAACCAACTCGGGTCGACCCTCAACCGATCACCCGAGCTGGTCCGCGACATGACCTGAGAGGTGTTCCTGATCCTCCTGGGCTGGCGACAAATGCCAAGGCATCAACAATGGTTGTGGGAACAGTTTCACCCAATATAAATAAATAAAATAGTAGAAATAATACAGAGCAGCGCAGGATAAATAAACCAAATAAAGTAACTAAACAAGAACAAAAGAAAACGAAACTAACCAAACTCGAGGTTCGAACCAATTCCATGTGACCCCGCAGACCACTCTCTGACTCAACGATCAAGCGTCACCCAAGGCGAGTGCACTCAAGTTGTAGCCTGCACAAACACTAAAAATAGAAAAGAACTATAGGCATGAGTATTAAAACTCAGTAGGCTAGCCCGATATCTATTCCCAATGCACTACCTTTAAATAAAGAATTCACCAACTTTAGGTTTGAACTAAATTATATAAAATATTAGTTTCCACACACACTTTCATTTCTAAAACAAGTATCAGTCCATTTCCCTTTTTTAATTTAAAAACAAGTTTAATGTTTGTAAGGAATAGGTACATCTCATTTTAAAACATTTTCTGTGAAAAATTTAGAAATCAAAACTTTAGTTATTAACCAAAAAGAAAAACCACACATAACACACAACACACACCAAGGGCAATAGAAAAAGTGGCCCACAGGGGACAACAACCGAACTAAACCTCTCAATCATCTGCGCACAAAAATAAACACTAAAGGAAACATGGTTTGAACCTAGGAGCTTGTGAAAAATTCAAAACATACTATAAATGTGACTCATCCTAAATGCATGCTCTAACTCGATGACATCATAATTCCCCAACGCTCGGTATAGCCCTTCATGGCCTAACCGAGGGACCCAATCCCCATAGCAGCAATAACTCAGTATTCCCCTACTATGGGGCCACTACCCAGTGCGTAATCTAAACTAGTGCAATAATCATTCTCAGAAGATTCACTCATTATGCCAGGTTCCCAAGTCAACACGCATAATAAAAGGGAAAGGGGTGAGTCAGTAAAGTCAATCAAGTAGCACAAATATCACACACAACTCGCGCAATCAATGTACACCAAAGATCACCCCTGAGTCACCCCAAAGAGAGTTTTCCAAAATAATTTATTTTTATTAAAGTGCCAAATGAGCCTTCACCAATTTTAAAGAAAAACCTCATTTCTCAAGAAAACCCAAAACACACATTCACGCTTCAGAAGAAATCATTTATCATTTAAACCAAAACTACATTTGAAATTCCGTGAATTATGTTTAAAGGCCAAACGATCATTCTTTCGCGAATGAGTGTCTGTTCATCAATAAAACATTTCAAGTGTCGTGTATGAAATAAACGGCTCTTTTTACACCAAATAATCATTTAAGAATTTATTATCTTATATCATTTCCCATTAATTAAAATTAATAAAAACATAAAGCAAGTAAAAAAATCTAAATTTAAAGGTGAATGTAGTGGGGGACCTACCTCACTTTGCAGCTCGAACACGATGACGTGACATGCCTCGTATAGGCGCGCAAGCATGCACAGACCGATGATCGCGGTAAGGTGGGGTTACCCTGCCAACACGCTGAAATAAAAGTAAAATAATCTAAAACACAAAAACACTGACCAGAAGTAACCCGAAAATTAAACATCGCAAATATAACTACAAAAAAACACAAACATTAATTTAAAATAATCAAAACAAGAGACAACACATACCTCACATGAACCCCAATGCAGGAAAAATGATGTGAACCCAAACCGCTCGCCTTCGGAGGCGGGCGTTTGTCGTGCACCCAGTTGAGAACAAGGCGCACAACCATGCAGAAAAAGATGGAACGAAAGCCAACGAGGCTCGTCGTTCCGCCTTGAAATGACAACGAGGATCATAGGGGTGTCGGAAAGGTCACCGGAAGGGGGGCGCGACCGAGAACGGCGTGCAGCCAGTTGGAAGGCCGCACCGCTGCACAGGAGGTTCGATAGTTGGAGCAGCGGGGAGGCAGGGCGGAGCGAGGGCGAGCCGACATGAGATCGGGATGATGGGCGAGGGGCGAAGGCTAGCTGGCTGGGTCAGATGGGCACCAGATCGTGGCATGGAGTGTGCGGGGTCCCGGGTGAGCGCGAAGGGGCAATCAGGGAGGCAGGAGGCAGGCTGGTCGAGGCCGGAGGTGGCCGGATGCAAGCAGAGGGTCAGAGCGAGGACCCGCAGGCGGAGACATATCCAGCGTGAGGCTGGGCGGCGGGTACCAGAGACAGCAGGGGGTGCGGGATCTTGCACGGAAGGCAGCAAGATCATGGGGGGCGAGGCGAGGCCAGCCGGGGCATCGGACAATGGCGGGCGAGCAGGAGGGCGATGGGTCGTGCAACATCGTCGCAATGCAGGAGGGTCGGGCGGCCGGTGCGGAGGCTGGAGGCGGCTGTTGGTTGTTGCAACGGGAGGTGGCTGGACGGTGGAGGCATGAGCAGGGATGGCATTCGACGTGAGGCGGAGCAGCAAGGAGGAGGGTGCGCGGGGTGTGCAGGCCGAAAGCGGAGGCGACTGAGGGAGGGAGGCATGCTGGGGAGGCCAAGTCGGTAGCTGGAGGTGCCGCGCTGTGCAGAGAGGAGCGACTGGGGCTGGATCACAGCATGGGGCTGCAGAGGGCGCGCGACAGGGGAAGCTAACCCGGAGGAGGGGGCGGCTGGGATTAGGGGTGTCCATGGGACGGGTCGGGTCGGGTCGAGGGTGTTCTAGGGCTCGACTCGAGGAGAAAGGGTCGGGTCGGGTCTCATACTTCGTGGCCAGCTGACCCGACCCAACCCAACCCGTTGGGATCGGGTTACCCGACTCATGGTTGAAGGACCCGACCCAACCCTACCCTATGCGGGTCAGGTTAGTTGGGTCGGGTTACTTGGGTGAGCCCAACCCAACCCGAGCCAACCCGAGCCAGCCTGATCCAGCCCGAGCCAGCCCGAGCCAGCCCGAGCCAGCCCGAGCCAGCCCGAGCCAGCCCCCCAGACCCAGCCCCCTCCCTCCCCCCAGACCCGACCCCTACACTATACCCCAGACCCGACCCCTGCACTACACCCCAGACCCAACCCGTAGGACCCCAACCCGTAGGACCCCCCTCTGTGCAGCCAGAAGCCCCCTCCCCCCTGTGTGTAGCCAGCCAGCCAGACCCAGCCCCCTGTGTAGCCAGACCCAACCCCCTCCCTCTCCCCTATGTGCAGCCATACCCAACCCCCTATGCAGCCATACCCAGCCCCCTCCCTCCCCCCTTTGTGCAGCCAGACCTATCCCAAGAACATATTTCCATTCCAACTATGCTGTAAAGCATGGAGACACTCTGCTGTCAAAAAGACAGTGGTATGGATTATGGGTGAACACTGATTCCTTAGAAAAAGTCATCTAGTCCCTTCATTCTAGTGGTGTGTCAACTATTCAATAAAAATTAAACCTGATCCCTAATGAATGAAGATTTAACTAAATTCTATGAAGAACCATGTTCCTCTCACATAGAGGGAAGTATGAAAAAATAAATGAGCATTGGTTTATAAAAAGAATTCAATTTCTGAAAGAAGGGGGATGGGAGGGCTAACTCTTGGAGAGGCAACACTCATGAACTACTAACCACTACTCTTATTTCATTATCATTTTTTAACCTCTGATGATGGAAAACTAGTCCATTTTTGGTGTAGCCAAGGAGAATCCCCTAATTTGAAGGAATTAGAGTTTCACATTGAAAAAAAGCATAGAAGAATAGAATACCTGAAATACCATGTTGAGCCACTTATCATATAATCAATTGGTTTTGTGACAAACACTTAAAATTATATCGAAAATTAGTTGGATTAGGCCTAATGAATAACCTATATTATACTTGATATAGACTAACTCATTCGATATTTGTTTGTAATACGATATGTAGGGCCTCACCTTGATTTTTTTTATACCATATTCCATCAGTTAACAAAAGAACTTTTTTTCAAGTTTTCAATCTAATGTCCAACAAAAAAAACTATTTGTCACCCATGAATAAAAATGGCCAAGCCTGGAGAGTGAGGAAATGAATTGTGACCCTCTAATTTGTGAGTTCATGCATGGAGGAATGAAATGAAAACATTACAGGTAGCAGGAAGGAACATGCTTATTCAGAAATCATAAATGAATGAAAATGGATGAAATATGCAACACTCATCTATAGCCATTTCAATATCAAATAAGTCAGTGGGTAGGTAGTTGATCCTTCACTGAGTCATCAACCAGATTTAAAGAAGAATCACAAACCTAGCCTATATCAGACAACAAGATCTACAAAAAACTCATATGTAATGACGATATTATGAAAATAATTTGTAAAATAATCATAAATTTATACCTTAATTAAGAGTGCTCCATCATCCTTGCTTCTTCTACTTTAGATAGTGAAAATATGATCATGAATTGTGATGGATGGTGGAATATCTTAAAAAAACACAACAAAAGAAAGAAAAAGTCAGTCTTTTACTTTTTCAAACAAACGTTTATAATTGGAAAATGTAAAATGATAAAAAATCATAATATTTTTAATGGTAGTACCTGATTCAATCGATTCCACTTCTTCTAGTTACTTTCGAATGTCAATTGGTTTAGACTTTCTAAACTAATTTTGTGAGAAAATTAATGCTTCAACAGTGTTGGGATTCAAACAACTACGAAATGGATCAAGGACTCGTCCTCCTGTACTAAAAGATGACTCTGAAGACACTGTAGTTAAAGGAATTGCTAGAATATATCTAGAAATGCATGAGAGAACATGATATTTTCTTTTCTTTCCTTTCCACCAACTCAAAATATAAAATCCTTCAAAATCATCCTCACAATCATCAATCTCAAGATATCTCTCTAGTTCATTCCTTTGTTGTGTCAGTTGCCTTTTCCTTTTCTTTAATCTATATGCATCTTTCCATTTCTCGTTATCCTCACTATCGGTACTAGCATCATGAATATGTGACTCTTGATGAGAACTGGACTCACATTTATCACCAACTGCAATGGGATATCTACATTTGTAAAACTCATAAAGATTATTGAAAACCTTTGTTAATTTACTGATCAATTGATTTTTGTCTTCTTCATCATCAAACATCATTTCAAAACTATCCCGAACATATTCCAATTTATATCGGGGATCAATAAAAAATGCCACAAGAAAGATAGAATTAAAATTTGAACCAATACCCCAATACTTGTCCAACTTAAGCTTCATTGAAATATCCATTGCACTCACAGTAATATCATGACTCTTCATCCATTTCTTAATTTTTCTATATATGTTACAAAGTGTATGAAAGAATGTGTGACATGTCACATGAATAGAACTAGAAAACTCAACACTGCTATCATAAATTTTTTTAGGAACTTGACAAATACACTAGCACGCTCCCAATCATATGTTGTAGGAGCCCCACCTTCACAGACAAGAGCACTCCTAAAACTTACATCCTCCTCAAGGCGAATAAATACTTTTTCATAATTCTCTGAAACATCCAACATAAAGTAACAAGAATTCCACCTAGTAGGCACATCAAGAATTATGGCATGTTCACTAGGAATTTTTAAATCCTCATCTATACTTTTGAAAAGAGCCAATCTTGAAGGTGAACTTCTCACAAATTTGCAGGAAACTCTAATTCTAGCAATTGATGTCAATATTTCTTTTAACCCATCACTAACAATAAGGTTTAAAATATGTGCACAACATCTAACATGAATATACTCTCCATTAAGAATAGACCCATTCCAATCATTAACCCTCATCACTAAATAATTGATCGCTGTATTATTAGAACAAGCATTATCCACTATAACAGTGTTAATCCTTTCAATCCCCCATTTTTTCAATGTCTTTTCTAATACTTGGCCAATTATTTACCCTTTATGGTCCGCAACAAGACAAAACCGGATGATTTTTTTATTCAATATCCAATTATCATCAATAAAATGTGCAGTCACATACACATAATTTAGATTCTGAATTGAAGTCCATGTGTCGGTGGTAAGACATACCATGTGAGAGAACATATCAAACATAGACTTCAATTTTTATTTCTCAGCCAAATATAATGCAAGAAATCCCTAGAAACTGTTTTCCAAGATGGAACTTGAAATTGCGGTTGAACAACTTCAATAAATTCTCTAAAACCTTGATTCTCAACATACTTAAATGATAACTCATCAATTATTATCATTTTAGCAAGAGCTATTCTGCACTCTTCTTGGTTAAAATGAGCTACTGAAATTTTAATAGTCCCATCATCCTCATCTTCACACTTCTTCCTAATACCAAGAGTGGTTTGACTTTTGTCAAGATTTTTGTGTGGATTTTTGTTGCACCTTATCAAATGTCTATTCAGATTACTAGTTCCATGTTGGCTAGATGTGCAAGCATAATCTTTTCCACAATAATTACAAATAGCTCTACCATTTTTCTTATGAAAATGATCCCAAACTTGAGAAATTCTAGAACCAGTAGGAGATTTAGGAATTGTTACCTTTTCAGGAAACCTATTACCCTCGCTTTCTTCAATTGGTATGTTACTACTCCCCCATCCTATTTCTATTGAATTTTTAGTTAGAGTAGACCCCATTTGACTTTGGGTTATTGCGCCCACTATATGATTAAAACCACTTATTTTATCAACTTCCATGATCGCTAGCTTCTGTAAAAGGGAATAATTAATGAAATGAAAATCCATAAAGTCCTAAACAATTGACAATAATCATAAAAGGAAAGTCTCACCACCATTATTCTTACTCAAAAAGATCCAATATAAGCACATAAAAAAACATGACAACTCATATGCCAAAAATAATCAATGATCACAACATAATGTATAATCCATGTAGAAACACACAAGGAGCTAATAGAACATGTCTCTCTTGGAGTTCATACATTGAAACTTCTATCAATAAGTTAATGGTGACACAAATCATCGCCCAAATTAATTTCAAAAAGCCTCATTGGTGACAGACAGACCCACTAGCTAGTTATAACATTCTACTATGGTATGGGTGTCTAGCCAAGTTAGCACACTCAGGAAACATTCCTAAAATTTACACTTGGTAACCTAGGTTCCTCATGTAATGGATAAAAAGATGTAGTTAACATAAAGAAAATGCTTTAATATGATATTCACACTACCATAAGGCATTATAACAAAATAATAAAATAAAATTTGACCTCTAGCACACACACCCTCTTAAATTTAATACATTGACTCATCCAAAACTAGGAAACATGAATCAAAATTCATATAATCAAATGAATTCTCACAAGTATAAACAATAGGTGATAGCACACTCATCAATGGTGTAAAATCAAGATAAATTCTAAAAAATCACCAACCAAATTCAAAGCACTAATAAGGGTTTTCGAATAAAAATTGATTACCAATTAGTTAACCAATCTAGACCACACGCACACGCAACAACATGTAGTAGGAGGAGGAGCCACAAAGCACACCCAAAATCCAACTTTTCCAATACTATTTTAATCCACCTTTAAAAGAAAGATAAATACTAAAAAATCAATAACCAAATTAAATTCAAATCCCTGCCACCACTAATAAGGGGTTAGAGTAAAAATTGCTCACTGTTAGTCTGTTAGACAGGAGGAGGAGGCGCCGCAAGCCAAGGGTTGGGGAAACTCAGGGAAGGAGGAAGGAGTAGAGGGAGGGTAGGGTTTTGTCTAACTGCAACTCAAGAGGGAAGGAAGGGAGATTAGGGTTTCTTTCTTCGCCATGAGGGAAGGTCGGGGTCGGTTGCTGGGAGAGAGAGGAGGAGCAGGCTGGCTGAGGCGAGGCGAGAGCACGACTCGTGTGAGGGAGGGAGGGAGGACTGTCGTCGATCGTGAGGGAAGAGGAAGAAGGGGGGTAGGGTTTCTTCGGGGGGAGAGGATGAGGGAGAGAGCGCGAGGGAGAGGAGAGGAGAGAAATGCCAGGGGCTAGCGAGGCCGGCCCTCCCGCGGCTGAGACAACAAAATGTTAGGGAATTTTTTTTTGGTTGGGCACCCATCGGGTCACGGGTCGGGTCGGGTCTAAATGACCCCAACCCAAGACTCGACCCAAACCATATAAAATTGACCCAATGTGAACCCGACCTGGGTTTTTTTTGTATCCCAACCCAACCCGACCTAACCCGGTCGGGTCGGGTCTGGACACCCCTAGATGGGATGAGGCCTGACCAGGGTAGCAGGAGGGTGGCCGGAGGGGCTACTGTGTGAGGGAGAAGAAGAGGGCACCAGGTCGCACGAGAGAAGAAGAGGCAGGGGGAGCATCCGCGTGGAACTAGGAGGAAAATAAGGAAAAAGAAAAAAGGAGGAGAAGAAAGAAGAAAGGGGAAAAAAGAATAAAATAAAATAATAGTTAAAATTAAAAGAATAAAAGAAAACCTGTTACTAATAATAATAATAATAAAAACAACAACAACAACAATAATAATAATAATAACAATAATAATAATAATAATAATAATAATAATAATAAAAATAACAATAACAATAACAATAACAACAACAACAACAATAATAACAATAACAATAACAATAATAACAATAACAATAATAATAATAATAATAATAACAATAACAACAACAACAACAACAACAACAACAATAATAATAATAACAACAACAACAACAACAAAAACAAAAACAATAATAATCAGTCAACCACGTAGTCTCCAGGACCGAACGCACGATCACTACTAGCAGTGTGGTGACCGCGTACCAACCCGGACCGAATGCGCAGTGACCGCTAGCAGTGCGGTGACTGCGCATTGGCCTGAGACCCATCGAAAACAACAAAGCTTCAAAAATTAAAACCTGGACCCAAACCCGACTCTACCCAAAGTTGCGGGATTGAGAAAAGAATAAAAACATAGGTGTCCGTGGTCGGGGTGTGACAATTCTCCCCACCACAAACACTTTCTGCCCCCAGAGTGTCACCAAGCCAATAATTGACACAAATTGAGTTCATTCCTAGACAAAATCATAGAGAACCGAGAGCTTCGGGGTGACCATTCCCAACAAATGTCACACTCGACCAATTCAAGGAAAACCACTGCCCGAGATTGAGGGGAGAACATGAGAGGGTTCTCCCCACCACAAGAATTCACTAATACAAAAACCCTTGAAACCCGAACACCCCCCCCGGGGGGGGGGGGGCTACACAGGAACTCACAAACCAAACTCATTCATTTTCCCCACATGTACCGAATAACACACCTGAGACTTGACAAAAATCTTACTACGGAACAATCCAGCAACTTGAGGATGAGAAATTAACTCAACACCTCCCATCAATTTAACAAAACAAACACCTCCCTAACGAACACACCTAAGACCAACTCAAAATTAGAACAAGACCATTTATTCATGGGCCCAATACCCCTTTGATGAATTTGAGTGACTTAGAACCTACGGTAAGAGCAGATATGGCCGCTTGGATTGCGATTGAAAAAGTTCATCACACCACCCTAACGAGGATGAGTTTACGACGAAGACGAGAATAGAATAAGGAAGTTTTGGATATTTTCATCCCAAAGCTAAAAACATTATCCAGAACGAGGTCCCACACACCCTCGACAACTCCCGACTATGTGCGAGCTTCACCCTGAGACCTATGGCTGGGGCCCTGATGGCTGAAGCGTCTCCTGCCTCATAGTCAGGTATTTTCATCTTCTGGTCTCTAACTCCTTCTTCCGTTCGATGATTCAAACAATCACGATGGTCGTACATTTTCAAAGGGATGCAACATGACGACTTAGAATGTCTGGACAGGCCATACTGGTGGTGCACAAGAGAGCGGTCCGACGAACTAGGATCCGGTACTGACGAGGATGGTTTCTTGGAGACTGGTTACACCGGCCCGCACTCCTTGCCAGAGGGGAAACTTTTGCAGAATTCGACCACCATTAATCACATCTAAAACTCTAACGATGATGAGACATCTCATCTTTACTAGTCCAGAACTAAACCCTCAAATAACTATGGAACGGTACGAACCTTAACTACCCTGGGAGTTCCCAACAAACCGAAGACACACTATCTTTCCGAACCATGCAACTACCTCTAATGGACTTCGATTACCTCGATAAGCAGGCAACACACAAAAAGAACTGGGGAATGGGCATAAATCATTAACAACTTTTGGAGGCTTTCTGGGATATATACTCATAACAACACGAAAACACCATCGAAACCGGCATCAAACCAAAACTCAATCAAAGAAATAAAACAAGCCAGGGGCAACAGGCCCATAAGCCAAACATATACAACACAATCATAAATCACTTTTCCAAAACCATTATTTCTTTACAATTTTAAAAACTCACCTATGGAACCTTATGAACCATCACATGTGCATTTATTCAATCCCGCTCACATCATCCACGAACAAGTTCCCCCACACACTCTCCATACATACCCACACACGTGTGACCCTCCATAAGGAGTGCCAAGGTTCAAACAATTCTTTTCCTTACCCAATACAAACACATACCAAGTTTTTCCAAACAAATACACCTTATCTTTAGAAACCCACTTTAGTAATTTCAAAAACAATTTGGAAGAAACACTTTTCCATTTCAAAACCAATTTCACTTTTAACACACACTCAAATCAACCGAGACTAAAAAAAACACAAGAAATAAAAATACACTGGGATGAGGAACCAGTGCATATGTCTGACCCAGCAACATGGTGGTGATCCATGCCCCAAGTAAGGAATAAAACTATGGGGACCTTAAACTGGGCACTTGGACTCTACATGGGTGACCACCCCATGTGAGGCCACAAAGTGAATTGATTCACCTCCATTTTCATCCCTCAATACAAAACAACCAAAGATAAGAGACTGAAATCCCGGACTAACCCTGGTAACTCAGGTCTCATCACAAGTGGTGGTGATCAGGAACCGACCCGTAACCTACCTCCTCAGCCCCGACAGTCCTAATCTCCTTCTACCAGACATCCCAAATAACAAGGGCCTGATCTAATAACATTTTGTCACTAACCAATCCGGGTCGACCCTCAATTGATCACCCGAGACGGTCCGTGACATGACCCGAGAGGCATTCTCGATCCTCCCAGGCTGGCAACAAGCGCCGGGGCATCAACATAGGTTGTGAGAACAGTTTCGCCCAATATAAATAAATAAAACAACAGAAATAATACAGATCAACGTAGGATAAATAAACCAAATAAAGTAACTAAACAAGAACAAAATAAAACTAAACTAACCAAACTCGAAGTTCGAACCAACTCCGTGTGACCCCACGGGTCACTCTTCGACTCAAAGATCAAGAATCGCCCAAGACGAGCGCACTCAAGTTGTAGCCTGCACAAACACTAAAAATAGAAAAGAACTATAGGTGTGAGTATTAAAACTCAGTAGCCTAGCCTGATATATATTCCCAATGCACTACCTTTAAATAAAGAATTCACCAATTTCAGGTTTGAACTAAATTATATAAAATATTAGTTTCCACACACACTTTAATTTCTAAAACAAGTATCAGTCCATTGCCCTTTTTAATTTAAAAACAAGTTTAATGTTTGAAAGGAATAGCTACATCTCATTTTAAAACATTTTATGAGAACAATTTAGAAATCCAAACTTCAGTTATTAACTAAAAAGGAAAAACACACATAACACACAACACACACCAAGGGCAATGGAAAAAGTGGCCCACATGGGCCAACAACCGAACTAGACCTCTCAATCATCTGCACACACAAATAAACACTAAAGGAAACATGGGTCGAACCTAGGAGCTCGTGAACAATCCAGAACGTACTATACATGTGACTCATCCTGAAGGCATGCTCTAACTCGATGACGTCATAACGCCCTAATGCTCGGTATAGACCTTCATGGCCTAACTGAGGGGCCCAATCCCCATAGCAGCAATAACTCATTATTACCCTACTATGGGGCCACTATCCAGTGCGTAATCTAAACTAGTGCAGCAATCGTTCTCAGAAGATTCACTCACTATGCCAGGATCCCATGTCAACACGCATAATAAAAGAGAAAGGGGTGAGTCAGAAAAGTCAATTAAGTAGCACAAATATCACACACAACTCACACAATCAACGTACACCAAAGATCACCCCTGAGTCACCCCAAAGAGAGTTTTCCAAAAAAATTATTTTTATTAAAGTGCCAAATGGGCCTTCACCAATTTTAAAGAAAAACCTAATTTCTCAAGAAAACCCAAAACACTCGTTCATGCTTCAGAAGAAATCATTTATCATTTAAACCAAAACTATATTTGAAATTCCGTGAATTATTTTTAAAGGCCAAACGACCATTCTTTCATGACTGAGTGTCTGTTCATCAATAAAACATTTCAAGTGTCGTGCATAAAATAAACGGCTCTTTTTACACCAAATAATCATTTAAGAATTTATTATCTTATATCATTTTCCATTAATTAAAATTAATAAAAACATCAAGAAATTAATAAAATATAAATTTAAAGGTGAATTAAGTGGGGGACCTACCTCACTTTGTAGCTCGAACATGACAACATGACATGACTCGCATAGGCGCGCAAGCATGCGCAAACCGATGATCGTGGAAAGGCGGGGTTACCCTGCCAATGCTCTGCAACAAAAGTAAAATAATCTAAAACATAGAAACACTGACCAGAAGTAACCTGACAATTAAACATCACAAAGATAACTCCAAAAAAATATAAACATTAATTTAAAATAATCAAAACAAGAGACAGTGCATACCTCACATGAACCCCAATGCAGGCGAAACGATGCGAACCCAAACCGCTCGCCTTCGGAGGCGGGCGTTTGTCACACACCCAGTTGAGAAAAAGGAACATAGCCACATAGAAAAATAAGGAACAGAAGTCGACGGGGCTCGTCGTTCCACCTCGAAATGATAACGAGGAGCTGCGGGGTTCCAGAAAGGTCACCGGAAGGGGGGTGTGACTGGGAAGGGCGTGCGGCTAGTCAGAGGGCCGCACCGCTGCACAAGAGTTTTGACAGTTGGAGCAGCAGGGAGGCAGGGTGGAGCGAGGGCAAGCCGGCGTGATATCAGACTGATGGGTGTGGGGTGAAGGCTAGCCAGCTGGGTCAGCTGGGCACCATATCGCAACAGGGAGTGTGCGGGGTCCCGGGCGAGCGCGAAGGGGTGAACAGGGAGGCGGGCTGGTCGAGGCCAAAGGTGGCCGGATGCAGGCAGAGGGCCAAAGCGAGGACCTGCAGGCGGAGACATATCCGACATGAGGCTGGGCGGCGGGTACCAGAGACAGCAGGGGGTGCGGGATCTTGCACGGAAGGCAGCAAGATCACAGGGGGAGAGGCGAGGCCGACCGGGGCGCCAGACAACGGCGGGTGAGCAGGAGGGAGATGGGTCGTGCAACATCATCACAAGGTAAGAGGGTCGGGCGGCCGGTGCGGAGGCTGGAGGCGACTGTTGGGCGCTGCAATGGGATGCGGCTGGACGGTGGAGGCACGAGCAGGGAGGGAATCCGGCGTGAGGTGGAGCAGCAAGGAGGAGGGTGCGCGGGGCGTGCAGGCCAAAAGCGGAGGCGACTGAGGGAGGGAGGCGCGCTGGGGAGGCCAAGTCGGTAGCTGGAGGTGCTGCATAGTGGAGAGGGGAGCGACTGGGGCTGGATCGCAGCAGGGGGTTGCAGAGGGCGCGCGGCAGGGGCAGCCAACCTGGAGGAGGGGGCGGCTGGGATGAGGTCGGACCGGGGTAGCAGGAGTGTGGCCGGAGGGGCTACTGTGTGCGGGAGCAGGAGAGGGCGTCGAGTCGCACGAGAGAAGAAGAGGCAGGGGGAGAATCCGCGTGGAACCAGGAGGAAAAGAAGAAAAAAGAAAAAAGGAGGAGAAGAAAGAAGAAAGGAAAAAAAGAATAAAATAAAATAATAGTAAAAATTAAATAAATAAAAGAAAACTTGTGACTAATAATAATAATAATAATAAGAACAACAACAACAACAACAACAACAACAACAATAATAATAATAACAAAAATAACAACAACAACAACAACAACAACAACAATAATAATAACAACAATAACAATAATAACAATACTAATATTAATAATAATAATAATAATAGTAATAACAATAAAAAATAATAATAATAACATTAATAATAATAATAATAATAATAATAATAATAATAATAATAACAACAATATCATCAACAACAACAACAAAAACAACAACAACAAAAACAACAACAACAACAACAAGAATAATAATAATAATAATAATAATAATAATCGGTCAACCACGTAGTCTCCAGGACTGAACGTACGGTCGCTACTAGCGGCGCGGTGACCGCGTACCCACCCAGACTAAATGCGTGGTGACCGCTAGCAGTGTGGTGACTGCGCACTTGCCCGAGACCCACCAAAAACATCAAAGCTTCAAAAATTAAAACCCAGACCCAAACCCGACTCTACCAAAAGTCGCGGGACCGAGAAAAGAATAAAAACACAGGCGTCCGGGGTCAGGGAGTGATAGGATCGCTAGTCACTCTTCTCGTCACAACCAGCAACTGGGTTCCCGCACTAGGCTTGCTCGTCTCTAGAAGGGTCCGCTTCCCAAGCCACTGGTCGATACTCCAACTGCCACGAAGTCCCATGAAGAAGTATCTCAAAGGACCTCCATGTCATAGGGGCCTCAACGCAACAGACGATGCGTCAATGAGACGCCTGGGCTGTGAGTTATTAGCATTTTAGTCCTGGGGGCCCGGTTGGATTTGTGCTCAATCCAACCTGACTATACCCCATCATAATCCAAATCACCAATGGGGTATACTCAAAGGGACCATATCTCTCCAAGATTTCCATCACCGTTGGCGGTTCGTCAATCGGACGCCTGGTGCCAAAGTTATGGCCAAAAGAGCGTAAATGGGTCGTAGTGGGTTCAGATTCGGTCCGACCAGGCTGGACTGACTCGGCCAGACCCAGCTTAGGCCGACCCGGTTCAGGTCGGCCCGTCCTGACCCGGTTCGTGTCGGCCCGGCCTGACCTGCTGGGTCCGACCCGGCCCGCGCTGGGCGGCCCGCCCCTTGAGGGGCCGCGGGGGTCGCGGAGGTCGTGAGGGGCCGCGGAGGGCCGCATCAGCCGTGAAGGCAGTACATGGCCACGGGGGCCGCAGAGCCGCGACGCGAAGGCCGTGGGGCCACGGGGGGCCATGAGGGTGCGAGGGTGCCGTGAGGGTGCGGGGCGGCTCGGCCGTGGATAGCTCGAGACCACGGGGCGGCTCGACTGCGGGGGAGCCGCGAGGGTGTGGGACAGCTCGACCACAGACGACACGAGGCTGCAGGGCGGCTCGGAGGGCTGCGGGCGGTGCGGATAGGCCGCGGGGCGACGCCGTTGCCATCTTCGCCTTCGTTGCCTTCGTCGCGATTGATAGCCGTCCTCCTCCATCGTGAAGAACACAAGAATTATCCCAAGAAATTCAGAGAGGACAGACCATGTTTGTTTGGCCCGTACTCTCTGCATTAGAGTGGTAGCAAGCGGCTAATACTTGAATCAGAAGAATATCAAGAACATGTAAGGGGAATAATTCAAACAGCCTCCCTACCTCGTTTTATTTGTCGACAGAGGTCACGAGGAAGGAGACGATGTTGTCGGGGCTAGACGGTCGTCAGTGACGTCGCCATTTCCTCGATCGTCGGTTCATTGACGTTGAAGATGTTCCTTGTCAATGATTGTCTTGAGGAAGAAGTCGAAGTCGAAGTCGGCGTTCTTCGTTGGAGAGCTTTCTCCCAATTCTCTAAGTTTCTCCCTTTTGCCAAGAGTTTCCTCCAATTCCACCAAAATGAGGAATTACCAACTTAATAGATTATGTTGGAATAATTTCAAATTGGTTTAATTAATTAATTTATGGGTTGGCTTAATTAATTAAAGGGGAGAGTTGGCATAATTATGTGGGGGAGCTCAAGAGGTTTCTCCCCACTTAATAGGGAGTTCAAGAGGTTTCAAGCCTCGGGTGGTCCCCACCACCATATCCTCTCATGGGAGGTTAAGCTCGGTCCCCACCTCTATATACTCTCATGGGAAGTTTTAGTTCAGGTGGTCCCCACCTTTGAAATATCCACATGGGTGGTTTCAAAATAAAAATAAAATGTTACACAATTTTATTTTTATTTTATTCTTTCACAAAAACCCAAATTCTATCTTTCACTCTTGACCCACTGTAGTCGAGGTGAAGGTCTCCTTAAGCGAATACCGACACTGCGAGTTCAACGGTGTCCTCAAATTTCAATTCTGAGCACCATTTCAAAAGTTAGAAAAACCCGCTCGCACGTTTACTGAACGTACCCGAACAAAAGTTCTGAAATTAATTCCAGGAACTCCGGTCCTTGGAATCACGCGCCGTCAATTTTCACGGACTCGTAAAATTACCATATATTTAAAAAAAATTACATGGAAATTTCGGGTCTTTACACCTCTACCCACACGAGTGGTCCAAACCAACTCATCACAGAGTTTCTCTCTGTGCACACTACTCAAAGTTCTGGGTGAGCAGAAATCAACAAAATAGTACCCAAGCCACAACACCTCTGACACCTCGTGTCCCTGTGACCATGCCGCTTAATTCTGACAACCTCGCCATCCAAGTAACTTGGGTCATGCCCAACCTGACAGTCACCCTGCCTCAAGCCGACGTCCATGACACCCAATCCTTTGGCCAGGACCACCCAATGTAACCTGGACCAAACCCAACCTGTGATCAGCACCACTCAAGAATATCCAGGCCACACCCAACACAACCTCAAGGGTTCCAACATATGCAATTCATCAATTACATATAAAATCAAAAGAATTACTTTTAAAGAGGAAAAACAAACTAAACAGTTGAAATGCATTAACCAAGTGTTGTCCCATACCAACACTGAGGTCTTTAAAGCCTATAACAATTCATATCAATGTTTAATAAACTAAACTCAACAATTTACAACAATACAATTCAATTATAACCATTTTGGAATCCCCCGACCAAAATGCCCCGAAGAGCAACGACCACTCGCCCAGCCCTACTCAAGCAAAACAGGTAATGGGGAATACCCAAGGGCATCCCATAGGTCAAATAAACAATTAAACATGCAATAGTAGGTAAAACATGGTCACACTCAAATACCCAAAAACGCGCCAAAGGTCGCACCAACCAAAAGTTTGCGAAAACACAAAAAGAGGTATGCACCACCTACCCGAGACTTGTAGATGTAGGAACGCCCGATATCGAGCTCCAATTCGAAGTCGATCTTCGTAGATCTACATTTCCATCAAATCCCAGCAATTCCACTTGGATGGAAACTGCAACGTGTGAGGCAAAGGATCAAGGACAAAATAGGGTGCGCGGGTTTAGCCTCACAGTTGCGATCCCGCAGCCACCGAAGGATTGAATAACGAACTCTGGTTGAAGATTCTAGGGCAAGGTATATAATTCGGGTTTTCGGAACGGACCTGTTTCGAATTTGGGGAAGAAGAAGGTGTTTCCCGAAATTAGACGCGACACTCTTTCATTTAAGCGAATAAAAATAAAATTACACGGTGTGTATTAAGGACTACATGCCATGTAGTGGCCTTGTCCGTACTCTGACTTAAGAGGAGGTAGCCACATGACTTGGATGCACCATAAGGGTTGACACATGGATAGAACTCATCCGGTACACAGAAAGTAGGATACACAGCGTGTCGAGCAACACTACACACCGTGTTGTAGGAAATTCCTACATAGTCTCACATGACTTGTACTCGGTGAGCACATGACCGGTACACACCTAACCCATACACGACGTGTACTTTAGAGTACACAATGTGTAGTCTGGAAATTTCAAGAACTTCCCCAGATTTTCCCAGTTTTCTCAGAAACAAGTCAAAATTCAAACAGGGTTGGGATTTTGACCCATTCTAAAAACCCAGGTTCTTACAATCTCCCCACCTTAACATAGCTCGTCCCTGAGCTATAAAAAAAACCCGAAGATGACACCAAACATGACACCCCGATCAAAGTAACCCAAACTCCCCTGGTATCAATGATTCTGGATAAATTCCTCAAGGGGATCCCCACCTTAGGAACTACCTAACTCGGTCTCAAACCTACAAAACTCCACAAAGCAAGGGTTCACTAACCTGTTTCCGGACTCATGGTCCTCTCATGACACATCGTCACCCTTGCACGTCATTGGTGATCTCGTGTCATTTCCTACACCCAAACATATCCTGCACCACATCGGTGTCCGCCTCCATGAGGTCCTGCATCCCATGGATTCTCAAAATAAAACTTGATGCCACACACCTCATGTAACCTGCATCCTCGATGCCCCGATGCCCAGGACACCTCAAGAAACCCGCATCCTCGATGCCCCAATGCTCAAGGCACCTCAAGTAACCCACATCCTCAATTCCCCGATGCCCAAAGCACCTCAAGTAAACTGTATCCTCGATGACCCGATGCCACACATCTCATACATATATATAAATATATCACACACCCGATATGGCGCCAATCCCACTGACCAACATCTAGACAGTCCACATAAATCTTGTACACCTCATGCACTCAAAACATACATGCCTCAATAGGTCATGCCAAAAGAAAACTAGAAATTCACGACCACACTCGCGGTGTACCTATAACCGTCATCGGCTCACCGGCCTGCTCAGCCCCTGGAAACTCCATGACGTGCACCTGTCCTGAAGTATGGCTGCCTGATGCCTGAACTCCCTATGGTGCTGCTCTAGTCACTGACCACTAACCCCTCAATCAGGTCTCGTTGTCTCTATCACGTACTTTACGTGCAGTTGAAACTCAGCTACCCTCTCCTGGTACCAAACTTGAACCAATTTTAGATGCCACCGTTTGTCCTGGTCCCTACCTGTCGGCTATCTGAGAAGGTTGCCTACAAAACCTCTCAAGATGCCCAAACTGTCCACATGCCCGATACTCCTTTGGAGGCCTATCCCACTGAGTTCGAACATATCCTGACTGTCCAAACTAAAAACAAACCACTGAAGAACTGCTGCGAGGTGGTCTAGCTGAGTTCTTGGCCTGACTGCCCTACTAGTACTCATCCCGTCCTCACTTCCTGCTATCTGAACCATCACCTGAAGCCATCGCCCGACCAACCTGGGGTCTATACCTCTGGTTTCCCTCCGATATGAGTGCTTGATTTACCACCTTGTAGAACGAACCTGGCCTGAAGATATTTACCTGGATTTGAATGGCGTGTCGTAAGCCATCCTCGAAGCACCTTACCCTTTCCGAGTCATCACTTACCATACTAGGTGCAAAGTGAGACATCTTAGTGAAAGTATCTATATAGTCCATGACAGACATGTCTCCCTGCTGAAGGCTCAAGAACTCCCGAGCTCTCTCTGCCCTCAGTGTCTCTGGGTAAAAGTGCTCGAAAAACCTATCCTCGAAGTCTTTACATGATATTCCCTCGTACCTGTGAGCCTGAACCTACACATCCCACCAGCGCTTTGCCGGTCCTCCCAGCATGTACGTCGCCAGCTTGACCCTCCACCCTGGAGGCGTCCTTAGCTGCTCGAAGATCATCTGCATGCTCTCTATCTAGTTCCCAGCCACCTGCGGACCACCCTCACCCTGAAAAATCAGTGGGTGCTGCGACTGGAACTCCTGTGTCAGATATTCCATAGATGGATCTGTACCCTACGCACCTCTATCGGTCCCCTACAAGACACGTACTAGGCTAGCTCGGAGCTGCTCGTTGAGCCACGATCTGAATGCTGCCAAACTCAGCTGCTGTCCTGCCTGCACTGAATCCTAGACCCGTTCCTGTCCCTGAGCCTATACCTGTGGCTCATGCACTGCCTACACCAGATCCTGAATCTGATCCTGCTCCTGCGGCACTGTACCATCTCCCTCCTGACGCTCCATCTAAGTCATCAAAAAGGAACCCACTGAATACCATAAATGGCGAGACAAACCATATATATATAACAATATATATTCAACACAGATAAGGAAAATAGTAAAGAGGCAGTATAAAACAACTAACCTTACTCTCCCCTGTCGCAACCAATGCCCACGACATCCCGACCTCATGGTCTCCTTACCCGCCCTCAATAGAGCCAAGTATCAAAAGTACCTCGGGCCATGCCCGTCTTGACAACTAACATTGCCTCAAACCGATGACTGAGTCGCCCAATCCTGGTGATCAAAATCACCTCAACCATAGTACCTTCCTACTCATTCAAGAGACAGACCCAAATACCCTGCAACATGAAATTCTACAATTATATAAAGCATGACATAACACATTGCAATCAACAAGAAATTCTATCAGGAATTTCACCTATTCACATTTTAAAGCATACAAATCATGACAGTTTGATATTATTCACATGGAATTATCACTTCATAAAGTATACGTGCAATTATGAAATTGAAATACCCTAAAAATGTACCTATTAAAAGCCAAACAAATGGACTTTCCATACTAGGTCAAGGTCCAATTATCCCTTACCACACCGGGTCAAGGGTCACATATCACAATCAATAACATCACACACCAAGTGAGCCACTGAGGTGGAAATCATATAAACTGTAATTTAAGAAAAAGCAAACAGAAATTCCCACCCATGGAAACTTGATCCATCCCTCGTACCTAGGGTTTCAGGCACCCAAGCACAATCTAAAAACCCAATTCCTGTCACAACCTATCTCCAGTCTAGCATATCCCAAATAGTAAAACCAGCAGAAATAAAAAGAGAAGCCTAAATCTCATTAGTATCCAACAAAAAAATACTCCTAAATCCCTGTCAAGAACTCCTTTGATACCACTTTGTAATGACCCAGACCCAAAAAACCACCAGAACATTGTTAAACGGGTCGGGTGTTACTACCATAGGTGCACCTCCGCAAACGCCAACGGCTGCCGACTAGCAGTGAGGGTCTGATAGGTATAGAGATGAGGCTATAACCTCTCGGAGGATAACAATGGTAATGGTATGAACAATAATATAGAACATGCAACAGAAATAAATGACTCAGCATACTAAAACCAAACCCGCAGAGCATAAGCACAATCAATAGCAATAAACAGATAAAAAACAGAAGCAATATATATAAACAACAATAGTGGAAGTAAACAAAACAGCATGCAGAACACTACTTGAAACTATTAAACAAACCAAGCATGCATCTATAGCAAGTCAAGATATAAAAATTGGCACCAATGGCTAACCAATAGTAGCTACAAAACAAGTAAGTGTACTAATACAGGAAAGAAAGAAAAACAAAGTAAACTCAAGCTAGGCAAGACCACAAGGTCCATACCATCTCCATGCAATAGCTAAAGCAGTCCAACTCCTGAGTTCGACATCTTTCCTGCATGTAAATCCATAAAGTCTACACGCGCCCTGAAGGACTCGTGCAGGGTGTGAGACGAGTCTCAGTAGGATACCACCCAACGATGCATACCTAATATAAGTGTTTAAGCAGACATGTAGTTATAAGGAAACCAGTAAATAGTACGACGCACAAATAAAAAAAACTCCACCAGTGCTCAATAGCCACCATGGAGTGTCACCTGCTTCGGCCAATGCTGGAATCTCTATCATGTAGCCTGGCACCATGTACCCCCTGACACCACGTGTCTCAAGTACCGACATCCCTAAGGCACTCCCAAGAAGTAGGGACTTATAAGAACAATGATACCTGTCCTCAAATAAGTAACCGGAGGGACAATGATGTATGCCCTCAAATAAGTAACCGAAGGGACAAAGATGTCTGCCCTCAAATAAGGTAATCGGAGGGAGAATGATATCTGCCCTCAAATAATAGCGAGCCTCTGATCCCAACCTGATAGCCTCAATTATATCCTCTAAAGGCTCCTCTCCTTCCACGTGGCTTCCTACGACAAGCACCCCCAAACCTATAGTACCTAAACCGCATCTAACGGGGGCCTATACCCACACAAGTGGTCAAAATCACCTCATCACAGAGTCTCTTTGTGTGCAAACTACTCAAAGTTCCGGGTGAGTGGTAATCACCAAAATAGTACCCAAGGCACAACACCTCTGACACCTCATGTCCCTACGACCATGCCGCTCAAGTCCGATGGCCTTTCCATCCAAGTAACCTGGGCCATGCCCAACCTGACAGTCACCTTGCCTTAAGCTGATGTCCATGATTCCCAATCTCATGGTCAGGACCACCCAATGTAACCCGGGCCAAGGCCAACCTGTGATCAGCACCACTCAATAATATTTGGGCCACGCCCAACACAACCACAAGGGTTCCAGCATATGCAATTCAGCAATTACATATAAAATCAAAAGAATTAATTTTAAACAGGAAAAACAAACTAAACAGTAGAAATACACTAACCAAGTGTTGTCCCATACTAGCATTGAGGTCTTTAAAGCTTCTAATAATTCATATCAAGATTTAATAAACTAAAATCAATAGTTTAAAACAATACAATTCAATTATAACCATTTTGGCATCCCCCGGCCAAAATGCCACAACGAGCATAGACCACTCGCCCGACCCCACTCATGAAAAAAAAGTAACAGGGAATACCCAAGGGCATCCCATAGGTCAAATAGACAATTAAATAGGAAATAACAGGTAAAACAGGGTGATGCTCAAATACCCAAAAACACGCCAAAGGTCGCACCACCCAAAATTCTATGAAAACACAAAAAGAGGTATGCACCACCTACCTGAGACTCGTAGATGTAGGAACTTCCAATATTGAGCTCCAATTCGAAGTCGATCTTTGTAGATCTACGTTTACATCAAATCCCAACAATTCCACTTGGATGGAAACTACGACGTGTGAGGCAAAGGATCAAGAACAGAACAAGGTGTGCAGGTTTAGCCTCACTGTTGCGATCCCGCAACGACCGATGAATTGAATAATGGACTCCGGTTGAAGATTCTAGAGAAAGTTATATAATTCAAGTTTTCAGAACAGACCTGTTCTAAAGTTGGGGAAGAAGGCGTTTCTTGAAATTAGACGCGACACTCTTTCATTTAAGCGAATAAAAATAAAAGTACACGACGTGTATTAAGGACTATACACCGGGTAGTGGCCTTGTCCGTACTACGACTTAAGAAGAGTTAGCCACACGTCTTGGACATGCCACATGGGTCGACACATGACTATAACTCAACCGGTACGTAGAAAGCAGGATACATAGCCTGTCGAGCAACACTACATACCGTGTAGTAGGAAATTCCTACACGACCATCACATGACATATACTCGGCGAGCACATGACCGGTTCACGCCTATGCGTACTTTAGAGTACACGACATGTAGTCTGGAAATTTCCAAAACTTCCCATATTTTTCCAGTTTACTCAGAAATAAGTCAAAATTCAAACAGGGTTGGGATTTTGATCCATTCTAAAAACCCGGGTTCTTACATTAATGTTTCATATTTTGACGCCTGTGATCCCCTCTTAAAAATGTCTGCCCATGGTATCAGTTTCCGAACAAATCAACTCAACCCAAGAAAAATATTCCGGCTATATAAGAAAACAAATATTATGTTAGTAGTACTATACAGAAATAAATTTAACAATAATATGAAATAATACATTAATAAAATTTCAATTTTTAATAAAAAAGACATATTTGGAGTTATACTGGTCACACTGTGCATCGTATTGAGGTGGGGTGATTTCTAAACATCAAAAATGAGTTATGGATCATTGTCCTAAAATATCAAAACAATCTAAATGTGTTGGCTCAGTTTTGAGTAAGTCACTTGTTCGTTTACTAAAATTAATGTCAATTTTAAATAATGATACATTTGGAGTTATACCAGTCACACTGTGGTTTAGATTAAGGTGTGGATGATTCCCACACATCAAAAATTACTGATGGATCATTTTTCTAAAGTATCAAAACAATTTGAATGCGTTTTCTCTATTTCCAGTATGCTAGTTTTTTTACTAAAATGTCATTTAAAACTGGAAACATGCATTTTGAGTCATACCGGCCACATCGTGTATCAATTTGAAGTGAAACTACTTCATACATGTCAAAAATGACTTATAAATCACTATCCTAAATTATTATGGCAATCAAAGCGCATTTTCTTGGTTTTTAGCGAGTGATGCGTTTTGAACTAAAATGTCAATTTTAAACTGATAACGGACACTTTTAGTCACACCAGTCACATTGTGTGACAGATTGAGGTGTGGTTGATTCCTAAACATCCAAAATGACTCATGGATCATTTTCCTAAAGTATCAAAATAATATGAATGCGTTTTCTCAATTTTCAATATGTCACTTGTTCTTTTTACTTAAATTAATGTCAATTTTAAATAAAAAGACACACTTCTAGTCATAACGGTCACACCGTGTGTTGTATCGAGGCGAGGTTGACTCCTACATATCAAAAATTACTCATGGATAATTTTACTATATCATCAAAATAATATGAATACGTTTTCCCAGTTTTAGTTTGTGACTTGTTCTTTTTACTAAAATTAATGTCAATTTTAAATAAAAAAGAGACACTTTGAGTTATACCGGCCACACCGTGCATCATATTGAGTTACGGTTGATTAATACACATAAAAAATAACTTATAGATCATTTTCCTAAAATATCAAAATAATCCAAATGTGTTTTCTCAGTTTTCAGTATGCCAGTTGTGTTTTTTTACTAAAATGTCATTTCAAACTAGAAACACGCATTTTGAGTCACACCGGTCGCATCGTGCATCAATTTGACGTGAGATATATTCATACACGTCAAAAAACGACTTATTAATCACTTTCCTAAATTATCAAGACAATTAGAGTGTTTTTATTGGTTTTTAGTGGGTGACACATTTTGAACTAAAATTTCAATTTTAAAGCGATAATAGACACTTATAGTCATACCGGTCACACCGTGTGTCAGATTTAGGTGTGGTTAATTCCTACACATCAAAAATTACTCATGGATCATTTTCCTAAAGTATCAAAACAATATGAATGCATTTTCTCAATTTTCAGTATGTTACTGGTTCTTTTTACTTAAATTAATGTCAATTTTAAATAAAAAGACACACTTGGAGTCATATCGGTCACACCATGCATTTTATTGAGGTTAGGTTGACTCCTAAACGTCAAAAATGACTAATATACCATTTTACTAAATTATCAAAATAATCTAAATGTTTTTTTCTGGTTTTCAGTATGTCACTTGTTTTTTTACTAAAATTAATGTCAATTTTAAATAAAAAGAGACACTTTGAGTTATACCGGCCACACCATGCATCATATTGAAATGGGGTTGATTTATAAACATCAAAAATGACTTATAAAACGTTTTCCTAAAGTATAAAAACAATTCAAATACATTTGGTCAGTTTTTAGTATGCCAGTTGTGTTTTTTTACTAAAATGTTATTTCAAACTAGAAACATGCATTTTGGGTCATACCAGCCACATCATGCCTCAATTTAACATGAGAATAGTTCATACACACAAAAAATGACTTATGAATAACTATCATAAATTATCAATTCTATCACAATTTGTTTTCTTGGTTTTCCGTGAGTGACATGTTTTGAACTAAAATATCAATTTTAAACTAATATCAGACACTTTTCATCATATCGGTCACTCCATGCATCAGATTGAGGTGTGGTTGATTCATACACATAAAAAATGACTCATGGATCATTTTCCTAAAGTATAAAAATAATCTAAATGTGTTTTCTCAGTTTCCAGTATGTCACTTATTCTTTTTTACTTAAATTAATGTCAATTTTAAATAAAAAGACACTTGTAGTCATACCAGTCACACTGTGCATTTTATTGAGGTGAGGTTAAATCCTACACCTGAAAAATGACTCATTTATCATTGTACTATATTATCAAAAAATCCTGAATGCATTTTCCTGGTTTTCAGTACGTCACTTGTTCCTTTTACTAAAATTAATGTCAATTTTAAATAAAAAAGAGACACTTTGAGTTATACCAGCCACACCATGTGTCATATTGAGGTGTGGTTGACTATTAAAAATAAAAAATGATTTATAGATAATTTTCCTAAAGTATAAAAACAATTCAAATGCATTTTCTTAGTTTTATCATGCAGTCATTTTTTTTACTAAAATGTCATTTCAAACCGGAAACACACATTTTGAGTCTTACCGGTCAAATTGTGCGTTAGTTTGACATAAGACTATTTTATAAACATAAAAAATGACTTATGAATCTCTTTATTAAATTATAATGATAATCAGAGTGTGTTTTCTTGGTTTTTAGTGAGTGACACATTTTGAATTAAAATATCAATTTTAAACTAATAATGGATACTTTTAGTCATACCGGTCACACCGTGCATCGAATTGAGGCGTGGTTGATTCTTACACGTCAAAAATGACTCATGGATAATTTTACTAAAGTATCAAAACAATATGAATGCATTTTATTGGTTTTCAGTATGTCACTTGTTCTTTTTTACTTAAATTAATGTCAATTTTAAATAAAAAGAGACACTTTGATACATACCAGCCACATCATGCATCGTATTGAGGTGCAATTGACTTCTGCACATCAAAAATGACTCATGGATTGTTTTCCTAAATTATCAAAACAATCCAAATGATTTTTCTCAGTTTTTAGTATGCCACTTGTTCTTTTTACTAAAATTAATGTAAATTTTAAATAAAAAGAGACACTTTGAGTTATATTGGGCACACCGTGCATCATATTGACCTGTGGTTGATTCCTACATGTCAAAAAATAACTTATAGAACGTTATATTAAAGTATCAAAATAATCCAAATGTGTTTTATTGATTTTTAGTATGTAATTTATGTTTTTTTACTAAAATGTCATTTCAAACTGAGAACATGTATTTTGAGTCATACTAGTCACATCGTGCATCGGTTTGACATGAGACTGCTTTATACAGGTTAAAAACGTATTATGAATTGCTTTCATAAATTATCAATACAATCAAAGGACATTTTCTTGGTTTTCAGTGAGTGACACATTTTGAACTAAAATGTTAATTTTAAACTGATAATGGACACTTTTAGTAATACCGGTCACATCGTGCATCAGATTGAGGTGTTTTTGATTCCTACATGTCAAAAATAACTCATGAATCGTTATCCTAAAGTATCAAAACAATCCAAATGAGTTTGGTTAGTTTTTAGTATGTCACTTGTTCTTTTTTACTTAAATTAATGTCAATTTTAAATAAAAAAGACACACTTGGAGTCACACCAGTCACACCGTGCGTCATATTTAAGTGTAGTTGACTCCAACACATCACAAATGAATCATAGATCGTTGTACTAAATTATAAAA
The DNA here is from genome assembly GCA_963277665.1 of Viscum album. Taxonomy (NCBI): domain Eukaryota; kingdom Viridiplantae; phylum Streptophyta; class Magnoliopsida; order Santalales; family Viscaceae; genus Viscum; species Viscum album. The sequence goes on from OY728120.1 coordinate 1,232,736,576, forward strand.
ACAAACCAAATGCATTTTATTAGTTTTTCGTATGTCATTTATTCTTTTTACTAAAATTAATGTCAATTTAAAATAAAATAGAGAAACTCTATTGAACTGGAAACACTACAATATCGAAATTTATCACTTTCCTTTAAGTTAACTGTACTACCTTTGAATGAAAGTGATAAATTTGGACACTCCAGGAGTGACAAGGTTTTGAGGGTGAAGAATCCCATGGAAGACATTGTCTGCATGAGTAGTTAACTATCTAATTTAGATTATTTTAATGTAGTAGAAAACATATAATATTATCAGGAAGACATAATATATTAAAATAAACTTTACCTTCTCATTGAATTCTGAGTTGCAACCTCTAAGTCCTATCTCTTACGAGCATGAGTATCTTCATTGATGCAGGCCTCTTGGAATTGGATGCTTGAGAGGGTATGGCTTCGCCATTGGTTTCGTGCCTGTGTTTTTGCACGAGACTGCTTGCCGAGGGGTCCTATGTTGGCGAAGGCTTGTTTTCGGCTCACTTGATGGGATATGGAGGTCCAATTGTTTGCTTTGGTTGTATGTAGTTTCTCACTTTTCCCTTAAAGTGTTTTATAATAAAAAATTAATTTTCAGTCAGTCACCTGTATAAGAAAAAAATTCTTATGCAAGGAATACTAAAAAGAATAAAATTAAACATAAATATGAAACAATTGACTACTTCTATAGAAGATACATCTTCATGCTATTTATGTACATTATTCCATTAGGTATGCTTCCTATTCATTTATAAAAAAAATCTATATCGTCTTATGAATATGAGTCTTTTAGATTGTCATAACTGTACTAAAAAAATATAAATACACAAATGATTAATAAATATTTTAAATGAAATAGAAATTATCTTTGAAAATACCTCTTTAGGGATGCTAGTTTTTTCATGTAATATGATCTCTCTCATAAATTTACAAACATAATAACCGCAATATTTTTCATTTATTTGTTTCAGACACTGCAGAAATATTGATAAAAATAAGTAATTTGTTTTAATATGTGTTTTGATAGTGAAATCTTATTATATATACCCTGATACTTGTCTGGTATTAGAACTTTTTAGGGTCCTCATGCTTAGCCCCTGGCCTCATTCCTTGTTTTTCATGATATTGACGCATCGCCCTATCATAATAGAATCCTCATTAAAAGATAATATAAATTATATAACTTGATGTTTAGTTCTAAAATGTTGGATGTAGTGTATTAAAAATTGACAAACTCCATCATGTGTGGTGGTTTATTGGGTATCCATGCATTGCATCTAGGAAATAAATATTTGGATTATCCAAATTGACTGCAATGAACATCCAATGTTTCCTAAAAACACAAAAAAGGAATAAGTAATGAAAAAAATGAAAATATATTTTATATGATTAAATTGTAGAGTTTTACCCCTACATCGTTGGTATTAAGAAGAGTATGTCATCCATAAGTTTTATTTAAAACAATTTGACTAGGCCTGCCAATATTTCATCCTTTTTTTAATTCTATTTTTGGTTGTTCTGTAGTGGTGGTGTGAGGACTAATGAGTCCAATTTTTTTCATGGGGAAATCCCTTTAATTGTTTTGATATATACATCTACTAAACATATGAAATGTATTTAGTCATAATTTACATAGTATATCAGCTTTTGGAAAATAAAATCATGAAAACATACCTCATGTATACTTTTACAACTATGAGCCAAGCCAATCATAGTCAAGGATTTAATTTACATTCTCAACACCAATGTAGTCTTCACCTTCCTCTCTGTATATATTTTCTTCAAAATAAACTACGTGAATACTACCATTTTTTAACTTTGTATCCACATGAACCTTCAATGTTAGTAAATGAATATATAGAATAGGCAGGGTAAAGGCACTTTTAGTAGATCTATTCGATCAATTGGTCGATCCTTTAAATGGTTTTGAGTTAGTATTTCATTTCACCCCATTCCCTTTGTCCGTATGTAATAACATTCATTAGTTTAGACCTTTTTTCATTAATTGTTAAAGTTTTATCTTGAAAAATAAATTTCAAATGAATACCACATTGTCGACATGTTTTTTACAAGATGTGATGGCCATGTGATGAATGATCCAATATATTGAATGACCATATGAATATTGTTGTCATCAGGTGGAACAAGTAGCTCAAAGCTTGACTCATGAGCTATGTTAATTAGTACTCTCACATGACCTGTTGGAAGTGGTCTGTTGTGTAAACTGTTTCCTTAGATATTGAACACTATAGCCCTCACTATAAGGCAATGAGTGGGTGTTGATAGATATAAATCACAATCATTTTCACCCTATAGAATATTAGTATAGGAAAGATATCGGTGTATGTATGATTTAAATTTCATAGAAACAATTATTAGAATATTAATTACCATGACTAAGAAAACTCTTTTAGGGGAATGGATCACCTCAAAGCTGGTGGGGGGGTGGTGCAGGATCTTCACTCAATGGTTGTTCTTGATTTGTTTCTTCTCTTTGCTTCCCCCCATAAAAGTTTCTAGCAACTCTCTTTTCCATTGGAATTGTTTTTCAAGGGTAGATAGTATTTCTATCATCTATTTTATTTCTTCACCTTTATCCTCCTAATGTTTCTTTCTCAAAATATATTTGGGGTGTCACCCCAAAACCCACACCTCTGATGCAACCATACTGTTCTGGCCGCTTCAAGTTAACTGATAGTATGTATTCATTCGGTGTATGTGTTGCTGATTCCTATGACTATGTATGATAGAAAATATAGTAAAATAATTAATCATTGTTATGTAATAGTGATTTAAATTTTTTTTATTACGTCATATGTACACATGTTTCCCACAATTTTTGTGTGTTTTCATCTATTAGTATCCCATCTTTATTTACACATGCCTCCTTCCATAGCACATGGAGTGGGATGGAAGTAACTTTGGATTTGGATTCATCAATATGCATATAAACAGAGGAACATAATTATGCTTCTGTTTCATGTCACATAAAATTATTACGGTAGATTTAAAATACAGAACATTTTTTTTCAAGTGAAGTATAACCCATCCTTGCTTTACGGTAGGGGTACATTGGGTTTTTCTACCCATTCCTTATTTTCAGCACTCAGTTGTGGTTTCATAAATAAAAAATTTTCAATCAAAGTGATTAATACACATACCATCAAACAATGTATTACAATCCACAATGTACCTAAAAAAGACACATCCACACAATCAATAATAAATGCATCCCATGCTTCTTGGGTTATCAGGTGTGCATCGATAAGTAGTGGGTGGAGGTTTATTTTCCCTTCAACATATTTAAGATGATGTCTCATTAGAATTGTGTGAAAGCCTATGTTAATCCTTCCAGCAATAAGTAATATATATTTCTTGTGGGAGTCATCTACTATAAATGCACTCTGTAAGGGATGATGAAAAGTAAGTCAATGTTTCATTATTTTATTTTTTAGTAAAATAAAGAAATAAATCATAATTTTACCATAATCTCTTCCCACATTAGTGTCTTAAACACAAGCATGACATTGTTCCATGAATCTACATCAATAGGAATGTGTTTCTGAGTGATGATTCTAATGTAACTACTGGACATGACCTTTTTGGGGTTAACATGCTAGTCCCACGCATTCCATCTGAGCCCATATTTGATGCCTTTGATTTTTTCCTTAATATTTTTTTCTAACACCATAAAAATATAATGCTCATATTTTTTTTTGCATCGTTGGTCCTTCCTAGCCTACCATTTCCTTGGATTCAACATCATCAATATTTCCCTCTCGAGTGGTAGCATTGACATGTGTAGTTGGTCTTTGTACCTCTACATTGAGAGGAGCAACATGTTCATAAACCTATTGTTACTCAGGATTGGGAGGACCAGTACGTGCATAAGTCATTATCCGTAGAAGTGGTTTAACATTTAATTTAGAGTACATAGTTGAAATTGTGAATGAATAATAACATGAGTTAACAATACTTATATTAAAAAAAATATAACTCGATTATTGAACTCTTTTTTAAAGGTTGAAGGGATTTGAACCCTCTATCGACTATCCAAATCCCTTCATTGTGGTATTCTCTAACATAAAAAACGCAGCCTATGTTGGGATCACTATGAAATTATTGTGACATCCCAATGAAAGGGTTATCCTCAGTTGGATTTTCATATAACCCTTCAGTGGTTTTAGTCGATAACGGAACAATTAACCAATTTTGCTTTATAGGATCTGGAACATAAAATACTTGTACTACCTATGATACCATTATAAATTCTTCTTCTTTGTACCCCTCCTTACTAAAACCAATTTTTATGAATCCCAATTCATCTATTTTAATAGAACTCATATTATCATCACACTTTCCTTGAAAAATTGGAACTTGGAATGTTGTATAATCCAACTCCCATACTTGTTTGATGATGCCAAAGAATGACATATTCGTGTAAACTTGATTTTTTTCCTTAGTACCAGAAACATGCATTGCTTCTACCACAAGTGCAACTCCACTATTTTTCTTGGTACCATATTCATCATGTTAATTTTTATAGAATTTATAACCATTAATTACATAACCATTGTAAGACAATACATACACACTTGGTCCTTCAGCTAGCCATCAAATTCGTTCTAAAATTGAATCTGAATTTTCATCCGACTCCTTAAAAATATGGTCCTGAAACCATCTTATAAACTATTGATCATGTATATTTGATATCCATATTTGATCCCTTGATGGATTCAAATGCCTAAAAATTTCTTTGTGGATTTCAACATATGAGGAAAATTCCAAACTATTATGAAAAACATAATGGTGGGTCTGCTCCCGATCTGTAATATTGATTGTGAGAACATCTCTTCCATAAATTCATTCACCCATAAGCCACCCAGTGTGATGAGATTTCAGTAGACCAATTCCTTCCACACCAAATAGGTATTAAGTATATAATTCAATGTATTCCTCAACAATATATTGCTATGCAATACAACCCTGTGACAGACTTTGATTTTTGACATACCCTTTCAAAATTTTCATATATCATTCAATGGGGTACATCCATCTATAGTTCACATGACCACATAGTTAAATATCTCTCACCAAGTGAACCATCAAATGAACCAATATATCAAATAATGATGGGGGAAAGAACATTTTTAATTCATATAATATGATTAAAATTTCTCTTTCTATAGTTAGAAATTTCACCTGGTCTATAATTTTACTACATATATATTTGAAGAAGAAAGAGAGCTTGGTTAATATATAACAAAAGTTCTTGAGAAAAATACAATGTAAAGATATAGGAATTAGATCTTGCATCAAAACATGGAAGTCAAGTGATTTCCTACCCTTTAACTTTAAATCAGTCATTGACACGATGTTCATGATATTCGATTAATACCCCTATGAAACATTTACATCATTCAAGAAGTTGAAAAATTGATATCTCTAATGCCTGGAAAGAGTGTAAGCAATTGGAAGAAAAAAAGTTTGTTTTCAACCTTCACTAGAGACAACTCTTCTCATATTCTCATGTCAAACATGTCCAGCCTAGCCTTAATTCCATAATTTGTTTTTTCGGGTGTATTTAGCAATGTGTCAATGACACTATCACATACATTTTTTCGAACATGCATAACACCAAGAAAATGTCTGACATACGGACAATTCCGGTATCGTAATTAAAAAAAACTAATCTCGTTTTAAAATTGGTTTTTGTAAGGTTTTTCAAAAAATGGAGTACCAAAAGCAGTGTCCACATATTTTACTTTCTTAAACAGTTGATCACCTGTTAGTGAAGAAGGTGCTGTGTGTTCTTCTGAACTTTCATCGAATGATGTCGTCCAAGATCGGTACTTATGTTATCGGGGTAGAAATCTATAACATCCTAGAAACATGTATTTTGATGAATGTTTCAACCTAATTGACTATGTACCTTATTCAAAAATGGGACACCCTTGAGTTCCTTTGATGCTATATCCTGAAAAATTTCCACAAGTAGGAAAATCATTTATCATTCCATACAACATGACTCTCAACATGAAATCTTCATTTCTGTAAGCATCATACAATGTAACACCTGAATCCCATAATAATTTCAAATCCAGATCAATAGAGCCAAATAAACATCAATATCATTACATGGTTGTTTTGGTCATAATATAAGCATAGATAACATGATGTATTTTCATTTCATGCATAACCACAGTGGAAAGTTATAATTTACCAACATAACTGACCATATACTGTGAGTGCTGCTTTGAAAACCAAAAGGATTCACTCTATATATAAATAACACAAGATGAAGGTTTCTCGTTCATTTCCAAATTCAGAATACTCACGATTAATTCTCTTCCACTAAGGATAGTATTACGAGTGATGTAGTTTCCTATCTTTATTTCTTGTATCTGTATGCCACGTTAGTTTCCTTATAGTCTCCTTCCTTCCATATAGGCACTTAAATCTTGGAATGATTGGAAAGTACCATACCACTTTTGTAGGACTGAATTCATCTTTCTTGTATCTAGAAGAACCATAATTTGGGCATTCTGTAAGTGATTTTCTGTCCTTTCAAAATAGTATACAATCATTCAGGAAGACATGTATTCTTTCATAGATCATACCCATCGAGTGTAGCATTCGTTTGGTGTCATATGTTTGGTTAGGGAGCTCATAATATTCTTGAATCATGTTATTCAAGAGAGAAAGTAGTTCCGTAAAACTGGTTTCACTCTATCCATTGTCTTCTTTCAAATTATATAGCTTTAGTATGGCTGAAAATACTATATATTTAGTGAAACCAACATACAATTAAATCTTTACATAAATCTTTAACTTCTCAAACAATTTTAGGCAATCACGAAGTTTATCTTCAACTAATCTTTTCATTTCCTCAATACAATCTTCATTATCATTCACATCTGTAATCACATCACCGGTATGGTTTTCTTCATTGTCCACACTTGTAATCATATCAGATGATCCATAAAACGTAATTTTATTCTAGCTACTAGTTACATTCAATTTTCCCTATGTTTATTCCAAAATTTATAACTTTGATCTATTCCGTGATAGATCAAGTGTTCTTCCAACTCCTCTGGACTAATTAGTCTTGAATAAAAACAACCTAAACACAGAAAAAGGATTTGAGAAGGGTCACATGCATGATATTTTTCAAACTTGATGAACTATTTCACTCCATCTTCATACACTTTTGTCATATGATTGGCATCCATCCATTCTTTATTCATATACATCCTATTTGATTTAGTGATATTAATATTTAAAAAAAATACACAAAATATGTTCAACTAGGGTCATTATCCAACTATATATACCTCTTAGAAGATCCAAAGGAAGAGAAACAAGACAGAAAAAACCCTAACCTATAAAACATAGGCTTGATATAAAAGTCTAGTAGGTCACCACAACATACCAAATCTAAGTGATCACTTTTTTAATACATCCTAAAAAATCTAGTTTTAAATAAATTTGAAAAATAAACATTTTCTATACAGTTTTACCAAATAAGTAGTAAATCATAAAATCGTGTTCAAACCCTTTTCCTAAGATTTTCATTAAATAAAAACAATCACTTGGAAAACATTTTTCCTTGGCCAATATGTCTTGGTCAAATCAACTTTTTAAAATATAACTTTAAACTATTTCCTAAACACCTATTTTTGAAATACACATTGTAAAACTCAAAGATGTTTCTAACTATCATACAATTTTCTAAAACATGCTTAAAAACTAACCATTTATATAAGACTAGGCATGGTGGCCTAAAACCCCATTTTTAAAACTCACACACTCTTGGAGTTTCAAATACAATCCATTATAACTTTTATCATTTGAGAACACTTTTAAAACTCATTATTAAAATAATTTGAAAACGCTTCAAAATCAAGCTTTCCTTTTTTTCCTTCTTTAAAAACCTTTCACAATCCCTTTTCCAAAAATATGAAAATCAAACCATACAAAGAAGGAAAAAATCACTCTATTAATCACTAATATATCAAGTTTCACAAACTATCCCATTAATAATAAACATCCCCACATTAGATCACAAGCTACAATGTTTATACAAGAATCAAAGGGGCTTAAGTGGGTATCACACCTTTTATGAAAACTAATTTTTTATAAAATTTCAAATGGGTCTTATATTTTCAAAACATGCTTCGAATACCAAGCCATTTTATCATTTATAGAATCCATCCTAATCTACTCTTTGGAAAAAAAATTTCCAAACACATTTGAAACTAAAATGGTAGTTTACACTACACTTTAAATGAGCATTGAAAAACATTCAAAGACACAATAAGTTTCAAAATCCAATCCACATGGGAAAACAAACCCTTTTGAAATAATCCTTCTCATTTGGAAATCTTAAAATCGTTAAACCCCCCAAAACATTGATATAAAAATTAACCAAGGCTCAAAAAGTAGTTTTGAATATAGATAACAAGGGTTAACTCACCACTTTAAAAATAAAACAACATTTTCCAACATTTTTAACACTTTAAAATAACCCAAACTCTTGGTTTGAAATCCAATTAACATAAGAATAAATTTTAAAACATCAAGTCAGTTATTACCATTGATTTTAAAACCAAAATAATTCTTTTAAAAAAAATCCATTTAGGCATTTTACCAAAAACTTTTCATCAAATATCATTCCATAATAAGGGAAAAACTACTTAGAAAACACAATTTATCCCTCATGGGCACTCATATAGTCATAAGTATAACAAGGAAACACTTTCAAAACAAAAATAATTTAATGATAAAGAAAATATGAAGGATAAAGAAAAATAAAGTGAACATGGTATATACGAAAGATAGTAAAAATAAGATAATATAGCAAGGATCAATGAAACATAAAATCTAACTAAAGTATATCCATAAATGACACATAATCCCTTTATAAAGAGTATGATGTTGGAGTTGGTGCCCTAGAAACCAACTTCTTTTTACTTTATGATAAACCTGTATTCATTAGATAAATATTAATAAACTACTTATCACATCATGATTGTTCTTCAGCATGACATAGTATGTGATAATGTCCTAAGAATAGCTCTCACATTAAAAGGTCATAGCATATCCCTACTATGATGAGAACTCAAAAGTGACATGACACTATTCTTGAATATAAGTTCTATGACTGGATGATATCATTTGAAGGGACACAAATGATACAAGCTATCAGGGGTGTGGACTCATAAAACATTGAGGCACCTTCTCATGGCGTGTTCCCTTGGTAATATCCACGAGGATATTATGAAAACAAGACCCACCAGTAGGAAATCCATATTTGTAAGTGCCATTATAAGTTCTTATATGCGAACGTGTGTATTGGTACTTAGACTTTAAGATTATTATTAATGGGTATTATGACTCATGCACTTAGATGTATTAATGAAAATTGAAATGACAGATGTTCGAGGTGAGGTAGGATATGTTGGGTGCGTTAGGAGTAATACTGCATTAATGAATAATGCGAGAAAAGATTTTTCACTTCTATGGAAGTAGATATCTCTGGCTCTTTGATAGAAATGATATATCCTAAATAAATCTATGTCCATGGTGTTCTCCAGGCAAGTTCAATTTCAGGAAGTCAAAGAATGAGAAATTGAGCGCATGGGTTGATGGCACTTGCATGCAACCTGCTTGATTGGAGATATCAGGTAAAAGGGATTATATTACACAGTAAGCATTTGTATGAGGTGACATGTCATTTTGACGTCAATTTCTTTCTCTTGGGTGCCTTGACCCGTTGCTAGATAATAATCTTGGACTTTAGGCAATCCTGCCTAATGCCAATGGGAAAGAGGCCTAGAGGGACACGCACTAAGTGTATCTATTATCTCAGTTAAATAATTTATTTATTTAACAATTTGAATAAATATTATTCCCAGTTGTGGTTTAATAATTATTCAAGTATTCCTGATTGCATTTATTTCATTTCTAGTTATTCAAGAGAATATATTATGGATGGAATATTTGTGTATCGGCGAATAATGCAGTTATATTTATTTAATAAATAAATAGTCATTATTCAAGGCCTGGTAAATATTGATGAGGATTGACATACCCAGTTATGGGTCCGATGAGAAATAATATTAAATATTATTTGGTTAAATAATATTTAAATATAACATGTAAGTTAAGCACATGTCATAGAAATAATATCATTTCTATTATTATTTGACATGGGGTTTCACATGGAATTATAAATTAACTAACGACACCTGTGCTAATTATTTATTATTACTTGGTGAATTAAATTCCCCGTTATGTTATTATTCACTATATTAGCCAAGGGGTCATTAGACCGGCTAACCAATCGTTGCGTGCACAACATCCTTGGAGAAAATCACTCGAGCCTGGATAACTCTTCTCTCTTCAAGAACACTTTCAAGAACAAGAGAGATACTCCTCCACCAATTCAAGGAGAATGCTTTGAAAGTGATTCTCAAGGAGATTGAAGGTAGACATCACAAGTGCAAGGATCTTCCATGCTAGCACCTGAAGGCTCCTTTGGCAACGTCCAAAGATACATGGAGCATGAGTGGATCATCATTAGAGGATTCCTATCCTTGGATTATACATAGAAATGAAGCCACACCTCAGACCTGTGGTCAGACGCATTAACAAAGAAAGAATCAACTTGGAGGTAATTCTATAATTAAATTAAATTAATTATAAACAAAATATGTTGATTATATCTTCTTGGTTCCAAGTTATCTCATTTTTATTTTATCTTTGATTCAATTATATGGATACTGACATCCATCGTCGTATTGATTGTGGATTAATCATCGATTATGACAATTTTCAAAGTTGGGTACACACCCATCCGGTTATTCCGCTACGCCCAAAACCAACAAGTGGTATCAGAGTGGTCATATTTTTGTTTATAAAATTTTAAATATTTTGTTGATGATTTACACTTTAATAATTTAGTTTTTCAATTAATGTTTAATCATTCTTGTAATATAAATTTCGAGATCTATTCCTACCTTATCATTTCTCGCAGATCTAATAGAAACAAATAATTTTATGATTAAAATTAAATCAAGGATCTCATCAGGAGGCACCGACGGTTCTATCCAGATAACACAATAATACATGCCATGTAGTCAAATCTACACACTGTGTATTTGTGTTCAATTCATCAAGACTAATTCAATAATTACTCAAGCCATGTGCATTAAAGAAACACGGTGTAGTTAATTCTTAAACCACGTGTTGACCAGGACAGACTGATGCACAGTCAGCTGGTCTACATACCGGGTGGCCCACTGGACACGACGTGCAGTCCCTTTGGGTTAGGGTCAAGTTGTGTATCCCATGCACGACTTTCCTAGCTAGTGACCATGTAATGCGAAGTCTAGATGGCGTGTGTCCCACTGGACACACTGTGTACTTTGAATATTTCCAAAGTACACCTCACACACTAATTCCCCAGGTGTGTACTTCGGATGGACGATGAGGAGGGTAAACACCGTGTAGCCGGGTCTTCACATCATATACTATTTCCAGATTATGATGATTTAAAAATGTATTATTATATTATGCAACCCTTGAGACATGTACCTTCGTGTGGGCATAAATCTGGGACACAAAAAGTGATAGGTGTTTGATATATATTTATATATAAATGTTTTATTAACATCTATGTAATGTTAAAAGATCTTCACATCATGTATAAGTTGTATAAAAATTATAATTCGGCGTGCACGCTACATGTCAAAAATAATAAAGTTTATACAAGTATAAATACATGCTTGGTAATTTTGGACCGGCATTCACTGGGTTGCCTCTAAGGTACAAATTATGTACAAGGTTATGGATGAGAATCTAAAGGAAATTCAAAAAAGGATTAAGATAAAAAGTATTGGTTAATTAAAGATAATGATTAATCAATTCGAGTGTAATTTATCTTAATAAGAACAATTAAAGAATTGAATGATAACTTTATTAAATGTGTAATTAATTGCATGTATGTGGATGAAAATGAGCTAGACCTGACCTTTGTTTGTGATCAGTTCCCTTTTAATTTATTTATTAAATTAAAATTGTTGGCCTACGTGCCTTCTCCTCATTAATATGCTGGGTCTACGTGACCACAATTTCTTTTATGTAAACCCTCTTTTAACCCTAATTTTCATGTGAGTTAAAAGCATATGTAATGGATGGAGCTCCCAAGCTAGTGAAGGCAGTTCAAGTTAGGAGATGAGGTGAAACCAATCCAAGGAGATACAAAGGTGGACATGTTGAAAGCTGTAAGCACAAACCTTAAATGGTTCAAGGTGTTTCTCTCCTAGGTTAGTGTAAAGACTTGGAATTTCTGTGTAATTTTTTTTAAAATAAATGGTAATTTTATGAGTCCACAAAAATTGGCAGATCATGATTCCGAGGCCCGGTGTTCCCAGAATGAATTTCTAAACTTTTATTCGGGTACGTTCAGTAAAAGTACGAGCGGGTTTTTCTAACTTTTGAACTGGTGCTCGGAATTGAAATCCGAGGGCATCGTTGAACTCGAAGCGCCGATATTCACTTAAGGAGACCTTCACCTCGACCATAGTAGGTCGAGGGTGGAAGTTAGCTTTTCACATATTCGTGAAAGAGTAAAATAAAATAAAATGGTGTAACATTTTATTTTTCTTTTGAAACTCCCATGTGGATATTTCATAGGTGGGGACCAACTGAACTAAAAAACTCCCATGAGAGGTTATGGAGGTGGAGACCACCAAGAATAACCTCCCATGAGAGTTTATGGTGGTGGGGACCACCCAAGGCTTAAACCCCCTTGAACTCCCCTATAAATGGGGAGAAACCTCTTGAACCCCCCCACTTAATTTGTGCCACCCCTTAATTAATTATACCAACTCAATGTAATTAATTAATCCAATTTGAAATTTGTGCCAATAATTAAATTGGGGAAACACAAATTAATTGGATACTTTGATTTTTGGTGGAATTGGGAGGAAGGAGCCTTGGGAGAAATCTCTCCAACAAAGAATGTCAACGAAGAATGCCAATGAAGAATGCTGACTTCGATTCTGACTTCTTCCTCGGGACATTCGTTGATGAGGAACATCTTCAACGTCAACGAAATAAGGATTGAGGAAACGCCGACGTCACTAAAATCTGTATATTCCCAATGACATCATCTTTTTCCCCGTGGAAAATATTCAACGAATCAAATGAATGAGGTAGGGTTTGTTATTGAATTCTTGTAATTTATCAATTAAATTCCACGTTCTTGGAAAGCATGGAAAACGTTGATCAACCAAAATGAGTTGATCCATGATTCATATGAAATTGTGAATTTGATGTTCTACATTCTTGCTCTTATTGAGCCGCTTGCTACTGATCTAACGCGGATGGTGTGGGACAAACAAACATGGACCGAACCCTCCGTCGTTCTTCTTGAATGGTGTATCCCTCACGATGAAAGAAAATGACTTTGGTGACGACGGTCAGTGTCGGTGGTTGGCACCGGTGGAACTTGAGAACCGCCGATAAAGGCACGACGCTGAACTGCCCCGCAGCCTCCGCCCTCCCGGCCGAGCCACTCTGCGGCCTTCGCCCTATGGTAGAGCCGCCCCGGGGCCTCCGCCCTCCGGCTGAACCACCCCGCGGCCTCCGCCCACCTGGCCGAGTCGCTTCGGCCGAGCCGCCCCACGACTCTGCCCTCCAGTCGAGCTACCCCGTGGCCTCTACCCTCTCGGTCGAGCCACTTCTATTGAGCTGCCCCGCAACCTCCGAAATCAGGGCCAAGATGCCCCGCGGACTCCACCCTCCGGGCCGAGCCACCCTGCGGCCTCTGCCCTCTCAGCCGAGCCGCTTTGGTTGAGCAGCCCCGCGGTGTCCGCCCTTCCGGACAAGCCGCCCCACGTTCTCCGCCCTCCCGGCTGAGCTGCCCCGTGGCCTCCACCCTCCCAGCCAAGCCGCCCTGCCCGAGCCGCCCTGTGTCCTCACTCCCTCGTGACACCCCCACGGCTGAGCCGCCCCATGGCCTCGCACCGTCCACAGACTTGCGTCGTCTGTGGCCGAGCTGCCCAGCGGCCTCGCGCCGTCTGCGACCAAACCCCCGCAGTCCTCCATGGCCCCTCGCGACCTGCCAGACCGCCCAACGGGCAGGTCCAGACCCAACGGGCTGGGCCGAAACCAACAGACCAGGTCGACCCAGGCTGGGTCGGGCCGGGTGGGTCCGACTGGGTCGGACTGAACCCAGACCCACTTCAACCCATTTACGCTCTTTTGGCCATAACTTTGGCACCAGACATCCGTCTGATGAACCGTCTGCGGTGATGGAAACCTTGGAATGAGACAGACCCTTTGATATACCCCATTAGAGATTTTGATAAAGATGGGGTATGGTTGGGTTGGATCGAGAACGAATCCAACTGGGCCCTTGGGACTAAAAGGCTAATAACTCACAGACCAGACGTCTGATTGACGCACCGTCTTTTGCGTTGAAGCCCCTATGTTGTGGCGGTACTTTGAGATACTTATTAGTGGGAATTAGTGGAAGTTTGAGTATAGAACAGTGGATTAGGGAGTAGACTCTCTTGGAGATGAGCAAGCCTAGTGCGGGAACCCAGTAGATGGCTATGACGAGAAGGGTTAATAGTGATCCTGTGTGGGTCAGCACCTAGCAATCCTGTGTGTGTCAACTCCTAGAGATCTTATGTGGGTCTACTCCTAGCTATCATATGTGGGTCAGCTCCTAGCGATCCTGTGTGGGTCAGATCTTAGCGATCCTGTGTGGGTTAGCTCTTAGCGTTCCTGTGTGGGTCAGCTCCTAGCGATCCTGTGTGGGTCAGCTCCTAGCGATCCTATGTGGGTCAACTCATAGAGATTCTTTGTAGGTCAGTATCAAAGCCTATTAATGGAGTAAGATTATTCAGTAGTTATAACTAATCATCTCTACTTCCATACCTAAGTTATACCTGGTGTGAGATGAATCCATACCTGTGTGGTACTTTCCTTTATGGTAATACCTTGGTGGTATTCTTCTTTGTGGCATACCTGTTTGGTACTTGCCTTCATGGTTATCCTTCCTTTTTGGAACAGATGAGATTTGTACTTTGAGTTGGACTCTGTGTTTTCTTAATGATTGAGATGGGTTTACTTGATAACTTAGGTATATGTATGGAAATATACCTAAGTAGGGTTGACAATTATTTTCATGCTTTTTGGTTAATCCTTTGTTGATTTTGTGAGACTTTGAGGGTCTCGGGGTCCCTACTGAGTATCGTTATACTCACCCCTGCATGGGCTATGACCGCACCTTGTTGTGTTGGATGCAGATGACGAACAATGCTGATCGAGGCTGAGAGTACCAGGACTAGACGGGGCTCAGAGGTGAACCATACAACGTGTTGGTACATAGAGGAGATGGGTGGACATGGAGTGCTAAGGAGGCGATCTATACCTACCCTTCAGGTAGGAACCTGGAGGACGGCCCAGTAGCTGCATTTCTTTTTCTTTCAGTTTCTTGTACTTTCTAGTTGGGCTTGTATTCTGGCCCCTTTTACTTACTATACTCACTCTGTTTACTATTCAGGTTACATGAGTTCGTATCTTGATATGTGCTTGGTTGTGTGTGTTACAGGTTATAAAGGCAATGCCTTCCCAGTTTTAGGGAATACGCCTTCGGTGCTAGTCGCCAGCCCCTGGACTATGGAAGGCGGGCTTGGGGTAGTCACGACACGAGCCCTGAGGGACGGGTCATGACAAATTGGTATCAGAGGATTCAGTTCTACTATAAAACATAGGAATATGATCTTTCTTTTAACGACAATAGTTTTAAGTGTAGTGAGTGTGGTTATCAGTTTAGTGAATTCAGTGTTGGTGCGACGACCGACGTATCCATACACCAAGATATTGAATTCTTATTTCTGACTCGGTGCACAAAAACACTGATTGCGTGTGGGTTTTGAAGAGTTTTCTTTTTGATCTCTTTGAGTCAGCTCACCAGGTATAACTTTTTGAGCATGGCGCACCTGTTTCTTTTCAGGATTCCTCCATGAAGACATCCAGCTAGGGTTCCGAGAGTTGTACGCACTGATAGCCCACCGTGCGATGAGGCCTCGGTGCAGGGCCCTCTTCCAGTAGAGGCACCAGCAGAGGAACCAACAGTACCATTACCCATTGGGCCATCGATGCCACCAGACCCAGCGGCAGAGAGTGCACGCCACTTGAGCACGTTGCACGAGTTCCAGCACCATAGGCCACCCAGGTTCAGGGAAGAGACGGACCCACAGTCGGCTGAGGATTGGCTGGAGGCTGTGGTGAGAGTCTTCCGACTGGTAGGGACACCAGCCGATCTCATGGTGATCCTTGCCGCCAGCCTTCTATAGGCAGCAACAAGAAGATGGTGGAGCTTGATTCTCCAAGTTCACGATGAGGTGACGCTTCTCTAGGCAGACTTCGAGAGCCTGTTTCGGGCAGAGTTTTTCCTAGTGACTCTTCGTGCAGTGCGTATACAGGAGATACTTCATCTGCAGCAGGGCAACATGACTGCAACTTAGTACCCAGTGAGGTTTAATGACCTCTCATGCTACTCCACAGATATGGTGCGGGACCGATTCTTCAGGTCTCAAACCTTCGATCAGGGAATCAGGCGGGAGATCAGGGCTTCGATGATCTCACTCAGCATCCCGACGCAGGCGGAGGTGTTAGAGAGAGCCCTCTTAGTGGAGAGTTTCCTTGTTGAGAAGTCACCAGCAACGATACCCACAACCGAACGTCACGTAGCAGATTCTTATACAACTAGAAGCAAACAAATTCCAAAAAGGTCCAAGAGGACTAGACCTACAGGTGGATGACCGCATGACTCAGGATCGGTTGTGCGGGGAACCCGAGGTGGAGCCAGTCATACCAGGAGCGGGCAGTGTTACGCATGCGGTGGGCAGGGTCACATGGCTCGTGACTGTCTAACCCGTTGTACGGATGATCAGCCGATGGTCGAAGGACCACCCAAGTAGAGATAGAGGTTCGATCGAGGCGATCTATAAGGAACAGGTGGAAGTGGTAGAGGAGTTGTATGTGCAACTGGTAGTGGGAGACGATTCGATATGTTACCACCACCACCACCAGGTGGTCCACCCCGACCATAGGGAGCATGAGGACAGGGGTGAGCTCATCTCCAGGTAGCAGAGGCCTATGACCATGGCACTCCAGAGATGCTATGAGGTACTATCTGTGTCTACTCCACCTTATCTGCCGTTTTTATAGACATAGGTCCCAATCATTCTTTTATTGACACTACCCTCGTTCGAAGCTCAGAGATTCTGATGGAGCTGTTGGCTCAATCCTTACGGCTAGAGACTCCTAAGGGAGAGGATTCGACAATTATGCACTGGTTCCTACAGTGTGAGCTTACTCTAGGAGGCAAGAGCTTCAACTGGGATCTCCTAGTAGCGGTGTCGAGGCCTTACGATGTTATCTTGGTTATGGACTAGTTATCTACAGTCCATGATCAGATTGACTGTATTAGGCGCAAAGTGTGGTGTGTCCTCATGGATGGGACCAGGTTTACCTTCACTGGAAAGAAGGGAGCCTTCACAGCACAGGATGGACTTACCCAGAGGAGAGTGCAGCCGATCACTCATTAGTTGGCTAGCCTTACCCTTAGAGCAGTTGACGTGGAGAGTCCGAGCTATCCTATAGTGGTGGACCAGTACACAGATGTTTTCCCTAACGATGTTCTGGGTCTACCTCCTTGTAGAGAGGTGGACTTTTACATTTACTTATACCCCAGGACAACACTGATATCTACACCAGCGTATCATATGGCTTCCGTGGAGCTTCGTGAGCTGCAGGTACAACTAGAGGAATTGCAGGGGAAAGGATTCATTGGGCCCAGTGTATCTCCTTGGGTAGCCCTGATTTTGTTCTCCAAGAAGGCGGATGGGAGATTGAGGATTTGTGTTGACTATCGGCGCCTAAACCAGGTGACTGTGAAGAAAAAGTTACCACTTCAGAGGATTGAAGACCTCTTTGATTAGCTGAAGGGAGCACACTGGTTCTCGAAGATAGATCTCAGATCATGCTATCACCAGCTTAGAGTGTGAGACGAGGATGTGCAGAAGATGACTTTCAGATGTCGGTATGACCACTAAGAGTTCTTGGTTATGCCTTTCGGCATGACTAATGCTCTAGCAGTGTTCACGAAACTTATGAACAGGATCTTTCAGCCATACCTTGATCACTTTGTAGTGGTCTTCATCGATGGCATACTGATCTAATAGACTACTGTGGAGGAGCATGCCTATCATTTGCAGGTAGTACTAGACACATTTTGAGAGAACCAGCTTTATGGTAAGCTCTCGAAGTGCCAGTTCTGGATCCAAGAGGTTCCCTTTCTAGTAAATGTCATACAGAAGGCTAGAGTTGCAGTAGATCCAGAAAATATTGAGGTGGTACTTTCTTGGGAGCCACCTAGTAGTGTGACAGAGGTACAAAGTTTCCTGGGTTTGGCTGGATAGTACCGGAGATTTGTGCCAGATTTCTCTAGAGTTGCAGCACTGCTATCAGTGTTGACGAAGAAGGGGTAACACTTCGTGTGGTCAGAGAGACGCCAGTAGAGTTTTCAAGAGCTGAGGCAGAGGCTGACCAGTGCCCCCATATTGAGGCTTCTAGAAGAGGGCATATGGTACGTAGTCTACTGCAACACATTAGGGACCAGACTCGAATGTGTCTTGATGAAGGAGTGAGTAGTGATCGCATATGGTTCTCAATATCTGAGACAGCATGAGAAGAACTATGCTACCCATGACCCGAAGTTAGCAGTAGTGGTCTTCGCCTTGAAGATGTGGCAACATTACTTGATGGGCGTGCGTTTCACAGTCTACTCCGATCACAAGAGTCTCAGACTTATATTCTCTCAGAAGGACCTGAACCTTAGACAATGACATTGGATTGAGTTATTCTAGGACTATGAATTCGAGATACTCTATAATATTGGGAAGGGGAACATTGTAGCAGATGCACTCAGCAGGAGATCTGGTATACAACTTCTTGGTGAGGCGATGGAGCAGCTGGCCGCTTTGCAGATATCCTTTGTGGATAGAGATGGAGAAACTTTTCTTTAGTCTCTTACAGTCACTCCCCCACTTCTTCAACGAGTCAGGGAGGCGCAGCATGGGGACACTGACTGTGAGACGCGACGTGCTCAGATATCCATAGGACAGGCACCTGATGGATTTTATGAAGGTGG
This sequence comes from Viscum album, assembly GCA_963277665.1. NCBI lineage: Eukaryota > Viridiplantae > Streptophyta > Magnoliopsida > Santalales > Viscaceae > Viscum > Viscum album. Next base: position 1,232,755,827 of record OY728120.1, read on the forward strand.
GGAACACGTCATCCTCTTCAGAGGACGTACAATGGTACCAGTTTCTCTTCGGGAGGAAGTGATGACGGAGTTCCACACATCCTCTCTAGTGGTACATCCAGGAGTGGAAAATATGTACCAGGGTCTCTGAGGATAGCACTGGTGGCCAAGAATGGAGAAAGAAGTAGTAGAGTTTGTCTCACGGTGCCTCACTTGTCAGCAAGTGAAGGCAGATCATCAGGTACCAGCTGGCTTGGTTCAGCCTTTAGAGGTCCCATAGTGGAAGTGGGATGGGATATCCATGGACTTTGTGAAATGACTTCCATGTACATCCAGGGGTCATGACTCGATTTGGGTGATCGTCGACCAACTCACCAAGTCGGCCCACTTCCTACCGATCAGAGAGAAGAGTTCAGTAGAGAGCTTTAGGTGCCTCTATGTGCAAGAGATTGTGCAGTTACATGGAGTACCCTAGATGATTGTCTCCAATCATGATGAATGTTTTACTTCTCGGCTATGAAAGGGGTTGCAGGAGGATTTTGGGATGCAACTTCATTTGAGCATCGCTTTCCATCCTCAGACGGATGGCTAGACTGAGCGGACTATTCAGACCCTCGAGGACATGCTACATGCATGCGTCCTCGACTTCGTTCGCAGTTGGGAGGATTACATACCTTTGGTGGAGTTTTCATACAACAACAGATATACCTTCACCATTGGGATGACACCTTTTGAGGCATTGTACGGGAAACCTTGAAAATCACCTTTGTGCTGCACTAACCCAGGGGAGTCAGCACTCGTGGGACCAGAGATGGTATAGGCTACCATGGAAAAGGTGTAGATCATCTAGGAGTGGATGAAGACTGCACATACTAGGTAGAAGTCATATGACGATAGGAGATGTAGAACTCTAGAGTTAGAGGATGGTGACCATGTCTTTTTATGGGTCTCACCTCGACGAGGTTTGCGGAGATTTGGCCGAGGCGTCAAGTTATCTCTGAGATTCATCGGACCTTTTAAGGTCCTCATTAGATTTGGCGAGGTGGATTAACACCTATAACTTCCACCTGAGTTGAACCAGGTGCACGACGTCTTCCACGTATCCCAGTTGAGGAGATACGTGCACGACCCTTCCCACGTCATCAACCATGGAGAGATGGACGTCGACGATGGGGCGACTTTTACAGAGGTTCTATTTGAGATTTAGGATCGACAAGAGAGAGTTCTTCATGGGCGGTCAATACCTCTGGTGCGCGTTCATTGGAAGCACGAGAACCTCCAGGAGAGCACATGGGAGCGGGAGGCTCAGATACGTGCTCAGTACCCCCACTTATTCCCTTAGTTTGAGTTGTGCCTTACTGGGAGGTAAAGATCTATGGTGGGGAGAATGTAAAGACCTAAAATTTCCATGTATTTTTTTTAAAATAAATGGGAATTTTACGAGTCTGATAAAATTGACGGCGCGTGATTCTGAGGCCCGGTGTGCCCAGAATGAATTTATGATCTTTTATTCGGGTACATTCAGTAAATGTACGAGTAGGTTTTTCTAACTTTTGAACCGGTGCTCGGAATTGAAATCTGAGGGCACTGTTGAAATCGTAACACCGATATTCGCTTAAGGAGACCTTCACTTGGACCATAGTAGGTCGAGGGTGGAAGTTATCTTTTCACATATTCGTGAAAGAATAAAATAAAATAAAATGGTGTAATTTTTTTTTGAAACTCCCATGTGGATATTTTACAATTGGGGACCACCTGATCTAAAAACCTCCCATGAGAGTTTATGGAGGTGGAGACCACCAAGACTAACCTCCCATGAGAGGTTATGATGGTGGGGTCCACTCGAGGCTTAAACCCCCATGAACTCCCCTCTTAATGGGGAGAAACCTCTTGAACTCCCCCACTTAATTTTTTCCACCCCCTTAATTAATTATACCAACTCAATGTAATTAATTAAGCCAATTTCAAATTTGTGCCAACAATTAAATTAGGGGAAACAAAACTTAATTGGAGACTTTTCTTTTTGGTGGAATTGGGAGGAAGGAGCCTTGGGAGAAAGCTCTCCAACGAAGAACGCCAATGAAGAATGCCGACTTTGATTCCAACTTCTTCCTTGGGACATTCGTTGACGAGGAATGTCTTCAACATCAACGAACCGATGATCGAGGAAACGCCGACGTCACCGACGTCCGTATATTCCCAACGACATCATCTTCTTCCCCATATAAAATCTTCAACGAATCAAACGAATGAGGTAGGGGTTGTTACTGAATTCTTGTAATTTCTCAATTAAATTCCTCATTATTGGAAATCATGGTGAATGTGGATCAACCAAAACAAGTTTATCCACAATTTGTATGAAATTGTTGAATTTGACGTTCTAAATTCTTGCTCTTATTGAGCCGCTTGCTACCGCTCTAACACGGTGGGTGCAGGACAAACAAACATGGCCCGAACCCTCCTCTGTTATTCTTGAATGGTGTATCCCTCGCGATGAAAGAAGACGACTTTGGTGACAGCAACCGGTGCTAGCGGTTGGCACTAGTGGAACTCGAGAACCACCGACGAAGGAACGATGCCAAGCCGCCCCGCGGCCTCCACCCTCCCGGCCGAGCCACTCTGGCCGAGCCGCCCCGAAGCCTCCGCCCTTCGGCCGAGCCGCCCCTCAGCCTCCACCCTCCCGGACGAGCCGCTCCGGCGCAGCCACCCTGTGATCTATGACTCTCGGCCGAGCTGCCCCGTGGCCTCCGCCCTCCCGAACGAGCCGCCCCAGCCGAGCCACCCTGCGACCTTGCACCCTCGTGACACCCCCCGTGGTCAAGCCACCCTGCAGCCTCACACCGTCTGTGGCATCGCGCTGGCTGCGACCGAGAAGCCCCATGGCCGAGCCGCCTCGCGGCCTCGCGTCGACTGCGACCGAACCCCCACAGTCCTCTGCGGCCCCTCGCGGACCGTCAGACTACCCAGTGGGCCGGGCCGGACCCATCGGGCCAAGCCGAACCCAACAGGCCGGGTCGAACCAGGCTGGGTTGGGCCAGGTCGGTCCGACCAGGTCGGACCAGACCGAGACTCACTTCGACCCATTTACGCTCTTTTGGCCATAACTTTGGCACCGGACGTCCGTTTGATGAACTGTCAGTGGTGTTGGAAACCTAAGAGAAAGATAGTCCCTTTGGTATACTCAAATGGTGATTTGGATAAATATGGGGTACATTTGGGTTGGATCGAGCACGAATCGAACTGGGCCCTCCGGACTAAAAGGCTAATAACTCACAGACTGAGCATCCGATTGACACACCGTCTGTTGTGTTAAGACCCCTATGATGTGGCGGTACTTTGAGATACTTCCTTTTGGGACTTCTTGGTAGTTGGATTATCAAACAATGGATTGGGGAGAAGAATCTCCTAGAGACGAGCAAGCCTAGTGCAGGAACCCACTAAGTGGCTATGACGAGAAGAGTGAATAACGATCCTATGTGGGTCAGCACCGAGAGATCCTGTGTGGGTTAGATCCTAGCGATCCTTTGTGGGTCAGATCCTAGAAATCTTGTGTGGGTCAGCTCCAAGCAGTCCTTTGTGGGTCAGCCCTTAGCGATCCTGTGTGGGTCAGGTCCTAGCGATCCTGTGTGGGTCAGCTCCTAGCGATCCTGTGTGGGTCAGCAGCAGAGCCTCTTAATGGAGTAAGATGATTCAATAGTTATAACTAATCATCTCTACTTATATACCTAAGTTATACCTAGTGTGATCTAAATCCATATCTGTGTGTTACTTTCCTTTATGGTAATTCCTTGGTGGTATTTTTCTGTGTGGCGTACCTGTGTGGTACTTGCCTTCGTGGTCATCCTTACTTTGTGGAACATATGAGCTTTGGAATTTGAGTTGGACTCTATGTTTTCCTCATGATTGGGTTGGGTTTACTTGATAACTTAGGTATATGTATGGGCATATACCTAAGTAGGTTTGACAGTTGTTTTCATACTTTTTGGTTAATCCTTTCTGGATTTTGTGAGACTTTGACGGTCTCAGGGTGCCTACTGAGTATTTTTATAGTCACCCCTGCATGGGATATGCCTACACCTCGTTGTGTTGGATGCAGACGACAGACATCTTTGATCGAGGATGAGAGTACTAGGACTGGACGGTGCTCGGAGGTGGACCATACGACGTGTCGGTACGAAGAGGAGATAGGTGGACGTGGAGTGCTGAGGAGGAGATCTGTACCTACCCTTCAGGTAGGAACCCGGAGGATGACCCAATAAATGCCTTTATTTTTCTTTCAGTTTCTTGTACTTTCCATTTGGGATTGTATTCTGGCCCCTTTTACTTAATGTACTCACTCTGTTTACTATTCAGTTTACCTGAGTTCGTATCTTTCTGTGTGCTTGGTTGTGTGTGTTACAGGTTATAAAGGCAACGCCTTTCCAGTTTTAGGGAATACGCCTTCAGTGCTAGTCTCTAGCCCCTGGCCTATAGAAGGCAGGCTTGGGGTAGTCATGGCACGGGCCCTGGGGGACGGGTCGTGAAAGTAAGGGTTAGTTTATCAACCGCTAGATAAACTAACCAATAGTAAATTTCATGATCACACCCTTTATTTATTTCTGTCAGTTGTATAGTTATTCATTATGGATGTTTAACTCGATCACATAATTAATGAACTAACATGCATACAAGATGGAACTAAAATAAAATGGTTTATGTGTAAATATTATTTATACATGGTTAATCACTTAAGTATATACCACTTAATATTAACAAGCATGTGAAAAGATAATAAGTGGAAATTTATGCATAAAGGATAAAATCTATCAATTAAATATTAAGTCGGTATAGCCTTCCATTACTTTGGTTAGAATCGAAACATAGTTCAAAGTGGTTGACCAATCCTAGTTAGAGTGCTTTCAATTATCAGGGAATTCTAACACTAGTAGAATTTTTATCTTTTGAGGTGGACTAAATACAACAACTGCCATTTGCTAGTCACTGTTGATATCAATAGCAACTTTCAAATGGCAGTCGCTATATTTTTACTACCCCAAACCTAATTTTTCCTCTCCCCTCGTTTACCCTCCCCGACCCCACGTCCCTCTCCCTATTCACCCTCCCGGTGACCACGATACTCTCGACGAACCTGATCCCCTTGCCTCCGCGCTACACCCCCCACGACCCTGAGACACCCCCGTGACCCCCACCCCCTTGCCTCCGCGCTGCACCCCCCACGACCCTGGCGACCACGGTGACCCGCACCCCCTTTCCTCTGCACTGTGCCCCCAGTGACCCCGATGACCCTGGTGACCCCAGTGACCCGCACCCATTGCCTTCATGCTACACCCCCCGTGACCCCGAGACACCCCAATGACCCCCACCCCTTGCCTCTGCGCTGCTCCTTCAGATAGCCCCGCGGTCATTCCCTCCTGGTCCCACTACACCCCTCTGGTGAGTCCTCACATCCCACCGCTGTTGAACACTCCCGGCCCATCATACTTCACCATGTAGAAACCTCCCATACTTTGTTCAGTGGTTTCTTCCCCTTTTGAATATGGCTGTCGAACCCCTGTCGTCAAGCTGCTGTGCCATCATGGATTCGAAATAGAGTCGTACCCCATTATCCACAGTCGAGTCCTCTACAGGTAAGTCATTTTTTGACTTCCGTAATCCATTATGCAGGTTATTTATGAAAATTGTATTTCCCATAGAGACATGTCAGAGGGAATATTTTTTTATTCATGACCGAACCTGTAAGATATGTTCTTTTTCCTTAAAAATAGCTTTGAACTCATTGGTTTTTATGTTTTAATGATATGATTTTTTTAGAATTTAAATAAGATATTTCAATTATTTTCTTTCTATTAAATACAGATATGGATAAGAGTTGGATTAATATGTAAGGTAGGTTTTCTACTGAATATTATGAGGGTATTAAGCAATTTATGGATTTCACCAACAGATTTCCAAGTGATTTGATTAGTTGTCCATGTAGAAAATGTGCAAATAGAAATCTCTTCAAATAAGGTAGTGTTAGATAACATCTGTTTTTGAATGTATTTTTGAAAAACTATAAGACATGGACACGTCATGGAGAAGAGTCCATTTCGTGTCATCAATCAGAAAATATTCATATGGATGTTGATTTGAGAACAGTTGATCTGATGAACATAATGCTGAATGATATGATGCGTCAGTTTCAACTTGAAGACAGTAATGTTGTAAATGGCGACGTTGGATCAAGTGATCACCGTTCTTCTGCAGATGGAGAAGCATTGAAATTCTCTGAGATTCTTGACAATGCGCGTACTGAATTATATCATGTATGCACTAAATTTAGTAAATTGTGGTTCATCGTTGAATTGTTACACCTGAAGGCCTTGAAACAGTGGTTAGACACCTCATTTGACATGTTGTTGGTATTGTTGAAGAAGGTACTCCCAGCTGGAGCGAAGATTCCAGAGTCATTCTATCAAGCTCACAAGTTGACCGATGATATTGGTTTTACATATGATACCATTGATGCGTACCGCAATAATTGTATATTGTTCAGAAAATAGAATGCACTATTAAATAATTGTACTATTTTCTATACATTTAGCTGTAAGGCCAATGAGATTAATCAAGATAGTCAGATTCTTCCTGGCAGAGTCTTGAATCAAGGGAAACAAGTTGTCTCTAAGCAGATGAATTATTTCCTACTGAAACCGAGACTGAAGAGATTCTTCATATCAACTAAAATTTCTAAATTGATGACTTGGAATTCAGAGAGAAACAAAGAGGTTGATAGATTAACTCACACGACAAATTCTTTGGCATGGAAAGAGTTTGATCAAAGACACCCAAACTTTTCCCAGGATGATTGTAATGTTCGACTGGGTTTGACAGTAGATGGTTTTAACCCATTTAGGTCCATGGTTGGTGCAACACACAGTATGTGGCCAATGGTTTTGGTTCCATTCAACCTTCCCCCATGGGTATGTATGAAGCAACCATTTTTTTATTGTCAATTCTAATTGATGGACTGAGAGGACCTGGCGATAAAATCGATGTTTATATGAAACCTTTGATTGATGAGCTACAAGAATTTTGGACCGATGGTGTAATGACTTTTGACTCAGCAGCTAAGGAAATGTTTAGACTCTAGGACACTTTATTATGGAAAATTAATGATTTCCCAGCATATGCTAACTTATCAGGTTCGATTACAAAAAGAAAATTCACCTGCCCTTGTTATAACAAGAGTAAGAAATCTATATGGATTAAGCACTGTAAAAAGTGGGAATATATTGGTCACATACGCTTTCTTTTTCCATTGCACAGGTTCAGAAAAGACCATGTGTTGTTTGATGGGAATAGAGAGTATGAATCATCACCACAAATACTGTCTGGGGTTCAAATTTGTGCACAACTAGATCAAGAAAACATCTATACAATGTATGATTTTCAAGATTTATTGGCTCCTGTATTGCCTTCTATTCCTTCCGCAAATAGACAACGCAATCATAATTGGAAGAAACAGAGTATTTTTTTGAATTTCCTTATTGGAAATGTAATATTTTAAGACATAACTTAGATGTGATGCACACTGAAAAAAAATGTATGTGATAATATACTGTGCACCGTTTTCAGTGTCAATGGGAAATCAAAGGATAGTGCTAATGCTCGACGTGATTTTCAAGAAATGGGATTGAGAAAACCTTTACATTTACAATTGGGCGAAGTTAATTAGGCATACATGCTTGCTGCACAATACACAATGAGTAAATATTAGAAACAAACATTTCTATCAATTTTGAAGACCATTAAGGTGCCAGATGGTTATTGCTCTAATATTTCCAAGAGTGTCAATATGAAGACCATGACATTAAAGGGGTTGAAAAGTCCTGATAATCATATTCTACTTCAACAGTTAATTCCTATAGCAATTTTTGATTACTTACCTACCCAGGTTAATGAGCCGTTGATTGAAGTTTCTAATTTTTTTAGACAACTCTATTCAAGAAATCACCACTTGAGTGATTTGAAAAAGAAGCAGGATAAGATTGTACTTGCACTATGTCACCTAGAGAAACTATTCCCGTCGTCTTTTTTTTGATGTCATGGTTCACTTGATTGTGCATTTAACTAGTGAAGTCATTTCTGGTGGTCCCGTGCAATTCAGGTGGATGTATCCAATAGAGCGATACTTAAATACATTTAAATGATATGTGCGCAACAAATCTCATCCAGAAGCTTCAATTTCCAAGGGATATTTAATGGATGAGTGTACTAATTTCTATACTTCATATATTGATGAAGTTGAAAACAAGATAGATAAACCCTCCCAGAATGATGAGGGTCCAATTAGAGAAGGAATAATGTTTGATATGCACAATGATGAGTGGGTTCAAGCTCATCGATATGTGTTTTTCAACACTCCATCAGTTATGCCATTGATATAGTAAGTTTCATAGTTGATGTGCCTTCTATTTATATATTTATTTTATTACTTTCATTTTATTGTGTTGTGATTTAGAACACATATCGCTGAGTTGAAATGTGAAAGGCCCCATGCAACTGACTATCAAATCCAAAAACATCATTTCAACATGTTTCATGAGTGGTTCAAGACTCATGTATGTATAAATAATTGATTTAATATTTTTAGTGCAACTTTAGTTGTATTTTCAGAATACTTTATCCATTGAACTATGTGAAATTTAAATATTCAAAAGATACATGATTTAAGTAGCCATATTGTGAGTGAAGAACTCAACCAACTTGCTGATGACCCATTTATTACAACTTGCTACTATAAGTCTTTGGTTACTAACAGAGTCCGATTTCATATTAGCTATGTTGACATGAATCGAGCCACACAAAATAGTGGTGTTGGTTAATCTTTTTTTGGTGTGGGTTATTATTATGGATTGTTGAGGGATATTATTGAGGTTATTTATGGTCATGGATTAAAACACATATTGTTAAGGTGTGATTAGGTCGATCCGGTTCTTGGAATGAAAGTTGATAACTTCAAATTTATGTTAGTAAACTTTAACAATATGCTATATAAAGATAACTGAGTAAGAAATGAGCCCTTCATATTGACATCATAGGAAGATCAAGTTTACTTTGTCAGCATTGATTCTGATTAGAAATTTGTGTTGAAAATGTATATAAGAGGGGTGTTTCAGATTGATCAAGAGGAACCTGATGTTGTCACATTTCCTGATAAAAAACTTGACCAAACAATAGTAACTATACGAGATGAAGATATACAATAGGCCAGAGAGACAATTGAAGGAGATACGATTGACTTTCATGATTAGTGAAAATTGTAATTATTTCCCCATATTGTTTGTAAAAATATTTATGAGTTATATATGTATAAAAATTGATTTATTTAACTATAATTTTTTTAATGTAGGTATGTCACAGGGTGATCAGAGTGGTTCACCTGATGTTGTCGGTATGTATGTTTTCATTTTTCTAAATTAATTGATTTTAATTTTTATGTGTTTATTTCCCTATTTGTTTCTAATTTTTAATTAAAAATTAAGTTATATTGTCATTGAATTATAAATTTAGGTTTATTAGGATATTGTGCATCTTCCAGCAGATGCCGGGGTCCTCGTAGAGGGTTTTGATCTTGGAACTATGGATCCTGATTGGATGTGTTATTTGATGACACATTTCACCCAGTCAGAGAAGGTGTTACTATATTAATTCGTCAGTTTGGGCATATGATACGAGTGCCACATAGATTACCCTGGACAACTCATGATTGGTCTTCTTTCCCCCACAACACGATTGACATATTATGGAGAGAGGTTCAGGTAAATCCAATGTTTAATTATTCATGATATTGTTTTTATTATTGTTGCATCTATTGACTATTTTTTAACAGGATAATTTGAAATCCTATCCAGATGAGTTTCGGGCCGTATGTATGGCCAAATTCCGAGAATTATGGAAGGATTACAAGGGAAGGGTGAAGAGAGATCACTGGATACCATTTACAGGTGTTCTAGACATTCTGCAGTGAGTCCCTCTGGGCATTCTTCCCGTTCAGTGGTAGGATTTGGTTGCATTTTGGTCGAGTGAGGCGAAGATGGTAAGATTTATTACTTTTAATCTATAAATGCCTAATTTTTCATATGTCTATTAACTGAATACATTGAATGTAGACCGAGTCTACTTTTCATTCACGTAATCAGGGGATGTGGGGCACGCCTACCAGACTTGGCACTCGACATGTGTCACAGCTCAGATATGATGTAAGTTTAGAATTTTCTATTCATTTATATATTAAAAATATTGTAGTATAACATGGTGAATCCCTTTATTATAGTTACACCAACGAGGTGAGCCGATCGATCGAATGTCCATATGGGTGAGGACTCGTAGGGCGGGAGATCCCGATGTTGCTGGTGTTATAGTAAGCAAATTATTTACTAATAAATGTTTTTTTATTTTATAAAAATTATTCATATTTTTTCATTGATTCATAATATTCTATAGGATTAGTTTGACGCTTAGTTAGTAGAGTTTCCAGAGGAGAAACTTCATAGTACTGTGCATAGAGATGAGATATTTTAGCGTGTCATGGGGCGTGACAGTCATGGTTATTCCTTGAATTATGGTGGTGTTGTACCATGACATGCAATTGTTAGTGTAGAGGCGATGGGTGCATACATAGATACAAGGATGCACACACAGACTGAGATAGATGTTACCATGCAGGCTATAAAACACAATATGGATGCGTGGTTTCAGCAGTTACGTGCAGAGTATGAGGAGATATTATCATAGATGTTAGGACATATCGATGAAGTGACAACGCAATGTCCTGTTGATGGTACAGAAGTGGCATCATAGGTAAACAATAAAATAAACCATACTAATATTGAATTCTATTGATATGTTTAAGATACATAATATTGATATATATTGTAGGCTCTGGATATAGCTGGTGGAAATCGAAGTGATATTAGTGATCCAGATGAGGATGAACATGCATGAGGTAATTTACATTACCATTTTAATATAATAAATGAATTAGGAATTAATAATTATTCTTGAACCTTTAGGTTTATTTACACCTATGTGTTTTATTGTTTTAATTATTGTGATTTAATTCATTATTTTAAAGTTTACCTGATTGTTAATTATGATATATTACATAACACTTTAATTTATTAACAAGAAAACAACCGGTGAGTGAATTGTGAAATGGTCGAGTAGACGATGCGTCAATCGGACGTGCGGTTTGCATGATACAACTGAATATACATTTCTTCAGTGTTTGGTGTGCTTGAGAAAGGTGGGTGGGGTAGTCAAAACTAGCCAAACTCCCTCAGAATGCCATGAAATCAGTCGACAACAACCTTCGAGTGAATTTTGAAATCTTTGGGCATACCACATTTCAATCAGAGCTGTCGTGTGACCGCGGTGACCGAAAATGCACTTATGGTGCCATAAACGACCTAAAAGGGCCTTTAATGGTCAAATGCATAATGAATGACATCATAATGACTTGAAATCACAATAAAACATTATAATTATTATTCGTGACATGTATACGGAGACAGAATGTCAATCGGACGTACGGTATGCGCGGTACGACTGAATATGTGTTTTTTTGGTGTTTGGCGTGATTGAGAAAGGTGTGTGGGGTTTTCAAAACCTAACGAACGACCTCAGAATGCCATGAAATCAGTCAAAAACAACCAGCGAGTGAATTGTGAAATGGTCAGGCAGACCACACGTCAATCAGAGGTGTTGTGTGACCACGGTGACTGAAAATGCACTTCCGGTGCCATAAATGACCCAAACAAGTGTTTAATGGTCAAATGAATACCGAAAGACATCAGAATGACTTGAAATCAAAGGAAAATATTATAATTATTATCCGTGATGTGTACAGAGACTGTACATCAATAAGACGCGCGGTTTGCACGGTACAACCGAATATGCATTTTTTCGGTGTTTGGCGTGCTTGAGAAAGGTGCGTGGGGTGGTAAAAACCTACCAAACGAAATTATAATGCCATGAAATAAGCCAAAAACAACTGGAAAGTGAATTTTGAAATGGTTGGGCAGACGACACATCAATCAGAGGTGTCGTGTGACCTCGGTGACTAAAAACGCACTTCTGGTGCCATAAACGACCCAAACAGGCGTTTAACGGTCAAATGCATACCAAATGACATAAAAATGACTTTAAATCATAGGAAAACATTCTAATTATTTTTTGTGACATGTATGTAGAGACAAAATGTCAATCAGACATGCGGTTTGCACGGTACGGCTGAATATGCCTTTTTTAGGTGTTTGGTGTGCTTGAGAAAGGTGCGTGGGGTGGTCAAAACTGGTTGAACGACCTCAGAATTCCATGAAATCAGGAGAAAATGATCGAAAAATGAATTGTGAAATGGTCAGGCAGACCACATGTCAATCGAATGTGTCATTTGACCGCGGTGACCAAAAAAGCACTTCCGGTGCCATAAATGACCAAAACAAGCGTTTAACGGCCAAATGCATATCTAATGACCTCAGAATGAATTGAAATAACAAGAAAAAATTCTAATTATTATTCATGATGTGCACATGGAGACTTCATTTCAATCAGACGTGTGGTTTGCGCGGTACGATTGAATATGCGTTTTTTCGACGTTTGGCGTGCTTGAGAAAGGTGCGTGGGGTGGTCAAAACCTGCTGAACGACCTCATAATACCATGAAATTAGATGAAAACAACCGATTAGTGAATTTTGAAATGTTCGGGTAGACGACATGTCAATCGGATGTGTCGTGTGACCACGGTGACCGAAAACAGACTTACGGTGCCATAAATGACCAAAACAGGCGTTTAACAGCCAAATGCATACCGAAAGACATCAGAATGACTTGAAATCACATGAAAACATTCTAATTATTATTCATTACATGTATGTAGAGACGAAACATTAATAAAACATGCCGTTTTCTAGGTACGGCTGAATATGCGTTTTTTTCAGTGTTTGGCACGCTTGAGAAAGGTGCGTGGGGTGGTCAAAACCAGATGAACGACCTCAGAATTCCATGAAATCATCCGAAAACCACCAGCGAGTGAATTTTGAAATAGTCGGGCAGACCACGCGTCAATCAGAGGTGTCGTGTGACCGTGGTGACCGAAAATGCACTTCCGATGCCACAAATAACCCAAACAGGCGTTTAACGGTCAAATGCATACTGAACGATATCAGAATGACTTGAAATCATAGGAAAAAATTGTAATTATTATTCTTTATTTGGAAATTGATACATAACATCAATCGAACATACGGTTTTCATGGTACAACTAAATATGCATTTTTTAGGTGTTTGGCGCGCTTGAGAAAGGTGCGCGGGGTGGTGAAAACCAGACGAAAGACCTCAAAATGCCATGAAATAAGGGAAAAACAACCAGAAAGTAAATCTTGAAATGGTCAGGTAGACCACAAGTTAATCAGATGTTCCGTGTGACCACGGTGACCAAAAACGCACTTTCGGTGCCATAAAAGACCAAAACATGCGTTTAACAGTCAAATACATACCGAACCACATCAGAATGACTTGAAATCACAAGAAAACATTCTAATTATTATTCATGATGTGTATGAAGAGACGTCATGTCAATCAGATGTGCGGTTTGCGTGGTATGACTGAATATGCATTTTTTTGATGGTTGGTGCCTTTGAGAAAGGTGCGTGGGGTGGTCAAAACTGGCCGAACGACCTCAGAATGCCATGAAATAAGGAAAAAACAATAGAAGAGTGAAATTTGAAATGTTCAAGCAGACCGGATATCAATCAGAGGTGTCGTGTGATCGCGGTGACTGAAAACGCACTTCTGGTGCCATAAACGACCAAAACAGGCGTTTAACGGTCAAATGCATACCGAACGACATCCAAATGACTTGAAATTACAGGAAAAAATTCTATTTATTATTTGTGACATGAACATGGAGACTACATGTCAATTGGACTTGCGGTTTGGTGGTATAACTGAATATGCATTTTTAGGTGTTTGGCGTGCTTGAGAAAGGTGTGTGGGGCGGTTAAAACCAGCAGAACGACCTCAAAATGGAATTAAATCAAGAGAAAAAAAAACAAGAGAGTGAATTGTAAAATGGTTGGGTAGACCACATGTCAATCGAAGGTGTCGTGTGACCGTGGTGATCGAAAACGCACTTCCGGTGCCACAAACGACCAAAACAGGCATTTATCAGTCAAATGCATACCGAACGATAACATAATAACTTGAAATCATAGGAAACCATTCTAATTATTATACATGATGTGTAAGTGGAGAAGGAACGTCAATCATACATATGGTTTGTGCGGTACGACTGAATATGTGTTTTTTTGGTGTTTGACACGCTTGAGAAAGGTGCGTGGGGTGGTCAAAACTGGCCAAAAACCCCCAGAATGCCACGAAATCAACCAACAACAACTGGAGAGTGAATTGTGAAATGGTTGGGTAGACCACACTTCAATCAGAGGTGTCTTATGACCATAATGACTGAAAACGCACTTCCGGTGCCATAAAAGATGAAAACAAGCATTTAACGGTCAAATGCATACCGAATGACATTGGAATGACTTGAAATCACAGGAAAAAATTCTATTTATTATTTGTGACATGTATGCAGAGATGTACCATTAATCAAACATGTTTTTTGCGTGGTATGGTTGAATATGCATTTTTTAGGTGTTTGACGCGCTTGAGAAAGGTGCGTGGGGTGGTCAGAACCGGCTGAACGACCTCAGAATGACATGAAATCAGGCGACAACAACCGACGATTGAATTATGAAATTGCTGGGTAGACCACACGTCAATCAGAGGTGTTGTGTGACCGCGGTGACCGAAAACACAATTCCTGTTCCATAAACAACCAAAATAGGAGTTTAATGGTCAAATGCAGACCGAACGACATCAGAATGACTTGAAATCACATGACAACATTCTAATTTTTATCAGTGACGTGTACGCGGAGACGACACGTCAATCAGACATGCGGTTTGCACGGTTTGACTGAATGTGCATTTTTTTGGTGTTTGACACGCTTTAGAAAGGTGCTTGGGGTGGTCAAAACTAGACGAACGACCTCATAATACCATGAAATCAGCCAAAAAAACCTTCAAGTGAATTTTTAAATGGTCGTGTAGACCACATGTCAATCAGAGGTGTTGCGTGACCGCGGTGACCGAAAACGCACTTCCGGTGCCATAAACAACCAAAACTGTAGTTTAACAGTCAAATGCATACTGAACAACATCATAATGACTTGAAATCATAGGAAAACATTCTATTTATTATTCGTGATGTGTACGCAGAGACGTCACGTCAATTGGACGCACGGTTTGCGCGATACAGCTGAATATGCGTTTTTTAGGTGTTTGACATGCTTGAGAAAGGTGTGCGGGGTGGTCAAAACCGGACTAACGGCTTCAGAATGCCATGAAATTAGACGATAACAACCAGAGAGTGAATTGTGAAATGGTCGGGTAGACCACACATCAATCGGAGGTGTCATGTGACCGCGGTGATCGAAAACGCACTTCTGGTGCCATAAACGACCAAAACAGCCGTTTAATGGTCAAATGCATACTGAATGACATCATAATGACTTTAAATCATAGGAAAAAATTATAATTATTATTAGTGACATGTACGTGAAGACGAGACTTTAATCAGACGTGCAGTTTGCGCGGTACGACTGAATATGCGTTTTTTCGGTGTTTGACGCGCTTTAGAAAGGTGCGTGGGGTGGTCAAAACTGGCTGAACGGCCTCATAATGACATGAAAATTAGAAAAAACATCAGGAGAGTGAATTTTAAAATGTTTGGGTAGACCAAACATCAATCAGAGGTGTTGTGTGACCGCGGTGACCAAAAACGCACTTCCGGTGCCATAAACGACCAATACAGGCGTTTAACGGTCAAATGCATGCCGAACAACATTGGAATGACCTTAAATCATAAGAAAACATTCTATTTATTATCCGTGATGTGTATGCGGATACAAAATATCAATTGGATGTGCGGTTTGCGCGGTACGGCTGAATATGCGTTTTTTGGGTGTTTGGTGTGCTTGAGAAAGGTGCGTGGGGTGGTCAGAACTAGATAAACGACCTCAGAATTCTATGAAATCAGCCAAAAAAAACCGGTGAGTGAATTGTGAAATTTTCGGGTAGACCACACATCAATCGGAGGTGTCGTGTGACTGCGGTGACCGAAAAAGTACTTCCGGTGCCATAAACGACCAAAACAGGCATTTAACGGTCAAATGCATACCGAACAACATCAGAATGACTTGAAATCACAGGAAAACATTCTATTTATTAGTCGTGACATTTAAGCAAAGAAAACACGTCAATAGGACATGCGGTTTGCATGGTATGGCTGAATATGCATTTTTTAGGTGTTTGGTGCGCTTGAGAAAGGTGCGTGGGGTGGTCAAAACCGAATGAATGACCTCCAAATGCCATGAAATCAGGCGACAACAACCGGTGAGTGAATTTTGAAATTTTTAGGCAGACTACACATCAATCAGAGATGTCGTGTGACCGCGGTGACTGAAAATGTACTTCTGGTGCCATAAACAACCAAAACAGGCATTTAACGGTCAAATGCATACCGAACAACATCAGAATGACTTAAAATCATAGTAAAACATTATAGTTATTATTCATTATGTGTATTAAGAGACGATATGTAAATTGAACATGCAGTTTGCGTGGTACAGATGAATATGCATTTTTTAGTGTTTGGCGCGCTTGAGAAAGGTGCGTAGGGTGGTCAAAACCGGTCGAACGACCTCAGAATGCCATGAATTCAGGCGACAAAAATTGGAGAGTGAAATTTGTAATGGTTGGATAGAATAGACATGAATCAGAGGTGTCGTGTGACCGCGGTGACTAAAAATACACTTCCGGTGCCATAAATGACCAATACAGGCATTTAACGGTCAAATGCATACCGAATGACATCAGAATGATTTGAAATCACATGACAACATTCTATTTATTATCCATGAAATCTGTTAGCATAGGACACATCAATAAGAAATTTGGTCTGATTATAACCATAGAATTAACGATTTTAAATTTTTAAAAAGGTATTCAAAATTATTAATATATTTTCAAAATCAAATACTTTCGATCTGTTATAGGAAGCTTGAATTGAAATATATATTATTTCATTTCAATTATTTGTTTGGATGTTTTTTTTGGTATTACTTTTTTTATTAATTTTTTTCATGCAGTTATATTCGATGATGGATGTGGAAGTTTGGAAGATAACGAGTTGAAGAGATTTATGCACGTATGAGTTTATATATTTTGGAAAAGTTTTTTTTTTGTGATTTTGAAATATAGGTTTGTTTATTGTATTGATGGGACTTTTTAAAAAATAAAAATAAAAAATCCTATAGCGAACGCCATTTGGTAGTCGCTATAGGTGATATCGGTAGCACCTAGATCGTCCACCATCTGGCGGACGATGTAGCCAAATCCGAATTGGAATATAGCATCCGCTATTGGGCGGACGCTATATGTGCTGCCGGTATCATCTTATTTTTAGAAACAACATAAAAAATGACATCAAACATATCATTGTGATCCATATTTGAGAAGGAAAACCTTCTCACCAGCACTAATTTCCAAGATTGGAAAAGGCTCATTCGGGTTATCCTTCACCATGAGAGGAAACTTTATGTGCTGGAAGATCCTTTACCTGTTGCGCCTGGAAATGAGGCAAGTGATGAGGAACGCTTTGTGTACTATAAACATATGAATGAAACTATAGATGTTCTGTGCCTCATGCTATCATCCATGTCCAATGAGCTCTTGAAGAAACATGAGTAAATGGATGCTTATAGCATGATGTCTCACCTTTAGGATCTCTATCAAGAGAAGACAAGATAGGAGAGTTATGAGATATCCAACACTTTGTTCACTACTAAACTTGGAGAGTATGGGCTAGGTGAACCACATGTAGTCAATCTTATTGGCTATATTGAGAATTTGAACATCTTAGGGATTAAATTCCTAGATGATTTGCATACATATATCATACTATCATCACTTCCTAAGACCTTCTCTAGTTTTATTGTGAATTATAATACGAGAAATAATGAGAAGAGTCTATTAGATCTTATTACCCTGATTCGCCAAGCTGATAAGGACATGGGGCATGAAAAACCCGCATTACTTATGGTGAATAGGAAGAGGAAGTACTAGGAAAAGGGGCCTAAGATTTATAAACAATCTAAAGCCTCTGAGAATCGTCTGAATAAGAAGAATAATATCCAAATGTAGGGCAAGTAAAAGAAGGAAGTATGCTTTTCATGTGTCAAGTCAGGCCAATGGAAGAGGAACTGCACCCAGAGGCAAGGGGAAGCCAAATGTGTGTTCGTTATTGAGTGAAATCTTTCCATTTCTACACATTGGGTATTAAATATAGCTTATGGGGATCACATCTGTATTTAAATGTAGGAACCAGGTAGATTCTAGAAAATTGATGGAGGAGAGGTGGATATGGGAGCTGCCAATGGTGTAAGGCTGGCTGCTCTTTCCATTGGTGACTAACACCTCACATTGCTGATGGGAATGATTTTGGTTTTACATGGCTGTTATTATGCACCTAGTGTTACCTAGAACATAATTTCTGTATTGAGTTTAGATATAGATGGAATTATTTTAAAGTTTGGAAATAAATGTTGTTACTTTTATAAGGAAAACATATGTTATGGTATGAAACATTTAAATAACGGATTGTATGTATCAAATTATGAGAACCAAGTATTGGAAATTGATAACGAATCAAGTTCACACAACTCATACAACACCCAATTGTGGCATCATTGCCTTGGTCATGTAAATAAGAAGTGCCTAACAAAGCTTTGCCAAGATGGTTATTTACACTCTTTCTAGATAAAACCACTTGATAGATGTCACACTTGTTTATAAGGGAAAATGTCTAATCCACCATTTGGTCCACAAGGTGAAACTGATACAGAGCTTCTATGATTGGTACACACTGATGCGTGTGAACCATTTCCATTAGAATCTAGAGGTGGATATTCTTACTTCATTACTTTTACTGATGAATTGAGTAGATATGTATATGAATACTTAATGAGGTATAAGTCCGAGTCATTTGATAAATTCAAGGAGTTCAAGAATGAAATAGAGAATCAGCTTGGTAAGAATATAAAGAAGATTTGGTCGAATCAAGGTAGAGAATATCTTAACCAAGAGTTCATCGACCTTTTACGGGAGTATGAGATTCTATCTCAACTCACTCCACCTTATACACCATAGTGGAGTGGTGTTAATGAAAGGTGGAACCGTACCTTGTAATACATGGTAAGGTCTATGATGATTCATGAATATCTTCCATTATCCTTTTGGTGATATTCATTATAAACTGAAATATACACATTAAACGAAGTACCAACTAAGGTGGAAAATGGGATTCCCTTTAAGCTATAGAGTGGAAGGAAACCCACTTTTTTGCATATATGTGTATGGGGATGCGAGGCGTTTGTTAAGGCTTTATCAAGAAACAAACTAGCACCTAGGGGCACAAAGTGTATCTTTATAGGGTATCTCAAGGAAACAAAGGTATACTACCTATACAACCCCTCATACAAGAAAGATATTGTTGCTAGACATGCTGTCTTTCTTGAGAGGGAGTACATCCTCAAAAAGGATAGTGGGAGAAAGATTGATTTTGATGAAGTTGATGCTAAAGATACATGAGAGTTGGTACAAGAACAAGTTCCAAAGGTCCCCATGGAAGAGGTAGTTCCTAAAACACAAGTACTATGTAGAAGCACAAGAGAGGTAAGGGAACTAGAGAGATGGTTTCCTTGTCACCAAGGAAGGTGGATCATTATTGTTGGACAATGATGATTATATCTCCTATAAGGAAGTAGTATAGAGCTCAGAAGCTGTAAGATGGCTAGAAACTATGATTTATGAGATGGATTTCATGTATTAGAACTAAGTATAGGTTCTGGTCGATGCACCAGTTGATGTAAATATGGTTGGGTGTAAATGTGTATTAAAAAAGAAACTGGACATGGAAGGTCAAGTTAGTACCTATAAAACAATGCTAGTGGCTAAAGGTTTTAAACAACATCAAGGAATTGACTATGATGAAACATTTTCACCAATTTCCATGTTTAAATCCATAATAATCATACTTTACATTGCATCTTTCCATGACTATAAGATTTGGTAGATGGATGTCAAAACAACATTCCTTAATGGTAACCTTGAAGAAGATGTCTATATGACACAACCAGAAGGGTTTCTGACACTAGGTGATGCTAAAAGGGTATGCAAGTTGCAGAGATCCATTTATGGATTAAAGAAAGTATCCAGATCATGGAACATTTGATTTGATGAATCCATAAGAGAATTTGGTTTCATTAAGAATGAATGTGAGCCATGTATTTAAAATCTATTTAATAGGAATGTGGTTGTTATCCTAGTAGTGTATTTTGATGACATATTTCTTATTAGAAACGACATACCAGTCTTGCAGTTAGTTAAGGGATGGTTGAACAAGTGCTTCTCCATTAAGGAATTAGGAGAAGCAGCCTACATTCTAGGTATCAAGATCATTCCTAATAGATCCAAGAGGCTGCTTGGACTAAGTCAAAGTACATACATTGACTAGATATTAAAGATATTTAGTATGGAACCATCCAAGAGGGGATTGGTTCTAGTGTCACATGGTATACATCTTTATAAGAAAATGTGTCTCCAAACACAACATTAGAATGATATTATGAGTAAGATTCCATACGATTCAACGATAGGATTTATCATGTATGCCATGTTATGTACCAGACATGATGTTGCCTATGAACTGAGCATGGTAGCCAGATATCAAGAAGATCTAGGAGAACAACATTGGACTATTATTAAGACTATCCTTAAGTATCTAAGAAGAACTAAAGATATGTTCCCGGTGTATGGAGGAGACAAGAAGCTTGTTATCAGAGGGTTTATTGATGCTGGTTTTCAGAAAGATCAGAATGATCTAAAGTTGAAATCAGGATATGTTTTCTGTCTCAACAGAGAACCTATGGGCTGGAAGAGTTCAAAGTAGCCAGTTGTTACTGATTCTATAGCGGAGTCTGAATATATAGCGTCTTCTGAGGCAGCCAAGGAAGCCATCTAGATTTAGAACTTTTTCCAGAAGTTTGATGTGGTGCCTAGCAGTAAATATCCCATTACATTGTATTGCGATAATACTATATCAGTGGATCTTACAAAAGATCCAAGGTCACATCAACAGACAAAGAAAATACTCCAAAAGTATCACATCTTGAGATATTTCTATCAAAGGGTTGAATTTTTAGTGAGAACAGTTTCTAAGGAAGATAACACAGTGGACCTCTTGACTAAAGTCCTATCTCATCAAAAGCATGAATATCATGTGGCAGCTTATGTGATGAAGGTTGTTAGCAGTTGGATCTAGTGAAAGTGGGAGTTTGTTGGAGTTGGTTCCCTAGAAACCAAATTCTTTGTACTTTATGATAAACCTGTATTCATTGGATGAATATTAATAAACTACTTATCACATCATAATTGTTCTTCTATGTTACATAGTATTTGATAATGTCCTAAGAATAGCCGTCATATTAAAAGGTCATTGCAGATCCCTATTATGATGAGAACTCGGAAGTGCCATGACACTATTCTTGAATATATATTCTATGGATAGATGATATAATTTGAAGGGATTCAAATGATACAGGATATCAGGGGTGGGGACTCATGAAACTTTGAGGCACCTTCTCATGGTGTGAACCCTTGGTAATATTGAGGAGGATATTATAAGAACAAGACCCACCCGTAGGAAATCCACATTCGTAAGTGTTGTTGGATATTCCTATATGGAGACGTGTGTATTGGTCCTTAGACTTTAAGATTATTATTAATGGGTTTTATGACTCACTCAATTAGATGTATTGACAAAAACCATGATGACAGATGTTCGTGGTGAGGTAGAATATGTTGGGTGCATCACGAGTAATACTGCATTAATGAATAATGTGAGAAAGGATTTTTCACTTCTACATATGTAGATATCTCAGGAACTTTTATGTAAATGATATAGCCTAACTAAATACATGGACATGATGTTCTTTTGGCAAGTTCAATTCTAGGAAGTCAAAAAATGAGAAATCGAGCACATGGGTTGATGGCACTTACATGCAACCTGCTTGATTGGATATATCGGAACAAAGAGATTATATTACATGGTAAGCATTTGTATGGGGTGAAAAGTCATTGAGACATCAAATTCTTTCTCTTGGACTCCTTTACCCATTTATAGACCACAATCTTGGACATTAGGTAAGACCACCTAACGCCAATGAGAAAGAGGCCTAGAGGGTCACACACTAAGTGTAGCCAATATCTCAGTTAAATAATTTATTTTTTTAACAAGTTGAATAAATATTATTCCTAGTTGTGTTTTAATAATTATTCAAGTATGCCTGATCACTTTTATTTTGTTGATAGTTATTTGAGAGAATATATTATGGACATAATATTTATTTATTATTGAATAATTAAATTATATTTATTTAATAAATAAATAGTCATTATTCAAGGCCGAGTAAATATTAAGGAGGATTGGCAGACCAAGTTATGGGTCTGGTGAGAAATAATATTAAATATTATTTGGTTAAATAATATTTAAATATAACATGCAAGTTAATCACATGTCATAGAAATAATATAATTACTATTATTATTTGACACTATGTTTCACATGGAATAATAAATTAAGTAATGACACCGGTACTAATTATTTTTTATTACCCAGTGAATTAAATTCTCCATTATGTTATTATTCTCTATATTAACCAAGGGGTCATTCGACCGGCTAACCAATTGTTGTGTGAACAACATCCTTGGAGAAAAGATCTTGATCCTAGAGAACTCTTCCCTATCTAAGAACACTCTTAAGAATGATAGAGATCCTCCTCCCCCAGATCAAGGAGAATGTATTGGAAGCAATTCTCAAGGTGATTAAAGACAGACATCACAACTGAAAGGATCTTCCATGCTTTCACTCAGAGACTCCTTCAGAAATGTCTGGATAGATGTGGAGCACATGTAGATCACTACTAGTGGATTCATATCCTTGGATTCTATATCGTAACGAAGATGCATCTCAGACCCATGGTCGGATGCATCAATGAAGAAAGAATCACCTTGGAGGTAATTATATAATTTAATTAAACTAATTATAAAAAATATGTTGATTCTATTTTCTTAGTTCTAGGTTTTTTCTTTTTATTTTATCTTTGATTAAATTCCGTGGATACTGGCATTCATCATCATATTTATCTTAAATTAATCATTGATTATGACAATTTTCAATGTTGGGTACATGCCCATCCTATGCTTTCTCTATGCCTGAAACCTACAGATGGCCAATGGAATGGATTAAGATTAATATAAAATGTTAATGCAAATTTTCAAGAAACAGTACATCAACATCTCATTTTCTATTGAAATCTAAAAAATTTTGTCATGTGCCAAGTTCCTTAAGGAACTCATTTATAATAAAAACAAATTAAAAGACATAGGAGTGATTTTTCTAAGATAGTATTTCTTAGTTATTGTTCAATGAAATATTCCACTAAAACTTCAAGATCTATGTAGCTTTTATATTCCATGCAATATCAGTGTTTGAACTTTATAGAATTACCTTTTTTATTTATAGGGGGCTATCCGGCCTATGATGCTATATATTTTCAAGAAAATTAATCCAAATACAATAGATGTTATTATTTAACTATAGAACCAGTCCATTGAGTACATCATTGGAATTTTGGATGATTTCTTTGTTTATGTAGAGAAATTAATCATTCCCTTTATTATTATCATTCTAGAAATTGTGGAAGAATGATAAGTAATAATAATCATTGGATAAAATTTCATATCCATGGGGAAGTTGTTAATTAATTTTAAACTAGGATAGTTTATTTTTTAAATTTTAGAGGAGCAAGTCCAATTTTTCTTGATGAAAGAGGTGAATCAAGTAAATGAACAGGAATATTGTCATGTATTCATCATCACTAATGAAGATTATAGAGAATTAAAAATAAAATTGGTTGAAGAAAAAGGTATGATGTAATTGATTGATGTACAACCCAAAAGTAATACTATGGAAAGTCATGAGAATATGGAATAAGAAGAAATAATCACTACAAAAAAACTACTTTCAAGGGCTTCCTTTAATAAATTACTTATCTAAATTTTAGTTCCACCCAAGTTAGAGCTATGGAAATTCTTGACAAACTTGAGGTAATCATTCTTAGGAAAATCACAGGAAGCAGTTGGGGAGGACATGAACTGTAAATAACTCTAAGAAAATGTCATGGTGGGATTTATAGATAAACCACAAGACAAAGAACATGGTAGGTACATTGTTGGAATTGAGAGAAGAGTTGATCTTGATATTGAACTCAAAGTATCCTTTGAGGACATTAACATTTATGGGGCTAAAACAAAGAAATCAAATGGAGTTTTTAAATATTTTAAGTTCTTTATCCAATAAAAATAGGGTAAAAAACCGATTATAAAAATGGACATTGAAAAACTTAAACAATTTTTTTTTTGAAAATTCTGGGAACATGGTTAAGGTTTGACTCATGAATGAAGAATGGTATTGGATAATTAATGGCCTAAAAAATTTATCGAATGATCTAGTCAAGAGAATAATGTAACTCAAAATTGATACTAGGAAGTTGTGATCGGGGTGTGATGATTAAGAGAGGCTTTTAACTCCTAGAATGGAATAAGAAAGATCATGTAAATGGGTTATGGAAGATGAAAAGGAGGTACACTAGGAATGTACATAGAGGGTAGATACTGATAGACTAATAAAGAAGTTACAATATAAATGAAATTTAGATCTAAGTAATGATCATAAGAACA
Organism: Viscum album; assembly: GCA_963277665.1. Classification (NCBI taxonomy): domain Eukaryota; kingdom Viridiplantae; phylum Streptophyta; class Magnoliopsida; order Santalales; family Viscaceae; genus Viscum; species Viscum album. Next base: position 1,232,780,768 of record OY728120.1, read on the forward strand.
AATCAACAATAGTTGAAGAAAAACCTCAATGAACCAATTTGCAGAAAAAGTTGCATTTAGCAACTTACAATAGAATCAAAAACCAAAATATTATGATTAAAAGGCATAATAAATACACTAAATATTTGGTGTTATTGTTGTGTCAATATGGGATATAAAAATACGTTCTATAGAAAAGAGGAACTCTATGGATAATGAGAAAAAAAATATATGTGAATAATTTTCTATTCATGATATGTTTACAACGAATATTGTTATTTTTGTATAGGATATGGATAAAAAGTCATGTCTTTTCAGTCTAGGGTATGAATGGATGTACCAAAACAAAACTAAAGGGGAAGATCACAACTGTTAGAAGTATCATCAACCAGGATGAAAATGATGAAAATATAGAGGTAAAAACATCACCGAATAGAAAATTTAGTAGGTTGGAAACCAGTGATAACAACCTTATTTGTAACGAAGATGGGAGAGACGAAAACATGGCAGAGAGTGACGATAATAACGACAGATAAGGAGAAAGAGATCAGTAGGGTAGGGAGAGACTGCGACAGGGTGATAGTGTGGCTGAGTGGCAGTGCGGAAGCAGTGCAGCTGGGGGAGATCAGCGCAAGACGACGGTGGGGTTCGGCAACAACAACAACGTGACGAGGCTGCATTAGTGCGGTTAGGTGAGAGTGGAGGAGTGGTGGCATCGGGGTTCGGAAATAGCGGTGACGCGATGACAGTTAGCTTCCACGCAAGCTTGAAGTGTGCGAGAGAAGAAGCCGACTGTTAGGATTTATTTATAAAACCGGGTAATGCTTTTATCAGCACTACTTAAAAAGTGTTAATAAATGTATGTTTTATCAGTGCTAAAATAGAAAGCACTGATAAAACATTCCTTTATCAGCACAAAAAAAGTGCTGATAAAGATATAATATCAACAATTTATTTATATTTATAAAATTATATATATATAATAAATATATATTTATTTATTTATAACTATAACTATAAATAAATAAATATATATTTATGTAGTTGGGGTTTGACTTAGTGGTAAACACCCCGTAATACTACATCAAGGTTGGGGGTTCAAAACCAATGGAGTGTAGGTACTGTAGCAGCACTATAACGGTATTTCAGTAGAAATGGAACGGTAGCATCGACAACACTGTAGTAAAAACTGTAGCGGCGACAACACTGTAGCGAGTGCTGTAGCAGCCTGGGTACTATAGAAGCACTGTTCACCAGTGGGCCTTTGAGTCAATATTATGGTCCTACAAGACATGTAATTGGATTTCATGCCCACTGGTCCTACAAACCATGTATTGAATAAATAAAGATTTGATGAGTGGACTATCCCTTGAGGGGGCTATGGCCAGCCTTTTCGGTTTGTGTGTGAGGTGTGTGTGTGTTTAATTATAATTGTATCCCCAAACACTTAATATATATATATATATATAATAAATATATTTATATAATTATACATATTTATAAAATTATAAATATTATAAAAAATATATATATATTTATAATTATAAAATTATAATAAATATATTTGTTATATTTATAATTATATATAATAAATATATATAATTAATATATTTATTATAAATAATTAGAAATATATATTTATTTATATTTATAACTATAAATTTATATATATTTATAATTATAACTATAAATAATTATATATTTATTTATTTATATAATTATAAAATTACAATAACTGTATTTATTATACTTATACTTTTATAAATATAAATTATTAATATATTTGTTATAATTTTATAATTATTTAAATATATCTATATTTATTTATAATTATAATTATAAATATTTTTATACATTTATAAATATATTTATTTAATTATATATATTTATAACATTATAAGTATAATAAATATATTTCTTATAATTTTGTAATTATTTATATATATATACATATTTATTTATAATTATAAGTATAAATAAATAGATAATTATTTATAATTATTAATATAAATAAATAAATATTTATTTATAATTAAAAAAAAATAATAAATAAATATTTATTTATAGTTATAATTATAAATAAATAAATATATATTTACTTAAATAATTATAAAATTATAAGAAATACATTTATTATATTTACAATTTTATTAATATATATAACTAATCTATTATTATAATTCTATAATTATTTAAATATATCTATATTTATTTATAATTATAATTATAAATATTTGTATTTATTTATAAATATTTTATATATATTTCTAAATATATTTATTTAATTATATATATTTATAACACGTAGTTGGAGTTTGACTTAGTGTTAAAGCACCCCGTAATACTACATTGAGGTTGGGGGTTCAAAACTCATAGGGTGAAGGTACTGTAGTAGCACTGTAGCAGTACCGTAGTAGGACTGTAGCGACAGTGGAACTGTAGCCCCGACAAAACTGTAGCGGTGGTGGACACTGCAGCATAAACTATAGCGGCTACATCATTATAGAAGGTACTATAGTAGCCCAGGCACTGTTGTAGTACTATTCACTGAAGGGTTTTTGGGTAAAAAATTTGGGCCTTCAGGGCTATGTAATGGGATTTCATGCCCACTGGGCCAACATGCCATGTAATGAGATTCATGCCCACAGAGTCTACGGGCAATGTACTAAATAAATAAGGCTTGATGGGTGAGCTATCCCCTTGGGTGGGCTATGACCTCCCTTTCTGACCTGTGTGTGTTTAAATGAAATTGTACCTCCAAACACCTAATATATATATATTTGTAACATTATAAGTATAATAAATATATTTTTTATAATTTTATAATTATTTAAATAAATATATATTTATTCAAAATTATAACTATAAATAAACATATATTTATTTGCAATTAAAAAATTATAATATATATATATATATATATATTTATAGTTATAATTATATAAATATTTAAATAATTATAAAATTATAAAAAACTATATTTATTATACTTATAATGTTATAAATATATATATATTTGGTGCTTGGGGGTACAATAAATATATTTAAATAATATATTTCAAAAGTATTTATATATAATTGAAAATTTATAATTACAAATATAATAAATATATTAATTATTTAAATATATTTATTGTATTTTTATAAGTATTTATGAGAACATAATAGATTCATGGGTATAACATGAATTGTCACGACCCGCCCTCGGGGCCCGTGCCGTGACTACCCCAAGCCCGCCTTCCATAGGCCAGGGGCTGGCGACTAGCACCAAGGCGTAATTCCCAGTAAAAAGGGAAGGCATTGCCTTTGAAAAGTAAACAAACACCACAGAGTAAGCAAGCGGAAAGTAAACACTAAGTTAAAACAGAGTACAACTGAAAGTGCGGAAAAGTAAATGGGCCAGTATACAAACCCAAACTGAAAGTAAAGTACAACTCGAAAGGGAAAACAACAACTGTAAAGTAAAAGTCGCTACACCGAGCAGTCCACTGGAGATCCCACCTGAAGGGTGGGTACAAATAGCTCCACTGCTCCACGGGTCCCACCGTCCGCTCCGAGTACGTCCCGCCCAGTGGTCCACCTCCAGGTACCGTTCTGCTCTGCAAGCCTCAACCACGATCAACGCTGTCCGTCGTCTGCAACCAACACAACGTAGTGCGGGCATAGCCCATGCAGGGGTGAGTATAAGCTACTCGGTAGGGACCCCGAGACCCCCGAAGGTCTCCCAAAATCCACAAAGGATAAACCACAAAGGTAAGATACAACCACTAAGTAACAACCGACACTGCTTAGGTATATGCCCATACGTATACCTAAGTCATCAATTCCAACACGCTCCAACCTCCGAGCCCAAGTACAACTCAGTCCACACAGGAAAGTAAACGTATTCCACGCAGGAAAGCAAAACGAAATCCACACAGGATAGCACAACACAATCCACACAGGAAATCAACTGGATTCAGCTCACACAGGTATACTTATTCGAAAGACGATAAAGATGATCTCTGATCCATCTAAGTCGTCAGACCCACGAAGGATCGATAGGTAACTAACCCCCGCAAAAGACCCACACAGGATCGGGCCCACACAGGACCTGTAGGCGCTGGTTCACACAGGACCGCTGAGCGCAAAGACCCACAGAGGATCGGACCCACAGAGGATCGGGCCCACACAGGACCTGTAGCACTGATCCACGTAGGATCGCTGAGTCCTGTAGTCGTCGTCGAATCCACATAGGATCTCTGTACTGTCGTCGTCGCAGTCACAGTAGCAGTAGCAGTAACAGTAGCAGTCACAGTCGCAGCCAACATTAGGGTTTCCGCACACAACAAGCTCGTTCTGGAGGATCCGCTCCACGAGCCGAGTGGCTGATACATCAACTGTCACAAAGTCCAGAGTTGATGTATCCAAAAGTTCCGTATCGCCAACAGGAACTCAACGCAACAGACGGTGCGTCGATCGGACGCCCGGTCTGAGAGTTATTGGCTTTTTCGTCCCAGGGGCCCGGTTGGTTTTTAAGGAAAAACCAGCCCGACCGTACTCGACCTGCGTCCAAACCTCGGGTGGAGTATGCCAAAAGATCCGTCTCACTAAGAGGAACACAACAAAGCTGATGGCACGTTAATCGGACGTCCGTAGCTCAAGATATGAGCGTTTCCGCTCCGAGGGCCCGGTTGGTTTCGTGAACGAACCAACCCGGATGAACTCAAAGTATTCCGAAACCCTAAGAGTAATATATAGAAATGACCGTCTCGATCCAAGGATCGCGTTGCCGCAGACGGTTCGTCAATAGGAGGTCCGTATCTCAAGTTATGAGCAAAAGAATGAAGTCAATTCAAAAACGGGGGGTCCGGGTCCGGGCCGACCCGGCCCGACCCCCCCTGGGTCGGCCCGAACCGGGCGACCCGGCGCGGCGGCGCGGTCCGGCGCGGCGGCGCGTCCCGGCCGGCGGCGGCGCGGCCTGGCGCCGCTGGGTGCCACGCGCGGGGGGCATGGCCCCCGCTTCCAGCTGGCGGCGCGGCTTAAGCCGCGCCTTTTTGGAGAACCGGCCCCCTTCGTGGGGGCCTGCTTGAGGGAAACTGGGGGGCTGCCTGCCCCCCTTAATGAAACCGCCCCCCTCATAAATGGGGGGGCATTTGACTTGGCCGGGGGGAATTAAATTCCCCCGGTCTTTGACCTTCCGGCCGGCCACCTGGCCGGCCGGTTTTTCTTCAACGGGACCGGCAAAGCCGGTCCCCTTCCGGTTTCCGACACCGGAGGCCCAGCGAGCCGCCGGTCTTTCCGTCCCGCCGCGGCCCGGAACCGGCCGCGGTGTTCGTCGTCCGGCGCGGTGCGACGACTCCGCGCCTCTCCGCCGCGGCCCTGCTCCGGCCGCGACGCCTTCGGTTCCCTTCGACGCGGCGCGACGGTGTCGTGTTCATGATAATCCATCCACGGCGCGACGTGACGGCGTCGCGTAAATAATCCGGGCGATTCCCGCGTGGTGCGACGGCACCACGCCTTCTCTTTCATCACAAGATTATATAAATAACCAAGAACAAAGGAGGGGGGAATTCGGCCGTGTTTGTGCGGTCCGACCCCCCCCTCTCGTTAGATGATAACTCTTAAATATTTAATCACAAGATTATCATTCTAGAACCAGGAACGAGAGTAAGGAAATAATCCACATCAAACCCCTACCTTGGGTTCAGGTTCGACGATTTTCAACGACCCGCGGAAGACAACGTCGCGGAGGTCGGGCGTCGCGGTAATCGTTCGTCAAATCCGATGACGAAGAGGTACGTCCGAAGAGGTACGTCGTTGGCGAATCTTCGTAAGCCGACGAAGGAAGTCCGAGGAGGAAGCGTCGTTCCCTTTCGTTGATACGGAAGGCGTCGTCAATCTTCGGATACAATCGGCTACGAAGAAGAGAGGAGCGGCGTTCTTCGTCGGAGCTCGAAGGTTCTTCGCGTTCTTCGTCAAGCTTGAAGAAGGAGAAGAAGAAGAAGGAGAAGGAGAAGGCTTCAAAACTCTCAAGAGGCTAGAGAATTCTAACCAAATAAAATAAGCTAAGAGCTTATTTTATTTACTCAACCAAACCTTTTTGAATTTCAAAGGTTTGAAAAAGTTTAAACAACTCAACCCAATTAATAAGCTAAGTTGTCAATTTCATTTAAAAGGGGAGTTAAGGGAGTTTTGAGAGGAGATGGAAAGTTGGGTTTCATGTGGGCCCCACCACACTTAATCCTCCCAAGGGAGGTTAAGTGGATGTGGGTCCCACCTTTAACTTCCTTTGAGAGGAGTTAACCAACAAGTAAGAAAAATAAAAAGTGTTCCACATTTTTATTTAACTTTTTATAATTCTCCCAAAAACTAACTTTCGTCCCGCAATAAACGCAACTACGGAAAAGGTCTCCTTAAGTGAATATCGGCTCTGCGAGTTCATCTGTGCCCTCGGAATTTGATTCCGGGCACCGGTTCAAAAGTTAGAAATTCCCGCTCGTTCGTTCACTGAACGTACCCAAGCCAAACTTCGGAAATTGATTCCGGGCACTCCGGGCCTCAGAATCAGGTGCCGTCAGAAACCGCACTCTTGTAAAATTCCAAATAAAATTAAGAAAAAATTTCCCTTGAATTTTACGGGTCTTTAAATTACTCCCATCTCAGGGCTTTACGTCCCCGTAAAGATACATAAAAAACTAGGAAAACAAATGAGGGTACTGAGCACGCATCTGAGCCTCCCGCTCCCATGTGCTCTCCTGGAGGTTCCCGTGCTGCCATTGATGCGCACAAGAGGAATCGATCGTCCACGTAGGACCCGCTCCTGTCGATCCTCTATCTCCACCGGGACCTCTGTAAAATTCGCCCCATCGTCAACGTCAAGCTCCCCATGGTCAATGATGTGCGTCGAGTCGTGCACGTATCTCCTCAGCTGAGACACGTGGAAGACGTCGTGCACCCGGTGCAACTGAGGTGGTAGATCCAGGCGATAAGCCACCTCACCAATCCTGCTAAGGACCTGGAAGGGTCCAATGAAGCGCGGAGATAACTTGCCGCCTCGGCCAAATCTCCGAATACCACGTCGAGGTGAGACCCGCAAAAATACGTGGTCACCATCCTCGAACTCTAGTGGCCTCCGCCTCCTGTCAGCGTATGACTTCTACCGGCTCTGAGCTGTCCTCATCCGCTCCTGGATGACCTAGACCTTCTCTATCGTGGCCTGGACCATCTCCGGTCCCACAAGTGCTGACTCCCCAGGGTCTGTCCAGCACAAAGGAGATCTACAAGGTCGGCCGTACAACACCTCGTACGGTGCCATCCCGATGGTGGAGTGGTAGATGTTGTTGTACGCAAACTCCACCAAGGGTAGGTGGTCCTCCCAGCTATGACCAAAGTCGAGGACACATGCGCGGAGCATGTCCTCGAGAGTCTGAATGGTCCTCTCCGTCTGACCATCCGTCTGAGGGTGAAAGGATGTGCTTAGACGTAGCTGCATCCCGAACGCCTCCTGTAAACCCTTCCAAAGCCGGGAAGTAAAGCGAGCATCTCGATCGGAGACGATAGATGATGGCACGCCATGGAGCCGCACAATCTCCTGAACGTAGAGACATCCCAAGCTCTCCACTGAGCCCTGCTCTCTGATGGGTAAGAAGTGTGCTGACTTGGTGAGTCAGTCAACAATCACCCAGATGGAGTCGTGACCTCTGGAAGTGCGTGGAAGTCCAGTCACGAAGTCCATAGATATGCCGTCCCACTTCCACTCCGGGACCTCCAAGGGTTGTACCAAGCCTGCTGGTACCTGATGCTCTGCCTTCACCTACTGGCAGGTGAGGCATCGAGAAACGAACTCTGCTACTGCCTTCTTCATGCCCGGCCACCAGTGCTGTCGTCTGAGATCCTGGTACATTTTCACCACTCCAGGATGTACCGCCAAAGGAGAAGTGTGAAACTCTCTCAGCACCTCCTCTCGCAAAGCGACTGGTACCATGGTACGTCCTCTGAAAAGGATGTCGTGCCCTGCTCCAAGGGAGAAACCATCAGGTGCCTGTCCCGAGGATATCTGTGCACGCCGTGTCTCACAGTCAGCGTCCTCACGCTGTGCCTCTCTGACCCGCTGCAGTAGTGGAGGGGTGACTATGAGAGACTAGAGGAAGGCTGCTCCATATCTATCCACGAAGGATATCTGTAAAGAGGCTAGCTGCTCCGTCGCCTCCTCAAGTAGCTGAATGCCTGTCCTCCTACTGAGGGCATCGGCTACAACGTTCCCCTTCCCAGGAGTATAGACTATCTCAATGTCATAGTCTTGGAGGAACTCGAGCCATCGCCGCTGTCTCAGGTTCAGGTCCTTCTGCGAGAAGATATACCTGAGACTCTGATGATCGGAAAAGACTGTAAAGTGCTCGTCCATCAGGTAATGTCACCATGTCTTCAGAGCGAAGACCACCGCTGCCAACTCCAGGTCAAGGGTAGCGTAGTTCTGCTCATGTGGCCTCAACTGTCGTGATCCATAGGCGATCACTGCCCGCTCCTGCCTCAGGACGCAACCGAGTCCGGTACCTGATGCATCGTAGTAAACTACGTACCCTACTCCCTCCTCAGGCAACCTCAAGATAGGTGCGCTAGTCAATCTCTGTCTCAGCTCCTGGAAGCTCTGCTGACATCTGTCCGACCACGTGAAGGGTTTCCCCTTCTTCGTCAAAGTTGTGAGTGGTGCCGCAACTCTAGAGAAGTCTGGCACGAATATCCGATAGTATCCAGCTAGTCCCAAGAAACTCCGAACCTCAGTCACGCTCCTGGGTGGCTCCCATGCTAACACAGCCTCGATCTTTGCAGGATCCACTGCAAATCCCACCTCAGAGATAACGTGTCCCAAGAAGTGGACCTCACGTATCCAGAACTGTCACTTCGAGAGCTTACCATAAAGCTGGTGCTCTCGGAATGTGTCTAGTACAACTCGCAAGTGATAGGCGTGCTCCTCCTCAGTCGTAGAGTAAATCAGTATGTCGTCGATGAAGACCACGACAAACCAATCAAGGTATGGCTGAAAGATCCTGTTCATGAGGTCCATGAACACTGCTGGAGCATTGGTTACGCCGAAAGGCATAACCAAGAACTCATAGTGGCCATACCGACATCTAAAGGCCGTCTTCTGCACATCCTTGTCTCTGACTCTGAGCTGATGATAGCCTGACCTGAGGTCTATCTTCGAGAACCACCGTGCTCCCTTGAGCTGATCAAAGAGGTCATCAATCCTCGGAAGCGGATACTTGTTCCTCACTGTCACCTGGTTCAGGCGACGATAGTCAACACAAAGATGAAAGCTCCCGTCTGCCTTCTTGGCGAACAAAATCGGGGAAGCCCAGGGTGAAACACTGGGTCAGATGAACCCCTTGCCCTGCAAGTCCTCCAACTATACCCGTAGCTCTCGAAGCTCGGCGGGGGCCATACGATATGCTGGAGTGGATATCGGGGCTGTCCCGGGGTACAAGTCAATATAAAAGTCTACCTCTCTGCGAGGAGGTAGCCCTGGAATGTCGTCGGGAAAAACGTCCGCAAACTGATCCACCACTGCAGGAAAACCAGGACTCCGCACGTCAACTGCTCCAAGGATGAGGCTAGCCATCTGATGAGTGATGGGCTGTCCTATCCTCCGTGGAAGTCCATACTGTGCTGCTAAGGCTCCCTTCTCACCGGTGAAGGTAAACCTGCTCCCGTCGGTGCGTACACATCGCACCTTGCGCCTAAAACAGTCAATCTGCGCATGGACGGTAGATAGCCAATCCATGCCCAAGATGACGTCGTAAGGCCTCGACGCTGCTACAAGAAGATCCCAGCCAAAGCTCTCGCCTCCTAGAGTGAGCTCACACTGCCGGCACCAGTGCGTAATCGTCGAGTCTGATCCCGTAGGCGTCTCTAGCCGTAAGGATCGAGCCAATGGCTCTGTCGGAATCTCCGAGCTCCGAACAAGGGCAGCGACTATGAAAGAGTGACTCGCTCCTGTGTCTATAAGAACTGCAGCAAGGGTGGAATAGACACAAATAGTACCTCTAATCATCTCGGGTGTGCCGTGGTCGTAGGCCTCTGCTGCCTGGAGCTGTGCCTGTCTCTGCCCGCCAGCTCCCTGTGGTCGGGGTGGACCTCCTGGTGGTGGTGGTGGCAGAGCCTCAAAGCGTCGCCCACCACCTGCTGCTCGGCCAGCTCCTCTACCTCGTCCGCCTCCTCCCTGCGGACCGCCACAGTCGACCCTCTGCCTCTGCCTCGGTGGTCCCTCAACTGTCTGCTGCTCCTCGGCACGGCGGGTCGGGCAGTCACGAGCCATGTGGCCCTGCCCGCTGCACGAGTAGCACTGTCTGCCTCTCGAAAGACTGGTTCCTCACTGTGTGCCCCACACTGCTGAGCCAGTGTCCTGAGGTCATCTGCCTGAGGGTCTGGTCTGTCTGGACCCCTGAGTCATCCGTCGACTGCCTGCTGCAGATGAATCTGCCACGTGCCGCCCTGCGGTGGGTCGCTGCGATGGTGTAGACTCAGCAAGGAAGCTCTCGATCAGAAGGGCCCGCTCCAGTACTCCTGTCTGAGTCGGTATGCTGAGGGAGATCAGCGATGCCCTGATCTCATGTCTCAAACCCTGCTCGAAGGTCCGGGCCCGAAAGAATGGGTCCCGTACCATGTCAGTCGAGTAGCGCGAGAGATCAGTAAATCTCACCGAGTACTGAGCGACCGTCATGTTGCCCTGACGCAGCTGAAGAAGCTCCTGGATACGCACCGCATGAAGGGTGGCTGGGAAGAACTCCGAGCGGAAGAGGCTCTCAAAGTTCGTCCAAAGAAGAGATGCCTCATCGTGCACCTGGAGCATCAAGCTCCATCATCGTCCTGCTGCTGCGTGTAGTAGGCTCGCAGCGAGGATCACCATGAGGTCTGCTGGTGTCCTCACTAGCCTAAACACACGTACCACTGCCTCCAGCCAGTCCTCGGCTGCCTGGGGGTCCGTCTCCCAACGAAACCTGGGCGGTCGCTGGCGCTGAAACTCATGCAGTGCGCTGAGGCGACGTGCATCGTCAGCGGCTGGTGCTGGAAGCATCGGGGGCTCGGCGGGTAGAGCTACCGCCGGTGCCACTACTGACAAAGGGCCCTGCACAGATTCCTGGTCGCTCGGTGGGCTGTCGTCACACTCGACTTTCGGAACCCTAGCTGGCTGCCGTCGTGGGGCCATCCTGAAAAGGAAACAGGTGCGCCACGGTCAGAACAGTATACCTGGTGAGCTGATATAAGAAATCACAAAGAAAACTTTGAAACACACATGCAATCAATGTTTTCGTGCATTAAGTTGGAAATCAGAAGTCAGGGTCCTGGTGTACGGATACGTCGGCCGCTGCACCAACACTGGACTCCCTGGACTGATAACCACACTCAATACGCTAAACATTATTGCTTCACATAGAAAAGATCAGAGTTCGCGGTAGAACCGAACTCCTCTGATACCAATTTGTCACGACCCGCCCTCGGGGCCTGTGCCGTGACTACCCCAAGCCCGCCTTACATAGGCCAGGGGCTGGCGACTAGCACAAAGGCGTAATTCCAAGTAAAAAGGGAAGGCATTGCCTTTGAAAAGTAAACAAACACCACAGAGTAAGCAAGCGGAAAGTAAACACTAAGTTAAAACAGAGTACAACTGAAAGTGCGGAAAAGTAAATGGGCCAGTATACAAACCCAAACTGAAAGTAAAGTACAACTCGAAAGGGAAAACAGCAACTGTAAAGTAAAAGCCGCTACACCGAGCTGTCCACTGGAGATCCCACCTGATGGGTGGGTACAGATAGCTCCACTGCTCCACGGGTCCCACCGTCTGCTCCGAGTACGTCCCACCCAGTGGTCCACCTCCAGGTACCGTTCTGCTCTGCAAGCCTCAACCACGATCAACGCTGTCCGTCGTCTGCAACCAACACAACGTAGTACGGGCATAGCCCGTGCAGGGGTGAGTATAAGCTACTCAGTAGGGACCCCGAGACCCCCAAAGGTCTCCCAAAATCCACAAAGGATAAACCACAAAGGTAAGATACAACCACTAAGTAACAACCGACACTGCTTAGGTATATGCCCATACATATACCTAAGTCATCAATTCCAACACGCTCCAACCTCCGAGCCCAAGTACAACTCAGTCCACATAGGAAAGTAAACGTATTCCACACAGGAAAGCAAAACGAAATCCACACAGGATAGCACAACACAATCCACACAGGAAATCAACTGGATTCAGATCACACAGGTATACTTCTTCGAAAGACGATAAAGATGATCTCTGATCCATCTAAGTCGTCGGACCCACGAAGGATCGATAGGTAACTAACCCCCGCAAAAGACCCACACAGGATCGGGCCCACACAGGACCGATAGGCACTGGTTCACACAGGACCGCTGAGCGCAAAGACCCACACAGGATCAGACCCACACAGGATCGGGCCCACACAGGATCGGGCCCACACAGGACCTGTAGCACTGATCCACGTAGGATCGCTGAGTGCTGTAGTCATCGTCGAATCCACACAGGATCTCTGTACTGTCGTCGTCGCAGTCACAGTAGCAGTAGCAGTAACAATAGCAGTCACAGTCGCAGCCAGCATTAGGGTTTCCACACACAGCAAGCTCGTTCGGGAGGATCCGCTCCACGAGCCGAGAGGCTGATACATCAACTGTCACAAAGTCCAGAGTTGATGTATCCAAAAGTTCCATATCGCCAACAGGAACTCAACGCAACAGACGGCGCGTCGATCGGACGCCCGGTCTGAGAGTTATTGGCTTTTTCGTCCCAGGGGCCCGGGTGGTTTTTAAGGAAAAACCAGCCCGACTGTACTTCACCTGCGTCCAAACCTCGGGCGGAGTATGCCAAAAGATCCGTCTCACTAAGAGGAACACAACAAAGCTGACGACACGTCAATCGGACATCCGTAGCTCAAGATATGAGCGTTTCCGCTCCGAGGGCCCGGTTGGTTTCGTGAACAAACCAACCCGGCCGAACTCAAAGTATTCTGAAACCCTGGGAGTAATATACCGAAACGACCGTCTCGATCCAAGGATCGCGTTTCCGCAGACGGTTCGTCAATAGGAGGTCCATAGCTCAAGTTATGAGCAAAAGACCGAAGTCAATTCGAAAACGGGGGGTCCGGGTCCGGGCCGACCCGGCCCGACCTCCCGGGGTCGGCCCGAACCGGGTCGACCCGGACTGGCCGGCGGCGGTCCGGCGCGGCGGCGCGGCCCGGCCGGCGGCGGCGCGGCCTGGCGCCGCTGGGTGCCATGCGCGGGGGGCATGGCCCCCGCTTCCAGCTGGCGGTGCGGCTTAAGCCGCGCCTTTTTGGCCGGCCGGTTTTTCTTCAACGGGACCGGCAAAGCCGGTCCCCTTCCGGTTTCTGACACCGGCGGCCCGGCGAGCCGCCGGTCTTTCCGTCCCGCCGCGGCCCAGAACCGGCCGCGGTGTTCATCATCCGGTGTGGTGCGACGGCACCGCGCCTCTCCGCCGCGGCCCCGCTCCGGCCGCGGTGCCTTCGGTTCCCTTCGACGCGGCGCGATGGCGTCGCGTTCATGATAATCCATCCACGGCGCGACGTGACAACGTCGTGTAAATAAGCCGGGCGATTCCCGCATGGTGCGACGACACCACGCCTTCTCGTTCATCACAAGATTATATAAATAACCAAGAACAAAGGAGGGGGGAATTCGGCCGTGTTTGTGCGGTCCGACCCCCCCCTCTCGTTAGATGCTAACTCTTAAATATTTAATCACAAGATTATCATTCTAGAACCAAGAACGAGAGTAAGGAAATAATCCACATCAAACCCCTACCTTGGGTTCAAGTTCGAAGATCGTCAACGACCCGCAGAAGACAACGTCGCGGAGGTCGGGCGTCGCGGTAATCGTTCGTCAAATCCGATGACGAAGAGTTACGTCCGAAGAGGTACGTCGTTGGCGAATCTTCGTAAGCTGACGAAGGAAGTCCGAGGAGGAAGCGGCGTTCCCTTTCGTTGATACGGAAGGCATCGTCGATCTTCGGATACAATCGGCTACGAAGAAGAGAGGAGTGGCGTTCTTCGTCGGAGCTCGAAGGTTCTTCGCGTTCTTCGTCAAGCTTGAAGAAGAAGAAGGAGAATAAGAAGGAGAAGGAGAAGGCTTCAAAACTCTCAAGAGGCTAGAGAATTCTAACCAAATAAAATAAGCTAAGAGCTTATTTTATTTACTCAACCAAACCTTTTTGAATTTCAAAGGTTTGAAAAAGTTTAAACAACTCAACCCAATTAATAAGCTAAGTTGTCAATTTCATTTAAAAGGGGAGTTAAGGGAGTTTTGAGAGGAGATGGAAAGTTGGGTTTCGTGTGGGCCCCACCACACTTAATCCTCCCAAGGGAGGTTAAGTGGATGTGGGTCCCACCTTTAACTTTCTTTGAGAGGAGTTAACCAACAAGTAAGAAAAATAAAAAGTGTTCCACATTTTTATTTAACTTTTTATAATTCTCCCAAAAACTAACTTTCGTCCCGCAATAAACGCAACTACGGAAAAGGTCTCCTTAAGCGAATATCGGCGCTGCGAGTTCATCGGTGCCCTCAGAATTTGATTCCGGGCACCAGTTCAAAAGTTAGAAATTCCCGCTCGTTCGTTCACTGAACGTACCCGAGCCAAACTTCGGAAATTGATTCCGGGCACTCCGGGCCTCGGAACCAGGTGCCGTCAGAAACCGCGCTCTTGTAAAATTCCAAAGAAAATTAAGAAAAAATTTCCCTTGAATTTTACGGGTCTTTACATGAATGAATCATATACATATTAAAGTATAAATCATAAAAAACGAGTCATCACATATACGAAAAACTTGAATAATAATAAGGGTGTAATGTATAAATGAACGGGTTTTGGACACACATGATGTGTAGCTCGTTAGTATACACCATGTAATCTGGCCAAGATACACGCTAGTGCCCTATATATTTATCTCACATACATGACAATCGAGGAACATGACGTGTATCTCGTTAGTACATGCCATGTAGTCTCCCAATGAAGAACATAATTAAATTACATTTTAAAAATTATTAATTATAGCTTTAAAAATGCAATTACACTATTGGAACTAGATATGTGGACTATGTAATAAAGGTTTGAAGGATTATTAAATTCTAAATTAATTCCATGTAATTATATGTAATTATTGGTCATGTCGATTATTAGCCATGAAGGCATTTATTAGGATTATCTCCAAGAGACTTCAGATGGTTATTAAGATAAAGGGAATAAATTGATTAATTAATTAATTAAATAAATTCAAGCATGTTTATATTAAAAAATAAAGAATTGATTGAAGTGAATACTGGCCAGTTTACATTTTCCTATTCGTTGCATGTGCATGACCAATCATGAGCTTTGATGAGACTTGTGTATGAGTTGGTTTTATTTAATTTAATTTTATTACATGGTTTTGAAAATATTTATTATTAAATTAAATATGATGGCCTGCAAGTCACACCTATCTCTTTTATTATGTAGTTCCTACGTATCCAAGTTTGTTTATGTAATTCCTATTAATTAATCTTTGGGTTCCCCTCATCTGCATGCGAGTTATAAACATAAGTAATAAAAGGAGTATCCCAAGGCGCTTGGAGGCTGTTCAAGATAGAACCAAGATGAGTCCAACTAGAGTGATGCAAATGTGGACAAGTGGAATGTTGAAACTCATACCAAGACTAACACAAGGAGTTTTTCCCTAGGTTCATAGGTTGATTTATTGTCCAATAAATAAATCAACATTAGATAATCTCATGATCATTTCATGTCATTTATTTATTTATTTATTTATGTATTATGCATGATATATATATATATATATATATTATATCTATATATATCTCATGTATCACATGTTGGAGTTAGTACCCTAGAACCAACTGCTTTGTACTTTAGATTATATGTACGTTCAAATAAGTGAATATTAATATAAATACCTTATCACATACTGATTGTTCTTCTACATAAAAATAATGTGATAATGTGCTAGGGTATCCATCGCATCAAAATATGTCCTAGCAGTTCCCCGCTATGATGAGAACCTTGATATGCTATGACAATATCTCTTGAATATTAATTCTATAGCCAGATAACAATCTATGATTGGGTACATAACATGTTGATTGTCAGTTGTGAGTACTCATAAGTGGATTAGACTTCTTCTCATGAAGTTAAGACTTGGTAATCTCTAAGATGGTTGATTATGAGAACATACTTGTCCGTAGGAATTATGCATATTTATGTGCCATCGGATATTCCAGTCCGTGAGTGTGTGTAATGGTCCTTATAAATTAAGATTATTATTAATGCATGTCATGACTCACACACTTAGATTTACTGACCAGAACCGTAATACCATATGTTTGCAGGAAGTAGTGAACATTGGGTGCGTCATGAAAGACATTTTATTAATCAAATGTTGAGTAAGGATTTGTCCCTTCCATCTTTATAGAAGTTGATATCTTTACCCTTTTATTAAAATGATACCATATCATTAAATTCCATGATCATGGTGTAATAAAGAGTTTATTTCAAATAGTCAAAGAAAGACATTTCAAGCACATAAGTTGATAACACTTGTGTGCAATAATCTTGATAAGATATTGTGACAACGTGATTACATTTCATAGTAAACACTCATATGTGGTTATCGACATTGTGTCATTAACTTCTTTCTCTTCGGTTCCTTGACCCATTGCTAAATAGTAATCTTGGACTTTAGACAAGCCTACCTAATGACAATGACAAAGAAGTTTAGAGGGTTACACACTAAGTGTTTTTTTGATCTCAATTAAATTATATTTGAATTTAATTATTGGAATAAATGTTATTCTCAAGATCAAAAAATAATTTTATTCATGATTTATCTATCACAAATATTATTCATAAGGTAATAAATAATTTATTTAATTACATGAATATTTAATAAATATTTATTTTCCAGAATGTGAATAAAGTATTTATTTTTATTTATTGGATATTTAACAAATATTTTTTCATGAGACTATGAATAAAATATTTTTTTATTTATGAATAAATATCTAATTAAATATTTATTCAGGTATTCAATAAATTTTGAGAAGGACGAGCGATTCAAGATTATGTCTGGTAATAAATATTAATTTTCAAGACAAGAAATAATATTTATCATTGTGTTAGATTGCACATGCTATGAAAATAATAATAATAATAATAATAATAATAATAATAATACATGACATAGAGTTAGATAATGTTTAATATATTATTTAATGACCATTGTGTGATTAAATAATATTTTTAATCCTAATCCTATCTCTATAAATATATGATTATGGTTATTGTGTAAAGGTTGATCAAGATAGATCAGATTTGAGAATTGTTATGCACAAAAAAATCTAGAGATCTCTCTCAAGAACATATAATGCTCTAGATATTTTCCTCTCTTCTCCATCCTCTCAAGAATGAGAGTGCAAGGATGATTCTTCAAGCCCAAAGAAATTATCACAACGATTAAGACGGACACCATAAGATGATAGATCTTCTGTGCTAGCACCCAAAAATCCATCAGTGTTGTCTGAAGATCAAAGGATCATGTATTAATCCTTACTAAAGGTATTCTACTCTTATATCCTATAAGCAAAAAAAACTATAGATTGAAAAGGGTTTCAGATGATAAACACCTTCATCAAAGAATTATCTCAAGACCCATGTATTATTTCTTCAAATCTATTTAAATTAATTATAAATTTAACATGAAAATATCTCTTCTTGCTTCTCGTGACCTTTCTTTTCAATATTTTATTTGAGAAATTTCATTTTTCAGGATCTTCACATATTTTACAATATGATAATTATCTATTGAATCCGATATTTACAAAGTTAGGATCGATCCTGATAATAGCTTCTACTGTTCCCAAAACCATCAAGTGGTATCAGAGGGGTCATGTTTAAATTTATAATTATTTATTTGATTATTTATCGATTATAGGAAATTGTGGTTAGTTTTTCACTTCTAGTTTATTTATTTTTTATTTAGAAATTTAATTAACATGATTTTGACATATTAATTTTCTTTGTTCTAGTTTGATATTTTCTGATAGATCTCAAGACCAAGATGAAGGATGACTAGAGATGCCATTAGGAGGTGCCAAATATTCTAGTTGGTATATTATGTTACACGACGTGTAGTTGGAGTACACACCGTGTACCTAGGTTCACTAAACCAAGACGTGTCATGAGATACATGTTACACCATGTAGTTATTACACGCGGTGCATTTATTGTACATCGTGTGTTAACCAAAATAACCTGACACACAATTTTTTGGACTACCCAATGTGTATTTGATGTATTTGTTATGTAGTTGACATGATTTAGCAGCAAAATTCATGCTAATTGTGTCGTTAAATGCATGGGTTATAATCTGTGAGACTGACAACCTGAAACATTAATGAAATAGAAGACATGTAGTCGACATATACGTCATGTGAATCATTAATCCTAGATTATAAAGAACATGCCGAGTTAATCGACTAGTTATGCAGACACATGGGAAACATTCCACACAACATGTAACCAGAGTACATGTCATGGGATCCATTAATTCCTACATCCAAAGATCATGCTGAGTTAATCAATGGTTTTCACGGACAAATGGAAAGCAGACCACATGATGTGCAGCTCGTTAGTACACACCATGTAATCTGGTCGAGATACATGCTGAGGCCTTACCTGTTTATCTAAAATACATGACAATCGAGGAACATGGCATACAGATCATTAATACATGCCTTGTAGTCTCCCAATAAAGAATAAAATTAAATTAAAATTTAAAAATAATTAATTGCAACATTAAAAACATAATTAAACTACTAGCTCCATATATATAGATTATATAATAAAGGTTTGAAGAATTATTAAATGCTCAATTAATTCCATGTAATTATCTCTAGTAATTAGTCATGTCGATTATTAGTCATGAATGCATTTATGATGATTATCTCCAAGATACATCTGGTGGTTATAAAGATAAAGGGAATAAATTGTTTGATTAATTAATTAAATAAATTCAAGCTTGTTTATATTAAAAAATAAAGAATGAATTGAAGTGAATGCTGGCTGGTTTACTTTTTCATATTCTTTGAATGTATATGAATGATCATGATCTTTGAAGAGACTTGTGTATGAGTTGGTTTTATTTAATTTAATTTTATTGCATGGTTTTTCAAAAATTTATTAATAAATTAAATATAATGTCCTACAAGTTATCCATCCCTCTTTTATTGTATAGGAACCACGTATCAAAGGTTGTTTATGTAATTCCTATTAATTACTCTTTGGGTTCCCCTCACCTAAATGTGAGTTATAAACATAAGTAATAAAAGGAGTATCCCATGGAACTTGGAGGAAGTTCAAGATAAAACTGAGATAAATTCAACCGGAGTGATGAACATGTGGACAAGTTGAATGCTCCAAATCATACCAAGAATGACACAAGGAGTTTCCCCCATGGTTCATAGGTTGATTTATTGTCTTCTCAATAAAATAACATTAGATAAGCTCATGATCATGTCATTTATTTATTTTTTTCTATCTTATGCATGATTTATTTTATGAATGCAAGATCGCGATGACATAAATAAATGGAATAATATGAAAAGATGAAATTTAAATAAATGGATTATGCCTAAAATTTTAATTAGAACTTGGTTAATCTATAAGTAAAATACATTTTATATTAACAATACATCTTATAGGATAAAACAATAATTTTTTTATTCATAATAAATAAAACCCTTTAACTTAATATAAATTCATACTAAACCTCCAATACTTGATTACGAATTAAAATCATAGAACTAAGTGTTTGAACAACCTGAATTGGGACACTTAATTTTATCATGGAGTTCTTATGAAACTTTTGGGTTGACTTAACCAATTTACATCAAGATAATTACCCCATGTTAGACTTTATGTAACTTGGAGAAAAGTGTTAAGGAAATAAAAGTCAAGATTTCTAGATTGGGAGTCCACTCAGCAGATTAAGGAGCCACAAGACCATAGTTGGTAAAGACCTACCTACCTAAATACCTTATAGTTATTGAATGAGCCCTCACTTTGGTTATGAGAAGGGGAATATGGATCTTTTCTACTAGAATGTTTGAGTAACTAGACATTTCGAGTCCAATGGTGAGGGTTATTAAAAATGATAAAATAGTGGGAGACTTAATAAAATTAAAATTATTATGTATCACATAATTTGTAATAAAGTAAAGTTCTAATCATCTATTTTAATTATTTTATAAAAATGGAAAGTGAAACCAAAAAACCACTATGATCATTTTTTAACTCAGGGTATGTCCTTAAAAATACAAATTTCTAGATACGGTACAATCTTTTTTGTGATTTGTTATTATCCGAAAATTTGTATTATGTATTGGAATCCCCTAATCCTGTTATTACACCCCAGTAGGTGAGAAAAGGTAAAAAGGATTCCCATTAGAGATATGTAGAGGACACTTCCCATATCCTTTGTATTATATTATAAACCATGTTCAAAGATTTGATGATAAAACATATGGACATATATTATCAAACCATAATATCTCATCTTTTTTTTCTTGAGAAAGAGAAGAAAAAGCTTGAAATAAATAAGATTTCCAATGCACTATATCAGTGTAAACCATAAGAATGAAATCTAACTACTGATAATGGTTTCAAAAATCTGGGGTATATTGATTAGTTAGAGAAATTAAGATTCCACTTAGATAATAAATTATCCATTAATCTTATTTTATTATCCTTAACACCAAGGTAATCCTTATTCATCAAATCTTTGATAAATGAAATGGATAATTCACTTGTGAAACTTTTTTTCATACTTTACCAAGCAGATTAGGATTGGTTGGAACATGTTTCTACACCCCTTATGGTGAAAAGTTTGAAAGAAAAGGTTGAACATCTTGTAAGAACCTGGATATTATTTCAGGTATGTTTTTCCTTTTTCTGGAGTTTTTGAGAAAAGAGGAGTTTCTCGAAATTTTTGAAGTACACGCCATGTAATTTATGGGTACACGCCGTGTACTTCATTGCCGCAGGAGGCCGTGTGGGGTGACGTGGAGGCCGCCTAAAGCAGAGTACGAAAATAGTAAGTACACATTTTGTACTTCAAAAATACACACCGTGTATTTTATTTTTTTTCATTAAACATACCAGGGTCACCTCTAATGGACATGGGTGTCTTCTTCTTCGGCCAAAATGTTATGGAGCACCCATACGACACTGAGACTTCCTTGAGCCCCCGATCGCACATCCATTCCCCAAATCGACCACCGTAGATTGCATTTGAATAGAAGTGGTAAGCTCTCTGTTCTTCTAGATCATCATTTTCCAGTTCCACATCTTTTCCAAGTTATCGTGGGTTGAAAGTTTTATACGTTTTCATAGATCTACGTCATTCTAAGGAGATTCAAGACTCGTGGTTCAAGTATATTGATCTCCTGACCCCAAGGTAGGTGGTTTGTGCCTTTCCGTTCGAAGTGTTTGAGTATTATGTGAAAATTCCACAAATACCCTTGAACGGGGTATTGCATGTTTACCGTTTTAACCCTGTTGTTTTCCTACCATGCTTGTATGCCTGTGTAGAGGTAAATTGGATATGAATTGGGTTTATTGCTATGCCTTGGATGTTTTGCTCACGCTTTGTTCTGTTTACAACCATTTGGTCCTGTTAAGCCTATTGGCCGTTTACCTGTTTTCCATGCCTTGTGGTCGTAGGATGGAGTGTTGTTTTCTGACATTCGTGAGATGCTGTAGACTAGTTAGTGAAGTAGTTCTCTAGGTTTACTTTGTACTTATAGAATTACTATGCGTTGAATTACATGGGGACGTGAGAACCTAGTGTTATAGACTAAAAGAGGATAGACCGAGTGAGCTTCCTCAGAGAGTCCTCGGACATTATAGACTATAGGGGGATAGACCGAGTGAGAGTCCTTATAGAGTCTTTGAGATATATAGACTATAAGGGGATAGGCTGAGTGATATTCTTCAGAGAGTCTTTGTTTTACTTGAATTACCTTGAACCACTCCAGGCTATAAGGGGAATTGACCGAGTGAGCTTCCTCAGAGTGTCTCTTGACCTTTGGGCTATAAGGGGAATTGAACTTGTGTACTTCCTCAGAGAGTCCTTGACTATATTAGACTATACAGATAATTGACTGAGTGAGCTTCCTCAGAGAGTCTTATAATTTTCATATGACCAAACCAGAGGGGTTAGGTTGAGTTTACTGCCCAGAGGATTGTTGGTACTTGTTAGGTAGGACCAGAGGGGATGGATGTGAGTACTTCCTAGGGGGTTACCTGTTTGTGTTTAGCTGTTTGTTACATGGTTCTTGATATTGGAACTGTGGATTGTTTATTGCTGAGTATTTTTCTGTTTACTGCTTTATATACTTTTACCTGCCATATATTCACTGACTGTTAGGCACAGATCTTCAGGTGGTTTCCTACTGGGATTTAGTCTCACACCCTGTTTGGGCCATGTTTTTGGGCCTAAACAGATTATATTGTTGTAGGTATAGATAAGGGAAAGAACCCTTCCACTTTAGGTACTTGACTTTCTATGGAGATGGAGAGCATGGGACCAAGCCTAGGATTGCGATGTTGAGGAGTTGTTTATATTTTCTTTTGTACTTTGGTTCAGTACTGTTGTATTCAGCATTGTGACTTGTTTGGTTGTTTTCCTTGACATATGTATCATGCATCATTTATTATTCATTTCTCCAGTTGTTTATTATCTCTAGTCTTACATTGTTCACTTGTGTATGGATTATTATTGCTTTCGCTATTGTATATTGTTTCTCATCCGCTGTGTACTCTGCCAATGGGGGAATAATTTCCCCACTATCACACCCAAGGCCCTTGCTACTAGTCGGCAACCTCTGGTATTTGGGGAAATGCACTTGAGGCCATGTGACCAACTGGGTACGGGGTGCCTCTGGGTGGCTTCCGGAACTGGGACATTACAAAGTGGTATAGAATGAATTATTTTCTCTTGACTTACTATTTGGAGCATTTAACCAAGGATAGGAAGGAAGAGGTACTTGGTAATAAGCTGTGCCCAGGAGTAACTAACCCATGTATAGGGAAAAGCCAATCTTCCTCATTATTGCAAATTTTATGGTTTCACAATTTTACAGTTGATTTGATTTTCACCGTTAGGTGACTCACATGTAGTGTGCTGTTACTGTTGATTATATTGAGGTTCTATTTCTGTCACAACCCGATGAGATGAGGGCATTCCATCTCATACATCATATAGGCACTTTCTAGAAATCACATGTCATGCATTCTTTCCATTCCATCTAGTATGAATTAGCGATTTCATGTTGTTGTGATAGATGTTGTGTAGAATATGCATGCTGTTGTAATAGATGCTTTGATAAAGATACCTGCTGTTTGATATGGTATTGTTTGTGTAAGTAATTTTCTGGATGAACACCAAACTTTGGTTCTTGAGGTGTTATGGGCCATCATGGACCAAAATTTGGTGGATCATCACTTTTTTTCCTTGTTGTAACTTGTATAAGATGCCAAACTTTGATTCGCGGGGAGTCTGGGTCCTCACGGATCAGAATTTGGCACCTTAATGTTCATTTCAGTGTTTTTCCGGGATCCAGAGTAGTTTTTGAGGCTTACTGTCTGAAAAAACCCAGAATAAACGCCATATAGATTTGACTACATGCCATGTGTTCTTCTGTTCAGGAAGAAACCATTTTTCAAAAGTACACACCGTGTACTTATGTACATGCCGTGTAGTCTCTAACCATGTCTTAGGCTGTGTGGGTAGTGACATAGAATGGGGAAATCCTTGTGGGAACACGCCGTGTACCAGTTTAGCACGCCGTGTATCCCGACCTAGGTACCCGGCCGTGTCACCAACAACATGGGTCAGTGTTATCCTTTCTTAGTACACGCCGTGTTTGTTTGGAACGTGCCGTGTAGTGTAACCTGGGTACATAGTCCGTGTCACTAACAACACGGTCCGGTGAAGCTTGTCTAGTACACACCGTGTCTACCTTCAACACACCGTGTAGTCATGTCTTGGGAGAGCCGTGTGGCTTAACCGTGTAGAAGGACCCGGGTAGGGGAAGAGGATTTAAGTACATGCCATGTGCTTGTAGAACACACTGTGTGTTTGGGGTGTTACATGACCAGTTAGGGCAGAAGTACACGCCCATGTGAATGACTTAAAGGAACACGCCATGTAGTAGTTGTACATGCCGTGTAGTCATGCTTTGTAAAACTTGAGTGCCTTCTTCCTCCTATTCCCTTCTTACACTCCTTGTTTTCAGTCCTTGATATATTGATCTAAGGTGTGTGATTGACCTTGCAGAGTCATGCCACCGAGACATCCTCCGGTTGTATTCTAGTTTCTAGACAGTGATCAGACACCAGATATTGCTGATCTGACACCTCATGCAAATCCTCCTGCTGTGCCAGCCTTGGCACCAGTAGTTATACCAGTTGAAGGTGCCGATGCACAGTTTAGGGAAGGTTTTATAAGGATGATGCAGGCCTTCCAGGGAGCACCTCTTCCCACCCCGTCGATGGAAGAGTTGATGCGGGTCTTCCAGTAGCAACATCCTCTCACTTTATCAGGGGATGGAGGACCCTAGGCTGTAGATTCATGGCTAGAATCCACACTGACGATCTTCAACCATCTATAGATACCTCCAGAGAAGGGCACGAAGCTCGCTACTTACATGCTTTGAGACTCTGCCAAGAGGTGGTGGGATGTGATCTCACAGGTGGGACACCCACATAATATGGCTTGGGATGATTTTTGGCGCATCTTATACGGTTACTTCTACCCGGACACCTTGAGGACCGATCAAGCTCGGGAGTTTATGAGTCTGGAGTAGGGTGATTTTTCTATTATGGAGTACTCATCTCGCTTTACTGAGCTGTAGAATTTCACGCCTATTCGAGGAGGCAATGAGTTGTTACTTGCGCGGAAGTTCGAGGTTGGTCTGAGGCACGACATCCGATCATAGGTGAAAATCTTCAGGTTGACTTTGATATCCTCTATCATCAACCAGGCGTTGATCACTGGGAGCAATCTGAGGTATTTTG
Organism: Viscum album; assembly: GCA_963277665.1. Taxonomy (NCBI): domain Eukaryota; kingdom Viridiplantae; phylum Streptophyta; class Magnoliopsida; order Santalales; family Viscaceae; genus Viscum; species Viscum album. The sequence continues at coordinate 1,232,805,885 of OY728120.1, forward strand.
GAGCAGTGATCCAGGGCGGTTCGACATCCAGAGTTAGTGTTCCTCCTACTGATAGCAGGATGCACCGTAGGGAGTCTGCCCGAGGAGATCAGAGTAGGCGGGATATATGTTCTGGCAGCCAGGTAGTATGCTACCAATGTGGGGGGAGTGGGCATACAAGGACTTAGTGCCAAAGAGACCCGATGGTGTTCCAATCTTGTGTCAAGATGGGCCATCTTCAGCATTTCTGTTAGATCTTATCACCTGCTGCTGGTGGCATGGGTTATTCTATGACCCCGTGTTCAGGAGAAGCATCACCAGTTTCTCACCAGTCTGGGAACTGGAGTTCTTCCAGTTGTTCGGGCTGAGGTGGAGGTTGTGGCCGTGGTGGTTAGTCACCAGGCTACCAGCGATAATAGAGTGGATCAACTCATAGTGGTCAGGTAGGGTCATAGGGCCATGGATTAGGCCATACCTTTGCAGTGGATAAGACCCATCGGGAGCAGGATCCCAACCCCTCTATAGTTCGAGGTATGATCTTAGTAGACTCAGTTTTATCTTCAGATCTTTTCGATACATGGGCTTCCCATATCTTTATATCTGTCACTGTTTTGGAGAGTCTTGGTCTCTGCATCTTTTCTTCTGTCGAAATCTTGACACTAGACACACCATTGGGGACTAAGACAACTAGTGTACATCCGTTCAAGGAGTTCTCTCTAGATGTTAGGGTGTGTCACTTTCTATGGGACCAATATGTCCTAGAGAGGACAGGTTATGATGTCATTTTCAGGATGGATTGGTTATTTCCCTTCTAGGCAGTTGTTGATTGCTATCACCACAGGGTGAGTTTCATATCACTAGAGGGTGGATCTTTTCTTCACAAGGGAGAGTGGGATGTCTAGGTGAGTAGAGCAGGTCCAGAGCATCATGGGCTAGGAGGAGTTATAGCCCAGATTTCTAGTCTTTATCTGGATGACCAGGAGACTGCACAAATAGACTTTCCCCCAGTGGTGGATCGTTTCAGGGACATATTTCCAGAGGACTTTTCCGGTTTGCCTCCAAAGTGTGAGGTAGACTTTTCTATTGAGCTTGTTCCAGGGGTGACACCAGTGTCCATTCCTCCTTATAGGATGGCTACCCATGAGTTGCAGAAGCTCAAGAAATAGTTGGAGGAGTTGCAGGAAAAGGGTTTCATTCGACCCAGTACTTATCCTTGGGGTTCAACTATCCTATTCGCGAAGAAGGAAGATGGTACCCTCAGGCTTTGTGTGGACTATCAGAAGTTGAACCAGTTAACAATCAAGAACCGATATCCCTTGTCTAGGATTAATGACCTCTTTGACCATCTTTGAGGAGCCCGGGTGTTCTCAAAGATTGACTTGAGGTCCGGTTAACATCAGTTGCGCATTAGACCATCTAAAATACCTCTCACAGCCTTCCAGAGCTGGTATGGTCTATACGAGTGTATGGTTATGCCATTCGGTCTCACGAACACGCCTGTAGTTTTCATGGCACTGATAAACCGAGTGTTCCATCCATACTTGGATTCCTTAGTGGTGGTTTTCGTGGATGATATCTTGGTGTACTCTCACACTCGACACGACCATGCTACCCATCTTGAGATCATTTTGAGTACACTGAGGGAGCATTATTTATATGCTAAGCTCTCGAAGTTCCACTTTTGGATGGACCAAATTCACTTCTTGGGTCATGTTATTTCAGAGACTGGAGTATCAGTAGACCCAGAGAAAGCGAGAGCTATAGTTTCCTGGGATCATCCGAAGAACGCATTTGAGGCGAGGAGTTTTATAGGGTTGGCTGGATACTACAGATGCTTTATTCATGACTTTTCATGCTTAGTAGCACTGCTGAAAGGTCTCACTAAGAAGGGTGTGAAGTTCTTGTGGTCAGATTCTTGTGAGTTATCCTTTCAGGAGCTAAAAGGGAGGTTGACTTCATCACCAATACTAGTCTTTTTCGATCCAAAAAATATCTATACTATTTATTGTGATGCTTCAGGTATCGGGCTGGGAGCTGTGCTTATGTAGGGAGATGGAGTCGTTGCGTACGGGTCTCGGCAGTTGAGGCCACACAAGAGGAACTACCCAACGCACGATCTGGAGTTGGAATCTATTGTTCATGCCTTATACTGTTGGAGACATTATCTGTTGGGAGAGAATTTTTTGATTTTCACTGACAAAAAAATTCTCAAGTACATTTTCACTCAGCGTGACTTGAATTTGAGGCGGAGAAGGTTGGTTGAGTACCTTTAGTCCTTTGACTTTGAGCTTGCCTACACGCTTGGGAAAGGCAATGCTGTGGCTGATGCACTGAGCAGGAGGACTCAGATACAAGCAGTTTAGGAGGCCAGTAGTGAATGGAAAGTTATGGATCTATTCTCTGAGATGTATTTGGAGGTTCACGGTGGAAAGAGGTAGACTTTTCTATATTCTTTAGCTGTTACCTATACCCTTATTGATTGTGTACGAATGAGGCAGCTATCAGATTCTGAAGGCCTAGTCCTACGGGAAAGCATGTCAGGATAGGTCCCTATTCCTTGATGGACCATAGGTGAGTACGAGATCTTGAGTTTTCTAGGGCGTGTATGGGTTCTAGCAGGTATACATGAGGATCTAATGTGGGACTTTCATTCCTCAGTTTGGGTAGTTCATCCTGGCGTCACCAAGATGTATCATGATCTACACCATCAGTATTGGTGTGCAGGTATGAAGAGGGATGTTGCTGGGTTTGTCCTGAGGTGTTCCACTTGTTAGCAGGTGAAGGCGGAGCATCAGCGACCAACAGGGATTCTACACCAGTTACCCATTCTCGAGAAGAAGTGGAACGACATCGCGATGGATTTCGTGACAGGGTTTCTGAGGTCTCCTCAAGGGAACAATGCAGTATGAGTTGTCATTGACAGGCTCACGAAGGTTTCTCACTTCTTGCCGATCAAGGAGAAATTCAGTGTTGATAATTTAGGAAGAATGTATATCTGATAGATTGTATGTCTGCATGGAGTTTTGCACTTCATTGTATCACACAGGGATGCACGTTTTACTTCTCAGGTCTGGAAGGGGCTTCAAAAGGATTTGGGTACACAAGTACTTTTAAGTACAACATACCATCCCCAGACAGATGGCCAGTCCAACCATACAATTCAGGTGCTTGAGGACATGCTCCGAGCATGCATCCTGGATTTTGGAGGTTCTTGGGAAAATCATATACCTCTTGTGGAGTTTTCCTACAACAACAGTTTCTAGGTGACTATTCAGATGACACCTTATGAAGATTTTTATGGTAGGTCATGCCGATCACCCTTATATTGGCTAGAGGTAGGAGAGGCCACTCTGCTAGGAACTCATCTTGTCCAGGAGACCACAGAGTAGATAGAGTTGATTTGTAAGAGGATGGCTACTATGCAGTCTCTTCAGAAGTTTTATGCTGATCAGCGGAGACGACCTCTGGAGTTCGAGGTTGGGGATCAGGTTTTCCTGCGTGTCACACTGAGGATAGGACACAAGCGGATAAGGAGATAGGGTAAGATTTTGTTGAGGTACGTTAGTCCGTTTGAGGTATTAGAGAGAGTTGGGCTGGTTGCCTATCGGTTGCAGTTACCTCAGAGGTACCGGGCTATGCACGACGTCTTCCACGTTTCTCAGCTCTGACATTACTTCTTTGACCCATATCATACTTTCCAACCCGAGGAAGTCGAGTTGGAGGTGGATTCATCTTTTGAGGAGTATCCTATCCGGATTTTTGATCATAGTACAAAGGTTCTCTGTGGCCAGTCTGTTCCTATTGTACGGGTGCTATGGAAACACGGGAGGGTACATGACGAGACTTGGGAGAAGGAGGCCGATGTACAATCATAGTGGCTAGAGTTGTTTGAGGTTTCTTCTTTTACGCCGCGCTAGGGAAATTTAGGGAGAAATTTCTTTAAGGGGGGAAGTTTTTAAGAACCCGGATCTTCTTTCAGGTATGTTTTTCCTTTTGTTGGATTTTTTGAGAAAAGAAGAGTTTTTGGAAATTTTTGAAGTACACTCCGTGTACTTTGTTGCCGTAGGAGGCTATGTGCTGGCCGTGTCCTGGCCACACACACAGTCATGTGGGGTGACGTGGAGGCTGCCTAAAGTGGAGTACGGAAATAGTAAGTACACACCGTGTACTTCAAAATTACATGCTGTGTATTTTCTTTTTTTCATTAAATGGACCGGGGTCATGTCTAATGGAAAGGGTTGTCTTCTTCTTTGGACGAAATGTTCTGGAGCACCCGTACGGTGCCGAGACTCCCATAAGCCCCCGATCGCACATCCGTTCCCCGAATCGACCGCTGTCAATTGAGTTGGAATCACAACGGTAATCTATCTCTTCTTCTAGAGCATCGTTTTCTAATTCTTCCTCTTTTCCAAGTTATCTTGGGTTGAACATTTTATGAATTTTCATAGATCTATGATGTACTAGGGAGATCTAAGCCTTGTGGTTCAAGTATATTGATATCCTAACCCCAAGGCAGGTGGTTTGTGCCTTTCCATTCGAAGTCTTTGTGTATTATGTGCAAATTCCACCAATACCCTTGAACGGGTTATTGCGTGTTTACCGTTTTACCCCTGTTGTTTTCCTACCATGCGTGTATGCCTGTGTAGAGGTAAATTGATATGAATTGGGTCGATTTATATGCCTTGGATGTTCTGCTCATGATTTGTTCTGTTTACGACCATTTGGTCTTGTTAAGCCTATTGGCCATTAACCTGTTTTCCATGCCTTGTGGTCGTAGGATGGAGTGTTGTTTTCTGACATGCGTGAGATGCTGTAGACTGGTTAGCCAAGTAGTTCTGTAGGTTTAATTTGGCCTTATAGCATTACTATGCATTGACTTATATGGGGCAGTGAGAACCTGGTGTTATAGACTAAAAGAGGATAGACCGAGTGAGCTTCCTCAAAGAGTCTTTGGACATTATAGACTATAGGGGGATAGAGCGAGTGAGCTTCCTCAGAGAGTCTTTGAGCTCTATAGACTATAAGGGGATAGACCGAGTGAGATTCCTCAGAGAGTCTTTGTTTTACTTGAATTACCTTAAACCACTCCAGGCTATAAGGGGAATTGACCGGGTGAGCTTTCTTAGAGAGTCTCTTCACCTTGGGGCTATAAGGGGAATTGACCTTGTGTGCTTCCTCAGAGAGTCCCTTACCACCTCATACTATAAGGGGAATTGACCAAGTGAGATTTATCAGTGAGTCTTATAATTTTCTTATGACCAAACCAGAGAGGTTAGGCTGAGTGTACTGCCCAGAGGGTTGTTGGTACTTGTTAGGTAGGACCAGAGGGGATGGCTGTGAGTACTTCCCAGGGGGTTACCTGTTTGTGTTTAGCTATTTGTTAGCTGTTTCTTGATATTGGAACTGTGGATTATTTACTTATAAGTATTTTCCTGTTTACTGCTTTCTGTACTTTTAACTACCATATATTCACTGACTGTTAGGCACAAATCTTCGGGTGGTTGGCTACTGGGATTTTGTCTCACACCCTGTTTGGTCCATGTTTTTGGGCCCAAACAAATTATATTGTTGCTTGTATAGATAAGGGAAAGCACTCTTCCACTTTAGGTACTTGACTTGATATGGAGCTGGAGAGAATGGGACCAAGCTGAGGCTTGCGATACTGAGGATCTATTTATCTTTTCTTTTGTACTTTGGTTCAGTACTGTTGTATTCAGCATTGTGACTTGTTTGGGTATTTTCCTAGACATATGTATCATTCATCATTTATTATGCATTCCTCCAGTTGTTTATTATCTCTAGTCTTCCATTGTTCACTTGTTTATGGATTATTACTGCTTCCGCTATTGAATATTGTTTCTCATCCACTGTGTACTCTGCCAATGAGGGCATAGTTTTCCCACTATCACACCTAAGGCTCTTGCTTCTAGTCGATTGCCTCTGGAATTCGGGGAAATGCGCTTGAGCCCATGTGACCAACCTGGTATGAGGCGCCTCTGGGTGGCTTCCGGAACCAAAACAATATTGATATCATGGATAATCTAAATCCAAAAGATCCTTTACAATGTTCTTAAAATAGATAAAATATTCAAATACAGAAGAATGAACATGAGGCTATTTTCTTATTATGAGGAAATAATGGACACTAGAAAATAAATTGCATTAAATTAAAGAAGCAATAAATTGCATCCACTTAAAGTATATTCATCAAGTTTCTATTAAAAACTTGTGTATTATAATACAATATGATTACACCATACATATATTGAAATACAAGAAATGAGAAATAATAGAAAGGCTATATAGTGAACTCAAAAGGATCCCAGAAAGGGAGATTTCGATGTCAGTAAAGGGGAGCTCACCACTTCTCATTTCCAAAATGGATTGATTCAATTTTTTAATGAGTGTTACTAAAAAATTTATCTCATTTTCCTTCTAGAAACAACGATACATTATTTCACATATTTAATAAATGTTTTTGTGGTACTTAAATACTAAACTAATGGTTCAATAACTCTTGAATCTTAGATATCCATCCTAATGAATGATGAATATAAAGCATAATACTTTTACCCGATTGTGGAAAGATAATTTTTTGTTAGGTAAAACTAAAATTAGTTGACTTTTTTATACCATAAAAGTGTTTTAGTCTCAATTTATCTAAGATACTATATATATAAACCACTTATCATGTTTTAGATAAAGAAAAATTTATTAATAAATGTACATCACAAATAATTTTAGAGTTAGTTCAACATGTCCACATAAACTATTCTAAAGATAAAGGTAAATTCATATATTTAATGAGATTTCTTTAAGAAAATTTAGAAGTGATTAGTGAAGTAAATGAGCGCACTTAGTAAATATTGAGAAATCTCTAAGTTTGATTGTTAGAGAACATATTATCAAAGTAATCACTGGTCATACATATGGAGTAAAGGTAATCCCAAAATCACATTTTATTATATATATCAATGTCATGAGGGAAGTAAAATTAAGATCAATGATGTGTATTATATATGTTGAAAATCTTTCATTATTTCTTCCTAAACATGTTTCTCAAATAGAAGTGAAATATCTAACCATATTCCAACTATATAGTCTAATGGATGTCCTATTAGCTGTGATATGATAATAATATATTAGGACACTAACAAAAGTTTTTGTTGAAAAATGTTTGTTAAAATCTAGCAATAGCTTCAAATGGACCTCAAATACTAAGGTTAATTTGAGTTAATAATCCTATATCCACTGAGGATATTATTATTTAGTAAAGACAAAATATATTTTCATAAAGGAATCCTATCTCTTTATATATAGTGGGAGCAGACATAAACTTTATGGGTTAAGGCTATAGATGCACATGGGTTGACATAAGAATGCTTTAATCCATTGAGCTTACTGGTAATAGTAGTTCGAGAGATATATAATACATAGAAAATCATAACTAAAGAAGTGGTTTATGTTCACCATGGTGGGTGAATAATATATTATTCTTTCATAATAAAGATTCCTATAAATAAGTAGTAAATGAAAACATGTTAAGGTTGAAAATTATGAATAAATTCAAGATTCAGGGACTCCATATTCTGAAAATTTATAAGACTTGATATTAATGGTGACTATTCTAGAGGAACTAGACTTATATGATATAAGAGGGTACCAATAAAGCATGATTTATTATCGAAATGTTTATTCAATGAAAAAACCTATACACTAATCATCATGACTAAAATCCTTTTGAATTATACTTGTCAAAGAATATTTATTTGATCATCATATTAAGCTATTGATATTCAAGACTTCCTCATTTGGAGAAATCCTTGAGGAAGATTTCTATATGACGTGACCCAAAAGTAGAGCCTCTAGTATATATCTACAGGGCATAACTATAAAGGATCGACGTCATCAATAAATTACAATAATATATGAAGATTACATAAATTCATTTATGAATAAATCATGCATGGTGATAATAATATATTAATTTGAAAAAAATTAGTGTCACATGTCTCTAACTAGTTAGTGGGAACAATATATGTTTTCAAGATAGATTTGTTAATAACATATGGAAAACAAATGTTGAGTCTTAACAGTTTTTCAAGATTAAGGAATTAAATCTCTCCAAGTATAACTTAAATTAGAAACCATGCTCTAGGGAAAAATATTTTTAAAAATAGATCCACGGGTTTTCTAAATCTTGTCATAGTACATATATTAAAAAATTATTGAAAAATAAAAGTTGAAAAAATTCAAGATTGAATTATTGTTGGCATATAATCCTTTGAATAGAACATGCATGGGAATAAGAAGAGATTGTTGAGATTCAAAGAATTGCACAATGTTAAGTGAAATAAATTTATCTAATATGCCATGATATGTAATGATGTTTAATATTACTAATTCATAATGTGTATTAGGTGAATATTAAACAAATCTAACATAACTGCATCAACTTGTAGTTATAACTACACAAAAATACTTGGAAAAGTAGAACTGGATGAGTTCCCAGTGTCTGGAGAAGTTGGAATACTACTGTACAAGGTAAATGAACACTTGTCTTCCCTTAGTTCAATTTGATCTTGTCACGACCCGTCTCCAGGGGGCCGTATCGTGACTACACTGCAACGTCAGGGACCCGGGTGCCACGCAACGGGTGCCCCGATCCCGGTTCACCACGTGACCTCAAGCGCATTTCCCCAAATGCTAGAGGCTACCGACTACCAGCGAGGGCCCAGGTCTGATAGTGGGGAAACTATGCCCTCATTTGTCAAAGTGTAGCACAGTGGAATGGAAATAAACATACAACGACATCGGAAGTAGTAAACATACATAACTGAAATAGACTACAGTAGTGGATATAACCAATAGTATATAAATGATGATGCTACATGTTTCATGTTTTAAGAAAACATCCAGAACATGTTATGCATTAATACAGTACAACAAAATACAGAGTACAACAAACAAGCAAAACAGCTGGCTGCGGCGTCGCGAGCCTAGGCTCGGTCCCATGCCCTCCTACTCCTCAGCAACAGTCAAGTATCTGTATAGGGACTCTTGCCCATATCTACACCTGTAGCAATGTAATCTGTTTGGGTTGAAAAGTGTGACCCAAACAGGGTCTGAGAAATATATCTCAGTAGGCACCCACCAAAGGCCCATGCCCAACTATGTGCTAACATGCAGCAATAGTGTGAAGTGGTAAAATGAAATAAAGTAAGCAGTACTCAAAAGTAACACTACCAGTTATATTTCCATTTTTAATATTCATTTAATCCATTTAATATAAGAAATCACCACAGTGCATTTCTAAGTAAACAACTAGTGTCCTCAGGCACGTAAACTCTTACCCTCAGGTAACAAGTATCCAACACAAGAATCTGCCCTCAGTCATAATAGAGTTTTCCCTCAGGCATAGGTAGTGTCGCCCACAGGTACAGAATTAGCTGGCCATAGGCACAGAAGAAGTTTCCCTCAGGCCGAAATAACTACATCCCTCGGGCTAAATAGTGTAGCGCCCTCAGGCTAATCACAACAACACCCTCAGGCTAAACAGGTAACCGGGACATGCCCATCATGTCAAAATGAAGTAAACAAGATATTCCTCTTAAGGAAATTCTACAATTAATACATTAAAGGCATACCCTTGGGTACCCTGGCCAAACGGCTAAACAGTGGAACACACCCCCTGGGTGGTTCCAGATCCAAGCAACGATCCCAACCATCATTTTATTATCACAATTTAACACCTATGAAATTCTTGGCATTAAATATAGCAACGGCCTCAGCCACAAGACACCCCAACATGGGTTCGTGGCACAAAAACGCACAAAACACACGGCAGTTGAAAAAACAAACACCAAGACACCTACCTTATACGCCAACGAACGGTATACCCGAACGTCGGTTCCCGAAACGCCCAAGAACGGCGTATATCTGACAAAGAAGACAAACTTTTCAAACCCAAATAACTCATGTTAGGAGAAGAATTGGTAATAAGTAGCCAAGGAGAGGGAATCCCTTACCCGTGTGGTTCCAACGGGATCGTCCGAGGTGGAAACCAATTCCAGACGAACACCCGACGGATCTTCAAAGGTTCAGCATCCTCCTTTGGCTCAAAAACAACTCAAATGCATCCTCTGCCAAATGAGGAGGCTACTACCTGTTTTAAGCCGAAAAAACAAAGTATACGGCGTGTACTTCTTCATTTAGCTGTTCCTCTGGCGGCACCGCCACACTGTTCATCCGTTGATAAGAGTACATGGCATGTACTCCCGAGTACACGGTGTGTACTATCGCCCAGCTGGCAGATACTCCACCGCCTTACTATTTAGGCCTGCCGACTGACTACAAGGTGTGTAAAGGACCACTACATGACATGTGGTCGGTTCCTATACCCTTCGTCACCAACACGGCTACACGCTCCGTGTACCCATCCTACACGGCCAAAAGTACACGGCGTGTGGAAAAGTACACGGCGTGTAGTTCCAAAATCTAGGATTTTCCCCCATTTTCCATATTTTCTCAAAAACACAAAAGGAAAAGGGAAAAGAAGAAGCCCGTACCTCAAAACTAAGAACCAGGTTCTTAAAAACTTCACCCTTATAGAAATTCGTCCCTGAATTTCCCTTCCAAGGGTGGAGAAGATATAGCTCAGAACAGCTCTGGCCACTGAGCACGTACGTCGGCCTCCCGCTCCCAGGTCTCATCCTACACTCTCCCATGCTTCCATAGCACCCGTACGAGAGGAAATGACCAACCTTGGAGAACCTTCATGCTCCTGTCAACGATACGAATTGGTTTCTCCTCAAATGACACATCATGTTGAAGCTCAACCTCCTCTGGCTGAAAGGTGTGAGACGGGTCTGAGTGATAGCGGCGTAACTGAGATACATGGAAGACGTCGTGCATGGCTCGGTATCACTACGGTAACTGAAACTGATATGCTACCAAACCGACTCTCTCCCGAATCTCAAATGGACCCAAATACCTCGGTGAAAGCTTACCCTGTCTCCTGATCCGCTTGTGTCCTAGCCTCAACAAAACACGCAAGAAAACCTGTTCCCCAACCACGAACTCTAAGGGTCGTCTGTGGCGATCAGCATATGACTTCTGTCAAGACTGCGCGGTAGCCATCTGCTTCTGAATCAACCAGACCTGCTCAGATGTCTCCTGCACGAGCTTTGGCCCCAGTAAAGCTGTCTCACCTGCCTCTAACCAGCATTAAGGTGATCGGCATGGCCTACCATATAAAGCCTCGTATGGTGCCATCTCGATAGTTTCCTGAAAACTATTATTATAGGAAAACTCGACTAAGGGTATATGCTTCTCCAAAGATCCCCCAAAGTCTAGGATGCATGTGCGCAGCATGTCCTCTAGCACCTGTATCGTCCGCTCTGACTGGCCATCTGTCTGAGGGTGGTATGCTGTGCTCAGAAGCACCTGTGTACCCAACACCCTCTGAAAACTCTGCCAAAAACGAGATGTAAAGCGGGCGTCCCTATCCTAAATGATAGAAAGAGGGAACCCATGAAGACGGACTATCTCTTGGATATACAGCCTTCCGAGCTCATCAACACTGAAGGTCTCCTTGATCGGTAAGAAGTGAGTTACCTTCATGAGTTTTCCGCAACAACCCACACGATGTCATTGCTACGAGGTGAACTCAGAAATCCAGTCACGAAATCCATCGCGACATCATCCCATTTCCACTCTGGAATGGGTAACTTCTGTAACAGTCCGGCTGGCCTCTGATGCTCCACCTTCACCTATTGACAGGTAGAACACCTTGTAACAAAACCAGCTACATCTCTCTTTATACCCGGCCACCAGTACTGACACCTCAAGTCACGGTACATCTTGGTAACCCTGGGATGAACTGCCCAAGCTGAAGCATGAAACTCCCGCATCAACTCCTCACAGATATACCCTGGAACCCACACTCATCCATGGAAACACAAAACCTCATCACCGCCTATCGTCCAACCAGGAGAAGGGTCCCCACTTTCCACCGAATCCCGTAGAACCAGGACTTCTGAATCCGATAGCTGTCTCATCCTCACTCTGTCCAGGAGGGTAGAAGTCACAGCTAACGAGGAAAGATAAGTCTGCCCCTGACTATCATGCACCTCCAAATGAATCTCAGAGAACAAATCCAGGCGCTCCCACTCACCACTGGCCTCCTGCACTGCCTGTATCTGAGTCTTCCTGCTCAGTGCATCAGCTACTGCATTACCATTACCAGGTGTATAGGCAAGCTTAAAATCGAAGGACTGTAGGTACTCGACCCACCTTTTCTGCCTCAGATTCAGGTAACACTGAGTAAAGATATACTTGAGGCTTTTTTGGTCGGTGAAAACCAAAAAATGATATCCCAATAGATAATGTCTCTAACAGCGCAATGCATGCACAAATGCAGCCAACTCGAGATCATGCATCGGGTAATTCCTCTCATGTGGCCTCAACTGCCGAGACCCGTACGCAACAACTCGGTTGCCCTGCATCAAAACTGCTCCTAGCCCAATCCCTGATGCATCACAGTAAACTGTATAGATCTTCCCCTGCTCTGGGAGTATCAGGATCAGTGCTGATGTCAACCTTCCCTTCAGGTCCTGAAAATCTACCTCGCAAGCTTCTGACCAAATGAAATTCACACCCTTCTTAGTCAGTCCCTTCAACGGTGCTGCTAAGCGGGAGAAGTCCTGTATGAAGCGTCTGTAGTAACCAGCCAGCCCTAAGAAACTTCGTATCTTAAACACGTTCTTAGGCTGCTCCTAGAAAACTACTACTCTCACCTTCTCTGGGTCTACTGCAACTCCTGCCTCTGAGATGATATGACCCAGGAAGTGAATCTAGTCCATCCAAAAGTGGAACTTTGAGAACTTAGCATATAGCCGATGCTCTCTCAGTGTACTCAGTACGATCTCAAGATGGGTGGAATGGTCGCGTCGAGTGTAAGAGTACACCAAGATGTCGTCCATGAATACTACCACAAAAGAATCAAGGTACGGATGGAACACACGATTCATCAGAGCCATGAAAACTGCTGGTGCGTTTGTCAGTCTGAACGACATAACCATATACTCATACAGACCATATATGCTTCGAAAAGCTGTAAGCGGTATATCCGACGACCTCAAACGTAACTGATGATATCCGGATCTCAAGTCAATATTTGAGAACAATCATGCTCCAAGAAGTTGATCAAAAAGATCATCAATCCTCGGCAAGGGATATCGGTTCTTAACCGTCAAGTGGTTCAGCTTCCGATAATCCACGCAAAGTCTGAGGGTAACATCCGCCTTCTTCACAAAAAGGATCGGAGAACCCCAAGGAGAAGTACTGGGTCAGATAAAGCCCTTTGCCTGCAACTCCTCTAACTGCCTCTTGAGCTCCTGTAGCTCAGGTGTAGCCATCCTATAAGGAGGAATGGACACCGGTTCTACTCCTAGCACAATATCAATAGAGAAATCCACCTCACGCATCAGAGGTAGACCCGAAAATTTGTTCGGGAAGACATCCCTAAAACAATCAACAACTGTAGGGAAATCTGTCTGACAAGTCCCCTGATCATTCAGATTTAAAATCGCAATCTGGGATATGACTCCACCTCACCCATGATGCTCTGGTCTATCTCGACTTGCCTGAATATTCCACTCGCCCTTATATGTAAACTCTCTGCCCTCTGGTGACGTGAAACACACCTTGCGACGATAGCTGTCTACAAATGCTCGATAGGGAACCAAAAAGTCCATCCCAAGAATGACGTCATAAGATGTCATCTCTAAGACATAGAGGTCCCAAAGAAAGTTACACCCACCAACCTCAAGGGGGCACTCCTTGCACTGATGCACACCATCTGTTGTAGTCCCCAATGGAGTGTCTAGCGTCATGATATCAGAAGAAGAGGAAACATAGAGCCCAAGTCTCTCCACAATGGGTATATATATGAAACTATGTGTAGCACCCGTATCGAAAAATACTGAAGATAAGACATAAGCTACTAGAATAGTACCTCTGACTGTAGAAGGTCCGGGATCCTGTTCTTACTGGGTCTGTTGCACTGCATATGCCTGCCCAGTGCCGCGGCCCTGCGACATAGCCTGGCTACCCTGAGCTGTCCTGCCTTGCTGCCTCTGAGATCCTAGTGTCTGGATACCATGACCACGACCACCATCTCTGCCTATACGCCCTGACGTATTCCAATTCATGGACTGGTAATAATCCACTGGTCCTGCTCCCGCATGCAGAGTCTGCACAGAACCCCTCTCACTAGCCACTGGTAGAAACGCCCTGCAAAAGCACTGCAGATGACCCACCTTGCCGCAAGCTTGTCACTCCACTGGGTCTCGTGGACACTGCGGTCTCTTGTGCCCCTATCTGCCACACTGGTAGCACACAACCTGTCCACCTGAAGCATTCTTATGACTGGTACTTCCGCCTTGAGAGAAGTCCGCCTGTCTCTTCCTCTTGCCAACAGAAAAAGTACCAGTAACTGGTGCTGAACCGCCATGGCCCACACCACTAGATTCTCGATGGTTCCTCTTTGTGATCAACGCCTAGTTCAGAATAGCATGTACAATAGGAAACCTAAAGACATTCACAAGCGCTCGGATGTCATACCGAAGACCATCCTCAAAACGTCTGGCTCTCAATGTCTCATCACCCACCGGCACAGGTGCAAAGCGCAGAAGCTCCATAAAATGAGCAGAATAATCCATCAATGACATAGAGCCCTACTGCAGATTCATGAACTCTCAAGCTCTATATTCTCTCAGCATCTCCGGGAAGAAGAAGTCATAGAATACTGCCTAAAAATCTTCCCACGCCATGTCCCTGTGATACTCTGACTAGGTGGTAACATCCCACCACCTCTTGGCGGAATCACGCAACATGTAAGTTGCGAGCTTGACCCTCCACCCTGGAGGCGTCTCAAGATGCTCAAAAATAGTATGCATCGACCCCATCCAAGACTCCACAGCCTGTGGTCCTCCATCCCCTAAAAACGTAGGCAGATGCTGCTGCTGGAAGATACGTGTCAGCTCGGCCGTAGATGTGGCAGCCTACGGTGCTCCCTGAAAGGTCTGCATGAACCGCATAAATCCTTCACGGAACTGCGCCTCTGCGCCTGTGTCCGGTATAACAGCTGGCGCCACATCTGGCTCTACTGGAGGATCTACTGGTAGCCCATGGCCCACCATCTTCGGAGTATTCTCGTTGCCGCTCTCCTGGCGAACAACGCGCGGTCGTCTAGGTGGCATGACACTACAAGGTCAAAAACACGCCTTAGAACAAGATTATCAAAGACCGAAGATGAAGAAAACCAAAAGGGGACAGGAGGAAAAAGGCATTCAAAATTTACAAAACATGACTACATGACGTGTATACTGACTACACGGCATGTACTTGACTTCCCTTCCCCTGCCCAGGTCCTTCTGCACGACTAAGCCACACGGCTCCTGACTGAACAAAAACTACACGGCATGTATTTCATATACACGGCATGTATGGTGTTATTTTCCAACTGCCCGTGTCGTCTGTGACATGGCCGACTACTCATCTTGACACTACATGGCGTGTTACACCCGCAGACGGTGTGTACACCACCCTGTTTCCCCGCCACACAGCTAAGTCCACAGGGTCTGTCCTTGGAAAAGACTGCACGATGTGTCCCTAAGGTACAAGGCGTGTTCTAGGAACGGTGACATCGACCCGTGTTGTGAGTTATACGGTCGAGTCCCCAAGTCACACTACACAGTGTGTTCATCATTGACACGACGTGTTCTGTACAAGATCTCACTGACCCGTGTTGTTAGTTACACGGTCGGACTCCGGGTCAACACTACACGGCGTGTACAAAAGCTACACGACGTGTTTTACCCAAGCCTTTCCCTACCCCGTGTCATCGCCACACGGCTTGTGACATGGGATGAGACTACACGGCGTGTACTCAGGGTACACGGCGTGCACTCAAAAAGTTTTTTTTCTTCCCGAATAGAAGGCCATACACGACATGTTCAAATTACTACACGTCGTGTATACTGGGTTTCCAGACATTATGCCTTAGAAACTTCCCCGGAACCTAGAAAATACCAAAAAACAACACCTAAGTGTCAAATTCCGACCCGTGAGGGCCCATACTCCCCACGAATCAAAGTCTGACATCTTATCTGTGTTATAACAAAATAAGCAGCCAATGATTCACCAAATTCCATTCAATGGGGGGCCATACTCCCCAAAAACCAAAGTTTGGCGTCCATTATATAAACAGGCTCACACAAAAATACCATATCACAACAGGTATTTTTCAAGCAGCTATCACTACAACATGCTTTTCTAGCACAACAACTATCACAACAACATGAAATTTATAATGCACCTACATGGCATGGAACTATGCATGGAATGTGATTTCTAGCATGTGCCTATATGATGCATGAGACGGCATACCCTCATCTCATCGGGTTGCAACTAAATAGAACCCACAGATAAAATATAAACAGCACAATCTCAAGTGTGTCACCCAATGGTGAAAAAAAATCAACTGTAAATTGAAAAATCAATACAATTTAAATCACTAGGTAAATTGGATTTTCCCTGTACGCGGGTCAGCTACGCCTAGGCATAGATTATTACCAACTACCATTCGTCCTATCCCTGACTACGACTCCAAATAGTAAGTCAAAGAAAATAATCCCTCTGATACCACTTTGTAACATCCCGGACCCGGGTGCCACGCAACGGGTGCCCCAAGACCGGTTCGACATGTGACCTAAAGTGCGTTTCCACAAACGCCAGAGGCTACCGACTAGCAGAAAGGGCCCATGTATGATAGTGGGGAAACTATGCCCTCATTTTTCAAATTGTAGCGCAGCGGAATGGAAATAAACATACAACGACAACGAAAGCAGTAAACATACACAACTGAAATAAACTACAGTAGTGGATATAACCAACAATATATAAATGATGATGCTACATGTTTCAAGTTCTAAGAAAACTTCTAGAACATGTTATACATCAATACAGTACAAAAAAATACAGAGTATAGAAAACAAGCAAAACAGCTGGCTGTGGCATCGCGAGCCTAGGCTCGGTCCCATGCCCTCCTACTCCTTAGCAACAGTCAAGTACTTGTATAGGGACTCTGTTTCCTATCTACACCTGCAACAACGTAATCTGTTTGGACCGAAAAGCGTGACCCAAACAGGGTGTGAGAAATATATCTCAGTAGGCACCCACCAAAGGCCCGTGCCCAACTATGTGCTAACATGAAACAATAGTGTGCAGTAGGAAAATGAAATAAAGTAAGCAGTACTCAAAAGTAACACTACCATTTATATTGCCATTTTTAATATTCATTTAATCCATTTAATATAATAAATCACTACAGTGGATTTCTAAGTAAACAACTAGTGTCCTCAGGCACGTAAACTCCTACCCTCGGGTAACGAGTATCCAACAAAAGAATCTTACCTCAGGCATAACATAGTTTTTTCTCAGGCATAATTAATGTCGCCCACAGGCACAGAATCAGCTGACCACAGGCACGGAAGAAGTTTCCCTCAGGCTGAAATTACTACAGCCCTCGGGCTAAATAGTGCAGCGCCCTCAGGCTAATCACAACAACGCCCTCAGGCTAAATAGGTAACCGGGCCATGCCCAACATGTCAAAATACAGTAAACAAGTAATTCCTCTCAAGGAAATTCTAAAATTACTACATTAAAGGCATACCCTTGGGTACCCTGGTCAAACGAATAAACAGTGGAACACACCCCCGAGGTGGTTCCGGATCCAAGCAACGATCCCAACCGGCATTTTATTATCACAATTTAACCACCTATTCAATTCTTAGAATTAAATATAGAAATGGCCTTAGCCACGTGAAACCCCAAAATGGGTTCATGGCATAAAAACGCACAAAACACACGACAGTTGAAAAAATAAACACTAAGCCACCTATCTTATACGCCAACGAGCGGTATACCCGAACGTCGGTTCCCGAAACGCCCAAGAACGACGTAGATCTGACGAAGAAGACAAACTATTCAAACCCAAATAACTCCTGTTAGGAGAATAATGGGTAAGAAGCATCCAAGGAGAGGGAATCCCTTACCCGTGCAGTTCCAATGGGATCGTCCGATGCGGAAACCGATTCCAGATGAACACCCGGTGGATATTCAAAGGTTCGGCCTCCTCCTTTGGCTCCAAAACGGCTCAAATGCCTCCTCTGCCAAATGAGGAGGCTACTTCCTGTTTTAAGCTGGAAAAACAAAGTAAACGGCGAGTACTTCTGAGTACACGGCGTGTACTTCTTCATTTAACTGTTACTCTCACGGCACCACCACACTGTTCATCTGTCGACAAGAGTACACGACATGTACTCCCGAGTACACGGCGTGTACTGTCGCCCAGCTGGAGGCTACTCCACCGCCTTACTGTTTAGGCCTGCCGACTGACTACACGGCGTGTAAAGGACCACTACATGGCATGTGGTTGATTCCTACACCCTTCGTCGCCAACATGGCTACACGCCCCGTGTACCCATCCTACACGGCCAAAAGTACACGACGTGTGGAAAAGTACATGGCGTGTAGTTCCAAAATCTTAGATTTTTCCCCATTTTCCATATTTTCTCAAAAAAACTAAAGGAAAAGGGAAAAGAAGAAGCCCGTACCTCAAAACTAAGAACCGGGTTCTTACATACACCAAGCCCGCCTTCCATAGGCCAGGGTCTGGAGACTAGGACCAAAGGCATAATTCCCTAAAACTAGGAAGACATTGCCTTTATAAATCATAAACTCACAAAAAACGAGTACAAGTGGAAGAAAACACTAAGTAAAAGATGAATAACAAGTGTACTGAAAAGTAAAAGGGTCCAGAAATACAAGCCCAACTGTAAAGTACAAGGAAAAGACAAAACAGGTACAACTAAAAGACAAACAGCTGGAAGGTGTCTAGTAGCTCCTAGATCATCCTCCGGGGCTCCTACCTGAAGGGTAGGTACAAATGGCCTCCACAAAACTCCTAGTTTGTCAGACTCCACCATGTACCGATACGTCGTAAGGTCCTCCTCCGGGCATCGTCCAGTCCTGGCGCTCTTGGCCTCCATCAGCGCTGTCTGTCGTCTGTATCCAACATAACGAGGTGCGGGCATATCCCATGCAGGGGTGAGTATAACGATACTCCGTAGGGATCCCGAGACCCTTAAGGTCTCACAAAATACATCAAGGATAAACCAAAAGTACGATTTCAACGGTTAAACATTACTTAGGTATATTCCCATACATATACCAAAGTTATCAAGTAACCCATCTCAATCACGAGGAAAACACAAAGGTCATTGACTCAGCTCAAACCGGGATTTTCATTAACGAAACCACGACTACTGAAGAACTCCTCCTCTATCAAGTACAGTGGCCCTGTCGTGACTCCGAGGCGCTACTCACTAACTTTGGACTGCTGAGGTACTCCTCCTATCGAGTACCGCGGGTCTGATTCCAAACCGGGCTCTCCGTCAACAGTGGGTCTGCCGCCAAACCGGGTGCTCCCCCTAATAGCCTACAGAGGTACTCCTCCTGTCGAGTATCGTGGGTCTTCTTCCAAATACCAGGTGCTCCGTCCACCGTGGTTCTACCACCAAACTGGTCGCTCCGTCCACTGGGCTAGTCGAATCACTTCGAGTCGAATCGGTCAAGTAGTCACCGGGTCTACAGCTACTCGGTCTCCGCACTCTGTACGCTCCTCTCCAGGAGGATCCACACCATGAGCTACTGGTTGATACTTCATGTGTCACGAAGTCTCACGTGGAAGTATCTCAAAGGACCGCCACGTTATAGGGGTATCAACGCAGCAGACGACGCGTCAATCGGACGCCCGGTCTGTGAGTTATTAGCCTTTTAGTCTCGGGGGCCCGGTTGGTTTCGTGTACGAACCAACCTGACCACATCTCAACTATACCCCGAACTCCTGTGGGGTATTCTCACAGGTATGGATATGCTCCAAGAAAAACTAGTTCCACTGACAGTTCGTCAAATAGACGTCCGGTGCCAAAGATATGGCCCAAGAAGGTAATGGGTCAGTAATGGGCTCGGGTCCGATCTGACCTGGTCGAACCGACTTGGCCCAACCCAGTCTGGGCTGACACGGTCTGGGTCGACCAGGTCAGACTCACTATGTCTGACCCTATCACAACCCATCCCCCGGGGCCTGTGTCGTAACTACCCCAAGCCCGCCTTCCATAGGCCAAGGGCTGGCGACTAGAACCAAAGGCGTAAATCCTGATAAAAAGGTATGGCATTGCCTTTATGAAACGCAAACAAACACAACCAGAGTATAAGCGGAAGAAAAAAACTATGTAAAACTAAAAACAAAATTAGTGCTGAAAGTAAGGGGCCGAAAATACAAGCCCAACAGTAAAGTACAAGTAAAAGAAAAAACATCTGGAAGGTGACAAGCAGCTCCTGGATCGTCCTCCACTGATCCTACCTAAAGGGTAGGTACAGATAGCGCAACTCCTAGATCGTCCACCACGAATCCTACCTGAAGGGTAGGTACAAATAGCGTCCTTAGCGCCCTCATCCGTCAACCTCCTCCGGGTAATGACCCGTCGTGAGGTCCACCTCTAGGTGCCGTCCAGTCCTCGTATACTCAGCCTCAATTAGCGGTGTCCGTCATCTGCATCCAACACAATGAGGTGCGGGCATAGCCCGTGCAGGGGTGAGTATAACGATACTCAGTAGGGACCCCGAGACCCTCAAGGTCTCACTAAATCTAGCAAGGATAAACCACAAAGAAAGATCTCAACATATAACCTTTACTTAGGTATATTCCCATAAATATACCTAAGTTATCAAGTAACCCATCTCAATCATGAGGAAAACACAAAGTTCATTGACTCAGCTCAAACCAGGATTTTTATTCACGATGACGATAACACGGCTGCTAGAGAACTCATCCTCTGTCGAGCGCAGTTGTCCTGCCACGAATCCGAGGTGCCACTCACTAACCTTAGACTGCTGAGGTACTCCTCCTGTTGAGTACCGCGAGTCTGCCACCTCACAAAGTAGTTCTTCTCCGCCATGGGTCTACTACATCACAAAGTAGTGCTCCCCCTCATAGCCTACAGAGGTACTCCTCCTGTCTAGTACCGCGGGTCTGACACCTCACAAAGTAGTGCTCCTCCGCTATGGGTCTTCCACCTCACAAAGTAGTGCTCCCCACTGAGCTATACAGGTCACTCCGAATTGAATCAGACAAGTAGTCATCAGGTCTCAGGCAGCTACAAGGTCACCGTACTCCGTATGCTCGTATCTGGAAGGATCTGCTCCACGAGCTACTAGTCGATACTTCAAAGTGTCACGTAATATGACATGGAAGTATCTCAAAGGACAACCTTGTCATAGGGGTCACAACTCAATAGACGGAGCGTCAATCGGACGCTCGGTCTGTGAGTTATTAGCATTTCCGTTCGAGGGGCCCGATTGGTTTTTGGGTACAATACAACCTAGCCATACTCCAACTGCATCCAAACCTCATGTGAAGTATTCCAAAATAACCGTCTAATCAAGAGGAATCCAAAAAAGTCGATGACACGTCAATCAGACGTCCGAAGCTCAAGTTATAAGCGTTTCCGCTCCGAGGGCCCGGTTGGTTTCGAGTTCAAACCAACGCGGCCAAACCTAAACTTCTTTGAAACCTTGGGTTTAAGATACCAAAACGACCGTATCAATCCAAGGAATCCTACACAACTGACGTTGCATTGATTAAATGTCTGTATCTCAAGATATGACCATTTAACCGAAAACGGTCCGAAAATAGGGGGTCTGGGCCCGGTCCGACCCGGCCCAACACCCCCTGGGTCGGCCTGAACCAGGTCGACCCAACTCAATTCCGGGTCCGGCCTGGTAGGGTGCGGCCCAGCCTGGATGGCGTGGCCCGGACCAGTCCGCATGGCCCGCCCCGACCCAGCCGGGGGAGGCTGGCTCGGCCAATCGGCCGAGCATGTTGCGCTGAGCGGGGAGCGCGACCCCCCACTGATTGATACTGGCGGTGCGAGCTGGTGCCGCCCCGCCTCCCGGATCACGCTCGGCCTCAGGATCCAACGCACCACCGCCACAGCTGTTGCCGCGGCGGGTTCCCTCCAGTGGCGCGCCGGCGCCACCGTGCTGGCGTGGCGTGCCAGCAGCGGCTTCCGTGGACCACCGAACGTGCTCCGGTGGTCCGATTTGCTCACCGCTTTCACCTATGGCTCTCCCAGGACCCGTTATTCTCTTCGACGACTTCCAAACGCCGTTGCGGTCCCGTTTCATCGTCGCCCATCAATCTGCACATAGACAAACAATCTGCAGAGGGTCGTCGGGCCGTGTTTGTTCGGTCAGCGCCCTCCGCGTTAGTCGGTAGAAATAGGTCGGACAACAATGATGTTCAAGGACAAACGAGGTACAATTTTATTCAATTAAAATTGAACTTAATTTCCAACAATTCCCCCACAAACAAATATTCCCAACCCGCAAATAAAAATCATTCATGGATCAACTTGATAATGAATTGATCCGTGTTCTTTGTTTTAGAAGGGAAGAATCATGGAAATATAAACATACTCAAATTAAACCCCTACCTCGATTAAAACGGAGTTAAACGATGGATAGTCATGGAAGACGGGCGTTGCGGAAAACAGGCATCGTTTCGTCAACGTCGGGAAGGAAGGAGCCAATGGTGGCGTCGACGTTCTTCATTCTTCGTTGGAGGAAGAGGAAAACTCTCCAAGTGCTGGGCACCGTGCTTCGCTGCTAGCATTCCGCCGCTTGAAGAAGCCGTCCAGAACTCCTTCCCCTAGCCTCCTTTATATAGGAGTGGGAGGGTTCTTCGTTGGCACACAAGTCATAAATGGAGAATTTATGACTGAGGGCTCCACCCAATTAATCCGCTGCGGTGGCGCATTAAAATGGGGAGGAAGTCAAAAAAGGGGTTATTGGCCCAGGTGGTCCCCACAGAAGAATATCCTCCAAAGGGAGGATATTTCCTGGCGGGCCCCACCATTAATTAACTACAAAAAGGAAAGGGGGGGGGGTGGTTAATGCTTGGGTGGTCCCCTCATTAAAAAGGGAGGTTTCATCCTCCTCAATTAAGAGGGGGATTTAAACCTAGAGGCTCTCCCTCATAAATGAGGGGGAGTCAAGGAGTTATGATTCCCCTCCCATTAATGAGAGGCCTCGTGTGGTTTCCACTACAAAAAAACTCACATGGGAGGTTGGATCTCGGTGGGCCCCACCACCATAACCTCCCAGGGGGGTTAGGGTGTGGCGGTCCCACCCCTAACTCCCAAGTGGAGCTTCTAACCACTTTATCCGCATGACATGTGTTTAACAAAATAAAATAGATTGTTCACTTATTTTATTTTCTTAACCCACGTAAAAACCCAAAAACTAACTTTCATACCCGATCATCTGCCGTCGAGGTGAAAGTATTCTTAAGTGAAAACCCACACTGCAAGTTCAACGGTGCCCTCAGATTTCAATTACGAGCACCAGTTCAAATGATAGAAAAACCCATTCGTTCGCTTACTGAACGCACCTGAGCTAAACTTTAGAAATTGATTCCGGGCACACCGGGCCTTGGAATCAAGTGCCATCAGAAACTGCGTACTCGCAAAATTCAAAGAAATTAAGGAAAAAATTTCCTTGAAATTTCTGGGTCTTTACAGACCCGACCCATTGGGCGGGTCCGCCCACTAAGTTTTGACCCGGTTCGCCGGGCCCGGCCCAGCGAACCGCGAGGGCGGTTCAGACCAATATTCGCCACGTAGGCGTCTCGGTAACTCAGCCCGGGAGACTGGGCTGGTTCAGCGAACGACACAGTGGGGGACGCCGCGAGTCGGCTCGAGAGGCCGGTGGCCGGGAGGCCAGCAGGAAGGCTGCACGGGGCACGGGCAGGCCATATGGTCACCGACAAGCCGCATGTGCACCGGGCATTGCGTTAGTGTGCCGAGCAGGGCACGTGGGTGCCGGGAAGGGTTTCGGGACACCGGTCAAGCCATGGCCGGGGCGCCGGGCAGCGGCGCGGGGCCGCTGGGCTGCGGCGCGGGGCAGCGGTGCGGGGCACCAGGCAGTGGCGTGGGGGCACCGGGCAGCGGCACGGGGTGCGGCAGTGCGCAGAGGCCGCAGGTAGCGCGGCATTTGATCTCTGTCTTTGTCTTCGTCACCCTGTGTACCGCCTCCGTCGTCATCAATCAAGAACAAGCAAAGGGGAGAGGGTAGGGCAGTGTTCATGCGGGCCGAACACTCCTCGTTACGACTATAGCACTTGGCAACGAAATGCTCAACAAACAACGAAGAACGGAGGTTTAAACACATACATAAATTAACTCAAAAATCCCCCTACCTTCCTCACTTGATGTTGTTGGCGCAAGAAGGAAGGAGGTGAAGTTTTCGACATTCATCTCATCCGCCACACACCTCGAATTTCGGGCTCATGCTTCGGTTCTTCGTAGTCGAAGATGTAGACACCCCATGTCGGAAGAAGTCCCAAGGAAGAAGGTCGAATGGGGTCGGTGTTCTTCGTAGGTGGGGCATTCTTCATTGGAGAGCGTAATCCTCCAAGTGTTAGGCGTCACAACACTTTACCAGCACTTCGTCGCTTGGTGAATCCGTCCCAAATCCTCTTCCCAAGGTCCATATATATAGGAGAGGGGGGGAGGTAGGTAACGATCATTGGAATTTTTGACGGTTCATTTATTAGGAACCTTCCTAAATTCCAACGACACTGTTACTTAATTTAAAAAGGGACAGAACAATTAATTTATACTGGCACAATGATGCAGTGTGTTGGAAAAATTAATTGTATGTGCATTGGCACAATTATGGTGGAGGAGGTCAAGAGGATCTCCCTCATTTATGAGGGAGTTGAGAGGTTTCTCCCAATTAATGGAAGGTTTCAAGGGGGTTTTAACCCAGGTGGTCCCCACCACTATAACCTCTCATGGGAGGTTAAGGTGTGTTGGTCCGCACTTCCAACCTCCACAAGGAGTGGTTATAACAGATAAAATAAAATAAAACATGTGTTTATTTTATTTTATTATTTCCACAAAAAACCCAAAAACTAACTTTCACCCTTGACCAACTGACGTTGAGGTGAAAGTCTTTTTAAGTGAAAATCGGTGCTGTGAGTTCAACGGTGTCCTCAGATTTGAATTCCGAGCACCGATTCAAAAGTTAAAAAATGCCGCTCGCACGTTTACTGAACGTACCCGAAAAAAAGTTCTGAAAATTATTGTCAGTCACCCTCGACTCACTGCAGTCAAGGTTAGGCTCTGCCTAGGTGAAACATGCCCCAAAAAACCCAACAATACTCTCAGATTTTTAATCCAAGTTTCCGTTTATAAGTAATTAATTTGAAAAAAAATTATTGTCACTTAATTATTTTATTTACGGCCAAAAACTAACTTTTTATGGTGGCCCGCGCCAGCCAAAGTTAGTATCTTCTTAATTAAAGCATGCCCTCATGAGTTTAGAGATGGTATCGGATTTTTAATCTTAGCTACCATTTGTGAGTTATAAGCTTTTGAAAAATAAAATAATTTATTTAATTATTTTATTTACGGTTATGCCATTTTTGGGATTTCACACAGGAGGCCCGCGCTGACTAAACTTAAGTCATGCCTAGGGTAAACTATCCATCCTGAATGCAACAGTGCCCTCAGATTTCTGATCTGAGTTAACATTTAAGAGTTATTCCACTTTTTCAGGAAAACTGCTTAAGCGTGTTAACTTAAGCTTAACAAAAATTCCAGAAATTAATTTCGGGCACACCGGGCCTCGAAATCATGTGGCGTTAGAAACTGGGGACTCGTAAAATTCACATGTATTTAAGAAAAAAAAATTCCATAGAATTTTAGGGTCTTTACATTCTCCCCACCTCAGCGTTTTACGTCCATGTAAGCTAGAACTCAAACTAAGGGAACAAATGGGGGTACTGAGCATGCATATGAGCCTCCCGCTCCCATGTGATCTTCTGTAGGTTCCCGTGCTGCAAAAAAAAACGCACCATAGGTATCAACCATCCACGCAGGACCCGCTCCTGTCGATCCTCAATCTCCATTGGAACCTCCGTGAAAGTCACCCCGTCCTCGATGTCCATCTCCCCATGGTCGATGATGTGGGAAGGGTCGTGCACGTATCTCCTCAGTTGAGAAACGTGGAAGATGTTGTGCACCTGGTGCAACTGAGGTGGAAGAGCTAAGCGGTATTCCATCTCGCAAACTCTGTTGAGAACCTGAAAAGGTTCTAAGAATCTTGGAGATAACTTGCCTCCACGACCAAATCTCCGTAGACCTCATCGAGGTGAGACCCGTAGAAAGACGTGGTTTCTATCCTCAAACTCCCAAGGTCTCCGTATCCTGTCAGAATATGATTTATGTCTGCTCTGTACAGTCTTCTTCCGCTCCTGGGTGACCTGCACCTTCTCCATGGTAGCTCGTACCATCTTGTAAGGGTTGGTGTCCTGAGAACCAACTTTTTTGTAATTTGATTACATGAATGTTCACTTATTATATATTGTTCATTGTTCTGTATGACTATAATATAATAATGTCTTGGAATATTTGTTGCATTGATAAGGTCATGGAATATCCCCGCTATGATGAGAACCTTGAAATGCTATAACAATATTCTTAAATAAAGTTCTACGGTTGGATGAAATACTATGATAGGACACATAGTATACAGACTGTTATATGTGATTACTCGTAAGAAGACGAGACTCTCTCTCATGGAGTTCGCACTTGGTAATCTCCAAGATGAGAGATTATGAGAACAGACCCGCCAGTAGCAATTCCGCATGTCTTGGTGTCATCGAACATTGCTATCTACGAGCGTGTGTAATGGTCCTTAGACTGGAAGATTATTATTAACTCATGTCATGACTTGCACACTTATATTTACTGACGAAAACCGTCATGTAGACAGTTGGCAGGAAGTAGGGTACGTTGGGTGCGTCACGAGTGACATGTTGTTAATGGATAAGTCGAGGAAGGATTTTCCCTTGCATTTATGGAAGTTGATATCTCTTCCCTTTGATTGAAATAGAACTGTCGCATTAAATTCCATGGCTATGGTGTAAACGACGAGTTTATTTTAGCAAGTCAAAGAACGATGGATCAAGCATATAGGTTTAGGACACTGCCATGAAACCTTCTTGATGAGATACCGAAACAAAGGGATTAAATTACACAGTAATCATTCGTATGAGGTGAGACGTAAATGCGGCGTCAACTTCTTTCTCTTGGGTGCCTTAACCCGTTGCTAGACAGTAATCTTGGACTTTAGGCAAGCTCGCCTAATGCCAATGAGAAAGAGGCCTAGAGGGTCACACAATAAGTGTATTCAAGTATATCAAGTAGAATAAAGATTATTCCCATACGTGGTTTAATAATTATTCAAGGAATCCTAAATTGTTTTAATGATGGAGGAAGAAGGAAATGAAAAACAAGATATACACGTCGTATATTAAAGATTACACACTGTTTAGTTTTTCATGGAAAATAAGTAGACGCCGTGTATTAATAATTACATGCCGTGTAGTTTTCTTTATGGAAAGGAAATGAATAAATGAAAACAATATATATACGCCATGTACATTGAATGTACACGCCGTGTAGTTTTAAATGAAAAACAAGTACACGCCGTGTATTTATTAATACACACTGTGTAGTTTTTCCAGTCGGGATTTTGAGGATATAATATTGTTTTAAATGATATTTCTTATAATCAGCATTAGCGCATATCAAGGAATTAATTATTTGACATAGGGTTTTAAATAAGAGTTAATGAAATAAATAAAACACATAACGCGTTTATTTATTGTCATAACTCTACAACCTCAAACCTGATTATAAATATCCTCACAACCCCAATTCTTTTTTAACACACAAGAGAATCATTGTGCACAACAACTCTGGATAATTATTTCAAGGCCGAAGGAATCCTCCAAGAATGCTCTCAAGACCGAGAGAGATCCTCTTCTATCAGATCAAGACGATCTAAGGAGGACAATGCAAGAAAATGTTTCTCCATGCTAGCACCTGGAGACCCCTTTGGCGACATCCCGAGATACGAGGTACACATGTGGATCACCGCTAGAGGAAGTCTACACTTGGCTTCTGTGATGCAACAACGAATCACATCGGAACGTGATCAAGAACATCAATGAAGAAAGAACACCCAAAAGGTACTTATTTTAAATTGATTAAATTAATTATAATCAACCTATAACGATCCTACTTTGTGGTTCCAGAACTTTCCTTTTCTTTTTATATTTCTATGATTCGTTCCATGGAGACTGGAGTTTATCATCGTATTGATACCATATTGATCATTGTTAATGACAAAAAGCCAAGTGGGCACATCCACCCATGCGCTTCTGCTGTTCCCGGAACCTTCACATCTCTTGTCAGAAGGAAGTGGGCTGACTTGGTGAGTCGGTCGACGATCACCCAAATAGAGTCATGTCCCCTGGAAATATGTGGAAGACCCATCAAGAAGTACATGTATATCTCATCCCTCTTCCACTTTGGGACCTATAAAGGCTGAACCAAGCCTACTGGTACCTGATGCTCCGCCTTCACTTGTGGACAAGTGAGGTATTGTGAGACAAACTCAACTACTGCCTTCTTCATACCTGGACACCAGTGATGTTGTCTGAGGTCCTGATACATCTTCGGAAATCCTGGATGTACCACTAGAGGGGAAGTGTAGAACTCCCTCAACACTTTCTCCTGAAGTGCAACTGGTATCATGGTACATCCACTGAAAAGGATGTTGTGCTCCCCACCTTCCGAAAATCCATCAGGTGCCTGCCCTATGGATATCTGAGCACATCGCATCTCACAGTCAGTGTCTCCATGTTGTGACTCCCTGACTCACTCAAGAAGGGGAGGAGTGACTGTAGGAGACTCTAGAAAGGCTGCTCCATCCTTATCCCCGAAGGCTATCTGTAAGGTAGTCAGCTGCTCTGTCGCCTCTCTTAGAAGAAGAATGCTTGATCTTCTACTGAGAGAATCTACTACAATGTTCCCCTTACCAAGATTATGGACTATCTCTAAGTCATAGTCCTGGAGTAACTCGAGCCATCACCGCTGTATCAGGTTCAGGTCCTTTTGATAGAAGATATACCTGAGACTCTTGTGATTAGAGTACAAGGTAAAATGTTCACCCATAAGGTAGTGCCACCACAAATTCAAGGCAAATACCACTGATACTAATTCTAGGTCATGGGTAGCGTAGTTCTGATCATTTTGTATCAGATGTCGAGAACCATACGCGATCATTGCTCACTCCTGCATCAGGACACATCCGAGTCCGGTCCTTTATGCGTCGCAAAAAACTACGTACCCTACGCCTTCCTCTGGAAGCCTCAAGATGGGGGAAATAGTCAGCCTATGCCTCAGCTCTTGAAATCTATGTTGGAATCTCTCAAACCACACGAAGGGTTACCCCTTCTTTGTCAAGGCTGATAGTGGTGATGCAACTCTGGAGAAGTCTGACACAAAGGTAAGTCTGGCCGAATCAAGAGTGATCGACTACACCCTCTTATGCATGAGTCCATCCTCTGCTGCCTGGGTTTTCCTTTTCGCCGACCAAGGAAAACCCCATCCCAACGTTGTAGATAAACCACAACCTTTTTTCCTAATACAGTCAATCTGTGTATGAACTGTGGTTTCCCCATCCATACCCAAACTAACGTCATAAGGCCTCGACACTGCCACCAAGAGGTTCCAACCGAAACTCTCGCCTCAAGGGTCCGATCACACCATCGGCTTAAGTGTGATTATCGAGTCTCCTCCAAAAGGTATCTCCATACGTGAGGGTCAAGTCAATGGTTTAACTATAAACTCTAGGTCTAGGACAAGATTTGTGGAAGGAATGATTGGTATCTATTTCTATTGATATGGAAACTTGTAGTAGACACAGTATGTACCTCGAATCATTCCTAGAGCCCTTGGGTATCACTCCTTGATCACATTTAGTTACTCTGTTTCCGAAACAGTTTACACGCCCAAGTCTCTAAGACTGGATCTAGTTTCCTACTTTCCCAATACTAACATTCACTGGCTGTATCCACTCAACCAAAGAACATTCAATCGCAAAGGTTCTCTCTAGAATCCAAACATAGGTAAGAATGTATATAGGAAAAAGTTCTGGCTCGAATGTCCCTAAACACAACTCACTCTGAGGTCCAAGCTCTGAAGCACTAATCGTATCGTATTCATCGAGTACCTGGAACGATCGGTATGCCTCGATGAATACTCAGCTACCGACATGTCATCTTGCTGAAACTGTACAAGCTGAAGGGAACTCTCAACCACCTCATCAATCCAGTCCTCAACCGCCTGTGAGTCGGGCTCACTTCGGAACTTGAGGGGTATTTTATACTGAAACATATGTAAGGCACTAAGCCTACAAGTGTCCTCTACCAGTACTGCCGGTAGTGTCTGCTGACCAGCGGGCAGTGATATAGTTGGCACACTGCCTGAAGGTACCATCTTGGAAAACGGTCCAAGTACCAAAACCTCATCACTATGCAAACCATACTCATGGACACTCACTAAAAAGACTAGTATCTAAGATCAACATCTGCTCTAATAGTGTTTCAACTAGGTGAAAAACTCCAGTAATCGCCTCCATCCAGTCCTCAGCTGCCTGGGAATCGTTCTCGCCTCGTAACCTCAGAGGCCTCTGCTACTGGAACTCGTGCAATGCGCTCAGTAGTCGTACACCATCCGCCAGTGCGGCTGGTGGCATCTACTGCGCAATGGGTGGTGGTGCTACTAGTACACCACCCGAATGTGCCAACATAGTAAGAGGGCCATGCACCGGAGCCTCGTCGCTCAATGGGCTGTCATCGTGTACTCCCTCAGAACTCTAACTGGCTGTCTGCGTGGAGGAATCCTGAATAGATGTGACACAGTCAAAAGACTATACCTGGTGAGATGACCTGGATTGATATGACTTAAAGAAAAAATTTTAAAACACACACGCAATCAGTGTTCTCATGTACTAAGTCAGAAATCCGTAGTCAGGGTCCTAGTGTATGGATACGTCGGCCGTCGCACCAACACTGGACTCCCTGAACTGAAAACCACACTCGGTACCCTTAACACTATTGCTTCATAGAAAAGAAATATCAGAGTCCTAGGTTCGGTGGTACAAGAGACTCCTTTGATACCAATTTGTCACGACCCATCCCCCGGGGCCCGTATCGTGACTACCCCAAGCCTGCCTTCCATAGGCCAGGGGATGGCGACTAGCACCAAAGGCATAATTTCCTAAAACTGGGAAGACATTGAATTTATAAATCGTAAACACACACAACTAGAGTACAAGAAGAAGAAAACACTAAGTAAAAGATGAATAAAAAGTGTACTGAAAAGTAAAAGGGGCTGGAAATACAAGCCCAACTGTAAAGTACAAGGAAAAGACAAAACAAGTACAACTAAAAGACAAACAGCTGGAAGGTGTCTAAAAGCTCCTAGATCGTCCTCCGGGGATCCTACCTGAAGGGTAGGTATAGATGGCCTCCATAACACTCCTCTTCCATCATACTCCACCGTGTACCGATACGTTGTAAGGTCCTCCTCCAGGCACCGTCCAGTCCTGGCGCTCTCAACCTCCTTCTACACTGTCCGTCGTCTGCATCCAACACAATGAGGTGCGGGCATAGCCCGTGCAGGGGTGAGTATAACGATACTCATTAGGGACCCCGAGACACTCAAGGTCTCACAAAATCCAAAAAGGATAAATCACAAAGTATGATTTCAAAGCTTAACCATTACTTACGTATATGCCCATACATATAGCGAAGTTATCAAGTAACTCATCTCAATCATGAGAAAAACACAAAGGTCATTGACTCAGCTCAAACCAGGATTTTCAATAACGAAACCATGGCTAGTGGAGAACTCCTCCTCTGTCGAGTACAGTGGCCCTGTCGCGACTTTGAGGTGCTACTCACTATCCTTGGACTACTGAGGTACTCCTCCTGTCGAGTACCACAGATCTGCTGCTAAACCGGGCGCTCTGTCCGCTGTGGGTCTGCCGCCAAACCGGGCGCTCCACCTAATAGCCTACAGAGGTACTCCTCCTATTGAGTAACATGGGTCTGCTTCCAACTACCAGGCGCTCCATCCGCTGTTGGTCTTCTTCCAAAAAGGGCGCTCCATACACTGGGCTAGTCGAATCACTCCGAGTCGAATCGATCAAGCAGTCGTCAGGTCTACAGCTATTAGGTCTCCGCACTCTTTACGCTCGTCTTTGGGAGGATCCGCTCCACGAGCTACTGGTCAATACTTCAAGTGTCATGAAGTCTCACATGGAATTATCTCAAAGGACCTCCATGTCATAAGGGTCTCAACGCAACAGACGACGCATAAATCGGACGCACGGTCTGTGAGTTATTAGCCTTTTAGTCCCGGGGGCCCGGTTGGTTTCGTGGACGAACCAACCTGACCGCATCTCAACTATACACTAAACTCCCATGGGGTATTCTCAAAAGGATGGCTATGCTCCAAGAAACACCGGCGCCGCTGACGGTTCGTCAAACAGACGTCCGGTGCCAAAGATATGGCCCAAGAAGGTAATGGGTCGGTAATGAGTCCGCATCCAGTCCAACCTGGTCAGACCAACTTGGCCCAAGCTAGTCTGGGACGACCCTATAACACCCCAAGCTACCACGGTATGCTTCCCTTTGAATAATATAGTAGCGTGTGTTGTACACAACTTCGAGTTCTAACACACACCACAACCAATCAAACTAGCCGTTATGAATAGTAATAACCACTTTTTGAAATTTTATAAATTTCATCTCTCAAAATTGACTTCATTTTTGGATTCGGAATATCAAAATTAGACTAGGGTAAAATTTTGGAACTTTTCGGATAACATTTATATTTTGATGAATAGTGAAAATTACTAAATTATAATTAAAAACAACTTTTTTAATCAAAATAATTAATAGTGATAAATTATGAATTTGAGTGGTTTTAAAGTATATTTAGAATATATTTTTACCATTTAATACAATTTTGGTCATTGGACATAATTTCAAAATTAAACCGGACATGAAAAAATGTCAATCTTTTGATAGTTATTATCTCTTAAAAACACGCTTTTTGTTTTAACAAGAAGAATTAATTTTAAATTAATTTCTGCCACTTCTGTGTTTTGAATTTGGAAAAATGGATTCCATATTTGAAATGAGGACGTCCAAATTGTGTAAATAGGTAACTTTTATTTTTAGACATTTTGAAAAATTACTTCGGTAAAAATTTTATTTACCATGGTTAAAGGGTAAATCCGGTAAATAAGGGTAAACAAAATAATATAATAATAATAATAAATTACCCTAAAACGTGTCCTAACCTTATTGGTTGATACATGTCCGACCATGGGCATCTTTGGGTCGATTTTGGGACCCCATGGAGCCACTTGTAAGTGATAATGACACTTTATATTAATTAAGTTAAAATAAATACAAAAATGACATAAGCATATATCTTTTAGAAAAACAATTTTTACATAGGGTTATAAATGTTGGATTTTAGACTATAAATATTAATTATAAATATAAAAAGATTTATTACATAATGGGATTTTATTTATAATTTTTATACATTTAATAATTAATATTATTTATGACACAATAATGATGTAGTATTTTCTTTATTAATGAAAGAATCAAATAATTGGTATTATAAATGTTAAAATTAATATAATTTGAAAGTTTTGATGAAATCCATGAATTTTATTGCTTAATATGACATTATAGGATTTCTTAAATGAATTTGGTTTGAATTAATAAAGTTGTTAAGACTTAAAAAAAGCAATTATTGAATAGTGTCAAAATTCACATAAAAGAGTTTTTAAAAAAAATATTATATTATTAATTGATATTAAATTCCTAAAAATCTAAGGTTCTGCCAAGAGACTTATATAATGAAAGGTGTATCATTAATGGACCACTTTTGGGTCTATTGGATGTATATAATAAGTTTATTAACTATATAATATAAAAATACAAAGTGACATGGTAAATGTTAAACTAATTAACTAAGAGTTAAAACAAAACATTAAGGTTAATATAATGACCCAAGCCTGTATAAATTCTATTGGTTGAGTGGTTTTCGACCTATACTCACCTTAAACTTTAAATAATCCACTTTGGATCCATTAGAAACCGAATATGAATTTATTATAAAATAATATTTCTAGCTTTTCCAAAGGTGCCCCTCACCCCTCTTATAAAAGGGCACTCCCCCTTCTCAGTAATTCACACTATCAAAGCCTTTTGGATCGACCAACCCCTACACAAATACTCTCTCAACTTACCTCACTTCGACCTAGAGGCCTTATTTTGATCATAAATCCAACCTAAGGAGCCCTTTTGATCGAATCAAAATGAAGACCCCGAAGAAGAGGTAATGTTTTCACCACCCTTTTTCAAGTTCATTTCTTCTTCAACTTATTATTTCTTTGTTATTTCCATTCTAAAATAATAAATCCAGTATCTCTTATATACTATGATATTATTATAAATATGGTACAACCATATTCATTATTCTATCCATCATTTGAATGACATGTCACCATACGTGCGTACGTACGGCTTACCGTCTCCACGTCGTGGTGTAATTGTTATTCAATATATTATTATTTGGATGGGTATAATAATGATGTGTAATTCATGTAAATAATAAATATAACATGATAATGATTCTGTATTTATGATATACCGTCCAATTATATATTATTTTAATATCAAAAGAATGATATTTTCGCTCGTGCGTACATATGGACTACCGTCTCCACGAACGTGATGAGATTCATTCTCTATCGTATCCATTCAAGACTAATTATCATTTAATGATTAAAAATAATGTTTAAGGACTTGATATCATTCTGGATATGAATAATATACAACCTATCCATGACAAACATGTCTTACGTAACAAAACATATAAAATAAAACGAGTAAGATAACATCCGAAACAACGATAATACTAAGATATTATTAACAAATCAATGTTAAAAGATCATATTTGATATCATATTATTGTATATGATTCTTGTATAATTGAATAAAAATAATTTCACCAATATACAGGATGTTAACCTACCCTCAACCAAGTAAAAGTACAAGGTAAGGATTTATTTCACAATCTCTTCATTATCCGAGGTTATTTATACGTAATTATCTACTGGGACCTCTTTATCATCCACATCCATGTTTCTTAAAAATGCACTTAAAATCATTCTTACTATTTTAAAGAATATGGGATAAATTAATTTATACCTTTTTTGACTTTTATTAGAAGTTTATAAAGGAATATTTCTGTCATTTTCCAAACAAGGTCCTTTTTAACCTTTTCGACAGAATTAAGGTAAGAATGTCTTTTTAACTTTCACGGCGGGTGATGCTATTTTCTGCCGTTATAAAATCGTCTAATCTTCCATTAAAATATTATAATAATATTTTCAAGTAAATGTTTTATTTTATAATTATGTGACTTTTAAATTATTTCAAAAAAAATATGTTTCTCTCAAATAGTTTTCATTTCATCTATGTCAACATCCTTTGATGGATTTTAAGCTTATTTGATGTTTATTTATTATGATACAAAACTTCCATATTGGATTGAAGGTTTTGTGATATATTTGAATGTATATGTGTTATTTTTATACCATTCATGGTTTATGGAAAAAGTATTGACATTTCGTATGCTAGTTTTAATATGAATGTTTATGTTATGTTTAAACCTGTTCATATGAGGAATGCATTAGACTTAATAAGTGACGGGTGGAGCCCGATATAGATCCTCGTTGCATCCGTAGGTCTCATGAGACACACTAGTGTCTTGGCACAAGGCCTTGACAAAATCTTATTTGTAGTCTTGGCATGAGGCCTTGGATTTGTGGTTATGATAGTCTGGCATTATGAATTCCATCATTATGAAAGTGGTTATTGATATTGCATGTGATTAATCGACTAGTAGAATATCCATGTGAATAATTAAATGGAATTATTTAATTTTATCTTTGCCATATTATGATGAATTTCAAGATTAAAAGGCTTTTTTTTTAGTTATACATTGCCTTAAATGTTTATGCTTATTTATAAAAGTTTCTGCTATATTGTTATCCTTACTGGGCATTTGAGCTCACCCCTTTCTATGTTTTATTTTTCCCAGGATGTGAAGAAGTATTTTATGAATGAACTGCAGGGATAGTATACAGGGTTATGAGTGTGGAGACAATATGTTGTTGTAGTTTTCAATTTAGGATGTAATGTAAACTTTATGAATGTATCTAGTGTTTCCAAGACTACTAAACTAATCGGTCTTTCTAGACTTTATCTTTCTTGTGATCATGAAAATGATATGTAATAATGCACCGACTCTGGGCAACTGGGGTCGGGGAGTTACAGTTGGTATCAGAGGAAGTTTAGTACAAACCTTGGAAGCTAGATTTATATAAACTCTGATTAGAGCACATAGACCTCAGATGGACTTTGACGATTAATATAGAATAACTTACTAGAATTTTGGTATTGTAGAGATTTTGTGAGTTTTCCGAGAAATACATCCCTGTCTGGATACGAGCCGGTAGAGGCAGCTCTGGTACAGATGTACCTAGGGGTAAAACCTGAAAACACCGATTTGAGCTAGATTTGAACGGGAACTGGTGCACGACAATGGGCCTTGCTGCACTCTTGGTTACGACACTCCCGAGGGATATTCTTAGAATAAAACTCATTTTCTTTACAAATCATTATGAAGGGTTTATGAGTATATACTTCCTAGAAGAAAACATTTTTATGATTATGGATTATATCCATAAATAGTTCAATTTATGTTAAGTGTTTTATAAGTATTGAATTATGTATTTTGATTCATAAACTGATCTAGTTTATGCCATTGTTTAGAAATGGTGCCTAGTGGAAGAAATGGAAACCGTATAAATTCACGGACTCCATGTAGGGATTTCCCTTCTACTCAAGATAATTATAGTGGAGCTGGTGATGCAACTAGTGCTGATCAACTAATCACCATACTGGGACAACTCACTCAGGTTATGAATAATAACCTTACTTGTATGGAGGAACCTGATCCAAAGCATGGAGGATCAATGTTAGGTCTCTTCATGAGGAAACAACCACCAATGTTCAATGGGAGTACAAATCCCTTAGTAGCTCAGCAATGGATAAATTACCTTGAGAAAATATTTCAGGCTTTGGGGAGTAGTGAAAGGGAAAAATTTATCATGGAAGTTTACCGCCTCACTGGAGATGCTGATCAATGGTGGTCATTGATTCAAAACATGAAGAAAGATTATGAAGTATCAAATATGGAATGGATGGAGTTCAAAGATCTGTTTTCAGAAAAATACTTTCCTTGTGACCATCAAGCAGATATGGAAAGACAATTTCTAAGTCTAAGACAAAAGGAGGATGAGAATGTTGCAAAGTATGAGGCTAAATTTACAAGGTTAGAAAGGTATGCTGGAGATTATATACGTAACTCAAGAAGTAAGATTTATCATTTCTTTGATGGGTTAAAACCATTTCTCTGTCGAGCATTAGTCTCACAATCCTTCTCGTCATACGAAGACATTGTCTCATGTGATATCAAGACAGAAAAGGAATTCTCTAAGTCTTATGACTTTAAAGAAAAGAAAGAGAAGAACAGATATTCTGATCAATCTAGGAATGGAAATAAGGGGAAGAAGGGAAAGGTTGAATATCCATCCTGTGGTAAATGTGGGAAGAAATACCCCGGTACTTGCTTAAAAGTAATGGGAGTCTGTTACAAGTGTGGTGAAAAAGGCTACCAAGCTCGTGATTGCAAGGGGAAGAAGGAAGCTACCGATGCCCAATGCTACAATTGCATGGAGATGGGACATTATGAAAATGAATGTCCTATGTGTCAGGAGAACTTAACTCAGAAAAGGACAAGGGATCAAGGCCAAGCTTATGATATTACTGCTACTGAGGTAGAATCTCCAAAAGACGTGGTGGCAGGTAATTTAATGGTTTCCTCAAGTTTAGCAAATGCATTATTTGATTCTGGATCATTGAATTGTTTCATATCTTCCCAGTTTGATAAGAAAATTAGATATTTCCAATTTGATTTAACAAGGGAGTTGTTAGTTAAAACTCCTAAGGGAAGTATCATTGCAATGAAGTTTTATGAATCAGTCCCCATTAGAGCACATAAATGTTCTTTATCTGATGATCTCATCGTCATACCTATGATTGAGTTTGATATAATCCTCGGTATGGATTGGATTTCAGACCATGATGCAAAGATTTATTGTAAGAAGAAGTAGGTTATGATTTTTGATGATGATGATAAGAAACACCTTATCTTTAGAGCAGAATCGTCACCACCTAATTCTTATCTAGATCCACCCCCAGTAGCTCAACTAAATTCAATTGTTGGGGAAGAAGAGAATGAAATGATTGTGGGCGAGGAAAGGAATGTTCAAATAGAGGATGTACCTTTTGTGAAAGAATATGTAGATGTGTTTCCGGAAGATTTACCTGGACATCCTCTAGAACGATAAGTTGAGTTTTCCATTGATTTAATTCCTGGGTCAAGGCCTATATCAAAGACCCCTTATAGAATGGCCACTGTGGAATTAGTTTAACTAAAGAAACAACTAGAGGAATTGAGTAACAAGGGATTTATTCACCCTAGTGTTTCTCCGTGGGGAGCCCCTTCTCTTTTTGTTAAAAAGAAAGATGGATCTTTGAGGTTATGTATCAACTACAAGGAGATCAATGCTATAACAATAAAGAACAAGTATCCCCTACCTCGCATTGATGATTTATTTGACCAACTACATGGAGCTCAATACTTTTCAAAGATTGTCCTTCGATATGGATACCATCAGTTGTGTGTGAAGAAGGAAGACATTCTGAAGACAGCATTTCGAAAAAGGTACGAGCATTACGAGTTTACAGTAATGCCTTTTGGGCTGACTAATGCACCCTCTGTATTCATGGATCTAATGAATAGAGTTTTCACGGAATATCTCAATGATTTTGTGGTGGTATTTATTGATGATATCTTGGTATACTACAAAATCTACGAAGATCATGAAAATCACTTGCGCATTATCCTGAAGACTCCGAGAAGACATGAATTATATGGGAAGTTTAGCAAGTGTGAATTCTAGCTTCAGAAGATTTCTTTTCTTGGCCATATGTTCTCTAAAGATGGAATCTGTGTTGATCCTTCTAAGACCAATGGAATCCAAGAATGGCCAACACCTACGAGTATAACTGAGGTATGTAGTTTTATTGGTTTGGCAGGTTATTATCGACATTTTGTCCATAATTTTTCCCGATTGGCTAACCCATTAACAAAGCTCACACGTAAGGGGGTTAAATTTGTTTGGAAAAAAGAGTGTGAAATTTTTTTTGAAGAACTGAAGAGTAGATTAGTCAATGCTTCTATATTGACTCTACCATCAGGGAATGATGGGTTCGTTATTTACAGTGATGCATCAAAGAAAGGACTTGGTTGTATCCTTATGCAGAATGATATGGTTATTGCCTTTGCATCATGACAGTTGAAATTTCATGAGCAAAACTATCCTACTCATGATATCGAGTTAGGAGCTATGATCTTTGCTTTGAAGATATGAAGGAACTACCTCTATGGTGAAAAATGTGAGATTTATAATGATCAAAAGAGTTTGAAGTATATTTTCTCACAAAAATAACTCAACATGAGGCAAAGGAGATGACTTGAACTACTCAAGGATTATGATTGCATGATACACTACCACCCGGGGAAGGCAAATAAGGTGGTAGATGCTTTGAGAAGAAAAGATCATGGAGTTTTTAACATGATGAGAATTGAAAGGGATCCTATTTTCATGGATCTAGTGAATATGGATATGAGAATTACCATGGAAGGTGAAACATCAATAATTTTTCAAATGGTTTCCAAACCATATTTACTAGAATAGATAAAGAGTTCTCAGACTGGTGATGAAGAGTTTCAAAAGAAGATTAAAGCTGTGAATGATGGGAGATTGAATGACTTTGGGTATGAAGATGGAATTTTGAAATTTGGGAAGCGACTTTGTGTTCCCAAAATACCTGATCTAAAAATGGAATTGTTGGATGATGCTTTTAGTTCCAATTTCTCTATTCACCCTGGGAGCACCAAAATGTATAGAGACTTGAAGGAGCATTTTTGGTGGGACAACATGAAGAGGGAGATTGCTGATTTTGTGTCAAGATGTATGGTTTGTAAATAAGTGAAAGCTAGAAGGAAACATCCTGGAGGAGTCATGCAACCTCTTCCCATACCGGAGTGGAAATGGGACAATATTATGATGGACTTTGTCATGGGACTACCAAAGAATCCTAGAAGGAATGATGCAATATGGGTTATTGTTGATCGTCTTACCAAGTCAGCACATTTTCTTGCTATAAGGGAATATTTACCACTTGAACGTCTAGCAAGAATATATATAAATGAAGTTGTGAGACTTCATGGAGTACCCCTATAGATTGTTTTTGATCGTGATCCCCGTTTTACTTCAAGATTCAAGAAGAGTCTTAAAAAATCATTGGATACTGAACTTCATTTGAGCAATGCTTACCACCCTCAAATAGATGGACAATCGGAACGGACTATTAAAACCTTAGAAGACATGTTGAGATCTTACTCACTTGACTTTCAGGGTATGTGGGATCAATATTTACCTCTGGTAGAATTTACCTATAATAATAGATTCCATTCAATATTCGGATGGA
The DNA here is from genome assembly GCA_963277665.1 of Viscum album. Classification (NCBI taxonomy): domain Eukaryota; kingdom Viridiplantae; phylum Streptophyta; class Magnoliopsida; order Santalales; family Viscaceae; genus Viscum; species Viscum album. The sequence goes on from OY728120.1 coordinate 1,232,846,689, forward strand.
ACCATATGAAGCGTTATACGGAAAGAGATGTCACACACCAACCTGTTGGGATGACGTTGGTGAAAGAAAACTTGTAGGCCCTGAACTGGTGGAGGAAACGATGAAAAATGTGAAGGTAATCCAAAACAACATCAAAGCTGCTCAAAGTAGGCAGAAGAGCTATGCTGAAAACTGAAGAAAGGATTTGGAATTTCAGGAGGGAGATCATGTTTTATTGAAGGTATCTCCCTAGAAGGGAGTTATACATTTTGGAAAGAAAGGTAAATTGAGTCCCAGGTACATCGGTCCTTTCGAAATTTTAGAACGAATTGGGGCTGTAGCTTACTGTTTGGCAATGCTGCCAAATCTCTCCAAAGTTCACGATGTGTTCCATTTATCACTATTAAGAAAATACATGCCTGACCCAATGCATGTACTCACCTATGAGGAATTAGAACTGGAACCCGATATGTCTTTTTGCGAAGAGCACATTAGGATTATTGATAAAAGAGAACAAGTGCTGAGAAACCGAATGACTCTTCTTATAAAAGTTCTATGGAGAAACCATAAGATGGAAGAGGCAATGTGGGAACCCGAGGAACTTATGATGATGAACCACCTGAGTCTTTTCATGTGGTAGTATTCTAGAAATTTTGAGGATGAAATAATTTGAAGGAGGGGAGAATGTAACACCCCAAGCTTCCACGGTACGCTTCCCTTTGAATAATACAGCAGCGTGTGTTGTACGCAATTTCGAGTTCTAACACACACAACAACCAATCAAACTACCCGTTATGAATAGTAATACCCACTTTTTGAAAATTTATAAATTTCATCTCTCAAAATTGACTTCATTTTTGGATTCAGAATATCAAAATTAGCCTAGGGTAAAATTTTGGAACTTTTCGGATAACATTTATATTTTGATGAATAGTGAAAATTACTAAATTTTAATTAAAAACAATTTTTTTAATAGAAATAATTAATAGTGATAAATTATGAATTTGAGTGGTTTTAAAGTATATTTAGAATTTATTTTTACAATTTAATACAATGTTGGTCATTGGACATAATTTCACAATTAAACCGGACATGAAAAAATGTCAATCTTTTGATAGTTATTATCTCTTAAAAACACGCTTTTTGTTTTAACAACAAGAATTAATTTTAAATTAATTTCTGCCACTTCTGGGTTTTGAATTTGGAAAAATTGATTCCATATTTGGAATCAGGATATCCAAATTGTGTAAATAGGTAACTTTTATTTTTAGACATTTTGAATAATTACTTCGGTAAAAATTTTATTTACCATGGTTAAAGGGTAAATCCGGTTAATAAGGGTAAAAAAAATAATATAATAATAATAATAAATTACCCTAAAACATGTCCTAACCTTATTGGTTGATACATGTATGACCATGATCATCTTTGGGTCGATTTTGGGACCCCATGGAGCCACTTGTAAGTGATAATTGCACTTTATATTAATTAAGTTAAAATAAATACAAAAATGACATAAGCATATATCTTTTAGAAAAACAATTTTTACATAGGGTTATATATGTTGGATTTTTGACTATAAATATTCATTACAAATATAAAAATATTTCCTACATAATTGTATTTTATTTATAATTTTTAGACATTTAATAATTAATATTATTTTTGACAAAATAATGATGCAATATTTTTTTTATTAATGAAAAAATAAAATAATTGGTATTATAAATGTTAAAATTAATATAATTTGAAATTTTTGATGAAATACATGAATTTTATTGCTTAATATGACATTACAGGATTTTTTAAATGAATTTGGTTCGAATTAATAAAGTTTTTAAGACTAACAAAAAGAAATTATTGAATAGTGTGAAAATTCACATAAAAGAGTTTTTAAAACAAATATTATATTATTAATTGATATTAAATTCCTAAAAATCTAAGGTTCAGCAAAGAGACTTATATCATGATAGATGTATCATTAATATACCACTTGTGGGTCTCTTGGATGTATATATTAAGTTTATTAACTATATAATATAAAAATACAAAGTGACATGGTAAATGTTAAACTAATTAACTAAGAGTTAAAACAAAAAGTTAAGGTTAATATAATGACCCAAACCTGTCTAAATTCTATTGGTTGAGTGGTTTTCGACCTATACCCACCTTAACATTTAAATAATCCACTTTGGAGCCATTATAAACCGAATATGAATTCATTATAAAATAATATTTCTAGCTTTTCCAAAGGTGCCCCTCACCCCTCTTATAAAAGGGCACTCCCCCTTCTCAATAATTCACACATTCAAAGCCTTTTTGTGTGGCCAAACCCTAACCAAATACTCTCTAAACTTACCTCACTTAAACCTAGAGGCGTTAGTTTGATCATAAATCCAACCTAAGGAGCTCTTTTGATCAAATCAAAAGGAAGACCCTGAAGAAGAGGTAATGTTTTCACCACCCTTTTTCAAGTTCATTTCTTCTTCAACTTCTTCTTTATTTGTTATTACCATTCTAAAATAATAAATCTAGTATCTATTATATACTGTGATATTATTATAAATATGGTACAACCATATTCATTATTCTATCTATCATTTTAATGACATGTCACCATACGTGCGTACGTACGGCTTACCGTCTCCACGTCGTGGTGTAATTGTTATTCAATATATTATTTTTTTGGATGGGTATAATAGTGATGTGTAATTCATGTAAATAATAAATATAACAAGATCATGATTCTGTATATCTGATATGACATCCAATTATATATTATTTTAATATCAAAAGAATGATATTGTCGCTCGTGCGTACGTACGGACTACCGTCACCACGAACGCGATGAGATTCATTCCCCATCGTATCCATTCAAGACTAATTCAAATTTAATGATTAAAAATAATGTTTAAGGACTTGATATCATTTTGGATATGAATAATATACAACCTATCCATGAAAAACATGTCTTACGTAATAAAAAATATAAAAGAAAACGAGTAACATAACATCCGAAACAACGATAATACTAAGATATTATTAACAAATAAATGTTAAAAGATCATATATGATATCATATTAATGTATATGACTCTTTAATAATTTAATAACAATTATTTCACCATTATACCGGAGGTTAAACTACCCTAAACCAAGGAAAAGTACAAGGTAAGGATTTATTTCACAATCTCTTCATTATCCGAGGTTGTTTATACGTAATTATCTACTGGAACCTCTTTATCATCCCCATCCATTTTTCTTAAAAATGTACTTCAAATCATTCTTAATATTTTAAATACTATGGGATAAAGTCATTTATACCCTTGTTGACTTTTATTAGAAGTTTATAAAGGAATATTTCTATCGTTTTCCAAACAAGGTCCTTTTAACCTTTTTGACAGAATTAAGGTAAGAATGTCTTTTTAACTTATACGACGGGTGCAACTATTTTCCACTATTATAAAATCGTCGAAGCTTCCATTACAAGCTTATAAGAATATTTTCAAGTAAATGTTTTATTTTATAATTATGTGACTTTTAAATGATTTCAAAAAAAGATATTTCTCTCAAATAGTTTTGATTTCATCTATGTCAACATCCTTTGATGGATTTTAAGCTTATTTGATGTTTATTTATTATGATACAAAACTTCCATATTGCATTGAAGGTTTTGTGATATGTTTAACTGTAGATGTTTTATTTTTATACCATTCATGGTTTATGGAAAAAGTATTGACATTTCGTATGCTAGTTTTAATACGAATGTTTATGTTATGTTTAAACCTGTTCATATGAGTAATGCATTGGACTTAATAAGTGACGTGTGGAGCCCGCTATAGCTCCTCGATGCATCGGTAGGTCTCATGAGACAAACTAGTGTCTTGGAACAAGGCCTTGACAAAATCTTATTTGTAGTCTTCGCACGAGGCCTTGGCTATGTGGTTATGATAGTCTGGCATTATGCATTCCATCATTATGAAAGTGGTTATTGATATTGCATGTGATTAATCGACTAGTAGAATATCCATGTGAATAATTAAATGACATTATTTCATTTTATCTTTGCCATATTATGCTAAAGTTAAAGTTTAAAAGGCTTTTGTTTTAGTTATACATTGCCTTAAATGTTTATTCTTATTTATAAAAGTTTCCGCTATATTCTTATCCTTAGTGGGCATTTGAGCTCACCCCTTTCTATGTTTTATTTTTCCCAGGATGTGAAAAGTATTTTATGAATGACCTGTAGGGATAGTATAAGGGGTTATGAGTGTGGAGACAAGATGTTGTTGTAGTTTTCAATTTATGATGTAATGTAAACTTTATGAATGTATCTAGTGTTTCCAAGACTACTAAACTAATCGGTCTTTCGAGACTTGATCTTTCTTGTGATCATGCCAATGATATGTAATAATGCACCGACTCTGGGAAACTGGGGTCGGGGCATTACAGACCTGATCTTGGTCAACACGGTCAGAATCGCTAGGTCTGAACCAGCCCATTGGACGGGTCATCCTGCTAAGATTTGACCCAGTCTGCTGGGCACGACCCAGTGGACCGCGGGGGCGGTTCGGCCTGATAGTCACCACGCAGGCGGCTCGGTAACTCGGCCCATAAGACAGGGATGGTTCGTCCAGCGACACCGCGGGGGACACCGCGAGTTGGCTCGGGAGACCGGGGGCTGGGAGGCTAGCAGGCAGGCCGCACGGGGCACGGGCAGGCCAACTGGTCACCGGCAGGCCGCAGGGGCACCGAGGAGGGCACTGGTGCACCGGGCAGGGCGCGTGGGTGCCGGGCATGGTTTCGGGACGCTGGGCAGTGCGCCAGAGCCCGTGAAAGCCACGGTATGGGTGCTGGGCAGCGCCCGGGTGTGCCGAGCAGTGGTGCGGGGCGCCGGGCAGCGGCGCAGGGCCATCAGGTAGTGGCGCGGGGTGCCGGGCAGCGTGCGGGAGCGCCGGGCAGCGGCGCGGGGGCGCCGGGCAGCAGCGTGGGGGCGCCGGGTAGCGGCGCTGGGTACGGCGGTGCGCAGAGGCCGCCGGTAGTGCGACCTTTGATCTCCGTCTTCGTCGTCGTCACCGCGTGTACCGCCTCCGTCATCATCAATCAAGAAAAAGTAAAGGGGAGAGGGTTGGGCCATGTTCGTGTGGGCCGAACCCTCCTGTTATGGAGATAGCATTTGGCAATGAAGTGCTCAACAAATGAATTAGAACGGAGGTTTAAACCCATACATAAATTAACTCAAAAATCCCCCTACCTTGCTCGCTTGACGTCGTTGGTGCAAGAAGGAAGGAGGTGAAGTTGTCGACGTTCATCTTGTCCACCACACACCTCCAATTTCAGGCTCGTGCATCGGTTCTTCGTAGTCAAAGATGTAGACATCCCACGTTGGAGGAAGTCCCAAGGAAGAAGGTCGAAGGAGGTCGACGTTCTTCACCGGTGGAGCCTTCTTCATTGGAGAGCGTAATCCTCCAAGTGTTGGGCGTCGCGACACTTTACCAGCGCTTTGTCGCTTCGTGAAGCCGTCCCAAATCCTCCTTCCAAGCTCCATATATATAGGAGAGGGGGGAGGTAGGTAACGATCGTTGGAATTTATGGCGGTTCATTTATTAGGAACCTTCCTAAATTCCAACGACACTATTACTTAATTTAAAAAGGGGCAAGCCAATTAATTTACGCTGGCAAAATGATGCGGTGCATTGGAAAAATTAATTGTATGTGCGTTGGTACAATTATGGTGGAGGAGGTCAAGAGGCTTTCCCTCATTTATGAGGGAGTTGAGAGGTTTCTCTGAATTAATGGGTGGTTTCAAGGGGGTTTTAACCCGAGTGGTCCCCACCACCATAATCTCTCATGGGAGGTTATGGTTCGGGTGGTCCCCACCACCATAACCTCTCATGGGATGTAAAGGTGTGGTGGTCCCCACTTCCAACATCCACAAGTAGTAGTTATAAAAGATAAAATAAAATAAAACATGTGTATTTTATTTTATTATTTCCATAAAAAACCCAAAAACTAACTTTAACCCTTGACCAACTGCCGTCGAGGTGAAAGTATTCTTAAGAGAAAACTGGCGCTGCTAGTTCAATGGTGTCCTTAGATTTCAATTCCGAGCACCGGTTCAAAAGTAACAAAATGCCGCTCGCGAGTTTACTGAACGTACCCGAAAAAAAGTTCGGAAAATTATTATTAGTCACCCTCGACTCACTGCGGTCAAGGTTAGGCTCTACCTTGGTGAAACACGCCCCAACGAACCCAACGATACTCTCTGATTTTTAATCCAAGTTACCATTTAGAAGTTATGAATTTTACAATAAAATAATTGTCACTTAATTATTTTATTTACAGCCAAAAACTAACTTTTTCTGGTAGCCCGCGCCGGCCAATGTTAGTATCTTCTTAAATAAAGAATTCCCTCACAAGTTCAGTGGTGATCTTGGATTTTTAATCCGAGCTACTATTTGTGAGTTATAAGCATTTTAAAAATAAAATAATTTATTTAATTATTTTATTTACGGTTATGACATTTTTGGGATTTCACACAGGAGGCCCGCGCCGACTAAACTTAAGTTGCGCCTAGGGTAAACTCACCATCCTGAGCGCAACGATGCCCTTGGATTTCTGATCTGAGTTACCGTTTAAGAGTTATTCCACTTTTTCAGAAAAAATTATTAAGCGCGTTAACTTGATCTTAACAAAATCTTCAAAAATTGATTCTGGGCACACCGGGCCTCAGAATCATGCACTGCCTGAAACTGCGGACTCGTAAAATTTCTGTGTATTTAAGAAAAAAAATTCCACAGAATTTATGGGTCTTTAAAGATGGAGTTTCACATAAAGGGATAAGGTAATATGCAAGAAAAAATTATTAGAGCTAGTGGTTTCTATATCTATAATACCTGAGTATGTTGTGGATTTTGAAGCAGCTTAAGGAGTGGTTTTTCAAATAACTATTCTGATATTGTGTTTTATTAAAATATTTTTTTGTCATTATTATGAATAATCTTTGACTATGGACTTAGTCAAGATTTCAAAACTCTAATAAGGGAACAAAAAGTGAATACTTGGTTATATCACTACTTGAGGAATTTATCTTAAGGTAGTAATGTTGTGGTAAGTAGATTCACTACATAGACATGTGGATTTACGAACCCTAGTCACAGAAACATGGTAGTCCTAGTATCTATATACATACTTAGTAGAAGCATGTTTAACATATTATAACTAACCATTAATTAGTAGTTATCTCTAGTGTAAGTGTGAGTATGTTGGAGTTGGTTCCCTAGAACCAACTACATTTTACTTTAAATTATATATATGTTAAAATAAGTGAATATTAATATAAATACCTTATCACATATTGATTATTACACAGTAAGCACTCATATATGGATATCAAAATTTCATAATTAAATTCTTTCTCTTGGGTGCATTGATTCGTTTCTAAAGAAAAATCTCAGGGTTTAGGAAATCTCACCTAATGAAAATAAGAAAGAATCCTAGAGGAACGCACACTAAGGGTTTGAATTGATCTCAAATAAATTCTATTTGAATTTAATTATTAGAATAAATATTATTCTAAATATCGAGAAATAATTTTATTCAGGATTTATCGATCGCAAATATCACTCGTAAGGTAATAAATAATTATTTATTCATCAGGATATGAAGAAAATATATATTTTTATTTATTGAATATTTAATAAATATTCATTATTTAGACTATGAATATAATATTTATTTAATTTATGAATAAATATTTAATTAAATATTTATTATGGTTTTCCACAAATAATGGGGAGGATGAGTGGAACAAGATTGTGCTCGATGAAAAATATTAATTTGAAAGCTGGTAAAATTATATTTATCATCGCGTCAGATTGTGTACACTATTAAAATAATAATAATAATATTACATGGAACAAGTCCAGATAAGGTTTATTATATAATTTAAGGGTCATTTTGTAATTAAATAATATTTTAAACCCCAAACCTATCTCTATAAATAGATGTATATGTCTATTGTGTAGAGGTTGATTAAGATAAATCAAATTTGAGATTCATTGTGTACAATAAAATCTAGATCATTTTCTCAAGTTCATAAAACACTCTTTATATTCTATTCTATCCTCCATCCTCTCATGAATGAGAGTGCAAATATGATTGTTCAAGACCAAAGGAATCATTATTGTAATGCCCTGACCCCAGAATCCCAGAGTCGGTGCATTATTACATATCATTGACATGATCACAAAAGATCAAGTCTTGAAAGACTGATTAGTTTAGTAGCCCTGGAAGTACTAGACACATTCATAAGGTTTACATTAAATCATAAAATGGAAAACTACAACAACATTTTTTCTATAGACAACACTAAGATCCCATAGACTATCCCTACAGGTCCGTCATAATATACTTCTTTGGATCCTGGGAAAAATAAAACATAGAAAGGGGTGATCTCAGATGCCCAGTAAGGACAAAAATAAAGCGAAAACTTTCATAATAAGCATAAACATTTAAGGAAATGTATAAGACTTAAACAAAATCTTTTTAAACTTTAACTTCAACATAATATGGAAAAGATAAAATCAAATAATGTCATTTACTTATTCACATGGATATTTTACTAGTCGAATAACCACATGCCATATCAGTATCCACTTTCATAATGATGGAATGCATAATGCGAGACTTCATAACCACATAGTCAAGGCCTTGTACAAAGACTACAAATAAGATTTTGTCAAGGCCTTGTGCCAGGACACTAGTTTGTCTCATGAGACCTACCGATGCATTGAGGAGTTATAGCGGGCTCCACCCATCAATTACTAAGTCCAATGCATTCCTCGTATGAAAAGGTTTAAACATAACATAAAAATTCATATTAAAACTAGCATACAAAATGTTAAAACATTATCCATAAACCATGGATGGTATAAAAATAACACATCCACAATCAAACATATCACAAAACCTTTAATACAATATGGAAGATTTGTATCATAATAAATCAACTTCAAACAAGTTTAAAATCCATCAAAGGATGTTGACATAGATGAAAATGATTTATAAAACTCTTTGAGAGAAATATACCTTTTTCATGAAAACATTTAAAAGTCACTCAATTTAGAAAGGAAGATATTTAAATACATTTTTGAATCAAAGTTTCCCACACCACTTTGAAACTTTTGAAAGGAATTAACATTTTAAAAACATTCATGTACATATAGATAAATCCTTAAAAACCATTTTGAAAACATGGACATTAATGATAATGATTTAGAAGAATAAATATTTAAAAAATTTAAAATGATGTTCTAGTAAAAAGGTCCCTTAAAAGAATCCCTTTCAAAACTCTTTCATGAAACAAGGACATGGATAATAAATATGTCCCAGTAGATACTTACGTAAAAACAACCTCAGATAATAAAGAGATTGTGAAATTAACCCTTAACTCGTTGTAATTAATCAAGCCATATGAAAAATAGTGAATAACCACAAAATGAATCACATAATATCATGAATATAAAGAGAATTATGGTAATATATATCAAAAGACAGTACACAATACACCACATGCAATAAATAAGTGGGGAACAATGGAAATATCACTGAATTAAAAGTGAGATAAGAAACCACTTACCTTGTACTTTTCCTTGGTTGAGGGTATGTTAATCTACTATATAATGGTGAAATAATTGTTATTAAATTACAAAATAATCATATACATTAATATGATATCATATATGTTCTTCTAATATTGATATTTTAGTATTATCATCGTTTCAGGTGTTAAATGATTCGTTCTCCTTTATATGCTTGGTTACGTAAGCCATGTTTGTTATAGATGGGATGTATATTATTAATATTAAGAATTATATTAAGTCTTCAAACATTATTTTTAATCATCAAATGAAAATTATTCTTGAATGGATACGATGGGGAATGAATCTCATCGTGTTCGTGGAGACGGTAATCCGTACGTACGCCCGAGCGACAAAATCATTCTCTTGATATTAAAATCATATATAATTGGATGTTATATCATATATATACATAATCATTATCATGTTATATTTATTATTTACATCAATTATACATCATTATTATAACCATCCAAATAATAATGTATTGAATAATAACTACACCACAACGTGGAGACGGTAAGCCGTACGTACGCACGTATGGTGACATGTCATTAAAAGGATGGATAGAATAATTAATATGGTGTTACCATATTTATAATAACATCACCGTATATAGAATATACTGGAGTTATTATTTTAGAATGGAAACAAAAAATAAAGAGGAAGTGGAAGAAGAAAGGAACTTGAAAGTGGTGATGAAATATTTACCTCTTCTTCGGGTTCTTCCTTTTGATTTGATCAAAAGGGATCCTTAGGTTGGATTTATAACTAAATTAAGGCCTCTAGGATGAATGGAGGAGAGTTTGAAGGATATTTGGGTAGGTGTTGGCCGAGACTAATGGCTTTGAAGGTGTGAATTAGAGAGAAGGGAGAGTTCCCTTTTATAAGAGGGGTGATGGGAACCTTAGGAAAAGCTAGAAATATTATTTTATAATAAAATCAGTTTTGGTTTCTAATGGATAAAAAATTAATTCTTTAAAGGATAAGGTGTATATGGGTATAAAACCACTCAACCAATAGGTTTTAGACAGTTTTGGGTCACTATATTAACTTAATATTTCAGATTTAACTCTTAGTTAAATAGTTTGACATTTACCATTTCTCTTTGTATTTTTATATTATATGGTTGATAAACTTATTATAAACTTCCAAGAGAACCCCAAGTGGTTAATTAATGATATAAATATCATTATATAAGTCTTTTTTTCTGAAACTTATATTTTTAGTAAGAGAATATCAATTAATAATATAATATTTTTTTTAAAAACTCTTTTATGTCAATTCTGGAACTATTTGGTATTTTCTTTTTTATAAATTCATAACAACATTATTACTCTGAAAAAAATTCATCAAACTAACCCTAAAATTTCATATTAACTTATAAAATTAGTTTAATTCATAAAAAGTCTCAAATTAAATTTATTTGGATATTTATAATATCAATTATTTTAATATTTCATTAATTAGGTAATTACTGCATCATCATTGTGCCATAAATAAATTTAATTATTTAATGTCTAAAAATTATAAATAAAATAAAATTATGTAGTAAATCATTTTATCTTTCTAATTAATATTTATAGTATAATTTATATTATGTGTAACCCTATATTAAAAATGGTTTAGTTATTAAACTTTGAATTTAACACTTTTAACTCTTCTTTGAATTAAATAATAATAAATGTCCTAATCTAATTCAAGTGGACCTAAAGGATCATATTTTATTCCTAAGGTTGTTTTTGGTTGAATTACACTTATCCAATAGAATTAGGATATGTGTTATGGTAATAATAATATCATTTTTACCCTTAATTGCCCTATTTACTTCTAACCGTGATAAATAAAAGTAAAAAGTTACTATTCACCAAAAATTATTTTAATCTTATTGAACCATATTTTACTAACTAATATCAACTGTGCCTCTCGGATTTTTGAAATTAAACTCACATAAGTAGTAAAATTTAGTTTTATGTTAATTTGCAAATGCTCTTAGGAGGTGGGTAAAAGACGCTAAAAAGTTCAATAAAATTTTATAAATCTAATTTTATTATAAAATGACTCCAATGAATTATATTGAAATTATATAGGTATTATATATCTATTTTGACTTAAAATAAATTTAAATAAAATAAATAATTATTTAAATAAAAAGTCGGTTTTAAACGATAATGCCATGTTTTTCACTATTCATCAAAAATTGAATGTTTTCAGAAAAATACCAAAAATTTACCCTAAGATAATTTTGATATTACGAATTCAAAAATGAATTATATTTTACCAAATTCCAAACATATTAGTTTCATTAATTAATTTAAAATCAATTCTCATTGTCAAAACCAAAAAGCGTGTTTTTAAAAAGTAAAAACTATCAAAAGATTGACATGTGTTTATGTCAAATTTTAATGTGAAATTACTTATAATCACCTAAATTGTATTAAATGATAAAAATATAATCTAATTATTCTTCCAAACCACTCAAATAAATAATTTAACACTATTAATTATTTTTATTAAAAAAATTGTTTTCAACTAAAATTTAGTATTTTTCAATATTCATCAAAATATAAAAGTTATTAGAAAAGTACCAAAAATTTATCGAAAATAAATTTTTATGTCCCTATTATAAAGAAGAATGTAATTTTATTAAATTGAATATATAGAAGTGTCAAATATTGGTTTTAAAAAGGGTTTTCCATTAAAAAGTGGTAAAATTGTATTTTTTTGAAAAATACTTCTTTTATCTGAAAAAAATGAATTTGTTCTTATATTATGTGTAAGAAGCACATAATATGGATTCAAAAATTATATGGAGTATAAAAAATTCAAAATTCAGTTAATAATATTCATAACTACTTTTGAATGGCTAGTTTGGTAAGTCGTGGTGCGCTCGAACTCGGTGTTGCATGTAGCACACACTATTGAATTAAAGAAAATAACTTAGTATGAAATATTGGGGTGTTACATTATTCTCCCCTATTGGAAATTGCGTCCTCGCAATTTTAAAATTAGGCCTGAGAACTTTATTGAAAGTCCCACATCAGAAAAAGAGTCAATATAACTATCTCTTTAAAAGAAAGAAAGAGAAGTAAAAAAGGTCACTCAAGATAACCCACACTGGAATTACATGTAGAAAAACATGGATATGGAAGTTAAAATAAGTGTCAATTTCTAGTGGAGAGTGATAGTAAACATGATTAGGTGAAAGTTAACAACAAGAAAACCACAAACTTGTGATGAGATAAACGTTCATTAGTTTCCTAGTAGCAAAAGTAAACATATAATGTTTTTGGTTTTAAGTTCCATTTCATAAAGTTAAGGAACTTATTTATGAGATTGACTAAGAACATAAAGAGATATGCTTACTTTTTAAGTAGAGTTTCATCCTTTAATAAATTTCTACCACTAACTCATCTTTTTTTTTTCAAACGATGAGTATTCAAGATGACTTGGTCACACCTGAAGTGCTAGAATCAACTTCTAGAGAATCACACAATCCACAAAGGATAAACTATATATATTTACCTTTTTTTAGAGATTAACCAAAACCAAAATGGTTAGTACAAGATCAGATGATCCCCAAAAAGGATAATCCTTTAGAGAAAGAATTACTTATCTTAATTTCTAAAATTAAACCAACAATACCCGAAGTTCAATAAATACCATTAAATAAACAATTGTCCTTAAAATCAATCAATATAATCCAAACTAATATTGAAACCCAAAATATATAAGACTTTGATTACGCAGTATTCCACGTTAAATTGTATTTACAAATAACATCGACTACTCTTAAAGTCACATACTTAAAAGTAATTAACCTAATCACATATTCTCTATGATAGGTTAATCATTTCCATAAATAACTCAAATCGCTATAAATCCACAATAAAAACATAGATAAAAATCTACCATTACTCAAATGAAATCCAATTGTATTCTATTTTCCTTAGGCATATAATATTCCCAAAAAATTGAATGTCTTCCAAAATAACACTTATTACTTAATCCCAGAATCATTTTCCTATACTAAGGATATCCATTTGATAAGAAATAAGATCCCAAATCAACTTATTATTGATCAATAAAATCATTTAACTAAAAATAATTAGTCACACTAACCAGGGACTTCACATAGTCTAGTGGTAGGTGATAAATACCAATCGCACTATGGTTGTGGGTTCGATTCTTGAATCTTTGTATGACGTGACGAGTTTTCACACGTTCTCTATGTTTTCCTTTTTCAAAAAAAAAACTACATTTTATAACGTTCCAAAAATGAGATAAATTCATCAAAATAACTATAACACAATTTCACCACAAATGTTACCTCATATATCGCATTTTCATCCCAAAATTTAATAACATGTAATTGCCTCAAATTCAAGGATCATATAAACCTAAATGGTTATTTATAACTATATCAATAATAGAAAACACGATTCTTCCTAAAATTGTATTTTCACGTAATAAACTGCAGGGTTACACATAAGAGAAAAGTCTTACAAAGTAATCCCATCAACAAAGGGCACTAATAATTTTAAACATTTGACCATCCATTTATTTCCACATAGGTTCTTACTTGACCAAGGGGTTATCTTATAGAATAGGGCATTCACTTGGGTAATTCCCAGGTACCATACATTTACGGCAAATGACTGTAAATGTATTCTTTGATATCATTTTTATTTTCTTCGAAAGTACTCTTCATTTTTCCTCAGAAATTCTTTACTTTATATCCTTCTTTCCCACACATAAATCATTTCTTTGTTCCATTAAGACACTTCCCTAGGTGTCTCCTTCCACCTTTCCTCCATGATGGAAATTGATCTTTCTTTTCTCCATGGTCTCCACTACTGGATCTCTTATCATTCACCACCTTTCTCTTATTTGTTGATTTCGGGAGTTGGTTAATATATATGTTGTTGATCATATTTTTGGAAAACTGATTCATCATGAACATGATATCTTATACACCTATCAACATTCCATTCCGTTGCTCATTTCTTCCACTGTTCCCACATTGTACATCATGTTCAATGTTACTATGACTTCCTTAGAATCCATCCATAGACTAACACAAGAAAGCATAGTGTGATTCATAAAGTCATTTAGAGAATATCATAACACCTTATTTTCAATCTAAAACACCTTATGATTAATGTCGATTATTTATTATCATCTAATATTAAAATCCTTCAAATCGGTTTATAAAGAAAATGTGAATTATCCTAAGCATATCCCCCAGGAGTTTCGTAACCAAGAGTGCAGCAAGGCCCGTTGTCGTGTACCAAGATACTCCGGGTCAAGCCCGAAACTCCTTGTCGGAGTTTTCACTCCTAGGTACATCTGTGCCAGATCCGCCTCTACCTGATTGTATCCAGAAAGGGATGAATTGTTTACAAATCCACATAATCTCTACAATACCAAAATTCTAGGAAGTTCTTCTATACTGATCCTCAAAGTCTATCTTAGGGTAATGTTCTCTAATCAGAGCTTATCTAAATCTAGATTCCAAGGTTTTTACTAAACTTCCTCTGATACCAACTGTAACACCCTGACCCTAGAAGCTCAGAGTCGGTGCATTATTACGTATTGTTTTCATGATCACAAAAGATCATGTCTCTAAAGGCCGATTATTTTAGTAGCCTTGGAATTACTAGATACATTCATAAGGTTTACATTACATCATAAAATAGAAAACGACAATAACATTGTTTCCATAGACAACAATGAGATCCCATAGACTATCCCTATGGGTTAGTCATAATATACTTATTCGCATCCTGGAAAAAATAAAACATATAAAGGGGTGAGATCAGATGCTCACTAAGGATAAAAATAAAGCGAAAACTTTCATAATAAGCATAAACATTTAAGGAAATGTATAAGACTAAAACAAAAGCCTTTTAAACTTGAAATTCATCATAATATGGAAAATATAAAATCAAATAATTCAATTTTCTTATTCACATGGATATTATACTAGTCGAATAATCACATGAAATATCAATAGCCACTTTAATAATGATGGAATGCATAATGCTAGACTTCATAACCACACAGTCAAGGACTTCTTCCAAGACTAAAAATAAGATTTTGTCAAGGGCATGTGCCAAGACACTAGTTTGTATCATGATACCTACCAATGCATCAAGGAGATATAGCAGGCTCCACCTGTCACTTACTAAGTGCAATGCATTCCTTATATGAAAAGGTTTAAACATAACATAAACATTCGTATTAAAAATAGCATATGAAATGTCAATACTTTATCCATAAACCATGAATGGTATAAAAATAACAAATCCACGGTCAAATATATCCCAAAACCTTCAATACAATATGGAAGATTTGTATAATAAAAAATCAACTTCAAACAATTATAAAATCCATCAAAGGATGTTGACATAAATGAAAATGATTTGTAAAACTCTTTGAGAGAAATATCCCTTTTTCATGAAAATATTTAAAAGTCACATAATTTAGAAAGGAAGAAATTTAAAGACATTTTTGAATCAAAGTTTACTATACCACTTTGAAACTTTTTAAAGGAATTAACATTTTAAAAACATTCATGTTCATATAGATAAATCCTTAAAAACCATTTTGAAAACATGGACATTAACGAGAATGATTTAGAAGAATAAATATTTAAAACATTTAAAATGATGGTTTAGTAAAAAATTCCCTTAAAATAATCCCTTTAAAAACTCTTTCATGAAATATGGACATGGATAAAAAATATTTCCCAGTATATACTTAAGTAAAAAGAACCTCAGATAATAAAGAGATTGTGAAATTAACCCTTACCCCATTGTAATCAATCGAATCATATGAAAAATAGTGAATAACCACCAAATGAATCATAGAATATCATGATTATAAAGAGAATCATGAAAATATATATCAAATGGAAGTACATAATACACCACATGCAATAAATAAGTGGTGAACAATATAAATCTCACAGAATTAAAAGTGAGATAAGAAACCCCTTACCTTGTACTTTTCCTTGGTCGAGGGTACGTTAATATCCTGTATAATTGTGAAATCATTGTTATTAAATTAAAAAACAACCATATACATTAATTGGATGTTATATCATATATATACAGAATCATTATCATTATATATTTATTATTTACATCAATTATACATAATTATTATAACTATCCAAATAATAATGTATTGAATAATAACTACACCACGACGTGGAGACGGTAAGCCGTACGTACATAAGTATGGTGACATGTCATTCAAAGGATGAATAAAATAATGAATATGGTTGTACCATATTTATAATAACATCACAATATATAGAAGATACTGGAGTTATTATTTTAGAATGGAAACAACAAAGAAATAGGAAGTGGAAGAAGAAAGGAACTTGAAAGAGGTGATGAAATATTTACCTCTTCTTCGGGTTCTTCCTTTTGATTTGATCAAAAGGGCTCCTTAGGTTAGATTTATGACTAAAGTAAGGCCTCTAGGATAAAGTTACAAGATTTGGGAGGATATTTTTGCAAGGTTTGGACGAACCTAATGTATTTGAAGGTGTGAATTATATAGAAGGGGGAGTTCCCTTTTATAAGAGGGGTGAGGGGCACCTTAGGAAAAGCTAGAAATATAATTTTATAATAAAATAATTTTCGGTTTCTAATGGATCAAAAATGAATTATTTAAATTATAAGGTGGGTATGGGTCTAAAATCACTCAACCAATAGGTTATATATATTTTTGAGTCACTATATTAACTTTATCGTTTAGATTTAACTCTTAGTTAAATAGTTTGACATTTACCATGTCTCTTTGTATTTTTATATTATATGGTTCATAAAATTACCATAAACTTCCAAGAGAACCCCAAGTAGTTCATTAATGATACAAATATCATTATATAAGTATTTTTTCCAAACCTTATATTTTTAGAAGTAGAATATCTATTAATAATATAATATTTTTTTAAAAACTCTTTTATGTCAATTTTGACACTATTTTTTATTTTGTTTTTTTTAAATTCATAACAACATTATTACTTCTAAAAAAATTCATCTAACCAACCCTAACATGTCCAATTAACCTTTAAAATTAGTTTAATTCATAAAAAGTCTCAAATTACATTTTTTTGGATATTTATAATATCAATTATTTTAATATTTCATTAATTAGGTAATTACTACATCATCATTGTGTCATAAATAAATTTAATTATTTAATTTATAAAAATTATAAATAAAATAATATTATGTAGGAATTGTTTTTATCTTTATAATGAATATTTATAGTTTAATTTATTTTATGTGTAACCCTATATTAAAAATAGTTTAGTTATTAAGATTTGAATTTAACACTTTTAACTCTTCGTTGAATTAAATAATAATAAATGTCCTAATCTAATAAAAGTGGACCTAAAAGATCATATTTTATTCCTAAGGTTGTTTTTGGTCTAATTACACTTATAAAATATAATTAGGACATGTTTTAGGGTAATAATAATATCATTTTTACCCTTAATTACCCTATTATTTTAAACCGTGGTAAATAAAAGTAAAAAGTTACTATTCACCAAAAATTATTTTCATCTTATTGAACCAAATTTTACTTAATTATATTAACCATTTCTCTCAGATTTTTTAAGTTCAACTCAAAGAAGCGGTAAAATTAAGTTTTATGTAAATTTGCAAATCCTCCTAGGAGGTGGGTAAAAGACAGTAAAAAGTTCAATAAAATTTTATACATCTAATTTAATTATAAATAACTTCAATGAATTATATTGAACTTATATAGGTATTATATATCTATTTTGACTTGAAATAAATTTCAATAAAATAAATAATTGTTTAAATAAAAGGTCGGTTTTAAACTATAACGCAGTGTTTTTCACTATTCATAAAAAATTGAATGTTTTCAAAAAAATACCAAAAATTTACCCTAAGATAATTTTGATATTATGAATTAAAAAATTAATTCTATTTTACCAAATTCATAAGATAATTTTGATATTATGAATTAAAAAATTAATTCTATTTTACCAAATTCAAAACATAGGATTTTCATTAATTAATTTAAAATTAATTCTCGTTGTCAAAACCGAAAATCTGGTTTTTAAAAAGTAAAAACTATCAAAAGATTGACATGTGTTTATGTAAAATTTTAATGTGAAATTACTTATAATCACCTACATTGTATTAAATGATAGAAATATAATCTAATTATACTTCCAAACCATTTAAAAACATAATTTTACACTATAAATTATTTTGATTAAAAAAATTGTTTTCAACTAAAATTTAGTATTTTTCAGTATTCATCAAAATATAAAAGTTATTAGAAAAGTACCAAAAATTTATCCGAAATAAAATTTTATGTACCGATTTTAAAGAATAATTTAATTTCATTAAATTGAATATATAAAACTGTCAAATATTGGTTTTAAAAATGGTTTTCCATTAAAAGGTGGTAAAATATTATTTTTTTGAAAAATACCTCTTTTATCCGAAAAAAATGAATTTGTTCTTATATTATGTCTAAGAAACACATAATATGGATTCTAAAATTATATGGAGTATATAAAATTTAAAATTCAGTTAATACTATTCATAACTGCTTTTGAACGGCTAGTTTGGTAAGTCGTGGTGCGCTCGAACTCAGTGTTGCGTGTAACACAAGCTATTGAATAAAATAAAATAACTTACTATGAAATATTGGTGTGTTACAATTTTAATGATTAAGATGAACACCACAATATTATTGATCTACTACACTATCACCCAACAATCCATCTGCGTTGTTTAGAGATCAAAGCGGCACATGTTGATCAATGCTAGAGGGATTCTACACTTGGATTCTATAAGCGTAATGACAGTAGAATGAAATGGGTTTCAAACAATCAATGCCTCCATAGAAGAAATATCTCAAGACTGAGGTATCATTTCTTCTGATATATTTAAATTAATTATAAATTTAATGTGAAAGGATCTCCTCTTGGTTTTGGTGACCTTTCTTGTCAATATTCGATTTTAAAAATTTTCATTTGTCACGATGTTCTTATCTTGTAATATATTTGAATGATCAATCGAATTTAACATTTTATGAGTTGGGATCGGCTCTGATAAGCGCTTACACTAAACCTAGAACCATCATAATTTTCATGTGTACATGCATCTCATGCATATACATTTTTATTGTACATCCAACAATCTCCCACTCTCACTAAAATCCCATAATGTAAAACTTAAAAACTCTTTGTGAATCCATCCAAACTATTTTGGGTATGTTTTTTCATCAAACTATATTCATTTTGAAAAAACAATTTACCCAAAAATTTATCCTTATCTATGGGATTAACCATGTGACCCCATGGGCATTAACAATATTAAAAACAACTATGAAATCCCAATTTCATAGATATAAGCAAAGAGAGACCTGTAGTAAAGCATCAATGCAACTCAGGCTACCAAAGTTTCTGGTGTGATATCCATAAAACATAATCATATCTCTATAGGAACATGTCCACCGAAATATATATAATATAATTATATGTGTACCTATATAATCCTTTTGTTTATAACATTGAGTGAACACTAGACACAGAACATGATAATCTAGTATAGTCATCTAAATTTTCTTGATTCTCTAAAAAATAGACCAAGTTGATAAATACATCACATTTAATTCATCTATCTGATAAGTATATCACATGTCACTTATACAAGAATTTAAACACATCATATGTAAAACAACCAATCATGGCCATGAATTTCCTTAGTCTAATTCAATCAAGGTCCAAATGTATTTTCTTATCATACAAGTGGAAAAATCTCATCTTGGATGTACTCCAACTAATTAAATGACCAACAACATACCCAACCACCACTATATTAGTTAATTTCATATGTTGAATTTCATAGGTAGGGTATAAAAGTATAAAGTTTCTCATGCTAGATATATTTCCAAACTCATGTAATAAGGATTGATAATAAGTATACTCCCCAAAGTATATCTATGACCATATGACATTCCATAAGATATGATTTCATGGATTAGTTCAAGTAATAAGTCTATACTTGTTACCTCAAGAATATATTCTTTATATCTCATATACAACCCTTTTGTAATGGATACATGAATCTATTCAATATCACCTTTATATATCATTACAACCCATTATACTCCATGATGATAATCATTTAGGGAAAACTCAAAGTTTGTACTTTGAGGGTATATTTATCATTCAAACATTAATGTAAAGTAAATTTCAGTACACATGAATGAAGTATAAATGGATATTTCCTTTATTATAATTATGTGACATATTTACAACCATTAAAACCAATCTCTTAAGTTCTTAACATCGAGAGATTCTAGGTGGATATCATGTTGTTTATATAGAAATTGTTTTTGAACATCGCATATATATGTAATTCCTATCACATCCTTATGTGACCATCTAATAAAACACTTTCACTAACCTATTAGCATGTAATATTTATGACGCTAGAAAATTTGAATAATGGTGAAACTAAGGAATCACATTCCTTAAGTTTAACTCTTTGAACTTATATTCAAACTCCTTAACTTTATAACATAAAATTTTATAATGTTATCTTCTATTTTATACTTAGAAATATTACTAAGTACCTCTTCATCATCCTTATAACCCTTTCCATCAAATTGTTTCCTTAAAATATTTTATAAATAATGTAACTATTTGCATTATAACTTTTCCATCACATCCTAAACGCTTTTAGGATAAAGTGATATCCACTTAGTTACAGTAACTAACGTAACTCTTTAAATTTATCTTTTCCGCCATACCCTAAACTCTTTTAGGATTCCAAGTGACACACTTTTTGTATTATCTGGTATAAACCTTTATGGAATAATTATATTTACTTGTTATGGTAACTAAATTGAACTCTTTAAATTTTTATTTACCATCACATATCCTAGACTTCTTCAGGATATTAAGTAAAGAGTCTCTATAATCCTAGATTAGTATAATCCCTTTGTTATTAGTGATATTCACTAAATATAACTGTTTAAATTTTTCTTTATTTCCACATATCCTAACTCTTTAGGATATAAAGTAAATAACCACTAAAATAAATTTGATACAATCTTTTATTTGTTAACTTTAAACTTCTCTAAGTTCAAACATACTACAACTAGTATCTTATACATTGTATCCTTCTCAGAATATCTTGCTAAGATTCAAAAAAATATTCTTTGTGTTAGGAAATGAAACTTATTTCCTCTTAATATTGTTATTCAATATATAATATATTGTTTCCATATATTTTATGTAATTATATGTGATTGGAGAATTTTCCATTTGAAAAGAATAATTTATTAAAATATGCCACTCATATTTGGAAGGAACAAATTACTTATATGATAATAAATTGGATAAAAACTTTATCTTAGATAAAACACTTTTATCCATATCTTATTCTCAAAACTTGTTATAGAATCTAATGAATCATAAACCCAGTGTATACAATTAATCATATAATTTTGTTCATAAAAACTTGTTTTTAACACCTTTTATCATATAAGTGAATTGAGATAAAGATACACTTCCTTTACATAGATTCATAAAATCTTTATAATCATATTTACATTAAAAACTCCAATGTAACAATAATTTTCTCTATCACTTTAATTTACACTACAAGATATTTTTAATTCTTCCTTTGATTTTGAACTCTTGAATATTTACAAAACTTAAAAAGTATATATTCAGTATCATATTCACTTAAAAATTGAAGAATCAATTTCTATAACAATAATACCTGACTTGAACATTCTATGAAGTTCTCAAATACCTTAAGGTATTCTAGATAATCCCAAAATATGGAATCATTACTCTTTTCTAATAATACCCATAGGTTTAAAATAACCTTAACTATCTTCTTAAGAAAATATTAGTAGACTTTCCAACTTTATCTCTTCCAATTTTGAACTTTTAACTTCTTGTACTATCTATACAATACCAGAACTTAGACACTATATTAATAGTTAATATATTACCAACACTTCAAGAATATCAGGTAAAATTTTATTGAATTCATCTATATTGATAAAACATTTTCATTGATGAAAATAGAATTAATTACTTAACCCGAATAAGCCTTATAGGAATTCTTCAATCTCTCCAAACATATACAATCATATTGAATATCATTAACTTTCCAAATCATATTGATTATATGAGACTATATTTTTTTATGTCAATTAGTATCTAGTTACTTTGAAACCTTAAATGAATCATTCCATTATTCTATAAGCATCTTGATTTTCTTGTTAAACAACTTCAACACTTGGTTTCTCAGGAAGAAACTATTCCAACACATAGAATATTTTTCTTATTTAAGAATATTTCTTAAGATACTAGTATTTGGAGTTTCTTAGTTTGAGAATACCATTTCAAGGATTAATGTATTGTTTCATTTAATGACGATGATCCACTTATCTACAACAAAACTTTTATCAGTTGAATATCATGTATTATATATTTTCATTAAGGATTTTTGATGATAATGCTACCACTAAAATTGATGCCCCATACATCATATCCATTTAGTGATCCAAGATTCATATTTCACTAAGTAATGACCCCACTATGAAGTGAAACTAATCACATTAGTTATTTAGGTATAGATTCATCCCAATCAAAATAGTTGCAATTCTTGTATAGTTGACTGAATATTTGTTTATTAAAATCCATCATTTAAAGGACTAATTAAGATCTGTTTGATCACTAAGAGGGTAAGAGGGTGAATTAGTGATATTTTATTTTTATGATTTTATTTATTATGAAATAAACTTCACCTACTATAAAAAAGATATAATTTTTTTTAAAAATAATCATACATGAAAAATCATAGGAACAAAATTATTTTAAGGGTTCACTACTCAAAAAGAGTAGCTAGTCCTTTTCATGGTTTGTAAATAATACAATACCACAAAGTCCACTAGAAAAAAATCCTTTGTATTTGGTTACCAAAAGTAGGGAATATAATTACACTTGTGCTTCACTACAATCAAATGGTACTGTATGCGGTCCTTGCATAGATAAATGATGTAAAAATATTTTTTGTAATAACTGTAAGAAACCTCAAAAAATAGAAATCAATATAATGTTACCGTGATTATTTTAATTTGTTTAAACTCTCTATTCTTGAAATAACATATTATTTACTTTATTTCCCAGAAATAAGCAAGAACTTTCTTCTGTCCATCAACTGCCCGTATGATAGGTCCATCCAGTATAATCCATTTAGTTCCTCCCTGTGGGTTGAAACCACTATTGTCACACTATTATTTTGATCATCTAAAAATTATATCTATCCAATAATAATTGATAAAAAACTATGTCTGGTATTTTTCTACTGATTCCACTTCAATAATTTGGCTTCGACATCTTTACCCTATTGAACTAATCATTTTTACACGTTGTCTATCTAAAATTAACAAATAATAAAACTCTATCTGATATACGTCCATCTGATATATCTTTACAAAATCTATCTAATCAACTTTTTAATACTGTATCACTTCAATTTACCTCTTCACATGTGAATAGTATCCTATTCATACTATATGAACCCCCTTTATATAAAAGAGCCTCTGGGAGAAAACCATGGGGATCTAAAATATTTTTCCCACTCAGCCAAATTCAAAGAATCAAATTTTCCACTCATCTAAGATTTTTTGGAAACTTCTCATTTCTTCTAGAACAATATTAAATCCAACAAAATTTGATCAATTATTTTAGAATCATTATGTTTTGTCGCTTTATTAAATCTTTTTAAAGGCCTTTTAACCAATAAATCTTTATACCACACATTCATTCGGTAAAACATCGTGGCATCACTTCAATCTGATGCACATCCACCTAGTGTTCCTTCAAACATAATAGGAACATTTGGTAAGTATTTTTACAATAAATTCTTCTATTTGATGAGTTTTATAAAAGCACTTTGACATTTTATTTCACAAACCGACCTATAACCTATTTACTTTGTTCAATAACATCTATTCGATGAATTTAGTCAAAATATTCTTTATGAAAACACTACAAAATATTCATAAAATGGACTTAGAATGATGAAATTACCTGATTATCTTCATCTGATTTCATTCCCCAATAGCTTTCCTTTGATATAAAATCTTCACAAATGAGTGAATGATATCAATTCTTATTTTCATTGAACTCTATAATATCTGACTGATAATAATTTGAACACACCCAATCCAAAACTTCAAAAAATTAAAAATTAAAAATGCGAAACTTTATAACATTAGGAAGTAAACCCTTCACAACTAATCCTTTTTCTAGAAACATTAGGCCAGTGGTATGACCCTTATATAGTAGTGGGAATACCCTTATGTGAATCCTATCTTTACCCTTATACAAACATATTTAGCCTCAAACTTCTATCCAATGAACTCTATAGATCTTCATAGTGTAAATGTTGTAAACATGAATTATTTCACCTATTTTAACTTAAGATTGGATAATTATATATTTGTGTACTCATGATGTTAAGAACATTTAGAACAACAAATAATAACTATATTTATTTATTAAACACTCCATTTGATAACTGTTGATTGGTAAAGTTTATCTGATGGAATGGTTTTTGTAAACTTGAGTTGATCCTCTTCATATGACCACCTTTTTTGGGAAAATTTACAAAGTTAGGTGATTTATATTTATAAAAAAAATTACTATAAACTTTCATAGAAACTCACAACATCTTAAAAAAACCTTCAACTATCTTGGTCCCAGTAATCCCTCCTTTAGATTTTATTTTCAACCAAGAAATAAAATCACTAAAACTTTGAAACTCATGCAATATATTATTTATCCAACAATTCTAATCCTACATGATTGAACTCAGTGTAGTAAAAAATAATCATTGAACAACAATACCATGCTATCCATAAGAAGTCATTTAAGTGAAATTTTCCTTACACATCTTAAGAATTTTTTTTCCGTACACTTAGAACTTTCCTAAAAGAATATATTTTTCTAATTTACTCTACTAAACTGTTAAAATAGTTCAAACACACTGAAATCATAACTTACCCCATTAAATCCCCCTAAATATATTCTCTTTATTAAAAGATTAATAATATAATAATGGATATATTTATGTTACAAATGTTTCTCATACTTTGAAAAAACTATCAAAAGATAAGATAATAGACAAGACAAATTCACACACCTTAGCCTTATAGAGAGAGAGGTTGAACACTCATTATCATCGTCATCTTGTTAAATGTTTCCTTTAGTAATGGTTTGGTGAAAATGTCATCAAAATTCTCTATTATAGTAAAAAACTCCAACTTTAGTTCATTATTCTCCATATTCTCATTGATGAAGTGATATTTGATATCAATGTTCTTGGAAAGAAAATGTTGCACTGGATTTTTAGTGATATTTGCAGCACTTTGATTATCATATCCCAAGATAGGGGGAAACTTCCCACAAAAAAATAAGCATTCCAACAATGCCTTCATCTACATAAGTTTCGTTGTATCTTGAGTGGTAGAAAAATACTCATCTTTTGTAGTTCTGAGAGACTCAATTTTTTTAGTTATATACCATCTAACATATATTTCTACCAAGAAGAACACTCCATCAGATGTGTATTTTTTATTAGCTACACTTCCTACCCAATCCACATCTGTATAACTAAACAAATCAATATTTCATATACTATTATATTTTAACCCAAAATCAGTTGCGCCTTTAATATATCTGAAAATTAACTTTATATCCATGAGATGAGATTCCTTTGGTTCACTTTGATACCTAGAACACAGTGTAACAAAATAAACAATATCCAGACTTAAATCCATTAGATATAATAAATTTCCAACTAACTTTCTAAACTCTTTTGGATATACCTCTTGTCCTTCCCCATCTTTTGAAAATTTTGTTCCCATTGAAATCCATGTGGAAATTGGATTTGAATATTCTATTCCAAACTTCTTTAGAAGTTATTTGATATAATTATCCCAAGATAGGAAAATTTATTTGTTTTATTGATTTATCTATAAGCTAATAAAGTATTTCATTTCTCTTCTTCATCTCCTCAGCAAAATTTTCACAAGTTTCTTTATCATTACATACGAATATGATATCATCAGCATAAATAATCAAAATGAAAGAAACCTATTGATTTTATTTTATATAGAGGTTTATATCAACTCTCCATTTCTTAAAGTTAAACTTCCTAAAAAATTATCAAATTTTGAATACCAAGAAAATGGATATTTCTTTAATCCACACAAAGCCTTCTTTAATTTTCACATATGGATTTATTCTTTCCCAATTACTCAATATAAAATTCTTCATTGAGAACTTTGTTAAGAAAAGATGACTTAAAATCCATCTAGAAAATTTTATATCTCCATTTTTCAATAATAAAAAGAAATATTCTAATAGTTTCCAATATTTCCACTCTATCAAAGGACTCATAAAAATAAATTCTTCAATTTGAGAGTAACCTTTCCAAACTAGTCATGCCTTGTTTCTTACTACTTCAGCCTTTTTATTCAACATTTTTCAGAACATCCTCTTTATACCAATCACATTCTTATTATTTTTTTCAGGTATAAGTTCCAAAAAATCATTATTTTTAATATTATCCATCTATTAATTCATAGTATCAATCCACTCTTCATGATCCAAAGCTTCATCAATATTATTTGGTTCAACCTATGAGTATAAAGAAGTTTGTGAAACTATCCTTGACATTCTTATAGTTTGAACCTGTTTTCGCTGGTCTCCCATGATGTTATAGACTTCTACTTACTTACTCAACCTAGGATAAGATGAACATAATTGTTCCCCATCACTTCAGATAGTTGATTCATAATCAAATTCTTGAGAGGTGTCAACATTGTTACTATCATTAAGAATTGTTTCCTATCTTTCAACTACAAACACCTCATATCCCCTTTTTTCCATATCCACAACTATCTATGAAACTATATTATCAGATTTTTCAAGAAATTTCATAACTACTAAGTCAAAAATATTTATTATTTATTTATTATAACACCTTTATCTTATACCATTAGGCGGGTACCTAAGAAATATTCCATCAACACCTCTCTGATAAAACTTTCCAAGATTCTCACAATTGATTTTTGTAATAAAAGGACCAACAAACACTATTAGATGTTTCAAAATTGGGGTTTCTTTTTAATGAATCTCATATATATTCATATCAATGTTTTTCCTATAACAACATCAATTCAGAACATAAAATACAACTCTAATAGATTGTCTAAAAAAATACCAGGAATTATTATGTTCGATTAACATTGTTCATGCCATCTCCACGAAACTTCTATTTATTCTTTTAGAAACACCATTATATTATAGTGTGTATAGTACACTAAACTCCTGAAGAATTACATTATTTTTACAATAATATCTAAGCTTACCACTTGTATATTCACCAAAATTATCATTTCATATTTTCTTCAAAAAATATCCAAATTATTTTTCATCACTTATCTTGAAAATCTTAAAAAATTTGGGAGCCTATGATTTATGTTTCAAAGATATAATACATGTAATGTGAGTAGATTCATCAATAAAATAAGTAAAGTAACTATCTTAGTTTTTTGAATGCTTAATAATGTGGCCCCAAATTTTAGAATGAATCATATCCAAGGGATGATTTGAATGTATCTCAATTTTCTTATGAACCAAGTTTGTAATCTTCCCTTTTTGAATAGAAACACCAATCTCTTCTTCTTATCATGTCAGGAATGTCATGAATAATTTCTCACTTTTTTAATTATATCATATTCTACTAAAAAATATTCCCCAGCCTCTTATTCAATTTCTAATTTTCTTCCATCATGTTCGGATTCATGAACTCTATGTATCACCAACTTAAAAAAAGTTTACCTTGGTTCATTGTCCTCTTGTAACAATTTTCCCATCTTATATCCTCTTAATAAAAAAACACCTTTTCTAAATTTTTTTTAACCTTTATCAAAAAGTTGTGAGATGATTAAAAAATTGTGTTTTATCCCATCAACAAACAAGGATCTTTTAGATTTTATCTTTTATTCACTAATGATAGAATATCCAACAACTTTAATTTTGAGTGACTAATCATTAAAAAAATATACTGCACCTTCTTTGAAATATTTTAAATTATTTAACAACTTAAGATATCACATTATATGTGGATAGTACTCACTATATAATTTATAAGGTCGTTATCATTCTTTAGTTTTTAGAGAAGTTTCAACAACTCGGAATTTTTTCCTTTCCCTTTTCTTTATTCTTGTGGGGCCTTTGAGATTTGTTATAAAACCTTTCTTGTGATGGTTACATAAAAATACACACTTTTATAAGATTTAAAGGATATTAAAATATTTTTAAGAATAGTTTCTAAGGTTTTGAATCTATTTTCAATCTTTATCTTAGCTTTTTAAGGCTATCTCTTTTGAGTGGGTTGAATCCCACTAAAACCTTGCTTCTGGTTTCTCTTAGATTCACTATAATATTTATAGTTGAAAGAAAACACATTCTCTATATTTCCAAAGAATCCAAAATACCTGAATTAACCATATAAAGGGTATTTACCTTTATAACTTACATATTTCTCATGTTTTGTGCCAACTTACCATCAAATTTATTACCTTCCACTTTGGAACTTTTTTTCACACCTAATTTTTGGTTACCACCTGAAATTTACATCTTTTGTTTATATTTAATTTCAACCATAATAGAATCTATAGTAGTATTAGCTTTATGTTTAGAGTTTGGGATTATAGAAACTTATGGTTTTTCATATCTTCTTATTTTGGATACATATATGGTCTTCTTTTTTTTTATTTTATTTTGAACATCTTAATCCTTATTAGGTTTACAATTTTCAGAACTTTCACTAACTTCTATAATAGAGTTTTGGATATTTTTAATTCCTTTCTCAACTTTAAAAAGTTTTTATAGAGAAATATCTAACTCTTACTCCTTCAGTTTTTAATTTTATTTAAGCTTATCAATATCTTTTATAAACTTGGATTTTTATTTAAGAAACGATTTTTGATCATTTTATGAATGAATTTATTTCTTCAATTTTTTCCCCTTTCAAGTGTTAAAATCTTTTCAAAACATTATTTTAACTCTCTCTTGATCATAAAATCCATATGAGTCTCTTTTCTTCTTTTTTAGAGCTACCTCTTTTATCACTAACTTTTGTAATAAGAAATTTTTTAGTGTTACAATCATAGATGTTATTAGCTTATTCTTCACTATAATCATCTTTATCATACTTAAACAATAAGTTTCTATTTTTTTTGTTGAGATAACTTCTTATATTTCCCTTAGAATATGAATGGGATTTTTATACCCTATTCTTAAGGGATCTTATTGACTTTGTATCATCATTATCACTTTATTCATCTTCCTTTCATCAAAGACAATTTACTACCAAATTTATAATAACTCCATATCCAAATAATTTCAAAGAAAACTTTCCTTTGTACTTTTCTATTATTATTTTCATCTTTTTATAAATCAAAGACAAAAAATTCATCAAAATTTTTATTAACTTAATATTTAGTTTAAGATTTACTGAATTCTTCCTTAATAACTTTATTATATTTTCCTTGCTTGACTGATTTGAAGGAAATTTTTCAATCAAACTTTTATATGTTTTTCATAACCTTTTCTCTTCCCATTTCACTAGAAATGGGAGTACAATATAGATCATCTAGAGATAGAGTTTTAGGATCTCTATCTTCCAATAAGGATACCTTGACATCAAATTTATCATGATGTATTCGAAAGATGTTTTCAAAAATGGGTAAATATTCCAACTTCTCACCTAGAAATATTATGGTACTTATAATGTCATTCAACATTGTAAAGAAGTCAGCAAAAGATTCATCTTAACCCATTTTAATGTCTTAATACTTTAGTCTATAGATTCGTTATTTTTTTACATACTTTCATATTTTCTTCATAGATTTTATTTAACTTTTCCAAAATTCCATTATCTGTAAAAATTCCCATAAATATAAGAAACTAAGTTTCATAGAGTGAAGAAAGTATAATATTTATGGATTTTCCATCATTCTTCAAATTCTTCTTATCAAGATATGTCAATGGAGTAATTTCAACATGAGGAGGTAAACCATTTGTAAAAACCTCCAAAACTTCATAATCAAGGGATGTAAGATAAATTAACATTATATCTTTTTCGATATGATAGTTCTTTTTACTAAAAATACGAATCCATTACTATTAAGAGAATTTGAAACAGCCATGGAAACTTTCCTTTCCTTACAACTTCATTAAAGAGTCAATGAAGGGAACATTCACTCCAATACCAATGGAAAGGACCAATCAAAATATGTATGATCACTAAGAGGGGAAAGATTGAATTAGTGATCTTTTCTTTTTATGTTTTTCTTTCTTATGAAAAAACTATTTCCTCCGATTAAAGAGATATTACTTTGCAGGAAACAAGCGTACAAGAAAAACTATAGGAACAAAAGTATATCTAAGTTTCACTACTCAATAAGAGTAGTTATTATTTTAAATGGTTTTAAAATAATCCAATACTACACAATCCAATAAAAAAAATCCCTTGTATGTGGTTACAACAAGTAAGGATAATCCTTACACTTATGTTTCACTATAGTCAATTGACAGTGCACCTGATCCTTGTATAGATAAAGGATATAACCAAGATTTTTGTAACGAATATAAGAAACCTTCACTAACAAGAATAAAAATGGTGTCAATGTACTACTTTTACTTTCTTAAAAATTTCACTTATTGATTGAATTTCTTCTTAAATTTATTTCCAAGCAGTAAGAAAGAAATTTCTTTGGTCCATCGATTGTCCATCCCATAGGTCCATCTCGTATACTCTGTCTAGTGCCTCCTTGTGGACCGAAACCACTACTGTCACACTATCTATCTAGTCACCTCAACATGATTTCTATCTGATACTAACTGATATAAAACTATATCTGGAATCTTTAAACCAATTCCACTTGAAAAATTTTACTTCTATATCTTTACCCTGATTGATTGATCATTTTTGAACATCGTCTTTATGATACCAACTGATAGGAAATATCCATTCTGTATATTTCTATCTGATGTATCTTGAAAGAGTCTTTCTGATCAACATTCTAATTCTATAACACTTCATCCAAACTCTTCTCATATGAAAAATATGCTATTCATACTCTATGAAATTCCCTTTATATAGGAGATCCATTGAGAGAAAAGAGTGGGGACCTAAAATATTTTCACAATTATCCAAATTCAAAAAATTGAATTATCCCACTTATATGAAAGTTGATGGATGATTCTCAATTATTCTAGAATGTTATTGAAGTTTAAAAACTTTTATCACTTAGTTTATCATCATCATGTTAGATCTCTTTATTAAAGATTCATAAAAAACTTCAAATTGGTATATCTTTATACCAAAAATTCATCTAGTAAAACATCATAAAATCACTTCAATAAAATTGATTTCCACTTGATGTTCCTTAAAACATAGTAAGAAAATTTCGAAAGTCTTATACCAGTCACTTCCTCCATCTTGGGATTCATATCATTAGTCTTTAACTTTTTCTTTCACACACCTACCTTTGACCGATGTAATTTGTTTAGTAACATATTTCTAATGAATTAAACCACAAAACTTTCTCTGAAAACATTATAAAATGTTCATATGATGGACTGAGATTAATGAAATCATCGAATGATCTTCATATGATATTATTTCCCAAACAATTTCCTTTTATCACCAATCTTTACATATTATTTACTGATATCACTTATTCTTTTCGTCAAACTCCACAAAATTTGAATGAAAATAATTTGAACACAATAACTCAAAAAATTCATAGAATCTAAACTCCAGAAAGTGAAAATTTATAATATTAGGTAGTAAGCCTTACATAGTCTCTCCTTTGGTTGGAAACATCAAGCTAGTGGGATGACCCTTATGCAGTGGTGTCCCGACCCTTATGTGAAGCCTCTATTTACTTTTATGTAGGTATCTTTGGCTGAAAACCTCTATCTGGTGAACTCTATAGATCTTTATAGTATAATTTTTTCACACATTAAATATTTTCTCCCACTTTCAACTCAGGCTTGGTTCATGAGATCTTTTAGTACTCATGATGTTAAGAACTTTGAGAACAAAAAAACATCACCAGATTTTTTTATCTAACACTTTGTCTGATAACCACTGATTGGTAAAGTCCATCTGATGGAATATCTCTAGTAAACTTGATTCGTTCCTCTTCATATGATCACTTTTGTTGGGAAGCTTTACATAGTTAGGTGATTTATTTTTGGACAATGAAATACAAAACTTTCTAATCAACATTCATAGAAACATCCAACATATTTGAAATAACTTCAACCATATTTTTCACCACAGTCATATGGATTAAATCAACTCTATTCTGATGGTATACCAACTGTTGTGGTTTCCCAACTAAGTTTAACCTAAATAAAACATAAAAAACAAGATAACAAAATAAAATCCATGGGAACCCCACTATGGCATGAAACTAACCATTAAATAATCCTGTGTCACTCATTACATGATTTCCTTACACAAGATAATTGAAAGAACCTAGATCATCTTTTCAGGTATAGATCTTCATTTATGGTGTTTTTGAGAAAAAGAGGAGTTTCTTGAAATTTAAGGAGTACACACAGTGTACTTAGGAGTACACACCGTGTACTTGGTTTCTGCGGGTAGATGTGTACTGGCCGTGTAATGTCTAAGTACATGGCCATGTGGGGTGACCTTGAGACCACCTAAATCAGGGCCCAGTAAAGGCTTATACAAGTCGTGTAATTTTGAAGAACATGACATGTATTTTTATTTTATTTGATAAATCAGATCGGGGTTGAGTATTGTTCATAGAAAACACTTCTTTTGTCTTCGTCTCATCTAGGATCAACCAAAGCCGACGATTCTTCTTTGAGCCCCCGATTGACCATCCTTTTTTCGAATCAACCGCTGTCAATTGTTTTAGAATCGCCACAGTGAGTTCTTCCTTCTTCTAGAGGCCTCATCTCTTGATTTCTCCTCTTCCATATGATTTTATTGGTTGAACTTTTTAGACGTTTTCATAGATCTAAAACATTCTAGGTCTATTCAGAGGATGAGGTTCAACTATATAGATTGTACAACATCAAGGTAGGTGGTTTGTGCCTATCTGTAGTTTTTATTTGAATTATATGTGCAAAAGTGCCCAATACACTAGTTCGAGGTACTACATGTTTTGGGAATTTATTCCTTTAATGCCTGTTATTCCTTTATTTCTTGATTTAGGGATCTTGTTTTAGAATAGGGTTTCATTACCTTGCTATGGATGTGTTTTCCCATGTTTGAACTGCTATTGGCCATTGGATCTATTTTTTCCTATTAGGCTACTCTTTTTTCCATGTCTAGTGCTGTTATGATAGAGTGATATTATCTAACTTAATAGTGCCATTCTTTTTAGCTATTTAGCCAAGTAGTATATTGTGATTTAATTCGGCTTCTGGATATCATTTGTGCACGATTGACTTACACAGGGCTGTGGGAACCTTGTGTAGTTAGACCATATAGGAGATGAACGTTTATGGATTTCCCAATGTGTCTGTTTTACTTTCACATTACGAGACCCTAGGGGGGGGGTGGATGTGATTTGTACCTTAGAGTGTATGTAGTTCCACGTTGCGAGACCATAATGGGAATTGGACATTGAGTGCTTCCCTAGAGTGTCTATAGTTTACAGTTATGTGACCACAAAGGGAATTAACAGTGAGTACTTCCTTAGAGAGTCTTTTTTAAGATGAACTATATGGGTTTTACTGTGAGAACTTTCTAGAGGGTTGCTTTAGATTTTTTGTTGTTTATTTAATAAATTTAAATAAATGTATTTGAAATTGTAGGATTGTTTACTTTTGAGTACTTCCTTGTTTATTACTTCGTTTTTCATATTACCTTCCATATATATATATTAACTGATAGTTAGGCACAGATCTTTGGGGGGTTGCCTACTAGGATTCATCTCACACCCTATTTGGGTCATGCTTTGGGCTCAAATATATTATATTGTTGCAGGTATAGACAAGGGAAAGTGCCCTTCTACTTCAGGTACTTGACTGCTATTGAGCTGGAGAGAATGGGACCAAGCCGAGGCTTGCAATGATACTAGAGTTATTTACTTTTTTTTCTTTTGTACTTTGGTTTAGTACTATATTCCTACATTGTAACTTGTTTGGCTACTTTCCTAGACATATGTGACATGCATCATTTATATATGTGCTCTAGTTGTTTATCTACTTGTAGTCTTCCACTGTTTACTATTGCATGCTATTATTACTACTTCTGCTACTGTTATCTATTTATTTCCACCCTGCTACTCTATCAATGAGGGCCTATTTTCCCCACTATCACACCCAGGGCCCTCACTGCTAGTCAGAAGCCTCTGGCATTTAGGGAAATGCGCTTGAGGACATGTGACCTACCAGATATGGGGCACCTCTTGGCGGCACCCGTAACCAGGACATTAAAAAGTGGTATAAAAGGGAGGCTATTTTCTTCTTGGAATTACTATTTGGAGCCTATATCTAAGGATAAGAAGGAATAGGTAGTTGGTAATGAGTTTTGCCTGGGAGTATCTAACCCGTGTATAGGGAAAAGATAATTTACCTCGATTATTATAATTTTTCTGGTTTTGCAATTATAACAGTTGATTTGATTTCACTATTGGGTGACTCACATGTTTTTTGTGTTGTTATCATTGATATCATTGATGTTATATTTTTTTTTCAACCCTATTAGATGAGGTTATGCCATCTCATGCGTCATATAAGCATTTACTAGAGATCGCATGTCATGCATTCATTTCCTACCATTTAGGGTGCATTAACGATTGCAAGTTGTTGTGATAGATGTTGTGCTTGATATGCATGCTATTATGATAGATGACTTGATATAATACCTTCTATTTGATAGGGTATTGTTTTGTGTAAGGATTAGTTTTAATGGGCTCCAAAATTTGTCCCCTGAGGTTTTTATGGGCCCTCATGGACCAGAGTTTGGTGGATCATGTGTTGCTTGCACTATTATGCTTGTTATGTGACATGAATATGATGCCAAACTTTGATTCTCGGGGAGTATGCCCCCTCACGGATTGGAATTTGGAACTTTAATGTTTGTTTCAACATTTTATGGGTTCTAGAGTAGTTTCTAAGGCTTACTATCCAGAAAAACCTAGAGTACACGATGTGTATTGATGAATACACGCCATGTATCCTTCTGTTTGGGAAGCAGCTATTTTTCTTAAGTACATGACGTGAACTATATGTACATGCTGTGTAATCCTTGACCGT
Organism: Viscum album; assembly: GCA_963277665.1. Taxonomy (NCBI): domain Eukaryota; kingdom Viridiplantae; phylum Streptophyta; class Magnoliopsida; order Santalales; family Viscaceae; genus Viscum; species Viscum album. The sequence goes on from OY728120.1 coordinate 1,232,882,728, forward strand.
GTAACTACCTGTGTGGGCATGGACCTGGGGTTGGGAAATATTTAGTGGAACATGCCGTGTACTGGAAGTACACGCCATGTTGTAGAGGCCATGTGTCCGGACGTGTGAAAAATGACACGGGTGGATGAAATCCTTCTGGTACACGTCTTGTCTAGCATAAACACGCCATGTAGTGTCAGCTATGTCTCTGATTGTGTGACTAACAACACGGGTGGTTGAAACCAAATAGTTACACACCGTTTTTGGCACAAACACGCCGTGTTGTTTTGTCCCAGGAGAGAGAAATGTGGTTTAGCCGTGTAGAGCAAATCAGGTAGGGGGAAAGGATTCAAGTACATGATATGTAAATGGAGAACATTCCACGTGTATGGGATGTTACATGACCGGTTTTGGAAGAAGTACACACCCATGTAAAGACTTATGGGGACACACCGTATAGGGTTATACACGCCATTTATCCATTTTTTGAAGAAATTGAATGATTTCATTCTCCTGTTACTTTCTAGCACTTCTAAGTTTCAGTCCTTGAGATTCTTGAACTAAGGTGTGCACATAACCTTGCAGAGTCATGTCACTACGACATCCTCCCGTTGTATGCTAGATACAGGGTAGTGAACAAGCACCATATATGGTAGATTAGGGACTACCTGAAGATCCTCCCATCGTGCCTTTCTTGGCACCTGCTGTTATCTTGGATACAGGTTCTGATGCACAGTTCCAAGAAGGCTTCATGAGGTTTATGCATACCTTTCAGGGAGTGCCGCGTCCTGCCTCATATATGACAGAACTGACGTGGGTCTTTCAGCAGTAGCATCCTCTTACTTTCTCAGGGGATGGAGGACCTCAGGCTACATATTCATGGTTAGAAGCCATTCTGTCGATCTTCGAGTATCTGGAGATGCGTCCAGATAGGAGGGTGAAGCTCTCTACTTATATGCTTCGGGATTCTGCCAAGAGATTGTGGGATGTGATCTCACAGGCGGGACACTAGCAGGTTATGGCTTAGGATGCGTTCCAGTATGCCTTCTACGATTACTTCTACCCAAAGACTTTGAGGGATGATCGAGCCCAAGATTTCATAAGTTTGGAGCAGGGTACTCTCTCATTCATGGAGTATGCTTCTTTATTCATAGAGCTACAACACTTCACACCCATTTCAGGGGGTGAGGAGTTTTTTCTGGTGAGGAAGTTTGAGGATGGTCTCAGACATGACATTTGATCTCAGGTGAACATGTTCAGGTTGACTTCCATAACTTCCATAGTCAACCATGCACTAATCACAAAGCACAATCTGAGGGATTTTGGGGTTGTTATCCAATGCGGCTTGGCATCCAGAGTTAGTACCCCTCCGACTGATAGTAGGAAGCATAGTCGAGAGTCTATGTGTGGAGATCCGAGTAGGTGGAATACTTCCTCTGGTGGATAGGTGGTGTGCTAATAGTGTAGGAAGAGCGGTCATATGAGGCCAAATTTTCCAAGAGACCTTGTGGAGTGCCGATCTTGTGGAAATATGGGTCATATTCACCATTTCTGTCAGTTTTTATCACCAGTAGCTGGTGATAGGGGTTCTATTTCGACTCCTCATACTGGAGCAGGACCACTAGTCCCACATCAGACTGTGGGATAGAGTTATTCATGATGTTCATGCCGAGGTGGTGGTCGTGGCCACAGTGGTTAGACACAAGGTTTTTGATAGCCACATAGTGGATCAACTCAGGGATCTCAGTCAGCTTCACAGGGCCACGGTGCAGCTCAAGATTTTGCGATAAAACAGAATCAGTCGGAGTAGGATTCTGAACCCTCTACAGTTAGAGGTATGATTCTAGTTACCTCAGTTTTAGATTATGAAATTTTCAATACCAGGGATTCCCATAGTTTTATATATGTTTCTATTTTGGAGAGCCTTGGGATCTGTATCTTTACCTTTGCTGATATCTAGACGCTGGACACACCATTGGGGACTAGAACAGCTAGTGTACGTTAGTGCAAAGTGTGTCCTCTTGAGGTTGGTGGGTTTAACTTCTTAAGGGACCTCTATGTCTTAGAGATGACATACTATGATGTAAATCTCAGAATAAATTGGTTAGTTCTATTTCTGGATATTGTTTATTTCTATTGTAGTACGGTGAGTTTCATATCACCATAGGGTGGTTTGTTTCTATATAAGGGCGAATGGAATGTCCTGGAAAGCATAGCGGGACCCGAGCATCATGGGTTGGGAGGAGTTACAACCCAGATTTCTAGTTTTTATCTAGATGACTAGGGAAATTCATAGATGGACATTCCTCCAGTGCTAGATCATTTCAGGGATGTATTTCCAGAAGACTTTTTAGGTTTTCCTCTAGAGTGAGAGGTATAATTTTCTATTGAACTTGCACCAGGAGTAGAAACAATGTCCATTCATCATTATAGGATGGCTACACTAGAGTTATAGGAGCTCGAGAAGAAGTTATAGGAGTTACAGGCAAAGGGTTTCAACTAACCCATTAATTCTCCTTGGGGTTTGCCTGTTCTACTTGCGAAGAAGGAGGACGATACCCTTAGACTTTGTGTGGATTATTCGAAGCTGAACCAGTTGAAAGTCAAGAACTGATATCCCTTACTGATGATTTATGTCTCTTTGATCAGCTTTGAGGAGTCTAGGTATTCTCAAAGATTGACTTGGGGTTCAGTTATCATCAGTTGCACGTTAGACCATGTGATATACATCTTACAGCCTTTTAGAGCAGGTATGGTCTAAACGAGTATGTGGTTGTACTATTCGGTCTCACAAACGCGCCTATAGTTTTCATGGAACTGATGAACCGAGTGTTCCATCCATAATTGGATTCCTTTTTGGTGGTTTTTATGGATGATATCTTGGTGTACTCTCACACTCAGCATGGCCATGCTACCAATCTTGAGACCATTTTGAGTACACTGAGAGAGCACCAATTGTATGCTAAGATCTCAAAATGATACTTTTGGATGGACCAAATTCACTTCTTGGGTCATGTTAAGTCAGAGACAGGGTTATTAGTAGACCCAGATAAAGTGAGAGGAGTTGTTTCCTGGGAGAATATGAAGAACTTCTTTGAGGTACGAAGTTCTCTGGGGATGGATGGATACTAAAAATGTTTTATATAGGAATTTTCATTCTTAGAAGCACCACTGATGGGCCTGACTAAGAAGGGTGTGATTACCTATGGTCAGATTCTTGTGAGTCAGCCTTTCAGGAGCTGAAAGGGAGGTTGTATTTAGCATCGATACTAATTTTTCTTGAGCCAGGAAAGATCTATACTATTTACTGTGATGCCTCAGGTATCGGTCTATGAGCAGTGCTTATGCATGGGGAAGGAGTCATTGCGTTCGGGTCTCAGCAGTTGAGGCCACATGAGAGAAATTACCTGATGCATGATCTCGAGTTGGATGCAGTTTTTCATGCTTTATGCTATTGGAGTAATTATATATTGGGAGAGAATTTTGTGGTTTTCACTAGTCAAAAAAGTCTAAATTATATCTTCACTCAGTGCGATCTGAATTTGAGACAACTAAGGTGGGTTGAATACCTTCAGTCCTTTGATTTTTAGCTAGCCTATACGCATGGGAAGGACAACACAGTTGTTGATGCAATGAGCAGGAGGACTCAGATATAGGTAGTTCAGGAGGCCAGAAGTGAGTTGTAGCTTATGGATCTGTTCTCTGAGATGCATTTTGAGGTGCATGACTAATAGGGATAGACATTCCTTTCTTCTATAGCTGTTACCACCACTCTACTTGAGTGAGTGAGATTGAGTCAGCTATTAGATACTGAAATCCTAGTCCTATGGGAGAGTGTGTCAGGAGAGGACCCTATTACTAGATGGACAGTGGTCAAGGATGAGTTCTTACGCTTTGATGAACACGTATGGGTGTTAGTAGAAATACGTGAGGATCTTATGTGGGATTTTCATTCTTCATATTGGGAAGTTCATCATGGTGTCACCAAGATGTATCGAGATCTACACCAACAGTATTGGTATCCAAATATGAAGAGGGATGTTTCTAGCATTGTGATGAGGTGTTCCACATGTCAGTAGGTCAAGGTGGAGAATCAGCGACCAACAAGGCTTTTGCAGCAGTTACCCATTCCCAAGTGTAAGTGGAATGATATTGCGATAGATTTTGTGACAGGTTTGCCTAGGTCACCTCGAGGGAATGATGTAGTTTGGGTTGTCATTGACAGAATCACGAAGTTTTCACATTTCTTACTGATTACGGAGACCTTTATTGTTTTTGAGTTGGGAAGGTTTCACATCCAAAAGATTATACGTTTACATGGGGTTCTGCACTCCATCATTTTAGACAGGGACGCTCGTTTTACTTCTCGTGTTTGGAAGGAACTATAGAGGGATTTGGGTACATAGGTACTTCTGAGTATAACTTACCATCCCTAGAAAGATTTCCAGTTTGAGCGTACGATTTAGGTGTTGGAGGACATGCTTCGAGCATGCATCCTTGATTTTGGAGGTTCTTGGGAGAAGCGCATACCCCTAGCTAAGTTTTCCTACAATAATAGTTTTCAAGAAACTATTCAGTTGACACCTTATGAGGATTTGTGCAATAGGCCATGCAGATCACCCCTATGTTGGTTGGAGGCAGGAGAGGTAATTATGTTGGGACCTCGTCTTATTCAGGAGACCATAGAGCATGTGGAATTGATCTAGAAGAGGATGGATACTGCACTTTCATGGTATAAGTCTTATACTGATAAACTAAGATGACCTCTGGAGTTCAAGGTAAGAGATCAGGTTTTCCTACATGTCACACCGAGGTTGGGACACCGGAGGATTTGAAGATAGAGAAAACTTTCCCTGAGATACGTTGTGACGTTTTAGGTTTTGGAGAGAGTTGTACTGGTTTCTTATCAGTTTCAGTTATCTCAGTGGTACTAGACTATGCACGACATCTTTCATGTTTCTTATCTATGACGTTACTTCTCAAACCCATCTTGTGTTTTTCATCCTGAGAAGGTTGAGTTGGAGGTGGATGCCTCGTTCTAAGAGCATCCTCTCTAGATCCTTGATCACAACATGAAATTTCTCCATGGCCGGTCTGTTCCTCTGGTATGGGTGCTATGATAGCACATGCGAGTATAGGAAGAGACTTGGGAGAGGGAGACTATTGTGCGATCGCAGTGGCCAGAGCTGTTCGGGGATTCTTCTTCGCTACCTTATTAGGGAAATTTGGGGAAGAATTTATTTAAGGGGGTAATTTTATAAGAACCCAGATCTTCCTTTCAGGTATGCATCTTGATTTCTGGTGTTTTTGAGAAAAAGAGGAGTTTTTGGAAATTTAAGGAGTAGACGCTGTGTACTTAGGAGTACACGCTGTGTACTTGGTTGCCGCGGGTAGCCGTGTACTGGCTGAGTACATGGCCCTGTGGGGTGACCTGGATTACACCTAAAGTGGGGCTCGGTAAAGGCTTATACACATAGTGTAATTTTAAAGAACACGCCATGTATTTTTATTTTTATTTGATAAATTGGACCAGGGTTACGTGTTCACAAAAAACACTTATTTTGGCTTTGTCTCGTCGAGGAGCGACTGAAGCCAATGATTCTTCTATGAGCTCCTGATAAACCATATTTTCTTTGAATCAACTGTCGTTGATTATTTTGGAGTCTCCATGGTGAGTTCATCCTTCTTCTAGAGCCTTATCCCTTGACTTCTCTTCTTCCGTATGATTTTCTTGGTTGAACATTTTAGACATTTTCATAGATATACAACATTATAGGCCGATTCAAAGGATGAGGTTCAACTATATAGATCATAAAATTTCAAGGTAGGAGGTTTGTTCCTATCTGTAGTTTGTATTTGAATTATATGTGCAAAAGTACCCAATACCCTAGTTCAGGGTATTGCGTGTTTAGGGAATTTAACCCTTTAATGCATGTTATGCCTTGATTTCTTGAGTTAGGGATCTTTTTTGTGAAAAGGGTTTAAATAACTTACTATGGATGTGTTTTCCCATGTTTGAACTGATATTGGCCATTGGGTCTAGTTTTTCCTTTTAGGCTGCTCTGTTTTCCATACCTAGTGCTGTTAGGATGGAGTGATATTATCTAACTTACTTGTGTCATGCTTTTTAACTATTTAGTAAAGCAGTATATTATGATTTACTTTGGTTTTTGGATATGGTTTGTGCACGATTGACTTATACAGGGTTGTGGGAACCTGGTGTAGTTAGACCATAGGGGAAATGGATGCTGAGGGATTTCCCTGAGTGTCTGTTTTACTTTCACGTTGTGAGACCATAGGGGGGATGGACATGAGTGCTCCCTCAAAGAGTCTGTAGTTCCACGTTGCGAGACCACGGGGGGAATTGGACATTGAGTGCTTCCCCAGAGTACTTTAGTTTACCATTACAAGAACATAGGGGTAATTGACAGTGAGTGCTTCCTCAGAGAGTCTTTGTTAAGCTAAACTAGAGGGGTTGAATAGTGAGAATTTCCCAGAGGTTTTATTGATATTGTTTGGTTCTTTATTTAATAAATGTAAATGAATATAGTTGAAACTGTTGGATTGTTTAATTTTGAGCACTTCCTTTTTTATTACTTAGTTTTGCATATTTACTTCCATATATATATTAACTGATAATTAGGCACAAATATTTGGGTGGTTGCCTACTGGGATTCGTCTCACCCCTGTTTGGGTCATGCTTTGGGCCTAAACAGATTATATTGTTGCAGGTATAAACAAGGGAAAGCACCCTTATACTTAAGGTACTTGATTTCTATAGAGTTGGAGAGCATGAGACCAAGATGAGGATTGCGATGCTGCAGGAGTTATTTACTTGTTTTCCTTTGTAATTTGGTTCAGTACTGTATTTCTACATTGTGAATTTTTTGGATTCTTTCCAAGACATATGTGACATGCATCATTTATATAAGTGATCCAGTTGTTTATCTACTTGAATTATTCCACTGTTTACTATTTCATTTTATTATTACTGCTTCTGATACTGTTATTTATTTATTTCTACTATGTTACTCTTCCAATTAGTGCATAGTTTCCCCACTATCACACCCAAGTCCCTCATTGCTAGTCGGAAGCCTCTGGCATTCAGGGAAATGTACTTGAGGCCATGTGACCAACCGGGTATGGGGTACCTCTAGGGAGCACCCAGAACCAAGGTGTTACAATTATCTTGGGTAACCCTACTTTGTCATGGAACTACCCGGTTGGATGATCGAGGTCTTGACAAGTGTTTGTTTGGAAGGAATCTCACACTTAGTATTTATAGGGTTTTATTTTTATCTCACACCAATTAAATGGATATAATATGCATATTAAATTCATAATTATGACATAATATGCAAAAATTATTTTTTCATGCTTTATTTCCTTTTGTGTATGAATTATTATAATAATTTAGTTTTGGAAATCCCTATTCCAACCACTAAATTAACACGTTCAAACCACATTGATGTTTAACTATTTACATAACCCATAATTATGTGTTAATCACAAAAAAACAGAAGCCAAGTATATTTATACATATATAAATTCATCATATGCATAAGGTATATGAATTCTTCATGTAAAAGAATAATGTTATATGAAATTGAATAATTCCACATGAGTATTCTAGGATTGAAAAATATCCAACCCCATTAACTTTCCCAATAAAGGTAAGACTCTAGAATATTAGGTTGTGTGACCCCATGTATATCTACCTGGGGAGGATTTACTCAAGATATATTTAATTCATGAAAAATCAAATACCTAATATGCACAAACTATCACAAAAACTATTCTAAATCTCATAACTATAATTAAAAATTGAGGTCAAGGTAGATAAAATCTAAATTTTATGATATCAAACCTAGAATGATATGAAAGGATCTATCCTAGAATCAATTTATCATATAAATGGGAATACACAATATTTATATTTTATAGACAATTTACTAAACATGAATATCAAGGAGATTTAACAAACAAATAAACAATTTATTTATTTTACAAAACTTGGGACATCTATTAACAATTCATAAATAAATTCCAATTATAAATATTTTACAATTTATAAGAATATAAACATTTTATATTCATTTCATTATGATCTCCTTAATATTTTATATTAAATGGAATTTATATGATATTTCATGAATTATAAACATTTTATAAGTCAATATCTATTATATAAGCATTTTATATAATCTAAATGTCTTATATTTTTTAATTTACAAACACTTTATAAACCACATATTATTAAATATAGTTTCTCATTATCCTTATGTAGAACCCCTATTTTGTGTATGGGTGTCCTCCCTCCACCCTTACACATGAAATCTAGAAGATTTTGTGTAAAGGTATGTCACACCTTATCTTTACGTAACTTAGATTTAACACACTATTTAAAGGTAATACAAATATTTTCTTTATACAACTCATTTTTCATATGGGTATAGAGGATATTACCCTTATGTGAATGCTTCACATAAGGGTAGGTCAGAATTTTCCTTTACATGCTACTGCTGCATAAGATTATTACCTTTATGAAACTCATTTTCAAAAAGGTAATGCAGAGGTTACCCTTATTTATACCTTTTGTGTAAGGGTATAACCTTTACGTAGCCTACCAGCATAAGGGTAGATCAAATTTACCTTTACAAAACTCCTTTGCGTAAGGGTATAGTGCTGATGACCCTTATGAAAACCCCTTTATATAAGGGAAATAACTTTGCACAACTCATCTATGTAAAGGTAACAAAGTGGTTACCCTTATGAAGGCCTTCTTTATAATGGTATCACATAAGGGTAAATCATATTTACCTTTATTCAAGGTATATGATTTTATAAAAATGATATTATTCATTTTTATTTTAAAACTAGTGATTCAAACACATCTAAATCTAGAAGAACCAGCCTCTAATACCAATGACGGGTTTTGTATCATCATCTAATGATCATTTCTAGTGGAAGAAAACCCCAAAACACAGTAGATATATCTTCAAGAAATTAACAGGTAAATAATCTGAGAAATAGAGTACCTATAAATTGTGTACCGAAGCGACCATCTTCTTCATTGATGAATTGGGCTTCTTGAAGGATATTATGAAGAGAAGTGAATACAAGAACCCTACCTCCAATGTGATACACCAACCAATGTATCCAAGATTGTATCGAGAGAATTATAGAGTAACTAAAGGGGTTATAACACATTCTCAAGTGATATGAACAATTATTGGGAAGAAGAGAGATAAAATGAGGATCGTATACATCACACAACACATGCACCCAACTAGAGAGGATATCATCCTCTTATATAGACAAAGTCCAAGGAATCTCAAAACATAATGCATCACATGCATTACTGTACATTGGGTATTTTTTATTGAATTCATTTCAATATGTAAATGCAAAGAAATTAATCCATTCGAAATGTACTGTAACTGATGAATAAACTATCTGGGTGAACGAAATTATATATATATATATATATATATATTATATTCATGCATCACATGCATGAAAAATACATGCATTATATGCATTATAAGACATACACTATATATATAATATCATATATTATATATATATATAAATCTCATGCGTCATATTCATGTGTACATACATCTCATGCATGTACATTTTTTGTGCACATCCAATAGGTAACTAGCTTCCACATATCCACTGGTTTTTCACTCTCATGCCCCAATGGCTATGATATGTGTTCATCCATCTTATAATTCATCCCCATCCTCATGAAACAGTATCTACATACTATGAAACCTGACATATCTCATCACCATCGTATCTAAATAGTAACCTATTGTATACTTAAAATTCACTATATCCTATGTAAATGCATTATTCCTCAAGCCATCATAGCCCATGAAATTAAACCTACTTGTAGTCAAAACCACCACAATTAGATACAAGTAAGTTCTATATCTAAAGCTATTACAACCTCTCTATAAATGTATAGTTAACTATGAGCTATCCCATCCTTGATAGGAACACCGACTATATTGTAATCCATTATAACCTATGATACACCTACTCATCTACTAGAGATTGATGTAGAGGGAGAAGTCATCCATCCATTCACTTACCATCCTGAATATTGGAGAAAACCCCCATCACATTTGGGTGTTAGTTTCCCTACCAACATGGGTGGGGTAGCGCATGAAAACAAAAAACAAAAATAATATCACATGAAACCACACTATGGGAAACTACCTATCCCTATACACATCTTCCACTATTATCACACTGGACCCCCTTGATGGTTCTAGGCATAGTGGAAGTGCTTATAAGGGACAATCTCAATTTTATGGATCATTCACATATTGTACAGGATGAAAATGTCATGACCAATAATTTTTTTCCAAAGAATATTAACAAAGAAGGTTTCGAGAACCAAGAGTAGATATTTTCACATTAAATTTATAATTAATTTAAATAGATCATAAGAAATAATATCACATTATTGATATCTTTCTTCAATGAAGACATTTTTCATCCGAATCCCTTTCCCGTTAACCATTATTTCTCTTGTAGGATTCAAGTATAGAATCCATCAAGTGTTGATCGACACATTATCCTATGATATTAAAACAACACAGATAGATTTGTGGGTGATAACATGAAAGATTGACTGTCTTGTAGTGTTCATCTTGATTATGACAACGATTCCTTTAGGATGGATGAATCATCCTTTCACTCTCTTTATTATGATGATGAAGGTGGAAAGAGAATCTTTAGATCATTATTCGGTGTTGAGAGAGAGATATAGATTTCATTGTGCACAAAAATTATTTATTTAGATAAAAATGTAAAAAATATTCATAATTATATATTTATAAAGACAGGGTTAGAGTTAAAATATTATTTAATTGCACAATGAACCTTAAATTATATATCAAACCTTATATGAACCCATTCCATGTAATGATAAAAATATTTTTTTTTCTCATGGTGTGTGCTAATTGGTGCAATGATAAATATTATTTTAATATCTCACAAATTAATATTTATCACCGAACACAAACTTTCTCCAATACTACTCCTTGGAATTTATCAAATATCTAAATAAATATTTATCCATTCAATAATTAAATAAATATTTTATATCCATGTAATTAAATAATTACCTTGAAAATAAATATTTATTTAATTTATGTGATCAATAAATACAAAATAAAATTATTTCGTGGTCCTGAGAATAATATTTATTCCAAAAAAGTAAATTCAAATAGAATTCAATTGAGATCAATGGAAACACTTAGTGTGTGACCCTATAGGCTTCTTTCTCATATGCATTAGGTAGGCTCACCTAAAGGCCAATATTATAGTCTAGAAATGGGTCAAGGAACTTACGATAAATAAGTTAATGTCACAAATTCAATAAGAACACATGAGAGATCACTATGTAATATAATCCCTTTGTCACAATATCTCATCAAGCTGGTTGCACACCCATGTCATCAACCTATGTGCTTGATATGTATTTCTTTCACAATCTGATATAAACTCATTGGTACACCATGATCATGGAATTTAATGCTATAGTTCCATTTCAATCAAAGGGACAATAAATAAAATTCCATAAATATGGAGAGGAAAATCCCTTCTTGACTTATTCATTAATATAATGTCATTTAGGATGCACCCAACATACCCTACTTCTCACGAACATATGGCGTTACTATTTTGGTCAGCACATAGAATTACATGAGTTATGAAATGCATTAATAATAATCTTAAAGTCTAATTATCATCACACATGCTCAAAGATAGGAAATTCTTATGACACTCAAAAAATGATGAATTCCTACAATCAGTTCTGTTATCACAATCCCCCATCTTAGAGATTACCAAGTGCGAACCTCATGGGATAAAATATCACTTTCTTATGAGAAATCACACCTGACAATCAACATTATATGTGTCCCATCCTTTAATGTTATCCGACTATAAAACTCTATTTAAGAATATGTTTATTTAATTTCAAGGTTTTCATCATAGTCGAGAGCTTCTATGACCTTTTCAATTTAACAAATAATCTAGTAAATTATTACATTAAAGTCATTAAAAATAATGAATAATATGTAATAAGATATTTTAATTAATATTCACTTCTTTAAATATATATATAAAATTAAAAATACACACAGTTGGTTCTAGGAAACCATCTCAAACAAACCCCCTCTTGGACTAGAGCCAATTACCAATTTACTTCAGTTCGCTAGATCTCATATGATGATTCGATTTCTATTGATTTGAATCTTATTCAAGGGTTATCCCATATTGTCTTCTATGGTGAATATAATCACTATAACTTCACCTCTCTAAAAAATCCATGAAAAGATGATATTTACAAAGTATGTACTTTATCCATTGATGTGATCTTAGATCCTTTTCAAGGGCCACCACTACAATATTATCATAATAGAGTATGATAGGATCATTGCTGCAAAGAATCACACCTATCTCTTGGATGAAGTTTCATATTCATAAATCTTATTTATCTATATTAGAATATGCAATATTCTTGGACTCTAATATAGAATCTATGAACACAACTTGGTTTGAGATGTTCCATCTTAAAACACCTCCATTGGGAGTGAATATATATCCCAAATGAAATTTTAGATCATCTTGATCTACTTAGAAACTAGAATATGCCTATCCCCTAAATTCTAGCTCCTTATGTCCTCCCTAGACTAGGAATATATTTTTTATTCACCTCAAATACTTAAATATAATCTTGACTACCATCAAATGACGATCACCCGGGTCAGCTTGATATCTTCCTAATACTCTTAAGGAATAATAGAAATCTAGTATAGTGAATATAATATTATAAATGACTTACAAAATCACTGATGCATATAAAATCATTACCATCCACTTTCTCTCCACATGTTCCTGAGGACACATTTTCTTAAAAATATGAATTCCATGTGACACTAGAAATAATACCCTCTTGGATTATTCCATATTGAATCTTTTTTGTATTTTATCAATATATATACTTTGACTTAGACTAAGCAGTATCTTAGATTGATCATGATTTATTTTTCTTTCAAAAATATATGCTACTTTACCTAAGTACTTCCTGGAGAAGCAATTGTTCAACCAAGATTTGAAAGACTGTAAGAATAACATTTATTTTACAATAAGATATATTTCATCGACATAAAATTTTTAGAAAACACCCACACTCCCAATAAACCATTTATAGATACAAAGCTTACATTAATTATTTATGAAACCAAATTTTGTTATATATTCATCAAAATAAAAGTTCCCTGATCTGGATGATTGATTTAATCCATAAATAGATCTATGAAACTTTTATAGATTGTTGGAATTATTTATAGTCTCAAAACCTTCAAGTTGTGTCATATAAACATCATCCCCAAGTTTCCCATTAAATAAGTATATTTTTAAATCAATCATCTAAATATCATATTTGTGGTAAACTACTATTGAAATTATAATTCTGATGGATTTCAGAAAGAAAACTGGTCAAAAAGTTTCATCTTAGTCTATGCCTTGACAATGTATGAAACCTTTTTCAACCATTAATACCTTATAAGTATTGGATTGTCGATGTATTCCGAGTTTATTCTTGAATGACCATTTACAAGCAACTATCTTTACATTTACTATTGGATCTAGCAAAATCCAGACTTTGTTTTGATACATGGAACCCATTTCAGAATTTCATAGTTTCTTGCCACTTTGAAACTTTTATGCCACTCACTTCTTCCATATAGGCTTCCGGATCATTATTTTTGACTAAAAATGATTTACTAACCCCAATGACTATAAAACCATATATTTCAGGTTCTCTAACCCCTATTAGAATCCTATGCAGTACTTGTGTCTCCAAAACTTCCTTTTCCACAATGATTTGAGGAATTTTTTCTTTTTCCAACTGCTACGTACCTTGAGCCTAGACATCAACAAAGTCTATCTCATTACCACTATCTATTTTATAGATGTTCTACCTCTAAATTAATTTGGCATATCTTACAACAATTAAATTTTTTTATGTGGGGTTATATAGGAAATATCACATTTTTCCTTGGTGTATCCTATAAAGGTACAATTTGTGCCTCAAGGTGCAATATTGTTACTTGAAGAGGCCTTAACAGATGATTCGAAACCACACTCATATAAATTCAACAAAACAAATTTCCTTACACATGAAAATTTTTATATAATAATTTTTTTACTTTAATTAGCACTTAGTTTAGTATATGTGTTGTTGGATATAACTCATATCCCCAAAAGGAAAATGGAAGACTCACACGACTCATCATTGATCTCACCATGTCTAAAAAGGTGTAGTTTCTCCTTTCACTTACACCATTATATTGATGCGTATAAGGAGAAGTGAGTTGGTTCTGAATCCCAAACTCTCATAAATAATCAATGGAGTCTTGATTAAGATTTTAAACACCTCAGTTTGAGCGGAGTTTCTTAATATTTTGAGCTAGCTGGTTCTCAACATCATTCTTGTATTCTTTTAATTTATTAATAGAATCTAACTTATACCTAATTAAGTGGAAATATCCATATCTATTAAAATCATCAGTAAAATTTATGAAGTATGAGTATCCACCCCTTTCTTTAACTATAAACATCCCACACACATTGGTATGAACTAATTCAAGAAGCTCCTTGGACCTTTCACTGTTTCCACTAAATAGGGATATAGTTATTTTACTTGGTAAACATGCATGACATAAACCAATTGGTTTTTGTTCAAATGAATCCAAATATTTATATTGGTTTAATTTAGTCTAATGATTTTCATTTACATGAACTATATGGTGATCCCTTATTTTGGCGTGGTATGATTTATGTGAAATAGTTTTGTTAGCGATTTACATTACTTGGTTTATGTAATAAAACACATAAAGACTATTATTTAAATATTCCTTACCATAACATATGATTAATTTATAAAATAAGCAACATTTATTCCCAAATTTTAGAATAAATCCATTTGTATCATTTTTTTGTACAAATATAATGATTTTGGTGACTGCAGACATATAATAACAATCTAATATCTTCCCATCGACAATGTGTGGTGATATTCCCCAATATTAATAATAGTAAGTTAGAGATCATTGGTTTCTTGTAGATTTACCTCACCCTAGTCAATATTTTTAAATCCACTTGGTTCCTATATTTGAATATAGATGTGAGAACTAAATGCTTTATATAATACCCAATTTGAAGAAATAAAAAAATTTCACATGATCAAAAACACACATGAAGATTCCCCATTCCTATTTGAGCGGGTTCGATTTTTCTTCCTTTTTCCCTTATTCCCACATGAAAAACAAATAACATCTAACTCCCTTGATTTCCCCTTGATCCTTCTCTTCTTGGAAGGGAATTTTAAATATTTTTTTGAATTAGAGATCTTCGATTGAACTTTCATTTTATTCACCATGAGGAAAAAAGACTTTTTGTTCTTAATATCCTTTTCAACTTGTAAAAGTAGAGTGGGAATATTTGGGAGAGAGTTCTTTTTTTTTGTATTTAAATTGTTAACAAAACAGGAAAATATTTAAGGTACTGATGAAAGAATGAGATTAGTGCACAGTTCTTTAGGAAGATTAAACCCTAGAACCTCCAATAGATAAATGTAGCCAATGAGTTTGACTACATGAGGCCTAGATGATGAACCTTCACCAAGTTTTCTCCAAAAGAGAAGCTTTGATATCTCAAAACTTTCCTATTTATCTCTCTCCTAAAAAGTCTATGGGGATACTGGAGCATGATATAGTCATCCAAGTCTTAAAGTGACTTCAATAGTTCATTAGACATGGATGAAAGAAATAAACATTGGATATAAACTACATATCTTAGTTTCTTATCATATATAAATAACTCCTCATCACTCACCTCTCTAGTAGGAGGATCAAGTAGGGAGAATTCTAGCATGTAAGACTCCTGTTTATGTCGTAAAACTACCCTTAGGCACATGAACAATTCTTGGAAGTTACTTCCAGTTAGGATATGGTCTTTATATAAACTTTATTACAGAGATAATGTAGTTAATTTTTTTTCATTATTCTAAAATATTAAATATAATATTATTATTACTTCACTTGATTATAATTTATGTGATAAATAATAATAATTTTTAATTTTATTTAGTCTCTTAGTATTTTATCGATTCCCAACAGCCCTCACTATTAGAATTGGAATGTATAGTTACTCAGAAATTCTAGTATCAAGGATCCATATACCATTTATCATAACCTAACCAGGAGAATGGTCAATTATTTGAAGGTATTTAGGAAGTCAGGTATTTCCCAACTTCGGGCTTGCAACTCTTAGATCCATTGAGTGGACTCCCCAATCTAGAAACCATTACTTAGGTTTTCTCAAAACTTACCCTCCAAGTTACGTCAAGTCTATAAAGGTATACTCCTCTTGATATAAAATGGTTAAGTCATCCCAAAACTTTCATGAAAATTACCTAATAAAATTAAGTATCCCAACAAGGGTTAGTTAAACACTTAGTTATAGGGTTTCATTCCTAATCAAGTAATCATAGTCTTAGTCTGAATTAATATTAATTTAAGGGATTTTATTAATTATACATAAATATTTCTCATTATATCCTTTAAAAATATTGTTAATATATATGTGGATTTTACCTAAGGTGTTAACCATGTTATGATAAAACATTTATATATAATATAATTATTTTAATTCTGTCTTTTCATATTAGTCTATTTATTTATGGTCTTGTATCCATAAAATAAATCATGAATAAGACAAAAATTAAATAAATAAATACATGATGTGACCATTAACTTATCCAATGGTTGATTTATTGAGAAGATAATAAATCAACCTATGACCCTAGGGGAAAGTCCTTAGGTCGGTCTTGGCCCAAGTTGAAAAATTCAACCTATCCACCTATATATTATTAATTTTGGTTTTATCTTGGTTCCATATTGAACCAAATATACCATAGATCTACCTTGAATCAACTCCATACTTCTTCAGATACTCTTTTTGTTATATATTCTCTATAACTCATACTTAGGTGAGGGGAACCAAAGGATTGGTTAAATAGAATCACATAAAATAACCTTAGACACACTGGTCCTACATAAAAAATAAGGGAGGGATGACATGTAGACCATCATATTTAATTTAATAATAAATAATTTTAAATTCATGAAATGAAATAAAATAAAATAAAAACAAATCGTACATAGTTTTTTCAAATATCATGACCAATCATACACATGAAATGACTATGCTTTTAAAATATACAGCTAACATTCATTTCAATTCATTTTTTGACAAGATAAAACATACCAGAAATAATATGATTAATTATATTATTATTCAATTAATTAATTTTATCTTATTCCATCCAATTTTCCTAGATATTTACATCCACTATGATTTTAAATAAAATAAATAAGTTAATTTTATTTAAAATTTAATAAAATTAGTACATAGATTTATACTTGGAAGTAACTCAGTGAGTACCTAACCAAAGTATTCACGAACCTTGCTGTATACAATGCACTCATATGACACATTCTGTACATGACATGTGTTTTAATTTCATGGTGATTACTATCAAATTAATTACTCATAGAACACATGAATATTACATTACTTGTACAATTTAATGTATTGAGTCTTAAGTATACAATAACCGTACCCATTTTTTAGTTTCAAATATTCTGTGGAACTAATTAAGCATTTAATATAATATAAAAACCAAATGAATGGTGTATACTATTAAAATAATGACACATGGAACTTGGGTAGATGAGGTTTATTGGAATAATTAATTAAATTTAATATTTCTAAATAAACAGTTAATGTACAAAGCATGCGCAATATGGTCGCACAATGTGTACCTCACTTCATCCTATATCCAAAATACATGAATAGGGACTCTACATATACTTATTTTGGAAAATTATAAAGTAAAGAATGTATAGAAAGGATACATGGAATGTACTTCAAGTTATATTTTAGCATACAGGGCCAGGTTCACTTCTATGTAACCAAACCTAGTTGGCCAAATGACCTCAAACATACCTCCTTATGCACCTGAGGCTGCTGACCAGGAGTGAGATTCTATAATGGTATGATGGGGAGACTATAACCTCCTGATCCGAGTATGACACAATAGTAAATAATAATGAAAAGAAATGAAAACAGTAATAAATAAACAACAGTATAATAATAAATCATCTCAATGATAAATAGGTGGAAGCTAAAGCAATATCAGATACAAAAATAATGATCATGCTCTGATGCTATATAGAAAGGAAATTACATGGGATACTAGAGTACAATCATATACAACATGCTAAGAAAAAGATAAAAATTCCAAAAGATACCTTCACTAGAATTACGATCATAGGCTCGGTCCTCTGCTCCCATACTCCATCCTAGTAATGAAAATTAAACATCAGAAACTGGGTGCTTCCCTTTTTCTATACCTAAAGTCATGAAAATAGGGCATATTCTCTTGCACCAAAATAGCACTGAAGATGGTGGAATAAACTGAGAAAAGAATACAGTGGACATAAGCTCTTACCGATGTGCTTCCAACATGATGAATGGTGGCTTGATCAGAGTCTGGATGAGGAAGAACCATGGGTACCTAGATGGGAGATTAAAAGGTGCTACTACATGTGGATGCTATTGGAGAAAAGAGGGTTCCATCAAAAGGAGGGGTTATTCCCTTTCAATAATGGTTCATGATAGATTCACTGTATTAATGGAATTCACCCTATGAATTCCTTAGGGTTTTCCCTCTTTGGAAAAAGCTAATTCATATTGTGCGATAGACCATGACATATTAATGATGTGAATATAATTAATGTCATGAATTCCTCATTTTTACCCTCCAAGAAATAACAATCCACTTCATGTATGCGTTTTTTCTAGACCAATTCACATCATGAATTTAATTTATATTTTGAATTGTTCTAAAAACTTGCCTCTAGCCGCCTGCTACTTTTCTCCCAAAATAAAATGACTGGACCAATGGTGATGTTACCTAGTCCAATACAAAAGAAAAACCTAACAAGGGTTTACCAAAAATTAACGGATTCCACACCTTAATGAAAATACGGTACGTTAGAAACTCCCGTCCTTAAAACAACTCATACCTGAGTTTCCCTTTCTATGGTGGTCAATTATCATCTGAGAAAAGTTTTATCCACTGAGAAAATACATTAGAATATATCTCCCAGGTCTCATCCTATACACGACCGTGCTTCCACAACACTCAGACCAGATG
Source organism: Viscum album (assembly GCA_963277665.1). Lineage (NCBI taxonomy): Eukaryota > Viridiplantae > Streptophyta > Magnoliopsida > Santalales > Viscaceae > Viscum > Viscum album. The sequence goes on from OY728120.1 coordinate 1,232,902,019, forward strand.
AACTGACCCATCTTGAAGAGTTTTCATTTTCCAATCAATGATACATACTAGATGCTTCTAAAAGGATTCATTTACCTCCAGATCGATATCCTTAGGATCAAATGAATGAGATGGGTCAGAGTAATAATGAAAAATATATGATACATGGAAGATATTGTGCATGACCTCGTACTCTTGAGGTAAATCCAACTGATAGGCTACCAACCCGACTCTCACCAAGATCTCGAAATTCCCTACATAATGAGAGGATATTTTTCCCTATCTACGAATCTATCTATGACCCATTCTAGGTGAAACTAATAGAAATACCCAATGTCCCACCTCAAACTCTAGAGGTCAGTGATGATGATCAGTATACAAATTCTATCAAGACTGAGCGATAACCATGAAATTTTGAATAATCTATACCTTCTCTAAAGTATCCTGAATGAGATAAGGTCCCAATAGAGTTGCCTCACCTTCCTATAACTAGCATAGGGGAAATGGTACAACCTACCATATAAGGCCTTGTAGGGATCCATCTAAATAGTTTCCTGAAGGCTGCTATTATAGGAAAACTCAATGATAGGTAGGTTCTTTTCCCAAGAACCTTCAAAATTAAGGACCCATGCCTCAAGCATGTACTCTAAAACCTGTATCATACACTCGGAATGACCATCAGTCTATGGGTGATATGATGTACTCAGGATGGCCTATGAACCCATTTCTTTTTGAAACCCTTTCCAAAACCATGATGTATATTGAGTATCTCTATATGAAAGGATCATACATGGAACACCATGTAGGCACACAATATCTCGAATATAAATCCTCACAAGCTCATCAACTAAGAAGGTTTCTCAGATAGGTAGGAAGTGTGTGACCTCGGTGAACCTTTCAATTATCACCCATACCACATCACTTCCTTAAGGGTATATCATTGAGACCATCATGAAATCTATGGTGAATTCATCCAATTTCTACCCAGGAATGGATAGAGGATCTAGAATCTATGTAGGTAGCTAGTGATCTGCCTTCACCTATCGATAGGTGGTACACCGTGTGATAAAACCTGGAATATACCACTTGATACTCGAACACCAATACTAATGATATATGTATTTGTACATCTTAGTAAGCCTAGGGTGTACTGCCCAAATAGAGGCATGATATTCCCTCATCAATTATTCCCATATGTTTGAAGGAACCCTGATATGTATATGAAAGTGTAGGATCTTGTCCTCATCGATAACCTAACTAGGTGGTGGGTCCTCTCATGTAATACTCTCCCTTATGACTAATACCACATGATATGAAAGTTTTTTCATCCTTACCCATTCTATAAGGGAATATTTCACTAATAAAGATTGAAAAATTGGCTTCCCATGACATTCCTAAACCTCCAGGTGAATCTCTAAAAATAGGGTCATCAACTACCACTCACAACTAGCCTCTTGGATGGACTATGTATTAATCTTTCAGTTTAGTGTGTCAGCTACTATATTTCCATTTTTGAGTACATAAGAGAGCACAAAGTCGAATGACTAAAGGTACACCACCCACCTGTACTGCCTAATATTCAAGTCACACTGTGTGGAAGTGTATTTGAGACTTTTGTGGTCTGTGTAAATGAAAAAATGATCCCCAATAAATAATGAATCCAAAAACATAAATCATGAACCATAACCACTAGATTGTGGTCATTCATCGAGTAATATTTCTCATGTGTTCTCAGCTAGCTGGTCCCAAACAACACAACCGGATATCGTTACATCAGAAATGCTCCTAGCCTGATTCCTAAAGAATATCAATAAACTGTATAGATTCTTCCAAAATCTAGAATAATTACAATCGGTGCTAAAGTAAATGTCCCTTTTATCTCTTGAAAGGCTATCTCACATGTGTCTAACCTTAAAATCTTAACAACCTTTTTAGTTAAGCTCATGAGAGGTATTGCTAAGTGTGAAAATTTATGAATAAAATGCCTTTAATATCCATCCATCACCAAGAAATTGCGTATGTAAAATAAATTATTGGGATGATCCCATAAATTATGGTTCACACCTTCTTTGGGTCAATGGTTACTTCTGCCTTTGAGATGATGTGACCTAAGAAGTGAAACTTATCGATCTAGAAGTGTAATTTTATATTCTTATCAAATATATGTTTATCTCTCAGTGTATTTAGCATGATCTCAAGATGTTTGGCGTGATTGGGTATAGTGTGAAAATAAAACAATATATCATCTGTGAAGAACACCACAAATGAATCTAAATATGGGCAAGAAACATGATTCATAGGGGCCATGAAAGCTGCTGGTGCATTCATAAATCTAGATGATATAATTATATACTCATAAAATCTATTTATACTATGGAATACTATACTTGTTATGTCTAACAACATCACATTCACCTGATGGTAGCCTGACCTCAATTCAACCTTGGAGAAAACCCTTGTTTCTCAGAGATGGTCGAATAGGTATTCAATATGAGGTAGTGGATACCGTTTATTAAACTTAAGATAGTTATACTGATGATAATCCACACAAAGGATGAGGGTACGTTCATCCTTTTTGTTGAAAAGGATAGGTGGACCCCTTGGTGAAGTACTGGGTTATATAAAACCCCGAGCTTCCAAGTCCTCAAACTACTTTTTGAGTTCTTGGAGCTATATTGGTGCCATCCTGTAAGGAGGAATGGACATTGGTTCCACTCCTAAAACTAGATCAATGGTGAACTTTACCTATATCATAATAAGTAACCCAAAAAATTTTTTAGGGAAAAAATCCTTGAAACATTCCACTATAGGAAGGAATTCCATATTCTATATTCCCTAATTACTTATATAGAGACTAGCCATTTGGGATGTCACTCTGCCCAACCCATGATGCTCGGGTCCATCTTGATTCATCCAGACATTCCATTCACCGTTATGAATATAAGTACTGCCTTTGAAGATGTGAAAGACACCCTCCAATGATAGAAATCAATATGATCATGATAAGGTACTATCGAGTCCATTCTGAGTATGATGTCCAAAATTTTCATCTCGAGGATAAATAGATTCCACAAGAATTAGTACCCACTTATCTCAAGGGGGAACTCCTTACACTGGAACACACTCTTTGACCAAACCCCTAGATGTTTTTTGAGATTCATCATGCCATGAAAAATATTCCATTTCTAGGTCCAGACTTTCAATAATTTCTGTGACATAAATGAGTGTGAAGCACCTTTATCAAATAAGGCTGATATGAAAGTAGAGGCTACTATAATAGTAACTCTAACTGTATAAGGCCCAAAACTCCGCTCCTCAGGAGTGGGATGCACTGTATATACATGGCCAGATCCGTAGCCTTTTGACAAAACTTGGATACCTTGAGCAGGTCTGCTCTACTGGCATTCAATGTCAGGAGCCTAACTACCTCATTTAGAACCACCTCCTCGGCCTGATCAGTCAATAGTACTCTAACTACCTGCCTAGTGAGGTCCTACTGATCTATAAGGAGAAAATAATATGAATTGTGACAACTGGGCCCCGCCCACCAGTTCTCCCGCAGACACGTGGTCCCCACACTGGGTCCCACCCACGTGCCTGAACATGTCATTTGACTAATGACTGTCCCCACAGGCCAACCCATTTCCTTTCCAGTGTGATTTTTCCTCATCTGTGAATAACACCACAAATGAATCTAAATATGGGCAGGAAACACAATTCATAGGGGCCATGAAAACTGCTGGGGCATTCATAAGACCAGATGATATAACTAGATACTCATACATGCCATTTATACTATGGAATGATATACATGTTATGTCTAACAATATCACATTCACCTGATGGTAGCCTGACCTCAACTCAACCTTGGATAAAACCCTTGTTTCTCAGAGCTGGTCGAATAGGTCTTCAATATGAGGTAGTGGATACCGTTTATTAAACTTAAGCTAGTTCTACTGATGATAATCCACACAAAGTATGTGGTTACATTCGTCCTTTTTGGTGAAAAGGATAGGTGGACCCCATGGGGAAGTACTGGGTTATATAAAACCCCGAGCTTCCAAGTCCTCAAACTACTTTTTTGAGTTCTTGGAGCTATATTGGTGCCATCCTGTAAGGAGGAATGGACATTAGTTCCACTCCTAGAACTAGACCAATGGTGAACTTTACCTATATCATAGGAAGTATCCAAAAATTCTTTTTAGGGAAAACATCCTTGAACCAATCCACTATAGGAGGGAATTCCATATTATATGTTCCCTGATTACTTATATAGAGACTAGCCATTTGGGATGTCACTCTGCCCAACCCATGATGCTCGGGTCCATCTTGATTCATCCAGACATCCCATTAATCATTATGAATACAAGTAACGCCTTTGAAGATGTGAAATACACCATCCAATGATAGAAATCAATATGATCATGATAAGGTACTATCAAGTCCATTCCGAGTATGATGTCCAAAATTTTCATCTCGAGGATAAATAGATTCCACAAGAATTAGTACCTACTTATCTCAAAGGGGAACTCCTTACACTGGAACTCACTCTCTGACTGAACCCCTAGCTGTTTGTTGAGATTCATCACGCCACAAAAAATATTCCATTTCTAGGTCCAGACTTTCCATAATTTCTGTGACATAAATGAGTGTGAAGCGCCTATATCAAATAAGGCTGATATCAAAGTAGAGGCTACTAGAATAGTACCTCTAACTGTATAAGGCCCAAAACTCTACTCCTCGGGAGTGGGATTCACTGTATATACATGGACAGATCCATAGCCTTTTGAGAAAACTTGGCTACCATGAGCAGGTCTGCTCTGCTGGAATTCAATGTCAGGAGCCTGACTACCTCATCTAGAACCACCTCCTCGACCTGATCAGTCAATAGTACTCTAACTACCTGCCTAGTGAGGTGCTACTGATCCATATGGAGAAACTAATACGAATTGTGACAACTCGGCCCCACCCACCAGTTTCCCCGTAGACACGTGGTCCCCACCCTAGGTCCCACCCACGTACCTGAACGAGTCATTTGACTAATGAATGTCCCCACAGGCCAACCCATTTCCTTTCTAGTGTTGTTTTTCCTCACTCACACACCCTGAGAAACTTCCCATAATAGTACCTCTAACTGTATAAGGCCCAAAAATATACTCCTTGGGAGTGGGATGCATTGTATATACATGGACATATCCGTAGCCTTTTGACAAAACTTGGCTACCTTGAGCAGGTCTGGTCTGCTGGCATTCAATGTCAAGAGCCTCACTACCTCATCTAGAACCACCTCCTCGACCTGATCAGTCAATAGTACTCTATCTACCTGCCTAGTGAGGTGCTGCTGATCCATGTGGAGAAACTAATACGAATTGTGAAAACTGGGCCCCGCCCACCAGTTTCCCCGCAGACACGTGGTCCCCACCCTAGGTCCCACCCATGTGCCTGAACGGGTCATTTGACTAATGAATGTCCCCACATGCCAACCCATTTCCTTTCTAGTGTGCTTTTTCCTCACTCACACACCCTGAGAAACTTCCCAGAATAGTACCTCTAACTGTATAAGGCCCAAAACTCTACTCCTTGGGAGTGGGATGCACTGTATATACATGGCCAAATCCGTAGCCTTTTGACAAAACTTGACTACCTAGAGCAGGTTTTCTCTGCTGGCATTCAATGTCAGGAGCCTGAATACCTCATCTAGAACCACCTCCTCGACCTGATCAGTCAATAGTACTATAACTACCTGCCTAGTGAGGTGCTACTGATCCATATGGAGAAACTAATACGAATTGTGAAAACTGGGCCCCACCCACAAGTTTCCCCGCAGACACGTGGTCCCCACCCTGGGTCCCACCCACGTGCCTAAACAGGTCATTTGAATAATGAATGTCCTCACAGGCCAACCCATTTCATTTCCAGTGTGCTTTTTCCTTACTCACACACCCTGAGAATCTTCCCAGAAGGTCACCCATCCTAATTACTACTTCAAGCCAAACACGCTTAACTGTGGAGTTCTAATCAGGTAGGCTCCTGAAAAGAAAGGTGCACCTTGTTGAAATGAGTCATATCATTTATCCATTTAACCCTTTATTATTTGGGGGGTGTTACAATCACCCCCCCTTTAAAGCACAACATCCTCATTGTGGGCCATACATCTCTACCCAGGCAGTGCACCGCACTTAAGGTTGGGTACCACCTCTGATAACAAATGTGACAATTGGGCCCTGCCTACCAGGTGCCCCGCAGACATGTGGTCCCCACCTTGGGTCCCACCCACATGCCTAAAAAGGTCATACGACTAATTACTTTCCCCACATGCCAACACATGTCCTTTCTAGTGTGCTTTTTACTCACTCACACACACCCTGAGAAACTTCTCAGAAGGTCACCCATTATAATTACTACTCCAATCCAAGCACACTTAATTGTGGAGTTCTAGTCAGGTAGGCTCCCAAAAAGAAAGGTGCACCTTGTTGACAGGAGTCATATCATTTATCTATTTAACCCTTTATCATTTTGGGGTGTTACATGAATCCTCTACCACCACTATAGCAGAAATTGTGCTTAGCGGCGATTTTGGGAACCGCCGCTAAACCTTTTTTTAGAATGGTTTCGCGGAGGTTTATAATAAACCGTCGCGAAACATTTTTTTTAACACCGCCGACCCTTCCCCCCACCCTGACCCTCTTCTCACCCCGCTTCCCCCGCTTCCCCTGGCCCCCGGGTTCCTCCGTAACCCCGACCCCCCACGACCCCGGCGACCCCGGTGACCCCGGCTACCCCACGACCCCGACGAACCCGCGACCCCAGCGACCCCGGACGCCCGTGACCCCGACAACCCCACGACCCCGCCTCCCCTGGCCCCCCATGATGCCGAAGACCTAGGTATATTGATCCTTCACCTATTTTTTATCCTTTTTTTCTTCTCATTATTCATTTAGAGAATTCTCCAACAGTCTCAATGATCTATATGTTTTTGAGTTTGTGATTTTGTATTTCCTTGTTTCATTTGGAGTCCTTAGTTAAGTAATGTGATTTGGGGACTTAAATTGAGGTTTTAAACCCTTCAAAAAACTTTTTGTGTTTGTTGATGATGCAAGACCAAACCTAGTGATACCCATGGAATGTGCCAAAACCTTGAGAATGGTGAAATAAATTGGTGAACATTAAAATGAGGTAAATGTTAGAGTGAATGTGTTATAAATTTTAATTGGTAATGTGGGTGTGGTTAGAGGGTAAAATGAAATGATTATATGTAATTCTTTTTGAAATTACCAAGGGTCTCTTGAAATGGTTTGAAATATGTGTTTGGGGTTTTAATGTGGTTATAAATTTTATATGATGAAAATGATGCTTTAAAGGTGGGTTTTGTTATGAGATTTCAAATGATTATTTGAATTTGGGGTTTAAAAATTATCTTATGAAAAATCTAAATGGTTGGTTTGAATGGTTTATTTAGAAATGAAATCCTTAAGGAATTTTTTAGTTTTAAAAGTGGAATACCCATGTTGTAAGTGGTTGTTTCGAAATGATTTCAAATGAGTACTTGAATTGTGTTTATAACATTATTTGGTTTTAAAGATTTTTTGGGACCATAATAATTAATTGGATATATTGTTTAGTGAGATATAACCCATGGATATTTTGTTGTCATGTGAACATTGTTATGAAATGAACTAAATGATGAATGTTACAAGTTAACAAACCATGATAAGGGGGTGTATGGAATAATGGTATATGTGTAATGGGTTATGTATGTGAAAGATAAATGTGTTAAATGTTTATGGTTATAAATGGTAAATATGTTCAATGGTTGTGTTTTTTAGTTGATAGATTAGTTAGTGATAAAGAAGCATGTTCACATGGATTAATAGTGGTTGGGGTAATGGATTGAGGCTGCTCCAATGGGTTGATCAGACTGATACTCTAGGACCACCAAAGTATTGCATGGGTTAGGGAGTAATACTGAGGCTCTATGTGCCTAATTAATGAAAGTGTAAATTCACCTAGATTGAGACTATAAGGTGAGGTAATTCACATAGACATAGACTCCCAGAGGAGGTAATGTAACTGTAATAATTCTCCAAGGTTGGGTAATGCACCTAGACTGAGGATCCAAGGTGGGGTGATTGATATGATGCAGTTTCCTAGGTGTCTTTAGGAAAGATGAGATGGCTAGTTACACACATGGTGCTTGGTATGATGTAGTTGACTAGGTGTATTTAGGTGGGATTATATATACGGGATTGGAGCACTTGGACATATGAAATTAAAGTTTAGTTCAAATAGGGTTGGATGATAAAAATTTTGGTGTCCATATGTGTATTCCAAAATCCTTTATGTTATAACCGAGTGAGTTACACATAATTATTTGTTCCCATTGATGATTACTTAGTGTATCTCATTTCCTACCTAGATTTAACCCATAGACCTTGCTTTTTTAATTCGGAACCATTTCTTGGTGGATGTTTATATAGTTATTTAGTAATATATTGGTGCTTATTTATGTTCATTTCTTGTTTTAGTTATTTTTTTGGTTTAATGTTTACTATATAATGTGTTAAATCTACCCATGTTTTATATAGGAATTGTAGATTTTTTACTAAAATGGCCAAATCATGTGATTTATGTATTTTAAAACTTCTATATGTGAATAATAAAATCTAGAACTATATTTAAAATAAGTATTTTTGAATCTTTTTTATAAAATTAATTACAAAATATTTCTAGGACTATTTATATCACTCTTTTCATACACATTCATGTGTGTGTGTAACTTCTATATTTTCATTCTAATTCCAAGATTGTGATTTCTAGTTATTTGTTTCCTCTTGTTCCATTAATGGACATTGAAATGTTGTGAATTTTGGGGATCACATGGAGATGTTTTGAGTTGTGAATATGGTTGTGATTTTTTTTGGGAAATTTTATTGTGAGATTGTTCAACTAGGTTTATTTTGTATTTAAAATTTATTTGTATTTTCTTTCTCTATATGTTATCCAAACTAGATGATTTTTCATTAATATGTATAGTCTTGGATGAAAGCAATCACTTTCATTGAATATTATGTTTCTATAATCTTACACTATCGTATATATGAATCTCTTTCTCTATTTAGTAGTAACTATGTGTTTTAATTTTTTTATTATTGTGTAGGCACATTGTGATATACATGGATAAAAGCTGGATCACATTACCGAGGAACACACCTCAATATGTGAAGGGTTTGAATGAGTTTTTAGATTTTTCAATTTCTAATCGAACCGTTGAAGGGAGAATAAGATGTCCATGTCCTAAATGTATATTTAGAACATGGTTGAAGAGAGATTAAGTTTATGAACATTTAATACTGAAGCAATTCCCTGGTCAATATTTGTGTTTGAGTTGGCATGGAGAATCGGACGTTATAGAAAGATTGAGCACTGATGTTAATCCATAGAATGATGTCTCAAGTTCGTCGACAATGGAAAATGAAATGAAAAACCTCATAAATGATGCATTCGGCACTACAAGACACCACTATCAGCATTAAAACATATCAGAACAACCAAAAGAGGGTGCTACAAATTGCAACGTGACAAGTGATGTTTTTGAGACTGTAACACAGACATATCAAGATTGTAACGTATCATTGGATCCTCCTCTTGATTATGTGGAGCCAAATGTAAGAGAAAACTTCATTGAGGAAAATGTGTTTCATGATTTAGTTGACAATGGAAATCAAGAGTTGTATAGTGGGTGTTTGAAATATTCAAAGATTTCATTTCTGCTGAAGTTGTACCATATCAAAGTTCTATGTGGAATTACAAATAAGGAAATGTTCAAGATATTGGAATTGATTCGTGATGAATTTCCTAAAGCAAAAATCCCAGAATATTTTTATGATATGAAAAAAGTCATTAACAATCTTGGTCTGAATTATACAAAAATACATGCGTGCCCCAATGATTGTATGCTTTATTGGGGAGAGGATTCAAGAAGAGAGAATTGAAAGAAATGTTCTTCTTCTAGATGGCTGTCACAGGGTGATTTTGGAAGTCTGAATGAACATAATTTCATGGACAAGAAGAAAAGGAACACACCTACAAAGGTTTTTCATTACTTTCCATTGAAGCCTCGATTTCAAAGATTATTCATGTCATCAAAAACTGTCGAACACATGAAGTGGAATTCTGTAGATAAAAAAAATGATGGGTTAATGAGACATCGACGAGATTCCCAATTGTGGAAGACATTTGATTCATTACATCTAGGTTTCTCAACTGATCCTAGGAATGTTCAATTGGGATTGGCTACCGATGGATTCAACCCATTTGGGACTTTGAGTACCAGTTATAGCATTTGGCCAGTTGTTTTGATCCCTTATAATCTGCCTCTGTTGATGTGTATGCAAAAAACATATTTTATCATTTTGATGATTATTCCTTGAAAAAAAATGCCTGGAAATGATATTTATGTATACTTGTAGCCTTTGATTGACTAATTGCAGGAGTTATGGAGCAACGGTGTTGAGACATTTGATGCTTCTTCTAAAACAATGTTCAAAATGCATGCCGCTTTAATGTGGAACATTAGTGACTTCCCTAGGCTTGGGAATTTATCTGGTTGGAACACTTACATGGGTTTGGCTTGTCCCGTTTGTAACTTTGATTTTGAGCCCAAACGACTACCTCACAGTAGAAAATGGTGCTTCTTGTGCCATCGAAGATTTCTCGATACATCTCATAGATTTCAGCTGAACAGATCAAAATTTAATGGTTCCATTGACCGTAGACCACCTCCAAAGTTGTTAACTGGTTCTGAAATATTGACACAACTTGAAAATGTTGAAACAGAATTTGGGAAGGTTTATCATTTGAATGATAGCAGAAAACGGGTCCGAAGTGCATCGTCAGGTGAAATCAGAATGCAAAAATGGAAGAAAAAAAGTATATTTTTCAAACTCCCATTTTTGGAATTTAATTTGTTACCACAAAATCTTGATGTGATGCATATTGAGAAGAATGTCTATGATAATTTGATTTTCACATTACTTAATGAGAATGGAAAGTCAAAGGATCATCTCAATGCTCGCAAAGACTTACAAGTAATGAACATAAAACATGATCTTTGGCCACATGAGAATGAAAAGTATGCTCCGACCATTTTTGCAATGAAAAATTGGGATAAAGATACATTCCTTTTAATTTTAAAGAATGTGAAGGTATCTGATGGGTATTCGAGTAACATCTCGAGGTGTGTTGACTTGAAGAATCGCGAGTTACATGGATTGAAAAGTCATGATTCACATATTTTGTTACAACAGTTACTTCCATTGACATTGCGTACATTATTACCTAAAAAAGTTACTGCAGTTGTACTCAAATTCTGCACATTTTTCAGGCAATTATGTGAGAAATCTCTACATCCATTTCAGCTTGACAACCTCCAGGATAGGTTTTTATTGACCCTTTGTGCAATGGAGATGATCTTTCCTCCGTCATTTTTTACTGTCATGATGCATTTAACTGTGAATTTGGTTGAGGAAGCTAAATTAGGAGGCCCCATTCATTAAAGATAGATGTATCCAATTGAGAGGTATTTTATTTATATGTTTTTCATTTAAGTAAAAAAATTTGGCATTTAAATAAATTCATAATATTATTATTTTATTTCACAGATATCTTGGGAATTTGAAAGCATACGTGAGAAATAAAGCTCAACCATAAGGCTCTATTACTGAAGGATATTTGGTTGAGGAGTGTCTTACCTTTTGTTCTAGATATTTGGATGATATTGAGACAATATTTAATCAAGTTGGATGTGTTTACAACACATCAACTCATTCTCAAATGCATCAGAAATAAAAAATATTTCATGCTGTTGGTCGATCAGTTGGGAGGACCTCAAATGTGACACTGACAGAATTGGAATTATTATAGGAACATAGATATGTGCTGATGAATAGGGAAATTACAGATCCATTTATTGAAAAGTTGAGGATAAAAACAAAGATATTAATGAGAGGCCAAACATGAAATGAAAAAGATATAATGAAATCTGTGAATAAAGCGCTTGTAGAATGGTTTGCACGATGTGTAAGTTCGTAAATATTGTAGTAAATACGAATATTAGTTTGACACATACATTTTGTAAATATATTAAATTATATTTCTTTTTTCAGATCATGAATACTGATGTTCGAGCAGACTTGTTAGAAGATTTGAAGTTTCTTCCTAGAGGTCCTATAAAACAAGTTATAAAGTTCAATGCTTATAATGTGAATGGATTTAGATTTCATACAGTCGATCAAGAAGTGGGTTTGAAATAAAAGAATAGTGGTATATTTACATTTTCTGAAGTTGGATACTATGTAAATCTGCATGATATTATTGAATTAAACTACCACATACATTTTTATGTTGTTTTATTCTAATGCAAATGGGTCTATATTATCAGAGGTGTTAAAAGATATTCCTTGCAGTTTACTTCTGTGAACTTCTCTCGCTTGATGGATGTTGGTGATTGTAAATTGCCTGATCCATATATCTTAGCATCGCAAGAAAAAATGGTATATTATGTGAATGATGTTGTGGATGAAGGGTGGAGTGTATTTTTTCACGTAATACAAAGAGATTTGTATGATATGGGTGATGAAGTGGAGGATTTGACCTCTGAAATTGAATTTCATCAACAATAGGAAGCAAAATTATTTTTCCATCATGATATTGAAAATATTAGTTTAGCAAGGATGAATGAAGTGGATGAAGCAATGGAGCAGGAAACCGAAATTATTGAAGGAGAAAATGATTGTATGTACAATTATTTATTCATTCAGCGTCCACTTGTTTCATTTCTGCAGTTATTCATTATCATTGTTATATATATTTTGTCTGTTAGTACCGGGCATCTATTATCATTTTTAATTTTTTTTTCTGCATACTTTTTTTTGAAATATATATTATGAACTAAATTTTATTTGATTAAATGAAAGGAATTCCAAGGAAAAATCTATACACTATTTCATCTAGTTCTGCGACAGATGAAGATCCATCTGGCTCCCTCCCCACGACATCTGAGGCACCAGCTGCCTACAACCCTGCACCATCTCCCCCTACACCATCTCTTACACCATCTGTGGGTCTCCCATTAGGGGATGAGTCATAGACTCCCCCTTCAGAAGCCTCAGGAGTGGGGTGGTGACACGCCCCTTCTAGTTCATCATGGATATACTGGAGTGTCACTGTCATAGGTAAAAATTTTAATTAAATAAATTTATTGCATTTTGTTTATACTAATTTTTTGCTCATTGAAGATGAAAAAATTCAACCATGGAGAAAAACATAAAAAAAATAAGATGTTTCGAATATTAATGGAGGGAAGATAGTCGTGCCATTTGATTCTTATGGGGTCCCTACAGATGACACTGTGGGGTTACTTGGCCAGATTCTTGGCCAGCTGGCAGCGGAGCCCATTTCCCTTCCTATTTATTATGATGATTGGAGAAATATGCCTCCAAGATGGAAAAAGGAAGTTTTTGATTTCAAAATAAAAGTAATTTTATTACATTATGGTTTAATTGAATTTCATGTTACTAATATGTTCAAAATGAATTTCTGTATACAGATGTTCTTCGACTTTACAGTTGCTGATGTGATAGCATGAAAGTGGGCGTTGGAAAATCTTGGTAAGAAATGGAAAGATTTTAAATGGATATTGTGGTGTGATTTCAACTATACTTTGTTGACCGTGCAACAAATGTATGAGAATCTACCCAGTGGGGTACCGAAAGAACAGTGGAAAGAGTTTTTGTTGACAGACATCGTGATGAGAAGCGGATGGTATTGAAATATATATTATTATATTATCCTAATTTTACATTTATACATGTATATTTAGAGGAGATGACATTGAATACATTACTGTTAAATTTCATTTTATTTATTTCAGGATCTCTCAAGACATAATGCATCAAACCGGGCTAAGAAAGTCATCCCTCACACTTCGGGCTCAAAAAGAGTTTCTAGAATCCGATCGACATTTGTAATATTTTAATTATTTTAAATATTTATAAGAAAATATTATATATTTAATATATTGAATTTTTGATTTATCTTTGCTTAATGTAGTCACAGAGTTTAGGGCACAAAGCATCCCAAACTGAACTGTGGTTGGATGTTCACAAAAAATCAGATGGAAGTTTTGTTAATGAGTCTGCCAAAGAAGTTGAGGGTATGAAGTCAATTTTTTATTATAATAACTTATTATCAGTTTTTAATGTGTTAATATATATTGATATTTGATTTATAGGTAAAAATTAAAGAACTATGGGATTCCAATCCTAGGCAGTCCTACTCAGTCTCCCAGGATGACCCATTTTCTATAGTCCTTGGGAAGGAGCATCCTGGTAGAGTGCGCAGGATGGGTTTCGAACTCGTACCTTTTGAGGTCTTTGGCATGCCACCCGGGATTCCAGCTGCATCTACTCCTGGTTATAGTCAGTCCATACCCAAATATTCTCATAGGGATATTTCTTCTCTACGAACCATAGTTCAAGATCAGGGGGATCAGATATCCTCTTTATAGAAAGAGATGACTGATATACATAAGCAGATGAGCAGATATGCCCCCAGTGGTAGTGCATCGACTGGTGGTCAGTAGGTAAATCACAAAAAATAAAAATCATTTAGTTTGAAAAATTTCATTGGTTTTAAGTTTTAATATAAATATTCCACAATATTTAATTTTCAATATAATGTTCTTACATGTGACAGTAGAAAGTGGAGATGGAGGTGGAGAGGGTGACGATGCATCATCAGACCATGAGTAGTTGTATTATTGATGTGTTGAACAAATATGGGAACAATTAGTTTGTATATATACCATGTGTGGCACATATTTTCCACCAATCATTTTCATGTCCTAACATTTTCTTGATTTCTCATGTTTCCTTTTATGCATTTTATTGATTTCTGATGGTTCTTTTTATGTCTTGATTTCTCGAGTGCAGTATACATCATTCCAGTTAGGCCTGTGTTTGAATTGGTAGTTGAGATTTTGGATCACAAGGAGTTAAACCCATTGTTGATGTGTTGAATAAATTCTCGATGCCTAATATTATAATATGTAATTATTCAATATCATCATACAAGAAGGTAAACCCTTCTGGCATTGGTATCCTATGACACCGTGAATCAAAAAAACATGTGGATTGATAAATCTTTTTTAGGAACTATTTTCTATAAAACCAATAGAAAATTATTTTCATTTTCCATAACACAAACATAACCTTGTTTTCTATTTGAGCCTAATATGATTCATGTTATATTAATCCTGATTTCCTAAAATTATTCATGAATATATAAAAAATTACATGTCGTTCCATGAATAAAACCTTAGAAAACAATAATATCTCACAGCTAGCGTATCAACCAAGGTGAAATAACATCCAACTATAACATCAAACAACAAGAACAACAATCCCACACCGAGAACCTGGGTTTTCCCCTATATATGGGTTAGATAATCCCACAAAAAAACACATTACCAAGGACTGAAACACATTAATATCATATAAAACTTTCAAAAAAATTATTCAATAGAAAATAAAATGGCTTTGATACAACATTGTGACACCATTACCTAGGTTCTACTAAACTGGTTCCCCAAACCAATGTGCCACATGACCATAGGAATTCCTCCTCATATACAAGAGGCTTCCTACTAGTATTGAGGGTCCAATGAGGTATGTGAGGATAATATACCAACTTTACCAGTGTAAAATAGTAGTATAAATCAATTTAAATGATAACCAAGTATGTTATAAGAATAATCATGCATGATGTATTCAATTCCAAAAATTGGGTAAATCCCTGCAACCAATATAGTAAACATGTCACTTCAAACAAGTGTCATGTGTTAAGGAAAAAAAATAAAAAACCCCATAAAAATCCAAAAATGGGTCTCGATGTCCATCCAGTTCCCTCATACAAGCTCCATACCATATCCCAAACCAACCGTCTATCAAAAGGATTTTTCCCTTACAATTACCTATAACCATGAGATCTACTCAGGTATCAATGGAATCCTAAAAAGGGTGTGAGTATAGGTTCATAGGACACCACCAATAGTGTCTAAACAAATAAATATTATAATAATAATAATACTATATACATAAGTACAATTAAATAATGAACATGGATGAAAAGGTAAAAAAGTTCCATAATTAAATATCAAGAATTTAGCCCTGTATATACTTCAGTTTTATGATGACATCAAATCCCACCAAACCTTATTCAGCCATGTCAAAATTATATTCCATTAATATAAATGGGTTTTAAATTTTTGTTAACAATAATGGTAATTCATTAATAATTTCAAATTAATATATTGTGGTCCACTAATCAGTTCACTCATATCATACACATAGGCTTTAGTGCCTGTAAAGCCATGTCAATACACTATCCAAGCATAGGAAACTCCATATACATCATATCAAGTCCATTATGTCAAATTTCATGTCTAGCCATCCCACATCAAAGATAATAAATTCCTTGTAAAAAAATTCTTACCCATGGGTGGGATCTACTATGTCCCTCATCATTTACTAATCCATCAATACACATTACACAAGGTCAAACACACTTGCCTTTTTAACAAATTACAATATCAAGGGTGAACCTATTTTATTTCACCAATATTCAGATAGTTTATCACTTTCACTACACTTAAGGTAATTCCATAACTATTCTATTTTACTATTCATTAATAACAAAAACCATTGTATATATTTTAAATTCCATCTTATAACATGAATATTCTCACATTTTCCATTCATTATTTATCCCCTTAGTTATCTCACAACCCATTTAACCATAAAAGTTATGATAAACAACCACTTATTCCATTTTGACATGCTGAAAATATCTATAATTGGTTTAATCTCATAAACCCTTCAATTTATCATTTAATAACTAAATTCACATGTTCAAGGGATTGGAACACCCCATGGGTGGCCATAAACCCAGTCCAATCTTCATCAATATATCCAAAAAAAATCCCTGAAAAGTCCAACACATCATTGAGTTGATGTTATTTTATGAGATTGTGCCTGGTTTGATTTGTTTTTCAGGGAAGTGGGGCAGTGGAAGCAGATTTTTATTCTGGTCAGTTTTTCATGGTGGTTTTAACCGCCGCAAAGAGTATACAGGTAAGATATTTGTGGCGGTTTTAACCGCATATAACCGTAAGTATTTTTACATTTACCGTCCGTTTTAACTGCTGATACAGAGTCGCATCACCCGCGTGCATTCCGCAGCAGTTCTCGTGAGTTTAGCGGCAGTTTTACGGCTGCTGGATTTTATTTTATTTGTAGCAGTTATAACTGCCGCTAATAAAATAAAATCCCGGGATCATAAAAACCACCTTTAAAGTGACTAGAACCACCAAGAAATGAGGAAGTTATGACACTTCCCTTAAACCACCGCTAAATGGAAAAAACTGCAGCTAATAGTTTTCCGACAACAAATTTAGAGGCAGTTTCTGTAAACCGCCGCTAAACGCAAAAATAACCACCGCTAAATGGAAGTTTTCTTGTAGTGCACTAGGAACAGACAGAATATTCATTTAGAAGTACTGAATATGCCCCTAAATACTACAACCTCATCATTAAATAATATCTCTCATACCCTGGGGAATCTTATTTTTGAGCTTTTAGCACTGATGGAACACTACATAAATGTCAGTTTTGTTAATTTGACTGATGCTACCCCAACACAATAACTCAAAGAGATGTTTCATACCACCCAAGGAACTACTACCTTATCTTGGTAAAGATCCAAACTATCCCCCACCATTAACTTCCCTTAAGATTACCTTAGTGATTAAAACTATCTCTGAAATAGTGGGAAGTTGGAAAGCATTCACCTACGATCAGATTTCATACACAATCCCATCCTCAAACCATCTCTGTATTGCCATCTCGTCACCAGTAATAGTCAGTGCAAAAGTTTAATGAAACTAACTGAATACTCCATCACAGACATGGAACCCTACTATAGGTGCATAATATAACACTTTGATATTTTGTGAAATATATTTTTTGAATTAACTTAAACTATTTAATATTTTTCATTTACCGTAACACTAAATATATCTTGTGTTACATGAATTCACTAAGTTTTACTTACGTTTCATGCAACATAAAGTTAAAATTTCACTACACACAACACTTAGATTAGCTTTTGGTACAAAAAACACTATGTTTGGCTTGTGTTACACATAATTCCAAAGATCCTTCAATGGCTTGCGTTACATGAAAGACTGAGTTTTACCAAACTATATCACACTATTAATAATATTATTAAAATATTATTATAGCTACCACCTAGAAATTGGAATAGAAGATACAAATAAGATTAAATAAAATTTGAAAATATGATTTATACATGTATATAAAATAAATCCTTTAGTTATCAATTATTATAATTGAATGAAATAATTATTTGAAAATAAATAAATAAATTTTCTAAGAAAACTATTTTTCTTTGTATAAACACAATTTTATCTCAATAAATTATATAAAACACTTTTGATTAATGTTTTCAATAAATTTTATATATTATATATTCAATAAATATTTTTGATACTCATCCAATATATTCTATAAGTATAAGATAATAATAAATCTAATTTTATGAATAAAAAGATGTATTTTTCTAAAAGGTAATTTTATCGCCTTTTAATGAAAAACCCATTTTAAATATAAAATTACACAATTTTGTAATTTTATTGGAAAAAATAAAATTAATTTTTTAAATAGTTATATCCAAATTTACTTTGGGCTAATTTTTGGTATTTTTTTGAAAATTTTCATTTTTTGATAAATAGAGAAAAAAACAATGAATTTTAATTCAAAACTGATTTTTCATCTAAATAATATATAGGGATAAATTATATTTTGAATTTTTCTAAAATTTTATTTAGATAAATTACACATAAACTAAACCAATTTAGGTCATTGGAATCAATTCTACATTTAAATTGGATATAAAATCATTTCAAAATTTTGAACATTTTTACTTTAAAAACCGGCTTTGTCATCCCATCTGAGGAATTAAATTTAAATTAATTCCTACCACTTCTATGATTAGTATTTTAAAAAATAGATTCAATATTTGGAATTATAATAATTTATAATTTATAATGAAATTAAATTAGTTTTTTACCAACAATATTAGGGGAAAATATTAAAATTAATTATAGCGATTAAGAGAAAAATTAGCTTAACAAATAACTAAACCTTAAACTTAAGGCCCAAAATAACCTAGAAACTAGCCCAAAATCCATTGGATTTTAATATTTATACCCTATAATCTCTTTTATTCTATTTTGAATATTATTTGATCCACTTTACATGGGAAAAACATGTACGGAATTCCCTTCTAAAAAATTTACAAGAATTCCACCCCTCCCCCACTATAAAAAGGCACCCACCCTTCCCACTTATTCACACCTATAAATCACATTATCTCAAAAAAAATCTGAAACAAATACCACAAAAAAATCCCTAAATTAATCCTATAATCCTACCTTTTATAATTAGTCCATCCAAATAAGCCTTTTGGTGCAAACAAAAAGGAGTTACCAAAAAACGAGGTAAAATCCTCCTTTAAGCTCTTTTATTTTATTTTCATTATCCACCCCATAAAATATTTTTATTCAATTACTATTTAATAATTTTATTATCCTATATATACTTATATGCTTTAATTATAAGGTTTAATCATACACTTACACATACTTCCATCTAATGGGTAACGAACTTATCGTTCTCATGTATGACAAACTAACACCTCACGAAATGATGTTGTTCTTTTTCATTCCCCACATCTCATGGTTGGGAATTATGATTTAAAATATGATTTTATATTATATATATATATATGATATTTATGATTTATTTATTCTTTTTTAATTACTATATAACACATATCTTCATTATTTCTACTTTATGTAAATACAATAACATCGTTTGTGGATGTCTCGACTACCACCTCCCCAAAGCGATGTGATTCGTTCAGACTTTACATGGAAAGTATTAAGGATTTATTTAGTTAAATTTAATGATAAATATTAAATAATAATTCTAATATAATAATATTATATAAAAATATACCAATATTTCATTTACTTCTTTTTCTTTCAATACAACAAGAAAATGAAAACAACATTCCTGTGTAAATACAACCTACCTTCTCCATGAACAGTGTATTCCATTTAATATTTATATATTTTATATATTATTATAAATAATTAAATACTGAATATATATTATATTTATATCTTGTTTTAAATTCTACAAATAAATAAATCATTATCTAATTAAAAGGATTAAGAATAACAATTCAAAACATAGATATCTCCCAAAACATTAAATTAACATTGAATTGTTAATAAACAGGTAATATAAAGTCATAATAAAATCATATTTTACATTATATAAAAGAATATGGTTTTTTTTAGATTTTTAATAAAATTATATTTATTATACAATAGGTTTGAACATATATGAAGAAAGTAAAGGAAAGGTAATTTCATCTCACTTTTTATTTCCGTGAGATAATTCCATATTCACCACTTGATTGTTTTGTCTGGTGTATATACTACCCAATGACATGTTATATCATTAAATTAACTTATTTAATGATATTAACATCCTTTATTGTTGTTATTAATTCATGAGGATCATGATTCTAAATTTACTAAAGTAGTAAGAGTTTTCTCATCGCAAGTTTTTATATCCTTTAGATACATGCCTTATTCACTACTCATTTATTTTTTGTGTTGTATATAATAACCATGAATGTATTATATTATTATTATACTTAAATTTATGGGTATTTATATATCCACTTTATGATATTTCTTTCATCGGGTTTATGGTTCAAAATTTTCCAAATCGGTAAATTATTTTTTGTCTCAAGTTGCATTATTTATGATACGTGCCATGTTATGCACCTATATTTTTTTGTGGGGTGCATATAAAATCATTTGAAATGTTATATTTGGGATTTCCTTATATCATGATACTTTAATCTTAATTCAACATTATTCTCTCATGTATATTATTGGTCAAATTTAATAAAGTGGTAATAGTTTATTGCTACAATTTCATCCTTTATCGAGATTGTTAATGACTATGCTTCCGTTAAAGAAATATTATGATAAATCTCTCAATAAAACTCATAAATTTTATTCTCATATATTTATCTATGATATATTCATGTATTAGTACCATTTATCACTCTTTTTTAAAGCATTTTAAAAGAAAATGGTTTTCAATATTCTTTATAAATTTTAAAAGTGTTCTTAAAGAAAAAGGTTTTCAAAAGGTTTTCAATATTTCTTTATATGTTTTTAAATTCTTTTAAAAGAAAAAGTTTTTCAAAAAGTTTTAAATATTCCTTTATATGTTTTCAAATCTATTTTCAAATAAAATGGTTTTTAAAATGATTTATTTTTTAAAAATTGTTTTTTAAAGTGTAAAAGATATTTTCCTCAAGAAATGTTTTAAATGAAATTTCAGAACCTTCTTTATAAGAAAATGATTTTTGAAAAGGATTTATGAAACAAATTTTCAAATAAGATCTATTTTTCTTAAGAAATGTTCTAGGTGATATTTCAAAATACCTCTCAATCTATGATGAAATCCTTTGAAATGGTTTATGATATACTGGGGATATGATCCAAGTATTTCATTATTATTCCTTTTTTAAATGGTTTATGTTTAAGATGATAAGTTTTTTATGAAACCTATATCTCTTCCATGGGTTCTATGGTTTTGAAACCCGCTTCTTTTCACAGGTTATGCTTTGATCAAATAATAATGAAACCTTTTTATTTTCCACAGGTTATGATATGATGGAATGTTTATAATAACCATTTCATTTCATCAGTTATGTTATGATTTTTATGAAACTCATATCTTTTTATGGGTGATGATATGAGGAATTTTTCATTATCTCATGGAACACATATGTTTGATATCATTATGTGATGGGTGGGACCTATATCTCCCTATAATGCATTGGGTAAATATTTATATCTCATGAGATAAGGATGAGAAATAATTTTATGGTATTGATCCACAATGGGAAACAAGTTTGTCCTGGTCCATTATGAGAATATTGGGAAACCTGATCCACAATGGGAAGATGAGAAAACTTGATCTCTTATAATGAAAGGACTATGACTGGGGATGGTGATTTTTCCCTCATAGTATGTGTAGTCCCCATGAAGTTCCCTAATAAGTTTTTTCATTGAGCCTTGACTTTTTGGGAATGATTGTTATGCGTGAACCAGATTTCATGTTCACAATGTTATGTGTAGACCTAGTTTCATGTCCATAAGTTTATATGAGGGATTGATTTTAGGTCCTTAACTATATGAGTGAATCTGATTCTATTTAAACATGTTCACAATGTTATTAGATGATTTTTATTACACAAGTCTATCTATTATGCCTATGATATGCTGTAATGATTTATTATATTTGAATACCTTAGGATTCATATCTTATGAACTTCCAATATTTATCCCATGACTCTTGATTATGATATTTGATATACAAGGTATGGTATTGTAATGTTATGATCATGTTATCATACCCTTATTCTCATGTTTATGCTTACATATCTCCCTTTTTTACCCTTACAGAGAATCTGATCTCACCCCATTTTTATGTTTCATTCCCCTAGGTTATGAAGAAAGGTTTTAAGTAGGAGTAAAAAAGAGGAAGATATTTAAGGGATATGTTGAATATATTTGACCAAGTCATAAGATTATGTTCCCAAGCTTCCAAAGACACTAAAATATTATGGTACTTGGGCATGTATTTTTGTAATGTGATGAATATTAATCTAAAATATTGTAATATCCATGTATGTTTAGCCTAAGTCACTATATTTGGTAACAAAGGAAAGGGTTATTCAACCTTTAGAAACTTGGAAGATAAAAATTTATTGAGATCCCTAGGGATATTTTTAAGGATATGTTTAGGTATATATCTAAGGATAAGTCTAAGGACGAGTTTGTGTTTAAGAAATGTCCTAGAATTTTGGTAAATTATAGAGTGAGTGGTTTCATAGAAATATATCCATGTTTGGATATTATTAGTGGATATGTCTCTAGCGTAGTTATACATTGGTGCAACAACCTCTAAAACACTGTATTAGGCAAGAATTAACCTTGAACTGCTGCACGAAAATAGGCCTTACTGCACACTTGGTTTGAAACTCTCATGAGATATGATTTGGGAATTAAAAAACTCTTTATGAACCATCATGAACCATTAGGAAGGATTTAAATATAAGATGACTATGAATAACCTAAGATAAACCTATGGTTTCATAGATTAAAGAAGAAGGCGTCATGATTTCAGTATCTTATAAGTAAATTTTTATGATTACGTGGTTTTACATTATGATTAATGTTTCTCACACTATGATTTATAGTTTTATTCAATATGAGGAACTAGAAGGAACTAGGTTGAAATTTAATGTTTATAGATGCAGAAAGTATGGGCATGATGAAAATTGACTTCATAAGTGAAAATATCATGAAGAGAATTAGGAAGGTCTGTGAGTATTGGTTATACTTATGAAGACAAAGAGACCGCAAATTCCATGTGAAAGGTATGATATGTTTTAACAGTATTGTTTACATTAAACATAAAAAACATGATTAAATAAAGGTTGAGTAACCTTAAAAAAAGATTCATATTTCATATTCTAGAAAATGGGTATTAAGGAATAAGATTATGAATCCCGAGTTATAGTTTAGGAGTGAAGTTGGATGAAAGAATTATTTATGTTTTGGAATTAAAAGATTATGTTATATGAATCATGGAATATATATGTATTTTCAATGTAATATTTTCATCAAGGATTTTAAAGGATATGTTAAATGGTGCTGATGACATATAAAAGTGATTTAATGGAAACATGGCATTTTGATTAATGGAACGTATCCCTTAATGTGGAGATAAAATGGTGTTTATCTTGGATAAAGAGATGATTGATTTGGATAAAGTAAATTTGATAGTATCAATGAAATTAGAAATGATTAAGTATTTAAAGATAAAAGGGTTTATTTTTTTTAGTTAGAAGGGAATTCCCAGGAGTGGCCTTTTCGAACCCTCCACACCTAGGAACCCCCCTCCCCACGAAGAGGTCATCTGGAGAAGCCTCAGCCAGGGAGGAGACGTTGTTATCTGAGATGAAAGTGCATCCCCACAAGATTACTCCTCGATAAATGATGGTTCAGCACAAAAACCAGTCAGCTAGGTGAAGTGTGACCTTTCTGCCCACCTGGTGAGACACCAGGTGACCTGGCAAGATGAGTGGTACATGGGAGGTGGAAATTCCCTCAAGAGAGGGCTCCCAAAAACCATACCTCATACCTCACTGAACGCCTATTGTATGGCCCTCAACCATCCACCACTATGCCACCACCGAAGTGGCAAGATAAAATGGTTTATGTTATCATGGATAATGTTTAAAAATTATTGGATTCAAGGAATATATTGAGTAATATTGGGAATAAGGAAGCATGTATGTTTTCCAGAAGGATTTATAGTAATTCAGGTTATTACCCTATTTCAAGAGAATATACAATGAGGGTTTTCACAATATTGTAACCAAGATATACATTATGATATATGGTGGATCAATTATAAGAAGATTTAGTGACCTTCATTCTAAAGTTTTGGATTTTCATCTTTCATAAGGGTTATAAGGTTAACAATTTATGAAATGATTTAAGTTAAACATTGGATGAAGTTTTAGATATTAAAGTATTATCTCACCATATAATTATTTATGAATTTTGGATAACTCATGTTAACCGTTTTTCTATAATGCTAACTAAATACAGATGGAACGCCTTATCATTCAACCTCATGATAGGCCAATACTTCAAGAATGAAATACTCTCCTTTTTTTTTTCTGGGAATAAGAGATGGAGGGAAAATTTATCAAGGCACAAAAAAGGGTGAGATTGTATTGAAATCAAGTAAGTACATCTTCTCATGAATATTATTCAACTTTAGTAAAAGGATTTTAAAATACAATTTTCTCATATTATCATAATTTTTGATGATATCAATGACCTCTTTCATGCTTCATTAGTTTATGGTTTTGTGTTTGTTAGCATTCTATAGATCACCTAATTTCTTGTGATCAATGATCTTTATCAATATCCATCATCATTTTTTATTTTCTTCCATGTCCATATTTTCACTTCCCTCCTATGTTATAATATGTGTAAACCTAGTTACTTGCTACTTCGGGTAACCATTTTGTTTCCAACATTCCTTTTTTAAAAAGTAAGTTTTATTATTCATTTTTATGATGCGGGTTTCTATGAATATAAATTTCAAGTATTAAACCTTTGATTACCCATATGAATTTCAAGGATGAAATTCATTTTAATGGTGTTAGATTGTAACACCCCAAGATTTGGTGATATATATATTTTTTAAGCAATTTAATCTATTCGATATTTTTCATTTCATGAAACACTAAATATAGCTTGTGCTATATGAAAGAACTATGTTTGAATTATGTTTCACATAACACCAAGTTAATATTTAACTATATGAAACTCATATATTAGATTTTGGTACACAAAAAACTATATTTGGATTATGTTACACAAAATTCCAAAGTTCCTTCGATAGATTGCATTACACGCAAGGATGAGTTTTATCAAACTACAATACACTATTAATAATATTATTAAAATATTATTTTAGCTTCCACCTATATATTGAAATGGAAGTTACAAATAATATTATATAAATTTTTAAAATATGATTTACATATTCATATAAAATGAATCATTTTGTTATCAATTAGTAGAAGTGAAATTATATTTTTAATTGGTTTTAAAGTTTACTTATATCAATTTTACATCAATTATTACAACTTAGGTCATTTTAATAAAATTAAAATTGATATTTGATATGAAAACATTTAAAACTTTTGAACATTTTTACTTTAGAAACTTGCTTTGTCATTCCATCTACGGGATTAATTTAAATTAATTTTTTCCACTTATGTGATTGGAATTTGGGAAAATGGATTTAATATTTTGAATCATAATAATTTATAATTTATAATTATATCATCTTAGCTTTTTACTGAAAAAATTAGGGAAATTGATTAAAATTAATTATAGTGATTAAGAGAAAATTTAGCATAACAAAGAACTAAACCTTAAACTTAAGGCCCAAAATGACCTAGAGACTTGTAAAAAATCCATTTTATTTTCATATTTATACCCTATCCTCAATTTGATTCAATGTTTACGATTATTGGATCCACTTGACATGGGAAAATGTGGGTGGAATTCCCTTGTAAAAAATTTACAAGAATGCCACCACTCCTTCACTATAAAAGGTACTCACCCCTCCCAATTATTCACACATCTCAATCCATTTGGATCAGATAAAATCTATCCAAATATCCTCCCAAAATATATAAATTTATCATATAATCCTTAATTTGGGAATAAATTAATCCAAGGAATCCCTTTTGTGAAAACCAAAAGGAACAACCCAAAGAAGTGGTAACATCCTTCCTCAAGCACTTTTGTTTTATTTTCATTATACACCCCATAAAATTTTCTTATTACATGATTATATAAGAATTTAAGTATCTTAAATATACTGATGTGTTTTTATTCTAAGTTTTATACATAAAATTACACACACTTCCATCTAATGGGTAACAAACTTACCATTCTTGTGTATGACGAACTATAGCCTCATGAAGCGATGTTGTTAATTTTACCTTTACCACCTATCATGGTTGGGAATTATGATGGAAACTATATTTTTATTTGATATATATTTTATTTATGATTTATTCATGCTTCTTTAATTATTATATAATACATACCTTTATGATTTCTATTTTTTATAAATACAATAACTTCATTTGTGGACATGTGGACCACCGCCTCCTCAAAGTGATGTGATTCATTCCCACTTTACATGAAAAGTATTAAGAATGGGTTTAGTAAATTTAAAATAATAAATATTACATAATATTTGTACTTTAATAATAATATATAAATATATACATATATTTAATTTACTCTCTTTCTTTCAATACAATAAGAAAATGGAAACAATGTTCATGCGTACGTACGACTTACCGTCTTCATGAATGATGTATCCCATTTAATATTTATATCTTTTATATATTATTATGAATACTTATATAATGAATATATATGATATTTATATCATGTTTTACATTATATAAATAAGAAAATAATGATCTAACTAAGAGGTTTAAGAATAACTTGTCATAATATGGATATTATCTGAAACGTAACATTAAAATGGAATTGTTTATAAATGGGTAATAAAAAGTCATAATAAAATCATATATGGTTTTAAATATAAGAATATGGTTATTTGGTATATTTATAATAAAATTATATTTATTATACATGAGTATTGAATATGTATAAAAAAGTCAATACTTAAGGTAAGATAATTTCATCTCACTTTTTATTTTTGTGAGATACATTCCATTTTCACCACTTTATTATTTTGTGTGGTGTATACACTAACAAATGACATTTTATATCATAAATTTAATTTATTTAATGATATTTTTTGGAACCAAAAATCACTTCCATGTAATTCACCAAATGCTTCCAAACATGATCTCATAGAATAGCTCATTTCGAAAGCTTCGATTTGACTGGTCAGGGAGTCCGAATGGAGTAACAAATCATAATTTGTGGCCATTCAAAGTTATATTGTTGAAAATGGATATTCAGGAAGATTTTGGAGCAAAGTAATATTTTTCATGCAAGAATGGAAATTTGATGTGCATGAATGGATGTTTTTCTTGTAAGAACAAAATCTGGTGGGCAACAAAAAAATATTTTGTGCAACCTGTCACGCAAACCTTTTACGTGCCCAATGCGATGTCATCTTACACCCCGGACACTTGAAAAATGTCCAAGTATGGTGCACGCAAGTTTTGAGATGTGCGCACAAGATTTAAATGTGCGCGGAATCTTCTTACGTGCCCAAGGTGACTTCAAATTCCCCATTGCGCTCATACCCACCATAAGGTGCATGAAAGATCTCTTCAGTGCCCAGAATCTTACACACAATCACTCTAGGTTTCAACTATAAATAAAAGTGCACCCTCTCCCTTCTGGATAAGTCTTAGGAGGTCGGCCGCCAATATAATACGTGAAAGACTGCCACTTTTGTGCCTGCATGGAAGAATGGAACCCTCCACGTGAGATCTTTCTCAATAGGTCCCATATGGGCCTGCATTTGCATGGGCCCACAATGGTTTAAACTTCACACGACCTCTTTTCTTCCTAATTCATGTGCGCACAAGATTTAATATTACATAAAACATTCCATTCTTGCGTATAAAACTTCCAATACTGCTCTCAAGACTTCAATATTTCATGAAATAGTGCCAAGGTTCCCATCTTGTGTGCATGTGTGCCACACAACCCAATCTTGCACGTAGTGCATCCTATGCATAGCCTATCTTATGCACAATAGTGCCCAGTTCTGTTCCCTCTAGTCTGTAGCATGGGGGATGTTCCCCCACACCCCCTCTTGGGATCTGTGCCAGGATACAGTCTCGACCCATCGGGTTGGGCCCTTTGTTACCCTCACTGATTCCCATGAAAAATGGAGAGTTGCACCGCAGAATTTTTGGGCCAGGATGTCGAAATTTTCCATTGCACTCTTATGCACATCCACCTTCCACCTATGGAATACCATGATTCAAGATACTCCTCAACACTCCATGAAATACCTTGAGTCAACATATTACTCTTGATCCCTTTTACATGTCGTGAGTTGAGATTCTATTCTTCAATTCCCCGAGTAACTCGAGTCGAACCATTCCTCAAGAAACTCCTCCAAACCCAATCACTTGACTCCTATTCCAGGTTGAAACAGAAAGGTCCTCTCTAGTGTAAGTCTCAAAACCATCTATTTCTAGGTGTCTTATGCTTAATTGTCCTCTTTACATCACTATAAACTATAGTACTCCCTATGTGACAAATATAGGATTCCTCTTGTACCGAATAATAGATTCCATATACGCCAAGCATAAGATGACAATAGTCCTCACTATGTGAATTTAAAATACAACACACCCTATCATTCAATAATAGGATGCCTTTTATTCCAAATAAGAGATTTCGTATGAGACAAGCATAAAATACCTCATTCCATGATTATAGTGGCAAAATTTCAAGAGCGTTGGAATCCGTTCAAACATTCCATCACTCCACCTCATGCTTTGCGTGTCCTTCATTTGAATATTAATCCTATTTCATGTCTGAAGGGACCCCCTAATGACCTGGTCCCATGCTGCTTTATCTCACCTACTGTTCTAGTCCAACCCCTAGAATACTTTGGATGAAACTTCGAGTTTGGCCCCATGTTTCGAATAAGGTCAATGGTTGGATCTCATTTGTTTGTTTTCATCTCAAGATAATGCGAAGTGGATGATGCATTTCAAATATGGTCAGTAGTTATATCCCTTCATCATGCCACCATGATTATGTTCTGAATGTTGGTCATATGATTCACACTTTTCATCTCCCTTTGTTTGGACTTATTCCAATGCCCTTGGAGATATCCCTCTTATGCACTAACACATAGGTGTACGTCTTAATTATATGACTCCACCCTCCAGTGAGTTGGGATGCCCTCATCTTTAGACACGAGGAAGAAATTATGGGAAGCTTCCATACCTAAGCTCCATCCACTATTTCTGCTTCATATCGGCACCCGGGAAGCTTCCATGTGTGAGCCCCATCCACCATTTCTGCTTCATAGCAATGCCAGGGCTGCTTCTATGCATAAGCCCCATCCACCATTGCCACTCCACAGGGGCACTTAGGAAAATTCCATGTGTAATCCCCAAATCCCATTTTCGCTCCATAGCGGCACCCGATAAGCTTCCATACATAGTACCCATCCACAATTTCCACTCTATAGAGGCACCCGGGTAGCTACTATACGTAATCCCCATTCACCGCCCTTCATGGACACACCTTTGAACCATGATTATCAGGTCTGTTTTGGCCTCTTGTTTCTCACCCCGAGCATGAATCACGTGAGATTAGAGTAAACCGTGACCATGACATCCACTTTGGGAAGCTAACCATGTATAATCACCATACTTAATCCATAATATTCTAACCAATAGTGCCCCTCTTGTGATGGGCTGCTAACCATGCATAATCCCTAGCATGTTTCTAGGTCACTGTACTTTGTGTACACCCCAATTCTAGGCCTCTATATCCAAACTATGTGGAATTTGATCCTTAACCTCTCTAGGAAAGGTATGTAGGAATCATCCCTAAGGTTTAAACCCATCCCTCATGTCTCATCCTGGTCTATCCCTTGATCCTTTGGGTTTCAGGAAGGTCATTCTCTAACCTGGAGGTAATACTTCCTTCGGGTCCCATCCATGAGTCCCATACTCACGAGTTTCCTTCTTAGGTGTCCCATCAACCCTCCGAGCTATGTGGAATTTGATCCTTTCCCTCTCCAGGCAATGTATATAGGAAGCCTCTCTAAGGTTCAAGCCCATCACTCATGTATCATCCTGGCCACTCCTTTGAGTCTTTGTGTTTCAGGAAGGTCATGCCCCAACTCGGAGGTCCTACTTCCTTTGGGTCCCATCCATGCATCCCATCCTCATGGATCACCTCCTCAGGTGTCCCATCAACCCTTCAAACTATGGGTAATTTGATACTTTTCCCTCTCCAGGAAAGGTACATAGGAATCCTCCATAAGGTTCAAGCCCATCACTCATTTCTCATCCTGTTCTCCCCCTCGAGACTTTGTGTTTTGGGAAGGTCATGCCCTAAGCATAAGGTCCCACTTCCTTCGGGTCCCATCCATGTGTCCCATCCTCACAGGTCACATCCTCAGGTATCCCATCACCCCAGAGAACTATGTGGATTTTGATTCCCTACTACAGGTATACGTAGGAAGCCTCTCTGAGGTTAAATCCCAAAATCATCATCATCTCCTTGTCGATTTCATCTCCAATTATCCCATACTTCGACACTCCGTTTTTATCCATCCTAATTCCACCCGATCTGCCACATCCTGGTGAAATCATTCCATCCACCTAGGAAACTAACCATACACATGCCTCACACAATCTTTAACCATCCAACCAAGAGTGTCCCTCTTGAGATGGGCTGCTATCCATACATAATCCCGAACACGTCTTCGAGTTGTTTTCTATTGTGTACACCCTGATATCCTGATTTACCCTCTCAAACTACAAGGGTTTTGATACCTGTATTATATATAGGGTACATAGGAAGCCTCACTGAGGTTCAATCCCCGCCAATGGTACACCTTGGTGTTCCCCTTTCTAGGGTGAACTCTCCCTGATCCACCCTCAGTGGTGTCCAGACCAACCTTCACGATGTGACATATTCCCTTTATGGGACACACCATCCTGAGTCTGCTCTCATTGGGCATTCTAACCTATCCATTCTATATTCCCCTTTATGGGGTGCAATCTCCTAGATCCTCCCTCTGTGGTGTCCAAACCAGCCTTCACGGTGTAACATATTCCCTTTATGGGAAACACCATCCTAGGTCCACTCTAATTGGGCATTCTGACCTATCCATCCGGTATTCCCCTTTCTAGGGTTCACTCTCCCTAATTATTCCTTAATGGTGTGAAGATTAGCCTTCACAGTGTGACATATTCCCTTTATAGGAAACACCACCCTGGGACTGCTCTTATTAGGCGTTCTGATCTATCCATGTTGTGTCCCGCTCTCTGGGGTGCACTCTTTCTGATCCGCCCTCAGTGGTGTCTAGATCAGCATTCATGGTGTGATATCATCCCTATTTGTGACAAAAAACCCTAAGTACGATCTTTTTTGGCGTTCCGATCCATCAAACTAATAAATATCCTAGGTTCCCCCTCTTAGAGGTGCACCTTTCTGATCCCTCTTAATGGTTTCCAGATCAATCCTATCCGTCTCCACAAGACGTTAAACTCTCGACCTACCTCATTTTAAACATGAGATGCCTAAGGAAAAACTCGAAAGGAATGCCTTTGGTGTAACTGTCTCCTCAAGACGTTAATCTTGTGGCATACCCTGTGTTAAACATGGTAAGATAAGAAAAACCTAATAGACATGCCTCTGGTATAAGATACCCCACAATCGATGTGGGATGCCTCGGGTTCTACACCCTTGAGATACCATCGTATGAGGAAGAATAAATGTCTTCCAATGTCCATGCATCTAGAGATGCCCTGAAATGCCTGATGTTACCATCTACTCTGACTAAAGGTTGCTACCCTGTGAAGACCCCTTGGAATGTCTAGACAATAGCAGTGTAATTAACTAGCGTCCACAATGATATGACACTGGGAATGAGATTCTCAAAAAATTTCTTAAATCTATGAGGGAGGTGCAGACTAGGTGATGAGTTCTGAGGAGGAATACACAGAAGGAAGAACTGACATCCCACTATCCTGTTTTGATCATGGAGCATACATTGCGGAAGAATTGATGGATTCTACTCGCCTTTGGAAAGAAAGAATGTAGGGAAATGATCAGAGTATCCCCACAATGATGCGCGCCTCAAAGAAAAGTGTTATAAAAAATATTATAATATTTAATTTATGTTATACTTTCAAGGGGATCATGATTCTACAGTTACACAAGTATTAAGGGTTTTCTCATCTCACTTTTTATATTTGTGAGATACATGCCTTATTCACCACTCATTTATTTTGTGTGGTGTATATACTACCCATGAATGTAATATATGATTATTATGCTTAAATTTAGGGTTATCTACATATCTATCTTATGATATTTCTTTCCTAGGGTTTATGGTTCAATAGTTACCAAATCGGTAAAGTAATTTATGTCTCAAGTTTCATTTTTTGAGATAAATGTCATGTTATGCACCTATATTTTTCTATGGGGTATACACTTCCCTTAGAAATGTTATATCATGAGTCTAATTATTTTATGATATTTTATGCTTTATGTAATGTTATTATCTATTGTATATTATTTTTCAAAGTTACCAAAGTGGTAATAGTTTATTACTACAATCTCATCATTTATTGGGATTGTTTAGTATTATGATTCCATTAATGAAATATTATGATCTATCTCCCAAGAACACACATAAATTTTCTTATCCTCTGTTAATCCATGATATCTTAATGTATTAGTACCATTTTCGCACTCTTTGGTACTTAATATAATTAAGAAAATATATCTATGAAAATTTAATTTTATTTCTCCTTTTAGTTAGAATCTTCTTGTCCTTTTCCAATCAAGGCACTTTTCTAAACTTTTTAAGGTGAAAAAAATATTCTGCATGAACGAACTTACCAACTATCATGACCTTCATTTCTTTGAAGCTTAATTTGTAAGTTCACAAGTTTGTTTTTAATGAAATTTTTTTCTTAATATTATAGTAAATTTTTTATTTAAATAGGTTTTCAAAGAAAAAGTTTTTCAAAGAAATGATTTCAATGATTAAATGTTTTATTTATCAGTTTTCAAAAACCAATTTCTAAAAAAGGGTTTCCAAAATGATTTCAAGCCTTCTTCTTAATTTTTCAAAGTCCTTTCAAATAAAAATGTTTTCAAAAGGTTTTAAAACTTTATTTATAAGTTTTTAATTTTTTTTCAAATGAAAAGGTTTTTAAATAGTTTTCAAGCATCTTTATATGTTTTCAAAGTGTTCTCAAAGAAAAAGGTTATCAAGATGTTTTCAATATTTCTTTATAAGTTTTAAAAATCTTCTCAATTTTTTTTCAAAATGTTTTCAATCTTCCTTTAAAATTTTACAAAGATATTTTCAATGAAAAATGTTTTCAAAATGATTTATGTTTTAAAAAGTGTTTTTTCAGAGAGAAAAATATATTTTCCTCAAGAAATATTTTAAATTAAATTTCAAATATTTATTTATAAGAAAAGTATTTTTGAAAAAGTTTTAGGAAAGGGATTTTCCAAGAAAGGATATTTTTCTTAAAATTTTTTCCAAGGGATCTTTCAAAACCCCTATCTATTTATGATGAAATACTTTGAACTGGTTTATTCTTTAATGGGGATATGATCCATGGAAATCATTATTATTATTTTTTGGAATGTTTGTTTTGTTTAATATGATGGATAGTTTATGAAACTCGTCTCTCTTCCATGAGTTATATGATTTTGAAACCCACTTATTTTCATTGTTTATTATTAGATGAAATTATTATGAAACCTGTATCTTTTCTATAAGCTATGATATGAGGAAATATTTATGATACCCATTTCATTTCATGGACTATGTTATGATGTTTTTGAAACCCATCACTTTTTATGGGTCACGATATGATGAAGGTTTTATTATCTTATGGAACATGTATGTATAAATTTATTATGTGATGGATGGGACATATATCTCCCTCCAATTAATTGGGTAAACATTTACAATTCATGAGATAATGATAAGAAATAAGTCAACGGTCTGGATACATAATGGGAAATAATTCGTCTTAATCTAATATGGGAATATGGGGAAACCTGATCCCTTATAAGGAAATGACTGTGATTGGGGATGATGGTGTGTCCTGTCTAGTAGGTGCAGTCCCCATGAAGTTACCTAATAAGTTTTTTCAATGAGCCTTGAATTTTAGGGAATGATTTTTTTGCGTGAACTAGATTACATGTTCATAATGTTATGCATGGACCTGGTTTCATGTCCATAAGTTTATGAGAGGGCCTTATTTCATGTCCTTAAATAAATGTGTGAAATTGATTCTATTTAAACATTTTCACAATATTATAAGCTGATGTTTATGCCACAAGTCCATGCCTTATGCCTACGTTATACTGTCATAGCTTATTCTCTTTGACTCACTTATGATTCATGGATTATAAATTGCCAATCTTTATTCCATGAATCTTGTTTACAGTATTTGATATGCTGGGTATGATATTATAATGTTATTATTTTATTATCATATCCTTATGATCATATTTTTTCTTATATATCTCCTTTGTTTACCCTTACCGAGCATCTGATGTCACCCCTTTCTTATGTTTCCTTTCCCCAAGTTATAAAGAAAGGTTTTAAGTTGGAGTACTAAAGGGGAGTTTCTTTAAGGGATATGTTGAATATATTTCACTATGTTTGAAGATTATGTTATCATGTTTCCAAAGACACTAAACTATTACGGTAATCATGCATGTATTTTTTTAATGTATTGAATTTTCATCTAAAATGATATAATATGCATGTATGTTAAGGATGGGCCAATATAGTTGGTATAAAAGGAATGGTTTAGTCAACATTTGGAAACTAAGATGAGAAAACTTTAGTGATATCCCTAGGGATATTTCTAAGGATATTTCTGGGGATGTTACTAAGGATAATTATAAGGATGAGTTAATATTTAGGTAATTTTCTTGTAATTTTGTTAAAGGATAGAGTTTGTGGTTTACTAGAAATACAACTACGTACATATACTCCAAGTTTATGTGGATCTAGAATAGATGTACATAGGGGTAATATCTTCCAAAACACTGTATTGGGATAGATTCTATCGGAAACTGGTGCACGACAACGGGCCTTACCGAACACCTGGTTTGACACTCCCGAGGGATATGGTTTGGGAATTAACAAACACATTATAAACCATCATGAAGGATTTAAATAGAACATTAATATGAATAACCTAGGATAAACCTAAGTTTTCATAGATTAAATTAGTAGGTTTCATGATTTGGGAATCCTATAAGTGATTTTTAAGGGATATGTGGTTTTCCATTATGATTAATGTTTCCCAGACCATGAATTATAATTTTATTCAATAGTAGTAACTATAATGAAATAGGTTTACATTGAATGTTTTAGATATGAAAAGTATGTACATGATGAAAATTTATTTCCTAAGTGGAAATATCATGAAGAGAATTAGGAAGGTCCATGAGTATTGGTTATACTACTAAAGACAAAGAGACTGTGAATAACATATGAAAGTTATGGGATTTTTTAACATAATTTTTTACGTTAAATATAAGTAACTTGAGAAAATTGAGGTTCAAGAACCTTAAGAAAAGATTTATATTTTTTATTATAGAAAATGGGTATTATGGAATAAGATGATAAATCACTAGTAAACGTTTAAGAATAAAGTTGGATTAATTAAGTATTTATGTTTTGGAATTCAAATATTATGTTATATGAATCATGGAATATATATGTATTTTCTGTATAAGTTTTTAATCAAGTATTTTGAAGGATATGTTAAATGGTGATGATTACATAGAAAAGTTATTTAATGTAAAGGTGACATTTTGATTAAGGGAAGGTAACCCTTAATGTGCAGATAAAAGGGTATTTAGCTTGGATAAAGAGATGACTGATTTGAATAAAGTAAATTGGATAATATTGATGACCTTAGAACATATTAAAGATTTATGGACAAAGTGGTTTATGTTATAATGAATTAAGTTTAAAACTTCTTGGATATAAGGAATATATCCAGTAATATTTGGAATAAGTAAGCATGCATTTTTTCTAAAAGGTTTTTTGGTAATTTAGGTTATTACTATGTTTCAAGAGAATATACAATGAGGGTATTCATACGATTGGAATGTGACAACCAAGATATTTTTTATGATATATGTTGGATGAATGTTAATATGATTTAGTGAACTTGTTTTTGAAGTTTTGGATTTTCATCTTTTGGAAGGGTTACAAGGTTAACCATTTATGAAATTATTTAAGTTAAACTTTGGAAAATGTTTTGGAGATTAAAGTATTATCTCATCATATAAGTATTTATTCATGTTGGATAACTCATTCTAACCATTTTTATATGATGATAACTAAATACATATGGAATGTATTATCATTCTACCACATAATATTTCAGTACTTTAGGAATGATAAATTCACCTTTATTTCTTGAAATAAGTGAGAGAGTGTAAATTGATCAAGGTACAACAAAGGGTGAGACTGTGCTAAAATCAAGTAAGTATATCTTCTCATGAAAATTATTCAACTTCAATAAAAAGGTTTTTAAATAAAATTTTGTCCTATTATCATCATTTTTGATGATATCAATGACCTCTTTCATGCTTCATTATTTTATGGTTTTGTGATTATTAACTTTCTGTAGATCACTCAATTTCTTGTGATAAGTGATCTTTATCAATATCTATGATTCTTTATGATTTTATTCAATTTCCATGTTTTCACTTCCCACCTATTTTTTCCTATGTGTAATCCTTGTTACATGTTACTTTGGGTAACCGTTATGTTTCCAAATTTTCTTTTTTTAAATGGATGTTTTAGTATTCATTTTTACTATGTGGGTTTATATGAATAGAACTTTCAAGTATTAAACCTTTAGTAACCTAGATGAATTTTGAGGGTGAAATTCATTTTAAGGGGGTATATTATAACACCCTAAGATTTTTTGTTATTTTTTTGGAAATTAATTTAAACTATTTGATATTTTTCATATCACACAATACTAAATATAACTTATGTTATACGAAAGCACTAAGTTTGACTTACATTTCACGCAACACCAAGTTATTATTACACTACATGAAACACTTAGATTAGTTTATGGTATACACAAAACTATTTTTGGCTTGTGTTACACAATATTCTGAAGTTTTTCTGAACTATAATTCACTATTAATATTATTATTGAAATATTATTATAGCTACCACCTAGATATTTGATTGTAAGTTACGAATAATATTTAAAAAATTGTGAAAATATTATTTACACATGTATATAAAATTAATCATTTGGTTATCAATTATTAGAAGTTAATGAAATAATTTTTTGAAAATAATGAAATGACTTTTCTAGGAAAACTATTTCTCTAGGTATAAACACAATTATATGTCAATAAATTAAAAGAAACACTTTAGATTAATGTTTTTAATAATATATATATATATATATATTATATTCAATCAATATTTTTTATACTCATCCAATATATTTGATATGCATAAGATAATAATAAATCCAATTTTATAAATAAAAAGATGTATTTTTCTAAAAGATAATTTTACTACCTTTTAATGATGAACCCATATTAAATCTAAATTTTAAAAATTTTATAATTTTTATTTGAAAAAATAAAATTCATTTTTGAAATTTGAATATGAAGATTTACTTTGGGTGAATTTTTGTTATTTTTCTAAGAATTTTCATTTTTTGATGAATAGTGACAAAACACTGAATTTTAATTTAAAACTTCCTTTTAATATAAATAATTTATATGGTTAAATTATATTTTGAATTGGTTTTAAAGTTTCAATAGATAAATTTTAAATAAGTTAATCCAATTTAGTTTATTTTAATCAATTCCACATTGAAATTGGATAAAAAAACACTTGAAACATTTAAATATTTTTATTTTAAAAACCCGCTTTGTCGTCCCGTCTACAAGATTAAATTTAAATTAATTTCTTTCACTTATATGATTGGAATTTGAAAAGAAATTTTCCATATTTTTAAACAGAATAATTTATTTTTTATTACAATTTCCAACTTTGTTTTTGACCAAAAATATTAGTGAAAGTGATGAAAATTAATTATAGTGATTAAGAGAAAAAGTATCTTAACAAAGAACTAATCCATAAAATTAAGGTCCAAAATGACCTATAAACTTGTAAAACACCCATTGTATTTTCATATTTCTACCCTACACTCTAATTTACACAATTTGGACCATTATTGGTGCCACTTGACCTGGGAAAAACATGGATGGAAGTTCCTTTTATAAAATTTACAAGAATTCCACCCCTCCTCAACTATAAAAAGGCACTCACCCCACCCACTTATTAACATATCTTAAGAATTTTGGATTGGCCAAAGGATGACCAAATATCCTCCCAAAATTCCTAAGATCATTCTAGAATCCTCCCTTTAGGAAAAAATCCAACCAAGGAAGCCCTTTAGTGTAGACAAAATGGAACCACCCAAAGAAGAGGTAACATACTTCCTCAAGCTATTTTGTTTTATTTTCATTCTTCACTACCCAAAATATTCTTATTACATGTGTCAGAAACCCCTCCCTCCAAAGATACCCCTCTTTGTCTGGAAATTAATAAAGGGAGATAATGACCCCTAAGTCTCACCTCCAGTTGGTCTCGGGTTGAAGACTAGAACCAAGGGTATACATGTCAAACAATAAGGAAGGAATTACTCTTTTTTTGAAAAAATATTGAGAGATATGATGAATCATCCAAAAAAAAAATCCAAGACATAATTTAAAATAAAACAAAAAATCCATCCCACTTGCATGTATAAAATAGAGTTGATACAAAACAAAAGTCTCAAAAGCAAAGTACCCAAAAGCAAGATAAAGCAGTGACTCAACAACTGTCCCAAAGAGAAAGCTAGTAACACCCAGCACGGTCCATGTAATTCTCTTAGAAACCTGAAATATTTTTTATATAAATATAGAGAGAATACAAGTATACTCAGTAGGAAATACAAAGTCTCTCGTGCACATGTGAAAGGAGCATACTAATTCCCCCTTGAGAAAACAGTAGAACCAAATAACACCTAATAGGTATACTAACCATCCAAAGCTCACCAAGACTGGATCACCAAATAGTTATGTAATGTAACATAATGCACAACGATGATAGGGTACTCCACACCACTTCACTCTGATTATATGCTCTTACCTAATGAAAAACATCCTTGCACTCCCACCTCTTCTGAAATTACCACATCACAACCCACCCACACACACCTGGGCTAGATACCACATCACTTCCTACCCATAGACACCTGTTCCATATACCACATCACATCCCACCCATAGACACTAGGGCCACATACCACATCACATCCTTCCCACAGAAACATAGGCCACATACACTACTACAATATTGGGCTTTGAAGCCCTTTGACATGGGCGACCGCCTCTGGTGGTCGCTGAGCTTTGCCAAAAAAGGGGGCTTCGGCGCCCCCACCCCTCACAAGCCCTCCTCCCTATCCCTTGACCTCGTCGTGCACCCTCCCCCATCGCCTCCCTCCGCCCTCCCCCCATCGCCGCACACACTCGCCTCCCTCCACCGCTTGCCGCCCTCCACCCTCCGCCCTCATCGGTCTCCGCCCTCCACCCGCCCTCCTCCCTCTGCTCTCTGGCTCCACCCACCCTCCGTCGGCCCTCCACCCTCTGGACATCCTCCTCCATTCCCTGTATCCCATCCAGTGTCCCTCCGACCTCTGGACTCCACCCTCCGGCCTCCGGCCTCCGCCCCCTCTGGTCTCCGACCCCTCTGCCCTCTGCCCTCTGGCCTCCACCCTCCGCCCTCCACCCTCAGCCCTCCCCCCCTCCACCCTCCCCCCATCCCGGACAACCCCCCCGCCCCGGACAGCCCCCCCGCACCCGAGACAACTCCCCCACCCGGACAACCCCCGCACTTCGGACATCCCCCCCACCTTGGACAGCCCCCCCCGCACCCGAGACAGCCCCCTCACACCTCGGACATCCCCCCCGCACCCCGAACAGGCCCCCCCCACACCCCGAACAACACTCCCTGCACCTCGGACAATCCCCCACCCCAGAAATCCCCCCCTCACTGCCCGTCCCCCGTCCCCTCACCTCCCTTTGCTCCGACTCCCCGCCAGCCTCCGTCCCCTCCCTCTTTGTCCCCCCTCCCTCACCTCACCACTGCCACCCATCCCCTCCCTCACTGTCCCCTCCCTTGCCCCAACTTCGCTGCCCGGTCCCCTCCCTTCCTACACGGTCGCTACTCGTCCCCTCACTACTGGTGCACATCCACTCCGGCTCCCCTCTGTCCTTGGTCCCCTCCCTCGTCGTCCCACCCTCGCTGCACCATCGCCACCTCACCGCCTCCTCGTCCTCCGGCTCCCTGCCACCACCACCGCCCATCCCCTCCCTCTCCACACCGCCTCTAGATCCAGCTCCCCTTCTCTGCCTCTCCTCTCCCTTACAGCACCGCCTTCGGCTCCCCTTCCTTCCAGGTTTGTAGCGAAATCAGGTATGACATGGGATTTCACTTACATTATTATTTTATCAATGGTTCACAAACAATTTATTATTATTTATTTTAAATATAGTTGATTTGAAAAATGCAAATGTAATAAGTATTGTGTAAATGTTTGTTATACAAGTATTATTATGGATAAGAGTTGGATTGATCTTACAAATTGAACATCTAGAGAATATTTCAATGGCATTATGCAGTTTATTGACTTCACTAGAGGATTTGAAAGTGAATATATTAGTTATCCAAGTAGAAAATGTGCTAACATATATCAATTCACACGAGATAATGTGAGAGAGAACCTATTATTTAATGGATATCTGAAAAATTATAAGAGTTGGACTCGTCATGGATAAGAATATGTTCGTTGTCAAAATACAGATGCAGTTCAGATGGATGTTGATGCAAGGATGAATGATCCAATGCATTAAATGCTTACTGAAATGGTACGTGGTTTGGATCCTGAAGGCATTGAAATATAGAATCTTGAGACCGGTGAGATAAATATTCGCTCTGGTGCATATCGTGATTTGAGGAGGTTTTATGAAGCACTTAATGATTCAAAAACAGAATTATATCCTGGATGTACTTCTTACAATAAACTGTCATTTATCGTGGATTTTTTTCATTTGAAGACTTTTAATCATTGGTCAGACACATCATTCGACATGCTTTTGGTGTTATTGAAAATGGTTCTTCCTGTCGACACTAAAATTCCCAAGTCGTATTACCATGCTCGTAAGTTGACAGAGAACTTAGGTTTTACATATGAGACCATAGATGCATGTACAAACAACTATATTTTGTTTAGAAAGAAAAACTGCCCATTTGGATATTTGTGCGGTTTGTGGTGATTTCAGG
Organism: Viscum album; assembly: GCA_963277665.1. NCBI lineage: Eukaryota > Viridiplantae > Streptophyta > Magnoliopsida > Santalales > Viscaceae > Viscum > Viscum album. The sequence goes on from OY728120.1 coordinate 1,232,943,955, forward strand.
TGGAAAGAGAACAGGGGAAATCAGATTCATCAAAGTCAGATTGTGATACAAGGGAAACCGATTGTCGTAACGTAAATGCTTTACTTCCCCCTTAAACCGAGGTTGAAAATATTTTTTATGTCATCTAAAGTTTCTAATTTAATGATATGGAATGCAGAAATAGTTCATGAAAGTGATATGTTAACCCACCTGGTAAACTCTCACGCATGGAAGGATTTTGATAAGAGACATCCCGAATTTTCTAAAGATGTTCATAATGTCCGATTGTGATTGGGAGAAGATGGTTTCAATCCATTAAAGTCTATGGTTGGTGAAACTAATAGTACATGGCCCGTGGTGTTGGTTCTGTATAATATTCCTCCATGGATTTTTATGAAGCAAAAATTTATATTACTTTCCACTCTTATTGATGGACCTAAAAGTCCGGTGGATAAGATTGCTGTCTACCTTCAACCATTGATTGACGAGTTGAATGAATTTTGGGGCGATGGTGTGATGACTTATGACTGTGAAATGAATGAAATGTTCAAACTTCAGGCTGCTTTATTATGGACAATCAATGACTTCCCAGCTTATGAAAATTTATCAGGTTGGAGTACGAAAGGGGAATTTTCTTTCCCTTGTTGCAATAAAAGTAAAAAATCTTTATGGCTTAAACATTCCAAAAAATGGGCATACATGGGTCACATATGTTTTCTCCCCTCTCAGTACAAGTTCAGAAAGGGCAGAGTGGCATTTGATGGTTCTAGAGAGTTCATCCCAACACCAAATATCATGACAGGAGTCTAAATGTTTTCTCATATTGTGGTAGAAAACATCCGCACGGTATATGAAATTCAGGATTTGGTGGCTCCTCCAGTACGTAATATTTGTGCTGTGGGTAGGCAGCACAATCACAATTGGAAAAAGAAAATTATTTTTTATAGTCTTCTGTATTGGAAAACTAACATGCTGAGGCATAATTTGGATGTCATTCACATTGAAAAAAATGTTTGTGATAACATATTGTGGACCATTTTAGGTGTCAGTGGAAAATCAAAAGACCAAGTTAATGCACATCGTGATTTGGAAGAAATGGGTTTAAGGAAACATTTTCATTTACAGTTAGCTGAGGGAAACAAGGAATATATGTCTACTGCACAATATACGATGAATAAAAAGGAGAAAAAACATTTCTTTCCATTTTGAAGATGCTCAAGGTGCCTGATGGTTACTCTTCTAATATTTCAAAGTGTGTGAATCTGACGAGCAAGACATTTCAAGGGTTGAAAAGTCTTGACAATCACATACTACTTCAGCAATTGATTCCAATCACAATTTGTGATTGGTTATCCCGCAATGTTGTTGACCCTTTGGTGGAGATGAGTAATTTTTTTAGATAGCTTTGTTTAAGAAATAAATGAATGAGTGATTTAAAAAGTTTACAGGACCGAATTATACTTACGCTTTGTCACTTTGAGAAACTATTTCCCCCCTCATTTTTTGATGTTATGGTCCACTTGAGAGTGCACCTAACTGATGAAGTAATGGCTACTGGTCCAGTGTAATTCAGGTGGATGTATCCTATTGATTGGTATTTGAGAACATTGAAATGATTTGTACGCAACATAGCTCTTCTGGAGGCATCAATACCCCATGGTTATTTGATGGATGAGTGTACTACTTTTTTTGTAGAATATATTACGTATGTTGAAAAAAAATTAGATAATCCCTCTCGGATTCATGATGGTCGAGTTGGATAAGGAACCACATTTGATATGGACAACATCGAGTGGATACAAACACATCGATATATCTTGTTCAATACTCCATCAGTTGCACCATTAATGCAGTAAGTATCTTATCACTTTTATTGTTTAAATTTTTCATGTTTTGTTTTCATAAGTTGATCATTTAAACATTGCATTATCATTTGAAGGAAACAAATTAATGAGATAAAATAAGATATGTATCATGTGATTGAGTTGCAAATTCAACAATCTCACACTACTGGGAAGCTAGGTTTTCCCAACGCTTGTATGCCAACGGTTCAACAGAACCGTTGGTATAGGGGTATAAAACAAGTATTTCCCAACAGTTTGAAGATACTGTTGGGAAATCTAAATTTTTTTCTCCCTTTCCCAACAATTTTTAAAAACCGTTGGTAAAGGCCATGACTTTGGAAGGCTTTCCCAACGGTTTGTGTAAACCTTTTGTAAATCTCACCTTTCCCAAAGGTTTTAAAAAACCGTTGGGAATGTTTTACCCTAAAATCCCAAAAAACCCAATATCCCATCCACGCGATTGAACTACTAAAGTTGAGACCTAAGATCTCTCTCACTTGGAAAATCATTCCACCAGATCCATATTCAATCACAAAGTTGTTTTGTTCTACACTTCAAATCTGTAAGTAGTACGTTATGTTTAATGTTTTGAATATAATTTTTTTCTTTTCTGTTTTGATTTGGCTTAAACCTAAGGTTCGTACAGTATGGTATACCCAACAATTTTAATTAGATTTGTTATTTTTTTTTTCTGTTTTTGTTATGGTGTCATGTGTGAATCAATTTTTTGTTCTGTTTTTGTTTTCTGTTTTTGTTCTGGTGGGAGGTGCTGGGGGTGCAGTAGGTGGGGGGAGTGGGTGTGCTGGTGGGGTGTTTAGGTGGGGGGAGGGGGTGTACTGGTGGGGTTTTGAGGTGGGGGGTTGTACAGGTGGGGGTGGGGGTGGGTTGTGTAGGTGGGGGTGGAGGGAGGGGTGGGTTGTGCAGGTGGGGGTGCAAGTGGAGGGGGGTTGTTGTGAAAGTGGGTGGGGGGGAGGGGAGTGTGCAGGTTGGGGGGGGGGGGGTGGGCTGAGTAGGTCAGAGTCTGTTGGGGGGGTGAGGTGGGGGTTGTACAGGTGGGGGTGGGGGTGGGTTGTGCAGGTGGGGGTGGGGGAGGGGGGGTTGTTCAAGTGGAGGGTGAAAGTGGGGGGGGGGTGTGCAAGTAGGTGGGGGGTGGGGAGTGTGCAGGTTGGGGGGGGGGTGGGTTGGGCAGGTGGGAGTCTGTTGGGGTGAGGTGGGGGGTGGGGTGTACAGGTGGTGGTGGGGGGAGGGGGGTGTACAGGTGGGGGTGGGGGGAGGGGGGGTTGTGAAAGTGGGGGGGGGGGGTGTAGGTGGGGGGGGGGGGTGGCTGTGCAAGTGGGTGGGGGGGGGGAGGGGAGTGTGTAGGTTGGGGGTGGGATGGGCATGTGGTAGTATGTTGGGGGTGAGGTGGGGGGTGTACAGGTGGGGGTGGGGGTGGGGTGGGGGGAGGTGGGTTGTGCAGGTGGGGGTGCAGGTGGGGGGGGGGGTGTGCAGTGGGTGGATGGGAGGGGGCTGTGCAGGTGGGGGTGGGGGAGGGGGGGTTGTGCAAGTGGGGGTGCAGGTGGGGGGGGGGGGTTGTGCAGTCGGTGGATGAGAGGGGGGTTGTGCAGGGGGAGTCTGTTGGGGGTGAGGTGGGGAGGGGGGGCTGTGCAGGTGGGAAGTCATCACTTCCATAGTTCACTAATAAGCACGGGGAATTCATCACTTCTAGATATTTGGAGAGTTTTGAGGCCTCTTTGGTTTTGGTTCTTGTCTAGTCATCTTGATGAGTAAGGCATCACATGATCTAAAAGTGACATCAACTATATAGGATGAATTCCTTCTCCCAAAACACATTTTTCTAGAAATAATATATCCTTGGAAGGTTGTGGGAGCCTTTTAGAATCCAATGCCCCAACATTTTCCCAATTGCAAACTTGATACTATCATGTTATCAAGTCACTAATCCTACCAAATTGGATTTTCACTAAAAAATACTATTCTAATCCTTAACACCCATATTTTGTTTTTCATAACATGAATGACAACCCAATTAAATCTCATAGCTCTCAGTCACACCCCTGTGGACAGCTCGCCCACCCCCCTAGACACCCCCTGCCCCCTGGACAGCCCTGCCACCCTCGTGGATAGTCCGTCCACCCCTAGAAACCTTGTACCCCCTGGACAACCCTGCCACCCCCGTGGAAAGCCTGCCCACCCCCTGGACACTCCCTACTCCCTAGACAGGCCTCCAACCCTGTGGACAGCCTGCCCACCCCCTGGACACTCCCCCCCGGACACCCCCACCCCTGGACACCTTGTACCCCCTGGAAAGCCCCCCACCCCCGTGGATAGCCCGCCCACCCCCTGGACACCCCCTACCCCCTAGAAAGCCCTGACACCCTCGTGGACAGCCCACCCACCCCCCTGGACACCCCGTACCCCCCTGGACAACCCCGCCACCTCCATGGACAGCCCGCCCCCGATTACACAGAATCAAATAACTCTGCATTTCCCCCGATTTCCAGAAGCCCCCGTGCAGGTGAACCATAACCTGAGGTCTTCCATCTGATCGGGTGAAACTCCCCCATCCAGGTTAGACTCCTTCAACATCTTCCCAAATACAGACATAGAATCCCTCATTGAGGTAATTGACATGGTTGGGGTAGTGGGGTAGGTGGTTTTCCTATTTTTTAGTGGGGTGATATGGTACTTTCTGTGGACTTTAGTTTGGGTGTTATGAAATGTACTAAGTTTTCACAATATTTCCATTTTTTAGAATCAATAACTTATTTAAAAAACTCTCTCTACACATTCTGCATATTTCATAAAAAGCCTTCACTTTGTAATATCTTGAACAATGTTTTATTAGGTCTATGGTGTCTTCTTGGTATGTGATAAATGAAAAAAATTACAAAACACATCTCACCTCAAATCTAGGCACACATAACTGAATTAATTATTATATCTTTACATTGTTTTAGTAGTTCAATACATCAACTAGAAACTCATTCCTTTATCGTTTAATTTAATGTATTTTCTATTAAAGTTCAATCCTATTGAATTGTTTATGACAAAATGACTTATATAAATTCTTTTTACAGAATGGAAAGAAGTTGGATGTATGAAACCGATTGGATCTCAAACGATTTTCAAAACAATTTGGAGAGCGTTATAGATTTTGCATTTCACAATGCTTCAGATAGTGGTCGCATACACTGCCCATGTTTCAATTATGTTGGCAGACCTTGGTTGAGCCGTGAATAAGTCAGATACCACATAACCAAAAATGGTTTTCAAGTAAACTACTTTGTGTGGTATCACAATGGGGAGAAAATGAAATCTCAAATTGGTGATGATCGAAATGAAAGGGCTGGAATGGAGAATTTGTTAGATGATCGGTTTCAGTTTATTCGTCATCATGAAAAAGAAAGGATTTCAACTCAAGAAGACTTCGATATGAGGACTGCTGATGCATCTAGTGAAAATGATGATATTGATAGGGTGAAAAAATTGAATGATGCTGCCACGACTCCAGTATATCGACAATGCGATAAAATGAAAAAGCTGGAATTTTTAATCCGATTGTTTCATGGGAAAACTATGTATGTAATTTCTAATACAAAAATCGATTAAATTCTTACCCTCTTGAAGGATTTACTTTCAGATGATGTGGATATTCCCTCAAACCACTATATGGCATGAAAGTTAGTTGAGGAACTTGGATTTTTAAGAAACAAAATTCATGCTTTCCTGAAAGATTGCAGTTTATTCTGGGAGGAAACCACTGAACGAAATGATTATATAAAATGTGGCACATCCTGCTGGAAGTCAAAATCTGATGCAACACCATCCCGTATTCCACAAATAGTAATGTGTCACTTTCCATTGATCCCCAGACTCCAGAATCTTTTTATGTCTGATGACATATCAATAAAAATGAGATGACATGATACCGAGAGAAAGAAGACTAATGTTGAGTTGGTTCATCCTGCAGATGTATTTGCATGGAAGAAATTTGATGCTCGACATCCTGATTTTGCAGCTGACATGCGTAATGTGAGGCTAGGTCTTTCATGCGACGGTTTTAATCCGTTTGGGTAGATGCTTACTTTACACAACACATGACCAGTTTTTATACACATTTATAATCTTCCCCCATGGTTGTGTATGAAAAAACCTTTCACTTTCATGATTATACTCATATCTGGTCTTTTTGACCCCAACAATGATATTGATGTATAAATGCAACCTTTAATAAAAGAGTTGAAACTTATTTGGGATGTGGGTGTGCGCACATACGATGCATGTTCGAAAGGCATATTTTAGATGCGTGCTGCGCTTATGTGGACGATCAATGATTTTACGGCTTATGCAATGATGTCTGGATGGAGCACGAAGGGAAAAATGTCATGTCCAGTTTGTATGAAAAATACACGATCCAGAAGACTGAAACATCACTGTAGTTTCAGTTTTATGGGACATCGATGAATCTTTCCAAAGGATCATCCATAAAGAATGAATCGTCGAAGATTTGATAATACCATAGAGACCGATGATCCACCTCAGCATATGTCTGGAACTGATGTGCTTAATCAATTGAAAGATTTCATTTTTTCGTTCAGGAAGGGTCAAATGAAATCTGGAAAGAGAAAGAATGTTTCCACTGAGACCTGTTACAATTGGAGGAAGAGGAGTATCTTTTTTGATTTGCCTTATTGGTCAACCAATTTGTTACGTCATTGCTTAGAAGTAATGCATATTGAAAAGAATATATGCAAAATGTTGCTTTCAGTTCTTCTAAATGTCAAGGGGAAGACAAAAGATGATTTACGATCTCGGCGTGACTTGGTGGATTGGGGCATCAGAACAGAATTGCATCATGTGCGTATCAGTGAAAATAAATGGAAACTTCCATGTGCTTCTTATGTTATGGAACCTATGAAAAAAAACAATTTCTAGAAGTATTAGAGACTATTAGAGTTCCTGATGGTTATTCAAGCAACATATCTAAACAGGTAAACAGAAGATATTTGAAGCTAAAATCTTTGAAGACTCATGATTATCACGTTCTACTACATGAGTTGATTCCAATAGAAATCCATCAACTTTTGTTCAATAATGTAAGGGTGGTTGTTATTAGGTTGTTCCATTTGTTTAGAGATCTTTGTGCTAAGAAGTTGTCCAAGTCTTTCTTGCAAAAAATGTTGACAGATGCCCCATTAATTTTTTGTGAGTTGGAGAAAATATTTCCTCCATCATTTTTCACATGCATGCTGCATATGACTATCCGTATTCCTACTAAAATACTTTTCAGAGGACCTGTTTTTTTTTCATTGGATGTATCCAACTGAAAGAAATATGTTCACATTAAAGTCTTATGTCCGAAACAGAAATCACCCCAAGGGTTCTATCTTGAACGGTTACCTGGATCAAGAATGTATGGATTTCTGCTCGATGTATTTTTCTGATCTTACTACAAGATTGAACAGACCAATGAGAAATGAAGAAGAATAACATGAGAAAATTGAACCCAATTTTCCATCACTTCCTCAAATAGTAGGAATTCCAGGATCATATACATTGAATACATTAAGCCATAAAGAGCAGGAGAAGGCACATCGCACAGTTTTGTTCAACTATGATTTGTTCGATGACTATATCAGGTAACTAAATTAATTATGTATATCTTACATATATATCTGCTAAACTATTCATATTTTTTTCTACAGGGAACACAAAACAATGATAAATAGGAAGCATCGTTCTTTATCTTTGAGAAGGAGAGAGACTTTGCATAGAAAAGAGTTTTCTGCTTGGTTAAAATTGAAGGTAAAAATATTACTGTTTAAATTAATTATTTCAAAATTTAATTAAGTTTAACAGTCATTTATATTGTAGGTATTGAGTTTTTCTGCTGAATCTGTCTCTGAGGAAATAAGAGCTTTGTCTTTTGGTCCTAATACCATGGTTCGTGAATGTAAATCAATTGTTATCAATGGGTACAAATTTATTGTCACTGAATGAGCAAAGAACATGAGAACACAACATGATGGTGTTATGGTTACTGCCACAACAAATTGTTATGCCAGTGCATCAGATAGTAGACCCCGATTTGAAAATGTGGGTTATTATGGAGTCTTTGAGAAAATAATAATATTGGATTATTACTCTCATGGACGAGTCACAATGATGAAATGCCATTGGTTTGATTTGATGATGAGACATGGCACATTTATTGATGATTGTGGATTTCGAGTAATTAATATGACTCGCACTCTTTCTACCGAATAACCATATGTGTTGTCATTAATGGCTAAACAAGTTTTTTATGTCAAAGACCAACTTCGACCTGAATTTGGTGTCATAGTTGAAGTAATTCCAAGACATATTTTTGATGATGGTGATGATGGAAATGACATTTTCCCTATTGCCATTGGAACCAATCCATTTATTTCTTTTGATGACTCCAATAGATCAATTGTCAGAGTTGATTGTGAACCAGATATTGTGGTTGGAAATATATTGAATCATTCATCCATGTTCTCAATTCTTTTGGTTTACCTCGAGTTGGGTTGTTAAGGTTGGTAATATTCAAATTGATTGAGTATTGATCACAAATATGTTTTAGCTGACTTGACCGTTATGTGAATTTTCAATGTTTATTAGTTGCTATTTTATTTGAATTGCATTTTCTAATTTGGAATTGAACTGTATTCAAACCTAGTCAAACAATATTTCTAACTTGGTGAACATTACAACTTGTATGATTTATTAAATTCATTCAAGGTCTTCTAAAACAATTGATAGCTAAATTACCAATGAATCCCCCTATTTCCTCATATATTTATTTTTTTGGTTTACACATTAGTTTCCTTTTTATAATTAATTACATATTAGTTTTCAAAAGAAGGAAATGCAGCCAATTGAAGAGTGTAACGCCCCGACCCCAGTTACCTAGAGTCGGTGCATTATTACATAACATTGGAATGATCACAAAATATCAAGTCTCGAAATACCGATTAGTTTAGTAGCCTTAGAAACACTAGATATATTCATAAAGTTTACATTACATCAATAAGTGAAAAACTACAACAATATGTTGTCTTCATATCCCCTCATACTATCCCTGCAGGTCATTCATAAAATACTTCTTCACATCCTGGAAAAAATAAAACATAGAAAAAGGGGTGAGCTCAAATGCCCAGTAAGGATAACAATATAGCGGAAACTTTCATAAATAAGTATAAAAATTTAAGGAAATGTATAACTAAAACAAAATCATTTTAAACATGAACTTCAACATAGTATGGAAAAAATAAAATGAAATAATTCCACTTACTTATTCACATGGATATTCTACTAATCGAATAATCACATGCAATATCAATAACCCATTTCAAAATGATGGAATTCATAATGCCAGACTATCATAACCACATAGCCAAGGCCTCGTGCCAAGACTACAAATAAGATTTTTCCAAGGCCTTGTGCCAAGACACTAGTTTGTCTCATGAGACGTACCGATGCATCGAGGAGCTATATCGAGCTCCACCCGTCACATATTAAGTCTAATGCATTCCCACATGAAAATGTTTAAACATAACCTAAAAATTCATATTAAAACTAGCTTACAAAGTGTAAATACTTCATCCATAAACCATGAATGGTATAAAAATAACACATCCACAGTCAAACATATCACAAAACCTTCAATACAATATAGAAGTTTTGTATCCTAATAAATCAACTTCAAATAAGCATAATATCCATAAAAGGATGTTGACATAGATGAAATCAAAACTATTTGAGAGAAATATCTCTTTTTTTTGAAATCATTAAAAGTCACACATTTTTTAAGGAAGTAATTTAAAAGATATTTTTAGATAAAAGTGTCCCATACCACTTCAAAACTTTTGAAAATAAATATCATTTCAAAACATTCATGTCCATATAAATAAATCCTTAAAATAATTTTGAAAACATGGGCATTAATTAAAAAGATTTAGAAAGATAAATCTTTAAAAAATTTAAAATTCTGATTTTGATAAAGAGCACATTTCCAAAATTCTTAAAATATTCATTTTGAAATCATTTAAAAGTCACATAATTATAAAATAAAAAATTTACTTTGAAAATATCCTTATAAGCTTGTAAGGGAAGCTTCAAAAATTTTATAATGCGGAAAATAGCCGCACCCGCCGTATAAGTTAAAAAAAACATTCTTACCTTAATTCTGTCGAAAAGGTTAAAAAGAACCTTGTTTGGAAAATGACAGAAAGATTCCTTTATAAACCTCTTATAAAAAGTCAAACAAGGGTATAAATTACTTTAACCCATATTCTTGTAAATATTAATTTTTTTTTGAAATACATTTTTAAGAAACATGGATGTAGATGATAAAGAAATCCCAGTATATTATTATGTATAAACAACCTCAGATAATGAAGAGATTGCGAAATAAACCCTTACCTTGTACTTTTGCTTGGTTGGGGGTAGGTTAACCTCCTGTATAATGGTGAAATAATTTTTATTAAATTATACAAGAATCATATACATTATTTTGTTACCATATATGATCTTTTAACATTGCTTTGTTAATAATATCTTAGTATTATCGTCGTTTCGGGTGTTAACTAACTCAATTTCTATTATATGTTTTGTTACATAAACCATGTTTGTCATGGATAGGTTGTATCTTATTCATATCCAGAATGATATTAAGTACTTAAACATTATTTTTAAATCATAAAATGATAATTATACTTGAATGTATACGATGGAGAATGAATCTCATCGCGTTCGTGGAGACGGTAGTCCGTACGTACACACGAGCGACAATATCATTCTTTTGATATTAAAATAATATTTAATTGGATGAAATATCTTATATAAAAAATCATTATCATGTTATATTTATTATTTACATGAATTACACATCATTATTATACCCATCCAAATAATAATTTATTGAATAAAAATTACACCATGACATGGAGACGGTAAGCCTTACGTACGCACGTATAGTGACATGTCATTCAAAGGATGGATAGAATACTGAATATGGTTGTACCATATTTATAATAATATTACATTATATAGGAGATACTGGATTCATTATTTTATAATGATAATAACAAAGAAAGAAGAAGTTGAAGAAGAAATGAATTTGAAAAAGGGGTGGTGAAAACATTACCTCTACTTCGGGTTCTTCCTTTTGATTTGATCAAAAGGGCTCTTTAGGTTGGATTTCTTATCAAACTAAGGCCTATAGGTTGAATTTAGGGAAGTTGAGAGAGTATTTGGGCAGGGTTTGGCCGAACCAAAAGGCTTTGAATGTGTGAATTAGTGAGAAGGGGTAGTGCCCTTTTATAAGAGGGGTGAGGGGCACCTTTGGAAAAACTAGAAATATTATTTTATAATAAATTCATATTCGGTTTATAATGGCTAAAAAGTGGATTATTTAAATTTTAAAGTGGGTATGGGTCGAAAACCACTCAACGAATAGAATTTATACAGGTTTGGGTCATTATATTAACCTTATCTTTTAGTTATAACTCTTAGTTAATTAGTTTGACACTTACCATGTCACTTTATATTTTTATATTATATAGTTAATAAACTTACTATATACCTCCAAGCGACCCCAAATTGGTCCATTAATGATAAAAATATCATGATATAAGTCTATTGGCCGAAACTTAGATTTTTAGAAATTTAATATCAATTAATAATATAATATTTGTTTTAAAAACTCTTTTATGTCAATTTTAACACTATTCAATAATTGATTTTTGTAAAAATCACAGAAGAAGGATTACTTCTAAAAGAGTTAATTAAATCATTCCTAACATGTCATATTAACCTAGAAAATTATTTTAATTCATAAAAAGTCTCAAATTATATTTATTTGGGTATTTATAACATCAATTATTTTAATTTTTCACTATTATGGTAATTACTTCATCATCATTATGTCATAAATAAATTAAATTATTTAATGTCTAAAAATTATAAATAAAATATCATTATGTAGTAAATTGTTTTATCTTTCTATTTAATATTTATAATCGAATTTATATTATGTGTAACCCTATATTAAAAATATTTTAGTAAATAAACTTTGATTTTAACTCTTTTAACTCTTCTTTGAATTAAATAATAATAAATGTCCTAATCTAATCCAAGTGGACCTAAATGATAATATTTTATTCCTAGGGTTGTTTTTGGTCGAGAGAAACCTGTCAAATAGAATTAGGACATGTTTTAGGGTAATATTAATATCATTTTTACCCTTAATTACCCTATTTACTTTTAACCGTGGTAAATATAAGTAAAAAGTTACCATTCACCAAAAATTATTTTCATCTCATTGAACCAAATTTTACTCCTTGATATTTACCGTGTCTCTCAGATTTTTGAAATTTCACACACAGAAGCGGTAAAATTACGATTTATGAAAAATTCAGTTTTTTAACTACCACTTAGTGGTTTCACTATTCATCAAAAAATGAAAGTTTCCAGAAAAATACCAAAAATTAGACCTAATCTATATTTGATATTATGAATCCAAAAATGATGTCTATTTTACCAAATTAAAAAAATATCAGTTTCATTAATTAATTTAAAAATTAATTCCCGTCGTCAAAACAAATAGCGCGTTTTTAAGAGATAATAACTATCAAAACATTGACACTTGTTTATGTCCGGTTTAATTGTGAAATTATGTTCAATGACCAATATTTTATTAAATGGTAAAAATATATTCAAAATATACTTTAAAACCACTCAAATTCATAATTTATCAATATAAATTATTTTGATTAAAAAAGTTGTTTTTAATTAAAATTTAGTAATTTTCACTATTCATCAAAATATAAATGTTATCCGAAAAGTTCCAAAATTTTACCTTAGGCTAAAATAGATACTCCAAATACAAAAATGAAGTCCATTTTGAGAGATAAAATTTATAAAATTTCAAAAAGTAGGTATTACTATTCATAACGGCTAGTTTGATTGGTTGTGGTGTGTGTTAGAACTCGAAGTTGCGTACAACACACGCTACTGTATTATTCAAAGGAAAGCGTACCGTGGAAGCTTGGGATGTTTCATTGTAAATTTTTGATGTCCCCATTCTAAAAAGTAAATTTATTTATTCAAATTGAATATATAAAAGTTTAAAATATTGGATTTAAAAAGGGTTCACTATTAAAAGTTGGTAAAAGTGTAATATTGAAAATGAATTTGTTCTTACATTATGTCTAATAAACTCATAATATGGATTCTAAAATTATAAGGATTATATAAAGTTTATAATTTAGTTAATACTATTCATAACCTCTTTTGAACGGCTTGTTTGGTAAGTCATGGTGCGCTTGAACTCAGTGTTGCGTGTAGTGCAAGTTATTGAATTATTTTAAAGAAATAACACACTATGAAATCTTGGGGTGTTACATTCTCCCCTGCATCAATAAATTGCGTCCTCGCAATTTGAAATTGTTCTTCGGAAATAAAATGTTGAATATAGAAAATATCTTTGTGGGAAAACCCACATCGGAAATTGGGTTGATAAAATTTAGTCTTAATAAGAGGAAAAGAGAAATGAAAGGGTCACCACCAAATTATGATCTCTATTTGGAGAACATTGGTGGAAATTAGAGACACATAATTGGATGAAAAATGTAAATATTTTTAGGTAGCGATTGAGGTCATCAATCACAGAAAAGTGTAAAATTGAGGGCCTTAAATTCATCAATCTATGCTGATTTAAAATACCATCGGTTCAACAAAATATATGGTATTAGGATAACACATTTTTTGTTTTAAGATCCCTTCACTAAAGTATAAGAATTAATTTCTTCATTGAATAAGAGAAGAATAAAAATATATACTTGACAAGTAGAGTCTCATCCTTTAACTAAGTTCTACCACAAATTCATCTTTTACTCTAAAAGATAATAGAACTTAAAAATAATATTCTATTTATCCTATTCGTATAGGGTTAAAAAAATGAATTTATAATTCATCTAGCAGAACCATTAAAAAAAATTTATTAAATCCAGGACATCACGTTGGTCAGTGGTAGGTGATATACCCTTGTCGCCCTTCGGTTGTGGGTTCAAGTCTCGCGGCCTTGCCGGATGCGACGGGTTGCCGCCCGACCTCCGGGTTGTCCTTTTATGGCAATCCAAAATAATCCAAACTAGAACTATCCAAAATACTTCAGTCCAAAATTTATAAGGAAGGTAAACACAATGAAGATCCCTTTTTCTGCGTAATTACATGTGATCACCTTCATCATGTATTCTTTTAAAACACTACAACATCCTGAATTACCATAAAACCTTATTGATTACATTCGTGATCCCTTATTCCTTAAAGAATAATAGATATACTCCTTCAATCCAAAAATTTTGTAAACCCCAACAATGATGGAATATACAAATCATTAATCAGTTTCAAGGTAGTCAAGAATATCGAATATAATTTATCCAAATCAATCATGTATTATTCTAAAATCACTACCTCGGTATCAGAACCATATAATGGTTTATCTTTCTCTCAACCATATATTTTCCAAAAGTTTAACCTGTTATTGAGTCACTTTTCTTTGTTCCACATAATCTTAAGTCCTTAATGAAATAGTACTGAAGTACAATCCTTATATACTCCATAATTATTATAACAAGTACATTGTTGATACAACACTCAAATGAAATAATCAACATAAGAACTCTAATCATTCCTCTTCATCTGTGGTAGTATCATAACTTGATTATTATCCAATAACATCATTTGTGGCATAGTCTGATGACTGGGACATTGGTTTTCATAGTGTCCAAAATCCTTGCAAATGAAGAATTGTACATTTGAAACCATTTTCTTACCCTTGCAGTCACGTACTTTGTTCCCTTTTCCTCCACACTTATAACAAACTCCCATTCCTTTCAGGCAAGTTCCAGCGTGTTTCTTCCCACAGTTATCACATATGGGAAAATTATTCTTTTCTCTCTTCCCTTTATCTATCTTTCTCTCTTCCAACCTTTTCTTCTCTTGCTTCCCTTCAAATCCATAGGACTCAGTAAACTCTTTACTTATCTTATCAACACATGATATTATTTCTTCATATGATGATAATACATGGGAGACTATTTCTCTTATAAATTATGGATTAAGACCATGAAAGATATGATCCTTCTTTCTCTTTGGATCATTTGCATTGCTGGAGTTCTCATTCCTTCTACTGGGCACCATTTCTAAACAATGGCATACACTAGATTAGTTTATGGATAACAATACCTAATCCCAAACTTGTAAAACACAAAATATACATTAAATAGTTTATGGATATAATCCATAATCATAAAAATGTCTCCTTTGAGGAAGTATATACTCATAAACCCTTCATAATGGTTTGTAAATAAAATGAGAATTATCCTAAGCATATCCCCCGGGAGTGTCGTAACCAAGAGTGCAGCAAGGCCCGTTGTCGTGCACCAGTTCCCGTTCAAGTCTAGCTTAAAGTGGTGTTTTCGGGTTTTACCCTTAGGTACATCTGTGCGAGAGCCACCTCTACCTGCTCGTATCTAGACAGGGATGTATTTCTCGGAAAACTCACAAAATCTCTACAATACCAAAATTCTAGGATGTTCTTCTATACTAATCCTCAACGTTCATCTTAGTTCTATGTTCTCTAATCAGAGTTTATCTAAATCTAGCTTCAAAGGTTTGTACTAAACTTCCTCTGATACCAACTGTAATGCCCTAACCCCAGTTACCCAGAGTCGGTGCATTATTACATAACATTGGCATGATCACAAAATATCAAGTCTCGAAAGACCGATTAGTTTAGTAGCCTTGGAAACACTAGATATATTCATAAAGTTTTCATTACATCAATAAGTGAAAAACTACAACAATATATTGTCTTCATATCCCCTCATAATATCCCTGCAGGTCATTCATAAAATACTTCTTCACATCCTGGGAAAAATAAAACATAGAAAAAGGGGTGAGCTCAAATACCCAGTAGGATAACAATATTGCTGAAACTTTCATAAATAAGAATAAACATTTAAGGCAATGTATAACTAAAACAAAAGCCTTTTAAACTTTAACTTCAACATAGTACGGAAAAAATAAAATTAAATAATGCCATTTACTTATTCACATGGATATTCTACTAATCGAATAATCACATGCAATATCAATAACCCCTTTCATAATGATGGAATGCATAATGCCAGACTATCATAACCAAATATCCAAGGCCTCGTGCCAAGACTACAAATAAGATTTTTCCGAGGCCTTGTGCCAAGACACTAGTTTGTCTCATGAGACCTACCAATGCATCGAGGAGCTATAGCGGGCTCCACCCATCACATATTAAGTCCAATGCATTCCCGTATGAAAAGGTTTAAACATAACATAAACATTCGTATTAAAACTAGCATACGAATTGTAAATACTTCATCCATAAACCATAAATGGTATAAAAATAACACATCCACAGTCAAACATATCAAAAAACTTTCAATACAATATAGAAGTTTTGTATCATAATAAATCAACTTCAAATAAGCGTAATATCCATCAAAGGATGTTGACATAGATGAAATCAAAATAATTTGAGAGAAATATCTCTTTTTTTGAAATCATTTAAAAGTCACACATTTATTAAGTAAGTAATTTAAAAGAGATTTTTGTATCAAAGTGTCCCATACCACTTCGAACCTTTTGAAAATAGATATCATTTCAAAACATTCATGTTCATATAAATAAATCCTTAAAATAATTTTGAAAACATGGGCATTAATTAAAAAGATTTAGAAAGATAAATCTTTAAAACATTTCAAATTCTGATTTTGATAAAGAGTACCTTTCAGAAATTCTTAAAATATTCATTTTGAAATCATTTAAAAGTCACATAATTATAAAATAAAACATTTACTTTGAAAATATCCTTATAATATTGTAAGGGAAGCTTCGAAAATTTTATAACGGTAGAAAATATCCGCACCTTCTGTATAAGTTAAAAAAACATTGTTACCTTAATTCTGTCGAAAAGGTTAAAAAGCACCTTGTTTGGAAAACGACGAAAAGATTCCTTTATAAACCTCTTATAAAAAGTCAAACAAGGGTATAAATGACTTTAACCCATATTCTTGTAAATATTAAAATTGTTTTGAAATAAATTTTTAAGAAACATGGATTTGGATGATAAAGAAATCCCAGTAGATTATTATGTATAAACAACCTCGGATAAGGAAGAGATTGCGAAATAAACACTTACCTTGTACTTTTACTTGGTTGGGGGAAGGTTAACCTCCTGTATAATGGTGAAATAATTGTTATTAAATTATAAAAGAATCATATATATTATTATGTTATCATATATGATCTTTTAACATTGATTTGTTAATAATATCTTAGTATTATCATCGTTTCAGGTGTTAACTTACTCATTTTCTTTTATATGTTTTGTTACGTAAGCCATGTTTTTCAGGGATAGGTTGTATCTTATTCCTATCCAGAATTATATTAAGTCCTTAAAAATTATTTTTAAATCATAAAATGATAATTATACTTGAATGGATACGATGGATAATGAATCTCATCGCGTTCGTGGAGACGGTAGTCCGTACGTACACATGAGCGACAATATCATTCTTTTGATATTAAAATAATATTTAATTGGATGTTATATCTTATATACAGAATCATTATCATGTTATATTTATTATTTACATGAATTAAACATCATTATTATACCCATCCAAATAATAATATATTGAATAAAAATTACACCACGACGTGGAGACGGTAAGCCGTACGTACGCACGTATGGTGACATGTCATTAAAAGGATGGATAGAATACTGAATATAGTTGTACCATATATATAATAATATTATAGTAAACATTTTTGTAGGATCCACCTATACATCGACCCCAACCTTTAAAAAAAATGTGATTAATTTTTTTGTAAACATTTTTGTAGGATCCACCTATACATCGACAGTTATTCGACGAGGAGCCTAGTACTGGTCCTAGTACTCGGACCGGTGGTACGAGGAGGGTTCATACTAGAGGTGGACGATCAGCTGCGTGTGCCCGACTAGACCCTGCCCCTCCCACTAACATGTCATCCTTCCCACATTCTGATCCTGGTGTGTTGTTAGGGACACACGGGATATTTAGGCCTCCCATGTTTTCGCTACCTTCTGCATCTTCTACTCCATAATTTTCACATCCCATGACGATTCCCACTCCCCAGTCAGAATACGGTCATACTACTATCCCATATTCTTTTATTTATACTTCTATCTCTCTGAGCTTCTATATTCCATCATCTTTGACTCCTGTTCCACCACAGGGTGTTCCATCAGATTCTGGGGATCCGGCGGCGCTCAACGATCAGACTGGAACATGTATATAAATAAATCCTTACAAATTTTTATAGCAATATTTATTTTAATTATAACATGTTTTGATAAAATATTTGTTTTTATTTCATGACAGATACATCTACTGACAGGAGGCAGGGGAGGGGGCGTACACACATGTGTTCGGTGTGGAACTTCCACACAGAGGTTATGGTGGATTAAAATGAATACAACCAAATGGTTGAGAAATCAGGGCATTAATGTTGGAGTTTTTTAGCGACGCTTTCCAAATACTCTGACATCATTCCTGTCTGCCCACTGTCCTGGAGACATTTTCACATGAGGTCAAGGATAGAGCTTGGGCAGATATATGGGTAAAAAAATATGTTTTATTTAATTCCATGAATTATTTTTGTATTTATATGAATTAATATTTTGATTCCATCTTCGATTTAATTTTCCCGATGGTGAGGGTGCTCGAGCGGATCGTCTAAAGGATTTAGGTGAGCTTTGGAGAGCCTAAAATCATGAGTTATATATTGGCATGCGTTCTAGAGTTGGTACTGAGTTAGAGGCGGTACCAGTCGTGGATGATTGTCCTATAGAGCAGTATCATCAGATGATTACTCATTGGACGAGTACCCAGTTTAAGGTATGAATTAGATTTGAGTTATTTAAATAATAACTTTCATGTTTTGCATTAATATTATCGTTTTCATTATTGAATTTTATTTAGGAATCATCTAGAAAAAATAAAAAAAACATTGATGCAAAAAATACCTCCACACACTAGGACGTACGACGATGCCGGATCATGAGAGGAAGCAGGTATGCCAATTTTTTATAAGTTTACTTTACGACTTACATTTTCTTTTGTTTTATAAATTATTTAATCATTTGATAATGTTTTCATATAAATTTATTTTTCAATGTCATTGTAGAGGCAAATACAGAATATTGAAGGACATTTGCCTCGAGCAAAACTGTTTTGCTCGAGTAGACAGAAGAAGGATGGAAGTGCCGTCAATGAAGCGACTCAGTATTAGATTGTAAGTTTTAATCTGTTGATTTTATATTTTAATATCTATTTTGTAACTTAATAATATATTTATATTTGTAATAGGTTTCTTTAGAGGTCCTCGATGACCAAGAACCAGACAATTTTGGGCCAACAGATCATTTACATCAGGTGTTGGGAGAGGAGCATCCTGGTAGAGTACGCTGCCGACCTAGGATAGCCCCGACGAGGTATTGGACCTCCTTAGGTATGAGCTGTAGTGCCACCGAGCTGCAGAAAGTTAGGGAACATGCAGAACAGGCTAAGAAAAGGGCCACACAGACAACAGAATAGTCTTCTAGGGCAAACAGTGCGTTTATGAAATTTATTGAAGTTCTACGTCCAACACTTCCAGTAGAGACCAGCCCAGCTTTTGATGAGTATATGTCATCGATACATTCTATATATGGTGCACCAGGTGGAAGTTCTAGTGGTGGTTAGGATGATGTCCAGATTGACGATGATGATGGAGAGGAGTTTGATGCGGAAGAGGAGGGAGAGGAGGAGTGCGAGGCGGGTGGCGAGGGCGAGGAGGAGGGCGAGGGCGAGGAGGAGGGCGCTGAGGAGGGCGATGACGATGATGGGGACGAGGACGAGGGTGATGATGATGGTGATGATAGTGATGGTGATGTGGGACAAATTGATCCATTACATTTTTGACTGATATTACTTATATTTGATATTTAATCTATTCTCATTGTTGGTTTTATCTAGACTTGTAGTATAGTATTGGAGTTGAGTTATTTTTATACATAATCTGTTTTTATGGATGTTGTTGTCTTTTAGTGGTTATGTGTTTGGGAACCCCTTCCTTACTGGACCCTGGACAACCCCCCACGATCCTCCTTGGACCCTGGACACCCCCCCGAACAGCCCCCGGACAGCACCCCAAACAGCCCCCGGATAGCCCCCCCCACCCTCCTCCCTGGACCCCGGACAACCCCCCAGACAGCCCCCCCGCACAGCCTTCCCACCCTCCTCCTTTGTCCCCAGACAGCCCCCCGGACACCCACCAGACAGCCCCCCAGACAGCCCCGCTGGACAGCCCCCCACCCTCCTTGATTTCATTTACTACTAGAAAACCGACCAAACGCATTCGGTTTCCATTGAAACTTTAGGAGAACGATCCATGGGTCATATGTGACGTGTAAAAATCAACCCTGCCTCAATCTGAGACTTGGTGTGGATGGAACCACTCAAATTGTATATCTTTTGTTTCAAAAGGATGCCATTTTAATTGAAAAACATCAACTGGCATACAGAAAACCGACCAAACACTTTCATATTATAAATGAAAAGAACAACTAACATACGGAAAACTAACTAAACGCCTTTGGATTCTATTGATAATTTATCACAACGATCCATGGGTCATATGTGACGTGTGAGAGCCAACCCGAGCTCAATCCGAGTCATGGTGTGGCCGAGATCACTCTAAGTGTCTCTGTTTTGTTTAAAATGGACAACATTTTAAGTATATATGGAAAACTGACCAAATGGATTCGATTTCCATTGAAACTTTAGGAGAACAATCCATGTGTCATATGTGATGTGTACGAGTCAACCGCACCTCAATCCGAGGCGCGGTCTGGCCGACACCACTCAATGTGTCTCTCTTGTTTAAAATGGACTTCATTTTAAGTGAAAACAACAACTAGCATACGGAAAACTGACCAAACGGATTCTGATTATGTCGATACTTTATCACAACGATCCATGGGTCATATGTGACGTGTACAAGTCAACCATGCTTCAATCCGAGGTGCGGTGTGGCCGAAACCATTCATAGTGTCTCTCTTTTGTTTAAAATGGACATCATTTTAAGTGAAAACAACAACTGACATACGAACAACTAACCAAACGCATTCGAAATGTGTTGATGCTTTAGAATAAAGACTCATGGGTCATATGTGACGTGTATGAATCAACCCCGCATCAATCTGAGATGCGGTGTGGCCGGTACCACTCAAAGTGTCTGTCTTCTATTTCAAAAGGACTTCATTTTAATTGAAAAACATTAACTGGCATATGGAAAACCGACCAAATGCATTAGGATTGTGTTGATACATTAGAAAAACGATTCATGGTTCATATGTCACGTGTACGAGTCAAACTCGCCTCAATATGGGGTTCGGTGTGGCTACCACCACTCAAACTGTCTGCCTTTTGTTTCAAAAGGACGTCATTTTAATTGAAAAACATCAACTGGCATACGGAAAACCGACCAAACGCATTTGGATTGTGTCGATACTTTAGATCAAAGATCCATGGGTCATATGTGACGTGTACGAGTCAACCCCTCTTTAATATGGGGCAAAGTGTGGCCGGAATCACTCTAAGTGACTCTCTTTTGTTTAAAATGGACAACATTTTAAGTACATATGGAAAACTGACCAAACATATTTGGATTGTGTTGATACTTTATAACAATGATCCATGGTTCAAATTTGATGTGTATGAGTCAACCTCGCCTTAATATGAGGCACGGTGTGGCTGGAATCACTCTACATGGCTCTCTTTTGTTTAAAATGGACAACATTTTAAGTACATAAGGAAAACCGACCAAACACATTCGGATTGTGTCGATACTTTAGCACAATAATCCATGGGTCATATATGACGTGTACGAGTCAACCCCGACTCAATCCGAGGCACGGTGTGGCCTCCACAACTCAAAGTGTCTGCCTTTTGTTTCAAAAGGACGTCATTTTAATTGAAAAACATCAACTGGCATACGGAAAACTGACAAACGCATTCGGATTGTGTCGATACTTTAGCACAGAGATCCATGGGTCATATGTGACGTGTACGAGTCAACCATGCCTCAATCCGAGGTGGAATGTGACCTCCACCACTCAAAGTGTCTGTATTTTGTTTCAAAAGGATGTCATTTTAAGTGAAAAATATCAACTGTCATACAGAAAAGTGACCAAACGTATTCAGATTATGTAAATACTTTCGCACAACGATCCATACGTCATATGTGACATGTACGAGTCAACCCCGCATTAATATGAGGCACGGTGTGGCCGAAATCACTCTAAGTGGCTCTCTTTTGTTTAAAATGGACAACATTTTAAGTACATATGGAAAACCGACCAAACACATTCGGATTGTGTCGATACTTTAGAAAAACGATCCACAAGTCATATGTGACGTGTACGAGTCAACCCCGCCTCAATCCGAGGCACGGTGTGGCTGCCACCAGTCAATGTGTCTGCCTTTTGTTTCAAAAGGACGTCATTTTAATTGAAAAACATCAACTGACATACGAAAAACTGACAAACACATTCGGATTATGTCGATACTTTAGCACAACGATCCATGGGTCATATGTGACGTGTACGAGTCAACCCCACCTCAATCTGAGGCATGGTGTGGCTGCCACCACTCAAAGTGTCTGTCTTTTGTTTCAAAAGGACGTCATTTTAAGTGAAAAATATCAACTGGAATACGGAAAAGCGACCAAACGAATTCGGATTGTGTTGATACTTTAGCACAATGATCCATGGGTCATATGTGACCTGTACGAGTCAACCCCACCTTAATCTGAGGCACAGTGTGGCCGTAATCACTCTAAGTGGATCTCTATTGTTTAAAATGGGCAACATTTTAAGTACATACGGAAAACTGACCAAACGCATTCAGATTGTGTCGATACTTTAGCACAACGATCCATGGTTCATATGTGACGTGTACGAGTCAACCCCGCCTCAATCTAAGGTGCGGTGTGGCCGCCACCACTCAAAGTGTCAGCCTTTTGTTTCAAAAGGACATCATTTTAATTGAAAAACATCAACTGGCATATGGAAAACCGAAAAACGCATTTGGATTGTGTTGATACTTTAGTACAATGATCCATGGGTCATATGTGACGTGTAAGAGTCAACCCCGCCTCAATCCGAGGCGCGGTGTGGCCAGCACCACTCAAAGTGTCTGCCTTTTGTTTCAAAAGGACATCATTTTAATTGAAAAACATCAACTGGCATACGAAAAACTGACCAAACACATTCGGATTGTGTCGATACTTTAGAAGAACGATCCATGGGTCATATGTGATGTGTACGAGTCAACCCCACCTCAATCCGAGGCGCAGTGTGGCCGCCACCACTCAAAGTGTCTGTCATTTGTTCCAATAGGACGTCATTTTAATTGAAAAACATCAACTGGCATACGGAAAACTGACCAAATGCATTCGGATTGTGTAGATACTTTAGCACAAGGATCCATGGGTTATATGTGACGTGTACGAGTCAACCCCGCCTTAATCGGAGGCACGGTGTGGCCAAAATCACTCTAAGTGGCTCTCTTTTGTTTAAAATGGACAACATTTTAAGTACATACGGAAAACCAACCAAACACATTCGGTTTCCATTTAAAATTTAGAAGAACGATTCATGGGTAATATGTGACGTGTACGAATCAACCCCGCCTCAATCGGAGATGCGGTGTGGTCGGAACCACTCAAAGTGTCTACCTTTTGTTTCAAAAGGACGTCATTTTAATTGAAAAACATCAACTGGCATACGGAAAACTGACCAAATGCATTCGTATTGTGTTGATACTTTATCACAACGATCCATGAGTTACATGTGACGTTTAAGAGTCAACCCCACCTCAATAAAAGGCGTGGTGTGGCCACCACCACTCAAAGTGTCTGTCTTTTGCTTCAAAAGGACGTCATTTTAAGTGAAAAACATCAACTGGCATACAGAAAGCCAACCAAACGCATTCGTATTGTGTCGATACTTTATCAAAATGATCCATGGGTCATATGTGATGTGTAAAAGTCAAACCTACCTCAATCTGAGGCATGGTGTGGCCGCCACCACTCAAAGTGTCTGTCTTTTGTTTCAAAAGGATGCCATTTTAAGTGAAAAATATCAACTGGCATACGGAAAAGAGACCAAACGCATTCAGATTGTGTCGATACTTTAGAAAAACGATGCATGGGTCATATTTGATGTGTAAAAGTAAACCTCTCCTTAATCTGAGGCACGGTGTGGCCGGAATCACTCTAATTGGATCTCTTTTGTTTAAAATGGACAACATTTTAAGTACATACGGAAAACCGACCAAACACATTCGGTTTCCATTGAAACTTTAGGAGAAAGATTCATGCGTCATATGTGACGTGTACGAATCAACAACGCCTCAATCTGAGACGCGGTGTGGCCGACACCAGTCAAAGTGTCTACCTTTTGTTTGAAAAGGATGTCATTTTAATTGAAAAACATCAACTGGAATACAGAAAACTGACCAAACGCATTCGTATTGTGTAGATACTTTTGTACAACAATCCATGGGTCATATGTGACATGTAAGAGTCAACCCCGCCTCAATATGAGGCGCGGTGTGGCCGCCACCACTCAAAGTGTCTGTCTTTTGTTTCAAAAGGACGTTATTTTAAGTGAAAAACATCAACTGGCACACGGAAAACCGACCAAATGCATTCGGATTGTGTCGATAATTTAGAAAAGCAGTCCATGGGTCATATGTGACATGTAAGAGTCAAACCTGTCTTAAACAGAGGCACGGTGTGGCCAAAATCACTCTAAGTGGCTCTCTTTTGTTTAAAATGAACAACATTTTAAGTACATACAGAAAACCGACCAAACGCATTCAGTTTCCGTTGAAACTTTAGGAGAACGATTCATGGGTCATATGTGACATGTAAGAATCAACCCAGCCTCAATATGAGATGCGGTGTGTCCGACACCACTCAAAGTGCCTTCCTTTTGTTTTAAAAGGACGTCATTTTAATTGAAAAACATCAACTGGCATATGGAAAACCGAACAAATGCATTCAGATTGTGTCAATAATTTAGCAAAATGATTCATGGGTCATATGGGACGTGTACGAGTCAACCCCGCCTCAATTTGAGGTGCAGTGTGGATGCCACCACTCAAAGTGTCTGTCTTTTGTTTCAAAAGAACGCCATTTTAAGTGAAAAACATCAACTGACATACGGAAAACCGAACAAACGAATTCGGATTGTGTCCATACTTTAGAAAAATGATCCATGGGTCATATGTGATGTGTACGAGTCAAACCCGCCTTAATTGGAGGCACAATGTGACCGGAATCACTCTAAGTGGCTCTCTTTTGTTTAAAATGGACAACATTTTAAGTACATACGGAAAACCGACCAAATGCATTCGGTTTCTGTTGAAACTTTAGGAGAAAGATCCATGGGTCATATGTGACATGTAAGAATCAACCCCGCCTCAATCTGAGATGCGGTGTGGCTGGAACCACTCAAAGTGTTTGCCTTTTGTTTCTGAAAGATGTCATTTTAATTGAAAAACATCAATTGGCATACGGAAAACCAACCAAACGCATTCGGATTGTGTTGATACTTTAGCACAATGATCCCTGGGTCATATGTGACGTGTATGAGTCAACCCCACCTCAATCCAAGGCACGGTGTGGCCGGTAGCACTCTAGGTGTTTGTATTTTGTTTAAAATGGACATCATTTCAGGTAAAAATATATGGTATACAAAAAACCGATCAAATTATGAATTGACTTATGGATTCCACATATAATTGTCATCTAAATTTTAAATTGAATTCTAAATGAATTATGTATGTTTATAATTAAATTATTAATTCTAATTTAATTATGGATGTGTATAGTTCCAGCATTATAGGTTAAATGTATATGAATTTGTTCTCTATATGTAAGTGTTAGTTGGTTATTACAGGTAAAATAATTGTATATGTATGTGTTAGTTTATTGCAGGTATAATAATTGGATTGAAAATGAGAGGGAACCCACAAAATGAGACATGGTGGAAAAATTGCAGAGCTGCTGGGCAATTTGTCCCAGCAAAGGCTATGCCAATGGTTTGAAACCGTTGGCATAGCATGTCTGGGTTTTTTTTACCAACGGTTCACAGAACCGTTGGTAAAACAGTTTTCTCAACGGTTTAGAAACCATTGGGAAAGAGGAGACCTTGGGTTTTTCCCAACGGTTTGGCCAAACCGTTGGAAAAAACTTGGTAATTTTCTCCACTCTATCCCGACAGTTGTAAACTGTTGGGAAAAAGATTTCCCAACGGTTTTCCAGAACCGTTGGGATAGGGTCATTTTTATCCCCCCTATCCCAACGGTTCACTGTAAACCATTGGGAAAAGCTTTCCCAATGTCTTACTTCCCTACGGTTTGTAGAACTGTTGGTATAACATATACCAATAGTTCTTCAGACTTTCCCAACAGTTCTAAACTGATTGAAAATCCTGTATTTCCAGTAGTGTCATTATGCATCATTTCATGATTGGTTCAAGGATTATGTTCATATAAATTTATTTTCATTATTAGTGAAGTATTATACTAATTTCTTTCTGCACATATCAGTATTGAATTTTATGAATTATGTAGGTTCATAAGTTGAGGGAGTTTGGGGACCCCACGCTAACTGAAGAATTTATCCAACTGGATGAGGGTCCATCTATAACAGCTCGTCGTTATAAATCTATAAATGCTAATAGTTTTCAATTTCGCATTAAAGATGTCGAAAACAAACGAGCAACACAAAACAGTGGAATCAGCTATCTATTTTTCGATTCTGGTTATTACTATGGTCAATTGATAGACATCATTGAAGTTGTATATACACATGGGTTGAAGTACATATTGTTAAAGTGTAATTGGGTTGATCCAGTGTGTGGATGTAAAGTCGATAAATATCAGTTTTCATTGGTGAATTTTAACTATATTTTATAAATAAATGAACGAGTTGAGAATGAACATTTTATTTTGACATCACAAGCGGAACAAGTATTCTTCGTTACTTTGCCTTTGAATCCAAGTTGGCAAGTTGTTGTCAAAATGTCTCGGCGAGGAGTGTTTTTATTTGAAGAAGATGAACCCGAGACTATTCCGTTTTTTCCCAACAACTTGATCAACATACCGTAGTTCAACGTGAAGAAGATATTTATTGGGTTAGAGCAGCTGTTGAAGGAGAAATGGTCGATTTTCATGCTTAATGAAAGGTATAATTGTTTTCTCTCTATTCAGTATTGAATATCCTAGGATATCATAAATTATCTAACCATTTTATAAATCCTTGTAAGTTTTAATCCTCAATTTTGGAATTTTATTCAATTATAAATATTTAGGGTGATTTAACACTTGGTATATTAATGTTATTGTCGGTGTATCTTCCCATTGAGGTATTCTTAATCTGGTTCATGTGCTGCTTTAATTTTTATTAATTCAATCTGAAATTTGGCTATGCATTGATTGTTTTTTTACATAATTTGTATATCTATTTTGTTAAATTTCCGATTTTTTAAAATTCATTCACAACTAATTATTAAATCCCTTTTTGTTTGATTAACAATTGTACAAGTTTTATTTTTTAAGAACAATCCAATTTATGTTTTGGACACTTTGGATAGTCCCCTTACTAATGTTTTCTATGACTGCAGGCATGTTAGGGGAAGAGGCAGCAGATCCACATCATCCATCTGAGGCATCTACGTCTCAGGGTTGAGGTATGTTTGAATGTAATTGTATCTATTTTTTATGTAATTGACACACACACACACACATATATTTATAACATTTTTCAAATTATACATAAATGTTTTTTCAATAGGATCAAACTCGATTGCTTCTTCCTCTCGCAAGAGAGGCCCTGGTCATGACATTTTATCATGGAATTCCAACACAACGTTTGATGTTTCCTTTGATGAGGTATTTCATACTATGGGACTGAATTCCCCTTCATTTATTCATCAGCTGGGTCATATCATACGTGAACCACATCGATTTCCATTGACCATGCGTGACTGGGCTTCTGTCCCTCAGCACACATTAGATCGTCTTTGGAGGGAGGTTCAGGTAAGAAGACCATTTTACTTTATTCCCTATAAATAAACAATACTAATATTTGTGATTTTTTTATTTAATAGAATTATTTGAAAGTATGCCCCGATGAGTTTCGGCCCATGTGGATGAGAAAATTCTGTAATATGTGGAAAGACTATAAAGACAAAGTGAAGAGGGACCATTGGGTACCAAATATGGGTGCCCCAGACATTCCGGAAAAAGTCCCATGAGGTGTCCTCTCGGCCCAGTGCCGTGACTTAGTTTCATATTGGTCTACTTAGGGTGTTTAGGTTTGTATATTTATTTTGGTATATATATTTTTAAGAATCTGTGATTTTTTTGAAATTTGAATGAATTGAATGTAGGAGGTGTCAGCACACCATTCTGAGAATCGAGCGTTTCAGGGACCACCACACAGGCTCGGGACTCGTCATGTGTCTCAGATCTGACATGAGGTATTTATTATTAATTTTTTAATTTATTAATAAATATGGTTTTGTGTTTATATTCTTTTCATATACAGTTGTGGGAGAAAGGTGCACCGACTGATAAAATGTCGGTGTGGATGAGGACTCGTGATCACAATGATCTAGAGGCTGCAACATTGATAGTAAGTGATTTTACTTAACAATACTTACATAAATCTGTATATCAACATATATATGTATATATATTTAAATATTTCATAGGTTCAATTTGAAGCTGAGTTAGAACATCTGCCAGAAAATCAGTGACAACTTCCCATGCGAAGGGATGAGATCTTTCATCGCATTATTGGTCGGGACGGGCATGGATATAGTTTGACCTATGGAATAGGGATTCCTCATTCTGTAGTGTCACACGCTATGATTTTCGGTCCTGTTGTTGCTCAGATGAAGCAACAATTGTCATATTTCGAGGCATGGATGCGAGCTTCCGAGGAGGTAAATGCGCAATTAATCGGTGAGTTTAGAGCACTGTGGGAATATGTTCCTCCAGGTGTGGTGTAGGGGATCATACGACATAGGTTTATAATGTATTTATTTATTTAATTGATATTATCTTCTTTATGAAAATATTCAAAATGTTTATTTGTTGTAGGCCCCTGGCCCACTGGATGGAGGTAGCAGTCATGACCACGCATGACGCATCATATTCATGAGGTGTGTTTCTATTTTTTTTGGTGGGGTTGTGATTTATGTTTAGGTTGGAATTCTAGTGATATTTTTTGTGATTTGGGGGTATCATGTGTGTTCTGGCTAGATGCAATGTTTGTGTGCATGAATTGAGAAGTAACCATGAAACTGATTAATGATTTGGATATTTTTTGTTCATTTAATTCTTTAATGTTTTAAATTGCATGTTCTGTAATAGTTTTTAAAAAACAATGCGATTCCTAATATAAACCATGAAACTTGTTTTTGATGACTGAGCTTAGGATCACTATTTGTAGTACCCAGATAGCCCCCCCACCCCGGACAACCCCCCCACCCCGGACAGCCACCCCCCGCACCCCCTGATAGCCCCACTCCCCCATGCACCCCAGAAAGCCCGCCCCACTCCCGGACAACCCCCACCCCCCGGACATCACCCCCACCCCGGACAGCCCCCACCCCAGACAGTCCCCACCCTAGATAGCCCCCCCCCCCCGCACACCCGGACAGCCCCCCCCCCCCGCCCCGAGGACGCCCCTCCCTGCACCCTGGACAACCCGCCCCGCCCTCGGACAACCCCGCCACCCCCGGACAGCAACCCCACCCCAAAAATCCCCCCCCCCCCCGTACCCCCAAACAGCCCCCCCACACCCAGACAACCCCCCACCCCAGACAACCCCCCACCCCTGGACAACACCCCCCACCCCGGACAACCCCCCCCCCCCAGACAGCCCCCCCCCCCCCCCCCCCCGCACCCCCGGAAAACTCCCCCCTACACCCATGGACAACCCCCCACCCCCGGACAACCCCCACCCCCAAACAGCACCCACACC
The DNA here is from genome assembly GCA_963277665.1 of Viscum album. NCBI lineage: Eukaryota > Viridiplantae > Streptophyta > Magnoliopsida > Santalales > Viscaceae > Viscum > Viscum album. The sequence goes on from OY728120.1 coordinate 1,232,973,999, forward strand.
CCGGATATCCCCTCCACCCCAGACAGCCCCCCCGCACCCCCGGACAACCCCCCGCTCCCCGGACATCCCACCCCACCCCCAGACAGCCCCCACCCTGGACAGCCCCCCGCACCCCCGTACAACCCCCCCCCCCAATTGTGCAAATATACAATAGACCAATTGGTCGTTAGGCTGTTAGGCCATTAGGGAAATTGGCCAGTTGGCCAACTGTTCAATTGGATGTTAGAACAAATGGCCATTAGGCCATTATGCCATTATTCCAATTGTACAACTATACAATAAGCCAATTTTCTGTTAGGACAATTAGTTGTTATGCCATTAGTCCCTTCATAGAAAACATGCTCCAAATTACTTGAAACCACAAAAAAAAACAATAGGAATAGTATTTGTGACATGTAGGAGGAGATGACACTTCCATCGGACGTGTGGTGCACGCGGTACGACCGAATGTGTCTTTTTCAGCAATTCGGCTCCCTCTAAAAAGGAACGTTGAGTGGTCAAAACAACCTGAAAAACCTCATAATGACATGAAATCATACGACAAAAACCTTGGTGTGAATTTTAAAATGGTCGGGCAGACGACACGTCAATCGGAGGTGTCGTTTGATCGCGGTGACCGGAAACGCGTTTCTAGAGTCATAAAAGACCAAAACGGCGTGTGACGGTAGAATTCAGAGAAAACGTGCTCCGAATGACCTGAAACCACACTAAAAAAATAGGAATATTATTCTGGACATGTAGGAAGAGACGAAACATCCATCGTACGTGCGGTGCGCGCGGTACGACCAAATGTGCCGTTTTTAGCAGTTCGACGCGCTCTAAAAGGGTGCGTTGGGTGGTCAAAAGCACTCTAATGACCTCGGAATTCCATGAAATCATATGAAAATATCCTTCGTGTGAATTGTGAAATGGTCGGGTTGAAAACACGTCAATTAGAGGTGTCGTTTGACCGCGGTGACTGGAAACGCATTTTCGGAGTCATAAAAGACAAAAACGGAGTGTGACGGTCAAATTCAGTGAAAAATTACTCTGAATGACATGAAACCACAAAAAACAATAGTAATAATATTCGTGACATGTAGGAGGAGACGACACATCCATCAGATGTGTGGTGTGTGCGGTACGACCAAATGTGTCATTTTCTGCAGTTCAGCGTGCTCTAAAAGGGCGCGTTGGGTGGTCAAAACCACCCGAACGACCTCAAAATTCCATAAAATCATACGAAAACAACCGTGGTGTGAATTGTGAAATGGGAAAGCAGACAACACATCAACCAGATGTGTTGTTTGACTGTGGTGACCGGAAACGCGTTTTCAGAATCATAAAAGACCAAAACGGCATGTGACGATCGAATTCAGAGAAAACGTGCTCCGAATGACCTAAAACCACACAAAAACAATAGGAATATTATTCGTGACCTGTAGGAGGAGACGGAACATCCATCGGACGTGCGGTGCGCGCGGTATGACCGAATGTATCGTTTTCAGCAGTTCGACGCTCTCTAAAAGGGCATGTTGGGTGGTCAAAACCAACCGAATGACCTCGGAATGCCATGAAATCATACAACAACAGACGTGGAGTGTATTGTAAAATGTTCAGTTAGACGACACTTCAATCAAAGGTGTCGTTTGACCACGGTGACCAGAAACGCGTTTCCAGAGTCATAAAAGACCAAAACGGCGTGTGGCGGTCTAATTCAGAGAAAACATTCTACGAATGACCTGAAACCACAAAAAAAAAATAGGAATATTATTCATGACATGTAGGAAGAGTCGACACATCTATAGGACGTGCTTTATGACCGAATGTGTCGTTTTCAGCAGTTCAACGCACTCTGAAAGGGCGTGTTGGGTGGTCAAAACCACATAAACAACCTCAGAATGCCATAAAATCGTACGAAAAAAATTGTGGTATGAATTGTGAAATGGTCGGGCAGAGGAAACGTCAATCGGAGGTGTAGTTTGACTGTAGTGACTGGAAACACGTTTTCGGAGTCATAAAAGACCAAAACAGCATGTGACGGTCGAATTCAGAGCAAATGTTTTCCGAAGGACCTGAAAACACATGAAAAAAATAGGAATATTATTCGTGACATGTAAGAGGAGATGACACGTCCATCGGACATGTAGTGCGCACAGTACGACCGAATGTGTCATTTTCAATAGTTCGGCGTGCTAAAAATGGCACGTTGGGTGGTCAAAACCACCCGAAAGACCTCAGAATGCTATGAAATCATACGACAACAACTATGGTGTGAATTTTGAAATGGTCGGGCATATGGTACATCAATCAAAGGTGTCATTTAACCTCGGTGACCGGAAACACATTTTCAGATTCATAAAAGACCAAAACGGCGTGTGACGGTCAAATTCAGAGAAAACATGCTTCGAGTAACCTAAAACCACATGAAAACAATAAGAATATTATTCGTGACATGTAGGAGGAGACGACACATCCATCAGATGTGTGGTGCGTGCGATACGACTGAATGTGTCTTTTTAGCAGTTCGGCACACTCTAAAAGGGCGCGTTGGGTAGTCAAAACCACCCGAACGACCTCGGAATGCCATGAAATCATACAACAACAACCGTGGTTTGAATTTTGAAATGTTAGGGCAAACGACATGTCAATCGGAGGAGTCTTTTCACCGTGGTGACTAGAAACATGTTTCTGAAGTTATAAAAGGCCAAAACGGCGTGTGACGGTCGAATTCAGAGAAAATTTGATCCAAATAACTTTAAACCATAAGAAAAAAATTGGAATGCTATTTGTGACATGTAGGATGAAGCGACACGTCAATCAGACATGCAGTGTGCACGGTACGACTGAATGTGTCGTTTTCAGCAGTTCAGTGCACTCTAAAAGGTCGCGTTGGGTGGTCAAAACCACCCGAATGACCTCGGAATGCCATGCAATTATAAGAAAACAACCGTGGTGTGAATTGTGAAGTGGTCGGGTAGAAATAACATCAATCACATGTGTTGTTTGACCGTGGTGATTGGAAACGTGTTTCCAGAGTCATAAAAGACCAAAACGGCGTGTGGCGGTCAAATTCAGAGAAAACATGATTCGAATGACCTGAAACCACACTAAAACAACCTGAATATTATTCATGACATGTAGGAGGAGATGACACATCCATCGGACGTGCGGTGCGCGCGATACGCCCGAATGTGTTGTTTTCAGCAGTTCAGCACGTTCTAAAAGGGCGTGTTGGGTGGTCAAAACCACTCGAACGACCTCAGAATGTCATGAAACCATATGAGAACAACTGTGGTGTGAATTTTGAAATGGTTGGGTAGATAGAACTTCAATCAGAAGTGTTTTTTGACCACGGTGATAGGAAACGCGTTTCCGGAGTCATAAAAGACCAAAACGGCGTGTGACGGTTGAATTCAGAGAAAACTTGCTCCAAATGACCTGAAACCACACTAAAACAATAGGAATATTATTCATGATATTTAGGAGGAGACGACACGTCCATCGGACATGCGGTGCGTGCGATACAACCAAATGTGTCGTTTTCAACAGTTCAGCGCGCTCTAAAAGGGCGCGTTGGGTGGTCCAAACCACCCGAACGACCTCAGAGTGCCATTAAATCATAAAACAACAACAGCTGTGGTGTGAATTGTGAAATGGTTGGGTAGAAGACACATTAATCAGAGGTTTCGTTTGACCGCGGTGACCAGAAACACGTTTCCGGAGTCATAAAAGACCAAAACGGCATGTCACGGTTGAATTCAGAGCAAACGTGCTCCGAATGACCTGAAACCAAACGAAAACAATAATAATATTATTCATGACATGTATGAGGAGACTAAATGTCAATCAGACATGCGGTACACGTGGTACAACCAAATGTGTCGTTTTCAGCAGTTCGGTGCGCTGTAAAAGGGCGCGTTGGGTGGCCAAAACCACCCGAACGATCTCGGAATGACATGAAATCATACGACAACAACTGTGGTGTGAATTTTTAAATGTTTGGGCAAACGACACATCATTCTGAGGTGTCGTTTGACCGTGGTGACCGAAAACACATTTCTGAAGTCATAAAAGACCAAAACGGCGTGTGACGGTCAAATTCTGAGAAAATGTGCTCCGAATGACTTGAAACCACACGAAAACAATAGGAATATTATTCTTGACATGTAGGAGGAGAAGAAACATCCATAAAACCTGTGATGTGCATGGTACGACCGAATGTGTCGTTTTCAGCAGTTCGACGCACTCTAAAAGGGCGCGTTGGGTGGTCAAAACCACCTGAACAACTTCATAATTCCATGAAATCATACAAAAACAACCGTGGTGTGAATTGTGAAGTGGTCATATAGATGACATGACAATCGAAGATGTTATTTGACCGCGGTGACCGAACACGCGTTTCTAGAGTCATAAAAGACCAAAACGGCGTGTCATAGTTGAATTTAGTGAAAACGTGCTCTGAATGACCTGAAACCACATGAAAATAAGAGGAATATTATTCGTGACATTTAGGAGGAGACATTATGTCCATCGGACATGCAATGCATGCGGTACGACCAAATGTGTCGTTTTCAGCAGTTCAGCGCACTCTAAACGGGCGCGTTGGATGGTCAAAACCACCAAAACGACCTCGGAATGCCATGAAATCATACAACAACAACCGTGGTGTGAATTGTAAAATGGTCAGACATATAATACATCAATCAGAGGTGTCATTTGACCGCGGTGACCAGAAACGTGTTTCTGGAGTCATAAAAGACCAAAACGGCGTGTGACGGTTTAATTCGGAGCAAACGTGCTCCGAATGACCTCAAACCACAAAAAAACAATAGGAATATTATTCATGACTTGTAGTAGGAGATAACACATCCATCAGACGTGCGATGCACACAGTACGACCGAATGTGTCGTTTTCAGCAGTTCGGCGGGCTCTAAAACGGCGCGTTGGGTGGTCAAAACCACCCGAACGACCTCAGAATTCAATAAAATCATACGAAAAAAACTGTGGGATAAATTGTGAAATGGTCGGGTAGACGACATGTCAATCAGAGCTGTCGTTTGACCGCGGTGACCGTAAATGCATTTCCAGAGTCATAAAAGACCAAAACGGTGTGTGATGGTCGAATTCATGACAAACGTGCTCCGAATGACCTGAAACCACACAAAAATAATAATATTATTATTCATGACATGTATGAGGAGACGAAATGTCCATCGAACATGCAGTGCGCGCGGTACAACCGAATGTGTCTTTTTCAGCAGTTCGACGCGCTCTAAAAGGGCGCATTGGGTGGTCAAAACCACCCGAACGCCCTCGGAATGCCATGAAATCATAAGACACTAATTGTGGTGTGAATTTTGAAATGTTCAGGCAGAAGAAACATCAATTGGAGGTGTCGTTTGACCACGGTGACTGGAAACATGTTTCCGGAGTCATAAAAGACCAAAACGGCGTGTGACGGTCGAATTCCGAGAAAACGTGCTCTGAATGACCTGAAACCACACGAAAACAATAAGAATACAATTTTTGACATGTTGGAGGAGACGACACATCATTGGACTTGCGGTGCGTGCGGTACGACTGAATGTGTCATTTTTAGCAGTTCAGGGTGCTCTAAAAGGGCGCGTTGGGTGGTCAAAACCACCCTAACGTCCTCAGAATGCCATGAAATCACACGACAACAACCATGGTGTGAATATAAAAATTCTCAGGCAGAAGGAACATTAATCAGAGGTGTCATTTGACCACGGTGACTAGAAACGCGTTTCCAGAGTCATAAAAGACCAGAACGGCGTGTCACGGTCGAATTCTGAGCAAATGTGCTCCGAATGACCTGATACCACACGAAAACAATAGGAATATTATTCATGACATGTAGGAAGAGACAGAACATCCATAGGACGTGCGGTGCGTGCGGTATGACCAAATGTGTCATTTTCAGCAGTTCGGCACGCTCTAAAAGGGCGCGGTGGGTGGTCAAAACCACTCGAACGACCTCATAATTCAATGAAATCATACGACAACAACCGTCACTACCACAAAAACAGTTTTTCCCGAAACCAACCTTTATCAGCGCTAACAAAAAAGCACTAATAAAGGGGGGTATGTTTATCAGGGCTAAAAAATGCACAGATAAAGGGATCCCCCTTTATCAGCTCTTTTTTTAGCGCTGATAAAGGGACCCCCTTTATCAGTTCTTTTTTTAGCGCTGATAAAGGGACCGCCTTTATCAGCGCTTTTTTTAGTAGCGCTGATAAAGTGGGGCCTTCATTTGCACTTTTTTTAAAAGCGCTAATAAAAGGTCGACTTCAAAAAAAAATAATGAAAAATAATATATCAATATATAAATATATAAATATAGTTATATTGATATAAATGTAATATATAATTTTTAAATATATTTTATATAAGTGTAAATATACATTTACACTTAATATACTTAATATATAAGATATTTTGTGAAAATGGGTTATTAAAAAATTTAAAAAATATTTTTAATTAATAATTTGCAAATTATTATTGAGTAATAGTCATTTAATAAAAATTTGAAGACTAAAAAGATAAAAACAAATTAAAAAAAGATCCAAAATATGTTGAAAACACGACTCGAACTTCAAACGACCATAACTTTTGATTAAGGTGTCCGTTTGAGCTCTACCGCATATCATATAGAAGCCTGCGGCGAGCTCTACACCCCTATACTTAGGGGAAACCCTAGTAATGGTTTTTTGAAGGCCAAAATAGGCCCAGAAGGCCTCCAAAACTGAGTTTTTAGTCAGGGTACCCTGATTTTTTAACATTTTGTGGATTTCTAGCCTCGTTTAAGGGGGTATTATTGGATTTTTTTTCATGGGGACTGAATTTATTCCAAGGTATTACATTCATATTGATATTATTTCTTTGAAATTTTATCATTTTTTATAATGCACTGCTATTTATATTCAAATATATAACAATATATACATATTTTTTATATATTCACACATAAAAATTTAATTATAAATATAAATAATAAAATATATTTACATATAAAATATACTATCTTTATCTAAATAATAACTAATATCCATTTTATTTAAAATACCAATATATAAATATTTATATACCTATATATTAATATAACTATATATATATTAATATAACTACATATATATATATTGATATAACTATAAATATATATATATTAATATCACTATAAATATATATATTGATATAAATATATATATATTAATATAACTATATATATATATATAATATAACTATATTAATCTAACTATATATATATTAATATAACTACATATTATGTTTTGAAGCTCAGTTAAAAGAATGGCCAATCCACTAAATGCCAAAATTTCAATTTCCCAGGGAATTATATCTTTTATTGAAAACACGGGTCATTACAACCTCCCCCCTTAGAACTTATTATCCATGAGAAGCCTTTAGGATCAATGAAAATATCACTTGACCTACAGGGGTCCTGAAGTCTCATTCAAACGGTCACATTGAGTTTCCAATATATAAATATTTATATACCATTTACATATAAAATATATTAGCTTTATCTAAATAATAACTAATATCCATTTTATTTAAAATACCAATATATAAATATTTATATACCTATATATTAATCTAACTATATATATATATTAATAAAACTACATATATATATTGATATAACTATAAATATGTATATTAACATCACTATAAATATATATATATATTAATATAACTATATATATATATATATATATTATTATAACTATATATTACTATATGAATAAATATAACTAAATATATATATTAATAAATACATATTTAATTAACTGGAGAACAAATCAATATGGAAGAGTGGTAAAGGCTTTAGGCGCGCAAGGGGGAGGTCTCGAGATCAAATCTTGGTGGAGGCAAGGGCGCGTGCATGGGGGTGGATTCAGGGGCTAGCACTGATAAAGGGGGTGGGTGTAGCACTGATATAGGGTGCCAGGGGTGGGGGTGGGGTGCATACGAGCACTTGAGGGGATGAAAAAGTGCTGTTAAAAGGGGGTCTCAAGCGCTATAAAAGCCCCCCCGATTGGTAAGTTTTTTAATTTTTTTAATTTTTTTTACTTTTATTAGCGCTAAAAAAGTGCTGATAAAGGGGTATTTTATCAGCACTAAAAAGAAAGCACTGATAAATACCCCTTTTATCAGTGCTTTTTGTAGTGCTGATAAAAGCGACACCCCCTTTATCTTCGCTGGCTTTAACAATACTGTTAAATGCCATTTTTAGCGCTAATAAAAGGCATATTTTTAGTAGTGTGTGGTGTGAATTGTGAAATGGCCGGGAAGACGGCACATCAATTGGAGGTGTCGTTTGACTACGGTGACCGGAAACGCGTTTCCATAGTCATAAAAGACCAAAAAGGCATGTGACGGTCGAATTCAGAGAAAACATGCTCCGAATGACCTTAAACCACACGAAAACAATAAGAATTTTATTTGTGACATGTAGGAGGAGACGACACATCCATCAGAAATGCGGTGCGTGCGGAAAACATTCTTTTTTAGACAAAAATACACTTTCATAAACTAAATCAAAGACTCCAAAACAAGAAAAAAAATCCTAAAATGATAACACTTCTTAAATTGGGGATTTTAAATTATTATAGAACCTATGAGATGTCAGATTTAATTTTATTATATGTATATAATAACTGAATAAATATGTCAAATTTACATTTGTTTTGTTTATTTGTTTTCTTTGTATCTTATTGTAGGTTTCTAAAGCAGATGGATGTGGATCATTGAATCACATCTATCATTTACTGTTTATGATGATCTTGATGTTTATGGTGTTTGGATTTTTTTTTCCATTTTTTATGATTTATATGACATTTTTTTTTGATTCTGTACCATGAAGTTAAAAAAAAAAATATTTCCAGTGTAGCGACCACCACTGGCGGTCGCTATAGGTTGTCTTCTAACCTCAACAACGACTATCAGCGGCAGTCACTGTAGGCCTTCATTTCGTCCAGCTTTAGAGACTACCAAGGGCGGTCGCTGTAGGCCATCATTTCGGCCAGCTTCAGTGACCGCCAATGGCAGTCGCTATAGGCCTACGGCGTCGGGCCTAAAGCGACCACCATTTGCGGTTGTTGGGCATTCTCTAGAGGCCTATAGTGACCTCCATTGGTAGTCTCTATAGCCGGATTTTTAGTAGTGATACCACATCACATCCCCCATGCAGAGACTTGGGACACATACCACATAAAATCACATCCCAAAGACACCTGGGAAAGCAGAACTTACCCGCACGCACCTGGGCCTCACAAACCAAAACTGACCCGAAGAATCTTCGGCATCACCACCTAGAAGATGGAGCTGGGATGATTAGGTGACCAACCACCCATCCTCCCATCAAGATGTTTGGGAAAGACACCCTCCCATATGACGATGGGGGTGTTTATCATGTAGTGCTCAACTAGGTGGGGTGCATATAGAAATCACAAGGAAAATATAATTTTGTACATATATGATACCAAACACTCCTTCCCAACTGATGGGTCCTCAAACAAACAACCATCTCATAATACTGCCAACTTCACTGCCACCTTTAAATGCATAACACCACACAACAAACCAAAATCTCTTCTCAATTTCCAACCAATTTAATTTAACCAACACATTTATTTTATTGTTCAGCATTAACCAAAAATCCCATCATTTATTTATCCATTAACCATTTAAATTTTTTTATCCAAACCAACTAAATCCATTCCACATTTTATTAATTAATTATCTATTCGTTCCTTCACTACACAAAAAACCACTAAACACAACATACCGCAGACAGCACAAGATACTCACTTCATATGGCGAAGATCCTGATAAAAAATAATAAGGAAACTCTAAATTAAAGACACATCATTCCACGCTCTGCACATTTAATACCCATTCATTGGTATATAATAAATCAACAAAACCAACTCCTATCTCACAACCCCATCTGGTAACACCTTATCGCACAACTAGCTTGCAGTCCTGCTGCACAACACCTCTCATCCATTCCAAAATCAATAAATCTCTCAACATGAGATTATATCACACAATAAGTTTGATGTATAATCTAAAAGTTCATCCATAACACCACCCAAGCTAGCCCATAGGAGATAACCATGATCACAAACATACAACAATACAAACCATAGAAAACCCGCACATCACAACATAGACACTTCACAACTCATTTGTCCCAAGTATGTAGCCACTACCATTCCACACATCTCACCACATACCAAAATGTAAATTTTTTTTAGATTTGTTAAGGGGGACACTTATTAAATTCCACTTCATTATTTAAGGGTGTTGTCACAAAAACCAAGTCCTGGGGCATCCATTTATTAGACCGATTTGCGTGATTAACCAATTTTTATATATAAGTGTTAAACATGAACCAAAAAACATGCAACCCATTTAGTGGGAAAACAATATCCCCCAATGGCCATTTTTTTCAGCACGAAATCAAGCCCATTTAATTCATAATATCAAAACTGCAACGACATAAAAAATGGATCCCCTTACCCCTTTCAAATTCATCTAACTAATTCTTATATTTGATTAGTCTAACACAACCATGATCCACTACGGAAAAAAAATAAAATCCCTCCCACATGATTCAAAATTTAAGAGAAACGAAGGAAATCCTACCTCAAAGAATCTTTTTAACTCGTCCATGCACCGTAGGGCGAAGAAGAATTACCACAAGCGACAAGTGCACCACTATAAACATGTATAAACCTATTACACACCATAAGATTATCAAAAAACTGACCAAACAACCAAGTCAATAAGACATATATCATAGAAGATAATCCCAGGGGAATAAAAAGAGGAAACAAATTAGAAATATGAGAAAACTCACCATAGATCGATCACGAATCACCAACAAACAACTAACGAATTTGATAGATCAAGGAGGGAGGAGTGGGGCTCGAAGGACTCCTCAGGGCGCCAAGGGTTCATCTGTAATGAGAGTTAAAAAATAAAACATGGACAAATTAATGATGGTTTGATCAAAAAAAAAATTTAAAACTGCACATGATTAGGGTATTACACAATGTGTAATCCTCTTTCATGTCGTGTAATACCCGTGGTTCAGTTTTCTCTGAAAAATGCGTTGCCTATTCATTTTATTTTATTTTTCTAACCCTAAAATATTTCACACCGTGAAACACTTATTCAATCCATGTAAAATATTTACACACCATGAATCTTCCTAGATAATATGTGAAACTGACTTTTATATTGTGTAATCAGGTTACATGACATGTTACCCCCCTTCTTCCAGCCTTTAGCAACCAAACTTATCTAGAATATTTGAGATCCTCCTCCAAACACTCCATCAACCCAAAACTCAAAAATTAATAGATTGGGAAGTCATGGACCGTTACATTAGATACCTCTCAAAAAATTCTCACCCCCGAGAATCCAAAACCAAACCCTGAAGAAAGAGGGGTTTGAACAACCACCCCACTAGATACCTCTCAAGGACATTGTTACACTTGAAACACTAATAACAAACAATTAAATTAACTTTCTACAATAAACCACCTTGTTTTGTTTGAAATATAGAGTTGAAACCCCCACATCTAAGATCACCTCCTCCAAAATCCTGAACCATATCTTATCACATCAACCCAAACGTCCAAAAAACACACCAATATAGCATAAAAACCACACCGTTTGAACAACCAAATCAAGGAATTCCATTCTAAATATCAAGATACTATCCTATTTGGGTGGAATTGACTCACCCACATGGGTTTAATCACATCGAAATTAATTCATCTTGATTAGGAATCAGGTCCTACCCTTTACACATGTGAGGAATTTATCACACTGTGCACCACACATAACACTAACCAGGTAAAACAAATCATGTCATATAAAACAAGGTTCAAGAATTTTAAAACAAAACAGAACAAGGAAAAACTCAAAAAAAAAACTTTGGGTACTTGGATTTCATCTATGTTTCTTACTCCCAAGTACTCTCCTCCTGGACCCATGCTTCCATGACACATGAACCAAAGGAATGGTTCGTCTTCACAACACCTTCTCTTGAAGATTATGGATCTACAATGGCCACTCCACAAATATCAAATAATACTTGATATCCAACTCTCCCCAATCAATGACATGAGAGTCATAATGTAGATACTGATGGAGTTGTGAGATGTGGAAGACATCGTGGATCCTTTCCAACTACAGTGGAAGTTTCTGCTAGTATTCCACCTCACCAAATCGCCCTAACACCTCAAAGGACCCAAAAAACCTAGGGGAAAGCTTACTCCCTCTACTAATCATCTTCTTCCCACATGAAGGAGATAAATTCAAGAACACATGGTCCCTGATCTCGAACTCAAAGGGCCCCCTTATATGATCAACATACGACTTCTTCCAATACTGCGATGCTCTCCTCCTTTTGAGAATAAGCTGAACTCTCTCTGTTGTGCTCTGCACCACATTCGAACTAAGAACAAAAGTCTCCCCAACCTCTATCCAGCACAACAGAGAACAACATAGACTTATATAAAAAGATTCATATAGAGGCATGCCAATGGAAGAGTAACAACTATTATTATAAAAAAACTCTAACAAGGGTAGGTGTTGCACCCAAGATATACCAAAGTCCAAGACGCACACCCGCAACATATCCTCTAATGTATGGATAGTCCACACTATCTGTCCATCTATATGAGGGTGGAAAGCAGTGTTGAGGTAAAATTGGCCCCCAAAAGTATGCTACAAACCCCTCCAAACTCATGATGTAAACCATGCATCTCGATCCGAGAAAATGGATCTCAGAACTCCATGTAACCACACCACCTCATACACATAACTCTTAGCCAAGGCATCCACTATGATTGACTCCTTAATCACTAAGAAGTGGGCTGATTTCTTCAACCGATCCACTATCAAAGAGATGGAATCATATACTACCTGAGATTTAGGTAAAACTATGATGAAATCCATTGAGATATCCCCCCACTTCTACTCAGGGACATCTAAGGGATGCAAAAAACCACCAGGAATAGAGTGCTCAGACTTAACTTGCTGGAAAACTAAGCACCTTTCCGCAAACTCTGCTGCTGTCCAATTCATCCTGGGCCACCAAAACCACATCCTAAAACCATGGTACATCTTAGAAACAAATGGGTGTACTGATAAATGTGAGATATGATAATCATTAAAGACTCCCTCAAATATCACCATCGGAACAAGAACCTTCCTATGGAACAATATTCGATTCTGAGCATCCTCTGACCATCTCTATGGAGCATCGCCATGGCCAACACAATCGTGCAACACCTCTGACTATGAGTCTACCCACTAAGACTCTTCTACCTACAACATCAGAGAAGACTACACTATCATCTAGAACAAATATCCTCTACCATATTCCATTCTTTCATCTACGTTCATGGATACCAACTCATTTATCACCTTCGAAGCATCCACAGATTTTGAACAGCCTCCGTCCATGAATTCCTCCTCAAATTGTTGGCCATGAAATTCCCCTTTCCAAAGGTGTAGGAGACCTAAAAATCATAGTACTGAAGAAAATCCATCCACCTCTACTGCTGCATGTTTATATCTCAATGGTAAAAGATATAACTCAAACTTTTGTGATCTGTGAAGACCACAAAGCGCTCTCCAAAGAGGTAATGTATCTATAACTTTAGTGAAAACACTAATGATGCTAGCTCTGAATCATGGGTGTCATAGTTATTCTCATGGGGATGTAACTACCAAGACCCATAATAGGTTACTTCCCATTGATGCATCAACACACATCCCAATAGTAGATGGAAAGTATCACAAAACACCTCAAACACCACCCCTTCCTCTAGAAACCAGATTACTCTAGCGCTAACCAAATTCCCCTTCACATAGAAGAACACTACTAGACACTGTTGACTCCACACAAAATCTTAGTCCTTCCTAGTTAGAGTTGTCAATGAAGATAAAAATTGAGAGAAATCGTGTACAAACCTCCGATAATATCCTGCAAGACCAAGAAAACTGCAGACTTGTACCACATTCTTGGGTGATGCCTAAGAAAAACTACTTTAATATTCAATGGTTCCACTACCACAACCTACTGGGACACCACATTCCAAAAGAAATTCACCTCTTGTGTCTATAAATTACACTTGGAAAAATTTCCATTGAACTTTTGGCATTGAAGAACCTGCAAGATAGTTCTGAGATACTTAGCATGATCCTCCTCTAACTTCGAATAGATTAGGATATAATCGATGAATACAATGAAAAAATGATCTAGGAACTCTTAGAACACAGAGTTCATAATCCCCATGAACACAACTAGTGTGTTTGTAACACAGAATGACATGACCACAAACTAGAAGTTTCCATACTTGCATCTGAAGGTAGTCTTTAGGATATTTCCCTCCTTCACCTTTAACTGGTGATATCCAGACCACATATCGATATTAAAATACCAACTCGCCCCTCTTAGCTATTTAAAAAGATCATCTATTCTTAGAAGAGGGTAATGGTTTTTGACTATCACTTGATTCAACCTATGGTAGTCTATGCAACACCTCAGAAAACCGTCCACATTATTTGTGAACAACATCGGAGCACCCCATAGAAACACATTAGGCTAGAAAAAACCCTTCTTAATGAAATAATCTATCTTAATACCCAACTCCGACAAATCAAAAGGTTCCATCTGATAAGAAGCCATCAAAATCAGAGAAGAACTGAGATGTAAGTCTGTCCCGAAATCAATATCACGTCGAGGGGGCATTGTCACAACATCCTTAGGGAAAACATCTAGGAACTCCTAAAAGACTATGGGAACCTCTAACATTTTAGCATACCCCGTTTCTACTGACAGTTCAACCAATAAAGAAAGAAGGGGATCCAAATGACGGCTTCCCACCTGAAACCCCCACTTTCCAATGAAAACCACATACTGACCATCCACTTATGAAAACAAAACTCTTCTCCGGAACTAGTTTATGACAACATGTTTAGAGTAAAACTATTTTATGATAAGGATGAAATCATATAGATGCATCTATAGCAACATGATATCCCCATGGGAGTAATGTGGTCCCGCCATCAGTCTGCACCCCCAGCACACATAAAACAAGATGGTCTGGCTTATGACTAGAATATTCAACTCTAGGGGCATGAGAAGCCTATGCACATCTAGTACCAAAGAAAGGGATATAGTGGGTGAAACAAAGGATTGAAAATATCTTGAATAGAACAAATCACAAGAAAGATTACTAAAAAAACCGATTGTACCTATGATGATCTCAGGCCCTACTGGGATTGATTCCTTCACTGTGTGCAACTAACCATGCTCAACTCCCATGCCTCTCCGTTGATGAACACCTCCAAGAAGAAATCTGGGTTGAGGCCCCTGAACACGAGGAACATACTGAGGTCTGACTCTACCTGCTTTATCTCCGCTCAGTGGAGAAAAAGCTTGTTGTCCCTGATGCTGAAACTATCTCACCGACAACCACTGCTGAGCCTAACATTAAACCTATACACCTCCCCCATACTAAGATAGAATAGTTTTTTAAACTCATTTTGAAGATATCCCTAAAATCCACAAAATAAACACTTCGGTCCCAAGTTAATAGGAAACAAACGAGGAACAAATGGTCGAAAAGGAAGTAGTTGAGGTCCAATCCCTTCTAGTTGATACCTCGAAGGTCTTGGTGACTGAGACCTGCCACTATTTATCCTCTTCAACTGGATCAATCCTTCGTCGATCAACTAGATCATCCTTCTATACCTATACTACCGGAGCCACATGTAGATGAAGACCAGGGGAATTTCTGAAAATTCAAACAAAGATATCCTATGGCCGAGTAGTATGGAATTTTATCAAAATCTATTTTAATTTATTTTATTCATTTTGGACTTCTTAGATCAACCCAATTAAAATAAGAACACAAGTCCTTATAATGAATGTGAATTCCATAAGTCTCCACCCTGTAAGAAGGTCCATCTCACTTGGTTGTTCGATAATCTTAGAGTCCATGAACTAGATCATAGGGGGTCCTAAAATCTCATGTCATAGCTAGTCTACCTGGCCTATGTTACACACCAGGTTCAATTGGAACTGTTTCCATACCATCCCATAAAATCATCACTGTGCCTAACTCCAAACTCCATCCTATCTCTCAACCATAATCTCTTGTACCATTCAGTCACGACCACCTCCTTACAAAGATACCCCTCCTGGGTAGGAAATGAATAAAGGTAGATAATGAACCTTGAGTCTTGCCGCCAGTAGGCCCCAGGTTGGCTACTAGCACCAAGGGTATACATATCACACAATATGGAAGGCATTACCATTTTTTTGAAACAAGATTAAGAGATAAAATGGATCATCCAAAAAACAATTCCAAGATATAATATACAAGAAAACCAAAACTCTATACTACATGCATGTTTAAAATAAAACTGATTCAAAAAAAAGTCTCCAAAGTAAAGTACCCAAGATCAAGCTTAAGCACCAACTCAACAACTATCCTAAATCATGAGCTAGTAACACGCAACACGGTCCCCGTAATCCTCCTAGAAACCTGAAATATGTTTTATATATATGGGGTGAGCATACAAGTATACTTAGTAGGAAAGCCAAAGTCTCTTATGCACATTTGAACAGAGCATACTAATTCCCTATTTAGAAAATAACAGAACCAAACAACACCCAAGAAGTATACTAACCATCCCAACCTCACCAAGGTACACTCACTAAATACTAAAAGTGTATTAATGTAATATTATGAACATCAACAATAGGGTACCCCGTAACACTTCCCATTGATTATCTATTCTCGCCTAATGAAAAACGTCATCGCGCTTCCACCTATTCCAAAATTGCCACATAAAAACTCACCCACACACACCTGGTCCACATACCACATCACGTCCTACCCACAAACACCTGGGCCACATACCACATCACATCCTACCTGTAGAAACCTGAGCCACATACACATCCTACCCGTAGACACCCAGGACACATACCAAATCGCCTACCATCTCAAATACACCTAGGAAAGAACAAATCATCTCACGAAGAAGATACCTGAGAAATCTCAACTCATCTCATCCCGAAGACACCTGAGAAAGAACAACTCGCCCGCACACACTCAGGCCTCATAGACCACAACCAGACTGAATAATATTGGGATATCAACACCTGGAAGATGGATCAGGGAGGAGAGGGTGACCATCCATCCATCCTCCCATCAGGATGCTTGGGAAATATACCCTCCCCTTGATGATGGGGGTGTTCGACACATAATGCTAAAATAGGGGGGGGGGTGCATATAGAAATCACAAGGAAAATAAAATTATATACATTTATGATACCAAACACTCCTACCCAACCTATGGGTCCTCAAAAAAATCCAACTGATAATACTTCCAACTTGACTGCTACCTCAAAATGCATAACACCCAGCAACAAACCCCAACCTCTTCTCAATTTCCAACCAATTTTAGTTAACCACCACATTTATTTTATGGTTAAACATTAACCACACAAACCATCATTTATTCATCCATTAACCATTTCCATTCCATTATCCAGACCAAATCAAGCCATGATGCATTTTGTTAATTAATTATCTATTCATTCTATCACTACACGGGTAACTGCTAAACACAACACACCGCCGAAAAAATAAGATAGTCACTTCAACAGGTGACGATCCTAATAAAAAACAATAAGGTAGATCCACATTAAAGACACATCATTACCTTTTCCCCATGTTTAATACCCATTTGTTGGTATATCATAAATCTACAGAATAAATCCCCAACTCACAACCCCATCTGGTAACACCTTACTACAGAACCAGCTCGCAGTTCTGCTACACAACAAATCTCATCCATTCCACAATCAATCAATCTCTCAACCTGAGATTAAATTACTTAACTAGGTTGATGTATCTTCTATAATTTCATCCATAACACCACCTAGGAAAACCCAGATCACACCACCATGCTCATAGACATACCACAACAAAAACCTAAGCAAACCCACAAATCACAACGTCGCCACTTCACATCTCATTCATCCCACAGACACAACCCCAACAATTCTACTCATCTCACCATAGACCATGACATAAAATATTTTTAAGATTTATCTTGGGTTACTTAATAAATCCCACTTCATTATTTAAGGGCTTTATCACACAAAACAAGTCTTGAGGCATCTATTCATTAGCTAAATTTATGTGATTAACCAATTTATTTATATAAGTGTTCAACATGTACCAAACAACATGCAACCCATTTAGTGCACAAACAAGCCCCCCAAAAGCCATGTTTTTTAGTGGGGCATCATGACCATATAATTCACAATATCAAATCATAATATCAAAATCATAAAGTCCTGAAAAATCGACCCCCTACCC
Organism: Viscum album; assembly: GCA_963277665.1. NCBI lineage: Eukaryota > Viridiplantae > Streptophyta > Magnoliopsida > Santalales > Viscaceae > Viscum > Viscum album. Next base: position 1,232,992,446 of record OY728120.1, read on the forward strand.
CTTTCAACATCATTTAACCTATTATTATCTTTGATTAAACTGGAACAAACATGATCCATATGTAAATAGAAGTAAATACCACCCACATGATGCATAATTGAAGATAAATGAAGTAAATCCCATCTAAAAAAATATTTTAAACTCATCCATTCACCACAGGGTGAAGAATAATGCCCGCATGTGACAACCACACCACTAGAAATGTGGATTAACCTATTCTATACTGAAATATTATCAAAATGCTACCCAAACATCCAACACAATACAACCCGTATGATGACAGTGAATCCCAGGGGATGAGAAAGTGGAAACAGATGAGAAATAGAAGAAAACTAACAATGAATCGATCATGAATCACCAACAAACTATCACCATAATTTATAGATCAAGGAGGTGAGAGTGGGGCTCGAAGGACTCCTTGGGGCACCTAGGGTTCATCTGGAATGAGAGGGGAAAAAAGAAAGAACGGCCAAATAAATGAGGGTTAGAACAAAAATAATTTTAAAATTACACATGATTGGGATATTGTATGATGTGTAATCCCATTTCACATCTTTTAATACTTGAGGTTTGGTTTTCACTAAAAAATTCATCATCACTTCATTTTATTTTATTTTTTTAACCTTGAAATATTTCACATCGTGAAACTCTTCTTCACGCTATATAAAATATTTATACACTGTGAAACTTACTAGACAAGACTTGAAATTGAATTTCATGTCATGTGATCAGTTTAGATAATGTATAGTCCCCCTTCTTCCAAACCTTAACAACTGAACTTCTCTAAACTCCTTCTAAGCCTCCTCCGAAAGCTCCAACAACCAAAAAAATCACAAAGTAATAGAATTTGAAGGAATAAACCATTAAGAAATGATTTTATAATAACCTAAATATCATCAATAAACTTATATGTTTTAATTATAATGGTTCTAACTAAACTTACACACACTTCCATCAAATGGGAAATGAACTTATAATTCTTGTGTACGACGAACAACTGCCTCACGAAATGATATTGTTCGTTTGTTTCCTTTACCACCTCTCATGGTTGAGAATTATGTTGGAAAATAAGTTTTTATATGATATATATTATATTTAAGACTTATTTATGCCTTTTTATTTATTAAATAACACATACATTCATGCTTTACATTTTTTGAAAATATGATAACTTCCTTTGTAGATGTGTGGACTACCGCCTACTGAAAGCGATGTGATTAATTAAAACTTTACATGGAAAGTATTAAGGATGAGTTTATTAAAATTATATGATAAATATTACATAGTAATTAAAATTTAATAATAGTATATACATATATATACATATATTTCATTTACTCTCTTTATTTGAATACGATAAGAAAACGAAAACAACGTTCATGCATACGTACGACCTACCGTCTCCAAAAATGGTATATTCCATTTCATATTTCTACAATTTATAGATTATTATAAATACTTATATAATGAATATATATGATATTTATATAATTTTTAAATTCTAGAAATAATCAAATCATCATCTAATTAAGAGGACCAAGAATAACAAGTCAAAATGCAGATATTACTTGAAACATAACATTAACATGGAATTGTTAATAAATAGGTAATATAAAGTCATTATAAAATCATATATGGTATTAGATATTAGAATATGGTTATGTGGTATTTTTATAATAAACTTAAATTTATTATACATAATATTTGAACATTTATGAATAATGTCGAGATTTATGGTAAGAGAATTTCATCTCACTTTTTATTTCTGTGAGATACATTCCATATTCACCACTTGATTATTTTGTGTGGTGTATATAAAACTGAATGGAATATTTTGTCACTGATTTAATTTATTTAATGATATTAAAAGATTTAATAGATGTTATTATTTCATGGGGATCATGATTCTAAAGTTACTCAAGTAGTAAAGGTTTTCTTTTTTCACATTTTATATCTGTGAGATATATGCCTTATTCACCACTCATTTATTTTATGTGTTGTATATACTACCCCAAAATGTATTATATGATTATTATATTTAAATTTATAGATATTATATACCCATTTTATGATATTTATTTCATGGGTTTTATGGTTCAAAATTTACCAAATTGATAAAGTAATTTTTATCTGAAGTTGCCTTCTTTGAGATACATGTCATGTTATGCACCTATATTTTTCTATGGGGGTGTATATATTTACCTTTGACATGTTATATCATGAATATAATTATTTAATGATATTTTAGGATTCATTTGATGTTATTATCTCATGTATATTATAGGTCATAGCTACCAATGTGGTAATAGTTTATTGCTACAATCTCATCATTGATCGGGAGTATTTACGATTATGATTCCATTAATGAAATCTTATGTTCCATATCTAAAGAAAAAACTTGAATTTTATTATCCTATCATTATCCATGATATATTCAAGTATTATTAACATTTTCCACTCTTTGATACTTAATATAATTAAGAAAATGTTTTTATGATAATTTGAATTTATTTCTCTTTTTGATAAGAAATCTTTGTTCTTTCAAAATATTGTTTTCTAAAAATGTTTTCAAAAATTTTTTACTATTATCCTATGATGTTTAAAGGAAATTTTTACCCTTGTTTTAACTTTTTTTTAAAAAATGGTTTTAAATGGAATCTTCTTGTCGTTTTTTGATCAAGGAACTTTTCTAAACCTTTTAAGGTGAAAAAGGAATTTTCAGTATGTACGGACTTGCATGCTGTCATGACCATCATTTCATTGAAACATAATTTTTAAGTTTAAAAGTTTATTTGTAAATAATTGTTTTCCTAATATTCTCGGAATTTGACTATTTTAATGTGGTTATGAAAGAAAAAGGTTTTCAATTATTTTATGTTTAAAAAGTGTTTTAATTAAATTTCAAAGATTCCTTTATAATTTTTTAAAAGGTTATTTCCAAAGAAAAGGATTTTAACAATTTCATGTTTTCTTTAAAATTTTTCAAAAACCATTTTATAGGAAGGGGTTTCAAAATGATTTCAATCTTTCTTTTTGAATTTTGAAATTTTTTTCAAAGAAAAATATTTTCAAAAGTTTTTCAAGATTTCTTATAAGTTCTCAAAGTATTTTTAAAGAAAAAGGTTTTAAATTTTCTTAAATATTATTTATATGTTCTAAAAGTGTTGTTAAATAAAAATATTTTCAAAAGGTTTTCAAGATTTACTTATAAGTTTTAAAAGTATTTTCATAGATTTGTTTTCAATATTCATTTATAATTTTTGAAAGATATATTCAAATAAAAAGGTTTTCAAAATGATTTATATTTTAAAATTTGTTTTTCAAAGAAAAAAATATTTTCCTAATAAAAAGTTTTAAATGAAATTTAAAAGCTTTATTTATGAGAAAATTATTTTTGAAAATGTTTTATGAAAGGTATTTACAAAGAAAGGATAATTTCTTTAAGAAATATTCCAAGTGATCTTTCAAAATCCCTCTCCATCTATGATGAAAACCTTTGAAATTGCTTATGATTTATTGGGGATATGATCCAATGATACCCTTATTATTCTTTCTATGAATGGTTTAAATTTAAGATGACAGGTTGTTTATGAAACCCGTATCCCTTCCATGGGTTATATAATTTTGAAACCCACTTATTTTCATGAGTTATGATTTGATTAAATGATTATGAAACCTTTGTCTTTTACACAAGTTATGATATGATGGTATGATTATGATAACCATTTAATTTCTTGGTTTATGTTATGATGTTTTTGAAACCCATCTCTTTTCATTTGTTATGATATGATGAATTTTTTCTTATCATATGGCACAAGTATGTATGATTTCATTATGTGATGGGTGGGACCTATATCTCCCTCAAATAAATTAGGTAAAGATTTATATATCATAAGAAAATTATGGGAAAAAATTTGATGGGATTGATTCACAATGGGAAACATGTATATCTCAATCCCCTATGGGAAGATGGGAAACCTGATCCACTATGGGAAGATGGGGAAACCCAATACCTTATAGGGAAATGAATGCAACTCGGGATTTTGGTGTGTCCCACCTAGTATATTTAGTCACCATGAAGTTACCTAATAAGTTTTGTAAATGACCCTTGACTTTTAGGGCATGATTATTATGCATGAACCTGATTAATTTTTCACAATGTTATGCGTGGACCTGGTTTCATGTCCATAAGTTTATGAAAGGGTCTGATTTCTGGTCCTTAACTGAATGAGTGGACCTGTTTCTATTTAGACATTTTTACTATGTTATAAGATGATGTTTATTCCACAAGTCTATGTGTTATGCCTATGATATACTATCATGACTTATGATCTTTGTCTCCCTTATGATTCATGTATTATAAACTACCAATATTTATGCCATGACTCTTGATTATGATCTTTTATTTACAAGGAATGATCTTCTAATGTTTTGATCATGTGATCATACCCTTATTCTCATGTTTATACTTATATATCCTATTTTTTTTACCCTTACTGAGTATATGATCTTCCTCATTTCTTATGTTTCCTTTCCACAGGTTGTGAATAAGGGTTTTAAGTAGGAGTACAAATGGGTAAGATCTTTAAGGAAGATGTTTAAGATCTTTCACCAGGTTAGAAGATTATGTTCCTATGTTTACAAATACACTAAACTATCACATTCATAAGGCATGTGTTTTTTAATGTGCTGAATATTCATCTAAAATTATATAATATCCCTACATGTTAAGTCTATCTTGATATACATAAACTTCCTAGAAAATCCCTCTCTTGGTGTAGATGGATATAAGTAATCATAAAAGGATATCTAGAAGTCTTTCCATACAATACCCTGAAATAGACCATCCTAGATGATAACATACCACCAAATGTTTATAGAGTCATGAAACATATAAGTCAATATCTTGAACCTCCACTCTGGAGGCATGTCCAGATTCTCAACAATTGATAATAATGTCTCTATTCATGATTCAGAAAACTGAGGACTTCCATCCTCTGAAAATGTGGGAGGATTCGAATTTTTGAATTCCCACATCAACTTTTCCATAGTAGGGCCAGGTCACAGAGCTCCATATATGGACTATATAAAGAATAAGAAGATCTCTTGAAACTGAGAATCAGTTCCTAGTGTAGGAAGAAGAATATGTGCCTGCAGTGGAACTACATGAGGTAGTACTAGTGGATTTGGGCCCACCACCTTCAGATTTTGGTTTTCACTACCCTCCTAGTGCACAACTTGAGGGAATCATGGTTACATATCTCTAAAATTTCCAAATGAAGGCCTCAAATAATATTTGACAACATATTGGACCAATGATAATAGGAAAATATAGGTACAAATCCTTCCTATAAATGAGTCCCATATCTCTTCCTACTCCTAAATCCATGTATAGGTGATAATAAAGGTCATAGAAGTCACAAGAGACACTTCCTACTACCAACTACTAAGGTTGGGGGGTACATATCTCATATAACACCACAGTGGTTCCGGTATACAAAGTGCCAATTTAAATGTATAGAGGAAAACATCCTTTACTTTGAAATTGGAATCCCCATTTAATGAGAACCATTTCATTCAAAGTTTTATATTATTTTGAGTTTATATTATTTCTATATATATATCATGGTCCATTTTGATATTCCATTATTCCCAATTTATAAAGACCTATAATCCTCATAAACAACAATTGACACATCATGTAACTATAGCCTAGCCCTTACATCCGATATCAAGATACATGAGGTTATATAAAATGATTTTATTAAAGGAACATCACCAATTTATAGGTGTACATGATTTGTTAATTACAAATTGAATTCATGTAATCAAATTAGCTAATGTTTTGACCCATAAAACAGTGGTCCATGGATCAAATCTGGTATACTTAGTTAATTAAGGTGCCATCATCAATATATTCAGGAAATAACCATTTATATTGATGTAGAAACAGTTATTAATCCAATTATTTTATCCCTATTAGAAAATTTATCACATTTCCGTATATAATAATCAAGGCACACACAACTATCATAGGAAATACAAGTAATTCCTGGAACAAGATATACCAATATAGAATGGGGGAATGCTTGAAATGTGAATCCTAAAGCACCTATAATGATTCTTGAGATGATACCTACTTTCCACACCAGTCTAAGAAAAAATAAGTCCATAATAATAATATAAAAAATAATTCCAAAAAACATGTGTATCACCTAATGGTGAAATCAGTTCAACTGTAATATGCCCAATCCAAACAGTAACATCCCATACCCAGTAATTTGGGTTTCCCCTATATGTGGATTTCTAGTCGCAAGAACCATATCATTTCCAAATTATGAAACATTCTGATTGTCCTATATAATGCTAAAGTAGTAAGACAAAATAAAAAGAGCCTTTAATACCACTTTGTAGCATCCTGAGCCCAGTTCACTCATACATAACCAAACCCGGTCAGATGTATGAGATCAAGAGAACATACCCATATGCTAGAGGCTACCGAATAGTAGTGAGGGTCTGTGATGGTATAGTGGAGAGACCATACCCATGTGATCAGAGTATACCACATCCATAAATAATAATGATAAGCAACATAAAGAATAATAAATAACCAGTAATAGAATAATAAATCATCCAAATGATAAATAGTTGGAAGATAAATCAATATTAGATAAAAAATTGATGATCATGCTACGATGCTATAAAAAAGGTAAGTACATGAGATATATGGTTACAAGTATATAGAATATGCTAAAAAAAGAAAAAATACCAAAATATACCTCCAGTAGTATCATGAGTATACGTTCGGTCCTCTGCTCCCATACTCCTTCCTAATATTGAAAATCAATCCTCAAAAGTCAGAGGATTACCTTTGTATATACCTATAGTCATTAATTCTATTTAGGTACCATGGGCGGCCTGAACCAGGGGTGAGGTATACTCAGGAGGCCACTAACAATGGTGTCGAGTAAAATCTAGTCCGTTCACATAAAATGATAAGTGAGCATGTATATAAAGTAGAACATGAATAAAATATGTAAATGGGTCGGACCTATTTCCCAAGGAAACTAGGAAGACACTACCTTCTTCAACCTAAGTTGGGTGATCTCCGAACAGGTAACCATATGTATACATATATATGGTAGATATATGCAGTGAAATTTATAGCTATATATATGCATAATACTTCATGCCCAGACATGATGCATAACTCAGACATCCATCAGTAGTAGTATGAGACTCATAGGATTCTAAGGGATTCTATTCCCATGTATCAAATTTTATTACGATTTCAATGCCTAAGTATCAGAAGTATATGGGATGCCTTTCTTGAGTATCACAAGTATAGGTATTACATAATCGAGTATCACAAGTAGAGGAACTCTATACCCAAGTATCACAAGTACATGGACGTCATGATTGAGCATCATAAGTATAGGGATGTGATGCCTGAGTATCACAAGTATAGGGATGCGATGCTCGAGTAGCACAAGTATGAGGGATTATATTCCCAATTATCACAAGTATGATGAACACCATGCTTGTATATCATTTTTATATAAGTTTTTTCATGCTTTAAAATTACCCAAGGGTTGAATTACAATTCATTTATTATTTTATTTAGTTAAGGTGTTTATTCTTAACCATTGGGAATACACGAGAAGTGGTCACAATCAACAACACTTATAAATTAGTGTAGCCATGAAAACATTTAATAATTAAAGGGAATCACTTGAGCACACCCTAAGGGGTGGAACTAGTCGAGGTGGGGAGCCTCTGACCATAAAAAGGGTATATGGTGTACATATAACATGTATTTTTAAAAAACAAATTTAAAATAAGGAAAATATTAATTTTAAATCAATGCATGGAACGTCTGACGTATGACACAATATCACATGCTATAAAATGACTTGTATTTTGGAAAAAAATTTCTATACCACCTACTTTAGGTTGGTAGATGAACCCTCATCTTTTTTTGGCCTCTGAATCGAGATAGAATAGAAAAATTCATCAAAATGGACAAAATTATAGAAGATAGGGTGTATTAGATCACAACAAATTATTACAGAAGATGATAGAATAATTTGAGAAAATAAGATAGTGGATTGAAGCTCATACTAACATGATTCCAATGGGATAAACAGTGGCTCAATTAGAGCCTGGATGAGGAAGAACCATTGAAACCTAGATGAGAGAAGAAAATGAGCTCCTATGCATGGATATTGTTGGTGAAAAAAGGGGCCCATAAAAAATAAGCGTTATGATGCTTTAAAAAGGGTTTATGACATATTTACAATGTGAATAGAATTAACACTATGAATGGAATTCACACTATGAAATCATTAGGTTTTTACCTCTCTAGGAAAAAATAATTCACATCGTGTGACAAAACCTGATATATTCAAAACATTAATATAATTCAAATAATGAATTCCTTAGCTTTTCCCCTCTCAGAAAAACTATTTGATTTCGTGTATAAGGTATGGACATATCAATTCATGCTATGAATTAAATTAATGTATTGAATATAATTCATGTCATGAATTGTCATGGAAGCTAGCCTCTATCCCCCTATAACTTTCTTCCCAAAAGAAAACTGTCTGGCCCAAAGGCACAATTAACCGGTGTAATCCAAAATAAAAACCAAATATGGGTTTACAAAAAATTAAATGAATTTTTACCTATATAAAAATTCATAACATTTCATACATGGCCGTTTGATTTTAAGTGTTACATATTAAATACACACAGTGTATTAATTATGTGACATGTCTTGACCCAATGTATTTTACCAAGAAAACACATAGAATAAATGATGTGTAGGATATCTACATGGCATATATTTCGATAAATATGTTTCCAACTGGCCAATAAAAACATTTTGTATTAAACTCACATGATTTATATTCGTTACATGATGACCTGGAGTCGATATAGGTGTTTTGGTGAAATTAACAAGGATATTGGGCGTGTGACAGTGGTGTGCATGCCATGTAACCACATGTTATCTGACTAGAGTACTTGCAATCTCTGAATGAGTTCTTCATATGAAATTTTCCTTAATTATTAACTAATACTTTTTATGTATGTGAGAAACAAAGATGATGAAGAAATGATATCGATGATTGGATGAGAAACGAATAAAACATGAAATGAATTTTAACTTTTAAATGCATAATTATCAAAAGTCAAATAAATAATTATAAATTTGACCCTAACTATTATAATACCACTTTATGGTTCTGAGTGTAGTGAATTTTCTTATTGGGGCTGATCAAGACTCATTAATTATCAAATTCGGTGGGTCATTTTCATATTGTACAACATGTAAACTTCATGAACAACAAATTTTTTCGGAAGAATATTGAAAAAGATGGTATTTGAACTAAGAGAAGATCCTTTCAAGTTAAATTGTTTCTTAATTTAAATATATCTAAGGAAATAGTACCTCATTATTGATATCTTTCTTTTATGAAGATATTGATTTTTTAAAACCATTTTTATCCAACTATCATTTCTCTTGTAGGATTCAAGTTTATAATTCCTCTCACAGTGATTCACACATGCTCCAATGATCACTAAATAATGTCAATAGATTTGTTGGTGCTAGTTTGGAGGATCGATTATCTTATGGTGTTTGTCTTGATCACATAAACAGTTCCCTATAGCTTGAATAATCTTCCATGAACCCTCATTCTTGAGATGATAAAGGAGGAAGGATAATATCTAGATCGTTATTCTGTCTTGAGAGAGAGCTCAAGATTTTATTGTGCACAATAATTCTCCATTTCGATCATACTCTACCCAGTAAATATAATTGGATAATTATATATATATATTTAGGGTTAAAATATTATTTAATTTCCCAATGGTTATTAAATAGTTTATATAAAACCTTATATAACCCCATGCCTTATAATAATAAAAATAATAATAATAATGATATTTTCTCATGGAGTGAACTAATTGGTGTCATGATAATTTTTATTTTATATACTTGAAAATTAATACTTATCACCAGAAAAAATCTTGGTTCACTGTTCCTAAATACCTGAATTAATATCGATTCATTTAATAAACAAATACATATTATATATCCATGTAATTAAACAGTTACCTTATGAATAAACTTTAATTTAATTTATGTGATTAATAAATTTGGAATAAAATTATTCCTCAGTCTTGAGAATAATATTTAATCCAAAAATTAAATTCAAATTGAATTTAGTTGAGATCAACGAAAATAATTAGCATGTGAAACTCTAGGATTATTTGTTATTAGCCTTATGTGGGATTTCCTGAAGTCCAAGATTACTACTTAACGAGTCAAGACACCTAGAGAAAGAAGTTAATGTTGCAATATCAACAACCAATCTTGAGTGATCATTATATAATATAATCCATATATCATGATATCTCGTCAAGAAGGTTGAACACCCATGTCATAAACCTATATAGTTGATAATTATTTCATTTAATATCTGAAATAAACTTTTCGTTACACCATGTCCATATAATTTAATGTGAATGTTCTATTTCAATCAAAGGGTTGAGATATGAACTTCCATAAATATGGATGGGAAAAATATTTTTCTCAACTTATTCATTGATAATATGCCATTCATGACATACCCAACATAACCTACTTCCCACAAACATATGGTTTTAGTGTTTTTGTTAGTTAATCAAAATACACAACTTATGAAATGCATTAATAATAATCTTAATTCCAAAGGATCATCACGCCTGATCAAAAATAATAAATTTCAATGACATGAAAACATGTGGAATTCCTACAGGCGAGTCTGTTATCATAATATCTTATGTTAGAGATTTGCAAGTGACAACTTCATGAGACAAGGTCTGATATTCTTATAAGTACTCACACCTAGCAGTTAATATTCCATGTATCCTATCATAGAGTGTTATTAGACCACAAAACTATATTTAATAATATCATCATGACATTTCATGGTTCTCAACATAATGAGGAACAAATATGACTTTTTAAATGCAACATATACTCAAAGATATTTTTACATTAAATTCGTTAAAAAAATTAATAATATGTAATAATATATTTTAATTAATATAACATCCTTTGAATATATATATATGAAATCCAAAATACACACAAATGGTTTTAAGAAACCAACTTCGATACCCCAGTTTCCACTAATAAGGTCTAGATTCAAAATAAAAACATAATAAATTAAATTCATTTTTAATTAATTTATTGGATATTAATTAATATCATCCCATATTCATTTTCAAGATCAATATTTTAATCTATTAAGCTAGTGACTTTGGAACCATTAATTCTTTACCTATATTCTCAAGTACTTCATCATCATCCGTGAACACCATGAATCAACCCAATTAATTTATTATTTGTTTTATTAGTTGATAATCATCTGGGTACTCTAGGACGTTTCCTAGGATACTAATTAAGATATTCACTCATATTTCATAATATCAAAATATGTCAAACAGCTGGAAACTGCTAATATAAATAACATTCATCCATCCAACCATAAAAAAATATCAATAATGATAAAGTACACCAATTAGAAACCCTTAATCTAATATGATACAACACCTTGAAAAGTCCAAAAAAACTAGGAGAAATATTACACCCATGACATAAACATCACTTCCCCTGTTAAGAGTACACCATAAATAACATGTTATTAGAGGCATAAAAATATAAAGGCCTCTTAATATGATAAAAATAGTAGTTATGATGATCCCGCACCACCTTTATTTTTTGTACGGATCACTTATACCTTCTCTATCTTAGTTGACACCAATTCTAGTCCAAGAATAGTTAACTATCCGAGCTTGGTACAATACTATAGAGATAAAAATGGTCATCCATATAGTGCTTCTAATGGGGACATACCATTGGTAGAGTGATATATTTTATTATAAGTTAAGTCTACCAAGGGTAAGTACTTTACCCACAATCCTCCAAAATCCAGAATGAACGCACAAAAAATATCCTTTAAAGTCGGTAAAATATCCTCTATATAACTATACATACACGGGTAGAAAGAAATGTTAAGGAATAACTAAGAAAAAATAGAACCTTAGATAATTATCCACACTTCATAGGTGGAACAAGGATCTTGATCATAGATGATTGTCTTCAGAACCCCATGAAGCTTCACCATCACCTCCAGATACTGACTCCACAACACCTCCACTGAGCTCAACTCCTTAATCCCTAAGAAGTGAGATGACATCATCAACCAGTCCATGATCACCCATATAACATCATAAAAACCCTAATATTTGGATAAAATAGTGATGAAATCCATTGAAATGTCCTCACACATTCATTAGGGAACATCAAGCGTCTGAAGAAAATGATTGGGAACATAATTATCAACCTTTAACTTTTGGAAAATTGAACATTAGGAGACAAAATTTGAAATTGAATTCTTCAAAATAAACAACCAAAAATGGTCTCTCATAGAATGATACATCTTTTCCACACCAATATTTACTACTAAGGATAAATTATATAGCCCATAGAGAACCATATCATACATCGATGAAGGAATGAAAACATTTCCATAGAACAACACATGGTGCTTTTAGTCCTCTGACCATCCAGCATGATCATCACCAGAATCAACATGACTATGCTAAACATCTTCCTTGGGATCCCTGATATTGGATTAATCCACCTACCAAACTAAGGAAGACTGCACTATCATCTAATAAAGATAACATTTTCCATCAAATACTTCCATATGAAGGTCGATCACTGCCAAATCTTCCATTACTCTCCAAGAGTCTCCAAACTCACATAAAAAACCACCTAAAGACATTATACTCATTGAACCAGACACAGCATCCCCTTTTCTAGGTATAAAGGAAATATTAAATGCGTATACCTATAAAAACTCCATCCACTATCACTGATATAAATTCAAGTCATGCTAGGAGAAGACATACTTCAGGATATTGTGATCTGTAAAAACCATAAAGAGTTCACTGATGAGATAGTTCCACTACAACTTCAAAAAAAATGATACTAAATTAAATAAAGATCATGAGTAGAATGAGACCTTAACTACGAGACCCATAAGAGATAACTACCATATACTATATCCACACACAACACAAGCTAATACATGAAGCTTCATAGTAAACCTCAAAAGCAATACCCTCCTTCGATAAATGAAGAACCAAGGCACTGATCATTTCCTCCTTCAAACTCTCATATGATGTCTTGCATTAGTAATTCCACACAAAAATCCAATACTTTATAATTAATGCTGTCATATGATTCAAAACCTTGGATAAGTTGGTAAATAACCTCCAATAATAGCCTATAAGACTAAATAAATTCCATTCCTCTGCAACATTATTGGGGGATACTCAATAAAACACCAATTCAATATTATAAGGATTTACCAATACCCCACACTAAGATTCAACATACCCCAATAAATAGACCTTACGACCCCAAAGATCACACTTCGATGGATTTCTGAACTACTGATGAATATAAATAAATCCCAAAATAGATCACAAATAATCTATGTACACCTCTTCAAATGATGAAAACATAAAGATTCCACTGATAAAGACCACCAAAAACTGGTCAAGAAACTTATGAAACACTAAAATCATTATCCCCATAAACACATATAGAGATTTTATAACTCCAAACAACATTAAAATGAATATGTAATTCCCATAACGACATCAAAAAGTAGTCTTCAATATATCCTCATACTTTTCTCACATCCAATGATATAAAAACCATAAGATGATCATTGAGAACCAACTTTCACCCTTAAATTAGATTAATAAGTTTTAAATCCATGGATCAGGATCATTGTTATTCACCTTCACCCAATTTAAATAATGATAGTCAATTTACAATCATTGAATACCATCAGACCTCTTGGAACATAGAACTGAAAATCCCCAAGGAAACAAACTGGGCTATATGAATCCTATATAAAAGATATCCTAAATATGAATTTATAGATACCATAGTTCATAACGGGACATTTGAAATTGGGACATCGATATCATAGAAACACCTAGTTGATGTTTTATCCCAAGCTCAATCTCTTGTCGATGGGGTAGCATCATAACCTATTTGAGGAATAAATAAAGTACTCCTAAAAAAACAAGAAATACTATTGTGTGATCCTCTATAGAACTATGAATTAGTACATAAATCAAATTAGATAGATACTCAACATATCTAGGAACCAATCAAGTGTATCTCTCACCAATGAACACCAATAGGTCTCCATCAGTTTCATAGAGTATGATGTGTACACCAATGAAATCCATGACATGATGCACCTAATATAGAAAATCCATGCTAACGATGATGATTTATGGTTGTATCCGTAAATATAGGAAATATCCCCAAGAGTGATCCTACCTAAGAACTAATTCATAGTCTTTATACACATGAAACATGTTAGTCAACCTACAACTTGTGTAGTCAAATTCAAGGGCTCTAGAGGCATCTACAGTTTAAGCTCCAAATCATGGACTAGAGTGGATAAAATAAAAGATAACATAGAACTTGAATCAAACAAGGCATAATACCAAGTTGAAAATAGGTAGATAATACGTCATACAACATTTATCTCACCTGATGCGGGAAACTCCAAATCATGCTTCTGACTATATCCAAATCCACAACCTCTCTAGCCCTGATGGTGACCACCTCCATGGACATGTCATACCTTCTGTCTTAAAGGATATGGAATATCATGGGGTTGTACCCAGCCTACCCCAACCTTTCTTTTCTGATCATAAGTTGGAAGGATCTGTTGCTGCTACATTTCCTCTGATAATATCACTATAAGGGTTGGGATTGGATCAAACCACCAGCTGCATGTTTACCACTAGGGAAGTTTAGGAAATATAAATTTTTATTCCAAGAACATGATAAGAAAATAAATCTACACCTGACAAACTGGTATGGGCCTGAGAACCATTAAATTTGAGGATACGAGTTTAAGAAGACTGTTACCTTCTCCCTAATAACTAAGACATATTCTTCTAACTAGACAATTGAGAACCAGTCATAACTATGCTCCTAGAAAGGTATAGGAAACCCCCATCATGTGATGATCTATTCGTATCCATTTTCCTTTATTGAACTTATACTTTTTTAGAACCTCATAATACGAATTCAACATAAATGAATTGACCTAGCATTGGATATCTTGGCACAAAGCTTCATAAAAATGACGCTCCCAAGCCTCATCATATAGAAGAAGGTCTGAAGAATAATGTAGGAGGTTCTTATAGTGGATGATGGACTCTATAACACCAGAACTCCCCTATTAAAGCATAAGGATATCCTTCCAGCAATCCTCCTTAGAAACCCAGGATAGAAACTTGGCCTGAAATTGAACCCTAGAATTGTCCCATGAAACAACCAATTCTTGAAGACCCTTGAGGAACGAAATCCATTACTGTCAATCTGAGCCATGAAATATCATTGAGGCCAAAGAAACCCAGTGATCCTTCCAAGAAAGAATCAAACTGAAGACTATCTCAATCTCTTCTAGTTAGTCCTATAACTCCCAATCTAAAACAAATAATTCATAATTCTGCAAACCCCAGGGTTGAAATTCATAGAGTATCCTCCTCTAAGTGTCATCATCATTGACATCTACTCCACAATGATCCATTAGAACATCCTATTGAAAGTATTCTACATTAACTTGATATGGTCATAAACTTAGTGCAATATCTACAAAAGAACAGATTTCAGTAACTCTTGAACTTAATAAAAAAGTCCATTTTATGTTTAATTAGTTATTTACTTAATTATTTTAATAGATTTATGATTTTCTATCCCATTCAAAAACATGAATAGAACATCATGATGCATGATCCTTACCTAGGTCTCTACCCCTCCAGAATCATCACTTAGTTTAGCATGTTTAATAAACTTGAAGGTCCTTACATCATATCACATGTTGATGTAAAATGGCTACTAGAAATTGGAGCTTTGAAGGTGGGGGAAATGGGAGACTGGAAGAGGTGGTCACAAAAGGTGGAAATAGTGACCCCCTTAGGTGGTCACTGGGCTTAAAAAAACTATCCTTCTCAATAATTCTGCCATATCTTTTTTCTCTTTCACCCTAACACCTATAATGCTATGGTTCCCTCACCCTATGGCCACCGCCACTACCACGACTCTAAGGTCCACCCCCAGCATACCCCTAATCCTCCAACTTCTCATGTGCCCATCACATCCCCTGATCGCGCACCCTCTTCCTTACCGTCTACCAGCCACTGTCGCCAGCGATCTACCGATCACACACACTGCTGTTTTCCACATGCTGCCAATCCATAGATCTAGATTCCCAGTCACATCTTCCCTACCTCCCCATCTATCGGCCTCGGCCTCCCCATCTCTGACTCCCCGTATGTCAGCCTCCACCTTCTCTCCTTCGACCCCGACTCTACTTTTTTTCCTTATCTCCCCCATCTTCTCACCTCTTCCCAAGCTTCTCCACATTACCATATTTAGATCCTCATATACTAGTCTTTTATCCCCATAATTTCTAGTTAGTATCCATTTTGTTTTCTATGATTTCGGAATGATTTATTTGAAATCCTAATTTCATTTCTTATTTTTACCATGATTATTTCTTTCAGAACTACGAACATGGATTACTTGTGCATATTAAGTATTCAATACTTCTAAATGGGATCACCTCTATCAATTAAACTTTCAATATGATTTATGTTAGTAATTATTCTTTTGTCTTAATTCATCTATTTCCATCCATGACTTTGATTTTAGGTGTCTAGAATACTCAGGTCAATTTTTCCTTAGTTTTTACCCTTTCAGTAATTTTTTTGAACCCTGTCATTTTTTTAAACTCTACAGTAAAATATTTTTATTTATACTGTATCATTTATTCAGTAATATGTTAATCAATTCTTTTCCAATGTTGAATTTTTGAAATTTGAATATTTCATTAGGAATTGTGCACTTTTTTAAACAATATTCATTGTATTATTTTCTTATGTGAATTGTATTGTTTTCTGAAATGTATTTATTTTTATATGTCAATTATGTATTATCATTTGCAGTTAAGACAATATTTTAAATACTAATATTATTTAGTGGGTTATCTTTCCTAATAATTTCACTATTCTATAACATAAAAGTTATTTAATTCGTATTTTTTGGATTGATTCATCATGTGATGACATTTCTATTTATCGTGATCTAGGGATTATTAGTTTATTAGAATAAGAATTATTCAAGGAATAAATTACTAGTGTGGTACCTATAATAATCACTATAAATATAGTGCATGATCATTATTTTCTACTAATAGCCTCTTGTAATTAGTTTTTATATATATTATGTTGTTAAATAAAAATATTATGTTATTGTTCTAAAATTTTACATTATGTCCTAGTGATTGATGTGTACTACAAGCTATATGATTTGAATAATGCAATCTGTGTTCGACAACAGATTAGGCTGAATAAAATATCTCCTAATATTATTTCCTTTAATTCCCTAATGAATAGATTATGTCTTTCTTAGAGAATAGAGGATGTTGGGAGAGGATATCCCCACCAAATCCACCTCTACCTTCCAGATCTGTCACTTGGTTTTGGAGTTCTCATGCTATGAGGTAATCCCTAATTTTGGCTTGAGGGTTTTGTTTTTTGGCATTTCTATTACTCAGATTTCATAAAGCACCAAAATTTTCTAGTTCTCTTTAATAATGCGACTTTATATATATATATATATTAATGAATTTTTGGTTCCCAAATATTTTTTATTCTAGTATGATTATTAATTAATACCTATTTCATGAAAAATTATCTGATATATCTATCAAAAATATATAATATTCTGTTTAAAAACATTGATTTATTAGTCAAATAAAAATTGGAGATATTATTTAGATAATATTGATATCCATTCCCCATAACCCCATATAAATTATAGAGAAAATTGTTGTTTCCCATATCAAAATTAAAATATGTCATAAAATGAATTCTATAAATACATTTGCTTTCACTTACTGATAACCTATTTCAACCACATATATTGTATTCTTTTGATAACTAATTAGTTTGTTCCTATTATTTCCACCTTTAGTAAATATATTTATGTCCTTTTTATTCTAACCATTATTAGACTTGAGCATTTTAATATCCTTTTCAAAGTTACTTTATTATAATTTTTTGAGAACAACCCTTTACTTAGTTAACATTTATGTGTATTTTAATGACTTTTTTTACTTATTCTTAATTTAATTTATAGTTTTTTTAAAAGTTATAAAATATTTCTAATTTCAAATAAGGAATAAAAATCCAAAAATATATTCATTATATAAATAAATATAAATAAAAATAGCAGGTCCCTTGGTACGTGATTCCATAATATATAAGTTTTCTTTGTCCCATGTTTCATCTCTATCACAATGATCCGAGTAACTTAAATTATCTAAAAAGGAACTCCATGTTGTATAATTCATGGATTTATTAGGAAATATATCCTTTTACCTTTTCTTCATAAATTTTAACCTTCATAAATTTACTTTGATGTGTGATTTCAATTACAATTATTATAAAACAATTTACTAGAATTTCTGTTTTCCTTTTTATAGTCACCACTTCTGTTGTATTTTCATTTAAAATTGGATTATCATAGTAATAAAATTTTAAACTTGTAAAAATTCCACATTAATTTATTTTCAATGAAGGAATAAAAATATAACTATATTTTCAATACCTAAATAAATAGAAATAAAATTAGATGGTACCTTATTATGTGATTCCATAAAGTATAGGTTTTATTTCTCCTATGGTTCATCTCTATCACTATGATCTGTGTCACTAATTGTTTTCAATTGCACTATAATTTTTCATCATTAATGGATTTAATGGGAAATATATCCTTTTCCCATTTTTTCTTTAATTTTAATTCTTATAATTTTACTTTAACTCATTTTTCTATTATAGTTATAATATAATACTTCACTGGAATTCATGCTGTCCTTTTTCTATTCACATCTTCCAACATATTTTTCTTTTAAAATTGATTATATTGGGAATAAAATTTACAACTTGTAAAAATTTGTAAATATCCTAGATGTGTGAGTTATTTTTTTATTACTATTATAATCTTAACTATCACTTTATTTTTTTAATAATTAGTTTATTGAAATTTATGCATCAATATACTACAAACTTATATTTATATTTTACTATTACATTTTAAGTTCTTGAAAATCATATACTACTTAGTTGTATTTTAGGTTATTGTTAAATTAACCATTGAATTTTCTTTAGATTAAATCAAAAAAGTAGATTTTAATTATAAACATTAGTGTGTATATATCACGACTAGTCAGAAAGAAATGATAGATTAAATCTAAAGTTTTTGTGCATTCCATTAATCTAATGTTAATTTTTTGTAATCTTTCAGATATAGAGTTTAAGTGATTCTCAATAATCATACAAGATTTATATCTATTTTTATATTTCAAAAAAAATTTATGAAGTTAATATCAAAACCTGCATCAGAGCTTAGAGAAAAATTCATTTAGTTATTTATTCAACTATCATTATGATTTATATATTTCTATATGAATTACAATATTAAATTGAAAATACTTTCTTACTTTCAGAATAATGATCTATTCTGTTTCCCTCTAAATTTCAATATTTTTGAAATCCAAACAATTCATGAAATTGCACTCTTTTCATTGGTTCAATTATCAAACTTCTCCAGCATAGTTCTAGATGAATATAAATAAGATTATTGTAAGTGATAAGTGTTGTAAATAGTTATCAATAATTTTCAAACAAAGCCTTATTGTTCTCATGAATTATATGTTCCTACAATTATATTTTTTTATATCATTACATTATATGAAAGGGGAGAAAAGAATATTTCTTTATAGACATGGTAAAGGAACCATCATAATTAACTAGAATGGAAATTGAGGTTTTTTCTTATCCCTAGGCTTGATATTTAGTGTTTATTTAGTATTTATTTTAATATATCCATTCCATGAGATAAATGGAATGGCCGTGTTTATCATTATAAAATATGGGAAACATGTTTATGCTTTTATTTTTCTTTTGGGAAAGCATTTTTATTGACATTTTATTATCTTTTTTGATTGTTTAATTGTTTTTATTCCATCCAAAGACTGGTTTATCTATTCAAATTTTTTGTAGACATTAGAAAATAACCATATGATATCAAATTAAAATTTCATGGATTGGGATATGATGTAGGTAAGATAATTTTTTCTTTATAGTTTTAGGCTGTATCATATAACATAGGAACATGGTGATCTTCCTTTCATTGAGTAGAGCAGTGATATAAGAATAGATATTTAATAATACCATTGGTAATTATGTTTTGTATTTTTTTATATTATTTGGCCTTTAAGAGGGTAGATTCAGTGTGGTAGTGGTTTCATGAAAGAGGTAGAAATTTCATACCTTGTGAATATTGAACAATGAATAGATGGGTGACATTAAAAGTGGTAAGAGTCACTTTAGAGATATTTTTATTAGTATATTTTCAATTACTTTTCCTTTTTTTAAACTTAATCATTGTGATATTATATTAAAGAAGGTGGCTATTTAAATGTCATGTTGAAAGAAGTTATTATCGATTAGAGATAGAATTGACATATAAGTGAAACATTTTATTATCAAGGAACAATTTTTGAAATCTCCATAATTCTCCTTCATGAGGTACCTTATAGTTATTATTATGACTATATTATATTCATTTTGAATACCCTTGGTTATTTATTATGTGTTGAGGATCCCACTAAATGGATGAAATATACTATAGTAGTCTGTATATGTGTTGAACTGGATATGGATGCTACCCTCTCTCAAAGAATTATAGAGAATTAATGGAATGATGTAACTTTATTGAAAAGATATTCTACTCCAAATATCCTAGTTTTTGTTCCTTATATAATTGCAAGGTCACATAGAGTCTTTGTTTAAGAACCATGGTGTTAGTAAATCCACCTCAGCTATAGTTATAGTCCCTCCTTTGGAGCCACCATTAAAGGGTCCTTTTTTTGAGCCTTCTTTAGGGTCATTGGGTAAGGACATAAATGTTACCCTATCTTAGGAGGCTATGGACTATGGTCTTAGGTAGGGATAGTTTTATTTCATTGAATATGGCCCCTGATCACCCAAGATCCAAATTCATGCACTCATAGAGTAGAGGATCCTTATACATTCAAAATGGGTTCTTCTACCAAAATTATTATTCTTAAAATGAAGGTGTTCAAGAATACAAATGATTCAATGGTTTCAGGTATAAAATCCTTAATGCCTAGTCCCTATTGGGAAATCATATTCTCTAGTACTTCAACTCAAGAGGATATACACCCTTTTCATCCAAAAGGATGGTCACCTATTACATCTGGCTTCCCAGTGACAAGAGTTCAATATAGTTCAGAGAGTCCAATTTTTAAAGTTCTAGATATTACAATCAATGATTAGTCTCTAATTACTTTGGGTATATAATCTCTTATTCAAGTGGAATAATGATTAAGTCTCATAATTTATATTGTTCTAGAAGTTATTTTTGAAGACCATCCCCTATATCCCACTAATATTGATGTTTTATTTTCCATTTAAGGGGATGAGTTTTATTTCATGTTCCTCAATATTCCCATGTTTCATTTATGTTTTTCAATTTTTTCATTTAGGAATGAGATAACATGCACACATAATTTCCTCATTTCTTCAAGATGAGTCCTATTTGAGAGAACACTTTCCCTCAACTCCTTCTCTATGGCCAACTACTATAAATTTTTGGGAGTGTACTTCAGTAATGAAATATTGTTCATCCATTTTATAGCTCCATTGTTCTTGAAATGAAAATTCGATGCCTCAAAAAATATCATTGGATTTTTTTTTCAGATTTTTGATCATTTAGACATACTAGATACACTTCTATCCTCACTCACCTTTTATCCAACTCTTATTTTAATTACGATATCTCTTATTGGTGGCAACATAAACAATACCTATATTTGAAATCTTATGTTGTTTCATTTTCATAAGTATAATGAAATATTCATTTTATCCCCATAATATAGTCTTAATCTCTTGATACACATGATTTATTCAAACTAGTGTAAGTATCATATAAAAAAATGGATTCAATTTTTTTACCATGATTTAAGTGTTATTATTTTTTTCGTTAATTATTCTTAGATTTTTTTGGGTTCTTTTTTCAAGAACCCAAATTATAACATGTTGAGGTCATTTTATCACGGGCTTGGTTATTGTGATTTTTATGGGATTCTATCGTGATGTTTTAATTTGAAGGATGATCAGGAATGAAATTTGAATGCTTTGGTTAAATTTTTTTCAAGTTATATATTTGGATTTATATTTTGTTATTTTTTATTTATTTATTTCTATATTATGCATGGAATTAATAATGTGATTTTTTTATTTTTTTCAGTGACATAACATCGTATATTGAATATCTAGTCAGTTCAATAACTTTATCAGATCATATTCAATGCAATATATAGTACTATTAATTACCTCATTATATATACTAAAATTAATCTAGGTCTAAGAATTAAAGCCCAATAACAAGGAAAACACATATCCAAATATAAATACAGTAATTCCAATTGAAGGTTTAAAGTAGTACACCTTGAAGCACTTAATGAAAAGAGAATCAGTGCAATATTTGTTAAAATATCATTGGATATAGAAAGAAGATCCTTATGAGTTTTTTTGTACATAGGTTAGTAACCAATATTTCTCTATCAATTCTATAGATACAACATAAATCCATTTTTTAAGACTCCTTCACCTTATATGCAGATTCTTCTTCTTTCTATTGCACTCTATTCTGTAAATAAAACTCCACTTTGTATATTGTTTATTCATTAATTTCATCTTTTTTTTTTCTATGATTTACACTATGTAATTAATTTTAATAAGTTTTCAGTTATAATGTTTTAATATTAACTTGATTTTATTTTGTCCTTTACTATCCTCTTACTCTATTAGTGTTTATGTGACTATTTCTTATCGTTTTGTTCATTCTACCATTTTTTAATATTATTATATGTTTTTTAAGGTGCTAATACCCCTCATTATGTGGATTTACATTTATGTATTTTTGTTTTATTTTTCTCTATGAATTCCTTGATCTTAAACCTCTATTAATGGAGATCTAACCTACATTTCCAGGTTGATATAGCATGCTATAAATTTTTATTGCAACCACCTATGGACATGTGGTTGTCATTTTTTCTCTGAATTTTTTATTGTGATTTTTATGGGATGATATCATGGTGTTTTCATTTTAAGGAATATAAATTATGAAAACTACATGATTTTCTTAGTAGTTTTTGATGTTATACATCTGGTTTTATTTTTTTTGAATTTTTATTTTTTGGTTTTTTTATTCAGCATGGCATTAATAATATATTTTTCTAAAAATTCTGCAGTCTATTGACCGCATTTGATGGTCTCTAATATGTATTTTTTTCTAGGATTATTAGTGACTGCCTATGGAAGTGACTAAATCCTTTCCCAGCGATCTCCTGCGCAACTGATTTTTGGACTCGTATAGAGACTGCTTTCTGTAGTCATTTTTACCCTTTAGTGATTGGGAAACCGTGAAAGCTAATAACAATCAGGTGGTGGTATCTAAAGAGATTTAGTAACTACTTTTGGTGGACATTAGCATCCTTTTTTATTATTGAACCCCATTTCCTAGCCAGTCTCCCTTACTGATAGCACACACTAAGCTCAACTGATACTATTCACCTTCCAACCCATACATCATCATCAATGCCTAACTCCAGAATCCATCCTTTCTCCTAGCCTTCACCATTGATACTAATCTATCACAATCCCTCCCTCCAAAGATACCCCTCCTAGAGTGACAATGTAGAAGGAGAGAGAATAATGCCTGAAGCTCACATATAGTAGGCCATGGGTTGTTGAATAACACTAAGGGTATATAAATCACAAACATGGAAGGCATTACCATATATATAAGTTTAATGAGTAAGATATAAGATGAGATGAGCCACCATACAACACTAAACATACAAAAAAATTAATTCCAATACATGTGATTTCATACATAAACTAAAGATAAAACCTTAAGTACCAAAAGTAAATCCTCGATAGTGAACAAGAAGCTCCAACGACTCCTAAATAAATCCTAGAGCTAGTACTACCCAGCTCAATCACTATCCAACTACTACTAACCTAAAAAAATGTATATATACATAGGGTGAGGATAACATGTATACTCTATAGGATACTCAATAAAACCTCTCATGAAAAATGTGAAAGTATCATACTAAATTCAGGTGAATAAAAAAATGAAATCAACCCATCACTAAAGTAGGTAATAAAAGTTTCTCATCCTAACCATGTATCACTCACCAACTAATGCATATAATTAAAGAAATATTTACTAAAAACACACACATTAATATGTAATGAATGTAAACTTGTTTCACTTATCCATTGGTTTGTCACTCTCATGCCCCTACTTAAACATCTTGTACTCGTGCCTCCCATAATTCTTTTGTCTCCTCCTATAATAGAATCATCACAATTACTGTATCCTATACAACTTGAAATATCTCATTATCATCATATTAAAATAGTAACCTAGTGTATGCCTGAAAGCCACTATATATAGTAGAAATGTATTATAACTCAAGACATTAGAATCCATGAATGTAAACCAATGTAAAGATAAAACCACCACACATATAAAAAATTATGTGTTATACCTCAAGCAGTTATAGCCCTGATATATATGTATAGTAAACCATGAGCCATCCCATCCCTAGTTGGAACACACCCTATACCATAATCTATTATATCTTGGGATATGCCTACTCTTCTATGTTTAGAGGGAGATTGGGGGAGAGGTATAAGTAAACCATCCATTCCCTCTCCATCCTAAATGTTGGAGAAAACAACCCCCAAAACATTTGTTTGTCACATTCTCTACTGATGTAGGTGGGTAGCATATGAAGTCAGAAAATGTAAATAATATCACACAAAACCATGGTTATAGAAACTACCTATATTTAGAAACATCTTCTGCTATCATCACACTGGATCCACAACATCCAATTCTAATGTCCCCATATCAGATAATAACACAAGTAATTAAATTCATTATTAATTAATTAATTACACATTAAATAATATTATTCCATAGCCATTAATAAGATTAACATTTTAATACTTCAATATAGTTCCTTTGGAACCATTAATTCTTTACTTAAATTATCAAGTATGCCATCATCATCTATAAAGTCCAGGAACTAAAATCATTTATTTATTTATTTAAGTATCAAATCATAACCATCTATATACTATAAGACTCTAAATAAGATACCACTTAAGATATGCATTTATAGTGAATAACATCAAACTATATCAAGCAGTTGGAATATTATTATATAAATAAAATCAATACATCCATCCATCAAGAAAGTATTCTAAAAGATTAATTGTATTAATGATAAATCCTTTCTATGAACTTGTGTTGACCACCCCAATGTCTAAATCCATTGCACATAGTATAAATCTATCCAACCATCATCGACATCGACTATAACTACAGCCCCAGGCTCCCAACCCATTACTAAACATAATATCCTACCATCAATATAGCCTCTGGCCTCCAACACATTGGTCATCAAAGGATCACAGTAAAACAATGGAATCATCAAAAAATCAAGGCTATAAATCTTGAGAGCATACATAATTGTTTAAAAGGTATTATTCATACACTAGATAAGGTAGTAATTCCATTCCATTAATACATTTAAGTTTCTTGAAACAGAGAATGATATTGTTTAGCCACAAATATCTATTGTTCAACAAATAATAAATTTAATTCCATTTGGAAATAATTAGTATATTTTTCATAGGTTTTATATAATAAGGAATCCAAAGGGAATATTTAACAATAGATATAAGTAATTATGAACATGCTAAAAAGTAAAATTCTCATATTAATCTATTCTAAAAGTATCAGTAGTTATTCTCCCCATGCCTCTTACATTTAATTAAATAATAGAACCATATTTTTATTGTTTATCATTTCCAATCATATTAATCATGATACATGGAATCAATAATATAACCAAGTAGATAAAACAATATCTAGTAAATCAAGAGTAAATAATAGAATATAAAATAACACATTTATCATAGTATACCAACCTTTAATTTAATTTCTATAACACAAAATATTAATTATTGTTAAATTGTGATAATACCCATTTCAATATATTAATTTATATAATTATTAAAACAATTATTATCATTAAATATTAATCAATATAATCAATGTATCATGTGATTATTCTTTTTCTCTCTCATGAAAAATTTCTAGAATATAAAGCTTAACTCTAAAAGGTATAATATGTGATCATATTTTTCACATTATAATATTAATTCAGTGTATGTGTTTTTATTAATAATGAAAAACATCAATGGAATATGATTATTATATGAAACAAAAATAATCTATGCAACATTCAGTTTAAAGATTTTGAAAATTATTCAAAAAATACATGATAATATTTCTATTTATTATATAATAAAATTATTCTTAATAATATGATAATCTTTGTAATTCAATTATTGAATTAATTATATATCAATATTTATTTTTTACACATTTTTATCTTCTTTATCATTTTATTTTTCTATAATAATATTTTTTTTCCAGATATATAGGATGCTAAAGAATTTCCTTATTTTATCAAAATATATATTCTTCATGCGATTCCCATATATTATCTATTTATGGCCAGTCTAACTCATTTAAAAAAAATAAATTAGGTAGGATTCAATCATAATTTCACCTAAAATAAAGAATAGGTATAAGATCCCTTACCTGAAAGGGAAGGATCCATGTGAATACTTCCAAAGAATAAGAGAGAGAGGGAGAGAGAGGGAGAGAGAGAGCAGTGCACATATTTATGGAAAACATAGGTGAATCCTTAAAAGATTGGCATAAGACACATAAAACTTGAATGACATAGTTTTGGATCACAATACTTGAGAGAAGCCCAAGAGAAATAATTGTTGAGATATATCTTATTTTTAGAAATAATATATAATTATAAGAGGACCCTTAGGAAACTATCTGAAAACTCCCATTTAATTCACTGTTAAATTTTAGTTTCCAATTTAATTCCTCCCATAGATTTATTAAAGAATCCAAAATTAATGAGGGTTAAATGATGTCATATAAATCCCTTATTCGATTAAAAAACCACTAATTTATATATTAATTCTCTTAATTTATATTGAATATTCATTATAGGTCGAAAGGTAATAGAATTATGGAATTTAATAAATTCACACTATACATACACAAGCCACACACATGCTGCATAGGGTAACATGGTTTTAACCTCATGCAGCTTGTTACTATGATAAAGACAATAAAAAAGTTAGGATACCATTACGCAGGCCTAATAAAACTTTATCCACCATTATAAATGTTGGGAAAGACCCCTACTCATGTTAATAAATTCTCAAGGACCCATACACGATGGTGAAATACCTATACACTACATAGAAAAACATAGATGGACCCTTACAAATGAAGGAAAAAAGTAACCTTACTTGACACAAGTTATGAAAAAACACAACCTACCCTTAAACGATAAAGTAGATTACCATTATGCATGGTATGAAAAACTAGACTAACCTTTACGCAGCTATACTAAAATAATTTTGTATTTACATAGCGCATTAGAGATCTGGGTTACCCAGACACACTTAATAAAAAAATGAGGTTACCTTTATGTATGAGGAAGTATTTACATAAAGGTAAATAATGTTTTTAAAAAATTTGTTGTCAATATTTTAACTCATAAATTAAAAAGGAAAAAGGTTTCTGACACCCTTTTAACACCTCTAAGCCTTAGAAAAATTAAAAGGAAGGGTTTTATAAAACTAATACCCTATATAGTTGGTTTCAATAATTAATTAAATAAATAAATATGAAACTTATAACACAATTAAGTTTATACAAAGATAATTTGAAAATAATATTAACAGTATTAAGAATGAAAGTTCATTAAAAAATTTAACTACCCAAAATGATCATATCAAGGCACTTTATAAGTAATAATGTTTTACCATTATTCTTCATTTTCCTTCTTTATACAACTCTTCGTGAATAAAATTTACCACTTTAAAACGTGTATTTTAAATCAATATGATTATTTATAATTGATAATATAACTATATAATAATAAATTCTTACTCATTTAGTTGTTATTACATGTTCTTATGTGTGTTAGTTTTACCAACTACATGAATTGTTCTATAATGCTTATGTCATGAATGAGTAATGAAACTTAAATACAAGTAATATTATGTAATAATTATTAAATTTAAAATGTTTTCATAATTTATTAATAATGAAACATCCATAGTAATAATGTAATTAAAACTAAACTACAATGTTTACTTTAATGAGTAAAAAACTATTTCTCAAGAAAGATTCATAGAAAAATAATTATTTCATAACCTATTTAATTAGTTTGTTTCTGGAACAATATAGACACTATAACTTAAAAAATTTAGAGCTTATGTAACTATTGTTAGAATTCTTTTTATCATTACAAAGATACCTAATTTGTTTCAAAGATTATGAACTGAACAATTCCAAAACAACCAATGTGAACGGTGCTACATGTGTACCTAAGTGAAAAATGATAAATAAATGGAATAATAATAATGAAAAAGGCAATAAACATGAAAAAAGTTCTGAATAAAGTAAATAATTAATATAATTTTATTATTTTAGAGGGTATAAGTCATACAAAGTGAGTTTGGACATTAGGCAGAAATGTTTTCTTTTAAACCTTATGTAAAATGGTTGAAATTTTTCATTAAACTCTTTTTCTTATATATCAATTTTCTTTAAATTGTTTATATGAATGTTATTATTTATAATTAAAAAATTATTTAAGGTTATTTTCCATTATCTTTTAATTTCTTTATAATTTTTTGAAAAAGGAATCTTTTAACATTTTTCAAAGAGATCATTTTGACTTTCTTTACAAAATTGTAAAAAGAATATTTTTTTTACATTTACTACATGATCAAATTTTTATGTTGTCATATCAATTATTGAATATAAATACTACAATTCTATTTTCTACGGTTTTTAAAATAATATCATATACACATTATTCTTGGAATTATTCATTTTTTAGGGTCATAATAGAGGTATTTATCCTTATTTTTATATGATAAATGAAATTTTCAGTGATTATAGTTAAAAAAAATATCAATGATGAAATTAAAAGAATTTAGTAATTTTATATATGTTATGGTTATTGGATATTGTATATGATGATAGGTGGTTCTGTTATATCCCTCCATTACATTGTGTATTGTGGAAAAAGGCAAATAGCTATAAGTTACTACAATTAAGTGGAAAAAGTTAAATAAATTTAGGTTACTCCTACAAAAATGTAATGATAATGGATCTAGTTGATCATAAGATACTTCTATGGAGTAGTTTTAATTAATCAGGTGAGTTATTTCATTGTAAAGGTGATTGAAATAATGATATGATTATAATATCCCACACAACCTATAAGATTTTTTTTTCATTATTATTTATTATGAAATGTTTTATGAAAGAAATTTGATGAAAGGTTGAATTAAAAAGTAAGTGATTATTTGAGATCAAATTTTTTTATGTAAAAATGGAAAATTTCATATGGTTTTTCTTCTTTTTTCAGATGAGTAACTATTTTCCTTTCATTTTATATCCCTTACTGAGTGTTGTTTTTGTCATCCCATATTTTCAAGTATTTTTCACAGGGATTAAGCATGTATAAGAAATATAAAAAGGTCAAAGTTAAACAAATGAATAATCGTATTGAATGAATTAGGTTTGTCAATAATGAAACATGATAGTAATAATAATAACTTATTTTTGGGGAAAAAATGAACAATGTGTGATAGTGTTCCATATATAATGTGTGGGTTTTTTTTAATTCTCTAAAACTATAAATCAAAAAGACAATGGGAATGTAATAAATTTCAAAATACTTGTTATTTAACACATTATTATGAGTTGGTTATGTATGAGTTTTAATATTTGTTATCAAATCAATGGTTTAGATAACATTATAGGTTAATATGTTAAATGAGAATAATTTAAAATATTTAGAAAACACCAGAGTTTAATATATTGGTATAGGATAAAAAATTATAAGTCTTATATAAACTTAAAGGTTAGTATGTTAAGAAGAATTATGGTTATTTTCGGATAAAATAAAAGATTTAAATAGAATGTTACATAGATAAGGTCATATTAGTATTTATTCTATTCATAAGATAATTTGTTATGATTTTATTTAATATACTCATATTAGCCGTTTTGGTTTTAGTGATTGGCTGGAACCAAGAGGAACCAAGTTAACAATGGGTGTGAAGGAAAATGTGGTAGTTGTATAAAAAAGTTACAAAATATGATAAAATCTTGAGAATGGGATATTATGGTTATGACTAACCAAAAATATCAAGTTATTATTAACAACCCGGACCTTGATGAATTTATTAACACACAAAATAATAGAAAAAATGGAGTTTCATGGATGTTTTGGTGACAATGACCATGGTGAAAAAAATTCAACTTCCTATGAATTAATAATGTGGGAAGAATAACCTAGATAAATTTATTAATGGAACAAGTTGATGTTATGATTATGGATAATAAGGGAATAGAAAAGTAAATTTATGAGGAAAAAGGAAGAGTTTGGTTAACATAATGGGGTGTAACGAAATTATTATTAAAATATAACTAAAAATTGAATGTTTTTAATGTGGGGAGTATGGTAATTATAAAATAGATACCCTAGAAGGAAATATCATGAAGGGGAATAATAAGATCATACAAATGAAGGTTTGACAAAGTTATTTTTTATACATATAAATATTAAGAAACTATGAATAACATATAAAAGGTATAAATTATTTTAACAGTTTTTCTTATGTTTCAAATAAGAAACATGATTTTATTGAGATTGATGAATATAAATACCTGATTCAATTTTTTTATTATAAGAATTGAGTATTAAATAATAATATTTTAAAGCTTTATTATATGTTTATAAAGTAATTTTAATGATTTATGTGTCTATGTATAAGGTTTCGAGAGTTATGATGTAGTAGAAATTTATTTAAGGATTGATAAGTGTAAAGATTATCCTAAGTTAAAAGGTATTGATACCATTTTTTTGGTCTTACATGATTGTATTACAAGGTTATTAATGATATTTTGGAAAATTTTCATTATGTTTTATAAATAATACATCATTGACGGATAGATAACCTTGAAATTATCTTGATATTTGATGTTATAACTATGATTATTTTAGAATAAGGTTGTAATATTTTTTTAGGAACATATGTTGAGGAAGATAGATAACCTTATGTATTGAAAATTGATTTTACGAATTTGTGATTAAATTTATTTTTATAGAAGTTATATATATTTTTGGGAACATTATAATATTATGCTGAATTAAAAACTATTGAATAATATGATATATAATGTTAAAGTGGTTGATATTATTTTAAAAATAAATATTGAGTTAAATTTTCGACAAAAATATGATTTTTTGAGTTGATTTATGTCATGGTGATTTATGATATTTTTTGAGTGTGTACATATTTTCTTATGTGAAAATATAAGTGATTTTGGATAAAATTTATATTGATTTTAGAAGGATATGTGATTAAATATATATGAATTTTGGGTTTTAAATTTTGTCTCAACTAGTTAGAAGGTATTATTTTAAAAACTCATTCAGAAGTATGAACCTTATAATGATATATACATGGTTAGACATATGTAATTATTAAATACTAAGTTTCATAGTAGTTAAGTTTACTAGTATTGACTTAGAAATTTATCATCATGATAAAATACACATATTTCAAGCATGTAATTTCTTTTGGGGGATGAATGTAATACCCCTAGATTTTAGAATGTATTTTCTGTCAAACAATACCAAGTTTGATAGATTACGTTACACGCAACACCAGACTAAAATGATATGAAACACATTAGATGAAAATTATTAGGAAATATATAAGAATAATAAAAACTTTATTCAATAAAAATAATCAATTTTAAAATTTAAAATTTAGATGATATAAAATTAATATGGTTCGATGTTAAAAAGGATTTCTTTTAAAAATCTATTATTAAATTTTTGTGTATTTTATGCTAATAAATTAAATTGATCTATTTCAAAAGATTATGTTAATATATAATATTTCTATGTATGAATTAATATATTAGAATTAATTTAATTAGTAATTTATATAAAATAAGATTTAGAACACTTAAAGTTTAAAAGTTCTATTTTTTGTAAAATCAAAATCTCTTTATATTTTGTATTTTCATTTAGAATATAAATTTATAAATTTTATAATTTTAATTTTATAAAAATAAATTCATTTTTTTGTATTCAAAATGTCAAAATTAGGTTAATTTTATTTTTTTGGATTGTTCCGAAAGGGTTTATTTTTGGGTATATAGTGAGAAATACCATTTTTACAAATACTGCCACTTTTATGAAATCATCCTGATATAATAATTATATGAAAGATTTTTAATTTTTTTTATAGAAAACATAAATCTTTACTAAGTGAAATAAATTATTTAAATGTTTTAATTTGAATTTATAAACCTAAGATTAATATTTTAGAACCTAAGTGATGTTTTATTATAATAAAAGAATAATTTTTAATCATTTTCATTTATTAAGTCTTTACAAGGTTACATTCTATTTTGGATTGGTTTTAATTTAAATAACTATATTTTTTAATAAACTAATAAATGTCATGCAGATCAATTCTATTCAATATTTTTGTGTTAATTTAATATAATTTTAAAAAAGGAATTTTTCTAAAAAAGGGGTTTCATTGCATTTTGTGTATTTATATTAATCATAATTTTTATCACCTCTAGAAATTAAATTTTGTAAAATTGTTTTAATATTTGAAATTAGAAGGTTCAAAATTAGTTAACAAGTTTAATTTTATTTTTAGTCATAGAATTAAGTGACCATAGTGAAATTAGTCACCACGGTAAGGGTTAAAAGGGTTAAAGAGGGGTTTAAACTAAGTGATAAGGCTTCAAATATATCTAAAATTTTTCTAAATTTGATTGCATGAGTGGAATTAAAACCTAAATTTTCCTATTTCATAAATTGTTTCCACTTTTTTCCCAGGATGAATACATTTAAAACATTTTAAAATTAAGATCATTTATAAGAATGTAACTCCTATGACCTATAAAAGTATATCTCCTCTGCTCACTTCCCAACACACATTGAGCACCCTTTATTGGACAAGTACTATCAAAATAACTTCTAAAAACACTTATACTTTTTCCATATATTTTTTGTATTCCCGAAAAACCAATCCAAGAATCCTTAAGGGTTTTTTGAAAGGATATTATACCAAGAATAGGTATATGCTCTAACTAAGATATTTTAAGTTTATTTCTTCTTAAACCTTATCCAAATATTTTTTAACCGTATTAACATAATGAAATCAGTATAATTAATATAATTAAATATTATTATATTGATTAAATAACTATTCTCTACTTTCTTTCCATCTATAGAAAAATGAAAACACTGTTTATGTGTATGTGTGCACTACCACCTCCATGAATGACATATTTAATTTTTTATCACCACCTAAAATAGATGGTTATAAAGATGTATTTATGGAGTAAATATGATAAATATATGATAATTATGATTTTAAAAAAACAAAAAAAAAATATACCGACTTTTTTCTCTGTCTATTAAAAAAAGAAAATGTCGACTATGCATACATGCAGACTACCACCTCCAAGAATGGCATAGTTTAGTTTTCATTACAATATTACAAGGTTGGTTTTGTAAATGAATTGTATAAATAAATATGAAATTTATAACATTATTGAGGTTTTTAGATATAATTTGTAAATACCATTAATATTGTTGAAAAATAATGTTCATCATTAAATTTTATTGCCTAAAATGAGCATATCAAGACACTTTGTAAGTAATAATATTTTACCTTTATTTTTCATTTTTATTCCTTATCTTCCGCTTCAAGAATTTTATTTATTAATTTTATAATTTTTTTGAAATAACTGTGCTTCTATAAAAGTGATAATATCACTATACAATAATATATTCTTACCCATTCAGTCATTATAACATGTTATTGTTTGTGATGGTTTTACTATGTACATGAATGATGTTGTAATGATTATGTGAAAAATGAATAAAGAAATATAAATAATATTAATGTTAAGTAATAAGGAGTAACTTAATATCTTTTTAAAATTATTTAATTATGAAACTTCCCATATAAAAATGGAATTAAAAGTTAATAATAATTGTTATTTTAAACTGTAAAAAACAATATTATCAAGGAATATTCATAGAAAAGTAACTATTTCACAACCTATGAAATTATTTTGTTTTGAAAATTTTATAGATCAAATAACATTAAAAATTTATATATTATGGAACTATTGGGAAAATATAGAGAACCTACCTTTTCTTACATTACTATTACATCATTATAAAGATAAATAACAAAATATTATTACACCATGAGGATCACAGGGTTTAGTGACTTGAAAAAACTGAGGCCAAACATAAAATTTACAACATTAAGTATAAACATTTATTTAATTCCTTCTTCTCTAGCTTCTTATAGGAACTTGAACTCTCCTTAGTACATGTAGTCACCTGACGATATACATCAATAAGTGGTGAGATAAAATCCCAGAAAGAGGATAGATAAGAACAATATAACATGGGGTGAGCATAATAATAAAATCATTATCAAAATCATGAGAGGAAACATTAATAAAAGACTTGAAATTTGGAAATGCATAAAAATGAAACATCATGACTTTGTGGTCATCTACCACACATTGTTGTGGAAAATGCTAGAAATATGTTCACACATAATTTCCCTTTTACTCATGAGATTCATCACTTTACCCAATGAATTGGAGAGCTGTATAATTCTGGGTGCACCCGTCATATTTAAACATTCATATTGCTCTATATAATTATGGGTGACCCGTCACATCATAACATTTACATTATCATGCATGCCACATTAAAATATTTAAAACATGAACTTAACATAAACCATGTAAAGAAATGGGCTTCAGATAATAAATCATAATTTCCTAAAAAAAATTCCCCCAAAATAAAGAGGTAATATCATTCTTGACATAGAACCATTAATCATGAGTGAATAGTGAAACAATAATCAAGAAGTAAAAAGGGCATGTTTATTTGAAAGAAGAGTTATTTTTAAAAAAATTGAGTTTTTCATGAAATAAATTAGAGAACATGTATATCCCATAAAAGTTAATATAATGATGAATAAATTATTTTTAAGGAGAACCCATACCGAACATGGAGTGAAAGAGGGAGAACTCGAAGAAAGAAAGTTGGGTTCGATAATTTCCCCTTACCTTGCATCAGAATGTTCTCTTCATCTTCAAATTACTCTATAACCACATTTGATTCATTAATTAAAAATTCCAGAACCTTTTATACGTTAATAATATTCATTAAAGTTTTATTAAGTTCATTTATGAGATTTTGGATGAGTTATATAGTTTAAATTCATTTTTCGAGAATGATGGTTTTTATGGTTTTCTTGAATGTGTCACTTGTATTTTTGAATGGAAGTTCATGTAGAACATGGATAAACATCAAAAACTGATATTACATGTTATTAATGATATTAAAGGAGTTTAAATTATATTATAATGAAATATGTCATTTACCATGTGGATGAATAATTAGTTAAGCGTTAATGATGATCATTTTAGGTTAATTAGGGCGGTTTTTGTATCATAACAAACATGTTTTGATTTATCATTTAGTAATATGTACATAATTTAGTTCTAGAACATTAAGTATGATATAATACATATAAAATAATCTGGTTCAACCATAAAAGTGGTCTTATTACCATATCTGAAGGTGGAAAAGTAAATCGAACACATGTCGTTCTTAAAGGTGATAAATTAACACCTCAATAACAACGTTTTCCTTTCTAAAATTAAAAGAAGAGGAGAATATTGTTAGATAATACAATATCTAATTAGTATCATAAAAACATATTATATTTATGATACTTGAGTTACCATAACATGTGGATGAAGACAGGTTGGGCGAGAATAAGAAAAAAACATGAAATTGAAAGGAAATTAAATGAAAAGAGAGAGGGGAATTACCTCTTTAGTTATCCTCTTGAGATCCTTCTCAAGGAACCTTGGATTTGTATTTTGATGAGACCAGAAGCTATTGGACTTGGGGAATGGGATAGGGAAGATTTTTGTTCGGAATTTAGAGAATTATTGAATCTTGATAGGTGTGAAGAAATGAGGGTATGAAGGGTTGTATTTATAGTAGAGGGGAGAGGTGTTTTCTAAATATTATAATCATTAATTTATTATTTCTCCAAAATACAAGGAATAGTGAGAGTTCAATGAATAAATCTTGTAATTTTATCTTGTGAATCCGAACTATATGTGCTTACATCAGCATAACATCACCCATGACTCTATAATTAATGAATTTAACTTGTTTTTAATTTCCTGTATTTCACTATTCATAAAAAATCCAAGTATTTCCAAAAAATCCCAAAAATTTACCCCATACATTTTCTAACATGTAGAATCCAAAAATGAAATTAATTTTTCAAAAATAATTTTCTAAATATGAGGAATTTAATTCTTAAATGAAATAATATTTTATTCAAAAAATAACAATTTTAAAATATTTATTTTCTTATTCCAAGATATAGCTACATCATACTTTCACTAAAATATTATATATATACTATCATAGGTAAGGTTACTATTCATTAGGGTATGTCACTATTCATATGGGTAACATTACTATTCTTAATGGTTTATTACTATTCACTAAAAAAATAAGTTTGTTATATTAGACTCCAAAAATTACCCTGAACAGAACCGTGTATGTCAGATTTTTCAAATTCAAAACACAGAAGTGGGGAAAATTATTTTTAATGGTCACATTGTGTTTAGAATCATGATATGTCATTGTGATTACAAGTGTGATTATAATATAAGGCATAATTATAAGAATGAAATTTCATTGATAAAACTTTGAGTCTTTACAGAAAAGGCTTTTTACTATTATAAATATACCAATTTTTTTTGGAGTTTATGAACCAAACTATTCAAAAAGAAAAACACGAACAATGAAAATTTAGCACCTATGTGAAATATGATAAATAAATGGAATAAGAATAATTATAAGAAGTAAAGGAACATGAAAAGGTTAAAATTTAAGTAAATAATTAATATCATTTTATCATTTTAACGGGTAAAATATATACTAAGAAAGTTGAGACTCAAGGTAAGAGATTTTTATTTTAAACCTTGTTTTAAATGGTTGCACATTTTCATTAAACTTTTCCCCCTCGATATCCATTATTTTTAATTTTTTTTCAAAATTTTTATATTTATACTTAAAATATTTTTTACAATCATTTTTAACTGTATTTTAATTTCTTTAAAATTTTTAAAAAGTAATATTTTAACATTTTTATCATGGGTCATTTTTTAATTTATTAAAAAAAGTGAAAAAAATATTTTTAACATTTAACACATGAAATAAATTTCTTACCTTCCTAGCAATTATTAATTATAAATATTACTATACAATTTTACTTCGGTTTTCAAAAAATACTATACCCATTTTATAGTAATTTTTTATATTTAAGAGTTATAAAAAATGAGTATTTATCCTTATTTTTATGTGATAATTGGAAGTGATTTTTCTTATGATTTTAAAATCATGTTTTTATGATTTTTATGATGAAAGTGAGAGTCTATATGTGTTTTATTTATCTTATGGTTCATGGAAATTGAATATGATGATGGTTGGGTTCGTTATATCCCTTCAATTCATTGGGTAATGTAGACAAAGTCAATTAGTTATAAGTTACTCCAATGAAATTTATAGAGATAAATGGATATAATTTACTCCTTTGATGATGTAATGATGAAAGAGCTACATAAACATAATCTACTCCTACGAATAATTTTTAATTAATTTTTTGGGTTATTCCACTATAAGGGTGATTGAAATAATGATATGATTATGATGTCCTTAGTAACCTATTTGATGATGATTTTTTCCTATATTCCTTCTTATGAAATGTATTATGAAAAAATTTGGTTAAAAAAATTTATTTCAAGATTAAGTTATTATTTGATCTCATAGTTTTTTACATGAAAAGGAAACTTTCACATGGTATTTCATGTTTTTCAAAGGGCTAATGAGTTTTATTTCTATTTTATATCCCTTATTGATATTTTTTTGCTCATCCCACATTCTCAAATATTTTTTCACAAGGTTTGAGGATTGATAAGAACTATAACAAGGTCAAACAAATAGTTGTTAAGAATTTTCTTAAAAGAAGAAATTCTATCAATAAAGAAAAAGGATTGTAAACATAAGAACATATTTTTGTGAAAAATATAAACTATGTGACAATATTACCTACATAATGTATGGGTTTTCCTAATTCTTTAAGAATCTAAACCTAAAATATCATGATAATGTAATAAAGTTCAAAATAATTGTTATTAAACTCATAATTATTTTTTATTAGGTATGGGTTTTCATATTGAGAGTGGCAGGGGGCACTCACTGTTAGCCACTGCCTCTTCTTTTGAAAAAACAAAATAAAAAAATAAAAAATGAATTTTGGTTTGTTGGATATTAAGAAAATAATAATTAAATGGGTTTGGGAATTTAAAAGATTATTATTTCATTAGTTGGATCCTGGTTAGGGAAAAAATTAAATGGTTATAAGTGGGTTTGTGGAGTGTTTTGTTGGCCTAATACTTATATAGCTTTGGAGTTGGGTTGCCCAAAAATAACTGAGTACCTAACCTACTATCATCCCTAGTTTCTTTCATATTGACATCATTAGAAAAAATTATCTAATAATTTTTATGTCAAAATAAATCTAGGTACAATTTATCTAAGTGACATGATCAATGTGAATAATAATGATTCCAAAAAAGACTACATAAAAATTCATATATTTATCTATCATTTTATCTGCTTGAAATAGTCACAATAATACCTCAATTGAAAAGAGTAAAGAGCACCACAAAAAGTGATAAAATAATTAATAAACAAATTTTAAAAAATAAAAACATATTAGAAGTGATTGTTTTTCGTATGTCATGAATTGAAATTGATTTTTTTACATGTCATATACTAAAGAAATTTTTGGATATTTACTAATATACCATTAAATGTAAAAAGTAAAGTTTTTAATTGAACTTTATTGAATAGATTATGAATAATGAAAATGATATAATAAATACAGATAAACCTAAAAGCTATTAAGCATCATGATAATGAAAAATTCTCATTAAATAGATATTATTTTATTTTTTAATGTTTTTTAACAAATATTGAAACATATTTCCTACTATAAGGTATTATTTTTTTATGTCTTTGTGAAACAATATATAAATTGATGGTTTTGGGTTGTTATAGGATTTGGTAGAGGTTGGGGGTTAATTTCTGGGAAGTTGTACCTAGTGAAAGTGCTTGTAATTTTATAAAATACATATATACTTCAAGGCATCAGAGAGGTAATTCAGTAGATCTATAGAATTTGAAAGATATAAAGGAATGAATTGAACCTAAATCAAATAAAATATTCACTATTCTCAAATGAATAGTAATTTTACCTTTCACTAATTTATTTTGTTTCTCTACCTCAATGGTGGTAGTGGAATAAGAATTCCATTTCTACCTTGGATTAAGTAGTTTTTGAAATTTATTTCCCTTGAGGACCCTCAGTTTGGTGCATTGGATTTCATAGTGACCAAGTTCCTTTCATTTGAAGCATTAATCGATTTGTGGTGCATTGTGTAGTGCCTTCCTTTCCTCTATCATATTGTTTGGATTCTTCAAGTACCTTTTACATTCAGGACCTTTATGCACTTCTATTCCACACATAAATAATTCCCTCATTCATTTGTAGAAATTCCCATGGTACTTTATTCTACATATTTTATTAGTTGGTTGATGTATATTCTTTACTCTTTTATCCTTTGACCCCCCCAACTTGAAATTCCATCCTTAAATTCAAATATCCATGTCTATGATACCATTCTCCAAAATTTTTCTCAACTTTGAGAGCATACAGAGCCACTTCTTCATAACTTCCAAAATCTTAGATAGCTTGAGATTTTCAGAGATGTGGTTTTAAACACTAAATAATCTGTCTATCTTATTATCATGATTGGTAACAAATCTGGAGGCATACATTGTAAGACTTGTGAAATTTTCCTTATATATTATTATTGATTCATTTTTTATTTTGCTCTATATCTAGGAATTATCTCCCCAGATTGGCCTAAAGAGTTCAAGGGAAATAATTATTAAGAAATGATTTCTTAAATTCTTCCCACTTAACTACTTCATGTTCATCCTTTTAATTTGTATTTTGGATCAATGTACACTATTAATCAAATTATCTATTTAAATAGTACATGAACGGAGTAAATTTATCCTTCTCAGAATAACAAAGCACGAAATATTTCATTTCCATGGAGTTTACCATTGTTCCACAATAAGTGGATTAGAAGATCGACTAAATAATGGTAATATTTTTCAGACATAGGATTCCATATCCAATTATTCTCACTTTGGTAAAGGTGTACATATTGAATAGTTTAGGTTATTATGAATAAACTAGAATAAGTGTTTATGTACTACCATATGGTTTTGAACTCCATATCCTATTTTATTAAGAGTGTTATCCAAAATATCATTGCATTATCTATCACATTGGTTGTTGAACTGGTTTCTTCTGGTTCCCACTATTTTCTAAAAAAACAATATTAGAACAAAACACAAGCAAATAAAGCATATATAAAAAATTTATGCATGTGAGTAAATTGAAGGGTTTCTATGGATTTGATAACACTTTTTCAAGTGAATTAAATACATTAAAAACCATACTCCCAAGATCAATATGATATGAGAACCAAAATAAAGTATTTACATAAAATTAAGAACATGTATATGTACCATTCACCAATGTTGGATAAAATAATTTTTTTAGTCATAATGGTTGATGAATATACCTAAGGAGAAATATAAAGGTTCCTACCTCAATGGTGTATCCATGGGATAACTTAATCAACCAAAAATTTAGGCAGGACCCTCCTGTATTCTATGATATATTATTATGTCATGTAGCAAGGGAAGGAGGGGTAAGAATGATTTCAGAGGAAGAAATCAGAACTGGAATCTTGGGTATATAAATATGCCCATTCTTAGAAATATTGACTATATTATATAGGCCATTTGGATTCTCCCCAAGCCCCACAAGAATTTATTCATATGTTCATACTATATGAGTAAATTTCATGCAATTACAACACTTGTAGCCTTCAATCGATCAAATAATCCAATATGTTTCATAACATGAAATGTAAGTTATAAATTATAGAGTACATGAAAGATTAATTGAAAGTTAAAATTTAACATTTGATTGCTTTTTCAATTATAGGTTACTTATGTGAATTGTATTATATGGTTCATTACACTATAATAGGCCAAGTAGAGGCAATATGATACATCCTTACCAAATTGAATGAGATATCAATACAACATATTACATGCATATATATCATACCATACGATATACCCATATACCCATATATGATATAGCTAATATAAATCTTATGTATATAGACTTTGGGACATATCTCCTTCAATATCCCACTTTCACTAAATCCTCATAGACTTGGTGAAATTTCACCTTATATTGTATCATATACAATAACCAATGAAACCATATCCAAAACTCAGTTTTTATATTTATAATATAATTTTCTAAATTTATCATCAAAATTAATTTATATCACATCATATATAATACGTTGTGAATTTACATCCATTTTTTTGAATAAAATATAAAATACCTTTTAGAAAAACTTTATAAGTTTTTTAAAACTCAATCCCCATTCATTCAATTAAAAAGTGTGGCCCCATGAGCGTTTATAGTGTGAAAAAATATATGAATTCTTGAATTCATAGATGTATGCACAGAATGAGATTTAGAAAAGAATCAGTGATACTTATGCTATGGAGGGTTTTGTGTTGATCTCTATCAAATACATGTATCACTATACCCATGTCAACCTATTGTATCATATACAATAATGCATTTTCCTGTGATCTCTTTGTTCAAGAATTCGAGTAATCACAAGATATGGAGTGTGTCAATCCCATATTTTCACTCATATGTTCTCAATTCTCAAACTATATACTAACCAGGTTAGTGAATACATCATATGCCATTCACCATGATGGATGAGCAAATCACATACCCCTCATTTAACAGTTAGTAATATAACAAGTGTTATCTAGGTATGACTATATATTTATTCAGTCTGTCTTAATTGAGTGCCCAAATTTCAAACTCATCATATGAGAGGAAAAATCCCATATTGGTTAAGCATAAACAAACAACTTGATGAAAAACATACCCAACCAACCCCTAATTAGCTAACACTAAAGGATTATACAATAAAGGTGTCAAATTATGAATTTTATAATGATAGATATCTTCCCAATTTCATGAATGATAAATCCAAATATGAAACATGCACCCCTAATTTCCCAAAGATTTTGTTTATGACACTCCAAGTGGTATATTTGGTGGGTTGTCTAGTTCACAAAACACTTTTTATTACTCCTAAGAATATTATTTATTTCAATAAAAAATCCTACTCCTGTTAACCTTTAAGTTTCATTACAACCTATAATACCCCATGATGAACATTAGTTAAGGATAAATCAAATATGAAAATATCATTTCACTTCACACAA
This sequence comes from Viscum album, assembly GCA_963277665.1. Classification (NCBI taxonomy): domain Eukaryota; kingdom Viridiplantae; phylum Streptophyta; class Magnoliopsida; order Santalales; family Viscaceae; genus Viscum; species Viscum album. Next base: position 1,233,035,474 of record OY728120.1, read on the forward strand.
TATTTTCATCCAACATAAAATAATCATAAAGCGGAGACTGCCTTTTTTATAACATGATACATTTCAAATTCTTATACTTATTTAAGAATATTAAAAAAACCATACATAAGTGATCATATCATGATATCAATATGATAGAACATTAGATAAGTATTAGTTTTTACTACACTTTTAATATTTTTTTCAATCAAATTACATCTCTGTGTAATTCCTTCCACATATCGATGTGACCATATGATAAAACTTCTCCACTTAACTCCTTTAGTAAGTAACATCTATGATGTAATCTGGTCAGAATAATGGTGTGAATTATGAATCATATTATTGATTTTCAACTATTTGAACATATTATTCAAACTCCTTAACTTCAAAACATCATTTTTTATTATTTCAATAACTAATGTTGTATAATTAGAACTCATTTAAAGTTTATCATCATCATCATTGTTGGAACTTACCATAAAAAATTTCCATGAGATCATTTTATGTAACTCTTTGAATTAAATTATTTTATAACACATCCTAAAATAATTTTACATATAAAGTTACATTCACTTTATTATGGTAAATAAATAAAACTCTTTTAATTTCTTTTTACTGATATGCTTTAAAATCCTTTAAAACATTAAGAGACATTCACTTTTAGTCCAAATGATCAAATATTTTATTTGTATTTTTGAACTTTTTAAGTCCAAACATACTCCCACTAACCTCTTAGAGACTATATTATATTAAAAATATCTTTGGAAGATTTTGAAACCTCCTTTTGTTATTAAATAACTCTTATTTCTTTTTTTTGTGAGAATATTTAGCAAATAAAATATTTTACCCATATCATATATGGTATTATATGGGTTTAGAGCATTATTCTGAAAAGAATACTTTATTATCTAAAATATTCCAATGATGGGTGGTGGGATCACATCCCTCATATTTTTAAAAACATCTAGATAAACTCATATATACTAGATAAAACATTTTTAACCTTTTCAAATATATTATAGAATCTGATGAATCATAAACCATGTGTATTGAAATATCATATAATATTGTTTATAAAAATTCATTGTTTACAAACAACCCTCTTATGAAATATGAGAAATAATATGAAAGTATACATACTTAAATCCATCTGAGCTTGATATATTCATTTTCATCCATTCTATTATTAAGAAACCCTTTTCTTTGTCACTTGAATGAAAACTAAAATATCTACTAGTTCTTATCTTTTGATATGAACTCCTATATATTTAAAAAATTTATAAAATATACATTAGCTATCATATACCATTTTTAAAATCAAGTAATTTATTTTTGTAACACAGATACCTAACATTGACTTTCTATGGAGTTTCACAAAAACCTTTAGGAATCATAGAAAATTTACATCCAATGGAAACATTTCCATACCTTTTTAAACCTACTTTATGACTCAATGAACTTTAATATATATTGAAGAAACATTGATGCACTTCAAAACTAAGTTTTATTCTTATGGATTGAAATTTTATCCATTTATACTATCAATAAAACATGATAAAATAGGCATCATATTCCTTTGTTCATCTATCCTTAACACTTTGAGAAAATAAAGTATTTTTTTTGTAACCATTCATATTTTAATAATATTTCAAATGAGTAATTAAAAAATAAGTCTATAGTCATACATAATAAAACCTCTAATCTCTACAAGTCATTAGCACAATAAATCAAATTTAGTACATGAATGGAGACTAAAGTTCCTTAGGACATTTTTTATCCAATGAATTCAAAACCTCAGGTGGATTAATTTATTCTTCCCATAAGAGTCTAGATTCACTTGTTAAAAAACATTAGCATTTGGTCACATTGGAAGGTATTACTATAATATATAGATTTTTTTGTCTTTCCTAAGAACAATTGTTAAATACTATACCATCCTAATAAGTTTCTTACCTTAATATCCTACTTTCTATTTGATTGATCTAAACTTTAGGTTAGATTTTGGTGATGTTATTTTATTTAAAGCTTAATATTTTATCAGATGAGTATCACGATCTACTAGAAATCTATTCTATACCAACATTCCTATACAGATAGTTTTAATAAAAAATGGTATAATCATCTGATAGAAACCATTTTAATAAAATATTAGTATGGTTTTGACCTATACCAATGGTTTAAATGAACTAGTGGTATAGCTATAATTTTTTTGGGAACTATACCAGTGGTTCCAGAAAAACATTGGTATAGAATTATACCAATTATTTTCTAAAACTATTGGTATATGATATATAATTAATTAGGTATTTTTATGTATAACAATAAAAAATACTTCAAAATGAAAATTAATTTTATTCATGCATGTATACATACATACATACATATATTTATCTAAATATATATAAAAAGGGTTATTGGTTAATTCATTGAATAATAATAAAGATGTGTTGTGTTCAAAACTCACCTCTGGTTTTTTATATATTACATATACCAATGGTTTCACAACCATTATTATAGAGGCTTATACTAATGGTCTTGTAAAAGCATTTCCATATACCTATACCAATAGGTTTATAACCAATGACTCATCAAATCATTTGTAGAATATATACCAACAATTTTAGAGCCTATGTAGTTGATTTTAAACCATTGGCATAACCTTAGTTTATAGTAGTGATGTTTTACATTCATTTAATAAAGTCTTTTATTAAATGTCCCCCCACTAAAATTATGAACTCAATTAAAATGCATCATATGAATTAATGGAACAAGATCTTTATTTCATAGTGCATTGATCCTCCTTGGTGTTCCTCCCACCACTTGATTATTTAGGTATACTATTATTCTAATAAAATCATATATGAATATTATATGGTTTCCACATGACTTGACCCACCAGGGCCCCACATGGGCTAGTAGTAGGCTAATTTTATCACACTAATATCCCATCTAACAAACTAGGGTCTAGTGACTGACACAAATTAGGCATATCAGACATGATGGGAATGGGCGACCACTATCGATGGTCTCTATTGATAGTATTATAGACTGACAAAAGAGTTCACTAATGATGAAATAAATGGGTGGTATTTTTACCACCCCATCGTCGCTGTCTTCCTAAAAATCACCGCTGCAACACCGGTGATGCCCACCGTCGCCCCCGCCGTTGCCCTACCACACTCGGTCACCCCCATCGCCACCTCCCATCGCCTCCCATCACCCTACCTCAATCACTCTTGAACCCATCAGTTAGTTAATATTCAACAGCCTGCCTAAATCTTTGACACTGTACCTACCCCTCCATACGGCTTCCGTAGATCCTCCATGGACAATGACTAGAGATTCAGGTCCCTCCTCGCGCCCATTGGTTGACCATGCGTGTTCGACATCGCACCCACCTAGTTCCCCACACACATGAAACCTGGTATTTTTAAAAGGACCTCTAGATACCGCCAATGGATGTTTCTATTGGTTTTTACCGATGAAGAAAATGTGACAGCCAAAATCGGTCGTGAGGCGGCCATTAAATACCTTTATCCGCTGCTTTTGGCGGTCGCTATAGGGATTTATTTTAGTAGTGTAATGCCTTATCCTAATACACTTGAGCACAAAAACACATATACACATAAGATATAATAATATAGCCTATAAAAGTAATTTTTTTTGAAAATAAGGAATTCAATAATGATAATATCCACAAATGAGTACAAGTGCATAATCCATAAAGTATAAAAGTGTAAAATACATGCACAACAAAACCGGTATAGAATAAAACTAAATTAATTGAGGTGATGTGATATTCACAATGGAATTGATCCAAACACAAATATTATTCACTACTATCACATATGGAACCACTAATACCTTGCTTTACTAACACTAAGCCCCACAAGGTCACTATTATGCTTTTATTCATTTTTATAAGACACAAAATGTGTGAACGAAACACCCATGGAGGTTTGATTATACACATACCTAGTAGGATTACTTGAAAAAAATATAGAAATAAATAAATGAAAATCCATTCATCTTAGAATTGTAAAGTTAGTGAATATACCACTCAATAAAGAAGAAAATGAAAACATAAAAAACCCATATATACTTTTAAGTGAGAGAACTAGGGAAGATGAGTCTCACCCATTAATAACCCAACTTTATAAGGAAGTTTGTCACCCCAAGGGCCTTGAGAATCCAAGATAACCATCTAAATTAAACCCACGTCACCTCTCAGAGTACTTAATAGGGGAATCACACCTCATAATGGCAAACATGTTGTTTTGGGAGTACCAATACCCAGATAATGGACCCACACCTCATCGAGCAATGTGTCTCATATGGGGGATTACTGAATGCCAGGGATAGAGGGATTATTATCCATGTTAGTGCGAGAGTGTGAAACTCTATCAATATTTTATGGGGAACCACACCTTATCAGGGAATAAGAAAGTATTAACCCCACCCCCAATTTTAAGGGCCCATGAACTAAGTATATGGAGGAGTATCTAATCTAGGAAGAATATGGGGGAGCTATTCCCTATATATCACATGATTCCAAGAGATTACCTGACGCTGTGTTTTCTCTAATCATCTTGCTCAAATCCAGTTGTCATCCATATAGATCTACGAACAATGATTTTATTGAAACACTTCACATCTCACATATTATAAAAAGAGGGATGTACCATAAAAATATACATGAAAAAAACTCTTAGGGTAGGTTGTATTATCCCCCAAATCTGACCGAAAATGAACAAATATTTAAATGACCATGAAAGGCACATGTTGTGTCATTCTATTAAGGTTTTGAAGTACTCATGGCGTGTGATATAGAATCACATAACGATTCCAAAATCACTATTTTCATACTACATGGAATCACTAAACATTTAATCCATGCTTATAATCTTATTATCTATACCACAATCACTTCACTCATACCAAAACTAACATCTTCACGTTATAGTTATAATCATCATGTTGTGACCCACCTCATGTATGATTAACTCACAGACTCATAAACTCTTTGTAATCTTAACACACATATATTTTTTGATACCTTTGGGAAGGGGTTGTGATGAAACACCATTGATAATTTTAGAGTTATTTTACCTGAAATGATAGGATGAAATTCATGAAATCTCACATTGTAGCTTGATAGGGATTTTCACAACACAACACAACCCTGAACAACCTATAATTGTTGCTATATTCATTTCATATAGGATCCTTGTATTTATATTGTGTATCTATTTCCAATTAACCAAATTTGAATTCCACCTTTTTAAAAGGTAATTATGACCACCCTATAAAACTATAAGAATAATATAGAGATTGAAGCAAAATGTTTAATAACATGATATTGAATCTGGGAGAACTAATCAATAAGGGTTTATTTCTATAAGAATTGGGAAATTCCTACTTAAATTGAAATGTGATTCATAGTAGTAATATAAAAATAAAAAATGAATTAAAATAGATAGATTTATTATAAAAATCAGGTGATAAAATGGCATAAGATGGTAAAAGAGTCGCACCTCAGATCTCATTCATCATTACTGCTTGATTCTATTCTTTTTTTGTTATAAGTGATCACCACATGATCATTTTTGGTTTAATGATCCTCCAAGATATCTAGGGATCCCAAAAAAACACTACAATAAGTTGATAGACTGCGGGAAAAAACGAAAATTTGAGAGAGTGATGGTTTAGTTACTATTTATAAATAAAACCCAGCTTAACTCAATCATGTTTCAATACTAAGAGCCATAGATTTTTTTTTAAAGTTGAACCAAATCCACAATACCACATGTACCATTATGAAATAAAGGAGCTTGGTCAACTTGAGATCTTAAAACCATGGTGTGATCAAATCCCTTATTAACTCACCAAAAAACTCTGTAAACTCTCACAACTCCTCACAACTAGACCCCCATTGTGATGCGATAGAGGGTGTCTTGATAGAGAATATCTTATGTTATATTAGGTAAAAATTATTCATCTCCACTATGGTTTAGAACCCACCAATATATTACAATTAATTCTACAAAAGATTAATCCAAATTTTCCAAAACATTTTAGGATGAAGCCCCAAACACCATATAAAAATGGAAATAATCCTAGCTCAAAATGAAACAAGATTCCATGAGGATGCTCTTCAAATCAAAAAATTTATAAAAGGTTCAAGAGAAAAAATTCAGGTTGTTACACCCTCCCCAACTTCAAGTATTTTCATATGTAAATCAAAAATTACATGAAAAAGTGAGGGTGATAAGTCTATGTCTAACTCTCATGTTCATACAATATCTCTTGATGTTTCTCATTACATCATAACACTCACACAAAAGGTACCCTCGACCTTAAAGTGCCTTCTCCTATCTATACTTGATATATGATGAGTAATTTGATAATTCCAAATATTTATTGATCTCTATTTAACCCCTATTAATAATACCCAATAGAATATTCTTATATCTCCTTATTTGTGACACGTATAAGACACTTTTTACATGGTCTAACTATTGGGGTAATTCCAGGTGGTGATCCACATCGCCCACTTTGAACAAAATTTAAAATAACTCTATGAACCTAAGGGATAACTTAATTCCCTAACCAAACCTCCACAGACCACATCTTAGAGGTACTATCCACAAGACATGGTATCCCTATTGGAACTCCAAAGGCTACACTATCTTTATTTTCTGTTGGAATTTTAATGGATCTGATCTATCCTCATCTACTCATGGATCACCTATAAATTTTCTCTCCTCGTTACACTAGCTATAACAACATTAAGGATAAATATATAATCTTATTATAATATAGGGGTGACCTATTCAGTCTCCTATATAGGTCCTTGATCAGTTTGATTCCAATAATATAGTGATAACTATTATTATATGAAAACTCCACTAAGGATAACTGATTCTCCTATCTCCAAGAAAATTCATTCTCACAAGACATCATTATATCCTCCAAAACCAATATTATTCCCTCAATTTGTGTGTGGGATATTGTAGTCAACTATAAATAAGTCCTAAAATCATTTTATATTATCTTATATAATAGGGATTTAAATTGATCACCATAGTTAAAAATTATCATTAAAGGTATCTTGTTGAGATATATGGAGTCTGATCTGATATGGATAAAATTATACATTAAGCCCCAAATATTCCATATGACCTCATAATTTGGGTCATGGGGGGTTTTAGGGGGTAACGACCCCCTTCTTGGAAGGCTAATGGTTTAGGGGTAAGAGGTGCTAATTTTTTTAAGAAAAGGACATGGGGTACCCACATATTTTCTATTATAAATTTCACTCAAGGTTCATATTAAACACAATGTCAAAATTTACAATTTCATAGGGGTTTCATGTGGGGGTATAGGAATAAATATTTCACATGAGATATACCTGGAGACATAGAGGCTAACTTTTCTTATTAATGTGTACATGAAGGATTTGTAAAATTTATTTCACATAGATAGAAGTTTCAACTCCTAAATTTATGACATAATGATTTTACATTATTAAAATTGAATTGTATATTGGAATGGGAGTGTGAATTAATTATACTGAGAAATATATATATCTCTCCCATGAAATATTAAATTATCCCCCCTTCATGGATCTGGGGTATTCTTCATGAACTATATAAATCATTGTGTTAGATTTTATTTTTATTTTTCATTTAGTATTCTATAATTTCCAAAAATAGTGGTATCAAAGATAATTTTTAGGTTTGAGGGTTGAATATGGTTTGAGAACAATAGTGGTGTATGAATTAAACAGTAATATCAACCACTTAAATGAAAATGAATTACGATTCTAGAAGGTATAGATAGAAGATTATCTCTATGAGAAAAAGATGCCCTTACCACTTACAAGGGAGAATTTTTAGATGATGTCAAATAAATATTGGGACTTATTGGATAGATAGGCCCTGATAATTGTATTCCTAAAATTATAAAGGAACGCCACATTCAATATCAAAATGGATAAGATGACTATAGTATTAATGGAGGCTTTATTAAATATTTACAAAGATCCTTCTATATTAAACAAGGTATTATTAATGGATAAACTATTCAACCTAAATCTGGATGAAGGTAAGTTAGTGAAAAAACATATTAATGAATTTAATATTATTTCATGCTAGTTGAGTTTGGTATAGATTAATTTTTTAGATAAAATAAATGAATTAATTCTCCTATCATCACTTCCATAAATCTAGGATGCGATGGGCACAAGAGGGAGTAACTCTTGTAGAATTTACAAATTGAGGTTAAATAAAGTTCATGATTTAGTCCTTAGTAAATATATTCTCAGAATAGAATCAATAAAATTATTTAAAAATTATATGAATATTGAAGGAAGGTTAATATCATCAAATTAGAGAAACTCAAGAGGCTGGTTAAAATCTAAAATACAAATACAAGAGAAATTTAAAGGATAAGATCCCACATTTTAGAGTTTTGGGAAGAACTGACATTTAAATAAGGATGAGAGGATGAAAAAAGGCTTCAAGTAGTGAGATGGTGAATAATACTTTATAAAGCTTTGATGATGCACTGATTATCATTGTACTCTATCCCATGGAGTCTTGGACATTGGACTCTAATGATTCTTCCCATTAAACCATAGAGAATTAATGCTATGATATTTTTTTCGAGGAAATTTATTGACAATATATCTCAGAAATGATGAAACTATTAATATTATTAGAAAAGGATAGGTAAAAATTGAACCCGAAATATTATTTTTTCAATATACAATAATGATAGGTGTATTCTTAGACTTTTAATATATTCAATACCTTCTTAAAGCTTTATGATAATGGATATTGTACTATATATGTGAAGGTATCCTAGAAATTTTAAAAGGTGCAGTGGTTATAATATGAGGAGTGAATCATGGAATTATTTACAAGACTGCTGATTCTTATAATATGGTGAATTATGTGGATTTATAAATATAATGAACCATACTTTACATACATTGTTAATACTTCAAAATTGAAGCACACTTATTACAACATATGACAAAACCACAAAGGACCGTATAGGTATAGTGTCTTTAGAAACTGGGAAACATAAACAACTGGTTCATAAATCTTCTACAGTGTCTCCCATTTATTTCATCATATCTAGTGTCCCTTTTAGCATATTATACTTAATATCCATCTTCCTGACCTGGGGAGAAGAAAACATAAAAGGGTGAGCTCAAATGCTCAGCAAGGGCAAATAAAGGAAATAAAAATCATATCATATCTTTTTGAAAATCAAAACCTGCAAAAGAGATCATAATATCTTAACATGGAATAAATCATAGAAGTGAAAATGAGATCCCCATAATCATAACATAAAACTTGAAACTATGTGGCATGCACACATAATCATGGAAAATCATTTCTTGTTAGTCATGACTCATTGCCAAGACTATCTTAGTGGACAAAGTCCCTTTCTGAACCGAGTAACCCTCGTTTCAGTCCTGTTTGACTGAACCGGTATAACCTACCGTTCCAGCCCTGTCTATCTCATGAGATATAAAATCTTTACCCAATGCATTGGAGGGAGATATAGGTACCACCCATCTTATAATGAATCCTTTCTTATGTGTGCCACATAATCATAAAACATACATCATCGCATAACACATGTAACAAAAATGGGATTCTTGAAACATCATGACATCATAAATCAATTCATATAAGATAAAGGAATTCATAAAAATAATTCCATCACAACATGATCAAATCAATTTAATAATAGGGATAAAAACATAACCCTTTATTATCTTAGATGGAAAATAATTTTGATAAAACACTTGAACTCCATTCTTGAGGAAAATATCCTTTCTTCTTCAAAAACATTTTTCCTTTCATAACATGTCATACAACATTAAAATAAATTAAGTTGATTAAAAATAAACTTGAAAACTTGTAAAGGAAGCTTCTTGGAAATAATGTTTTTAAAAATCCATTCATGCCGTATAAGTTAAAAAAACATTCTTCGTACTTTTGTCAGAAAAGTCAAAAAGTACCTCGTATGACAAAAGATTCCTTTCATAGATATTACTAAAAACTCACCGAAGGGTAAAAATGGATTTAAACAATTGTAGGTGGATGGAAATAATATTACATATTGATGAAACATGGATGTGGATGATAAAATACACCCCAGTAAATACTTATGAATAAACAATCTCGGATAAAAATGAGATTGTGATATTTCCCTTACCTTAGGTCCGATTTGCTTTGTTCGTGTACGAAGCTCCTGTATAATGGTTTAAATAATGTTATTGACTTATTCCAGAATCATAAATATTGATATGATATCATATATGGTCATATTATTAGCTTCTTGTTAGTAATATTTCATTGTTACTTGTTACTCGGGTCTTTATAACTTTTTGTTCTTATGCGTGTTTTGTCGAATAAATTATTATTCTTATCTTTAGGTTATAGATAATTCATTTACAGAATGGTATTAGTGTAGTATATACCATATTCATTCATTCAATTCATTTATATAATCATTATGAAATGAAGATCATGTAGAACGAGTCACATCTCATCGTGGAGACGGTATTCCGTACGTACGCACGAGTGATGATATCGTTCCTATGATCGTGGAATTGTATTGGAGTATATATATATTATTTCAGTATCAATATTACTTCATAATAATCATATATAGTTACTCATTACACCATTATACCCATCCTTGTAAGGTGATGGTGGAAAATAGATTACACCACGGCGTGGAGACGGTATTCCGTACGTACGCACGCGCGGTGATTTCATTTTTCTGTAGGATGGATAGAAGGTGAATTAGGGTTGTTTCATATTTATAATAACATATCAGTATGTAAGTAATACTGATGTTATTACTTTATCATGAAACAACTAAAGAAGAAGAAGTTGAAGAAGAAAGAAATTGAAAAGATCGGTAATGGATATTACCTCTTCTTTGGAACGCCTCTTTGAATCCTCCACTTAGGTAACTACGATTGGTCTTTGAAGAAGACCAGGACCTCTAGAATTATACTAGGGAAGTGGAGAGGAGAAAATGGCAGGGGTTGGCCGAGCTTGAGTGCTCAAATTGGTGTGAGGAGGAGGGGGAGGAGGTGCCCTTTTATAAGGGAGGAGAGGGGCACCTTAGGAATATCTCAAAATATTATTTTATATTAAAGTCAAAATCAGTTTATAATGGTTCCAAAGGGTCTTATTTCGAAGCTAAAGTGGGGATGGGTCGAAATCCTATCAACCAATAGGATTTAAACAAGTTTATGGTATTATTTTAAGCTTATCAATTAGATTTAACTCTAAGTTAATTATTTTAACTTTTACCGTGTCTTTTTGTTTTCTTTCACTATATGGTTAATACACTTACTATAACATACCAAACGAACCCCAAATTGTTTATTATTAATATATATATCCTTATCTAAGTCATTTTGCCGAACCTTAGATTTTTAGGAATAAAATAACAATTAATAATATAATATTTTATTTAAAAACTATTTTGTGTCAATTTTGACACTATGTGATATATGATTTTTGTGAAAGTCATAACAGAATTATATGTTCGAACCAAGTTAATTAAATCAACAATAATATATCATAGTAACCTATAAAATTAGTGGAATTCATAAAAAGTCTTAAATTACATTTATTTTGGTATTTATATTATCAATTATGTCAATATTTCATTAATAAGATAATTACTGCATCATCTTTGTGTCATAAATAAATTAAATTATTTGATGTCTAAAAATTACAAATAAAATATCATCATGTAGGAAATCTTTTTATCTTTCTAATGAATATTTAAAATTGAATTTATCTTATGTATAACCCCATATTAAAAATTATTTACTTATTAAACTTTGATTTTAACTATTTTAAACCTTCTTTAAATAAATTAATAATAAATGTCCTAATCTAATCCAAGTGGGCCTAAATGGTCATATTTTATTCCTAAGTTTGTTTTTGGTCGAATTACACTTGTCCAATAGAATTAGGACATGTGTTAGGGTAATATTAATATCATATTTACCCTTAGTTACCCTATTTACTATTAACCACGGTAAAAAAAAGTAAAAAGTTACTATTCACCAAAAAATTATTTTTATCTCATTGAACCACATTTTACTTACTGATATCAACCGTGTCTGTCGGATTTTTGAAATTCCATTCACAGAAGCGGTAAAATTAAGTTTTATGCAAAATTCAGTTTTTAACCTACCACTTAGTGGTTTCACTATTCATCAAAAATTGAAAGTTTTCAGAAAAATACCAAAATTTCACCTTAGGCTAATTTCGATATTCTGAGTCCAAAAATGAAGTCCATTTTAAAAAATAAAATTTATAAAATTTCAAAAAGTGGTTATTACTATTCATAACGGCTAGTTTTAATAGCATATTGTTGTTTAGTGAAACTCGGTATTGCGTACGACGCAAGCTATCGAGGAAGGTCGTGATTGCGTGTAAAGCAAGCCAAGCAAGTGTTGTGTAGAAAAAGATTCCTTTGATGATTTATATAACATAAAAGTCTCGGGTGTTACAATAAATAGATTCCAAAACCTAGAATTATTGATTGGGTCATATGAGTGAGAAGGGAACACTGGTTATTGCGATAAAGGGAATACTAATATTAATGAAATTTGAAGACATCGAATTATATAAGGATTTTATTCTCAAAATGTAGAAGAAAGTTTTATTTACAAAAGGATAAAGAAAACTAAAAGTAGGAAAAATGGAGCTAGTAAATTTTTCTGTATAGGGTTTCATGAGGATAAATTCTATTAAGGGATTATTTTAGTATGTGAAATTCATTGATGGCTCTACTTGAAAGGTATGAGTTTATTTTCTATAAAATAATTTTTTTCTGAAAATTTAAAAAATGTTAGAGTCTTGTGTATAATAAAATAGGGTTAAAGATGAAGTGTTTAATATTTTAAAATGGAGGCATGTAGGAAAAATAGGAGTTCAAGGGTTCTATGAGAAAAATAGAAATCATATGGAGGAGACAGTTCCTCAAAAAAAAAATGGTGTGGCAGTGCACTTGAACAAATCCTTGATAGAGTATGCTAGAAGTATAAGGACACATGTTAGATTACCCATGGTTTTTGGGATGAAACTATTAAAATAGAATCATACCTAATTAATCACGGTTCATATATAACATTGGGAGAGGAAATACTCTTGGAATTATAGAAATGAAAGAAGTTAAAATTTTCACATTTGAAAGACTTTGGTTATCTATCTTGTTTCCGTTTTGAGTTTGATTATAGGGATAAGTTAGATTCTATGTCAAAGATTTTTTTTTCAATGGATATATAAATGAATGATTTGGTTACCACTTCTGGGATGATTCTAATAGAGATCTCATTATAAGCACAAATTTTATATTTCATGAAAATATTCTTTATGGGGAAAAATGATACTAAATCTGATAGTGAGAGAAAATAACCCTTTACTAATGAGTAGGTTAATCTTAAAGGTGTCCTAGAAAAACATTGTGTATATATAGATTCAATAGAAGAATCTAGTTATGTATATTTCTCTTAGGTGGTCATCAAGTGTATATAATCGAGTACAAATATATGAATATTATATTCATTATTTATTATTGATGTTGGTGGAGAATCCTAGTGTTATGAAGAAGAAGTGTTGATGAAGGATTCATGTGAGTGGGAGCTAGAAATAAAGGACGAAATTTTATCATTGTATGCTAAGGAGACCTAGGAACATGATAATTTACAAGAAGGTGAGAAGTAATTGCACAAATAATGGGTATAAAATGTCAAGGAAGAACATGATAAAAGCAGAATGTATATGGAAAGGCTAGTTATAAAGTAATTTCAACCAAAGGTGGGTGTGGATTAAATTTATTTTTTTCTCTTATTATTAATATAACTACTATCAGAGTTATATTGTTCATTATAACTATAAAGGGATTAAATTTAAACATATGTATGAAAATGTTTCCTTCCATCATGGAGACTTGTAGGATGATATCTACATGGTGAAACTGAAAGGGTTTGTTGAGGCCCGAAAGAAGGATCTTTTCTGAAAGATTAACAAGAGTTTATATGGGATGAAGTGGGCAATGAGGTAGTGGAATTATAAATTTTATGCATTCATGGGAAATAATGACTACAGGATATGAAACATGGATAAATGTTGCTATTTTAAATCATTTGGTAGTTATTATATCATACTCTTATTTTATGTGAATGAAAATTTTATTACAGGGGATAGTGATCAAAGAATGCATGATTTAAAGATTAAACTATAAAAGACATTGAAATAAAGGATCTAGGTGGGAAGATGAAGATTATTAAGATGATGATCCTATGATATCATGTTATTGTAACCTTAAATCTATCACTAGAAGACTACATAGATAAGTTATTGAGTATGTTTAACATGTTAGAGGTAAAATCAGTTTATGTTCCTCTATAAAGTCACAAAAAATTATCAAAGTATTATTCATTGAAGATGGATGGGGAACATGAATAAATGGTGGGTATCAATTATGCATCAATAGTGGGTAGTTTGATGTATTATATAGTTTTAACTTGAGTATACATAGCACATGCAGTGGTATTTTTCAGTAGGTACACTGAAAATATAAGAAGACAACATTGGGAGGCTATGAAGTGGGTGTTGAGATACTTGAAGGGGTTCAAGGATATATATCTATGATTTAATTAAGGAATTCCATTATTAGGATATGTTGATATAGACTTGGGTGAAGATGTTTATAACAGAAGGGTTATTATAGGACATGTTTATATCTGTATTGGAACAACTTTTATTTGGGTGCCACAATTGTAGAAGATCCTTGCATTGTCTAATAAAATGGTGAAATATATTATTATTACTACATAAATCAAGGAGAAGATATGGATGAAGAGTTTTTTGAGGATATGGATAGATAGAAAGGATATAATGTTCTATATTACAATAGCTAGAGTGGGATATATTTTAATTAGAAGTTGGTATTCCATTCTAATATGAAACATATTTAGTAAAAATATGATTTCATCAGAGCATTATTAATGGATATATATTTATATTTGGGGAAGATTCATGAAAGCCTAAATGAAGCTAACCTAATGAATAAGGTGATGGTCATTGAGAAATTGAAGCACTGTTGTGCCTCAATTGGACTTGAAAGACAATGATGGTGTAATGGGAGTAACACAATAAGGACTATTAGAGGATAAGGTTGTTGGATGGGAGTATCACTAGAATTAGTCTCCAAGGGGGATAATGTTGAAAAATTTAAAGCATAATTTTATGTGGACTAAACTGTAAAATGATCCCCAATATCAACATTAAACCTATACAATAAGATTATGGGATGTTTTAGAGGTGAAACACTCCCCTACCTTGAAGTATAAGGGTTCAGGGGTTAGATCACTACAGGAAAACTGAATATTTGTGACGGGGGATTTGCGACGGGATCCTGTCGTAAAAGGTCTTTTGCGACGGGGCTCCGTCGCAAATCACCCGTTGCCGAAAACGGCATCGCAAATAGGTTTTTTTGCAGTGGTCCCGTCGCAAAAAGTTTATTTGCGATGGTATTTTCCCCCCGTCGCAAATGAGTTTTCGTTTATATATAAAAAAGGTATTTGCGACGGGCCGTCGCAGATATATTAGTTGCGACGGGTCAGAATCCCGCCGCAAATGTGAAATTTAACAAAATACTTGCGACGAAGGTATTTGAGACGGACCGTCGCAGAAAGGTTTTCCTGATGCGTATTCTTCCCCTCGCAAATGGTACATTAAAAAAACATTTACGACTGGAATTTCCGTCGCAAATGTTCCCGTCGCAAATATTAAAAAAAATAAAAAAAAAATAAAAATAATTATTACAAATTTTATAATATTATATAAAAATAATAATAATATTAATAATATAAAAAAATTATATTATTATAATATAAATAAAAAAATATTTAAAATATAATTATGAAATATTAATATAAAATAATAATAATATGAATATAAGTAATATAATATAACATAATAATACTAATATTAATAATATAAAAAATTAATATAATATTATTATTATTAAACTATCTATATAACAATAATATTAATATTAATAATATAAATAAATTATATTATTATAATATTAATAATAAAAAATATATATAATATAATTATGAAATATTAATATAAAAAAATAATAATAATATGAATATAAATAATATAATATTATATATTATGAAATATTAATATGAAAAAATAATAATAATAGTACTAATATTATTAATATAAAAAATTAATATAATAATAATATTATTAAATTAAACATATTTATTTATGAAAAAATAATATTAATAATATTAATATTAATAAAATTATAAAATTATAAACTTCTCAATATTAACAATAAATATAAAATATTAAAAGTAATATTACTAAAATAAGCAGACATTAAAAATAATACTAATAAGTAATAGTATATTTTAAAAAATAAAAACAAATTAAATCACGTAATATTCATACCAATATGAAGGAGGAATTGTAAATAGTTAATATGATAATAAACTACAAACTCAAATGTTTATTACATCTAAAAAAATCACTGGGGGGGGGGGATAATCTGGAGGACCTGGAGGACCTGGAGGAGGTGGTGGAGGAAACTCCATACCTAAAATATGAGTTAGACGACGCATATACTCCATATACTCCTGATGTTGCTCCTCATATCGACATCTCTCCTCATCCTGCTGCTGACGCATCTCCTCCTACCATCGATGCATCTCCTCATCGTGTTGCTGACGCATCTGCTCCTGCCCCTGACGCAAATCCTCTATAAGCTGACTCTGAGCACGCAGTTGCTCCTGATACTGTGAGGTAGAAGATGATGTCTCTCCACGAGCTCCTCTCGAGCTGGACGCCAACATTGCAGTAGTACCATAATAAGCTGCAGGAGTCAAATGAGAGCCGATACCAACTACTCGGCCCTTTTCGAAGCCATATTGGGTCGCCTACATCCATACCATCTCATAAAAATGGTGGGCACTAGT
Organism: Viscum album; assembly: GCA_963277665.1. Taxonomy (NCBI): domain Eukaryota; kingdom Viridiplantae; phylum Streptophyta; class Magnoliopsida; order Santalales; family Viscaceae; genus Viscum; species Viscum album. The sequence continues at coordinate 1,233,052,509 of OY728120.1, forward strand.
CTGATCACCTGTCTTGTCTTGAATCTCAGCCTGTGTCTGAGAGGTCGCAGCCTCATATGACTCCTTAAGTTTTAATTAGAAATTAAAATAATGAAAAGATTATATGAATTTAATTTGCAAACTGAAAATAAAATAATACTGACCACAATCTGACGCTGGCGGTCACATCTAATCTCTCCAGTAGCCGGGTCAGTGTACATCCTCCGATAAATGCCGTACACCGAAATACCGGGCTGCTCGGCTTCCTATATGAATATAAAATAAACTGTTTATATTTAAATTTGTATAAAATATTAAAAAAAAGTACTTACCAGACGCTCTCTATGCGCATTTAATGTACGACTACCAGCTCGATGCGTCACCTCTTGTCTCCCCCGATTCTTTCGACATAATGTAGATCTCCTCTGAAACCCACCACCCAACCAGTGTGTACATAATCCATCCCAAACGTGAGATGAAATGTACTCTGGTCAGTGGGCTCTACAGGACTCATCAAATTCTATCACTCCGGCTTTCTTCACAGCCGTCTTTCTCAAATTAGGCAAAAACTGACAGAAATGGTCATGCATAGACACCACCCATGCCGCGTGGATAGTGGATTGCATTCTCTCATCGATGGGATACCATAAACCCTAATATAAAGTTATTAATGAATTAAATTTCAAAATAAATAATATTTAATTACATACCAGCCAATGATCGAACATGGTGGCCTGCACATCAGCGGGAATCTGATCCTATGTGAGCCAGGGCTGAGAAAAATAATTGCGCAAGATAGCGCTCCCCTGTCCAATAGATATATGCGTAAAACTATGGAAAAAGAATTAATAATCAAACAATTAGAATATTAATAAATTATAATGAAAGATAAATAAAATACACAGGTTACCATACCACCACGTGTGCACATCGAATCCAAGAGGTGGACGTCGCTCCGGGATAGGATCTGGAATCATCAGTCTGGCAAGACGACACCCCCTCCGAGTGCTCCCTGTAGTGCCAATAGCCTGAGGGTCAGATGACTCAAAAACCTCATCATCCATAGGTAGATCAGCCTCCAGCAACTGACGATACTTTTCCGAGTCCATATGAAATATGAAAAGATTGTTATTAGCAAACAATTGAAAATAACTATTATGTATAGATATATATTTGTTATGATTCTAACCATCATTTTACTGTGTCAATGTTCATCTTCATCATCATCTTCATAGCTGTCAATGTCAATGTCTTCATCTTCCTCATCAACATCATCAATTTCCATATTAGTTTCACTTTCATCATCTCTTGTCATTTCAAATTCAGTTGTAACATCATTGACAACATCGTCACCATCGACCCTTAACTGTGGGGTGTCATCCTCAATATTCATGTCTCTTTATGAAAAAGATGTGTTTTGAGGAGTGTCCTGAAAAATTTCATTTCCTTGCACTTCAGTGGAACCACATTCAGTTTGAGTAAACTGATTTTTTCAATATTTATCTTTTATTATACTCCACCAATCATCCAACTCTTTTGCAGTAGCACAGTATTTTTTATAATAAATTTGATGTGCTTGATGAGCCAATAAAAATAGTTCATTTACTGCAAGAAGACTTTTATGTTTAATATCAACAATTCCATGAGTCGGATGAATACACAAACCTCTCTCAGTATCCAGCCATCAACATTTAAACATTGTTATATAATTCTGTCCCAAATAACACAGTTCAATAATTTCTTCAAGCATGCCGTAAAAGTGTTCTTAAATATCTCTATGATGTGATCCCTTCAAACAAACACCACTATTCATTTTTTTCTTTGATTCCCCATATGCATGTGTATGAAAGCGATAACCATTCACCACATATACATTATAAGATTTAACCATTTTAGATGGTGGGCTACTCAATATACGCAATCGACTATCAATCTTATCAGCATGTACAAATACCTGAAAATTTGTAAAAAATTTATCACTATTACAAGTAATAAATTTATTTTATATGTAAAACCAAAAAAGAATGTATGTTACCAGTTTTTGAAACCAGTATGCAAATTTTTTTTTCCGACGTTCTTCTAAGCCAGCTGTTGTAATTTGTGGAAATTCTTTCTTGATATGATCATCATAAAACCTACAAATACAATATTATTAATTTACTGTAACAAAATCTATAGAATAAGGGATAAGAGAACTCACTGTACAATTGGTGACATTTCTTCACAGTTGAGTAGAACATATGTATGAGCTCTATGATGTTCATCATCTGAAAGCCATCTATCATGAACTCCACCAAAGTCAAGTTCAGGCGGATTGACAACTGATAATTGATTGTTCATATCATTATCAACATTCCCCTCATTCCAGCCCATGCGGTTAAATGTTGAGGGATATTCAGATTCAAAATAATGAGAGCAGAATAAAGAAATTTCTTCTTGCAAATAAGTTTTAACAATTGAGCCTTTAACTAATGCTTTGTTACTGACTTTTTTCTTCAATTTCTTCATGCATATCTCAAATGGGTACATCCATCGAAACTGAATCAGACCTCCACATTTTGCTTCATGTGGCAAATGTAATATCAAATGTTCCATCGAGTCAAAGAAAGCAGGCAGAAAGATTTTTTCCAATTTGCATATAATTACAACAACAACTTCTTCTAGTTTTCTTAGTGTATCGTAGTCTGTTGTCGCCACACACATGTCTCGGAAAAAATATGATATATCTGTTATCAAATCCCAAATCTGAGAATTCAACAAACCTCTTAATCCAATAGGCATAAGTCTTTCCATTATAACATGACATTTATGAATTTTTAATCCAATAAAATGACCATTTTAACACATCTTCCCAAGTTGGAAGCGTAGCCATATGGAAGTCTCAAATCTGCAATCCACTGACAAAATAATAAGCGATTCTCTTTGGTCAGTGTATAAGATGCTTTTGGCTTCATTAATCTCTATGATCTGACATTTTCAAACAATTCAAGTTTTGGTCGCCTGCAAATTTGGGCAAGATCTAATCGTGCCTTTACATTATCTTTGGTTTCACCCAGTGTATCCAAAATTGTGTGAAATAAATTATCAAAACAGTTCTTCTCAATATGCATGACATCCAACATGTGTCGGACCAACAAATCAGACCAATATGGAAGATTCCAAAAAATGCTCAGTTTTGTCCACTTGTGTTCTTTCCCAAAACCATGAATTTTCTATTGGTTTATTGTCGGTCCAAAAGTGATGGAAGGTAATGAAAATACAACGGATTGCAACTCTGTACCTGAGATCATTTTTGGAGGTTCATCTCTTTCAATTTTGCCTTTTCTGAAATGAGATTTATTCTTCCGAAAAGGATGATCGATTAGAAGAAATCTATGATGATAGTCAAAATAGAAAGGTTTTTTTCCATTCACGAGAATAAATACTTTGTTGTATCCCATACAGTAAGGACATGATTTTGGACCATGTGTACTCCAGCCAGATAACATACCATATGCCGGGAATTCACTAATTGTCCACATCAAAGCAGCTTTCATTACAAATTCTGTTTCACAGCAGCATCATATGTACCAACACCATGACTCCACAATAAATTTAACTCGTCAATCAGTGGTTTCAAATAAATATCAATATTCTTTTTCGAATGTCCTGGTATTAATAATGTCAAAAATATATAAGGCTCTTTCATCAACATCCATGGAGGAAAATTGTACGGAGTTATAAAGATAGGCCAACAGGAATACTGACTACCAAAAGGTCCAAATGGACAAAAACCGTCAGAAGAAAGACCCAATCGCACGTTTCAGGATTCTAAAGCAAAAGACACATGCACTTGATCAAAATGCTTCCATGAATCACCATCAGATGGATGAATCAATATTTTACCATTTGAAATATTGGTTTTGTGCCATGATATCATTGTCGCTGCGTTATGAGACATAAATAAACACTGCAACTTGGGTGTAAGCGGGAAATATCTCAACTGTTTTACAGGAATCAATCCAGACTTCCCTGATTGAGATTCTTTATACCTCGATTGTCCACATGTGGGACAACTATCCGACGAATCATTTTCACCAGAATATAAGATGCAATCATTTGAAAATGCATGGATCTTTTGATAGCTAAGGCCTAGATTATGAAAGAATCTTTTTCTCTCATAATAATTAGCAGGCAACACATTTTCTTCAGGTAACAGTGCTTTAACCAAAGAAAATATCTGATCAAAATAGTTATTTGACATTCTATTATCTGATTTAATAGCTATAAATTTTTCAACTGCTTCTAATTTTCTTATCTTGCAACCAGGATATAATGCATCCTCAGCAGACCTAAACAACTCAGCAAATTCAGATGGTTCCAACTTAGGAGGTAAATCAAGATCATCCTCAATTTCTGTTTGTTGAACGGATGACCCTGCAATATCATGTACTAAATTCTGAAACCGTGATGGATCCAAAATCAAATTATTAGTATCTTCTCTGGAACTGCGTTCACCGTGTTGATACCAAAAAATATAATCTGATTGAAAACCATAATGCAAGAGATGTTTCCCAATGATTTCAAATGTCTCAAACGTTCTCAGTGCACATTTTTTACAAGGAAACTTAATTGTCCCTTCTGAAACAAATTCTGGGTTTGATGATGCAAATGATAAGAAAGCTTCAACACCATCAACATATACAAGATTTAAACTAGAACTGTTTGGATTTCTGCGCTGATTTATCCAAGCACGATCATCTAATAATTATTGATGTCGATTTCCTTGTTCCATATTCATATATATGTTTCTACAAAATTTAAAACCATTATTATTGTTAAATAATTTGATATAAGAAACAATATCCTAAAGAAAGTAGATATATAATTACAGTTATTTATTAGTAATTACCAATAATTATAGGTGACAGAGTCAGTTTGTAATCATCCAGACTAATTATTATTAATTTAGAAATACTTAGCAATACTTGTCAAAATGAAATATGATTGAATAATGAAATAAAATTTTGTAATCATTGTTGTGGAGATTATATTACTAATTATTCTGATTTTTCCGACGGCTCATCTCTTTTTAACTTTCTCCCGACTGAAATCAGTATGAAAAACTTGCTCTGACATATGTTAGAGCACATTTTTCATACTTATTTCAGTGGGAGAAAGTAGCAAAGATATGAGATGTTGAACAAAAGGTATCCGTCAATCCGCTGGAAATTGTGCCAATTTATAACCATGTACTTAAATTTATTTGATTTATGATTAATTTTATTAGTAATTATTACTAATTATTACAAATCTCAATATTTCCAACATATTTTTCTCTATTCTTAACATGTTAAAATCTTAAAGAGTTGTCAATTTTCAGGTCATGCCCAATAAAAAGTTTGCGTCAACCTTGTCCAATTTAAACTCTATAATTGTCCTTACATGGTTGATCATCTCGCAAGTAGTGTTGCAATAGGACGACACAAGTAATGAGAAAGACATGACTTGGGTTGTCCTATTTCAACACTACTTGCGAGGTGATCAACCAAGAAAGATCAATTATAGAGTTTACATTGGACACGGTTGACACAAACTTTTTATTGGGCATGACCTGAAAATTGGCGACCCTTTAAGATTTGAACTGTTAAGAATAAAGAAAAACCTGTTGAAAATATTGATAATTGTAATATTTTATAAATATTTTATAATTTTAATAATATTAATATTTTTTTTATGAATATTAAACATATAATAATAAAATAATTATATTATAAGTATTATTTAATTATTAATATTAGAGTAATATAATATTTTATATTATGTTACTATTTATGTTACTAATTATATTACTAATTATGTTACTAATTATGTTACTAATTAGAAAAATGAAGATATGCATATAGGTTGGGTGGTCAATCAATCAATGAATAAAAAAACAAACATAATTGACCGCTCATCTACCTCAATTTTCTTTTCATTTGTGTGTTGAGGTTGACAGGAAACTTCTTCCTCTACATATAATATGTGCTTTTACTGTCAAAATTATAAACCTCCTCCCCTCTATATTGGCGAGGAGGTTGATAATTTTGACAGTAAAAGTAGATATTACAAGTGGAGGCAGAAGTTTCCTGTCAAGCCACAACAAAAAAATGAAAAGAAAATTTAAGTAGATGAGCGTTCAATCACGTTTCCTAATTATCCTAATTGTTTCCAAATTATCCTAATTGTTTCCTAATTATCTTAATTGTTTCCTAATTATCCTAATTGTTTCCTAATTGTTTCCTAATTGTTTTTCCTAATTAAATCTAATTGTTTCCTAATTAAATATAATTATTTCCTAATTAAATCTAATTGTTTCCTAATTAAATCTACTAATTAAATCTAATTGTTTACTAATTAAATCTAATTGTTTCCTAATTAAATCTAATTGTTTCCTAATTATTTTAATTGTCTACTAATTATTTTAATCAATTAAATCTAATTATTTCCTAATTATTTGATAATTATTTTAATTAAATATAATTATTTCTTAATTATTTTATAATTATATATTTATTTCTAATTATTACCAAAACATCCCCTAGGAGTGTCGAACCAAGAGTGCAGCAAGGCCCGTTGTCATGTACTAGTTTACCCGGAGTCAAGCTCGAAACACCTTGTCAGAGTTTTCACTCCTAGTTACATCTGTCCCAGAGCCGCCTCTACTTGTTCGTATCCAGACAAGGATTATTTGGTACAACCACATAAACTAATTATACTATATAGCTAAACATTCTATTAAAAAAAATAAAATTAAAAATTAAAAATAAAATTAACAATTAAAAATAATTTAACAATAAAAAAAATATAAATACCTTTAGTAATCTTCACCTTCTAACTCCTTCCTTCCTCTTCTCGAAAGAAAAAATTAAAACAAAAAAAATTTCTACTCAGAACTGAAAATTAGAGAGAGAGAAGAATAAAGATCTGAATGTTATGAAAAAAATGGATGGGATGTATTTATAGGTTATATTATTTGCGACGGTCGTATTTGCGATGGGATACCGTCGAAAATACTAGGTATTGAGATGGGATACCGTCGCAAATGCCTTCGCCCGCATGAAATACAGGCGACGGGTAAAAGGAATTTTGCGACGGGCCCGTCGCAAATAGCCACCATTAGCGACGGGCGGATATCCCCATCGCAAATTTCTATTTACCGCCGCCGGTATTGGAGACGAGGCCCGTCGCAAATACCTTCACCCGCATTAATCACGGAAGGTGGGTAAAAGGGTTATTGTGACGGGTCCATCGCAAATGCCACACCATTAGCGACGGGCGGATATCCCCATCGTAAATTAGTATTTACTGCCTCCAGTATTTGTGACGGGCGGATATCCCCGTCGCAAATTACTATTTACCGCCGCCGATATTTGCGACGGGACCCGTCGCAAATACCACCCGTTGGATTCTCTGTTGCGATGGGTAAATAGTCCCGTCGCAAAAACGTATTTACCACCGCCGGGTAGTTGCGACGGGTTGAAGGTGACCGTCGAAAATATGCTTTACAGCGGCCGGTATTGGTGACGGGGCCCGTCGCAAATAACACCGGTTGAATATTTGTTTGCGACGGGGAAATTTCCCCATCGAAAACACTATTTACCACCGCCGGGTACTTGCGACAGGTAGCCTTGTACTCGTCGCAAATAGCCTTCCCGCATTTTGGCACACAAACTGCGCCATTGCAATTGCAACGTGACCTGTATTTCCATCGCAAATAACTGACCATTTGCGACGAGAATACTTTCCCGTCGCAAAAACTATTTTCATCGGAGTTTTTGCCCTGAGAATAAGGCCCGTCGCAAATACCCCGTCGCAATAATAATTTTTTTCCCGTAGTGGATTTCCCCAAAAAAATTCTTGTGAAATAATATAGGGTATATGTATATTTGATATTATAAATTTCACATATGGTTTATATGGAAATTAGAGTTATAATTTCCAATTTTACATGGGATTCTTGTGGTGTTCTAGAAATAAATGTTTCATTGGGGATGTACCTCGACGTGCGAAGGTTAGATTTTTCAATTGATGTGTATGTGGAGGACCTATAAATTTATTTCATGAATAAAGAATTTTTACTTGGAAGTTCACGTCACACTAATTTTACATTTTTAAAGTGTACATGGTTATTATAATTAAGTGTGCAACTAAATTACATTGAGAAATCTCTATATATGAACCCTGGAATAGTGAATCATTTCTCCCTTATGTGGACATGGGGTATTCTTCTTGAACCCTATAAATCATAGTGTTCATATTTATTTTAGTTTTTCATTTTTTTATCAAATTTATAAAAAATATCACATACATCTTGATGATATCATCCATGTACAAGAATCCCAAAATTTCTAATAAACTATACTCCTAAATTTAATAGTGGTTATACTTGGTTAGTCGATGATAATCATCCAAATCATTTGATAACCCATTATCTATCATGGAAGTCCCCTAATGAATAGATATACCATCATAATTTAATTCTGGAACCTCTTGGGGTTGATCCAAACCCACTAGATCCGAGTACTCATCCTTTACCTATTGAAAAGCGACAAATGACAAGACAAACCTAGTAATACCCATATTTATACTAAGCTGCAATAATTGATTACCATGAACTTGGTATATTTTCATCCCATATGTAAGTACCACTAAGGGGAAAGTATGGAACTCACTTAATACCCCATCACTTAACATGACTGGAACGTTGTCTATCCTTGAAAGAGTATGTCGTTCTCCCGTCCTTAAAAAAACAACGTAGTGCATTTTTTGAGGTTATCTAATAAAAAAGGACCACATAATTGATGTATCCTAACTATACCTATCTCACATACTATAAAATAAAATTGTCCACCACTATCAATAAATGATGGGTCACTCCCCCTCATCCACTAAGGATAATTGCATCACTTAAAACTGTGCATATGCTTCCTCCATTAATTGAGCTTGATATTTCCTTCTAAGGTTATTATCCAACATGTTTCCCTTCGTTGAAGTATATAAAATCTTTAAGTCAAAGTATAAAAGGAATTCCAACCAATTCCTTTTCATTAGGATAATATCTCTCTAGGTGAATATGTATTTGAGGCTTTTATGGTCTGTGTAAACTACAAAACACTCACCAAGAAGGTAATGTATCAAACCATTTAAGTCTAACACTATCACTTCCAAATCCAAGTTATGGGTCATGTAATAATACTCATGAGGTATTAATTATTTATACCCATTCGAAATCACTATCCACATCTAAATTAGAAAACAACAAAGAACAACTATAGAAGCATCATAGAACACCACATACTCAAATCTTTCCTTTAGAAACCTCTAGACATGAGTAATTATCATCCTCTGCTTTATCTCCTAAAACTATTTCTAAATTTTCTTATATCAAACGGAATAAAGACCCTTTTGGGTAAGGGTACCCATGAAAATAAAGTAATATAGAATTACTCTTATAATATTTAAGAGTATAGAGATAACCCAAGGAAGTCACACACCCCAAACACACCCTTTGTTGGATCCCACACAATAATTTCTTTTATCTTTCATAGTTATACAAGTAATCCTTCCTCAAAGATGAAATTCCTTAAGAATTTGACCTCTCAAATCCAAAAATTGAAACTTTGAGATCTTTCCATACAATTAGTGATCTAAAAGTAAGTTTAGTTTAATATTGATATGCTTGGTATAATTTTACTCTGTTGATAAATAGATAAGGATTTCATTGATGAAGATCACTACAAACTGGTCCAAGAAGGGATGAAATATTCAGTTCATGAGGCATATGAACAAAACCTGGTTATTTGTATTATTGAAGGGTGTAACCAGAAACTCATAACATATGTTGATAAATTGTAATACTATCTTCAAGATTACCTCCTCACAAACCCAAATATGGTGATAAATAGAACAAACATCAATCATTGATAACCACTTGTCACCGTTTATCTGGTTGAAGAGGTCATTGATCCTAGATAGAGGGTATTTGTTCTTATATACTACTAATTCAGGTAGTGATAGTAAATAAAATTCCTGAAGATCTACTCTACTTTCTTAGAGAGAAAAACTAGAGATACCTAGAGGGTATACATTGGGTTTGATTAATCCTTTGTACATAAGGTCTTAATGATGCACCTTTAGTTTCCTAATCTCATCTCGGGCCATTCGATAACCTATAGAAGATATCTGGGTGGTCTTTAGGTGTAGATAAATATATATGTTGATCTCATAATAATGGGGAAATATTGGTTCATCAACTAGTACTAATTAAATGTACTCTTCCATGACTATAGGAATACAATCATCTAAATCAATCACCATATACAGATACAAGATCTCCCATTGATGGGTGATCAACTATAACATCCCACAATAAGTCCTCACTCATCTTGACTGAAGGTTCCACTCACCCATGATAAAAAATATTAATCGATCCATTAAAAAACACATCACTATCTGATGGTATCAGTTTATCTATTCCCTAACTGAGGATAGAAAATTCATTCTAAGGATAACATCTTAAGAGATTCTCTCACCATTTATCTCAAACTTTTAGCTTTAGAAAATGCGGGTGAGCATATGAACTCTTCCAGTAGGAGCCTCTAACCACATGGTTAGGATTGAGGATCTATTGAGATCTCTAACTCTTGGATAAGGGACATAATAAAAAAAGCTTTACACCTTGATATTTTAAATAGAAAACTACATTCAATAGTATTTATGACTCAAAACACTAGTCCTAAAGGAAACATGAAGTATTATTATTTAAATATGATTGTTATAACCAAGCCCTTAAATTGATGGGAATGAATAAGAATAATTACTTTATAAAAAAAATATAAAGTCCAGATTCAATATTCTTTTTGATAAATTCTTAGTAAATAATCACCCAATTTTTAGTAGTCATTTTATTCTCCTAAAATACATTTTCTTTAAAATTAGTTTTTATTTATTTTTGTGAGACCATATTATAATTAATTTTTAAATTTTTTATATATTTTATTTGATAAGAATTATATAATTTTTGAAATCAATATATCAATATTATCTTATGGTGAAAATTTGAGATTTTTTCTTAAAAGTTTGATTTTTTAATAAATAGTGAATAATATTATTTTTAAATGAAAACTGTATTTTATTTTAAAATATTTACCAATTAAAATTGTATTTTGGATTAGTTTTAAAATTTATTTAGTTAAATTTGATTAAAAAATTCCAATTATAGTATTTGGAATGAATTTTATACTTGAATTTGGCATAAAAATATTTTTTTACCTAAAATTCCATTTTTTTGAAAAACAGTTTTTCATTGAATTTTCCATTTTAATACTAAATTAATTTTTTCCAATTATAGAAATTTTATGTTAAAAAACGGATTCCATATTGTGAATCAAGATTTTTAAATTTGGTAAATAAGTTTTATTTCTTTTTGGTCATTATAAATATAAATAATAGTAAATAATTGTCACAACGATAAGAGTAAATCGGGTAATTAAGGTAAAATATAGTATGAAAAGGAATAAAAAATGATCCTAACACATTTTTTTATCTGATTTTATGAATGAATTTCATCCATTTTTATAAAAGTTTCAAAAATATGGTAACTTGTTTCCACATATATTTTATTTTTACCTTTATATTATTTTATGTAAAGAAAGGTAAAAATTATCATTCTATTTGTTTTATTATCTATAATTTTTTGACATAGGGATAAACTGAGGATATGTGTTGTTCTAAAAGGAAAATTTTGGAAATAAATTATTTTTTATTATGTTAATTTATTTCTAATTTTAGATATGAGATAATTACCTAACATTCTTATCCAATACAGTCACAATATTTATTCAATTAATAAAAAATAAAATAATTTAGTTTTTTAAAGTAATAAAATTTGAATTATTTATTCTGTTACATGAATTTTTTTGATACATATAACAATTAAGTGGTGTGTTAAAGGAATACATTTTATTTCCTTTATTTTCATGTTATTTTCATAGTCAAATTTAATGAATAGTGTAAAAAATGAAATTAATGATATTTTATATTAAATAATATTTTATTAAATTATTTAAAAGTCATGAAAATCTTGAAAAAGTATAATCATGATGATAAATGGAAAAATTTTCTTCCCTTTTCAATTCATTATCCAATTTTCACCTTATAAGTTAAATTATAAGCCTTTAATATTGAAAAACTCATTACCATTATTAAGTTTAAAATTGGTTAACCAAGGGATTAATCCAAAAGATAATGTTTAAAATGATATTAAAACCTTTCAAAAGTTAATTGGATGATTATATTAATACTATATATTTATTATAGTGTAATATATGTCATTTTTAACTAATTTACATGATTTAGAAACATATTATATTATAATATTTCGTGTATTCCCCAAAATGACAAAAATTATATTTTATAAAAAACAATGTATTATTAAATGATTTAAAAATTATAAAATTATATATTTGGCCACTTTATTGGTATTTTTTTTAAATATAAACCATGGTCTCTTTTTGGGACAATTTTCTTTTTATAGTAAATTTGTTAACCACATAAATTTCAAAAAACTTTGTTATCATTGTAATTGTGAAAAAGGTTAATTGGGGGTTTAAAAAAGGTATGCGTAAAAAAATAGTATCAAACCGTATATATTTTATTTTATGAAATTATTAAGACCCAAACCCATCATATCTTTGTAATATATCATTTTGGATTCATTTTATATAAAAATTAATTTATATTAATTTAATACTTTTCATAATTCCAGGAGTACCTCTCTCATCTATTATAAAAGGGAACCACGTATACTCTTTTATTAACAATTGAAAAACCTTTTATTTCATCAATTTACTATAGAAATAAATTTATATAATACATAAACTTGTTATAGTGGTCTTTTTTAGGCATAATATCAACCTTAGAAGGTTGTAGGTGTAAATCAAAGGAGATTGTTCGAAGAAGAGGTATATCTTTTTACTGAATGTTTTAGTTTTATTTATTCTTCCATATTAATTAAATATTATTTAATGATTATTATATGATAAAATAATTATCTACCATATTTTTAGATGTTATTATGTTAATGTTATAACGTATATCCATATAGTTATTCCATCAAGTGTGAAAAAAACCATCGATCATGTGTACAACGAACTTCCGCCTCACGAACTGATGTTCTTCATTTTCCATCATTGCATATCAACAGTGATTATACTTATTGTTTTAATATATATATATATATATATTATATTAATTAAATAATTATCATTTTATAGAGCTAATATATCATATAAGTTTTTTTACCATTCAATCCATTGAAAAATGATAACGTCGTTCATGTGTACGTGTGGACTGCCACCTCCATAAAGAAATGTGATTCATTTTTCATAACCACATCACTTGTATGATATATATAACTATATTTAAAGAAATAATATGGTATTTATGATATAATTGAATTTATTTAATAACAAAATTATACCTACTTTCTTTCCTTTATGATTTTTGAAAAATGGAAATGTTACTCACGTGTATATACAACCTATCGTCTTCATGATTTTAACATAGTTCATTTTTCATCTCCATAATTCATAGTTGGATTTAAAAGTATACTTAATATATTTAAATGAAAATTATTTCATGATTATTATTCTCCAGATGATATAATAATGACCTATTTGACCATAGTCAAACTACCGAAGTCATTTTGGACACTGGAGATGAATAATGTCAAAACCCCTAATGGGAACATAATTGAATTTACCATGGTATTAAATAAAATAAATAAATAACATGAAAAGGGTTCTTAATCAAGTAAATAATAACTATAATTCTATTATTAAGTTTATAAAGAATGTTCACGACAATTCAGATTCGAGGTAAGGGACACTTTACTTTAAAACATTGTTTTAAATTGTTTTAAAGATCTATTTTCTAAATATTTTTCTTCCATATCTATATACATAACATTATTTTTATGTTATTAATAATAATATAAATGAATTATAATGGTCATTTTATTTCATTTTTTAATTTCATTAAATGGGTTTTAAAAGGCATCTTTTTACTTGTTTTTATGGGTTGTTTTTGACTTTATTAACAAATTACAAAAGGAATGTTCTATTTTAACGTATATGGAATCAGTTTTTTTCTATCATTACAGTAACTATTATTGGATGTTGGGATTATATTAAAATATTTCACGTTTTATTTAAATAAAAAACCTATTTTTTTTCTTGTGTGGAACACATAATGATGAACATATTATGACGAGCATGCCTAGATATATCTCCAATGCGTTCAAAAATGATTTTTTCTAAAGAGATATTATATATGGGATTAGAGAGTAAACATAATCAATAATGGGACTCTTTCCACCTTGTTATATTTTCTAGAAGTTATCCTTGACTTATGATTTTGTCTTTTTTGTGTACCTACCACATTTATCATGTTTCAATGATCTTATGATACCATGATCTTTATGTTATACTCCTATGTTACCTAAATTAATATTATATGATTATTAATGATTTTTCATGGAAATATTTTTATTTTAAGAGGTAAGCTAATAGTATTTTTAAAGGAATTATAATTCTATTTTAGTTTTAAAAGGTTTGTTTTTAATAAAATGTTTTTTGGGTTATTATGTTTTCTATGAAATATTCATAACTATGATTTTTCCTTTATATTTTCTTATAAAAAATTTTATAAATTTTTTTGGTAGAATATCTTATTTCCTATGTACGTAAATGATTACTTGAGCCCAAATTTTTTTATTTTAAATAAAAACTCTTTTTTTGATTCTGTGGTTTTTAAATTGATTAATGGTTTCCTTTCTTCATTTATGACCTTTATAGAGCTTTTTTTCTCATCACACATTTAAAAAAAATTCATAGGATTTTAAGGATGAGTAGGAATGATGATTAAGGAATAATATGAGAAAGGGAAAGCTGGGTATAGTGGAAATAATACTCACTTAAAGTCTAAGGTATCATTATATAATATTTTTCCTAATTCTCTAAAACTATAAACCTAAAATATCCTTGGGTATGTAAGTGATCCAATATTTCCTTTTATTGTTGAAAGTTTTGGGTGGTTGAAATTGGATCACATTGATTGGTAGCAAATATTATTATTTTAGCATTGGATCTTGGAGTTCGGGTCTTGGACTGTTGTAAAAACAATGGCTCATACTGCTATATATTAGTATGATTTATATTGTAAAGAATAGAAAAATCACACCTCATATCATAGTAAGCATTTACTCTTCATAACCCATCATTTTCTGTATCTAGTCATGTCCCTACCTTCCAGCTCCTAGATCCTGGCTTGGAATTCCTATGAGTAGTGGAAATAGTATCAAATCATAAGGACATACACCTCTGGATCATCCTTTGAGTGAACCACCAGGTAATATAATATGTCTACATCCCTTAGGACCACCTTATATTCCTTAGGGTCTTCCCAGACCCCGTTTCTATATATGAGATGAAAGTACATATACTACCTGATTATCCTATAATGTTATTTGTGTTGGGTAGCCATGATCCACATTACCTCATCCTTTATAGGAATTATAAATCATATCTCTTGGATAGTTAGAACATCTTCACAACTCCTATATTGATAATCCACTAATCAATATTTTAACATGACTATGATATCAATGATATGATCTTGATGCCTTTCGATGACTGAACACTATTGAGGAATCCACTCTTGGGTACCCTCAACCAGCTCCTGCTACCTGTTACTACCTTTTTAACAATATCTCAATTATCGTGACAATATCCAGAACCCTAATATGTATGGGGATGCATAAGGTAACTCTGAAGACTTGGATATCTTTTTTAATTCCATGCTTGAACTCCCATGCTTAGAGGAAACCATCATGGACCAAGTCAATGGATTACCTCATGTGGTTAGTGGACCTCAATGTATACTATAAAATATACATTATACGATTAAAAACCTCTAAAAACTTCTATATGTGCCCAAAGTTTAATGTGAATGGGTAGTACTCCCCACAAAAAATGTGCTCAAACTCTATCTGTGGGAGAGTTGCTTCGTCATGTGTCTAGATAATCAGAGTACACCAATGAATCACTTCACCATGGAGAATACTGAATGATTTTATTACTATTTGATCAAAGGGTTTCAGAATAAGGTAGAAGACCTAAATCACCACCTCAATCCAATCCTTCATTTCCCGAGCCTAAGGATCATTTTAGAACCTGGGCAGTTGTTGCTATTGAAGCTCATAAAGCACACTTATCCTACATGCTTCCTCATCCAACCCTGATAGAATTATCCACTACTAAACAGGTTGAGGGATGTCTACCTGGGTTGTGGGTAGTGGGTCTACTCATTGTAGTATGAGAATAGGAACTTATCCCCACTCACCCAATGAGTAAATCTCATGGTTTAGTCCCTATATAGAAGCCTATTAAGTTATTTGGTCAGTAACTGGAGGCTCAATCACTATCATGATAATGTTGTGAATCTATCTCAGTATCCAAGGTGGCTATTTGTATGGTATCATCGTATAGTTTTTAAAATATGAACCATGATCATTAAAGTATATATGGGGAGCTAAATCTAGAAGGATTTGTGAGTAAATAACCGATCCCTATATGATTAATGTACCACTTATTTTCTCCCTGTAACTAGTGATTTAGAGAAATAAGTCAAAAATAGGTTATCATAGTGCTATGTAATGGATACATTATCCTTCACACTGACATTGGGTTCCCTATCATGAAATACAAAATCAAAACTAATTAACACCATTTTCCTAAGTTCCCAAATCAATCCTCATAGACACTTAAATCAAAACACTATCCCTAATAAAAACCCATTATGATGCCACTCTGACTTAACTTGACCCACTGAGGCCCCGTATGAGTTAATATTAAGCTGAGTGTGGAACACCAATCCTACTTCAAACTGGACAATGATTGATGACTAGTTCTAAATAGGTATATCACACACAATGGGAGGTCATACCCCAATGAACCTAAGAAAAAAAATCTACATAGTATATAATAATTCATGCTATGCAATAAAACTAATTTCAACATAATGAATGTGATTTTTATAAGATCCAAAAAGGAGTACATGGGAATAATATATAAAGTAAATAGGGAAAAAATACACACCCAATTAACCAAATGAAAAATCAACATAGAGAAACTAAGTTAAAAGTATATCTAAAATTAAATATTTTTAGACACGAACATTGAGTACTATTGTCAACTCCGAACACCTCCTGCTTAGCCAACACTAAGAATGCTATGGTAACCACCGAATTGTCCATCATTTGCGTAAGGCATGACACGTGTGGGTGAAATTACCATACTGAGGTGAGTATAAACATAACTAGTATGATTTCCTGAAAAAAAACAAAGAAATAAATAATGTAAGGGTTATTCAGCTCAAAATCAAAAAGATAAAGGATATCCCACTTTTGTAGGAAGAACATAAAGGATAAAAAATCTCATATATTCTTTCATGTTATAGAATCAGGGACACCATGCCCTACCCATCAATATCCCATATTTATATAGAAATCAATTGGCTCAAGCACATTATGAATCCAAGATACCCAGCTAAACCAAACCTATGTCACATCTTAGGGAACATAACAGGGGACCTACACCTCACCTAGGTAAATAAGTTTTTTAGGGAGTACAAAACCATGATGGAGGACCCACGCCTCAATGAGTAGTGTACATTCGAAAAGGTAGTACCAAAATCAATGGATAGTGAACTTGTACCTTGATTAAGTAGGGGTGTACCAAAATTTATCAGTTGTGAGTGGGGGACCCACATGTTATCTGGGAACAAGTTAGAAACAACCCCATACTCTATCTAGAAGATAAGAACCCTAAGTATATAGGAGAGTATTGAATCTAAGATGAATATAGGGGACCCACACCTGGTCACAAGAATTATTCCAAGGGAGTACCTGACCGCATGTACACTATGAAAATCTATCTCAAAACCTTTAATTATACCTATAAAGTTAATAACACTGATATAACATAATTTTATCATGTATCACTCTGATTCAACATAGGGATGATCTATCATGAACTACATTGAAAAATTCTTATGATTGGATATCTCCTCTATATAATCATACATGAAGATTAAAATATAAATAAATTCCCATGATTTTTTTCCAATTCATTCTCTATAGGGTTTTATATAGTCATGATGTGAGATATAATGTCATACACCAATTCTTAACTTGTTTGTTTCACACCACAATGAAGGTTCTCATGCCATATCCAAGCATGCAACATCCTCACTATACTATAAGTAATTTATTTATGCCACAACTGTCATATCCATGCCACAAAGGAACTTTCACATAAGTTCCTACCACACATAATATTAACTTAAGGACTTGTGACCTATTCATAAGATTAGCATATTTTTAATATTACATACCTTGGAAAATGGGTGGTTATGATATAACATAGATCATTACAATGTAATCCTACTACATTGGATATAGTGAAATTTAGAAAACCCTATGTTGTAGCATGATATACCTTATCATGGTGAAATGAAACCTTTCACGACATTGACTTATTGTAATCATCATTCCATCCTAGATCATCACCTCAATGCCATGTCTCCATTACTAATGAAACAATGCTGCATTCCACTCTCATAAGGTCCAGTGGCCTCTACTCAAAAAAACCATAAGAAGAATACTGGGATGTATAGAAAGGTTTAGTAATACTATTGGGACCAAAAAATTCATTCCAAATACTTTTCCATTGAATCCATGATACAATCATCACACATATGATATGATCCAAGTAGAGATATAGAAGTATTTTTGTGATCTAGGAATATGAAAATGGGATCTCCATGTTCCCTATGAAATCTCACACACTGAGGGTTAGATAATCATCATAAAAAGTTTCTAATCTGGTGATGTGGTGGTGAGAATATATCACTAGGAGTAATCTGTGTCTTCCATCCATTGCTAACAAAAAGGGATGTCGAAGCTATAAAACCCATTTTTTTAGTGTCTCCTAAAAACTTTTTGGCCTTAAAAAACACTCTCTATAAGGGAACATGATATAAAGAGGTGTATTTGGTTTCACAGTCTTCAATTTTACTACTTTTAGTACCAAAATTAGTTATGGATAAAAAATTATGGCCATTTAAAGTTAGAATTATATGGATAAGATGACTATACTATCACACAAATCCATTTGAATGAGTCCATAAATTATGGTTCCACACAAGTACAAAGTTCAATGTGCATGAAATATTTATAAATGATAATATTTTAGATCAAATAATTGATTTTCACATAGTTCAATTTTTTCAAGTCCGTAATAATCAGCACCACACAACCCAAAGGTCCACACACACATGAATGGGTTGCAAGAAAACAATCTTAATTAATTTTTTAAAGATCCAATTCTGTAATAATTCTATATATTTTGTGATATATCCACTTTTTTGCACATGATTTCTGAAAATACCTCTCAAATAAAGTTTTAGATGCTTTTATTTTGTATTTTGGTGAAGCCGAAGCTCTCATCTTATGAAACCGTAACTTCTATTATTTGTATAAAAATACCAAACCTCCATGGAATCCCTTAGTTAATAACTTCTATGATTTAAATTATATAATCGCTCTAATTTTTTGGCATGCATTTAAGATTTTATCAAAAATATGCCTTCCATAAAGAAACAACTTAAAGGAAAGTCTCAAGCCTCGTGAAAGTTAGGGTTTCAGACAACACACATCTTATATAGAACCCATACCATGGACCACCACTTGATGCATTACTTTAACTAAACACACTTTTAAAAAATTTAATGAAATTTGGGACCCATATATTATGGATCCAAACATAATGAGTGAAAAATCCATATGCACGGTCAGTATCACAAACACTCACTCCCAGTCCATTTGTATCAAGATTAGTATAGGTGGAATCTATGTCTGTTACTCTAAAGCATGAGCCCAAGTTTCTATCAAGTGTAATCCTCGTAATCCCATTTCACCAAGGATATGTTCTAGGTTTAATGAAGTTGGGAATCACATGAATAAGCCCCACAAATATCGTTCCATCTCCCATTCCACACCTAAACCTCTTAACTGGTGTAATCCCCAACCATTTTCTCATTGGGGGTTCTATCATTATTTCACTCAATGATACATGACTTACACTGGGTAGCTTAACAAATTATCCCCACCGAACCACTTGATATTGATTCTTTCATGACATAAGCATCCTTACCACATGGTGTTAAAATGTATAGATTCACCCCATTAAGTGACCTTAAATTTTATAAATCGAACTATGTGGGTTTTGATTCATGCTTTAATAATATATATAGGATGCCTCTTTGAGGTTAAATCCCAATACCATCCCCATTCTATATCCCCATTGGGAGGTGGTATCTCCAAAGAATGATCATCTTCTTTGAGTGAACTAAGTCTCCCAAATATCTCCACTGGATATTAAACTATACCAGCCCTTACATGAAGAGTGTTAATGGATAATCCGCATTGAATGTTAAGTTGTTCTTTCCCTCATGTGACAAGCATAAGTGGAGCATCCCCCATTGATATTAACATGCACCTACCATTTTTTAGGAGACTAAGTTTATCATACCAACTGGATGTTAACCTACACCTACCCTTATATGATGAACATAAGTGGATATCCCCCATTGGATGTTATGATGTTCCTACCCTTATGTGGTGTGAATAATTAGATCATCACCATAGAAATTTAAACCATGACAAACACTTTTGTTTTGAGTATAAGTGGATCCTTCCCACTGTATGTTAACCTATTCCTACCATTACATGATGAGAATAGGTGGATATTCCCCATTGGATATTAAGCTATGAATTTTCTTATATTATGTGTATAAATAGGTCACCCGAATGGATGTTAACCAGTTCATACCCTTGTGTGATGAGTATAAGTGGATCATCCCCACTAGACATTAGCTTCTGTCTTCACATATGTGATTTGCAAAATTGGATCATCCAACAAGACTTTAAATCATCCTATCCCTTACACGATGAGTGTAATTAGATCATCCCCAATGTACATGAACCAGTTCCTTACCTTACATGATGAACATATTTGGATATTTAATTATGTGATGTGCATTAGATTCCCCTTGTGATGGGTATATGATGAGACACCCCACTGATGCATAAAAAACCCATACTACCTTATATGAAGAGAATATGGTACCTCATATGATGATCATGATACACATTAGGTGATGAGCCTATGTTTCCTTGTATAATAAGAAAAATTTGCCTTATGTGATAGGTATGGGATGATTTAGGCAAAGAGCTTTGGTTTCATTATGTGGTGATCATATAATGACATTATAGTCTAACCTAAGGAAGATAAAGAAACACACAAGATTATTAACTTGACTGAAAATATCATAAACTCCAACTAGAAGGTTATCACCATATCGAGGAATAAAATGACTTAATTAACTGCTATCCACATAGAGACATTATCAAGAGTTATATTCACGAGATTGTATTAAATCTATAAGGGAGTCCTAGACTAGGGAACAAACTCATTAGAGGGAACTGTTGACATTCCATCCATCCATTCAATGCGGCATCATCATCATCCCAATGGTTATATGCCACTTTCTCTTAGAAGGTAGGAATATGAGACCGATATCGCAACCACCTGTGGCATAGTCTGATGAAGCGGTCTAGAAGGAAATAATTAGAAAAAAAACTTGATATTGGATATAAGATAAATAATGAATTAAGATTAATTTCTTGAATAAATGGGAAATTTTCATTGAAATTGAAAGGGCATTGACAATAGTAAAATCATATGGTAAATGATGCATAAAAGGATTGAAATATAATAATAATCATGAAATAATAGAGAATAAGATGCAAAAAAAGTCTTAACTTAGATATTTTTCATTGTTTCTGCTTGAATCCGTACTATAGATGTACTAAGGAGTCACCACAAGATTTTTTTCAGTTGAAGTATCCTGTAAGACACCTAGAGATCTAGAACCACAACATAAGAAGTTAAAAGTTCAAGGGAAGAAAATTAAAATTCAAGTGAGAGAGAGAGGGTTTAATCACTATTTATAAAAAAAACATGGGCGATCCCAATCACATAGAAACAATAATGTTCTTGGAATAAATATTTTAAAGTTCAACCAAAACCAAAAAATAACAGGTACTATCACATTGTGTACCCCTTGATGAAATCGAGATCCAAAACACATGGCATGATAAATGACCTTCTTTAATCCATATAAAACTCAATCAACTCTCATAACTCTAAGTGGATCAACCCCAATTACAGTATGAAAAAGTGTTTTATGATGGAATAATTACCACTTCATATTATCTATAATGTATTCATTTCCCCTAGGGTACAGTTCCCACCATTGAGGTGCAACACCTATTTCTAATATTTATCCAAAAGAAACATAAATATTCATGACATAACCTAAACAAACACAACATAGGGTAAAAAATCACAATGAAAAATAAAATACTATTCCATAATGAGGGTCTTCAACTTAAAAATTTATGAAGGGTTCAAGAGAAAAAATATAGGTCATTACAGGTTGAAAATGCAACTCCTTTTTCAATCCACCGTATAGATAAAATCAACACTATTACTATGGTATCCAAACTTATAGGGTTTCACAGCTCTGTCTAACCCAAAGGAAACTCAAAAAATGAGGCACCTAACTCTTAGTGCCGCCACATTACTTCTTTTCCTTACACACAATAAATCATAGGAACCATTATTTGAAATAACCTAACTAGTTAAATAATAAAGGTCCTAACAAGAACCTTGTTTAGAAGGAATCTAACACATAGTAATTTTTTTATTAGGATTTAATCTCACCATATTATCTCATGTTATTCCATTAATATGTCGGAGTTATTTTAAGGATTTAGTTTAGAATCTCATTCCTTCCACAAAATCAATATGTTCAATCCATATTTATGTGTAACTCTTTATATAATTCATAGCTTGTATTACTAAATCAAATTAAAAGACAATTATATTCACACATATTCATATGAATCCTATGAATGTGGTACATGAAACCATTTCCTGTAAAGGTTTAGAAACATATAAAATCAATAATCTTCTTAAGAGTGTTCTTAGAGAAACAGATAGCAAACCACTACTTTTCTAAACAAGGAATAAACCTTCAGAAAGGTGAAAATTATGACCCAAAGTCTCTCTATTGACATTTATATTACTCAAGAGATACCTCAATCCCATTATAATTATAAAAAATAATATTTATAAAATATAATAAACCTTTAAATTATTTTTATTAAAATTTTATAATCCAAAATCAAGGTAAAAAACTAAATCAGTTATTATACCTAGCTTAGAATTCCGTATAATAACGTATGAAAATTTAAAGGAGTTGTTTAACACTTTAAACAAATGCATACATGAATTTATAATAAAAAATTATATTCATTAATAAAACTGGGAATAAATGAAATAAATGAATAATTCATAAATTTATACGTGAGAAAAAAATTATGAATAATTCATTAAACATGAAATTACAAACACTTTATAATTTATCCATGCATTGTGAACATTCCATAATTAAATAAATATAAACAATCTAGGTTTATTTCCAATATAAACTCCTTAATATTCTACTTTATATCATATTTTACTTAAATATATGACTTAAATGTAATTTAAATATTTTATATTCCAATTATCATATGTAAATAAATTACATAATCTAAACATCATATATTTAATATTACTTAAACCCTTATCATATCAATTATCAAAACTAATTTGGATATTTTTAAACAATTTACTTAAAAAGGTATTTTAATTTGAACATTTCAAGCTAGTAATTATGAACAATTCATAATTTTAAATATAAAAACCATTATATTATTCCTTATTTTGCAATTTATAAATTACCCTATTTTGTAGGTTAACCCCAAAACCATCATTCACTATGATTTGAATATACCATATGTTATGATATACCAAAATAGAAGAAATTCCATTATATTTTACACTTAGATATCACATATCATATGGTGAAAACTTATCATGGATTATGATATCGAAAATAAAAAAGAATATATAGTTAAATTTATATATAAAATTTTATGATATCCAATGCGACAATCGTACAATATCAAAATTTATTCATTTTCAACATGATTTTGAAAATTGGGAAGCATGGAATGAATCTAATGACACCGAAGGATTTCTAAGTATTAGGAAACAATAGTTTAAAGTATTTAATCACAATGGTTGATGATTATCCATGAGGGGAAACCTACAATTTCCTCCCATAGTTGTGTATCTACAGGATGACTAAATCACCCAAAAAATTTGGGCAGGACCATCCTTTCTCTCTTGGTGTACTAGTATCTCATGTAGAAAGGAAAAGAGGAGGAAAAGAGTATCAAGAGGAATAAATTGGTAATTAAATCTTGGGTATATAACCACACCCATTCACATGGATACTTCTTCCTTCATATAATCCTCAAGGATTCTCCATAATCCCCTATTAATTTACTCATATGTTCATAAGATTTGAGTAAATGACATGTGGTTATAACAATTAAACCATTGGCCAATCAAATAGTACCATACTCTTCATTATATAAAATATAAGTTATAATTGATGGTGTATATATATAATATTATTTAAATGTTAGAAATTAATTTTCAATTTCTTTATTGACCAACGAGTATTTATGTGAATTTTATAATAGGATCAATTACACTTTTATATTCCTAGAAAAATTAATATAATATGTCTATATTGAATTGAATGATATACCCCATTAACTTATTATACACATAGATATAATAAAATATGACCTTATCATACCATTACATTTTATATTGACAATATTCCACAAATAATTTGATGCCTTTTCAATATTACTGACTTAATTATACCATAAGGAGAAGCTCCGACTGATGGATTGGATTGATGATGGAATTGGTAACAGGAGTATCCAGCGAAGGTGAGTTATCTGGTTGATGTGTTTGGAAGATGAATTATTCCATTGATGTGTAATGATTAGTGATCTAGTGGATAAAACAAAAGTTCTTGATGATTTATTCCCTTTTGTTCAACAGTAATGGATGGTACAATTATATAACTTACACTATTCACCAGATGTCAGTAATGATGTACTGATTGCTTGAGCCGACTAACTATCACCATGGAACAATTATGGGACATTCAAAATGTTTAGCAGTTAATGCTACTAGATGACTTGATAGGACCCACTATAAAGATGGGATGGGGAAACTTTTATACTTATGAACTATGATTCATATTCCAAGGGTTAAATATTATTAATGGTTTTTATCGATTGAGTTTGTAATCCTTGTATATACCAATTTTAATGAAAAAAATAGAAATGTTATCTTATGAATATAGAACTAACACCTAAACCATATAAAACAAAAGTTTTACTATTTCATTTATTAATTTCATTTTACACTTATTTGAATATTTTTAAGATTGAGTGAGGGTGTTTATGAGGTTTTTAATTTTTGTATTGAGCAGGGACTGAATAATTTTTTATCTTCTAGTAGAATGAGTTCATGGGATTCCTTTCGACTAAGATCATCATGAGGTTTAATTTCTACCACATGATAACTTCTTTTGGTGTTGGTTCTAGTATATTGGTGTGTCATTTTACAAATAATTTGTATCTAAACTGGTTCTTTATTCCAATGGTCCAACATTTTTGGTAGGATCAGGTTATATTATATTTTCTTAAACTTTTTAAAATCCAGTGGGGGTTTACTATTATCTAAAGGGATGAAATTAGAATAACTAAATTTCAAGATTTATATGTTTTATGGAATTTATTTTAGGTTCTATTGAATTCAAATTGTAGAATATATCATTCAGAAGGATTTGGACGTTTCTTTGGATGGAGTTAGACTAGAGAAAATAGAAAAAGTAGAATGAGAAAGACTGGGAAAGGAAGCTCTTAGGTTGGTTAGGATGTATTTGGATCAGAACATATCAGTCAATTTACAGGAAGTTAATACCACCATGGAGTTGAGAAGGCCCTATCTTTAAGGTCTTTAGTGTTTGGAATAATGATTTGGGCCAGGTATTGGCTCAACCAAGTGGGTCATTAGACCCCATGAAGGTGTTGAAAGTGTACGTTTAGGTTAAGGAATGAAACTTAGGTGTTTTAACAAAATTTGGTTTTTATTTTTTGTAATATATTATTATTAGTGTTTTTGATTAGAATCTACCCTTATTTAAGGGTCTGATTATGTTTGGAAGGGTTAAAAACGAGTTTTCCAAGTTTTGGAGGTCACTAGGTCTTGAAATGGATTTATTCAAATTTGGAAAAGGAAAACTGAATAAGACCTTTTTAGAATAACTTTCATAGTATGATATTTTTAGTATGATATTTGTTCTATAAACACTATTCTTAATAAGATATTTTGGGTGATTAAAAATTTTCCCTTTTTCAAATTTTGGCTATGAGTTTGTCCGAAGTCGATATTCTTAGTAAGATATATAATTTTATATTATTACTATTCTAGTAAGAGACCTGTGATTAAATCAATATTATATTAAGTGAATTTTGTTGTAATCACTATTCTAGTGAGAAACTTGAACCAAAATCACTATTCTAGTATGATACTAGTTTTAGAATCACTATTCTAGTAAGTTACTTGTGTTAGAATCGTTGTTCTAGCAAGATACTTGTGCTGGAACAACTGTTCTAGTAAGATACTTATAGTGAAATATTTCTAGAAGGATACTTATAGTAATATATTTCTAGTATGATATTTTTAGTAAGATATTTGTTATAGAATCACTATTCTTAGTACAAATTTTATAGAAAAATGGCTATTTCTGGAGTCTAGTAAGATTATTTTTGGACTTACTATGATATTTTACTTTTATAAATTTTATCTTGGATGAATAATGTTTATATAACACTCTATATTAAATAAATGATTAAAAATATTTATTTAATGGAAAAATTGGGTCCCTTGGAAATGCACATAAAAAATTCATCAAAGAGGCCCTCTCATTATGGGTGGTGGACTTTGTAGATTAAGCGGCATTAGAAGATGGTACTGACTATTAATATAGAGGAGGTTCATACCATATAGGCCATGATTATTAGTGAGAGAGATCACCATATGAAAGCGTGTTTTTCTTAGTGATGGGAGATATATTGGAATGATATTAGGGAAATAATTTTGGATGTTTCGGTGGGGAATCATGGTGGATATGTGATGGGAAAGTTGATTATATAGGATCTATATTCCAAGTTACATGGGCTTGATCAAGAGTTTGAGTTCTCTTTCAGTTTTATTGACTTTGGGTGCATCATTTCACTTGAATGACATGCAGATATTAGTTGTATTATCATATGGGTATTTTTATCATATTAGACTAAGAGTCATAGAATGCATTAGAAATTGTGATGCTTGTGATTTTGTGTGTCTGGACAACACCTACATGAGGTGAAGTACAAGTTACCAGGTGAATTGGATTTTTTTGGTTTTAACGTTTATGGTTGAGTTATTTTATTTATATTACTTTTTGTTTGATGTTATTATATTTTCTTTGGAGCCTTTTCCCTAAGAATAAAGGGGTGATACAAATGAATAATGTCAGGAATATAGGGCTCATGAAGAATATATGTGTTTCTTATTATTTTTATTTAGAAAGGGTTCATCTTTTTAAAGTTCCAACAATATGCTAAAAAATGTTTTCCTCTATATTCACTTGGTGGCATTATACTTTGATATTCTGGGAAAGGGTAATGGTGCAAGAATAAAAAGGGGTTGAATTTGTAATGTTTCAGTAGTAACCTATACAATGCTTTCCCATATTAATTATTATTGTAATTATTGTCTTATATCCTAGGTATGTGATACCATGTGTATATGATGTGTGGTTCCTAACCCTAATAAGGGTAGGTGGGGCCATAAGCCCATATGATATTTTATTTGAGTGAGGTATAAAATTATAAGGGCCAGTGAACAACATTTTTTGTTACAAATTATCCTGTTTTTATATATTAAATATTATATTAGTATTGAGTAATAATTTGATGTTGTGATGTTAAGGTAGGTTGGTCATCCAAAGAGGCTTGAGGTGTTTGGGTAGTGGATGAACGAATAACTTAGGGTGAGATTAGTATGATATGTCCAATGTATGAACTTGGGAACTCTAAAATAATAAATTAGTATGGTATAATAGACATTGGAATTCATAAACTAGGTATATTAAGAGACATTATTTTTGGGATTAGGTGTTAAGATAAACATTATTCGGGGATTATTCCATGAGTTTTATAGATTTTTTGTGGTCTGATCTGATGCTAGTGAAAGATGTGATCACATTTCATAAAATGTTATGCTATATTAGAAAAGGTAAATATATTTAGGTTTAATTAATTCAAGGAAAAAGTAAATTAGACATTAATAGTCGATTGAAACCTCGTGAAGGAGAGCACACCAAGCCAAATAATGGTGATAGTCGAGACAGGTGGTGGAGCTCTAGGTAGCTTGAAGAGGGGTTGTGAGGATATCTAATAAGGGAGTTAGAGTAAAGTTGTGATGCTTCCACCATGTTGTGGTTCATTAGAGTCATGTTTATAGATTTTTATTATTGGATATGTTTAGTAACAATTTAATCAACCAATGAAAGTGTTTAGGGCATGTCGGAAGATGTGGCATCGAGAGAGGTTTTGTAAGACGACCTCATAATCTGCTGAGGATTGAGAATTGAGATAAAATTTGGAATTTGAGGTAGAAAAATTATATTTTAACCAAGATTAGTATACAATAATTAGTTGTATAAGTGTAATTGATACACACTAGTGGGGGTGGTTTCTGGAGGTGAGTACGACTTCACATGGAAAATAGGCTTTTGGTGAAATTTATGGGTTAGAGTCGATATACTAAATGCAATCCTTGAAGTCATCTATAGTTAGAGGTATATTATGAGAATTATGAGAATAGTTATGTATGATGGGTACTGGAGAATTATGTGTGAATCTAATATATTTGGGATTAATGGAAGTTGAGTATTAAGTGGCATTGGGTACGATTGAGGACAAAAGTGGACATCATAATGATGTGGAATAAGGATGGTTGATGTAATGATATGAAATTTCTAATCCATTAATTTGTGATAATTTTTGTGATGAAGGTATCTAGGGTAAGTTGAAAGGGATTTGGGAGGTTAAAAGATTATTTTAGATGGAAAACTAAGTTGATAGGGATTGTTTGGAATGGAGGGTTTTGTTGCACCATAAGGGGAATCATTTCGCTGTAGGGAGGATGGATATAGTGTAGTGTCATGGAGGTGGATTTTTAGTGCTTATGCCATTTTTTCGTAGATATAGTATGGAGAGAATATATATCATGGATTCCAGGATGAGGATTTTTTGGTGGTTCCATCTATTTTTTTGGTAGCCATACCATAAGTATAGTATGAAGCATAGACTCTTTCTAATTTTATGGGTTCTACACCGTGATGGTTCATCCTATGCCAGGGACCCTTTCCCGATTTTCATATTTTTAGTGTATACCTTTATTAATTTCTTATATTTGGATTTAAACATTCCCACTTTGGAATATTCCTTTCCCTTATGGCATAGTCTTATCACCTTTGAGAAGTTCTGTGCCATGGTGAGGGTTCTTGCTCCTTGGCCTTATGTTTTCCATACTGCCTATAAATTTTCAATCCCCCACAAAACCAACCTAAATTTATCATTTTATCTTAGTTCTTGGATGGATACTAGGTGTTTTTAGGAGGCCTTTAACTCTCTACTTGTGGTCTTTGACTGTTGGAATGCACATATAGTTCCTTGGTGGTTCTTGGTGGGTTTTTTTCTTCCCATTTCCCTAGTTTCTCCCAATTCCTCACATAGAGAGGGATACTGTCAAGGTAACTACTATTTTTAGTGATTATTTGGTAATTTAATGATGTTTTATAGTGTTTAATAGGATGATAAAGGTGTTCCATTTCTTTTTTGGTTCTTATAAGACATCTTATAGTTATTCAAATCTTGCATACCTATTCATAGAGCTTTGTTTGTGGTAGAGGATCCTTCATCTTTCCCCTTTTATTTATACATGTGAAATTATCAGGATTTTGTTTTCCTTTTGGAATATTTTATGCACTAAATTAATAAATACAATAATTTAATTTATTTTAAATTTAATGGGATGGTGGAAGTAATCACATGTTTTACCACTTTTGATTCCATTAATGAAAATCACGGTTGTTGGGAGCCTGTTTGTGTTGGAATTGATATAGAAGTAGAACCTTTAATTTTGGGATTATTTAATATCATCATGAATGAAATGTATAATCACTTAAATATTAATTATGAATTGTAATCCCATGTAAATTCACGGTTTGTTTGATAATGCTTTCAATAATAAATAATTTAATATAAAATCCCTTTTGGTTAAACTAAAATAAATTATGTGAAAAGTTATTGTGATATGTGGTTGTGGTGGGAAGGGAGGATGTTATGGGATGTTTTTGTGATATATAGAAGTTATGATGAAATTTTGTGGTTGTGATGAGGAAGTGGTTGTGATGTATGATAGTTTTAATGTGCGACTTATTTCCATGATAATGATGGGTTGTTTGTGCTGATGACGAGTTGTGCTAATTTCCCTATAGTAATTGAATTAAATAATAAGGATGAAACTGGATTGAATAATGGGATAAATTGGCTAATGGCGTGGAATAGTAAATGAATGCTTAAATAGAAATGGGAAGTGTGTATTAAGCATTTTTTGTTAAATATTAAATGAATGGGTTTGATAAATGGAATTGGTTGGTAGTGGGAAAATATGGAAATTGGATTTAATTGAAAATAAACTTGAAATGTGTATTTGGGTGTGTTTTTATTATGTGATGTTATAGATTTAGAGGTGGTATCATTAATTTTGGAGGTCATGTGGACTTATGGTGATGTTTTGAGCTTTGATGGTATTTTGGATATAAACCCATAAGAGAGGAATGATGACTGGGTTCCCCATTTTCCCCACTCTATCTTCTAGGGGAAATTGATATGCACATGTTATGATGAAAATATGTCCAAAGTGAACTAGTGGTGATGCTTTATGTAATTGATGATGTTTTTAATAGTATGGATATTTTATGGTAGGATCATGGAACTATGTTGATGTCGTTCATATTCATGATACCCTACTATTCTGGTTATGGTAGTGGTTAACATGTGATGTGGTGGCCTAGGTGTCCTCAAGTGAGATGTGA
This sequence comes from Viscum album, assembly GCA_963277665.1. Taxonomy (NCBI): domain Eukaryota; kingdom Viridiplantae; phylum Streptophyta; class Magnoliopsida; order Santalales; family Viscaceae; genus Viscum; species Viscum album. The sequence goes on from OY728120.1 coordinate 1,233,083,826, forward strand.
TGTGGTAGAACATGTGTCTTTGAGTAGGATTTGATGTCTAGTTTCATGCATGGTGTTTTCATGATGCAACTTCCTATGTGTATTCAACCAGGATACTATATTAAAGAGATTAGAGTGCTAGGACTTATAATGTTGGGTAGTGAGAGTAGAAAATAATGGTGAAAATAGTGCGGGGTACACTTATTAATATTTTTCTTTTTTATGTTACTATACTTGGATGCATTTATTGTTAAGTGTTCTATGGCGATGATGACATTGTTTAGTTGACCTGATTAGGTGTTGTTGGTTCTATTTTTTTCTCAGAGGTTCACTGGTATGATCCTTTAAAAAGTTCATGAGAGACTTTGCGTATGATCCTACTCAGTATGCAATTTATACTCACCCCAGATATATAAAAACTATTTTTCAGGTTTATAGGAGGACTATATGGAATGTGCAAGACAATATTTGCGCATACTTGGGAGGTATAACTGAGTTTATCTTTTAGAAGTTTTTAGTATTTATTTAGAGATTATTTTTATTTATTTACTTTATACATGAATTATGGGATAGTTTTGGTTACCCTTTTTATTTATTTAATAGAGTTTCTTTGTGGTTGATATTCTATCTCCCAATCTTACTCATCATTTGAGGGTAATGAATTCCATGTGTGATATTTTTATATTCGGTACTAGTCACCAACCTTGGGCTTAATAAATGTGAGTGTTGGGGATCATTATATCCCCTCTCTCATTTTGGCCCAAGAGGGGTACCTTTGGGTGGAGGATATCATGATAAAGTTTAATCATAGGTTTTGGTTGAGAGATAAGATAGAGTTAAGAGTTTTGGAACTATGAGGATTTCATGGGTTGGTAGGGAAATAATGTCATTTGATCTTAGTGCATTACATAGGCTAGGGATAACTAACTAGGAAATAGGATTTTAAGGCCCCTTATAATCTGATTCAAGGAGTCCAAGTATATCAAATGACTATGTGTGGTGGTGATACTTGTAGGGTAGAGATCTAGGAGTGGTACTTGTATCATTATTTTTTGTGCTCTTATCTTAATTGGGAGGTCTTAGTAACTTCAATGAATTAATTTTACCTTATTAAAAATTTCATACCATAGCGATTAGGGAATCCATATTTTTTTACAGCTATGGATCCTAAACATTTTCTATATTTGGTTCAGGTTAGTGAGGTTATGTAATATGACTTGATTAATCATAAAAGTGTTGATTTGATAGTGGAGTATTATCAGTGACAAAGGAAATTGCATTCCTTTCAGTATAAATATTTTTCGATGTATGAGGGAAGTTATTTTATATGGAGATAGAGCACTGGTCAGAGGGTCTCAAGATCTCACTTAATTTTATCAATCCAAGTTGGGATACTAGGTTCCATTGGTAGTTGGTTAGATGATGGATTCCACATGTCAGTGGAGGATGTTGTCTCTAGGTAAGTGGAAATAGGTGGATGTATCATGGGAAGAATTTCAGAAGGAGTTCTAAAAAGAGTTCTTTTCATCAACCATGAATGTTGTGAAGAGGAAGGATCCAATATCTCTTCAATAGGGGAGCATGTTTATGAGATATCTTGGGGTCATGTTCATGTATATTTTATGAATCCCCACCATCTTTTTCCTATTGAAGAGTCCTATATGTCGTATCTTGAGGAAGAACTCTTCCCTTTCATATAGTATGCAGTTACTCATTTTACAATTCCAATGTAATTATTGGTTTAGAATAAGACATATGTAATCGAGGCTCAACACTATTGGGGAGGATTTACATTATATGGGAACCAATAAAGTTCCTCTAGGTGCATATTTTTAAGTAGTCGGTCTCAGGTGACAGTTCTTTGTGGTCTCGACTAGTGGGGAGTTGTCCTTAACGTCTTCCTTTTTAGCCTTCTAGGGTTGGTGTCTTACATGATTTTATTGGGGTTTTGTAATAGTGTGATTCATCTATGGAAGTCATGTTCATCATCATAATTAGTTCCTAGAGGTTCTCAAAGATCAGCATAGTGAAGGTGGTCAAGTCCGTTGTTATCCATAACAACAACTAGTGATGTATTTTTAGTAGCATGGATAATATTTTTATGCTCCACTGATAAGATATGTGATTAAAAGAGGTTGAAATTATGATGTTCCTCATATTAAAGGACCCCTAACTGAGTATCGTCATGTTGGTGGCCCTTAGCAATGAGGTTGGGGATCTTGGTGTGGACAGTTGCATGCTATGGAGGTTCTATTACCAGTGGACTAGAAATCATTAGAGGCATGATCAACCAAATATTTACCCTTGTTTGTGACATGTTTTATTAAATACCTTCAGATTAATTTGTTTCACTTACTCTAGTCCACGATTTAGGACTAGATGTATAGAGGCTTCCCGTTAACCTAGTATTTACTACCATAGCTATGGGTCAGAATAACTTGTTTGATGTGTTCCTGTGGGTGTAGACTGATCATGGGAAAACATCAGTTTTGTAGATATATTTTCTTACTTTAGATATATCTAATAATTTCATCATATAAATTGATAGGTTTAATTGTTTGTGTGTATTTATCAACTTTTTCTAAAGGATAGTTGTGTTCTTATGGGAAATTACCGGAGTTTCGTATCTGATTTATTAGGGATTTCAGTAATGTTGATAGCTCTTACCATAAAGGAATAGAAATTTATCTGGACTGATCATGGTCAAGAAGAATTTGACTACCTAAAGGGTAAATTTACCAGTGATCTAGTTCTTATATTATTATAGTAAGGGGTGATGTTTGAGGTTTTTTGATATACTTCCCATCTGGGATTGGGATGCATCTTGATATAGCATAAGGAAGTGATCTCTTATGGGTATAGGTAGTTACATCCCTATTAGTATGAATATCCCTACCATGATATGGATCTTGTAGCATTCATGTTCATATTGAAGATGTAGTGACATTACATATCTTCCCATTATTTTAATACCTGACTTTTAACATAATTACTTAACAAATATTACATTAAATACTTAGAAGGATATTTTTTGGTCAAGTGTCTTGGAAAGAGGGTACTTAATACATGAATTACATAAAAAAAGAGAAGAATAAACATTATTTAATACGTTTGAAATAATTATTTCTTAATAATTCCGAGTTCCCCACACTTCAATTAATTGCTTGAGCAAATACATCAATAGAATAAGTTGAGAATAAATACAAGTAGGGGAATAAAAAAAGGAAATAGAACATGAAAGATCGTCATGGATAATACATGAGGCATAAAATAAAATAATAATCCAAGTAACATGATATAGAACCTAGAATTGTGGCTATAATATAAAATTTATACATTTAAGAGCATATCCCAAAGATTTTTCACTAAGGTTTCATAAATCATAATCACCAATGTTATTCACTAATGTTTAATAAAACATGTCATCTCTAGAGATTAATTATTTTCTCAATTCATTAGAGTGATATTAAGGAAGACCCTTAATATGCCTTAATTCATGTGATACACAAATATCATAATATAATATTTCATCAATAACCCATGGAATATAAATAATGAGTTTTATATCGAATCATTGAGTGTATAAGTTCTTAAATAATTGAACATTACTTAATTTTTAACATATAAAAGGGAATGCGGGTTTAATAAATGTAAATATATGAGTCAATAAATTATTTTTATAACTAGTTGAATTCCCATGAATAAGGAAGGGGTTTTTGAATTCACATTATATGAATATTTCATCAAATAAAGATAAGTTTTAAAAATGAATTTGGAAGCATGATAGTACACAACTTAGATTAAGGAAAGGGTATAATGGGTGGGAATGAAGATCTCAAATTGATAAGACAATATTTTAAAATAATTAGATAATAAAAAGTATTATTAAAATAAAGTACTTCAACATACATAAAACATACAACAAAGAGGTACTTGAATGGAAAGTATAAAGTAAAGAATTCTTTTACCTAGAGAAGTTTCTTAATAAAACTTGATGATGGAAACTTAAGGAATTAAAGACACCTTGGAGGGAATATCTGAGGGAAAAAATTGAAATAAATTCCTGGATAATGTATTTATAGTGGAGAGTAATGGTGGTATTGATTGATATTTTTTGTAAATAAGGAGGGATCTCTAAATAATTTCTAAATATGGGTTTTGGAATTCTAGGTTGTGGAGAATGGAAAAAGATGGCTTACCCATGGTTTTTATCAAATTTTTGGGAATCAAAGTCCTATTTTATATTATTTTAAACCATTATAAATGAAATTAATTTTTTAATATCACTTTGGACATAGAAAATTTAATTTTCCAAAAAAAATTATTTTTAAAATTATAATTTCCAACATAAACTATGAAAAGTGATTTATAGGGTTTCAAATTGATTTTAAAAATTTAAGATAAATTAAATATATAAAATAACTTATTTTTGGTCATGGTTTATAAATAATGAATTTTTACATCATCATTATAAATTTATATGAAATCATAAAACATACTCAAAACACAAAACTGTATTTTTACTATTCATAAAAAAATAACGTATTTTGTAAAATTCAAAAAATTTCACTCTAACCAAATTTTGACATGATGATTCCAAATATTATGTCTATTTTATCAAAATAAACTTCTGAAAATGAAAATTTTAACTTTTCATTGAATTATTATTATTTATTGAAAAATAATAGTTTTTACGACATAGTCAACTTTCTTACATTTATAAAAATTTCACATGACATCATAAAATTATATTATCATAGAGATTCATATAAGTAGGGTTAAAAAACACTATTTTTTGAAAATAAATTTTATTTTTAATACTTGAGTTCATTATAAAAGTTTATATATATTTATAAAATACAATTATATTTTATTTATATCCAAAAAATCTATTTATCAAATTTATCTTATATTCATGTGTATTTTATTAAATAAAAAAAATACTAAAGGTGGAATTGGTGAAATAAATATTTTACTTATACTAATAAAATTACAATGTAATGATATTGAGGTCTAGATACATTACTCCTTATTACAATAGCATATTCTCTAAGGGTAAGGTGTGTGGTGGTGATAGTTTTATTGGGTTGATCAGATAACATTTACCTAGTGGTGATCTCTACAAACTTGAACTTATCCTGTTGGATATTTTATTCAATATTGACTTATTGAATTTCTACTTTGGCTTAGTCAAGCAAGAACTCTAGTGATTCTACCCACTTCCGAGTTCTAAAAAATGGGATTGAAAAGACATGGCTTTACTGGTTGAGGCCATTATTTCTCCTTTACTCATCAATTATCATTTTTCATTACCCTTTATAAACACTATTATAATTGTAACATTATTACCAATCGTCATAATACCCAATAATAATTTTGACCAAAAATCATATAGGCCAACTTCCAGTTAATGTCCAGATCCCAACAATCACTTTTCCCTTTATAATCTATATATACTCCCCCATTCATCAAAATTTACTTATTTATTCCTAATGATTTTTACAATTCCTTTGATAATTTCAATTATATTTTTAACTTTAATTTTCTTTTAGTAGTTTTCATGGGTGGATTAACCATACTGGGAGAGTTTTATGTTCTGGAGTATACCATTATATGTTTGTTATTTCTTGGTTTTTATATCCGTGTACTAGTCTTAGCTACTATAATTGGTATTATTACACAATATATATATATATATATGTTTGTGTGTTTGTGTGTGTAGTATCCTTTCTATGTGATTCTATTGTGCAATATAATAAAATAGTAAATATGAAAAAAGATTTATTTTATTAATCATAGTATAAATTTTCAGGAAATTATCCATTACCTCATTAGAGAATACATTGCATTATTTACTGATTACAATAGATTGGGGAATATATTTTCTTATCATGAACTAAATCTACCAAAACAGCAGTGGATGGAGTTTTTCCCGGACTATGAGTTCAATATATCCGATATCTTATAAAAGAGGAATGTTGTGGCTGACATATTGAGCATTAAATCATAGAAGGAAGTCATACAAGATTATGAAGAGTCTTGGTGGGATATGGAGGGGTTGGTACCCTTTAAAATTGATATATATATGGATAGTGATAATAGTATCTTTTTTTAAAATAATTTAGTATTCCCGGATGAAATAGGTGGTAGAGTCTTAGTGGATATAATCATAGGTAAAGAAGATGCATCACTATGTTTTCCATGGTGATGCTTCAGAGAGTTGGTTTGATGATGAACATGACCAAAAGTTGTTCCCGAAAAGGTTGTTTTTTCTAATGTTGATACGTGGGGGAGTCCTTTGGGAGTTTCATAGATCACCTTTGTTTGTATACCTTAGGGTATCCAAGATATATAGATGTTTGAGGATATTGTTTTGCTGTCCTAGGATAAAATGGGTTGTGATATAGTTTGTGGCTCGATTTTTAGTTTTCTAGAAGGTATATGTGGAAAATCATATTCCTCATGGGTTGTTATAGCCCTTGGATGTTCTCAGGTGTAAGTGATACAACATATTGATGGAATTCATCACCATATTACCTAGATCTCAAGGAATATGTGATGATATCTTGGTAATCATAGATCAGTTGACGAAGTCATCTCACCACCTAGAGATCCATGATTCTGTCATAGTAGATTACTTGACAAGGAGGTATATGGCTGAGGTTGTGCTAATACATAGAGCTCTAACATCAATCGTATTGGATCAGGATGCTAATTTTACCTTACTTTCCAATGAGGATTGTATTATGTGTTTGTAACTTAGTTTCAACTTAGTACTAATTTCCTCCCTCAGATGGGTGGGCATAGAGAACAGACCTTCTAGACACCTGAGGATATGTTGCGAGCATGTATTTTGAATTTGGTGGATCTTGGGATGAGTAATTTCCTTTGGTTGAATTCTCTTATAACAATAACTACCACTCATCCATCTGCATTTCCCAATTTGAGGCTTTATTTGGGTGGACATGTCATTCTTCATTGTGCTAGGCTAAGGTTGGTGAGTCATCAAATATTAGCCTCGATGTGGTGTAGATAATAATAGAGATGGTTTTGGTCATTCATGATAAAATGAAAGTATTTTAGGACCTTTTAAAGTATTATTCCATTACTAGGAGGCGGCCCCTTGAGTTTGTAGAGGGTTACCACAAATTTATAAATGTTTATCCTTGCAGGGGGAAGTTGAGGTTTGGTAGGGGAGTAAACTTATCCCCTAATTTTTGTGGAATTTTAATGGGTTAGAGCATGTTGTACAGGTGGTGTATCGGTTATCACTTCCATGAAGGCTGGACTAGATCCACACAATCTTCCTTGTAGACCAACTTTTTTAGTATCTTCATGATGAATCCAATTTCATTGACCGGGGAGAGTTAAATATCATGGATGACACAACATTCATGAAGTGTATAGTAGAGATCCTAGATCTTTGAGAGAAGGTGTTTCATCGACAGACCATTCCTTTTGTTCGTGTGCTTTGGAGGTATGGAATTTTAGATGGGATTACCAGGAATAATGATTCATAAATTCATTCATAGTACCAAAATTTGTTTTTGAGTTTTTAAATTCTTTTTTTCTTTGATAATGTGATTCTTGAGTCTTGTTAGTTTATTAAATGTCCCCTTTTCCCCTAATGATGATCTATGATGAATCCAAAATCATGTGAATAGGGTAAAACCCATTACTAAATACGAAATGTTTTATTATGAAATGTTTTTGAACCATTTGGGAGAGTCAGTTCTGATCAATGACGATAATATCTTGATATGAAAAGTGGAATTTCGTGAATTGTGTGCTTGGGGATGTGTTCTATGTTATTTGTGGTAATCATTGGCTTGGGATGTGTGGTGGTTGGATTGGTAGAGAAGATAGTTGAATAGAAAAGATACAGATTGATGTTGGTATGAGATGGTGTGGTTACATTTTGTCTGTAATGATATCCTTGAGAAGTATCTCATGTGATGGTTGATTAGACCTATTCCCTTTTCCTTTTCGAGTTTTGGTTTTTATTCTCAAGGGAATGAATTGTTTGATATGTATTTGATGTAATGGTTTTGAATTTCCAACCCATTACTTTGTGATAATTCTGACTATAGAGGTGTCAGTTGGATTTTTTGAGGTAGTTAAAAGTTGAAAGGAGGAGTTGTAGTTGAAAAATATTATTGAGTGGGATTGTACATCATGGAGGGTGGTGCTATGCCATAAGGGGAGTCTCTGTGGTGTAGAGTGGTTAACTACGATATAGAGTCTTGGTGGTCAAATTTCAGTTCTAATACCATTTTGGCATAGATTATTCATATAGAATGGCTGTGGGGTGGATTCCAGGGGAGGATTATTTACTGGTTCTATAAGTTTCAGGATTTCAATACCATAAGTATGGGCTATAGAGTAGCCTTTTTTCTTGGTGAATTTGTTCTGTGGTATGGTAGTTGCTCCTAAACCATGGTCACTTACTTGGTTTTTTGGATCTAGGTTATATAAATTACTATGTTTCTCAGATGAATCTTTGACTAACTGTACAATGGTGTGGTCCTTTCCCTTATTTCATAGTCTTATCTTCTTTTTAGTAGTTTTTCACCACAGAGAGGATGTTATACTAAGGTATTATGTTTTTTAAACCACCTATAAATCATTGATCCAACTTGAACTCCACCTTTTTCATCCATTTCTCTTGGTTTTTAGGTGGATCTTATTATTTTTTGGGAGGCCTTTCAACATCTCCTTATGGTATTTTACTCTTGGTATCAAGAGATTAGTCCTTGGTGGTCCTAGGAGAGTGTCTTTATTCCCTATTATCTGTTTTCCCCCTATTCTTCATACAGTGAGGGATCCTATCAAGGGAATAACTGGTTTTAGTAATGATTTATTAAGTGAATGATGTGTGATGGTGTGTCCTAATTTTTTCAAGGTGTTCCCTTTTATTTTTGTTTTTGTAAGAAATATTATTCTTATTATAACATTGCACACCAGTTCAGAAGCTTTGTTTGAGGTAGGGTGTCCTTCATCTTTCCCCTTTTATATGTGAAATTATCATGGTTTTTTTCGTTTTGGGAGATGGTCTTCACTAGATTACTTAAGATAATAAATGGTTAAATTAAAATTTGAGGAGATGGGGGAACGAATCACATGTTTTACTTCTTTTGATTCCATTAATGAAAAATTAGGGTTATTGAGAGCCTTATTTGGGTTGAAATTGAGATGAATTTGGTGCCTTTTATTGTGTTATTACTTTATATCACCATAAATGAAATGTATAATCACTATTATATGACTAATAAATTGGTTTCCCAGGGAATATAATGTTCTATGTGATAATTACCTTGAGAATAGAGAACTGGACATGATAAAACCCTTTTTGACAGACTAAAATAAATTACTTGAAAAGTGGTTGTGATATATGGTTCTGGTGTGTGGTGTGATGTGGTTGTGATAAGTAGTAGTTGGGAGGATATCGTTTTTTGATATATGGATGTTGTGATGAATAAGTGGTTGTGATGTGTGGTGGTTTTGATGTGGGGATTTTTGACATGAGAAATATGGATTATTTGTGACGGTGATGTGTTGTGCTAGTTTTCAAGTGGTAGTGAAATTAAATACTATTAATGAAATTGGAATGGATAATGGATTGAATTGATTATGTGGGTGGAATGGTTAATGAATGATTAAATTGAAATGGGAAGTGTGGATTATGTTTTTTTTGTTAAATATAAAATTAATGGGTTGGATTAATGAAATTCGTTGGTAATGGGAAAATCAATAAATTAGATTAACTTGATAATAAAGGTGAAATTTGGCTTATGATGTGGATTTCTTATGTGGTGTTATGCATTCAGAGGTTCTAGCAATAGTGGAAGAGGTCATATGGCCTTTTGGGAATTTTTTTTATTTGGTATGGTATTCTTGATATTAATCCATATATTGGGATGGTTTGTGTTGATATTATATATAAAATATATTTTTATCTTGATTTATATATGCACCCCACCTGCATCGAGAACTATGTCTCGACAGCCAACTGTATTGGGAGATGTTTTTCCCAATATATTTGATGGGGAGGATGGATGGTTGGTAACCCACTCTATAACACCCCATTAACTTATTTCAAGGATTTATATTCTCGATTTTTGTTTCCTTATTTATTTGGGAACATCTTGGAACTCGTGAGGATAGAGAACTTTTTCTGAAAAAAAAACATAAATTTTGGGGATGTATTTTTGTGTGAATTATTGGAGTCTAAATATAAATGTGTTAAAGGATTTGTGGGCTTATTCCCAATTTTAGAGCACACTAGTGTTGGTTTGGGTTTTTGAGTAGAATATGGGCCATTTGCTGTTTTCTGGGTGATTTCACATCATGTAATGATTACACATAGTAAAATATTTAGACATCGTGAAAAGTGTTCACATCACACATCGGTTTCTGAGAAGATTTCATGAGTTTGGTTCAGAGCATAAAACTATTACATGCCATGAAAAGTGTAAATATCATGAAATGGTTGAGATCTGTATATTAATATGAGGTGATGTGTTTTTTGGTGGGACTTTTTAATCTGAAATTGCACAACGTGAAGGGTTTACACACTGTTTATTGATTAAGTCAGGTGAATTTTAAAGCATCAAATGGATGACTTTATTTCTTATTCATCTGTATCCTCTTATCTCTTGACCTAGAAGCTATCCCATGGGATTTTGGTGACCTCCACCCCTTCTGGATTTCTTCATTCGATGATTGATCATTAAGGTTGTTTCACTGCTTCTCCTTGAGTAAGGGATATGCCTTTTTATTCATTTTAGTTAATCGAATATGCACTGTTACACTATGTTTTCAGATCCATCAATTTTGTGGAATTGTTACTTCTATATTTTCTATGTTATATTCCTCTGGGGGACAATCCTTTGTTTCTTGTGGGGCAACAAGTGTGTGTTCTTTGAGGTTTATCATGATATACACTTTCTTCCATCTAATTTGTTTTGTGGGATGTGATTTTAAGACATCGTAGTCAATATTAGGGCCTTAGTTGTTTACCTTTTGTTCCATTTTGGTTGGTGGATCTTGTTACGAGGGTGTGCGAACCCAATTTGATTTAGGTGGTTCCTTTTATAGACTATGTTGGATGAACTACATTGCTCTAGTTTTATAAGTTGTTTTATAAATGAATTGGAATTATTTTTTTGTGTGTGTGGAAATGGTTTTTTGAGATATTGTGGTTTTACCCTTATTTTGTTAAAATAAAAGGTATTTTCAATGCATTGTGAAATGGATTTAGTTATGGTGTTCAAATCCTGGTTTTGATAAAATGATTTAGAAAAATTAGAAAATATGAAGCCTTAGGTACTTGGGTGGAAGGTGTAGTAATAGGCCTCATCCATTGATATTGTTGGTTGTACTCATGGTGTGTTCCTCTACTCCCTAGGCCTATTGTTCTTGGGACTTGGTATAAATTATTAGAAGTTTTACTTTTTGGGGTGTTCCTATACTCTCTAGATTCGATCTATATATCTAGGGACTTGATGTGTTTGATTGTCTTCATCTGGGTATGAGTGTCCTAGCTAGCTTGACCTATAGTGATCCTTGGTGTGATATTATCCATGCTTCAGATTATACTAGTTTATCTTTTACTTCCATAGATTTTATATAATATTAGATGGATTATTTTTAAGATTTGACTACTTTGATATATGTTAAAGGCCTTGAAAAAATATTTTACCTACTTTATTTGAAAATGTGGAAAAAGGGGAATTAAATGTTTTACCAAGCATTTGACATAAAAAATATTTAATTGTTTATCATGGCTTGTTTTCTTAAATTTTGAGCATGCTCATATTGTCATAAAAAGACTATATATAGAAAACATGGGTGATATCTTACTAATCCTATTTAGTTCACAACCTATGCACCTCTTTGGTGGTGCATAGAACTTTTTATGTCTTTTGATATAGGGAAAGACAAGGCACTATAGAGAGGTGGGGAGGTTTCAGTTAGTTGTGTTTGAGTATCTAGTGTTGAGATGGTCATAGTTTCTCACATTGTCACAAAAAGTACTTATTTCAATTATATTTGGAATTTTCTATTATAATTATACCTTGGAGATTATTTAACTAATTTTTAGTTTTATCACTTTTGTTGTTTCCTTTTTGATATAAAATATATTTCCTTTATTACTCTTATATTATTTATTCCCATTATATATATATATACATATGTTATTATGTATAGTTTATATTGGAAGAAATCATTCCCTCAAGTTGTTGTTGATGCCTAGGTGTTAGTTTCCAGCCCATGAGGATAAGGAACACCCTTTTGGTATGTGGCAGTTTAGGTCAGGTATTGTTTTGAGAGGGTATCAAGGATGGATTCATCATAATTTGGTATCCGTGGGAGGTTTGTTTTTTATAGAGTCCTTATCTTGGAACGTTGATAGACTAGAGATATGATTTTTGGGACTTGATAGGATGGTTATGGTGAGTGTCTAGCTAGCTCTTTCTATGATGAGACTGAAGTTTCTATTGGACATTGGGATGTTTTTCTCCTATTTTGAGTTATTGATCTTAATATCAATTTTTTCTTATGGTTTTCTAGTTTGAGATGAGATTATCAAATTGTATGATCATTTATTCTATTTTAGTGTGAATCAGTATTCCTATGAGATGTCTTCCATGGGTTCCTCAGGAGGGTGCATCAGATGCTCCTCAAGAGAATCCACCTTTAGATCAGAATATTATCGAGGCTATCATGAGGGAAGTTTTTACTATTGACCAAAACATACCACAAGTATGAAACACAGTTTTTGAGGTATCTTCAAGATATGGATGAGAAAGGGATCAATCATGGGAGTTCTTATGCGACAAGCTGACATCCTTTAGGTTACGAATGAACCTCAAGAGGTGGAGGACTAGATAGATGATATCAATCTGATATTTTAATTATTGGATACACCTGAGAGTATTAAGGTGAACTATTTTGTGTTTAGACTTGAGGGTTCTTTAAAATGATTATGGGATTCCATGGTACAAGTGGATATACACATGGGACTATTCTGTAAGGGTTATAAGAATATGTTATTCCAATAATTGTTTCTAGGGTCACTGATGATAAAAAAGCATATAGATTTCCTCTCATTTTAGTAGGTAGAGAGGTTGTTGTCAACACACACCAATCAGTTTGCTAAGATGGTTTCTTTTACTACATAGGTGGTAAATAATGATCAACTGAAGGATTAGATATACCTACAGGGTTTTCAATCAAATATGAGATAGATGGTCTTTATGCTAAAGATTTCTACCTTAGTAGAGACAATAGAGAGGGAAATGATGGTAAAGTAAAATATGACAAGAAAGGTTAGTTATTCTTCTCCATTTCTTCCACCTAGTGGTAGATTCAAAGGTAGGTAAGGGAAGAAGAGGAATTGTCATGATAATCATAGGAGTGGTGGTGGTGGTACTCAACTCTAGGCCTCTTATACACCTTCTCTTAAAGCTAGTAGTATACCCTTGACTTACTATCAATGTGAAAAGGTTGGTCACACAAGATGCTCTTATTATAAACCTGAAAATATTTTCCATGGTTGTTGGAAATATGCTCATCTAGAACATTTCTGCCTGGTAATGTCTACTCCTCATTATGGTTATGGATTTTCAGATCCAAAGGATACCACAGTATGGTTATGTGCTTCAAATACAACAAGGATCTATCCATAAGCCTCAAGAGTGAAGAAAATTCACACAATAGATTATTTTATAGTGTAGGTAGATGCAGGTCCAATGATACTAAGAGGTTCCACCTTTATTTCATCTTTATTATCAATTGAATTATCTAATACAGGTTCCTACCACTTGTTTATTTCTAGAAATTTTAATTACATTCTTAAAATTCCAATGAAATCATGTCCATTTATTATAGTTAGTGACACTTCTTGGAAAGAGGAATGAGTAGGGGTTCTTGTGTCCTTTTTTTTCTATCGATAGATGATTTAGAACCAGTCTATTATTTTCTCATTATTGGATTTATTTCTTTCAGATTCATTATCAGGATGGATTTTCTTATTGATCATCATGTTTAAGTTGATTGTTATCATTAGCGTGTCTCATTTCTAGAATCTAATGGGGGGATCTTGGGAATTTCTTGGAGAGTGGGATCTAATTTATGGTGAGGAAGGACCTTCCTGGCTAGAGATTAAGAGTTTTTTTCTACTGGAGTAGTTGATCACAATGACATTTCTTATGTTGTGGAAATTATTACTAATTTTTGGGACTTTATTGACATTTTCCCTAATTGTTTCTTTCGTATTCATCTAGGGGGGAGGTTGAGTTTAAATAGACCTATTTATAGGTTCACATCTAATTTCAATACCCTCTTATCTTATGGCACTAGCGTAGATGAAAGAGCTCAAGATTCAGTTGGAAGAACTGATAGAGAGATAATTTTTTCTCCCTAGTGTTTTGCATGACGAAGCCCCTAACCTCTTTGCCACGAAGGTATATGGTTTACTCCAGTTTTTTGTGGACTATGATAATTTGAACCAGGTAATGATTAAGAATAAGTATCCTTATTACAAATGTGGATTATGTTTTTGACTAGTTAAATAGGGAAAATAATTTTTTGAATATTGATCATCGGTCGGGTTATCATAATATCAAATTTTGTGATTCTGATACATTGATGATGACTTTTAGGAGAAGGTATGTCCATTATGAGTATCTTGTGATTACATTTGGTTTGACTAATGCTCATTTAGTTTTTATGTCTCTAGGAAATCAGATATTCCATCAGTATCTTGATACTTTTATGGCAGGGTCTGTGAATGATATTTTGGTTTATTCAAGTTCTGAGCATGGGAAAGAGCACCATTTAAGTTTAGTTCTGTAAATCCTAAGGAGTAAATATTTTTATGGAATGATTTCATGTGGAAATTTATGGATTCAAGAATTTAGTTTCTCAAGGAATGTGATTTATAATCATGAATTATTATTTTATCTTAAGAAGGTGAATTATGTTTTGTCTTTTGAAGATCCCCATAACATCTTTGAGATTTGGAGCTTCCTTGTTTTTTGGATACTATCGATAGTTGATTAAGGATTTATCAAAGATGGAATCACATTTGAATACTGTTTGCTAGAAAGGGGAGAAATTAATATTTTATTTAAAGTGTTAGTCTTATTTTGATGAGCTGAAATGAATTGTGTCATCAGCTACCATTCTAATCTTACCCAATCCTTGTAAGGGTTTTGTGGGTTTATATGATGACTCTAGTGATAGTTTGTGTTTTTTAATTTTATAGGATGGTCATGTGGTGGATTATTGATCTCTCTAGATTCAAATTCATTAGAATAATTTCCCCACTCATGATTTAGAAATTTTCATGGTTATGTATGTGGTTAAATGTTGGAAACACTATCTTTTGTGGAGATAGGTTGATACTATTTTCTAACCACATTTGTCTTGACTATATATTTTTTCATAAATTCTTGAATCTTACATAGAGGTTATGGGAAGAATACCTTCAGAAATTTGAATTCAATATTTTATACACCCTGTGGAAGAGGAATGTCATCATATATGGTCTCAACAAAAAATTACCATCACAATCT
This sequence comes from Viscum album, assembly GCA_963277665.1. Classification (NCBI taxonomy): domain Eukaryota; kingdom Viridiplantae; phylum Streptophyta; class Magnoliopsida; order Santalales; family Viscaceae; genus Viscum; species Viscum album. The sequence continues at coordinate 1,233,099,386 of OY728120.1, forward strand.
ATTCTGGAATCAAAGGAAGAGTGAAAACTTATGGGGATCTTCACTCAGTTACAACTTGATTCTCAGGAAGATGTTTCTGGTATGGTTTTTGCCAGTGTTCACTTATCATCATCTCTCATTGATTCTATTCTGTAGAGTCAGTAACAGGATGGAGATTTTTTTTTTGAGAATTACAGAAACCCTATATAGTGGGGAGACCATTTTGTTATAGTCTCTCTCTTTTTATGGTATTCTCTATTTTGGGGATCATTTTATCATCTTAGCATCTGTGAGGATCTCCATTTTGTTTTATTATCATATTTTGTTTAGGGGATAATCATCTGAGTGCTATGAAGATGTATTATGACCCGAGATGGTGATTTTGGTAGATAGGTATGAAATGCGAAATTTTAAAAAATGTTTCATGTGTCTATAGTAGATAATAGATAATTGTATGGCATTTGAAACCTTTTGGTTTTCTGCAAATGTTTCTAGTGATAGTTTAGAAATGGTGAGGTTTCCATGGATTTTTTTTAATTACCAAGAACTTCCCTAGGGAGGAATTCTATCTGAAGGGTGATTAATCAGTTGAAAAAGCTGGTGAAATTCATTCTAACTAGAGACACCAATAGAGTTAAATATCTAGGTAAGATATATGTGCAAGTGATTGTGTGGTTTAATGGAGTTATCTCTTCCAATTTTACATATAGGGATCCTAGGTTTACCTCACAACTCTAGAAGAGTATCTAGGAGGCGATGGGGACTGAGGTTAAGTTGAGTACAAATTATCATCGATAGAAAAATATCAAGATAAAGAATTATATTCATATATTAGAATATATGTTCCATGCCTACATCTTGAATTTTGGTGGATCATGGGATAACCATATTGGTATAGTTAAGTTTACTTATAATAAAATTTATCAGTCATCGATCAGAATGGATCCCTTCAAGTATTTGTATGGTCTCCTGTGCAATTAAACTATTTGTTGGGAAGAGGTGGGTGAGGCCTATTTAGTGGTATTAATTCTCATTCCAGAGATTTCATTGAGGATTAAGGATATACATCGGTGTCTAGTTATAGTGTTGAGTGGTTATAAATCGTATGTGGATCAACAGAATCTTCCTTTAAGTTTTCTGTTGATGATCAGGTTTATTTGAAAGTTTTTACTTAGTTGGGTCACCATCAGCTTAGAAAAAAAGAAACTTTGGCTCAGAGATATGTTGGACCATTTGAGGTTATTGATTAGTTGGGATGGTTTTTTATCGGTTTACATTTCTAGTTTAGTTTATAGGTATTCATGATGTTTTCTACATATCATAGCTCAAGAAATATCATCATAATCCCTCTCATATTTTGAGTTGGAAAGATATTGAGTTGTATCCAGAAATATTTCTGTAGAAAAGCTAGTGGATATCATTGATTCTTAGGTGAAAGTCTTGTATGGGATGTCGATTCCATTGGTTAGAGTGTCATGGAGTGATATATCATATTCTCACGAGACTTGGGAGAATTAATCATTGATGAGGTATTAGTGGACTCACATATTTATGAAAATCATTCTTCTACATGATTTCCCCAGGATGGAAAGTCCTATGGTGGGGTGTTTGTAATATCATGTTACCTTATTTCAGGTATTTCTCTTATCTCTTTTCATTTACCTATTTATTTTGGGGCATCTTGGAACTCCTGCGGATAGAGATAATTTTCTAGAGAAAAAGACCTAAATTATGGGGATGTATGTTTACTTTAATTAGTGGATTCTACGTATAAATGTGTTAAATTATTTTTAGTTTTCTTCTCGAGTTTAGATTACACTTGTGTTGGTTTGGTCTTTTGAGTAGAATCTAGATTTTTTTTCTATTTGCTATCAGATTTCACATCATGTAATGATTTAACATCATGAAATATTTACATGCCATGAAATATTTATATGCCATGAAAAGTGTTAACATTGTGTATTGGTTTACAAGAAGATACCATGAGTTTGGTTTAGTTTGTGAAAATATTACATGCTCTGAAAAGTTTACACATCATGAAATGGTCAAGATCCATATTTCAGTTTGAGGTGATTCTTTTTTCGATGGGTATTTCTAATCAAGAATTACATGATGTGAAGGGTTCATATGCCATGTATTAATCATGGAGGGTGAGTTTTAATGTGATGAAGGGATGATTTTATTTCTTATTTAGCCATATACTCTTCTCTCTTTACCTAAGATCTCTCTTGGGAAATTTTTGGGACTTTCACTCCGTCTAGATTTCTTCATTTTTCGATTTATCATTGAGTTCATTGAATTTTATCACTTTAGGTAAGTGATATTATTATTTTTTAATTTTCCTTAATCACAATAGTTCTTTTTCACTATGTTTTCATATCCAAAGAACTTTTGGTGTTGTTTTTTTAGATCCAGTGTGTGATCTTTTTCCTAGGGATGATCTTTTGTTGTTTGTGGTGCGGCGTGTGTATGTTCTTTGATGATTTTCATGATCTACCCTTTTCTCCATATTCTTTGTTTGTGAGATATGATTATAATACGTGCCTCCATTATTAACCTTTTATCCTTTATGGTTGGTAGATCCTATTAATGGGGTGCGCGACCTAATTTTTTGGTTAGTGGTTTCTTTTCTAGCCTATGATGGATGAACTGTATTACTTTGGTTTGATAAATTATTTTATAACTGAATTGGCACGTTTTATTTGTTTGTGTGGAAACTAGTTTTTGATAAAATATGGTTTTCACCATGTTTTGGTAAAATAAAAGGTATTTTCATGTCCTTGTGAAATATATTTATGAAATCGTTTTTAAATCATGATTTTGATGAAATGGTTTGGAAAACATAGCACATGGGAATCCTTGGTTACATAAGAGGAAAATTTATTAATAGGCCCCATCCTTTGACACTACTGGGAGGTTTAATCATGGGGTGTTCCAATACTTCCTATGCCTGTTGTTCTAGGGACATGGTAGGCATTTTTGATAGGTTCACTTTATGGGTTGTTCATATACCCTCTCAATTCGATGCATGTATCTAATAACTTGATGATCATGATTTTCTATGTGGAGGAATGAGTATCCTATCTATCATTAACTATAGTGATCCTCAGAAAGATGTTACCTTTTCTTTGGCTTGTACTATTTTAGCTTTTAGTACTATGAATTTTATATGATATGTGATGTATTATTTGATTTGATTTAAATTCTTTGATATATGTGAAATGACTTGAAAAACTGTTTTAATTTCTTTATTTGGAAATGTGGAAAAGTGGATTTAAATTTATTACCATGATTTTGATATAAAAATGTTTAACTATTTATCATGTCTTATTTTATTTAATGTTTATCATGTTTAGATTTTTATAGAGAGACTTGATATGGAACACATGGGTGGGATCCAACTGAGCATATTTATCTCAAACCCTGCGCACCCCTTAGGCAGTGCATAAACCTTGATATTTCTTTTGATACACGGAATGGCAAGGCACTATAGTGAGGTGGTGAGGTTTCTTTTAGCTATGTGTGGGTAGCTAGTGGTGATATGGTGGGAGTATCCCACACTATAACCTGAAGTAACTATTTTGGTTCTAGTTGTCCTTTTTTGTTTGACTTATATCATGGATATTTGTTTCTACTTTTGAGTTGTATCAATTTTGTTGTTTTTATTTTGAAATGAAATATATTTATTGATTTAATCTTATAGTATTTCTTACCATAATATATATATATATATTAATATATATGTCATGATGTCAAATTTAGGTCGGGTTAAATAATTCCCTATAGTTGTTGTTGATTCATGGGTGCTGGTCACCATCCCATGGGGATTGGGAATTCCATTCAGTTATGTGGATTTTCGGGTCAAGTACTAGTTTGAGAGGGTATTCGAGTTGGTTTTATCGCACCCTCTTCTATGATCTCTCATCTAGGTGAGATTGACATGAAGAATTTATTATGGATAAAAGTTTAAATTTCACTATTGGTGATGTTTTGTTGAGATTGATGAGGTTTTTCAAAGTGGGGGTCATGCATGGTAGGAGGAGGGAACAAGGTTGATTTACTTCATGTTCAAGATAAATTATTATTATATTTATGGTATTTGTTTTAATGGGATGTGGTGGCCCAAATGTCTTTGGGTGAGATTATATGTGGTGGCCCAAGATTCTTCGGGAGGGATGTGATGTCCAGTCACATGCTTGTTTCTTATTAAAAGGTAGTTGCCTAGGTTTATTCTGGTAGTATACTCTATGATAGATATTGGAGTTCTAGGACATATGAAATTAGGGTTTGAGAGTGGAAAATTACTATAAAAGTGGTGTGGGGTACCCTTACCCATATGGTGGTTATTTTATTACTGTACTTGGATGCATTATTTAGTGAGTGTTCCGTGGCAAGGATGAGATTGCTTAGATGCCCTACTTCAGTGTAGTTGGTTCTTATATTTTACTATTGGTGAATTAGTATGATCCTTTAAAATGTGAATGAGATAATTTGGGCATGATCTTAATGAGTAAACATGTTTTCATCACCCCATATATATAAAAACTATTCTTAAGGTTTCTAGGAGGACTATGGGGATAGATCTAGACATTACTGTCCCATAACTGGTAGCTTTTGATGAGTTTCTACCATAGTAATTTTTGGGTATTTATTTAGATATTTTTTTGATTATATAATTTATACATGGGTTATGGTATGTTTTTAGTTTCCTTTTTTATTTATTTCTTGGAGTTTGTTGGTGGTTGATATTCGATCTCCTGAACCTACATGTCTTTTGGGGGTAATGCCTTCCATGTGAAAGATTTTTATATACTCTCAGTTCTAGATACCTACTCAAGGCCAAATTAAGGTAGAAATATAGGGTCATTATTTCCCCTCTCATTACTAGCCCAAGAGGGTTACCTTTGGGGGGATAAAGTCATAATAGATTATGATTTGTGGCTATATGTAGATAAACATTGTGTACATAATAAATGGGTAGGATGTCATTACTGTGTCATATAAGTTGGGTGTTTTGAGACTGGGTAGGTAATTCCAATAGTGGGGGGTGAACATGAAAGGAATTGGATTATTATGTTGGATACCTATGGTAGTCTAGTGTTTGGGAATAATATGTATGTGTTCTAAATCATCTTGATTTTTTTTGAAAATAAGATAACTAGAGGCTCATGTTTAGATAAAATAATGATAACAAGTGGTTGGGATTGTTTGAGGATGAGCTATATATGTATTACGTATGTGGGCGGGGGGTGTAAGATCTAGATTAGGTTGGGTGTTGTATCATCCATGTGTGAATTTGGACCCCGTGAATGTGTTGGAAGTGTTGGTTTATGCCAAGGAATGGGTCTTGGAAGTTAGACCATACTCAAGGGTTTAATTTTTTATAGTATATTATTACACGTTTTTTCATGGGAATCTACTTTTATTTATGGGTTTGGTTATATTTGGAAGGGTTAAAAATCAATTTTTGGAGTTCTTGGTGTTTTTTAAGTCTTGTAGCAGATTTCTTGAAATTTGGAAATGGTTAATTGAGAAATAATTTTCTAGAAACTCTATTAATAGTATAATATTTCTAATATGATATTTTTTCTAGAAACACTATTCCCATAAAATATTATAGTTGAATAATACTTTCTCCTTTTCCAAATTTTGGTTGTGGCTTAGTCTAGAATCACTATTTCTAGTAATATATTTCAAGTAAGATATTTCTGGTTTTATATTTCTAGTAAGATATTTGTTCTAGAATCCCTATTATAGTAATGTAATTTTTCTAGAATCACTATTCAAGTTAGTGACTTATTCTAGAATGATAGTTCTTGTAAGATATTTTAGTTGGAATCACTGTTCTAATATGAGACTTGTGTAGGAATCACTGTTATAGTTAAATACTTGTTATGGAATAAACGTTCTAGCAAGAGACTAGAAGTAAGATTTTTCTAGTAAGATATTTATTTTATGATATTCCTAGTAATATATTTGTTCTATAATTACTATTCATAGTAAGATATTTTGAGAATGAATTTAGTGAAAAAAAAAACGATTAGTTTGGAATCTAGTAAGATATTTCTATACTTTGTATGATATTTTACTTTTCCAAATTTTGTCTTGGATGAAAATTGATTTCATAACATTATATATATTTAATAAATGAGTAAAGTTTCTTATTTAAGTGAAAATTATGGTTCCCAATGACTTGTATAGTGAAAAATCATCCCAGGAGGCCCTATCAACCCTCTCTTATTCTCATAGGGAAATATTCTATATTTACTATTGGAATCACAAGCTGTATAAAGTGGGTGGAAGATACAGGTAAATTCAACAGCCTACATGTGATTAATTCCAACATTTCTCTGTATTTATTTATCAATTTCCAAATAAACCTAATTCTAGGGATTTTGTTATATTATGTTAATTTGTTGATTAAAGCCAAATCAACCAATATTTTTTAGTGAAGAGTCCTAAAAACTCTTGTTTGGTGGTACATAGATATTTTTTATATATACATGTATTATGCATCATGTAATAAATTGGTGCGGGTTAGGTTAAGGTTGTGATACTGAGAATAGAACTGTTTGGGTGTATCCGTTCTTCCTAGGAGATAATAGGGGTTGTTTTATGTGGTCAATTCTTGGTTTATTCTAGCATGGCTTGGTTTTGTTGTATTAGAGTTTGATGGGAATGAGATCATATTTAAATGATTGGGTATTTTTGAGATGTGATGGTTTTGAAGTTTTTCGGTATGGTGCAGATGGTGTTGGCCATTGTCATAGATGGTGATGGAGGTTTACTGATGGTGTGTCCTTGGATATTGGTGATTTCCAATCACTGTGTATATTACAATAGTGTTGTTTAGGTTGCATTCACACATATAATATACCATGATTTGGTTTATTCCACTCATTATTAATGGTGGTCTTCATAGATTAAGAAACATTGGTGGATGGTATTGACTATCAGTATGGAGGATATTTATATTATAGAGGTGATAGTTGGTGGTGAGAGAGACCATTGAATGAGAGTGTATTACTTGCTTTGTTAAGGAATATATTGGGATGAGATTATGAAAATAATTATGACTATGAATTTGGGGAATCGAGGCCCCTTCCATCATGATCGATTTTAGATGTATCGTTCCACTTCAGCACTTACTTAATTAAGTAAATACTCATAATGGATTGATGTTCTTGGGTGCAGTGGGTGTGATAATTACATTTTGATGAATTTTTATTGTATTTTTTGATATTCTATTATATATATTGATATTTGTTAGTGTTAGAGTTGGCTCCCTAGATTAAACTTATAAGTACATTATTGTTTCTTGTTTTAATGTATTTGAATATTTATAAAATATCTTATCACATAATTATTATGTTACATATCATGTGAAGATTTCCTAAGTTTAGTTATTGAGACCCTTTCTCCTAAAGCATGCACTTGGTAATCCTTAGAGAAGGAGGTTATGGGAATATGATCCACAAATCAGAAATCCACATTTATATAACTCATTGGATATTCCTATATGGGGATGTGTGTAATGATATTTATACTTTAAAATAATTATTTATACAACTTATGAGTCATTAACTTTGATGTATTGACAAAAACTACAATGATAGATGCTCGCAGGGAAGTAAGATACATTTGGTGCTCCCTTGGTGATATTTTATTAATTAATAATATGATAAAGGATTTATCCCTTATATTTTATAATGGAATTAGATATATTAGGACATTTTTTGGGAATTTAATTTCCTAATTAAGTCCATGGATATGATAGTGTTGTCAAAAAGTTCATTTCTGTAAAGTCAAAGAAAGAGACAATAAACATATAACTTGATGACATAGGTATACAACCTTCTTGATTAGGGATATCGAGATAAAGGGGTTATATTACACAATGTCCATTCATAGGCGGTTACATTTCATTTTAATATTGACTAATTTCTCCATGGGATCTTGGGTGTGATTTTAGATGAAAATATTAGACTTTAGGTAGTGAAACATAATGCCAATGAGAAAGGGGGCCTAGAGGGCCACACACTAAGTGTATTTAGAATCTTAGTTAAAATATTTATGAATTTGAGATATTGGATAAATATTATTTTATTCTATGGTTTAATGATTATTGATGTTCATTTGATCAGAAATATTCAATCACCTGTTATATGAGAGAATATATATGTGATTTGAATATTTAATAAATATTTATTCACAAAATAATTTTATAATTAGTTATGTTAATATAGAATATTTATTTATTATAGTTTATTTAAAATGTAACAAAATATTGTTTTGTTTTGGTTATTTCAACATGAAAATAAATATTTATTCACTAATTTGGTGAATATAATATTTTTGTAATTATTGGTGAATAATGTAGTCATATTTATTTAATTAAATAAATAGTCATTATTCAAGGCTCAATAAATATTTAGGGGGACTTATGGACTGATTTTTATGGTATGATGAGTAATTTCATATTTAAAATTATTTGAATAAATATTAATTTATTTATTCAAGAATATAATAATTATTTTATCCACAAGTTTAGAGCATGTCAAGTAAATAATAATAATAATAATAATAAAATTAGTATTTAGACTTGGGGCTTTCTAGGAATTAATAAAATAATAAGGGCCACTGTGGGCATATTAATTTTATAAATATAGTGATATATAAACCTGTTTATGATATTTTGTGAAACCTAAGATCATTCCATAACCGTGTACAATGAGTTCTAGGTAAAATCCTCTCAATCCCTAGAGATATTTATACCTAAAATTCTATGAATAATGTTGTGAAATCATCCTTGTCCACTAGATTTAATTCCTTCTCCCTTGAAGGATTCAATTACAATCAACATCAATCATCGAAAGTTATTAATTTATCCATTATATCACCCATAGAATTCTATAGTGAGGATCAAAGGTTTATAGAGAACATGTGGATCACTACTATTGGAAATATATACTCGATTCCTATAATAATGTGACATTATGGAATGAGTCGTATACTGATTCCTCAATGAAGAAAAAATTCAATGAAAGGTAAATCTTAATTAAATAAATTAATTATAAATTATATTTGGAAAATATCCTATCTTTTTGGATTTTAAGAATTTAATTTTTTCTAGTTCTAAGGTGAAATACAAAGAAGTATTTTTTTTCTAATGGGACTGACCCGGTTCTACCATGCCCTGAAACATTCAAGTGTTATCAAAGGGGACACATGATAATTTATAATTATTTATTATTCATTAACTTATTAGATGAAAATTATTTTTTATTTATTCTTATAGTTTATTCATTCTTTAATACAAACATTAGTCAAATACTTTTTAGATATTTATTCTCTTCATTCAAGTTTTATATCATCTCAAAATTGTTAATATTAGATGTATAATGATCAGAGATTCCATTGGGAGGTGATATAGATTCTGGCAGATAGACTGAGTTACACGACATGTGACCGATGTGCAAGTTGTGTACCCATTTTTATTACACATAGACATGTCATAGGATACACAACACCTCAAAAATAAATAACATGAAATGTATTTATTTGAAACCACATATTGACCGAGCTAGCATGGAACATGGTCTGTCATATTAAATGATGTATAGCTAGCGTACATGCCATGTAGTCTATATGGTTTGGTGTTGAAGTTTGTGATACCCATATGGTCAAATGTGAATTATAACACCATGTGAGGCTAGAACACTATAAAATTAATGAGATATAAGATGTGAATATGTCGTAAAAACCATGAAACTCATTAGTCCCCATGTTTGAAGAACATGTTGAGTCAACCTGCAAGTTTCAAAAACTTACAACAAGTAGAACACACGATGTGTAGTTGGCGTACACATCATGTGATTCATTATTCTATGCATCTAAATAATGCAATATGTCAACCAATTATTTATGAGGATACATAGAAAATGGAACACATGAGATATAGCTATTTATTTCACGTCGTGTAGTCTCCTATTAAGGGGAATAATTATATAAAATAAAGAACAACTCATTGCATCATTAAAAACCTAATTACATGGTTCACATTTGATATATTAACTATGTAATAATGGATTATAGGATTAATAAATTCTTAATTAATTCCATTTAATTATATGTAATTACTAGTAAATCTATTTATTTTCGATATTTCCTTTATGATGAGTATCTACAATTATGTTTGGAGGGTTATTAAGATAAGGGGAATTAATTAATTAATTAATTAATTAATTGAATTAATTCAAGCATGTTTTTCTTAATAATAAAGAATGAATTGAAGTGACTAACTGGATAGTATACCTTTTCATATTCATTTCATTCTATGTGTATATCAGTGATTTTATACCTTCTTGTGTATATGATTGGTTTATTTAAATTATTATTTCACGGTTTTTTGTAAAAAATTATTAAATTAAATAATAGTTTGTGATTTATTCCTCAACTCTCATTATTTAATGGCCTATGTGTCTGGTGTTTATTTTATATAAACCCTCTTAACCAATCCTTTGATTGCCCTCACCTAAAATGTGTAATATTATGTAATTTATTAAGCTCCCAGGTGGGAGTATATGGTTTAATTTTGTAGATGAGGTGAAACTGATTCTGGAGGTACGCTAGTGTACATGTGGAATTATGAAATTTGAACTAGACATGATTGATGGATTTATTTACCTATGGTTTAGGGTTGGTTTATCATCTACTAGATAAATGTACCATTAGATAATATCATGGTCCTTTTACTTTTTACTTTTTTATTTGTTTCACTTGCATGGTTAATTAATTATGGATATTCAAATCATTAAATAAACTAACTAATAAGAATGCATGATGGAATTAAAATAAATATTATAGATTGTGTAAAATTTATCTATACATGGTCAATAACTTGATTAAAATACACATAATATTAATAATCACTTGATAAGATAAAATGAGTGGTTTACACATAAATATAAATATCTATAAAATAAAAAATTAAATCAATGTAACCTTCCACTACTTGGGTATAAATCGAACCATAGTTTAAAGTTCTTGAAAAAACACTCTTGGGGTGATTTTTATCATCTAGTAATCTCTATCTTGAGTATTGGGTAGACTTTAAATAGTTTTCATTAAGGTTTGATCGCCTCCATGAGACATAGTGAAACTAGTAGGTAAAGTGTTGAAGAAATACTAATATTGGATTTTAGAATTGGTCAGTTCACTCAATAGACCAAGTAGTCCTAGGTTAATGATGTTGGAATGTTATTCCCACCTAAATACCTTTGAGTAGCTTCTCAGATATCCGTATGGGTTATAATAAGGGATATATGGATCTTTTCGACTAGGATGTCCATGTGATGAGATATTTTGAAACAAATAGTGAGGGATATTATATCTTGATAAAATAGTGGGAAATTAATTTATTGAATAAAACTTATTACCTTTTTTAATCTATATAAAGTACTAAAAATATTACACACTTATTTATTATAGAAAATTTCAACCCACACGACTTTGACTATATCACATTGATACATTCTAGATAAGGATAACATTCACATCGGTAAATTTTTTTAAGAATGGTATAAGAGAGTATGTGTTATACTATTCTATGAATGAAAATTATGTGTTGAAAAACCCTCTTCCTGAATCACTTAGAAAGGAGGCCAGTGAGGAATATTTTTCCCTCTAATTAATTTTTTTATGATGCCACATATGTTTGATGTTTCTTTTTTTCATCCATGTATATTGATATTTTAAGGAAACATGAGGATATGGATACATATAACATCATGTATCACCTTTGGGATCTCTATGAATATATGGCAAGATAAAAGAGGTATAAGATCACTAATACATAGTTCATGTGTAATATTATAGATTTAGCACTACCTGGGCCTCATAGAGTAAAGATAATTTGCTATATTGAGTGCTTAGATATCTTGGGATTTATGATAATTGATGATTAGCACACAGATATCCTTTTATCATCATTACCTAAGAGTTTTTCCATTCTTATAATTAATTATTATATAATAAAAGGATAGAAGACTCTTTAAAAATCACTTACATTAAATCACGAGGTTGACAAGGATATGGGGCATGAATAACCTTCAATTATTATAGTAAACAAGAATGTGAGGAACAAGGAAAATGAGCCCAAGTCTCATTCCATGTCTGGAGCTCTTGATCACTATTCTGCTAATAAAAGGAATATATAGAGATAATAAATGGCTAAAGGATGTAATTTTTTTATTGTGTTATTATGGGCCATTATAATAAGAAATAAACCCAGTAAAAGAAGAAGGTGTAAGCTTCATGTGCATTCATTATCGAGTGATATATTTATTTATGTATATATTGGTTATTAAATATTTCATTTGGTTCTCACATCAATATTGAAATTCATGAACCAATTTTATTTTGAAATATTTTCAGAGGAGAGGCAGATTTATGGTCTACTAGCTTAGTGAGGCTAGCTGATGTTGCCATTTGATATTACCACCTTCCATTACCAACAATTATGATCTTGGTTTTAAAATATTATTATCATGTACCAACTATTTCCAAAAACCTCAACCAGAGAGGAATAATATACTTGAGGTGCGATCATCATACCATTAGGGATTTTCATTGGGAACTATATATCTAATTGTGTGGGTGGAATGATGATACCCTTATAAAATTATTCAAATAAAAAATAATGGGTTGATTGAAATTCAAATAAGACATTAACAATTCCAAAGTGGATGGTAAGTTTACGTTTCACCATGTTGTTTTTTCACCACTCATAAAAAAAAGTGATTGCATGAAATTTAACTTTGTATCTCGGTTTAAGAGGTTACTTTAGTCAATTATTATCATTAAAAATTGTATTTTGGAATTGGTTATTAGAATTCCCATAATCACTACATTTGAAATATTACAGTGTGGTTGGGGCATTCTTTGCATGTTTCTCTCTATTCACATTCTTAGATAACTTCTTGCATTCACTTTAGAAATAAATTTCTTGATGATCTTATTTTCTACACAAAAAATATTTTTTATTCCCCTTAATACAATTTCCTTCATATTTTTTCCCACAGCTTGAGCATAGAGGAAATATCATCTTCTTCTCTCCTTTTATTTTCTATTTTCCTTTTAATTCTATATTTATATTATTATCTAAACCATGAGATTTGAATATAAATCCAACTTCTATTTCCACCTTGATATAACATAAAACAATATCTTCATTGCTATAGAATACTCTTATGGCTAATGACCTTTAGAGACATTGTTTTAATCCACTGAAGATTCGATCAACCTTACTATTAGGTTGGATGATAATACCAGAAGAATTTCTTAAAAGTCTTGTGAAAATTTCCTCATAGGTACAAACAAATTAATTATCCCTTTTTATTTAGCTCAAGGAATTCCTTCTCCATCCTCTTATAAAGAATACAAAAAAAGTATTTATTAGAAAATTAGTTCATAAACTTATCCCAATCCATGGAGTCAATTTCATAATGTTTCCTTGTATTCTTGATAATATTTTTTTAACCTTCAAAATATTAGATATCCAAAATTTCTTTCTCATGATCTTAACACTAGACGAAGGAAAATATATTTTTAGTGGTGCTGAACCATTACTCAGAAACTAGTGGATTAGTAGACCCACTGAAAGAAGGTGGATGTTTCCTCTTGAAGGAATCAATAGAATGGTGTTCCCTCATTTTATCATTTGTAAGTCTAGGATTATTTATATCTTGAGAAAGTTATGTGATCATAACAAAGAGATTTTTTAATCTAGATCCCACAACATCCAATTTCTCTGGATGAAAATCCCTTCATTGTCTATCACATTGAACATTATCGCAATTTATTTGGTTTCTATACATAAACTAAAACCAAAAATCTTAGTGTGAGAAACAGTAATAGTATTTGAAAACCACATAGTCAAAAAAGATCACTTTGGTCATCTTAATCAAGAAAATTTATTTTTAATCTATGACAACTTAGTTTTAACCCAGGTCATCCATGATCATCAAATTTTCAAATTCATCGGGATGGCTCAAATAAAAAAATTTTATCTAGTCAAATAATATTCCCCTAGGGTGTTAAAAAAGGTGCATAACAAGGTATGTTTTCATGTACTAGTTAATGCTCGAGTCAAGGTAGACATGACTTTTTTGGAGTTATTACCCCTAGGTACATCTGTGCTAAAACCATATCAAATTTTAGTATCTAGTTTGGGATGTATTGCTTGGTAAACCAAAAAATATCTTACATACCAAAACATTAGGATGTGACCCAATACTTAGGCTTATCAAAAGGGTTTTAAAAAAAGATTTCTCATTTTAGTTTCTAAAGGTTAACTAAACCTATCCTCTGATATCAATTATAACAACCAAGGATTTTCAAACATAGATATTACTTTATTTTTGATGAATATTCATTATATTAATAAAACACACCCCTTCGTATCATAAAGGTATACTATCTTAAAAAACATTGAAACATAAAGAACTAGTTTATTTGTGAACTGCATCATATCCTAATAAATTATTCATAACTAAGTCCTTTCTTAGAAAAATCACATATAATTAATTTATTCATAACATGGAGAAAAGAAAAATAATAAAGTGTTAGCTTAGATACTCTATATGGGTTTAAAAAATAGATACATAAACATAACACAAGAAGGGTATGATAACTTGAGTATAACATTTTAAAACCATGATTTGCATATCATAGATCATAATATTGGGTTATGGAATAAAGATTTATAGTTCCTAAGACATGAATCATAATGGAATCAAATTACATGAACCATGAGAGAATAACAATGGAATAAGACTTATAATTTTGGAATACACAAAGTCATAGAAAATAATTTCTTTATTAATTCAAGTATCATTTACAAGACTATCATAGTGTAATGGGTTCACTCTCGAAAAAATATTAATAGTTATGGTTCACTCCCAATCCTATCAAAGTGGACAAAATCTTTGGCTGAAATGGGTTTACTCCCCATTCCAAACCTATTTATTGCATCAGATATGAATCTTTACACAATCTATTAGAGGTAGATATAGGTCCTCCCCATCACATGAAGAAAACAATACATATGTGTTCTATAAGATTATAAAATATTAATCATATTTGAACCCATGAAATAAAATTGGATTATAATCATTTCATCATATCATAACCAATAGAAAATAAATAGGTTTTATAATCATTTCATTATAGCAGAACCTATAGAAATAAAATATGGTTTCATATGAATTTTTTCATAGTAAACCACATAGAAGAGAAATCAGTTTCATAAAAATCTTTTCATCATAAACATAAAAAACTTTGAGATAGAATAAGAATCGTGTCCTTAAATAATATCCCCATAGAATAATAAGAACATAAAAGGATTTCATCTTTGAAAAAAAATTATTTTTAAAGAAAAATCACTCAGAACATTTCTTGATGAAAATATACTTTCTTTGAAAACAATTTTATTAAATTAAACATTCATAAATTATTGTGGAAATATTTTTCATTGAAAATAAACTCAAAAAATTATGAATGAAACCACAAATAAAATAATGGTCCTGATATTGGTAAATTCTGTTCATTTCATACTTGTTAAGATAAATATTGCTTTCATATTTTTGGTAAAATCCAAATGGGCCTTGTTTGGAAAACGAAATGAAGATTCATTTTAAAACATTTTTCAAAAATTTAAAAATTGTTTAAAATTTAGTTGATAAATAATTTATATAATGTTAAAAACATTTCTTAAATCAATTTTAGAAAACATGGTTTTGGGAAAAAATGGTTTTCGTCTGAAGAGATAAATAAAAATAATTTTCCTTAAATAAATTATTTTGAACAGTTGAGAACATAATAGAGTAAAAATAAGGTAATACATTTATTAAATAGAAATAACTTGATTATATGAAATTTCATGATTTTCTTGAGACATGTATCATAATATTCCATTATTGTTACCGTAAACATAAACAACCCTGATAAACAATGAGATTAAATCATAAAACCATTACCACATTGTGACACTAAATTATAAGAACCATGAAAGAATAACATTAAATGAAGAAACAAAATCATGAGAATAAATAAACTAATTATATTATATACCAAAGGGGAAGTATGCACACCTCCAAAAATAATATAGGTGCATAACATAACATATCTCCCAAAGAATGAAAATTGAGAAAAAAATGCCTTACCTTAAGTCTCAACTTCCTTTGTACACATTCAAGCCACATTTTTAGTAAATATAAATTTAATTTAAATTAATTATATAACCATAATTATATATATCACACCTTATATGATTTAATAATAACCTTTTATAACCTGTTTGTAAACAATTCCTTTTTAAAGTCATGTTTCATGCAATAATTATTATTTTTTCATATATGTTTTTTTCTTATTTTTGGTCCTCTAACTTTTATAGTGGTTCCATAATATCCATAATTTTTACCATGATATAAATATAAAATATATTCAAAATATATTTATTTATAGTAATCCTTAATTATTAGAGATAGAAAATGAAATAAAATGTTCACAGAGAGGGTAGTCTGTTCGTATGCCTGAACGTTGTTTCCATACACTTGATGGATGAAAAAATAAATTTAAATAATATATTACCTTTAAATTATAATAAATATTTAGTATATATCATATATATTCATTAAATTAATCTCTTATAACCTTCCATATGAAATGTATGTGAAAAATGGATCACATTGCTTCGTGAGACGGTAGTCCGCTGTACACACGAATGACATTATCATATTCTCTATAGAATAAAAAGAAAAAAAGAAAAATGCGATAATATATTCAAATAAATATAGTTATATTAATAATATATATATATATAAATCCATCATCATACACAATTGTGAGAGGTATTTATAAAAAACGTGCGATATCGGTTCAGGAGGTCGTATTCTGCTGTACACATGAGTGATGTTATTGTTTTCCATTTTAGGGAAGAGGAGATGGATATAGATAATTAATATAATGTAAAAAATATAATTATATTAAATATACTGAGTTTATTATATCATACTGGTTTAATAATAATCATTGAATTTGGAGAGAGAAATAAAAAATTGCTAGTTGAAGAATGTTATTTTTTTCTTCAGGTATCCTCCTTGGGTTTGTGCCAAAAACCTTAATTAGATAGATTTATGATCAAAATAAGTATTTTATTATGTGATTAGGGAGTTAATTCAGGTATTTCTGAAAAAAAGTTTTTTGGAAGTGGGAAGAGGAGAGGAGAAGGTGTGCCCTTTTATAAGTGAGGTGAGTGGGAGACTTATAATTTTTGAAAAGAAAAAGGTGTACAAACATTTTTATCATTCAAAAAGGCAAAAAAATAGGAAATTTTCAATAATATAAGATAAAATTTCTAAATATTTCTATGAAATGTGTTTTGGATAGGTTTTGGGTCATTTTTAACCCTTGTGATTTTAGTTTAACCACCCTAGTGAACCAATTTTTACGTTAACCGCGGTAAATAAGTTTTACAATTTTTACTATTAATTTTGGTAAGAAATTAAGTTTAGATTAAAAAATAAAATAATATTTTTTATTTTAAATATGTTATCCATTTTTTCAAGTTACATTTGTGGAATTGGAAAATTTTAATTTAAATCTAAACCCTTATTCGCAATGAAAAAGTGGTTCTCTAAAGAGAAAATGTTCAATAGTTTAAAACGTTTTTATTTCAAAATTCAATATGAAAATGATTAAAATAACCCTAATTAGATTAATATATATATATATAATTTTACTAATTTTAATTTTAAAACCATTTTAAAAAAAATTAACCTTATAGATTTTTTAAACGAAAAGGTTATTTTAAATATAAAATATTATTTTTCAATATTCATCGAAAAATTAATATTTTCCCAAAAATAAAAAAAATTCTCCCTCGAATAATTTTGTTATGATGAGTAAAAAATGAAGTTTAAAAAAAAAATTAAATTTATGAATATGTAAAAAATTAATCGATTATTTTCTCCAAAAATAAATAAATAAACACTTTTATAAAAATAGTATCTTTGAAACATATAAATCCTTTATTAAATAATTAAGTATCTTTTTATAAATATGTTTTATTTATGTAAAACCATTATAAATAATATTTAAAATTTGATTATATTTATTCATACCACCATGTTTAATGTCTATTTAATGATGGTAATGTTTAAATAATAATATTAATATTTTGTCATAGTTCATTAAAACTCAGTGTTAAATGTGACATAAGCTATTGAAAATTTTAATTTATTAGAGAAAAAAAATTAAATTCATAAAAAAATCATGTTGGTAAAATATTTTCTTTGATTATTAGGGCCCTAATAAGATCATTATTAGGAAAAGTATCCTATACCTCATATCAATAATTTTTTTGATCCATTATGTTGAGATAAATAATTTTCCAAGATTGATATTTGATCTAGATATCATCAGTTGAGGGTCAAAAAGGAGGATAGAACCATGAAAACCTTCCATAATAGCTATAAAAATAATCAACTTATGGTGATTCCCTTAGGACTTAGTAATACCCCTACCATATTTATGGATTTAATGAATAGAGTCCTTAGATATCACATTGATCAGTTTGTGGTTGTCTTTATAAATGATATTATTATATATTCTAAGAGTAAGAATGAGCATGAAGATTATTTTGGGATTGTTTTAAATAATTTGATGAATGATAATATGTATAGAAAATTTATAAATTCTTAATTATGCCTATATAATGCTTAATTATTAGGTTATATAATCTTAAGTTAGGTTATATCAGTGGATATTTCGAAGATGTAATTTATTAGGAAAAGGCATAGATCATCCACAATGACCAATATCTACAGTTATATTTGGCTTTTTGGATACTATAGATTATTTTTTATAAATTTATCATGGATATGAAATCTAAAAACCCTGTTTACTCATAGCAGAGACAAGTTCCATTGAACACATGAATGTGAGGAAAATTTAAAGAAGCTAAAAAGTAGATTGGTTAGTGAACCTGTGCTCACACTAATCTAAAATGGAGAAGGGTTTATGATATATAATGATACATAAATCAAGGTAACAGGGTGTATCATCTTGAAGAATTATATGGTGATAACTAATGTATCACACTAATTGAAAATTCATGCGGAAAATTACCTGATTCATGATTTGAAGGCATGAGTAGTAATTTTTACATTAATGATATAGAGACATTATCAATATAGTGAAAGGTGTGATATATATAATTATCATAAAATATTTATTTATATATTCACATAGAAATATTTTAATATTCAACAATGTATATAGTTGGAGTTTATTAAATATTATGACCGCTGAATACAATACCATCCTAGGAAGGTGAACAAGCTGGTTGAGGCTCTATATTGGAAGGACCATGCTAGTTTGTCCGTGATGAGGTTTGAATGATATATAATACTTATGGATTTTTAGAATATGTATCATGAGGAAAATGGATAGATCATATATTAATTCTCAACCATCCATCCATGTGAGGATTAAAGAGGCACAAAAGGAAGATGTGGAATTATAGAAAAAGGGGAGGAATGTTCCGAAGTTAAATGATGATTATGATGAAATGATATGGTTAAAGAACTGAGTATGTGTCCCAAAAATTATATATTTGAATGAGTAATTAGATTAATCTCATAGATCAAAATTCTCTATTTATCTAATAAGTTTGAATATATATATAAGAGCATTTTAGGCAGGATAATATGAAAGGGGAAATTGTGGATTATGTATCTCATTTCTTGGTATGTCAGTTAGGTAAGGATTATAGATAAAATTTTAAGGGGGTGGTAAAAATATTACCTATACAAGATTGTAAATGGGAAAACATCACCATATATTTTATATTTGGGTTATAATCAGTCTCCTTATGATGTCAGCATAATTTCTTAATATTAGAAAAGATTTATCTCTTTATTAGATATCTAGGATATAAATTAAATTAGTGATAAGGTTTCATGTAGTACCACATTTTATTATATCTGATTGGGACATCGGGATTACCTTAATGTTTTAGATAAGTATTTATTAATATTTGAATTTGGAGTTTTACTTTGTCACTACATATCATCCACAGATAGATGGACAGTCAGAGAGGACTGTTGAAACCCCATAAGATATATTGAGATCCCGTTCTATAGATTTAAATGGTGGTTGGTATTGTAACATTTTTATAATATATTTTTCTTAATAAAATATATTTCACTCTATAATTAGTATGGATCCATATGAATCCCTCTATAATAAAAGGTGAAGGAATCCAATGTGATCCGATGAAGTTAGAGAAAGAAAGATATTGAAACCTAGGATATCTTAGGAAATGACATGGATTCTAAAGTTAAAAAACACAACAGGTTAGATCAAAGTCAATATAAATTATTTTCTAACATTTTTTAGTCAGATTATGAGTTTCAAGTTGGTGAAAAAACATACCTATTAAAATGTTTTTAGAATATGGGTATGAGATTTGGAAATAAGGGAAAGTTGAGCCATAGATATATCAGTCTTTGAGATTCTTGATAGTATCAAGATTGTTTCCTGTCACTTGAAGATTAGTCCAAACCTATATAAATTTCATGATGTATTATATGTATCACTTCTTTTGAAGTGAAAACCTAGTCCTTTTCAGGTATAGAATTCAAAGGTTTTACAATTGGTGCATGACTATTCATATGAGGAATAATTAGTGGATATTCTGTATAAAAGAGAGAAAGCGATGTGTAACAATACCAATCACCTCTTAAAAGTCTTGTAGTGAAACAATAAATTTGAGGAATCGATGAGGGAATCTAATAATGTGATTTGGAATAAGTATTGTCATTTATTTTTATTAGAGTGACATAATTTTTTATAGATATTCTTATAAGGGGTAGAATGTATCACCTCGAGATTTTATGATATATTTATTTTGATATAAATTTATTATCATGAACCAAATGAGGTAATCCCGAAACAAGACACCTGAAATGGAACATAGAAAGGAATGGAGGGAATTATAGATCTCCATAGGATGATGAAAAATGATTGGGAATTGAATAATCACTTTTGGTAATGATATTTCTCACAAGAAAAATAAAACAAGGTTTTATAAAAAAAGTGGCACAATTTTTTTCTCAATATATATCATAAATAAAATAATTCAAAACAATTATTCTATATAATAAGATATATCTAAAAAAATGAATAGAGATGTGCCATAATTCTAATACAATTATTCGTCCAAGAATAATGAAAATAAATAAAAAATATTGAAACACTTCTATTTGTGACACGTGGGTCAGAATCCCACTATTCCACCACTATAACTCAAACTGAACTAGCACAAATATCCACAGTTTCCAAGTAGTGCCTTTACCTTTCCTGTACCATATATGATAAAGTCTACAAACTCCCATTGGGTGTATTCAGCATGTGAGATCAACATCCTAGTTCAATCTAACTAGGTGTTTCATAAATAGACTTTATTAAATAAATCAATTATGATCTATGTAAAGGAATTAAATTTCAAGATATAGACTTCTCATAATCATTTATTAAACTCTTTAGACTTAGAGGTGTTGAGTTATAGTATTAATGAGAGAGAAGTTGTTTAAATGAAATAATTATTACATGGTGTTTTATTTTGTTTTTTTACTTATATCAGTTGGAAATGTTATATATTATTTATAAAGCTTCCATATATAATGTTCCAAAAAGAGAAATATGACTCAATAGATAGAGGTGAATAGATAGATTCTAGCGGACTGAGGTCATCATATAGAGTCTATCAAACTAATTTGATGGGATGAAGAGGGGGTAAATTTTTTTGTTTTAAAATTTTCATAGGATCATTAGAAAAAGTTATTCAGATAAATATAGTATGGTGATTCATTTCTTTTCTTCAAAGACATAGACATCATTATTATAAAAAGTCATCTAGGTTCAAGATGAGTTTATTGATGAAGTTACCTAACTGAGTTTAGTGGAATGTGATTATTAGACAAATTTATATCAAATGAATAGTATTATGAAGTCCACTTTCACATAAATAAAATATTTTAAAGGTATTTTTCATTTACTTTCCATTCATTATTTGTTTTGGGGGATTCCCAAGCTTTTATGGAGGAATGTGTGAGTTTTCATGAATTAAACCAAACCGGAAACCCAATTCCAGTTCTAAAAATAAATTTTGTTTCTTTTATACCTCATTATTTTTTCAACATTTTTCATCCATTCCAATTCCCACTTGGCCTCCACGGACATATTAAGACCACCATGTCAATTTGGAGCCTTTAGAAATCCATAACCAAGGTGTATTTGGGTTTTTATTTGAGGGATTGTCCCTGCTCGAAAGCCCATTTCCTGTTTTAAAAATGATTTTTGTTTCCTTAATAAGTTATTAAATTTTAGGGAGTTTTTGGTGATTCCAAGCCTCATCAAAGACCATTGAAACTAGACACGCGCATAGCCTCTTTACCCTCTCTTTAGAGCTCTTATGCATTGCTAATTAGTGCATAACATTATAGATTTTATCAAATCGGCCATAATTGAAGAGGTAAATTCATTCCTTCTTAACTATCTAAATTATTACTCTTTTTCCTCCATTCCAGTTCCTAAATGACCTACTCATTCCTATTAGAATAACCCCTAAATTTTGGAAGTTTTAAATTTCAGATACTCTTGTTTTGAGGATAATTCTTCAATATCCCTCAAGTAAGTTAGTCTATTTCATTCCTATTTCAAAATGATTCGGGTTTCATTCTATTTGATTAGGGTTTCTTCCCTTTTCCATTAATTACCAATTGACCAGGGGGTTGGGTTTCTAGCCTACTGTTTTTTGGGTCAATTCTTGTGGTTTTAGGTTTGTTCTAAGCCCCTCTTGGTGCAGTGGTGGTGCGACTTGATTTTCGCACGATGATTCAAGGGTTTTCATTACATTGGTAGGTGATTCCTTTTGGTATGAAATCAATGTGATATTGATGCTGGGTTTATGGTATTTTCATGTATATATAATTAGAATGTTTCTACGAAAATTGGTTTTAGTGGAAATTATAAAGGAAATGAATTTTTAATGCCAATTTCAGGTGAAATTTGGAGGGTTTTCATATAAATATTTTGTTGGTTCATTAAGGGCTTACCTAAAATTATTTAGTTGATTTTATTGAACTGTATTAGGGCTGAACATAATTTTTTCAACGTTATTATCCTTTTGTTGTTTTTGATAAATTGGTTTTGGGTGAATTTCATTACGGAAATGATTTTTGAGTACCCATTTGGTGTTGAATTAGGTTCTTTACATGGCTATTCCATGTGATGCTTATTGGGTGTTGTTTTATAACTCATGTAATGAGTTTAAAGAAATGATAAAGGTTATTTGAATTCTATTTTGTTTAATGTGAGTATGCACATGGTGTTCAAGTAGGGTTTTCAAAGAGTTTTGGGTGTAATACAAGGAAAGATTTGGAGAAGTTGTTTTATTGAAACTCCAAGTGTTTTGTTGTGTGTTTTAAATGGTATAAAATGTGTGTAGCTACTATATTGGGTGAATGTGACCATTAGTGGTGTTTTTCATTAAAATGGATATATGTTGAATGATGAAATTGTTTGAGCACAAAGGGGGAAGCCCGAGTACCTAGGTGGAACAGACGTGTATTAGTACGGCTAGTGGACCAGATGGGTTTTGTCCCTGTTTCACTTAGAATTTGGATAACGAAAACTCTAAAAAAACTATGTGGATGATTTTTGGGGACCACTAGGTTATGGGTATGTTCCCAACTAGTGGATCTTGCGCAGGAACAGATTTACTATGGTTACTTTACACCGAGCTATGAGGTACATGGGGCCCGAGACTATCTAGTGCCTGGGGGTGTTCCCGATTTTGTTGCTCATTGTGTTTGTGGAATTTTACCTTTTATTGGGGTGATTTTTGTAGTTAATTACAGTATATAACATATTTATTTAAATGCGTGAACATTTTGAAAATTTTATCTTGAAAACTGTTTTCAATTGAAAGGTGCATTTCTTGGATTTTATCACTACTTTTCTTTGCATATTAAAACAGCTTGATTTTTCACATTGTATTGCATTCTGTTTGGAATCATTGGGTGGTATCCTATTGGTCATAGGCTCACACCTTACTTACACCCCTTGGGTTTAAGTATACTTTGTTATGTTTGACTCAGGTAAAGGAAAGGCTTTGGGTGGTGGCAGTTCTGGGTGTTAGTCCCCATCCTTGGCGCAGAGTTGTGGAGACGACTTGTGGGTGATGACCCCTTGTCATGTGCCTGGAGATATCTTGTTACTATATTTATTTTTAATTGGAACACTTTTATTGTATTTAAACCAAAGTATTCAGTTCTGGTTTTTTCTTATGACTTTTTTGGCTAAAAAATTTCAGATTTATATTATGAATTGTTTTAATGTTTTATGCTTTCATACTCGAGTAAATCATTCCCAAAACTAAATTAATGATACCCGGTCACTTTTTCCAGCCTGTGGGGATAGGGAATTCCCTTCGGGTCTTGTCATGGGCCGGGTTTGGTGCTAGTATTGGTGGTTAAAAGATTCAGTTCATGACAAAATGGTATCAGAGGAGGTTAATGTTTTTGGGTTATATTGGTATTTTGGGATGGGTTAGGATAGACAGAAGCTAGGACTGTCGGGGATTGGGGTTTTGGTTGTGAGTAGGGTTCTTAGACCACACCTATCGTGGAAGTCCTTGAGTCACTAGGTGATGTTGGAATTTACGGATTGACTTCACTTCCAGGTGAGACGTGTGAGCTGTAGACCACACGTTGACATCATCCGAATGTGGAGTGGTATTTTATTTTATTACTGGAATGTGTTTAGATTATTTATATTTGTTGTATTTGATTAAAATTTTCAGAATTGTGGTATTGATTATTGTTTTGTGACTCTTTCATTTTTTATCAACATGCCTCCCTGGAAAGCTCCCACGCACCCACAGGAGGAAGCTGGAGAGAGTTCTCCCACACAGATTGATCAGAGGCTAGTTGAGGCTGTGGTATAATCTATAAAAGCTTTGGAGTAGGGACCAACTCCTACTTATATTCCTGTTAGGTTTGAAGAGATGGGTACTAGAAAATATAAAGCTCAGGAGTTTCTAAAAAACAAGCCTCCTACCTTCTGAGGTAGCTCAGAACCCCATGATGCAGAAGAATGGATAAAGAAGATAGAGTGTATGTTTGAGTTCCTAGAAACACCCAAGGATCTTAGGGTGATGTGTGGCTTCTTTCTGTTGGAGGGTCCTAGCCGTAAGTGGTGGGAGTTAGTGCTTTACACTGGAAAGAATGGGTAGATGCGCTGGGGGGATTTCAAGCCCTTCTTCAATGAAAAGTACTTCCCTGAGGTGTTGGATTATGCTAGGTCCAGAGAGTTCGTGGACCTTGTTCAGGGGAATCTATCTGTGATGGAGTACGCCAACTGTTCCACTGATTTGGTTTGGTATGCTCCATAAATTGTCTTCAACGAGCAGGTGAAGGCCCAGAGGTTCGAGAAAGGCTTGCGACTAGAGATATACTCCCAGGTGTTGTTGTTTAAGCTGAGGACTTATGCAGAGGTCATTGATCAGGAATGCATGGTGAAGATCGATAGGAAAGGTAGGGATGGTTTCTCTGGTTCAGTAATAGCAGTGGGTAGTGGCAGCTCCTCAGAGAAGAAAAATAACCAGGAGAATCATGTGAAGAAAGGAGGTGGCAGTTCAGGCCACTCTTCCAGACAGTTTTCGTTTGCGGCTTCTGATGCGAGATCGGTCATGTGCCACCTATGTGGAAAGCCTGGGTATATCCCACCAGAATAACCACTTCTTTAGAAGCCTGGTTACCAGTGGGGTGGAATGGGGAATTTGCAGCGCTTCTGTAGTGTGGCACGTCCACTCCCGAGTGGGGCAGGGTTAACGGCTTCAAGAGGTGTGCCAGCATAGTGTGAGCTGTCGAGGACTGTGGGATCTAGATTTGGAGGTCGTGGTGGTTGGGCTAGGTCATATTCTAGGAAGATCCAGTTCAGGGTATAGCCACATACTAGCATTCATCCTCAGGCAGTGACCAGACATCTCCATGTAGTGGATTAGGCACCAGCAGGATCAGAGGCGGGACCGTCGACAGTTCAAGGTACCATTTTGATTGCATCTTGTATAGCTGCTGCTCTTTTTGATACTGGAGCCTCTGCTTCTTTTATTTCTGCCTATTTTGTGGACCTGCTTAATTTTTCAACTGAGTTGATTCCTTTCATGATGGAGTTCGTGACACCGTTGGGAAAGAAGAAGAAGCAGGGCCTTAGGTGCCCCTCGTGTGCGCTCTCAGTGTCAGGGGTTGAGATGGAGTGGGACCTCCTGGTTCTAGATATGGAACTGCTTGACATAATACTTGGCATGGATTGGATAGTACACTTCTAGGCACACATTTATTTCTACAGGCGATGAGTGAGTTTGGCGGCACCTAATGGGAGTCGTCAGGTTTTTCCGGGAGAATGGGATCCTCAGTCGAGTCGCGCAAGACCTCCACTCCCAGAGTTGGGAAGTCTTACCATCAAGTTATCATTTATCATACTAGAGGATGATGGTATTTACCCTGTAGGTGCACTACCTCATGTTGTGAATGAGTGTCCAGAGGTATTCCTGGATTATTTCTTAGGTTTTCCCCTGAAGCAGGATGTGGAGTTTTCGATTGATCTGGCACCAGGAACACATCTAATATCTCTTACCTATTATCGCATTTCCCTCACTGAGATGTGGGAATTAAAGATACAATTGGAATACTTATAATCCAAAGGATTCATTCGACCAAGCATCTCTCCTTGGACCGTTCCTGTGTTGTTCACGAAAAGGCCGATGAATCCCTCCAGTTGTGCATTGACTACCAGAAGCTGAATAAGTTAAAAATTAAGAACAAATAACCTTTTCCAAGAATAGATGATTTGTTCAATTAGTTGAAGGGGGAAAAGTGGTTCTCAAAAATAGACTTGCATTCGGGCTATCATCAACTCAGGGTGAAGGAGTCATATATCCCAAAGATAGCCTTCCGAAGCAGGTACGACCACTTTGAGTATTTGGACATGCCCTTTGGATTGACCAATGCTTCAGTGGTCTTTATGGAACTCATGAATAGGGTCTTCCATCAGTATCATGATTCCTTCATTGTGGTGTTTTTGGATGACATTATAGTATACTCTGGATCTGTGGAGGAACATGAACATCACTTGAGGATCGTCTTGAGAACTTTGCATTATCACTACCTCTATGCAAAGTTGTCAAAGTGCACTTTCTGGATCAGGGAAGTGAGATTTCTGGGGAATGTGACCTCTGAGAAGGGGGTTTCAGTGGACCCTGAGAAGATTAGTGTGGTTATGTCATGGGAGCAGCCGAAGAATGTGTTCGGGATCAGGAGTTTCCTTGGCCTAGATGGTAATTATAGGCGATTCGTTCGAGATTTCTCTCGGCTTGCTTCACTGATGACTACCCTCACCTGAAAAGGGGTGAAGTTTGTATGGGGACCAGAATGCTAGGCATCGTTCGAGGAGCTGAAGAGGCGGTAGACTACTACCCCCGTGCTGATTTTTCCAAAGGCTGGAAAGAGATATGTGGTCTATTGTGATGCTTCAGGTATGGGTCTTGGGTGCGTACTTATGCAGGATTATCACGTGGTGGCGTGTGGCTCTTTCCGACTCCGACCACACGAAATTAACTACAAGAACCATGACTTGGATTTGGTAGCGATGATGCATGTTTTGAAGACTTGGTGTCATTACCTCTTTGGGGAGAAGTTTGTGGTCTACTCTGATCACAAAATCTTGGCCTATATCTTCTCACAGAAGGACCTCAACTTGAGGCAGTGTTGTTGGATAGACTACTTGCAGTGGTTTGACTTTGAAATTGTCTATACCCCAGGAAAGGGTAACGTGGTGGCTAATGCTTTGAGCAGAAGAGTTCTAGTGCTGGCTTTGAGGAAGTCGGCTTTGAGGAAGTCTAGTGATGAGTGGACATTGATGGGGATATTTTCTCAAATGCCTGTGGAGACTAGGGAACACAATGGAGGGGTATTATTGGAGAGCATCCAGTTGAATCCTTCTATGTTGGATTTGATTCAGTGGGAACAACCCAGTGATGTGATTTGTCAGCAGTCGAAGTAGTTTCTTCATAGCGGGGAGACATCCTCTGATTGGTCGTTGTCTCCTGGGAGTATCTTGTGCTTAAAGGGCCGTTCATTAGTGTCGTTATCTCTATGGAAGGTGGTGATGGAGGAAAACCACCAGTCTCAGTGGCCTGTCCATCCGGGTGCCACCAAGATGTATTATGATGTCTGTCGGAAGTTCTGGTGGCCTGGTTTGAGACAAGATATAACGGAATTTGTGTTGAGATGCTACACATGCCAGCAGGTGAACGAAGAGCATCAAATGCCCTCCCGTTTACTGCAACCATGACCCATTCCTACCTGGAAGTGGGATGATGTCGCCATGGACTTCCTTGTTGGCTTACCTCATACACCTCAGGGTAAAAATGCCATTTGGGTGGTGATTGATTGTCTGGCCAAATCATCCCACTTCATTCCGATCAGAGATACAACTAAAGTGGATGAGTTGGGCTGTTTATATCTTCAGGAGGTGGTGAAGCTCCATGGAATGCAATCAGTATTTGTCTCAAATAGATACCCTCATTTCACATCTCGGTTCTAGGAAGGCCTTCAGAAGGCCTTAGAGTCTCAGATTAATATGAGCACGACATACCATCCTTAGACGGATGGTCAGAGAGAGCGGGAAAATAAGATTTTGGAGGACATGCTCCGTGCATGTGTCTTGGACTTTTGAGGTTCTTAGGATAACTATTTGGGATTGGTTGAGTTTTCTTATAATAACAGTTACTAATCCTCGATTCGAATGGATCCTTGTGAGGCTCTCTATGGTCGGGCATGTCGGTCACCCTATGTTGGGCTGAGGTAGGTGAGACTTCACTATTGGGGTCTAGCCTTGTGTAGGAGACTTCTGAGAAGGTCAAATTGATCAGGCAATGCTTGTTGACAGCTCAGAGTCATCATAAATCTTATTCTGACCAGAGGCATCAAGACCTATAGTTTTTTGTGGGTGATAGGGTAATCTTGAAATTCGCCCCTTGTTTGGGCCATCGTCGATTGGGGAAGCAAAGGAAGATGAAACTGTGATATGTTTTCCCTTTTGAGATCATCGAGCATATTGGCAAGGTGGCATACAATTTGTCCTTACCTTCTCAGTTGACGTCCATCTATGATGTCTTCCATGCCTCCCAATTGAAGAAATGCAACCCGGATTCGTCCCATGTGCTGAGTTGGGAAAAACTGGAGATAGAACCGGACTTGTCAGTTTTTGAGCGGCCAGTGCAAATAGTGGACTCCCAAGAGAAGTTTCTTCGAGGGCATTCTAGTCCTATAGTCCTAGTTTGTTGGAAGCATGGTAATGATACACATGCCACATGGGAGCAGAAGTCATGGGTTGAGGAAAGAGTATCCATTCCTGTTTTTTGATCAAGCTTCAGGTTGACTTTCCAGGATGGAAAGTTTTCATGGTGGGGATAATTGTCACATTCATGTAACATATTAAAGGTATTTTGTATTCATTCTTTGTTTTAGGGGTTTCCCAAGTTTTTATGGAGGAATGGGTGAGTTTTCATTAATTGGGCCAAACCGTGAGCCCAATTCCAGTTTTAAAAATAAATATTGTTTATTTTATAACTCATTAATTTTTCAACATTTTCTATCCATTCCAATTTATAATTATCCTCCCCTAAACCATTAATACCACCATGTTAATTTGGAACCTTTATAAATCCATAACCAAGGTGTATTTGGGTTTTTATTTAAGGAATTGGGCCTGCCCGGAAGCCCATTTACAATTTTAAAAATGAATTTTTTCACCATAATAAGTTATTCAATTAGAAGGATTTTTTAGTGATTCTAAGCCTCACCCAAGAACATTGAAAACCTACATGCGCCCAATCTCTTTACCTCCTCTTTGGAGTTATTCTTCATCACTAATTAGTGCAGAAACTTATAGAGTTTCTCAAATCGTCCAGAATTGAAGAGGTAAATTCATTCCTTCTTAACTCTCTCAATTATTACTTTTTTCCCTCAATTTCAGTTCCTAAATGACCAAATCATACTTCTTCTAACAACCCCTGAATTTTGGCCATTTTTAATTTCATCTAATGGTTTTTTGGGGATATTTATTCAAGATCCCTCAAGTAAGTTAGTCCATTTCATTCCTCTTTCAAATTGCTTAGGGTTTCTTTATATTTTATTAGGGTTTCTTACCTTTTACATGAACTACCATGTGACCAGGGGGTAGGGTTTAGAACCTATGGTTTAACCATGAGTTTTTTTGGTCAATTATTTTGGTTTTAGGTTTGTTCTATGCCCTTCTTGGTGCGGTGGTGGTGCGACTTGATTTTCGCACAATGATTCAAGGGTTTTCATTACTTTGGTAGGTGATTTATTTTGGTAATAAATCTTAGTGATATAGATTCTATTTTACGGTATTTTAATGTATATTTAATTTTAATGTTGCTTCCAAAATTTTTTTTAGTGGCAATTATAAAGAAAATGAATTTTTAATGCCAATTTCAAGTGAAATTTGGGGTTTTTTCATATAAATATTTTGTTGGTTCATTAAGGGATACCCTATAATTATTTAGTTGATTTTATTGAACTGCTTTAGGTATGAACATAATTTTTTTAATGTTCTTATCCTTTGGTTGTTACTAAAAAATTGGTTTTGGGTGACATTTGTTACGAAAATGATTTTTGAGTACCCATTTGGTGTTGAATTAGGTGCTTTACATGGCTATTCTATGTGATTCCTATTGGGGGTTGTTTTATAACTCATGTAATGGGTTTGAAGAAATGTTTAAGGTACTTTGAATTCTACTTTGGTTAATGTGAGTATGTACATGGTGTTCAAGTGGGGTTTTCAAAGAGTTTTGGGTGCAAAACAAGGAATGATTTGGAGAAGTTGTTTTATTGAAACTCCAAGTGTTTTGTAGTGTGTTTTAAATGGTATAAAATGTGTGTAGATACTGTATTGGGTTCATGTGACCAGTATTGGTGTTTTTCATGAAAATGGATATGTGTTGAATTCTGAAATTGTTTTAGCACAAAGGGGTAAGCTTGAGTACCTAGGTGGGGTGGACATGTACTAGTACAACTGGTGGACCGGATGGGTTTTGTCCCTATTTCACTTAGCATTAAGATAATGAGAACTATAAATAAACTATGTGGATTATTTTTGTGGACCACTGTGTTATGGGTATGTTCCCTACTAGTGGCTTGTGCATGAGAATGAATTTACTATGGTCAATTTACACCGAGGTATGAAGTACATGGGGCCTGAGACTATCTAGTGCCAAGGGGTGTTCCCGATTTTGTTGCTCATTATGTTTGTGGTATTTTCCCTTGTATTGGGGTTTTTTTGGAAGTAAATTACAGTAGCTAACATGTCTATTTAAATGTGTGAACATTCTGAAAATTTTATCTTGAAAACTATTTTTAATTGAAAGTTTCATTTCTTGGATTTTTTCACTACTTTTCTTTGCATATTAAAACTAATTTCTTTTTCAAATTGTATTGAATTATCTTTGGAATAGTTGGGTGGTATCATATTGGGCTTAGGATCACACCCTATTTACACCCCTTGGGTATAATTAGACTTGGTTATGTTTGACTCAGGTAAAGGAAAGTCTTTGGGTGGTGGTTGTTCAGGGTGTTAGTTCTCATCCTTGGTGTGGAGTTGTGGAGATGGATTGTGGGTGATGACCCCTTTTCATGCGGAGTCCATGGGGATATCTTTCTGATATCTTTATTTGTATTTGGAAAACTTTTATTGTCTTTAAAAAAATGTATTCCGTTTTGGTTTTTTCTTAAGACTTGTTTGGCTCGAAAATTTCAGATTTATATTATCGATTTGTTTTAATGTTTTATGCTTTCATACTCAGGTAAATCATTCCCGAAGCTAAATTAATTATACCTGGGAACTTGTTCCATCCCATGGGGATAGGGAACTCCCTTCGGGTCTTGTCATGGTCTGGGTTTGGTGCCAGTATAGGTGGTGACCATATTCGGTTCATGACATCCACCCTTTGAACTTTTTGGGTAAACCAAATGATTTTTTAATAATTTGTCAAAAACATAAATCCAAATGAGCATTGTTGATCCCATCATACAATGTTTTCCAATTTAATCCATCAGATATGTGTTTTTGAATGAATTAATGAGATAGAGGATTCAAAATGATGTCGTTAGTCATAGGTTTCAAAAAAAGTCATTGGAAAAATGTTTCTAAAAAATTTATTTAGATAGATATTTCCAAGTGAATTAATCAGATATAGGTTTCAAGATGATATCATTAGACTATGGTTTATGAATGAGGTTATTTGAAAATGTTTTTTGGATAAGGTCATCAGATATATTTTTCTAGATGGAGCCATTAGATGTAGTAACTTGAGAAGTTATCAAGAAAGGAACCATGTAAATAATTACGTGATGAAGGATTGCTTATGATGAAGAACTAGATAGAGGTTTGAGGATATTTACAATGTATTTTTAAATTCAAACACTAAAATGATATTGAGTTAGATTCTCAACACATCAATACTATTAAAATAAATAACAAGATTATAGCTCAAATTTTTGGAATATTTGAAGTTTATTGATTCCAATATTTTTGAAAAATATTAAATTTTTTTTGAACTAAATTTATTCAGAGGCTTTTAAGGTGGTCAATTGAAGGAAGACTCAAGCTATTAATTCAAATTTATAATGGGAAATCCAAATTTTATGTTTAGGAAACTCCATGAAGCTTGAGAGATCCTTTTGTTGAATCACTACACACAGTATACATGAAAGTGAATAACCAAAAAAGGTTACCATATAGAAAGGTACAAAATGTAGAGGTACCAGATGGATATTAAATAAATAGAGAAGTACTAGAAAAATAAGTTTTTGACAGAGTCATTAAAGAAAAACTAGTAGCATATGAAGAAGTATCAGACAAATAAGATCAAACAGGGACGTTCCTAGTGAACTGGATCATAGCGAGAAGCGTTGAACATCATTGAAATCTATTGTACAATATATAAAATAAGATATATCACTCATAAAGGAATCTATGAATAATTGAAGATGTACAATGATGACATGATAAGCCTATTATTGAAGGTTCAATTCATTATTTCAAAAAAAAAATTATCACATTTTATATAAAGGAAGAACATGAACTAATAAAATATTATAGTACTATTCTAGTTACAGATATACGCTTATTATTAAAGCCATAAAGGATAATTTTCTAGTGGATGCATGATCTCATATTATTTCCAAATAATTCTAATTACTAGATAATTTTATTGAGTTATGAACCCTGTAATTTATTATGTTTATGTGGGTGTGGTTTTGTATTGTATTTCAATGTACTCAATTATAAATAACCGTAAGAAAATGTAGTTTTAAATTTGAAAAAATAAAAATATATTATCACTAATTATCACCCTCTCAATGATCACATTGATATTAATTTTTCCTTTTTATTAGTGTTAAGTGAAGTTCCTTCATTGACTCTTGAAATTGTTCCACATGGATTCATTCCTCTTACTATGGGTTCTCCCTTAATAGTTGATAACAAGAATAATATCAATAATGATGGGAAATCCATAAATTGCATACTTTACACTCTCCATAAAAGTGAATTTATGAGGGTTAGTGGAGTTGGAATAGTTAAAGGCATCTAATAAAAGTTGAAAAATATCTATGTTGGAAATACGAAAGTGAAGAAATCCAAGTTAAAAATCTGGACTTTGAAGTATGGTTATCTAAAAAATTGAGATGTTGAATTTTTTGGTGTGTTATTTACAAGGGTTGATTATATTATTAGGATCATAATATGTTTTTGTTGATAAATTGGAATATTCAACTTTTTGGGAGAATATATTAAGAATTAGTCCTGATAAATTTATGCCAAGGTATCATATTTAGATGATAGATATTATGATACTATCTCTTTGGATCATTTTCATTGTATTATTATCAAATATGAAATGAAAATAAAAAATTTTTCTAGGAAAAGGAGAAGGTTGATCGAGAATCCACTTTCAAAGGCTGTTAAGAAAGGAAAGTATAACAATTTTTTTGTGGAATAAGTTTGTGACTTTGAAATTGAAGATGACATGACTAATTTTTTTGATGACTTTATGTCTTTATTTTCTATAGTAGTGAAAAGAGTGACATCTAAGTATAAATAAAATTTCTTGTGGAAGTGATTTAACTATAGATCAATTAGAAATTTCATAAAAAATTGAGAAAGATTAAATGAAGCTGAAGATATTGATAAAGAAGATGAAAAGTGTAGTTGTATTATGAATAAGAATATTGAAAAGTCATTGTTTTATCCAAACGTAAATGATAATAAGTTCTCTAAATATAAAAAGAGAAAGCTTTTTTTTTCAAATGTGAGATAAATTATGATTGTGATGCGAAAGGTGAAAATTCCAGGGATGATAGTGTTGAAAAGATTCTTATAACAAATGTGAATGATGATAGTTTTACCTATAATGAGAAAAATATAAAGAATAAGAAATAGAAACATAGATAGAATTTATGCTTAAAATACAACTAAAATAATGGATTTTGAAAATTTTTATACTTGAGAAAGAGAATAAGAAATTGAAGAAAGAAGATCTATCAGAAAACAATCAGGAATCAACACTTGAAGAAAAATAAATTTTGATTAAAGAGTTCTAAGATATAAAGAAGTTACTTAAAGAAGGTAAATATTAAACATCAATATTTAATAAAATATATGGGTAAATTAGAATGAATTTGACCGTTTACAACAAAAACTTTTTGAATCTGAATAAATAATATCAAACTTATGAAACTCAATCCTTGACGTTGGTTAAAAAACAAAAAAGGGTAGTCATCATAAGGATAAAAAAGATCATTCTTAGAGGTTAAAATGAAAGTTTAATATGTTTATAAGAATAAGTAATTCATGAATAACAGGAATGTAAATAAAACAAGTGAATTACATAATTTAAAAATTATCAAAAAATGAATCCTTAAAGAAAAAACTACCACTAATAGAGACTTTTTAAGGAATATAATAAGTTTAACTTGAAAAATAAGATTTCTAGAGTATAAAAAACGTTTGGATCATCACAAGGAGCTAAAGTTGATGGTCAGAAAGATATTCGAAAAAATATTCACAGTTTCATATGGAATTTAGGTTAGAAAATAAAATTTACTTTCTTAAGATATTGCTGGTAATTTGGAGGCTTTGGGAATACACTAAAAATGTACAGGGTTAACCATCAATAATACATTGAATCTATAAGGCATTGGAAATATATTTTTAGGGGGGAGTGAACCCACCTAATAAAGACAACCTGAAAATTATTGTTTCAAAATTGAAAATAGATTTTAACCTCTAGAAAAAATTTGTAAAATATGTGATCAGCCTCAAAATCAAGCTAAATGATGTCTTGTAATGCTACAAGCTCAAAAAATTTTATATACAAATATTTGAAGCCCCATTTGAAAGAGGAAAAATAAAATTAATTGGCCTTATTTTTTGAAACTACTCTCATGGAAATAAAAGGAGAATTAACTTGGTGATTTTATAGTGGTTGTTATTTACATATGATTGTAGATTTAAAAAATGTTAAAAAATGTTAATGAATAAAAATAAGGGACACTGAATTTTAAAAATAATGAGTCACTCAAAATCAAGGGCATTATATTTTTTGTTAACAGAAAAAAAGTATTGATATCCAAAAGTGCATTATTTTTTGATGTAGTAAAACATAATCTGTTTAGTGTTTTGTGGCTTTTTGATAATGTAAAAAAATTAATTTTCCAAGGATATGACATTTTTATCAAAATTGTTAAATATGGGAAAATTTTATAAATATTAAAATAGACCAAGGGAAATATTTTTCATTTTAGATATGCCTTGGGTATATGCTATCCAAGCATGATGAAAGAAAATATATTATGGAATAAAAGGATAGTACATACATGGAAGTGAAATATGATTAAACTAAAAAGTTGATGATATATTCATGATTTTTCTGACATGGTAAGAAGAAAATATTTATGTTGTTTGACAAATAATATATGGAATACTTCCAATTCAGAATATAAGAGGGATGAGGTATATAAAACTCATCCCTTGGAGATTATTCATTCTTGAATATTTAGGCACATGAGATAGAAATATGAAATTAATATTTTTTATTGATGATTCCACTCCTATTTTATTTTTTTGTGTTTGAAATGAATATAAGTGTCTCTCAAAATGTTTAAGAGTTTCATGAGAATTACTAAAAAGTAATGTGAATATTTTGTAAAGAATATTTGAATGGATAATGATTTTTAATACAAAAACAAGAATTTAAAAAGGATATATTCAAATGTTATGGAATTCATTATGAACCTAGTGCCCCACAAACACCACCATAGAATGGTTTTGCTGAAAGATAGAATAATTTTTTTTAAGATGACCTGAACTATATTTATTGAACATAATACTTCCCAATTATTTTAGAGACAAGCTATTTGAGCATCCCTTCACATTTAGAAAAATTGTTTCTATATAAAAAAGCCTTATATCAATCCATATACGATGTATTACGTAGAGACCCTAGTTTAAAATACTTAAGGGTGTTTGGAAGCCCTAATATTGTCAATGTCAAAAGTGAGAATCTTTGGAAATGTTCTCAAAGAGGTGTTGATTGTTTCTTCCTTGGATACCTGCCCTATTGTAGATTTTACAAATTTTATTGGAAGGAAACTATATCTATTGTTGAAACTATAGATGTGAAAGTTCTAGAATATTCTGAGAGAAAGGGTTCACAATCAGCTATATATATAAGTGGAATCAAAGATAGAATTATTGTTATTAAACAATCTGATTTCTTTGTATATGTTATGATATGAAATCTATATAGTATGAAGATATAGATTTAGTTATTTCAAGGGATCAGTGAAAATTATGTTTATCTCATAGAAAGTTGAGGAATAAAGAGGCGGTCTAAAATATCATTGGAGATCCAGAAAAATAGGTTCCAACTGGAAGATATTTGAGGGTAGTATTACAAACCTATTTCACTAGAAAAATGTGATGGTTAGTGGTAGTTTTTTCACATAATATCAATTAACCTCCATGAAATAAATCGAGTAAAATAAATAAATAATATATATGCACTTTAATAAAAACTTAGTGATTTTTTTTATATTTTTAATTAGTGATGATTTCATTTAAAGTGCCGCTAGACATTTAAAAAAACCCTAATCCCTCCCCTTGCCCGCTCCCTATGTGATACCCCAACCACTTCATCCCCAACTACCATAACCTCCTTCTATCCTCTCCACAGCGGTGACCCCACGCTCTTGACCCCTTTCCACCCACCCCTCCTCCCCTCCTCTCCACGACAGTGACGTGAAGCCCACGACCCTTGCGGCCCCCCTCTGACCACGACTACCATGACCCTCCCCCCTCCGAACTCCTCTCTGAATGACTTTCCAGCAACACAGACCCCCCCTATGACCTCCCTCACCCCAAATCGGTTCCCTTCTCCGATAGCGATACGAACCCCCCCCCCATGATCTCCCTATACCTGGGTCAGATCCCCTCATCGGTGACAACGTAGATCCCCCTAAAGGTTGAATCATCCCCATCCTAGCTTTATTATTTAGTATCGTTATATGGACAATCATGGGTGATAAAAAAAGTATAGAATTTTTTTATTCATTGGAAAGTAATTATATATATAATTCTGGTTTATAATGTGTTATTTGGATTTTTAGTTATTTGTTTAGTGTTATAATTGTTATTAATTTTTATTATGTTTCAGGAAATTTAAAAAATAATTTTTTTATCAGTTATGGAATCAAGATAATTCATTATTTCATGGTTTTTATTTAATAATAATTAATTCCACTTTGTTATATATGTGTTAATGCCACCAATTTTTGACAGATACATAATTGAGGCTATTTTCCAAATCATGACCAATTGGTGGTAGGGTTCGGGGACACAAATGGTTTCATCACCAACCCTGGAAAGGCCTCTAAGTATAAAGGTCTTGAATATGAGATATTAAACCCTTTTTATATTTATCAAAATGATTTATGTTTTATGAATATGTGAGGAATCATTTAGTTTAATAAAATCTATCGAATAATGATAGAGTAGCTAGGGTTATGTTTTATATGCATGCCAATCAATTATTGATTATGGTAACTAGAACAAAAAACATAGTTTCATTGATTTTATTTTAACTAACTTGTTTTTTAATGAAAATAATTATATTGTGTTGTTTTTTTGTTGATTAAAATGACTATTTTTTTATAATTTAATTTGAAAATTGTTATATAAATTATTCAAATTTATGTTAACATCATGTTTTCTATGTTTATATGAAATTGATGGAATATCCAATTTGATGTTATGTGAACAGAGTTGATTTATATAATTCATGGAACAACATGACGTCACACTAAACTAATTAAATAGAATATATACAAATAGAGTTGACTATTTTGGGTATGCATGCCATATTATTATATCTTAATAATGTATATTTTTCATTCATATTTTTACGGGGTGATCTTGGTCTTATTTTGATCATGGAATATGGTTCATACATTGATCAATGTATCAAATTTTTCAATGGAATGAACCCTCCTTAGTTATAACACTAGGTTAGAATACACCAATTTCTTTTATTTCATTCACCTTATTCATCTATGTTTGTGATAAATAATATTTTATTTTATTATTTTTTAATATTAGAAGTGTATTAACCAAAATTTAGTTATTTGATTCATCCCATTTTCCTTTATTGTTGTTATTAAGGAGTCAATGGCGAAGTTGGGTGATTTTATTTTTGATCTTACTTGTTTGATTAAACATTTATATATTTATATATGAATGTACATGGATAATAAAATAGAAAACCTATGAATAAAATTTGGATTAATTTACCTCAAAACATACCTAGTTATGCTAGGGGTTTGGACGTATTTTTAGAATATGAAATTGCAAACTGATTAGTGGATGGTAGAATAGAATATCTATGTCCTGATTGTAAATTCATGGGATAGTTGAATATAAATGAAGTATATGAGATTTTGATATAGAAACAATTTCCTGCTTGATATGTATGTTATATTTGGCATGGTGAATCAAGTGTTATGGAAATTAAAAAAAATGACAATACTATCAATAAAATACAAAGAATCCTGGTAGATGAGAATTTAATTAAAAATTTGATAAATGACATATTTGGTTTTATATAATACATTGTATAAGATTTGAATTGATCAATAGAACCTTCAGTTGATCCTGAGTAGGCTAATCTTGCTCTAAACTTTAGTGATCAAAAAATTATTTTTATAAATTAGTTGATGACGGACAATAAGAACTATATAAGGGGTGTTCCAATTAATTGAAGTTGTATTTTCAACATAATTTGTATCATATCAAGTGTGACAATAGAATTAGAGACAACAAAATGTCCTTGATTTTAGAGTTGTTTCATGATGCATTTAGTGATGCAAATATCACTTCACCATTATGTGAGATGAATAAAGTCATAAAAAAACATGGAATTGATTATAAAAAGATACATTCATGCCCAAATTATTTCATTCCTTTTAACACCCCAAGATTCCGTGGTATATTTCCATTTTAATAATGCAATAGATTGTGTTGTACGCAACTTGGAGTTTTAACACACCATGACCAATCAATCTAGCCGTTATAAATAGTAATACCTACTTTTTGAAATTTTATAAATTTTATTTTACAAAATGGACTTCATTTTTCTATTTGTAATATAAAAACTAGCTTAGGGTGAACTTTTGGTATTTTTATGAAAACTTTCAAATTTTGATGAATTTTGAGAAACACTGTGTTATTATTTAAAATCGAATTTTTATTTAAAAAATTATTTATTTATTTATTTTTTTAATTTAAAATAGATACATAATACCTATATTAGTTCAATTCATATCATTTGAGTCATTTTATAATAAAATTAGATGTATAAAATTTTATTGAATTTTTAACATCTTTTACCAACCTTCAAGGCACGTTAGCAAATTTGCATAAAACGTAATTTTACCGCTTCTGTGAATTAAATTTCAAAAATTCGAGAGACATTTTTGTTATCAATAAGTAAAATGAGATTCAATAAGTTGAATATATTTTTTGGTGAATAATAACTTTTGACTTTTATTTACCACGGTTAAAAGTAGATATGGTAATTAAAGGTAAAAATGATATTATAATTACCCTAAAACATATAATAATTCTATTTTATAATTTTATTTCAACCAAAATCAACCATATGAATAAAATATGATCCTTTTTATCCCCTTGGATTAGATTAATACATTTATTAATATTTTATTTAAAGAAGAGTTAAAAGTGTTAAATTCCAAGTTTATTAAATAAACCATTTTTAATATAATGTTACACATAAGATAAATTCTACTATAAATATTCAATAGAAATCTAAAAATATTTAATAAAAAATTATATTTTATTTATAATTTTTAGACATTAATTAATTAAATTTATTTATGACACAATGATGATGTATTAATTACCTTATTAATGAAAGATTAAAATAATTGATATTATAAATATCCAAATAAATGTAAATTGAGACTTTTGATGAATTAAAAATATTTATAGGTTAATATGACATCTTAGGGTTGACTAAATTATTATTTTTCGAAGTAATCAAGTTTTTAGGGATTTAAAAAAAATCAAATACTAAATACTATCAAAATTGACATAAATGAGTTTTAAAAACAAATACTATATTATTAAATGATATAATAGCCCTAAAAATATAAGGTTCGGACAAAGGACATATATAAAATAGATATGTCATTAATTAACCACTTGGGTTTCTCTTGTCATTTTATTGTAAATTTGATAACCATTTATTATAATAATACAAAAAAACATGGTAAAAGTCAAACTATTTAACTAAGAGTTAAATCTAAACGATAAGGTTAATATAGTGACCTAAACCTGTCTAAAACCTATAGGTTGGGAGTTTTGAGACCCATACCCATATTATCATAGAAATAAATCATTTTGAGCCATTATAAATCTAATATGACTGTATAATAAAATAAAATTTCAAGCTTTTCCAAAAAGTGTCCCTCACCTCTCTTAAAAAAGTGTACATCCCCTTCCCTAAAAATAACACCTCCAAAGCCATTTGGCTCGGCCAAACCATGCCCAAATATCTTAATAACTACCCTAAATTCTACCTAGAGGCATTAATTTTATCATAAATCCAACCTAAGGATCGATTTTGATCAACTCAAAATGAAACACCCAAAGAAGAGGTAATTATTTCACCACCTCTTTCAATGTTCTTTTCTTCTTCCAATTCCTCTTTCTTTGTTGTTTCCATAAAAAAATAATAAATCAAGTACCTTATACATAATGTTATGTTATTATAAATATGGTTCAAACATATTAATTATTATATCCATCCTATGAATGACAAGTCACCATACGTGTGTACGTACGACTTATCATCTCCATGTCATGGTGTAGTTTGTTATTCAAACACTTCATTATTTAGAATTGTATATTAATGAGTATAATTGATGTAAATAAAAAATATAACATGATAAGTATTCTGTAT
The DNA here is from genome assembly GCA_963277665.1 of Viscum album. Classification (NCBI taxonomy): domain Eukaryota; kingdom Viridiplantae; phylum Streptophyta; class Magnoliopsida; order Santalales; family Viscaceae; genus Viscum; species Viscum album. Next base: position 1,233,141,114 of record OY728120.1, read on the forward strand.
ATATGACATACCATCCAATTAAATACAATTCCACCATCAATAGAATGGTATTGTTGCTCATGCCTACGTACAGATTACTGTCGCCACAAACGCAGTGCGATTCATTCCCCATCGTAATCATTAAAAAATAGTTTTCATTTTATGATTAAAAATAATTCTTAATAACTTATTATAATTCTCTATATGAATCAAATACATCCTATCCATAAAAAACATGTCTTACACAACCAAGAATATAAAATAAAACGTATCAGTTAACACCCGAAACGATGATACTACTGAAATACTATTAACAAAGAAAGATTATAAGATCTTATATGATATCATATTTATGTATGTGGTTATTGTATAATTTAATAACAATGATTTAAAATTATACATGAGTTTAACTTACCCTCGACCAATGAAAAGTACAAGGTAAGGGTTAATTCTACAATCACTTCATTTTCTGAGGTTGTTTATACCGGAGTATCTACTAGGACCTATTTATCATCCACATCTGTGCTTCTTAAAAATGTATTTCAAAATATTTTTACAATTTCCTAGACTATGGGTTAAATTAATTTATACCCTTGTTTTACTTTTTATATAATTTTTATAAAGGAATCTTTATGTTGTTGTCCGAACAAGGTCCTTTACGACCTTTTCAAAAAAATTAAGGAAAGAATGTTTTTTTAACTTTTACAGCAAGTCCAGCTATTTTCCACCATTATAACATCTTAGAAGATTCCCTTACAAGCTTATAAGAATATTTCCAAAATAAATGTTTTCTTTTATAATTATGTGACTTTTAAATGATTTCAAAATAGAAAGAGATATTTCTCTCAAATATTTTTGATTTCATCTATGTCAATATCCTTTGATGGATTTTACACTTGCTTGAAGTTTATTTATTATGATACAAATCATACATATTGTATTGAAGGTTTTGTGATATATTTTAATGTGGATGTGTTATTTTTATACCATTCATGGTTTATGGATAAATTATTGATATTTCATATGCTAGTTTTAATACGAATGTCTATGTTATGTTTAAACATTTTCATATGTAGAATTCATTGGACTTAATAAGTGATGGGTGGAGCCCGCTATAGCTCTTCGATGCATTGTTAGGTGTCATAAGACAAACAAGTGTCTTGGAACAAGGCCTTGACCAAATCTTAATTGTAGTATTGGAACGATTCCTTGACTATTTGGTTATGATGTCCAACATTATGCATTCCATCATTATGAAATTGGCTATTGATATTACATGTGATTATTCGACTAGTAGAATATCACTGTGAATAAGTAAATCAGAATATTTGATTTATCTTTTCCATATTATGCTGAAGTTTTTGTTTAAAAGGATTTTGTTTTATTATTATACATTTCCTTAAATGTTTATTATTTTTAGGAAGGTTTATTCTATATTGTTATCCTTACTGAGCACCTGATCTCACCCCTTTCTATGTTTTATTTTTCCCAAAATGAGAAGAAGTAAATTATGAATGAACTGCAAGGATAGTCTAAGGGAGATGATTGTTTTAAAAGGAGAAAAAATGTTGTTGTATTTATTTCAAGATGTAATGAAAAACTTATGTACGTATCTAGTACTTTCAAAGCTACTAAACTGATAGATCTTTTAAGACATGATTCCTTGTATCAGGACAATGTTATGTAATAATGCATCGACTCTGGGTAACTGGGGTCGGCGTGTTATATGCCTTACTGGGGAGAAGAGTTTGATAAATAATAATACATAATATGTCATACAAGAAGACAGAAGTTAATGAAAACTAGTGAGTGTATAAATCATTGCAACCCCATGAATTAATAGAAGAAGAAACCTCCTACAAAGGTATTGTTTTACTTTACTATGAAACCATGCCTGCAAAGATTATTCATGTTGTCTAAGACTGTAGATGACATGAAGTGGCATGCTCAGTATAGAAATGATGGCTTGATGAGATATAAAAAATATTCAACATCATAAAGGATGTGTGATTATATACATCTACATTTTTCTTCAAATCCTTGGAATATATGTTTAGGATTGGATTATGATGGTTTTATCCCTTTTGTTACTTTAAGTACAAATTATATTATTTGGCAAATTTCTTTGATCCCATATAATCTACCTCCATAGATGCATATGTAGAATAATTCTTTCATTATTTAGATGATTATTCCTAGATTAAAAATGCCTAAAGATGACATTGATGTATACCTTCAACCTATAATCAAATAACTGAGAGTATTATGAGACGATGTCATGTAAACATATGATTATACAATGAGACAAGTATTTAAAATGAAATTTGCTTTAATGTGGAAAATTAGTGACTTTACTAGACATGAAAATTTATCTTGTTAGAACACTCATAGTGGTTTGGAGGTTCTAGTTTGTAATTTTGATTTTGAACCTCAATGATTACCTTATAGAAGAAAATGGTGTTTTATGTGTCATAGTTAATTTCTTGATGCCACTCAAAAATTTAGGTTTAAAAATACAAGATTAAATGGAGATATTGAAATGATAAAGTCACCAATGATGTTATTTGGTTCAGAAATATTGGTAAAATTAATGAATATAACTAAATAATTTGGAAAATGTCATAAGTTTAAATAAGGGGGGAAATGGTATGAGGTGCAGTAAGAAAAGAATCTGGAACACAAAAATGGAAGAGAAAGAATATATTTTTCAAGCATCCTTATTGGGAGTTTAATTTGATACGTCATAATTTTGATCTAATGTATATTGAGAAGAATGTATGTTATAATGTTATTTTTTCAGTGCTTAATGAGAAGGTAAATTGAAGGATCTACTTAATACTCATAAGGATTTGGAGTCAATGAATATAAATCATGATTTATGGAACAATTAGAATGAAAAGTATCCTTTGTCTATTTTTTATAGTGAAAAATCAGGATAAAGGCATATTCCTATGAATTTAAAGAATGTAAAAGTTCTATATGGATATTAAAGTATCATATCATGGTATGTTGACTTAAAACATTGAAAGTTACATGGATTGAAAATTCATGACTCACATATTTTTATAGAGTAGTTGTTGCCCTTGGAGTTTAATAATACTTTACCTAAAAAAGTAATTGCGTTTCTTGTTGAGTTTTGTACCTTTTTCATAGCGCTTGGTGGAAAAATCTAAATCCAAATGAGATTTATAAACTTCAAGAAAGAATTTTTCTGAAACTATTTCATTTGGATATGTTATTTGCACCATGATTCTTCATAGTCATGATTCATTTGACTTTTAAATTGGTTGAAGAAGCTATACATGGTGGATTGGTAGACTATTGATGGATGTGTCCAATTGAGAGGTAGGTTGATATTTTTTTATTTTCATTGGTGAATTCAATTTTATAAAATCATTTTGTAATTTTTTAATATGTTTAATATTTTTTTCCATCAGGTACTTAGTTAATTTGAAATCATATGTGTGGAATACTGCTCAACCAGAAGGCTCTGTTGTTGAAAGTTGAATATGTGAAGAGTGTTTGACCTTCTGTGTTAGGTAATTTAATGGGATTAAGACTAGATTAAATAATGATAGACATGATGATGATATATCCACTAATTATAGTTCAAAAAATCAGTCATCATTATTTCCAAATTTTGGATGACCAATTAGAAATGGGTCGACTTTTATAGTAATTGAATTTGAGTTTCTACAAGAACATAGATATGTGCTAGACAATAGTTTTATTAAAAATCCATTTATTGAATAATTTTGACTACAAACAAAGTGGCGACTAAGGGGTTGAGCTCAAAATGAGCTATAATTAACAAAATATGTTAATACATAACATGTCGAGTGGTTCGCCCATCGTGTAAGTATATAATCTTATTCACATTATTGACATGAATTTATTTTTTCTATGTTAAAAGTAACATATTAAATATTTTTTTGTAGATAATGAATATTTTTATTCAAGTTGAAATATCAAATGATTTGAAATTTTTGGCCTGAGGTCCTCTAAGTAAGGCTAAGAGATTCGATTCCAACAATATCGATGGCTTCAGGTTTCATACAATTTATCATGAAGAACACTTGAAAACACAATATAGTGTTGTATTTACATTTTAAGAGGTGGGATAATATGGGAATATGAAATATATAATTGAATTAAACTATATTGACTAGTTTTTAGTTGTCTTATTCAAATTAAGGTGGTCTACATTGATAGGGGTAAAATGAAAGATTCGTTACATTTTACTTATGTTAACTTCTCTCTCTTGATGGATACCAGTGAGAGTTCATAACATGATCCATTTGTTTTAGATTCACAATAGAATATGGTTTATTATTTGGATAATGAAATACAAGAAGGTTTTATTATTGTTTTACACTTAAAGTAGAGATACATATATGATATGGGCGATGGAGATCAATTGGTTCTTTGTGATAGTGAACCTCATCAACCAAAAAATATTGAATAGTTTTCTCCTAACAATATAAAAATGGTAGATTGTTCTAGAGAGGGTAAAAATGACAAACTTATCATTATAGAGGTCAATAAAAATTAAGATAATGAAGATGAAGTTAATTTAATGTATACATTGGTAATGAAATTATATTACAATTTGTCACTGCTAAGTTTTTTACACACACATATATATATTGTTCTAGTTATTCTTTTTCTTTTTTCTATAAAAAGATATTAGCTTTTAATTTTTATATATTTAATATACGTTATCCATTTGAAATGAAGGAATGATGAGAATAAAAAAAAATATGGATTCTAGCTGATCATCATCTCAGAGCACGCCACCAATACCATTATCTTCTATGAATCCTTGTGATTTTGTTTTACCTGAGACTGCAAGTGAGCCTATCATTTCCATAGATATAATTGGTATCCCACTACCTGATTTACCTTAGATGATGGATCACTGGGTCACCCCTCCATCTAGGGGATATTAGAGGGTTACCGTTACTGCTATCTTTGTCATTTCTCAAAAAAAACATTACATTTTATTAATTATTTAATGCATTTTTCAAAACAGATAAAAATTGGAGGTTTATTCCTAAAATGTAGAAAAATGTGGTATTTGATACTCAAGTAAAGGTAATATTAATTTAATATTCATTGATATGTAATTTAAAATACATGAGTAAGTTTTTTCATATACTTATAAAGTGTTATGTTTTTTATTTCTTGATTTTTTTTCATTTTTATGTCCCCGACTCCGTTTCACACCCTTGGAATTTGAAAAGAACATCTAGAAAATCTATAAAAAAACTAAAATGAAACTTTTATATATAAAACACACATTTTGAGTTATACCAAACAGATCTTGTGCTGGATTTACATGTGGTTGATTCCTACATTTCAAAAATAAATTATAATTTTTTATCCACAATTTTGAAAACAACCAGATCTTGTGTAGTTGGGTTTTACTCGGTAAATAATTGAGAAAGGTAAAAAATCATTTCAAAACAAGTTTTGGGGGGTCAAAACCAAGGAAAATATATTGGATTGTCCTAGAATAAGGGGAAAAAGACTATACATTTAATTTTTAAATGTAGGAACTGATGACACGTCATTTTGAGTGATGGTTTTTCCGTTTTGGCTATAAATTCCTTTTTAGTATTTTAAAACACTAAAATGTGCATGGAACAATTAAAACTTGATAAATAATGTTGGATTGCCATGAAATTAAGGGAAAATGGATATACATTAAATTTTAAAATCTAGTAACTAACGACCCGTCATTTTGAATGATAGATTCCCAGTTATGGCCATAAATGAATTTATAGTGTTTTAAAACTCTAAAACATGCACGAAAATTTAAAAACCATAAAAATGAAATTTTTTAATTGAGAAATATTGGAAGTGATTTCATATTATTCTAACGGACAGTTTCCCTGTGATGCTCATAAACATGTTTATAGTGTTTTAAAACACTAAAATAGACATGGAATGGTCAAAACTAGACAAATGACATCCGATTTTTCTGAAATTAGTTGAAAATGACCATATATTTAATTTTGAAATGTACGAACTGATGAAACATCATTCCAAATGATGGATTTCCTCTTACTACCGTTAATTTTTTTAGTGTTTTAAGACACTAACACATGTGTGGAATGGTCAATACCAGAAAAAATATATTTGATTTTCCTAAAATGTTATAAAAAATACCATATATTAAATTTTGAAATTTTGAAACTGACACCAACTCATTTTGAATGACAGTTTCCTTGTTATGGCTGTAAATGCATTTTTAGGGTCTTAAAACTCTAAAACTTGCATGAAACGGTCAAAACTAAGAAAATTATGTCGTATTGTATATAAATCAAGGAAAACCCACTTAATATTTTTTTATGAAATGTAGTAACCGACGACGTTCCATTACAAATGAAAATTTTCCCATTATGGCTCTAAATGTGTTTTTAGTGTTTCAAAACACCAAAACATGAATGAAAGGTTTAAAACAAAGAAAATGATGTCAAATTATCCTAAAATCAAGTTAAAACTAACTATTTGTTGTTTTTGACATGTATGTATACACAACATGTTAATCTGACGTTTGGTGTGATCAAAATTACCCAATTAACACTTATGAGAGGTATAAAGTCTTTAAAAATAAGTTTTGGGGGTTAAAACCCAGAAAATGACATCAGATTGACTTGAAATAAAGAGAAAATGACTATATATTTAATTGTGAAGTGTTGGAACTGACAAGAAATCATTCTGAATGTCGGTTTTCCCATTATGGAAGTAAATGAATTTTTAGTGTTTTAAAAGACAAAAATGTGCATGGGACAACAAAATCCACAAAAATGAGGGCAGATTTTCCTGAAATCAATGTTCAACCACTGTGGATTTAATTGTAAAATGTATTAACGAATTTCACATCCTTTTGAATAATGGTTTTCCTACTATGGATGAAAATATATTTGTAACACCCAAAGATTTCATAGTGCGTTATTTTCTTCAAAATAATTTAATAACTTGCACAACATGCAACACTGAGTTCAAGCGCACCATAACTTACCAAACTAGCCGTTCAAAAGAGGTTATGAATAATATTAACTGAATTTTGAACTTTAGATAATCCTTATAATTTTATAATCTATATTATGAGTCTCTTAGACATAATGTAAGAACAAATTTATTTTTTTTCAGATAAAATAAGTATTTTTCAAAAATGCACTTTTACCGACTTTTAATGGTGAATCCTTTTTAAATCCAATATTTTAAAAAATTTATATATTAAATTTGACTAAATAAATTTATTCTTTAGAATGAGGACATCAAAAATTTACAATGTAACACCCCAAGATTCCTCGGTACACTTCTCTTTGAATAATACAATAGCGTGTGTTGTACGCAACTTCGAGTTCTAACACACACCACAACCAATCAAACTAGCCATTATGAATAGTAATAAATACTTTTTGAAATTTTATACAATTTACCTTTCAAAATGGACTTCATTTTTGGATTCGGAATATCGAAATTATCCAAGGATGAAATTTTGGTACTTTTCGGATAGCTTTTATATTTTGATGAATAGTGAAAATTACTAAATTTTTATTAATAACAACTTTTTTAATCGAAATACTTAATAGTGATAAATTATGAATTTGAGTGGTTTTAAAGTATATTTAGAATATATTTTTACCATTTAATACAATGTTGTTCATTGGACATAATTTTACATTTAAACCGGACATAAACAAGTGTCAATCTTTTGATAGTTATTATCTCTTAAAAACACGCTTTTTATTTTGACAGCGGGAATTAATTTTAAATTAATTTCTGCCACTTCTGTGTTTTGAATTTGGAAAAATGGACTCCATATTTGGAAATCAGGATGTCCAAATTATGTAAATAGGTAACTTTTATTTTTAGACATTTTGAATAATTACTTCGGTAAATATTTTATTTACCATTGTTAAAGGGTAAATCCGGTAAATAAGGGTAAACAAATAATATAATAATAATAATAAATTACCCTAGAACGTGTCCTAACCTTATTGGTTGATAAATTTCCGACCATGGGATTCTCTAGGTCGATTTTGGGACCCCATGGAGCCCCTTGTAGGTGATAAGGACACTTTATATTAATTAAGTTAAAATAAATACAAAAATGACATAAGCATATAACTTTTAGCAAAACAATTTTTATATAGGGTTATATATGTTGTATTTTCGACTATAAATATTCATCATAAATATAAAACGATTTCCTACATAATGGTATTCTATTTATAATTTTTAGACATTAAATAATTAAATTTATTTATGACACAATAATGATGCAGTATTTTCCTTATTAATGAAAGAATCAAATAATTGGTATTATAAATGTTAAAATAAATATAATTTGAAAATTTTGATGACATAAATGAATTTTATTGGTTAATATGACATGATAGGGTTGATTAAATGAATTTGGATCAAATTAATAAAGTTGTTAAGACTTTAACAAAAATCAATTATTGTATAGTTTCAAAATTGACATAAATGAATTTTGAGCCATTAGAAACCGAATATGAATTTGTTATAAAATAATATTTCTAGCTTTTCCTAAGGTGCCCCTCACTCCTCTTATAAAAGGACACTACTTCTAACCAATTCTTCACACCTTCAAATCCATTTTGTTCAGACAAACCCTACCCAAATATCTTCTCAACTTTCCTCACTTTAACCTAGAGGACTTATTTTGATCATAAATTCAACCTAAGGAGCCCTTTTGATCAAATCAAAAGGAAGAAAACGAAGAAGAGGTAATGTTTTCCCCACCATCTTTCAAGTTACTTTTTTTTTTCAACTTCTTCTTTCTTTTTTATTACCATTCAAAAATAATAAATCCAGTATCCTCTATATACTATGATGTTATTATAAATATGTTACAACCATATTCAGTATTCTATCCATCCTTTGAATGACATGTCACCATACGTGCGTACGTACGGCTTACCGTCTCCACATCATGGTGTAATTGTAATTCAAAAAATTATTATTTGGATGGGTAAAATAATGATGTGTAATTCATTTAAATAATAAACATAACATGATAATGATTCTGTATATATGATATAATATCCAATTATATATTATTTTAATATCAAAAGAGTGTTATTGTCGCTCGTGCGTACGTACGGACTACCGTCTCCACGAACGCGATGAGATTCATTCCCCATCATATCCATTAAAGTATAATTATCATTTTATGATTAAAAATAATGTTTAAGGACTTGATATCATTCTAGATATGAATAATATACAACCTTTCCATAACAAACATGGCTTATGTAACAAAACATATAAAAGAAAACAAGTAAGTTAACACCTGAAACGACAATAATACTAAGATATTATTAACAAATAAATGTTAAAAGATCATATATGATATCATATTAATGTATATTATTCTTTTATAATTTAATAACAATTATTTCACCATTATACAGGAGGTTATCCTACCCTCAACCAAGGAAAAGTACAAGGTAAGGGGTTTTCATCTCACTCCTTATTCCGGTGAGATTCATGCCATATTACCACTATTACCTTTTGTGTGGTGTATGTACTGCCTATAATTGTATTATTTGTGTATTAACTTTAATTTATGTGCATTTACATATTCATTGTATGATAACTCTTTCATGGGGTGTATGTTTCGTAGTTTACCAAATTGGTAAGGGTTAATTTCACAATCTCTTTATTATCCGAGGTTGTTTTTAAGTAAGTATCAACTGGGACATATTTATTATCCATGTCCATGTTTTATGAAAGAGTTTTCAAAGGAATTCTTTTTAGGGACATTTTACTAAAACATCATTTCAAATTTTTTAAATATTTATTCTTCTAAATCTTTCTATTTAATGTCCATGTCTTCAAAATGGTTTTTAAGGATTTATTTATATGGACATGAATGTTTTTAAAATGTTAATTCCTTTCAAAAGTTTCAAAGTGTTATGGGACACTTTGATTCAAAAATGTCTTTAAATGACTTCTTTTCTAAATTGTGTCACTTTTAAATGTTTTCATGGAAAAGGGGTATTTCTCTCAAAGAGTTTTACAAATCATTTTAATCTATGTCAAAATTCATTAATGGGTTTTAAACTTGTTTTGAAGTTGTTTTATCATGATACAAATCTTCCATATTGTGTTAAAGGTTTTGTGATATTTTTGACTATGGATGTGTTATTTTTATACCATTCATGGTTTATGGAGAATGTATTGGCATTTCATATGCTAGTTTTAATACGTATATTTATGTAATGTTTAAATGTGTTCATATGAGGAATGCATTGTACTTAATATGTGACGGGTGGAGCCCGCTATAGATCCTCAATGCATCGGTAGGTCTCATGAGACAAACTAGTGTCTTGGCACGGGGACTTGACAAATTATTATTTGTAGTCTTGGCATGAGGCCTTAGCTACGTGGTTATGATAGACTGACATTATGCATTCCATCATTATGAAAGTGGTTATTGATATTGCATGTGATTATTCGACTAGTAGAATATCCATGTGAATAAGTAAATGGAATTATTTCATTTTTCCTTTTCCATATTATGCTGAAGTTCAAGTTTGAAAGGCTTTTGTTTTAGTTATACATTGCCTTAAATGTTTATGCTTATTTATTAATGTTTCTGCTATATTGTTATCCTTACTAAGCATCTAAGCTCACACCATTAAATGTTTTATTTTTCCCAGGATGTGAAGAAGTAATTTATGAATGTCCTGTAGGAATAATATGAGGGGATATGAAGACAATATGTTGTTGTAGTAGTTTTTCACATTATGATGAAATGTAAACATTATGAATGTATCTAGTTATTCCAAGTCTACTAAACTAATTGGTCTTTCGAGACTTGATCTTTCTTGTGATCATGCCAATGTTATGTAATAATGCACCGACTCTGGGCAACTGGGGTCGGGGTATTACATTTGGTATCAGAGGAAGTTTAGTACAAACCTTGGAAGCTAGATTTAGATAAACTCTGATTTGAGCACATATCCCTAAGATAAACTTTGAGGATTAGTATAGAAGAACTTCCTAGAATTTTTGTATTGTATAGATTTTGTGAGTTTTCCAAGCAATACATCCCTGTCTCGATACGAGTAGGTACAAGAGACTCTAGCACAGATGTACCTAGGGGTAAAACCCAAAAACACCACTTTGAGCTAGACTCGAATGGGAACTGGTGCACGAAAATGGGCCTTGCTGCACTCTTGGTTACGACACTCCTGGGGGATATGCTTAGGATAATTCTCATTTTCATTACAAACCATTATGAAGGGTTTATGAGTATATACTTCCTCAAAGAAGACATTGTTATGATTATGGATTATATCCATAAACTGTTTAATTTATGTTAAGTGTTTTACAAGTTTGGGATCAAGTATTTCTATCCACAAACTAATCTAGTGTATGCCATTGTTTAGAAATGGCACCCAGTAGAAGTAATGAGAACTCCAGCAATACGCATGATCCAAAGAGTAAGAAAGATCGTATCTTTCATGGTATTAAGCCATCATTTAGAATGGAAATATTCTCCCACGTATTATCATCATATGAATAAATAGTATCATGTGTTGATAAGATAAGTAAAGAGTTCTCTGAGTCATATAGATTTGAAGAGAAGAAAGAGAAGAAAAGGATGGAAGAGAGAAAGATGGATAAAGGGAAGAGGGAAAAGAAGAATTTTCCCACATGTGATAACTGTGGGAAGAAACACCCTGGAACTTTCCTAAAGGGAATGATGGTTTGTTGTAAGTATGGAGAAAAAGGACACCTTGTACGTGACTGCAAGGGTAAGAAAAAGGTTTCAAATGTACAATGCTTCATCTGCAATGAGTTAGGACACTACTCAAACCATTGTCCAAATCATCTGAGTATGCCCCAAATGATTCTATTGGATAATAATCAAGTTATTATACTACCACAGATGAGGGGGAATGATTAGAGTTATTATGTTGTTATTAATGAATTATGTCATTTGAGTATTGTATCAACGATGTACTGGTTATAATAATTATAGAGTATATAAGGATTGTACTATAGCACTATTTCATTAAGGACTTGAGATTGTGTGGAACCATGAAAAGTGACTCAATAGAAGGTTAAATTTTTGGAAAATATATGGTTTAGAGAAAGATAAACCATAATATGGTTATGATACTGAGGTAGTGATTTTTGAATAATACATTATTGACTTGGATAAATTATATTGGATATTCTTGGCTACCTTGAAACTGAATAATGATTTGAGTATTCCATCATTGTTGGAGTTTACAACATTTTTGGATTGAAGGAGTATATCTAATATTCTTTATGGAATAAGGTATCATGAATGTATTCAATAAGGTTTTATGGTAATTCAGGATGTGACAGTGTTTTAAAAGAATACATGATGATGGTGTTTACATGTTATTACGTGGAAAAAAGGATCTTCATTGTGTTTACCTTCCTTATAAATTTTGGAATGAAGTATTTTGGATAGTTCTAGTTTGGATTATTTTTGGATTGCCATAAAAGGACATCCCGGAGGTCGGGTGACATCCCGTCGCGTCCGGCAAGGCCGTGAGACTTGAAACCGCAACCGAAGGGCGACAATGGTGTATCACCTACCACTGGCCCATGTGATGTCCTGGATTAAATAATGTAGTTTTTTTAAAAGATATAGTAGATGAATTATAAATTCATTTTTTGGAACCCTATATGAATAAGATAAATATAATATTTTTTTACGTTCTATTATCTTTTAGAGTGAAAGATGAGTTTGTGGTAGAAATTAGTTAAAAGATAGAACTCTACTTGCCAAGAATATATTTTTCTTCTTCTATTATTCTATGAATAAATTAATTCTTTTACTTTATTTAAGGGATCCCAAAACCAAAAATATGTTATCCTAATACCCTATGTTTTTTTAACTGATATTATTTCAAATCTTCATAGAATGATGAATTTAAGGACCTCAATTTTACACTTGTTTGTGATTGATGACCTCAATCACTACCTATAAATATTTACAGTTTCCACCAATTATATGTCTCTAATTGCCACCAATTTTCTCCTAATAGAGATCATAATTTGGTGGTGACACTTTCATTTCTCTTTTCCTATTATTAAGACTAAATTTTATTAACCCAATTTCTGATGTGGGTTTTCCCACAAAGATATTTTCTATTTTAAAAATTTTATTTTAGATGAACAATTTCAAATTGCGAGGATGCAATTTATTGAAAGAGGGGAGAATGTAACACCCCAAGATTTCATAGTGCGTTATTTATTCAAAATAATTCAATAACTTTCACTACATGCAACACCGAGTTTAAGCGCACCATGACTTACCAAACTTGCTATTCAAAAGAGGTTATAAATAGTATTAACTGAATTTTGAACTTTATATAATCCTTATAATTTTAGAATCCATATTATGAGTTTCTTAGAAATAATGTAAGAACAAATTCATTTTTCTTCAGATAAAAGAAGTATTTTTCGAAAATGCACTTTTACCGACTTTTAATGGTGAACCCTTTTTAATCCAATATTTTAAAACTTTTATATATTAAATTTGAATAAATAAATTTATTCTTTAGAATGGTGAAATAAAAAATTTACAATGTAACACACCAATATTCCTCGGTACGCTTCTCATTGAATAATACAGTATCGTGTGTTGTATGTAACTTCGAGTTCTAACACACACCACAACCAATGAAACTAGCTCTTATGAATAGTAATACATAATTTTTGAAATTTTATACATTTTATCTATCAAAATGGAATTCATTTTTGGATTTGGAATATTGAAATTATCCTCGGAAGAAATTTTGGAACTTTTCGGATAACTTTTATATTTTAATGAATAGTGAAAATTACTAAAATTTTATTAAAAACAACTTTTTTAATAGAAATAATTAATAGTGATAAATTATGAATTTGAGTGGTTTTAAAGTATATTTAGAATATATTATTACCATTTAATACAATTTTCATCATTGTAAATAATTTCACATTTAAACCGAACATAAACAAGTGTCAATCTTTTGATAGTTATTAACTCTTAAAAACACGCTTTTTGTTTTGACAGCGGGAATTAATTTTAAATTAATTTTTGCCACTTATCTGTTTCGAATTTGGGAAAATGGACTCCATATTTGGAATCAAGATGTCTAAATTGTGTAAATAGGTAACTTTTATTTTTAGACATTTTGAATAATTACTTAAGTAAATATTTTATTTACCATTGTTAAAGGGTAAATCCGGTAAATAAGGGAAAAGAAAATTATATAATAATAACAATATATTAACCTAAAACGTGTCCTAACCTTATTGGTTGATACATTTCCGACCATGGGCATCGTTGGGTCGATTTTGGGTCCCCATGGAGTCACGTGTAGGTGATAACGACACTTTATATTATTTAAGTTAAAAAAATACAAAAATGACATAAGCATATAACTTTTAACAAAACAATTTTTACATAGGGTTATATATGTTGTATTTTAGAATATAAATATTAATCAGAAATATAAAAAGATTTCCAAAATAATGGTATTTTATTTATAATTTTTATACATTTAATAATTAAATTTATTTATGACACAATAATGATGCAGTATTTTCCTTATTAATGAAAGAATAAAATAATTGGTATTATAAATGTTAAAATAAATATAATTTGAAAGTTTTGATGACATAAATTAATTTTATTGGTTAATATTACATGATATTATTGGTTAAATGAATTTCGTTTTAATTAATAAAGTTGTTAAGACTTTAACAAAAATCAATTATTGAATAGTGTCAAAATTGAAATAAATGAGTTTTTAAAACAAATATTATATTATTAATTGATATTATATTCCTAAAAATCTAAGGTTCAGACAAAGGAATTATATCATGATAGGTGTATCATTAATTTACCACTTAGTGGTCTCTTGGATGTATATAATATGTTTATTAACTATATAAAATAAAAATACAAAGTGACATGGTAAATGTCAAACTACTTAACTAAGAGTTAAAACTAAAAGATATGGTTAATATAATGACCCAAACCTGTCTAAAATCTATTTGTGTAAAGTATTTAGACCCATACCCACCTTTTACTTTGAATAATCAACTTTGGAGCCATTAAAAACTGAATATGAATTTATTATAAAATAATATTTCGAGCTTTTCCTAAGGTTCCCCTCACTCCTCTTATGAAAGGACACCACTTCTAACCAATTATTCACACCTTCAAAGCCTTTTGGTTCGGCCAAACCCTGACAAAATATCTTCTAAACTTCCCTCAATTCAACATAGAGGCATTATTCTGATTATAAATCCAACCTAAGGATACCTTTTGATCAAATCAAAAGGAAGAACCCGAAGAAGAGGTAGTGTTTTCACCACGCTCTTTCAAGTTCCTTTCTTCTTAAACTTATTATTTCTTTGTTATTACCATTATTAAATAATAACTCCATTATCCTCTATATAATGTGATGTTATTATAAATATGGTATAACCATATTCATTATTCTATCCATACTTTGAATGACATGTGACCATACGTGTGTACGTACGACTTACCGTTTCCACGTCGTGGTGTAATTGTTATTCAAAACATTATTATTTGGATGGGTATAATAATGATGTTTAATTCATGTAAATAATAAATATAACATTATAATGATTCTGTATATATGATATACTCTCCAATTATATATTATTTTAATATCAAAAGAGTGATATTGTCGCTCGTGCGTACGTACGGACTACCGTCTCCACGAACGCGATGAGATTCATTCCTCATCATATCAATTCAAGTATAATTATCATTTGATGATTAAAAATAATGTTTAAGGGCTTGATATGATTATGGATATGAATAATATGCAACCTATCCATAACAAACATGGCTTATGCAAAAAACCATATAAAAGATAACGAGTAAGTTAACACCCGAAACGACAATAATACTAAGATATTTTTAACAAAGCTATGTTAAATGATAATATATGAAATAATATTAATGTATATGATTCTTTTATAATTTAATAACAATTATTTCACCATTATACAGGATTTTTTCCTACCCTTAACCAAGGAAAAGTACAAGGTAATGGGTTTTCATCTCACTACTTATTCCCGTGAGATTCATGCCATATTGCCAATATTACCTTTTGTGTGGTGTATGTACTGCCTATAATTGTATTCTTTGTGTAATAAACTTTAATTTATGTGTATTTAAATATTCATTGTAGGATACATCTTTCATGGGGTGTATGTTTTGTATGTTACCAAATTCGTAAGGGTTAATTTCACAATCTCTTTATTATCCTAGATTGTTTTTACGTAAGTATCTACTGAGACATATTTATTATCCATGTCCATGTTTTATGAAAGAGTTTTCAAAGGAATTATTTTAGGGACTTTTTACAAAAACATAATTTCAAATGTTTTAAATATTTATTCTTCTAAATCTTTCTCTTTAATGTCAATGTCTTCAAAATGGTTTTTAAGGATTTATTTATATGGACATGAATGTTTTTAAAATGTTAATTCCTTTCAAAAGTTTCCAAGTGGTACGGGACACTTTGATTCAAAAATGTCTTTAAAAGACTTCTTTTCTAAATTGTGTGAATTTTAAATGTTTTCATGAAAAGGGGTATTTCTCTCAAAGAGTTTTACAAATCATTTTCATCTATGTCAAAATTCTTTAATGGATTTTAAACTTGTTTCGAAGTTGATTTATCATGATACAAATCTTCCATATTGTGTTGAAGGTTTTGTGATATGTTTGACTATGGATGTGTTATTTTTATACCATTGATGGTTTATGGAGAAATTATTGGCATTTCGTATGCTAGTTTTAATATGAATGTTTATGTTATGTTTAAACCTGTTCATATGAGGAATGCATTGGAATTAATATGTGACGGGTGGAGCCTGCTATATCTCCTCGATGCATCGGTAGGTCTCATGAGACAGACTGGTGTCTTGGCATGAGGCCTTGACAAAATATTATTTGTAGTCTTGGCACAAGGCCTTGGCTATGTGGTTATGAAAGTCTGGGATTATGCATTCCATCATTATGAAAGTGGTTATTGATATTGCATGTGATTATTCGACTAGTAGAATATCCATGTGAATAAGTAAATGACATTATTTCATTTTATATTTTCCATGTTATGCTGAAGTTCAAGTTTAAAAGGCTTTTGTTTTAGTTATACATTGTCTTAAATGTTTATGCTTATTTATTAATGTTTCCGCTATATTGTTATCCTTACTGAGGATCTGAACTCACCCCTTTCAATGTGTTATTTTTTCCAAGATGTGAAGAAGTAATTTATGAATGGCCTGTAGGGATAATATGAGGGGATATGAAGACAATATGTTGTTTTAGTAGTTTTTCACTTTATGATGTAATGTAAACTTTATGAATGTATCTAGTTATTCCAAGGCTACTAAACAAATCCGAATGGACGGAAAGTTTGTGTGTAGCGAAATCAAAAGGACATGATATGGTTTATCCAATGTTTCTTGTAGAGATTTATGAGTCAATGTGTTTTTTTAATAAAGGTAGGAGATATAAGATTTCTTTCAAAAGTTATGGGAAAACCCATTCCCTTCACTTTAGTATGACTGCAAGAATCATTGGAATTCTATATGAGGGTGAAGTTGCTTTTTTTACTCATAAATTTCCCGATGTCTCAAGAAGTTATCCGAAGGAGAAGGCTATAGATTGCCTTGATTTTATAGGAGTGAAGACACTGAAGATAAACAATTTCTCGATGAATCTTAGGATCCTATAATTTTGGGTTTAGGGATTTCTCATTCCGAGAAAAGGTGATATAGACATCGTGAAGAAGAGTGATATTTATGTTATGGATTTTATCATTAATTTGAGGAAGATAAATTTCATACAATATATATTACGGACTATTACATATATCAAGAACATGACCCTAAAATCTCAAATTATTTTTAATCTAGAAACAATATACGATATTATAGTCCTTTTATTAGATTCATTCAAAATCCCATGTAGTTCTAAGATAAGAACATTCAATGTTTTGTTGTTAAGTGATTATAACCTGAGGAGGATGAAGGTCGTATTTAAAATAAAATCCATAGAATTTTATTAATTATCAAAAAGAAAACTTGATACCTTATCCACGAAGTTAGAAGCAAGAGAGACTTCCAAGAAGGGTCAGAAGAAGAGAAATATGAAGGAACCCGTAGTTGTTGAAAAACCTACTGTTCAAGAAACACAGTAATCCCCCCCAAAGTCAAAGAAACATAATTCATAACCTGATGAAGTGGATTCCAGGTCGAGGGAAGATAAGAAGAATAGAAAGGAAGGAGATGCTAGCCTTTTCCTGGATCCTACTTAGGCCAATTCTTTGAATATTAAGGCTGCTGAGGAATTTGAAAGGCAAGAAAAGAGGAAGTAGAAAAATAAGAGGATATCTAAGGAAAAAATTGTTCAAGCTATTCACAAGGATACTGAGAAAGATTCCAAACAAATTCAGGTACTAGAATCAATTTTACAAGAATATGTTCTTATGACTCTGGGGAAAAATATGATAATTCAGGAACCTGTAGAAGAAGAATAAGAAATTGTTCAAGAAGAAGAAGTGGAATAACGTGAAGAGGAAAAGGAGATGACACTAATGATGTGATAATAAAATTTGTAGAATAACATGAGAAGGAAATACCTTCTAAAAAGTTGTCGATTTGGATTTCCCCTGCTGAATATAAAAAATTTTCTTCCCCAGGAAAAGTAGATGAGGGTTATAAAAAAGTAAACTAACCATCTAATTATGAAAGAAAAAATAATGATCTTATTCAACTAGATGATCTTGTGAAAGATGATAAGAAGAAAAAGGATGATGAAGGTAGAATCATTCAAGTATCCTATAGTGGACATGAATCCCAAAAAGCTACAGAGTCCATTTCTAGAGTTAATAAAGGAAAACATGTGAAAGTCGATACACCTAAGAAATCTGTGATAGCTAAGAAATATTTTGTTGGTTCATGAAAAAGAAATGATTTTGATATAGATAAAGAATACTCACATACAACGGAGTCTGATTTTGATTCTTCCTCCATGGGTAAAGACTTTGTGGTTCAGTCACTAAAGTAATTATTAGATACTATTCCATTGTTTTTTATTGTTGACTCAAGGTGTAAGATGCTTCAGCATTCATTCAATCAAAAATCGTATTCTATTAGAATTCTTATGGATAAATTCCTCAATCTTGAGTTTCACTTCAAAACTATCTATATCAAGTATGATTATCACATGAGGTCTTGTAATGAGATTACACAGTGGTCCATGAAAAAGATTGATGATCTAAGAAATATTGATGAATTTCAGGATTCAGTAAAGGATGACTTTGATAGGGAATATGTAAGGATGAAGCTGCTTACGAAAAGTTTCTCAAAAAATATGAACCTTGAATAATCACCCTAGAAGCAAGAAGAAAAATATATGAATGTAATGATCAATTCTGTTGTTTTGAATTTGTAGAGGTAAATAAGTATTTGAATAGTGTTTGAGGAAAATTTTATTAAGAATGATGTGCTTTTGAATTATCAGAAAGAAATACTAAAATATCAAGATGAGAAGATCAAAGCTCTGGAGAAGAAAAATGAGGATTAGGAATAGCTGCTCATGTGATTTGACGAAGATCATTAAAAGCTTATGAAAATGAAGACAATTTTGAAGAATTCCATACTGAAGGAAAAAGAAGGATGATTTTTTTCATTTAAATTATGATCTTTTGTTGTACTTTCCTTGAATAATTTTTTCCCATCTTAATGACATTTTTTGTTGTTCTTCATTTTTTTATATAGTTCTAATCTTTCAGGTACCATATTTTTTCCCTTCTCACTATTCCTTTTAGAAAATTATAGAGGGGGAGAAATGATTGATAAAAAAACAATACTAAGTAATGAAGAGAATTCCCAAAGGGGGAGTCTATCTAAGGGGTATTTTTCTCAAATAAGTTTTCCTTATGCAAGAAAAATAAAAATCTATTTAAAGAAGTAAATAATATTCTCCTTAGGGATTCTAAAACATATGGGGGAATTAGTCATTTTTACCATGTTTCATAAGTAATGAGAGATAAGTTTTTCTTTTATGTTAATAATGAAAAATTCTAAGTCTTTATATTCTTTTTCATAAGTTTTTTTTGTGATTTCCAAAAAGGGGGATATTATTGAGTCAATATGGGTTTCTTATAAATGTTCCATTCCTCTGTGTTCTGAAAGTCACAATTACTTTATCATAAAGAAAATCATAAGTCCGTAAAGATTATTTTCTTAAGGTATGTTTACTTTCTTAATGAAAAATTTTATCCTTACCTTTGTTTTCATTTTCCCATTTTATAATCTCTTGTAATAAAATTCATTTTATTACTCAGTCAAAAATTTGGATTCTTATAAAAACCCTCAGAATCTAGTAGTTCCTTGGATATATAGTGTTATCTTTTCAGATTCATAATTCCTTGAAATTTAGATTCTATATTCTCTGAAATTTAGATTCTAAATTCTCTGAAATTTGTACACTGAATTCTCTCAAATTCACACTCCAAATTCTCAGAATTGCGACTCTGAATTCCTCTGAATTCCGACTCTGAATTCTTCAAAATTTATACTCCGAATTCTTCAGAATTAAGACTCAGAATTCCTCTGAATTTGGACTCCAAATTCAATATAATTTAGACTATGAATTCATTATAATTGTAACTCTGAAATCTATATAATTCATATTCCAAATTCCTTGTAAAACTGAAACCGAATATCCATGTCTTATAGACTCTGTATTTTTAATTAATTAGACTCATAATTCTTTTTTTCTTTTGACTATGAAAAATAAATTTGTTTAAGTAAATTTTTTTCCTTACACTTATTATGAAATGATTTCATGAAATAGGTTTCTAACTAACTATTGGTTGAGTGAGATGTGTATAGGTCCCTCTGAGATTCGAGGAAAAATATGAACACTAGAAGAGGGAGTCGACCATTGGAGGTGGGCCTATAAATAGGATGTCATTTGAATGATCTCAATCATATTGTTCTTCCTAGAGGTTACATGCTGTGAAGTGATATTTAGAGAGAGAAAGACTCTCATTATTTGTGAATAATAAACATCATGTTTATCTTTCTTTGCGTGACTCTGATTGTTGCCCAGTACAATTGACTGCTTCAGGGGATTATAATTCAAAGGTACTGACTACCTTAATGTTTGAGGAATTCTTGGGATATGAAGATATAGGTTCCAAATAACTTAATGTTCATTGAATCCCTGCGATAAGAAGACAGAGGTTTCAACTACCTTAAATATCATTGGCTTGTAGGGATAACAAAATAGATTCTGATATTCCAATTGAGGGCGTACCCTGGTGTGGGTAAGATAGAATTTACAGAAACAATAAATTCAGGGAGATTTATGTACGGTTTTTGGTTACCCTACTCTTTGGGTTAAAAGATTTTCTACTTGTTGCTTGTTTTTTTTCAAGGATTATTTCTGTTATATTTTGATAAAGAAAAAAAGTACAACCTTATTGTACTTTCTTATACTTTTATTTACTCTGATATGTAAGATTCCATATGCTTTAAGTTAGAATATTTTCCTAAGTAAACTTTTATTATGTTTCATTTCCAGAACCATATTTCTTGAACCGAAGTAAGTTTTCCTCATATAACTATTTTAGGTATTGTGAATTTACCTTGTTTGACTTTGTTAAATATAGTTTTCCTAAAGGTTAAAAATGAATGTTTTTAAACATAAAATTCACTCCCTCTTGTGATTTAGAATCTACATAAACTATTTAGATCCTACATTAAGATTATAATATTTTAGTGAAAAGTGAAAATAATACCTAGAAGGTAACATCTCAATAGAATATAAGAGAAGGAAAATAATAAGTCAAAATAGTGAAAAATTCAGACACTTTATATTCTGAAATAAAATTAGTTTTTCAAGAGAGAAAATTCATCAAATTTTACTAGATGAAAATCGGCTTTAGGTAACCCTTCAGGAATGATGAGAAATAACCTAGAGAAGTTTGATGGTGTGAATGTAAAAAAATTCTGTCACATTAAACTATATTTCCCTCAATTAAAAGATAGAAGAAGAAGGACTGAGAAGAAATATCATAAAAATGATGACTATGAGAATAAAGGATAAAGAAAAATAAAATATACTTGGAGTGTATCTATAGAATCCTTTATTTCCTCAAAATGTGATTCAAAGAAAGAGAAATAAAATGTCAAAGCCATTATATTATTTTTGGCTATGGAATATGAATAGGTTCAACCCTATTGCTCTTCTTATTCTGAAACAAATATTAGCTCAAATTATAAATTAGCTTTATACTATTAAATTTTAGAAGAGAAATACGATTCTTTGTTAATGAATCATAAATTTTTGAAAAATATTCACAATTATATTTTATGAAAATGATATAAAATGCTAAAATTGCATCAATATTTAGTTAAAAAATTCAATTTTTCTCTATCAAATTATATTGATCATGAAAAATTATTAAATATTTGAAAGATAAATAATAATCTTATAAAATTTCTTCTCTTATTTTTACTAAAGAAGAAAAAGTTTTAAATGAGATTATTTGAAAGAATGTTATTAAAATTAAAAAATTTGGAATAGAAATAAAGGGTAAAAAATCAAAATTGTATAGCAATTAATTTTTTCTGAAATATAAAATGGCCACATGTTATTATTGTACAATAAAAGGTCATTTCAATTACAAATTTTATTTTATAAATCCTCAAATTAGTGGTTTTAAAATTGATTTTTATTCCTAAATTATGTTTCAATTAGGTGATGTTAATTATTGTAAAACTATGAAAATATATATTCTGAGATCATTTCTCACTAACACCGCAAGACCCAAGAAAATTTGGATACCAAATCAAACATTGGTTTAAATTATTTTGTAGGAAAAAATCCACAAGAACAATAATGGAATTAGGTATGTGGATAGTGTCTATTCCAAACACATGAGTGGGGACTCATCAATTTTCCATACACTGATTGAAATTAATGGAGGACTAGAAACTTTTGGTGACAATGAAAAATGAAAGATTAATGGGGTTGGAAATACTAGAGACCTAAAGACTATCTCAATCAACAAATAATTTCATTTATAAATGTTAAAACACAAGTTACTATTTATTTCCAAAGATTATTATGAGGGTTTTATGTTGATTTTCCCAAAATATGTTCTCTATTTTTAAAAGATGTGTTTCTTAAATTTATATCACCAACAACTAAAAATGTTTATACCCTGTATTTGAATTCTTTTTGTAAAGAGAAATTGAATTTTTTAACTAGTAATACAAATGAATCATAGATTTGGCATAGAAGACTTGAACATCCCAATGTATATTCTTTACATAAATTATTTTAGAAAATTTTAGTCTCTGATTTTCATAGTCTTAAATTTGACAATGATAGATTTTGTGATGCATTCCAAATCGGAAATTATCACAAATTTTCCTTGAAATCAATTTAGAAAATTGCTACATCTAAAACCTTAGAACTTATCCCCATGGATTTTTTTTGGATAATCTAAAGTAGTAATTTTGGAAGGTAAATTATATGCATATGTTTTAGTTTATCATTATTCACGATTTACTTGGGTATATTTTCTAATATTTAAAATTTTATTATTGACTATTTTTGAATATTTTTGTAAAATTGTTCTAAATGAAAAATGTTTTAAAACAAGTTTATTGAGAAGTGATCATGGTGAAGAATTTTAGAATCTAGAATCTAATTCTTTTTTCATAAATTTTGGTATAAAACAGCCCATCACTACACCAAGAACACCTCAAAAAATGGAATTGTTTAAATATGAAATAACACTATTCAACAAATGGAAATAACTTTGCTAAATGAATACAATATTGCAACTTATTTTGGAGACAAATCTGTAATACTAACCTGGTATATATTGAATATAGTTCTAATAAGGCCTATTTCTAAATGGACTCCCTATTAAATTTGTATTAATTGAAAACCTAATTTAATTTACTTTAATGATTTTGGATGCAACTTATAAATCTTTAAAACTCTGGAAAACCTTGGTAAGTTTGATCCAAAAAATGATGAAGGAATATTTTTTGGAATGTTATGATTTTTATAAATCCTATAGTGTGTTTAATAAAATTTCAAGGTTTGTTGAACAATCATTTAATGTGAATTTTTATGAAACCGACTCTTTATTAAAGTGAAAGATCAAACAGATGAAGCTGTTGACTCGTTTGGCTACCTGACACTTAAAACCCCTAAAACAAATTTTGAAAATGACATAAATAAAATTCAATCTATTTTAGAAGAAAATGTAAATGAATATCCTTAATGTTTCTTTCCTTGATAGTTTAAACCATTAAAGAATCATCCTTTATAAACTATTATAGGAGACACAGACACATGAATTAAAACTAGAAGAAATATAGGAAACCTACCAGAATTTTACTTCCTTTCTATCCTAGTTAGAACCGATTTCTATTAGAGAAGACTTAGAAGATGATATTTGGATGTTTACCATGAAAGAAGATCTAAACCATTTTAGAAGAAATATTTTTTTGGAATTAGTAGCAAGTCTAACTAATTATCTAGAAATAGGAACTATGTGGGTCTTTATAAATAGACAAGACAACTAAGGGATCATAACCAGAAATAAAGCTAGATTAGTAGCTAATGGATATAATCTGGAAGAAGGAATATATTATAATGAAAAAATTTCCCCTATAGATATATTAGAATCCCTTAGAATACAATTATATTATGCATCTCATATGAATTTTAAATTATAACTGATGGATGTTAAATCTACCCTTCTAAATGGATATTTAATGGAGGATGTTTTTTTGAACAAACTCTTGGTTTTGAAAACCCTCATAAACCAAATTCTGTTTTTAACAATACTAAAGTCTCTATGGCTTTAAAGTATCACCTATACCTTGGTATAAAAGACTATGTTATTTTCATTGGAAAAAAATATTTACTGTTGTATTGGAAGATCCAACACTTTATAAGGAAATAGTTTGTTCTAATATGTTATTAGTATACATTTATGTTGAAGATGTTATTTTTGGTGCAACAAATTAATATCTTTATTATGATTTTTCAAAACAAATGTATAATGAATTTTAAATGAGTATTATGTGATAATTGAAATATTTTTTTAGGATTAATGATTTGTAAAAAGGATTATGGAAATGTTTCAAATAGAAGTAAATTTATTATAGATTTATTGAAAAAGTTTTGAATTGAAAATAGTAAGACTTACACAACACCTATGTGCACCAATATGAAACTTGATTTGGATGAATCTAGAAAAACAGTTGACAAAAAGTAATATTTATGTATGGTTGGTAGTATATTATATCTTACTTCTAGTAGATGATAAATTAAACTTCTCGTATGTTTATGTGCTAGATTTCTGTCAAATCCAAAATATTCCCATCTTTCTGTTTTGAAAATAATTTTTATAAATTTCAAAGAAACTATTTTTTAATTTCTTATTTACACCAAAATATATGATTCTAATTTAATTTCATATTCATATGCTGAATTTTAATCTTGTAGATTAGATAGAAAAATCATCTTAGGAAGCTGTCACTTTTTAGGAAAATATTTAGTATTATGGTCAAGTAAGAAATAACACTCAGTTTCCTTGTCAAAAAAATGTAGAATATGATTATTTTGACAGTTGTTTTGCACAAATATTTCGTATAAAAATCAGACTACGAAACATCATACCAAATTTTAATTATATACCTATTTTATGTGATAAAACGTTTCCAATAAATATTTAAAAAAGTCCAATAAGTAATTCTTGGACTAAGAATATATATATAAGGCATCACTTTTTAAGAGATCATGTTCTTAAAAAGGATATATATTTAGAATTCGTTAATACCAAATAACAATGAGATGATATTTTCAGTAAAACACTTCCCAAAGCATGTTTTGATTTTATTAAGGGGGAGTTATGATAATTTAATTTTAAATTATTGTTTACTAATTTATTTTATTTTTAATATATCTATTTTTATTTTATGTAATATGTTTTTGTTGTTTTTAATTATTTAATGCTATTTATCTTCATGGGTTACATATATATTAGATTTAAAAATAGTTGGGTCTCAATTTATTTTTATTCGTCTTTTCAAAGTAAAGTATAATGAGTAAATTCTCAATCGGCACGAGAAACCCATTTGACTTCTCCCACTCTTATGAATTATGTACCTTCTATTTTTATATAATTTATTATTCCATTATACTAAAACCATAAAACATAGAACCTTAAATATAAAAACATTCAGAAATGGACACACCAGGAAGACTTGCTGGTGTTCATTTTCGTGTATCTTTTTACTCACTAATGAAGTATCAAAAAATTCTAAAAGGTAAGGTGAAATTTTTTGAGAATTTAAATGAGAAAAATATTAATTAAGTATAGTAATTATATTTAAAGTACTAGATATTTCTTTGAAATCGGATAAAACTCCTCTAATATTTGACATAGAAGTAAAAGAGTTCTTTATAAATATCGAGTTCAGTTTTGGAATCGATAAATATTCTATAATCTATTTGATTAACTATAATTAATTTCACTTTTTTTGCTGGATATAGATATGTTGTTGTGCTTCCCTCATGAGGGGAATTTTCATTTCAACTTGGGAATTATTGGTGATGAAAAATATAAATCAGAGGACATTCTATTTTCTTTTTTTTTGTTATAAGAACCATCAAGAACATGATGACCATGTACCTTAATCTTGATAGGAAAGCCATTATGATGTTTATTCAAACTAGATTATTTATGAGAATAGCTCAATTATAGAAATTTCTATACCCAGACATGTATGCTATATTTCAGTTTGTGAACAAAATTTAGTTCAATTTTCATATTTTTTGGATAAGGAATATATGTCATTTCCGTCACAATGAAGCAAATTTGGGCCACTATACTTATGCAAGAATCCATTTCTTTTTTATTGATCAAAAAAATAAGAATTCAAAATATTAATCTCAAATATAGATTCCATCATTATATCATTCAAAATTCTGGTATTGTTAAGAAATTGGGATATTTTTAGAGAAACTACTACAATAGTATTTTACTTTTTAAAGGTGTACAACAACAGAAGCTGATGGAAGATGCTCAGGGGGAGAATAGTATGATTCCATATGCTTGTTTTATCTGACCATGGCTAGATGAAGTGACTTAATATGGAACTGAATAGGGTGAACTTGTTCTAAGAGAAAGAATTACAATCAATATTAAATAATTTTTAGTCAATGATGAAAATTTAGTTAAGCATGTGGCTTAAGTAAATGATAATGTTGGGAAAGGGTCTCACAGAGAAGGCCATCATAGAGAGAATGTCCTTTTCCCTCACAACATGTCATTAATTAATCATTATCTTATTGGTTCATAAGGATCTATATAAAGAGACTGATCATAAGGTAAGGGAGAGACCTGTTTGGTTATTGTAGATAGTGGACACACTTGAAGAAATATCACTTCAAACTCTTCTAACTCTTATGAGGAAGAAATGATTCAAAATTAAATGTGTTTAGAGAGATAAAACTTTTAATTTAAAGAAGATTTCGAATATGAGAAGAAGAATATTTTAGTGTATAAGAAGTTCATCTTTTCCAAGAGATATGTTTGAATCCCTTCAAACTCAACTGAAATATGTTCAAGAAAATTTGATTGCGGTGAGAGATCTTGAATATTTTATAACAATTTTAGGTAGCGAGTTCATATATTTGAAAAAAGATTCTGTAAAAAAGTAAGATTTTGATGGGATGAAACCTATGTTAGGAAGAGAATTTCAGTCCACCAAGGATATTCACCAATCATTGTCCTCGACACCTTAACCCAGTTCTGCCAACTTGATAGTGAGAATTAAAGAAATCACTAATGTGATGGATGAATTCAGCAATAGGCTACACACTCTCCAGTGTGAGAAAACAAATTATAATCTTCATCTAGATAATCAATGAGTTTTGGTTACTCAGGTGACCTCTCATGAATCATATTTAGGACCAGTCATTCATCTAGTCTGAGTTAGATTGACATCCTTTGTCCAATATTAACATTCAGTGAAAGAGTTCATTGAGGTAAATTGGGTGGAAATCATGAAGCCATGACAAAATTCATGAAAGCTTCTACAACAATGGATGAATTTATTCCACAACCATTTTTAGAGTATATTGGTGAAGATTCTTGAAATTCATAGTGTTGTTAATACCTTTACTCATCCACCTAAAAAACTACTACTGATGGAGATTCTAGACCAAGAAACCAATCAGATCAAATTCCATAATTTTTAAGACCATATTAGTCAATTATGGGATGTACTCATTATTTTTCAAAACATTTGATATAATTTTATCCTTACATTAGTTTTATATTTTTTACATTTTACATTTTTCATGTTGTGTTATTTGTGTTTATAGTTACACTATCATATCACATATATTATTTTTCTAAAATTAGACTATAACATTTATTTATAGTTTAGTTCTATATTAGGTATGGTTGATATCATTTTATATGTCTAACATTCTTTTTGATATCAAAAAAGGGGGACAATATTTTAGAAGCACATATTTCTATGAGAAACCTTTTAAACTGAAATTATTTTGTGAAATCAAAATAATTTTGAAACTATAATATTTTTTAAAAATATTTTTACAAATCCTATATTTTTTATTACTTATTTTATGTGTTTTGTGATTTTAAAAAAGAGGGATATTGTTGGGAATGTATTGTCTCAATAATAAAATATATTA
This sequence comes from Viscum album, assembly GCA_963277665.1. Taxonomy (NCBI): domain Eukaryota; kingdom Viridiplantae; phylum Streptophyta; class Magnoliopsida; order Santalales; family Viscaceae; genus Viscum; species Viscum album. The sequence continues at coordinate 1,233,169,927 of OY728120.1, forward strand.
TATGATGATTTTGATGGTCACAAATATCCTTGTTTTTTTATAATGAAGTTACTTGAACTATGTTTCTAGAATATATGTTTTTTTATCCTTCATGAAATGAAAAGTTAGGAGATGTGTTCTCGAAACAGTATTCAAAACCTACATTCGGTGAATGAGCATATGCATCATCATACCTAAGCTATGCTAATAAATTTTCATTGGGATAGGCAACCATGATTTGGATATTAAGCATATTTAATGGAAACAATATGTTCATGAATCATTGAATTTATAGAATATCCACCCTATATTAAAATCTGGAAACATTGTTTATACACTATCAGGGAAATTGAACACGTGGTTAATCAATGATATGTGTGGAATCTTATGTAGTAATGAATGAACACATTGATAATAATCCCTATGTTACATGAAAATGGGAGTATTATAAATACTAAAAACATTGGTAGGAACCCTACTCCATGAAAAAGGAACCCTATGCTACAAAGTTCAACCCTACATTTTTCTACTCAAATGAAGCAGTTTTAAATTCATGATTTTATCTGAGTTCCATGAAATGATATTTTTATAATTATAGGATGATTGAAAGATTATCTATGACTGATTAAGAGATTGTTATGATTGATTAAATGAACTGTATTCATCAGAGAACAACATGACATTTTTTAAGGAATGTTATGACTCCCTTAGTTAATATTTTTTTTTTCAGATTTCCACATTCACTCAAGTTATTTCTTTGGATCTAATCAATAGAAAGAAATATATTTTTGTGAATGATGTTTTTGTCGAAAGAAGGTGGTGGTGTTTGTGATATATGTGATATGGATTTTAAAATCATCATTCATTCATACGTATGACTATATTATTATGAATCTCTTTTAATGTGAAGCTACTACAAATGATCCCTACGAGGCTACACTTTAGAGATATACATGTTTTAACCTTGTGAAGATACTGTATGTTTCTATCATTATTGATGATCAATTGAAACCTAGATTACATCAAAATTACTCTTTCTTGAAATCTTTAATTTCTAAAGAAGAAGATCCATATACTGTTAGTTTTTACTACAACAGTGATGATCAACCTGAACCATAAAAAAATAAAACTCTTTTGATTTTTTGGAGTATAAACTACTTGTATTCAGATGTGGTTATGTGTATAATTATTGTATTAAGTTGTGGATAATATCTTCCATGTTAAATAACCAGAAGGATCTCTTTTATCCTTTTTCTAAAGGTGTTAACTTCCTATACTCAGTTGTGGGTTTGACGGTCTTATGATAAAAGGCCCTTGCTAGTGAAATTAACCAAGCTTGCCAGGAGAGTGTTGGTGGAGTGGACTAGGGGATCTTTGTGCCCCAAACGACGATAAAATTGTAGTTTTTTTATTTTTGTTTATCTGATGATCATATTCATTATATAAGAGAACGCTGCATGTATGCATAAATCGCTAAGATATTTTCAAACTAGAATCGGTCTAGAGATTCGAAAAGACAGATTTCACCCCCTCTTATGTTACTATGTATTATTTTAATATAACATACCCATCAAATAAAAGTAAAATTTGATTTTATAAGCAACCGAAACAAGTCATGTGAAGACCTAAAATGGTCCCATATAATTAGATCCAACTTACCCTTTTTTCCACATCGAGGATGATCCAAAATAGCAGAAACATTCAAGATAACCTTTTCACCGTTGGAAAAATACAAAGGATAAAACCAAATACGCTCATAGGAATTATTCCAACTATGAAAAATAACAAGATATGGACATATATCTTGAATCGTCACTAAAATATCCTAAAATAGACTTGGTCCTATAAGAGAGGCCTCGTCCACCTCTTCCCAAAAAATAGTTGACCTGTATGAAAGACCGTACAAATCATCAAAGGGATCCATTCTAATCAATTACTAATAAAATTTGTTATAATAAAACAATACCATTCTTAGATGGATATCCCATGATCAAGAAAAATCAATGATCACAGAATAGAGAAAATATTATATGATCTGAATAGTAAAATCCATCTAACAATCAGTATGTGGATGGTATATTTTGCTCAACCTTAACTCATTCTAAAATTCCTCCTGGAGTCCCTTCTAGATCAATGGGGTATACCTAGGATACCTATCCAAAATTATAGAAGAGGGAACCCTATATAACTTCACAACCTCCCACACATATAGTTTACCTTGGTTATCAAACATAGTGGTGTTCCAGATCAGAATAAAGCGTGTTTACTTTTTCAACTGATAAATCCCCTACCAAACAGAATTATTCCCAAGGGATTCCATGGTAATCCCAAATAATGTCCTTATATACCTTTTTATACTTCCAAATCGGCTCTAGAAATGAATGAGACAACCCAAAATATCTCATATGATCCGCCTTTATCTTTTGGTAGGTGTAACAGTGGTACACGTAACCTGTAATGTAATGCATCATACCTAGTCATTGAAATCCCTTTCTCATTACATAATACATCTTCATAGTTCCTAGATGAATGATCCATGGTGAATTTTGTAATTAAAAAATCTAATCTTCTCAGAGATGTTGGTATGAAAAATCATTCATTAGAACATATAATACTATCTTGAGAGATAGACTAACTAGAAACAATCTTATCACCATATATGGTGTCTCAAATTCCCCTAAAATCATTATCATAATACTCATAATATCATGTATTTCCAAGGATATATGATGATAACTAAACAATAGTCATAAAAAACCTAAAAAATAATCTTGATCATCTATGTGAAACTTAGAGAAGATTTCAAAAGGGTTCCACTCCCCCTTCAAATCCAGAATAGCATATGATGGTAATTTTTGCTGAGAGGATCTGTAATGACATTCTCCTTTCTTGGTTTTTCTGTGATTTTGAAGTTAAATGTCTAAAGGTATTCCACTATCCATCACTATCTTATTTTTATGTGTTTTTAATAAAATATATCTTAGAAACTTTTGGTCCGAGAAGACCATGAAACTCTCCCAAATAATATAGTACATACAAAATTTATTTGCATGCATAATTACAGAAAGCACTAAGTCATGAGTGGGGTAATTCTTATTATTTGGTCAAATCTAGAGAGATCTATAAGCCAAAACAATATCTACCTTCATATGAACACAAACCAAAATTGCACTAGAAGCATCACAAAAAACCACATTCTACTTTTGAGGATCATTTATGATTATAATAAAAGACGAAGTCAGATTTCAATTGAGATCCTCAAAAATAGACTTAAACTTTTCATACCATATGACTTTAACAAATTTCTTTATAATATATTTCAAAGTTGACCCCAAATTTGATAAATTTGTAATAAACCACCAGTAGTACCGGTAAGTACAAGGAATATCGAAATAAAAAATACATTCTCTGGATCCTCCCATGAAAATAAAACATTCACCTTCTTTAGATCAGCTAATATATTTTGCCAAAATATAATGTTCTCAAATAACTTCACATATTATATCAAGAAATTTAAATTCAAAATATTTACTTACAAATAATTACACCTAAGGATATATAGATCCAAAATGAAATAGTGAATGTGCTCATGATGAGATCTGGAATAAATCAAAATATCATTTATGAACACTTAAAAATAGTGTAGAGAAACTTATAGAATATATGATTCATCAAATACATGAAAAATATATGATATTTAGTAAAAAAATAGCATCATAATATTTTCATAATCAGCATTCCTTCTCCAGAAGGTTGTATTCGGTGTATTAGACTCTTGAACTTTTCCTTGATGATATTTCATCCAAGGATAGATCTTTAAAAACCATGTTTTCCCCCATAACTTGTCAGAAATTAATCAATATGTGGAAATAGATTATTATTATTAACTGTTACATGGTTCAAATTTTGATAGCCCATTCACAATCTGATTGAACCATCATCCTTATTTGAAAAGAGAACAAGGGTTTCCCCTAGGGAAACACTTGGGGGAACAAAAACCATTGCCATCAAATATTCCAAATGAATCATGAGATCTTTTAGTTCTATTGGATCCATATGATAAGAGAGTATTAAGATTAGTTATTCACGTAGAACCAAATCAATTATGAACTCCACCTCCCTCTTTGAGGGAAACCTGAGAAATTGTATAGTAAAATGTCCCAAAAATACCAAAAAATAGCAGGGAGATCAAAAATGGAAGAAAAAAGATGACACTCACGCCAATAGTATTAAAAAAAATCATAATATATGAAAGGGAAGGTCATGCATGATGCGACCTCATATCCAAATATCCTTGAAATTACCAAGATCTTCCATCAATCTTAAAAAATGGCACACAATGACGATAACAACCAAACTCATCACAATAGGTGATAATCTAATTTATCCTGATGATTACGTGAAATAGATATCGATAAAGAACAAAGAGATCCTAGGCTGATTATGTATCTACTACTTATAGATAATAAGTAGGATATCTAAATCCATGCCCTTTCCACTTTCTAAGAGGTGTCACTAACTCCATAATAAAGGACAGGATTTTTTTTTGGATGTTTATGATTATCCACGAAATTAACAGTTATAAATGTGTGGGAGGCACTTGTAGCAAATAAAGTACTCCCCATTAAAGATTTAATAAAGATGGTACCTCTCATAAATGATGGATCCCAACATAACTATGTTGGAAACTCATCCCATGAATGAAGGTTCCTCACTCCTAAGGCATGTGGATGGATCCATATATACTCTCTCTATATAGTTATAAATATTCATCATAAATACCAGCGATATGATATTTGGTCACAAACCATATAGGTTCATTTTAGTCTTCATCTGGCCTTTCGTTACTAGAAATAGAGCAAAAAAACCATGTAAGGAACAAATTGGTGTATTTCGACACCGAACTCTCTCCTTGTTGCAAAGAGAGGAACACAAAAGGCATCGCCATCCTAAGTGTCTATGGAAAAAACTTCTTAAATAATTGGTTCTTAAAAATCATATAGTCTAATCCCATGTGTCTATACACTTGTACCATTGTGTCCCAAGATCACTTGTTGGGATAGTCAAGATAGAATTCAATACACTTTACCTTGATATTCTTAGGTTTAACTTTTAATTTGATGAACATATTGATCTTTTAAACCCATTCATTCACCTCTTGAGGTTCATTAGTAACTTTTAAAAATGGTGTATTATTGCATAATATTTTCTAATATTGATCCCTTTCTCCTACAACTCCCATTTGTTTCTCCACGACTACATTTTGGATTTGTGGTAAATTTTGGTCAAATCAAATGAATTTCTGCATGAAAGCCTCAATAAAAATCTCATTTAGAAGTGGATTACCATGAGTAGAATCCACTACACCCACCTTAGGTATTGGTGGAATACATATTAGGGACATACGTCTATAAATTGAAGTATAGGAAATGATAATACAACATGTTTACACTATTCAAAACAAAAACACTTCATGTAAAAACAAATATTATGATCACAAACTCAAATCTAGAGACACGCATCTCAACATCCAAGGGTGACTTGAGTCTCTTCACAACAATATCAGGCTACAATCTCACCCAAACCAACCCCCCAAAGTCCCAAAAATCCCATATTAAATCTAGAAGCTTCCCAAAAACTTAGTTGAACCTCCTATGATAAAAATATGTGATAAAACCTACTCAGATACCCTCTTAAACACATACCTGAACTAAATCGTCACACACCTAAAGGGAATTCCCGATCCCCATGGGTGTGATAATAACATCTTGGAATCAATAAAATACAGGAGGAATGATTTCTCATATACTAAATCAGAAAACATGAAATATATATACACGATGTGAATAAATGATAGAGTGTAAAAAAAGAAATATATGTCATAGAAAAAACAAAATAACAGTAGTGATACAAGTCAATTATAGCTAAACCATCTCCATGGTACAAGTTCAATAGAAAAAGACAACTAAAAGAAAAACAACTACTATATGTGAATACCTAGAAAAAATTCTTCCATCTCGTTACCAACTACCATGACAAAGATAACAGAAACCTCACTGCCTCACTGCGATGCCTTCCCTTTCCTAACATAAAATGATATAACAAGGTCCACACAATGATGAAGTGGTGAAAAATGTTTTATCTCAATAGTATTAGAAGGATCCCACCTGGGTGTTCTATATCAAGTATCATTAGAACAATCTAAACATTCTCAACTATAAAAAAACATGTCATGATAATCATTTAAATAGTTTTTATATCAAAATCATGGTAAAGAAATCCCCCTTTTTCCTTATTTCCAAACAATCCAAGTAAAACTGTATTAAAAAATATCTCATATATCATGTATTAGAATAATATATGAAATTTTATTTCAAATTCCAAGAAGTATAAACCAAATCATGGATAACATCACATGAAGTATCACAACCAAAAAAAAATCTAGGACACTCATACCCAAAATAGAAAATCACACACATCAAGTCTCTCGATATATGCATTGAATATAGAGTGCATAGGAACACTCCAATAAGTGAACCTCTCAATAGTTCTAACAAGCCCCTAGAACAACACGCATAAAGAGTAGTGGAACACCCCATGAGGGAACCCCCTAATAGAATTAATGGGCTAGTCCTATTACATCACATTCCACCTAAATACCCAAGTATTCCAATGTTATAAATTTTCTAAACCATTTCATTATAACCATGGTTTGAAAATAAATTCATAAATTCATTTCACAATGCTTTGAAAATACACTTTTTTTACCAAAATAAGGGGAAACAATATTTTCTCAAAAAATAATTTCCACACACACAATTTAATCCAGCCAATTAATTTATAAATTAATTTATAAAACTAGAACAATATATCTCACCTGACATAGGCATGATATTCAACCACCTACATCAACCTTGGGTCTCACATGACCGAAACAGGATCCACCAACATAGAAGAATGCCAATACAACTACAATGAACAGTGATTCCATTCTCACATCTTAGAATCAATTAAACAAGAAAAATGTCCAGTGAAGAAGATAACAGAACATGTACCTCTAGAACTCACATTCCACACCACAAACAACAAAAAAATCCATCCTTTGGAAGAATACCACACAATAGATCTACAAAGGATCAAAATAATCAACACCATAAGACCAAAAAATTTGATATCCTCGAGATTCGGTACTGATGTGACCAACAACAATAAAAGAAGAAGAAATATAACTTACCTGGTTAAATATACCACATCCATAACAAAGATCAATCAATAAATGAAATGATTTTGAAGGAGAGAAGATCCAAAAAATTTCATTATAGATCTCTTAGAATTTTAGGTAGGGGACTATGATTGAATGACAATAAAATCAGATGTGGAGTTAATAAAAAACTATATATCGTAAACATTAAAGTACAAGAATCCTTGGTTCATGATGTGAATCCCAGAAAAAATGTATTTTATGAAAAATACTTACTTCGTTTAAGAAATCAGCAATCATACATTCAATGATGTGTACCTGTCTCACTATGTTTAATCATTTCAGACTCTAAGATAGTTCATAGAATCAGACCAGAAATAGATTCCGATCATGTAACCCTTCAAAAAATGAAATTTTTTAATAGGATTATTTTGATGAAAAACATTGAAAAATACACTAGGTCAACCTGAACTCTAAATAACATCCTCTTATGTTTCTTTCACATTCATACCTAGACTCTATTAATTCAAGAAGCGTACATCACTGAACATTTGGTCAATTCCCCCCAAAAAGGATCTCTATCTTTGAAATCCCCAAAACATAACCAATTAAAGTGGAAAACAAAAAGAGAGATGTGAAATACGAAAAATAAGGTAACAATATGTTACATAATAAACCAAAACTTTCTTTTGGAAGGAATATAACTGAATAATTGGTATATGTTCTTAACACCCTCTTATAGTTTATTTCTTTTTAAAAATCCTAAAACTATTCTATAACCATATTTTTATGATTTAATACATATATATACTATATTGATATTTTTTTTAATGATTTATCTATTTTTTGTCTCATCCCTGTCTATTGTAAAATAATAATATCGCTTGTTCATATGCATGGATTACCACATCCATAATTTATTTTGATACTTTTTTCATTTCCTATTTACATGGATGGAAATAAGGACATATTTAATTTATATATGTGATATTTATGATAAAATTATGGTTATTTAAAGTTGAATTATTATTATGTTAGATCTATCAAAAATTAGAAAGATCACTCATGCATATTTACGGACTACCTTCTCCGCAATGTGATGTAATTAATTTTTTATAATAACCTTATATGGACAGTTATAATAATTTATAAAACGGATAAATAGAATAATTATGGAATGATTAAAATACTTGAGATGATGGCACCATAAATAATGTGCAGGGACCATAATCATAAAAAAACATGTATGGAAAATGAAAAACTTTCACCCAAATGATCATTTTAATGAATATTTTTCTAAAATCGGTAATTTGAAATTATAAAGAAATTATATAAAGTATGTTAATTATAAATTTGGTTCTATAATATATGAATAATAAATCTATATCTGTTATATAAATTGGTGACATAAAATTAATTACATCACTTTGCGGTGTTGGTAGTCCATACGTACATAGGAGAGATGTTTCCAATTTTAGATGGATAAAATAAAAGGAAGTAACTAATTAGTTAACATTATAGAATCCTAATTTTTTTTAAATATGATATATATTTGTTAATGTTTTATAAATAACCATCCATGGAAATAGTAAATGAAAATGATTTATTTATCTTTGTGAATGTTTTAATCCAGACATATGCACAAGCAATATTGTCATTTTCCAAAGGATGGTAAGGAGATAGAAAATATATATAATTTTAGTATAAAAACACCTTGGTAAATTAAGGATACAAATTTCTTAATTTTTAGGTGGTTAGAGAACATTTGGAGGAGTTTTAAGAAGAAATAAACTTGAAAACGAATGGTGGGAATATACACAACTTCTTTAGGTATCTTCCTTTTAAAATCACCTTAATTATTATTGGATAGAACCTTTTTGAATAAAAAAACATCAAGGTCATATCTAAAGATGTTTTAGTAAAATTTTAGAAGATTTCGGTTGAGATAAAATGCTCAATTAGTGTGGATAAGTTTGGAGGTTCCCTTTTATAATTGAGGTCAATGAAAAATCAGAAAATAGTTGACACATTATTATATAATATATGTATTACTCAAGTAATGTGGATCCATAATTCCAAATCATCCAATATAATAAGTATATGAAAAAGAAACCATCAAAAAAATTATATTTATGAAAGTGTTTTTTGATATTTGAAACGATATCTCTTAGGTTAACCCATATGTTAATCCTTTTAATCCTTACCATGATAATAAGTTTTTTTACTACAGTAAATATTAATTATGTAAAAATATTATGTTGAAATTATAAAAAATAACTAATCAGGATGATTTAAAATAGGGAATCCATTACACATTATTTAAATAATATCATTTCATAAATTAATTCTATTTTAAAAGTGGAAAACATGATAAAACATTTTTTTAAAAAAAAATGTATTTGTCAATCATATTTTGAATTACCTTTCAATATATGCCTAGTGACCAAAATTAAGTGAATTTTAATATATTTCAATTAATAAAAAATATTTTTTTATTAAATTCATTCATGAATAGTGATAAATTTAATTTACATAGATAAAAATACAATGGGAACATAAATAATTTTTTTTAAATAAATCTCATTACATTGAAATTATTTTTTTCGTCACTAATAACCAATCGATAATTAGTATATGAATAATTATTAATTTATTTACATTAAATAAAAATATATTTCATTATAATCAAATTTTATTTGTGTTAGAAATTAATAATAGAAAGTAACATAAAATACATTGAAAATCTATTCTTTCAATATAAAAGGGTATAATTTTTATCATTTAGAAATGAGTACTTGTTTCATTAATGAAATATTTTACGGATTTTTTTAATAATTTATTTATCTCTATTTGTGTCATCAAATCCATTTTCATGGTTATAATAGTCACATTTCATAATAATGTTATAATAATATATTCTAGTTCCCTTATGTTTGGTGTTGATTGTAGAGAAAGATATCTGACACATAAAAATTTATTTGAAGAGAAATATATCATAAAATATTAGTGTTATATGTTGGAAATATTACACAATTATATGTGGGAATTTGAATTGAAATCTATCAAAAAATCTCATTAAATAACAGGTAATATAAAGGGTGTAAAACCAAAAGAAACAGAGGAATCAAATCACATAAAAGTACTATATAAAATACCCAAAGATCACCCCTCACAAAGGGATAAAATGAATCATGGAGAGAGAGATATATCTGGGTAAAATTGGTTTTACATTCTTGATTTATCAACCTAAATTATGAAGGTGGAATCTATTTAATTATAGGTCTTCAAAGTCTTAAAAATATAATAGAAAATTACCTTTTTGGAATGGCCTATTTGGCCACATAAAACTGCCCCACACATGAGGATTTCTTGCAAAACTACCCCTAGTTTGAAGTGTAAAGGTACACCTATAGGAATCTTCCATGTGACAGACCAAGGCCTAATGATTTGATCACCCTCCTTGAATAAATTAAAAAAATTCCTCTGGAATGCCCTATATGGCGTATCCCAATGGTTACGACACATTTATTCCCAAACAAGAATCCCTTTTAATATAACCCATCTAGATGGAAAATGGTTTCCTTCTTACAAATAAATTATAACAAAGAAAAAATGTATGGTTTTCCTCCACTATTGTATAAATTTATCCCACATGGCACATACCCCTTATTTAAAATACTTTCCTTTGAAAATATCCCCACTTAGGAAACTACTATGAAAATACCTCCCACTTTGCAGTGTGGCTCCATCATGTATGGTTTTTTATTGATCAAAATATCTATACAACCACTCATTATGGCCAAAAATCCACTTATCAATTTTTGTTTAACATTCATAGTATATTTTGTGATCTTATTCATTTTTTAATTATCATTTGTTCTAATGCATGGATCTATGATGTTGGTGGGGATCTTAACATGTGTGGTGGAATGCCACTTGAATTTATGTAAGTATATTTCGCATAGTGTTACAATATAAATATTATTTGGTGGGAGGGATAACCTAATATAGTAAAGAGTAGGGTTCCACAACTCATCCGAACACTATAAAAATTTATGGTCTTTACTATTTAATTTTATGTATTTTAATTTTATTATGAGTAATTTATTTTTTAGTAGGATCATACCCAAATAATTTACATATTATTTTTTCATTTAAAAATAAAATTTAAAAACTAACCTCTACTAATTCAACCACTTTCTCAGTGGATGAAACCAATCCTTCCAGGAATTTTAATTGGTATGAGAGCTCGGTAACATCTGTAGGATCCGAAAATTAATACTTTTAATCATGGATAATATTATTCTATTTATATATTGGGGTGTAACTTTATTTAATGGAAAATGTTATCAAACTAAAAGAAATAAATTGTTTTCAAATATTGTAAATATAGGATTCAATGTTTTTTATATAGCTTTATGAGATTTCAACCATCCATAAATGATAGTAAGATGATTTTTTCTAATGATAGGAATATATAAGGGGATGGAAAATCATAAAAAAACTATTCTAATGTTGATTTTTGAGAAATTAAACAGTAATGATGTGGGAATACAAATTGAAAAATAAATACTGGAAAATTTTGAGAGATATTATGAGAGCAATGTTGAAGTGAAATATAGAAAGGTATATATCTTGAGAAACATATTTTTAAGAGATAAAAATGTAACAAAATGATTGTTTTATATTTTATTTACTTGAGTAAATAAAATTTTGGGTAATATTTGAGGATTTGGTAAGAATCCTGATGATTCCACAATTGGGATGAAATTTTTACGAAAATTTCTAGACAGAGATGATCCATAAATTTTAACTCTTGAAGATAGATATGATATTTATCTTGATGAGTAATATACTATTATAATTGATTATGTAATGCATAAACCATTATCTTTTAAAAATAATGTGAAATATGATATTGATTTTGAATCCACGGGGATTCTGAAAATTTTCAATGATAAAGATATTTTTGATTTAAGATATTGTAAGGATGAAGGAGAATATAAAATAGTTCTTTAAATCGTTTATAAAATATTCCAGAATGCGAAAACAAATAGAAAATTTAAATTCTATATTATATTTTATCAACTGAATTGACTTTGAAACTATGAAATTAATTTTCAAAACTAGAAGAAAATATAAAAATAATATAGAAATCATTAAAATACTCAATGAAAAAAGTGGATAAATAAGTATAAGGAATAATCAAATCCATGTGGATGTAAGATGATTTTTCAATGAAAAAAATAAAAAAAATAGCAAGAAAATGAGAAAAATGTAATCATACCTAATGAAATAACTCTGATGAATAAACACATAAATTTTTTCAATTTTTCCTACCCATGTTCAAAAAAACAATGATACACCTAGTTTTTAGGATGATGTTCCAGGACCAATAGTTTATGATTACATTATCAATGATGAACTTGAGGTATGTCTTGAGAAAAACACTATTCTCTATAAATTGAATATGGATTTGGTAAAATAGAAAATGAAACTGATTGGTGAGAAACACGATCATGTTAAATGTGAGATAACTCTTATAGAAGAATATAAAAATATCATATTGAAAGCTATCAGATTTAAGAATATGATAAGCTATCATAAAGTAAAAATATCTTTGAAGGATGAAGAACTATTAATGAAATAATAAAAATTTCCCGAAGAAATTAAATATATAATAAATATGACGTATGACCTCAAAATATCTATTAAAGTCAATAAAATATCCTCAAACATGATGAAAAAATACTGGTAAAGTCCTTGTCTAACAGATATATTTCAAAAAATAGTTGAAAATAAAATTACATGCTTAAATTTTAATTCGAGTCAAATATAAAAGAATAAAAATAGTGTGAAATTTTCAAAAAAGTTACATGATTAAAGAAAAATAATGTATGAAACATATTTTCTTAACCAAGTACAAAATCAGATCGAAACAGTTCATGGATGTAAAATTTTGGACAATAATATTTTGGATACATATCTGGTTTCTCAATGGGTTAATTTTAGTGATTTTGAATGTTCATATATAAATATTATTCATGTTTGTATGACATTTAATTATCTAAGATAAGTAAATAAACTAGTGGGTGCAGTTATATTGACAAGAAAGAAAATTCTGGTAGAATGTGGCCTTAGATGATAACCAGTTATAATTTGACTACATAAAAATATTTGATTTTCTTGATGACATAAGTGGAAGGTTTGATCAAAATGGGAATACGATAGAGAAATCATGATGAGATTAATCGATATTTTCATTATCAAATATGAATGGAATGTAGTTCAAGGGTACAATAATAAAAATTCATGCATTGGAAAAGTTTATTTGAATGTAAGAAAGAAGACAAAGGTATGGATACTTGAACATGGTTGTTCCTCCCACATGACTGTTGAATCTAAAATTCTAAATAACATCCATAAACATGAAGAAGGTGTAGTAATGGTTGGTAATTTGTCCTCCTTGAAAATAAAAGGCACTGTAACACCTCAAATTTAGAATTCCCATTTGAAGTCAGATGATGTTATTTACATTAATGGGATAAAACAAAACTTTATTTTTGTGTTATCCATCATTATAATAATTGTAATGAGGCACCATTGAATAGAAATACATGGATTATTTGAAGCAAAAGTGATAGAAGAACTGTTTCTCATGGTAGTCAAAAAATTGAAATTTATTCTTAATTAGAGATCCTTCCTATACATGTTACTTGAGAATCGAAGTTGAGAACATTTTATGGGATATAATACATGGGTAACTTCACCAAATATTCCTAAGTAATATTGTGACGCATAAAGTTGTAGGATGTTTACCAAATCTAAAATGAGATGAAGATGATATCTTTGGAACATGTTAAAAGCTAAAGAAAACATAGATGTGTTACATGAAGTTAGATATCTATTCCACATGACTATTTCAATTAGTCCACATAGATCTTTGAGGGACCATGTGATAGAAGTCTACCTGGGTTTTTCTTTTTTTTATAACTTTCATAAATGAATTTATTAAGGTGAATAATTTTATTTTCATTGGGAACAAATATGAGGCTACTAATATGTTCAAAATGAACTACCAGAATGTCAAAAAAGAAAATGGCTTGTGTATCAAAAAGTTGAGATGTAATAATATGAATGGATTGATAAGTAATTAATTTAAAACTTATCTTAGTAAACATTGAAATAAAAATCAATATAGCACAACTAATACACCATAACATAATTTTGTGTCATATAGGAATAACATGAACATTATAGAAATGTGAAGAACGATGCTAATTGAAAATCATGGTTCAAAAAACTTTTGGAGAGAATCTATTTTTGTTTTAGTTCTTATTAAAAATAGATGTCTTTTGATACATTAATGGAATATGACACCCTATGATATGTGGTACCGTAAGAGGAATATATTGAAATTTTCTAGTTCCCTTGAATTTAATTTTAATATTTAATTCAAAGGAAATGAGATATTAAAGTTTTAAGGAAAGGTTGATGATGAGTATTTATATGTAATTTATATAAATTAAATTGATAAAATTATAGAATAAAATATTGTGTAGAATTTTAGAGTGTTCAATTGTAAATATTTATGAAAATATATGAAACACACTATCAGGTTCAAGAATATTTTTAGTATTCTATAAAAAATATTGAGCATATTTCTAATGTAATGGGTTGAAAATTTATTGAAATTAGACCCGAAACAGTTGATGATTATTTATAATGTTCTATTATTGATGAATAAGGTTAATTTATTGAAATAAATATACAGTAGAGATTATAGAAACATATATAAACTAGTAATATTATCATGAATCAAAATTCACAAGTTCATACCAGAAGGAGGCTAAGACATTAGAATCAAATAGCTCCTATATCTCATGTTGAACCTAGAACATTGTATTATTATGTTGAATATGATGAATGGGTGGATTTTATGAATAAATAACACAATTAAATTGAAAATAACTTTGCGTGGGAACTTTTGGTAAGACTAAAATATAAATATGTTATTTTTACGAAATATGTTTTTAAGGACAAAAGGAATGAGAAAGTGGAAGTAACATTGAACAAGGCTATTCTCAAATAAAATTCATATACATTGAAGAAAAATTCATTGGTTTATCAGGTAGATACAATTAGATTATTCTTAGTAATGGAATTTAATAAGTATTATGTTGTTTATTAAATGGATATATATTATATGTTTCTGAATAGTTTTCTTGAATAAAAAGTCTTTGCTGAACAACTAGAATGATTCATTCTTGAAAATAATGGGGGAATGTTCTGTAGATTGCAGAAATAATTTTATTTCTCGAAACATGATCCAAGGTCCTAGTATTCCAAAAATGATGAATTTTTTTGAATAATGGAGGTTGACAAGGAAATTATTGGTAATAACTTATACCTGAAATAAGATTACTCAGACCCACTATTGACTGCTGTATATGTGGTTGGCATAAATGTTTCTAGTAATAATGATTAATTATGTGGTTAATTCACACCAAGTACGTATATTTATTTCGATATGTCAATATTGGTAGAAATAAACTATTTTTTGTGATTAGATATTATATGGAATTCTAAATATGTATTTATTTTAGAAGAAAATTATGCTAAAAACTATTAAGAACGTTTGGAATAGAGGATTCCAGAATGGTTTCTACAATATATCATCTAGAAAAATTTGAGAAAATAAAAAAATAATTTTTTTTTATCAAATGACATCTAGAATCTTGATTGGTTTCCTTTTTTATCTTAATGTGTCCAAACATGACACTACCTATGCAATTACTCTATGTGAAAGGTATCAAAGTGAACTGAAGGAGTTTCACACACTTGAAATTAATTGAATTATTAGGTAAGAAGATTGTATTGTGAATTATGAATTTTATATATATTTAGTGAAGATATATTATTTATTTGTTGCACTAATGCATATTGGGAATGTTATTTTGCAATCTTAAGATGTAACATCCCGATTCTTTATGAAAGAATCTATTTAGAATAAATAAAATTTTAACAATGGATTATATTTCATGCTCTATCATGTTAATATTTATTTATACACAACACTGTGTAATGGTTCTTCTAAATTACAAATCAATCCTAAATTTTGATACATGAAACACTAAGTTTGGATTATGTTATAAACAATAAAAAGTTCCTTCAACATATTGCATTACACGCAATGTCGAGTTCTACATATAATATAATATTAATATTGTTTTTATTATATTCTTATAGTTTCAAATTAGCCATATATTGAATGTTTTGAATAATATGATGTAAATTTTGAAAACATGGTTTACACATGTATATAAAATAATTATTTTGGTTGTCAATTAGTAAAAAATAAAATTATGAACTATTTGAAAATAAAGATGTTCCTTTTCTAACGGAATTTTTTTTCTATGTACAAAAGTGTTTTAACTAAATAAATTAAAAAACCATTTTGATGAATAATTTTAATGAAATTTATATATTATATATTCAATATACTATTTAACAATCATATTATATTCTTTATAGACATGATATAAGTTTAAATCCAATTTTAGGCATAAAAATCCATATTTTTATAAAAGGTTGTTTTACTCCTTACAATAGATGAATTGTTTAAAAATAAATCTTCACACTTTTATAAATATTATTTAAAAAAATTCATTTTTGAAATATTAATGTCAAAATTTTCTTTTGGTGAATTTTTGGTGTTTTCTGAGAAGTGTTATTTTTTATGAATAGTGAAAACTCTAAATTTTAATTGAAATATGATTTTTTTATAATTTATTTATATATTTAAATTATATTTTGAATTAATTTTAATGTATAATTAGTTATATTTTATATCAATATATGCAATTTAGGTTATTGGATTCAATTTCATTCTGAAATTTGATATATAAATATTTCAAACTTTTGACCTTTTTACTTTAAAATCTGGCTTCGGTGACACGTCATTTTGATTGATTTTAAATTAATTTATGACACTTGTATGATTGAAATTTGAAAAAAATGTATTTAATAATAGGAATAAGAATAAAATTTAATTTCTAAAAATTTCAGATTAGTTTTTGAACAAAAAATAAAAGTTAAATTAATTAAAACTAATTACATCGATTAAGGTAAAAAGGAGTTACATAGTGGTTAAAAATTAACCTTAAGGGTAAAATGATCTAGAAATTTATTGAAAACTCATTTTACAGACATAGTTAGATCAATAACACTCTTATATCAATAATATACCATTATTGGAGGCACGTTATGCAAGGGAGACCTCTCAATGCTGTTTACTTTTTCTATTTACAGGAATGTCAATCCTCCCCCACTGTAAAAGGGAACTCACCCCTCCATACAATTTAATTTTTTCTATTTATTAGGTATTTATTCTTATATAATTATTATATAACAAATACCTTCATGATTTCTATTTTGTGGGAATTCGATAACTTCGTTTGTGGACGTGTGGACAACCACCTCCTCAGAGCGATGTGATTCACTCACAATTTTTCATAGAATGTATTAAGTATGGATTTAATAAAAATATGTGATATATATGAAATAATAATCCTATTATAAAAAAATTATAACTATAAATTTAATTTAATTTTCTTTATTTCAATACAATAATAGAATGGAAGCATCGTTCATGCGTACATACGTCAGACAATCTCGATGAAAGGTGTATTTAATTTCCAATTTCTATATTCTATAGATTATCATAAATACATATATTCTGAATATATATGATATATATATAATTTATTTACACTATGTAAATAATTAAATCCGGATCTTATAATGAGGATCCGAGATAACCTGTCAAAACATGTACGATAAACAAAGATGTTATTACCCGAAAAAAACATTAACATGGAATTGTTAACAAATGGGTTATATAAAGTCATAAGTAAGTCATATATGGTATTATATATATGAATATGGTTTTGAAATTGTTTTATAATAATTTTATATTTATTATAATGGATGTTTTATCAAGTAAGATGATACATAATAACTAAGGTAAAGATTTTCTCGTCTCACTTTTTTTTCTATACGTTATTTGGTATATTCACCCTTAATTCTAATTGTGTGGTTAATATACTACCATATGATTTGTTATATAATTAATTATACTTATTTAATGATATTAAAAGTATCAATTTATGTTATTATTTTAGGGGGATCACAATTAAAAAGTTAGTAAAGTATTATGGGAATTTCATCTCACTTTTTATATTTGGGAGATATATGCCTTATTCACCACTATTTGATTTTATGTGGTGTAAATATTTCCCTATGGAATTTTATATCGTGAATTTAATTTAATTAATTAAATAAAAAGTTTCAATTTTTTTTATTCTTTCTTTTTTCTATAGATTAAAATTTTCCCATGTTGTAAGGGGATTCTATTCTGACTTTTATTTCCGTGAAACTTATGTCATATTCACTACTCTTTTTCTCTAGTGTACATAATACACATGAATGTATTATATTTTTATTATACTTAAATTTATGGGTATTTACATATCCATTTTACGATCTCTCTTTTCTGGGATTCAACATTCAAAATTTACCAAATAGGTTACATAATTTTGTATCTATTCGCCTTCTTTGAGACATACATTATGTTACACACCTATATTATTTAATGAGGAGTATATATATACCCTTTAAAATTAAATATCTTGAATTTTTTCATACTAATGATATTTTATGTATCATATTTTGTTATTCTAATATATATTTTGAGATTCAATGAAACTAAAGTGGTAATAATCCATTACTACAATCTCATCATCCATCGAGAATATTTATGATTATGTTTCAATTGATGGAATATTATGAATAATCTCTCAATAATTATCAATAATTTTTTGATCCTATATTTATTCATGACATATTCAAGTAATGGGACCATTTTCCCATAATTATGTACTTAAGGTTTCTTAGAAAATATTTTTAAAAAATATGAATTTATTTCTCAATTAATTCGGAAATATGTATCCTTCCAAAATAATGTTTTCTGAAAATGATTTCAAAATATTTTCAAATGATCTATTAAAATCATTATCTAATAAAATGTTTTCAAAAATGATTTATTCTTAATAAATATTTTAAATTGTTTTTAAAATCATCCTTTATTTGTTTTTCAAAGTGGGTATTAAAGAAAAATAAATTGAATATGTTTCATGTTTAAAAGAATATTACTTTTAAAGAATAATTATTTTCCTAAAGAAATGTTCCATAGAATATTTAAAAATCCTTCTCCATCTAATATTTCTTAATCTTATATTATTTATGATTTACTAGGGTTATCATCCAAGGTCACCATTCTTATTCTCTCTTTGAATGGTTTGTGTTTAAGATGACAAGGTTTTTTTGAAATACCTTTCCATTTCATGGCTTATACCATGATAAAACTCTTACGAAACCTTCTTCATTTCATGGGTTAATATGGTACGAAATGATTATAAAACTTTTTAATTTTTAATAGGTTATCATATGATTAAATGTTTATAATACCCATTTCATTTCTTGGGTTACGATATGATGTTTATGAAACCCGTCACTTTTTATGAGTCATGATATGATGAATGTTTTATTATAGTTTGGCACATTTATGTATGATTTCATTATATTACGGGTGGGAAATATATATTAATTTAATTTATTATGTAATGAAAAATGGTATATGATCTATGATGTTAAAAAGGTTATATTCCAAGCTTGAAAACAACAGAGAACATGGGTTTTAGGCTAAGCACAAAAACAAGAGGGTACGTAGGTTGTACTGCAAGCCTAAAAATAAGAGGGGACATAGGTTGTATACCAAGTTGGAAAACAAGAGGGTAAATGGGTTGTAACCTAGGTAATAAAACAAGGGGGTTTATTGGTTGTATCCCAAGCCCAAAAAAATATGATATATAGGTTGTATCCAAATAGTAAAAATAAAAGGGTACTTGGGCTGTATCCCAATCCCAAATAATTTAAATGTTTTCTTATCCAAATAATAACATGTTATGTTGTTCTTGGTTGGAATCCTTGATATAATATTTTCTATTCTCATGTGTATTCCAAAATCCAGGGTGTTATTCATATTTTAGGCCCGCATGGAATAAAATCTTTATTACCTTATGAGTAATTCCTTATGAGATTCCAATCCTAATTTCATGAATCATGATTATAAACATTGGTATATCGGGTATGATCTTCAAATGTTTTCCCATTTTCACAAACACTTCTATAGATTTTATTCTTATGTGTCTCTGTTTTTTATCTTACAGAGCATATGAGTTGACCCTTTATTATGTTTCCATTCCCCATGTCATGAAGAAAGGTTTTAAGTTGGAGTACTAAAAGGGGAATATATTTATAGGATATGTTGAAGATATTTCACAAATTTAAAATAATGTGTTCCCAGTTTCCAAGTACACAAAACTATTACAGTTCTGAAGCATGTAATTTTGTGATGTGAGGAATATTCATAATAAATTATGTAATTGTTATGCACGTTAAGATTGTATCGATATATTTTGTATAAAATTAAAGGTTTAGTCAACCTTCTGAAATTAGAATGATAAAAATTAAGTGATATCCATATGTATATTTATAAGTATATATATAGGGATGCCTCTAAGGATATGTCTAAGAATGAGTTAATGTATATGAAAGGGACTTAGAATTTTGGAAATGGATAGAGCAAGTGGTTTACTAGGAATACTTACCTAACAAGTTATTATAGGAGTATGTCACTCTAGAATATACATACATACGTGTGACACCCCAAAAATACCATATTGAGCTAGACTCGATAGGGAATTGTTGCATAACAATAGGCCTTGCTACAGACCTATTAAGACACTCTCGATATATATTCTTTTGGAATTCACAAACTATTTACAAAATTTCATGAAGGATTTAAATTGAAGGGGACTATTAATAACCTATGATAATCCTAAATGTTCATATATTAAAGATTTAGGTTTCATTATTTATGAATCTTATAAGTGATTTTTAGGATTATGTTGGTTTCCACTACGATAAGTGTCACTCACACTATGATTTATGGTTTTAGTCAATTATAGGAACTATATGGAACTAGGATAACATTGAATGTTTTATATGTTAAATGCATGTGCATTTTAAAAATTATACCCACAATGGAAATCTCATGAAGATAGTAAATAATGTGGTTTGAGAATGGATTAATCTGTTGCAGATAATGAGACCATGAATGACATGTGAAAGGTATGTTCTATTCAAATAATATTTTTATAAGTGTGAATAAATTGAGTATACATGACTCATATTTCATTTTTTAAGAAAGGGTTATTATGGAGTAATATAATCAATATTAGTGAATGGTTTAATAATACTATTGGATGATTGAATTGTATATGTATTGGAATTCAAGAATTATCTTACATGAATCATGTAGAATATGTTTTCCATTAAGGATTTTGAAAAAATATATTGAATGTTTCTGATGACCTGGAAACGTGATTTAATGTAAAATTTATATTTTGATTAAGGGAAGGTAACCCTTAATGTGTTCCAGATATTGAATGAAATGTGTTTCACATGGATAAATAAATTATTGATATGGAAAAAGTAAATTGCATAGCACCGATTACGACTGCACTAATTATTTATTTGTTGAAAAAGTGGTCTATGTTATCACGGATAATGTTTGAAACATTTTTTGGATTTAATAAATATATCAAAAAATATTGGAATTAGAAGTCATGCATGTTTTGAATACTATTTTATAGTAAGTTAGGTTATTACCATGTTCAAATAGAAAACATGATAATGGTATACCCATGTTTCATATGTGAAAACCATGTGATACATTATGATATAGGTGGGATCAATGTTATGTTTATTTTGATAAATTTAGTGACCTTATTTCATTTATTTTTTCTTATTTTGGAATGGTCAAAATCTTAACCATTTATGGAATGATTTAATCTAAAAATCATATGAGGGTTTAAGGATGAAAGTATTATCTCACTACGTGAGTATTTACCAATACTAGATAACATTTTCTTACCATTTTACTATGATTATAACTAAATATAGATGGAATGAATTATCATTATACATATGGATCTTATTATTTGTTATTGATTCAAGAATAACAAATTCACCTTCATTTTTGGAGTAAGAGATGAAGTGGAAATTGGTCAAGAGACAACTAACGTGTGAGATTGTGGATTTGAAATGGAATAAAATCAAGTTAGTATATCTCATTGTTAAAATTTATCAAATTTATGAAAATGATCTTAAAATAAAAGTTATTCCCTTTATCATCTTTTTTGATGATATCAATGACATTTTTCAACGCTTTTTGGTTTATGTCTACCAGATCATTAACTTTATCATTACCGTGTTATCTATCACTATACATTAGGAATTGATAGTTATATTGATCTTCAATGTCGTTTAAAAAAATTCCACGCATGTTCCCCTATGTGTTAATCTAATTATGAGTTACATTTGGTAACCATTATGTTTTCGACATTCTTTTTTTAAATGATGTTTAGGTATTAATTTTTATGATGTAGGTTTCTATGGAAGAAAATTTCAAGTTTTAAACCATTGATAACAAAAATGAATTTCAAGGGAGAAATTAATTTTATATGGGGTCTAACTTAATACCCCATATTGTAATGAATTATTATTTTTCCAAATAAATTAAATTTCCTTTATGTCATGAAATCCAAGCTACACCAAGTTAATATTTATTTATATAAAACACCGTGATAATATTGCACTACATGAAACACTAATTCTACATTTTGTTACAATGCACAATAATTTTGGATTCTATTATACACAATTCCAAGTTCCTTTGACATCTTTAATTACACACAAGGACATTTTTTATCAAACTATAATACACTGTTAATATTTTTATTGAAATATTATTATAGTTACAATGTAGTCATTGGAAAGGAAGTAATAAATAAATTTAACAAATTTTTGAAAATATATTTTAAAGAGTATATAATATGAATCCTTTGGTTGTAAATTTGTTTTAAAGTAAATAAAGAACTATTTGAAAATAAAGAAATTCCTTTTATAAGAAACCTATTTTTCTATGTACAAACATGTAGTATATAAATAAATTAAACAAACCACTTTTGATTAATTATTTAAATAAAATTTAAATATTATATATTAAAATAACTAATTAATATTCATCTAATCTGTTTTCTAATAAATAGATATGAATACATATAAATTTTGGTACAAAAGCTATATTTTTATAAAATTCAATTTTGTAGCCTTTTAATGGATGAATTATTTTAAATATAATTTTTGACACTTTTATATTTTCTTATCTGAAAAAATAAAATACATTTTTTAATTGGTAACATCAGAATTTTCATTTTATGCTTTTGGGTATTTTTCTAAGAAGTTTCAATTTTGGATGAATAGAGAAAAATTATAAATTTTAATTGAAAACATAATTTTATTCAAATATATTTATATAGATAAATTATATTTTAAATTGGATTTAAAGTATAATTAGATAAATTATAAATCAATAAATCCCATTTAGGTAATTTTAATCATGTAATGATTAAAATTGGATATAAAGACATTTCAAACTTTTGAACCATTTACTTTAAAAACACGGTTTCACAAAAAATCAGTGTTATAAATTTTAAATTAATATATACAACTTAAGGAATTTAAATTTTGAAAAATTGATTCAATATTATTAATTATAATAATTTAAAATTTCTAGTAAGTTCATCTTATTTTTTGACAAAAAATATCAGTGAAAGTAATTAAAATTAATTACATCGATTAAGGTAAAAAAGAGTTTACTTAGTGGTTAAGCTTTAATCTTATGGTGTAAAATAACCTAGAAACATTTCAAAAACCTATTATATAGAAATATTTAGACCATTTATCATATTGTTTCTAAAATTTATCATAATTAGAGGCACATTATGTAAGGGGGGTCTTTGAATAGTTTTACCTTTTTGTGTGTACAAGAATGCCACTACTCCACCACTATAATAGGGAACTATCCCGCTCACTTATTGACAACACTAAATCATATTTATTATAAAAATAAATAAATAAAAATCCCAAAATATCCATCCCTTAATCAAATAATCCTCAGTTTAATAAAAAATCAAACCAAGGTGGTCTTTCAGTGCAAACCAAAAAGAGTAACCCAAAGAAGAGGTAATGTTCTTCAAAGGGTAATTTGGTTTTTCTTCATTATCCACCCATTAAATTATTTTTATTCCATGATTATATAATATAAAATATTCCATAAATATACTAATATGTTTTTATGTTATGTGTTAAATGTTCAACTACACCCACTCCATCAAATGTTATACACAATCAGCGTTTTTGTGTATGACGGACTACCGCCTCATGAACCGATGTCGTTAATTCATTTATTACAACCTATAAAGTTTGATATTAATGATGGTATTATAGTTTTTATATGATATATATTATATTTAATATTTATTTATTCTTATAGAATTATTATATAATACATAACTTCTTGCTTTAAATTTTTTTTGGAATATAATAACTTCATGTGTGGATGTGTGGACTACCGCCACCTCAATGCAATGTGATTCGTTCATGTTTTAAATTAAATGTATTAGGGATTGGTTAAATAAAAATATTATATATATATGAAATAATAATTATGTTGGAATTATAACATATATATTTAATTTACTTTTCTTTCTCCTAATACAACATGAAAACAGAAACAACGTTCATGTATATGTACGACCTACCATCTCCATGAACTATGTATTTCATTTACTAGTTCTATATTTTATAAATTATTACCAATTAATATATTATGAATATATATTATATATATATTTGGTATTAAATTCTATAAAGAATGAAATCTTGATCTATGTAATGGGATCATGAATAAGAAGCCAACAAATGTATGAAAAACAGACTAGTTATTAAACAAAACACAACTTTAAACGGAATTATTAAAAAAATTAAATAAAAAGTGATATTTAAACAATATATGGTATTTTATTTGATATTGGTTCTTTATATATGTATAATAAATATATATTTATTATACAGGAGGTTTTAACATGTACGAATGGAGTCTAGACTTAAGGGATGGGTTTTCTCATATTAATTTTATTTCAATGTGATATATGCTATATTCACCACATATTCTTGTTTTGTGGTGTATATACTACCATATGATATTTTATATAATTAATTTACATTATTTAATTTTTTTAAATTTATCAATTATTTTTAATATTTCATGGGGCTCATGAGTGAAATGTTACCCATCTAGTAATGGAATTTAATCTCACTTTTTATATTCATGATGTACATGTCATATTTACCACTTGTTTATTTTATGTGGTGTATAAAATGAACTATGAATTTTTATATCATTAATTTAATTTATTTCTTGATATTAAAAGTTTAAATTTATATTATTCTTTTATGGGTCTCTTGATTAAATAGATACTTAAGTATTATGGATATTTATTGTCTTACTTTTACTTCAGTGAGACTTGTGCCATATTCAGAACATGTTTTATTTATTGTGGTGTATATACCTCCCATTAATGTATTATATGTTTATTATCAATAAAGTAATTTTGTATCAAATTTTATTCTTTTAGATGTACGTTATGTTACACATCTATATTTTTTATAGAGGTGTATATAAAAAATCTTTAATATGTAATATCATAAATTTATTCATCATAATTATATTTTAAGTTTCATTTAATTTTATTCCTTTATGGGTATTTGGATTTAAGGTTTCCAAAGTAGTAATAGTTTATTTCTATAATCTCATCATTTTCTAAGACTAGTTATGATTATTCTTACATTGGTTAAATATTATGACCCTTATCTCAATAATTTTATTGAATTTTACGGTTTTATATTTGTTTATGATATCTTAATACAATGGTACCATTTTATCTATTTTTACTTAATATACCAAATAAGATGATTTTAATAAAATAATACTTTATTTCACACTTTTCTTGAAAATCTGTGTTCTTCCAAAATAAATTTTTGAAAATGTATTCAAATGATATTTCAACACCATTTTAAATGAAAGGTCTTAAAAAATGTTGTTTTTTGAATTTTTGAATTTTTTTAAATCTTCCATTATAAATTTTTCATAGTGGATTTCAATGAAAATAATTTTGAAAACATTTCATGTAAAAAATTATTTTTAAAATAATGATTTTCCCCTTTTAAATTTTACAAGTGACCTATAACAATAATTTCACAAATAAGATGTCATAATTTGATATAGTTTATTATTTATGTGGGATTATATCAAAGGTCACCATTCTTATTCTCTATTTTAATTTTTTATGATTTTTTTTAGTTTTTGTATGAAATCAGTTTCTTTTTTGTGGTTTTGTACTTGGAGATAACTCTTATGAAATTTTTTTTCTTTTATTTGAAAATCTATTATGAAATGATTATAAAACCTTTCTCTTTTTCATAGGTTATGAAATGTTTAAATTTTCATGATACCCGTATCATTTCTTTGGTTATGAAATGATATTTATGGAACCCATCACCTTTTATGTGTCATGATATGATGAATGTTTTGTTATCTTGTGGAATAAATTTGTATGATTTCATTATGTGATGAGTGGTACCTATATCTCCATCCAATGTATTGGGTAATGATAAATGGTACATGAGATCCTAGGGTACATGGGTTGTATCCCAAGCCTTAAACCAAGAGGGTAATTAGATTATAACTGAATCCCAGAAACAAAAGGGTACATGAGTTGTAGCCCAAGCCCAAAAATAGTAGGGTACATATGATTTATCCAAAGCCTAAAAAAATAGTTTACACAGGTTATATCACAAGTTTTAAAATAAGAGGTTGCATGTGTTGTTTCCCAATAATGAAAGCAAGAGGGTACATGGGTTGTATCCCAATACCAAAACAAGTGGCCACATGGGTTTTACCCTAATCCCAAAGCAGGTAAATAGATGATTATCCAAAGCCTAACATGTTATGAAGGTTTTGGTAGAAATAATTGTCATAATATTGTAGATTATTTTGTTTAATAAAAAATTTTTGGTCTTATTACTATGTTATGATCTCATGGAAAATTAACTTGATTACCAAAAAATTCCTATCTTATGAACTAACAATCCTTATTCTGTGACTCTTGGTTATTATATTTGATATGCTGGGTATGGTGTAAATTTTTTTCCTCATTTTCCTATACCCTTAATTTCATGTTATGCTCACGTATATCCCTTGTTTACCCTTAATGACCATCTGATATCACTTTTTATTCTATTTCTACTCCCCATGTTATGATGAAAGGATTTAAATTAAAGTACTAAAAAATAAAGATCTTTTTCGGAGATTTATGAAAATCTTTCCCAAAATTAGAATTATGTGTTCTATGTTTTTATAGATACTAAATTATTATGGTATTCAGTCTTGGACATTTTTAATTTTATGAATATTCTCAAAACATTATTTAATATCCAAATAAGTCAATAATTGGTCACTATAGTAGATCCAAACCTCATGGAATGTTATTTATGTTTGATGGTATTTATAGATGGTAATTGAAAAAGAAGAGTTTTGTGACTCAAATTAAATCTGAATAAAAGTATGTGGAAGATACTCATGCAGTTTCCCATACCATATAGAATTAGGTTCGATAAGTATATTTGTGGGTTTGTGTTTATATATTTTTATGAGTTTTTTTAAAATAAATGTTCCATTGATCTATAAAAAATAACGTACACCACTCTTAGTCTAAACATATTTAAATTTAATATCATTTCCTCAATGAAAATTTGAAGTAAGGTGAATTAAAACCTTTATATATTAGCTCCAAGTAGTTTCTTTCATAAATCATTACAAAAGCTATTCCACATGAGATTTTTTTAGAATTATGGATTAAATTACATGTTCTTCCTTCCTTAAACAATTGAGAATCTATTACCACAATTACCCCATTGTCCCTTAGATTTTGTATCCAAAGAGGGAGAGTTTTTTGTGATTAATGGGGAGTGTGTGATGAAGGGGATGCGAAATGAAATGATTAATATAGTTTTGGATATAAATCAATTTGTGTTACTCACCCTAAATATTCTCTCAAGCATGGGATGAAAATATCCCAAAAAAACATTATCCAGTAGTGTGGTGTTGGGATATATTTCTTTGAGATTAGCTGTGATTTGTTGTTTTGTGTGTATTGGCATGGTGTGTTAGTGTATTTAAATTTATTATTTAAAAATAAAAAGGGGAATAATGTAGAAACCCATGTATTTGTGGCATTTATTGAGAGATATTGACATCCCACTGTTCTTGGTGAGTTTGAATTGTTATACTTGTTAAACAGATTTTTGGGATTCTTAATAAGTTTACAGATGATTTATTTTATTTTTAATGCATTATATATCATGTAGGAAATTTTCATGATGCAATAAAGTATTATTTATAAGGAATGGAGGTCTGATGATGTGGGTTTGTTTGACTTTTTTGGAATACTAGGCCCACAAAACTAAATTAGTGAAGGGAAAATTAACACATGTGGTTCACATTTCCATTTATACTATATAGGGAAACCACATAGTTTATTTATCAATGTAATAGAATGCATCACATATAAAAATGATCAATGGAGATATTTTTAGTGACGTACCTCCAAGAGTCATGTGACTATTTTCCAATAAAAACCACATAGTTTATTAGTGATGTAACTAGATATAGATTCACAAAGCTTGATCAAATAGAAGAATATAATATATATCTTATTGCAAACTAGTTAGAATATTTCTATGTATTCCACTATTCCCTATATTACTATTTCATACTTTTTTATGTAATGATTAAATATTTTATTATTTCTAGAATCTGAATATTCTATGGGGAAATCATTAATCTATTTATTGAATAGTTTAAAAAGGTAATTTAATAATAATATATAGTTGTTAATCCATGATTAATTTTTTTTTTATAAATTATATAATATTTATTAAGGGGAATTAAGTGGGGATTTTATTACATTTTAAAAATAGAAAACAATTCCCATGCTGGAGTTATAGTTTTTTAGAACAATTATTTAGATCATGGGGTTTTCAAAATATGGATATCAGGGGAGATTTTGTATACACGTCCAATATGGTGTAATAATAAATCGATAGGGGAAATCATGGGTAATTTTATATATCTATACCACATTGTTTAACAAAAAATAAATAGTGGAGATCATGTGGTGTTTTGTATATATGTCCATGATGGTGTAATAGAAAAGAGTGAGTAGAGATCGTGGGGAATATTTGATACATGTTTTCTACAATGTAACAAAAAAGTGAGAGTTAAGATCATGGGGTATTTTTTTACATTTCCTCTTCAAGATAATTATTTATAGGGTTAGGATAGTTTAAAATAAATAATAGAAAAATGGAGAGTGAGTAATATAGGTGTGTGACAATGATTTCATGTGTTTTTTTGAGAGTAAGAAAATTGAAGATGAAGAGGAGTTTGAAGCTATGTGAAAAAAATACCAAATATGAGAAATTTTATCTTTCATATTATAGAGGTTCATAGAAGTGGATATTCATTATTTATTATAAAAGAAACCTAGTTTACATGATGACATTCTTAATTTTATAATCATATAATATTCTATCTGAGAAATGTGTGATGTTTTTAGGTACTCCTTATAAGTTTGGTGGGATGGGGAATTAATTACTGTAAGAGTATTTCACTTGGTGTTATATTGAAATTCATTTGTCGTTCGAGGGGGGGGGGAGGTTGCAGAAAACCAGCGTTGATAAGGAGATCGATACCACACCGCATCCAAACCACATAAAAAATTTGTTCCATAATTTTTTATTTCCAGTATAATCATGTGAGGTTGAAATTATTTATGTTTTGAGAGGATCAAACTCTAAAAAATAAAATAGGTATATTTTTGTGGAAAAGAAATTGTAAAAACTTCCCTCCTCGGATTCGACCCACAATTATCATTAGAGTAAATTGATCATGTAAGGCACTTCAGTACCTTAACCTATATTGTGTAATAAATAAAATGATTTGGAATAAAAAGTACATGTATGCCAAGTCATATATATATATATTAAAAATTAATGATTAATTTTCTCCCATGTACTATAAAAATATTTTTATATTTTTATATGTTCATGAAAATGGATATCATATTGGGATTATGTATAGATGAGGTGCTAAATAGATAAATATAAAAATAATGCATTATGATCATAATAAAATAAAATCACACACACACACAGATATATATATATATATATATGTTCACTGTAAATGACATAGTCATTATATAGAATGACCATTTGTGTAATCTAAGATCAATTATAATGAGGGAAATTATTATATTTACACATGGACAACCATTGGTTGGTAAAATGATTCATGCTGATGGGATTTATTATAATATCTCATCCTCAAAACGTTGAAAGTTAGATGTTAAAATTCTATATCAATAAACATAGAATCTGTTTTCTATATAAAGATCAAAATTTAACATTCATACCTTTATTAAATTGTAATTAATCTCAACAGCATATACTTTAGGTTCATCAATAAGAAATAATAGTTAGGCTCTAGAAACCAAAGGTTTAACATCAGCCACTAGAATCCAAATTCACTATGTGGAAGTCCTATGTTCATATAATATAGTGTTATCACCTTATTCTTAGAGTAAAATGAAGAACATAAAAGGGGAGATATTATACTTCTCATGAAAATGAACCACCCAACCAAACTAAATGTATTACATCCATTATATAGTCTCACTTCAATCAATGAAGGAGATCAATTTTCAACTACCAAAGTTTGTGGATAATTATGTTTTACTCATAATTTATTCCTTGAAATTTATTAACCCAACAAGACCCATAATGGACCATCAATTTGGTCAATTTTTCCACCAAAATCTCACCTTTATTAGGCCCAGGTCTAGTGACAAACACTAAGTCAAAATATCAGACAACATGGATGGACACATAAAAATAAACCTACAAATTACACAAGTATCTACATAAGATATAATAATACAATATTAAAATATTATGTTAACGTAAATATATATAAATTAATGGAATGGACTTACCATCCAAATAGTATGATAAAAGTAGAACCAATAGTTAAATGTTGAAAATATTAACCAAATGTATCAAGTATAAACCAACCATGAATAACTGGAAATTTAGGAGACTCATCAACCCATAACTTCTGACATAATTAACCCCTAAATTTTTGATGTTTGAGGTCCACTAAGTTCCATCTCCACCAACAAAATGTTTAACATTATCACCAATAAATTATATGTTGACTGTATAAGACATGAAATGTGACCATGAAACTCTTATACAAGGAAGAGTTTATGAATACATAGTAGGATTCCATGAAATCCATAAATGATTAATATAAAGACCATATAGATTATAAATAAACATAAATATAACCTTGATAATATTTTAGAACAGATAATATAAATTTAATAAAGGGGTTTAATTATTAATAGACCAGGAATACTAGGATCTTGAAACATAAACAACATAAAAATACAATACACCCATATCTACCTCACCCATGTCACCTCATAGAGTATGTAGTGGGAACCCACACCTCAATAAGGTATAAGAGTGTTGGTTGTGGTAGTTCTATACCAATTTTAGGATTCACACATCATCGAGGAAAGCGTTCAAAATGAAGCTATACCTAACTAGTTAGATAGATAACCCAAGCCCTGTTGATGGGAACATTCCAAATTTGTTAGCAATATGGGGGACCCACACATTGTTGGTACTAAGGGAGAAGTGAACCAATTCCTAAACATAGAATTCAAATGATCCAAGTATATTTATGGGTGGGGGGGTACTAAACTCTAAAATTATATGGGCAACTCAAACCCTATTACTAACACATATACATGGGAGTACCAAAACTTTTGGGAAGCTACTATAGTCACACTTGAACCTCATCATCAACACTATAATGATAAATTATAAATATTAAAAAATCAACTTAAAATTATTAAAATGTGTAAACATATCACACCTTCAAGTTCTATCCATAAAAAACTCATTATATGAAATTTATTTTCCCAAAACTGAAACAAAGTGATAATGT
The DNA here is from genome assembly GCA_963277665.1 of Viscum album. Classification (NCBI taxonomy): domain Eukaryota; kingdom Viridiplantae; phylum Streptophyta; class Magnoliopsida; order Santalales; family Viscaceae; genus Viscum; species Viscum album. Next base: position 1,233,202,272 of record OY728120.1, read on the forward strand.
TTTCAAAAATCTCGCATATGTGAGATAAGATCCTTGTGGAATCCTTTTAGGGAACCACATGGTGTATATTGGATGGGTCACACCCATTAGTGGGAAAAAAAATATGTCATAAATTATGAAAAACATGGAGTATAGTTCCAAATATTTATACACCAAGCTCTAGGTCAGGTTAGTGTAGACACGACCTAGCTTCCACTATACCTAGCTGAAGGAACCAACCAACACCTTACGTGCTAGGCTGTGTGGGAGGCTTGATCTATTGATAATGATTAATTCCACTATAAGGAGGGAATTGAATTGGAAAAGAACTTGCTTCCCAGACCATGATGGGGCTGAGCCTGGGTTGGTCTATCAGTGGGTTAGTGCCTACCATCACCAAGTGCACCACTAGCCACATATTGGGTGGTTTGGTAATCTAATCTCAAATGATTCGACCCCTAGTGGTGGATCCTTAGTCAGATCATCCCATTTTAACTTAGTGTCACCGTAGCCATTGTTAGGATGCTACCTCCCCATAGACTTCCACCTCTATACTTTGGGAAACCCCTCAATGTCTTTTTAATATATACATCACACATTTCTATAAAGACACTATGAGGGACCAAAAATTTTATCACATCGATTACTATCCCTAGAAATCACTATAAACAGTGAACATTTGTCCTCATGTAAGAGAGAGAAACATGGGGAAGGATATAGTGTAAAACTACAGCCATTGAACCATCCAACCATCATCAAGCCTCAATCTTTGAGATTTTCTATGGGTCAGCACATGTCTGCATGATGGAATGTGGGTTTAGTGACTGAGCTATGATTGTACAAGCATTGATTCCCCATTAGACCATAAAAAATCATCAGGCAAATGATGAACATACTTTTGTATAAAAATTCCAACTTAATGAAGAATTGTGATCAACAAAATATGATTGAAGATATAAAGAAAAATTATTTAAATAAAAATACATGAAAAATTGTGCAACATAAACAATGCTGAGACAAATATAGATGACCGATATGTATTTCAATGAAATCTTAATCCATGCTAGTTTTATTACTGATCTCCTCGAAGAACACATGTTCTAGATCACAAATTATCATTATTTCTCTTGGATAGGGTTTATTTTAATTAAGGATAACCCTAATAAATAAGGTAAAACATAATTAAATAAGGGATAAATAAGGTTACTAGTATTTTTAATAAAATAATCGAGATGGTCCCTCTACTAGGTCCTATAACATAAAATTAAATCATACCACCCATTTGGTAAATCAGCCATGATAATTAAAATGAAGGAAATGGTTTAACTATTTGAGGCTCTGTTTTGGGGGTATTGGGATTTTTTTATGGTTACTTGTGCAAAGAATAAAAATTAATATATTATATTATATATGATATCTTTAGAAAACCGAAATGAAAATAGAGGAAAATAAATCAGCAAAAAATTAAAAAAATATTATTAAAAACACTCTAAAATTTTAGATTGAAGATTATATGTCCATAGATCCTCCCCTCCTTAAAGGGTTTACATCATGAAAGTAAAACAACCCTAAATAGGGGGGGGGGGTACTAAACTCACATATGATTATTGTATTCGATTGACCCCTCTTAAAGGTTCCCATGATTACACTAATCACATTCCAATAATATCTCCCAAACTTATAGGGCCCTCTGTATCATATCCTCTATCCGCATCATATACAATGAGAAGGTAGAATCATCCATGAAATCCAACTCACCACAAATTGATGACATGCGATGGATCATTAAAATATCTATTTAGCTATGATAAGTGGAAGAAATTGTACAAATGATCCAACTATGGGGATAAGTCTATGTAGTAAGAAACCTTTCATACGATGTTAAATATATAGAAAAGTCTAAGGAACCTCAAGGTTATGTTTATTCCCTAAATAATCCTCCAAAAAACCATTTAAAGGTGATACATTATTGAACACATTTATCCCTCATCATTATCCAAAGGAGTTTTTCATTGTCCCATGAAAGAATTTTGATGTATTTGAGATGACTTCATCCACTCCTAGAACTTGTGAACCTTCTTCTTTTTCAATGATGACAATTATGACCCCATAAAAGATGAATTTGAATTATACTTTAGAATAGGTGTTAGAAGTATGGTCTGAAATATAAGGCCTAGAAAAGTTCCACACCAATAGATGGGTGATTGTTATTGTTTTATGAAAAGAATATTTGTGTTGGAGATCTAAGTAGTAATAGTATAAATATTGAAAATAAGACATCAAAATATCATTAACTATAAAATAGTCCTCATGTTCTAGCCATCCATATGATGGTTGGAAAATTATAATCAAATATAATTGAGTCTTGAAATCCTTCTACAAGATCCAATACAACCAAAACTATAACACCTCGACCCCTGAAGCCCAGAGACGGTGCATTATTTTAATACATTGTCATGATTACAAGGAATCAAGTCCCAAAGGACCAGTTAGTTTAGCAGTCTCGGAAAATAGTTTACATACTTGAACATTACATTACATGAACACAAAATCAATAATATTTAGAGAAATCCATTATTGCCCTAAAATAACCATTCATAACATTCATAATACAATTCTTGGAAACCTGGGAAAATGAAACATAAGAAAGGGATGAGCTCAGATGCTCATTAAGGATAACAATATAATAGAAACAGTCATACATATGAATAAAAATTTAAGGAAATGAATAATAGTTAAACACTCTCCTTTTAGACATAAATATTAGCATAATATGGAAAAGATAATTCAAATAATTCCATTTACTTATTCACATGGATATTCTACTAGTCAAATAATCACATGTAATATCAATAGCTAATTACATAGTGATGGAATGCATAATTTCGGACATAATAACCACATAGCCTAGGCCTCGTGCCAAGAAAACAAATAATAATTTTGTTAAGTCCCTGTTTCAAGCCATTGGTTTGTCTCATTAGACTTACTGATGCATTGAGGAGCTATAGCGGGCCCCACCAATAACTTATTTAGTCCAATGCATTCCTCATATGAAAATGTTGAAACAAAACATAAACATTCGTATTTAAACTAGAAAATGAAATGTCAATACTTTAACCATAAACCATGAATGGTATAAAATAGAACAACCACCTTAAAATATATCATAACTAATTCAATAAAATATTGCAGATTTTGTTAAAATAAGTCAACACTAATTAAGATTAATATCTATTAAAGGATCTTGATATAGTTGAAAATGATCCATAAAACTCTTTGAGAGAAATATTTTTTTTGTGAAGTCATTTAAAAGGAACACATTTATAAAAAAATTCATTTAAAAGTTGTTTTTGAATCATAGTTTCCCATACCACTTTGAAACTTTTTAAAGGAATTAACATTTTAAACCAATCATGTCCATATAAATAAATCCTTATTTTTTTAAAACATGGGCATTAATGAAAATGATTTATAAAAATAAATCACTAAAAATGTTAAAATTATGATATTTCTAAAGAGTCCCTTCTAAAAAACATTAAAATTTTCCGTTTGAATTTTTTTTATGTAACAAGGACATGGATGATAGATATGTCCCAGAAAATACTTACACATAAACAATCTCGGATAATAATGAGAATGTGGAATTTACCATTACCTTGTACTTCACTTCAGTCATGGATAATTTTAACCTCCTTAATAATGAGAATAGTATGTTATTAAAGTATACAAAAACCAAATTAATATTTATCTAATCATATATGATTCATTTATTACTTTATAACACACATTTAATAATAATTTCCATGATAAAGTAACATTTTAGGTAATAATCACATTTTTTATCGTACATGTTTAAACTTGTTATTAATGATTTTACCACTTAGATTCTGATATAAATAATTTAATAATATATAAAATGATTTATATATCATATATATTAAGAATATAAGTATGTATAATAGATATATATATGAAATGGAAACGCCATTCATGGAGATGGTAGTCTGAACGTACGAATAAACATTGTTTCCGTTTTCATATCGTTTAATATAGAATTAAGTGAATGAAATATATTTATCTACATAAATATATATTATTATAGTAGAAATTTTATTCATATAACTCATAATTAATCAATATATATATTTTTATAAAAATTATTGAAGGGTGATCATTTGAAGATGAATCTCATCACGTCGTGGAGACGGTAAGTCATACGTACGCACGAACGAAGATATCATTCTATTGATGGTGAAATAATATGTAATTTCATGGTATATAATATATTCTGAATCATTATCATGATTTAATTTTTTTTATATTAGTTATACTCATTATTATACCCATACCGATAATGAAGTGTTTGAATAACAAACTACCCCACGACGTGGAGACGGTTAACCGTATGTACACACGTATGTTGACTTGTACTTCATATGATAGATAGAATAATGAATATGGTTTTAAAAAATTTATAATAACATAAAATAATGTATAGGGTATTAGAGTTATTATTTTGGTATGGAGACAACAAATAAAGAGGAAGTGGAAAAGAAAAGAACATTGAAAGAGGTGAGGAAATTATTATTTCTTCTTCCGGTGCTTCTTTTTGATTTGATAAAAAGGGATACTTAGGTTAGATTTATGATCAAATCAAGGACTCTAGGTTTATGTTCGGGTAGTTGGGAAGACATTTGAGTCAGGTTTGGTCGAGCCAAATGGCTTTGGAGGTGTGATTTTGAGAGATGTGGTAGTACCCTTTTATAAAAGAGGTGAGTGCCACTTTAGGAAAAGCTTGAAATATTATTTTATTATAAAATCGTTTTTATAATGGCACCAAAAGGATTTATTTCTAGGATAAGGTTGGGATGGGTCTAAATCAGCTCAACTAATAGTAACTAGATAAGTTTATTTCACCATATTAACCTTATCTTTTAGATATAACTCATAGTTTAAAAGTTTAACTTTTACAATGTCTTCTTGTATATTTATATTATATGGTTAATAAACCAACTAAAAAATGACAAGAGAACCAAAAGTGGTTCATTAATTACATATATATAATTATATGAGTTCTTTGGAAAAACCGTATATTTTTAGGAATATTATATCATTTAATAATATATTTTTTTTTAAAAAAACTCATTAATGTCAATTTTGACACTATTTGGTATTTTTTTATGTGAAAGTAAAAAAACAATATTAATTCAAAAGAAATACATTAAATCAATTATAACATGTCATATTAACCTATAAAATTCATGGAATACATCATAAGTCTCAATAAAAATGTATTGTTATATTTATAATATCAATTATTTTAATCTTTCATTAATAGGGTAATTACTACATCATCATTGTGTCATAAATAAATTTAATTATTCAATTTTTAAATATTATAAATAAATAAAAATTATTTAGGAAATATTTTTATAAATATAATTAATATTTATAGTCGAATTTATCATAATAACCCTATATTAAAAATATTTCTGTTATGAAAATTTGAATTTAACACTTTTAACTCTTGTTTAAATAATATAATAATAAATGTCATAATCTAATCCAAGTGGATCAAAGAGGATAATATTTTATTTCTATGGTTTATTTTGGTAAAATAAACTTATCCAATAGAATTGGAACATGTTATAGGGTAATTGTAATATCATTGTTTCCATTATTTACCCTATTAACTTTTTACCACGGTAAATAAAATTCAAAAGATACTATTCACAAAAAATTATTTTCATCCTATTGAACCAAATTTTATTTATTGATGTCAAACATGCCTCTTTCGTTTGTGAAATTCAATTCATATAATTGGTAAAATTACATTTTATGCAAATTTGCAAATGTGCCTAGAAGGTGGGTAAAAGACGTTAAAAGGTTCAATAAAATGTTATACATCTAATATTATTATAAAAGGACTCCAATAAATTATATTGAACTAATATAGGTATTTTGTACCTATTTTGACTTAAAATAAATTTAAATAAAAATAATAATTATTTAAATAAAAATCAATTTTAAACAACACAGTGTTTTTTGACTATTCATCAAAATTAAAATGTTTTAAGAAAAATACCAAAAAATCTCACGAAGATAATTTTGAAATTACGAATCCAAAAATAAAGTCATTTAAAAAAATAAAATTTATAAAATTTCAAAAAGTGGATATCACTATTCATAAATATTTTTTAAACGACTAGTTCGATTGGTCGTGGTGTGCTACAACTCGAAGTTGTGTACAACACAAGATGTTATATTATTCAAAGAGAAGCATATTGTGGAAGCATATGGTGTTACCTTCTTCCCTCCTTCAAATAATTTAATCCTCGAAATTTCTAGAATATTACTGCCTGAAAAGATTCGGGTGGTTTTTCATTATAAGATCCTTATAATCCCACATTGTCTCTTCTATGTTATGGTTTCTCCACAGAACTTTTACCAGAATAGTCATCTAGTTTCTCAACACCTCTTCTCCGGTATCAAGAATCATGATAGGATCTTCACAATAAGACAGATCGTGTTCCAGTTTTATTACTTCATAGGTGAGTACATACATTGGGTCAGGCATGCATTTTCTCAACAGTGATACATGGAACACATCATGAAATTTTGAGATATTTGGAGGCTTTTCAAAATGGTAAGATACAACTCCAATTCGTTCTAGAATTTCGAAAGGTCTGAAGTACATGGGTCTTAATTTACACTTCTAACTGGATCATACAACACCCTTCCATTGAGATACATTCAATAAAGAATGTTCTCCTACTTGAAATTCCAAATCCTTCATTTGGTTATCAACATAGCTCTTTTGCCTACTTTGAGATTCTTTGATTTGGGTTTGGAAAATATTCACCTCTTCCATTGTTTCCTCAATAAGTTCTAGGCCGACAAGTTTTCTTTTCACCAACATCATCCAAACAAGTTGCTGCACGACATCTCTTTCCATATGACGCTTCATATGGTGCCATCTAAATTCTTGAATTGAAGCTATTGTTATAGGAAAATACTACTAGAGGTAAACATTGATCCCACATACCATGAAAGTCATGTTAGAAGGATCTCAACATGCCTTCTTAGGTTTTAATAGTCTGTTCTGATTGTCCATCAGTTTGAGGGTGGTAGGAAGTGCTTAAACGAAGTTAAGTATCTAGGGATTTCTGAACACATTTCCAGAATCTTGATGTAAAATAGAGATCATGATCAGAAACAATTGATAGAGGTACTATATCAAGTATTTCAACTTCATTAATATATATTATTTATAAATATTCAAGTGGTAAATCATCTCTTATAGTAAGAAAATGTGCAGACATGGTAAGATGATCAACAATTACCCATATTGCATCATTCCTTCTAGGATTCGTTGGTAGCCCCATGACAATGTTCATCGTAATATCATCCCATTTCCACTCTAGTATGGGAATAGGTTTCATGACTCTTTTAATATGTTTTCTTCTATCCTTAACCTATTGACAAACCAAATATCTTGAAATATAATCAACAATCTCCCTCTTCCTTTTGTCCTAGAAAAAATGTTCCTTGAAATCCGAATACAAATTAGTGCTACTAAGGTGTATAGAAAAATTCGAGAAATGAGAATCATCCAATAATTCCCTTTTTGGATCACGTATGTCAGGAACAAAAAGTCTTTTCCAAAATTTCAAAATTCTTTCTTCATATATGAAGTCAATCAATATCCCATTATTCAAATCTTTAATTTTCTTTTTAAACTCCTCATCCTCAGTCTGGGAACTTTTAATCCTTTCAAGTAAAGATGGTTTGGATACCATTTGAAAAAGTATTTTTGTTTCACTTTCCATGCTTATTCCCATATCCATATTTACTAGATCCATGAACATCAGATCACTTTCAACTCTCATCAAGTTCCAAACTCCTTGATTTTTTTTGCTCAGAGCATCTACCACTTTATTTTCCTTCTCCAAGTGGTAGTGTATAGTGAAACCATATTCTTTGAGTAGTTCAAGCCATCACCTTTTCTTCATGTTAACTTATTTCAGTGAGAAAATATATTTCAAACTCTTTTGATCAGTATATATATCACATTTTTCACCAAAGAGATTGTGTCTCCATATTTTTAAATCAATGATTATAGCTGCTAATTCAAGATCATGACTGAGATTGGTTTTTTGAAGAATTTTTAATTTTCGTGATTCATAGGAAAAAACTCAATCATTTTTCATAAGGACACAACCAAGTCCTTTCTTTAAATCATCACTATAAATGACAAACCCATCAAAGAATATATCAACATTACTCCTTGGGTTATGTACATAATCTACTTCTTACCTTGCTACCCTTGTAATGTTAGCCACATAATTTGTGACATTCTCATCCTACTTTTTCCTCAGACTTAGAAATTTTATTTTCATATCCGCTTGATGGTTACGAGAAAGTATTTTTCTAAGAAAATATCTTAAAACTTTCTCCATTCCATATTTTATACTTCTTCATCCTCTCTTGTGTTTTGATTTAATGACCACCATTGATATGCATCTCCTGTGAGGTGATAAACTTCCATGAAATTTTTTTCCCTTTCACTAATCCCCAAAGAATAAAATATTCTATCTAAGGAACTTATCCATTGCTCAAATACGAATGGATTTTTTGTCCCATTTAATTTTGGTTGTTGTTTCCTCATGAAGCAGTCTAACATTGATCTTCTGCATTGTGGATCAGGGTGTTCCATATGGGAAAGGTTATTAATCATAACCTAAGTGAGTTTCCTAGTATGGGTATATGTTTTTTAGTACCAGTTGCATCACTGGATCCACTATAATTATCTTGAGTAGGAGGGAAATCCCTAAATTTATTACGTGTGTTGATACAGTTTCCTTTACTTCCACTAGGAACCATTTCTAAACAATGGTATAAACTAGATTAGTTTGTGAATCAGAATACATAATTCCAAACTAGTAAAATACCAAACATAAATTAAACTATTTATGCATATAATCCATAATCATAAAAAATGTTTTTTTTGAGGAGGTATTTACTCATAAATCCTTCATAAAGGTTTATAAAGAAAATGTGAATTGTCCTAAGCATATCACCCTAGAGTGTCGTAAACAAGAGTGCATAAAGGCTTGTTGTCATGTACCAGGATACCCGAGGTCAAGCCTGGAACTGCTAGTTGAATTTTTCAATCCTAGGTACAACTCTTCCAGAGCCGCCTCTACCAGCTCGTATCTAGAGAAGGGTGTATTGCTTGAAAAATTCAAAAAATCTCTACATTACCAAAATTATTGGAAGTTTTTCTATATTAATCCTCAAAGTCTATCTTAGGGTAACATCTTCTAATCATAGTTTTTCTAAATCATGTTTGCAAGGTTTATTCTAAACTTATTCTGATACCAACTGTAATGCCATGACCCTAGTTACCCAGAGTCGGTGCATTATTACATAACATTTTCTGGATCATAATAGATCATGTATTTAAATGATGATTAGTTTAGTAGCATTAGAAGTACTAGATACATACATAAGTTTTACATTACATAATAAAAAAACCTTGTGTCCCATTTGAACACACTCATATCCTTTGGCCCATCCCTACATGTTAATCATAATATATTTCTTGGCATCCTGGGGAAATAAAACATAAGAAATGTGTAAGCTCTGATGCTCATTAAATATACCGATATAGCAGAAACTATCATAAATAAGTATAAAAATTTAAGGTAATGTATAAGACTTAAACACAAGCCTTTTAAACTTAAATTTCAGCATAATATGGCAAAGATAATTCAAATAATTCCATTTACTTAATCCCTTGTAAATTTTACTAGTCAAATAATAATATGTAATATCAATTTCTAATTTAATAATGATGGAATGCATAATGCCGAACATCATAGCCACATAGTCAAGGCCTCCAGCCAAGACTACAAATAATAATTTTGACAAGGACTTATGCCAAAACACTGGTTTGTCTCAAGAGACTTACTGATGCATCGAGGGTCTATAGCGGGCCCTACCCATCACTTACTAAATCAAATTCATTCCTCGTATGAAAATTTTGAAACATAACACAAACATTCGTATTAAAACTAGCATGCAAAATGTTAATACATTAATCATAAACCATGAATGATATAAAATGAAACATCCATAGTCAAACATATTATAATTTATTCAAAACAATATAGAAGATTGTGTTATAATAAATCAACCTCAATTAAGATTAATATCCAGTAAAGGATTTTAACATAGTAAAAAATGATCAGTAAAACTCTTTGATAGAAATATCACTTTTTTGTGAAATCATTTAAAATTCATACATATATTAAGTATGTAATTTAGAAGAGTTTTTTTGAATCAATGTGTCCCATAACACTTTGAAACGCTTTAATGGAATTAACATTTTAAAACAATCATGTCTATATAAATAAATCCTTGTAGTCTTTTTAAAACAGGGACATTAATTAGAAAGATTTAGAACAATAATTCATTAAAATATTTAAAATTCTGAATTTTATAAAGAGTCCCTTCCAAAAATAATTAAAATGTTATGTTTGAAAATAGTTTAATTTAACATGGACATGGATGATAAATAGTTCCCAGTAAATAATTACACATAAACAATCTAGGATAATAATGAGATTGAAGAATTAACCCTTACCTTGTACATTCCTTTAGTAGAGGGTACATTTGACCACTAGTATATTGACAATAGTATGTTATTAAATTAAAAAAGAACCATATTAATATTTATCATAACTTATGTGATTAATTTATTACTTTATACTACCCATTTAATAATAACTTCTATGATAATGTAACATTTCAGGTGATAATCGTTTTTTATCGTACGTGTTTTAACTTGTTATTATTGATCATATCACTTAGATCTTGATTTAAATACTTACAGAATATAAAACATGATTTATATATCATATATATTCTGAATATAAATATGTATAATAGATAGATATATGAAATGGAAATACCATTCATGGAAACGGTAGTCTGTACGTACACATAAACGTTGTTTCCTTTTTCTTATCGTATAGTATGGAAGTAAGTAAACGAAATATATTTATCTACCAAAATATATATTATTAAAGTTGAAATATTAATCATATACTGAATAATTAATCAATATATATTTTTATAAAAATTCTTGAAGGACAATCTTTTGAAAATGAATCTCATCACGTTGTGGAGATGGTAATATGTACGTACGCACGAGTGGCAATATCATTCTATTGATGGTAAAGCGGTGTTTAATTGGATGTTATATTATATATAAAAAATTTTCTACATGTAATTTTTATTATTTATATCTATTATACTCATTATTATACCCATCCAAATAATTTTGTGTTGAATAACAAAATACACCACGACGTGGAGATGGTAAGCCGTACGTACGCACGTATGGTGACTTTGTCATTCATAGGATGGATAGAATAATGAATATGGTTTTACTATATTTATAATAAAATCATAGTATTTAGAGGGTACTGGAGTTATTATTTTGATATGGAAACAACCAATAAAGTGGAAGTGGAAAAAGAAAATAATTTTGAAAGAGGTGATGAAATTATTACCTCTTCTTTGGGTTCTTCCTTTTGATTTGATCAAAAGGGATCCTTGGGTTGGATTTCTTATCAAATTAAGGCCTCTAGGTTTAAGTGAGGGTTGTTGGGAAGATATTTGAGCATTTTTTGTCCATGAAAAATGGATTTGGAGGTGGGAGTTTGAGATAAGGGGCATCACCCTTTTATAATATAGGTGATGGTAACATTAGGAAAATCTTGAAACATTATTTTATTATAAAATAATTTTCGGTTTATAATGGCTCAAAAATAATTTATTACAAGTATCAGGTGTGTATGGGTCGAAATAATCTCAACCAATAAGTTTTAGACACTTTTAGGTCACTATATTAACCTTTTCTTTTAGATTTAACTCTTAGTTAAATTGTTTATCTTTTACAATGTATTCTTGTATTTTTATATTACATGGTTAATAAATTTACTATAAAATCTCAAGAGAACCCAAAGTTGTTCATTAATGACTTATATACCATCATATGAGTACTTTTTCTGAACCTTAGATATTTATGAATATTATATCATTTAATAATATAGTATTTTTTTAAAAGAACTCATTTATGTCAATTTTGACACTATTTATTTTTCAATTTTTGTGAAAGCCAAAAAACATTATTAATTATATCCAAATAAATTAAATCAATAATTATATGTCATATTAACCTATAAAGTTCGTGTAATTTATCATAAGTCTCAATTTAAATTTATTTCTATATTTATAATATCAATTATTTAAACCTTTTATTAATAAGGTAATTTCTTCATCATTACTATGTCATAAATAAATTTATTTTTTTAATGTATAAAAATTATAAATAAAATATGATTATTTAGGAAATCTATTTATATTTATAATGAATATTTATTGTCGAATTTATCTTTTGTATAACCCTATATTAAAATTATTTGATTTATGAAAAATTGATTTTAAAACTTTTAACCCTTCAATAAATAAAATATTAATAAATGTCCTAATCTAATCCAACTAGATAAAAGAGGATCATATTTATTTAGTATGGTTGACATTGGTAGAAATACACTAATCCAATATAATTAGGACATGTGTTAGGGTATTTATAATATCATTTTTACCTTCAATTAGCCTATTAACTTTTAACCGTGGTAAATTAAATTCAAAATTTACTTTTCACCAAAAATTATGTTCATCATATTGAACCAAATTTTAATTACTGATTTCAACTGTGTCGCTCGGATTTTTGAAATTCAATTCACAAAAACAGTAAAATCACGTTTTATGGAAATTTGTAAATGTATCTTGAAGGTGGGTAAATAATGTTAAAAAGTTCAATAAAATGTTACACATCTAATCTTATTATAAAAAGAATCCAATGAATTAAATTAAACTAATATAGGAATTGTGTATCTATTTTTACTTAATATAAATTTAAATAAATATAATAATTTTTTAAATAAATGTCAGTTTTAAACAATAACGCAGTTTTTTTCACTACTCATAAAAAATTTATTGTTTTCAGAAAAACACAAAACATTCACCGTAAGATAATTGGAAATTCCGAATCCTAAAGTGATTTCCATTTTTGGAAATAAAATTAATAAAATTTTAAAAAGTGGGTATCATTATGACGAATTTCTTTTTAAATGGCTAGTTTGATTAGTTGTGGTGTGCTAAAACTTGAAGTTGCGTGCAATGCAAGCTATTGTATTATTCAAAGATAAGCATACCGTGGAAGCTTAGGGTGTTACAAAAACATGAATCAATCATAGTTTTTTTTGGAAATTTTCATTAAAAGTATCGATTGTACTAAAATTATCTCATCCATATACACAGATACTAATCTCTCCATCAACCTATGGTGCTACAGAAAATTGATGTGGGATGGCATAGTGAGATAGAGGCTGATCTCCCAAATAACATCATGAACCATTTCTAAATGTGGAAGAAACTTAATAAATTCCATTAATATAGGATCCAATTTCTATTCTAGAACCTTGAGGGGATTTGAGAAATATTTATGATCATTATTCTTAGTATTCACCAATTAATATGCGATGCACTAGGATATGAAATCAACAAATCTCTACATTATACCTTATCATTGATACTGGCGCCTGATATCGTTGTACATAATAGAAAAACCTATATGTACCTCTATCTAGAAGGCGTGGAGTACTTTTATTTATCGTCATATAATAATATCGATACCTCTATACACCCCCCAAAAAATTATAATGTTCTCCTAAATCTCAATGAATCTATCATGGGTGTAAGATAAGGACATTTGATCACACCTGATCGCATAATCAATGTATCTAAGATTGAATTACTTCACTCTCTAAATAAGTATGAGATACACCTCCATCGATTGAATATAAGAAATGTCTCATAATCAATCATGTTTATATACATTGAGGCTAGAAAATTAGATTGATCGTACATAAAATAAGAATGATATTTTTGGTTGGGGGAATCTACCAAAATTATAACCATTAATAGAGTATAAACAATATCAAAATTATAATCCTATATGAACTCCCATTGGATCTCCCTCAGATTACGATCACACTGAGAGAAGATATATTGGAGACTCTTGTAGTCTATATAGACTATGAACTGATTTTTTAGAAAGTAATATCTCCATATATTCACAAGGAGTTCTATTTATACAAGATCATAATTTGTGTTAATGTAGTCCGACTTGTCTAGTCTCTACTACCTAGACACATAACAAATTACTACTTCCCTCTACACCAACAAACACACAATCTTTGTTTTGGAGGCATAATAGTACATCAAATACTTGATCCGTTCCAATTGATTACTTAGAAAATAATAACTCACCATCCCAGACTCTAGATCCTAAAAGGACCTATGAATCCAGTTCGTGAAAATAAGGTCATTTCATTTCGTGAAGGATATATCACGAGAGTTGTAATACTAGTGAATTATTCCCTGAATCAGAGATAATATCCCACTTACCAGAGGAGTATATACACCTTGAAAAAATTTCTTGTTTCATTATTGAGAAATCACTACCTCAAAGTTCATGATATCTATAGCTACACCTCCATCTGTGATGAGATACCCAAGAAGGTGGACCTCTTGAATCTAGAACTTACACGTCAAGGTCTTACCATAATGATGCTTCGCAAAAAGAAATTGTTGGACTATCCTCAAAATTAGAATGTTCATTCTATAATTATAAATAAATGAGGATGTTTTTGATTATGAAAAACATGAACTATTCCAACATAGGTTATATGTTTGGATCTATAAGGACCATAAACATAGCTCAGGTGTTTTTCACACTGAATCGAATCAAAGAAATTCATGACACCTATAGTGACATATAAAATTATTCTTTGGGATATCCTAACTGAATACCTAAATATGGTGATATATGAACATTGAAATATTATTTAAGAATTAGTTCAGTCTCCTCAGTCTGTTAAAGAGGTCATTAATTCTTAGTATAGAGTAATTTTCTTGATTATCACCTAGGTGGCGATAGTCAATGTAACATCTAAAAGTATCCTCTCTATTCTTATATTACATTATCAAATCTACCCAGTGGGACACACAATGATTGATGAAATATTTCTATATTATTTCATTTATGTACACTTACCAAACTATGAAATTTTATATGGATATCTGACAAGCTATAAAAGATATTTAGTTTGTCTCCGAGCATAGATCTATGGAATAACCAATATCTTAATAAGGAAAATATCCTTATAAATCCTCAAAAAAACATTCATATACTCCTATATTTATTTAAGAATATGATCAATAAAAGAATAAAAAGAACATATATCCCAAATCATCAATATATGGCAGATCTGATACCTCATCTTATGAATATTTCCCTCTCATATTAACTAAATGACCCACCCACCCTTTAAGGAATACCTTAACTCATAAGATAAAAAAATTATGCTCTCTGTTGATACTAATTTATCTAAAAATATTACAAGGAAAACCTGTCCATACCATTTAATGTTTCTTATGGATTCTTCCTAGAGACTATAAGGTCACACAAAATCCTCTCCCCACTATACACAAGCTCACATAATTGGAATATATGGGCGTGTGTGTGATCGTTTCTAGTAGTGGTATCTAAGAATATATGGCGAGATAGATGATTTATCGGGATTTGGATCTCTAAAATTATGTATTAAACAACTAAATAATATCTCATGCTTGTATGTATGGCTAATAGTTTTATTGTGGAAAAGACAAAAAATCTCATGTCAAGCCATGTTGGGTGATTCTTGGTCAAAGCCCCCCGTCGCCCGAATCAGCCCGTATCCTAGTTCTCCATCATGATGAGAAAGAATTGAAATAGAATAATGTGGTGGGGGATGATTATATTGTATCATCATCCACATTAATCTATTTATTCTGAGCCCCCATCTCTTCTTCCATACACTCCTCGGAGAGGGACACCATGATCATCGAGGGGAGACCCCTGATCAGGTTAATTAGTTTAGTATGATGATCCATCAACTTTTCCTCCCATAATTACCCATGATATCTATTAGATCAATTATTCATGATCTCAGGTTCCTCAACCCCATTGGGAAAAAATTCTTTTCCCCCAAAATAACAGATCCTCCTCATGACTCTATTTTCATTAGAATTCAAGATAAGGACTATACAAGCATTTTACTCTATTTTCTTGATCAAAATCCCTATATTAAACTCTGAATAGATGATTAAACATTTGATGGAACATTAGTATAATATCTAGTCACTATATTTTCCAAACAAGGGAATCTTTCAATCACTATATTCCACTCTAAGACTCCGGTATAGGTGGGGATATAAAGAGTTATAACTTCAAATACGATCTCTCTGCAAAGGTAATGCCTAAAGAAACCAATCACATATTATATCGAAAGATTACATCATGATGTTAGTGAACCTTGAAAGAAAATCCATTATAAAATTTAGTCCTAGGTATTGATAATTTTTTTTGGATAAACACATCATCCTTTGGATCACATGGCAATACCCCTTGTGATAAAGGTTCTAAAACTCTGACCAAGGATGAGTCACCTCATCATTGGTATGGATAATATATATACAATAATATATCAATAAACTATGAATAAGAAAAAATAGTAAGACCACAATATTATTAATAGATGTTATATCTATATGGAACACCTAATAATCTACCTCAATATAGTCATCAACTACTTGAGGGTCAATCTTACTTTAGAACGTAGGTGGTGTCTACTTTTGAAACTCATGAAGAATGTACTATCTACATGAATCCTTCTCTAGTTATATTATAATGATTCAATATATAGTATTTGAATGATCATCATCCTAACCCACAACTGGATGGTCTTCTCAAAAAACTCTATGATGGGGATCTGCTCCCAGCTCACTCTATGAAGGCCTAACAAGATCTGGTCTCGAGATGGAAGCCTAGTAATCCAATTTGTCAGTGACATGAGGCTTTATAACATGAATGGTCATGTCACAAAAATTCTTTGGGATACTAGCTAGATTTTATTCTTATGTAATACTATATTAAATATTATGAAACCTTGTACATTAAATCATATATTGGGAGATAATAGAAAAATGAGACAAAAATCGACAAACCACTACTGCATGATCTATATACTATCTTGTTCAAACCAAACAAACTATTATTATTTTTTAGGAGTTAAATAATTGGTTATATGAGTCCGGATGAATGTATATATCATCTTCTTCATGAACACCAGTTTACCTAGATAAAAATATGAACTGTTGACCCTTAAACATAACAACCCTAAAGCTCTCAAAAACAAATTTTATATGGGTCTTAATTCCAATCAATTTCCTGAAGAGATAACCACTCCACTATAAATCAATCCCAACCCGACCCCATGTGACCTCACATAAGAAAATATTTAGTCTAATTGTGACGCCCCAAGACCACATACAACATGCCCAAGGATGGTGACTTGCACAGAGTAAGAAAATAAGATAACATAAAAGGCCTTATACAAATGTACCTGCACATGGTACATGTTTAGAAATAATATATAATAATGAAATATAAACTAATATACTAACTATAATATAATATATTCATTCAACATGTTCAAATCCAGAGAGTATGATAAAAATATAATTAACACATAAAGGGGGAAACATGTCCCCAATATCCCAAGTGTAAACTATTAGGTAGGCATGGAGTATGATATTCTATAATGATACCAATAGTAGGATCAAAATAAGACTATAGATGCTCAATATACAAGAGGGGGGGGGGTGAATTTTTTAATTGAAAAAATTCCTTTGGAACTTTTAAATATGTTAAAGTTTAACAAAGTTAAACAACGTAAATTCACAAAACCACTTAGTTCTAAAAACTTTCTAGATTCCGGAAATGTGATTCTAAGAATGTAATTCCCAAAATGTGGTTCCAAAAATGAAACTTAACAAAGGTTTAAAAAGATAAATACTCTACCTTAAAGCATATAAAATCTTAATAAATTAGAGTGTACAAGTATAAGGAAGTATAAGATAGTTATACTTTCCCCAACAAACAAGTTGCAATAGAAAACTTGAAACAATACAAGTAACAAGTAGTAAATATTTTAACTCAAAGGGAAGGGTATTCAAAGGCCTTGGATAAAGGTCCCTTGATATTTACTTTCAATAAATTATGTCTTACCCAGACTCGGGTAAGCCCTCGATACAATGATCAGAGTCTATCTTTCTATCCCCGCAAGCCCTCGAAATTCAAGGTAGTCGACAGCTCTGTCTACCTACCCCAGGAAGCCCTCGAATGTACTCAACAACATTTGGAGTCACATGAAGAAAATATGAAAAAGATGTTCAGTACTCACAAAGAAATAAATTCTCTATCTCTAGAAATCACTACATCAGCATGTAATCTCAAGATTGATCAACTTGTTATGATCTCTTTCAAATGAGCTCCTATTTATAGGCACAACTTCAACAGTCGACTACCTCCTCAAATGGTCATATTTTTCATTTAATTTCGGAGGGACCTGTACAAGTGTCACTCAAACAATGATTGGATAGTAACTGAATGCATGGCATCGTTTTATAATCAAAACATGAGTAAAAAAAATATGGTTACTTAACCAAATTCATTTTGCAGAGTGTACGGAAAAATGAATGTCTGGAGTCTAACCAAAAACCATTCGGTGTCTATAATACTTGGATATTCAGATTCTGTATTTAAAAGAATTTGAAACCTGAATTTTATAGAATTCCGGTGTATGAATTTAAAAGTAATTCGGGGTCTGAATTTAGTAGAGTCTAGAGTCTGAAGTTATAAATTTCAGAGTCTGAATGCATAAGAATTCGGAGTCTGAATATAGAATTTTTAGAGTCTGAATTCAATATAATTTGGAGTCTAAATTCAAAATAATTTGGAGTCTGAATTCATAAGAATTCGGAGTACGAATTTAAAATTATTTTTATCTTTGTATTCATGATTCAGAGGTTTTTGACACGAAACCAATTTTTATATTTAGATAAAATATGAACAATAAAAAACATGGTAAGGATATATTTTCTTGGGGGAGGATAAATTTCCTTATGAAAGTATAACATTGAGTAAAATAGATTTGCCTTAAGATAATGTGTTTGTGATTTTCAAAACAAGAAGGAAAGGAAAATTCATAAGGAATCCTTATCGACTCAACAATCTCCTCCTTTTTGGAAAGCACAAACATCCTTACGAAAAATAATATAAAGACATAGGAAAATAATTCCTAGACTTTGAAAGTAAAATTTATCTCCCTTAACACATGGGAAAATATGAATACGACTAACTACCCATTAGGATTTGGATACACTAAGGATCGTATTATAGATTTATGGATTGAGACATAGAATTTTATTGCATACAAAAATCTTCTTGGATAAGAACTCCCCTTAGATGAACCCCCCCCCTTACTTAGGAAAATTTCTTTAATACATAGATTTTTTTTCCTTTCTCCCCCTTTGTAATTTTCATTAAGGAATACAAGAATGGAAAAGTAAATATGGTACCTGAAATATTAGTACTAGACAACAAAATATATGAAGAGAAACCAAAAATTTCATTATGATTGAAAAAATTTGTACATGGAAGGAATAAAACAATAGATCGGTATTGAACAAAATTATCCTTCCTTTTCCTTCAGCTTCAACTTCTTCACAATGGTTTTGAGCTTCTTGAGCTCCATGTGAGATTCCTATGCTCATTTGAGAAGTTGATCCTGATCTTTGTTTTTCTTCTCTAAGGCTTTGATCTTTTCTTCCCAAACCTTAACAAAATCAGCGTGAGCCTTCAAGGCCTCTTCCGGCATGAAAAGATTTTCTTATATGTCAATCCTGAGATCCCTTTCACTTTTCCAACTATGAGAAACTCAATACAACTTTCCATTCAGGTCTTTTACTTCATGAATCTGAGAAATATGTTCCATAGTTAGCTTTTACTTGATGTTATTTCTGAGATCCTCAATCTTTACATCTTCGGTGTCAAATGCATCCTTGAAATTTTCTTGAAACTCTACAAGAATTTTCATGTCTTCTATAGTTTTTTTTGACTAGTTGGTCATTTTATTACAAGAAATTTTGTGGGAATCGTAGTTTATGAAAAATGTTTTGAAATATGCTTCAATCTTGACACACTTATCCATTACCATGGATAGTGAATCCGATTTCTGATTTATGGTGTGTTAAAGCATTTAGAATCTGGAGTTTATACTGGGAAATATTAGTATAGTGCCAACAAGCTTCTTCACAGATTGGACTATGAAATCATGTACAAGGGATGATGAATCTAAATAAGAAACTTTACTAGGTGAGGGATCTTTCTCTATATCAGCAACATTACACTTTGAAGAACCACCGACATTTTTCTTCTTAACCAAAGCTTTTGTAGGTGTATCAACAACCACATGTTTTCCTTTATCAACCTTCGGAATGGCTTTCTCTTGGTTAGGGGATTCATGTTCACTATCAGAGAGTTTAACAATTCTATCTTCATCAACCTTTTCCTTCTCAGTTCATGCCTCAACATCCTTTGGATACATGATAATCTGAGCCTTCATATTTCCATTCTTTATATTTTCAATTGTAATTAGAATATTCTTAACCAGGTTAATCTTTCTTAGATTCACCAAGAAATCTAGGATATACATGTCACTCTTTTTCAAAGTATCCTTGTCCCCTTTTCTCGTAATGATGAATCCTTGAACCCACAATTCAAGAATCTGATTATTTGTAGATAGGTGAACAATATTCGGAGTCTTTATATCAGAATGATCGAGGAAATCCATAGCCTTATCCTCAACAAAGATTCCTTGAACATCCATCAACTTATGAGAACAAAACTCAGCTTCTCCTTCATAAAGAACTCCAATCAAACTGGATGCCTTGGTGTATGAAGGAGCATAAGTCATACCATAGCTCTTTAAAAAGAATTTATCTTTTACTTATTCCTTGAAAAAACTTGCTGAATCATAGAATTCAACCAACAAGTCTTGATATACCAGATCCTCAGCTCCTTGTTTTGATACGCAAACACTCTCCCATCCATTTTGCTTGATGTTATTTAAGATTATAGAATCATAATTAGCAAATAAATTTGGATCTAATAACCTTTCTCTATAGTCTACCATTCATAAATAGGCATGACAGTTGACATGTGTTTTTGGGATGATACTTCGATATAAATTTAGAGTTGGGGAAACCATGAAAATACGGAATGGCCTTACGTAGGAGGGCATGGCTTCAGCACGTGAAAGCTCAGATCTTGATGTGGTACAACCATCAGGGGTCCTTTATATAGTCATTTTAGGTGACGATTCACCTTCCATACTCAATACAACGGTTGAAGAATCTTGAGATCAGATCCGACGACTGAGATGATATCTGGAAGGGAATTTTGATAGAATCTAATATTTTGAGGTTTTTAATAAAAACATTCGGATTTATGAAAAAGTGAATAAAAAAATTTAAAAACAGATGAAAATACCAAAAAGTAAATGATGATTATGAAAATTTAATAAAGGAAAATGCCTTTTATATTTCAAGGAATATTGTTCGTATTGAGGAAAATTCTTCTTGAAGAACATTATATTCAGAAAATTTTGATTATGAAAATTTTATGAACGAAAAATCTAACTAATAAATTTTTTAAAAAAACTTCATTACGAAAAATTTTAACTACAGAAATCTTCATTACTAAAATTTGAGAAAATCTTCATTACAAAAATTTAGAAAATCTTCTTGGTGAAAATTTATAAAATATTCATGATAAAAATGTATAAAATCTTCATTACGAAAAATTTTTTACTACAAAAATTTTAGAGTACAAAATTTTTTAGAAATCTTACAAACAAATGTACCCCCCCAATGAAAAGGATTTTATTAATATTAGGAGATATGTTTAAAAAGAAGTTAATGTGGAAGACTACCTTAAAATTATCATTCTTAACTTCTATTTAATGTATTCAAATCTATCATAGGGTAATGATTTTGTGAAAATATCAGCAAGTTGTTTTTCTGTTCCGATAAATTGAAGAATGATATCCTCTTTTTTTTGTGATCCCTAAGAAAGTGATGCCAAATATCTATGTGAATTGCATGAGTGTTATGCGAAGGGTTTTTAAATAAGGAAATGGCACTAGTATTACCACATAAAATTTTTGTTTTGGTAAAACTCAAACCATGGTCTGTGAGTGTGTGTTTCATCCACAACACTTGAGCACAACAACTTCTAGCTGCTACATATTCAACTTCAACAGTGGAAAGTGCCCCTGACTGTTGTTTTTTGCATGACAAAGAAACTAATTAATCTCATAAGAAATGACAGGTTCCAGATGTACTTTTTCTATCCATTCTACATCCACCAAAGTTAGCATTCAGATTTTTTTGTAAAACAAAATCATTTTCAGAAGTATAAAAGAGTCTTAAATCTGTGGTTCCCTTTAAGTAGAGAAAAATTATTTTCACAGCCTTTAAATGATATTCCTTAGTAATGTATTGATATCTTTCACATAAGCATACTAAAAAACATTAAGCCCAGAAGACTGGCTACTAAGTAAAGTAGACTTCCTATCATACCTCTAAAATATGTTTGATCTACTGTTTTCCCAGCTTCATCTAGATCAAGTGAATTTTAGGTACCAATGGGAGTATATATACTCTTAGTGTTGTCATATGCATAATTTTTAAGACGTTCTTTAATATACTTATGTTGGGATATATATTTTCCTTCATGTTTTTGAGAAATTTGAAAACCAAGGAAAAATGTTAACTCACCCATCATAGTCATTTCAAACTCAAATTTCATTAGATCCAAAAATGAATCAGTTAAAGATTGCTTAGTTGAACCAAATATTATGTCATCAACACAAATTTGTACAATAAAAACATTTTTCTTATCTTTCTATATAAAAAGGGTTGGATCAGCATTTCCCTTAACATAATTATTTTGAAGAAATAATCTTGTAAGTCTATCATACTAAGCTTGAGGGGCTTTCTTAAGTCCATACAAGGCTTTGGTAAGTTTGAAAACATGTTCAGGATGTTTTTTATATTCAAAACTAGGAGGTTTTTGAACAAAAATTTCTCTTGAGCATGACCATTAAAGAAAGAACATTTAACATCCATTTGAAAAAGTTTGAAATTGAAGAATTTTTCAAAGGCATGTAGAATACAAATAGATTCAAGTCTAGCTACTGAAGAATAGGTTTCTTCATAGTCTATTCCTTATTGTTGATTATAGACTTTAGCAACCAATCTAGCTTTATTTTTTACAATGATTCCATTTTCATCACACTGATTTCTGAAGACCCATTTTACCCAAATAATAAAAGTTTCCTTAGGTCTTTCAACCAAGGTCTAGACTTTATTCCTTTAGAGTTCATTTAGCTCATCTTGTATAGATTTTATCCAATCATCATCACCTAAAGATTTATCAGTGCTTATTGGTTTTAATAGGGAAATGAATGCTAGTTGTTATACTTCATTTCATAAGGAACTTCTTTTCCTTAAAGGTTGATTTACATCACTAATGATATTATCACTAGGATGATTCTTTAGAAACAACTGATTTGGTTTTTGTAAAACCTGTTCATCAATATAAGGTAGGAAGTCTTCTAGGGTAAATGCTTCAATAATAATTTCTTGAACATTTTCCTTATGAGAAGGATATTTTAACAAAGGTTGATAATCAGTTTTTGAAAACACTTCCGAAGATGTAGTTTGAGTTTGTTTAAAAACAAAAGGATCAATTTCATCAAATTTGACTTGTACTGTTTCTTTAACAGTACAAGTATTTTTTTTGAAAACCCTATAAGCCTTAGAAGTTGTGGAGTAGCATAATAAAATTCATTCATTATATTTTTGTGCGAATTTGTGTAGATTATCTTTAGTATTCAAAATAAATACCTTGAAACCAAAAACCTTGAAGTAGTAAAGTATAGGTTTTCTACCATTCCATAACTCATAAGGATTTTTATTAAGAAAAGGACTAATTAAAACATGATTTATAGTATAACAAGCAGTACTTACAGCTTCAGCACAAAAATGTTTGGCTATAGAATATTCACTCAACATTGTTATTGTTATCTTTTGAAGAATTATATTTCTTCTTTCAAAAAAACCATTTTATTGAGGTGTTGTGTGTGCTAAGAAGTTATGATTAATGCCTTTTCTACTAAAAAAAGATTCAAAATCAGAATTTTGAAATTATCCACCATGATCACTACAAATAGTTATCAAAGGAAGATTTTTCTCATTTTTAACCTGGGATCTAAAACGTTTGAAATAATAAAAAGCTTCAGATTTCTTTGGTAGAAAATAGACCCATGTAAATCTAGTGTAATCATCAACTAAGACAAATAGATAATATTAGACTCCAATTCTTCCAGTTTGAGTTGGACCAATAAGATCCATATGCACTAACTGTAATGAATCAGTGGTTGAGACTTCAATGACTGATTTAAAACATGATTTATGTTTCCTGCCAAATTGACAAGGATTACAAACTTTTGAAGAATCAAATCTAAGCTTCGGTAGATCCTTAACTAGTCTTTTCTTAGAGAGTTTTCATGGCGTTCTAAGGATAAAATGACCCAGGAATCTAAGACATAACCAAGATTGATCTTCCATTGCACCAAGGCAAGGTATATCTTAGCTCCTAAGGTCTTCTAAGTTTAGTGTGTATACATTCTCTTTCCTATGGGCAGAAAGAATAAAATCTTCCTTGTAATTGTGTACTAAGCACTTTTCATTCCTAAAATTCACAAGGTAACCTTAGTCACATAATTGACTTTTTCTAATTAGGTTGTGCTTAAGACCTTTATCAAATAAAACATTTGAAATCCATGTTTTTCCCATAAGAACGATGTTACACAAACCAATAAATTTTCCCTTAGCATTATCTCTCAAAGTTACTTTTCCTCATTTCGTCCTGATAAACTTTTCAAAGAAGTTTCTGTTACCAGTCATATGCCGAGAACATCCACTATCCATGTACCATGTATTGTTGTTGGTATTATCTTTATTTTCTTGAAAATAGAATATTTAGACTTTCAATATCCAAACATTCCAGGATCCAGAAGCTTTATAAAGAAAAATCATAGAAATCCACATATTCTTTGAAAAATAACTTTAGGAAATCCTAAAGATTGTGTTTTTTAAGGAATAATTTCTTGCCCAATTTCCACCACACTAAAACATAGTGCCGAATGGATCACTTTGAAGAAAAACATAATTGTTACTAAAAACCAGTTTTGAAATAGTATAACCAAAGCCAAAATTATTATTTAGAGATAGAATTTGAGAATAAATTTTATCAAAGTTTTCCTATCCTAAGGTAAAGTTTGAAAAACACTTCCTCAAGGAAAATATTTCTAACATCAGTATAATAACTATGTTCATATCTTCCAAAACATTTTTTTAGAACTAAAGATAGGCTCGAAAAAATATTTCTTAAAAATTACTCTTTCTAGATCCTTAAAAAGATTATCCTTCTCAGAATTAACTTCCTCAACAGTTTTTGAAATACTTTCAAAATCAAGGGTCTTCAAATAAAGATCATTAGAAAGATCTGATATTTCCTTAGTAAGAATAGTATTTCTAGAATTTTCCTTTATTGAGTCAATAATGTTTTCCTTATGACTTTTCCATTCCATCTTGCTTGGAAATTCAAAAACACCTTATCTTTAAGAAGATATGTTTTTAACCCTGTTTTACTTCTATAAGGAAATTTACATCCTTGTTTTCATTGTTCATATAAATATTTTTTCTTTATTACGGAAATCAGATTCATATCTATATTCTCAGAATTGTATAATACTTAGATATGAAGAATTCTGTTACAAGATCCAAATTCTTATTTCGAATTCTGTAATGAATTCTCATTATGAATTTTGTGATGAATTCTCATTACGAATTCCGTGATGAATTCTCATTACAAATTCTGATGACGAATTCCCATTATGAATTCTGATGACAAATTCTCATTACGAATTCTGATGACGAATTCACATTACGAATTCTGATGATGAATTCTCATTACAAATTCTTTGATGAATTCCCATTACGAATTCTGTGATGATTTCTTAATACAAATTCTGTGATGAATTCTCATTACAAATTCTCTGAAAAATTCTCATTACGAATTCTCTGGCGAATTCTCATTACGAATTCTCTGAATAATTCTCATTATGAATTCTGGTTGTGAATTCTGATTAAGTATTACTATACAAACTTTTATGAAATTCGACTCCGAATTCTTCTGATAAATAGAATCCGAAAATCCTTGTAATATAGACTCTGAATATAATTTTTGGTTAGACTCTGAAGTTTTTACTTACACTCCAATTTGTTAAATTTGTTATAAAATGATGTAGTGCTTTCAGTTACACATGTTTTTTTATAAAATGATGTCATCCATTCTGTTTTTAACAAACCGTTGGTTGAGTGACACATGTATAGGTCCCTCTGAAATTTAAGGAAAATATGACCGTGGGATGAGGGAGCCGACCATTGATACCGAGCCTATAAATAGGAGTTTATTTGAAAGAGCTCAATAAGAAGTTGATCACTCTAGAGACCACACGCTGTCAAGGTGATTTCTAGAGAGAGAATCTTTTCATGAATTGTGCGTACTGAACTACTCGTTCATATTGCTTCGTGCGACTCTGAATGTTGGTGATTATATTTGAGGGCTTTTGGGGATAAGAAGACAGAGGTGCTGACTACCTTGAAGTTTGAGGGATTCCTTGCTAAGGAAGACAGAGGTTCCAAAAAACGTGAAGTTGAAGGCTTGTGGGGATAGCATGACAGAGACTCCGATCATTGTATCGAGGGCTTACCCGGGTGTGGGTAAGACAGACTTTCTTGAAAGTATAAATCAAGGGACCTTTATCCAAGGTTGTTGGATACCGTTCTCTTTGGGTTAAAAGATTTATATCTTGTTACTTGTTTTTATTACAAGTGTATCTTTTTTGATACAATTTGTATTTTTAAGAAATTATAAACATCTTATACTTACTTACACTTGTGTACTCTGATTCAGTTAGATTCTATATTCTTTAAGGTAGAATCTCATATTGTAAACTTTGGTTAAGTTTCATTTTCTAGATCCATATTTCCAGAACCTGTTTTTCAGAATCACTTTCCAGATTTAAGCAAGTGTATAGAACTAGAAGTTTGTAACTTCATACTTTTTCCCAATATTTCAATTGGTGTTAGATATGTTGTGAATTTTCTTAGTTTAACTTTGTTAAACTTAGATCTTTCCTTGTTTACGAAAATTTTTAAAGTGTACAATTCACCCCTTTCTTTTATATTGAGCCTCTACATCATTATTTCAATCCTATAATTGGTATCAGAGTAGGTATCTGAAATACTTATACTTACATATAAGTTTTTCTTACTCAGTTTTTCATTGTTATATATTTTTCTTTCATAATAATATTCTCCTTGAATCTGAACATTTGTTATTAACAAGTTTTTGTGTAGAAAGATTTTTTTTAAGATGGCAGGAATCAATGTTGGTTCCATCGAAAACTTAAATCCTACAAGACCACCAATATTTGATGGTAATGATTCTGAGTATTGGAGAGATCAAATGAAGACTATTTTTATCAATACTATAGTAGAAATTTTTTATGCTTACTGGAGGTTATCAAATTCCTGATAAGGAAGTTAGTACTTTCACAAACCATGAGAAGAATGATTATCAATTAAACTATAAGGTATGCAATACTCTACTATGTTTGATGACTAGGAATATATATAGCCAAATTTCCTTTTGTGAAGTAGCTAACTGTAAATGGAAGAAACTCGAAGTTACACATTTTGGCACATCTAAAGTGATTGAGACTAGAAGAGCCATGCTTAGAGATGGGTATCATGGTTTTAACATTCCTTATGGAGAACCCATTTTTAAGGTGAAAAAAATGTTTATGACTATCATTAATTGCTTACAATATATGGGAGAGAAAGGTCTGGATGATGAAGCTCTTGTTGAAAAGATCATTGATATTATGCCCAATTATTGTGAATCAAAGAGAACAGCTCTTGATGAGAACAAGAAGGTTACTAAATTTCCTTAGATGAGCTGTTTGGAACTCTTCTCCAACATGAAACAAGGATGAAGAGAGATGCTGAAAACATCAAAAAAAGAATGGGAATGGTACTGTTGCTTTTACTACAACATCAAATCACATGAAAGCTAAGACTTCTGAGAGATTAACTAGATCCAAGCCTAATTATATTACTATGCATTCCGAATTTAGTGAGAGTTAAGTCTCAGAGAATGAGTTAGCAAATCTTGCTCAAAGAATGAACAAGATAGTTGGTCAAATAAATTTTCAATCCATGTATGAGAAGAAGGAAAAAAAAGATAAGAAAGATTCAAAGGTCACACGCTATTAATTTAAGAGAAGTGGACACATAAGACCTGATTTCCCTATGCTTAAAAAGAATGAAAGAAAAGAGAGGCATTCTGAAAGGAATAGGAATAATTTTTACAAAGCTAAAGCTAAGAAAAGTCTGAAAGCTAATACTACTTGGAGTGCTAGCTGTGAAGACTCTTTAGAAAGCGAAACATTGAAATATGATTCATCAGCTCAGAAGAATATGGGATTCATTGCTAATAATTCTTTTTCAAATACATGTCTTATGGACAAGGTACACTCTACCGAGGCTTTAAAAAATTTATCTCTTGATAAGAATTACTATTCTGAAACTAGTACTTCTAATGAAGATACTTTATCCTCAGAAAATTAATAACCTTCATATGAAGAAGTATCTATATTTTCCAAGTTACTTGAAGAAAAAAATTTTAAAATGTCTATGAAATTAGATAAGTCAAATACTAGGGAAGAAATTCTTTCAAAAGATATTTCAGATCTTACTAAAAATCTTAAAGATAAAGAATAGATTTTAGAAAAACTTTCTAAAGACCTTGAGAAAGAAAATTATGATAAGGAAGCACTTTATAACGATCATAAGAATTCTATTTTAGAGTTGAAAATTTTTGAGGAAAAATCTAACTCTAAGGAAATTATTCCTGAGGATAGGAATTTAGTCATTAGAATGAAATCTGAAATATTTTCTCTTAAGAAGCTTCTTGAAAAATTTACATCTAGGAAGCAAAATTTTGACAGGATGTATTCTCAAATTAACCCTCAAGGAAACACTACTGGAGTAGGTTATACTCACTAAATACCAGTTTTCAAAAAGAATTATTTTGTTCTTTCTAGAACCCCTTTTTGCACTAAGTGTAAAAGTGGTGGACATTGGAAGAGAAATTGTTCCTTGAATAGAGTTCAATCTATTGGGTTTCATAAAGCATATTTTTCTAAGAAAATGTGGATACCCAAAATTTTGTTGTCTAACAATTCTGGATCCAAGCACGTCTGGATTCTGAAAACCTAACATGTTTCTTATTTTCAAGAAAATAGGGAAAGTACCAACAGAAATACTTGGTATACGGATAGTGGATGTTCCCGGCATATGATTGGTAACAAAAAATATTTTGAAAAGATTATCAAGATGAAAGAATGCAAAATAACTTTTGGAGACAACGCTCAGGGAGAAATTGTTAGTATAGGTAATATTGTTCTTCTTGGTAAAAATTTGATTTCAAATGTTTTGTCTGTTAAGGGTCTTAAGTACAACCTCATTAACATAATTCAATTAAGTGATGAAAGATACCTTGTGAATTTTAGGAATGATATGTGCTTAGTACACAATTCCAAGGAAGATTTTATTCTCTCTGCCCATAGGCAAGAGAATGTTTACAC
Source organism: Viscum album (assembly GCA_963277665.1). NCBI lineage: Eukaryota > Viridiplantae > Streptophyta > Magnoliopsida > Santalales > Viscaceae > Viscum > Viscum album. The sequence continues at coordinate 1,233,232,115 of OY728120.1, forward strand.
ATTGAACTTAGAAGACCTAAGGATCCAGGACTTACCTTTTCTAAGTGAAATGGAAGATCATTCTTGGTTATGGAATAGAAGACTAGGTCACTGTAACCATAGAAACTTATGTAAAATCTCTAAGAAGAAACTATTTAAGGATCTACCGGAGCTTAGATTTGATTCTTCTAATGTTTTTGATCCTTATAAACATGGGAAGCAACATAAATCTAGTTTTAAATCAATCAGTGAAGTCTCAACAACTGATGCGTTACAGTTGGTGCATATGGATCTTTTTTGTCCAACACAAACTGGAAGCATTGGAGGAAAATACTTTGTGTTTGTTCTAAATGATGATTACACTAGATTTACATGGGTCTATTTTCTAGAAAAGAATTTTTAATCTTTTTCTTATTTCAAAAGTTTTAGAGCCCAAGTTAAATATGAGAAAAACCTTCCATGGAAAACTATTCATAGTGATCATGTAGGAGAATTTCAGAATTCTGATTTTGCAACTTTTTGTAGTAGAAAATGTATTACTCAAAACATTTCACCACCTAGAACTCCCCAACAAAATGGTGTAGTTAAAAGAAGAAATAGAATTCTTCAGTAGATAACTAGAACCATGTTGAGTGAATAATCTATAGATAGACATTTATGGGCTGAAGCTGTACGTACTGCTTGTTATACTATAAATCAAGTTTTGATTAGACCTTTTCATAATAAAACTCCTTATGAGTTATGGAATGATAGAAAACCTAGACTTTCCTACTTCAAGGTTTTTGGTTGCAAGGTATTCATCCTGAATACTAAAGATAATCTACACAAATTCACATCAAAATCTGATCAAAGAATTTTCTTAGGCTACTCCACAACTTCTAGGGCTTATAGAGTTTTCAATAAAAACACTTGTACTGTTGAGGAAACAATACATGTAAAATTTGATGAGTCTGAAACTTTTGTTTTTAAACCATCCCAACCTACATCCTCAGATTTGATTTCAAAAACTGACTATCAACCATTGTTATAAGATCCTTCTAATAAGGAAAATGTTCAAGAAAATACTTCTGAAACATTTACTTCATAAGACTTTCTACCCTATGTTGTTGAAATTGTTTTACAAAACCCAAGTCAGGTGTTTCTTAAGAATCATATCAGTGATAGTATCATTGGTGATGTAAATAAACATGTAAGGACTATAAGTTCCTTGAGTAATGAAGTATAACATCTAGAATTTCTTTCCCAATTAGAACAAAAAAGAACTGATGAATCTTTAGGTGATGATGATTGGATCAAAGTCATGCAAGATGAGCTTAATGAATTCGAAAGGAATAAAGTTAGGACCTTGGTTGAATGACCTAAGGAAACTTTTGTTATTAGAGTAAAGTGGGTCTTCATAAATAAGTGTGATGAAAATGGAGTCATTGTTAGAAATAAAGCTAGACTAGTTGCTAAAGGCTATAATTAACAAGAGGGAATAGACTATGAAGAAACCTATGATCCAGTAGCTATACTTGAATCTATTCATATCTTACCTGACTTTGCAGCATTCTTCAATTTTAATCTTTTTCAAATGGATGTGAAATGTTCTTTTCTTAACGGTTATGTCCAAGAGGAAATTTGTTTGAATAACCTCTTGGATTTGAAGACACAAAACATCCTGCTCATGTTTTTAGACTTACCCAAGCTTTGTATGGACTTAAACAAGCACCTCGAGCTTGGTATGATAGACTAAAATGATTTTTTCTTCAAAATAACTATGTTAAGGGAAATGCATATCCAACCCTTTTTATAAATAAATACAATAATTTTTTTTGATTGATCAAATATATGTTGATGATATCATATTTGGTTCAACTCAGCAATCATTGACTGATTCCTTTGCAAATCTAATGAAATCTGATTTGGAAATTAGTATGATGGGTGAGTTAACATTTTTCCTTGGTTTTAATATTTCTCAAAAACCAGAAGGAACCAATATATCTCAACATAAGTATATTAAAGATCTTCTTAAAAAGTATGGATATGAGAACACTAAAAGTATGAGTATTCCCATTGGTACCTCAAACACACTTGATATTGACGAATCCAGGAAACCAGGGGATCAAACATCTTTTAGAGGTATGAAAGGAAGCCTACTATACTTGATATCTAGTCTTCCAGACATAATGTTTTTAGTATGCTTATCTTCCAGATTTCAATCCAATCCTATGGAATCTCATTTATAGGCAGTGAAAAAAATTCGCTACTTAAAGGGATCAATGGATCTAGGATTATTTTATACTTCTGGAAATGATTTTATCGTAAATAGTTTTTCAGATGCTGACTTTGGTGGGTGTATAATGGATAGAAAAAGAACATCCAAAACATGTCATTTCATAGGAGATTCGTTATTTTCTTGGTCATGCAAGAAAAAAAACTAAGTAGCACTTTCCACTGCAGAATATGAATATGTAGCTGCTAGAAGTTGTTGTGCTCAAGTGCTGTGGATGAAACACACACTCACAGATTATGGCTTGAGTTTTACTAAGACTCAAATTTTGTGTGATAACACAAGTGCCATTTCCCTTAGTAAAAACCCTTCACATCACTCCCGTGCAAAGAATATAAATATTAGGCATCAATTTCTTAGGGATCACACACAAAAAGGAGATATCATTCTTTAGTTTATCAGAACGCAAGATCAACTTGCTGATATTTTCACAAAATCATTACCTTCTGATAGATTTGAATACATTAAACAGAAGTTAGGAATGATAACCGTAAGGTAATATTTATTCATTAACTTCATTTTGAAACAATATCCTTATAGTAATAAACTCCTTTTTATAGGGGGAGTACATTTGTTTGTTAGATTTTGAAAAAATTTCCTACTGATCTTTTCAAATTTTTTCGTAGTGAGTTGTTCAAAAAAAAAATCATAGTGCATTTTTGAAAATTTTTCAGAATGAGCTTTTCAAAAATAACTTTTTCGTAATGAGCTTTGAAAATTTATTTAATGAAATTTTTGTACTGAAACTATCGAAATTAAATTTTCGTAATGAAACTTTCGTAATGAAATTTTCGTACTGAACCTCTTGTAATGAAATTTTCGTACTGAAACTTTCATAATGAAATTTTCGTACTGAAACGTTCGCAATGAAATTTTCATATTGAGAATTTTTGTAATGAAATTTTCATACTAAAAATTTTTGTAATGAAATTTTCGTACTAAGATTTTTTTGTAATTAATTTTTTCGTACACATGTTTTTTGTACTGATTTTTTCATAGTAATATTTTCATAGTCAAATTTCCATCCAGAATAAAATCACCTATTACGAACAATTTTTTGTAGCCAATCCGAAAGGTATGATTTCCTTACTTAAGTCTTTGTGATCATATTTTACTTGCTGGTATTTCCTTATGTGTTTTTAAATTTTCCGGATTCTAGTTTTCTTAAATCCGATTGTTTTTCATAAAATCTCAAAAGATCGGAGTCATGTTTTCCTTGCGGATTTTTTCTCAACCATCAGATCAAATCTCAATGTTTCTCAACCGTCCGATCAACCATGGAAGTTGAACCATCACCTCAATGCCTATATAAAGGGGACCCCCGAGGGTTGTCCCACATTGGATATCAAGCTTTTGCGTCTCGAAGATCTGTCCTTCTTACTTAAGGCTGCTCCGATCTTTCGCACGTCCGTTCCGATTTCTTCAGAAGTGTTCAGTTCCAGATATCTGTAGAAGCCACTTCTCAAAATATATCAACTGCGAAGCCCATTTCTAAGTGGTTAATTTACCAGGAGAGGATGGTACATCCAAATTTCTACAAGTATGATTCTCTTATATCTAAAAACATCAAACTCAATGGCTGGGAGGATGTATGCTTATCAAAGTCATCAAATCAGGATCCGGTTTTTCAGATTTTCTTGTATAATTCTATGAGTCTGTTTCTTTCTATGTGGAAGATGGTAGAGAAAAATTCTCTTTTAAAAGCTATGGTAAGACTTACAAGCTTTCTTACACCCAGGCTGCGAGCTTGGCGGGTTTATCATATGAAGGTGAAGGTGAGTTTTTCTCACATAAGCTGTCAGATGAGCAAGGAAGTTTTAATAAAGTCAAGGCTAAGGAATGCCTTGGACATAAAGATTTCAAGACCACTAGGATTTCTCATCTCTCTTCGAATAATCAGATTCTACAGCTGTGGGTACAAGGTATTTGTTGTACCGAGAAGGGGTGATAAGGATAATCTCAAGAAGAATAATATATACATCCTAGAATTCCTGGTAAATCTAGGGAAGTTAAATTTGATGAGGCATGTTTTGATTACAGTTAAGAATACTAAAGGAGGGAATCTGAGAGCTCAGATTATAATGTATTCGGCATTGCTTTCCAAGCTTATCATCAGGTGTCTTGATTAGTTTAAAGTTTCTTGCACATCCAAGACAAATAATTTCAATATAATGCTTGTTAGTGATGATACATTGAAGAGAATGAAGATGGAATTTTTTGTTGAATCCAGAGAATTCTATTCTTTACCAGAGGAAGAGGCGAAGGCAGCGTAGAAAGATCAACAAACTCTGGAACAATCAAAGAAAGCTGGGAAAAAAAGGAAATTGAAGGAAGTGAAAGTTTCTGAGAAAACCCCTATGTCCAAGGAAACTCTATCCGCACCCCCTAAACCCAAGAAACAAAAGGATTTTCCAGATGAGGTAGCTGCCAAGATGAGGCAAGATAAAGAAAAAAGGAATGAAGGGTATCCTCAATTCTTATTGGACCCTGCTGAGGCTAAAACCTTAAAAGAGAAAGCGGCTGATGAATTATAAAATAAAGACAAAGAGAAGAATTTGAAAAAGAATATGTTAGAGGTAGAGATTGTTCAATCTCTTCTGAAGGCCACTAAAGTAGCATCTGAAATTTTACCCATTCCAAAATCCTTTTTGGTTGAAGGTTTTCCTGAAGCTATGGGTGAGAACACTCAGGAAAATTCTAAAAAGAAGAAAGATGAGAAGGAATTGGTGCTGAGAGTTCTGCATGTTGTGGAAGAAATCCAGCCAGCAGAGAGCAGTGGTGGCTCTGGTGAACAGGTCATTCTGAAAGATAATAAAGGTAAGAAAGTGGTTGTTGACACTCCAACTAAAGATATTATAAGAAGGAAATAAGCCGGAGGATCATCCAAAACAAAGCTGATACCGCCAAGGGAAGATCCATCTCCAACCAGAATATCAGATTCAAAGTCATCTGTCTTTGGACATTACTTTGTTGAATAGTCCCTGAAGAAGCTGGTGGACATCATTCCGATTTTTACAGCAATAGAATCTATATACCAAAATATTCACCATAGCATAAATCAAAATTCAGACTCTGTATCCATGGTGATGGATAGGTGTGCTAAGCTTGAGGCTGATCATAAAAACAGTCTTATCCATTATGATGCTCATATATTTTCTTTCAAGAAGATAACCAAGTGGTCTAAGAATGTTGTTCAAGAGATGGCATACCTTGATCAATTCCAAGTATATTTTAAAGATTCTTTTGATACCGATGACTCTATAATCAAGGATATTACAAATTATTTTGAGAAGAAGTTAATTCTTGAGCAGGATGTTTTGATGCAGGAGGTCAAAGATCTGAATGGTATGTTAAGTTATCCTGTCCAGTACTACAGGGAAGAAAAGGATCTCCAAACTATGTTGGAAGGAAAGTTTTTAAAGCAATATTATTCTCTTAAAGCTCAGGCAGTGGCTATGGAGGCTCAAGATGCAAGAATCATTGCTTTAGAAAAGAACGTGGAGGAGGACCACAAATAAATGAAGAAGCTGAATACAATTTTCAAAATGCTTATGCCCAGGGAAAAAGAAATAAAATATACCACTTTGATCTTTTGTTGTACTATTTTCCTTATACTAGTTCTTTAGAATAGTAATGAAATTTTGGTTACTTGTCTTTTGGTCGGCTGCATGAACTAATATTTTAGGTACTTTATTATATATTCCATTCCCTCAATTCTTTTTGAAAATCACAACCGGGGAGAAGGAAAAATTACCCAAAAAGGGGAGATGGAAGAATCTAAAAGGGAGAAGAAAAATTTCTAATTAAAGAAGAAATATCCCTAAGAGGGAGCTTATCTGAGGGGGACCTTCTCATTATGAATTTTTTCATTCTTATGATAATGAAAATTCCATTCCAGAAATCTTGAATATGATCCTTAGAGTTCCAAATTTTAAGGGGGAGTTAGTCGTATTCACTATCATTCATAAACAAAGGGAGATAAGATTTAATTTCAAAGTCTATAAATTTATTCTAAGCTCTTATATCCTTTTCGTAAGGATGTTTGTGCTTTCCAAAAAGTGGGAGATTGTTGAGTTAACAAGGTTTCTCTTATGAATTTTCCATTCCTTCTTGTTTTGAAAATCACAAACACTATATCTTTAAGCAAATATGTTTTTACCCCTGTTTTACTTCTATAAGGAAATTTACCTCCTTCTTGTTTTCATTGTTCATATCAGTATTTTTTCTTAAGTAAAAAAATCAGATTCATATCAATATTCTCAAAATTGTATAATACTTAGATATGAAGAATTTTATTACAGGATCCGAATTCTCATTCCAAATTCTGTAATGAATTTTCATTATGAATTCTGTGATGAATTCTCATTATGAATTCTGTGATGAATTGTTATTAAGAATTCTGATGATGAATTCCAATTACGAATTCTAATGTAGAATAATCATTACGAATTATGATGACGAATTCTCATTACGAATTCTGATGACGAATTCTCATTACGAATTCTGATGAAGAATTCTCAATACGAATTCTGATGACGAATTCTCATTATGAATTCTGATGATGAATTCTCATTACGAATTCTGTGATGAATTTTCATTACGAATTCTATGATGAATTCACATTATGAATTCTATGATGAATTCTCATTACAAATTCTGTGATGAATTCTCATTACGAATTCTCTAAAAAATTCTCATTACGAATTCTCTAATGAATTATCATTACGAATTCTGGTTGTGAGTTCTGATTATGAAGTACGGATACGATCATCTATGAAATTCGACTCTGAATTCTTTTGATAAACATAATCCGAATATCCTTGTAATATAGACTCTGAATATAATTTTTGGTTAGGCTCCGATCTTTTTACATACACTTTGATTTGTTAATTTTGTTATAAAATGATGTCGTGCTTTCAGTTACACATGTTTTGTTATAAAATGATATCGTCCATTCTGTTTCTAACAAACCATTGGTTGAATGACACATGTATAGCTCCCTACGAAATTTAAGGAAAATATGACCATTGGGGGAGGAAGCCGACCGTTGCAACCGAGCCTATAAATAGGATCTCATTTAAAAGAGATCAATAAGAAGTTGATCACTCTAGAGACCACACACTGTCAAGGTGATTTCTAGAGAGAGAAGCTTTTCATGCCCTGTGCCTACTAAACTGCTTGTTCAGATTGCTTCGTGCGACTCTGAATGTTAGTGATTAAATTTGAGGGTTTTATGGGACAGGAAGACAGAAGTGCCAACTACCTTGAAGTTCGAGGGCTTCTTTGCTAAGGAAGAAAGAGGTTCCAAGTACCTTTATGTTGAGGGCTTGCGGGGATAGCAAGACAAAGACTCCGATCTTCGTATCGAGGGCTTACCTGGGTGTGGGTAAGACAGAATTTCTTGAAAGTATAAATAAAGTGACCTTTATGAAAGGTGGCTGGATACCCTTCTTTTTGGGTTAAAAGATTTATATCTTGTTTCTTGTTTTTGTTACAAGTTTATCTTTTCTGCTGCATTTTGTATGTTTAAAAAAATATAAACATCTTATACTACCTTACACATTAGTACTCTGATTCAGTTAGATTTTATACACTTTAAAGTAGAATATCATATTGTAAGCTTTGCTTAAGTTTCAATTTCCAGATCCATATTTCCGGAACCATTTTTTCAGAATCACTTTCCAGATTTAAGCATGTTTATAGAACTAGAAGTTTGTAACTTCATACATTGTCCCAATATTTCAATTGGTGTTAGTGGTGTTGTGAATTTTCTTAGTTAAACTTTTTTAAACTTAGATCTTTCCTTGTTTAAGGAAATTTTTAAAGTGTACAATTCACCCCCCTCTTGTATATTGATCATCTACATCATTATTTCGATCCTACACCCTTATCAATCTTTTTCTTGAGTATTGAATTCTCATTCTCAAGGAGTTTAGAAGACCTAGAAACTTATTCATAGGTATGAAAAGTATTATCTTCATCATAAGATGATTATTCATCTAAGGATTCATAGTATTTACTATTAATATTTAAAGATACATTGGTGATGGATTCAACATTGTGTACCTTAGCCATTAAGAAACAATTCTCAATAGGTAGTCTGGCTGTTAAACCAAGATTCTTCTGTCTAGAAGTTTCATATTCTAATGATTCATCTGAAGAGTCACCACCACTAGCACTCCCGGTGTCATTAGCTTTCAAGACTTTCTTAGCTTTATCTTTGTAGTACTCCTTCCTATTTATCTTTTAATGCTTTTCCTTTCTATCTTTTCTCTTAATAATAGGACAATCAAGCCTTATATGTCTAGCTCTTTTGCATTCATAATAAGTGAATTCAGAGTCTTTCTTATCATTTCTATATTTATTCTTCTATCTAGATTGAAAGTTCTTCTGTCGAACAATCTTGTTCATCCTTCGAGAAAGATTGGATAATTCATTTTCTGAAGATTCAATTTCACTAGATTCATATTGAATAACAATCTACTTAGATTTAGATCTTGTAACTCCCTCATGGGTCTTGTATTTCATATGATTTGAAGTTGTTGTAAAAGAAACACTATGATTTCAATTCTTCTTCTTAACATTGTCAGCATCTCTCTTCATTCTAGTCACAGGTTAAAGAAGAGTTCCAAAAAGTTCATCAAGAGAAATTTGTGTAACTTTTCTATTCTCATCTATAGCTGTCCTCTTAGATTCCCACTCATTGGGAATAATGTCTCCGATTTTGTCCAAAAGAGCTTCATCATCTATTCATTTCTCACCCATAGATTGTAAACTACTAACAATATTCATATATATTTTTTTTACCTTAAAAATAGGTTCTCCATAAGGAATGAAAAAACCATGACACTCAGCTCTGAGCATTGATCTTCTGGTTTCAATAACTTTGGAAGTAAAAAAATGTGTATCTTTAAGCTTCTTCTAAATAAAATTTGCGGCTTTACAAGATGAAATCTAGCTATATATATTTTTGGTCATAGAAGAAAGAAAAGTATTGTGTACCTTATAATTCAGTTGATATTAATGATTTTCTTAGTTGGTGAAAGTACAGACTTCCTTTTCAGGAATGTTATATCCTCCAGTAAGTATAAAAAATTTTCTACTCTGGTATTCATAATAAAAATATTCATATGATATCTCCAATATTAATAATCATTCTCATCAAAAATAGGTGGTCTAGTAGGATTTTATGTTGTCTATGGAACCAACATTGATTCATGTCATATTAAAGAAAATATTCCCACACAAACATGTTAGTAATAACTTTTTTTAAACAAGGATAAAAATATCCTATGTAAGAAAAAAAATAGAACAATAAAAAACTTGAGTAAGAAAACGTATTTGTGAATATAAGTATTTCAGAAACCTCCTCTAATACCAATTGTTAGGTTGGTATGGAGTATGATATTCTCCAATGATACCAACTATATAATCTAAATGATACTATAGATGCCCAATATACAAGAGGGGGGGGGGGGGGTTAGGTTAATTGTATAATTTAAAAAAACTCCGTTGGAACTTTTAATGATGCTAATGTTTAACAAAGTTAAACAAGGTAAATTCACAAAACCTCTTAGTTCTAAAAACATTCTTGATTCTAGAAGTGTGATTCTGAGAATGTAATTTTGAAAATGTGGTTCCAGAAATGAAACATAACAAAGGTTTATAGAGATAAATATTCTACCTTAAAGTGTATATAATCTTACTAAATCAGAGTGTACATGTATAAGGAAGTATATGATAGTTATACTTTCCTCAAAAAAAATGCAGTAGAAAACTTGAAACAATAAAATAACAAGTAGTAAATATTTTAACCCAAAGAGAAGGGTAACCAAAAACCTTGGATAAAGGTCCCTTGATTTATACATTCAAGAAAGTTTGTTTTACCCACGTTAGGGTAATATCTCAATACGAAGATCGGAGTGTGTCTTGTTGTCCCCACAAGCCATCGAACTTCAAGGTAGTTGGCACTTATATCTTCCAATCCCCGGAAGCCCTCGAATGTACTCAGAATTATTCAGAGTCGCACAATGAAAATCTAAACAAGTTGTTTAGTATGCACAAAGTAATAAAGAATCTCTCTCTAGAAATCACTTAAGAAGCATGTAATATCTATATTGATCAACTTGTTATGATCTCTTTAAAATGAGCTCATATTTATAGGCACAATTTCAAAGGTCGGCTCCCTCCTCCAACAGTCATATTTTTCCTTAAATTTCAGAGGGACCTGTACACGTGTCACTCAAACAGCGGTTGGTTAGTAACTGAATGAATGGCATCATTTTATAATCAAAACAAGAGTAAGAAAAAATATGGTTGCTTAAACAAATTCATTTTTTGGAGTGTAAAGAAAAAATTAAAGTTCGGAGTCTAACCAAAAACCATTCGGTGTCTATAATACATGGATATTCAGATTCTGTCTTTAAAAGAATTTGGAACTTGAATTATATTGAATTATGGAGTCTAAATTTCAAGGAAATTCTTGGTCTGAATTTAGTAGAGTTTGGAGTATAAATGCATAAGAATTCGGAGTCTGAACTTAGAATGTTTGGAGTCTGAATTCATTAGAATTTGGAGTCTGAACTTACAATGTTTGGAGTCAGAATTTATTAGAATCCAGAGTCTAAACTTACAAAGTTTGGAGTCTGAATTCATTAGATTTCAGAGTCTGAATTCATAAGAATTCAGAGTCTGAATTCATAAGAATTCGACGCATGAATTCAGAATGCTCTATATATAAATATTTAATATTCTGAGGTTTTGGAAATGAGACCAATTTTTATACTAAGATAAAATTTGAACAATGAAAAACATGGTAAGGATAAATTTCCTTGGGGAAGGAAAATTTTCCTTATGAAAGTAAAGCATATGTTAAAAGAGATTTTCCTTAAGATAAGGTGTTTGTGATTTCCAAAACAAGAAGGAAATGAAATTTCATAAGGAAACCTTATTGAACCAACATAAACTAACCTATAACAATCATAATGTTAGGAGACTCCACAATGCAAAGCTACCATCATGAACAATCACTATTATTCGTTACCATCAAGTACCACTAAGATCATGATCTACTAACACTATGTCTATCATGGTCACCATTGATATTTTCATCATCATTATAAGGAATGACATAATTGAGCGACACTGTAATGACCTTTTATTTTAGAATGTATTTTATTTTTAATAAATAATCTATTTGATAGCAGTACCACATGAAACACTAAACCAAAATGCACAACTAAAAAAATACTATTATTTTATTATGACAACTATTAGTAAACAATTTGACTAATGAGAATGAATAAGATTACCCACATTATTGAATATATATATATATATAAAGGTTCTCTTAACAAAAATTTATTGTTACAAAGTAAAATTTACTTAATATTGAAAGATAAAATGAAATCATATAAGGTTTAGAATAGTTATGGTTTAAAAGGGCTATTTTTCTATAATGGTGGGTTGTTTTATATTTTTATATTATAATTTAGCAGTTATGTTTCTAAATTTATAATTTTAATTAAAAAAGTTTTTTTATTCATAATATTTGAATTTTCTCATGGTGATTTTTTTGTATTTTTTAGAAAAAGTTGAATTTTAAGTGAACGATGAAACTTACTAATTTTACAAATATTATCAATTTTATGACATTATCATGATAAAAGAATGAGTTTTAATTTATTGATACCTTCTTATAGACCAATTATATAATTAGTAATTTATATAATTCATTTAAAAATATAATTTAGAAAGTAGATATTTATATTTTACATTTTGGAAATCTAAAAAAATTTATTCAAATAAAAACTATTTTTGGTACTTCTATTTTAATCATGTTTTAACAAGGATAATTTTAGTTATTTTTTAAGGTCAAAAATGCTCTCCCTTTATTAAACATAAACCAATTTATTTGATATGAATCAACATTATGCATTATTTTTTGTATAAAATAAATTTTTTTCAAGAAAAGGGTTTTAAAAAAAATATTTTTTTGTTACATTACAAAGACATATATTAAATTTATTTATTAAAACATATCAAAATTTAATAATAGAAAATAGATTCCAAATTATTGATTATCATGTATTAATTTGGTAATTATTTCCATTTCATTTTTTGATATAAATAATAATAATTAGGGTAAAAGTTTATCACTTCTGTAATTGGTAAAGTGGTGAAACGATGTAAACAATAACTAATAAGGTATAAAAATATGCTAAATAGTTGATTTTATGTCACTTTATGAGTTTATTTACTCCAAAATAATCTTATATTCATAAATATGAAATCTTTTTCCATTCCCATTATTAATGACCATTATATTATTTTAAGTAATGAATATGTAAAGAATGCCACTCTCTTTATTCGGGTATGTATATAATGCTTGCACAAAAATAATAATATTACATGAATTGTTAAAAATGGTTATTTTTAATACTAATAAATTATTTTAATGATATATTTTTATATTATTATTATTGGTATAATTACATAAAATGCTTATGCATTGCTAATGGACTGTTGGGAAATCATGTGAACGATTGAAGTAAATTTTTTTAAAATATTTTAAGTAAAGTATTTTGAATAAGTTAATGTATTTCGGAATTTTTTGGATCAAAAATTAATTGTAATTATTTTTTAAAATATTAAAATTCTAACTCTATGCTGATCATGACGTTCTAAAAGTCAAATGATGTGAATTGTCCCAAAAATTACATTGAAGATATTTTATGATGTTTTTATTAATATATTATATTAAATGTCAAAATAATATTGTATTTTGTTATTATAATAGGAAATGGTAAGTAATTTCATGCATTTCCCACTTACGATCCACTTTACTATTTATAAAAAAATTTGACCTTTAAAGACTTGGTACCTTGTTACTATGTCTAGTGTTTAATGGTTTAATAAGATGGTAAAATAAAACAATAAGGGTTTAAATTACCTAAAAATGATTCTAATTTATTTTTTGTTGAAGACCAATAGAACCTATATCATCCCATATTTTAAATTTATCTATATTTGATCCACTTTCCCATGAAAATGACCTTATACAATTTTATCGTTTACTTGATTTGAGGTGTGCCACTCCCCTCACTTATAAAATACAACTACATATCCATTATTATCCACACTGTTTGATCCATTTATACTGACCAATATCTACCAAAACAATCTTAAAACCTTACACCACATTTCATAGAGGATATTTTCTTCTTAAAATACATGTTCAATAAAGATTAATGTTTATATAAAGGGAGGTTTCTTAAAGAAGAGGTATATGTTCTTAACGATCATTGTCATATATCGTTCAATAGAAAACTTATCAAAATGTTCTATTACCAATTTAATATTTTTTAATCATAATATTTAGTATAATTATATATTTTTAGGTTAGTTTTGTATCCATTATATATATATTTCTATTTTATTATAAAATAATAATGTTGCTTGTGTATCTGTGTGGATTACTACATCCATGAAGCAATGTGATTGGTTTTTCATTTCCCATTAACATGGATGGTAAAGAATATAGATGTAATGAATATATATTATGTCTATGATATAATTAATATTCTTTAATAATAATTTATTATATTCCTTTATTTCATTCCATACATCAAAAAGTGAAAACATCCCCTGTGCGTATGTAGGGACTTCCATCTCCAAAAAGTGATGTAATTCGTATTTTTATCACTAATTTATATTAATGTTTATAAAATTTTATGTAATTGTTAATATTATTAGTATTCCATGATTAATATTCTTGTTATTATTAAACTATGATGATGTTTCATGGACTGAAACTGGATAACTGAAAAATGTATGAAAACTGAATAATGAGCACCCATGATGACGATTTAATGGATGAATTAATAATAAAGGAGTAACTATTAATTATAAGTTGAGTATATATTTTAATAAAATTCGGAATTTTGTCATTTTATAAATTTATAATAATATAAAGTTAATATACATGAGGTTAAGAGAATGTTTGACGAAAGTCTGGACATGAGGTAAGAGTTTCTCATCTCACTTTTATTTCTGTGATACATATGCCATATTCACCAATTATTTATTTTATTAATTTTATATATTTAATGTTAATAAATTTTTGGGATATTTTTATAGAATTTATAAGGATTTAAAAATACATATAAGGTTCTGTCTTTCATGAGTTTTTTATTTAGGGAATACGAAAACTGTACGGGTTCTTCATCTCAATTATGTTTCGGTGAGACATGTTCTATGTTATAAACCTATCTATATTTATAGGTTTAATATACTGAAATTTTGATTTGTTTTATCATGAATTTATTTATATTCATTGTATTTATAGTTTTTTTAATTTATTTATTTTAGGGGGAATATGATTCAAAATTTACCAATGTTGTAAGGGTTTGTTCTATAATCTCATCTCTTTTCCGGATTGCATATGGTAAATTTGAATTAAGGGAAATTATATTATCCTTATACATTAAACCACATGTATTTTATTATCCTTTTATTCTTTCTAAAATATATAATTTTTATTAAAGTTTACCTATCTTTAGTACTTAAAATGATTGAGAGTATGTTTTTATAAAAATCTGACCTTATTGCTTTTTATGGTTGGGAATCATTCTCCTCCATTTACATTCTCTTTTAAATGATTTATAGAAGTTTCTATTTATACATAAATGTAAGATAAATATTATTTCTCTACATTATTTATTCTTCTCAATTTCAAAAATAATTTTATTCCAAATTTTTTATGTACGACTGACTTTTTCCTTTTTTCAAAAGTGTGAAAATAATGTTCTCTATTAAAATATATGGTCTAAATTAATTTTACCATTATAATGATAAATATTTTATTCTAATATTATTTTAAAATTTTCGATTTTTTTTTCATAGAAAATATTTTTCTCAATATTCTATGAATTTTTAGTTTTAAAGATACCAAAAGAAAATATATTTTCCCTTTTTCAGAGAAATATTCAATAGTTCTTTTAATAATATTTTTCATCTATGCCCACCTAATTTAAGGATTATTATGCTTTAACAAGTATTTTTTCTTATGAAACTATACACTTTGTTCACCTACATGGATTATGATGAAATATTTATGAAACATGTTTCTTTTTTATGGCTTATGTTATTGTGAATTGATGATTGTTTTTTATGATCTTGTGGAACAAAGTTGAATTATTTGCATTATGTGATGGGTTAGATCAGAGTTATATTTCCCTATAATATATTTTTAAATATGACATAGATATCTCATGATAGGATGATGGTCAACATGGTCATCATTAAAAATTTCTATGTTCTCAAGATTATGTGTGGGAATGATTGTGAATTGTTATGTTCACCTGATTAGGTGTGGACATGATTCTGAATAACTATGTTCAAAAGATTATGTATGGAAACGATTGATAACAACCATGTTCACATTTTTATGCATTTTTATGAGTGCTTCTACCAGTGCTCAGAAATTTGTTTGTGGACATGATTTCACATTACTATGCTCCCAAAATTTTGGTTTCCTTTACTTATTATGAAAATGGATATGATATAACTCATGAATGATGATTTCTTCATTAACACCATTATGAATCAATCATATGAATATGCCTTATTCTTTGGTTAATGAAATATGGTGTTCTGGGTAGAAATATTTTTCATTGAGATTATGAAAATTATTTTTTATTGTACCCTTATAATCATCTTATGATCCCTTATGACTGATCTCTCATATTTCAACCATTACTGAGCATCTGAGATCAATATATATTATGTTTCAATTTCCCTAGGTTGTGAATAATGAGATAATTCAAGGTATTTCAAGAAGTATAAAATTTTTTGGATTTTTTTTCCAAATATGTTGAAGTCTTTTACTCGAATAACATAATCTAGGTATAATGTGAAAAATAGCCATTTGATCAGAAAGGCATGGGTTTTGTTATGTAAAGGGGTTTTCCAAATTATTTAAAACTATAAAACTAAAGGGTTTTATCTGTGTAAGTGAAAAAAATTTGGCTCATAATTTTTTAATTATGAATGATTAAAATTAGGTTACTTCTATTGCTTTGAAAACCAATACTTAAATAATATGATTTTAGCATCAGATCCGTGTGTACGAGTCATCAGATTTCTTAAACACGCCCATGAGTGGATGGAAATATACACACCCAAAAGGGATCCCAAATAAAGAGAAAATGATAGATTAAAAGTCAAATAATTTAATTTCCACATTGGTAAAATATAAACATGATATGATTTATATATAGAGAACCCCGGTCCAATAAAGACATCCCACTCTTCCAGACCTGTCAACACTTGGATTATAAAACAAGAACATCCTAATAAAAATAAAACATTCTCTACTGAAATAACATCACCTCTTGGATTATTTTCTAGGATAGTTACACCATTGAATTTTATATGAATTTTGGTTCATGTAGTGATGAACTTGTTTGAGGAATTTTTCCTTATGGAGGAAGTCATCATGCCTGAATCCCATTGAAGATGCTTAAGATATAGAAGAATAATATTTCTATATCCACTTGAAAATGCACTCAAACAAATAAATGGAACCCACCATAAAATTATAAATGGAATAATGATCAAGATTGGATAATTAATTTCCCCAAAGAGACAAATGGAGAGAAATGTGTAAAAAAACACAATGTCTGGGTGATTCAGGGACATGTGGAGGCCTATAACGGTTCCACATGGAATGGATGGTAATGAGAAATGTTCCATAGAGTATTGTGATGTGTGTCATTTGTTGGTAAATTTCATTAATCATAGTACCTTTGTTGTTTTTTACCTTCCCCAAGTTAGGTACTAAAGGTTGAGCTACTCTGTCAACTGACCTAGCCTACTGGGAAGAACTATGCCCCACAGGCTCAGTCAGGTCGGAATGCCAACCCATAAATGCAATTAGAGTGCACTTTGTTATGGTCTGTCAGTTGGTTTGACCCATTCTATTGATCCCCTAGTGGATTTGATCCATTAGAACCCAGTTTTAGTTCCCACTATGTGGAGGTAGTTTGTTTGTCTAATCTCAAATGATCATATTATAGGGGAAAACCCCAATCATTCCCTACCCCTTCTACCTATGTGTGATAATGTCCTTTATTTTATCTCTACCTCTCCACCAACAACTTCCTCTGGATACCCAACCACTACCCATCCTTATGCTTCTATCTACACTACTACCTCCTAATAAAGCCACCATCAATGACTGCACCTCTCGTTGAGGACATCACTTTCATTGGCCAACACAAGAAACTATAACACATATTATATACACAAGAGAGGTAAACTTGGAGGTGGAAAAATAGTAGCTAGTGAATCATCTAACACTTGTCGCACCACCGACCATGACCAATGGCTTTGAGCCATACCGAGTGGGAATGTGCTTGACATGGAGAAAAGAGGATATAGTGGATGAGACCCAGTCTTCCACCCTTCGATTCATTATGAAAAATCCATTTATCATTGTTCACATTATTAATAAAAAATATAATAATAAAAAATATATATCAATAAGGAATGTAGATAAAAAAGTAAAAAATAAATTCGTATAAAAAATTATAGATATAAAAATCAATGAATAGTGGGGAAATATTAAAAATAAGTATCCCTGTATTGAATATTGATTCATTATTTGATTAAATCCACATTTGTGATAGGATCCTTAATGATCTCATGAAAGAACACACACTCCAGATCTCTAATTATCCACCATTATCTTGATTAATGTAATATCCTAGAGCCACACTCCAATAATCGATGATAACATTCGATTCTTTACAAACTGCCTTTGATTCCAACTATAACATTGTGAAAATTGTGTTTAGTTGTTAAAGGAATTATAATATATATGAAACAACTTATATTCCCATTAAATTTTATATTTAGTGTTTTACAGAATTAGTTAAATCTCTTAAATAACAAAACACATACATTTCCAATAGTTTACATTTTTTTACATTAGAATAGACACTCTCGCTTATATACATAAATCACTAACAATATTCATCTTGATTCCCTAGGGAAAGGGAGAACAAAATAAATAGGCCAGCTAAAATACTAGGTTAGGGGTAAAACATATTAAATTTTTTCAAAGAATAAACAAGTCATGAATAATTTAGAAGAAGTTCACAATAATAAAATAATTCTATATAGCTAGTATCATGATCATGAAAAATATCCTTGGATATTATAACAAAGTAAATAATTAAAAATACAATAATAATGGATTTCATATTTATGAAATGCATAATGTCAGAAAACTAATCCATACTAAAAAATCCTCATTCAATGACATTATAAAGAATTCCAATCATTAAGAAATCCTTTCGAGACATTATAAATAATCAAAATAGTGACAGAAAAATTGAAAGAAAATATAAATAAATGTTAATACATTCACTAAATGACCAAAACAGTTTGTATCATGAGACCTACCAATGCATCAAAAGACTTCATAATTTCTACTATAAAAAATGTAAATACATTCTTAGTAATGAGCCTCCAAACTAAAATAATAGATAGAAATGGTTATATGGGTAAGTCATTAATAGAGAACACAACATATAAAATAATGGAAATTATATGAAACATATCCATGATATTAAAGAAAATGGACACAAAAACATTTGTAATCCCATCATAGTTTAATTAACTAGTGATAAATATATGGGTTTTATGAATCCTTCCTCAAAACATGGTCGTGATCCATCCATAAAAAAAGGTTGGTATCATTAGTTATTATACCAAATGAATTATAATAAAGATTAAAGGAGGTTGAAAATGATGAAAAACAATTCCATACCAAGAGAAAATATTTTCTTTAAGAAACAATACGAAATATCTATTTTTTTGAAAAATTTAATTTATTAAAAAAAATTAAAAGAAAACAACATAAATAGAAATTACATTCTAAAATAACGATAAAATAAAAAGTAAGATTCATTAATATACATACTTATAAAATATTTCAAATTCATTCATGGATATAATGTTAATAAATTGTTTTTTTAACTTTTGTAAAGAAAGTAAGAAATGACCAATGTAAAAAATGTTAAAAAGATTATATTTAATATTTTATAAAGAATTTAAAAGAAAAAAAAATAATTGAAATTTTTCTAAATTGGAGATAATAAAAACAAAAAAAAATATTAATATAAACATGAAGGAGAAAAATGCTTGACTTAATGATGAGATAAGGTGAAATCTACTTACAAGAAAAATTTTAATTGAATTATGATCCAAATGGAAGTGAAATTGTAGGATGAAATGTGTGTAACTGAAATAAATATAGGAATATGAAATATATTGGGTTTTATTTATAATTAATTTAAAATATACCCAAATATAAATATATATAGAGATAATCTTTATTTCAATGTGATATTGTAAAAGAAACCCCCAAAAAGATTTTAACATTTGGGGTGATATTGTGTCAAGGAAAAGATTATGTGAATTAAATTTAATTCTACATAAAACAAGTGTAAATAAAAAATAAAATAATCATATTTTTTGATTAATATAAACATAGAATAACACAGTCAATGAAGAAATGATATAACTCAATGAAAGGAAATTGATATAAGAATCCCCTCACATCATTGATAATTAAACAATTGAATAAGGGTGGATTAGGAAATTCACTAGTGAATACCCTGAATGAAACATTAATAACAAAAATATAAGTAAATGGGTTATTATTTACACAATATAAAATAATTTTTTTTGCATAATATGAAACATGCCTCAATGATGAAAAATTGAGAAAAAAACCTTAACTTAATCTTTGAGTCACCTTATTTCGATTGGGATTAACACATTAAAAGTGGAGGATTTTGATATGGAAAGAGAATTATGAATTTATAAATGGCCTTTTAGAGATGTAATTGGGTATTGTTTAAATATAAAACTAAGCATGAAAAGTGTTTTAGATAGGTTACAATTAGTGTCCTTTTATATGGAGAACTCGGTGGTGTTTTAACAAATGTTTAGTCATTAATGGTCAAGAATATAATTAGAAAATGTAAAGTGGAAAAATGGGAAATATATGATATTAATGTATATTAAAAATCTCAATTTTCATTAAATATGGTTTTTAT
The DNA here is from genome assembly GCA_963277665.1 of Viscum album. NCBI lineage: Eukaryota > Viridiplantae > Streptophyta > Magnoliopsida > Santalales > Viscaceae > Viscum > Viscum album. The sequence goes on from OY728120.1 coordinate 1,233,252,494, forward strand.
ATTCATTATTCATTTATTAATAATTTTTAACTATAAATTCCTTTTACATTTATTTACTAGGTTATTCTTGTAATTTTAATTTAAAAATATACTTATACATTTTAAATTAAAATTTAAATAATTAAGTAATTAAATTCATATCATATTTATCCTTTGGAATTTTGCAAGACTCTATGTAACACAAATATTATCACTTTCATGTTTTGAAGCCACTATTTTTAACTTTTCCTCTTACTTGCACAAGTGATGTACTCGTGTAGGAAAATAATTTTGGGAAATTAATAAATTTTTTAAAATTGAAATTAATTAAATAAAATAAATATAATTTATTATCTCCTATTATTGTAATATAGGATCATTAATTATCTATATTTACTCTAATAATTATCAAAAAAATCTATTTAAGATATAATTTTTAATTTTTTTAAATTGCGTAAGAACTTGGTAAGAATTTAGAACATTATTTTGTATAAAAGTTTAAAATTCATAAATAAATTTATTTTTCATTAATTATTCATCATATATTTCAGTTGATTTTTAATAAAATACATATCCTTCACTAATATTACTCCTAATATATTAATCTTTACTTTCTTATGTCATACAAGAATTGTATCATCATCAATCAATGTTTTCATACTTGTCTTGAAATAAAACATATTTTATATTGATTTTTTTATAATTTTATGGTATCTAAAGTATATTATCATATTAAATATGTTCCAAAAGTTAAAAAAATATTATTTCACGTTTATTTAATGATGATATAAAAAATTATATAATTTTTTGGAGAACTGTATGTTTTTAAAAATTTACTTAAAAATAAACTTGTATATAAAAGACACCAAAAAATTACACAAATATAAGTTAGAATTTCCAATAAAAATATATATTTATTTTTATAATATTAAAGTTCTAGAATTTATAATGTCAAATTTTGAATACAACCATAGAGTACATGGAAAAACAATTTATTTTTAATAAAACATTTTTTTTCTAAATTTAAAATCTATATTCGGATTTCATAATATAATTAAATAATTTGTAATAAAAATAATTTCAAATTTTTATAGTTAACATGAATATCCCTTTATAAAATATCTAATAATTAAATAATTATTTTTATAGATCATTGTAAAAATTTATGTTAAAGAAGTTTATTATACCTTTATGTACAATATCCCTCATAAAATGAAGTGAACAATATAATTTTAAATTTATAATGATATTTTAAAATCCATTGAAATTGATATAAAAATATACTTATATATATTTAATAAAAACATATGCATTCACAATCATGAATATTAATAAACTATAAAAATTATGTATTATTTCAAATTTGTCAAATTATCCCCCAATTACAGAAATTATATATTTGGAATTTCAATTTGATCTGACCAAAATTAATTTATATTATTATATCCATAATATCATATATAGATTTTATTTCGATATTTATGTTCTAGTTTAGGACTACAGAAACATGTAATTTAAAAAATAAATAATTTCAGAACATATTATATACACGTATAGGACACATACTTATGAATGAGTTTAAAATGGTATACCTTGATAGTCAGGTGATGCTTTTTTTAAAAACAATTAAAAGGCTTATCATAATTTTTCTTGATATTGAGGAATTTTTTTACGATCATGATATATAGTATGAGAATATAGTTACTTGTTTTCTATCCTTTTCAAAATTGAAATTTCATCCATCGGTTTTATATTTGGATCAGATTTATATTAGTTTCGAAATAAACACAAATATATATGGTATATATGGAAGAATAAATTTTATTTAACATTTTTATCTAGGTGAACGAATCTTCTACCTCATAGGTTTAATATATACATATTTCATATATTCATAGCATTGTATGCAAGCATATTCCCAGGGGGTTTATCTGTTATAATTTAATATGATTGGACTAAATGGATATCATTCATTAAAGTAATTCAATGAATAATCAAAATGGGAATACATATATACCAATACATTGAATACGGTTGATCCATTTCAGTATGTAAAATGTGTCGAGGCTAGATAAAGAATGGTATCAGATTCCTCATGTTGGTAATAAACAATTACATATAAACCTCATGATGTTATCTTCCTCTCAAGATATAGTTTATATGTAGAGACCCACACTTGACGCACATGGACATTACATTAATTTTTAGGAATAATTAATACATAACAAAAACAAACTCCCAAGGACCGTAATAATTTAGTGTCTTTGGAAACCCAGAACATAATCTTCTAATCATGGTGAAAGATCTTCAACATCTGCTATAAAGATCTTACGCTTTTGTTTTCATACCATAAACCTTTCTTTATATCCTGGGGGAAAGGAAACATAAAAAGGGTGAGCTCAAATGCTCAGTAAGGGTAAACATAGAGAAAATAAATAAATCCATAAACATTTGAATGTAATAACATCAACATAAAACATAAAAATCATGATTAATGACATAAATCTTGACAGTAGATAAGGAATAGATCATAAAGGAACATTAATCATGATGAAATAGAATGGGAATAAAACATGTAATTGTGGAAGAAATTAAGCACATGTTATGATTTCCATAGTATCCAAGTCATTTCTTCCAAGACCATCATAGTGGATAAAGTCCATTACAGAACCGAGTTTACTTGTCATTCCAGCCCTGTATTACTGAACCAGATTCACTTGCTGTTCCATCCATGTATATCTCATGAGATAAAAATCTTTACCCAATTTATTGGAGGGATATATAGGTCCCACCTATCTAATAATTAAAGCATTCTTATGTGTTCCACAAAATAAACATAAATCACTCATCACAACCCAAAGAATAAAATGGGTTTCATAAACATCATCCCATCATAACGTAATCCATATAAAACAATTGGATATAATTTCATCATAAGATAGATCAAACCATGTAAATAATAGATACATTATACTTGAAACATAAACATAATAAATAATATCATTTCAGATGGAAAATAGGTTTGATAAGACACTTGAAATAAATTCTTGAGGAAAATATCCTTTATTCTTCAAAATAATTTTCTTTTCACGAAATGTCATGCAATTTTAAAAGAAAAACATTTTTTTTAAAATAATCATGAAATATTGTAGAGGAATACTCATGAAAATAAGGCATTACGAAACCGTAAAAAATCTTTTCACGCCATATATGGTAAAAAAACATTATCCTCGTACTTTTGCCGAAAAAGTCAAAAAGTTCCTCGTATGGTAAACAAAAGAAAGATTCCATGAATAACACGATGTAAAAATCAAATAGGGGTATAAATGACTTTAAACATACATAGAAGAATATTAAACACTTTATGAAAAACATTTTTATGGACATTGATAAAAAATATACCCATGTAATTACTTACGTAAATGCAATCTCACATAAAAATGAGATTCGCAAAATTATCCCTTACCTTATGTCCAATTTCTTCTGTATGTGTCCGAGACTCATGTATAGTGTGTTTAAACATATTATTAACTTTTAACAGAACCATAATAATATTTATGATATCATATATGATTCAATTAGGACTTTATATTACCCATTCTTTTGTAAATTCCATGTTAAAGCAGCGTTTTGGGTAAAATCGTTTCATTTATCGTATGTGTTTCAAATTTTTGTTCTTGATATTATTACTTATATCCTGATTTAATTAATTCCATAATGTAAAAGATTATTTATATATAATATATATTCAGCATATAAATATATATGATTGATCGATAAATGGAATGAAATACACCTTTCATGGAGACTGTAGGTCGTACGTACGCATGAATGCTTTTTTCGTTTCCATATATAATTGAATGGAATTAAGTAAATGAAACATATATATACATAAATCCAGTATCATTATTATGTAATATATTTCATGATTATTTATTATATATACTTTATAATTATACTTGAATGGTTAATTATGGAAAATTAATCTCGTCGCGTTCGTGGAGACGGTAGTCTGTACGTACGAACGAGCGACAATATCATTATTTTGATATTAAAATCATATATAATTGAATGGTATATCATATATACAGAATAATTAGAATTTTTTTATTTATTATTTATATCATTTATACACATTTTTATACCCATTCAAAAGATTAAATTTGTGAATAACAAATTAAACCCCGTCGTGGAGAGGGTAAGCCGTACGTACGCACGTGTGGTGACTTTTTCATTCATAGGATGGATAAAATAACTCATAAGGTTGTAAAATTTTTATAATAACATTACAGTATATAGAATATACTAGAGTTTTTATTTTATAATTGAAACAACAAAGAAGGAGGATGTTGAAGAAGAATAGAACTTGAAATAGGTGGTGAGATATTTACCTTTTCTTCGGGTTATTCCTTTTGATTTGATCAAAAGGGCTCCTTAGGTTGGATTTATGACTAAAGGAATGCCTCTAGGATTAAAGGAGGATAGTTGAGAGGGTATTTGGGCATGGGTTTTCCGAGCCAAATGGCTTTGGAGATGTGAATTAGAGAGAAGGGGGATTTCCCTTTTATAATAGGGGTGAGGGGCACCATAGGAAAAACTTAAAATATTATTTTATAAAAAATTAATACTTAGTTATTAATGGCTCCAATGTGACTTAATTATATTCCAGGGTGGTTATGGGTCTAAATCCTCTCAAACATTAGGTTTTAGACAAGTTTAGGTTAGCATTTTAACCTTATCATTTAGATTTAACTTTTACCCCGTCTTCTTGTATTCTTACAATATATGGTTAATAAACATACTATAAATTTCAAATAAAACTCCAATTCATTAATTTATGTCATATATATTTTTATATATGTGTTTTTATGAACCTTATATTTTTAGGACCATTATATCAATTAATAATATAATATTTTTTTAAAAATTTCTTTTATGTCAATTTTGAAACTATTTGGTATTTTTTTCTAAATTAATAACATCATTATTAATTCAAAAAAAATTCATATAAAAAACCCTAATATTTAATATTAACCTATAAAATTAATTTAATTCCTAAAAAGTCTCCAATTACATTTATTTGTGTATTTATAACATCAATTATGTTAATATTTCATTAATAAGGTAATTACCTCATCATCATTATGACATAAATAAATTAATTTATTTAATGTCTAAAAATTTTAAATAAAATACCATTATGTGGTAAATCATTTTATCTTTCTAATTAATATTTATAGTAGAATTTATCTTATGTATAACCTATATTAAAAAAAATTTAGTTATTAAAGTTTGATTTCTAACTCTTTTAACTCTTCTTTAAATTAAATTATAATAAAAGTTTTAATCTTATCCAAGTGGACCTAAATGGTCATATTTTATTCCTATGGTTTTTTTGGCCGAAATACACTTATCCCATAGAATTAGGACATTTTTTAGGGTAATAATAATATCATTTTTACCCTTAATTGCAGTATTTACTTTTAATCGTAGTAAATAAAAGTAAAAAAGTTACTATTCACCACAAATTATTTGTATCTTGTTGAACCACATTTTACTTACTGATATCCATTGGGTCTATCGGATTTTTTAAATTCCACTCATAGAAGTGCAAAATTATGTTTTATGTAAATTTTTAAATTCTCCTAGGATGTGGGTAAAAGACGGTAAAAAGTAAATAAAATTTTTATATATCTAAAATTATTAGAAAATTAATCCAATTAATTACATTGAACTTATATAGGTATTATGTGTCTATTTTTACCTCAAATAAATTTAAATAAAATAAATGATTATTTAAATAAAAAGTCGGTTTGAACCAATAACTCAGTGTTTTCACTATTCGTGAAAAATTGAAAGTTTTCAGAAAAATATCAAAAATTCACCCTAAGCTAATTTTGATATTCCTAATCCAAAAATGAAGTCCATTTTGAAAGATAAAATTTATAAAATTTCAAAAAGTTGGTATTACTATTCATAACAGCTAGTTCATAATAATATTATAATAATATCTTGTTTATTGAAACTCAGTATTGCGTACAACACACGCTATCGAGAAAGGTTGCTCTGACATGCAACACAAGCCTAGAATAGTGTTTTCGTATACTTCAAGATAATACGGTGTTTCGTATAGCACAAGCTAATCTTGGTGTAGTGTACAACACAAGACATCAAAGAAAATACCATTTCTAAAAAAATATCAGGGTGTTAGATTATACCCTGCCCCCCCTTAAAATGAATTTCACCCTCAAAATTCATTGGGGTTATAAATCGTTTACTACTTGTAAGTTTCTTTTATAGAAACCCACATTGTAAAAATGAATACTAAAACTTAATTTTAAAAAGGAAAGTTAGAAACATAAGGGTCATCCAAAGTAACTCAGTACTGGGTTCTCACACAGAAGAACATAGGTGAAAATATGGATATGGAAGAGAAATATAACCGTCATGCTTGGAAGAAGAGTGGTAGAGAACATGGCTATGAAAAATCCAACAATCACAAAACCATAAATTTGTGATTATCTAAGTTACTATCTTATTTATCAGATACGATGGCACTTGGACAACATTTTGGGATTTCAAGATCATTTCTCTAATTTTGAAGAATTTTTTAATTAAAAGGAATAATTACTTGATTTTGGTACAATTTCACTATTTTTTGTGCCTTGAACAATTTCCACATCATCTCTTAAAGAAATGAAGTTGAATTTGGCTTCCGTGATGTGTAAGCTGATCATGAGATAGAATGATAGGTCATTTCATCTATCTCAAAAATAAGGTTAGAAAAAGTTATCAAATATAAATAAGTCTATATATGGTGAGGTTAATTGTATATGATTCAAAAAATGGACTTATACTTAAACTACCATACCGCTTAATAAAATAAAACTAATTTCTACTAACTAGGGACTTCCTGTAGGCCAAAGGTAGGAGATAAATTCCTGTCGCAGTTTAGTTGTGGTTCTGATTCCTGCATCCTTTTCGGACACGATGGGTTTTTGCCCATCCTACGGGTTTTCCTTTTCTAAAACTATTCTATTATAACATTTCAGAAATAAAATCAAAAAGTTATAGCATTAAGCAATACTATCTGATGTATAAATTAATCCATTCCAACCTTTATGCTTATCGTAAATACTTTTGTCCGATCATCTTCCATGCATGTGAATTCCTTCATTTGTCCCCCATATATCATAATATATATCTTGTTGTTGGTCACATTAAAAAATGAGAATACCTTAATCATTTATTCTCTGAAAAAATGAATACCCATTGAACTTTAGTGAGAACATTAATGCTGTCAAAATTTAACTCTTTCCACATACCAAAATTCCGAAAATTCTATGTACTCAAAACATGATATCACTTTGTCCTTATATCAGTCATGAGCTCATTAAATCTATCAGACATATTATTTTCTCCATATACATTCATTATGCATATCATCTTCTTTCCAAAAATATCAAAATAACCTTTCATGGTTACCGAGACCATTCAACATATACTTTCAAATACATTAGGAAAAACAATAGTGTAACAATCCTTAGATGTTTCTTTATTCCATAATACCATTAAAATAACTCTAGCTAGACATGAAATCATTCTATTACCTTCTTAAACCATTGACCGATCTTCATTATTTTATTCTTCAACACTTCTTTCATCTCCAATATCATTTATAGTCTCATCATCATCATCAACATAAATACTACCCATACGACCATGCTGATTATCTTCATGAGATTTTCCCATAGAGAATTGGTTTGCATAATGCCCATACATTCCACATTTAAAACATTTAACTATTGTTTATGTCTTAGGAATTCCATTATCCTTGTCCATAGTGTTAACTGAACCCCTTCCTTTGCAATAAATTTCGTTGTGTCCTTCTTTTCCACACCCAAAGCATCTTCCAGTTTCGTTGAAACATTATCCTTGATGTATATTCCACATGATTTTCATGAGGAAAATTGAACTTTATTTCCTCTAAGATCATCATGAAAATCCATATTTCTCTTATTAGTTGAGTCAGGAAACATACCAAAGTTGAGATTATTGATCATATTATGAGATTTTTGATCAGGCATAATAATGATGTTTCACCTACCAAATCCTGTTTCATTTCATTGATCAGGAATAATATCATTCCATTGTCCATCATATTTTCCAATAACAAGAATCTTCCTGTCTCCATCCATTTTCTACAACCAAAAAAGAATAGTGTGAGAGGAAAAAACCACACTTGGGAAATAACATAATCAGGGGGAGTACTTTAAATCCCTAACATCTTAGGATTATTCCTAGGTTATTCATGATCGTTATAATAATTCTAGGAATGTAACCTATACTTATACTTGACCTTGAGGCCATCCCTAGACATACCTTAGAAATAACTCTAGGGATCTCAATAAAGTTTTCGCATCCTAGTTTTCAAAGGTTAACTAAACCATTCCTCTAATACCAACTGTAGAGACCAACACTTGACGTACGTGGACATTACATTACTTTTCCAAAATACTTAATACATAACAAAAACAAACACCCATGGACCGTAATAGTTTAGTGTCTTTGGAAACTCGAAACATAATATTCTAATCTTGCTGAGTGATCTTCAACATCTCCCATAAAGATCTTCCCCTTTTTTTCATACCTAAAACCTTTTTTTATATCTTGGGGAAAATAAAACTTAAAAAGGGTGAGCTCAAATGCCCAGTAAGGGTAAACATAGAGAACATAAAACAATCCATAAACATTTGAATGTAATAACATGAACATAAAACATCAAAATCATGAGTAATGACATAAATCTTGATAGTACATAAGGAATAGATCATAAAGGAACATTAATCATGATAAATAGAATGGGAATAAAACATGAAATTTTGTCAACCATTAAACACATGTTATGATTTCCATAATATCCAAGGCATTGCTGCCAAGACAATCAAAGTGGACAAAATCCATTACTGAACCGGGTTTACTTTCTTCTTCATCCCTATATTACAGAACCAGATTCACTTTTCATTACATCCATGTTTATCTCATGAGATATAAATCTTTACCCAATGAATTATAGGTAGATATATCTCCCACCCATCTCATAATGAAATCATTCTTATGTGTTTCACAAAATAAATATAAATCATTCATCACAACCCAAAGAATAAAATGGGTTTCATAAACACCATCCCATCATAACATAATCCATATAAAAAAATGGATAACATTTCATCATAAGAAAAATCACAACATGTAGATAATAGAGAAATTATACTTGAAACATGAACATACTAAAAACTGCATTTTAGATGGAAAATAGTTTTGATAAAACACTTGAAATGAATTCTTAGGGAAAATATCCTTTCTTCTTCAAAATCATTTTCTTTTCACAAAATGTCATGCAATTTTAAAAGAGAAGGATTTTGTTGAAAATAAACATGAAATATTGTAAAGTATGTTTCATGAAAATAAGGCGTTATGAAATCGTAAAAAATGCATTCATGCCGTATAAGTTAAGAAAACATTCTCCCCGTACTTTTGCTGGAAAAGTCAAATAGTTCCCCATATGGTAAACAAAAGAAATATTCCTTATATAAAACAATGTAAAAGTCAAAGAGGGGTAAAAATTACTTGAAAAATACATGTAATAATATTAAACACCTTATGGAAAACATTTTTATGGACATGGATGAAAAATATACCCCGGTAAATACTTACGTATAAGAAATCTCAGATAAAAATGATATTTTCAAAATTATCCCTTAACTTATGTCCAATTTCTTCAGTATGTGTTATAGACTCTTGTATAGTGGGTTTAAAAATATTATTAACTTGTAACATAAACATAATAATATTTATTATATCATATATGATTCACTAAGGACATTATATTGCCCGTTCATTTGTAAATTCTATGTTAAAGCAGTGTTTTGGGTAAAATCATTTCATTTATCATATGTGTTTCGACTTGTTGTTCTTGATATTATTAATTATATCTTGATTCAATTAATTCCAAAATGTAAAAAATTATTTATATATAATATGTATTAAGCATATAAATATATATGATAGATTGATAAGTGGAATGAAATACACCGTTCATGGAGACGATAGGTCGTACGTACGCATGAACACTATTTTCGTTTCCTTATTGAATTGAATGGAATTAAGTAAATGGAATATATATTTAAATAAATCCATTATCATTATTATATAATATCTTTCATTATTATTTATTATATATACTTTATAATCATACTTGAATGGTTAATTGTGGAAGATGAATCTCATCGCGTTCGTGGAGACGGTAGTCCGTACGTGCGCACGAGTGACAATATCATTTTTTTGATATTAAAATAGTATATAATTTGATGTTATATCATATATAAAGAATCATAATAATGTTATATTAATTATTTATATTATTTATTCTCATTATTATACCCATCCAAATGGTGAAATGTTTGAATAACAAACAACACCACGACATGTAGACGGTAAGCCGTACGTACGCATGTGGGGTGACTTTTTTATTAATAGGATGGATAAAATAACTCATATGGTTTTAAAATTTTTATAATAAAATAATATTATATATAAGATACTGGATTTGTTATTTTATAATGGATACAACAAATAATGAGGAAGTATAAGAAGAAAGAACTTGAAATAGGTGGTGAGATATTCTCCTCTTCTTCGAGTTCTTCCTTTTGATTTTACCAAAGGGCTCCTTAGGTTGAATTTATGACTAAAGTAAGGCCTCTAAGATGAAAGGAGGATATTTTAGAGGGTATTTGGACTGGGTTTTGCCGAGCCTAAGGGTTCTGGTGGGGTGAATTAGAGATAAGGGGGAGTGCCCTTTTATAAGTGGGGTGAGGGACACCTTAGAAAAAACGTAAAATCTTATTTTATAATAAATTAATATTCAGTTTATAATGGCTCCAAAGTGACTTATTTCAATTATAGGGTGGGTACAGGTCTAAAACCTCTCAACCAGTAGGTTTTAAACAAGTTTAGGCTACCCTTTTAACCTTATCATTTAGATTTAATTCTAAGTAAAATAATTTAACTTTTACCGAGTCTTCATGTATTCTTACACTATATGGTTAATAAACATACTATAAACTTCCAATCGAACCCAAATTGGTTAATTAAGTTCATATATATTATTATATAAGTATTTTATCTGATCCTTATATTTTTAGGACCATTATATCAATTAATAATATAATATTTGTTTTAAAAAGTGTTTATTTTAATTTTGAAACTATTTGGTATTTTGTTTTTTTCTAAATACATAACAACGTTATTACTTCGACAAAAAATCATATAACCAACCCTAATATGTTTTATTATCCTATAAAATAATTTTAATTCATAAAAAGTCTCAAATTACATTTATTTTGGTATTTATAATATGAGTTATGTTAATATTTCATTAATAAGGTAATTACTGCATCATCATTGTGTCATAAATAAATTAAATTATTTAATTTCTAAAAACTATAAATAAAATACCATTATGTAGGAAATATTTTTATCTTTCTAATGAATATTTATAGTCTAATTTATCTTATCTATAACCCTATATTAATTTTTTTAGTTATCAAACATTGATTTTTAACTCTTTTAACACTTCTTTGAATTAAATAATAATAAGTCCTAATCTAATCCAAGTGGACCAAAATGGTCATATTTTATTCCTAAGGTTGTTTTGGGTCGAATTAAATTTATCCAATAGAATTAGGACATGCATTTGGGTAATAATAATATCATTTTTACCCTTAATTACTCTATTTACTTTTAACCGTGGTAAATAAAAATAAAAAAGTTACTATTCCCAAAAAATTATTTTTATCTTATTGAACCACATTTTACTTACTGATACCAATCATGTGTCTCAGATTTTTGAAATTCCACTAACAGAAGCAGTAAAATTACATTTTATGTAAATTTGAAAATTCTCCTAGGAGGTGGTTAAAAGGCGGTAAAAAGTTTAATAAAATTTTTATATCTCTAAATTTGTTATAAAATGACTCTAATGAATTACATTGAACTTGTATAGTTATTATGTATATATTTTGACCTAAAATAAATTTAAATAAAATAAAGGATTATTTAAATAAAATTCTGTTTTAACTAATAACTCATAGTTTTTACTATTCATCAAAAATTGAATGTTTTCAGAAAAATATCAAAAATTCAACCTAAGTTAATTTCGATATTCCGAATCCAAAAATTAAGTCCATTTTGAAAGATTAAATTTATAAAATACCAAAAAGTGGGTATTACTATTCATAAGGGATAGTTCATAATAATAATACAGTATTGGAAAAACGACCTATACCCACGGTTTTGGGAACCGTGGGATGGAACGACTTCGGGATAGGGGTCTTGACCTATACTCAGGGTTTGGTAGAACCGTGGGTATAGGTGTGTTACACACCAAAACCCTTTTGTACAGCATGGCAGGGCAATTACCCTACGATTTTCAAACCGTGGGAAAATTATGTTTCAAAAATCGAAGGCGTAGGGATTCGAACCCGCACTGCACGGACGGACTCAGCACTGCAGTACAAGAGCCGACCAACACAGCTGACGAAGTTACATGTTTAGACAGATAATTTTATTATAATATATTAATAAAAATGTAGTTATCTAAAAAACACGCTGAGCGGGATTCAAACACGCAACCTGTAGAGACGGAGTACATCGACGAACCAACTACGCTACGAGAATTACATTTATATAATTTTATAGTTTTATATTTATATTAATATTGTCAGTATATTTTAAAATATTCCGTGATGAGATTCGAACATAGCACTTTACAGAATTGAAAGGATAACTAAACCAACAGATCTACCGAATTTATATTCATAAATATTGGTATCTGTATAATTATATCATTTAAGACATTGTCCCTGCGTAAAATTTATTTTGTCCTGCGCAATTGTTTTCCAATTTTTCACTCCACCATAACGCGGGAAACCTATACCCATGGTTTTTCCGAAACCGTGGGGATATGTATTTGAAAAAAATACACCCTATACCCACGGTTTTTCCAAAACCGTGGGTATAGCTCTTCACAAAAAACCTATACCCATGGTTTTGGAAAAACCGTGGGGATAGGTCTTCAAAAAAAAATCTATGCCCATGGTTTTGAAAGAAGCATGGGCATAGGGGACCAATTCCCACGGTTTTGGAAAACCGTGGGTATAGGTTCCAATACTATCCCTATACCCACGTTTTTCTAGAACCGTGGGTTAAGGGGGGGCCTAAACCTACGGTTTTTTCACAAAACCGTGGGTATAAGTTGTTTTTCGAGTAGTGATATAACAATATCCCGTTTAGTGAAAATCGGTATTGCGTACAACACACACTATCGAGGAAGGTTTCTCTGGCGTGCAACACAAGCCTAGAATAGTGTTTTCTTATACTGCAATCTAATACAATATTGTGTATAGCACAAGCTAATCTTGGGGTAGCGTACAACACAAGTCATCAAAGAAAATAATATTTCTCATAAAATCACATGGTGTTACATTATCACTTTGTGAAGGTGCGGGCAACCCTTATTTGTTTTGGGGTCCCGAAAAAGTTTTTTGAGGGATCCTTTGTCTTCTATAATCACCCCAGAGGGGGAAGTCTTTCATCTTGTTCCCCCGCTATCAATATCAAGTATACGCATAAAATATTGGGTCAACACATTTCTATTATTTATTATTGCATGTTTATGTATTTAATTTATGATATAATTTATTTCTATTTAGGATAGATCTGGCATATATATGAGCTTTCAAATACACTATTTATTCATATAATGGACCGATTAAACCCATTAGTGGTATCAATGAATCTTTCATCATTGAATTAACTTGTTTCTTTCATTATTAAATGAAGAAAATGTTTTATGAAATCATGACATGTTTTCTTCCTCTCTATGTTACATTATATGGAAACATTATATAAACAGAACCACACAATATTATGTTAAGTTGTTAAAATAAAATGGAGTGGAATTCAAGGTTTATCTTAATAAGTTAACATAGTCTATATCACTATTATAAGAAGACAAATAATCATTATTTCAAGTTATTTTAAAATTATTTATAAATAATTGTATTTGATATTTTAGAAAATTTATAGAATTTAACATTTTTTAATAAATTAGTTATCTATTTTTTTATAGTTAATTGTTTTAATGTTTTTAAAATAATTACTATAAATATAAAATGAGAATTAAAGAGTTAATATTTTTCAAATTTCTATGGTTTATAAAAATTTAATAAATCAAAATAAAATTAATTTGAAATTTGATTCAATTATGGGTAATTCTTTCTAATATTTAAATAATGTTTTTATTAAGAAATTATAATGGTAATTTATAATTAATTTATAAATTAAATAAATATGGAAAAAATCTAAATATGTTTATGTTTAAAATTATTAATTGTTCGAATTAAAATAGACATTATTTATTATATTATTTAGAGCAGAAAAATAGTGTTTTGATTATAGATTTTTTTGTAGTATAAATAGTTTTCAAATATGTGATATTTGTATTATCTAAATAGTTTACATAATAGAAATTAGACTATAAATTTTTATAATTCATAACAATATCTTATATTTAATGTTAAATTTCATATAATTAATATTATATAAGAGTTCATATTGAAAGAGTATATGAATTTTTGATATCCAAGATAATAAAATCTTCATAAGAAACCATTGGTTTAAAGTTCATGTGATCCAAGTTATATTGGAATTATATTTAATTTTTTTTAATTTTTTTAGAAATATTATATAAATTAGATGTTTTGGGATTTGATAAAAAAATTTAAGAGGTTTTTAAATGTGATCTTTTTTACATATTTGTCTTATAGAATAAAATTTAGTTATAAATGATAATTGTTGGATTAATTAAAATTATATTTTATATGAATAAAATTGAAAATGGAAATTTATATCTATAAGTAATGATTAAATGAAATGTTTATATAATTATTTATTATTTTATGTTATTCATGTTTATAAATTGTTTGTAAAATGTGAATAACCCGAATGATGTTAATTATAAGAATTTATAAAAGGTTTTTGATTAGATTATGTCAAATATTATAATTTATATATCTTTATCAGGATAAATAAAGAATATATTTCTAAACCATTAGGGTAATTTATATAACTTTTTTTATATATTACATTGATAGATCTAAAGTATAAATTAATATAAACTTAGATTTAGGAACATTTCATTATTTGATCTAATTAAAATATTTTATTTTATTTAAAATATTTATTTCACAAAAAATTTATTTTGTACCGATATTTAATTATTTTTTAAATAATATTTAATTTTATATTATTACAGTTTATGTAAATAGTTTACATAATAGAAATTGGGTTATAAAATATTAATAATTTTAAATTATATCATATATTATGACTGAGTTAAAATTGGAAATGAAATATTAAGTGGTTATACACAAAATTATCAAATATGAATAATAATTAACAAAAATATAAAATATTTACATTAATATTTTCATTAATAATTGTTCATAAATTATTATCTAATTTTTAAATGTACAAAATGTTTATTTATTTATATGTAAATCATTGTTTAATTCATGTATATAAATTTTTATGGAATATGAATTATTTATATTCTTTATTTATGGGATTAATTTCTTCTTGGATATACATATTTGCATTAAAATCTAGGTATCACTACATAAATATTTTTTCCTCACATACCTTGACCGTGAATTATTTTAGAGTTCTGAGTTTGAGAATTGTTTTTAAATATTTTTTTCATATTAGGTTTTATAAATATCATGAATTGAATTATTTATTAAGTAAACCCAGCTTGGGGGGAGAGATATCGCATTGAGCTACCCACCCTCTGAGTGGTTTATCCCTTGTTCGTGAGAGGTGAGAGGTTAACAATAAATTTCTTTGGACTTACTCATATTGATATTATAAATCTCATAAAACATTATTCATTTATATGAAATTTTTATATACCATATGAATTAGATGAATTTGGATATATATGAATATACTAGGATTTTATTTTTGGTTGAGTAATGAAAACATATTGGTTTTGTAAATATTACACCTTTTCATTTTAGGAACCATTAATTTAGTTTTAGACTTGGAATTTCAAAACTAAATCTTTTAAATAATTACAACACAAGGGAATAAAAATGAGAAAACAATGATTTAAAATGTTGGGATAATTATAAATATAATAAGCATAAGATGTATATTAAGTGGGTCAAGATTTTAAAAGGGAACGACCTAAAAGACCCTATGTGTGAGATTCCTTTCAACATGAAACTTCTCTCGTGATAAGTGACAATGGATTATTCAATTTGGTAGGTCATTAAAAGTATGGGTGACACTAATTTTCCATTTTTATCTTATTATTGACATTGGTTTGGGTTTACAATATCTGGGTGTCCAAAATAAGATTATGTTATCGAAGGAATTTAGGTGGATAATATCCATATGATAGATTTTGATAATCCAATTAACTATCCTATAGTCACAACCGTTGCGATTGGGATGATTACTTCTCTAAACGACTAAGTGATGAGATAAAAACCAAAGAATACTCATTTCATAGTGACATTTGGATCTTGGATCACTCAATATATATGATGTACTACGTTATAAATTTTATTGAGAGAACATTCAATAAAATTACTTAGTTTAAATATGTAAAACATGATATTCATCTGAAAATAAATTTTGTTACAGATAAAGAGAATTATCATCATAAAACTTTACCTTGAATAAATAAAAGATATACTCAATTTATGGAACTTCAACTACTGGAGTGATGGGAAATCCCCACAGAGCAATACCCACGATTTTGTAAACCGTGTGTATAGCCAGAATATAGTTAGTATATACCCATAGTTTATTTAAAACCTTGGGTATAGATACTGTATCCCAAAAATTATTAAAAATCGTTGTGATAGATGGGAGAATATTTTCACGCTGCCCACACTCCCCACTTAACTAGTTAGGCCACACGCCCCATATATCTGTTTCCCTCCCCTGACATTTCCCTCACTTGACACACATCCCTCCATACCATACATTGGTTGAGTCATATCCCCCTTTCTCCTCCCTAGAGGGTCAATGCACATCTCCCAACTCCATCTCCTCCAATGAATGTGCATCCCCCCATCTCTTCCTCTACTCGTGGTGTGCTTCCCTCACTCGACATGCACCCCCTAAGTCAAGAGGTGCATCCAACTAGTTCGGGCAGTGTTTCATTCACCCAACGACAGACGCTTATGCAAGTCCAACATTATCTATTGATTGGGAATTGTTTTATTCATGTATTCTTTGATAGTGATCCCATAATCATTATTCTAGTATGATTAATTGATTATAGATTATTTTGGGTTTTGTTGATTTGATATATATTATTTGACATTGTTTCATTTTTCTTTGATATCTGATTGATTTTAGTTTTGTTCAGATTGGTTATATTTAACATGGTCTAGTTTAGTATATATGATTTTAGGTTGATTTGGTTCACCATTAATGTTATGTCTATTTTGGATGGCATAAACTCTTTTTTTTATTTTTGAGAGCACTGGTATTTCATGTTTTTGTTTAGTTTGAGGAGATATTGAAGTTGAAATGCCTTTGGATTGAAGGAGTAAAACTTGATTTTTTTTATTTGAAATTTTTTATCACATTTTGGATTATTTATAGAAATATTTTTTTCTATAAATCTATTAGTATTGTTTTTCATACCAGGATTGTCTATGAGGACTTATATGTGATTTTTAATGTGATAATGGTTAGATAAATATGATTCCACATGATTTATAATTTAACTATATTAATTTTATGGTCTTCTAATAAAATTCAACAAGTAATATATTTTTTCTAGAAAAATTGTTGAAAAACAATTACCCTACCCTCTATGAATCTTTTTTATTTAGGATCACTAATTCACATTGGGTTCTCCATTTAAATTTTCATTTTAATATTGTGAATCATAATATCCCTGAACTATAATAAACATGGTTATATGGGATATACAATTCACATCAAGTTTATAATTTCAATTTCCCATATAAATATCTTTGATAGGCATAAAAATCCTTGATTGTTCGATGTGAACATCACTGCAAACATTAACAATGGCTATATAATTCTCAAAAGAAACTCATGTTATCATAAATGTTTTTGATTATGAACATGATATCTTCTAATTAGATAAATTTAAAAAATGTTCATAGTTGGTACTTGGATGCATTGATCTTTGTTATCCAATATCCTATCATTTTAGATTGAAATTTATTTCATCCCTGATTTGTTGTGTTTGGTGATAAACATATTTTTGTGGAATATTTTTATTGATATACAGCACTTCATGCATTTGGTTTTAGTTTTGAGGTAAATTTTTTATATTAAAGTTATCTATTTATTTTTTATTTTCAAATAGTTTTATTTTTCATAGTACATATCCATTTTTTTTATGCTATGATATATTTTATTTTTTTAGAAATTGTGTCCTCTAATAAACATTTATTATCAAGTTATATAAAAACTGTGTTTTATTTCCTCTTTAATTCACTCCCTCTTGATGTTTTTTTTGGTTATCTACAATAACATAAATTTGTTTCAGAGGATGCCTCATTGATTTTAGATTTTTAATATATTTGATATTAATCATTATTGACATTGGATTATAGAAGAATAATGAATTTAGTGTTTCACTATTGAACATAAAATATTATTGATACCAAAAGAATTATTAATTATGTATGCTATTACAAGTGACACATAATACTAGGAGATTATGAGATTTTTAAATATAGTATTAACCAAATCCATGTCATATTAATAATTTATTTTAAATAATTACATTCTCTAAAAAATTTACAATTATTGTGTATTTTTTGAAATTAATTAACTGATAATGATGATACTTACTTAAAGAGATTCTGAATGACACTAAAAGCATAATTTAAACAAAGAAACAAATATAACCTCAAGTGAACTTATCAATTTAATTATAAGATATAATTACCCAGTCTTACTCTTTTGAATCCTATGATACAAATAGCCAGTGTTCATCACTTATAGAAAATGTTACTTGTTTTATTCATTATTTTTATATTGCAGTATGACGTGATTAATTTATTAATAATGTTTATTATAATTGAATTTTTAATTATGATTTATATAGTTTATTGGAAGATAAATTTTTTCGTTGTTATAGAAAGGATAAAAGTTGGACGCTCCATTCCAATCAGAATGCAACCGAGTTTCATTATAATTTGTATAATTTTTTAGACTTTTCATTTAAAAATGATTTAGATGGAAGTTGTATATATTCTCCATTCTATAAGTGTGTTGTAATACCATGGTTATGCCGGTAAGAAGTTATCTACCATATAACATAATTTTAGTATAAAAAAACTATTATGCTTGTGTCACCATGGAGAGATGAGTCAATCATTTTTTATTCATGAGTGAAATGAAATAAGTGGCATAGGGAATTTGTTAATTTATCAGTTTCCATTTTTTCATCATCATGAGAGAGATAGTATATTAGTTCAAGAATGTAATGATATCAATACACATGAGTAAAATACTACAGACGATGATGTTGATAGATTGAAAATTTTATTTGATGATTCCATAACTCGATTATATTAGGAATGTACTAAAATAATCATGTTTGAATTTGTAATGTGATTATATAGTGATAAAACCATATTTGGAATTTCTAATTCTGCCATTGACTATGTACTTACATTTTTGAAGAAAATTCTTCCCGATGGTGTAGATATTCCTTCAAATAATTACAAGACATGGAAGTTAATTAAACCTCTTGGATTTTCCACTAATTAAGTATTATATTGTCCAAAAGATTTTTGTTTATTTTCGGGGGAAATAGCTAACTATAATGTCTATAAAGAGTGTGTTACATCTCTAGATAAGGAAAATATAGATCAAACACCATCTTGTGTTCCATAGAAAGTCATGTGTCAATTTCAAATAATTCCCATACTTTAAAATATATTCATGCATTCAAAACTCTCATCCAATATGTGATGGAACAATGCTAAGAGAATTAAGGGTAATGATGAGTTGGTTCATCCTAAATATGAACTATTATGAAATACATTTGATACACAACATACTGATTTTGAAGGTCAAGTGGGTAATGTTAGGTTGGGTATATCTGGTGATGGGTTCAATTTTTTTGGTCACAAGCTTACTGCTCACAACACGTGGCTAGTTTTTATTCATGTTTATAATATTACTATGTGGATGTGTATTAAAAAAACTATCAAATTCTTGACTATAATTATATCTTGAAATTGTGATCCTGGTAAGGATATAGACATATACATACAATCTTTAATAGGATATTTGAATCAATTTTAATATTTTTGTGTGTAAAAATTAAATGCTTCTTTAAAAAATATGTATAAGATGTGTGCTACCCTTATATAGACCATAAATAATTTACAAGAATATTCAATGATGTATGTGTGGATAATTAAGGGAATACTATCATATCCCATTTTTATGAAGAATAAACGATTGAGAAGGGTTAAATATTTTCATAGTTTTAGTTTCTTGTGGAATCGATGAATCTTGACAATATATCATCAATACTAGAAGAATCGTCAGAGGATTGATAAAACTATTGACACTGAAAAAACACTTCAACATATGTCCGAAATTGATATGCCTAATGAATTTAAATATTTATATTTTTAATTAGGTAATGTTTAGTTGAAATCTAAAAAGGGTAAGACTGTTGACGATTAAGCCACATACAATGGGAAAAAGAGAAGTATCTTTTTGGATTTTTCATGTTGGTATACCAATTTGTTACGTTATTGTTTATCCATAATTCATATTGAAAAAAAACTATACGTGAAATGATTCTTGAATTTATTTGTAATATCAAGGGGATAAACAAATATGACATCCGATCTTGTCAGGACTTGTTGGATTGGGGTAATCGACCAGAACTGCATCCTGTGTGTATTGCTAAAAACAAATGGATTTTTCCTTGTGCTTCTTAATTGATGAAACCATAAAAGAAAGATCAATTTTTTGATGTATTAGTGAATATATAAGTTTCTAAGGGTTATGATAGAAACATATCTAAATTATTCAATAGAATACATTTTAAAATAAAATCCCTAAAAACTCATTATTATCACATCCATATTTATGAATTGATTCCCTTAAAATTCCAAATTTTCTATCAAATAATGTAAAGTTGATAGTGATTTGGTTGTGCCATTTTTATGTACCATTGTGATAAAATGTTATCAAAGTTATTCTTTATAAAAATTTAGCAAGAGGCACCATTAATTCCGTGTGAGCAGGAAAAACATTTCCTCCTTCATTTTTCACATGGATGTTGCATTTAACAATTCATCTTCCAATTGAAACACTTCTCGGGGGACCTACCACTTTTTGGTGGACACATCCCATTGAAACAAATTTGTGCCTGATGAAATCATATGTCCAAAAAAACAATTATACTAAATATTCCATTTTGAATGGTTATCTGGCGCAAGAATGTTTGTATTTTTGTCCAATTTATTTTTTGATGTGAGAAAAAGACATATTTAACCAATGCGAAATGAAGATGAGAAGTATGAGGTAATTGATCCCTCATCTCCAACTCTACTCCAAATAGGAGGAATTGTTGGGTCATATACAGTGGTTACATTGAGCTTTGAAGCACAAGATATGGCACATCACACAGTCTTGTTTAATTATGGTTTTTTCGATGACTATATCAAGTATTAAATTTGGATATCTATATTTTTTCTTATAATATGTGATTTCACATATAGCTTAGAATTTTATTATCAGGTTCTGTATGGAACATAAATAAATTATAAGTAGTGTTCATCGATGTTTACTTTTTATAAGGAGAGATGCTTTGCATATCCAAGAGTTTCTATCTTGTTTGAAATCAAAGGTATGACCATTATATTAATTAGTTTAAAATATATATATCTATTTAATTGTATTACTCGTATCTATTTATGCTATTGAGTTTACTTGCATAATATTTTCTCAAGAACAAGGAGCACTGGATTTTTGTCTCAATTCATTGGTTCATGAAGTTAGATCTTTAATAATAAATGGATATTTTTTTTTCAACTAATTGTGTTGTGAAAACGAGAACACAACGTGATAGCGGTATGTTAACTTTTACAACAGATTTTTATGGAAGTGAATCTGATAGTCAACCTCGATATATAAATGTGTATTATTATGGACTGGTTAAGAAGATATTGTTATATTAATACTACTCTCATGGTCGAGTCACTATGATAAAATATAAATGGTTTGATTCAATAATGTGACATGGTACATTTATTGATGATTGTGGAATTAGAGTTATTGACATGATTCAATTCCTGTATATAGATGAACCATACATTTTGGTATCAATTAAAAAACAAGTGTTTTATGTAAAACATCATCTGAAACCTCACTATTGTTTCAATAATGAAGTTATCCCAGTACATATTTTTTGCGGTGATGGGGAAGAAATTTCAACTATTAACGCCCCCATTGTTTTTAACCAAAATATTGCATTTAATGACTTAAATTATTCACTTGGGAGAGTTGTTGTTGAACATTAAGTAGGGTTGGGTAATATATAGAAGAAAACATATATGTTAATCGTTCATTAAGTTTACCTAGACATGAGTTTCTCAATATTTTATTAATGTAATTAATTTAATTTAGTTTTAGTTTAGAATGATATTCTTGTTTTAGTATTTTTTTTGGTTTCATTGCATTTAATTAAATTAATTTTAATTCATAAAACTTGGATTAAAAAGGGATTTTAAGAAATTTATAACTTGGTTTTCAATTATTATTACTGGAAGATGATATGGAATTATTTTTCATATTTCACTTTTATGTTGTATGCATGATTTTTAAAAACATTTTATAAAAAAATTTATATTTCCTCCTTATCAAGGTTATGAAGAATACTATAGAATCTCATAGGAAGAAATTATTTCATACTGATCGTGATGTATTCTATCATGCTTTGTAACCTTAGGTTCCTTTAGTGACTATATTAATTGTAACATTTTTACTATTCATTACATATAATGTCACGTACATAGTAATTATCAATTTTTTTAGGGATATATAGCTCCACCAGAGTTGACTCCTCCTACCAGCATGGGTCCATGCTAGGACCCTCTTGGACCTATACTGAGCACCCATTTTACCACTTCCCACACTTACCCATAAGTGGAAACCTCATCTACCACACATTTCTATCCTTCACTTGAGACTCCTGGGATTTTCCCATCTATTCCCCATTCATCATATCATTTATCGTATTCTTTCTAGTCTTTTTCTATGTCGGGTTGAACAATGTTCCCACTATTACCATTTCCATATACATTCATGTATCCCCAAACCAACTATTCAAATTCTTAAATATCCACATCCACTACTATTATAGGATCAGGACATTTTCGTACTTTAATATTACATCATTTTAAAGATAAACAACATAATAGAATTACACATAGAAGATCCAAAGGATTAGTGTCTTGGAAAAAATAGGACCATACATAAAAAATACAACATCGAGTATAAACATTCATTTAATTTCTTCTTCACTAGATTCTTAGTGGCACTCGTCCTCTCCTTAGTACATGTCGCCACCTGAGGATATACATCAAAAGGGGTGAGCTAGAAGCCCAATAAGAGGATAGATAAGAACAATATAGCATGGGGTGAGCCTAATCATAACATAGGCAAAAGATCATGAACATGAGAGGAGCATAAATAAAATACTTGAAATGTGTAAATGCATAAAAATGAAACCTCATGTCTTAGTGGTTAACTACCAAAAATACTTGTGAAACAAGCTAGAATCTTGTTCACACATCATTTCACATTTACTCATGAGATTCATCACTTTACCCAATGCATTGGAGAGTTGTGTGATGACCCATCCTCGGGGCCCGTGCCGTGACTACTGCAAGCCCGCCTTCCATAGGCCAGGGGCTGGCGACTAGCACCAAGGCGTAATTCCCAATAAAAAGGGAAGGAATTGCCTTTGTAAAGTAAACAAACATCATAGAGAAAGAAAGCCATAGAAGTAAACACTAAGTAAAAAATGATACAATAGTAAGTGTGGAAAAGTAAGTGGGCCGGAATACAGACCCAAACTGAAGGTAAAGTACAACTCGGAATGGAAAACATCAACTAAAAAGTAAAGCCGCAGCCTCGATCCATCCACTGGGACTCCCACCTGAAGGGTGAGTACAGATAGCCTCCACAGCTCCTCGGGTCCAACCATCCACTCCGAGTACGTCCCGCCCAGTGGTCCACCTCAATGTACCGTGCTGCTCTGCAAGACTCAATCACGATCAGCGTTGTCCGTCGTCTGCAACCAACACAACGTAGTGCGGGCATAGCCTGTGTAGGGGTGAGTATAAGCTACTCAGTAGGGACCCCGAGACCCCCGAAGGTCTCCCAAAATCCACAAAGGAAAGATACAATCACGAAGTAACATCCGACACTGCTTAGTTATATGCCCATACATATACCTAAGTCATCAATTCTAGCTCGCTCCAACCTCCGAGCCCAAGTACAACCCAGTCCACATAGGAAATCACAACCCAGTCCAAACAGGAAAGAAAAACGAAATCCATACAGGACAGCACAACACAATCCACAAAGGAATGAAAAACAGGATTCATCTCACACTGGTATACTACTTCATATGACGATAGAGATGATCAGATTTATCCACTGATTCATCTAAGTCGTCAGACCCATAAAGGAACGATAGGTACTAACCCCCGCAATGACCCACAAAGGATCTGACCCACACCGGATCGATAGGTAACTAACCCCCGCAATGACCCACATAGGATCAGACCCACACAGGATATGTAGCACTGATCCACGTAGGATCGCTGAGTGTTGTAGTCGTCGCCGTCGAATCCACTGAGGATCTCTGCATAGTCGTCGTCGTCATCGCAGTCGCAGCCAGCTCTAGGGTTCCTGCACACAGCAAGATCGTTCGGGAGGGTCCGCTCCACGAGCCGAGAGGCTAATACATCAACTGACACATAGTCCAGAGTTTATGTATCCAAAAGTTCCGTATCGTCAATATGAACTCAATGCCACAGACAGCGCGTCAATCGGACGCCCGGTCTGAGAGTTATTGGATTTTTCGTCCTAGGGGCCGGGTTGGTTTTTAAGTCAAAACCAACCCGACCATACGCCACCTGAGTCGAAACCTCGGGCGGAGTAAGCCAAAATATCCATCTCACTAAGAGGAATCCAGAAAAGTTGATGGTACGTCAATCGTACGTCGGGAGCTCAAGTTATGAGTGTTTCCACTCCAAGGGCCCAGTTGGTTTCGTGTATGAACCAACCCGGCCGAACCCAAAGTACCCCGAAACCTTGAGTGTAATATACCGAAATGACTCTCAGGATTCAAGGATTACATCACCGCTGATGGTGCATCTATTGGAGGTCCGTAGCCCATGATATGGGCAAAAGACCAAAAGAGTTCCGAAAACGGGGGGTCTGGGCCCAGACCGACCCGACCCAACCCCCCTGGGTCGTCCCAAACCGAGTCGACCCGACCCAGGTCCGGGTCCGACCCAGATGGCGTGGCCCTACCCAGCCGGCACGGCCCGGCCCGGCCGGCGCGGGTGCGGCGCGGTCGCTTGGCGGCTCGGCCGTAACGGCCGAGCGGGGCGCAGAAGGGGGCACCGACCCCTTGAATGATCTGCAACCCCGCGTGGGGGGCCGCCTCTCACCAACGGACGCGGCCAGGCTGCTGCGTCCCGCCTTCGCCAGTCCCACGCGGTCGCGGGACGACCGTCCTGCCACAACGGCTTCAGCCGCCGCAGTTCTCCCCGGCGGCGCGCCGGCGGGTTGCTCCGCGGACCACCGGACGAGTTCCGGTGGTCGGAATCATATGCCGTATTCGCCAATGGCCCTCCCAGGGCCCGTCCTTCACTTCGAGGACCTCACATCGCCCGTGCGGCTTGTTTTGACGTCGTCCGCCGTTCCGCACACCAAGAACGAAAAGGGCGGAGGGTTCGGACTTGTTCGTTGGTCTGCACCCACCGCGTTAGCAGTTCTAAAAGTCTCAGAACAATCATTTAAACAAACCGCGGATATAATCACATAGATTAAAATGAACATGAACCCCTACCTCAATGATATCATCGAACGTGAGTTTGTCGCAGATTTAACCATCGTGGAAGAAGAGGATCTTCACGTCGCGGAAGGGGCGTCGCTGTCATCGCGGTACATGGTGTTGCGTAGAGAAACTCTAAGGATTAAAATCACACAGATTTAATTGCACCATTTAAAACCATGTTGAGGTTATAATTCACAAAGTATTAAAAGAACCGCAATCCCCAACCTCAATCGGTTGTTGATCAAAGATTATCGCGGGGAAGGAACGTCGCGGAAGGAGAGTCGTTGGCCTCGATCTCCAAGGGTTCAGCGTTCTTCATCGCCCTTCGTTGAAGGTCGGCGTTCTTTACGTTCTTCTTGTTCTTTGCGAAGTAGGATGAAGATCTTCAGGCCTAAGAGTTTTCTCCCAATCCTCTCAACAAGTCACCCCTCAAAAGACAAGTGTTGGTCTTATTTTATTTCCATGCCAACAATTAGGAAATCAAAGTTAAGAAAAGAACCATTAATTCGATGAATTAATGGTAACGACTTAACTACCCAATTAATAGGGGCGTTTAGAATTTAAGTAAATGCACCGGTTGACTTTATTTAGAAGAGTTTTTCACGGGTGCGTTACTTAGAGGGTATGAAACGGTGGGGCTCGTGTGGGCCCCACCCCACAAATATCATACCAAGTGGGTAGGATATCGTGGGTTCCACCTTATCCTCTTAACCTTTCTTAAGTGGATTTAAGTGGATTTAAGTGAAATAAAATAAAGTGTCGCACCACTTTTATTTTATTTCTTAACGTAACCCCAAAATAAATTAAAACCAGACATGAGAAAACAAAACTCCGGAAAAGACGTTTCTAAGATAATACCGCCGCTGCGATTCCATTGGTGCCCCTGGAATTCGATTCCGAGCACCGGTTCAAATGATAGAAAAACCCGCTCGTTCGTTCACTGAACGTACCTGAGCTAAACTTCGGAAAATGATTCTGGGCACACCGAGCCTCGGAATCAGGTGCCGTCAAAAACTGCGTTTTTGTAAAATTCCATGGAAAATAAAGAAAAAAATTTCATTGAATTTTACGGGTCTTTACATCACTCCCACCTTAGGGATTTACGTCCCTATAAAGACACATCATAAACTAGGGAAACAAATGTGGGTACTGAGCATGCATCTGAGCCTCCCACTCCCAAGTGCTCTCCTGGAGGTTCCCGTGCTTCCATCTGATGCGCACTAGAGGAATCAATCGTCCACGTAGGTCCAGCTCATATCGATCCTTGATCTCCATCGGGAAATCCGCAAACCTTGCCCCATCATCAATGTCTAGCTCCCCATGGTCAATGATATGCGTCGGGTCGTGCACGTCTCTCCTCAGCTGAGATACGTGGAAGACGTCGTGCACCCGGTAAAACTGAGGTGGTAAGGCCAGGCGATAAGCCACCTCGCCAATCCTGCTGAGGACCTGGAACGGTTCGATGAAGCGTGGAGACAACTTTACGCCTCGTCCAAATCTCCATAATCCACGTCGAGGTAAGACACGCAAGAATACGTGGTCACCATCCTCGAACTCTAGTGGACTCCGCCTCCTGTCAGCATAGGACTTCTGCTGGCTCTGATCTGTCCTCATCCACTCCTGGATGACCTAGACCTTCTCCATCATGGCCTGGACCATCTCTGGTCCCACAAGTGCTGACTCCCCAGGGTCGGTCCAGCACAAAGGAGATCTGCATGGTCGGCTGTACAACGCCTCGTATGGTGCCATCCTGATAGTTTAGTGGTAGCTGTTGTTGTACGCAAACCCCACCAAGGGTAGGTGGTCCTCCCAACTGTGACCAAAGTAGAGGACACATGCGCAGAGCATGTCCTCGAGAGTCTGTATGGTCCTCTCCGTCTGACCATCTTTCTGAGGGTGAAAGGCGGTGCTCAGACGTAGCTGCGTCCCGAACGCCTCCTGCAACCCCTTCCAAAACCGGGAAGTATAGAGAGCATCTCGATCGGAGACGATAGATGATGGAACACTGTGAAGTCATACAATCTCTTGAATGTAGAGACGTCCCAAGATCTCCACTGAGCCCTGCTCCCTGATGGGTAAGAAGTGAGCCAAATTGGTGAGTCGGTCGACAATCACCCAAATGGAGTCGTGACCTCTGGAAGTGCGTGGAAGTCCAGTCATGAAGTCCATAGATATCCCGTCACACTTCCACTCCGGGACCTCTAAGGGTTGTACCATGCCTGCTGGTACCTGATGCTCTGCGTTCACCTGCTGGCAGGTGAGGCATCAAGAAACGAACTCTACCACAACCTTCTTCATGCCCGGCCACCAGTGCTGACGTCTGAGATCCTGGTACATCTTCGCCACTCCAGGATGTACCACCAAAGGAGAAGTGTGAAACTCTCTCAGCACCTCCTCTTGTAAAGTAATTGGTACCAAGGTACATCCTCTGAAAAGGTCACCATGCTCTGCTCCAAAGGAGAAACCATCAGGTGCCTGTCCTAACGATATCTGTGAACGCCGCGTCTCACAGTCAGCGTCCCCACGCTATGCCTTACTGACCCGCTACAGTAGTGGAGGGGTGACTGTGAGAGACTGAAGGAAGGCAGCTCCATCTCTATCCACGAAGGATATCTGCAATGTGGCCAGCTGCTCTGTCGCCTCCTCAAGCAACTGAATGCCCGTCCTCCTACTGAGAGCATCGGCTACTACGTTCCCCTTCCCAGGAGTATAGACTATCTCGAAGTCATAGTCCTGGTAGAACTCGAGCCATCGTCATTGTCTCCGGTTCAGGTCCTTCTGAGAGAAGATGTACTTGAGACTCTGATGGTCAGAAAAGACTGTAAAGCGCTATCCAATCAGATAGTGTCATCATGTCTTCAGAGCGAAGACCACTGCTACTAACTCCAGGTCATGGGTGGGATAGTTCTACTCATGTGGCCTCAACTAACATGATCCATAGGCGATAATTGCCTGCTCTTACATCAGGACACATCTGAGTCCGGTCCCTGATGCATCGCAGTAGACTAGGTACCATATCCCCTCCTCTGGCAACCTCAAGATAGGTGCGCTGGTCAATCTCTGTCTCAGCTCCTAGAAGCTCTGTTGACATCTGTCTGACCACACAAAGGGTTTCCCATTCTTTTTCAAAGCTGAGAGTGGTGCCGCAGCTCTGGAGAAGTCTAGCACAAATCCCCGATAGTATCCAGCTAGTCCCAAGAAACTCTATACCTCCGTCACGCTCCTGGGAGGCTCCCAAGCTAGCACTGCCTCGATATTCATAGGATCCACCGCAACTCCCACCTCAGAGATTACGTGCCCCAAGAAGTGGACCTCACCTAACCAGAACTAACACTTCTAGAGCTTGCCATAAAGCTGGTTCTCTTGGAGTGTGTCTAGTACAACTCGTAAGTGGTAAGCGTGCTCCTCCTCAGTCGTCGAGTAAATCAAAATGTCATCGATGAAGACCACGACAAATAGATCGAGGTATGGCTGAAAGATCCTGTTCATGAGGCCCATGAACACAACTGGAGCATTGGATATGCCGAATGTCATAACCAAGAACTCATATTGGCCATACCAACATTTGAAGGCCGACTTCTGCACGTCCTCGTCCCGAACTCTGAGCTGATGATATCCTGACCTGAGGTCTATCTTAGAGAACAACCATGCTCCCTTGAGCTGATTGAAGAGGTCCTCAATCCTCAGTAGTGGATACTTGTTCCTCACTGTCACCTGGTTCAGGTGACGATAGTCGACACAAAGTCTCAAACTCTTGTCTGCCTTTTGGCGAATAATATCGGGGAAGCCTAGGGTGAAACACTGGGTCGGATGAATACCTTTCGCTGCAAGTCCTCCAACTATAACCGTAGCACTCGAAGCTCGGCGGGAGCCATCGAATATGCTGGAGTGTATATCGGGGCTATCTCGGGCTACAGATCAATATAAAATTCTACCTCTCTGTGAGGAGGTAGTCCCAGAACGTCGTCGGGAAAGACGTCCGCATACTGATCCACAACTGCAAGAAAACTAGGACTCCGCATGTCAACTACTCCTAGGATGAGGCTAGCCAACTGATGAGTGATGGGCTTTCCTCTCCTCTGTGGAAGTCCATCTTGTGCTGCGAAGGCTCCCTTCTCACCGGTGAAGGTGAACCTGCTCCCGTCGGTGAGTACACATCACACCTTGTGCCGAATACAGTCGATCTGAGCTTGAACTGTAGATAACCAATCCATGCCCAAGATGACATCGTAAGGCCTCGACACCGCTATAAGAAGATCCCAGACGAAGCTCTCACTTCCTAGAGTAAGCTCACACTGGCGGCACCAGTGCGTAATCGTCGAGTCTGCTTTCGTTGGAGTCTCTAGCCCTAAGGATTGAGCCAACAGCTCTGTCGGAATCTCCGAGCTCCGAACAAGGGCAGTGGCTATGAAAGAATGACTCACTCCTGTGTCTATAAGAACTGCAGAAAAGGTGGAATAGACACAGACAGTACCTCGAATCATCTCGGGCGAGCCGTGGTCGTAAGCCTCCGCTGCCTGGAGCTGTGCCTGTCTCTGCCCGCCGGCTCCCTGTGGCCGGGGTGGACCTCCTGGTGGTGGTGCTGGTAAAGCCTCAAAGCGTCGGCCACCACCTGCTGCTCGGCGGCTCCTCTCCCTCATCCGCCGACTCCCTGTTGACCGCCACGGTCGACCCTCTGCCTCTGCCTGGGTGGCCTCTCAACTGTCTGCTGCTCCTCGACACATCGGGTCGGGCAGTCACGAGCCATGTGGCCCTACCCGCCGCATACGTAGCACTTCCTGCCTCTCCAAAGACTGGCTCCGCGCTTTGTGCCCCGCACTGCTAAGCTAGTGTCCTGAGGTCATCTGCCGGAGGGTCTGGTCTACCTAGACCCATGAGTCATCCGTCGACTGCGTGCTGCAGAAGACTCCGCTACGTGCCGCCCCGCGGTAGGTCTCACTACTGATGTAGACTCAGCAAGAAAGCTCTCAATCAGAAGGGCTCGCTCCAGTACTCCCGCCTGAGTCGGAATGCTGAGGGAGATCAGTGATTTCCTGATCTCATGCGTCAATCCCTGCTCAAAGGTCCGGGACCTGAATAATGGGTCCCATACCATGTCTGTCAAGTTGTGAGAGAGATCGGTAAATCTTGCCTAGTACTGGGCGACCGTCAAGCTGCCCTGCCGCAGCTAAAGAAGCTCCTGGATGCGCACCACACGGAGGGTGGCTGGGACGAACTCTGAGCAAAAGTGGCTCTCAAAGTCCATCCAGAGAAGAGATGCCTCATCGTGCAACTAGAGCATCAAGCTCCACCATCTGCCTACTGTCGCTTGCAGTAGGCTCGCTGCGAGGATCACCATGAGGTCTGCTGGTGTCCTCAATAACATGAAAACCCATACGACTGCCTCCGGCCTGTCCTCGGCTGCCTGGGGGTCCGTCTCCCCACGGAACCTGGGCGGTTGCTAGCGCTGGAACTCGTGCAATGCACTAAGGCGACGTGCGTCGTCAGCGGCTGGGGATGGAAGCATCGGTGGCTCGGTGGGTAAAGGTATCGTCGGTGCCTCTGCTGTCAAAGGGCCCTTGACCGAGGCCTCGTCGCTCGGCGGGCTGTCGTCACGCACAACTCTCGGAACCCTAACGGGCTGCCGTCGTGGGGCTATCCTGAAAAGAAACAGGTGCGCCATGGTCAGAAAAATATACCTGGTGAGCTGGCATAAAGTAATCACAATGAAAACTTGAAACACACATGCAATCAATGTTTTCGTGCATTAAGTCGGAAATCAGAAGTCAGGGTCCTGGTGTACGGATACGTCAGCCACCGCACCAACACTGGACTCCCTGGACTGATAACCACACTCAATACTCTTAACACTATTTCTTCACATAGAAAAGATCAGAGTCCTGAGTTCCGCGGTAGAACCGAACTCCTTTGATACCAATTTTTCAAGACCCGTCCTCGGGGCCCATGCCGTGACTACCCCAAGCCCGCCTTCCATAGGCCAGGGGCTGGCGACTAGAACCAAGGCGTAATTCCCGATAAAAAGGGAAGGAATTACCATTTTAAAGTAAACAAACATCACAGAGCAAGAAAGCAGTATAAGTAAACACTAAGTAAAAACTGATACAATAGTAAGTGCGTAAAAGTAAGTGGGCCGGAATAAAAACCCCAACTGAAGGTAAAGTACAACTCGAAAGGGAAAACAACAACTGAAAAGTAAAGCCGCAGCCTCGATCCGTCCAATGGGACTCCCACCTGAAGGGTGAGTACAGATAGCCTCCACAGCTCCTCGGGTCCAACCGTCCACTCCGAGTACGTCCCGCCCAGTGGTCCACTTCCAGGTACCGTCCTACTCCGCAAGCATCAAGTACGATCATCGATGTCCGTCGTCTGCAACCAACACAACGTAGTGCGGGCACAGCCCGTGCAGGGGTGAGTATAAGCTACTCAGTAGGGACCCCGAGACCCCCGAAGGTCTCCCAGAATCCACAAAGGAAAGGCACAATCACGAAGTAACATCCGACACTACTTAGGTATATGTCCATACATATACCTAAGTCATCAATTCCATCTCGCTCCAACCTCTGAGCCCAAGTACAACCCAGTCCACATAGGAAATCACAACCCAGTCCACACAGGAAAGCAAAACGAAATCCACACAGGATAGCACAACACAATCCACAAAGGAAAGCAAAACCGGATTCAGCTCACACAGGTATACCACTTC
Organism: Viscum album; assembly: GCA_963277665.1. Lineage (NCBI taxonomy): Eukaryota > Viridiplantae > Streptophyta > Magnoliopsida > Santalales > Viscaceae > Viscum > Viscum album. Next base: position 1,233,285,403 of record OY728120.1, read on the forward strand.
ACTTGACGATAGAGATGATCTGTCAGACCCACAAAGGATCGATAGGTACTAACCCCCGCAATGACCCACAAAGGATCTAACCCACACAGGATGGATAGGTAACTAACCCCCGTAATGACCCACACAGGATCGGACCCACACAGGATCTGTAGGTGCTGGCCCACATAGGACCACTGAGCGTTGACCCACATAGGATCTATAGCACTGATCCACGTAGGATCTCTGAGTGCTATAGTCTTCACCGTCGAATCCACTGAGGATCTCTGCACAGTCGTCGTCGTCGTTGCAGTCGCAGCCAGCTCTAGGGTTCCCGCACACAGCATGCTCGTTCGGGAGGGTCCGCTCCACGAGCCGAGAATCTGATACATCAACTGACACATAGTCCAGAGTTGATGTATCCAAAAGCTCCGTATCGTCAACATGAACTCAACGCCACAGACGGTGCGTCAATCGGACGCCTGGTTTGAGAGTTATTGGCTTTTTCGTCCCAGGGGCCAGGTTGGTTTTTAAGTCAAAACCAACCCGACCATACTCCTCCTGCGTCCAAACCTCGGGCGGAGTAAGCCAAAAGATCCATCTCACTAAGTGGAATCCAGAAAAGTTGACGGTACGACAATCGGACGTTCGGAGCTCAAGTTATGAGCGTTTTCGCTTCGAGGGCCCGGTTGGTTTCGTGTACGAACCAACCCGGACGAACCCAAAGTACTCTGAAACCTTGAGTGTAATATACTAAAACGATCTTCACGATCCAAGTATCACATCTCCACTGACAGTGCATCGATCGGAGGTCCATAGCCCATGATATGGGAAAAAGACCGAAAGAGGTCCGAAAACGGGGGTTCTGGGCCCGGACTGACCTGGCCCAACCCCCCTGGGTTGGCCCGAACTGGATTGACCGGACCCAGGTCCGGGTCCAACCCGGATGGCGCGGACTAGCCCGGCCTGGGCATGGCTCGGTCGCCAGGAGGCTCGGCCGTAGCGGCCGAGCGGTGCGCAAGGGGGGGCGCCGCCCCCTTGAATGATCTGCGGCCCCGCGTGGGGGGCCTCCTCTCACCAACGGACGCGGCTGGGCTGTCGCGTCCCGCCTTCGCTGGTCCCGCGTGGTCGTGGGATGGCCGGCCTGTCACCACAGCTTCAGCCACGACAGTTCTCCCCAGCGGCGCGCCGGGCGCCGCCGCCTCCCGCCGCCGGCGCCGCCGTGCCAACGTTGCGTGCCAGCGGGTTGCTCCGCGGACCACCAGACGAGTTCCGGTGGTCGGAATCGTACGCCCTCTTCTCCAATGGCCCTTTCAGGGCCCGTCCTTCACAGTGAGGACCTCACATCGCCCATGAGGCTTGTTTTGACGTCGTCCGCCATTCCGCACACCAAGAACGAAAAGGGCGGTGAGTTCGGACTTGTTCGTTGGTCCGCACCCACCGCGTTAGCAGTTTTAAAAGTCTCACAACAATAATTTAAACAAACCGTTGATATAATCACACAGATTAAAATGATCAAGAACCCCTACCTCAACATTATCGTCGAATGTGAGTTCGCCACAGATTTAATCATCGCGGAAGAAGAGGATTGTCGCATCGTGGAAGGGGCGTCGCTGTCGTCGTGGTACACGGCGTTGTGTAGAGAAACTCCGAGGATTAAAATCACATTGATTTAATTGCACCATTTAAACCCGTGTTGAGGATATAATTCATAAATAATTAAAATAACTGCAATCCCCTACCTCAATCGGTTGTTGATCGAATATTTTCACGGGGAAGGAACGTCGCAGAAGAAACATCGAGGAAGGAGAATCATTGGCGTCGATCTCCGAGGGTTCGACGTTCTTCGTCTCCCTTCGTTGAAGGCCGGCGTCCTTCGCGTTATTCACGTTCTTCGCGTTCTTCACAAAGGAGGATGAAGATCTTCAGGACTAAGAGTTTTTTCCCAATCCTCTCAACAAGTCACCCCTCAAAAGACAAGTGTTGGTATTATTTTATTCTCATGCTAACAATTAGAAATTAAAAGTTAAGAAATGAACCATTAATTCGATGAATTAACGGTAATGACTTAACTTCCCAATTAATAGGGGCATTTAGAATTTAAGTAAATGCACTGGTTGAATTTATTTAAAAGAGGTTTTTGCGGGTGCGTTACTTAGAGGGGAAGAAATAGTGGGGCTTGTGTGGTCCCCACCCCACAAATATCCTACCAAGTGGGTAGGATATCGTGGGTTCCAAAATATCCGCTTAACCTGGCTTAAGTGGCTTTATGTGGCCTTAAGTGAAATAAAATAAAGTGTCGCACCACTTTTATTTTATTTCTTAACTTAACCCCAAAAAAAATTAAAACCACACCTGAAAAAATGCAACTATGGAAAAGGTGTTTCTAAGAAAATACCAGTGCTTCGATTCCAGTGGTGCCTTCGGAATTCGATTCCAAGCACCAGTTCAAAAGTTAGAAAAACCAGCTCGTTCGTTCACTGAACGTACCCGAGCTAAACTTTGTAAAATGATTTCGGGCACACCGGGCCTCAGAATCCGGTGCCGTCAGAAACTGCATTTTGGTAAAATTCCAAGGAAAAGTAAGAAAAAAATTTCCTGGAATTTTATCGGTCTTTACACGCTTTATAATTCATGGAGAACCCGTCACATTTAAAAATTCATATTGCGCTATATAATTCCACGTGCACCCGTTACATCATAACATTATAATTTATCATGCTTTCCACAATGAACATATAACATAAATTAACATAGTGAACCCATGAAAAGGAATGGGTTTCATCTCACAGTAACATATTCATAATCTTTGGGTTCCCAAAAGAAAGAGGGAATAACATACATGTTACAAGAACCATTCACTTTGAGTGAGAAGTAAAAAGGGTGTTCTTAAAGGAAGAGTTCTTTTGGAAAACATTTTGATGGACATAATAACTAGTTAAAAACATGTATATCCCAGAAAATTAAAGGCAATGATGAAAAATAATCTTTGAGGAGTATCCATATCCAAAAATGGAGTGAAAGAGGGAGAACCCGAAGGATGAAAGTTGGGTTCGAGAATTTCCCCTTACCTTGTACCCGAATGCTTCCTTCTCTTTAATGTCACGTATAATGACATTATATTCGTTAATTAGAAATACAGAACCATGTGTACATTAATAGGGTTCATTATGGTTTCATTATATCATATTATTTTCCTTTGGATGACTTATATAGTTCAAAAACATTGTTCGGGGATGTTCGTTTTTATTTTTTTTCTTGGGTGGTTCACTTGTATTCTTAAATTTAAGTTTGGGTAGAACATGAGTAAACATCTAGAAATTAAATTAAATTTCATTAACGATATTACAGGATCTTGAATGATTTTATAATTAATTTCATTATATCCATGTGGATGAATCATTATATAAGAAATAAATGATGGTTATTTGGGTCAATTTGGGCAGTTTTTGGATCACAACGAACTTGTTTTACTTTATCCCTTAGTAATATGTTCATATGCTATATCTAGAACAATAAATAGAACATAATACATAATACATATTCTTTTTCAACCACAAAACTGGTTTCATGATCAGATCTGAAGGTAGAAATGGAAGAAGAGAGCATGTCATTTTTGAAGGTGATAAATTAACACCACATGAACAATGTTCCCTTTAATAAAATAAAAAGAAGATGGAAAGGGTGTGGGGTGATATAATATCCCATTAGAATCATAAAATTACATTATATTTATAATACTGGAGTTACAAAACAATTTGGATGAATATAGGTGGGGAGAGATCAATAAAGGGACTTGAACTAGAAAGGGAATTAAAGGATAAGAGGGAAGGAAATTACCTCTTAAATCTTCCTCTTGAGATCCTCATTAAGGAAACCAGTCTTGGTCTTTTGATGAGACCAGCTGCTTTTGGATGTGGGGAGGGAGATAGGGAAGGTGGTTGGATAGAGTTTAGAGATGTCTTGGATCTTGAGAGGTGTGAGGAAAAGAGGGAGTGAAGGGTGGCTATTATAGTGGAGGGGAGAGGGGTTTCCTTAATATAAAATTCATTAGTTTATTATTTCCCCACAAGACATGGAATAGTGAGTCTCGAATGACCAAGAATAGTAATTTTATAAGGTAATCCCGAAACAAGTGGGCTTACATTAGCATAACATCATCGATGACTCAATTAATACATTATTTAGCATTTATTGTCAATTATCAGATTCTACTATTCATCAGAAATTCATGTATCTCAGAAAAATCCCTAAAATTTACCCCAACCATTTTTCGACATGTAGAATCCAAAAATGAAGTACGTTTTTCAAAAATATTTTTCTAAATATTATTAATTTAATATTTAATTAAAATCATAATTTATTTTTTTAAAAATAGTTGTTAAGACTAAAAGTGATTTTATAGTTCTTTCAAAAATTACGTAGGGTCTTATAAAATTTTCTAAAAACTATTAGACATTGATTCAATAAATTTTAGGGAGATAAATATTCTTCTAAATTAATTAATTAATTATAAATTATTATTTATGACTTACAAAATACAAAAAAGTTTACTAAGGTCAAATTGTCACTTTCTCAGATGTCTAAATTTTATTTTATTATTCTTAGGTAATGTTACTCTTATGTTGGATTATTTTACTATTTATAAGGGTCATATTACTATTCATAAGGGTATGTTACTATTCCTAAGGGTATGTTAATATTTAATAATTTTTTTTTGTTTCATTAGACTCCAAAAATCATCTTGAACACAACCGTGTATGTCAGATTTTTAGAATTCCAAACATAGGAGTGAAAAACATATGTTTAAAGGTCACTTATCACTTATTAGTTCATTATTGTTTGTTTTGATGTTATTTTATAACATAAATATAAGAAGGGAATTTTCCATTGAAAAACTTTGGGTCTTTACAATCTTCCCACCTTAAGAAATTTCACCCCTGAAATTTCACTTTACACAAAAAGGTGAGGGTACTTCCCCTTCACTACCTCTTCGGGTTCCCAGGTTTCTTCCTCAAACTTATGGTTCCTCCACAACACCTTGACAATATTGGTTTTCTTGTTGTGTAGAACCTTATCTCTCCGATCTAGAATCTTTACAGGCTGCTCCTTAAAGGAGAGATCACCTTCCAGCTGCACCACCTCTGAGTTTAGTACATGTGAGGGGTCTAGTATGTACATTCTCAGTAGTGATACATGAAACACATCATGAACTTGGGGAAAATTTGGTGGAAGTTCAAGACGATAGGCCACGACTCCTATGTGGTCAAGGATCTCAAAGGGGACATTATACCTTGGGCTTAGCTTCCCTTTCTTCCCGAATCACATGACTCTCTTCCATGGAGATATTCGAAGGATGACTTTATCTCCAACATTGAACTCCAAGTCCCTTTGACGGTTTTCAGCATAGCTCTTTTGCCGACTTTGAGGAGCTTTTATGTGTTTTTGGATGACTTGAACCTTCTCTATCATCTCTTGAACAAGATCGGGCCCAAGTAGCTTTATTTCTCCAACTTCATCCCAACAGGTTGGAGTTCTACATCACTTCCCATAAAGAGCTTCATATGGAGCCATCTGAATACTCGAGTGGAAGCTATTGTTGTATGAGAAATCATACAATGAGAGATGCTGATCCCAACCACCTTTCAATTCAAGAGAGCAGGCTCTTAGCATATTTTCAAGCGTCTGAATAGTCCTTTCAGACTGGCCATCAGTTGGGGGGTGATAGGTCGTGCTGAAATTTAATTCAGTACTCAAAGCATGTTGAAGTCTCCTCCAGAATTTAGATGTGAACCTTGGATCACAGTCAAAGAGAATTGAAAGTGGAACATCGTGCAGTCTCACCACTTTCTTTGCATATATCTTTGCAAGTTGTTCAAGCGAGAGGTCTTCACGAATAGTGATAAAATGGGCAGTCTTGGTGAGTCGGTCAACAACAACCCATATCGCTTTATTTCCCTTTGATGTCTTCGAGAGGCCTGTGACAAAGTCCATAGTAACATTTTCCAATTTCCACATGGGTATAGGCAATGGCTGTATCATACCCTTGGACTTTTGTCACTCAGCTTTAACTTGCTGACATACCAAGCACCTTGATATATATTCTACAATCTCCTTCTTTATGCTATCCTACTACAAGTGTTCTCAGAGATCACGATACATCTTGGTACTCCCTGTATGGATAGAGAATTCTATGTTATGTTCATTATCCAATAGCTCATTCTTTATCGCGGGTGATGAAGGCACACAAAGCCGCGTTCCAAACCTAATCACACCATCATCATCGATATGGAACTCTTGCAGCTTCCCTTCCTTTACTGCATTCCCCCTCTTTTGTATCTCCACATCATCCCTTTGTGCTTCCGTAATCTTCCTTTGGATGGATAGTTGCACAATCATTTGGGTAAGGTAGGATGTATCCCCTACCCTTATGATTTCCTAATCCATCCTTTTAATATCTAAGAAGATAGGGTCTTTCTCAATCCGCACATGGATAGAGTAGCAGGTTCTTTTCTACTAAGAGCATCAGCTACCTTGTTCACCTTTCCAGGATGATAGTGAATAGAGCAATCATAATCCTTGATTAGCTTTACCCATCTCCTTTGACGCATGTTGAGATCCTTTTGTGTGAATATATACTTTAGGCTCTTGTGGTTGGTGTATATGTCACACTTCTCTCCATAAAGGTAGTGCCGCCAGATTTTCGAGGCAAAAATCATGGTTTCTAGCTCTAGATCATGCGTCGGGTAGTTCTGCTCATGAATCTTCAACTGTCGTGAGGTGTAGGCTATCAAATTATCATTTTGCATGAGTACACAACCCAAGCCTTTCTTTGAAGCATCATTGTATATCCCAAATCTTTCTCCACTTTTTGGTAGTGTGAGTACAGGTGCAGTGATCAGCCTTCTCATTATCTCCTTGAAGCTTCCCTCAAATTCTTCCATCCAGACATACTTCACCCCTTTCCTTTTTTACTTAGTTATCGGGCTTGACAATCATGAGAAGTTTCTCACAAAACGTCAGTAGTACCCAGCTAATCCAAGAAAACTATGAATTTCTATGACACTAGAGGGCCTGGGCCATTCCTTAATAACCTTTGTCTTTGAAGGATCCACAGAAATTCCGTCACTTGTGATCACATGTCCCATGAACGTGACTTGATTCATCCAAAAGTCACACTTGTTGAACTTGGCGTACAACTTCTCCTTTCTCAATGTCGCCAACACAAGTCTTAGATGTTCTTCATGTTCCTCCTTTCTCTTGGAGTAGATGAGAATATCGTCGATAAACACTACCAAAAATTTGTCGAGGTAATGTCTAAAACTCTATTAATCAAATCTATGATTATTGCAGGGGAATTAGTAAGTCCAAAGGGCATCACCAAATACTCATAGTGCCCATACTTGGTACAGAAGGTAGTATTATGAATATCTTCCTTCTTCACCTTTACCTGATGATATCCAGAATGAAGATCAGCCTTTGATAAGTATTGAGATCCTCTTAACTGATCGAAAAAGTCATCAATCCTTGGGAGAGGATACTTGTTCTTTATGGTGATCTTTTTGAGTTCCCGATAATCGATACACAGCTGCATTTTTTCATCCTTCTTCTACACAAAGAGCATTGGTGCACCCCAAGGTGATGCACTAGGGCGTATGAACCCTTTGTCTAGATGATCTTGCAGCTGCTTCTTTAAATCCTCCAGTTCAATAGGAGCCATCCTATATGGGCACATAGATACAGAAGTAGCTCCGGGTATGAGTTCAATTGAGGACTCTACCTCACGATCCGTGGGAATTCCGGGTAACTCTTCGGAAAATACATCGCCGCATTCCCTCACGATGGGAATTTCCTCATGGTTGGAACTTTCCTTCGACTCAACCATTTGGGTGAGGTATGCTTCTTCATGGGGAATCCACACCCACACCATTGAAGGATTTTTCAAATGAGATTCATGATCTTCCTTGCATTTGTAGAGGAGCATGGGATGGTTCGGAATATGAAAAGATATTTCCTTTTCCCGACAGTTGGTATGTGCTCTATATAATGAGAGCCAGTACACTCCCATTATAGCATCGAATTCCACCAAGGGAAGTATTACGAGATTTTCCGGAAGAATCTTCCCACATAGGCCAATCGGAGAAGAGTCAAACACTTGGGTTGCAATTATTGCACCACTTGTTGTTTTTATAGACATCTCTATTACAAGGTGTCGGGGCTTCGATTCTATAGTTCTAGAAAACTTGCAAGATATAAAGGAATGCGTAGAACCAGAATCAAATAAGACTTTTTCCATTCTTGTGTGAATAGGAAGTGTACCATTTACGACTTCATTATAATGTTCCACATCCGCAGTAGTGATGGCATAAGCCTTCCCTTGTTCCTTTGGATTTGGTGGCTACTGACGCTGATTACCCTCGAGAACTCGAGGTTCAGTGCACTGGTTTTCATAGTTCCCTAGATCCCTACAGTTGTAGCATTGAACCATGGGTGGTTCTCTCCTTTCATCGGCTACATTCTCCTTCCTTTTCATGTCTTTTCGACACTCTTTAGCTTGGTGTCATTCCTTCCCACACTTAAAGCATTAACCCATCCCTTTGAGGTAGTTCCCATGGTGCAACTTCCCACATTTTTGGCATGTGGGATGTTGATTTTTCTTCCCACCTTTATCACTAGATCCACCGGCTTGAAACTCCATCTTTCATTTCTTATACCCATAGCCATGGGACCATTCTCCAAACTCCATATCCACTTTGAGAGCACACTGAACAACTTCCACATAACTCCCAAATTCTCGAATTGAAAGATCCTTTTGAAGGTGTGGTTTTAGTCCACTAATGAATCAATCAATTTTTCTATCATTGTTGATAAAAAAACCGAAACATACCTTGCAAGCCTTGTGAAATTCGATTCATAGGCTGTGACAGATTCTCTTTCTTTTTTCTTGAGCTCTATGAATTCAAACTCCATCTTTGTGTGTAGAGTTCGTGGGAAATACTTATTAAGAAACATTATCTTAAAGTCTTCCCATTCTGTCTCTTCAATTTCCCCCCTTGGCTTGGTGTTCTTAATCGAAGACCACCAGTGATCAACTTCTCCATCTAGACGATAAACAACTAGAGTCACCTTCTCTGTCTCAGAACAATGAAGAACAAAAAATATTTTCTCCATGGAGTTGACCCACAGTTCCACAACTAGTGGATTGGAACACCCACAAAACGTCGGTGGTCGTTGCCGCATAAAACCTTCGACAGCCAGTTTCTCCCTCTTTGGTGAAGTAGGACGTTCCCCATTATTATGGTTATTGTTCATAACTTGAGGTAATTGGGTAAGCATTCCCAGGAAGTTTTTAACTCCACCTCCCAAATCACTGGGGATGCCGTTCGGGAAATCGTTGCATTGGCCCTCGCATGAGTTGTTGGCCTGATTTCTCCTGGTTCCCACCATTTTCTAAAATAGAAAAGGTTAGAACCAAACATAAGTAAACAAGTCATGAATAAATTATTAATTTAAAAAATTTATACCAAAAACATAATATATGGGATCTCTAGGTAAATATTCTTGTGTGCATATTTTTACTTAGTCTCATACTAGAGGTTTTTTCATGGGTTTCCTAATCCTAATTCCCAAATTAACTGAACCTTGACTCTGATACCAACTATAGCATCCCTTCCTTTTATTAATTTACTATTTCATCATTTTAAAGATAAACAAAATAATAGAATTACACATAGAGGATCCAAAGGTTTAGTGTCTTGGGAAAACTACGACCATACATAACAAATACAACATCAAGCATAAACATTCATTTAATTTTTTCTTCACTAGCTTCTTAGTGGCACTCGTCTTATCCTTAGTACATGTAGCCACCTGAAGATATACATCAAAAGTGTGAGCTAGAAGCATAGTAATAGGATAGATAAGAACAATATAGCATGGGGTGAGCATAATCATAACATAGGCAAAAGATCTTGAACCTGAGAGGAGCATAAATAAAAGACTTGATATGTGGCAATGCATAAAAATGAAACATCATGTCTTAGAGGTTAACTAGCACACATACTTGTGAGCAAATATAGAATATTGTTCACACATCATTTCACATTTACTCATGAGATTAATCACTTTACCCAATGCATTGGAGCGCTGTATAATTCTAGGTGCACCTGTCACATTTAAACATTCATATTGCGCTATATAATTCCAGGCGCACCCGTCATATCATAACATTATAATTTATAATGCTTTCCACAATAAACATATAACATAAATTAACATAATGAACCCATGAAAAGGAATGGGTTTCATCTCAAATTAAAATATTCATAAGCTTTGGGTTCCCAAAATAAAGATGGAATAACTTACATGTTACAAGAACCGTTCACTTTGAGTGAGAAGTAAAAAGGGTGTTCTTAAAGGAAGAGTTCTTTTGGAAAACATTTTGATGGAAATAAAAACCAGTGAAAAAAATTTATATCCCAGAAAAGTAAAGGCAATGATGAAAAATGATCTTTTATAAGTAACCATATCCAAAAATGGAGTGAAAGAGGGAGAACCTGAAGGATGAAAGTTGGGTTCGAGAATCTCCCCTTACCTTGTAACCGAATGCTTCCTTCTCTTTAATGTCCTCTATAATGAAATTATATTCATTAATTAGAAATCCAGAACCATGTGTACATTAATAGGGTTCATTATGGTTTCATTATGTCATATTATGTTCCTTTGGATGACTTATAGAATTTAAAAACATTGTTCGGGGATGTTTGTTTTTATTGTTTTTCTTGGGTGGTTCACTTGTATTCTTAAATTGAAGTTTGGGTAGAACATGAGTAAAAATCAAGAAATAAAATTAAATTTCATTAATTATATTACAGGATCTTGAATGATTTTATAATTATTTACATTATATCCATGTGTATGAATCATTATATAAGAATTAAATGATGGTTATTTGGGTTAATTTGGGCGGTTTTTTGATCACAACGAACTATTTTTAATTTATCCCTTAGTAATATGTTCATAGGTTATTTCCAGAACATTAAATAGAAAATAATACATATAAAATATTATCTTTCAACCATAAAAAAGGTTTCATGACCATATCTGAACTTAGAAATGGAAGAAGAGAGCATGTCCTTTTTGAAGGTGATAAATTAACACCTCATGAACAACGTTCTCTGTAATAAAATAAAAAGAAGAGGGAAATTGTGTGGGGTGATATAATATCCCATTAGAATAATAAAATTACATTATATGTATAATAATAGAGTTAAAAAACAATTTGGATGAATATAGGTGGGGAGAGATCAAGAAAGGAACTAGAACTTGAAAGGGAATTAAAGGAGAAGAGGGAAGGAAATTACCTCTTAAATTTTCCTCTTGAGAGCCTCCTTAAGGAAGATAGTCTTGGTATTTTGATGATACCAGAAGCTTTGGGATGTGGGGAATGGGCTAGGGAAGGTTTTTGGGCAGAGTTTAGATAAGTATTGGAGCTTGAGAGGTGTGAGGAAAAGAGGGAGTGAAGGGTGGCTTTAATAGTGGAGGGGAGAGGGGTTTCCTTAATATAAAATTCATTTGTTTACTATTTCCCAAAAAGAAAAGAAAGAGTGAGTCTTGAACGACCAATAATAGTAATTTTATAATGTAATCCTGAAACAAGTTGGCTGACATCAGTAGAACATCATCGATGACTCAATTAATACATTATTTAGCTTTTATTGTGAATTATCAGATTCTACTATTCATCAAAAATTCAAGTATCTCAGAAGAATCCCTTAAATTTACCCCAACCATTTTTCAATGTGTAGAATCTGAAAATTAAGTCCATTTGTCAAAAATAATTTTCTAAATATTATTAATTTAATATTTAATTAAAATCATAATTTACTTTAAAAAACATTTTTTAAGATTAAAACTGATTTTATAGTTCTTTCAAAAATTATGTTGGGTCTTATAAAATTATCTAAAAACTATTAGATATATATTCAATACATTTTAGAGAAATAAATAATCTTTTAAATTAATTAATTAATTATAATTAATTATTTATGACTTACAAAATACCAAAACGTTTACTAAGGTCAATTTGTCACTTTCTAAGATGTCTAAATTTTATTTTATTATTATTAGGTAATGTTACTCTTATGTTGGATGATTTACTATTCATAATGGTCATATTACTATTCATAAGGGTATGTTACTATTCATATGGGTATGCTACTATTCCTAAGGGTATGTTACTATTCACCAAAAATTATTTTTGTTTCATTAGACTCCAAAAATTATCTTGAACACAACTGTGTATGTCGGATTTTTAAAATTCAAAACATAGGAGTGACAAACTTATGTTTAAAGGTCACTTACCACTTTTTAGTTCATTATTTTGTGTTTTCATGTTATTTTATGACATAAATATTAGAAGGGAATTTTCCATTGAAAAACTTTGGGTCGTTACAACTATCCCAACCATCCATTTTAAATATAATGATTTAGTTCCTTTAGTTTCAACTCTAGTGCATGAAGATCATCCAGAGCATGTAGTGGGACATATACTTCCTTCAGAGGCTGGTGATCCAGGAAAATACATGGATACATCACAACATATTGAAGAGATTCTATCATGTTTTTAATTATAAATGTGTCAAATTATATCATTTCATTTTTTCATATTGTATCCTCACATAAATTTTATTTTAACCCTCTTATACTATTTAGTGGGATCTTCTAGAAGGCGACGTGTGAGAACTCGTTTGCGGGAATCAAGGAATCACAGAACATGGAATATGGTTGATCAATATTCTCAAAATCAAATGGTAGGTCAAAATTCAAGGTAATGCATAAGTTTTATGGCCACTTTAGCCAAATATCATGACATCATTCTGGTGGAAATAGCCTCATGGAGACAAATTAGTGTCGACATCAAGGATATCGTATGGGCGCAGATATGGGTTAGAAAAATTTATAAACTTATATCTATATTAGTAATGTATTTATATAAATTAACATGTTCATTTTAGAGTTGGTCTAACTTTTCTAATGGTTAGGATTCCAAATTTTCTAGGTTGATGGATCTTGGAGGGTTATGGCGAGCATACAAGCATGTGTTATAGATTGGTTGGAGGTGTAGAGTGGGTACTGATTTAGAGGGTGTACCCACATAACCTTACTATCCTAAAACTCAATATCAAAAATGATTTCACATTGGATGACTGAAAAGTTTATGTTTCTACCAATATTTAATGTTTTTCATATAAAATTTAATTCTTAATACATGTAATGAATTTTCATTTTTCAGAAGTGTTATATAAAAAAAAAATAAAAAAAAATATAGAATAACATATCTATACAAATTAGGGCGCACTACAATTCCCAATAATGAGAAGTGCCATTTACTTTATATAACTCCCCAAAATTAAACATTACATAATATTGAATTAAGTTAATAAATCACATTGGGGATATTTTCAGGTTTAGAGCTTTAGAGAATTAGGTCATAACATATACAAAACTTCTTGAATATTATATTTACACACTTCGTCTCAATATCATTTAAAAAAAAATAATAACTCTTAAAAGAAAAGAAACATGTTTAGTTACATATTTTAAACAAAATGACTTTTCATTGTTCCCATCCTTGACCCTATTAAACCATATTTCCAGTGAAAAACTTTTCAAAAACATGGGATGAGCATTAAAATCCCAGTAAGGGATACATAATGAAGGAAAGGTATTTGTTTTCAAAATAAAATGTAAACCATGCATACTTAATCAAAAAGTAGTAATTTTTACCTTAAATAAATATCAAAAACACTTCAATGAATATAATATATTTTCTTACCCTGTTTGTAACCAAAATACTACCATAAATCCCATAGAAAACAATGTATATCATATAAAGGTAACTTGGTATATAAACATACTTAAAGGGAATAACCATATGGATGACTTCCACACATATCACTAAATGGAATAATCATATGACTGACTTTTGTACCCAATTAATTAGAGGTTATAACAAAACCACAAGTCCTTAGTATATCATGGAACCACTCGTCATTTGGTTTATCATGTTACCACCCATAAAATGTCCAAGTACCATTACATAATCATAACACATAAAATATTTGAAAATATCAACAATTTAGTAATAACATTTTATTAGTTATAAAAAGATATCATTTCAAGATATTTAAATAATTAATCAACTAAAAAAACCATTTTAAAAACGAAAACTCCAAAAAAGGGAATAAGGTATTTATTTTTCTTTTTAAAATATTCAAGCTTATAGAGGAAGCCAAACAATGATTATGGCGGTGGAGAGGTCATTGTTGAGAAAATGTTAAAAAAATTTATTTTGTCATTTAGTAAAATTCTTAATAGATAAAATATTCCCTGGGAATGAAAAAAAGTAAAAAGTGTTTTGTTATAAACTGTGTAAAAGTAGGAGGTGTATATTATCAAAATATTCCTCAATGAAAGAAGATTGAGACAAAGTCCCTTATTAAAATTCGGATCCTAAAAACATCACTTAGAAATTCAGAAAATGAAATGATGAGAGAAAAATCTTTCTCTCATCACATGAACATCAAATTTATAGAAATAATTATATATAACAACCTATCCCAACATAAGAAAATGGAAATTTAAAGACCTTATATAAAATAAGTCTTTGACTAAAAGAGGAGGGTGAAAGGTTCCCTTAGAAAGATCATTTTGTAAATAAAAAAGATAGATTATGTGTATTAACTATAAATAAACATAAGTAATGTATAAATAAAATTTAGGTAATAAATAGTTATTTCTTATATAACCATAGAATAATATAATTTAAAATTAGAAGATTAACCCAAAGAATGGAAATTGGGTTAGAAAATTCCCTTACCTATAGTCTGACTTGACTCATTCGTCATTTAAATTCTTGAATAATAAACTTAAGTTAATTTATAATTACTTCAGAAAATTTTTCATGTATATTTTTGCTTTTATATCATTTATTAACTTTCCATAATAATTAGTTAATTATTTCAGTTCATATCAGACATTTTGTCGAAGTTCGGAATTTTAGTCAAAAATGAACTTGTTATAACTTCAATTTTTCCATGTGGTCAAAATTCCATTATCTCCAGAATGATATTCATGATTTATATATCATATATATCATATATTTATAGTATATATGTATTTATAAAAGTCCATATAATTTTGATATTTGAAAATGAAATGCACTGTTCATGGAGACGGTAAGTCTTACTTATGCACGAACAAAACTGTAATTTCTTTTTTTTTTCTTTTTTAATGGATTGAAAACTAAATGATACATAGGTATATTATAACTAAATTATAATATATATGTTATATATGTTACATGAGTTCACTAATTTAACCTTTTATACATTCCATGTTTAGCATGAACGATTCATATCACTTTGAGGGGGCAGCAGTCCGCACGTTCTCAAATGAAATTATTGTATTTACACATTAGGGAAAGCATAAAGGTATACTGTAAATGAAAAATAAAGAAGAATATATAATATATAAATATTATATATACCATATATAAATATATTTCTATCATAATTGACACCATGATAGGAGGTAGTATATAATTGAACAATCATCATTTCGTGAGGCAGTAGTTTTCCATCAATAGAAATAGTATATTCTAAATCCATTAGATGGAGGTGTGTGTGTGTTTAGTTTGAGTAATTATCATAAAAAAATCCATATTTTTTAGGGTATTGGTTTTTTTATGTAATCAAAGAAAAATAATAGAATTTGGAGTGAAGAAGTAAAAAATAGAATGAAATTTTAGAGAAGACGCTACCTCTTAAAAAGTGTAACTCTCTTTGATTTGAGCCAAAATACTTTCTCTAATTTCCTTCCTCATAAGGTAAATATTTTAGGAGGAATAAAGGGTTGTTTGGAGCTTCATATATAATAGTTTTTACAAGAAAATGTTCTTAAGAGGTGTGTGTTATGGGTTAGAGGTGGTGCCATTTTATAAGAGGGATGAGGGGCTCTTTCGAAAAGTTTGAATGTATTATTTTATCAAAAAATGATTTTCCATTAAAAAAGGTCCAAAACTAATTAAATTATAATATAAGATGAGTATAAGTCGAAAAAAAATCATCAAATAATAATTTTACAGGTTTAGGATATTTTTTAATCCTTATCTTTTTTATTTAACCCTTTTTTACTCTTACCATTTTATAAAGCATTTAACACTTTGAGAATCCAAAATAGTTACCAAATCATTAAAAATACCCAAATAAAGAGTAAATTATAAAATTTAATGCTTATGATTACTATTTTTCCTAATATTATATATATTTTTTGAATTTTATAATATTTAATAAAATATTTTATATTTTAAAAAGATGAATTATGTCAATTTTGGAACTATTCATATCATGAATTTTTTAAAAATCCATAAGAACTTGATTCATTCGAAATAAAATCATTAATACACATATAAAATGTTAATATAATCCATAAAATTCGTGGATGACATCAAAATAACAAAATTTCATTTATTTTAGCATTTAAAATATCATTTATTTTAATCCTTTATTAATTAATCAATCATTGTATCAACATTATGTCAAAATTAAATTTATTTGTTTAATCTCTAAAAATTATAAATAAATTAACATGTTTTAGAAAATATTTTTAGATTTCAAATTAATATTTATAGTTTAAACTATACCTTATATAACCCCATATAATTTTTTTACTAAAAGATATTTGTTTATGTGACATTTTCTTTATCTTTAAATTAATTTTTATAAAATGTCATTTTCACTTACAATTTGATCCATGGGGTCCCCAAATCGATCCAAGGATTCTCATTGTCAGAAATTTATCATACAATAGGACTAGGATGCATGTTAGGGTAATTTAATATTATTATAATATTATTTTTTACCCTTATTTACCTGATTGGCCCTTTAACCATGGTAAATAAAATATTTACTAATGTTACTATTCATAATGTCAAAAAATAAATGTTACATATTTAAAAAATTTGGACCTCCTGATTAATAATATGGAATCCATTTTTACAAATTCTAAATATAGGAGTTTGATAAATTAATTTAAAATTAATTCCCATTGTCAAAACTAAAAAGTGTGTTTTTAAGAAGAAAAAAGTACCAAAAGATTGACATGTGTTTATGTCAAATTTGAAAGTGAAATTACTTTCAATGACTAACGTTGTATTAAATGATAAAAATATAATCTAATTAACATTTAAAACTAATTAAAAGTATAATATAATCATATAAATAAATTAGGTTAAAAATGTATTTTTGAATTAAAATGTAGTATTTTTCACTATTCATCAAAAAATGAACTTTTTTAGAAAAATAAAAAAAAAATTAACAAAAGTAAATTTTGATGTCCTGATTTTAATTAATAAGTTTATTTTGTCAAATGGAACATATGAAAGTGAAAAATAATTTATTTAAAAATGGTTTTCCATTAAAAGGCGGCTAATCAACCATTTAAAGAATATTAGAGTATTTCATGCTTAAAATCAGATTCATTCCTATTTTAAACCTCTAAAATTTATTGGATAAAAGTAAAAACCTTTATAAAATATGTTTAATCATATATTAACTACTATTTAAAATTATAATATTATAATATTATTTTTCAGAATAACTCTCAGATATGTGCTATGCAAGATTTCAAAGAAACCCATTGTTCCGTTCTGAGTACACAATCCGACATAGCATCCCATTGAAATTTAAATTTATATTTAATTAAAAAATATTAATAAATAATAAAATTTCATATTCTTTATTTACTTGGTAAATTACTTCCTTCCTCCCATTTGGGAATTTTGTTCTCACAATTTAAAAATTGGGCTCCAAAAATTTATTAAAATTCCTACATCGGTAAAAAATTCAAAAAAACTATCACTTTAAAATAATGAAAGATAAGTACAAAGGTCACCCCAGATAACCCATACTAGGATTCCATGTAGGGAAACACAAATATGGAAGATTAACTATGTTTCATGTTCTAATGGAGATTTATAGAAAACAAGCTCAATAAAAAGTTTACAATAAGAAAACCACAAACTTGTGATGGGTCAAATGGTCATTTATTTTTTGGTAGGAAAAGTAAACAGACAATGTTTTTATTTTATATTCCATTTCATAAAGTTGGAGAATTTAACTATGAGATTGACTAAGGAAATATGAAAGTATACTTACTTTTCAAGTAAAATTTCATCCTTTAATAAATTTCTACCACAAACTCAACTTTTCTCCAAATGATTAGTAGTAAATATTACTTGGTCACACCTAAAGTGCTATAATAAACTTTTAGAGAATATCATAATCCCTAAATGATGAACAATACATTTCCCTTGTCTTTGGAAATTAACCAAAACCAAAAAAAATGTTAGTACAAGATCAGATAATCCCCAAAAGGATAATCATTTATAAAAATAAATACAACTCTTAATCTCAAAAATTGAACAAACAATACCTATAGTCCAGAAAAGACCATTCAAGAAACAATTGTCCCTAAAATCCTGCAATAGAATCCAAACTAAGATTGAAACCCAAAACACATAAGAATTTAATAACATATTCATCCACTTTAAATCTTAAAATTTATCTCCAAATAACATTGAATACTCTTAAACTCTCATACTGAAGTGTAATTAAACAAATCACATTTTTCCTATGATATGTTAATCATTTCCATAAATAACCCAAATCACCAAATTTACATAATAAAACATAGATTCTCCCAAAATAAAATTTCAACCATTAATCCACAAATTAAATCCTATAGTGTTATATTTTTTAGGCATATAGTGTTCCCAAAAGAGAAAACGTCTTCCAAAATTACATTTCACACTTAATCACCAAATCATTTCCCTATATGAATGGTGTCCATTTTATAGATCATATTTTCCAAAAATTAACATATTATTGATCCATAAAATCATTTAACTAAAAATAATTAGTCATACTAACCAGGGACCTCACGTAGTCCAGTGGTAGGTAATAAATACAATCACAAATTGGTTATGGGTACGATTCCCGTAGCTTTGTTGGAAGGGACGGGTTGTCACACGGTCTGTGTGTTTTCCATTTTCAAAAATTATATAATTTTATAACATTCCCAAAAATGAGATAAATTTCCCAAAAATAACTATAACATATTTTAACCCCAAATGTTATCTCATACCTCACATTTTCATCCCAAAAAGTAACAACCTATAATTGCCTCAAATTCAAGGTTCATATAAACCCAAATGGTTCATTATTTCTATATACACAAAATAAAAGATAATTCTTCCTTGAATAACATTTTCACATATTAGACTTCATGTTTACACATATAAGAAAATTTCTTCCAAATTAATCCCATCATTAATACATTTAACCATATCATCATCCATAGATCCAGCATAACTTTTCAATTCCTAAAATATAGACCTATTAATCATCAAACATTATTCTTGATCCCTTATACATGTTTTTTTATCTTATTCTTTTGTACTTGTTTCCTAAAAATTAAAATCATGCATAATGTCGTATAATTTCAGTAATGAAAAAACATGATCTATGAAATAATCCATAACTTTCATATTTTAGTTTCAGAATCTTCAATTGCAATGGAATTAGGGATTGGTAAAAATATATTTTTATGATCCCGCATATCCCATTCTCAAACCTTCTTCGTAGAAATATATTTGAATAATGACCATGCACAAAATATTTAAAACCTTTAATTGATCTTTCGGAAAGAACTTATTTCCCTTTCCTGGAGTCAACTAGATGCTTCCTTTTTTCCATGGAATGTTCTAGATTTATGACCTACATTACCACATCTATAGCAGCTTCCCATACCTTTGAATCATTTCCAAGGTGTTTCTTTCCACATCCCTGACAAATAGATTTTTGTATATACTTGTCATTATGGTTATTACCTGAACTCCCATTGGTATTTGTTTCTCACATATATGATGCCTTAAAAAAATCTCCAAGGTTCAGGTGGTCAATCATGACTCCAGATTGTTGGTTGAGAATAACCTACAGAGTTTCCATTGCATCTCCCATTTCATTCAGTTTCTTATTTAGAAAACTGTCATAGTTTTATTCACATCCCTTGTCACATTGGTTCCTAAGAGATCTAACCAATTACTAAATCCAAAAAGGTCTGTGTGAGTATAAAAACAAAATCACCATATAATATCATATGAGGAGGGAATATAGTAATATATACTTATTCATGTTATCTTAAATCCATTCAATTTATCTAAAATAACTACAACTGTTTCTAATATTCGAACCATTATGGTTATGTCACTTATGCTTAAATAAAACCATAACCTCTAAAGTTATCTAATCTGACCTATGATACAAACTATAAGCCCCCAGTGATATATATTAAATAATCATGAATTATGTTAATAATTCACATTGGGGATATTTTCAGGTTTAGAGCTTTAGAGAATTAGGTCATAACATAAACAAAACATCTTGAATATTACATGTAGACACTCCTACTAAGTATCCATTTTTTTATAAAATAAAAACATATAAAATGTAACGCCCCGACCCTAGCTACCCAGAGCCGGTGCATTACTTCGTAACATTGGCATGATCACAAAAGATCAAGTCTCGAAAGACCGATTAGTTTAGTAGCCTTGGAAACACTAGATACATTCATAAGTCTTACATTACATCATAAAGTGAAAAACTAATAACAAAGTCTTCATAGTCCACACTCATATCCTCTTCTGAATATCCCTGCAGGTCATTCATAAAATACTTCTTCACATCCTGGAAAATATTAAAACATTGAAAGGGGTGAGCTCAGATGCTCAGTAAGGATAACAATATTGCGGAATCTTTCATAAATAAACATAAAAATTAAAGGCAATGTATAACTAAAACAAAAGCCTTTTAAACTTGAACATCAACATAATATGGAAAAAGTAAAATGAGATAATTCCATTCACTTCTTCACATGGATATTCTACTGGTCGAATAATCACATGCAATATCAATAACCACTTTCATAATGATGGAATGCATAATGCCAGACTATCATAACCACATAGCCAAGGCCTCGTGCCAAGACCACAAATAAGATTTTGTCAAGGCTTGGTGCCAAGACACTAGTTTGTCTCATGAGACCTGCCGATGCATCGAGGAGCTATAGCGGGCTCCACCCGTCACTTATTAAGTCCAATGCATTCCTCATATGAATAGGTTTAAACATATCATAAACCATAACATAATCGTATCACATAAAACATGCGTAAAGGAAACATAAAATTTCCACATTTCAATCACAAGATTGTCAATACAACACATTGATATAATAAAAACGCTTTCAAAACCATTTTCAATACCAAAATAAAAGCAAGTTAAAACATTGTATTTATTTTTCATTAAAAAAATGATGGCTTGTAGAGGAAGCCAAAACTCAAATAATGGTCACGGCGGCGGATAAGTCGTTGTCGCCGCATAAGTACGGAAACAAAAACATTCCCTTTTTGTCGTTTAGTAAAACGCTTCGTATAAAAAAGATTCCTTTTGAATAAACATAAAAGTCAAAGGGGTTTATACACCGTATAAAAGAAAGTTGTGTATAAAGCCAAATATGCCCCAATGAAAGGAGATTGAGACAAAGTCTTTAAAAAGATCATTTTTAAAATAAAATAGATCTATTATGTGTATTCACTATAGATACACATAAAGAAAGTAAAAATACGAAATAGGACATAATAATATTATGACATAATTTGAAAGTAGGAGATTAACCCAAAGAATGGAAGTTGGGTTAAGAAATTCCCTTACAATGATCATTTTTAAATAAAAATATATCTATTATGTGTATTAACTATATGTACACATAAAAAAAATTATAAATACAAGATATGACATAATAATATAATGACATAATTTGAAAGTAGGAGATTAACCCAAAGAATGGAAATTGGGTTAAGAAATTCCCTTACCTTGTGTCCGACTTGACTCAATCGTTCTTTAACCTCCTCAAAACCGGGTAACTCTTTTTGATTTGAGCCAAAGGCTTCCTTTAGAAGAGTTCTTCCCAAAGTGAGGCTTCTAAGAGTAAGAGGGGGAAGTTGGGAGAGTATTTGGGCAGAGGTTGGCCGAGCCAAATGGCTTGAATGTGTAAATGAGGTGGGAGAGGTGGGGGCCTTTTATAAGTGGAGAGGAGGGGCACTTTTGGAAAGATTGAAATGTTACATTATTTCACAATGATTTTAGGATTCTAAAGGTCCCAAACTTATATAATTCGTGGCTAAGGTGATACGGGTTCGAAATCTCTTCATCGAATAGGCTTTGGACAAGTGTAAGCCTTGGATTTTGCATTATCTTCTCATTTTATTTAAATCATTAAATAATGAGGTCATCGCCGCATCATAATGATGTCATAAATATTTTAATTTATTTAATGTCTAAAAATTATAAAAAAATACTATGATGTAGTAAATCTTTTTAGCTTTCTAATGAATATTTATAGTCAAAATTTGGACTTGTGTAACCCCACTTAAAAACTGTTTTAGTAAAATAACTCATGTTTGTGTCAATTTAATTTTAACATTAAATAAATATATATTAATGTCATTTTCCAACTAAAGTGGCTCCATGGGGTCCCCAAGTTGACCCATGAGTTGTCTTGGTCGGCCATGACTCATCCAATAGGAGTAGGACAAGTGTCAAGCTCATATCATATTATTAAAACATTATTTTTACCTTAAACTACACTAATTACCTCTAATCGCGATTAAGAACTTAAAAGTTACTATTCAACAAAAAATTATTTTAATCTCATTGAACCACATTTTACTTCTTAATGACAACCATGTATGTCGGATTTTTGAAAATCAAATCACAGAAGTGGTAATATTTCATTTAAACGAAAAATCAGTTATTTAACTACCACTTAGTGGTTTCACTATTCATCAAAAATTGAAGTTTTTCAGAACAAGGCCAAAATTTCACCCTAAGCTATAATTGATATTCCGAATTCAAAAATGATGTCTATTTTACAAAATTCCAAACATATAAGTTGCATTGATTAATTTTATAATTAATTCCCGCTGTTACAACAAATAGCGTGTTTTTAAGAAACAATTTATATCAAAAGATTGGCAATTGTTTATGTCCAATTTCAATGTTAAATTAATTCTAATGACCACCATTGGATAAAATGGTAAAAATATATTCTAATTATACTTTAAAACCACTAAATAGTATAATTTATCAATATAAATTATTTTGATTAAAAAGTTGTTTTTAAGTAATTTTCACTATTCATAAAAAATTAGAAGTTCTCAGAAAAATACCAAAAATTCAACATAGGCTAATTTCAATATTACGAATACAAAAATGAAGTCCATTTTGAAATATAAAATTTCTATAATTTTAAAAAGTGGTTATTACTATTCATAACGGCTACTTTGATTATTCGCGGTGTTTTAGAACTCGAACTTGCGTACAATGAAAGCTATTGCATTATTGAAAGAGAGGTGTATCGTGGAAGATCGGGGTGTTACATTCTCCCCTCCAATAAATTGCGTCCTCGCAATTTGAAATTTTTCTTTGAAAACAAAAGGTTGAAAAGAGAAAATACCTTTGAGGAAAACCCACATCGGAAATAAGGTTAATAAATATATAACATTAAAAGAAAGCAAGATAAGTACAAAGGTCACCCGATATAGCCCATTCTAGGATTCTATGAAAATATGGATATGGAGGAGTAACAAACCATCAAGGTCTGATGGAGAGTTATAGAAAACAGGATTAGGAGAAAGTTTAACCACAAGAAAATCACAAACTTGTGATTGGTTAAACGGTCATTGAATCCCTAGTTGGAAAAGTTAACCGACAACATTTTTGTTTTAAGTTACCTTTTATAATGTTGAGGAATTTATTTAGGAGATTTACTAAGAACGTAAGGGAATATACATACTTGTTATGTATACTTTCATTCGTTAATAAATTTTTACCACAAACCCATCTTTTACTCCAAATGGTAACGGAACTCAAAAATATTCTATTTATCCTAATTGTATAAGGTTACAAATATTAACACATACCATTTAGATTAGTAAAACTATTTTGTAAAAACCAAGGACTTCCTGTAGGCTAGTGGTAGGAAATAAAGACCTGTCGCACTATGATTGTGGGTTCGATTCCTGCAGCTTTGTCCGACGCGACGGGTTATTCCCCACCCTGCAGGTTTTCCTTTTCCTAAAACTATAGTATTATAATATTCCAAAAATAATCTTCAGAAATTCTTTAAACTTAAACAATACTATCCATGGTTCAACTTAATCCATTCCAACCTTAATAGTTATCCAAAATACCTATGTCCAGACTTTCTCTAAAAGGTCTCTTAATTTCAAAATCAATTTATCAGATTCCCCAAACAAAGTAAAGTTTCTCTTATTGTCACATACTAAAAATATAATTACCTTCATCATATTAAAACCTTACTGAAATCAACAAGTACTGCAGTACAATCCTTATATATATATCACATTATTCTAATAACCAGAATATAATCCATGAGTCCAAAAGCACCAATACATTAGTTATTCTACTTCAACTGTAGTAACATCATAAGATTCTCCTTGATCCCTTGGCCTCTTCTGAGGTATGTTTCCCTGACGCTTAGGGCATTCATTTGCATAATGACCCATTTCTCTACAATTGTAGCATTCAACTTTGACAGCCTCTTTCTTTCCCTTACAATCACGAGCCTGGTGAACCTTTTCTCCACATTTATAAAAAACTCCCATTCCTTTAGGGCAAGTACCAGGGTGATTCTTCCCACAATTATCACATAATGGAAAATCCTTCTTTCCCTTTTTCCCTTTATCTGTCTCTTGTTCCACCGTTCTCTTCTTCTCTTGCTTTACTTTGTTGTCATAAGACATAGAGAATTCCTTTTCCGTCTTGATAGCACATGAGACAATATCTTCGTATGATGAGAAGGATTGTGATACTAAAGATTGATAGAGAAATGGTTTTAACCCATCAAAGAAACGATCAATCTTACTCCTTGGGTTACGTATATAATCGGCAACATGCCTCGCTAACCTTGTAAAGTTAGCCTCATACTTTGCGACATTCTCATCCTCCTTCTGCCTCAGACTCAGAAATTGCCTTTCCATATCTGCTCGATGGTCACGAGGAAAGTATTTTTCTAAGAAAATCTCTTTGAACTCCCTCCATTCCATATTCGATACGTCATCATCTTCCTTTGTGTTTCGAATCAGCGACCACCACTGATCGGCATCTCCTGTGAGGCGGTAAACTACCATGACAACCTTCTCCCTTTCACTACTCCCCAAGGCATGGAATATTTTCTCTAAGGAATTTATCCATTGCTCAGCTACTATAGGATTTGTACTCCCATTGAAGGTTGATGGTTGTTGCCTCATGAATCGATCTAGCATTGATCCTCCACGTTGCGGATCAGGGTGCTCCATACGATTAAGGTTATTATTCATAACCTGAGTGAGTTGTCCCAGTATGGTAATAAGTTGATCAGCATCAGTTGTATCTCCAGATCCACAATAATTATCTTGAACAGGAGGGCAATCCCTACACGGAGTTCATGCATTGATACGGTTTCCATTCCTTCCACTAGGCGCCATTTCTAAACAATGGCATAAACTAGATTAGTTTATGAATCAAAATACATAATTCCATACTTGATAAACACTTTACATAAATTGAACTATTTATAGATATAATCCATAATCATAAAAAGAAATGTTTTCTTTGAGGAAGTATGTACTCATAACCCTTCATAGTGGTTTGTAAATAAAATAAGAATTATCCTCAGCATATCCCCCGGGAGTGTTGTAACCAAGAGTGCAGCAAGGCCCGTTGTCGTGCACCAGTTCCCGTTCGAGTCTAGCTCAAAGTGGTGTTTTCAGGTTTTACCCCTAGGTACATTTGTGCCAGAGCCACCTCTACCTGCTCGTATCCAGACAGGGATGTATTGCTCGGAAAACTCATAACATCTCTATAATACCAAAATTCTAGGAAGTTCTTCTATACTAATCCTCAAAGACTATCTTTGGGCTATGTGCTCTAATCAGAGTTTATCTAAATCTAGCTTCCAAGGTTAGTACTAAACTGCCTTTGATACCAACTGTAACGCCCCGACCCTAGCTACCCAGAGCCGGTGCATTACTTCATAACATTGGCATGATCACAAAAGATCAAGTCTCGAAAGACCGATTATTTTAGTAGCCTTGGAAACAATAGATACATTCATAAGTCTTACATTACATCATAAAGTGAAAAACTAATAACAAAGTCTTCATAGTCCACACTCATATCCTCTTCTGACTATCCCTGCAGGTCATTCATAAAATACTTCTTCACATCCTGGAAAATATTAAAACATTGAAAGGGGTGAGCTCAGATGCTCAGTAAGGATAACAATATTGCGGAAGCTTTCATAAATAAACATAAAAATTTAAGGCAATGTATAACTAAAACAAAAGCCTTTTAAACTTGAACATCCACATAATATGGCAAAAGTAAAATGAGATAATGCCATTCACTTCTTTACATGGATATTCTACTGGTCGAATAATCACATGCAATATCAATAACCACTTTCATAATGATGGAATGCATAATGTCAGACTATCATAACCACGTAGCCAAGGCCTCGTGCCAAGACCACAAATAAGATTTTGTCAAGGCCTGGTGCCAAGACACTAGTTTGTCTTATGAGACCCGCCGATGCATCGAGGAGCTATAGCGGGCTCCACCCGTCACTTATTAAGTCCAATTCATTCCTCATATGAATAGGTTTAAACATATCATAAACCATAACATAATTGTATCACATAAAACATGCGTAAAGGAAACATAAAATTTTCACATTTCAATCACAAGATTGTCAATACAACACATTGATATAATAAAAAAACTTTCAAAACCATTTTCAATACCAAAATAAAAGCAAATTAAAACATTGTATTTATTTTTCATTAAAAAAATGATGGCTTGTAGAGGAAGCCGAAACTCAAATAATGGTCACGGCGGCGGAGAAGTCGTTGTCACCGCATAAGTACGGAAAGAAAAACATTCCCTTTTTGCCGTTTAGTAAAACGCTTCGTATAAAAAAGATTCCTTTTGAATGAACATGAAAGTCAAAGGGGTTTATACACCGTATAAAATAAAGTTGTGTATAAAGCCAAATATGCCTCAATGAAAGGAGATTGAGACAAAGTCCTTAAAAAGATCATTTTTAAAATAAAATAGATCTATTATGTGTATTCACTATAGTTAAACATAAAGAAAGTAAAAATACAAAATAGGACATAATAAAATCATGACATAATTTGAAAGTAGGAGATTAACCCAAAGAATGGAAGTTGGGTTAAGAAATTCCCTTACAATGATCATTTTTAAATAAAATATATCTATTATGTGTATTCACTATATGTACACATAAAAAAAATTATAAATACAAGATATGACATAATAATATAATGACATAATTTGAAAGTAGGAGATTAACCCAAAGAATGGAAATTGGGTTAAGAAATTCCCTTACCTTGTGTCCGACTTGACTCAACCGTTCTTTAACCTCCTCAAAACCGGGTAACTCTTTTTGATTTGAGCCAAAGGCTTCCTTGAGAAGATTTCTGCCCAAAGTGAGGCTTCTAGGAGTAAGAGGGGGAAGTTGGGAGAGTATTTGGGCAGAGCTTGGCCAAGCCAAATGGCTTGAAAGTGTAAATGAGGTGGGAGAGGTGGGGGCCTTTTATAAGTGGAGAGGAGGGGCACTTTTGGAAAGATTGAAATGTTACATTATTTCACAATGATTTTCGGATTCTAAAGGTCCCACACTTATATAATTCGTGGCTAAGGTGATAAGGGTTCGAAATCTCTTCATCCAATAGGCTTTGGACAAGTGTAAGCCTTGGATTTTGCATTATCTTCTCATTTTATTTAAATCATTAAATAATGAGGTCATCGCCGCATCATAATGATGTCATAAATAATTTAATTTATTTAATGTCTAAAAATTATAAAAAAAAACTATGATGTATTAAATCTTTTTAGCTTTCTAATGAATATTTATAGTCAAAATTTGGACGTGTGTAACCCCACTTAAAAACTGTTTTAGTAAAATAACTCATGTTTGTGTCAATTTTAATTTAACATTAAATAAATATATATTAATGTCATTTTCCAACTAAAGTGGCTCAATGGGGTCCCCAAGTTGACCCATGGGTTGTCTTGGTCGGCCATGACTCATCCAATAGGAGTAGGACAAGTTTCAAGCTCATATCATATTATTAAAACATCATTTTTACCTTAAACTACACTAATTACCTCTAATCGCGATTAAGAACTTAAAAGTTACTATTCACCAAAAAATTATTTTAATCTCATTGAACCACATTTTACTTCTTAATGACAAACATGTATGTCGGATTTTTGAAAATCAAATCACAGAAGTGGTAATATTTCATTTAAATGAAAAATCAGTTATTTAACTACCACTTAGTGGTTTCACTATTCATCAAAAATTGAAGTTTTTCATAACAAGGCCAAAATTTCACCCTAAGCTATAATTGATATTCCGAATTCAAAAATGATGTCTATTTTAAAAAATTCCAAACATATAAGTTGCATTAATTAATTTTATAATTAATTCCCGCTGTTACAACAAATAGCGTGTTTTTAAGAAACAATTTATATCAAAAGATTGGCAATTGTTTGTCCAATTTCAATGTTAAATTAATTCTAATGAACACCATTGGATAAAATGGTAAAAATATATTCTAATTATACTTTAAAACCACTAAATAGTATAATTTATCAATATAAATTATTTTGATTAAAAAAGTTGTTTTTAAGTAATTTTCACTATTCATAAAAATTTAGAAGTTCTCAGAAAAATACCAAAAATTCAACATAGGATAATTTCAATATTACGAATACAAAAATGAAGTCCATTTTGAAATATAAAATTTCTATAATTTTAAAAAGTGGTTATTACTATTCATAACGGCTACTTTGATTAGTCGCGGTGTTTTAGAACTCGAACTTGCGTACAATGCAAGCTATTGCATTATTGAAAGAGAGGCGTATCGTGGAAGCTCGGGGTGTTACATAAAAGAAAAGAAACATGTTTAATTCCATTTTTTAAATAGCATGAATTTTCCTTGATCCCATCCTTGGACCTATTCCACCTTATGTAACACCCCAAGATTTCACAGCACATTATTTTTCCGAAGTAATTTAATAACTTATGCTACACGCAACATCGAGTTCAAGTGCACCCTGACATACTAAACTAGATGTTCAAAAGTGGTTATGAATAGTGTTAACTGGATTTTGAATTATATACACTCCTTATATTTTAATAATAGATATTATGTGTTTCTTAGACATAATATAAGAACAAATTCATTTATTTGAGATAAAAGAAGTATTTATAAAAAAAATGCAATTTTACTTCCTTTTAATTGAGAACCCTTTTTTAAACTAATATTTTACACTTATATATATTCTATTAAATGAAATTAAATTCTTCTTTAAAATCAGGATATAAAAAAATTTGGATAACTTTTTGGAACTTTTACGATAACATTCAATTTTTAATGAATTGTGAAAATACAAAATTTTAATTGAAAACAACTTTTTAAATTGAAATAATTTATATTGTTAAATTATACATTTTAGTGGGTTTAAATTATAATTATATTATATTTTTTCAATTTAATCCAATGTTGGTCATTAGAAATAATTTCACATTGAAATTGAACATAAACAAGTGTCAATCTTTTGATAGTTATTATTTCTTAAAAACATGCCTTTTGGTTTTGACAACAAGAATTAATTTTAAATTAATAAATGAAACTTATATGTTTTTAATTTGGCAATATAGAATTCACTTTTGAATTCATAATATCAAAATTATCTTTGGGTGATATTTTGTTATTTTTCTGAAAACTTTCAATTTTTTATGAATAGTGAAAAATACTACATTATTTGTTAAAACCGAATTTTTATAATAATAATAATATATTTATTTAAATTTATTTTAAGTCAAAATAGCTACATAATAAATATATAAGTTCAATTTAATTATTTGGAGTCATTTTATAATAAATTTAGATATATAAAAATTTTATTGAACTTTTTACCGTCTTTTACCCAATTCTAGGAGCACTTGAAAATTTGTATAAAACATAATTTTACCACTTCTATGAGTTGAATTTAAAAAATCCAAGAGACCAGGTTAACCTCATTAAGTAAATTGTTTTCAATAGGATGAAAATAATTTTTGGTGAATAGTAACTTTTGACTTTTATTTACCACAGTTAAAAGTAAATAGGTCAATTAATGGTAAAAATGATATTATAATTACCCTACCACATGTACTAATTCTAGTGGATAAATTTAATTCGACCAAAAACAAACTTAGGAAAAAATATGATCCTTTATGTCCACTTGGATTAGATTAGAACAACTATTATTATTTAATTTAAAAAAGAGTTAAAAGTGTAAAATTCAAGTTTTCATAACTAAGACATTTTTAATATAGTGTTACACATAAGAAAAATTTGAATATAAATATTCTTTATAAATATAAAAATATTTCCTACATAATGGTTTTTTCTTTATAATTTTTAGACATTAAATAATTAAATTTATTTATGACACAATGATGATGTAGTAATTAAATTATTAATAAATGATTAAAATAATTGATATTATAAATACCCAAATAAAAGTAATTTGAAAATTTTGATGAATTAAACAAATTTTATAGGTTAATATGACATTTTAGGATTGATGAATTCAATTTTTATTGATGTAATTATGTTGTTATGATTTTAATAAGAAAACAAATACCAAATAGTGTGAAAATTGACATAAAATAGTTTTAAAACAAAAACCAGATTATTGGTTGATAAAATATTAATAAATATCTATGGTTCTGTAAAAGGTATTAAATAATATTATATGTTTCATTAATGAACCACTTGATGTTATCTTATAAGTTTAGAGTAAGTTTGTTAACCATACAGTGTAAGAATACCAGAAGACACGGTAAACGTTAAATTATTTAACTGAGAGTTAAATCTAAAAGATAATGATAAAATGATAATCTAAACATGTATAAAACCTATTAGTTGAGATTATTTAGACCCATAACCATATAATTCTCGAAATAAATTTATTTTAATCCATTATAAACCGAATATTATTGTATAAAAAATTAATACTTTAATCTTTTCCTAAAGTGACCCTCACCTCTCTTATAAAAGGGCACTTCCCCTTCTCTCAAATTCACACCTCCCAAGACTTTTCTCTTGGCCAATACCTACCCAAATACCCTATAAACTATCCTACCTTCATCCTAGAGGCCGTACTTCGATCAGAAATCCAACCTAGCGAGCCCTTTTGATAAAATCAAAAGAGAACACCCGAAGTGGAGGTAATAATTTCACAACCCTCATTCAAGTTCTTTTCTTCTTCCACTTCCTCTTTATTTGTTGTTTCCATACCAAAATAATAAATCAAGTACCTTCTATGTAATGTGATGTTATTATAAATATGGTACAACCATATTCATTATTATATCCATCCTATAAATGACCAAGTCACCATACGTGCATTTGTACAACTTACCATCTCCCTGCCGTGGTGTAGTTTGTTATTCAAAATCTTCATTATTTGGATGGGTATAAAAATGAGTATAACTGTTGTAAATAATAAATATAAAATTTTAATGATTCTTTATATATGATATAACATCCAATTACATATGATCTCTCATTCAATATAATGATATTGTTGCTTGTGCGTACGTAAGGATTACCATGTCTACGATGTGATGAGATTCATTCCCATGTTCACCAATCAACGATGATTATAAAAATATATATTATTAATAATTATGTAATATATGAAATAATAATGCTACTGGAGATATATATATATATATATATATATATGTACTTACGTATATCTTATTCACTTTCTTCCGTTCAATACGATATGAAAACGGAAACAGTGTTTTTGCGTACGTACGACCTACCGTCTCCATAAAAGGTTCCTTCCATTTCACAAATATATCGATTATAAATATTTAAATTATAAATATATATGATATATAAATCATGATTTATAATCTGGAAGGGTTAAAATCATGATATAAATGGTACAAGTTAAAACTCGTACGATAAAGAAAGCGATTATTAACGAAAATTTTAATTTAACGTGGAAATCATTATTATGGGCATTATAAAGTCATAAAAGAATCTTGTATGATATAATAAATATGAATATGGTTATGGTATAATTTAACAACATACTATGGTCATTATACAAGAGGTTAAACGTACCCTCAACCAAAGGAAAGTGCACGGTATGAGTTAATTCTACAACCTATTTATTATACGAGGTTGTTTTTACGTAAGTATCTACATGGATATATTAATTATCCATGTAAATGTTTAATAAAAACGTTTTATAAGGGATTATTTTAAGAAACTTTTTTTTACTAAAAAAATCATTTAAATTTTTTAAAGATTTATTACTCTAAACCTTTCTCACTAATGTCCATGATTTCAAAATGGTTTTAATGGTTTATTTATATGGACAAGAATGTTTTAAAATTTTAACTCCTTTCAAAAGTTTCAAAGTTGTATGGGACACTTTGATTAAAAACTATCTTTCAAATGAATTAATTTATAAATTACATGACTTTTAAATGATTTCATGAAAAATTGAATATTTATCTCAAAGATTTTTACTGATCATTTTTAACTATGTCTACATCCATTACGGGATATTATTCTTGATCGAGGTGGATTTATTTTGATAGAAATCTTTCATATTGTATTTAATGTTTTGTGATATGTTTTAATATGGATGTGTTACTTTTATACCATTCATGGTTTATGGATAAGGTATTGACATTTCGTATTCTAGTTTTAATACGAATGTTTATGTTATGTTTCAACTTTTTCATATGAGGAATGTGTTGCACATAGTAAGTGATGGGTAGAGCCTGCTATAGGTCCTAGATGCATCGGTAGGTCTAATAAGACCATTAGACATGGAATTGGTCGTGGTCTCTCCCAATTTGATATATGGATTTGGCCAAGACCTTAATCATTTTTAGGTATCTTGGCCGAGGCCTTGACAAAATGTTTCATAATGTCTGTCATTATGCATTCCATCATTATGAAAATAATATTGATGATTCATGCAGTTATACATCTAGTAGAATACCCATGACTATATTTTATTAAAGCATTATTTACTCATCTCATATTTTTTCCATTAAGTGTTCATGTTTAATATTTGTAAAGTCATGTGTTTTCAATTATTAACCATTTCTATTGTTTATGTTATCTTCCGCTAAATTGTTTACCCTTACAGAGCTTCTGATCTCACCCCTTTTTTATGTTTTATTTTCCCAGGATTTACAAGAAGTGTATTATGACTGACTTGTAGGGATAGTATTAGGGATATGAATGCGGTCAATAGATACATTGTTTCTGTTGTTTATCATTTTATAATGTAATGTAACATTCAAGTATTTAATCTATTTCCAAGACAGCTAAACTAATCGGTCTTTAGAGACATGATTTCCTTGTATCATGAAAATTTTATGTTATATTTCACCAACTCTAGGATTCTAGGGTTGGGGAGTTATAGATGATATCAGAGGAAGTTTTACAATAACCTTGGAAACTAGATTTACATAAATTCTGATTAGGAAACATTACCCTAAGATAGACTTTGAGGATTAGTATAGAAGAACTTCCTAGAATTTTGGTATTATAGAGATTTTTTTATTTTTCCAAGAAATACATCCCTATCTGGATACGGACAGGTAGAGGTAGATCTGGAACAAATGTACTGAGGGGAAAACCCTTGAAAACACCGATTTGAGCTAGACTTGAATAGGAACTGGTGCACAACAATAGGCCTTACTACACTCTTGGTTACAACACTCTAGGGGGATATGCTTAGGATAATTCAAAATTTATTTACAATCCATTATGAAGGATATATCAGTAAATATTCCAGCAAAGATACCATTTTTATGATTATGAGACTATATTTGTAAAAATATACAATTAATGTTGAGAAATTTTCTTATTTTTGGATTATACAGTATGATATGATGTGACCTAGTGTGTGTCTTCATTTATAAATGGTTCCCAGTAGACGGAATGAGAACTCCCGCAATATGCATGATCAAAAGGGTTAGAAGGATCATATATTTCATAATATTAAGCAATAATTTAGAAAGGAAATAGTCTCCCATGTATTGTCATCATATGAAGAAATAGTATCATGTGTTAATAAGATAAGTGAAGAATTATCTATGTCTAAGGGCATTTTTGGGAATCAAGAGAAGAAAAAGATGGTATAGAGAATGATGAATAAAGTGAAGAGTGAAAAGAAAGATTTTCCCATATGTGATAACTATGGAAAGAATCACCTTGTTAAAAATTCATGAAGGTAAAGAGAGTTTGTTATAAGAGTGGAGAAAAAGGACACACAGTATGTGATTTCAAGGGTAATAAAAAGGTTTCAAATGTACTATGATTCATCTAGAAGGAGTTGGGACACTATGAGAATCAAAGTACAAATCATCAAAGCATTCCCCAAATGGTGCTAATCAAGTTATGATACTACAATAGTTGAAAAGTAATGACTAGTGTTATTTTGTTATTATTAAAGAATTATTTCATTTGAGAGTTGTATCAACGATGTACTGGTTATATGAATTATGGAAATAAATTAGGATGGTACTGCAATAATATTTCATTAAGGATTTGAGATATTATGGTACCATGTAAAGTGACACAGTTTCAGGTTAATCTATTTGAAAAATACATAGTTGAAGGAAAGGTAATCCATAATATGGTCCAGATATTGAGGTAGTGATTTTGGAATAATATATGATTGATTTTGATAAATTTTATTTTATATTTCTGACTACCTTGAAACTGATTAATGGTTTTTTGATTCCATCATTGTTGGAATATTCAAAAAATTTTGATATAAAGAAAATATCTAGTGTTATATAAGAAATAAGGTGGAATGAATGTTATCAATAAGTTTTTATGGTAATTCATGGCGTTAGAGTGTTTTGAAATTATACATGATAAAGGTATTCACATGTTATTACATGAAAAAAAGGATCATCATTGTGTTTACCTTCCATATAAATTTTGGACTGTGAGTTTGGACATAAGTATTTTGAATAAGTCCATAGGATGGAATCGATTAAGTTTGAAATTGAATACTATTGTTAAGGTTAAATCATTTCTTGAGATTATTTTTGGATTTTCATAAAAAGACAACTCATAGGTTGGGGGACAACCCTTCGCGTCCGGCAAGGCCGTGAGACTTGAACCCGCAACCAAAGTGGGACAAGGCTGCATCACCGACCACTGGCCTACGTGATTTCCTGGTACGAATAATGTAGTTTTTAAATGGTATGATTGATTCATTACAAATTCATTATTTTTGAAACCCTATACGAATAGGATAAATAGAATTGTTTTTTGAATTCTATTATCTTTGGGGTTGAAAGATGAGTTTATGGTAGGAATTAGTTGAAAGATGGAACTCTAAATGTCAAGTATATTTTTTTCATTCTTATTCTATGGATAAATTAAATTTTAAACTTTAGGTAAGGGATATTAAAATATTTATTATGTATGATAATCACTAAATATAAAATTCCCCATGTAAATCATCTATGGTGAAACATTCTATTATGTTATTCATTTTATAAATTTTTCCTAAAATGATATGTTAGTGAACAATTGCAAAATACACAACCTTTTATTGTTCATAACCCACATAATGAAACCACCTATAATATATATGACATTATATAGATATAATTATACACATCTCATGTCAATTTAATTCATATTCTTTCACTACACTCTAGTAAAAACTAAATGTGTAACCAAAGCCTAAATAAATTTCACATAATCATTATATCACAAACCAATTCATTTACATGTCCTACAAATATTACTTCTATTTGATGTCCACATACTTAAAATGTGAAAACTATTTTTATAAACATCAATGACCAAATAAAATTTTGATATGTACAATAATCACTTATGAAACAAATTAGTCCCTAAAGGAAAACTACTCAATGGTATCATGAATCATAATATAACGTTATCATTTTACGATAATTCATTAACCAATTCAACTATGTATAGTAATTTTAATATTTATAGATCCCATATATAAAATATATTTATATTATAGACATTCAAATATTTTTTAGATTTCACATGCACACATTTATCCAACCCATCATTTAGAATCTTCAATAAATTTTCTGTTTTAAATCACTCAATAGTAAGATGTGTTAATTCCAACAAAAAAATATCAATAAAATATTGTAGTTAAAAAATATCTTACAATTGTTCTCCATCAATATCAGTATATATTTTTTAATTAAAACAAAAAAATCAATGCAATCTAATTGATTAAATAATGTCACAACAATGATCTAGCTTGAAATAAAAATAAAGGAACGTATTTATTTATAAAAAATGATCACTCAAAAATGATAAATTTTATTTAATATTTGGGAAATTAAAATTTACTATAGATAATAAAAATTTGTTTTATAGAGAGATAGATTTTTTCTTAATATGTACCATCCCACATCTATATACTCCTGGGTTTGTTTCTCCCAACACAACCAACATATTTTGACCATCCCACCTTGTTCTTGGTTGGAGAGTCTATTTTATAAAAGATAATGGGAAAATAAAAATAACCCATTTAGACCTATATCTTGACCAAGGCAACATGGTATTCCAACAAAAAATATATATATTATATAAGGGATAAGTTATTTGTTCCCTCAACCACACATATACCAAAACAAGATCCCCATTCCATTTATATAAATTAATTACATCACCATTCCCCTCCTTGTAATCCATAATTCTCTAAATTGGTATCCCCAATAATATCCTCTAACCATATATTCTTACACCTCCAAATAAATATATTAATGTCACCCCACGATATCGCACAATTTGGTTAATTCATCATGAACTACCCACCAAATTATCTTTGGTTATCACTAAATGATTTGACACTTTTTTATGTATTATTTTCGAATAATCCCATATTTGTCTTCGTATCTACTAAAAACCCCATGATTATTCATTTATTACCCATTAATGTTCAACCATGGAAAGAAACCAACATTGATGGAAACTCAACTACCATATTTGTTCTAAAATCCATGATTTACTATTGTAATGGAATGGATATAAACCACTATTTCTCAGTGAAGAGGGCGTGAATGGTTCCCATGTCTGATTATAGTGATTTGGTGTTGTTTAATCATTTCTATCAGGTTCACTATCCCCATGGATTCACCAGGTCCCCAACAGGTTAATCTACGGTGCCAAAAATGCCCAAAATTTCTTGTATCGAATAATCCGGGGACCTTCTTTCCAAAGGTAGGTGCTAATTGGGTGATACGGCTAATGACCCTTAAGAACTCACATTGGTTGAGAGGATGAGATGTCCGGCTCATTGCACCCCCTGAAGGGAATTATTGACTGTTCTAGGACTCTCTTATAGATTTAAGATGTGTCTATATGTTCTTGAATATTTGGTTTATCCCCAAGCATAGTATCCACATATTACCTCGGTAACACCCCAAGATTTCATAGTATGTTATCTCATTAATGTAATATAATAGCTTGCGCTACCAGAAACATTGTGTTCGAGCACACCACAAATTACCAAACTAGCCTTTAAAAAGTGATTTTTAATATTATTAATTGAATTTTTAATTTTATAAACTCTATGTAATTTTAACATCCATATTATGGGTTTTCTATACATAATACAAGAACAAATTAATTTTTTTAGATAATAAATTTATTTTTTAAAAAATGAAAATTTTCCATCTTTTAATGGAGAACCCTTTTTAAAACCAATATTTTACACTTTTATATATTAAATTTAATTAATTTAAATTATTATTTAGAATAGAGAAATTAAACATTAGTTTGATTAAATTTTTGGTACTTTTCTGATAACTTTCATATTTTGACGAATAGTGAAAAATAATATGTTTTAATTGGAAACAATTCTTTTAATCGAAATAATTTATAGTGTTAAATTATGAATTTTAATGGTTTTTAAGTATAATTAGTCTAAAATTTTCTCATTTAATACAATTTAGGTCATTACAAGTAATTTCACATTTAAATTTGACATAAACACATGTCAATCTTTTGATAGTTTTTACTTTTTAAAAATTCACTTTTTGGTTTTGCCAACATGAATTAATTTTAAATTAATAAGTACTAGTTATATGTTTTTAATTTGGTACAATATAATTCATTTTTGAATTCAAAATATCAAAATTATCTTTGGGTGAATTTTTGGTATTTTTTTAAAAACATTCAATTTTGATGAATAGTGAAAACACAACGTTATTATTTAAAACCAACATTTTATTTAAATAATTATTTATTTTAATTAAATTTATTTTAATTAAAAATATATATATAATTCATATATAAGTTCAATGTAATTAATTGGAGTGATTTTATAATTAAATTAGACGTAGAAAATTTTATTTAACTTTTAAACCTCTTTTACCCACATTCTAGGCATGTTAGCAGATTTGCATAAAACATAATTTTACCACTTCTATGAGTTAAATTTCAAAAATATGAGAGACACATTTGAAATCAGTAATTAAAATCTTATTCAATAAGATGAAAGTAATTTTTTGGTGAATAGTAACTTTTGACTTATATTTACCACACTTAAAAGTAAATAGGGTAATTAAAAGTAAAAAATGATATTATAATTATCCTACACCATGTAAAAATTCTATTAGATATGTGTAATTTTTCCCAAAAAACATTGTGAAAAAAATATGATCCTTTAGGTCCAATTGGATTAGATTAGAACATTTATTATTATTTTATTTAAAGAAGTATTAAAAGTGTTAAATTCAATGTTTACTAACTAAACCGTTTTTAATATTGGGTTATGCATAAGATAAATCTGACTATAAATATTCATTACAAGGCTAAAAATATTTCCCACATCATGGTATTTTATTTATAATTTTTAGAGATTAAATAATTAAATTTATTTATGACACGATGATGATGCAATAATTACCTTCTTAATGAAATATTAAAATAATTTATATTATAAATAACAAAATAAAGATAATTTAAAAACTTTTATGACATCCAATAATTTTATAGGTCAATATGAAATGTTTGGATTGATTATATAAATTTTTGTCGAAGTAATATGGTTGTTATTACTTCCACAAAAACTAAATACCAAATAGTGTCAAAATTGACATAAATTAATTTTTAAAACCAATACTATATTATTGGACGATATGATATTACAAAAAAACTAAGGTTCAGCCAAAGGGCTTAAATAATATTATATATGTCATTAATGAACCACTTTAGGTACTCTTGGATGTTTATACAATTTTTATTAACCATATACTATAAGAATACAAGAAGCCATGGTAAAAGTTAACCTATTTAACAAAGAGTTAAATCTAAAAGATACGGTTAAAATGGTAACCTAAACTTGTATAAAACCTATTGGTTGAGTTTATTTTGACCCAAAACCACATAAAATTCTAAATAAATTAATTATGAGCCATTTTAAACCTAATATGATTTTATAATAAATTAATATTTTAATCTTTTCCAAAAGTGACCCTCACCCCTCTTATAAAAGGGCACTTCCCCTTATCTCAAAATCACATCTCCAAATACATTTTTCTTGGAAAAACCCTACCCAAATATCCTCAAAACGTCCATCACATCAACCTAGAGTCATTAAATTGATCATAAATACAACCTTAATAGCCCTTTTGATCAACTCAAAAGGAGACACCTGAAGAAGAGGTAACAATTTCACCACCCTATTTCAAGTTCTTTTCTTCTTCGATATCTTCTTTCTTGGTTGTTTCAAAACCACAATTACAAATCCAGTACCTCCTAAATACTATGACGCTATTATAAATATGGTACAACCATATTCATTATTCTATCCATCCTATAAATGACAAAGTCACCATACGTGCGTACGTACGACTTACCGTCTCCACGCCGTAGTGTCGTTTGTTATTCAAACACTTTATTATTTCGATTGATATAATAATGAGGGTAACTGATGTAAATAATAAATATAACATGTTAATGAATATTTATATTTTATATACCATCCAATTACATACTATTTCACCTTCAATGTAATGATATTGTCACACGTGCGTACGTACGGATTACTATCTCCACAACGCGATGAGATACATTCCCACGTTCACCACTCAACGATGATTATAAAAATATATATTATTAATAAGTATGTAATATATTACAAAATAATGCTACTTTATTGATATATATATATATATACTTACATATATCTTATTCACTTACTTTCGTTCAATACAATATGAAAACAGAAACAACGTTTATGTGTATGTACGACCTACTGTCTCCATAAACGGTGCCTTCCATTTCATATATCTATCTATTATAAATATTAATATTCTAAATATATATGATATATAAATCAAGGTTTATATTCTGGAAGTATTTAAATCCTGATCAAATTGTTACAAGTTAAAACATGTACGATAAAGAAACGATTATTACCCAAAATGATAATTTAACATGGAAATAATTATTATATGCATTATAAAGTCATAAAAGAATCATGTATGATATAATAAATATGAATATTTTTCTGATATAATTTAATAACATACTTTGGTTATTATACAAGAAGATAAATTTACCCTCGACCAAAGGAAAGTGCAAGGTAAGGGTTATTTCTACAATCTCTTTATTATCCGAAGTTGTTTTTACATAAGTATCTACTGGGACATATTCATTATACATGTACATGATTCATAAAATAGTTTTAAAAGGGACTCTTTTAAGGTAATTTTTTATTAAAACATCATTTTAAATGTTTTAATGATTTATTCTTCTAAACCTTTCTCATTAATTTCCATGTTTTAAAAATAGTTTTAAGGATTTATTTATATGGACATGAATTTTTTAAAATGTTAATTACATACAAAAGTTTGAAAGTGGTATGGGACAGTTTGTTTCAAAACTATATTTTAAATGAGTTACTTGATAAATTACACGAGTTTTTAATGATTTCAGGATAAAATGGATGTTTCTCTTAAAGGTTTTTTCTGACCATTTTCAACTGTGTCAACATCATTTAGAGGATATTTTTCTTGATCGAGGTTGATTTATTTTGATACAAATATTCCATATTGTATTGAATATTTTGTAATATGTTTGACCGTGGATGTGTTATTTTTATACCATTCATGGTTTATGGATAAAGTATTGACATTTCATATGTTATTTTTAATATGAATATTTAGGTTATGTTTTAACGTTTTCAAATGAGGAATGTATTGGACATAGTAAGTGATGGGTGGAGCCCGCTATAGCTCCCCGAAGCATCTGTAGGACTAATGAGACCATTATACATGGAATTGGCCGAGGAAATTCCCAATTTGATATATGGTTTTGGCCAAGGCCTTAATCATTTTTAGACATCTTGGCTGAGGCCTTGACAAAATGTTTCTAAATGTCTGGTATTATACATTACCTCATCATGAAAATAATATTGATGGTTCATGTGGTTATTAGACATGTAGAATACACATGACTATGTATTATTATGCAATTATTTAATCAGCTCATATTTCTTCCATTAAGTGATCATGTTTATTATTTGTAAAGGCATGTGTTATAAATTATTCACCATGTCAATTGCTTATGTTATCTTCCACTAAATTGTTTACCCTTACTGAGAATCTCATCTCACCCCTTTCTTATATTTAATTTTCCCAGGATTTCCAAGAAGTGTATTATGACTGACCTTCCAAGATAGTTCAAGGGATATGAATGTGGTCAATGGAGAAAATGTTGTTTTTGTTTTTCATTTTATAATGCAATGTAACATTCATGTATGTAATATATTTCCAAGACTGCTAAACTGATTGATCTTGAGGGACATGATTTCATTGTATCATGCCAATTTTATGTAATAATACACCGACTCTGGGCTTCTGGGGTTGGGGCATTACACCTTATGTCCTGTGGAAAACAATTAAAAAACTTGGGATGGGCATTAAAAGATTATTAAGGGACACACAAATAAGGAAATTTGTTATTTTTCAAAACAACTTGTAAACCATGTATATTTAATCACAACGTAATACTTTTCACATTAAAGATGTAGCAAAAATACGTCACCGAATATAAGATCATTTATTTCCCTTTTGTATCAAAAATATATCCATAAAGCCCATAGAAAACCATGTATAACATATATAGGTAACTTGGGACATAAACATACTTAAATGCAATTACCCTACAGTTGACTTCCACACATATAACTAAATGGGATATCCATACAGATTACTTCCATACCGAATGCATTGGAAGTTATAACATAACTACCAGAACATGGTTTATCACGGAACCACTCGTCATTTGGTTTTTCATTTTTCCACCTATTAAATGTCCAAGTACCATTACATAATCATAACTCATAAAATATTTCAAATATCAAAATTTCAGTAATAACATCTAATTTGCAATCACAAGATATCATTTCAAGAAACTGAAACAATTAGTCAATTTCAAAAACCATTTTAAATAATGAAGCACACAAAAAGGCAATAAGGGATTTATTTTCTTTTTTTAAACATTAATTATTATAGTGGAAGCCTAATAATGATTACAGTGGTAGAGAGGTCATTGTCGCCGCCTACGTTAAACAAATTCCTTTTCTCGTTTAGTAAAACATTTCATAGATAAAAAATTCTATTTGAATTAAAATAATTTAAAAATGGGTTTATTATACACTGTGTAAAATAATTTGGTGTATATTATCAAAATATGCCTCAATTAAATGTGATTTAGACAAAGTCCCTTATGAAAATTTGGCAGCCTAACGACGTCACTTAAAAATTCAGAAAATTAGTTGATGAGTTAAAAAATAGTGTCTCATCACATAAAAAAACATGTACACCAGTAGGAATATAAAATATCATATCGCAACATAAGAAATTGGAAATTAAAATACATGACATAAAATAAGTATTTGACAAAAAGTGGATGGTGAAAGGTTCCCTTACAATGATCATTTTGTAAATAAAATAGATCAATTATGTGTATTTACTTTAAGTACATATACATAGTGTAAAAAAACAATATAGGACATAAAATTTTATTTCATACATAATCATATAAAGACATAATTTTAAATTATAAGATTAACCCATATAATGGAAATTGGGTTATGAAGTTCCATTACCTCATGTCCGACTACAATTGTTCATTCTTTAATTTCATGACTGATGAACATAATTTAATTTAAACTTTCTTAAGAACCTTTTTAATGTTTATTAATCTTTATATATATCTTATTACCTTGGTATAACAATTATTTAATTATTTTAGTTCTTATCAGACATTTTGTTGATGTTTGGAATTTGTGTAAAAAATGAACTAGTTATAATTACAATTTTCCAATGTGTTCAAAAGTCTGTTATATCAAGAATTCTATTCATTATTTAGATATCATATATATCATTTATATCCAGTATATATTTATTTATAATATTCCATATCATTTGGATATATGAAACATAAATTCCTCGTTCATGGTGACGGTAAGTCGTACATACGCATGAACACTACTTTCATTTCTTTTTTTCATTTTTAAAGGAATGAAAACCAAAATATACATAGGTATATTATACGTCTATTATAAAAGATATGTTATATATTTTTCATATGTTCGTTAATTTCATCCTTTATACATTCCATGGATAGCATGAATGAGTCATATCACTATGAGGGGCGGTTGTCCTCACTTCCTCAGATGAAAATATTGTATTTACGTGTTATGGAAATCATCATGGTATGATGTAAATGAAAAATATAGAAGAATTGAGAGAATATAATTATTATATGTACCATATTTAAATAAGTTACATCATAATGTCTACCATGAGAGGCGGTAGAAGATAATTGAACAATCATCATTTCATGAGGCAGTAGTTCACTGTTTAAAAAAACAGCATGTTCTAAATCCATTAGATGGAGGTGTGCCTGTGTGTTGTTATAAAACATATCATAATAACATCCTATTATATTGATAATACAATGTTGGTTATGTAATCAAATAAAAATAATATAATAGGGAGTGAAGTTGTAGAATAATGGAATGTAATTTTAGAGAAGACGATACCTTTGAGAAAGTGTACCTCTCTTTAGTTTGAGCCAAAAGGCTTTCTTGAATTGACTTCTTCTGAGGGGAAATATTATTGTAAGAATAGGGGGATGTTGGTAGATTCTTGGAGTATCATTTGGACGATACAAGGAGCTTTAGAGGTGTGTCTTTTCGGATTGAGGTGGTGGGATTTTATAAGAGGGAGAAGGGGATCTTTAGGAAAGTTTGAAAGTATTATTTAATTATAAAATTATATTCCGTTTCAAAAGGTACACATCTCAATAAATTATAATATAAGATGAATATATGTCTAAATAAAATCATA
Organism: Viscum album; assembly: GCA_963277665.1. Lineage (NCBI taxonomy): Eukaryota > Viridiplantae > Streptophyta > Magnoliopsida > Santalales > Viscaceae > Viscum > Viscum album. The sequence continues at coordinate 1,233,330,058 of OY728120.1, forward strand.
CAATAAGAATTGGATAGGTTTTGGATATTTTTTAATCCTTATAATTTTTATTTAACCCTTTTTAAATATTACAATTTTATCAAGAATCTAAAACTCATAGAATCAAAATAGTTAGCAAAAGACGAAAAATATCCAAATTAAGGGTCAATAATCAACTTTTAGAATAATTATAACTATTTGGGAGAATGATATTTTTTTTAATGTTATAATATTTAATAAAATATTTTATATTTTAAAGTATGAATACTGTCAATTTGGACATTATTCATGTCATGAATTTTTTAAAAATCCACAAATACTTGATTGATTAAAAGAAATATCATTAATACAAAGATAACATCTAAATATCATCCATAAAATTTGTGGATGACATCAAAATAAAAAAATATCATTTATTTTAAAATTTATAATATCATTTATTTGAATCATCTATTAATAAAGTAATCAAAACATCATCATTGTGTCATAATTAATTTTATTTATTTAATCTTTAAAAATTATAAATAAAATAAAATGATGTAGAAAATCTTTTTTTCTTTCTAATTAATATTTATATTCTAAATGATAATTTATATAACCCAATATAAATATTGTTTTACAAAAAATATATATGTTTATGTTACATTTTCCTTAAATATAAAATAAATTTTATAAAATTTCATTTTGTATTATTATAATATTATTTTCTTACCCTTATTTACAAGATTTACCATTTAACCATGGTAAATAAAATAAATACTGATATAACTATTCATAATGTCTAAAAATAAAAGATACATATTTCAATAATTTGGACTACTTGATTCCAAATATGGAATCCATTTTTTGAAATTCCAAACACAAAAGTTTCCGAAAAAAATTTAAAATTAAATCTCATTGTTAAAACAAAAAAGCATGTTTTTAAGAAGTAAAAACTATCAAATTATTGACATGTGTTTATGTCCAATTTCAAATTGAAATTACATTCAATGAAAAAAATTGGATTAAATGATTAAAATATAATCTCATTACACTTTAAAACCAATTAAAAGAATAGTCTAATCATATAAACAAATTAGATTAAAAATACAGTTTTGAATTAAAATTATGTAATTTTCACTATTCATAAAAAATGAACTTTATCCGAAAAATACCAAAAATTTACCCAAAGTAAATTTTTATGTCTCGATTCTAAATAATAAGTTTATTTTGTTATATAGAACATATAAAAGTGCCAAAACCTAGATACAAAAAGGGTTCTCCATCAAAATGCGGCAAATAGTCCTTTTAATGAATATTAAAGTATTTCATACTTAAAATATTATTCATTAGTATTTTAATCCTCTAAAATTTATTGGAAAATTTTAAAAACATTTAACAAACATGTGTAATAATATTGTAGTTATTTATTCTCATTCCGTCAAATATAATGGTTATGCGTTAACTACTATTTAAAATAATAATAATATTATTTTATTTTTTCGGTACAACTCAAAGTTGTGTGCAACGTAAGATTTCAAAGAAACCTGTTGTTGTGTGATGAGTATGGAATCAGACATAGTATCCCCTTGAAAGTAAAATTATAATTTAAATGAAAAAATATTAATAAATATGAAAATTTAATATTCTTTATTTACCTAGGATGTTACACTTTCATCTGAATTAAAATAATTTCATCATTTATATTGTTACTTATTTACCTTCACATGGACAATTGGAAAAAACCCGAGAGCACACACCTTAGTAAACAAAAAAACAACATGAACAACGAAACACCACAACTTATATATATAAATGTTTTCATTGGAACCATTGATGGATTTATATTAAGAAATTTATTTCATTAATAACATATACTTGTAAATTTATCATGGCTTCCCCTTGGTAAGTCTATGTTTCCTTGAAGTGACATATTATACTAGTAGGAGAAGGCTTGTCTATATTTTCTAAAAATTAGGAAAATTCCCTAAAACCCACTTTAGAGTGCATCCTCTATAGATGATATTCACCAAACCACACATACAGAAATCCACCAATCTTTTATGAGTTTCATTTACCTCATATATAGTTATAATCTAGATTTCTGCATTTTCTATTTGCAACAAGATGTATTAGGCGTCAATTGTCTTTTACCTCATTCAAAATTATTTTTTGTCTAAAAGAAGGAAAAATGACTGTATGTGAAGTAAATACCTAGACACAAGATAAGATTTTAATTTTTTGTTTATATTTAAAATATTTATATGAAATTCATAACTTCAACTATTTTTTTTTAAATTTTATGAGTCTATCTTGGAGACCCTTGATGATAAGGAAGCTGAAAACATCAGGCTACAAGATTATTTGAGTAAGGTATTGGGTGTAGAGAACCCAAGGAGAGTCTGATTTCAACCATGGAAAAAAATCTCCCCCTATAGGTATTGGTCCTCATCGAGATCCTCTCAATACTGTTAGTACGCAAGCTAGAAAGAGCTCATGTAAAAGCATTTGAGGTAAATAAAATAGCTTTATATGATCCCAATAGAAGGATACCATAATATGAAAGAAGTAAGATGATGAGAAAATATTTCTTGAAATCAATGTCTTTTTTGAGTCAGTCACTCCCATCAATAGATGTTTCTACTTTTCATTCATATATGGTGTCAATGGTTTCATTACATGATTACTCAAGTAATTATAGTGAGAATACTAGTGGCTATGAAGTTGGTAGCGATATAGTTTTTGGAGGTGAGGATGTTATCGATGTGGTATTTTTGGATAAGGCTATTGATGATGTTGCAAATGGTGCTCTTGTTGAGGAGGCTGATGATGATGATGATGATGATGGGAATGGTGATGTTGGAGATTGGGGGATATTAATCCCCACTATTTTTGACATTATAGGGGTACTTTTCCAAGTACTTTAAAAATATGAATTGACTTTTTGTGTGGATGAGGATATACTTGTATGATTTATTTGATTTAGAGGTGTAGTGTGGTTTCTCTAGTGATGGAATTGCTATTTTTTGGATTGCTCGATTACTTGTATGATGTGAATTTATTCATGTAATGAATTTCATTTGGATTATGTTTTCATTAGGGGTGTCAAATGGGAATTATTTAGGTAATTTTACATATTTATAAGTTAATGAATTCACCTTTCTTAAGCACTTGAATTTGGTTTCCTTAAAGATCTACTCCACAATCGTCACATTTAAAGGGTTTATATCAAGAATATGTATAACGTACCAACCCTAGTTACCAAGAGTCGGTGTATTATTACATAAAATTGGCATGATTGAAAAAGATCATGTCTCGAAATACTGATTAGTTTAGTAGCCTTGGAAGTACTAGATACATTAATAAGGTTTACATTTCATCATAAAATGGAAAACTATAACAAATTTTTTTCCATATAAATCACTAAGATCCCATAGAATATACCTATAGGTCATTCATAATATACTTCTTCTCATCATGGAAAAAATAAGACATAAAAAGGGCTGAGCTCAGATGCTCAGTAAGGATAACAATATAGTAGAAACATTCATAAATAAGCATAAACATTTAAGGCAATATATAGAACTAAAAAAATATTTTTCAACATTAAATTCATCATTATATGGAAAATATAAATTAAAATAATTCCATTTAATTATTCTCATGGATGTTCTACAAGTCGAATAATTACATGCAATGTCAATAGCCACTTTCATAATTATGGAATGCATAATGCCAGACTTTCAAAACCACATAGTCAAGGCCTTCTGCCAAGACTTCAAATAAGATTTTGTCAAAGCATTGTTCCAAGACACTAGTTTGTCTCATGAGACCTACCGATGCATCGAGGAGCTAAAACGGTGTCCACCCATTACATACTATGTCTAATGCATTCCTCATATGAAAATGTTTAAACATGACATAAACATTCGTATTAAGACTAGCATAATAAATGTCAATACTTTATCCATGAACCATGAATGGTATAAAAATAGCACTTCCACAGTCAAACATATCACAAAACCTAAAATAAAATATGGATGTTCTTTATCATAATAAATCAACTACAAATAAACATAAAATCCATCAAAGGATGTTGACATAAATGAAATAATTTTTTTTAGAGAAATATTTCTTTCTATTTTGAAATCATTTAAGAGTCACATAATTATAAAGAAAACATTTATTTTGAAAATATTCTTATAATCTTGTAAGGGAAGATTTTACAATGTTATAATGGATGGAAATAGCCGCATCTGATATATATGTTAAAAAATATTCTTACCTTAATTTTTTAGACAAGGTCATAATGTACTTTGTTTGGAAACCGACAGAAACATTCCATTATAAACATCTTACAAAAGTCAAAAAAGGTTATGAATGACATTATCCCATAGTCTATAAAATATTAAGAATGTTTTGAAATACATTTTTAAAAAACATTGCTGTGTATGATAAAGAGGTCTCAGTAGATAATTACATATAAATTACCTCAGATAATGAAAAGATTGTGAAATTAACCCTTACATTGTACTTTTCCTTGGTCATGGTTAGGTTAACCTCCTATATAATGGTGAAATAATTGTTATTAAATTATACAAGAATCATATATATTATTAGGATATCATATATGATATTTTAACATTGTTTTGTTAATAATATCTTAGTATTATCGTCGTTTCAGGAGTTAACTAATTCGTTTTCCTTTATATGATTTGTTACATAAGTATTGTTTGTTATGGATTGGATATATATTAGTCATATTCATAATAATATTATGTCTTTAAACATTATTGTTAATCATCTAATAAAAATTATTCTTGAATGGATATGATGGGGAATGTATCTCATCGCGTTAATGGAGACGGTAATCCGTACATACGCACTAGGGACAATATCATTTTTTTGATATTAAAATAATATATAATTGGATGGTATATAATATATACAGAATAATTATCATGTTATATTTATTATTTACATCAATTACACATCATTATTATACCCATCCAAATAATAATGTATTGAATAACAAGTACACCACGACGTGGAGACAGTAAGTCGTACGTACGCATGTATGGTGACACATCAGTCAAAGGATGGATAGAATAATGAATATGGTTGTTCCATATTTATAATAACATCACAATATATATAAGATACTGGATTTATTATTTTATAATGGAAAAAATAAGGAAAGAAGAAGTGGAAGAAGGAAAAAAAACATGAAATAGGTGGTGAGATATTTACCTCTTCTTGAAGTTCTTCCTTTTGATTTGATCAAAAGGGCTCCTTAGGATGGCTTTCTGACTAAAGTAAGGCCACTATAATGAAGAGATGATAGTTTAGAGGGTATTTGGGTAGGTATTGGCTGAGCCGAATGGCCTTGAAGATGTGAATTAGAGAGAAGGGGGAGTTCCCTTTTATAAGATGGGTGAGGGGCACCTTAGAAAAAGATAAAAATATTATTTTATAATGAAATAATTTTCTGTTTGTAATGGATAAAAAATAAATTATTTAAATGATATGGTGGGGATGTGTTGAAAACCACTCAACCAATATGTTTTAGATCAGTTTGGGTCAATATACTAACTTTATCTTTTAAATTTAACTCTTAGTTAAATAGTTTCACAATTACCATGTCTCTTTTTATTTTTATATTATATTTTTAATATACTTAATATAAACTTCCAAGAGAGCCCGAGGTTGGTCATTAATTCCACACCTATCATTATAAAAGCCTTTTGGCGGAACCACAAATTTTTAATAAAAGAATATCAATTAATAAAATAATATTTTTTAAAAAAACTATTTTATGTCAATTTTGACACTATTTGGTATTTTGTTTTTTCAAAATTTGTAACAACACTATTACATTAAAAAAACTCATTTAACAAACCCTAATATGTCATATTAACCTATAAATTTAGTGCAATTCAATAAAAGTCTCAAATTACATTTATTTAGATATTTATAATATCAATTATTTTAATATTTCATTAATTAGGTAATTACTGCATCATCATTGTGTCATTAATTAATTAAATTATTAAACGTATAAAAAATATTAATAAAATATAATTGTGCATGATATCTCTTTATCTTTCTAATTAATATTTATAGTCTAATTTATCTTATATATAACCCTATATTAAAAATGGTTTAGTTATTTATCTTTGAATTTAACACTTTTAACTCTTCTTTGAATTAAAGAATAATAAATGTCCTAATCTAATACAAGTCGACCAAAGAGGTTAATATTTTATTCTTGATGTTGTTTTTGGTCGAATTATACTTATCCAATAGAATTAGGACATGTGTTAGGGTAACAATAATATCATTTTTACCCTAAATTACCCAATTTACTTTTAACCGTGGTAAATAAAAATAAAAAGTTACTATTCATAAAAAATTATTTTCATCTTATTGAACAACATTTTAATAACTGATATCAATTGTGTCTCTCATATTTTTGGATTTCAACTCACAGAAGCGGTAAAATTATGTTTTATGTAAATTTGCAAATTCTTCTAGGTGGTGGGTAAAAGACGGTGAAAACCTCAATAAAATTTAATATATCTAATATTATTAAAAAATGACTCCAATGAATTAAATTGAACATATATAGGTATTATGTATCTATTATGACCTAAAATAAATTTAAATAATATTATTAATTATTTATATAAAAATTCGGTTTTAAACTACAGCTTAGTGTTTTCCACTATGCATCAAAAATTGAATGTTTTCAGAAAAATAACAAAAATTCCACCGAAGCTAATTTTGATATTTCAATTCCAAAAATGAAGTCCATTTTCAAAGATAAAATTTATTAAATTTCAAAAAAATGGGTATTACTATTTATAACATCTATTTTGGTTGGTTGTGGTATGTTATAAATCAAAGTTGCGTATAACACGCACTATTGTATTATTTAAAGAGAAGCGTACTGTGGAAGTTTGGGGTGTTACATTCTCCCTTAATTCAAATAATTTTTTCCTCAAAATTTCTAGAATATTACTGCATAAAAAGACTCGGGTGGTTCTTTATCATAAGTTCCTTAGGTTGCCATGTTGCCTCTTCCATCTTATGGTTTCTCCATAGAACTTTTACCAGACGAGTCATCTGGTTTCTCAGCACTTGTTCTCTTGTATCATGAATCTGGAAAGGATTTTCACAGTAATATAGATCGGGTTCTTGTTCTAATTCTTCATAGGTGAGTACATGTGTTGGGTCAGAAATTTATTTTCTCAATAGTGATACGTGGAACACATCATGAACTTTGGAGAGACTTGGCGGCATTTCCAAACGGTAAGCTACAACCCCAATTCGTTCTAGAATTTTGAAAGGTCCGATTTACCTAGGACATAATTTTTCATTCATGTTGAAATGTATAACACCCTTCCATGGATATACCTTCAAGAAAACATGGTATCCTACCTAGAATTCCAAATCCTTCCATCGATTATCGGTATAGCTCTCTTGCCTACGTTCAGATGCTATGATGTGGGTTTGGATTATCATCATTTTTTCCATCATTTCCTCCACAAGTTCCGGGCCTACAAGTTTTCTTTCACCAATATCATCCTAAAAGGTGGGTGTGCGACATCTCTTTCTGTATAACTCTTTATATGGTGCCATCAAAATACTTTAATAGAAGCTATTGTTATAGGAAAATTCTACCAGAGGTAAGTATTGATCCCACATACCCTGAAAGCCAAGTGAGCGTGATCTCAACATGTCTTCTAAGGTTTGAATAGTCCGTTCTGATTGTCCATCGGTTTCGGGGTGGTAGGCAGTGCTCAAACGAAGTTTAGTATCCAGGGCTTTCTGAATACATTTACAGAATCTTTATGTAAAACGGGGATCATGAATTAAATAAATGGAAAAGTTCATTTCTCATTCTGGAGGATGTCCAGGTAAATCTTCTAGAAACACATCAACATATTATCTAACAAAATGTATGTCCTCTATTTGAAAATTCATTTCCTCACCCACAGTTATTTCATTATCTACCTCCCAAATAATTGAATTTAGTAGAGCTACTCGGGGTGGATCTAGACAAGAATTAGGTGGTGATGATTCTTCTCTAATGATAAGGTGTTCTTTTTCATCATCATCAAAAATAGTAACCTCCTTCTTCTTACAATAAAATTTTTCATCATGGTATGGTAGCCAATCCATACAGAGGATTATATCAAATTCAATCATGGTTATGATGATGAGATCAGTAGATAAGGAACATTTATATTCCCTAATGGGAACTGATTCACAAAACATTGTAGCAATGATACTTCCCTTAGGATTTTTGACTGAAAACTCCTATGTTAAATCAAATTGGAAAAATCAAATTTTCTTAGAAAACTGGGAAGATATGAAACAATACAATTATCCAGAATCAAATAAAGCATCGGCTAAACTTGAGGAAACCATTAAATTACACTCCACTACATCTTTCGGAGCTTTAACCTCAGCAGTAGTGAAAACATAAGCTTGGCCTTGATCCCTTGGCCTCTTCTGAGGTATGTTACCCTGATGCTTAGAACATTAATTTGTATAATACCCCCTTTATCTACCTTTTTATCATTCAACATCAACAACCTCTTTCTTCCCCTTACAATCTCGAGTTTTGTGGCCTTTTTCACCACACTTGTAATAGACTCCCATTCCTTTAAGGAAAGCAGCAGGGTGTTTCTTCCCACATTTACTGCAGGATGGATATTCAAATTTTCCCTTATTTAACTTATTTTCATTTCCTGAATGTTCAGTAGATCTATTCTTCTATTTATTTTCTTTAAAGTCGTAATAAATATAGAATTATTTTTCTGTCTTGATAACACATGATACAATATCTTCATACAATGAGAAGGATTGTGAGGAAAATGATCAATGGAGAAATTGTTTTAACCCATCAAAAAAATGATCAATCTTACTTCTTAGGTTACGAATATAATCTACAACATTCCTTTCTATCCTTTTAATGTTAGATTCATACTTTGCTACATTCTCATCCCCGTTTTTCCTGAGACTCAGAAATAGTCTTTCCGTATCTGCTCGATGGTCAAGAGGAAAGCATTTTTTGAATAAAATTTCATTAAAATCCCTCCATTCCATATTTGAAACTTCATCATATTCCTTTGTGTTTTGAATCAGTGACCACTGTTGATCAACATCTCTAGGGAGGCGGTAAACAGCCATGACAACTTTTTTCCTTTCGCTACTCCCCAAGGCATGGAATATTTTCACTAAAGAATTTATCCATTGCCTAGATACTAGTTATTTTTTACCCCTAATGAATGTTGGTGGTTTTTTCCTCATTAAGATATCTAACATTGATCCTCTATGCTGTGGATCAGGGTGCTTTATATGGGTAAGGTTATTATTAATAACCCGAGTGAGTTGTCCCAGTATGGTGATTAGCTGATCAACACCAGTTTCATCACCATCTCCACTGTAATTAACTTGAGTGGGAGGGAAATACCTATATGGAGTGCATGCATTGATACAGTTTACATTCCTTATACTAGGTTCCATTTCTATACAATGGCATAAACTAGATTAGTTTATGAATCAAAATACAAAATTCCATACTTGTAAAAAACATAACATAAATTTAAATGTTTATGGATACAATCCATAATCATAAAAAATGTTTTTTTGAGAAAGTATATACTCATAATCCCTTCATAATTATTTTTAAATAAAATGATAATTATCCTAAGCGTATCCCCCAGGTGTGTCGTAACCAAGAGTGCAGCAATGCCCATTATCGTGCACCGGTTCCCATTCGAGTCTAGATCAAAGAAGTGTTATCAGGTTTTACCCCTACGTACATCTATTCTAGAGCCTCCTTCACCTTCTTGTATCAATATAGGGATGTATTTCTTAGAGAAACCACAAAATATCTACAACACCAAAATTCTAAGAAGTTCTTCAATACTAATCCTCAAAGTCTCTCTTCGGGTAATGATCTCTAATCATAGTTTATCTAAATCTAGATTCAAAGGATTGTACTAAACTTCCACTAATACCAACTATAACTCCCCAAACCAAGTTACCCAGAGTTTTTTCATTATTACATAACATTGGCATGATCTCAAAAGATCAAGTCTCAAAAGTTCGATTAGTTTAATACCCTTAGAAGTACTTGATAAATTCATAAGGTTTTCATTACATCATAAAATTGAAAACTAAAAAAAAATTGTTTCCATAGACAACACTGATATCCCAGATACTATCCCTACAGGTCAGTCATAATATACTTCTTCTCATCATGGGAAAAATAGGACAAAAAAAGGGGTGAGCTCAGATGCTCAGTAAGGATAACAATATAGCGGAAAATTTCATAAATAAGCATAAACATTTAAGGCAATGTATTGAACTAATACAAAAAAAATTCAACATAATCTTAATCATAATATGGAAAATGTAAATCAAAATAATTCCATTTACTTAGTCACATGGGTATTCTACTAGTCGATTAATCACATGAAATATCAATAGCCACTTTCATAAAGATGGAATGCATAATGCCAGACTTTCAAAACCACATAGTCAAGGACTCGTGCAAATACTACAAATAATATTTTGTCAAGGCCTTGTTCCAAGACACTAGTTAGTCTCATGAGACCTACTGATGCATTGGAGAGCTATAGAAGGCACCCGCCACTTACTAAGTCCAATGAATTCCTCATATGAGCAGGTTTAAACATAACATAAACATTCGTATTTAGACTAGCATACGAAATGTCAAAACATTATCCATAAACCATGAATGGTATAAAAATAGAACATCCATAGTCAAACATATCACAAAACCTTCAATACAATATGGATGTTTTTTTATCATAATAAATCAACTTCAAATAAACTTTATATCCATCAAAGGATGTTGACATAGATGAAATCAAAACCATTTTTTTGAGAAATATCTATTTATTTTTTGATGTAATTTAAGAGTAACATAATTATAAAGAAAAAATTTATTTTGAAAATATTCTTATAATCTTGTAAGGGAAGCTTCGACGATGTTATAATGGCAGAAAATATCCGCACCATCCGTATAATTTTAAAAAACATTCTTACCTTAATTTTGTCGAAAAGGTCAAAAAGTACCTTGTTTGGAAAAAGACAGAAAGATTCCATTATAAACATCTTATAAAAGTCAAAAAATGGTTATAAATGACTTTAACCCATATTCTATAAAATATTAATAATGTTTTGAAATACATTTTTAAGAAACATGGGTGTGGATGAGAAAGAGGTCTTAGTAGATAATTACATATAAACAACCTCGGATAATAAAGAGATTGTGATATTAACCATTACCTTGTACTTTTAGTTGGTTGAGGGTCGGTTAACCTCTAGTATAACGGTGAAATAATTTTTATTAAATTATACAAGAATAATATATATTAATATGATATCATATATGATCTTTTAACACTGCTTTGTTAATAACGTCTTAGTATTATTGTCATTTCAGGTGTTAATTGATTCATTTTCTTTTATATGCTTTGATACATAAGTAATTTTTTTGTGGATTGGATGTATATTATTCATATTTAGAATGATATTAGGTCTTTAAACATTATTATTATTTATCTAAAGAAAATTAGTCTTGAATGGATACAATGGGGAGTGAATCTCATCACGTTCGTGGAGACTGTAATCCGTACATACGCATGAGCGATAATATCATTATTTTGAAAATAAAATAATATATAATTGGATGGTATATCATATATAAAGAATCATTATCATGTTATATTTATTATTTACAGCAAATACACATCATTATTATACCCATCTAAATAATAATGTATGGAACAACAATTAAACCATGACTTGGAGACGGTTAGTCGTACGTATGCACGTATGGTGCCACATCATTCAAAGGATGGATAGAATAATGAATATGGTTGTACCATATTTATATTAAAATCACAGTATATATAATATACTGGATTTATTTTTTATAATGGAATCAACTAGGAATGAAGAAGTGGGAGAAGAAAAAAAACATGAAAGAGGTGGTGAGATATTTACCTCTTATTCAGCTTCTTCATTTTCATTTGATCAAAAGGGCTCCTTAGGTTATATTTTTGACTTAAAGAAGGACTCTAGGATTAAGGGAGGACAGTTGAGAGGGTATTTTTTTAGGGTTTGTCCGAGCCAAATGGCTTTGAAGATGTGAATTATAGATAATGGGGAGTTCCCTTTTATTATAGGGTTGAGGGGTGCCTTAGGAAAATCTAGAAATATTATTTTATAATAAAATAATTTTCATTTTCTAATGGATCCAAAATGAGTTATTTTAAGGATAAGGTGTGTATGGGTCGAACACCACCCAACAAATAGGTTTTAGATAGGGTTGGGTCACTATATTAACATTATCTCTTAGATTTAACTCTTAGTTAAATAGTTTGACATTTACCATGTCACATTGAATTTTTATATTATATGGTTAATATACTTACTATAAACATCCAAGAGAACCCCAAGTGGTTAATTAATGATAACTTTATCATAATATAAGTCTTTTGGCCAAACCATAGATTTATAGAAACTAAATATCAATTAATAATATATTTAAAAAAAACTATTTTATGTGAATTTTACACTATTTGGTATTTTGTTTTTTTCTAAATTCATAACTGCATTATTACTTCAAAAAAAACTCATCTAACCAACCCTAACATGACATATTAACCTAGAAAATTTGTGTATTTCAATAAAAGTCTCGTATTACATTTATTTGGATATTTATAATATCAATTATTTTAGTATTTTATTAATTTAGAAATTACTGCATCATCATTGTGTCATAAATAAATTAAATTATTTAATTTCTAAAAAATATAAATAAAATACCATTATGTAGTAAATATTTTTATATTTCTAATGAATATTTATAGTCTAATTTATCATATGTATAACCCCATTTTAAAAATGGTTTAGTTATTAAACATTGATTTTAACACTTTTAGGTCTTCTTTGAATTAAAGAATAATAAATATCCTAATCTAATCCAAGTGTAACAAAGAGGTTCATATTTAATTTATAAGGTTTTTTCGGTCAAATTATACTTATCCAATAGAATTAGGACATGTGTTAGGGTAATAATAATATCATTTTTACCCTTAATTACCCTATTTACTTTTAACCATGGTAAATAAAGGTAAAAGTTACCATTCACCAAAAATTATTTTCATCTTATTGAACAAAATTTTATTTACTGATATCAATATTGTCTCTCTGATTTTTAAAATTCAAATCACAGAAGCAGTAAAATTATGTTTTATGTAAATTTGAAATTGCTCTTAGGAGGTGGGTAAAACACGATGAAAACTTCAATAAAATTTTATATATATAATATTATTACAAAATGACTCTAATGAATTAAATTGAACATATATAGGTATTATGTATCTATTTTTACCTAATATAAATTTAAATAAAATAATCAATTATTTAAATAAAAATTCATTTTTAAACTATAACTCATTTCTTTTCAGAAATCATAAAAAATTGAATGTTTTCAGAAAAATACCAAAAATCCACCATAAGCTAATTTTGATAATCCGAATACAAAAATGAAGTCCATTTTGAAAGATAAAATTTATAAAATTTTTAAAAGTGGGTATTAATATTCATAACGGCTAGTTTTATTGGTTGTGGAGTGTTAGAACTCGATGTTGCGTACAACACATGCTATTGTATTATTCAATGAGAAGCGTACCATGGATTCTTGGGGTGTTTGAATATGTATAGCCAGGTATTCCCGAAATAAAAACAGTACATTCCTTAATATTACGCATAAATTGCCTCTAGTTCATCCTAAATCTTTCATAGAAAACTATATTATTTTCCTTGTAGTTCTATTCCTCCAGGTTTTTGAAAGCAGAATGGTTTGATATTAAGTAAGACCAAGAGATGTTGTTTACTGTGATCCATTGGAGAAAAGGATTTAGTGAATATTCAATTTTTAAGGTTATATTGGATACATATGTTATTTTTCGAATAAAACACCATTTATTCCCTAGGTTTTCAGTGATAGAAGAAGCCCCCAATATCATCTTGATAAGCAGTTGAAGCTGAATTGTCTGGGATTTCTAGTTCATGGAAATCTTAGACTACAACAACGGTCTTTCTAAGGAAATACATGTTAGAAAAGGTACAACTAATGATGGAAACTATAGAATACATAAAACATAAATAGTCTAGGATTAAACCCTAGTAAGGGGGATTTAGTCGCTCTTGTTTTTTTTCAATGTTATTTGAATTCTTATTTGTACTGGTATACATAAAGCACCCCCTTAATAATGAATAAAAAATTATGGTCCTTGATTTTTTGTTTTTCCCTTAAGATATTCTATTAGTTATTAAAAGTACTTCTTTTATTATTTTCTACACGTTCCTTGTTGAAAATTATTTTTTTTAAGTAGTTATTATTTCACTTTATGTCAAGTCTTAAATGAGTACAAATGGCCATAACCTTTGAAATATGATTTCATTTACACTACTTTTTTTCAGTAAAATTTTATCTATATTATCTTGAATCATGGGATGACCAGTATTATATAAATCAAGTATCTTCATTAAAAGGATCATTAATCAATGAAAAATTTCTTGGTACGTTTTCATCAACTAATGGGAAGTGATGATCACAATCATTTGATTATGAGGAGTCTACTAAAGAGGTAACTGAATTTAATCCATGTTTTATTCCAATAGGTCTTGAAATCTATTTCCACTGTTTTTAATGACTTCATTCTTTTGATATTGGGGTTGTTGGAATTCTAGTCAAGAGCCCATAAATACATTTAGTCGATTTTTTTTTCTTTCAATGTTATTTAAATTATTATATGTACTATTTTATTTGTGTTCTGATAATTCACATATTTTTACTCCTCTATTATAAATAGTAAAGACCATCATGATCTATTCATATGTACATAGGTTAATTTTCCAATGCATGTAAATACTTATGTCTATTTTTTTACTTTCTTTTTCTACTTTATTTGACCTTGTAAATCATTGAATGTTCACTTCCATTTGGTAGACAATATTTCATCATGTTTTGAGTTTGGAATGTAAAGTAGAAGTTGTTTTTTCACTATTTTATTATTCAAAATTATAATTGAATATGTATTCTTGATTGGTAAATGTATTTATTCCTTAAACAATTCATATATTAAATTATGTTTAAGTTTATTAAATCTTCTATTTCTGTTCCTCCTTGGTTTATCAAATTCATTATATTCGTAGAATTTATTTATCTGCTCTTCAAATGTTATGTGTGTTCTTGTAATATTGAATTTGAGACTATAGTTTTTACTAACACATTTCAATATTTTCGTTCACTGATGTATTCATTTTGTAACTATGGTATTGTAATCTTACTTATATGAATATTTTTTATATCTTTTTTTGTTCATGTGTGAAGAAACTAGAATATAGACACCTTGTTTAGGATTTTTTGGGTCTTATAAACCAAACATCATACCTAATGGATCTTGGTAGTTTCATGTGGAAATCCAATGTAGTTCTTACCATGACAGAACAAATTGAGAATCTCTTGAAAATTATAAAAACTAAAACCCAGACACCCATTGATAGCCATATCACTCTAAATATCTTACACCATTTATGAGTTAAATAAATTTCATTCAAAACTCCCTTACCCGAAATCAAATTGGTGAAATCACACAAGATGATGGGTTCAAACTTATGTAAGGATCTATGATGTTTCATCATATGAATGAGTTCATGTGGTGTAGCATATGTAACATTGGGTACAGTTCATCCTTTGAATTTTTAGTGGATTAAATTTATAAGATCCTTCTGTATTGTGTCCCATTTTCCATGTAAAATTAACCAAGGACACCTTTTGGTTTAGGATAACACTCTATGTTCAATGATTTAATGGAAACACATATTTATCAATGGATGGGATAGCATTGAGATCCCTATTCTGTGGATCATGAATTTATCATGGATTTCTCATAAATAAAGGATAATTATCATATCCTCTAAGGTAACCACTAATCATCAATAGTCTGTCTATTAGAAGTGTGTTTATGTGATATGAAAAGATAAGTGACATGATATTTATGTCACTAACATAACTCCCATATTAAAATTAAATATTTATGTTCCAAAAAAATTAATAATATATGATAAATGAATGAAACAATATAGTTCTTTCCACCCCATTGGAGTTATAGTCTTCAAGACCATTCTCTAACTAATTTCTCCTCATATAGTAATGTATCTAATATGTTCCTCTATGTTGAATAAAATGCCATTAATATGTCATAATCCCATTATTAATTAAAGATATCATCAATCTCCTATATATCCCACTCTGGTTCTTGATTCTATAGGTAGGTATAGGTTTCTTGGGATACCACTCTCACAGATTATACATCAGTCGTCTGATTTTATATATTACCACAACCTAGGGTTTCCCATAAGTAGGTTTGGTCGATGAATCCTTAATATTTTCAATTATTATTTTATTTTTCATTTTTTAATTTATGAATTGGATACACAGAGTATTGTGATAATAATTACAATGTAAACTATTAGTAAGAAATGTTATAACAAAGAGCGGGATTGATGATTGTCCAAGCTATTTGTGAGACAGTTAATTCAATAGAAGTTTTATGAGAGTATTTACAAAAAAATAAGGTCATTGTATCTTTATTTCTATTAGTTTAAATTTTATACTTCCCACTCCACAAAATGAGGTTGATGGGGTTTTCATTAGAAAAAATGATGTTGGATTCCTATATGGATTTTCTTGAGAAAGGGAATACTCATGTTTTTCTCTGATGAATAAATTATGTTACTGAAGAACCTTATGAATAAATAGGGATTTTAATATATGTAAAAATATAATACATGATTTGAAAGTCCATCCCTTCCAATTATTTCATAATTTCAATAGATGAGTGGTTTTTGGTTATTTATATTGGGTTAAAGAATCTTCAATGGGAAATTCTATGAGGAGAAATCCACTATATCCAATTATATATGATAATTTTAAAAAACAAATATATGATGGATACATGGGAATTCCTATATATTATATTATAGAAATTTTTTTATTCCAATACCATTTATGGAATCTACATTGAGTTTTGGTTCAAGGATAGAGTCAAGAGATTCCTACAGAGATCATATTTTTTCTACTAGATATTCATTCCTAGATGGGTATCCAAGACACCTATCATTACATATAAGGCATGAAACCATTGGAATAATATTTAAGCATTAAATATTTCTGTGATATTCCCTAGTGGACCTAGTTATTTCTTGAATTCTTTTTTTGGGATCTAATTGAGGTGGATACAACTCCATTGATGGACTATTCACTACCACTTTTTCATGTTATATGTGATAAATTATGATCTCTTTATAGGAAATTTCATAATAACAAACATTATCACAATAATATCATGTAAAAATTTTAAAATATTCTTATAGTGTATAATAACAATTTAGTTGTATGATCTTGTGAGGGATATACTTCACTTTTTACTATTGAGATGAAAAAATATATCGTTAAAAAACATGTTCAAAAGTCCTATGAAAAGTTTTACAGAAAGAGAGTGACTCATGAGGCTAAAAAATTATTAGGATACTTCTATTATTAATGAAAACACACAAAGAGAGTAGCTTTATCACTGTGTAATGTTTTAACATTCTCCAAAAACAATAAATCAACATTGATCTCCCATTTCAGATAAAGGGTTGTTTTATTAAATTTGGACTACATGGATATGAATAAAAGAAAAATAAATAAGAATTAAAATAAATATAATTTTGTGTATAAGAATCACCCCAACTTGTCCGATAGAACCCATGGGGTCTTTTAACAGCCTGTTCATACCCATATTATTCTTGAACCACAAATAAATTATTATCAAAATGTATCTGGACCTTAAAATTATGAAATTAGTTTAAATAATATTTTAATGAAATTTATTAATATAAAATTAATATGATTATTCTTTTAGAGACAATCTTCAATCCAAAATGATACAAATGTCTACTTAATTGAGTTTTAGAGATAATGCCACGCTACCCAATACAATATTTTTTAAAACCTAATGAAAATGTGATGGTTGTTACCATTTGATTAGGCTATAAAACCCAAAAACATGATATAGTGAATCTTATAGATGGTGTGATTGAGGATATAACTAAACTTGTGAAACAAAAATGGGAAGATAAAATACCATGTACAATGTTTGTGGTTTTTATTTTTTATAGTGCAAGGATGGAAGGAAAACTAGGAAGTACAACTTGTCTGGGACAAGTACCTATACCCGAGGTTCATTAATCAGGGAGTATATTATGTTTATTGTGATAATATATACCCACAATTTTTTAAACTGTGGATATAGATATAATCTTATAGTTTAATTAACACCATAGGTTTTATGGAATTCTCAATGTGTATATCCATGATTTCTATAGAACTATGGGTATATATCTATACTGATGCCTCAGTAGCCAACAGTTTATGGAATCATGGGTATATCCTATACCCACAATTTTGAGAGATATACACATGGTTCCAAACTATTGGTATAGGTTAGTTTTTCCATACTGTCATAATATTTTAATCCTATGAATAAAAATAAGCTAAAAGAGATTCTATGCATTAAAAAAACCTTCCAAAGTTACCCAAGTATTAAAGATATTAAGCATGTGTGTTTGATATGTTTATGTGAATCATATAATGAATCTACTAATGTTTCTTTAAGTATTGTTATGGTTATGGAATTTATGATTCTATCTTTGATGATGTGGATTATTTAAATAAAATTTTACCCAATTATATTTATGTTTTTATAATAAAAGGTATGAACATTTTTATGTAATTTTTTTAGTGATGTATAGAAAATACTAGGGGATAAATGTTCAATAATATTATAAAACTATAAAATTATTAATAGAGATAAATGTGTTTATCTAGTTTTTTAATAATATGATTGAATTTGATACCATAACCCATCAATGACATATTGTAAAAAACATTCTTTTTTTCAATTAAATTATCTAAACCCATAGAATTCCATATATGATATTGAAACAATAGTTTAATTTTTAAAAATTCATACTTATATAAAGGAAGAGTTATCTCTTAACACAATGTATTTTGTGATGAATTTTATAAAAATATTCATAGGATAATTTAATGTCTCGGATAGTATTTTGAGTATGTTTTAACCGAAAGAAGTTAAAATATTACAAATAAAATATTTTATTAGTATTTGTTTGATTATTATTAACCTAATACCCAAAAAATGTCAGGACATGTGATAGTAATATAAAAATGTAAATAATTATATTTAGTTACTCTAATAAAGTTAATGTCACTATTTAAAAAATAGATTCTACTAGCCTATTGAGTAAATTTTTCCTTATCCAAAAAGAAGTTTTGGATGTGGTAGTAAATAGTAATGTTATTACTAATATTTATTTAATGACGAATTATTAATGGAATAGGATTCTAAAGAATATTATTCTAATATGATAATCATTTATAATTAGAAAATAGCATTTAACATCTAATCATTAGATGTTATGATGTTTAGGAGTTTAAATATCTTCAAAAAAGGACCACTGGAAATATGATTCCTAAGTTTCACAATTATTAAAATTGGATTAATTTATACATGTTCCTCATTAATGATACTAGATTTATAACTTTACCATATTATTACATTGATATGTTGTCATAATTGTATATAGATGTAATGAGTTAATAGAATCATAATTCTAGACTAATCAAGAGGGTCATGAAAAGCATCATGGTATAAAATACTTAATATATTTTTGTAATAGTTTTATAATGTATCATGGATATATCATAACAGAATCCAACAATTATCATTCATTAATGTGTGCTGCAATTTAATTTACATGAATGGTCAAATGATAATATCCCCTAAAAGTATGGATTTGAGTTTTTAGTAATCAATGATAAATATAAATTATAGTGAGTGGTGATTATATGTTAAGGTTTCCATTAATATAATATTGCACTCATTACAATGGGTTGTATATGAGATACAAAGAATTAATTCAAGGGGTAATAAGTAGAGAAAATTTACTTGGATTTACTTGCAAATATATATCTCCGGTAATTTCATATGGTCAACAATTTTCATAAGGATTTTCTCTAACTATAAATCATTTTTAATGTAGGTGGTGTGATTCCTAGAATGTGAAGATTCAAATTTTGATACATTACTTACTCAAGTAAAAAAAACTTTTCTAATTAGGTGATGGTAGTGTATATTTATCATAAGAGGTAGGTCCTAATTGATTTTCCTTTCTACATGGATAAGGGACATGTGATGTAATAATCCATTAGATGAACGAATTACGATATATTCATCGACCTAGATAGTATTTCTTCATAGAATATCGAAAAGTTGATTTGGACTATAATATATTAACATTTTTTTATTTTTAGTGGTTACTCAATTTCATGGGTAAAATGGTATTATCTGTATATATATGTTTTATATGGTTCATATTATGGTGTGCATGGATATTTTGTAACATACCAAGTAAGTAATGAATAATAGTTATTTTTAGCTATGTCTATTAATGAATTAGATAGTGTTTTAGAGGCTTAAAATGAAAATAAATCCAATCTTAAGCATGGAATACACTAATATTTTTAAAAGATAGTTTTACTGCCTTTTGATAGAAAACCATTTTTAAATCTATCTTTTTGACAATTTTATAAGCTATGTTTGTCAAAATAAACTTATTCTTTATGATTGGGACATCAAAATTTACTTTGTGTGAATTTTTGGTATTTTTCTGACAATGTTCATTTTTTTAATGAATAGTGAAAAATACTGCATTTTACATCAAAACTGCTTTTTTAATCTAATTTATTGATATGATTATATTATCTTTTGAATTGGTTTTAAAGTGAAATTATAATATATTTATACCATTTAATCTAATAGTGGTCATTGGAATTAATTTCACTTTGAAATTGGACTTAAACTAGTGTCAATCTTTTGATACTTATTGTTTCATAAAAACACGCTATTTGCTCTGAAAGCGGGAATTAATTGTTAAATTAATTAATGAAACTTATATGTTTTGAATTTTGTAAAATAGAAATCATTTTTTAATCCAGAAAATCTAATATAGCTTAGGTTGAAGTTTTGGTATTTTTGTGAAAAACTTCAATTTTTGATGAATAGTGAAACCACTAAGTGGTACTTAAGAAACTGATTTTTTGGTTAATTGAAATGTTACCACCTATGTGTTTTGAATTTCAAAAAACCAACATACATGGTTGTCATTAAGAAGTAAAATTTGGTTCAATGGGATTAAAATATTTTTTTGGTGAATAGTAACTTTTATGTTTTTAATCGCGATTAGAGGTAATTAGTGCAATTTAAGGAAAAAATGATATTATAATAAAATGAAAATACCAATACACATGTCCTACCCTTAATGTATGTGTCATGGCCGACCAAGACAATCCATGGGTCAACTTGGGGACCCCATGGAGCCACTTTGCTTGGGAAATGACATAAATAACTTTTTATTTAATGTAAAAGTAAAAATGACACAAACATGAGTTATTTTACTAAAACTATTTTTACATGGGGTTATACATGTCTGATTTTTGATTATAAATATTCATTGGAAAGATAAAACTCTTTCCTACATCATAGTATTTTTTTATAATTTTTAGACTTTAAATAAATTAAATTATTTATGACATCATGATGATGCAGTGATTACCTCATTAATAAAGGATTTAAATAAAATTAAATAATAATGTAAAATCTATGACCTACACATGTACAAAACCTATTGGATGGGTTGATTTCGAACCCTTACCACCTTACCCTCTAATTATATCAATGTGGGCCATTTTGAATCCGAAACGCATGTTAAACTAAAGTAAAATTTCTTTACTTTCCAAGAGTTCCCCTCCTCTCCTCTTATAAAAGGCCCCCACCTCTACCTCCTTACCCACACTTCCAAAGCCTTTGGCTCGGCCAACCCCTGCCCATTTTGTCTCTCCACATCCCTATATTACTCCATGAAGCCTCACTTTTGGAATAAGTTTTGTCAAGGAAGCCTTTGAGCTCAAACCAAAGGGAGTTACCCGATTTTAAGGTAATGTCTTCACTTGAGTCCTTTTGTTTTATTTTGCTTCTCCAACCCCCTAAACTCTTTTTATCCATTTAGTTTGTAACAACTCTAGTATCTTCAATATACTAGGATGTTGTTATAAGAAATATTCAAGCTACAATTACACACACCTACATCTAATGGTTAAAGAACTTACTATTTCCGTGGATGGCGAATTTCTGCCTCCCGAAACGATGATTGTTCAACATTCTTTTAACACCTTCCAAGGTGGCCATTAAGATGAAACTGTATTTATATATGATATATAATATTTTTATGTTTTCCATAAGCTTCAGTATTTTTCATTTATGTCATACCTTTATGGCTTCCATTATGGGTAAACGTGATATCTTCATTTAAGGAAGTGCGGACTACCACCCCTTCAAAGTGATTTGATTCGTTAATACCATATGTGGGATGTATAAAGGATGGAGTTATGATATTATATATGATATTACACTGGAATTATAATATACCTTTATATCATTATGATTCTATTTCATAAAATATGAAATAGAAATGGAAGCAGTGTTCATGCGTACGTACGACTTACCGCCTCCATGAACGGTGCATTTCATTTCTTACCTCTAAATGTTATATAATATTATAAATGCATGCATGTACTAGATATACATGATATATATGATATCTAAATCATGAATACCATTCTGGATATAATGGATATATGAACAACTTGTAATTATAAAGGGTTTATTTTTTACTCAAGTACCATTGATCGTTAAAACGACTGTTATTAACTTAAATAATTACATAGTGTTAATGACATGGAAATAAGTGATATAAAATGAATAATGAACTTGAAAAATGTTTTTAAACAAGTAGAAATTTACTGAAGTTTATTATTCAGGAGATTAAAGAACGACCGAGTCAAGTCGGACCCGAGGTATGGGACTTCGTCTCAATCTCCTTTCATTGAGGCATATTTTGTTTTATACACAACCTTCTTTTATATGTTGTATAAAACCCTTTGAATTTTACGTTTATCCAAATGGAATCTTTTTTATACGAAGTGTTTTAATAAACTACAAAAGGGAATGTTTTTGTTGTACGTAAGTGGCGACAACGACTTCTCCGCTGCTGTGACCATTATTTGAGTTTCGACTTCCTCTACAAGCCATACCTTTTTTTAAAAGAAAAATAAATTACATGTTTTACTTTTATTTTATTTTAGTAATGAAAATGGTTTTCATAATGTTTTTATATCAATGTGTTGTATTGATATCTTGTGATTGAAAGGTGGAAATGGTATGTTTCCTTTATGCATGTTTTATGTGATACGATTATGTTGAGGTTCTTGGGAATTATTATGAAGACGGGTGGTTCTGTGATAAACTAAGGGCGGGTGAGCTCGATATAGCTCTCCAATGCATTGGGTAACGTGAAGGAGTGAAACGTTAAGGTTTCTCCGAAGAGATTTAGGGAATATACTATGATGGGTATTCCAAACTTAACCAAGAGGGTTACTCCCTACGTAAGAATGTTATGAATGCCTCAAGTTACCTTTATGTCTTATGATTTCAATGATTTATTCATGATTTGATGAGTTATGTTAAAGTGCTTATGTTTTATGTGAAAAGTATGCTTTCATTCTTATGTATATATGAACTCATGTTTCCTTTCCATATTTTTATAACCCATACTGATCTTTTTATGCTCATCCCAAGTTTTTTTGAAATGTTTTTCACAGGTCTAGGGAAAGGTACATGATATGATGATAGTGTCAAGGAAGTGTCAAGAAAGAATCCATGTTTTATTTTAAATATGTTTCCATTGATGGGAAAAATGAATACTATCTTTTATGTAACCACTTTGTTTAAATGTGGAATGTAATGCATGTTTTATGATCTAATTCTCTAAAACTCTAAACCTGAAAAGATCCTCAATGTGTAATCTTGTAATAACTCAAGATTAAGTAAGGTTTAGGGCTGGGGCCTTATAGTTGGTATCAAAGTTCGGTTTAGAAAACTTTAGGAGTTATAATTCTATTAAATGATTATCCAAAAATATTTTTTTAAGTGATATAGCATTTTAAGATTATCATGTTGCTTCATCCAAGATGTGTTTGTTCAGAATGGTTTTTTGCAGAGGAAACATGGAAGCAGTGCTAGGAAGGCATACAGAAGGAAATAACCTTCCGAATCAGCATCCTGAGATGGTCGGAATTGGAACTGAATAGTTTTTTGCAGTAATGGCGTAGTTGACCCAGGCGATAAATGGTGGTGGTATCCATGCACGAGATCGACAAGATCAACCGTAGAGGAACATGTCAGTGTTGGAACATTTCATGAGGCAAAATCCCCCATAATTCAGAGGATCATCTGACCCTGTGCTAGCTGAAGGGTGGATTAAAGCACTAGAGAAGATTTTTGATGTCATTGGGTGTTCAGACAATCAAAAGGTTAGTCTTTCTATTTACCGTTTGGAGGGTGAAGCAGATCAGTGGTGGTCGATGGTTAAAAATATCAGGGACGTCGATGAGATTGATGCTCTTGACTGGGATGAATTCAAAGGTATGTTTCTTGAGAAGTATTTTCCTAAGGCTGTTTGACTTAGGATGTAAAAGAAATTCTTGGAATTGAAGTAAGAGGAAGACTCAGTGGCTGCCTATGAAGAAAGGTTCACTCGATTGGCAAGGTATGCTCCAAATTTTATCTGAGACATTGATAGTAAAATCAATCATTTTTACTCATGATTAAAGCCAAAATATCGAAGGGCATTAGCTTCTCATGAGTTTAAAAGTTATGAGAATCTTGTTCGATGTGCTGAGAAGGTGGAAATGGAGTTTGCCGATGATCAAGTGTTCTATATCAACCAGTAGAAGAAGAGACCGAGGTGGCAGGAGAAAGGGAAAAATTATTCAAAAAAATCTGATGGTAAGAAAACTAAGTTTCCAGTTTGTGATAAATGTGGCCAAAGGCATGTTGGGGAATGTCTTCTGAATTCTGGAAAGTGGTACCGATGTGGTAAGATGGGACATAAGGCTCGTGATTGCACTGAAAAATATCAAGGTGATGGTAAGTTGAAATTTGATTTACAATTAGTGAAATGTTTTAAGTGCAATGAGATGAGTCACTATGAAAACGAGTGTCCGACAAAGAGCTCGAGTGATGGGAAGTATTTATACTACAAGCAGAAAGGGGTGGTGAAATCCTTTGCAACTACTTCAGCAGATGTCGGGCCATCAAATGAAGTTGTATCAGGTACTTTGTTGGTTTTTTCAGATTATGCCAGTGTGTTGTTTGATTCGGGGTCTACACATTCTTTCATCTCTGAAAACATTTCTTGTAAAATGGGAATACAATATCAAGAAATGACTCCTAAACTTTTGGTAAAAACACATGGGGGAAATGTTGAGGCAAAAAGAATTTATAAAAATCTTCCTATCCTTATCTGTGGAAAGAACCTACTTGCGAACCTTATTGTTTTACCTCTAGTAGAGTTTGATGTTATCCTGGGTATGGATTGGCTCTCTATTTACCATGCTAAGATTGACTATAGAGCTAAAGAAGTTTCTTTTCAGTAAGACTTTCAGTTTGTGTACAAGAATGAACCCTTACTGTTGATAACTTATCAAGAGGACAAGAAACTTGTAAAAGATGGAAATGAATGTTACCTTGCACACATCATTGAAAATAAAGGAACTGTTCAGATTAATGATGTGCCAATGGTAAATGAGTATCCTGATGTTTTTCATGATGAGTTGCCTGGAGTAATACCAGATTGGGAAGTTGAATTTACTGTCGATTTAGTTCCTGATGCTAAGCCAATTTCAAAACCCCCTTATCGAATGGCTCTAATTGAACTTTTAGAGTTGAAGGAGAATTTGCAAGATTTATTAGATAAAAGTTTCATTCCACCTAGCACATCACCATGGGGTGCTGCTATTTTATTTGTTAAAAAGAAAGATGGTTCTATGAGACTTTGCATTGATTATAGAGCCTTTAATAACATCACTGTTAAGAACAAATATCATTTGCCTCATATTGATGATTTGTTTGTTCAACTCCAGGGAGCTCAGTATTTTTCAGAGATTGACCTGAGATCGGGGTACCATCAGCTGAAGGTAAAGGAAGCAGATGTTCCGAAGACCATGTTCCTTACAAGATATGGCCATTATGAATTTGTAGTAATGCCTTTTGGGCTAACCAATGCACCTGTTGTATTCATGGACTTAATGAATAGAATTTTCCATGTGTTCTTGGATAAGTTTGTGGTGGTTTTCATTGATGATATTTTGGTGTTTTCTAAAAGTAAAGAGGAGCATGAAAGAAATTTAAGGGTTATTTTTCAAACCATAAAAGAAAAGAAATTGTATGGGAAATTCAGCAAGTGTGATTTTTGGTTGCAACAAATTTCGTTCCTTGGTCGTATTGTTTCTAAAGATGGGATAACTGTTGATCCAACAAAAACAAAGGTTGTTGATGAATGGCCAAGACCCACAAATGTAATAGAGATTCGTAGCTTCCTTGGTTTGGCAGGATATTACCGAAAATTTGTTAGAAATTTTTCACGGTTATCTATTCCAATGACTAAGATAACTCAGAAGGGTGTTAAGTTTATCTGGACAAAAGAATGTGATGATTTTTTTTCAGGAGTTGAAAAGAAGATTGGTGAATGCTCCAGTTTTGGCACTACCTTCCAGGAATTGTGAGTTTGTTATCTACTGTGATGCTTAATTGAAAGGACTTGGTTGTGTCCTAATACAGAATGATCAGGTAATTGCTTATGCTTCACGATAGTTGAAAACTTATGAGGTAAATTACCCTACACATGATTTGGAATTAGCTGGTGTTGTTTTTTCTTTAAAAATTTGGAGGCATCATTTTATGGAGTAATGTGTGAAATATATAACGATCAAAAAAGTTTAAAATATATATTCACTCATAAATAATTGAACATGAGACAAAGGAGATGGCTAGAATTAATCAAGGATTATGATTGTACAATTCGTTACCATACAGGAAAAGAAAATAAAGTGGTCGATGCTTTGAGTCGAAAAAGTAATTCTTCATTAACAATGTTGTGTTTGGAACGTGATCCTTTGGTTAAGGATTTGATGAACTTTGGCATAGAAGTTGTCGGAGCAGGAAGTTATTATGTTTTTTTTCAGGTATCAGTGAAATCTTCTCTATCAGACAGAATCAAGCAAGCACATAAGCAAGACAGTGAGTTGTAGAAAAAGGTAGAGCTGGTTCAGAAAGGTAAGTTGCCTAAATTCAACATTGATAATGATTGCGTTTTGAGATTTGGGAAGAGATTGTGTGTGCCTTGTGATTCACAGTTGAAGAGAGAGTTGTTATGTGAAGTTCATAGTTCCCCGTTTTCAGTTCATCCTGGCAGTACTAAGATGTACAGAGATCTGCAGGAGTATTAATGGTGGGATGTAATGAAAAGTGATATTGCTGATTTTACTGTGAAGTGTTTGACTTGTCAGCAGGTTAAAGTAGAGCGGCAGTTACCGAAAGGGATGCTTCAGCCTCTACCAGTGCCAGAGTGGAAATGGGAGAATATATCGATGGACTTTGTTGTGGGATTACTGAAGACATCTCGAGGTAATAATGCAATCTGGGTTATTGTTGATCGCTTGACTAAATCTGCTCATTTCCTTCCTATTCGAGATACTTTCTCTCTAGATAAACTTTCTCGATTGTACCCTAAAGAGATAGTCAGGTTGCATAGAGTTCCTCTATCCATTGTATCTGATCGTGATCCCAGGTTTACTTCTAACTTTTGGAAGGGCCTTCAAAAGTCATTGGGTACTGAATTAAATTTTAGTACAGCTTTTCATCCTCAATCAGAAGGGCAGTCAGAACGAACAATACAGACCTTGGAGGATATGCTACGAGCTTGTTCAATGGATTATCAGGGAAGTTGGGACCAACATCTTTCTTTGGTTGAATTTTCATATAATAACAGTTTTCATTCCAGTATACAGATGGCACCATTTCAGGCATTATATGGGAAGTAGTGTCGAACTCTAGCTTTCTGGGATGAAGTGGGTGAAAGGAAGTTGATGGGACCAGAATTGGTAGAAGAGTCGGCAGAAATAGTTCAGCTGATACAGAAACACATGAGAATAGCTCAGAGTAGGCAGAAGAGTTATGCAGACAACAAGAGGAATGATCTATCTTTCGAGGTAGGTGATCATGTTTTTCTAAAAGTCTCACCATGGAAAAGTGTGATGCAATTTGGTAAGAAAGGAAAGCTGAGTCCAAGGTTCATTGGACCATATGAAATTCTGGAGAGATTTGGCTCAGTTGCATACCGGGTGGCTTTACCTCCGTGTTTATCTCAGGTACACAATTTTTTTCACGTTTCGATGTTGAGAAAGTATATGCCAGATCCATCTCATGTTTTGAGTCCAGAGGTAGTTCAGCTGGAAGAGAACCTATCTTATGAGGAACAACCGGTCCAGATTCTTGACCATAGGGATCAAGTGGTACGGAATAAAGTTATTAATCAGGTAATGGTTTTGTGGAAAAATCACATGATGGAAGAGGCAACATGGGAATCTGAAAATGCAATGAGGGATAAGTG
This sequence comes from Viscum album, assembly GCA_963277665.1. Classification (NCBI taxonomy): domain Eukaryota; kingdom Viridiplantae; phylum Streptophyta; class Magnoliopsida; order Santalales; family Viscaceae; genus Viscum; species Viscum album. The sequence continues at coordinate 1,233,358,768 of OY728120.1, forward strand.
CCCCCATTTATTCGATAAGTAAATAAATTGCGGGGACGCAATTTTATAAAGGGGGGAAGGATGTAACATCCCAAGTAAGTAATGAATAATAGATATTTTTATCTATGTCTATTAATTAATTAGATAGTGTTTTAGAGGCTTAAAATGAAAATAAATCCAATCTTAAGCATGGAATACACTAATATTTTTAAAAGATTGTTTTACTGCCTTTTGATGGAAAACCATTTTTAAATCTATATTTTGACAATTTTATAAGCTATGTTTGTCAAAATAAACATATTCTTTATGATTGGGACATCAAAATTTACTTTGTGTGAATTTTTGGTATTTTTCTGGCAATGTTCATTTTTAATGAATAGTGAAAAATATTGCATTTTACATCAAAACTTCTTTTTAATATAATTTATTTATATGATTTGATTATCTTTTTAATCTGTTTTAAAGTTAAATTAGAATATATTTTTACCATTTAACCCAATAGTGGTCATTGAATTAATTTCACTTTGAAATTGGACTTAAACTAGTGTCAATCTTTTCATACTTATTGTTTTATAAAAACACGTTATTTGCTCTGACAGCGGGAATTAATTATTAAATTAATTATTGCAACTTATATGTTTTTAATTTTGTAAAATAGACATCATTTTTGAATTCGGAATATCAAATATAGCTTAGGGTGATGTTTTGGTATTTTTCTGAAAAACTTCAATTTTTGATGAATAGTGAAACCACTAAGTTGTACTTAAGAAACTGATTTTTCAGTTAAATGAAATTTTACCACATTTGTGTTTTGAATTAAAAAAACTGACATACATGGTTGTCATTAAGAATTAAAATGTGGTTCAATGGGATTAAAATAATTTTTTGGAGAATAATAACTTTTATGTTTTTAATAGCGATTAGAGGTAATTAGTGCAATTTAAGGAAAAAATGATATTATAATAAAATGCAAATACCTAGAAACATGTCCTACCCTTAGTGGATATGTCATGGCCGACCAAGACAATCCATGGGTCAACTTGGGGACCCCATGGAGCCACTTTGCTTGGGAAATGACATAAATAACTTTTTATTTAATGTAAAAGTAAAAATGACACAAACATGAGTTATTTTACTAAAACAATTTTTACATGGGGTTATACATGTCCGATTTTTTATTATAAATAGTCATTGGAAATATAAAACTCTTTGCTACATCATAGTATTTTTTTATAATTTTTAGACTTTAAATAAATTAAATTATTTATGACATCATGATGATGCAGTGATTACATCATTAATAAAGGATTTAAATAAAATTAAATAATAATGTAAAATCTATGACCTACACATGTCCAAAACCTATTGGATGGGTGGATTTCGAACCATTACCACCTTACCCTCTAATTATATCAATGTGGGCCATTTTGAATCCGAAACGCATGTTAAAATAAAGTAACATTTCTTTACTTTCCAAGAGTGCCCCTCCTCTCCTCTTATAAAAGGCCCCCACCTCTACCTCCTTACCCACACTTCTAAAGCCTTTGGCTCGGCCAAACCCTACCCATTTTGTCTCTCCACATCCCTATCTTACTCCATGAAGCCTCACTTTGGGAATAAGTTTTCCCAAGGAAGCCTTTGAGCTCAAACCAAAGGGAGTTACCCGATTTTAAGGTAATGTCTTCACTTGAGTCCTTTTGTTTTATTTTGCTTTCCAACCCCCTAAACTCTTTTTATCCATTTCTTTTGTAAAAAATCTAGTATCTTAAACAAACTAGGATATTTGTATTAGAAATATTCGATCTACACTTACACACACCTACATCTAATGGTTAAAGAACATACTGTTTCCGTGGATGGCGAATTTCTACCTCCTGAAACGATGATTGTTCAACAATATTTTAACACCTTAAAAGGTGGCCATTAAGATGACACTATATTTATATATTATATATAATATGTTTATTGTTTCCTTAATCTTCTGTATTTTTCATTTATGTCATACCTTTATGGCTTCCATTATGGGTAAACGCGATATCTTCATTTAAGGAAGTGCGGACTACCGCCCCTTCAAAGTGATTTGATTCGTTAATACCATATGTGGGACGTATAAAGGATGGAGTTATGATATTATATATGATATTACACTGGAATTATAATATACCTTTATATCATTATGATTAAATTTCATAAAATACGAAATAGAAATGGAAGCAGCATTCATGCATACGTACGACTTACCGTCTCCTTGAACGGTGCATTTCATTTCTTACCTATAAATGTTATATAATATTATAAATGCATGCATGTACTGGATATATATCATATCTACACCATGAATACCATTCTGGATATAATGGATACATGAACAACTTGTAATTAAAAAGGGTTTATTTTTTACTCAAGTACCATTGATCGTTAAAACGACCATTATTAACTTAAATAATTACATAGTGTTCATGACATGGTAATAAGTGATATAAAAGGAATAATGAACTTGAAAAAGGTTCTTAAACAAGTATAAATTAACTCAAGTTTATTATTCAGGAGATAAAAGAACGACCGAGTCAAGTCGGACCCGAGGTATGGGACTTCGTCTCAATCTCCTTTCATTGAGGCATATTTTGTTTTATACACAACCTTATTTTATATGGTGTATAAACCCCTTTGACTTTTATGTTTATCCAAAAGGAATATTTTTTATACAAAGCTTTTTAATAAACCAAAAAAGGGAATGTTTTTGTCGTAAGTATGCGGCAACAATGACTTCTCTTCCGCCGTGACCATTATTTGAGTTTCGGCTTCTTTTACAAGCCATACCTTTTTTAAAGAAAAAAAATACCATGTTTTACTTTTCTTTTATTTTGGTATTGAAATTTTTTTTCATAATGTTTTTATATCAATGTGTTGTATTGATATATTGTGATTGAAAGGTGGAAATGTTATGTTTCCTTTATGCATGTTTTATGTGATACGATTATGTTGAAGTTCATGGGAATTATTATGAAGATGGGTGGTTCTGGGATAAACTAAGGGCGGGTGAGCCCAATATAGTTCTCCAATGCATTGGGTAACGGGAAGGAGTGAAACGTTAAGGTTTCTCCGAAGAGATTTAGGGAATATACTATGATTGGTATTCCAAACGTAACCAAGAGGGTTACACCCTATGTAAGAATGTTATGAATGCCTCAAGTTACCTTTATGTCTTATGATTTATATGATTTATTCATGATTTCAGGAGGTATGTTAAAGTGCTTATGTTTTATGGGTAATGTATGATTTCATTCTTATGTATATATGAACTCATGTTTCCTTTCCATATTTTTATAACCCATACTGAGCTTTTTATGCTCATCCTAGGTTTTTTTGAAATGTTTTTCACAGGTCAAGGGAAATGTACATGATATGATGATAGTGTCAAGGAAGTGTCAAGAAAGAATCCATGTTTTATTTTAAATATGTTTCCATTGATGGGAAAAATGAATACTATCTTTTATGTAACCACTTTGTTTAAATGTGGAATGTAATGCATGTTTTATGATCTAATTCTCTAAAACTCTAACCCTGAAAAGATCGTCAATGTGTAATATTGTAATAACTCAAGATTAAGTAAGGTTTAATGTTGGGTACTTATATCTTTAATAATATTATTATGTTTGATAAAGATAACATTAGGCCCCTTAGTGGCTAGAATAACAATGATTTTTTTTCTTGAGGCCTCACTTTTCATATATTTGTGAAATATTAATTTCATATTATTTTCATTGCTATTAATGACTGTTGGGTCACATAGATAGGCCTTCAGATAAGGATAAAATTTTGGATAAAGTTTTAGATTAAAAATTATGAGGGTTCGATGAATCAAAATCCAAAATGTGTTTTCATTGGATTCATAACAAATTGGGTAATGTTTTATGAATTCCTAATATATTTTATCATATGAGGGAGGTTTTATGTTATGAACTAAATACATATATATAGGATACATAATATAGGATATGTTTCATCCAATATATTAGGATAAGTACATGCATCTTCCAGCTTACTGGTTGAGTACATATAACTTCCACATATACATGACTTATATGCCTAAATATTCCCACATAGTTTCATAAATTATAAAAAAATATTAATATAATAAAAGGATCTTATTAACTAAAGGAATTCAAACAATAAGACCAATTGGAAAAAACATAAACCAAATTTTTTAATATGGATGATGTGTTTCATTAAAGGCAATGTATCAAGGATGGATATATAAAGATATGCACTATTAAAAAATGTGTCTTTAAAAGTGCTGACCTTTATTAGCACTGGAAAGAAGCTCTAATAATGGTTCCTTTTATTAGTGAAAATAACAAGAGCTGATAAAGGGTACCATTAATCAGTGATTTTTATAGCATTGATAAATGATACCCCCAATCAATAATTTTTCTTTGCTCTGATAAAGGTTTGAATAAAATGAAATAATTGAATAAATAATAAATAAAAATGAATCCATTAAAAAAATATTAAAAAAAAATTAATTAATAATTATTGATAAAAATTAATAATTTGATTATACTATATATAAATTATAAATACTAATAAAAAATATATGAAATATATGAAAATATATGAAATGAAAATTAAAAAAATGAATCTTAAAAATAAGTAAATTTTAAAAATATTAAACTTTTTATTAATTAAATAATTATTGATAATTTTATTAAATAGTATATATTAAATATATATATACATATATATTGAAGCATGTAAATATGATTTATATAATGCAAAATATTTATGATTTACATTAAACATTCATATATTTATTGAATAATGGTCTCTAATTAAAAATTAATATGAATTAAAAATACAAACTAATTGTATCGAGTAATTGACATATTTGAATGTGGTTTGATTTTCTAAATTCACATAGAATAAACATGTGATATATTTATTTCACATATAAGTAACTAGTGAATTTTTATATACAATTCACACACACAAATAATTATGAAATTAATGAAATCTTATATAGAAACACATACACATAATATTTATGTAATTTATTCAAATTTTAGTATTCATCTTAGAATATCATTATAACACGATACAATTAATATTACATGTATTTAATCATGATATATTTTAGTTATTTATTTTTAATTTTATTATACTAAGGTATTATTTCATTTTTAATATATATTATTTATTTATTTTTTAGGGAATTTAATTAATTTCAATTATTTATTTTATGTATATTTATTTACTATGTTTTAATCTTTTAAATATGTATTCAAATATATTTAAATATATATCTATTTTTTAATAATTCTCATTTAATTAGTGAATATTATCAGTTTTTTCAAGATTGTTAATGTGTTCTCATTTGTAATTAATCAATTTCACTCATTTTTAACATGCTTGTATGTAAGATTAAATTTTCATTAATAATGTTAGAAATATATTTTTAAAAAATATTTATAAATTAAAGTATTTTTAAATACAAATTTAAAATATTTATATACTTATATATTTAGAACTATAAAAAATAAATATTATTTTTTTAATAAGTGTTTATATAATTAGAAATAAATAATTATATATATTTAAATAACTATAAAATTTATATAAATTTATTTAAATAATGAATTTATTTTCTATATTTAAATTTATATGTATTTATTATATATATATATATATTTATGCAAATATATATAATGATATAAACATTTAAAAAAGTATTTTAATAATGATAAATGAATAAATTTATTTTTAAATAATTAAAAATTATAGTAAATATATTTAAATAGAGAATATATTTATATATATTTATTAAAAATATAAATATATATATTTATATATATTTTAAAATTTTATTTGTAATTTTAATTATAAATATTTTAGCAGCGTTAAATTAATTAGTGCCAAAAAATATATTTTTATTAGTGCTAAGAAAATATGAGAAATACAATCTTTATAAGTGATAAAAGTTTAGCGCCGAAAATCATGAATTTTATCACCACTAAAAAAGAATTGAAAGATCCATTTTATCTGTGATAATATATTTAGAAATTATAAAAGAGATCTTTATCAGTGTTTTTTTAAAAGCGTTGATAAAAGTGTCCTGGTCTATTTGAAAAAATCTAACCAGTCGTGAACATGTTGCGATATCCAAAGCATTCAGTGGAATCCACCTCTATCGATGCTCCTCCTCAGTGAATCGAAGCCTGAATCCAAACATGAATTAATGATTAAAGAATTATAAGGCTCAAATACAATTATTTAATGATTCAAGGGTTGAATGAATCCAAGGATATAATTAATTTTAGGTTTTTGATATCTCTAATTTCTCTCAGACTTCTTCTTGTTTCAAAGAATTTTTTATATCGGATACTTGGGATGTATTGATTAATTCCGTACCACACTCAAGTCGACAGTAACCTTTGATGATAACCTTTCATATATCTAAAGGGCGATGGAGATGTTCACATTGGAGAATATGTATTAGTGGTAGGTCATGCATGAACGAACCTTATGAAACTCTATGGGATTATATATCGTCTTTCTAACCTGATGAATGAGATATTTTCCCTTCGATACTTTAATGGTTTTAGGATGTTCTTATTGACCACCAATATATTTTTAAACCCAAGTAAGATGTTGGGTTTTCTATAAATCTTATGTATGGAGCTCATCTAATTTCTAATACACCTTATCAAATGAATCTAATAGAACATTTTGATCATATGTCTTTGTTATAGTATATAGATGCAAGGTACATCTCCAGTCAAGCATGTCCTATTAAGGATAACTGATTTCATTTTCCGTGATGTTTGGTTTTTCATTATTTTAATGTGTTATATATAATAATATCACTAGTTTCAACAAATTTACACAACCACTTAATAGAGAATATCCAAGAGTAATTATCACCAGGGGAAGCCCAAGGGTTATTTCATTATATCTCTAATTTAATTTTTTAATTGTTAACAATATCCCCATTATAATTAGTAAAATATATTTACCAATTTTATCTTGTATTCATAAAACATCTCAACCCACATATTTTAAGTCAGTATTTAATTGTCTCATTATCTAATTTGATCATTTTTCACAACTACAAATGAATTTATCCTTTAAAAAACAATTACTATAAATTTTGGCTGATCCCAAATTAGACAATGGTTCAACTAGTTTTTAATACCATTATAAAAATATAGCCATTTTTTAAATTATAACTGAATCATTAATACTTTTTAAAAATCAATTCATTTCTTTCACCACGCCTCTAATAAACCCTATGTATGTTTTAATTTTATCCATACAAAAATAGATCATTTGTTAAAATTTACTTTTAATTCCACATCATATAAATGAAAACAATTTTTCTTCAGATATCCATCATTTATAAAGTAATAAGTACCCTTTGGACATGTCAAATATATCTAATTACATCAATTTACCAGTAATGTTATATGAAAATATTATATCTAATATGAAATCTTGTATCTTTTGTAAATCCTCTGTGTGAAATTAATTATAAACTTCTACAATATTACGTTTTTTTCATGCAAAAGATTAATAATTATTTATTCACATTCATTTATATATTTAGAAAAGGTTTACAATCCTTCATATTAATTTTTAATTTGTCACATGTTAAATAGAGTTCATTCAATGGTGTAAATTCATTATCCAATTTTACTTATGAATATTCATCTCACATCGAAGCTATTTTTATAAGAGTGGGTTATCTCCAGATTAACTTAATACCTTTATATATTCCATAATTACTATTATTTATCTCATTATGAATAAAATTTTATACTATGTGTCAAAAATCACAATAGAACCCCTAATGGCCATAAAAATGAAATTTTTATTATAAAGACAACTCATCATCTACTTGAAAATAATTATCGTTTTCAACATGTCTAGACATAATTCATGAATCAATTTATCAACTATGAATTTTGAGATGTACAAATCCATTATCATTTTTACATATATTGTTATCCTAATTTTTTATTCAATTTATTATCACTTTTTAATAGAAATTATAATTTTTATATGTTTAAAATATTGGATATAACATTAATATAACATGTAATAATTACTTAGGTAGTTACATCACTTGTTCCAAAAAATACAATGGAGGTTTTCAATTTCTATACATGTTGGAATAATTATCGGATATTAATTTTAGGTATTCGTCTGTTTAAGTATACATGTATTGGTTCCACCCCTAGGAATCTCTAATTACCGTCTATGTATATGAAATAACACTTTATTTATTTATATTTTTATCAATATATTTTTATACATTATAGTTGATTGAATTACTATTTCTTATTATGTTTTATCAAATTTGGCTTTCTCATTAATCCTAAATCGATTATATTATATTTTTAATTATTTGTGTGGTTTAAGAATTACTTGATGGCTCATTTTATTAGAGACAAGACTATTCATAGTTAGAGGATTGAAATTATTAAAATTTGGATTTATCCTATAAATATGGAATTCATAGAGGTTCTAATGTTTTATATACGATAACATGTCCCCGCTGAGACCCATTGAATCAAAGGAAATAATTTTTATTCACCCAAGTCTAAACTTCAGTAGGCCATGAGTTAATGTTGCACCCTCGGTTTGAGGAATGTAGCCTTTTTATGCCTTTTTATGTGTTTAAAGTGATTGGGGTGAATTTGGGAGAGTTCTTAATGATTTTGATTTTTTAGAGGCTTTTCTAAGGGAACACAGTTTGATCATGGGTAGGGAAACTAGGAGGGTTCTGTAAGAAATCGTGCAATGGGAGACAGTAGGATTCACATGGCTGACACATGGTTTTCCAAGTCGTTTGAGGAAACCATGTAGACCCCTTCTCTCAAGATAGTGGCATGCACATGGTTAGCACACAATTTTCCAAACCATGAGGGCTAATTGTGTGGCTACATAAAAAGAGGGGTTTAAAATCCTGGATCCCTTAGGTTTAACCTATTTCACTCTAAATCTTCTCCCACTAAAGTCTCACTCAGTATTTTTGGTTCTCCGGTGTTTTATGAGATCTTCCACTCATTTTGGGTGCAATTAAAAGAGGTTTCAAGACGTTTTGAAGGTGGTTTTTGTTTCTCTTCGGTTTCCTCTATATCTACTCTTATCCATTTTTGGGATTTCATGATCTACATCTGTTTCATGTATATCTATGTTAGTATTTTCTTTGAGTGTTTATTTTAAGGCTTTTGGATGTTAGGTAAGGGTATCTAGAAGGGTTTCGATGGTGCGTTGACCAGATTTTTGGTGCGATTGTGCGTGAGTTGATTTCGTCAGAACCCTAAAGGAATGTGGATTCTCTTTGGACTCCACTTAGCTGGAAATTAAATCTTGGATACAATTAATTTTTAAAATTAATTTATTTTTGATGTGAGAAATTGGATGGAAATAAAATGGTGATGTTTTGAGGGTTTTTGTGAAAAATAGGGATTTATGTTGAAATTCTCTTGTTGAGGATTTTAAAACGGTGATCTTAAAATGGGATGCTTGGATTGATTTGTGAAAATGGTTGATGAAAATGTATTTCTATAAAGATGTTGTTTTTTTGAAATATTTTTTGGCATGAAAAATGATTAAATGGTGATTTCATTAAATGGGTGATTTATTGAAGTGAGTTGTCATGTGATGGGAATTATGATGTGATTTTGTGCGGCCTTGGTGCTTTGTGGTTATTGGTTGATAAAATGTTATGAATTGTGTTGAAGTGGATGGGAGGTCTGACTATAAAAGGTGATGGATAGTGGTCGAAAGAACCACTATTATGGATAGTGGTCGGAAGAACCACTATTATGGATAATGGTCAGGAAGCACCACTAGTTGTGAATGGGGTGAATGGTATGGGAAGAGGTCCCACTATAATGGATGCTTTTTTGTGTGTTTGTTTTGTAAAGATGGAATGTGTTTTTCTAATGTGTGATGGGGATATGGATTATGGAATGGTTGTGTCTTTCCATTGTTTCTCATGGATTGGTAAGGGTATGTTTTTTTTGTTGTAAGTTGTTTCACTATTTAATGTTTTATATAAACTCCTTTACATTAATGTGCTAATGGTTCTTTCCTAATGTCATGTGTAGGAAAGTCATTTTGGGAAAACCTATTGAGTATTAGTACTCACCCCCTACTTTGGAACTTGGGGTTTTTTTGTAGATGTCGTATTTTAGGACATAGGTTAGAGTAAAGAATCACATTTTTCTAGCTCTTTATCATGAATCATGGGTGATGTTGTGGCGCTTGGAGAATAGAGCTTGGTGTGGAGCTACATATGGTGTCTTAGTTCTTTTGGAGTCTTGTTGTAGTCTTTTAGTTGGTACTCTGACTTTGGATTTGTTGTATATGGTATGTCGGATCATTATGGATTAGTTGGTTATCTTTTGGTAATGTATGAGTTTTGTTGTTTTTTTGTCATGCCTTATATAGTTGTGGATTGTTTGGTTGGATGAATTTGTCTTAAGGAAAAATGGATCCCCAATATATTCTGAAAGCCCCTGTCATTTATTTCTAGCCTTTGGAACCTTGGGAACTCAATTAAGGCCGTGTATAATTCCTCCACCCTCATAAGTCAATGAGATGAGGTGGGATGTTACAAGTGATATTAGTTTGTTCAGTCCTTGGATTTCAAGTGAGAGTAGTTGTTCGATCCTTGGTGATTGATCATTGGTATTGGTGTTGATATTCATTCTAGGTCTCTTTCTTGAGATAGGAAGGTAGCATGGCATAGGATTTTCAGAACATGGAATGTATATCATAAAAGGACATAGCTAGGAATTTTATGATGAACTTCAAGTTACCAGGGAGTTGGATAAATAATTTTTTTGAGAAAATTATAGGCATTTAATATCTCATTGTCGTGGGTGTAGCCCACGAGATGAGCATTTCATACATGGCAGAAATGACTTCCCAGTAGAATTCATATTTCATTAGTTTATAATGATCTATGGTGTGATATGAATATTATGATTTTGAACATCTGTATTGGGTTTCAAAACGGAATGATTTGAAATAATGAAACTTGTGGTATTTTGAAAATGGGTTGATTTTCAAAACGTGGTGGACTATTCAGAATAGTGAAACATGTGAAATGGGGACTGGTAGAAATCTTGGTTATGATAGTTTCGATGTGATTTAATTTTAAAATTGTATACCCCTTCTTGTTAATGGAGTGAGACTTATGGTTGTTTTTGTGTCGTTAGAAATGACACTGGGTTGGAATCCTGGAGACCAACCAAAGGAAGCTGCTGAAAATGTGGTTGCACCTGAGCCCTAGGTGAACCAGCAGCTAGTGCACTTTATATTGAAAAAATTCTAAGCTGTGGAAAGTGGGAATAAAGTGGTTGAACCAAAACATCTAGATGATGCAGTTTAGTTTCAAAGGCATAATCCACCCAAGTTTAGGGATTATTCAAAGCCAAAAAGGGATAAATCATGGCTGAATAGAATGAATAGGATATTTGACTTTTTGGGAACACCAGTGGAGATGAAAGTGAAGTTATCCAAATATATGTTATAAGATCATTCCCTTCAATGGTGGGAGTGAGAGGTCCAAACTGGTATATACCAAAGTGTGACATGGGAGGGGTTTGAGGAATTTTTTGAGTCAATAAGGATTTCCTTATGACTTTTCCATTCCTTCTTGTTTTGAAAATAACAAACACCTTATACTTAAGGAAATATAAATTTTACCTTCATAAGGAATATTTTCTTCCATATGGATATTTACCCTAACTTTCTTATATATAGAAATATTTTTCTTAAGTTCAAAAACTGGATTCATACCCAAAATTTCGGAGCCATATAATGTAAATATTTGGAGCATTCTCTTTTTGGGATCCGAATTTTGGATAAGAACATTAATGAAGTTCCTATCCGAATTATGGACTCCGAACTTTCATGAGTTCGACTACGAACTCTTAAGTAGTTCGACTCCGAACTCTTAAGAAGTTCGACTCCGAACTCTTAAGTAGTTAGATGCCGAACTCTTAAGAAGTTCGACTCCAAACTCTTAAGAAGTTCGACTCCGAACTCTTAAGTAGTTCGACTCCGAACTCTTAATAAGTTCGACTCCGAACTCATAAGAAGTTCGACTCCGAACTCTTAAGAAGTTCAACTCTGAAATCTTACAAAGTTCGACTCTGAACTCTTAATAAGTTCGACTCCGAACTCTTAAGAAGTTCTACTCCGAACTCTTGAGAAGTTTGACTCCAAACTCTTAAGAAGTTCAACTCTGAACTCTTAAGATGTTCAACTCTGAACTCTTAAGAAGTTCCAGTCCGAACTCTTAAGAAGTTCGACTCCGAACACTTAATAAGTTTGACTCCGAACTCTTATGAAGTTCGACTCCGAATTCTGAAGACGTTCGACTCCAATCTCTTAAGAAGTTCGACTCCGAACTTTTAATAGTTTGACTCCAAACTCTACAAGTTTAGATTCTGATCTCTGATGAAACCAAACTCCGAATTTCATTTTGGTTAGACTCCGAACTTTTAATTTGATTACACTCTGTTTTTTATGCCTTTTTCTACATATGCTCCATTTCAAAACGATGTCGTGCAGTTAGTTATACATGGTTTATTATAAAATGATGTCATCCATTCTGTTTCAAATTAACCGTTGGTTGAGTTACACGTGTACAGTTCCCTCTGAATTTCATGGAAAATATGATCATTGGAGGAGGGAGCCGACCATTGGAAATTTGCCTATAAATAGGAGCTCATTTGAAAGGGCTCAATATTGATTATAAATGAAGTTGATCGATCTAGAGATCACACGCTGTTAAGGTGATTTCTAGAGAGATAAGATTTGCATGCCTTGTACATACTGAACTGCTCATTCAGATTTCTTCGTGCGACTCCGAATGTTGGTGATTACATTCGAGGACTTCCGAGTATAGGAAGGCATAAGTATCGACTACCTTGAAGTTCGAGGGCTTCCTTGCTAAGGAAGACAGAGGTTCCAACTTCCTTGAAGTTGAGGGCTTGCGAAGATAGTAAGATAGAGATTCCGATCTTCGTATCGAGGGCTTACCCTGGTGTGGGTAAGACAGACTTGCTTGAAAGTATAAATCAAGGGACCTTTATCCAAGGTTGTTGGATACCATTGTATTTGGGTTAAAAGACTCATATCTTGTTACTTGTAGTTTTACTAGTTGTTTGTTTCCGCTGCATATTGTTTTGTAAGGAAAGTATAACCTTCTTATATTTCCTTACACTTGTACTTTGATTTGTTTAGATTCTATACGCTTTAAGGTAGGATCTTATATTGTTAACACTGGTTCCAATTCTCCAGTTGGTGACTAGAGGTGTTGTGAATTTTCATAGTTTAACTTTGTTAAACTTAGAACTTTCCTTGTATAAGGAAAACATAGTTATATGTAACCAACATTAAAGGTTCCAAAGGAATTTTTAAAGTGTACAATTCACCCCACTCTTATATATTAAGCATCTACATCATTATTTCGATCCTACAATAGGTATCGGAGGAGGTCTCTTAAATAATTATACTCACATATACGTTTTTCTTGCTCACTTTTTCATTATACTTCTTCTTTTTCATTTCGAACATTGTCATTACGAACTTTTTCATTCCGAAATTTTTCATTCCGAACTTTGTCATTCCAAGCTTTTTCATTCCGAACTTTGTGGTTACAAACTTTTTCTACTAAATTTTTTGGTTTCCAAGTTTCTTTTAAGAATGGCAGGAATCAATGTTGGTTCTATTAACAATCTAAATCCTACAAGACAACCAATATTTGATGGTAATGACTATGAGTACTGGAGAGATCGAATGAAGGCTTTTGTTATCTATACTGGTGTAGATAATTTCTTTATGCTTACTGGTGATTATAAAATTAAATATAAGGAAGTTATAACTTTCACTAAACAGGAAAAGCAAGAGTATCAACTCAATTATAAGGTACACAATACTTTACTTTGTTCTATGACTAGAAATATATATAGCCAAATTTCTTCTTGTGAAGCAGCTAATTGTATCTTGAAGAATTTAGAGGTTACACACTTTGGCACTTCTAAAGTGATTGAGACTAGGAGAGCTATGCTTAGAGCTGAATACCATGGATTCCATTTTCCATATGGTGAACCAATCTATAAAGTGCAAAAGAGATTTATGACTATAGTGAACAGTCTTCAGTCTATGGGATAGAAAGGTCTAGATGATGAAGCCCTTGTGGATACGATAATTGATATTATTCCCAATGAGTAGGAATCTAAAAGAACAGCTATTGATTAGAACAGGAAGGTCACTCAAATTTCTCTAGATGAACTATTTGGAACTCTTCTTCAACATGAAATGAGAATGAAGAGAGATGCTGACAACATCGAAAGGAAGAATGGAAATGGTACTGTTTCTTTTACAACAACATCAAATCATATGAAAGTTAATACTCCTGAGAAAGTAACTAGATCCAAGTCTAAGAAAGTTATTATCCAATCCGAATCTAGTGAGAGTGAAATCTCAGAAAATGAGTTAGCAAATCTTGCTCGAAGGATGAACAAGATAGCTGGCTAGATAAATTTCCAATCCAAGTATAAGAAAAAGGAAAGGAAAGATAGGAAAGATGGAGAAGTCACTTGTTATGAATGCAAGAGAGCTGGACATATTAGACCAGATTGCCCTTTTCTGAAAAAGAAATAAAGGAAAGAAAGGCATTCTGAAAGGAACAGAAAAATGTACTACATAACCAATTCTAAGAATGTTTTGAAAGAAAACGACACCTGGATTTCCAGTGGTGGTGACTCTTCAGATGAATATTTGGATTATGAATCATTAGGATAGAAGAATCTTGGTCTTATAGCCAAATTACCCATTGAAAATCATGGCTTTATGGATAAGGTACGAAATACTGAATCATTGACCAATGTTTCTTTAAATTCTAATGATAGTAATTATTATAACTCTTTAGATGAAGAATCCTCTTCTGATGAAGAAGATACCTCACCTACCCATGAAGAAGTTTCTAGGTTTGCTAAACTTCTTGAAATTGAGAATTCCAAACTCAATAAAAAACATGATAAAGAAAACTCTAGGAATTCTATTCTTACAAAAGAAATATCAGATCATTCTATAGATCTTGATAGGAAAAATACTGATTTTATCAATATTTCGAAAAATCTTGAGGAAGTAAGTTCTTAGAAGAATGAACCTTCTAAAGAGTTAGAAAAAGTAATTTCTAAGAAAAGTGTTTTTGAGCCTAGCTCTAGTTCTAAATCTAATGATCTTGAAGATAAAAACTTAGTTATAAACTCAAGTCTGAAATTTTTTCCTTATAGAAGTGTTTATCAAACTTTACCCATGGTAAAGAAAATTTTGATAAAATGTATTCTGAAAAGTGATCTTTAAGAAACAAATCCGTATTTGGTTTTACCCATGCAAAACCAACTGTTAGTAAAAACTACTTTGTTCCACAAAGTGCCCCATTTTGTACCAAGTTTCAATGTGGTGGTCACTGGGAAAAGAATTGTTTTTTAAATAAAAACCAATCTCTAGGTTTTCATAAAGCCTATTTCTCTAAGAAATAGTGGGTTCCTAAAATTTTGATGTCTGGAAATATCGGATCCAAACAAGTTTGGATTCTGAAAGTCTAATTCTTTCCTTATTTTTAGGAGAATAGAGAAAGTACCAACAACAATACATGGTACATGGACATTGGATGTTCCCGACACATGACTGGTAACAAAAGCTATTTTGAAAAGGTTATCAAAATTAAAGGAGATATCAATCTTCAGTTTATCGGAACACAAGATCAACATGCTGATATTTTCACAAAATCTTTACCCTCCAATAGATTTTAATACATTAAGAAAAGTTTGGAATGACAATCGTAAGGTAATAATTCTTCATTAACTTCATGTTGAACAATTCTCCTAACAGTAAAAAACTCCTTCTCATAGGGGGAGTACATTTGATTGTTAGTGTAACTAAAATTTTCTTAATCTGTTCCTTTTCAAATGTAGTGTAACTAAAATCTTTCGTAGTTAGTTATTCAAACATTTCGAAACTAAAAATTTTCGAAATGGATATTTTCATACTGAAATTTTTGGAATGGAGATTTTCTTATTGAAATTTTTGGAATGGAGATTTTCGTAATGAAATTTTCAGAATGGAGATTTTCGTACTAAAACTTTTAGAATGGAGATTTTCGTACTAGAGTTTTCGTAACGATATTTTCGTACTAGAATTTTCGTAATGAGTTTGTCTTTAAATTTATTTCTTCAAGAAGAATATTACCAATTATGAACAATATTTCTAGCCAATCCTAAAGCTATGATTTTCTTACTTATAGTTTTGTTATCATATTTTTTTCTTGCTGGTATTTTCCTGAAGTTTTTTTTAAAAAATGTTCGGATTCTAGTTTTCTTCAAATTCGAATGTTTTCTTCAAAACCTCAAAAGATCAGAGTAAAGTGTTTCCTTGCGGGATTTTTCTCAACCATCAGATCAGATCAAAGTTTTTTCAATCGTTAGATGAATTTTGGAAGACCAACAGTCACATCCATCGCCAATATAAAGGGGACCCCAAAGAGTCGTCCCACATCGGTTTTGAAAGCCTTTGGGTCTCAAAGCCCTGCTACTCTTTTTAAGACTAGTTCCGAACCTTCCAAAGTCATTCCGAATCTTTCAGGATTCTTCACTCTGAATGACTGCTAAAGAAACATCTCAAGATACGTTAACTTCGAAACCAATCTCTAAGTGTTTAGTCTTCAGGGAAAGTTTAGTTCATCCAGACTTCTATAAGCTTGATTCCCTTATTTCAAAGAATATTAGACAGAATGGATGGGAAGATGTATGCATAGCAAAGTCAGATAAATAGGATCCAGTTTAAACTGATTTTCTGATCGAGTTCTACGAGTCTGTTTCCTTCCAGATGGAAGATGGAAGAGAATGGTTTTCTACCAAATCTAATGGAAGGACTTATAAGCTATCTTACACAAAGGATGCGAGCTTGGTTGGTTAATCTATGAATGAGAAGCTGAATTCTGCTCACACAAACTTCCAGATGTGCAAGGAAGTTTCAAAAATGAGAAGGCACTGATGTGTCTTGGACTTAAGGATGACTCAACCATTAAGATTTCTCGTCTCACTCCGAACAATAGAATCCTTAAGCTTTGGGTACAAGGTTTTGTGGTACCAGGAAGAGGTGATACAGACAATTTGAAGAAAAGTGATATATACGTCTTAGATTTCTTGGTAAATATAAGAAAGATAAATCTGATGAGGCATGTCTTGGTTACGATCAAGAACATCAAAGAAGGCAATTTGAGAGCTCAGATAATCATGTTCCCTGCCCTACTATCTAAGCTGATGGTTTGGTACTTAGTATCCTTCAAGGTTTCAAGCAAATCAAAGATCCGGAATTGCAAGCTCATGTTAGTAAGTGATGATACCATGAAGAGGATGAAGATGGGTTTTTCCAGTGAATCCGGAGAATTTTACCCTCTATCTATGGAAGAGGTTGAAGTAGCTCAGAAAGAAACACATTCTCCGAAACCATCCAAAAATAAAATGAAGAAGATGGAGATTAAGGAAGTGGTTACTGATGAAGGAAACCCTAAGGCTAAGGAAACTCAATTTGCTCCCCCCAAGCCGAAGAAGCAGAAAACTTATATAGATGAAGTGGCATCCAAGTGGAGGGAAGATAAAGAGAAGATGAAGTAAGGGGATCCTCAATTTAGATTGGAACCTACAGAGGCTAAGGCCTTAAAAGAAAAAGCTACGGAAGAGCTAGAGAAACAAGAGAAGGAGAAGAAAATGAAAAAGATAATATCTGAAGCTGAAGTGGTGCAATCTTTGCTGAGAGCTAAAGAGTTAGCTTCTGAGTTGATTCCTGTTCTGAAATCTTTCCTTTTAGAGCCTTCTTTAATAGAAATTCCATCTAAGAACTATATCACTCCGGAAAAATCCAAGGGTAAATAAGTAGTTGAAGAAGCTAAAAAAGAAGTTGCTGAAGATGTAGAAGAAGAAGAGGAGCAGGAGGAGGAGGAGGAAAGTGAAGATTTGGATACCCTGATCAAGAATGTACAGGACTATAAAGATAAGGCTGAATCCACAAAGTTAGTAACTCCAGGAAAGGGATATGGGGAAGCTAGTAAGAAACATCAAGAAGAAGAAGAAAATGTCTTGTATGATGAGGAAGAATCTTATGAGAGGAATTTTCTTGAGGAAGGTAAAAAAAACAGAAACCAGATGAAGACCAGATTATTCAAGTTTCTGAATCCGAGGAAGTATCTCCTAATGAGGAACTCATTCCGAAATCTGACAAGGGGAAGAATGTTCTCATGGATACTCTTATATGAGATGTTATTAGGAGGAAAGAGGTTGGTGATACCTCTAGAAGGAAGCTAGTGAAAGTTGAAGAAGAGAAATCTCAAAGAGAAGTTTCTGATTTAGAATCATCATCACATGGGTAGGATTTTGTGGTTCAATCTCTGAGGAAGTTGGTGGACACCATTCCTATTTTTCCAACAATAGATTCCAGATGCCTGATGCTGCAACAAAGTATGAATCAGAAATCGGATTCTTTATCCATGGTCATGGATAAGTTTGTGATGATGGAAGCTGAACAAAAAAGTTTTCTTATCGATTATGATGTGCATAGAAGATCTTGCATTAAGATAACAAAGTGGTCTAAGAGAGTTGATGAATATTTAGTTCAGTTTAAAAGTTTTCATGTTGAAGTTCAAAATGCCTTTGACACAACAGATAAAAATATTAAGAATCTTCAAGATGAGTTGATTATTGAGCAGAGTTCCAGAAGTCAACAAGTGCAGGAACTAAATGGAAAGGAAAATTTTATGGCTCAAAATCTTATAAATGATTGAAATCTTTGGATTGAGCTTGAGAAAAGAGTTGTTCATCAAGATGAAATAATAAAGTTGCACAAAGAAGCCATGGAGGCTTAGGCAGTAGCCCATGCAGAAGCTTTAAGAGACCAAGAAGAAAAGACAAAATCCTTGGAGAGGCAAGTCGAGGAAGATCCAAGAGACCTAAATAAGCTCAAAACCTTGTTAAAGAAGCTCATCCCAAAGGAAGAGTAAGACAACTGAACCCACTCTGATATTTTGTTGTAATTGTATGTCTTTGTAAAATTTTCCAACTCTAATGAAATGTTATTTGGTTTGTTGTATCTTGTCATATACTAATGTTTCAGGTACCACACTTTGTTTTCCATACCCTTTAATTCCTTTTGAAAATCACAGAGGGGGAGAAGGAAAAAGAACTACTCCTAAGGAGGAGAATGTAAAAATTTCTAAGTGAAATATCCTTAAAGGAAGGGGGAGTTTCCCACTACGAAGTTTTTCATTCTTACAAAAATGAAAACTCAACTCCGGAAATTAAGAATACAATCCTTAGTGTTTCAATGCCTAAGGGGGAGTAAGTTGTATTCACTTTCATCCCTGAACAAAGGGAGATAAGTTTTAATTTCAAAGTCTAATGTATTTTTTCAAAGACCTTATACTCTTTTTCATAAGGATGTTTGTGCTTTCCAAAAAGGGGGAGATTGTTGAGTCAATAAGGTTTTCCTTATGACTTTTCCATTCTTTCTTGTTTTGAAAATCACAAACACCTTATACTTAAGGAAATATAAATTTTACCTTCATAAGGAAAATTTTATTCCATAAGGATATTTACCCTAACTTTCTTATACATAGAAATATTTTTCATAAGTTCAAAAAGAGGATTCATACCCAAAATCTTGGATCCATATAATGTAAAGATTTGGAGCATTCTATTTTTGGGATCTGAATTCTGGACTCTGAACATTCATGAGTTCGACTACGAATTCTTAAGTAGTTCGACTCCGAACTCTTAAGAAGTTCCACTCTGAACTCTTATGTATTTCGACTCCGAACTCTTAAGAAGTTTGACTCCGAACACTTAAGAAGTTCGACTCTGAACTCTTAAGAAGTTCGACTACGAATTCTTACGAAGTTTGACTCCAAACTCTTAAGAAGTTCGACTCCAAACACTTAAGAAGTTCGACTGTGAACTCTTGAGGAGTTTGACTCTGAACTCTTAAGAAGTTCGACTCCGAACTCTTCAGAAGTTCGACTCCGAACTCTTCAAAAGTTAGACTCTGAACTCTTATGTAGTTTGACTCCGAACTCTTAAGAAGTTCAACTCTGAAATCATAAGAATTTCGACTCTGAACTCTTAAGAAGTTCGAATTCGAACTCTTACAAAGTTTAACTCCAATCTCTTAAGAAGTTTGACTCAGAACTCTTAAGAAGTTTGACTCCAAACTCTTGAGAAGTTTGACTCCGAACTCTTAAGAAGTTCGACTCCGAACTCTTCAGAAGTTCGACTCCGAACTCTTAAGAAGTTCGACTCTGAACTTTTACTAGTTCGACTCCAAACTCTGCAAGTTTGGATTCCGATCTCTGATGAAACCAAACCCCGAATTTCATTTTGGTTAGACTCCAAACTTTTAATTTCCTAACAATCCGATTTCTTATGGATTTTTCTACATATGCTCCATTTAAAAACAATGTCGTGCATTTAGTTATACATGGTTTATTATAAAACGATGTCGTCCATTCTGTTTCAAATTAACCGTTGGTTGAGTTACACGTGTACAGGTCCCTCCGAATTTCATAGAAAATATGACCATTGGAGGAGGGAGCCGACCATTGGAAATTTTCCTAAAAATAGGAGCTTATTTGAAAGAGATCAATAGTGTGTATAAATGAAGTTGATCGATCTAGAGACCACACGCTGTTAAGGTGATTTCTAGAGAGAGAATATTTTCATGCCTTGTGCGTACTGAACTGCTCGTTCAGATTGCATCATGTGACTCTGAATGTTAGTGATTACATTCGAGGACTTCCGAGGATAGGAAGACAGAGGTGTCGACTACCTTGAAGTTCGAGAGTTTCCTTGCTAAGGAAGACAGAGGTTCCAACTACCTTGAAGTTGAGGGCTTGCGGGGATAGCAAGACATAGATTTTGATCTTTGTATCGAGGGATTACCCTAGTGTGGGTAAGACAGACTTGCTTGAAAGTATAAATCAAGGGACCTTAATCCAAGGTTGTTGGATACCCTTCTCTCTGGGTTAAAAGACTCATATCTTGTTACGTGTTGTTTTACTACTAGTTTGTTTCCGCTGCATATTATTTTGTAAGGAAATTATAACCTTCTGATATTTCCTTACACTTGTACTCTGATTAGTTTAGATTCTTTACGCTTTATGGTAGGATCTTATATTGTTAGCATTGGTTCCAATTCTCTAGTTGGTGACTAGAGGTGTTGTGAATTTGCTTAGTTTAACTTTGTTAAACTTAGAAATTTCCTTGTCTAAGGAGAACATAGTTATCCGTAACGAACTTTAAACGCTCCAAAGGAATTTTTAAAGTTTACAATTCACCCCCCCCCTCTTGTATATTGAGCATCTACATCATTATTTTGATCCTACATAATTGTTTAATAGAAAATTATACCCACATACATTCAGAATTCAACGTACAAAATATTTCTTCTGTTTGAAGAAAGGGAACTTGGTTGTGATGGAATATGTGGAAATGTTTATCAACCTAGTGTTGTTTTCACCGGAGGTGGTGGGTAGTACATCATTGTAGGAAAAAAAATTTAATATGGTTTGAACCATGAAATTTGTTCCAAGATAGATATGTTGTGTACATATTATTACATAGAAATTGTTAATTGATCTATGGTTTCTCAACCAAATTTTATGGGGGATACATGTGGGGAATGTTTTTTGGTACTCATGGGTAATAGTGGGAACTCAAAAACAATGTTCAAGTGGAGGCATGACACTTATTTTCTGGATGGGAGTATGGCTTAGAATCCGATGACAGGATCAGTGAATCTTCCTCTCATGCCTCAAAGAAATCTGCGAAGTTTTCAGTGTGGATCTACAAGGCACATCAAGTGTAATTATATGTCACAACCTTGAGCATGTAAAAATTTTATGAAGATGGGGAATATTTAGATCTATTTTTTGAATTCTCCGAGGTTGGTTGTCCATGACACTCCTCAGGGGTCGTAGGGGGTTTATGACTTGACTGGATTAGGGTAGCAGCATACCCCTCAGTAGTAGAGTAATGTGGGTCATGGTGATTCTCAGAATACAATGACGCCTCAGAAAAATAATAAAGAGCAGAGTATGGAATGTAATCTATTATTAGGAGCTAATAAGGAGGTGTTGGATGATCAGTCAGGACCATCGATGGTGCAAGGTAAGGATTTTTTAAATTCAACATTGACGCATGATTTGTTTGATATGGATTCTTTTCATTCTTTTGTTTCTTCTTAAATCATTGATTTGTTGGGTTTATACATGGAAATGATGCCATCTATTCTGAAACTACAAACTCTTATTTCTCAAAGAGACTTTTGAGCCTTCTTATGTAGAGTGTGTTGCTTAGTAATCCACAATATTGAATTGATGTGGGATTTGTTAGTGCTTGAGATGGATTCTTATGATATAATCATGGGAATGGATTGGTGGGAAATGTTTATAGACCACATATATTTCTATGTTCGAACAATTAGTTTTGTAACGGAGGATGGCGTTAGACAACTCTTCAGAGGGGAGAAGAGTGAAAAGTTGGGTGCAATAGATTTGTATGCACTAACTGTTGGGATTATATAGTATCTGTTAGAGGCCATGTCATTGGAATTAGTGGAAGGTGTTGAGAAGAGTGTTCTTCCAGATATTGTGGACCAGTTTATGGAAGTCTTTCCTAAATAATTCTCAAGGTTTCCTTCCATGAGAGAAGCTGAGTTTATGATAGATCTCTTTCTTGGGACAAGTAATATTTCACACTCATCTTTTCGAATGGCACCAATAGAATTGTGGGAATTAAAGGTGCAGTTACAAGAGTTGTAAAACAAAGGGATCATCCATCCTATCACGTCTCCATGGGAAGCACCGGTTTTTTTTATAAAAATGGTGGACGAAACCTTGTGGCCTGACAATGATTATTGTAGACTTTATCTGGTTACGATAAAGAAGAGATATCCACTTCCACACATTGATGATTTGTTTGACCACTTGAGGGGAGCTCATAGGTTCACCAAGATTGACTTGAGGTTAGGGTATCACTAATTGTGGGTGAGTAAGGAGGATAATCCAAAAACAACATTCGTAAGTAGTTATGGCCATTACAAGTATGTGGTTATGCCATATGGTTTAACGAATGCACCAACAATGCCCATGTACTTGATGAATTATATATTTAAGAGATATCAGTATTTTTTTGGGGTGGTATTTGTGGGTGATATAATGGTGTATTTGAGAAAAAAGGCAGAGCAAGGTAAACACTTGTAAATCATGTTAGGGATCTTGAGGGATCATCAGTTGTATGGAAAATTGACAAATATTGACTTTTGGATTCAGGAGGTTCGTTTCCTTGGCCATGTTATTTCTAAGAGAGGTGTTTCAACTGATCCCGAAATGATATAGAATGTTATCTCTAGGAAACCACCAAAGAATGTTTTTGAGATACAGAGCACACATGGTCTAGCTGGGTATTATTAAAATTTTGTTCGTGATTTTTCATGATTAGATTCATCGATGTAAACATTGGAAAGGAAGAGTATTCCATTTAAATGGGATGAGAAGTGCTAGAAATGTTTGGAAGAGCTAAAGGGATTCCTTAAAGTAGAACCAATCTTGTATTTTCATGAACCATGGACAGGGTAAGCGGTCTATCTTGATGCATCGGGATCAGGGTTAGGGTGTTTTCTCATGAAGGGGGATCATGTGGTTGTGTTTGGCAGACAGAAGTTAAGGTTTCATGAAAAGAACTACATAAGACAAGGCTTGGATTTTGAGGCAGTGGTTCATACTTTAGAAATGTGGAATCATTATCTCCTCAGTGGGAAATTTACAGTGTTTACAGAACAAAAGAGATTAAAGCATATTTTATCATAGAGAGATTTGAACATGAGGTAAAGGATATGGATGGAATATCTTGAGATGTTGGATTTTGACCTAACGTACGCACTGGGTAATGGAAATTCATAGGAGGATGAATTAAGTAGGAAATCGTATACTCAAGTGGTGAAGAAGGTATCAGATCAGTGGTAGTTGATTATAGTCATAGCCGACATGCGGTCGAAATGTGGGTACCGGGGTAACAGAGTGGTCTTCATTCCAGTTTTGTTGGTTTCTGACTTGGCTAGTTTGATTAAAGAGGCATATTCACAGAATTATGAATGTATGGAGACAAGTTCAATACTCAATGGTGGGGAGACCATTGAGAACTCAGAAGTGAATGTGAATTTAGTTTGGTTTTTTCGAAATCGGAGGGTGGTACCAGTGGCTTGTTTGGAGGAACTTCCCATGGACTATGATTATTCCACTTGGGCAGTCGATCCTAGAATTCAAAAAATGTATAAGGTGTTGAAGGAGTAGTTTGGGTGGGAGGGTATGAAAAGGGATGTGGTCGGGTTTTTATCAAGATGCTTGACGTAATATAAAGTCAAGGCAGAGAATCAGCAACCAGCAAGAATGTTGCTATCTTTATGTATCACAGTGTGCAAATGAGAGTGGATAGTGATGGATTTTGTGATGGGTCTCCCAATAATGGTCTAGAAGTACAATGTCATATGGGTGATTTTGGATCAGCTCACCAAGTTTCCCATTGCTACCCGATTCGTGAATCTCATACGGTGGGAGATCTTTCCAAAATCTATATCCAGGAGGTGGTAAAGAGGCATGGTGTTCTAGTTTCAATCGTATCAGATAGAGATCCAAGGTTCACATCTCTTTTCTAGAAATCCAGGTAGCAATCCCTTGGGACACAGTTGACGATGAGCAGGACCTATCATCCACAGACAGATGGCCTATCCGAGAGGAAAATACAAACCCTGGAGGATAGGTTACGGCCTTGTGTGATGGATTTTTCAGGTTCTTGTGAGGATAATTACCATTGGTGTTGTTCTCATATAATAAAATGTATCAGTCTTGGATAAATATGGATCCGTTTGATGATTTTTATGGGCATCCATGTTGTTCTCCCCTATATTGGGTGGAAACAAGAAATACATCAATGATCGGACCGAGCCGTGTCCAAGAGATAACGGAAAAGATCATGTTGAACAAGAAGAGCATAGAGATGACTCAATGTCGTCAGAAATTGTATGCAGACCATCGTCGACGATCACTATAATTTGAGGTGGGTGATCATGTGTTTTTTAGAATCTCTCCTAGTTTGGGACATCATCGGTTTGGGATGTAGGGTAACTTATCTCCGAGGTATATTAGACGTTTCGAGATACTTGAGGGAATTGGAGAGGCGTCATATCATTTGGATTTTCCACCATGGTTTAGGGTGGTGCACATTGCGTTTTATTTATCGCAATTGAAAAAGTGTCAGCCAGATCGTGACCATGTGATTTTTTGGGAACATGTTGAGCAATAACCGGATTCATCCTTTGTTCATGTGCCTATGCAGATTGTGGATTGGAAAGAGAAAGTCTTTCTTGGGAAAAGAATCAGTGCCGTTCATGTTTTTTCTAAGCATGGTCAGTTTCAAGAGGAGACTAGGGGATGGTAGAAAGAGATGGCCAAGCAATGGCCCGATATCTTTCGGCAACGAGATGTTTTCCTACTTTCCAATGACAGAAAGTTCAATGGTGGTGGGAATGTAGCACCCCCTATAACATCCCCAACCAGGAATCCTCTAAACTGGGGCTCCGTGCGGGCCGTTACATAACCTCAAGCAGGCCTCCCCATACGCCAGAGGTTGTCGACTAACAGCGAGGGTCTAATAAGCGATATGGGGAGACTACAACCTCTTCACCAGAGTAAGCCACAACATATCACAATAAAAATGACATAAACAATATTAAACAACAAATTAAAGTGCATAACTAAATGTTTCCTAGATGAGGTACAACCGGAAATCAAATACAACAATGTCATGATGTACTAGTAGTGAAAGGTGAAAGAAACCCAATATAAAAAAAATGGACAAAACCCCAAGCGGGTCCCGATCTGATGTTCAGATCCTTCTCCATGTACATCCTGAGCTTAACTCAATATCCTAGAGTTGGGCCCTTACCCTCATTCTGACCTACAACGAAGAGATCTTCTCGGGTACCCAATAACGGCTCAAGAAGGGTGTGAGTACAAAACTCAGTGTAACGAACCAAAATTTTGAATAAATCTTGTTTCCTAATTTTGTGTGTTATTTTATTTTTCATACTCAATAAAACTGTTTCATTTGATAACATGAGTATAATTAAAATAAGACTATTGGGTTTCGACTATTATATGACCGTTAGTCAGTATGACTGTTTAAAACTGAATGTTGCGACTTTTGTCTCTAAATACAAGAGACCTTGGTTAATTAATATAGAATGGAGATTCGATGGCCTCATCCAGTAGTCTCGGGCCAATCGAATCCCATTTAACGGAACTTGGGAAGGAGGTATTACCACTAGGCTTTGATCTGGACCAAACCCAAGCCGAAATTCATCGTGTGAAGCTAGAACGGAATCGCCTTCGTGAGAAGTTCAAACTGATAGAAATTACTACTCGTGCGATCGAGCCTCCCTTAGATTCTCTCACCTTAGCACACCTTACACTTAGGTCCTATGCTGGTGTGATAAGGGGCTATGTAAGGAGACCGTAACTGCCTTGTGTAATCCTTTATTTTAAATAAAATTTTTGATTTCATCTTTATGAAGAAGTTTATGAATTTTCAAATGTCCGAATAAATATAGTATGCGTATTTTTGATGAATTTTAGAGAAAGGATATTTTTAAAATGTTTATGTAAACCTTAAATAATTAAAAATATGTAATGATTTTCAAAAAATGGTCTGCAATTATTATGTTCAGTACAAAATTTAGAGTATAATAAGATCAACTTAAATTTTGATGAATAGTAAATTATGAATAGTGATTTTATGCTTAGGATTAGTAATTTGACCAAATGGATTAGTAATCTAACTTAAAGAAAGTATTAATATAATATAGGCACCTTGATTAAGTAATGTGATTCAATAAAATGGTTAAATAACGGTTTCATAAATCATTAGTCAAGTATTAGTTTTTTTTCAAGTGAATAGTGTTTTTTAATTAAAAATTAAATTAAAAATATTAAGAAAATTATTTTTATAAAGTGGATTTCATTTTTGAACTCAGAGCATCGATATTATGTTAAGGTAATTTTTGGGGACTTTTCTGAGAAAAATGAATTTTCGGTGAATAGTTTATTTATTTAAAAATTAAATTAAAAATATTTAGAAAATTATTTTTATAAAATGGAGTTCATTTTTAAAATTAGAGCATCGATATTTGGTTAAGGTGAAATTTTGGGATTTTTCTGAGAAATTTGAATTTTTGATGAATAGTGAAAAGACAGTTTTATGGATTCGGTATGTTTAATGACATCATAACTGTGTCATGATGATGTAATGAGATATTTTAAGGGTTGACTGACCAAAGGTGATGAATTATTGTATGGGGGGACCCATGTGGCCAATACCATGGGCATGCCCATGGTTTTGCCAAAACCACCAATGAGGTGTCCATTGGCCATTAATGCCTTGTCCCCTCACTTTCCCTATAAATACCAAGCTATCCTCCCATCCATTCGACTCCCAACTCTCCCCAACGAAGCTCTGGTCTCATTATCTCCCAAGGAGTCCTCCCAAGGTTCCCCCAAGCCCTCAAGGTCCCAACCTTTGAGTTTTAAGAGTTACGTTTTAAGGTAAGGGACCCTACCTCTCTCTTTCTTTTCAAGTACTCTCGTTTATGTAATTTCTTCTAAGCTCCATGTTCTTATGTTGAGGATGTTATTTTATATTCATCATACTTCCCTTTTTAAGTTCATTTGATGAGAGACACTCTCTTACTGTCATCATTTTGTTTTATGAATGTTTAAGTGGCGTCGTTAGGCTGCGGAATTTTTGTAAAGGATTCTTTCACCCTTCTCATTTTCAAGTGCTATTTTCTTGACAAGTCTTTGAAGTTCCTTTTTATGTTGGGATATTATCTCTATATATATCATTCTGATATTTTATGTTCATATGATGAAAGACCCTATTTGATCTCTTCAATTCAGTATTCTGAAGTTTTAAGTGGCGCCGTTAGGCTACCGAATTTTTAAGGGATTCATTCACCTTTCTCATCGTTCAAAGTTCTACTTTCATGTCAAGTATTTCAATTTCCTTTTTATTTTGTTGGGGGTATGATCTCTATATATATCATACTGATCATTTATGTTTATATGATGGGAGACCCTATTTGATCTCTTCAATTCAGTATTTTGATGTTTTAAGTGGCGCCGTTAGGCTGCCAAATTTTGAAGGGATTCATTCACCTTTCTCATTTTTCAAAGTTCTACTTTCATGTCAAGTATTTCAAGTTCCTTTTTATTTTGTTGGGTTATGATATCTAAATTTATCATACTGATCTTTTATGTTCATATGATTGTAGACCCTATTTGATCTCTTCAATTCAGTACTTTGAAGTTTTAAGTGGCGTCGTTAGGCTGGAAAATGTTTAAGGGATTCGTTCACCTTTCTCATTTTTCAAAGTTCTAATTTCATATCAAGTATTTCATGTTACTTTTTATTTTTTTGGGGTATTATATCCATATCTATCATACTTATATTTTATTTTCATATGATGAGATACCCTATTTGATCTCGTCAATTAATTTTTTGATGTTTAAGTGACACCGTTAGGCTGCAGAATTTTCATAAGAGAAATCTTATTTTTGTCTTCCACTAATGTTCTTCATTTCATATCGTATATCTTTAAACTTTCATTAACATGTTAATATATCCTTCATATTCTGTCCCTCCACTATTTTATGGGTCATTTATGATTGTTTGACCCATGTCTCCTCTCTTTTCAATGTTTTCTAAAACCCCGAAACATAGCCGTTATGCTATAGAATTTCCGCCTCAAAATGTCTCTCTCTTATTCTCAAATTCATTTATTTTATTTATTGAATACTCAAAGATCATTATTTCTAAAGGGTTATTCACATATATAACAAAATGTTCTATTTTAAATTCTGGGATTTACATACATGAGACCTGCTTTCCCTTTCCGTGGGTTTAAAGTGACATAAAGATCATGTCTTTAAAGCAGTTTTTAAAACGTTATGATTATGAAATGAAACCCATTTCTTTTATGCTATATGGGTTGTTTATGAAATGATTGATGATGATATATGTGGCTCACATGATGATTAAGACAAATTTAAGGGTGCGCCCTTTTAGCGCTCCAATGCATTGGGTAAAGACTTAATCTCTAGAGATGACCATTTTGACTGATACCTTGGTGAATAACCTTGGTAATTTTTATTGACACCTTGGGGATGGACCTTGGTGAAACGGAAATGATTGTCTTTATTAAATGTTGTATCCAAATCTTCAAGTTATGAAATACATTATTTTTATTATGATATGCCTCGTGATTTCATTCTCATGCCTTAAAGTTATTTTCATGACATTATTGATGTATCTCAAGTTCACATGTTAAATGTTTCCCTTATTTCCCTTACTAGGCCTTCTGATCACCCTTTCTTTTGATGTATGTACCAAGGTTATGAGATGCAGTAATTAAACTTGGATGAACATAAGGAGAAGCCTTTCAAGTGTTTAAGAAGAATGTTTTTTGTTCCATGTATTAAGTTCCTGGTTTCCAAGACACTGAACCTTAAAGATCCTCATTTTTGTATAATGTAATGAAAGTTTATGTGACAAAAAGGCGGTATTATATAGTTGGTATCAAAGGATGGTTTAGTTATTTCTAGAAATTAGGATATGAAAACTTTAGGCAGAACCCTATGTAAAATTTTAAATAAAGGAAATCTTCCTAGTATTTTGGTGAGTGTTGAGTAAGAGGTTTCCAAGCAAATACATCCCTGTCTGGATACGAGCAGGTAGAGGTGGCTCTGGCACATATGTACATAGGGGTAAAACCTGAAAACACCACTTTGAGCTAGACTCGAACGGGAACTGGTACACGACAACAATCCTTGCTGCACTCTTGGTTACGACACTCCCGGGTGATATGCTTTGGTAAATTCATAATCTTAGTATGAACCATTATTAAATGAACAAAGATAAAATAAAATAAAGATTCACATAAGAATATATGATCATGGATAACCTAGTTTGGAACATAGGGGATCACAAGTTAGGGTATACTTTTCTTCTACAAGTTATCCTTCTATTCTTTAAGTTTCCTTTTCATGATTATTGGCTAAGTATTTAGGACCCCTAATTATACTTACATTTATTAGTTAATGGCGGTAAATAGAAGGACAAGTCTCAACAACCAATGTGATAGGAAATGTGATGATTTCCATATTAAAAGATGATTATTATTTTGGAAGACGTTCACTATTTTGGGGACCCTATATGATCGAGGTAAAAATATTACTACGGTATTTTCTTTGAGGAGTAAAGTTTGACACATATTTTGAAGAATCGATGAATTTAAGGTGGAATTATAGTAATTTCTGTTACTTATGGAAATGATTAACCTATCTTGGGTAAAATATGGTTAGGTTAGCTACTTTTGTTATAAGATGTTAGGAGTGGATGATGTTGTTTGGATATGAGCAATGAAGTTTATTTTGGAAGACTATGTTATCAAATCCTTCTTGTATTTAGGTTTAAATCATAGTTTCATTTATTTTTTGGAATTTTAAGAACAATTATTTATGGTATGGTCTATGATGAACTTTGGGTAGTACCGTGGAACTTTTTAGATTTAATGTAGTTTCCCTTCCTCTAGGGTTCTTTTTTTTGGAAGAGTCATTTTATCTTACCCTTTCTGTTTTTGGGATAATGTTTAAAGATATAAGAAATAGATAGTAAATATTTGGTGGATTATGTGATTCTCTATAAGATGATTATTGTGCTTTGATGTGACCAAGTAGTTTTGAATTCTTATCATTTGGAGAAAAGATTAGTTTTGGTAGAAACTTATTAAAGGATGAAACTCTACTAGAAGGTAGTTATATTTCCTTATGTTTTTATTCTATGTAGTAAATGAATTAATCAAAATTATTAAAAGGAACGTAAAACAAAAATGTTGTTGGTTTAAGTTTCCTACCGGGTAATCAAAGACCGTTTACACACATCATAAGTTTGTGAGTTTCTTGTTGTTAACTATCTCCTAATCATGTTTTCTATCACTCTCCCTCAGAACATGACCCTTTTTTTATTCCATATCCATGTTATCCTACATGGAATCCAAGTTTGGGTTAACTCGGGTGGCCTTTGTACTTCCTTTTCATTCTTTTAAAGTAATAGTGTTACTGACTCTTTTTCCGATGTGGGACTTTCAATGAAATTTCCAAACCCAATTTTAAAAATTGCGAGGATGCAATTTCTTAAGGGGGGAAGATTGTAAGGACCCGAAATTTTGAATAAATCTTGTTTCCTAATTTTGTGTGTTATTTTATTTTTCATACTCAACAAAACTGTTTAATTTGATAACATGAGTATAATTAAAATGAGACTGTTGGGTTTTGACTATTATATGACCGTTAGTTAGTATGATAGTTGAAAACTAAATGTTGTGGCTTTTTTCTCTAAATACAAGTGACCTTGGTTAAATAATATAGAAACAAGATTTGATGGCCTCATCCAGTAGTCTTGGGCCAATCAAAGCCCATCTAATGGAACATGGGAAGGAGGTAGCACCACTGGGCTTTGCTCTGGACCATACCCAAGCCTAACTATATCGTGTGAAGCTAGAACAGAATCGCCTTCACGAGAAGTTCAAACTGATAGAAATTACTACTCGTGCGATGTTGGCCGAGCCTCCCCCGGATTCTCTCACCTTAGCACACCTTACACTTAGGTCCTATACTGGTGTCATAAGGGGCTATGTAAGGAGACCATAACTGCCTTGTGTAATCCTTTTTTTTAAATAAAAATCTTGATTTCATCTTATGATGAAGATTATGAATTTTCAAATGTCCGGATAAATATAGTATACATATTTTTGATGAAGTTTAGAGAAAGGATATTTTTATAATGTTTATGTAAACCTTAAATAATTAATAATGGGTAATGATTTTAAAAAAATGGTCTTCTACAATTATGTTCAGTACAAAATTTAGAGTCTAATAAGATGAACATAATTTTTGATGAATAGTAAATTATGAATAGTGATTTTATGCTTAGGATTAGTAATGTGACCAAATGGATTATTAATATCACTTAAAGAAAGTATTAATATAATCTAGGCACCTTGATTAAGTAATGTGATTCAATAAAATGGTTAAATAACGATTTCATAAATTAATAGTCATGTATTAGTTTTTTTCGAGTGAATAGTATTATTTAATTAAAAATTAAATTAAAAATTATTAGAAAATTATTTTTATAAAATGGATTTCATTTTTCAACTCAGAGCATCGATATTATGTTAAGTTAATTTTTGGGGACTTTTATGAGAAAAATGAATTTTTGGTGAATAGTGTATTTATTTAAAAATTAAATTCAAAATATTTAAAAAATTATTTTTATAAAATGGAGTTCATTTTTGAAATCAGAGCATCGATATTTGGTTATGGTGAAATTTTGGGATTTTTCTGAGAAAGTTGAATTTTCAATGAATAGTGAAAATATAGTTTTAGGGTTTCGGTATGTTTAATGACATCATAACTATGTCATGATGATGTCATGAAATATATTAAGGGTTGGCTGACCAAAGGTGATGAATTATTATATGGAGGGACCCATGTGTCCAATACCATGGGCAAATACCATGGGCAATCCCATGGTTTTCCCAAAACCACCAACGAGTTGTCCCTTGGCCATAAATGCCTTGTCCCCACACTTTCTCTATAAATACCAAGCCATCCTCTCATCCATTCGACTCCCAACACTCCCCCAATGAAGATATGGTCTTATTACCTCCCAAAGAGTACTCCCAAGGTGCCCACAATCCCTCAAGGTCCCAACCATTGAGTTTTAAGAGTTACGTTTTAAGGTAAGGGATCCTACATCTCTCTTTCTTTTCAAGTACTCTCGTTTATGTCATTTCTTCTAAGCTCCATGTTCTTATATTGGGGATGTTATTTTATATTCATCTTACTACCATTTTTAAGTTCATATTATGAGATATAATCTCTTACTCTCATCATTTCGTTTTATGAATGTTTAAGTGGCACCGTTAGGCTGCCGAATTTTTGTAAAGGATTCTTTCACCCTTCTCATTTTCAAGTTCTATTTTCTTGACATGTCTTTCAAGTTATTTTTTATGTTGTGGTATGATCTCTATATATATCATACAAATATTTTATGTTCATATGACGAGAGACACTATTTCATCTCTTCAATTCAGTATTTTGAAGTTTTAAGTGGCGCCGTTAGGCTGCCGAATTTTTAAGGGATTCGTTAACCTTTCTCATTTTTCAAAGTTCTACTTTCATGTCAAGTATTTGAAATTCCTTTTTATTTTTTTGGGGTATGATCTCTATATCTATCATAATGATCTTTTGTTTTCAAATGATTAGAGACCCTATTTTATCTCTTCAATTCAGTATTTTGAAGTTTTATGTGGTGCCGTTAGGCTGCCGAATTTTTAAGGGATTCGTTCAACTTTCTCATTTTTCAAAGTTATACTTTCATTTCAAGTATTTCAAATTCCTTTTTATTTTTTTGGGGTATGATTTCTAAATATATAATACTGATCTTTTATTTTCATTTGATGATAGACCCTATTTTATCTCTTCAATTCCGTATTTTGAAGTTTTAAGTGGTGCCGTTAGGCTGTCGAATTTTTAAGGGATTCGTTCACCTTTCTCATTTTCAAAGTTCTACTTTCATGTGAAGTATTTCAAGTTCCTTTTTATTATGTTGGGGTATTATATCTATATCTATCATACTGATCTTTTATGTTCATATGATTAGAGACCCTTTTTGATCTCATCAATTCATTTTTTGATGTTTAAGTGACGCCGTTAGGCTGCCGAATTTTCATAAGAGAAATCTTATTTTTTTATTCCTTTCATGTTCTTCATTTAATATGGTATATCTTTCAAATTTCATTACCATGTTCATATATCCTTCATATTATGTCCCTCCACTGTTTTATGGGTCATTTATGATTTTTTGACCCATGTCTCCTCTCTTTTCAATGTTTTCTAAAACCCCGAAACATAGCTGTTATGCTGCAGAATTTCTGTCTCAAAATGTGTCTCTCTTATTCTCAAATTCATTTATTTTATTTAGTGAATACTCAAAGATCTTTATTCTAAAGGGGTATTCACATATATAACTAAATTTTCTATTTTAAATTCTAGGATTTACATACATGAGACCCTCTTTCCCTTTCTGTGGGTTTAAAGTGACATAAGGATCAAGTCTTTAAAGCAGTTTTTAAAATGTTATGATTATGAAATGAAACCCATTTCTTTTACGCTATATGGGTTGTTTATGAAATTATTGATGATGATATATGTGTATAACATGATTATAAAGACACATTTAAGGGTGTGCCCTGATAGCGCTCCAATGCATTGGGTAAAGACTTAATCTCTAGAGATGACCATATTGACTGATACCTTGGTGAATAACCTTGGTAATTTTTATTGACACCTTGGGGATGGACCTTGGTGAAACGGAAATGATTGTCTTTATTAAATGTTTTAGCCACATATTCATGTTAGGAAATATGTTATTTTTATTATGATATGCCTCATGAATTCATTCTCATGCTTTAAAGTTCTTTTCATGACTTTATTGATGTATCTCAAGTTCACATGTTAAATGTTTCCCTTGTTTCCCTTACTGGGCCTTCTACTCACCCTTTATTTTGATGTATGTACCCAGGTTATGAGATGCAGTAATGAAACTAGGATGAACATAAGGATAATCCTTTCAAGTGTTTATGAAGAATGTTTTTTTATTTCATGTATTAGGTTCCTGGTTTCCAAGACACTAGACCTTAATGATCCTCAGTTTTGTATAATTTAATGAAAGATTATGTGACAAAAAAGAAGGATGCTATACTCAGTAGGCCACCACCAATGGTGTCTAGAAAATATTCAGTCTAACAGATAGTGCATGCAATTACAAAATACAGGGTTAGTGAATAAGGAAGAATTTGGGTACCATAAGTTAATAGGGATCATTTAATTTCATTTCTAGAATTTATCCCAATTACATTTCTTATTGCATCATCATTACATAAGAAACATTGGTCACATGTTCTATGGGTTAGGCATAATTATCCTCCATATAGGGGCATATGGAAATCAATCACAAATCAGAGGGCAAACATGTCAAGTCCCTAACTCACTAAGTATACACGTATCACATCAACATATTTCTTCACCACAAAGCGTCAGTCCTAGTGGAATGACATCAATACATTAACCTCCCCTTGAATCCTCAATCTGGGTGGAATGAAACTGTTAGGGTAATAGAGCCTCTTTCCCGATCTCTAACTTGTGCATTTTGTGGTGGAGTTTAGACCCTCAGTCTAACTTGACATGTGGGCATAGAACCTCAAGTAAATACCCCACTCTACCAATAAATATGCACATTCTAATTTATCAAACACTAAATCCATACCATAACACAACATAAGATATCCAATGCCATTGGAAATCATCATTCACAATTCATAGAGAAAAACATGAAAAAAAAACAATTTCATAACCCTTTGACACACTTCCCAAATACAATTCATATCTGTTTAGCCAAAATCCAATTACCATGCCTTAACCCATTAGGAGTGTTCAACAACCTCTATGCCATTATCCATATTGGTCAATGACCATACATTGAACCATTTTTCCCATTTAGATTTTCACAAGCATTCTCACACTCCTGCATTTCAAGTACAATTCTCATGTCACATAACACAGCCACTTTTTTACATTCAATCATTTAGGTTCACCACCAAATCCTCATGTATTAAACATTTCCACAATTCCATGTATTACCTTTTTATATCTCATTAACATATTCCCCATTCCCATTCCATTACCCCATTACACATTCACCATTCAATACTCAGTAATTGCCTTAGGCATTTCTAACCAAGTTCATTAAACAATCAACATAGTCTCTTTCACCCAATTACCCATTTTCATATCATTATAACAAAGTTTTATGCCTTTATTTCCCTAGTAATATTATTAATAATTCCATTTAATACTTAATAAAATGATAAAACATATTCTACATGGGTTCCACGTTAATAATCAGCATCCCTCCACTTAACCACACCACTCTCTAGGTCCTGGATATCATGCATACCACATGGGTGGCCGTAAAATGTTCAATACCACCTCCACACATCCCAAGGGGATAGTGAGGGTTTTAAGAAATCATTTAGACACCCAATTTACCAATTAATACCCAATATATCTAATACACCGCAAGAGAATTGAAAAACCCTAACACACATGCACAAATCTTGCGAAAAACTATGGGATATAACTTCTCGACCTCCTATCTAGGATCCGTTGATGAACACCCTCCCAATAAAGTTTGTATATTGCAATAAAAGACACATTTTAAGCCTCAACGAAGATCTCACCAAAAAATGATGGGTTGGGATCTTTGTATGCAGATCACACAAAATACAAGACCTAAACCAGATGAGAGAGAGGATGAGCAGATTACACTCACATGGATCTTTGATTCACTTCCAACGACACTCTAAACGGTCAATAATGAAAGGATATAGATTTATTGGAGCTCTTGGTCCCTTTGGTTCGATCCTAGGGTTTCAAGGTAGAAGGAGGAGGAAATACTTTAGTAGGGTCTTAAAATAATGTGGTGGTATTTTTGTTAATATGCCCATCTTTTTTGGTCCTCAAGGTTTACCCGTATTGTTTTCCAAACTGTTCGAAAACTAATATATGTGAAAGGCCAGCTCACATTGTTTCTTAGGGATCCCAAATGGTAATACATAACCATTCATAGACCTTGAAAAGGCTACGTTCTGAGGATGGCTGGTCTGCACGGTTTCAAACACAATTTTCTCAACCTGTGCACAGACCGTGAACCTTGCACTACTTTGCCTGAGTGCTCTTCTCATCACTCCCCAAGCACTTATGCACCCCCGATCTACCACCTGAACTTGGGAAACACTTATCTCATTACAAAGGAGTGATACAATCGAAAACATAACTGAGAAAATTCTTTACCAAAAACCGAGACCTTATTACCTACCCACCTTATAATGGCTTGTCCTCAATCCCCACTTCCCGAAATCACTAAGATATCGAAAATTAAGGTCATTGCACTATGCCTGCCTATTCACCCAATTTCCAAGTTTTTGGTTTTACATAATAAGGCCACCGAACATGGATCAGGTGCATATACTTACCCCACAATCCATTCTCACTCCAACCACAACATGAGTTGAACACTCCTCAAGGATCCATCTACTTCAACCATTCTCCCCAGAGAACTTCCTTGGGAATCTTAGGTGACAACACCTGACCCACGACTCATGGAACATAACACATAACATCAAATCATCATGGATGTACCAATTGACCCCTCATTGGCTCAAAAATCTATAAGTATCATCACCCAAATCACCGGGCATCATTTTCCAGTTCACCCAACTTTAATGGTGACAAACCTGATATCACCCAGAAGAAGACACACACAATCCTTCTAACCACCTTTCTTGAAGATATCATCCAACAACCATACCAAATTCCACTCTACACTTCTAGGTACTCAACCAACTAAACTCATGCCAAGGATCTATACAAGGGTTAACTTACCAGAACCATTACCACTTGATTCCTTCCAACCCAAAATTCTGATCATTTCACTGACCAACCATTGATCTGGTATGGTTCTCTCTACCATTTCCAGTTACTTTGCACCTCCACCATCAACGAAGGACCACCTGAACTCAACAAAAATTTACCATCACCTAATAGGTCCTAACTCGCCTCACCCAAGAATCCATTGGGGAATTACCCCACATTGACATCCAGCCACACCATCAAACCCATTCGGAAGGACATTACCACACTATCCATTCAAGGACTAAGATCAAGAAGACCTCACATAGGTACAACTTCATTTCAAAAAAGTCACCTTCCACCACAACATGAACCTGAAGGTGGGTCACTTTCACCACACCCATTCATGGTCACCATCTCAGGTCAGACCACACATGACTGGTTTATCCCAGAACACCCACCTTCCACCATTGGTATGATAATCCTTCCTCACCTCCCCAAAGTTTTTACTGAGTTGAAGCTTTTCATTATCATCCCACACAGCCATTGAGGTCATTTACTTATTTCCACCAAAATTCAATCATCACAACACTACTACCCTCTAAAACATCATTAGCTTTACCCTTGTAATGTCACCACATCACATGGACAAGGTTCCCTCAACTTCACGAGTTTTCAAAACCACACAAGGAAAAATTAACCGAGTCTAACCCCAGTCTTTATTGGAGTTATAGGACCCCAACTTCTCTTTTGACAACCTGTTTTCATATCCCACCAAAACCTCATATGACTCAGCAGAGGTCTCACATGCTTTAATTGTAACCACCCTAACCTCAAGCCAACACTTGGTTTATTATTCATCACATCCAAGTCCAACATTCCTCTTTGAGGAACCTGACATGCACAGAAAAGGTTCCTCATTGGCACCCCAGTTCCACTAGATCAATTTTATATCTTCTTCTCCACATCCATGACTAATTTATCAGTACCCACCTTAGGAGTGTTGTTACCACTGCTTTCAAGAAGGATTTCAACCACCAAATATTTTACTCGATCTCAAGATGAACCCCAAACTTAGACATTTTCATACATCATTTCAAAAAATAATAAAAATAACATCATCTAGCACCCGTTCCCATCATTGGAGAATGACACCCATGACGTTGGTCAATATATGGTACATCCTGGAGACCTCACCAAAAACCATATAGGATGATCATTCCATCATCATGTCCCACATGTACCATTTCTCTGCACGTAAACTCTATGATTTCCTTCATCCCACCAAACTCCTTCATGTCTCTTTGCATGAGCAAGAGATTCTCAACATACCCGGAAAGATGTCAAGATATTGGTCATGCTCGTCACTAGTTGAGGTACGCAAAGAAGTTTTCGAAGTACACCACCATGAACTTATCCATTTCTGAGGTCGAACAATGGGACACCATTACCTACCAAGGATTTCATGACTCCCAGTCGAACGCATCACATCAACACTTTACCCCTGCACCCAGGTGTGATTTCCAACCAAGTCTAACCATATCTCCATGACCAAATCATCAAACTATCGTAAACCAATGTTTCATGTGTCACTATTTCCACCACACTGCTTGAGTACTTCTAATGTGTCACTGATTTCTAAAAACCGAAGCACAATAGTTTGTCCCACCAATCAAAACAACGGTCTCACAAAACAAACTTAACATGCATTTAACCCACTACTAACTTACCTACCATACCATGAATATTGGTTATCCAGTCTCATCAGCCCTGAGGTGGCCTCTACGTCTCACCCATTAACCAAACCATTCATACTGACATGTCCAGCTGCGTGACCAACCTCACCAAGGTGTCCCCATCGAGAAATAGTATATAACCACACTCTAGTCACCCTTGTCTTTTATGGTCAAACCAACTTCAAGACTCTGTTAATCATCATC
The DNA here is from genome assembly GCA_963277665.1 of Viscum album. Classification (NCBI taxonomy): domain Eukaryota; kingdom Viridiplantae; phylum Streptophyta; class Magnoliopsida; order Santalales; family Viscaceae; genus Viscum; species Viscum album. The sequence continues at coordinate 1,233,398,413 of OY728120.1, forward strand.
CAAACTAGTGAGTCATGAATCCATACAATACAACCCTTAACACAACCATCCATTAACCTTCCCAATTTTCCATCAGGGCCAAACCTGCACCATGGGACACTCTAAGTCCCACCACCAAGGTCTGAAATAACCAAATGCATGAAACCCACACAAAATCACTATATAATCTGTTAGAACTCTCGCACGAGTCAACTTGAAGGTCGGATGATACTAATTCCCTAGACTGGAGTAACAACCAGTAGAAGACATTGGTCCTCTCTCCAAACCACACTAATCATGACATGAACAAAGCCATGCACATGAATGGAAATCTGGCTCCCATTCTGATTCACGCTTTTCTTAGCATTCTAAACAACCATCTACTCTAGTTTCCACACAAAAGGTTATACACATTCATCGGTACTACGGTAAAATATCCCCTCCGTGATTCGAGACACAACTCATAAGGTCTCTACTCCCAAGGTCACCAAGACCCTGGCACCATACTTAGGGTCTAGAATGTTTCTGTATGGTCACAGACCATAAGAGTTCCCTCACACACATCGCCAAACAATGCCTCACAACCTAAAGGCCACAACCCTAGCAAGGTCTCCCTAAACACACCACCTAGGCCATATCATAACCAAAAAGCCTCACAATCCTTGCACAAATTCTCAACTAGGGCACTCTCACTGCCACAACCAATACATACAAGGGTCATAGTGACAACGCAATGGATACCCACCTTTGAACTCAACCACTCCCACTTTTAAGTTATCGTTTACCCAACACTTCGAATATTGGATAAAAGGATTTAGCCATAGCTCGAAAAGGTGTCACACTATCAACCTTAAATAACCGATTATTCATACTCTACACCAATGGCCATCATCACACAGATAACACCACCCTCTACCATACCTACCATGGGTCACGATCAATATGAAGATAACGAATGTATAGAATCACAATTATTCTATCATCTCATCATGAAGCCAATTTTTATTTAATAACATGAAACTTTACTCTCGAGCATGTTTCCCATTAAAAACATGTTACAATCATCAATTTTAATCATTGACACCTTTCATTGGAAAAAATTCATTTACAATTTTACCGTCATTATGAAACAATTTTTCTTTTAGACACACAAAAAACCATTACAACTTATCACATCCAAAATTTTAACCTAGTCGCAACATTTATTTATTCATGACATTACATAACTATTCATTTGAATTTTTTCATTCACCCACTTCCATTACCATTATTAAGAATCCATTTCTTTATATTTATCAAGGATGTAAAATGCATTCTACTTTCAATTCCCCGCACATCCATCCCATAAGTGTGCCTATAATGATGTATGCCACTAGTATCCTTAGGATCCTAAAATGATACATGAATATACATCCTCATGTCATTCCTACAATGATCAAAATATCATAAATCATTTAACTCACACAACATGTGCATAACCCAAAGGTGAAATATCATCCAACTGTAATAACACACATCATGAAAAAAAATTCCTAGCTAGGGTGACATAGGTTTTCCCTCATACAAGGGTAAGCTAATCATAAGAACGAGATCATTAATAATTCCTGTCACATGCTTACATCATGTCTCCTATCCCCAAAAAGTAATAAGAGAAAATAACTCCTTTTATACCACTTTGTAACATCCCTTATCTGGATACCACTAAACCAGTTCTCCATGTCGGGTTGTCCCGTGACCTGAAGCACACCTCCTTGTATGCCAGAGGATGCCGAATAACAGCGAGGGTCTAAAATCCACATGGGGAGACTATACCCTCTTCACCCGAGTAAGACACAATAGATCACCATAAAAATAATGTAAAAAACATGAAACAAACAATAAACAAGCATAACCAAATGTTTCCCAGATGGGGCACAACCACAAATCAAATACAACAATGTCATGCCGTACTATTAGTGAAAAGTGAAAGAATCCAAAAAAAATAGATGGAAAAAACTCCAAGAGGGTCTCGACTATAAGTCCAGATCCTTATCCATGTACATCCTGATCCCAACTCAACATTTTAATGTAGGGACCTTTCCCTCACACTAACCTGCAACCAAGATATCTACTCGGGTACCCAATGACGGCCCAAATATGGCATGAGTAAAAAACTCAGTTGGCCACCACCAGTGATATCTATAAAACAACCAGTCTAATAGACAATGAACGCAACATCATAATAAATGGTTAGTGAACATAGAACATTTTGGGTTCTATAAGTTAATAGAGTTCATTTAAATTCATTACTAGAATTTACCCCAATTCCATTTATTATACCATCATCATTACATAAGACACCTTGATCACATGTTCCATGGTTTAGGGATAATTATCATCTAAATAGGGGTCTATGGAAATCAATAGAAAATAATAGGGGAAACAAGTCAAGTCCCTAACTCACTAGGGATACACGTATCACATCAACACATTTCCTCACCTCGATATCACAGTTGGAGTGGAATGGAATTAATATATTAACCCCCCCTAAAATCCTAAATCTAGGAGGAATAAAACCATTAGGGTAATAGAACCTCTATCCCCTTCCCTAACCTATGCATTTTGGTGTGGAGTTTAGAGCCTCAATCTAACTTGACCTGTGGGCATAGAACCTCAAGTCAATACTGCACTCTACCGAGCCATGTTCTCATGCTTGTTTATCAATTAGTACATCCATACCATAACACAACATAACATAACAAATTCAATTGGAAATAATCATTCATAATGCATAAAAAACAACATGGGAAATAATATTACGATATAACCCATTGACACACTTCCTAGTTTCAATTCAAATCCATTTATCCAAAATCGCATTCTCGTGCCTTAACTCATTATGTGTATTCCACTACCTCTATGTCATTATCCAAACACGACAATGAAAAAACTATGAACTATTTATCCTATTTATCATTTCACAAGCATTATCCCACTTGTGCATTTCGATTAAAATTATTATATCACATAAGACAACCACTTTATGGCATTCAATCATTTAGGTGCACAACCTAATCCTCATGTATTAACCCTTTACACAATTCCATATATTCCCTTTTTACAGCTCATTATCATATCACCCTTTTCCATTCCATTACCCCATTACAATTTCACCATTCAATATGCAATAATTCCATTATTACTTTCTAACTCAGTTCATTAAACAATTGACATAATCTCATTCACCCAATTACCCATTTTCATATACTTCCAATAATGTATTATTCCCTAACTTCCATAGGAATATTATTCATCATTCCAGTTATGACTTAATCAACCATTAAAACATATTTTACATGGGTTCCACATTAATATTCGACAACCCTCCACTTAACCCCACCAAACTCTAGGTCCGGGTATTCCAGCAGACCCCAGGGGTGGCCATAAAATGGTCATGTACTCTTCCATGCATCACATGGGGATGGTGTAGGTTTAAATAAATCATTTGGATACCCATTTACCAATTTCATACCCAAGATAATTGATAAAAAACAGGAGAAGGGAAAAATCCCAACACACACGCACAAGTCTAGGGAAAAACTATGGGATATGACTTGTAGAACACCTACTTAGGATCCGTTGATGAATTCCCTCCCAATCAAGTAATTAGATCCTAACCCAACACATATTTAAAACCTCAACCTAGGTCTCATTGAAAAATTAAGGGTTGGGGGATTTGGATGGAGATCACACAAAAGAAAAGACCTAAACTAGAAAAGAGAGTGGAAGAGGAGATTAGACTCACAGGGATCTTAGATTCATTTCCAAAGACACTCCAAATGGTAAAGAATCAAAGGAGATTGATCATTGGGAGATCTTGGTCCCTTTGGTTTGTTCCTAGGGTTTCACGAGAGAAGGAGGAGTAAAAACTTTTGTTGGGTCTTAAAATCACAGTGTGACATTTTTTTAGTTTTTTTAAAATTTCCTCGTCCGCATAGTTTACTTGCACAATTTTCCAAATCATGCGTAAACTGGGCGACATATACTATCTGTGAGAGGCTAGCCCCCATGGTTTCCTGGGGATCCCATGTGGTTTTACATAACCATGCATAGACTGTGTAATGGCTATTGTCCGGGGATGGCTGGTCCACACCATTTTCTCGCATGGTTTCTCCTAACCATGCATAGACCATGCGCCTTCCACTGCTTGGACTGATTGCTCTTCTCATCGCGCTCTGAGCCCCTGGGCACCCCTGAGTTCCCACCAGAATTTGGGAAACACTTATCTAGCCATAAATGGGAGATCCGAGACATTTCTTAACCAAAAACATTCTTTAAGAAAAATCCAGACCTTACACCCCTGGTTTGAGGTATGTGGACTTTTTATTCCTTTTATGTGTTTAAATTTCTTGGGATGAGTTGGTATGGGGTTGAAAGGATTTGTAAGGATTTTGAATAAGTTTAGAGGCTTTTCAAAGGGCGCATGGTTTGAGTATGATTATAGGAAACTATGTGGGTTCTCCAGGAAAATGTGTAGGGGGAGATAGTAGGCTTCACACGGCATGCGCAAAGTTTTCCAAACCCTATGAGGCAACCATGAAGACCCATTATCTCAAGATAGTGGTACCTGGAAAATGTTCCAAACTATGCAGGCTAACCATGAGGCCACTTAAAAATAGTGTTCTTTTATTCCAGGCTCCCTTGGGTTTAACCTTTTTCATTCCATATCTACTCCCACTCATGCCTCACTTGGGATTTTCTATTCTAAGGGGTTTGAGGGGCTCTTACACTCATTTTAGAGGAAAATAAAAGATATTTAAATGTGGTTTGAAGGTGGTTTCTCCCAAGTAAATCTCTTTGCTTGGTGTCTCTTGTGTTTCCTCTAGATCTGCCCTTCTCCCTTTCTTGGTTTTCTAGATCTTCATCTGTTTCATGTAGAAATAGTGTTGTGGTTGCATTGGGTGTTGATTTTAAGTATTTTAGACTTTTGGTAAGGGGATCTAGAATCGTTTTGGTGGTGCGTTTTCCGGATTTGTGGTGTGGCTGCTTGTGGGTTGATTTTTCTAGAATCATAAAGGCAGGTGGCTTCTCTCCCGACTACACTTTTCTAGAACATGATTCTTGGTTAAGATTAATTTTTTTTCTTAAAATTAATTGTGTTTTTGATGTGTGAAATTTTTTGGAAATCCCTAGGTGATGTTTTGGGGATTTTTGGGAAAGAGGGGGCTTTGTGGTGAAATGCTCTTATTGTGAATTTTAAAATGGAGATTCTAAATAGGGTTTCTAGGATTGATTTGTTAAAATGGATAATGAAAATGGTTTTAAATAATGATGTTGTTTTATTTAACTATTATTTGTGAGGGAAAAATTTTATATTGTGATTTCAATAAGTGGGTTATTTATTGAAGTGAATTGGCTTGTGATGGGAATGATGAAGTTCTTTTGTGCAGACTTGGTGATTTTTTCTTGTTGGTTGATTAATGGTTATGGCTTGTGTCGGTTGTATGGAAGTGGGAAGTAAGCCTCACTATAAAAGGTGATGGATAATGGTCAGAAGAACCACCATAATGGATAGTGGTCAGGGAGCACAGCTATTAGTGAATGGGGTGAACGAGATGGGTGGAAGTCCAACCATAATGGTTTTTTTTGTGTGTTGTTTGGAAAAGATTGAATCTATTGTGCTAATGTGTGACTTGGATATGGCTTTTGGAATGGTTGTACCTTTCCTTTGTTTGTCATGGTTTGGTATGGGTATTTTTGGCATGTTGTATTTTTTTTCATTATTTATATTTTTATATAGACCACTTTATATAAATGTGATAATGTTTCTTTCCTAGTGGTGTGTTTAGGGAGGTCATTTGGTGAAAACCTACTAAGTATTAGTACTCACCACTAGCTTTGGAACTTGGGTTCTATTTTAGATGCTGTATTATGGGAAACAGGTAAGAGTAAATATTCTCATTTTTCTAGCGGGTCGGCATGAATTTTGGGTGATGTTGTGGCGCTTGGAGCATGGAGCTTGGTGTAGAGCTATGGATGGTGCCCTAGTTATTTTGGAGTCTTGTTGTAGTCTTCTTCTTGGTACTCTGACTTTAGATTTTTTGTATTTGGAATGTGGGATCATTATTGATTAGTTTGTTCTCTTTTGGTAAGGTATGATTTTTGTTGGTTTGTTTTCATGTATCATATAATTGTGGATTTTTTGGTTTTTTGGCTTTTACTTAAGGGAAAATCATTCCAAAATCTATTCTCAACACTGTAACACCCCGAGATTTTATGAAAAATATTCTTTTTAATTTCATTAATGTCTTGTGTTGTAAGCTACACCAAAAGGAGCTTTCACAACACACATCCTTGACTTGCCTTGCATTACACGCAATCGCGACCTTCCTCGATAGCGTGTGTAGTACGCAATACCGAGTTTCACTAAACAACGATATGCTATTAAAATATTATTAAAACTAGCCGTTATGAATAGTAATAACAACATTTTGAAATTTTTTAATTTTTATTTTTCAAAATGGACTTCATTTCTGGATTCGGAATATCAAAATTAGCTTAGGGTGAAATTTTGGTACATTTCGGATAACTTTCATTTTCTGATGAATAGTGAAAATTACTAAATTTTAATTAAAAAAAACCTTTTTAATCAAAATAATTAATAGTGATAAATTATGAATTTGAGTGGTTTTAAAGTATATTTAGAATATATTTTTACAATTTAATACAATGTTGGTCATTGGATGTAATTTCACATTTAAACCAGACATAAACAAGTGTCAATCTTTTGGTAGTTATTATCTCTTCAAAACGCGCTATTTGTTTTGATGACGAGAATTAATTTTTAAATTAATTAATGAAACTGATATGTTTTGAATTTGGTAAAATAGACATCATTTTTTAATTCATAATATCAAATGTATCTTAGGCCTAATTTTAGGTATTTTTCTGAAAACTTTCATTTTTTGACGAATAGTGAAACCACTAATTGGTAGTTAAAAAAATGAATTTTTCATAAAACTTAATTTTACCGCTTTTGTGAGTGAAATTTCAAAAATCCGAAAGTCACGGTTGATGTCAGTAAGTAAAATTTGGTTCAATGAGATGAAAATAATTTTTGGTGAATAGTAACTTTTTTACTTTTTTTTACCACAGTTAAAAGTAAATAGGGTAATTAAGGGTAAAATGATATTATTATTACCCTAACACATGTCCTAATTCTACTGGAAAGTGTAATTCGAACAAAAACAACCTTAGGAATAAAATATGACCATTTAGGCCCACTTGGATTGGATTAGGACATTTATTATTAATTTATTTAAAGAAGGGTTAAAATAGTTAAAATCAAAGTTTAATAAATAAATCATTTTTAATATGAGGTTATACATAAGATAAATTCGACTATAAATATTCATTATAAAGATAAAAAGATTTCATAAATAATGGTATTTTCTTTGTAATTTTTAGACATTATATAATTTAATTTATTTATGACACAATGATGATGCAGTAATTATCTTATTAATGAAATATTGACATAATTGATGTTATAAATACCCAAATAAATGTAATTTAAGTTTTTTTATGACTTAAACTAATTTTATAGGTTAATATGACATGTTATTGTTGATTTATGTAACTTGGTTAGAAATTATCATTCTGTTATGAGTTTCATAAAAATGATGTACCAAATAGTGTCAAAATTGACATAAATTAGTTTTTAAAACAAATATTTTATTATTAATTGTTATTTTATTCCTAAAAATCTAAGGTTCCGCAAAATGACTTAGATAAGGTTATATATATTAATAATTAACAACTTGGGGTTCGTTTGGCTTGTTATAGTAAGTTTATTAACCATATAGTGTAAGAAAACAAAAAGACATGGTAAAAGTTAAATTATATAACTTAGAGTTAAATCTAATTGATAAGGTTAAAATAATAACCTAAACTTGTCTAAATACTATTGGATGAGAGTATTTCGACCCATCCCCACCGTAGCTTCAAAATATATCAATTTGGAGCTATTTAAAACCGTACTTGACTTTATAATAAAATAATATTTTTAGTTTTCCCAAAGGTGCCCCTCTCCTCCCTTATAAAAGGGCACCTCCTCCCTCTCCTCCTCACACCAATTTGAGCATTCAAGCTCGGCCAACCCCTGCCAAAATCTCTTCTCCACTTCCCTAGTATCATCCTAGAGGTCCTGGTCTTCTTCAAAGACCATCCATAGTTCTTTAATTGGAGGATAAGAAAAGGCGCGTCAAAAAGAGGTAATATCCATTACCGATCTTTTTCAATTTCTTTCTTCTTCAAATTCTTCTTCTTTAGTTGTTTCATGATAAAGTAATAACATCAGTATTTATTATAAACTTATATGTTATTATAAATATGAAACAACTCTAATTAACCTTCTATCCATCCTACGGAAAAAGGAAATCACCGTGCGTTCATGCGTACGTACGGACTACCATCTCCATGAACGGTGTGTTTCATTTCATTTATCTATATATTATATATATATACTGAATATATATGATATATAAATCATGTTTTATATTCTGGAAGTAAGTAAATCATGATATAAGTAATAATAATTTCAAGAACAACAAGTCCAAACACCTACGTTAAATGAAACGATTTTACCCAAAACGCTTATTTAACATGGAATTTACAAAAGAACGGGTAATATAAAGTCATAAGTGAACCATATATGATATCATAACAATGAATATGATTCTGTAATAAATTAATGACATTATTTAAATCATTATACAGGAGATTTGGACACTTACGAAGCAAATCGGACTTAAGGTAAGGGAAATATCACAATCTCATCTTTATCCTAGATTGTTTATACTTTGGTATTTACTGGGCTGTATTTTATCATCCACATCCATGTTTCCTCAATATGTAATATTATTTCCATCCACCTACAATTGTTTAAATCCAATTTTACCCTTTGGTGAGTTTTTAGTAAAGGATATGAAAGGAATCTTTTGTCCTTTTTCGTACGAGGTACTTTTTGACTTTTTCGACAAAAGTACGAAGAATGTTTTTTTTAACTTATACGACACGAATGGATTTTTAAAAAATTATTTCCAAAAAGATTCCTTTACAAGTTTTCAAGTTTATTTTTAATCAACTTCTTTTAGTTTAAAATTGTATGACATGTTAAGAAAGGAAAAGTGTTTTTGAAGTAGAAAGGATATTTTCCTCAAGAATGGAGTTCAAGTGTTTTATCAAAATTATTTTCCATATAAGATAATACAGGGTTCTGTTTCTACCCAATTATTACATAGATTTGATTATGTTGTGATGGAATTATTTCTATGAATTCCTTTATCTTATATGAATTGTTTTATGATGTCATGATGTTTAAGATTCCTATTTTTATTACATGGGTTATGCTATGATGTATGGTTTTCTGATTTTGTGGAACACATAAGAATGGTATCATTATGAGATGGGTGGGACCTATATCTCCCTCCAATGCATTGGGTAAATATTTTATATCTCATGGATAGACATGGCTAGAACGGTAGGTTATACCGGTTCAGGGAAACAGGACTGAAACGAGGGTGACTCGGTTCAGAAATGGACTTTTTCCACTAAGATAGTCTTGGCAATGAGTCTTGACTAATAAGATATGATTTTTTATGATTATGTGTGTATGCCACAAAGTTTCATGTTTTATGTTATGATTATTGTGATTTCATTTCACTACTATGATTTATCCCATGTTATGAAATTATGCTCTCTTTTGGAGGTTAAGATTTCCAAAATGTTATGTTCTTATGAATATGATGTGATTGATATTTCTTTTGTTTACCCTTAATGAGAATTTGAGCTCACCATTTTATGTTTTATTTTCCCTAGGATATAAAGAAAGTTTTTAGGTATAAAAAAAGGAAGATCTTTATGGGTGATGTTGAAGATCTTTCACCACGATTAGAAGATTATATTCCGAGTTTCCAAAGACACTAAACTATTACGATCCTTGTGTGTGTGTTTTTGTTATGTACTAAGTATTCTGAAAAAGTAATGTAATGTCCATGTATGTCAGGATTCGAGTCTCTACAGTTGGTATCAGAGGAAAGGTTTAGTCAACCTTTGGAAACTAGGATGTGAGAACGTTAGTGAGATCCCTAGAGATATTTCTAAGGTATGTCTAGGGATGTCTCTAAGGATAAGTATACGTATAGGATATAGTCCTAGAACTACGGTAATAATCATATAATTTAACCTAAGATGTTAGATATTAAGGGTACTCCCCCTTTGTTATGTTATTTTACCTAGCATGATTTTTTCCTCTCACACTATTCTTTTTGGGTTTTAGACGATGGCTAGAACCCGAAGGAACCGTGTTGATCACTATAATGGACAATGAAATGATTGTCCTCCTGAACAAACAAATGTTATGGGAGATGGAGTGCAAAATCTTATTTCTATACTTACACAAGCTAGGAATCATTCTGGACTTCCAAATGAGCAGAGAAGGGAACAATATACTATTGAGTCCTTCATGAGGCAACATCCACATTCTTTCAGTGGGCCTTCCAATCCACTTGTTGCTGAACAATGGATCAGTACCACTAAAAAGATATTTTCAGTTCTTCAATGTTCTGACCATGATAAAGTCATCTTAGCAGTATATCGTTTGGAAGGTGAAGCTGATCAATGGTGGAATCTTATCAAGAATACGAGGCCAAGAGATGAAATTGAGTCCATGGAATGGGACGAGTTCAAGAACTTGTTTTTCAGTAAGTACTTCCCTCGTATTCTTTGAACAAAGATGGAAAAGGAATTTCTTGAGCTGAAGCAGAAGGATGATGAATCTGTTGGTATATACGAAGCGAATTTTACAAGACTTTAAAGGTATGCATCTGGCATTATCATCCATCCTGAAAGTAAAGTTGATCGATTTTTCAGTGGCTTAAAACCAAGTTTTCGAAGGGCATTAGGTATAAGAGACTTCAGTAGCTATGAAGAAATTGTGCGTTGTGATATCAAGGTAGAAATAGATGTTTGTGTTACATATCCATCTCATGGTTTTGACAAGAAACAAAAGATGGAGTTCAAGGAGAAATCTCAGAATAATGGTGAAAATAAGATGATTGTTTCCGTATGCACAAAGTGTGGAAAGAAGCATGGTGGAGATTGTCTTAAAGGGACTAGAAAATGTTTTATGTGTGGAAAAGAAGGTCATCGAGCAGCTGAGTGTCGAAGTAATGGAAAAAGGGTTTCTAATGATGTGAATAAAGCAAACACTGCAGAGAACGCACCACCAAAACTTCAATGCTTCAAGTGCAAGGAAATGGGGCATTATGCTAATAAATGCCCTAATCAAAGGGTTAGTGATGATCGACATGAGCAACTGCTTAAGGAAAAGGACAAAGGGAAGTCACATGCGATCACTATTGGCGATGTTGAATATGAAAACGATGTGGTGGAATGATTAAGTGTTTATGTAATGGGATTTCAAAATAGTATCATGGAATCTCATTTATGGTATTATGAAATTTTGGAATATCTATGTATTTGTTTTCAATAATTATATGATACTGGTAACCAGGAAAAAAAAGTGATTGAAATATTTTTGGAAAGTAGATGATATGCGCATAATGAAGGGACAAGAAGATAATGAGATGTTTGATTGTATTCATGAGCTCATGATTGATATAAGGACTATGTATATAGAATTTTGAGGATTTTGGTATGTGGAAAGAGTTATCTTTTGACAACACTCATGTTTTCACTAAGATTCAATGGGTATTCATTTTTCAAGAGATTACATGATTATGGTATTCACATGACTGGAATGTGACGAACAAGATATATGAGGGATAAATGATGGCATTCAAATGATCATTTTCTCTATACTATGAGCTTGGACCGAAGTATTTTAGATAATCCTAAAGATTGGAATGGATTATGTTGGACATAAGTTAGTATTGTTTAAGGATAAAACTTTTTTTTGATATTGTTGATGGGATGTTATAATAATGTAGTTCTAGAAAAAGGACAACCTGCAGGATGTGCGACAACCCATCGTGTTGGCCAAGGCTGTGGGAATCGAACCCACAACTAAAGTGCGATGGGCCTTTATTGCATACCATTGGCCTAAAGTCCCTGGTTAGTAGAAAATAGTTTTATTTTATTAAGCGGTTTGATATATGAAGTATAAGTTCATTTTTGGAATCGTATATGATTAACCTCACCAAAGACGGAATTATGTATATTTGATAACTATTGATAAACTTTTGTTTGAAACAGATGGAATGACCCATCATTCTATCACATGATCTGTTAATACTTCACGAATAACAAATTCAACTTCATTTCTTCAAGAGATGAAGTGGAAATTGTTCAAAGCCCGAACAACAGTGAGATTGTACCAAAATCAAGTAAGTATTTCTTCTAATTCAAAATTTTCAACTTTAGGGAAATGATATTGAAAACCAAAAATGTTGTCCTAGTGATCTTATATCTGATGAATCAGATGGTACCCTAGATCATCACAAATTTATGGCTTTGCGATTGTTGGCTTTTTCATAGCCATGTTCTCTACCACTCTCCATCAGAACATGATGGTTAGATTTCTCTTCCATATCCATATTTTCACCTATGTGGAAACCCAGTGATTAGTTTATTTGGGTAAGAGTTACGTTTCATACTTTTGTTTTTAAAGATTTGTTTTGGTATTCCTTTTTATGATGTGGGTTTCTATTAAAGAAACTTTCAAATAGTAAACCATTTATAACCCTGACGAATTTCGAGGGCGAAATTCATTTTAAGGGGGGTAGAATGTAACACCCCGAGATTTTATGAAAAATATTCTTTTTAATTTCAATAATGTCTTGTGTTGTACGCTACACCAAAAGGAGCCTTCATAACATGCATCCTTGACTTGCCTTGCATTACACGCAATCACGACCTTCCTCGATAGCGTGTGTAGTACGCAATACCGAGTTTCACAAAACAACGATATGCTATTAAAATATTATTAAAACTAGCCATTATGAATAGTAATAACCACTTTTTGAAATTTTGTAATTTTATTTTTCAAAATGGACTTCATTTCTGGATTCGGAATATCGAAATTAGCTAAGGGTGAAATTTTGGTACATTTCGGATAACGTTCATTTTCTGATGAATAGTGAAAATTACTAAATTTTAATTAAAAACAACCTTTTTAATCGAAATAATTAATAGTGATAAATTATTAATTTGAGTGGTTTTAAAGTATATTTAGAATATAATTTTACAATTTAATACAATGTTGGTCATTGGATGTAATTTCACATTTAAAACAGACATAAACAAGTGTCAATCTTTTGGTAGTTATTATCTCTTAAAAACACGCTATTTGTTTTGACGACGGGAATTAATTTTTAAATTAATTAATGCAACTAATATGTTTTGAATTTGGTAAAATAGAAATCATTTTGAGTTCATAATATCAAATATAGCTTAGGCCTAATTTTTGGTATTTTTCTGGAGACTTTCATTTTATGATGAATAGTGAAACCACTAAGTGGTAGTTAAAAAAATGAATTTATCATAAAACCTAATTTTACCGCTTCTATGAGTGGAATTTCAAAAATCCGGGAGACACGGTTGATGTCAGAAAGTAAAATGTGGTTCAATGAGATGAAAATAATTTTTGGTGAATAATAACTATTTTACTTTTTTTTACCACGATTATAAGTAAATAGGGTAATTAAGGGTAAAAATGATATTATTATTACCCTAACACATGTCCTAATTCTATTGGACAAGTGGAATTCGAACAAAAAAACCTTAGGAATAAAATATGACCATTTAGGCCCACTTGGATTAGATTAGGACATTTATTATTAATTTATTTAAAGAAGGGTTAAAATAGTTAAAATCAAAGTTTAATAACTAAATCATTTTTAATATGAGGTTATACATAAGATAAATTCGACTATAAATATTAATTAGAAATATAAAAATATTTCCTCAATAATGGTATTTTATTTGTAATTTTTAGACATTAAATATTTTAATTTTTTTATGACACAACGATGATGTAGTAATTATCTTATTAATGAAATATTGACATAATTGATGTTATAAATACACAAATAAATGTAATTTGAGACTTTTTATGACTTAAACTAATTTTATAGGTTAATATGACATGTTATTGTTTATTTAAGTAACTTGGTTCGAACTTATCATTCTGTTATTAATTACATAAAAATCATGTACCAAATAGTGTCAAAATTGACATAAATTAGTTTTTAAAACAAATATTATATTATTAATTATTATTTTATTCCTAAAAATCTAAGGTTCGGCCAAATGACTTAGATAAGGTTATATATATTAATAATAAGCAACCTGGGGTTCGTTTGGCTTGATATAGTAAGTTTATTAACCATATAGTGTAAGAAAACAAAAAGACACGGTAAAAGTAAAATTATTTAACTTAGAGTTAAATCTAATTTATAAGGTTAAAATAATAACCTAAACATGTATAAATCCTATTGTATGAGAGTATTTAGACCCATACCCACCTTAGCTTTGAAATATATCAATTTGGAGCTATTTAAAACCGAACCTGACTTTATAATAAAATAATATTTTTAGTTTTCCCAAAGGTGCCCCTCTCCTCCCTTATAAAAGGGAACCTCCTCCCTCTCCTCCTCACACCAATTTGAGCATTCAAGCTCGGAAAACCCCTGCCAAAATCTCTTGTACACTTCCCTAGTATCATCCTAGAGGTCCTGGTCTTCTTCAAAGACCACCCTTAGTTCTTTAAGTGGAGGATAAGAAAAGGCGCGTCAAAAAGAGGCAATATCCATTACCGATCTTTTTCAATTTCTTTCTTCTCCATCTTCTTTTTCTTTAGTTGTTTCATGATAAAGTAATAACATCAGTATTTATTATATAATGATATGTTATTATAAATATTAAACAACTCTAATTAACCTTATATCCATCCTACGGAAAAAGGAAATCACCGTGCGTGCGTACGTACGGAATACCATCTCCACGCCGTGGTGTAATCTATTTTCCACCACCACCTTAATTGGATGGGTATAATGGTGTAATGAGTAACTATATATGATTATTATAAAGAGATATTGATACTGAAATAGTATACATACACTTCAACACAATTTCACGATCATGAGAACAGTATCATCACTCGTGCGTACATACGGACTACCATCTCCACAACGCGATGAGATTCATTCTCCATGTTAACCATTTAAGAATGATTATAAAGTATATATAAGCAATAATAATGAAATATATGACATTATAAAGCTACTATATTTATGTATATATGTATGTCATCTACTTACTTCCATTCAAGACAATAAGGAAAGGAAAACAACGTTCATGCGTACGTACGGACTACCGTCTCCATGAACGGTGTGTTTAATTTCATTTATCTATCTATTATATATATATATATACTGAATATATATGATATATAAATCATGTTTTATATTCTGGAAGTAAGTAAAACATGATATAAGTAATAATAATGTCAAGAACAACAAGTCCAAACTCCTACGTTAAATGAAACGATTTTACCCAAAACGCTTCCTTAACATGGAATTTACAAAAGAATGGGTAATATAAAGTCATAAGTGAACCATATATGATATCATAACAATGAATATGATTCTGTAATAAGTTAATGACATTATTTAAATCATTATACAGGAGATTCAGACACATACGAAGCAAATCGGACTTAAGGTAAGGGAAATATCACAATCTCATTATTATCCGATATTGTTTATACTTTGGTATTTACTGGGCTGTATTTTATCATCCACATCCATGTTTACTCAATATGTAATATTATTTCCATTCTTCTGCAATTTTTTAAATCCAATTTTACCCTTCGGTGAGTTTTTAGTAAAGGATATGAAATAAATCTTTTGTCATTTTTCGTACGAGGTACTTTTTGACTTTTCCGTAAAAAGTACGAAGAATGCTTTTTTAACTTGTACGGAATTAATGGATTTTTAAAACATTATTTCCAAAAAGATTCCTTTACAATTTTTCAAGTTTATTTTTAATCAACTTCTTTTAGTTTAATATTTTATGACATGTTAAGAAAGGAAAAGTGTTTTTGAAGTTGAAAGGATATTTTTCATCAAGAATGGAGTTCAAGTGTTTTATCAAAATTATTTTCCATATAAGATAATATAGGGTTCTGTTTCTATCCCTATTATTACATTGATTTGATTATGTTGTGATGGAATTATTTTTATGAATTCCTTTATCTTATATGAATTGTTTTATGATGTCACGATGTTTAAGATTCCCATTTTTATTACATGGGTTATTCTATGATGTATGGTTTTCTGATTTTGTGGCACACATAAGAATGGTATCATTATGAGATGGGTGGGACCTATATCTCCCTACAATGCATTGGGTAAAGATTTTATATCTCATGAGATAGACATGGCTGGAATGGTAGGTTATACTGGTTCAGTGAAACAGGACAGAAACGAGGGTGACTCGGTTCAGAAATGGACTTTGTCCACTAAGATAGTCTTGGAAATGAGTCTTGACTAATAAGATATGATTCTCTATGATTATGTGTGTATTCCACAAAGTTTCATGTTTTAAGTTATGATTATTGGGATTTCATTTCACTACTATGATTTATCCCATGTTATGAAATTATGCTCTCTTTTATAGGTTAATATTTCCAAAATGTTATGTTCTTATGAATATGATGTGATTGATATTTCTTTTGTTTACCCTTACTGAGAATTTTAGCTCACCCTTTTATGTTTTCGTTTCCCTAGGATATAAAGAAATGTTTTAGGTATAAAAAAAGGAAGATCTTTATGGGAGATGTTGAAGATCTTTCACCACGATTAGAAGATTATATTCTGAGTTTCCAAAGACACTAAACTTTTACGATCCTTGTGTGTGTGTTTTTGTTATGTACTAAGTATTCCGCAAAAGTAATGTAATGTACATGTATGTCAAGCTTCGAGTCTCTACAAACACCCTTGGAGTTTATTTTCAGACATTGGTGCCTTGGGAATTTCACTTAAGGCCAAGTTTCATTCCTCCTCCCTCTCAAGCCAACGAGATTGGGGAGTAATGTTATAGTTAAAAACTAGTTACAATCCTTTAATTCTCAAAATGGGAGGCATTACCCCATTTATACAATAAAATGTAGTAAAACTTCCATCCTCATCAGATTCATGTCTTGAGAAATAATTAATGCAATTTTTTTATTGAGACTCTTTGCCATCTCT
The DNA here is from genome assembly GCA_963277665.1 of Viscum album. Classification (NCBI taxonomy): domain Eukaryota; kingdom Viridiplantae; phylum Streptophyta; class Magnoliopsida; order Santalales; family Viscaceae; genus Viscum; species Viscum album. The sequence continues at coordinate 1,233,415,644 of OY728120.1, forward strand.
TTTATATTTCTTTTATTACTCTAAGAAGTAGTTATCCCATGGATGACTACTACTTAGATTATTTCAAGCAATATTGGTGCATTTCCAAATATTTGGAAAATGTGTGTCAAACAATAAAATGCAATAATAAATGTCAAGAAGATGAGCTGATGAGGAGGAAAATAGTCTATAATTTTCACCTTTGGATGAATTAAAAGGATAACACGTACTATAATAGGGGTAATTATTTTCTTAAATTCAATTACCCATTTATTCAAAGAATATTTAAATTATTTCAAACAGTCAAATGTAGGGTGTACCTTATTAGAATTATCTATAACATTCACCTTTGATAATGAATATCTTATGCGTACTTATTTATTTATTATTGAAAATGTCCATTTTATATACCCAATAGTATAGATATGAATTGAAAATGGATGAACGCTAATTTTTTGAAAATAGATTATGAAGACATTGTAAAATATTTCATTAAGTTTACAATAGAGCATATATACGTCACGTATAAAATCTTTTATCCATGGTTATTTATTTTTATTCCTGAAAAAATAGTTTGAAAGAGTTTAAAGAAAATTTTATTTTTCATGGAATAGATTAGAGATATAAATGTTGGACTAAACATAGAGAAAAATTAAATTTTCACACTGAATTGGATGATACTACTGTTTATGGATCATTTTATATGAATACCACTATACCAGTTGTACTAGACAAACTAAATAGTCAACTGTATTGAAGTTATATAATTTGAAAGCTGGTAGTGGATGGAGTGACACTACCTTTAGAGAACTACTTGGTCCCCTAAAAGATATGTTACCGGAATAATATTAACAACCATATTAAAAATATGACACGAAATGAATTCTACGTGCAATGGGTATGATCTCTACAAAGTTTCATGCTTGTCTAAATGATTTCGTATTGTTTCTCAAGGGCCACAAATCACCCATAAAATGTCGTATGTGTGTATAAGATTGAAAAATGAAAAATGAATCAATCCCTTAGAAATATCTATGGTACATTCATATCACTGAATAATTTATAATACTATATGGATGTGAGAAATAAAATAAAATAAACATGAAATGAAGATATAAGAATTAAAGATGGAAACCTACATCATCTGGTAGAATATCCATAGTGGAGGAAAATTCGATAATAGAAATGAACCAAGAAACGTTCGAATTGAGTTATCTACTGATGGAATAAATACTTTTGGTATATAGTGTAGTACTCAATGTATATGGATTATAATATTTGTAAACTATAACATGCCTCGATGGTTTTTCATGATTCAAAAATACAATATCTTGTATATGCTTATATCTGGACCAAAGAAACCTAGTGCAGATATTGATGTCTGTTTGGAACCATTGACCAGAGATCTGAAATTGTTGGGGGATATAGTTGTGACAATGTATGATGCTCATATAAGTGAAGAATTCATAGTGAGAACCCTGTTTAATGGTGTGATTATTGACTTACCAACTTATGGATGTTTACAGGGATATAGAATTTAATGAATATTGGGGTGTCCTATTTGTGAAAAAAACATCCAATCATTTGGTTTGAAAAATTCCTCGAATACTATGTTTCTTGGAAATCATAAATTTTTAACTCAATGAAAAAATAACCATTTAGGATGAAATCATTATATTGGAATATTGAACATGTAAAACACATTCTATAGTAACATTTGATCAATTGTTCGATAAAGTAAATTATATGGACAATGTTTTCTATAAATCATTTTTTAAAAACCTTATAAAATCACGATGGAGGATGTGATAAATTTTCGTTGAATTACCATATTTTATATTTGTCTAATACATTTTCTTGATGTCACGCTTGTATAAAAAATGCATTAGAAAAAGTTATTATCATGTTAGTAAATGTTACAGAAAAAATGGAAGATTGAATGAAGACTAGGATGGAAATTATTAACTTCAAGATAAGGGATGTGTTGGTACCATTGAAGGGTAAAGGTAGTACCTTTCATCCACCAATAGCTTACACTCTATCCAATGTGGAAAAATTCAAATTTTTCCTTTTCCATAATCTTGTAAATGTTTTATAGGGGTATTCAGGAAATATCAAGAATGTTGTTTCAATGAATAATTTGAAGTTACAAGGACTAAAATCACACAACATTTTTATTTTGATTCACGATTTAATGCAAGTTTCAATCCATTTCATTATATGTCAAAATCTATGTCATACATTATCTAGACTATACATCTTTTTCAAATCCATGTATAGTAAAATTTATATAAATAATAATGTTTCCATTTATCAATAAGGAGGTTGTAGTCATATTATGTGAATTAGAGATTTTATTCCCACCATCATTCTTGGATTTAATGGTCCACATGATGGTTCACTTAGTTAGATAGGTTCAACTATGGGGTCCTTTCCATTACCAATGCATTTAATCAATTAAATGGTACATGAAGATTCTGAAAGGCTATGTCAGGAATTGAAGTCGACTATAATTTTTTGCTGAAGAATGACATATTGTGGATGAAGCTATTAAATCTTGTATATACTATCTAAAAGATGTTGATAGAATAATTCTCCCAAAGTCTAATAATAGCATGTGAGTTTTTGGAGAAGGTATTTTTAGGAGGGATGTTTTCAAAATTACCTTGGAAGAAAGGGAGACAACACACATCTACATTTTATATAATAGTGAAGATGATGATCGATAGATAGACACCCACAATGAAAATATTATGGATTTGAATCCAATAAGGGCTGAATGCTGGATATCAAATACATATAATAAAAATTATGTAGGATGGTTTCGTGTTCAAATTTATAAAGAGTTATTAAAAAATCCAAATTCAATTTCCAAATGACTTCAATGGCTATCCCTTTGAACAAATGAAAATGATGTATCTTACAATGATTTTTAATCAATGGTCATATATTCTATAGAAAAAAACAAGATGATTGCAGGTTGATGCCTAACTGTGGTGTAAATATATTGGTTGAAGTGATGCTCATATATGCTTGCAATGATATTAACTCAATTTATGAAAATATGTCATATTATTTCATTATTGAACAGATATATGAGTTGGATTATACAACATTTTATGTTATTATTTTCTGTTGAAAATGGGTTGACAATATGAATGTAGTGAAATTTGATGAAATGGTACTTATAAAGGTGAATTTTAGTGTGTAAGGGGAAATAAATGATCTGTTCATAATGGCATAACAAATAGTGAATGTGTTTTATTTCTCAGACCTAGTAAATATGAATTTTTGATTGTCTTATAGGTGAAAAAAATACGGGGTTAGTTGAAAATTCTATATTGGGGGATCCATTTTTTGGGTTATCACAATTATTTCATATTGGTACCAATGTATACAATTTTTTGTTTGTTATAGGGGACCAAAAAGATGAGATTTGGATTCAAATTAGAGGAACCAAATCCAAAAAACCTTTATAATAAGAAAGAGAGTTCAATGAGAAGGTAAAGGTGTTTTTCAATATATAATGTTTATCTTAATAATATTATATATTCTATACTCTATTAACATAATATAAATTAAATGTTCTAATACTCAGAAAGAAAATGTCTTCTTCAAATGATGATCTTACCTGTCTAGTGGAAGAACAAACTATAATTAAGGAAACCCATTGAGAATATGTTAAGTAAATATTACGATATAATATTTTTTATATTAACTAAAAATTATATAAATCAATGGTGAGTTAATTTAAATTATTCTTTGCACAGTTTGTTAATTTTAGAAAATTAATTTCTATATTTCATGACTTTCTCCAATGAAACTTCGACAAAATTCATCTCCCTCCAAATCTTTTCACCCCAATAGTGTTTGAATTTATCACATTCTTTAAAGATCACTCTACTTCCTTTGTAGGAAGAGAAATGATGCTACCTCTTCTCAATCAAAAAGGATGCCATGATATTTTTTAATTGATATCATTGTCAATAGATTTGACATACTATTTTAAATTTATGTTTCATATATTTATTTTTAGTATTACACATATATAATCTTTTTTCTTACATATGTCTATTATTTTGTTCGAGTTAGGGTGATTTTTTCAAAGATGCGCATGCTCGTGAGGGATTTGAATTTGAGTCTCCAACTGAGATAATGAAAATAAAGAAATGTGTTAGGAATTCATACAACCATTATGAAAAGGTTAATTACAACTACATATTCAATTAATTTTTCATCATATTATCTACTATTACTATGTTAATTTCCTTATAGTTTTATATTAGGCTTATTTATTTTGTTTCGTAGATAATTTGGAAAGTTATATTTTTATTTAATCATCTTAAAAAAATCCACAAAATTGATAAAAGGTTTCTTTCTACAAATGTTAAAATGTTTTCTATTATCTTTTTTGTCGAACTGTAACACTGGAGATTGAGTAGATTTTCATAGCTAAAAAAAAGGATTTTGAACTAAGGACATCTACTCGATTTTCAGTTTTGGATGTGGGAAAAATAAATCCAATGGAATGAACAAAAATATTGGAATTTTGTATTCTTTTGAGACATTTGGATGTGTATGAATTCGACACACATCAATCAAATACACAGTGTGACCATTATGACATCAAGAGATTCTTTTTTTTAACATTGACAATAATTTTGGTAAAAAAGGAAACTGAAATAATCAAAACTATGAAAACATATTCAGATTTTTTTGATTCTTTAGACAATGATATATAAGTCATTTTCGAGGTGTAGAAATCTACCACACGTCAATCTAATACACAATGTGCCCAGTATGACTCAATGTGTCTGTTATTAGATAAAAATTGTCATTTCAGTTAAAAATGTTTCACTCATTGAAAACCTAGAAAACACACTTATATTGTCATTATAATTTAGGGAAATTATTCATAAATCATTTATGACATGTAGGTATCAATCTCACATAAAACTGACACATGATTTGATTGTTATGAGTCAAAGCGTGGGTCTCCTATTTAAAATGACATGTTAGTAAAAAATACAAGTGATGAAATCGAAACTAATAAAACACATTCATATTATTTTGATACTTTATAAAAATGATCCATATGTAATTTGGGACGTGTATAAATTAGTCACACCATAATATGATGCACGGTGCGATTGGTATGACCCAAAATGCATCTTCTTATTTAAAATTGACCATATATTTCAGTAAAAAAGACAACTAACCTGCCAAAAAAATAATGAAATGCATTCATATCATTTTGATGCATTAGGAAAATGAAAAAAATTCATTTGTGATGGGTAGGAATCATCCACACCTCAATTTGATACATGATGAGTTCGTTGTGACACAATGTGTCCATTATCATTTTAGAATTGACATTTTAGTTCAAAAAGTGTGACTCAGTAAAAAAATCAGAAAAAATCTCTATGGTTATCTTGATAATTTAGAAAAATGATTCATAAAATATATTTTTGTGTTGGAATTTGAATCACTTAAAACTGACACATGATGCGATTGATATGTTTCAAAGTGCATGTATCCTGTTGAAAATGGAATTTTAGAAAAAATTCAAGTGACATAATAATAAATAAGTGAATTTATTTATATTGTTTGGTTAATTTAGTAAAACAATCCATATGATATTTAGGATGTTGAGGCATCATTTTCACCATAATATGACACATAGTGTGACTGGTATGAATCTATGTGTATCTTTGTATTTAAAATTAACATCAATTTTAGTAAAAAACATATATTACCTGCTACAATAGAGAAAAAACATCAATATTATTTTGATACATGATGTTCCTAGTATAAGTCAAAGTTTCATTTTTTAGTTTAAAATTGATGTTTTAGATAAAAAAGTGTCAGTCACTAAAAACCAATAAAACGCACTTATATTGTCTTTATAATTTTGTAACAAAATTCAAAAATCATTTTTGACATATTGGAATAGGTACTATTTGAAACAGACACATGATGTGACTGGTATGAGTCAAGGTTCATGTTAGTAGTTTAAAACGACATTTTAGTAAAAACAGAAAAGTGATATACTCAACACTAATAAAATTTTTTTATTGTTTTTATATTTTTTTTGAAATGATGCAATTGTCATTTGGTATGTGTAAGAATCATCCAAACATCAATACAATGCACGATTTTTTTAGTATGACTCTAAGTGCGTCTTTTTATTAAAAATATGAAATAAATTTTAGTAACAAAGAAAACTAACCTACTCAAAACTGATAACATGCATTAGTATTGTTTTGAAACTTTAGGGAAATTATAGATAATTATCTTTTGGCATATAGGAATTTTCCACACCTCAATACGACACTAGATGCACCCGGTATGAGTCAACATGCTTGTTTCTGGTTTAAAATTACATTTTAGTAAATAAGACAAGTGACGTACTCAAAATTGAGAAAATTATTTTATATTGTATTTATACTTTATGAAAATTATCCACAAGAAATTTGAGACAAGTTATAATTTGATGCACCACAATATGATACACACTGTGACCAGTATGTCTCCAAATGAATCTTTTTATTTTATATTGACATCAATTTTAGTTATAAAAAAACTAACCTACAAAAAACCATGAAAATTCATTCACATTGTTTGTATACTTTAGGAAAATTGTTCATAAGTACTTTTCTATGTTTAGAAATTATTTACACCTCAATCTAATACACAATGTTCCCGGTATGTATCAAAATGTTCATTATTAGTTTAAAATATACATTTTAGTTAAAAATTATTTACTCCCTAAAATAAAAGAAAACAAGAAAGGGTTTTCCTGATAATTGAGGAAAACAATTACCAAATCATTTGTGATATATTGGGATTGTTATCACATATGACTGATACATGATGAGATTGGGTTGAGTCAAATTGCATGTTTCCAGTTTAAAATGACATTTCAGTGAAAATAAAAAGTTATATACTCAAAACTAAGAGAACACATTCATATTATTTTGATACCATTATATAATGACCCATATGAAATTTGAGATGTGTATGAATAAGCTACACCTCAATCATATGCCCCATGTGACTGATTTAACTCCAAGTGCCCCTTTTTTTAAAATTGACATCAAGATATAGTTAATAGGAAAAGTTTCATACTCAAATGGATAAAATTCACTCATATTATATTTATACACAAGTAAAATGATCCACAAGTCATTTGAGATGTGTAAGAATTTTCCTTACTTAATTTGGAGATACTATGTGACCTGTATGGATCAAAGTGAGTATTTTTAATTAAAATTGACATTAATTTCAGTAAAAAAGACAAGTGACATACTAAAAAAAGAGAGAAAAAAAATTCATCTTATTTTTATAATTTATGAAAATAATTCATAAGTCATTTTTGATGTGTCAAAATTATCCACACCTCAATCTGATACACAATGAACCCTTTTGCCTCAAAGTTTCTGTTTTTAGTTTAAAAACGACATTTTAGTTCAAAAAGTGCCACTCAATGAAAATTAAGAAAACATTGTAGGATAACGTTAATAATATATAAAAACAATGAATAATTAATTTTTTTACTTGTAAGAATCAATCTCACATCATAAAAACTCATGATGTGACCAGTATGTGTCAATGTGCATGTTTCGAGTTTAAAGTAAAATATTAGTAATACGGACAAGTGAGGTAATCAAAACGGGGAAAATAAATTTAATTTGTTCTGATACTTTATAAAAATTGAATATAACTCATTTGAGATTTGTAGAAATTATTCTCACCTCAATATGATTCATAATGTGACCTGTATGACTCCAATTATGTCTTTTCAAATTATAATTGTATTTTTTGTTTAAAACGAACATCACATTTCCAAAACTAAGAAAACTATGATCAGTTGTTTTCTCATATTTCATTATTATATTATAAAATTTATTACTATATCATTTTTATCTTATACATATTTAATTAATTTTTGAAAAGATTATTTTTAAAGACAAACAAGAAATGGTGTGATGTGAAAGAATCAACCACAACTAAATCCAATACATAGTGTTCCTGGTATTACATAGTGTTTAGTTTAAAAATAATAGTTTCTCTTAATTTTTTCTTTATATTATTACTAATATAAATTTTTTTCCCTATACAGGTGATTTATTTTTCTCGAGAAGGGTTGGTTTATTTTGGAATAGCATGAGTTGACGTCAGGATAAAAAATGAATATTGATGTTTTTGTGTGTATGTAATAATTTTTACTTATGTAATTGTATATAAAGGTGGTTTAAATGTCAATAATGGGTATTTTTTACATGTGTTTTAAATTTAATTTCTTTTAAATTATAAATTGGTACTGGATTTTGTTGATATATGGTGGTGTTTCTGGTGCAGTAGTGTGCTGTTACGGTGCACTACAATAGTGCTACGTGGTGCTTTTACAACACACTCCAATGTTCCCCTTTATCAGCACTTTAAAAAGGGCTCATAATGGATCCTTTTCTATGATAAAAAAGAACTAAAAAATATTTTCCTTTATTATTGCTTCTAAATGATCTGACTAAGGACCTCTTTATCGATGATTTTTTAGTGATGATAAACCACCCCTTTTGAGTGTTATTTCAGTGATGATAATACCATGGGTCTTTTAATCTCACTCTGATAGCCAGTGCTTCTCAAGAGCAGATAAAGGAAATTTTTATCACTTTTAGAGGCATATTTTGTATTAGTTATGGGATCTCTTCTTTTTTGAATGATCGATTATATGAATTCCTAATAATACTATGTTCCTAAAAAGATGTAGTTTATCAATTAGTGAAGGCGCTAACACCCATTCTTCATTTAGAGATCCTCAAGAAATGTTTTTGGATCCTTTGGCTGGTGTAATCATTATAGAGGAATGAGACTTTCATATACTACCATAGTAATCAACATCAACCATACTATATAAAATTTTGATATTATATATTGATGTAATCTAGGTTACAAGTTTATATTCCTCATTTACATTACATACTTATTCTTCCAAGGATAGACTGGGAATATATATTAGTTTTCCTCAGATAACTTTGTTCATATGATGAACTCTAAAAACATATAATGTTGAAAACTATTTAAATTCTTTTTCCAAATGATGAATGCAAAATTTGAGTTTTTTCATTCCTAAATTAGAAAAAATCAACTATTAATAGAGCATTAGATCTACTAATGGATAGTGTAATTAATTGTATAATGGGTTTCATGGAATGTTATTCTTTTGAATTCTAGTTCTTTTTTAATAATAAAAATACTCAATATGAGTAAATAAAATTCCCCAAGAAATTATATTGTACTTTAATCATAAAAATCAACAACATAAAAAATACCACAAGTTAAAATAGATTATTCTACGTTTAAAATTATAATTTATCATTGATTAATCCTAAAAAATAAGTACACACAAAATATTGAAAACTTAGGTCACATATTGTGTTAAAAAAAATAACCTTTATTCCAAATATTGTTAAAATTTAATAATTAAAAATCTACATTATGATTTTATAAACCCAAAATAGGTTATTTGTTTCAAAAATTAATTTAATCGACATGGAAAAAAACTTTTAAAATATAACTCAATATTTAATCCTTGATTTATAAAAATACATACTAGCCAATAATTTTCAATGTTTACGATAATCGTGTAATGTTCCTAAAAATAAAATGGACCCCTTGAAGGTAAATTTAATCTCCCCTCTATCAAATAAAGTATAATTCTTCAAACTTTTCTACATTACTCAACTTATATTTCAAAAATCAAATAACTATAATTACCTCAATATAAAATAACAAACCAACTCTAAGGGTTTTATATATGTTTCAGCTTATGTCGCAAAAAATGTAGTTTCATTATTCCCATATATCCTAAATAACCTTCACACAATATAAAACATTAATCCTAAGGGTTATATTTTCCTTGATCCTGCATTAAAAAAACAACTGAAGAAATTATTCTTGAAATATCCTTAATCCCCAAAAAATTTAGTCACATAGGACCCCAAAAGGTTATCAATGCCTTAAAATTTATAACCACCCATAAACTTATTAACCCATAACGGTATCTAAAAGTAATAAATTATACATAATTAATAACATCCTAACCTATAATATTAACTATGGATTTCTATGATACCAATTATAATGCCCAAGTCTCGCACTTCCAGATATGGTGAAATATTATTCTTTTCAAACTAGGTTTTATACCAAATATGACAAACTAAATATAGGTATCCATAATTATAATATTTATAGAAAATATGATATAAATACAGATCCAAGACCAATTTTTATTTATAGGTTTTGAGAATTATGAATATACCATACAAAAAATACTCTTGATTTATGAAAAGTGTATTTTTTTCATATAAAATTGTTATTTAACATTATTATATGCCTTATTATATCCATTTAGCATTCATTATACTCATTTTTATTCCCTAATGAAGTGAAAAAAAAGGTTTAGCTATGATTCTTACTAAGGGGTAGTGTACATTAGAATATTTGAAAGCATATACGAGGAATGAATAATATGAAAAGGATAAATATAAATCAAATACATCCATATATCTAGTATCATGTGAATTAAATCTTTCCATGGATGTCATACCAATGTAAATAATTACATTGATAATAATATCAAATTTCATAGTGTGGAAATTCATAATTTCATACAAGTAATTCAAAACATGAAGGCCCCATGGAAAGAAATTATCTATAATTAAAATTGACAAGGCCACATTTTAAGGAATTATAAACAATTCAAATATTCAATTCTCCTTAGAAATACCTTATAAATAAATCTTCCTGCAAAGAATAAATTCCAAAACTAGTTTATATCATGATACATATGAATTCATCAAGGGACTATATAATTATGGTACCCAAGTGTCACTGAATATATCCATTGCGTTCATCATATTATGGAATGAATAAATATGAAAAAATATAATCAACTTGTGTTACTATTGAATAAGAATATAAATAGAAATATCAATTATGTGGAATGTTAATATTTCCCCAGTAGATAAGAAGAATTAATTTTTGAGTAAGTACCCTTCAAACTAACACCATATATAGTAATGGGTATACGGTTAAGCTTATATTTTAAAAGATAATTTAAAAAATACTGTAAATGATAGAGACTATATTAATTAGATTAATGTACATGTACATAAAAACATTCATAATTCTTTTTGAGCTTAACTATTCTATGATAAATAATTTTGTTTCATGAATATTTCTAAAAAAACCATAACAAGTCTCATCAAGAGACAAAAGGTGGATAATATCATTTTATTATATCCCAATTGAAGTATAAGAAAAAATAAAGGATGTAAAAATATATGACCAATAAACTTAATAAGAACGTTATTTACATTATGAAAAACTACAACAATAAATATGCTTTTCTTTTGATAAATTTTATTTGAAAATGGAATTTTTTTAAAAAAAAAATACAAATATAGATTCCTCTTGAAAACCATGAAAACGTGAAAGGGAATCATTGTCAAGGAAAAAGTTATATAATCTAGAAAATATATTCATTTGGATAACTCTAAAAACATGATATATCTCATAATTTAATAAAGAAAGTAAAAAATTATCCATGTAGAAAATGGACTTAATAAATTATTGAATTATAGAAATTAACATCCATAAAATAATATAAAGAATATAAACATGGAGAATAATATTTTCTAACAAAATTCAAGATAACATCACCTCCAATTAAAAGAAACCTTTGAATTGAATAATAAGTCAAAGTGAACTGAAATAGAAAGATGACATGTGTAACTAAAAATATCTTAAAGATAAGAAAATATATTTGTTTTTAGAGATAACAAAAAAATATTTTCCTTAAATAGGAATTTAAATATAGATAATCTTTATTTTGAAGTGATATTATAAAACAAACCCTTATAAACATCTGAAAATTTTAGGAAAGAATATTTTATGGAAAAGATTATCTAAAATAAATATATGTGCAAATAAAAAAGTGAAAATAAAATGTAAATGAATTATAGGTAATGATGCAACTAATATTATAAAAATATAGTAAATGATTTATGTATATTACTCAATGAATGGAAATTGAGTTACAAACTCGTTAGAGATTTAGTAATGAATCAAAAGAAAATGAAACCGAGATCATGAAATATGATTGTAAATCCCATTAAATAAAGTTCTATAATCTTAAAAAAATTAAATTTGGTAATAATTACGCTATATAAACAATTTTTTTTTGTAATGTATGAAATATTCCTCAGGTAAGTGTAACAACTCTAATCCAGAGCCACTCAAATGGTTCCCCATACCCAGTTCGCCACATGACCTCAAGCGCAGTTACCCAAACGCCAGTGGCTGCCGACTAGCAGTGAAGGCCTTTGTGAGACATTGTGGAAACGATGCCCTCATCTGGTAAGGTATACAAGGAAAAGGAAATAACAGTCAATGGAGGAAGTAGTAAAAAACATACAATAACTAAAATAAATAGCATAAGAAATGAATATATAGTAATTATGATAATGATATAGTAGGCACACATGTCTAAGGAAAGCAACAAACAGAACAACATGCTGAAATATGACTGAGAACAGATTATGAAAGTTGAGCAGTAACTCCAGCTGCATCGCAAGCCTAAGCTCGGTCCTATTCTCTCTAGCTCCAACCAGTAATCATGTACCTTAAGTAGAGGGGCCACAGTCCCTATCAACACCTGCAACCATATAACAAATTTGGGCCGAAAAGCAGGACCCAAACAAGGTGTGAAACTAATCCCAGTAGGCAACCACCACAAGATTTTTTCCCTATTATCAGTGATCAATATAGAAAAAATAAAGGAAATAAATGCAGTTGAGAAACAGGAGTACCATAATGTAAACAATCCTACAAATCTACATTCACATTTTTTTATTAATTTAATTCAATCATTTAGTTATCGACCATGGAATCTAGAAAACATCTCTATACTCCCAAAGCATAGAAAGTAAATCAACAGGTATCCCAGAAGACTACATAAACATAAAGCAGTACAAAACCCAAGCTTGTTCTTTGGCTTGGTGGACTCATCACAACCAACCAAACATTATTCACACTGACCCTTTGGGTGTCTCATACTGATAGACCCCTCTAGTCAAATGATCATACAAAAGCACATACACTCTGGGAATCTCTCACCGTCAATTAGCCTACGGTATTGCAATGATAGCTATAGAATCTGTGAGGAAGCACTTACATATAATTCCCCTTGTAGTCTTAATACGTAACTAAGGACACTATGAGGAAGCACAAAGTCAAATTCCTATAGGTCCTGTGAAGAATAATAAATTTAACAGACTTTTTAGGGAAGACCTTAATCGTCAATTCCCTCTTTAGACTACCACACCAGGTTCACACAGCCCTGGGCAGTCCCGTCGTGCGTAATCGACTGTCATCAGCCCTATGTAAGTTCAACAAACTACTTGGCTAATAGTTACAAAGCATCAAAATCATATAAACAGTGGGAAATACATGCAATCAATTATATCAAGGCAGGTGATCAATGCAACAAGGTCTGCCTCACAGGAAACCTAAGCCAAATGATGATAAACAGCAAAAACAAGAGAAACACCCATGGGGTGATCCTCAAACATACTAACAATAAATCATTATTCATCTAATAACCTCAATCACACAAGCAATCTAAGGCAGAAACTAATGCAGGATCAAAACCCTAACCTGAGATACCCGGTACATGGGAATCCAGTACTTTTTCACAAAAACTCAAAGACATTCAACATAAGGCAACAAACCACCTACCTCAATCGTAGGTGATCGATATAATTGAACCTCAGCCCATGAGTCGACCAAGAACGGAGTAGATCTGTAAAAAAGTCTAAAACGTTCAACCTTCTATTACTCTCATAAGAGAAAGAATCGCGAAACGTGGCCAACGAAGAACCAAGAACTCACCACTATGATTCTATTGCAACTGACGGTGTTCGATTTAGATAACCGGTGAAAGATCAGAGGCTCGGAGAAGATCTATGGCAGTACCTTCACTCTTGGTCGAATAAGCTAGAGAAGAATATGTTTTTGGGTTTAATACGCCACCCTAGTCTGTTTAATGAAAACAAATTACACAGCATGTACTTTTTGGAGTACACGGTGTGTACTAGGCTTTTCCGTACTCCGCATTAAGTGGGCTCCACACACCCCAACATGGACATGTGTGTGGCCATGACACGGACAACACACGGCCTTGAGCGGCATCAAAGTACATGACATGTACTTATAATGTACACGACATGTACTTAGAAAATTTCCAGATTTTCCCCTTTTTTCCAAAACTACCAGAAAAGGAAAAACATACCTGGAAGGAAGATCCGGGTTCTTACAAACATCCCCCATTAGACAAACTCATCCCCGAATTTCTCTAACAAGGTGGCGACGAAGAAACCTCAAAAAAATCTGGCCACTGTGATTGCATATCAGCCTCCCTCTCCCATGTCCCATCCTGTACACGGCCGTGTTGCCATAGCACCCATACCAGAGGAACAGACTGGCCACGAAGTACCTTTGCATTATGATAAAAAATCCTGATAGGATGCTCCTCGAATGATGCATCCTGCTCCAGCTCGACCTCTCTGGGTTGAAAAACATGAGATGTGTCTAAGAAATAACGTCAAAGCTGAGAGACATGGAAGATGTCGTGCATATCCTGGTACCTCTGGGGTAACTGCAACCTATAAGAAACCAGCCCGACTCTCTCCAGACCCTCACATGGCCCAACATATCTTGGTGAAATATTACGCTGTCTTTTGATCCTCTTATGTCCCAAACTCAGGGTAACACGTTGAAAGACCTGATCTCCGACCTTAAACTCCAAAGGACATCTACACTGATCAGCATAAGATTTCTGCTGAGACTGTGCAGTAGCCATCCTTTTCTGAATCAACTCCTCCTGTTCTATGGTCTCCTGAACAAGACGATGTCCCATCATAGCTGCCTCTCCTGCTTCCAGGAAACACAATGGTGATCGGCACGACCTACCGTACAAAGCCTTGTAAGGTTCCATCTGAATAGTCATTTGAAAACTATTTTTGTAGGAAAAATCCACTAGAGGTATATGTCTCTCCCAAGAACCTCCAAAATCATGGACGCAAGATCGTAGCACATCCTCTAGCACCTAAATCATGCGCTCTGACTAGCCATCTGTCTAGGGATGGTAAGCTGTACTCAGAAGTACCTGTGTACCCAAATCCCTCTGTAGATCTTTCCAGAAATGCGATGAAAAGTGAGTGTCCCTATCTGAAATGATAGTACTTAGAACCCCATGCAAGCGTACAATTTCACGGATATAAAACCTCCAAGCTCATCAACACCAAAGGTCTCCTTAATTGGAAAGAAGTGATCAAACTTCATGAGCCTATCAATGACAACCCATACCATGTCATTCCCTTGAGGCGTTCTCGGTAACCCTGTCACAAAGTCCATCGCGACATCATTCCACTTCTAGTCGGGAATGGGTAGCTGCTTTAAAATCCATGACGATCGCTGGTGCTCCGCCTTCACCTGTTGACTGGTGGAAGAACTCATGACAAAACTAGCAACATCTCTTTTCATTCCTGGCCCCCAATACTGGCGGTGTAGTTCACAATACATCTTGTTGATTCCAGGATGAACTGCCCAAACTGAGGAATGAATGTCTCGCATCATCTCCTAGCGTATATCTGCAGGCACCCATACACGTCCCTAGAAAATCAAGATCTCACCTTCACATACGGTCCATCTGGGAAGAGGGTCCTCTTCTGACACGCTTTCCCATATGACTAGGCCTTTAGAATCTGATATCTTCCTCATTCAGACTCGGTAAATAAGGGTAGAGGTAACAGCTATAGAAGAATGCAAAGTCTGACCCTATCTGTCATGCACCTCCAAATGCATTTCAGAGAACAGATCCATAAGCTGCCACTCGCTGCTAGCCTCCTGAACTGCCTGTATCTGAGCCCTCCTGCTCAGTGCGTCTGCCACAGTGTTGCCTTTCCCAGGTGTATAAGAAAGCTCTAAATCCAAAGACTGTTGGTACTCAACCCACCTCCGCTGTCTCAAATTCAAGTCACGCTGCGTGAATATATACTTGAGGCTCTTGTGGTAAGTATATAGCACAAAATTATCTCCCATAAGATAATGTCTCCAACAACGCAAAGAATGAAATACTGCATCCAACTCCAGGTCATGTGTAGCATAGTTCCTCTCATGTGGCCTCAAATGCCGACATCCATATGCAACAACACGATCCTATTGCATATGAACTGATCCAATCCCAATGCCAGATGCATCAAAGAAGACTTTATAACTCTTTCCCGGCTCCGGAAAAATAAGAATTGGTGCTGAAGTAAATATCCCCTTCACCTCTTGAAAGGCTGAATCACATGCTTCTGACCAAACATACTTCACCCCCTTCTTAGTCAAGCCCGTCAACAGCGCTGCTAAGCATGAGAAGTCCTGTATAAACTACCTGTAGTAACCATACATCCCTAATAATCATCGTACCTCGAAGACATTGTTCAGCTTCTCATAGGTGACTACTGTTTTCATCTTATCGGGGTCTACTAATACTCCCACCTCTAAGATGACATGACCCAGGAAGTGAATATCACTTATCTAAAAGTGGAACTTTGAGAGCTTAGCATATAACCAATGCTCCCTCAGTGTACTCAAGACGATCTCAAGATGGGTAGCATGGTCCTGTCGAGTGTGAGAGTACACCAAGATATTTTCCATGAAAACTACCACAAAAGAATCCATGTAAGTATAGAAAACTCTGTTCATCAGTTCCATGAAAACTGCAGGCACGTTCGTGAGACCGAACGACATAACCAAATACTCACACAAACCATAACTTCTCCGGAAGGCTATAAGAGGTATATCAGATGGTCTGACACACAACTGATGATAGCCAGATCTCACGTCGATCTTCAAGAACACTCTGGCTCCTCAAAGATGATCAATGTGATCATCTATCCGTGGCAATAGATATCAGTTCATGACTGTCAACTGGTTTAGCTTATGATAATCCACACAAAGTCATAAGGAACCATCTGCCTTCTTTGCAAACATAACTAGAGAACCCCAAGGAGAAGTACTGGGTTGGATAAAACCCTTTGCCTGCAACTCCTCCAACTAATTCTTGAGCTCCTATAACTCAGGTGTAGAAATTCTATAAGAAGGTATGGATATCGGTGCTGCTCCTGGAACAAGATCAATAGAGAAGTATACCTCTAGCTCCAGAGGAAAACCTGAAAAGTCTTCTGGAAAGACATCTGGAAAGTGATCAAAAATTGGAGGAAAATCTATCTGAGAAGTCCCCTAGTCATCCAGATATAAGATAGAAATCTAGGCCATAACACCACCCAACTAATGATGATCTGGTCTAGCTCTGCTCACCTGGACATTCCATTCTCCCTTGTAAAGAAAAGATCCACCCTTCGGTGATGTGAAACTCACCCTATGACGATAGCAATCAACAATGGCCTGGAAGGGAACTAACCAATCCATCTCGAGAATGAAATTGTAACCTGTCATCTTCAAAACATAGAGAATCCAAGAAAAACGACACCCACGAACCTCAAGGGGGCAGTCTAATCACTAACACACGCTAACAGTTCTAATTCCCATGGGAGTGTCTTGCATCATCATATCCTCATAAGTACAAACAGTAATTCTAAGGATTAACCAGTTATTACAGAAATAAAGCTATGAGAATATCTTGTATAAAAAATTGCAGAGGATAAAACTGAGGATACTAAAATCGTACCTCGAACTGTAGAAGGTCTAGGATCCTGCTCCTGATGAATCTGCTCTACCGCAAAAGTTTGTCATGCACAGCCTCCCTATGTAGCATCCTGAGGTCCCTGAGCTGACCCTCCTTGAGCCTGACCACTGTCTCCATGACTTCTACCTTGGACTGAATGACCTAAAGAACTCCAGCCCACAGTTTGCTGCAGAACTGGTAATCCGGCTCCTGCACACGGAGTCGAAACTGGTCCTCCTCTACAAGCTGGTGGAAGGAGAACCTTGCAGAAACGCTGTAGATGACCCATCGTGCCGCAAGATTGGAACTCCATTGAATATCTATGGAAATGAGGCTTCTTATTCCCACTTTTTCCAAACTGATAGCACACCACATGGTTTCTAGAAAGAAGATCCCGTCTACTAGATGAAATACCTCTCTTCCTCGAGTCACCTCATGTAGACTCTCAGTGGTTCTTCCTGCTGTCTATCTGAAATGAATCAGCCCTGGGTGATGAACCGCCCTAGTCCATAACTCCAGTATCCCTCATATTTAACTCCATGATGAGTTTCTGGTTGACTATCAGAGCAATAGAAGTCAACTGAAAGACGTTCACCTGTGATCTGATGTCCGGTCTGAGCTCCCTCAAACTTCCTCGCTAAGAACAGCTCATCATTCCCCAGAACGGGGGTGAAATGCTGTAACTCTATGAAGAGAGAGGAATAATCCATAAATCTGATAGTACCCTTCTGTAGGTTCATGTCCTATCTAGCTCTGTTAGCCCTCAACATCACCGGGTAGAAGTAGTTGTAGAACATATGCTGAAACTCGTCCCAAGCCATAGCCTATTGGCGCCCTGCCTTCGAAACCACATCCCACCATCTTTTTGCGTAATATCACAACATATAAGTCACGATATTCACTATCCTCTTTGGAGGCATCTCCAGGTGCTCGAAGATGGATAACAGGGATTCTAGCCATGAATCTGTTGCCTGTGGTCTTCCATCCCCTGTGAATGTGGGAGGGTGTTGCTGCTAAAAAACCCGCGTCAGCTCGGACATAGATGGGGCAGGTTGCTGAGCTCCCTGGAAGGTCTCCATGAATATCCTGAAACCCTATATGATATGAGTTTCAGCACCATTGTCTAGAATCACTGTAGGTTCCATGTTTGGAATGATAGGCGGAAGTACTGGTAGTCCCTGATTTACCGTATCAGGCGTACGGTCACTGCCTGGTTCCTAACGGACAACGAGAGGACGTCTCGGTTCCATGACTCTGCAAGGTCAAAATCACACTTTAGATCACATTACCAAGAAGTAAAAACTATGAGCGTAATAAGGTAACAGGGGAAGGAACATTCAAAACAAAACAAAACATGATTACACGGCGTGTATAAAGACTACACGACATGTTCCCTTAAGTCATTTACATGGGCGTGTACTCCTACCTAACTGGTCGTGTAACACCCCAAATACCCAGCATGTTGTCCCAACACATCGAGTGTACTTGAGTTATCTTCCCTTCCCTAGTCCTTCTAAAAGGTTATGCCACATAGCTCTCTCAAGACAAAACTACACAATGTGCACTTAACAAGCTTCACCTGACCCGTTTTTTTAGTGGCACGACCTGTGTGCCAAGGTCACAATACATGGAGTGTTCAATGAGGACATGAAGTGTACTAATAAGTCCTAACATACCATGTGGTTAGCTACATGGCAGGCTACATGGATGACATTAAGCGACGTGTTTCATTCGGACACGACGTGTATGAGAACGGATAACACCGACACGTGTTGTTCGTGACTCGACCGAGTGCCTAGATCAAACTACACAGCATGTAAAATTCAGACATGGTGTGTGTGTGAAAAGATAACATGCCCCGTGTTGTTTGTGACATGGTCGGGGTACATATTTCCTACAACACGGCGTGATAACTAGTACATGACATGTTCCTACAAGATGTTTCCCAACTCCGTGTCTTTTCTCACATGATCAGTGACACGACTATAGACTACACGTCGTCTATTCAAAAAGTACATGCTGTGTATTCTAGTTTTTTCCAGACAGTAGCCCCAGAACTGCACCGGAGCCTAGAAAACATAGAAAAATGAGCATTAAGGTACCAAATTCCGATCCTTGGGGGGATATACTCCCCTCGAATCAATTCTTGGCATTAAAACAATGCATATAACAAGTAAACAGTATAACAAACTCACGATCAACCAAATTCTGATCCTAGAGGGCCCATAACACCTCTAAGGCCATAGTTTGGTTTCCATGATAAAGAAGATCTAATAAAATGACACTCTATCAACATAGCAGGTATTCTATCATAGAAGCTATCACAACAACATGCATATTCTATCAAAAATTCTATCACAACAGCATGAAACTTCGAATGCAATCTAGATGGCATGAAAAAATGCATGACATGTGATTTCCTAACAAGTGACTATATGATGCATGAGATGGAATACCCTCATCTAATCGGGTTGCAACAAAATAGAACCACAATCATATAAACAGTAACAGCACAAAACAAGTTCACCACCCAATGGTGAAATCAATTAAACTGTAACATTTGCAATACTCAAAAATTGAAATATTCTAGGTAACCTGGATTTTTCCTTGTAAATGGTTTCTAGAACTCCCGGGAACAACTATTTAACATTTAACTATTTCATCCTACTACTGTCTAATGTTTCTAAACAGTAATTAAATAGAAAAGAAAGGAAAAGAAACCTCCTCTGAAACGACTTTCTAACGACCAGAATCCGGAGCCACTAAACTGGTGCCCCGTACCCGGTTTTCCACATGACCTCAAGCGCATTTTTCCAAACGCCAGAGGCTACTGACTAGCAGCGAGGGCCTTTGTGAGACATTGGCGAATCTATGTCCTCATTTGGTAATGTATACAATGAAAAGGAAATAACAATCAATAGAGGACGAAGTAAACAACATACAATAACTGAACTAAATTGTGGAAGCAATGAATATATAGTAATGATGATACTGATGAAGCATGTAAAAGTGTCTTAGGAAAGAAACAAGCACAACAACATGCTGAAATACGACTAAGAACAATGTTCGAAAGGTAAGCAGTAACTCCAACTACATCGTAAGCCTAAGCACTATCCTATGATCTCAAGCTCCAACCAGCAATCATGTACCTGAAGTAGAGGGGCCACAGTCCCTATCCACACCTGCAACTATATAACTTGTTGGGGCTGAAAGGCAGGACCCAAACAATGTGTGAGACTAATCTGAGTATGCGACCACCACAAGATCAGTGCCCTACTGTCAGTGAGAAATATAGAAAAAGTGAAGGAAATAAATGCAACAGAGAAAGGGGAGTAACCTAAAGTAAAAAATCCTACAAATCTCTATTAAAATTTATTTATTAATTTAATTAAATAATTTATTTATCAAGAAAGAAATCTTGCAAATAGATTGATACTCCTAAAGCATAGAAAGTAACACAATAGGTATTCTAGCAGACTACCTAAACAACAAGCAGTACAAAACCAAAGCTTGTTCTTTGACTTGGTGGACTAGTCACAAACGACCATATATTATTCACACTGACTCTCTGGGTGGCTTCTACTGGTAGAACCCTCTTGTCAAATAATCATATAGAGGCACATACACTTTGGGAAGCTCTCACCGTCAATTCCCATACTATCTTGCAACGATATCTATAGACTCTATAAGGCAGCACTAACGTCTAATTCCCACTATAGTCTCGATACATATCTAAGGACACTCTAAGTATGCACAATGTCATATTACCATAGGTCCTGCAAACGATACTAATTTTAAAATACTCTCTAGGGAAGCCCTTAATCGTCAATTCCCTCTTTAGTCTACTGCACCAGGTTCACCCAGCCCAGGGCAGTCCCGTCGTGCGTAATCGATTGTCAGAAGCCCTAAGTAAGTTCAAAAAAATACATGGATAATAGCTACAAAGCATCAAAATCATATAAACTGTGGGAAATACATGCAATAAATTATATCAAGGTAGGAAATCAATGCAACAAGGTCTTCCTAACATGCAACCTATGCCAAACAATGATAAACATCCAAAACAACAGAAACACCCATGGGGTGATCCTCAAACATACTAACAAGCAATCATTATTCATCTAACAACCTCAAGAATACAAGAAATCTAAGGAAGATATTTATGCAGTATAAAAACCCTAACCCGAGATTCCTGATACATGGGAATCCTGTACTTTTGCAAAAAACTAAAAGACATTCAATGTAAGGAAAATAACCACCTACCTCGATCCTACGTGATCGATATGCCTCAACCTTGGCCCGTGAGTCGGCCTAGAATAAATTAGCTTTGTAAAAATGTCTAAAACATTCAACCTACGATAACTCTCATAAGATAAAGAATCAGGAAACATGGCCAAAGAAGAACCAAGAACTCAAAGCTTCGATTCTATTGCTACTGACTGTGTTTGATTCGGATAACTGGTGACAGATCAGTGGCATAGAGAAGTTCTATGGTCGTACCCTCTCTATCGGTCGAAGAAGCTGGAGAAGAAGATGTTTTTGGGGGTAAGACGCGACCCCGGTCCATTTAGTGAAAAAATGAAAGTACACGGCGTGTACTTTTGGAGTACACAGCATGTACTAGGCTTTTCCATACTCCCCATTAAACAGCCTCCACATCACCCCTACATGGCAATGTGTGTGTCCATGACAAGGCCAGCACACGGCTTTGAGAAGCATAAAAATACATGACATGTACTTATAATGTACACGACGTGTACTTAGAAAATTTCCTTATTTTCGCCCTTTTCCCAAAACTATGAGAAAAGGAAAAATATACCTGAAAAGAAGATCCGGGTTCTTACATAAGGGTTGTTGATAATAAAAAACCCTTACCATTATCTTTGAGTCACCCTCTTTCTATTATGCTTAATCCTTCAAAGGATGGGATTTTGTTAGTTTTTGAGACTAATGAATGTGGAAATAGATATTTACTGAGGTATTTTGGAATAATATTAATAAAATATAGAAATTTATTTATGTTATTGTTTTAATAATTTTTTTTATAAATTTATAATTCAATTTTATTTTTAAATACCCTTCAAAGCTTTTTTCAGGTCTACAATTTTAATTTGACTTTAAAAGTTTCTAGATATCCATGAAATTATAATTTGAAAACTAATTTAATAAATAACTATAAATTCATACTTAGAAACATTAAAGGACACTAACTCATCTAAATATTATCTTGGTAATATTTTAATTCCAATACTGTTTACTTTCATTATACTTACATGAGTGATGCGTAGGCACTGCATAAGCATTTTGATAATTGTCCTATTATTTAAAATCATATATAATTTAATTACATAAATTTAATTTATTATCCATCGTTATAGCCATTTAGGATCATTCATAATGCATGTTTCCTCTCTTTCTTATTATGAAAACATATTTAAGATACTATTTTGACCTTTTTCACTTCGTGCAAGCACAATGTAAGAATTTGGATAATTTTTAGGAAATATAAATATAATATTCATAAATATATTTCAATTTAATTGATGATTAATCATATATATATATATCTTAATGCGTATCAGGGATGTATCCTTTCCAAATCACGTCACTATGGAATCAATCCTGACTTTTCCTATGCTTCACAAGGGTTGTGTCAACATGAATAAATATCTTGGTACTTATCTAGGAATAAAAAATAATTTATATAAATTATATAACGATGTTTTAATTTATATTATATTATAGTTTAATATATATTCCATAAGTTTCATAAATATTTATGTAAATTTATATAATTTTGATTTCATAAATGATACGATTTTTTAAAAAAGTTATTCTTTTACTAATTAACAAAAAAAACTTGTACAAAAAAACTAGAAAAATTAACCCAAAGATAATATTTACATGATGTTAACAATAATAACGTTTCTTATCAAATTCAAACACTAAAATTTATTAATTTAGCTTTTAAATAAAACCCTAGAGTATATGGGAAAATAATTTTTTCATAATATAACTATTCTTTTCGCAAATGAAAGATCATATTCTTGTTTTATATATTTATAAAAAAATTTATAATAAATATAAATAATCATTTATATAATTAACATGAATATTCATTTATATCAAATCTAATAATTTATTAATTCTTTATGTAAATAAAAATATGAAATTTTGTTAACGATAATTATTGTACCTTTATATTAAAAATCCCAAATACGATTAAGTAAACAAAATTAAATTTATAAGGGGTATATGAAAATCTTTTAGATATGATATTAAAATATATAAACATTTAATTCAAATATATACATTCAAAATCATAAATATTAAAAAATCATAAAAGTGATATTTTATTCCTTGGTTGTCATAATTAATGTTTGTGTCAATGACCACTAACCCAAACAGAGAGGTTTAATAATAATTAAACAAGAGAGAGTTAGGGTCATTATTATTTTAAGTATAATAACTAATATAGACTCTATTATTGGGCATGGAAGGTGAAATAAAATTATATCTCCCTATGGTTGAAACCCTATGTTGAGTGACAATTTTCCAATATGTGGCTTTGTTCAAGATATATTGACGATTATTCTTGATCATGCATAAAAAATGAAAATTTATATATTTTATATGATATAACAAATTCATGCTCCAAGGATTGAAAAAATTGAAAATTTCTCATCCAACAACATGGATAATATAATTTAAAATATTATGTATGTTTAGATGGATAACATTTGGTCACTACATTTGTTTTTGATTTATTGTGATCATTTGACCATTAAATAAATATTTTATGTTTTTATGTCATTAATGAATCATACCAATGATTTTTAATTTAATATAAATCATTTTGGATATATTTTATTATCTTATTCACTTGATATCACATATCTTAAACCATAAATATTTCCAATGAAATGATATAGAATCACATTCCCTACAATTTGTCCTCATGTATATATTCATTATATGCTTATATATATCACAAATTATGGAACAAAAGAATCATATAATATGTACCATAAGTTTTTGTGATAATCTATCAACTCCCAAATTTCACTAAAAAACAATAAAGTCATTTTGGAAATGTAAAATCTCTTTATGAATCCATCCAAACTCTTTTGGATACTATTTTTTTGAAATCTATTCATGTTGGATTAAACTAATTGTTTAAAAATTTTATCTCATTTATAAGGGTTTATTGTGTGACCAGAATAACCTTTGTATCATTGTAAGAAAATATGAATTCCTTAATTTATAAATGTAATAAAAGAGATTCTTCTAGAAACCTGCAATTTTTACTTTTGATATGAACGGTTCTCGCATGATGTTGATCAAACATATTGTCATATACATACATGGACATATTAACTATAAAATGTGTCATATAAGAATTATTTTTACTAATATAATACCTTTATCTAGGATATATATCGACCTCTATACATGAAACATGTTAATCTTGTATAAAAAATAGATGTATTTTTGATTCTATGATTAGATTGCTCATAAAAAAATACTACTTGTCATTTTTTTCATCCCAATATAAATTCATATCATATGTATATCAATGACCATATTACATTCCATATGATATACATTTGTAGTTAATTCAACATAATACGAGTATTTTTTTCTCTTCAGTCCACTCTATATCTTATGTAATACTTAAATGATTTCTAATCATTATGTATATCCCTAACCCAAAATACTCCAAGATTATATTTTAATGGTCCCTAAATACCATGATCCAACATATATTTATTAATTAACGTATTGATACTATTAAATTCCTTCATAACATCTGATTCAATGAAGTACTCTACCTCTATTATCATGTATACTACCAAGATTATTCGGAACTATTCCAACTATGAACTCCATATTTGAGGAAAATTACTAGCCTATATTGATATAACATATTGTTATTATATGGTTGTAAATTGTAACAAATTTACCTCTATACAATGTTATCATCCTTACATTTTAATTCCAATAATATATCCTTACTCCATCTCCGGCACATAAAGACGTTTTTGACAATATTCAAGTGACTCTTACTAGGATTGAAATGATATATAATTGTACTGATAAATATATAAGATACATTAAATGAATTTCTTATCAAGATAAATATGATAGACCTCTTAGAATAAACATAAGAAACATTATCAATCATTTAAATCTATTTTAAAGGATCATTAATCTTATTAATATTCATGCCATGAATCACAGGTAAAGACCCCTTCTTCTAGTTATCTATACTAAATCTACTTAGAAAATTAACAATAAATGTGTTTTTATAGAGTCTAATAATACTATTTTTTTATATTTATATATATTCATACATAGTATGTAGGATGTATCACCCATTTATTTCATCGAGAAACACTTTCCCAACAACATCATTACAATGTAATATCATGATATCATTTATGATATTTAGTATGTAATCAACTTATGATACACAAAATACAATATTTCTCCCACTAATCGACATTTATACAAAAGAATCATTAACATTTTTGATAAAACCAAAAACTATTACTACATCATTACAATATATATTAAAAATTCATGAATATTACTTCAATCCATAAATCATTCATTTCAAATTTAAAACCATAAAAATCTTATTTGTTACTAAAAAACCTCCATATTGTATTATATACACATCCTTACAGAAATTCATGTTGTAAATTCTATTTTGGGATCCATTTAATATATATCGTAATCATAATGATATTATTTGGAAATATATACCAAAATCCAATTTAT
The DNA here is from genome assembly GCA_963277665.1 of Viscum album. Classification (NCBI taxonomy): domain Eukaryota; kingdom Viridiplantae; phylum Streptophyta; class Magnoliopsida; order Santalales; family Viscaceae; genus Viscum; species Viscum album. The sequence continues at coordinate 1,233,442,204 of OY728120.1, forward strand.
AATCATTACTGATGAAATGGTTTCTTCAATGTCAAAACATGAATTATGTTATAACCTTTTTCAACCATTTAGAGTTTATAAGAATACAATATACTGTTTTTTCAATGGTAAAATTTTCACCCTATGGGTCTCACCCCTCCAGGTGCATCCACCAGGTTCTAAAAAATGTTTTCATAGATTTTATCTCATATTTCACGGTCTTTGATCATTACTCAGATTATAAACTCTAAATGGCCTCTTAAAAGGTAGTATGTTCATCATCTACTTCCATAAGAAATTTATATATTTTGGGATCCAGATGAACTTAAATTTACCTTTTAGGTCCTTAGGTAACTTGAGTTTTTTTATCACCAACAAACATTTCAAGAACCATGTCATTTTCCATCATAATAACCATTACTGTTTATTCACTTTTAACTTCTTCATGTATAACTTTTCTACCAATGACTTCACGAATGATATAATCGTTCTTAAGGAAAATTATAGTCTGGGACATGAAAAAGTTTTTAGTTGTAGGATTATTTGAATAATATCCCTTAGCATTATTTTAATTATTTTAAAAATATGAATTTTTCTCATTTGGGGTTATATTTTTAAAATCCCAACATTCTAAGTATACTTCAAAACTCAAAATGATAATAAAATAAAAATTATAATTCTTTTAACCCATATCTCATATGGTATAATTGTGCCTTCTTTAAAGGGAATTAAATTATTAAAAAATATATTAGTTTCAAGAGAATATATGAATAATGATATATGTTAGTCACACCTACTAATCATCAATTAAACCATGTAAAAAAAAGATAAAATTCCTCTCTCATACTCATTATTTCACTAGGTGTTCCATGAGTTGTTATTGGTGAATAAATTTGACTATATATTAGATGATATGTAAATTTCAATTTTTGGTTTTCATTAATTATATCTGATATGGGAATCTTAATACTTTTCCCTAGATTCTTATTTAATAAATTTTTAATAACTTAAACTTTTAATGGTTTTAAAAATTTGTTGGATCAGAAAAATATTTCCTTACCACTTTTATTTATTAATAATGGTAATGAAGTACCAATAATCACTATTTTATTTAGTACATATTGATCAATATACATCTTTATATATTAGATACAGTAGTTTACAATACCACTCACCTATTCAAATAAATTTGGATGTGGTGGTTTTTCCTAATAAACTATATTATCATATATTAAATGATTCATAATCAAATGATTCAAATAATCCATCACTATGAAGTTTTTAGATATGATATTATTTTATATTCCCATAGTGAATATTCCATAGATAATTGGTGTTCATAATTACTATGAAATTAATATCTTGAATGTTATATATTTAATTATCCATATATAGAATATGAAAACTATAAATAATATTCCCAATCCCATTTAACATTTCATTCAGCTATATATAGAACATATCATGTGCCAAATAATTAATAAAAATACCATATTAACCAAAAAATGTAACAGAATTAATGTTATATATATATATAGATGAATCATAACAATGGTTTCACAACTCTAAAATTTATCAACTAGGTAGACTTGGATCATAAGTTTCATACTCCAAATCTACAACTCTTTTCTCATTTAAAATACATGGATCTACTTCACATTTTATCAATTATATTATTTTTATTAGTTTATGTTTATGAGAAAAAATGTGTGAAGCACACCCAATATCCAAAAAACTTGATTTATAATTACAAAAAAAATTCTATAACATTCATAGGCATATACTCAACATGATTATCTTCGAGTACACTTTTAAACATTAAATATCAATCTAGAACTTTATTATAATCCATGCCTATAAGAGATCTCAAAAAGATAAACATTATACATTTTATATTACACTACAAAGGAATATCTATTGAGATAATGATGTTTTACATTTTTTAATAATGTAATTTTAATTAATGTGATCCCATTAAAATTATAACCACTTATATCATTACCTTTACAGAAACAAATAATGAATTTCACTAAGTTTTAGGTCTGTTTGGTGTTTCTACCATCACTTAGCTATTCATATAGTCTAAAATATTGATCCAATCACATATAAATCTTATATGATTGAGTACATAACTCTTTATCTTAATTCATCATATACATCCATTTAATATAATTACTCTAGTGTTTTAATCCTATTAGGGTTTCTTAGTTAAGTGTTACATTGTTCTGATAAAAGAATATAAGAACCAATTCCTTTAAGGGTTTTATATAACTAACATTCTGTATACGAGATAATACATAGGAATCTAGCTGTGGAATGAATTACTCTGGTTTGATGACAAGGTCCTGAAATGTGGTTTCTTTGGAATAAATATCTCACATGTTATTAGAGGATTTTTTGTTTACACCATTTTAACGTAAAAATCAATGTATATTTAATTTCATGTAATATTAATTATCTATTATTATGTTTATAATGTATGCATAGTTCTAAATATGTATTTTTATAATATCTATTCTTTCCACCTAATTAATATGTTTAAATCGTATTAATTTGTTACCCTTTACACAACTCACTGTTTGTGTTAGTAATACAGAAATAGAATCCAAATATATTGACACCTATCCAAATGCACCCTATTCATAAGGTACTTTAATAAATTTCATGTAAATTCATATTATCCAATAAAAATGAAAAACCTCACATGATCATGTATAGTGTTACAAGTATACTACCCAAACGTTTTCTTACAGAGGGCATAAAACCTGAGGAATTCTAGAATCATAAACAAAATTTAAATTTCATATGGTTAAATATTCAATAGAGATCTTAATTCAATAATAAATATAACACCTAATGTGTGCAAACTATACTAAATCTCTCAATTCAAGCTAAAAATCCACAATAAACTCATGTCAGTGTTGAAGAAAACTGAATCTTTTGTTGTCATACCGAGCATGTAATGTATGGTATGGAAACTTTATATGAATACTTTTAAAATATATATATAATTCATATTATATAAATAATTTACGTACATGAATATTTAAATTTTAATAAATAAATTAACAAAAAATAACTTTATTTATTTTCTAAAAAAGTGATTTTAATATGGACATTTGTTATTCTATTTTACTATAGAATACTGCGTTTATAATTCCTAACAATTATATTATATAAGAAATCAATAAAATATAATAATATTATATAGAATAATATTTTTTTTCATTTGTGGATTACACAATATTTTTGGATATATTTTACATACCGAAGGTCGTGATCGAATCATTATATATGATATAATTTTCTACCGATGTCCTATAACCACTTATATTATCTGCTATCGTATAACACAATTTAATGTTTAAACCCTATCATATTTAGTGATTCCATTATTTAACTATCATGACATGATACCTTGTTTTTCAAAAAAAAATCATTATCAATTTTATATTATGATAACATTTTTAATATGTTACGATATCTTTTTGTTAATAGTTTTGGATAAATTATACACTAAAACACACCATTTCATGCCATATTATAGAATAAATAATTACATTATACCATACGATGTTCTATATCATGAATAATGTAATAGTGATCAAATTACTAACACCTAACCATGTATTATCATACATAGGGATATAGAACATAACATATTATTATATTATTTTTATTTATAAAATAAATATGAAAACATGTTGACTCTATAATGATGGTGTCTATGGTGCCACTGATGGGGTTTATAGGTGATGGATTTGTTGGGGTCAAATGAAACCCGTTCAAGGGAAAAAAAATAGAAACCCACATTCTCAAGATAATTATGTCACAATATCAAAAATCATTTTGTATGTAAAATGAAATTCATCAAGTGTACCTTTAAACAATTGAGACAGTGAACCTATTTTCCACATTATACATGATAAATATCAACCAAAAGGTAGCTAAAAGACTCCCTCGTTTGTTGTATATCTGTGGGATGATGTGAATCACCCATAACATGTGATAGACTCTCCAATAATCTATGTCACACTTTTTCATCTCCTCGAATATAAGGAATAAGAAGAGGGTTTCAGGGAGAGGGATAATCACTGGTGTCATATGAAAGAATGAACCATTATAATCCTCATTTGTAAATCTTATATGGAAAAAATATATAAATTGTGTATATTTATTTTAGGTCACATCTCTAGTAAAATATTGAATTAAAGCCTAACAGTCATAGTATCATTCAAAATTATATTTTATCACATACACCAGTTGATCCACTTCTAATATCTTTTATTTTTTTCTAGATAAAGAAATATCAGAAGGTTGTTGCAAGAATACCTCCTCCGTGTTGTATCCGTATACTGATGTGAGTCACCAATATCTTTGGAATGACTCTCCTTCACTCAGTGACCTATCAGTGCCTTTTAATGAAAATAATTATGAAGAAAAGGGTTTTGGGGGGGGGGGAGAATTGTTTATAGATTAGGTAGTAAGGAACCATCACCATCCCCAATAATAAAAAATATATATCCAATATATATCACATATATATTTGTCTTTAAAGGAATATCTAGAGTAATTTAACACTTTCAAAAAATCCTAATAGACTAACTACCATTTCAACATACATTATATCATATAAAATTAATTTTGAAAGCATATATAAGATCATTTTGGATATATTCTAAAATAAATTTGTAATGATATCAATAACTGGACCTCATACCACATCGTATGCCACACCCAGTAAATTCACTTTCAGAAATCCATTAATAAAAACTCAAAAACAATTTTAAAGAATCTCTATGAGTAAAAATCAATCCAGATTTAGTCAAACACTTCGTGTAACCCTGTGGGCCTTTTTAGCATTGAATACAAATATGATCTCATGAATTCATAGATGTATGAAAATAGTGTCCTATTGAAAATAAAAACCATTAATCAATCTATAATGTACTCTGGAATGATTTCTATCCACTAAATGTATATCTATACTAGTTTCAATCATTTAGATCATATAAAACAATATATTTTTATGTGATCCCATTTTCGAATATATAGGGGGACAATGGGACACAATTTATTTCAATACCATATAACCAAATCATATGTTCTAGATTCCCTGAGTATATATATACCATTATCATGAATCTATTCCCCATATACAATAGATAATGATAATGTATATATTATCTAATTATGTCCATAAAAATCCTTAATAAACCTCTATTTACGGAAAAAATTTATACTCCTTATATGTGAAGAAAAACTCCATCTAGTTTGAAATCCAACCCATGATATGATAAAAAATATACTAAACCACCCCATGATTAGAAAATCAAAAAGGCATATTTTATAAATTTATGAATTCCCAGACATGGGTTACACTTAATATGTTCACCGAGCACAGTGGGTGACATGTCCATAAGCGTATCTGGCCAAATGCCAGAGGCTTCCGACTAGCAGCGAAGGCCTAGGGTCTATCTATAGGGAGATTATGCCCTCATTACCAAGGTGCATCACAACAGATAAATATAAACATAGGTAAATAGTGTAAACAATACAAGTTAATAGAAGGCATCAAGGAAAATAAAGACAATAGTAACAATAACTGAAATTATTGTAACTACCTACCAACATACAAAAACTGATGATGATATGTCATGTCACTAGAAAACAAGAACACATAGATACAAGACAACATGCATAACATGTTCCACCAAATTATGATAAAAATAAAAATTCTATCCCATGCATCCGGAGCATCAGCTCAATCATATACTATCAAGCTACATCCCAATCAATAAGCAATAAATTGTTAGAATCTATTGGATTCCCTTTTTCAACAACTATATTAATTTATTCTACTCTGGTTATTAAATGACGACCAGAGAGGGTGTGAAATACATCTTATATGGGAACCACCAATTTTTTCCTTATAATATGGCACTTGAAATGGAAATTTAACAGTATGAAAGTATGCAAATATAATGTAAATTAGTTAAATGTAACAAAATTACCATGTACATGCTTCTACCATAGGCTGGCATCTGAACTTAACCAGTCCATTAAATGATTATTACCATTTTATAAATAAGTCACATGTTAAAAATATTTAAGGTTCCATGTGATGACACTAAAACTTACAATGAAATTTAATAATGAAGTTCCCTCATACTAATCAATGGAATGTAGACCTCAAGCATCTCATACTCAGTAAAAATTGTAGCTTGGATAAGGGTAAGAGTGTTATACAAGGAGAATATTACAAGGAATTCCATAATAAGATGCCTATCGAATCAAAGGTGATCATCCAAGGTAAAATTAGTCTGAGAAAAGATAGGGACCTATGGGATGTAACCATGGAACCCACTTATCAATGTTGGATCAAAGAAGTGTATCTAGGTAAATCTTTAATACTTTGTTAGGGATCCTACAATGTCATACAAGGCATCCATGAATAGACAAGGATCAGGATCTTGGTGGGTCTCGACCTATTAAATCCATACCCTTGAATTAGAATGGGGTTCCTGAGTGCTCAATGCATTCCCTGATAATAATCCAAGGCAATATCAAGTCAGGCCACTCATATTTAATTATGATGTCATGTAATATTAACTTTGGTTCAAGCCTTTCATTTCATTAGTGTGATAAGGTTAAGAAGAAATCAAAACTTTAAAAAAGTCATAATAAACCAATAATTCCATACAGGGCATATTACATAATTAAGGTTCATTCCTCTACCTTCCATTAATGTGCTAAGGGGTGTTACAAACGTGAAACCTAATAATCATTCACTTTTAATCAGGTCAAGTCATATACTTAGTATACATGTCAAATTCACTCTCATATTTTATTATACATTTGAATAAAATACCTTAGGCCAGTCAATTGGAATTGACATGGTACTTTCCATTCACCATTACATGATACAACATGAATTTAATATAAGGAGGCCTACCATTAGTTTGGTCAAGCTCAAACACATCCGAACAATGGATCAAAAATTTCAAAACACTAAAAACTTAATTATGGAATATCATATTACATGAGATGAAAGGAGTTGTGGGAATAACCACCAATAACTAATCACCTATATTTAAATATCATAATCATACGACTATAGTGATTATAACCATGACATATAGATTCAATAAATGAAACCCAATGAAATCGGAGGGCCCTACACAATAATTCCAAAATGAATGAACATGACAAATGTGTTATAGAGAACCAACCTTAGGATTGTAAGATAATTATCTTATGATATCAACCACTAATTAGGATTTTTATATAGTATATCAATGAAAATTTTTAATAACTCACACATCCATAACTAGTTTGAGAGAAAGAGAGGGTAAGAACTACAAAAAAATAAATCGAGTACTTACTATTTTTCATAAAACATAATGAACAAATGCTCGATCGGATCCCGGATGAAGAAGATCATTCAGTCAATACCATAGGTAATAAAATTTCTCAAAAGGGAATAATAATAGGTCAATACCACATAAAATAATATTAGGAGGAAGGAGGACGCCTAATTATATCATTAAGGGAATAATGGTTATTTTACCCACCAATTAGCCCATGTACAGTTTGACTGCATGGTATTCCAAACCGTGCGCCAACCATGAATCATTACAAAAGAATGAAAGCACACTTTCATGGTTAGGTCACAGTGTTTGGGAACTACATGCCAACTATGCGATAATGTTCTCCTTAAAGAGTCTCCATCTATACAGTTTTTCATAACTGTGTGTCCATCCAACTAGGTTTACTCTGATCTGTGTGCCATGCATGTTTTACCAATAAGATGGGTTCCAGGCTCCCAATATTCCACTAAAACCCTTGGGACCCCCACTAACACATTATAAATCCATATTAGACCCAAAATAAAGAATTAGACTGAAATTTAAAGGATCCATACCTAAGTGAATATTCTGGGTTCTTACGAAAATAATAAGATTACATTGATTCTCATGCAAGTTATTTCACTATCCTATGATGTTTTGGAGAAACAATATAAACAATGAACCAATATTATTATAAATAAATAATTCATTCCACTCCATATGATATATTTCATGGGACATCGATAGTAATAAAATATTTTGTGACACATGAGAATATTACACATCTTTATATAAGAATCCAACTTATACACAATGTAATATTTCATCAAAATCTATAACTAGTAAAGATCAAAATCATTAAGGGATAACATAAAGTTATAATTTCAAAGTTCAATTATCATTCTACCTCATAATAAATATAAATACACACACATAAACATATACAAAAAAATAATAAAATGCAGAATTAATGGAGATTTAATTTTGTATAATCTGATATATGTTCATTCCAAAAACCCTTTTTTCAAATTTTAGAAAAATAAAACATAACATCCTATCTTTCATATAACATGTGATATACTACAATATCTTCTTTATTTTTTCTTCACATTCATGGATTTTTTAAACTCATTACACCTCTTCATGATCCCTTTCACATCAATTTGTGAACCCTTGATAAAACTGTCCAGCTAAAATCACCAGTGAGTATCATCTATGAAGAGATATAATTTTTAATAATGATGATGCTTCAGAAACATATAGAAAATTTAAATGTCTTTAAATATGTATCCAAACACATTTAATTCACAACATAAAAATTTATATTGTTAATTAATTTTTTGTTCCACATTAAACTATTATTAATTTATTCTTTAAAATCTCTGGAACCTATTCCACCAAATTTTTTATATGAAATCCTTTTAAACTAATATAAATTTTAGATTAATGTTTTCTCCAAAATAACATAAAATCATTTAGGGCAATGTGATATTAATTTTTTTGTTTTTACAGGTGTAATCATTTATTTATTAACATTAGAAATATCGAAGTTCAAACAAACAACCACTAGATTCTTAAGAACTATATTCTCTTTAGAATATCATTTGAGGTTACAAAAACCATTTTTTTAGTAAATAAAAATTATCTCATTAAGTTTAAATTTTTAATACACATGTTTTTGTTCCCATATTTAATATTTTAATCTATTTTATTGGATAATTTTTTGAAACTAATTCATTATTATTTAAAGTATTTGAGTGACGTAGATGAGATTATTTTCATATATTTTTATATAAATCATGATGAACTCTTTTTCCCTCCATATTTTTTTCATTATAATTTTATATAATCAAATTAATTATAAACCATTTTTATTGAATCCATCATCTAATATTTTTCATAACAATACTTTGATAATAGAAAAATTATCTCATCCCGTTAGTGTAAAAAGTTGAATATACACATCATTTAAATAAAGATTTTAGTTCTTGATAAATTTCATTACATTTAAAATATTATTTAATAACCATTTTCTTCATCACATGAAAGGAAAATATAATCTTTATCAATACTATCCTTTTTTGAAATGTTTTATATTTAAAACATTTATAGATTATATAATCATTATTATATACCATTCAAAATTGAAAAATTGTTTTATGAAACCTTGTAATATGACAAGTAAATATTATATAGTTTCTCAAACACATATATAAATTCTTGAATATTAAATCATATGGATTAATTAATTTTCTTATTGGAACATTTTTTTTGGTTTAAATGTACTTGAATAAATATTTTAAGAACCATTTTTAGACCCTGCTTCTAAGATTCCTTATTCTGGTTTGAACTTTTACCCACATATTTTTTCAAAGAAACACTTGGAATAAGAAATCATAATATGTTCTCACCCAAATTTGCCCTTGTTTAGGGTTTAAGTGGTCTCTTTCAATACAGATTTTGTTGTCGAGTCCCTAGATGCCTAGGAATAATCCTAAAGTCAAAACCTTTGGGGGGGTTATTTTCATCTATGAAGTGGAAATCATACATTTTTAGAGTATAAAAAAACCAATTATAAAAGGTAAAAAAATAAGTGGAATGGGTTTATAATAGGTTATTAAAAAGGTTTGATTCAATGATTTAATTTCTTCTCGTATTTCAATTAGTTATACTCAAGAGTTATTCAGTCAATGATATCAAACTACCTTAATCACTTATTGGTTAAATACCAATAAAAACCTCATTATAATAACATATCCACATAGAGTATTATTTTTATGTGAAATCCAAGGTAATGTTTAGTATTATCACTTGATATACGTGACCTAAAAATTAATCGAGGATAAATAATAATAAGATCAATGAATAGAAATACCGACTAAAGAAATAATACAAATCATGATAGAGTAAGAAATAAAATCAAATATAAAAACATGATACTACTTTGGATCAACCCATAAGAGGGTTCTTATTCCATTGATACAAACCACTCAATGTAATACGATAGTAGACATAGAAGGGTACATTTGAAGAAATCACGACAATGAAATAAAGAATTCTCGATTATTGTATGAAGGATTTTTATCTTAACTATGTGAATACATTAAAGCCATAATGAAATGGTATCAAAATGATAAAATAAATAAAATATTAATATAATTAGAATTAATTTAATTGGGAAAATAAGATGATTCCATCAATATAAATGTGAATGAAAAAACTAAAAAAGGAATATTGGTAGAGTAACATAAAATTAAAAAGTAAAACTAATTTCATTAAAATACCTAAGAAAAAATTACTTAAATAAGAATTTTAGAAGACATGGTTTGAGAAACAAATATTTTATGTCATCCAAATTAATGGGGGTTGGCATATTTGGGTGAAAAGTTACTTAAGATTCATAATTTTCCACCATTGGCCAAAAATCAGAGTGAACCTACATCACTATAACAGATGCAAACAAATAAGATTCTAGAGGGTAGATATTGGTTTATAATAGAAGAAGAAAATTATTTCTAGTATATATTATAACATATGTAAAACATTTTTCTTATTTATCTTAATATTAGAGGAGTTATGATCAGTATTGAAGGTTATTATTCTAGGACATCGAATCTGGTCCAGAATTTCATCTTCTCAGTGGGCCGCCTAGATCATGCTCAAACCATATGAATTAGATCTATAATAATTTTAATAAAATGTTCCTAATTATTTCTTATATCTAAAAATAATAATATTTCTTCATTGGTATTAGATAATGTAAATTAAGGATAATTTAGTGGGATATTGTCCAGTTCACTTTTCAAAGAATTTTCATGATTGGATATCCAAAATGGTGGTCATTCCATGTAAATCTCTAAGTTCTCTAGAATTATTGAATCCTACCAAAATATTTTTTGACACACCACATAAAAATTTATTTTAGATAAATATCATTGGGGGTTTTACATCATGATGTATATTTTTTATAATTATTAATAAAATTGGGAAAGAATTACTAATATGATGTGAAGAGAAGCTCCATTTTTAAAATGTATTAATGTTTTAGTTTGTAAAAAAATAAGTACATGAAAATAATAAGATCATAATAAAATATTATACTATTTAACGAGAAAATAAAACACCAAATTTTTTTTCTTGTCCCAATAAAAAATTATTTCTAAAAGATAGTAGTTGAATTTTCATAAAAACAAGTTTTTGCATACAATGACCACCCAAAGGCCTCGTACCAAATAAATATGGAACCTATAAAAATCATTTAACCCAATACATGTAATCAATAATATCCCAATTTCAATCCCAAAGATTTTATAAAATTAATTATCACGTCTTTCAATTAAAATTAAGTATAATGAGGTGTTGTGGATCATAATAGTCATAGTTGTACGTTTTTATTATAGGGAAAAACGATGGAAACACTAGTTGAATAATATTTTAATACTTATATTAGTTTTTAAAATTTTTTATTTATTATTTTTTTGGAAATGTATAGAGGTCAATTTAAATATAATTCAACCAATTCAACCCATTTAGTGTGCCATTACTGATGACTCTCGGTATCAATGGACTTCATCTCCCATGTAAATGTCACATACTAATGAATCATCTCTACATAAATAAAGAATAACTAAATTCAAATTACCAAATATGGGATAGAAAAATTTGGAGTATTGATCCCCAAATGTCAAATGCCGCAAACTACTTCAATTCACTGATGTATGCACAAATATATTGTTTTTTATTTACATTTTGTTTGTGTTTTTTTTGGAATAATCCTATTAAAATTAAAATAATAACAATATATATGTAGTTTATTTGGGTTCCCCAAAACCTAAAAATTATCCCCAAAAGTCAAATGTATATATATCAAGAAATTTTAATTAAAAAATGAAATTTTTTTCAGTGAAAAATCAAATTGGACAACCACACATTCAAAAAAATTATGCTTGTGAACTTAAACATGCATTAAAATCAAAATAAAGTGATGAAAAATTATTTTCTATTTATTTTTAATGTTTTCAACGTATATTTCAAAATGAATTTTTAAATAAAATTATTTATTATTTACAAGAAAATCATTTTATTTTATTTTCACTATTGCCACACACACACACATAAATATCTATCACATGTAAAAATTTATTTTTTCTTTCCTTTTACCCCTATAATATAGAAAACAATTATCACAACTCTTTATAAAAATTAATATAGAGTTCATAAATCCAAATAAAGTGGCAGGAGTGTGATTTCAAGTAAAATAATTGAATAAAATCACTTTGTTTGATGAGGAAGACACAATAATAAAAAATTGATCCCTTTGGATTCATGTCATATATTGACTCCTCATGGATAATTAATGGTTGGGTTAGAACTTTGGAAGTGATTTGTTTCATTTTGAAATACTAAACTACATTTGAAACTAATTCCAAAAAATAGGAAACAATTGTGCAGATGGAAGACAAAATGGGATCCCTTTTGAATAAAACATGATAAAATAAAAAATAATATTATCAAGGAAGAAGCCATGTTAAGTTCTAGAATGTTCATTGATTATAGTAATTAGCTCAACTTTGAACCCCAAACATACCCAATAAAATATTTTAAAAGATTAATGAATTATTTCGTAATTACTTCCATCATATTGAGATTCTTTCTTTTTTGGGTTTGAGGTTTTTTTCTATAATTTGAGTAATGAACAATTATATGAGTCCCCATGGGTGTACTATTCATAAGAATATCATAAATGGTACATAATAGTTTTTTCTTGGGATGTCCAATGATATTCAGGATCATTTTATCATAGTATGTATTGAGGGTGGAGGAAATACCACTTGAATTGTTTGGTTGTCCCTTTAGAATGAAGAATTGAGTGATGTTGGAAAGATATTCAATTCGAGCTCAAGTTGGATAACTCTTTCAAACAACGGTCAAGACATTGAATTAAAATCAATTTCATTTTTTAGGTTTTTATATATCATTGGTTCCTTTATAGTAAATGTTTCTACAACAACATTGGTTATATGTGTGTCCAAAATGTGTATTGACTAGAAATTTGTGACTTCTACAATGAATCTAATAAGTGGTCATCCTAAAAAATAACTATTTGATCCATCTAAAAGATATTCAATACATGGATTTAGTTTTTCCACATGTGAATACAGAAAGTTAATTTCATCTTGAAATAAATGTCAATCAACAATTCCATGATCATATTAAAGTTCATTTTTGACAACACATGTCCAATTAACCTCATGACCATCCTCATCATCACTAACTAGTGAGACCGAGTTATAGATGTTGAGACGAATGATCATGTTTTTGGAGGTTATTTTCATGTTTCCATTCCTAACTCAGATGACTGAGTTGATTGTTTCTAAGAAGGGACAACCAAGGATGATTGGGAGGGGGGTTCTCCCTAGGACATAACATTTTGTGATTTTTATGGAAAATGAATTCAGTTGTGTAGATTTCAATTTAATATTTAACTAACCACCCTTTAAGATACACATATGAACCCAAACACTATAATGGTTGATTTAGATATTGATAGGCGAGGTTTGGAGTTCCTCTAGACCTAATTGAAATTTGACTACAAAGGGAATAATGTTTAAACATACTTTTATATCACATATGGATTTGGGAACACTTTTCTCTCCACATTTAACATTGATTCATGAAAATCATAGTCCACATACATTTTGTGGAATAGTTCATTAAATGGTGTTGCAAAAATTAGAAACCAAAAAGAAAATTGTTTTTGTGTGATAAATTTTGAATGTATATTGTTAATTTAGGTACTTGTAAAATGTAGGTATGATTCAGATTAAATCAAAAAGGGGTATGTAACACCCTGAGATAATGTGATATATATTTTTTCAAATTAATTTTTTTTTGATATTTTGAATTTCATAAAACATTGATAATATTTTATTTAATATTAAAGCACCATGTTTTCATTACATAATACACAACTCCATATTAATCATGACCTACATGCAACATAATGATTAGATATCTTTACACGACACATTGACGTTAGCAAAAATTTCAAATAAGGCTGAATTTCTTCGATGACTTTCGTAATTCACATGAACGAGTGTTACAAAACAGTAATATATGATTAAAAAAATTACTCCTTAATATAATAGGATATAACATAGCCAATATGTTTATGATTATGAATAATATAAAATAAATAATGAAAATACACCGTTGAATTCATTAGTTCCAATGAAAAAAAATTGGATAGAAGAACCAATTGAATATAAAGGGATTTTTTTATAGAAAACCCCTTTTATACTCACAATGAAATTTTATACTAATAAATTAAATTAATTACAATTATTGAGTGATATTAGTGTGATTTATATTATATATCCAATAATTTTGTTTATATTAATCCCGAAGATTTGATATACATAACATCCAAACAAAACAAATTTCATTTATAAAAACCCATATTTTTATTAAGGTGTTTTTACTGCCTTTTAATGGATAAAATATTTTAAAAAAAATTTAGTGTATTTTAGAAATATTAAATGTGAAAATAAACTTAATATTTTAAAGTAGACAAAAGAAATTAGTTTTGGAGGATTTTTTAGAGTTTTTTTGTGGAGTTTCATATTTTGATTAATATTAAAAAATAAAGAATTTTATTTCAAATACTCTTTGTCATCTAATATATTTATATGATTAAATTATATTTTTATTTTTTGTAAGGTTTAATTGAATTAATTTTTTTGTCAAATAATCCAATTTAGGTCATTGGAATCAATTTTTGCTTGAAATTGAATATAAAATCATAGAAAACTTTTGAATATTTTTACATTAAAAACCGGAATTGTTGCCTCACCAGTGAGATGAAATTTCAATTACTTTCTACCACATCTGTGATAGATGTTTGGAAAAATGGACTTTAAATTTAGTATCAGAATAATTAATAATTTCAATTACTTTCAAATTTAGTATCAGAATAATTAATAATTTCAAATAATCCAATTTAGGTCATTGGAATGAATTTTTGATTGAAATTGAATCTAAAATCATAAAAAACTTTTGAACATTTTTACATTAAAAAACTGAATTTTTTCCTCATCAGTGAGATGAAATTTCAATTATTTTCTACCACATCAGTGATAGATGTTTGGAAAAATGGATTTTAATTTTAGTATCAGAATAATTAATAATTTCAATTACTTTCAAATTTAGTATCAAAATAATTAATAATTTCAAATAATCCAATTTAGGTCATTCGAATCAATTTTTGATTGAAATTGAATATAAAATCATAGAAAACTTTTGAAAATTTTTTCCTTAAAAACCTGAATTGTTTCCTCATCAGTGAGATGAAATTTCAATTATTTTCTACCACATCTGTGATAGATGTTTGGAAAAATGGATTTTAAATTTAGTATCAGAATAATTAATAATTTCAATTACATTAAACCTAGTTTGGACAAAAAGTGATATATAAACTTGTACAAAATCCATTAGATTTCTATATTTCAACATTATCATCCCTTGGCTTGAATTTGGACCATTATTGGATCTAAT
Organism: Viscum album; assembly: GCA_963277665.1. Taxonomy (NCBI): domain Eukaryota; kingdom Viridiplantae; phylum Streptophyta; class Magnoliopsida; order Santalales; family Viscaceae; genus Viscum; species Viscum album. The sequence goes on from OY728120.1 coordinate 1,233,458,085, forward strand.
GTACAATGAAAAAATTTGGAAGGAATTTCTTTTCCAAATATTTACAAGATTTTCACTCCTTGAATATAAAAAGGCCTCAAATCCTACTATATAGTCACACATCCCAAGACACTTTTTATTAACCAATATATACCCAAATAGCTCCTTAACAACCCTACCCTCAATATATAATCCTTTCTTTTATAATAAATTAATCCATGTAAGCCCATTGGTTCAATCCAAAATAAGTTACCCAAAGAAGTAGTACCATCTTTCCACAAGCTATATTATCATATGTTCGTTCTGCACCCACTCAATTGTTCTTATTCTGTTCTTATACATACGAAATGTATACTTAATATACTAAAATATTTTTATGATAATGGGTTGAACTAACCATACAATAACTTATATATAATGGTTAACAAGCAAACTATTTATTTATACAGCGAACTACCGCCTCACAAAATGATGACTGTTCATTTTTTCTATTACCACATTCATGGTTGAGAATTTTGATGAGCACAAAACTTATATATGTTATATATTATATTTACTGTGTATTTATGCTTCTATAATTCTTTTATAACATATTCCTTTTTAATTTCCATTTTTTTTTGTAAATACGAAAATTTTTTTTGAGGAGGTGTTCACGACTACCCCCTCAAAGCAATGTGATTCATTCACATCCAACATTGAATGTATTACGAACATGTTTAGTAAAAATATATGATTAATATGATATAATAATTCTAATTATATTATATATATATATATGTCATTTTCATTCTTTCGTTCAATATGACAAATAAAATGGAAGGAATGATCATGTGTACTTACAATCTGCCATCTCCATGAACAGTGTATTCTATTTCATACTTCTATATTCCATAGATAATTATAATACAAATATAATGTATATATAAGATACTTATATCATGTTTTAAATTTTTTAAGTCATTATATATTTATACGTACAAAATATATAAATAATTGAGACACATATGAAGAACTAAGCGAATATTACCCGAAGTGAAATCTTAACATAGAATTATCAACAAGATAGTAATATAAATTCATAATTAAACCATATATGATATTATATATAAGAATATAGTTCCATATTAGATTGATAAAAAAATTATATTTATTACATAGTAATTTTTTATGAGTACGACTTGAGTCAAGGGACAAGGTAAGAGAATTTCATCTCATACTTTATTTTCCTGAGATTCAAGACTTATTCACCACTGATTTCATTTATATGGTGGGTATACTCTCAAGGAATGTATTATATTAATATTATTATTAAATATATGGGTATTTTCCTATAAATTCTAGGATAATGATTTAATGGGGTTAATGATTCAAAAGTTACAAAACTGGTAGGACACTTTTGTCTTAGTTTTATTTCTTTGAAACACGTGGTTTGTTTTGCACCAAATTTTTTTTCGAGCTGTATATACTTCCATGTAACATGTTAAATCATAAATCTACATATTTTCATGATAATTTATTCCTCATGTAATATAATTTTATTACATGGGTTGTATGATTCAAAGTTACCAATTGGTAAGAGTTTGTTGAAACAATCTCATCGTTTATCGAGATTGTTTATGATTATGATTTAATTGATGATGTCTTATGATCCATATATCAAGAACTCTCCATAGTTTTTGTAACCCATGGTGATTCATTTTTTATCCAAGTAATTTTTTATTTCTCTACTCTTTGATGGATAATATGATGAATATAGTGTTTTTAAGAAAGTCCAAATTTACCTCTCTCTTCAGTCTGAAATCTGCATTCCTTCAAATCCATATTTCAGGAATGGTTTACAAAAATATTCTACTAATCCACTACTATAATTAAATGAAATTTTTTACTATGCATTAACTTTAAAAAAAGTGTTTTTAAAAATTAATTTTCTTATATCTTTTCGATTGAGACACCTTCCAAAAGTTTTTACAGTGAAAAATCAATGTTCAGCACATATGTATTTACATATCATCATGAATTTCATTCCCTTGAATATTAATTTACAAGAATAAATTGTTATTTTGATCAAATAAAATGTATTCCTAATATTCTGGAAATTTAATGTTTGAAATATTTTTGAAGAAAATTGTTTTAAAATTGTTTTCAAGACTATTTTATAAGATTCAAGAAAAATAAGGGTTTTCTATACACTCTCAAGATTTTTTCTAATGTCTTCATGTAATTTTTTTAAGAATTTTCAATATTTTTCCATTAATTTTAGAATAATTTCCAATGAAATATTTTTAAAAATGTTTTCATGTTTTATTTATATGTTTTCAATGTGTTTTCAATGAATTGTTTTTCAAAAATAATTCAAGATTTCATTATAAAATTTCTTGATGTTTTAAAAAGGAGAAGGCTTTAAAAAATATTTTCATACATTATTTTATTGATTTTCATGTTTATTTCCATGAAAATAGTTTTAAATAGTTGTTACGTTTAAAAAAAATTTCTAAATAATAAATGATATTTTCCTCAAGAATTGTTTTTAAAAGATCATTTAAAATTATCTACCATCTATGATGACTTCTGTTGTACTTACTATTTCCTTTTTGAGGAAATATTTCAATTTTTCTATCCATATTATTTCCCTAAACGTTCTATGTTTTGATTGAATAATTATTATGAATCCCATTTCCATTTCCTGGGTTGTATTTTCCTGAAACCCACTTCATTTCACGGGTCATTGTTTTGATCAAATGAATGTGAAACTTTTATTTCTTTCTATAGGTAATGATATGATTACATGTTTATGATACCCATTTCATTTATTGGGATATGATATTACTTTTAATGATTTTTTTGGATCATATATGTATGATTTAGTTATGATAAAGGTGGGACCAATTCCTCCCTACGATGCATTGGGTAATGATTTATATCTCATGAGATAGAATGAGATGATTTTGGGAGTGAACCTTGACTACTAAGATTTCCATGTGAGTGAACCATGACTACTATAATGGAAGGGGGAGTGAACACATGAAATTAATATGGCCATGAAAGTGAACCATGACTAACACTATGGAATAGGGAGTGAACCCATTCTACTATGTTGTCCTTTGGAAAAAAATTCTTTACTACTACAGAAATATTTTTAATTTCTTATGTGCTTTCCACAATTCCATGTCTTATTCCTATGTTTTTATTTTAGGGTATATGTTATTAATTTAATTTTGATTAATGTCTTACAGACTACCGATATTTATGCCATGATTCTTGTTTATGATATTTTATAGGAAGGATGTGATATTCTAATGACATTTCCATATTTTCAAACCCCTATGTTCATGCTTATGCATATATGTCTCCCTTTTTAACCCTTACTAAGCATGTGATCAAACCCCTTTTTATGTTTCCTTCCCTAGATTATGAAGACATATATCTTCTATTACATGTCTAAGAAGGGTTCTAGTATTTGATAACCTAGTGGGAGATAATATATCTCCCTCATGTATGGTTGTTTGGGTTTACATGTTTCCAAAGGCACAAAACTAATATGGTATTGGTTGTCTATTTGTATAATGATTTATGTAATATGAAAATTTTATATGATTTCTCTCCACATTAGGACTCGATTATTATAGTTGGTACCTGATTGAAGGTTTATTCAACCTTTATAAACTAGGATGAGAAATAATTATAATTATCCATAGGTGTATTTCAATGGATATGTCTAGGGATATCTCTAAGGATAAGTATAAGGATAAGTAAATGTTAAGGAAAATGTCCCCAAATTTTGGAAAAGGAAATAGCAAGTGGGTTCCTTGAAATAAATACCCTTTTGGATAATAAAACATTATGAGGCTCTAAAAAATATATATGTGATAGTAACAACTTCAACAAGGTGTGTCTGGGCAGACTCGGCATAATTTGGAACCCAACAAAAGGTCTTACTGGACAATTATTTTAACATTCTATGGGGATATGATATGGGAAGTAAAAAACTCTTCAAGAAACATCATGAAGGATTTAAATCGATGTTTTCTATGAATAATCGAAGATAATAATGAGGTGTTATAGTTTACGAAAGGTTTCATAATTTAGAAATCATATAAGTAATACTTTTTCATGACTACATAGTCTTCCAATGTGATAAGTGTTTCTTAGACAATTCTTTCTCATTTTTTTTCAATAGTGGGAACAAAGAGGAACATGGTTAATGTTTAATTTGATAAAAAAATTTATGATGAGAATTCAAATGGGATTACCAAATTAGTGAAGGTTGTTGTGATTATTCCAAGTCAGTCTTCATAGAACATGATTAAAAATATGTACATTAACTATCTCTCAGACTCAACAAGGAATAGAATGAAGAAGTTCTATGAGATTTCATGAAATAGAGACCATGAATGAATGAATATTTAGTAGCCACTATGGTTTTAATGTGGATAGAATCAGACAAGTTAATGTGTAAGAGTAACAAGAAGGAGTTTTGACTATGGAAACTAATGACACAAAATAAGTGACTACAAAAGAAAAATGAAGAGTTCAGTTAATGATGTGGGTGAAAATATCGGACTCCCTATGAAATAAATCAAGTCTATGTGATTTAAGTGTGGAATTAATGGTCATTAAGCAAATAAATTCCAAAGTGGATAGATCCGAAACAAAATCATCAATGTGGTACAAGTAATGGTTATGTTGCTATTGATGATGATACTATAAATTAATTTTAAAAGGAAATCAGTACTATGTAATAGGATGAGGAAGTATTCTTATGGATATTGGATGAATTGGAATAATAACATTATTCAAGTATTTGGATTCAAGAATTATGTGATATTAATGGTGATGTATACAAGGATTTTACAATTTTTTCTCTAAGGATTTAAAATATTATGCCGAATGTTTCTGAAGTACTGAAAATGTAATTTAATGAAAATGTGATATTTTTTCTAAGAGATGATAACTATTTATATGATCTTTATATTAATATAATTTTGTTTATAAAAAGATATTTTGGATATGAATTTGTACATTTTATGGTGATGATTACCTTGAAACTAATTAAGCTATTATTGATATGTTTTTTTTCATTGATGAAGTTTAAAACATTTTCGTATTAAAGGAATAGATCCCATATACTTTGGAATAAGTAAACATGATCATTTTAAAAAAGGGTTTATGTAAATTCTGGTCATTACCATGTTTCATATTCACATGTTAGGAATAACCAAGATATAATTTTTGATATATGGGGGATCAATGTTAAGATTATTTAGTGACCCTCTATCTACTGTTTTGGATTTTTATCTTTTAGAAGGGTTATAAGGATAATCATTCATGAATAGTTTAAGTTAAACTTTAGAATAAATATTTATGTATTCAGTTTTTTTGGAAACCTAGATCAAATTGGTATTTAGAAATTAACCTTATGTCAAGTATTCCAGAATAATTATTTTGGAAATTATAATAGTGTGCTTTTAGAGAAGGACATCTTGTATGTTGGTTGAAAACCAAATATGTCTGGAAAGGCTGTAGGTCTAGAACCCATGTCCAAACGATGATAATGGTTTCCCACCTACCATTGGTCTAGGATATGTTTCTATTAAAGATTAATTATTTTTGAAGAATATATTTTAATGATGATCCAGAAGAGTTACCTTTTATGTTTAGAGATTAATGTATTAACCATATTGATTTGAATAATAATTATATACAATATGTATACTTTTCTTTATTTTATGGGCCTTAATATGTATTAAAAGTGTATTCTGGGAGTTTAGGAATCAATTTTAATTCATGAAAATCGATTTCTTAAAGTAAGGGATGAATTAGAAATTGATAAAATCTAAAAAAAGAATGAAATTTTGATTATAGAAATATATCTAGTAATTATATTTCCTTTTATTCTTTGGTAAATAAATTATTTATTAAAATTTAGGTAAATGATCAAAAAAATAATGTTTTATTAATACCTTAATTTTTGTTGAACCGACAGACTTTTGTGTAATTATTTATTTTTAATGTTGAGTCCTTAACATTTAATTTATCATTCAATTTTTTGTGATTAAAGACCTGAATCACTCCTAAAAATATTTAATCATTTCTTCCAAGTATAGGTTTCACTTTACTCTGTACTCATATGTGAAAACCTAGTTATATGTTACTTTGGGTAACCATTATGTTTTCAACATTCTCTTTTTAAAGAATGTTTTAGGAATCATTTTTTGTGATGTTGGTTTTTTGGAAAGAAACATTAATGTGTTAAACCATTGATAACCAGCTAAATTTCAGGGGGGGAAATTAATTTTAAGAGGGTATGATTTTACATCATAAAATTTTGGGAAATATATTTTTCTAAAAAATAATTTTTTTTTATATTTAGAATTTCACGCAACACTGAAAATAATTTATTTTATATTACAACACCATTTTTGGATTTTGTAATATGAAATACAACGTTAATCAGGAACTACATGGAACATAATATTTATATTTCTTTATATGGATCACCAAGGTCAGCATACGTTACATATAAGAATGACTTTCCTTGATGGATTACATAACACTCATAACTGAGTGTCACCAAACAATAATATATTATTAAAAATAATAATATTAAAAATATGAATATATACACTCAATGTTAATATAAAGGTTATTAATTGGGTCAAATAACTTGTTAAAATAAATGTTTGAATTCATTGGTTACAAATTAATTAAAAAATGGAAAGAATAATCGATTGGATATTAAGGAATGTTTTTATAGAAAACTATTTGTTTTTCTCATAGAGATATTTTATCCTTATAAATTATGTTTAATAAAATAATTGGGTGATATTAATGTAAAATATATATTATGAATCTAATAAAATAATTTTTTTATTCATCTAATAGATTTTATAAACATAATAAAGACAAAATCCAATTTAATGCATTAAAACCATTATTTTTATCAAGGACCTTTTTATATAATTTAATGGTAAACCTATTTTAAATACAATTTTTTACATTTTATAAATGTTATAATTCAAAAAAAATTAAAATTTTAAATCAGAATATAATAATTAGGTTGTAGTGATTTTTTTTTATTTTTCTCCAATGTTTCATATTTTGATGAATAGAGGAAAATATTGAATTTTAATTTAAAAATGGGTTTTAATATAATTTATTTTTATTTTAATATTAAATTTTAAATTTATTTTAATGTTTTATTTGATTAAATTTCAATCTGATAATCCAAGTTTGGTCATTTTAATCAATTTCACATTAAAATTTAATAAAAAAGCATAGAAAACATTTGAATGTTTTTTACATTAAAAACCATCATTGTCATCCCTCCAGTTGGATGAAATTTAAATTAATTTATGACCCTTATGTGATTAGATATTGGAAAAATTGATTAAATAATTTGATTCAAAATAATTTTTAGTTTATAATATGTTCAACTTAGTTTTTGACCAAAAATATTAGTGAATATTATAAAATGTAATTACTACAATTAAGTGAAAAAATGTCACAAAAAAAGATTGAACATAAACATAGGTCCCAAAACAATCAATATAATTGTAAAAAAGTCATTTTATGGCCATATTTCAACCCTATAATCTCTTTTATTGAAATTTGAAAGTTATTGGATCCACATGATATGTGAAAAATGTGGGTGTAATTCATTTTCCAATTATTTACTAGAGTACCACTCCTCCTCAACAATAAGAAGTTATCCTCTCTTCAGAATTCCCCACACAACTAAAGCCACATTGTCTTGAATGATATTTGAAAATTATATCCTAAAAATATACACCACAATCTTATAAGCCTCAACTTTGGTAGAGATCCATCAAAGTAATCCATTTGGTGTAATACAAAAGAAATTACACAAAGAAGAGGTAACATCCTTCCTCAAGATCCTTTATCTTATTTTCATTATCCACCCCCTAAAAAATACTTATTACATGATAATACAAAATATACTGTCTTGAATATGCTCATATTCTTTTATCTTAATATTTCTACCTATACTTACACATAATTCCACCAAATGGTTAACCAACATACTATTTAGGTTTACAATAAACTACCTCCTCACGAAACAGTGATTGTTCAGTTTTTCATTTAAAACTATTCATGATTATGATTAATGATAGAGACCCTATTTATATATATGATATATATTATTTTTATTATGTCTCTATTATTATGTAATTATTTTATAACTAATAACTATTCAAATTCCATTTTTGTGTAAATATGAAAATTTCGTTTGAGGAAGTGTGGATTACAACGCACCCAAAGAGATGTGATTCATTCACACACAACATGGAATGTTTTATGGAAGGTTTAGGTGATCTTATATGACATATATGACATAATAATTCCACTATAGTGATATTTTATACACATATACAGATATTTAATTTTCATTCATTCTTTAAATGTGATAATAAAAATGGAAACAACATCCATGCATACGTACGTCCTACCGTCCCCCTAAATGGGGCATTCTATTTCATACTTCTCTATTATATATATTATTATAACAAACATATATTGAAAGTAAATGATATTTATATAATGGTATAATTTTTTGTATTGAATATTTATTTATAAGGACACGTGATAAAATAAATTATGACACATGTAAAGTATAAAGCAAATATTACCCGAAGTGAAACCTTAACACAAAATTGTTAAAAAGAGGTTAATAAAAACAAATAATAAAAAAATTTAGGGTATTATATATAATAATATGTTTTTTGTTAGATTTATAATAATTTTATATTTATTATGCAGTTATTTTGTATGAGTACGATGAGAGTAAAGACAGGTGGTAAGGGAATTTCATGTCACTTTTTACTTTCGTGAGATTCATGCCTTATTCACAAGTCATTTAAAATGTTTGGTGTGTATAGTACCCATGAATTTATTATATTAATAATATTATTGAATATATGTGTGTTTATATATCCATTATATGATATTTCTTTGATGAGGATAATGTTTCAAAAGTTAACAAATTAGGGTGACAATTTTGTCTGAATTTGTCGTCTTTGAGACACATGTTTTGTTATGAACCAACATTATTTTTCAAGATATATATTAATCTATTTGTAATTTTATAATATTAATATAATTATTTTAATAATATTTTAAGATTAATTTAATTCCATTTTTTTATTGGGGGAGTATGATTCACAGTTACAAAGTGGTAAGTGTCTATTAAAACAATTTTATCAGGTATAAAGATTGTTTATGATAAAATTTAGTTGACAAAATATAATGATCCAACTCTAATGAAATTTGAATAATTTTATTCACATATGTTTATTCTTATTATATCCATGTAATTATATAATTTTCCACTCTTTGGTGCATAATATGATCAATAAAGTGTTTTTATGAAAGTCTGAATTTACCTCTCTCTGTGGTCATAAATCTATGTTCCTTCAAAACCATATATCTAAATGGTTTCCAAAAAATATTATTCTATGATCATATGATCTTTAAATGAAATTTATACCTGTTTTTTAACTTTTGAAAATAAAAGGATTTAAAAAGGAATATTCTTGTTGTTTTCTTATCGAGGCACTTTTCTAAACTTTTTATGGTGCAAAAGGGATGTTCGACATAAACAGATTTACCCACCATCATGACTTCCATTCTATTAGAGATTCTATTTCAATATTAAAAATATATATTTTAAATAAAATGTTTTACTAATATTTTGGAAATGAGTTTCTTATAGAAGGTTTCAAGAAATTGTTTTTCAAAATTTATTTAATCTTAATTAATATGTTTTAAGGGAAAATAAGGCTTTCAAAATGTTTTCAAGCATCCTCATTAAGTGTGCGTGTAAAAAGGTTTTCAAAAGGTTTTAAATATTTCATTATATATTTTCAAAGTGTTTTCAATGAAATGGTTTTGAATAAGTTTTGAATCATTGTTTATGAGTTCACAAATTATTTTCAACGATGCAGTTTTCAAAATGTTTTCAAGATTTAATTAAAAGTTTTCAAGAATTTTTTAAAGTAAAATGTTTTAAAAAATGTTTTCAATACTCCATTTATACGTTTTAATGTAAATTTTAACTTAAATGGTTTTCAAATGGTTTTATGTTTTTTATAAAATATTTCCAAATAATAAAGTATTGTTTCCTTTAGAAATGTTTTTAAAATTGATTTAAAATTTATTTCCCTTATAAGAAGATATGCGTTGGGGTTCCTCATGCCTTTCTAGGGAAATTATTCAATGTTTCTATCCATATTATTTCATTTAATGATTTTTTATTGGATTATTTTTATGAAACTTATTTATCTTTCATGGGTTATATGATTTTGTAACCCTCTTTTTTCATAGGCTATGATTTTGATGAGATTATTATGAAACTTGTATATTTTTTCACAGGTTAGGATATGATTACATATTTATGATACACATTTAATTTCATGTGTTATGATATTCCTTTTAATTTTTTTTAACATTAATTTATGATTTAATTATGATATGGGTGGGACCTATATCTCCCTAAAATGCATTTGGTAATGATTTATATCTCAAGAGATAAACTAAGATGGTATAGGGAGTGAACCATGACAATTAAGATGGACATGAGAGTGAACCATAACTACCATTATGGTATGAAGAGTGAACTCATGATTATAATATGGAAATTTGAGTGAGCCATTACCACTAAGATGGTATGGGGAATGAACCCATGTTACTAGAAAAGCCTTCAAATAAATTACTTAAATACCATGGAAATCATTTTATATGCTTTTGTGTTTTCCACAATTATATGTCTTATTACTATTTTATACTTTCATAGATTATGTTCTCTATTAACTTATGATTCATGTCTAAGGAAATACCAAGATTTATGACATGATTCATTTTTAGGATCTTTGATTTGGAGGGTGTGATATTCTAATGTTATGATCATGTTATCATGCTTCTATGCTCATGTTTAGGCATACATGTCACACTTGGTTACCCTTACTGAGAATTACAGCTCTCCCTTTTTATGATTTATTCCCAAGGTTTTGAAGATATATTTTTTCTATGATATGTATAAGAGGGTTCCTTGTCATGGAGAACCTAGTTGGAGATAATGTAGCTTGCTCATATACTAGTGTTTATGTTTCCAAAGGCTCTAAACTAATACAGTCTTTGGGAATACATTTTTATAATGTTTTAATTATTCTGAAAAAAAAATTTAATGCCTATTTACATTAAGAATGGGTAATTATTGGGTATTTATAACCAAAATTATTTGGATATTTCCCTTACAATTTCATTTATTTCCGTTTATTATTTTTCTCACATGTATTAATGGAATGCATTAGGTTCCTAGATTTTTTTGGGAGGTGGGGATTCCATGAAATTCTCATCTTATTTGTTAGATTCAATGAGTGTTACTTCATAATTTTTAAGATATATTTATGCATTATATTGATTATTAATGGTTGTTTTCAATTTTTAAGTAGTTTTACAACTCTATAAAATTGTCACAACGAGAAATTGTTCATAAGAGGCATGTGTGGGACTAGGTTCACCTTTTTTAGGATGAGTAAGGATGTTCCTTAGTAGGCATGAGTGAGTATTTATATTTAAAGATTTTTAATTCATTTTAAGTGATTAAACCTCAAAATAGACTTTATACATTTTATTACAGAGTGTTTCAAGTAATGGGAGGGGGGCTTCTTGGGTAGGGGTTTGAGTTGCGTAGTTTAACATAAGTATATTTAGGTTGTTGGATGGGATGTCGAATAGGCTGTTGGAATTATATTTTTGGATGTTTTCATTAAACCTGTTGTGGATGGAACTTATAATGGATTGAAAAAATATATGATGGGTAGTAGTTTATTTCTTGCGGATTACTGGGTTGTTGGTTATCTTTCCAAAGGAAGATAGTTGGTCAATATATGTTTATTGAAAGTGTTTAGGTACTGTTTCACTTCTATTTTTAATAAAATGATCACAACTGGTGGTCCTCCTAAAATAAAATCCTATATAGTAGGGATGGTTGGGTTTTTTTGGTCTTATTGTCATGTTATTTTCACAATGTTTTCAAATAGTGTCAACAGTTTTGATATCTTGGACCATCCTAAGATCAATATACTCAACCATACTAGAGAGGCTACCTAGTTTATCCTTAACTCTTTTATCTTCCTTAGGATCATGTATCATGCATGTTTTCAGTGTATTCTAATATTAAATTGATTTTCATTGTGCTTTTCTATTGTACTTGATTTTTCAAATAATTATAAGTATTATTTGGTTTTTTTAGAGTTCTATTACCCATCATGTTAAGGTAATATGTTTTACCCAGAAAAAAATACTTCATAAAAGTTAATATATTTTTTTGGGATTGAGAAAACATGTTGTGATACTATGTTTAAATTGTCCATAACACTTTACCTTGTTAAATTGAAAATTTTTCACCATTTTTAACAATGTATTGGATGATCTATTTTAGTGAATTTGTTTTGAGGAGGGAAAAATATTTATTGTAAAACTCTCTTTTCAGTTGGTCTTAGGAGTGAATGGATGATAGAATAATTTGTTTTAACCAATTACTCACATGATCATTTAGGGGAAATAAAAAATATATAATTTTATTTGATTCATGTTTAATTTTTGGGAACATGGTTTTGAAAATTTAATTTATTTCCTGTACATAAAGGCAAGGTATCTCAGACTCTATATCATGAAATATTAGAAGGTGGAATAGGACTTGTGATTTAATGATATAGTGGGAATTTCCTTGTGAAGAAAGATAATGCATGTGGGTTAATTAGTATAGTTTTGTGTGAGGTAGTCATTCATGGATTGATAAAATATATTCCCAAGTTATAAGAGTTCATAATTAGGTTTAAATTGTGGTTACCCCTCCATTTTGTGAATTTTTTTTGTGTAAGATTGTCCATTTGAGTGAATTCATGTTTATAATCCAAATTCCCTTGAATATTAGGATCTAAATGTAGTATACCATGAGGATCAATTAACTCTTTTCAGCATATATTTTTCAACCTAACTTGATATGTTGACTTATCCCATGTGTATGGAGGGATGACTTATAAAATATAAAACAATGGGAAATGTTAAGAGAAATTGGGTTTAGAATAAAATTAAGTTGAGAGAAAATAATTTCAGTTCGAAATATGTCATAATTGATTCCTAAAAAATTGTTCTAAAATTTGGCAGTGAAACTTTTTCCCGATATTAGGGTCGGATCAGTCACTTTTAGTTTAACATGGGTTATTAATTTCTCATAGACCTAAGAAAATCCCAATGAAATAACCATTTTATATGGTGTATTTTCAAATATGAATATTAATACACATTTTGATTTTATTGGATTACTAAAACTCTAAATACTTAAGTGATATCCTTTAATTTGAAAGTTTTGGTCATACTTCAAGGAAATTGGTTCGTTTAATGAATTTATTCTTTTATAATTTCAATTTGTTAGACACATTAGTGATTCATTTAGTGGGATCAAACTACGTTAATCACATATTGTTTTTATAACAACACAATCCTAATACTGATAACCTATATCATCAAAGGATGATTTTTGGGAGAATTATACGGTAAAGGGATATATTATCAATTGACGTGTGTGTACTTAACGTTTAATAAGGAGAAGTAAGAATAAGATAATCAAATGGATATCAAAATTAAATAAATAATACCAATCATAATTGAGGAAGAAATAATTTCCAAACTGTACCCATGCCACTCCTTTAGATCATCCCATAAATTGTTTATCCCTTCATTGATGAAAATATCTTAATGAAAGATGAGGGTAGACTCCAGATGAAATAATTGAAGTGGTAAAAACAATGAGATAACGCATACTCAACCGTAAAATTAATTATTTCCCTATTTACGTGTGAATAAATTCACACCTAAATTGAAAAATATCAATATGTAAAAAAAATAAAAAATAATTATAATAATATATATAATTAATAAACAATGTTGATTTAAACAACATAAATGATAAATTGAATTCATAAAAAAATTGTAGAGTAACATTTCTATTGAAATAAAGAGTTTTGTTTCAAGTAATTAATCACAAATGCCTCAAATAAAATTTTTAAGAGTTTTTTAATCCCCCATAATTATAGGTCTTCAAAATTAATGAGGGTCTGCATATGTAGGTTGAATGTTAATGGATAATAGACCTTCCCACACCTGAAAAAATAATCATAGTAATCATACCCCCAAAAGATGTGCCAAAACGATATTGTATGTTTATAAATTTTGGTGTTTGATAGAAGATGAATTTTTTTCCAAGTATTTCTTTTAACTACTATAAAAATTTCATACCATGTGGCCTCATATTCATGGATTTATGAAAAATATGGAAGCCTATTATTCTTGGACAATGATTCTATCCTAATAATTTATCTTCCACTTTGTTCACATAGATCAACCATAAAATTTCACAATTAACCATATATACATTTTATATTCATTTCCAAGTAATTTCTTCTACTTTAATTAAATATTTGAGATTAATTAGGAAATTATAAGGTATTCTATTGTTATTTTTAGGGGGATACCATTCTGCTTAATTTTATCATAATTTTATATACTGAATATCAAAAATGGATTTCTTAAAAAGGGAATATATTAGTAAAATAGAAGGATTAAATATCCTCAAAAATATATGTGAGTTTCCAATAAAATATATAATTCAATTAAATAACATTTTGAGTTTTACAAGGTGATGTAAAAATGTGTTGCGTATTGGTGAATTTGAGAAATAATAATAAACATGATGTGAAATGAATTTCAATTTGGAAAATGAACTAATAGAAATATTTTTGGAAAATTATGCTAATGAAAATAATAATACAAATAATAAATATAATCATGTTCTAGTGGATAATTATTTGATCTGTTTATCTGTACAAAAAACATTGAGAATATTGAGTAAACCATTCTTGAACTCATTCAAGTTATCATAATATTTGTGTTGATGAAAAAAATATTTTAATAACTATTACTATTGTTAATTTATCCTTGAGAGATTGAATCTATTATTATCATAAGAATCTATATTAAATTTTGAAACTACTTATGAAAATTTTAACATGATAAGGGGTTGGTCTGAAATTTATAATTTTATTTTCATACGAACAACTATTTGTTATTTTACTAATCTAAGATTTTTATTTGATAAGATACTCTTTTCTATAGGTCTTATCTCAAAGTAATGTTTAATTATAATTATGTCTATGATATATAGTATTATCTTTTATATGATGAGAATCATGTTTTATATTTATTTATAAGGAATTTAATCAAAGGTTCTCCCATTAAAATGATAACCCCCTTTATACTGATCATATCCATTAAAGGGTCATAGTATATATTTCATCATAAAATACACAAGTTATCACGGAAATAAACAATGAATATATTAGGTGGAAAATCATGTCAGTCATATCATATATGAATCATGTTTAGTTATGCGAAGAACACGTTTCTCAAGTCCTAATATATATTATTTCAACATGATTCATCTTATATCCAAACTATTTGGGTCTCCCAAATATATTTAACCCAAACAATACACCATGAATAAGGAACGTAATGGTTAGAACAACTCACTACTTTCATTCCTTCAAAAAAATAATCCGTGGTTACCTAATAGTTAAGGTCAGTAACACTAAATGAATGAAGAATTTACAAGTGTATGATTTAGAAGGAGTCTAACACTTATTATTTTACCACATTATTTTTTCCATATATTATATCCTATTAATACCTGTATGTATGGATGATTCTAATGATTTATTCTGGAATATTATTCCTTATAACAAATCAATATGTTTAAAACACATTTATGCACAATCCTTTATAAATCTCATATATTATTTTATTAGCTCAAAGTAAAAGAGAAATATATTTATACATATCCAAATAAATCCCATTGTAAAGTAAAATTAAACCATTTCATGTAATATATTTAAATATCATGAAACAAAAAATACTCAAAATATTATTTCTGGGAGTGACACCTTTCCAACCCACACTTTTCAAAACAAGGTGTAATCCTCTATGCTAGTGAGTAGTCTGACCAAATTGCATATTCCAAAAGATTCTTTACTCAAGTGATACTTCAATCCAATTAAGATTCTATACCAAATATGTATAAAATATAACTAATATTTAAATTTAATCTCATAAACTAATATAATCCATATTCAGCGAAGATGAAGACAAAATCCACTTTTCATACCTAAAATGCTACTCCTTCAATTCTTGTACCATATCTTTGAAGGAGTCTAACACTTCAAATTTATCCATAGACGTATTCATAATATAAAAATTTATATAAAAAAATAATAAAAAATTTAATTAATCATATAAACGAACACTTTGTGAATTTTAGTATTGAGATAAAAAAATTATGGAGAAATCATAGATAATTAAACTATAAACACTTAATCATTTATCCATATATTATGGAAAGTTTTTAATATAATTTAAAAATACTAACTCTTTTATATTAGACAATTATGTTTAATTTACAATTAATATATAATATTATATGAAATATAATCAGTTTATATTTCAAATCAATTATGTAAAAATTTTACATAATATAATTATCATATTTTTAATATTATTTAAATATTGATCTTGTCAATTATCCAGTATTCTTTTTTCATGGCCTAAATAATTTCTCAAATAATCCCATTTTAATTTGAACTGTTCACATAAAATTTTAGAAAAAAATCACAATTAATATGAACTCTGTTTTATGTTGTTTTTTATAATTTATAGTCATTTTGAAAATTACCTTTATAGTTTCGATATAAATAATATTTTTTAAAAATATAAGTTATGACATATAAGTTGAAATTGTATTTTGAATTTAATTATTAATATTATAGATATTTATTTATTAAGTGGTTTATAAACATTTAATAATTAATTAAAAGAAATTTACAGATAATGAAATTACAACACCGTTACAAATAAATAAATATCCTCATATAAGTTTTTTACATATTGATTAAATATTTAAAAATTTATACAATTTCATTCATAATTTAATTAATGAAAAATATTTTTTCCCACTTATATCATATTTAAAGATATATAAATTTAAAAAGAGGTGATGAATTAGGAACACCTTGTATAATTCCAAAGGCACTATCAATCGTATAATTTAACTGATAACATTACTTAAGATAGATTTGGGTGGGTTGTGTAAGATAACCACAACATGCTCAAATATCATAGCTTAAGGCATGGTATGTATAGGAATAAACTAGAATGTAATAAGTAATATAATTAAAGTATAATTCTCTATGGTCATAATAGAACTAATATAAAATGGATTTTCTATCAAAATATAAGATATTATACAATATGAGAATAAATCTCATTCATAATGTATTAAATGGGATTAACCTTGTTCTCTATTAGTCACTATATACAACATAATTATATGTAGTAATAGATTATCTATGAAGATTTTATTTAATCATAGGTTTTACTAATTTTAAGTCTCTATGATACCCTTCTTTATGGATTCCTATTGACTCTGTTGTTTGTTTTTATTGGAAAAAACATACACTTTTATATTTTGAGAACTAAATGATTTGAGCTGATTCCCTGCTTTTGATATCCCATATCATATACATCCACCCAATAATTATCTTTGAAATCTCATGTCACAAAAAAAATCCATTACAAAAATTCTGAATCACTTTATTTTATATGAAACACTACACCCATGTGATATCACATGTTAATCATTTTAAACATTATATTGTGAGACTAATAACATGGTAAAGCCTTAATAACCATAATGGTGGATTAATCCATATTATTCATATTAATTAATTTAATGTGACGTATATGAGAACTTAAAAAAGAAGTATATTTCCCCAACACATTTGGATATGGAACTATTTGAATCGATAAAGTAACTTCGCAGTGGAAATCCCCATTTTGTCAATGTTCATGTGTAAGAGTTCCCAGTAATTAGTTAACTCTTTAACCATTACATTGATTCCATTAATGGGGCTTTAAGGGTCGTATGACAATCATTCAAGGAAGTGGAAATAAATAGTAACCAATTTTCCCAATATCATTATGCATTAATAACCCAACGTTGGATGTATATTAAATGAATAACATTATCAATACCATTCACTAGTCAATCCACTAATACTATCTTAATAATTATACATGATTGAGATTGTTAAAAATTTATCAGAATGATTCCCTCTTCTAATTTGTATCTATGATTCAATGTGAATCTTCCATGACATTGGAAGGACTATAACACCCCAAAATGTTAATGGGTCAAATGCACATAGGTTTCTACCCATGTTAACAAAGTGTATTATTCTTTTTAGAGACAAAATAATTATAACTCCAATGTTGAAGAGGTGTGTTCTAGAGCATCGATCATGATGGGTGACCCATAGGATGTTTCCTATGGTGTATGTGAGTGAGTTTAATAAAATAGAAGAGAACATGTGTTGAAATGTGGGGAAATTACATAGTATGATGATCCATTAGGGAACATAGGTGGTACCAAATGAGGTAACAAATGTGTCTATGGGTAAATTTGGATGCCTATAGGGCCATGTTTTCACATTATTCTGAGAGGGGGAACACATCCAAAAGTTCAGTTTCACTGGCTAGGATGAGTTGTAGGGTCCACAATAAGCTTATTCTGCTCTAAATGGGGGGGTGGGGTTAATATAACACCCTATAATGTTAAACAATAAACATGATAAATGATACAAACAATGTTAACACGGTATTCCATTATTTTCTGAATACTACCAGATTATGACCCCACTGGTAAAGAGATTTTTTTCAAAGGGTAGTTATTAGGATGGTTTAACTCATGGAAAGCTTCTTAGGGAATTAGTGAGTGAGGAAAACATAAACTAGAAAGAACATGTCTTGGCCTATATAGGAATTAATTAGTTCAATGACATGTTTGAGAACGTTAGTGGGACCTAAGTAGGGGTAACATGTGTCTAAGAGACAAATGGGTTGCCTATGTGGCTTGGTTGTAATAAGGACTCCCATTCACTTTGTGACATGTGAGTTACTATCATTATAAATAAGTAAGATAAAGAGGGATTCAAGGTGTGGTAGAACATTTTACTATTTTTAAAGGAATGAACCAGTATCATCCTTCATCCTAAATCATATATAGTCCTAATATTTCACATCAATATTAGGTTCTTAGGGAATATTTCCAACAATAAGAATATATCATGCTCAAATAAGAAAATATAACACATTAAAATTCCAAATCTATAATTATAGAATCAATGTGTAAATGAAGATAAAAAATAAATATGCTTACCTTATGCCTAGTGTGATTAATATTAATGTATAATTCTTTAGGGTGATCACTAATAAATACTATCCAGTTTCTTTCCTACCAAGATTGTACACTAGCTACTAGAATCCATTTATTCTATGTGAAGGCCCCATTTTCAGCTAAATGTGTTATCTCACGTTCTGATCAGAGACATATGATGAACATAGATTAAGAGAGATTCATATTATATTGACAAAAAAGGGCATAAAAAATTTTAATGATCAACTCCTTTAAATAGCCTCACTTAAATAATTAGAGGAGCCTGATCATTTGTTTCCTATTTTTGGATGCCTTCGTATATTTCTTTTAATTTTTTCCCATTTGAAGTTCTTTTATCATAGAAATTTTCAATGAACATATAATATTTTTGAATTCATTATCAAATAACATAAATTATTCATAGTTGAATACATACAATTTGAGATATGTGGTGGCATCATATTCACTCAACAAAACATTTCATAAACCATAGAAACATCATAGGAACATATTTTATGATTTTACTTCATATCAATATACATTATATGCATTATTTATATATTATGGATTATTATATACATGAATCATACAATATTATTAATAGGTTTTAGTTCCTATAATAATTTCTCACGTGGTATTCATTCTAAGGGAAAATTAATTATTAGTTCATCATTGTCAAAATTTCAAAACACAATTTCACATGTTGTTTCAAATAATTAATCATGATATATGTGGTCCAATAAATACACTAAGTGGGTTGTTTGGTTCTTTTATTATTTAAATTAATCTGTACCCCATTCAATTTCATCTGTTCTTATTATCAGCTCATAACCCATTATTTTTTATATTACTTCCCCAAAATAATCGTCTTACAAGAATAAATCTCACATTACCCAATTAATAATATTTTACTTGATAATGATGGTGGATATTCATCACATTATTTATATAATTATAAATTTTGATTAAAATAAGTACTAAACATCCTTTTTTTAATACCTTAGAAATTCAATTATAAATTATACAGTTTTATAATTATAATAAAATGAATAAGAGATATAAATTTACTAATAGGGATATTGGTAATAATGGAAATAAAAACATAATTTTATTACAATGTGTATTCCTCTAGGAATGTATTCTAACATTAAAATCTAAAATATAAAAAATATAGGGTCCGTGGGTAATAATAAAATCCATGAAATAAATATATTGAAATAAATTAAAATGATAATTATTATTTCATGGATTTTCCTGAAGGAATTTATAGGATGTAAGATTTTAAATAAATAATATATTATTATCATTCATTATTACGGTTGGAATCCCAAATGAATGTAGTGCAGCCCTATGGGTCATGGTTTCTAGGTGCAGGGACCCTGACCCGCATCGGAGATAGGAGGTCATTGGAAATCTTATAAAAGCCCCAGCCTTCCCCCACCCATCACAAGACCTTTTCATAAGAGGGTTTGTAATGAGCCCTACTGAAGAACAAATCCATGTGGTAGTGAATGAAAGTGGACAATATTGTGATGTAGGGTCATGAATCCCCAATGAAATCCCTAAAACTGTTATCAAAGTAGGGTAGGAAAGCCTCTGATTGTAGGTAATGCATTGGGGGAGAGATATTTGGAATCCAAAATAAAGGCAGTGCATCCTTACGGGTCAAGGTAGCATGGTGTGGGGAACATGTCCTGTATTGAAGATTGGTGGGTGTTGGGAATCTTATATAAGCAGCAACCATCACTATACTATCACATGGCCTTTTTAGAAAAGGGTTTTTAGTGAGACACCCAGGTTGACAGTGAGCAATTCTGAAGAAAAAACCTTAGAGGTAATGAACCAAAGCAGACAATATTGTGATGTAGGGTCTTGTAGACCGGATACAAGCCCAAAAATATATTTTATGGTAAATAATACCTCAATAAATCATTGAATAATTTTTATATTGGTTGTGTTAGTTAGAAAATTTGGTCTAAAAGGTGTGTTGTCTTGTTCCATAGATATTATTCAAAAAACATATTGACAAAGAACTAAGAAAAAGGAAAGGAAGATCTGGTGGTGGAAAAGAAATAACTGATACATAGTGATTCCATTTTACAGTGTTTCCCATATATTTGGTGTACAAATTTTGGAGTTTCAATAGCATCATAAAAATATTATTTCTTTGAAGATATCGTAAAAACATTGAAAAGTCATGAATTTATTGAAGATGAGATTCAAGAAATATACTTCCAAAAGAATCAATGAAAGATAACAGCGAGCTCTACAATTACGACGAGCATTATGAATGGCAGAGGTAATGATAATTGTGATTGAGCATCAAGGTGGCATAATGTTTTCAGTATAATGATCTACAACTATGATGGTCACTGTGAACATGTAAAATTTCTGTGGAGCTTCGCAAACCAGAGTGAACTTTGGAAGAAACTTTTGATTTTTGTGAAATGGTATGATGTGGTGCTGACATGGCATGGAGGGTTCTAGAGTCGATGGAAAAAACAATAAATAGGGCTTGACCCTTAGAGAAAAAAGAGAGTTTTCCTAGAAATATAAAGTCTCTGAATTCTCAATGAAGGTTATTGATGGTTAGTGGTGAAGTGGATTCATGCCGACTAAGTTTATATTCTTGAAAGTAAGGGAATTCAGAAAGTCTAGGTGAGCTTTTCAAAATGAAGTAACTTTGTGAAGGCTAGTTGAGCTTTGTGAATGAGGTGTGATTCTCGAAGGCTAGGCGAGAATCATGAAAAGGAAATAGCTTTGAAAATTCTAGTTTGTGATCTATGAAATACAAAGCTTCCCCAAAAGTGGTGTACCTCAAAAAGGCTGGTTTGAGCTTTGTGAAAATGGGAGCTTCGTGAATGTAGTGTGCTTTGAAAAAGGGTTTTAAAAGTTAGTTTCCAATGCTCAGTGGTAAAGAGGTATTAACCAGTGGATGAAAGTTAGTCATTAGTATAGAATATACATAAACTGTAGGATGTATTAATTAAGGATAATGAAGAGACCTACTAGTCTGTAAACTGTTAGTGGATAGCTTCCAAGAACAGTGAGCTAAGGAAGAGGAAAACTATGATTCTTCCCACCGATAGTGAGCTAGAGTAAGAGATATATGGAGGGACCCTTGGGAATGCAGAGAGAAAACCCTAAACATTGTAAATCCAGTGATCCTAGGCATAGACGATTTAACCCAAACCTTGTAATTGGCAGTGAGCTTTAGGGGATTTGGTACATTTTCACATCGTTGTTGTATGCTCCTTAGATGTAGCCTCGTGAGGGTGAACCATGTAAAAATATTTGTGTCATGTGTTTCATTCCTAAATTACATTAAATTCTTAATGATCAGATAAATAAGGAAAGTATAAGATCATAATAAACACTTATGTGAAAACAAAGAGACCCTTATAATTAATTGGTCATGATCTATTGGGGCTGGGAAAATTTAGAAAATAAAATCCATACCCTGATTCACCCCCTCTCAAGGTATCTAGCCCCCTTTTGGGTCTACCAATTGGTATAATAGGAAAGGTTTCTTTTATTATATTTTTCTTCTCTCAATTGGTTCAGACAATTTTTTAGGATAATCATTCAGTTATCTTTTATCTTGGTGTTCCATGTCAATGTGAAGTACTTCAAAGAAAAAGTAGAAGTCATGTGGTATTCCTCAGTGTGGAAGTGTTTACAGAAAACGTGTGATTCAATTTTTGGAACTAACCTGTATATTGGTGGATGTTTTTGATGAATTGTATAGGGAAAAGATAAACTCATTCAATGATATTGTAGGAATAAGTGAAGAACATGACATTCAAAGTGATGATGAAACAATTGATGATGAAGAAACTCCAAGAAGGCCATTGGTAGATGATGTCAACATAACAAAGGAATTGGATCATAAATTAAGAGAGTAAAACAAGTCTCAAGGTATTATTATCCAAGTACTGGAAATTGAGGTGAATAAGTTAAGATGATTAAATAAATTGCTTATTGATGAGGGTATTGATTTGAGGGAGAAAAATTATTCCCATGATAAATAACTTAAAAAGATATCTTAAATTATATAAAACCCCAAATATGATGAGACAGAAAAAAATATGAAGTCAAATCAAATTTAGAATATGAAATCTAGAAACAATGATCTTACTAGACAACTCAATGAAATAGTTTAAAAGATCTAAAGGATACCAAAAGAGAATGCATGTTGTTCTGATTCTGTTGCTCTTGAAAAATTTAAACAAAATGAGAAAATTGACATAGTGGATAAGTTCACATGTGAATTGGATGATCATATGTGTAGAGGGTATAATCTCTAGAGAGATCTTAATGCTCAACATGAATCAAGGGATATCAATATTAAAAAATTTGTAGAAGAGCTAGAATGATTGAGGAAAGAATTGGAGAAATCCAATGCCAAAGGAATTAATAAAATTATGGATTCCTTGAACTTATTATTTGATTATTTATCAGCTCGTGATGAACGAATGAAAAAATATATGCAGTTTCAGAAGAGAAACAAGAAAATATTTTCTCATCGCAAAGGCCATACAGGCTGTGAAAATATAGTGTTAGATTTGATGATCCTCCACTCATTAATGGTAGGGGGAGTGCTTAGAAAAGTTCTAGAGGAAAGAAAAATATTGTAGGTGGTGGAGAAAGATTTAAAAATGCTTTTATAGGAAGTAATGATAGCATGTTCTATTTCTGTGTGAAATCATGGTCACACTTCAAGGTTTTGTTTGAGGATTTGGAATATATTTCATAATGTGAAGATAGAAGTACTGCTAAATCTATGACTACGTAGAATATTCTTGAATAGTATGAATGAAAATTCTCTGAGCAAATAAGTTGTCAAATGCTATTACTATGTAAGACAAGAACACAACATGAGTATGTGTTACGAAGCCTAAGGGATTAGTGTCAAATGAATAATTCCAGATGTATCAACATCTCAGCTGAGAAATAGAGAAATGAGGTATTCCTTTAATAGTAGAAATTTAATATGTTCTAATCATTGAAATTTAGCCAAACATTCTAGCATGAATAAAGTGGGGAAGTAAAGTGATTCCTAAAGGAGATCCCCAACACGGTCCACGTAAAAAAACCTATATTGGAAAACAATATGATTAGTTGAACAATTGGTTTAAATCCTCCAAGGAATTGCAAGGATCTCGATTAAATGAAGATCAATCACCTCATTTTTACACTAAGAACAAACCTCATAGAATAAATTTGAATAAATAAGGAACAAAAAGGTATCAGATGCTACATTTTTGAGTGAGAATATTTCATTTTCAATAGAGGGACTAACAACAACATGAAATATGACGAAGACTTAGTTAACAGATAAAATAAATATTAAAAAGGAAGGTCTCAATGTAATCACATGTTCTTACACATTGAGAGAAGTGATTCTAGAAGAAAGATCCCTCCAATTGAGGAATAGGTAGGATAAGACGGCAAGTAGAAAGATTCCTGCTCAAAGAAAGAGTCATGAAAAATGGCATACTAGTCAATATTCAAATGGGTAGATTTCTACTAATGGGTGTAATCCCAAAATGTTGAAAAAGGAAAATCCTACAGAACCTAGATATCAGAATAATAATCTGCATGTTGGAAAAGAATTCTTAGTCATATGGTCAGAATAGTTGAATTTTACTTGGAAGTGGGAACAAGAACAAAAATAGTACAATGCATTGAATGAAAGTATCAAAGGGTTGACCAATCATGATAAACCAAAAACCTATTATTTAGGATTCAATAGAATCCCCTCCCCATATGTGTATAAATTAAATTAACTGATGTTTAAATGTTTGATGTTCATGTGGAGATAAAATCCAAAGTAAAGTGGCAATAAAAGATAAATAATGGTGAGGTGATGTGCTCCAGAATTTCAACTAATTCAAATTAGTCCCAAAAACTGAATAATTATTCTATAATAATTACTTGAATGGATTTAATGGTTTATGGATTCTTTAAATTTATGGAATTAATAGAGTGAAACAAATAGTGATTGGGTAATAAATTTTATCTCTTTTTTCTAGCATCAAGTTATGACTTAGTAGGATTAGAGGTTTTTTTAATGGCACATTTCTATGAGTCACTTGTGAAGTAATGATTCAGGAGAAGATTTTTTTGGGTATAAAATGTGGGCCTAAAGAATTCAAGAGTTTTATATCATAGGGGGATTATTCTATTTCCTAATCAGAAGAAAGATATCAATGGTATTGAAATTATGAGAGTTTATGTTTAAGAAGACTTACTAGGGGATGAGAAGCAACATTGTTTTATTTCACAATTATCTATTTTTATCTAAAAATAACTTATCAGCTAACTACTTTTAGGATACAAAGATGCGGCGAGATAATGTAAATAATGTCTCAACTTGAGGATGCAAAAGTAGTTGAATGTGATTATGTCACTATAGGATAGAATGAACAAAATCTTTAATTAAATAGTGAAAAGTTTCCTTATGGAATATACAAGGATGTGAGAATCTTAATGCGAGTAGAAGTGTAATATGTTGATTCAGATAAAGATAATGATGATGAGTAGGAGGGAGTAGATGAAGATGAAAACTTGGTTCAGGCTATTAATATTGAGCTTGAACAAATTAAGAAGAATCAGATAAGGGGGTTTGTTTTGAGGCCAATAGATAAGAATATCAATGGGAATAAATGGGTATTTTGAAACAAGATGAATAAATATGGAATAGTGATTCGAAACTAAGAAAGACTAGTGTGAAAAGGTTACTCCCAAATAGAGGGAATTTATTTTGAAGTGAAATTTTTACCTTTTCAAGGATATATAAAATAAAATTATTCTGGGCTATTGAAGTGCAACATTAGTTCAATGATTTTTAGATGGATGTCAAGTCAGCATTTTGGAATGGAGTACTAGAAGAAGAAATTTATATTGATAATTGATATTATTTTGTCATTGATGATGATTATAACAATGTTTTTTGGCTTAAGAACGTGCTACATGGGTGGAATCAAGCACCAAGAGTCTAGTATTCAATGTTATACTAGTTTATGAAAAAGCTCATTATTCAGTATGGTGGAGTTGATTACAATCTATATGACAACCATTATAGTTTTCAAAGGATGATGGTGTTGGTATTTGTCGATGACATAATATGTGGAGGATAAAATGTAGCGCAATGCAGATATTTTTTTGAATTCATGAAAAGTGACATCGAAATGTTAATGATTAGTGAACTTATATTTTTCTTTGGTTTACAGGTCACACAAGGAAGGAATTGAACATTCATTACTCAGTCTAAATATTCGAAGGAGTTTTTTAGAAGGTCTGGAATAGGATATTCCAAGGATATGAAGATTCTGGTGGGTACCTATATAAAAATGTCAGGGGATGGTGAAGGTAAGGTAGTTAATATAAAAGTGTTCCAGAATATAATTGGAAGCATATTTTAATTGACAATGACAATGCATGATATTATCATTTTCACATTCCAGGAAGCACAATATCAAAGTAATCCAAATTAAATCCACCTTATTTCTATGAAAAAAATATGTTGTTATTTGAATGGAATAATGGATTTTGGTTTGATGTGAAATGAAAAATCATAGAAGGAATTATTGTTATATAAAGATAAATATTAGGCCGGATCAGCAAATGACATAAATTCAACATCAGGTGGGGCACTCTATCTTGGTGAATTGTTTATATCTCAACTGATCATGAAAGATGATTAAATTTAACTGAGCATCGTTGAAGATGAATATATTGCGGCTAATCAATCATGCATTCAATTATTGTGGATGAAGAATCAACTTGATGATATGGGAGTGGAAGTGATGTCTCCGATCAAAATCTACTTTGATAATTCAAGGGATAAAAAACATAAAAGAATCCAGTCCATCAATCACTAAAAAGCACATTGAAATCAAATATAATTTTACCAAGAAGGTGGTGGAGTAAGGGATTGTGATATTAGAATATCTGCCTACAGAACTATAGGTTATAGACATTCCGATAAAGGCCTTTCCTAATAAAGTGTTTAAGAGGCACGAAATGGCTTTGGAAGCTCAGTCAGCTCCCGATAGTGAAAAAAATGTGGATGTGGAATATCTCATCTCCCCAAGGTATGTTGTGTTTTCCCCTAATGTACTAATTTTTGTCCATTACTCTATTGAAGACTTCAAAGGAGTGACCATTGTGAATTTGACAACAGGGGAGAAAGTATGGCTCTTTGTGGGGTAGAAATGAAGGGAGAAAATGTCTTTTTAAAAGACCCATTGGGAAGCTCACAGGTGGAGAATTGATATAGGGGGACCAAAAAGATAGATAGAGAATTAAATATGATAATTCTAGAAGTGATATATCAAAGGATACATATCATGACAGTTGAGGTTCATGATTAAAGATGTTGTTTGGTTTGAAGATTTGGTTTTTGGAATTAAATGATCCATTGATGAAATTTTTTTTATACTCTTATTTATATTACTAAGAATTTCCCATGTGGTTTTAGAGTATGAGTTGAGTAAATCTATGATCACTGTCTGAATTATAAGAGGTGAATAATTGTGTAATGTGGAAGTATCTTTATAGTGGTATCATTTTATGAACGAGTTGTCAATAAACCCAATGGGGGGGATATTGGGAAAAAATACCTCAAGGGATGATAACATCATTTTTGGGTTGGTTGTGTTTTTTGAAAAGTTGTTTTCCAAGGTTAGTTGTGTTGGTCCATATATATTGTTGAAAACCCATTTTGGAAAAGAACTATGACAGAGGAAAGTTGAATTTGGGGGTGGTATGAAATGAACTGATACACGGGGACACCCTTTTCTTGTGTTTTCAATTTTTTGGGTACAAAATTTGGAGTTTGTATAGCATCATGAAAAGTGTATATCCTAGAATATGTCCTTGAAATATGGAAAAGAAATTAATTTTGTGACGATGGGATTCATGACGTGTATTTCAGATAGACTCAAATAAAGTTGACATTATGCATTGTGATTACGATGAGATTCTCAAGTGGAAAAGGTGTAGGGAATTATGAGTGAGCATCATGAAGATTCAATGTTTTTATTGAAGGCTATGGGTTTATGAATATCTCTTAGAACCAAGAATATTGATGTGGAACTTCACAAACTAGATGGAATTTCAAAAAAAAATTTAAAGCTTTCCAAAATTGGCTAACGCGGTGCTGACATGGAACGACAGTTTCTAGATTCAGTGGAAACACCAATAAATAGGGATAAACCCCTTTAAGAAAACAAGAGACTTTTCATGGAAAACTTAGGTCTCTTGATTCATGATGAAGGATCGCAAAGTGGGTTGTGATGTTGCTTCATGGAAGCTAGGTTCATTTTTACAAATGTAAGGAAATTCGAAAATTAAATTTAAGAAATGAAAATAGAAGGAGCATCACAAAGGATTGTTGATATTTGTGAAAGAGATGTGCATTGTAAAGGCTAAGTGTTCTTCAAGAAAAGGCTTGAGATTAACTATTTCTAGTTTGAGCTCTGTGAAATAGCGAGCTTCACGAAAGGATGTGTACTTCTTGAAGGACAGTTTGAGCTCTGAGAAATGGGGTGCTTTGCAAAGGTAGTGTGCTTTAAGAAAGGGTTATAAAAGGAATTTCCTAGTGCTCAGTGACAAAAAGGTATTGATAAATGGATGAAAGTGGTACATAAATAGAAAATCTATAGATAGTGGAGGATGCATTCGTTATTGATAATGAATAGACCTACACGTATATAAAATGTTAGTTGATACCTTCTAAGAGTAGTGAGCCAAGGAATAAGAAGATGATAATCCTTTCCACTGGTTGTGAGCTAGAGGAAGAGACATAGGGAGGGACCCTTGGGATTGCAATGAGCAGACCCTAAACATTGTAAAACTAATGAGCCTAGGCATAGAAGATCTATCCCAAACATTGTAATTAATAGTGAGAATTATTGGATTTGTTACACCATCACATCACCATAGTTAGCTAATTCAACGTAACCCAGTGAGGATTAACCATGTAAAAATATCATGGTCATGGTTCTTGCATTCGTGTATTACATTCAAATTATCATCATCAGATAAATAAGGAATGTATAAGATCATCATTATCACCAAGGTTCAAACTAATTTACCCTTATAATAAAAAGATCAAGATCTAGTGGGGAATGATTAATTTAAAAAATAATAACCATACCCTGATTTTCCCCCCTCTTGGGGTATCTAGGCCCCTTTTGGACATAACAATTACCATTGGATAAATAATTATTTTAATGTAACTATCATTACCTATCCCCCGGGCTCAGTGTTGTGACTACCCCAAGCCCTCCTTTTATAGGCCAGGCGTTGGAGACTATCACCAAAAAGGCATATCATTAAAATGGGGAGGAATTTAATTTAAACCTGCAGACACACAGACTAGGTAGACAACAAGAAAAAACCACGTAGAATAACTACTGAAAGGAAAAGTGTAAACTAAAGCATAATTGGGCCAGAATACAAACCCAACTAAAAGAAAAGTACTGAAAAAAGGAAAAACAGCCCCAACAGCCTTCCACAATGTATCGTACTAGTAGGGTAGGTATAGCTTGTTACTATAACTCTCCACATCAACCGATCACCATCGTGTACTGCCCAGTCCAATCTCCCAAATCTCGGTCAATGTTGTCGGTCATCTGCACCAGACACAACAAGTTGCGGTTGAATCCCGTGAATGGGCGAGTATAACAACACCCAGTAGGGATCCTTAGACCCTCAATGGTCACCCATAATTCCACAAGGTAAAAACCATAAATCATGATCCCAATAAAAAAGAACAAGTTAAAAGAATCATCTCAAAAGAGGTATATAACTTTATGAACAGAAATAATAATGATAAGTCACAATGCTATTCATCTTATTCCATTGAAAAGTTCCACTGCTGAACCATGAAGAAGAGTCTATATCACCGATCCACATAGGGTCATAAGTCACTGATCCACTACAGGTCGCAAGTCGTCGATCCACACGAGGTCATAAGTCGTTGATCCAGGACGGGCCGCTCTAAGGATTGTCCTCATTGTTTTGTGATACTCTTGATCCATATAGGGTCGTAAGTTTTCAACCCACATGTGGTCGTAAGTTTTCAATCCACACAGGGTCGTACGTCGTTGATCCACATAGGTTTATAAGTCACCGATCCACACAGGGTCATAAGTCGCCGATCCATTAAGGGATTCTCTAAGTATAGTACACATCGGGTTTCACTAATAATGATCTACACAGGGTCATTCTAATGTTTATCTGCATTGGATTGTTATGATACATGACTACCAACCACATGATTCCCGCACTAAACAATCTCAATTTCTGGAGGATTTGATCCACAAGAAATCGACCATATTTCAACCACCATGAAGTCTCAAGAAGAAGTAACCCAAAGATCTGCTATTTCATAAGGGTTCCAATGCAACAGACGACACATTCATTGGATGCTCGGTCTATTAGTTGTAAGCATTTTAGTTCCGAGGGCCATGTTATATTTGATTCCGATCCAACCCGGCCATAGTCCAACTTTCTCGAAAAGCCAAGTGGACTATCTAAAAAGGAAAACCTCATTCTAAGCGTTCCAGTGCTGTAGACAGTTCATCAAATGGATGTCTAGTGTATAATTTATGCCCTTTTAAGCGAAGCTAGGACTAAACTGGGTCTTGGTTTGATCCGGGTCGACCCAACCCAACCTAGCTCACTGGGTTCGGCCCGGCGGGCTGCTGGAGCTGCCTGACCCTGTGGATGGGAGAGGCCTGCAGGTTGGTTGGGGGGGGGGGGTTGGCTCCCCTCCCAAACAGACTAAGTGTGTTCGGGTTCCACCATTAGCGGCCCCCGTTCTTGCAGGACCACCTGACCGGTCCACGTGGACCAGTTAACATCGGGACCCATGGGTTTGGGTCTACCCTGCACCGTGGCTTGGAGTAACAGCCCTCCTCCTTCGAGTGATACCATGGCGCACCACCCATTTTAACACGGCCATCAATGGTTTCCACACTTGGTCCGTCGTGGCACCTTCGGGTACCGCCGCTGGTCGCCGGCACCACTTCACCGGTGGTACTACACCAAAAGAACTATCACGGGCCAACAATGATGTTCTGGTGGTCCGATTTCATTTTGGTCTATGCCTACAAGCCTCCGGATATGCCGCCTACACTACATGGCACTCGGTTTAGCCTTATTTCCTTATTTCTCAGTCTCCCACAATGCACGCCACCATACCAAGAATGACGATGGTTCCAGGCCTTGTACAGTTTAGCCCTCACCCTCTGCATTAGCGTTGGAACAAGGTAAGAGTTCAAACATCATCAATAGAAGATGAATTCATAAAATAATTATAAATAAATCAAAACAAACCCCTACCTTGAAGTCGTTCTAAGATAATATGCAGCAGTATGAAGGGTCTGCATTCGAAGATGTTAATTGGCGTTTGTTTGTTCCTCATTATTAGTTGGAGTAGGTTTCTACCAGATTTTTTTCAGATCTTCCTCATGTCAACCCACATAACAAATGACATAGGTTTGTTTAAATCGAAGAAAAAGAACCACACACGATGCGTTTTATTAATGTGTTTCATTGAAGAACCGCAACTAATGTTCCATTAATTCAACGAAGATCATGGTTACACAACCCAAGGGTCATGTCATTAGAGGACTCCCATTCAATACTGATGTTATATAGAGGTCCCATAATCCACAGCTCAATGGTGAGAATATAATAAAATAACTCATGGATTTATTTTATAATTATATTTGTAAAGTCCAAAAATTAACATTTTTGCCCAACCCTTGATGGTTCAAATTAAGCTTCGTCTAAGCGAATTCCGGCACTAAAAATTAAACGATTCTCTCAGATTTTTAATTCGAGCACTGGTTCAGAAGATATAAGTTGTCACTCACACGTTTACTAAAAGCACCATAAAAATATTTCAAAATTCCGTTTCAGGCTCTCTGGGACCGAAAATCACGTGCCATCAATATTTTTAGAATTGTAAAAATCCCAAATAATTTTACAAAAATTATTTGGAAAATATTGGTCTTTACATCCTCCCCACCATAGAGATTTACATCCCTAAAATCAAAAACAAATATAGGGAAACAAATTGTGGTACTGAGCATGTATCTGAGCCTCCATCTCCCATGTGCTCTCCTAGAGGTTCTCGTTCTGCCACCGAACTCGCACCAGAGGAATCAACCACCCATGAAGGAACCGATCATGTCAATCCTTTATCTACATTGGGAACTCCATGAACGCCATCCCATCATGAACGTCTATCTCACCCCAATCGATAACGTGTGACGTATCATGCATGTACCTCCTCATTAGTGACACATGGAAAACGTTATGCACCCGGTGCATCTGTGGGAGAAGAGATAGGTGGTATGCCACCATGCCTACACTACTGAGGATCTGGGAAGGTCCGATGAACCTCAGAGATAGCTTTCCTCATAGGCCAAATCTCTGGAATCCTCATTAGGGTGTGACATGTTGGAAGACATGGTCTCCCTATTCGAACTCCAAGGGCCACCATATTCTATCGACATAAGACTTATGCCGGCTCTCTGTAATCTTCATCTACTCCTAGATGATCTTCACCTTCTCTGTGGTATCCCATACCACCTTTAGACCCTTATGTGCTAACTCCCCTGGGTCTGTTTAGCATAGAGATGATCTACACGTTCAGCAATACAAGGCCTCAAATGCTGCCATGCCAATGGTGGAGTGATAACTATTGTTGTATGAGAACTCCACTGGGGGAAGGTGGTCCTCCCAAATGTGGACAAAATCAAGAACGTAAGCACAAGTCATGTCCTAAAGTGTCTATATGGTCCCCTCAATCTGACCATCTGTCAAAGATTGAAAGGCGGTGCTCAAGCATAGTTGAGTCCCTAATGCCTCCTATAATCCCTTCCACAAATGGGATGTAAAACGAGCATCACAATATAAGATGAATGTTGATGGAACCTTGTGAAGCCATATTATCTCTTGTACTTAGTGGAGTCCCAATACCTCTACTGATCCCTAGTTTAGGAGGGGTTAGAAGTGGGCCGACTTGGTGAGTCAGTCAACAATCACCCATATGGAATCGTGGCCCCAGGACATACCTGGTAGCCATGTCACAAATTCCATGGAGTTGTCATCCCAATTCCACTCTGGAACCTAAAGTGGTTGAGTCAATCATACTTTAAAATAGTTCCCAACCTTCAATTATCGACAAGTGAGTCATCTTGAAATGAACTCTTCCACTACAATCTTCAACACTGGAAACTAGTACTAATTCCAGAGGTACAGGTACATCTTAGACACACCAGGATGTACCACCAAAGGGGATGTGTGGAACCTCCCCAACACATCCTCTCGTAGAATCACCAGTACCATGATGCATCCTCTGAAAAGGATGATGTGCTATGAACCTTCAGAAAATCCTTCAGGAGCCCGTCCAAAGAATATTTGAACACGTTTGGCCTCGTAGTCAATGTCCCCAAGCTGTGCCTCCCGTACTCGCTAAAGGAGTGGGGGAGTGACAGTCATGGACTGGTTGTATAATACTTCATCACTATCCATGAAAGATAACTACAACATGACAAGCTGCTCTATCACCTCACTCAGAAACTTTAACCCTTAACTCCGACTGAGGGTGCCTACCACAACATTCCCCTTCCAAGAAGTGTGGACTATCTCAAAGCCATAGTCCTGGAGGAACTCCATCCATCACTGCTATCTCATGTTCAGGTCCTTATCTGAGAAGATATACCTGAGACTCATGTAATTAGAGTAGATAGTAAACTGTTCTCCCATCATGTAGTGACACCACATCTTCAATGTAAATACCACTACTGCTAACATTAGGTCATGGGTAGCATAGTTCTGCTCATGTTTCCTTACCTTCTATGAGCCATAGGCTATTGCCACAAACTTTTGTATTAGGACACATCCCATTCTGGTCCATGATTTATCTCAGTAGACTACATACCCAACGCCCTCTTCTAGAAGGATCAAGATGGGGGAACTCTTCAGCCTCTGCCTCAGCTCTTGGAAACTCTGCTGGAATCTCTCTATCCACAAGAATGGTTTTTTCTTCTTTGTTAAAGCTGAAAAGGGTGATGCTACACTGGAAAAGTCCATTACGAATCTACAGTAGTACCTATCCCATCCTCTGAAACTCTACCCCTCCACCACACTCTCGGATGGCTCCCTAGCAAGCACTGGATCTATCTTCAACGCATCAACCACAAATCCAGGATTTGAGATAACTATCCCCTAAAAGTGGACCTCCCATTTCTAATAATAGAACTTGATGATATTACCATAAAGCTAGTTCTCTAGGAGTGTATCGAGAACTATCTATTAATGATTGGCATGCTCCTCATCTGTTACTGATTACACTAATGTTTTTTCAATGAAGACCATCATGATGCGATCAAGATAATGATGGAAGATCTTATTCATGAGTCGCATGAGAACTATTGGAGAATTGGTCACACCGAATGGAATCACCAAAAACTCATAGAGGCTATACATGTCATCTGAAGTCCATCTTTGGTACATCCTCATCTCTTACCCTAAGTTGATGATTGCCTAATTTGAGGTCTATCATCGAAAGGCATTGTGGACCCTTCAACTGATCTAATATATCATCAATCCTCGGGAGTGGATACTTGTTCTTCATAGTCACGTGGTTCAGGCGCCAATAATCCATGAAAAGTATCAAACTCTTTTCTGCCTTAGTGGAGAACAAAATCAGGGCATCCCATGTAGAAACAATTGGCCTTATGAACCCCGTTCCCTGCAAGTCCTCCAGTTGTACCCTAAATTCACGAAGCTCTACAGGACCCATCCAATTTGATGATGTAGATATTGGTGTCGTCCCAGGGTACATGTCGATGTATAATTTTACCTCTTTGTGGGGAGGTAGCCATAGAAAATCATCCTAAAAAACATTAGCATACTGGTCCACCACTATTAGAATGCTCTGACTCCTCTCGTCTACTACTCTAAGGGTAAGGCAAGACAAATAAGGAGTGATCAGCTACAACCTCCTACGAGAAAGTCTATCATGATCTTCAAATGTTCCCTTCTCACTGGTGAAGGAAAACATGGTCCCATCCTCGAGGAAAAACCACACATTGTGCCAAAATGGTCAATCTGAGCATGGAACGTTGATAACTAGTCCATACCCAGGATGACGTCTTATGGCCTCGACATTACTACTAGGAGATCCCAGAGGTAGCTCTCTCTTCCATGAGTAATATCACAATACTAGAACGAGTGTGTAATCCTCAAATCATATTTCTTCGGAGTCATTAATTGTTAGGATCGAGCCAACAGCTTCCTCAGAATCTCTGTGCTATGAACAAGAGCTGTGGTAATAAAAGAGTGACTGGAACCTGTGTCTACAAGAACTGAATCTAAGGTATATTAAACAAATATCATACCTCAAATATTCTCTACAGTGTCATCGTCATAGGCCTCAGCTACCTGAATTTGAGCTCTTCCATGTCCAAATGCTCCTAGAGGTCGGGGGTGGACTACTTGGAGGTGGTGTCGGTAGGACCTCAAACCATCTCCCACCGCTTGATATATGAAATGATCATCTTCCATGTCTATGGCCCTACGAACCTCCCAATTCAAATATCTTCCATTACCTCGTTAGTCCCTTGACTAACTGGTGATCATTGGTAAGAGGGGTCTGGCAGTTGTGAGCCATGTGACCCTGCCCGCTGCATGAGTAGCATTGTTTTCTCTTCTACTAACCTCCTCTATCATGTGAGCTCGACACCTACGACCCTATATCTCGGGGTCATCCACCAGAAGGTCTAGCCTGCTTGGGCCCCTACATCATCCACCTACTTCTTGTTACAAATGACTAGGCCACGTGTTGTCTGGTGGTGACTCTCACTGTCGATGCCTCCTCAGCTAGGAATATCTTCAGTAGAAGTGCTCACTCTAGCCCTCCAGCCTACGTAGATATGTTGAATGATATCATCGATGCTTTAATCTCCCTTTGGAGACTCTACTCAATGATCTGAGCCATGAAGAAAGGGTCTCATTCCATTTCGGTGGAGTAGCAGTAGAGGTCAGTGAATCTCACCGAGTATTGGGCAATTATCAGGATACCCTACTGTAAGTGCAATAGCTCATCAATATGAATAGAGTATAGAGTCTCTCGAACAAACGCCGTGCTAAAGAAGGTATCAAAGTAGAACCAGCTAAGGGTCACCTCATCGTGTGTCTGAAGTGTCAGGCTCCACCATGTCCCTACTGGTCCTCATCCACCTATGGATCCATCTCTCCTCGAAACCACGGAGGCCTCTACACTGAAACTCATGCAACATGCTATGTTGGTGTGCATTGTCTGCTGGTGGGGTTGGTGGAAACTGCTTCCCTACCAGTCGTGGTGCTACTGGTACACCACCCGAGAGTTCCATCATCGTAAGAGGGCCCTGAACTGAAGCCTCATCACTTAGTGGGCCATCATCCTGAACTCTCTCTAGAATCCCGGATGGATTTCGATGGAGAGACATCCTATTAAGAAATATATGCACCATAATCAATATGTTTATACCTGGTGAGATGACTCAAAATATATCAAAATGAAAAAAATTTCAAAGACACACTCAATCTGTGGTTTCATGTATCGAGTTGGAAATAAGAACTCTTGGTCCTGGTGTATGGATAATTCAACTGCGACACTAACACTGGACTCTCCAAACTGAGAACTGTACTCAAAACACTTAACACTATTTCCCTTTTGAAAATATTATAGTCTTAGTTCATTGGTAGAACCGACTCCTTTGATACCACTTTGTCATGAACCATCCCCCAGGGCCCATGTAGCGACTAACCCAAGCCATCCTTCTATAGGCCAGGGGTTGGAGACTAGCACTGAAAAGGAATATCCTTAAATGGGAAGTTATTTCCTTTAAACCTGCAAACACACAAACCAATTACACACCAAGAACAAACCACATTGTATAACTACTGAATGTAAAAGTGTGAACTGATGCAGAATGGGCCATAATACATACCCAAACAAAATAAAAATATAGAAAAAGGGGAAAACAACTCTAGTGGTTGTCCTCCAAGGATACTACCAGAAGGGTAGGTACAACTCATCACTATAGATCTCTACTTCAACAGGTCACCATCGTGCTCCGCCCAGTCCTGTCTCCCAAATCTTTTACAAAGATGTCTGTCGTCTGCACTAGACACAACAAGGTGTGGGTGAATCCCATATAGGGGTTGGTGTAACAATACCTACTGGGGAACCCGAGACCCCTGATGGTCTCCCAGAATTCCAAAAAGGAAAAACCACAAATAATGATCTCAATCACAAAGCACGAGGTAAAACAATCTACTCAAACTAGGTATATAACTTAAAGAAAAGGAATAATGATGATTATTTGTAAATAAAATTTATCATATTCAATTGAGAAGTTCCACTACTGAACCAAGAAGGAGTCTCTCCATCAGCAATCCACACAAGATCGTAAGTCACTGATCCACACATGGTTGTAAGTCATTTATCCACATAGGATCACAAGTCTCTGATCCACGATTGTCCACTCTAAGTTTGTTCCACGTCGGGTCATGCTAATATTGATCCACACAGGGTCATAACTCGTCGATCCACACAGGTTCGTAAGTCATCAATCCACAGAGGGTTGTAAGTCGTCGATCCACACATGGTCGTAAGTCGTCGATCCACATAAGGTCGTATGTCCCTGATCCACACAAGGACATAAGTCACCGATCCATGATGGGCCACTCTATGCATCGTCCACATTGTGTCAGGCTATTGTAGCTCCATATAGAGTTGTTCGGATACTGATACACAGAGGGTCGTTCTGATGCTTGACAGCCAGCCACCAGATTCCCACACTATGCATTCTTGATTTCTAGAATATGTGCTCCATAGGCCTTCACCCGTATTTCAACCTCCATGAATCCCCACATAAAGTATCTCGAATATCATATAAGTAATTAGGGTACCAACGCAACATATGATTCATCAATCAGATGCCTGGTCTGTTACTTATAGGCATTTTAGTGACGAGGTCCCGGTTGGATTCATGTTGGATCAAACCAGGAAATACTGTTGTGTTCTCCAAAACCCCTGAGGAGAATCTAAAAAGGACCACCTCATCATATTGGTTCCATCTCCATAGACGTTTTGTCAAACGAACATCTGGATTAGAAGATATGTTCTTTTATGAGAAACTAGGCCAAAACTAGGCCTAGCTCTGGTCTGACCCGACCCGACCCGGCATGCTGGGCCTAGTCCAGCCCACTAACCATGGGCTCGACCCATTGGGACGTGGGATTGGCCTGGCCTGTCAGTTGGTTGGGGGGTTTTCTCACCTTTTGAACAGACTAAGTCTATTTCAGTTCCTCCATCAGCGGCAACTGTTGGCACCACTCCACCAGACTGGTCTGTATGGATAGGTCTATAGCAGGACCCACATGCACGGGTCCTACTTCTACCATGAATCGGAGCTGCATTCCTCCTTTTAGGCATGCTTCCACGGTGCGTCGCCCACTTCAACTCAGTCGGCGATGGTTGGACACCCTTTTTCCGCATCGGCACCTTCGGGCGTTGCCACCTCCTCACGGTCGGCGATGGTCGACCACCACCGCTGGTCTTCGGTGTCACCGCACCAGTGATGCTACACCGAAAAGACATCTGCGGGCCACCAGTGATGCTCTGGTGGTCTGATTTCATTTACATATATTCCTACGGGCCTTTTGGGTTGACAGCTACACCACATGGCACTCGGTTTAGCCTTGCATCCTTGTTGCTCGGTCACCCACAAGGAATGAAACCTAACCAAGAATTACGTAGGGCCCGATCATTTTTCAGTTCGGTCACACCCTCCTTTTTAGCGTTATAACAAGTGAAGTGTTCGAACATCATCAAGAGAAGATGAATTCCTAAAACTCTTAGAAATAAATCAAGACAAACCCCAACCTTAAACTCTTTGTAAGACAATGTGGATGAGGAAAAAGGGTCTATGTTTGAAGATGTTCATCGACGTTTGTTCATTCCTCATTATTCATTGGAGTAGGTTTCTGCCAGAGTTTCATCATAGCTTCTGCACGTTGATCCTCAAGACCCATACCATAGGTTTGTTTAAATATATGAAACGGAACCACCCCTGTTCAATTTTATTAATGCGGTTCATTATTGAACCACAATTAATGTTTCATTTATTCAATGAATGATATTATTACACAACCAAAGGGTCATGTCATTAAATGACTCCCATTCAAGCTTGATGTTACATTGTGGTCCATTCATCAGCTGGTCAACGGTTATTAGAGAATAAAATAACTCCTATAGTTATTTTATAATTTTTTTGTAAAGTCAAGAAATTATCTTTTTTTGTACGGCCCTTGTGAGTCCAAGGAATGCTTCACTGAAGAGAATCCTAGTGTTGTGAATTCAACGGTGCCCTCCGATTTTTAATCTGAACACCAGTTCAAAATATAGAAATATCCGCTCACACGTTTACTGAATGAAACTTAAAAATGTACAAAATTATGTCCTGGGCTCTCCGGGCCTCAGAATCATGTGACCTCAATTTTTCCTGACTCGTAATGATCCCAAATAATGTAAAAATAATAATATTGAAATTTTGGGTCATTATAGTAAACATTGGAATTGGTTTATATAAATCATAATGGAAATCATAGAGTAGTTAATATGATGGAAAATAATTTTTATACATAATAATGTCCCTCATGAACAAATTTATCATGGTTTGGTAAGGTGGTTGTATTACTAGGTTTTTTTCGAGACTATACCTTGGATGAAATTTCAAAATTGTGATGTGAGTGGAATCGTATATGGGATAAGTCCGGGTTAGTATAAATAGCTACCAGATCAATGGTGTGTAAACCAACCCTATGAAAGTACCACCATTTCACACCTTACTCTTAGGGATTATGCTAGCGTAATAAGGGTTTAGGGATATTGGGTTTGAATTGTATATATTTTTATATTCTTTTGATAATGAAATGACATTTACTAGGATACTATATTTTTATTAAATGTTTCACTCTCTTTTACAATTTAAAATTCACTTAATTATAGGGTTAACTTGATATAATGGATGGAATAATTTGAATTAGTGTATCAAATATTAGTTAGAAGTTAAATTTTTAATTTTTTTTAAATGTAAAATATGATAAAAATAGGTGAAATATGGAAAATATGTCATCATATATTTTTAAGTGTGAAAATATTCACCAATGATATTTATTTTTACAAGGTTCGAAATAATTCATTAAAGTAGAGTATTAATGGAAGTAATGAGGCCATATCCAAGCATTGGATCACTAGAGATAATGGAAAAATAAAATTTTCAATATTTTATTCATGGGATTTTACATGACACAAAAATAAATACCCACAACCATATTCATAAAAAGAATCCTTTAGATGCGGTTTTGAAAACGACCACTAAATGTTTTAGTATAGTATTTAGTAGTGATTTTTCAAACCCATAGCTAATCAACAACAATTTTTTTTTAAAAAATATTCTTCATTTAGTAGATATTTTTTAAAAAAACTAATAATCACTCCAATGAAAATATTTTTTAAAACATGTAATTTAATTTTAAATGTGTTTTTTATAAAATAACCAATAAATATATTAATATTTAATAACAATTTATAGATAATAATAATAATTTATATATATATATATGTAAATATGTTATGAATAAATAAAACTAATTAATACATTATAATTAATATTTTTACAAATTGGAAATTTTTATTATGAATCACTAATTCATTATTAATGCACACACACACACATTTCATGTTAAAAATGTCATTCGTAACTAATTTTCTATAAGAAATTGAAAATTGAACTCCAACATCAAATGACAATTTATTTTGATTTGGATGTCCATTTTTGTTCTATAACCTATAAAATGGAATCTTATAAAATGAGAAAGAAAGTTATTAGATAATAATTTTATAATACGAAATAATAAAAAACAATTTCTCATCTAAAATATTTTTTAAAAAAACATAAACTTCAAATAACCATAACTTTTAGTACGGTTGTTGGTTTGGATTCTACGAGATTTCAAATCAATGTTTGAGATTATATATACATTACTTAAGCACATGTTCTATTATAAGTTTTTTTCATTATTTTAAAGGATTATATGTTCTCTAAAAACACATTTTTATTTGAGATACCATCTTTTTTTTAATATTTAATTAAATTCTACCTTTGTCTATGAGGGTATTCTTATGCGTTTGGGGTTGTCTATGATTTCATTCCATGGTTTTACAATCCTAAAGATATTATGGCATTGCAATTAGATTGGTATTCCCTCTTTTGTTGATTTTTTATTTGTTGTATATATGTGTGCATATATATATATATATATTCATTTATAATTACAAATTTTTCTATATATAAATAGATATTTTTTGTATTAATTTATATATGTTATGTTTGTATGTATAAATAGATATTTATATATATTAATATTAATATATATATATATATGTATTTATCTATAATTTTTTATTTATATTTACTTGTGGTTATATATATATATATAATTATATTAAATTATTTATATTTTTGTGTATTTATACATGTTTAGGTAATATATATGTGTTTTTTATAAATATTAATGTAAAATTTTGTAATATATATATATATATATATAGATATTGATATTTATTTATGAATATTTATATACATTTATATATATTATTTTCGTATATATATATATATCTCTATTTTTTTTGTATTTATATTCATTTATATAAATTTATTTATATTTACCAAATTTTAGAAGATATATATATTTGTAAATGTATTTATAATAATTTATATGTATTTGTATTTATTTACATATTTATTATTTATTATCTATTTGTTAATAATTTATTGATTTATTATTTATTACTTGTTTATTATATATTGATTTATTATATATTATTATGTTAATATTTATTAACATAATACCCACCCTTTTATTTATCATTTGTAATTTGTAATTTATTATCTGTTTTTTCCTATATATTATAAATTATATACTATTTTCTTATCGTCTATTCATTAATTATTAATTATTAAATCTCAATTTGTTGTTTACTTATTATTTAATATTTATTATCTATTTATCATTTATTTTTATTATAATTTGTTATTTATTTTTTTATTTATTGTTTATTGTTTACTTATCATATACTATTTGTATACACATTTTTAATTAACATATATTTATAATAAATTATGTATTTTCATATACTTATATGTATATAAAAAGATATATTATTGTCTATTTAGTCACCACATGATGAGCAAGCTGGAGGGGAAAAATCATTATAAAATAATAGATGTAAGAGTGTCAAATCTCACCATAAACATATATGTGCTCAATTACTCCTTGTAATGATAAATAATCAATTAATAAAAAAATAAAATATAAATTAATCAATATATAAATAATACATAATAAATAAAATAAAAAAGTAAAATAATAAATAAATATGTAAATATGTTAGTATATTATAAAAAGACATCACTAGATGACTTGTGGTTCATTAAACCGCCACTAAAAATGGTAAAATGTTATTTAGTGGTCTTAAAATGTGCCGTAAAATATTTCACTATACTGGTTTATGAAGAAATTTAAATATACCGCCATGAATCGTTTCATGATGTTCTAAACCACTACTAAACACAAAAGAAATCACCACAGAATGCCGTTTTTGGCATAGTTCCCTCTTCTCAATTCTTCTCTCAACATTTATTATTTCAATCATTATAGACCTCTCCTGAATTATAGCTTGTATGTCTATCATCAATCTTGATTAATTTTGTGAGATATATGGCATAGTTCTTGGCTGCGATGCTTAAGAAATTTAATAGTCATTTCTCTATCTTTATTAAGTTTTTATTTTCATTTCAATTTTGTATGCCTTTTAATTTCCAACTATTTTTTCAAATATTTTTAAAATTACATTTTATGTACAACATTTAGGATATATTATTAATATGAGATCCTAGTTCTCTCATTTTATACTTGATTCACAAGCCATTATAATGTTGAAACTCCCCTAATAGGGAAAAAATCTATGTTGTCCCATGATAAAAAATAACCATGTATGTCATGAATTTGGGGTAATATGGATATATTACTTCACCTAGGGGGAATTTAAGTATGTAATGATGATTGAGATTTTTTTGGTGGAGACTATATTAGTCCCCATGTGGATTGAAATCGATTTTGGTAGAGGTTCTCATTTTTCATCAAATCATACAGACCTGGAAGTTTCTACATAACAAAAAATGATATCCCTAATGTATATCAAATATGTGTGATTATATATTCATAATTTTAGAGGGGATTTTTCAATAATTAATTTGATCACATACAACTGAATATTCATGTATACAATTGAAAAAACACATTGACTATCATTATATTTGTAAGTACCCAATAAAAACAATTCCATATTCGTCACTTGATAAGGGAACCTATCTTGACATTTTAAATCCAAAATCATTCCAAAGAATATTGATTGTAATTTACCTATAAATCTTTATTATTTCATTTTATAGGAAAATATATTGAAATTTTTTTATAATCCGTTGTTCTCTATGGGAAAATATAACAAGATAAAATTCATTATTCAATTATGGTAAGTATTTTGATGTTGTTCATTCTTGAACATTATACCGATTACTGGCTATAAACATTTATTATTTAGTGGAATGAATTGTAATTTTATGTGATAGGTGCAGATATGAAGTATATAGCCCCTCAGTGGACTAGTTATTCTTAAAAGACAACTAGGATAGGGAAATGCGATTATGCTTACCCTTTATGTACAATGTCTCGACATATGGTATGGATAATATGCTTTTGATGTTCCAAATTACATGTTCCCATTACTACCGTCATTATGAGATCATTTATTTTCAATTTGATTAATTATTTACATACAAGGATTATATTATCTTTATTTATTCATTTATAGGGCACGATTTATTACTTATTCATTCCATGTCGTTTATTCCATTATTATGTCACGTTATCATTTTCAGTGTGTTATCATTTTCTATGCATTTTTTATCAGCATTTCCTTATGTTTCCCATTTTCTAGTTAATTTTGATATATAGTATATGTGATCGGCTCTATGAATATAATAATGAAATAATAATTTATACTAAATTATGAAATTTGATTTTTTTGTGATGTAATGTTTTTTATACACATCCTTTACAGTAAAACAAGTCATTGAACCTGTTTTTGTGATATATTCTAATTTGTTTACTCTTCATTAAATAAACCACCATTTCTAGTTGAATTTTTTGGGAGTTACACTATTTTTTATGTTTTCACTCAAAATGTTCTAAGTAAATCATTTATAAAGAATTTACAACATATCTATTGAATACAACAAATGATTGTATGATTTTTTAGATCGATAAGGGAATATTAAAATTTTAATATCAATGTAGTGCATTATATAATACCAAAATTTTAACGTGAATATTCTTCATTATAATAAATTTTTTCTCA
The DNA here is from genome assembly GCA_963277665.1 of Viscum album. Classification (NCBI taxonomy): domain Eukaryota; kingdom Viridiplantae; phylum Streptophyta; class Magnoliopsida; order Santalales; family Viscaceae; genus Viscum; species Viscum album. The sequence goes on from OY728120.1 coordinate 1,233,502,967, forward strand.
AAAATCAAATATTTTACATTTATGAATATTTTATTTCATAATATATAGGCCATTAGTACCACACATAGTGAAAAATTAGAATCCAAAATGAAGTTAAAGATTTATATTATATTTGAATCTCTATTGATTATAAATTATTCTGAAATGATGAATGTAAATGTATTCATAGAAGTAATTAATTATTTTCAGTTTTATAAAAATATATATTCTTCATTAAATGAGGAAATAAATCAATAAAATATGTAAAATCAAAGATATCAGCAATGGTATTACATCTTAATCATAATATAAATACGAATGAACTACATGTTTATAAGATGATTAATTGAAAAATTATAAAATCAATTATTTCATATATCTAATGATTTAAAATGTTTCACCAAATCAAGTGAAGAATCTCTCTATCGATGATCTGTAAATACTCTAAAATCTTTATACATAACTGTAGATTCACTAGGTGCTCAAGTGGTCAATCCTTATTTCATGATTCATTTTTTATTGTTTTCAATATGAAGGTATTGAATTAAATGGAAGGGAGGAGGATAAATTCTCTAGTTCATGAGGGAATTCTTGATGGAATTATCTCTTTGTATTGAGAGAATTATATCTAGGTTTTTTATTCACAATAAGTAGTTAACCCTATAATGTGATATAATCTGGTATTTATAATGCTATGTCGAGGTTATTAATTACACATAATCCCTTATCCAAAATTACAATCCTTAGAGAACCCCATCCCTAATGAAAATATAAATAATATTATTAACTTCTTAACATGTGAAAAACTGTTTGACAAATAAATATTATTTGTTAAATAAATTTATATTTATTTAAATGTTATTTAATATATAATTTCAAAATGAACCAATAAATATGGTGCACAAACCTCCTCAATATTTACCAGCCATTGAATAATGAAAATTATTTAATTATTAAATAATTCTGCCTTATTCCCCAATAAATAAATTTAATATTATATTTAATAAATTTTATGAATACATATTTATTATTATTTTACTCAAATAATCATTCATTAAAATAATATGTGATTAAATCATGGGGATCAAACGATCATGGATAATTACTAAACCAAAAATCATAAGTAATATTCATTAAAACTTGTGAAATTCAAATATATTTTAACTGATATTCCAAATACAAATAATGTGCGACCCACATGGGCTAATTTAGTTGTATTATTAGTAAGAACTTCTTAATGTCCATGGTTAGTGTCTATAATACACCATTTACCCCATAGATATATAAGTTACTTATGCGAAGGTAAACAATAAAAATTCCCATAATGAAATATAAACATCGATTTCCAACTAGTGGATTGTGCTCTCATAATATCTTTCACCTGAAATTACTAATGTTGTACACCATGAAAAAGTGTCTCAAATTCTATGAGTTTCCACACTTGACAACATGTTTTCCTCCTGTAATGATTTATCATCCATCTGTATATAATTATATTTCATAATATATTCATGGAATATTTGGGTTCTTATCATAGAGGGGAACTGCAATGGCCTTTCAATGTGACAGTTACTTTTAAAAAAAATATCAAATTCTACATCACAGAGAGTAAAAATAATAATGGGATAATAAGTTTATTAATATTTAAGATTAATAATATAGGTAACCATAATTTCTATTGGATTTGGTTATTAGGATCAAAATCCAAATGATTCCCACATTCACTAGAGGGTAATAATAAGAACCATAAGTCCACTATCTTACACATTATACTGATGCTTCTAAGGAGAGAAAGTTTTTTTTCAAGGGGTATAACATATTTTCCTCTATTGAAAATATACTCACTGTAACTTAAACTGTATAAGAAAAATCAGTCAATTGGGGATACATATGGTGTATGATCTTTATCGGTGAGTGTGCCCTTGGAAAATTTTTGAGATCCACCACTCTATTATTATCAAGATTTTATATGATATGGTATTAAACTCTAGTCAGCACATCAATATCATAGAAAAAGTTTCATATCCTAATCAATTTTTTTAGCTAAATCAGAATCCATAATATATTATGACACTACTGTAGAATCAAGGATAAATGGATTATTTGAACTTTTAATCCTCAACCCACATCAATTGGGAATGAATACATACCCTTTAGATAACATTATATCATTATAATTTATTTCATATATTGCATCATTATAACCCTTGATGATAATATCATCTTCTCTAAGGGACCCTTTGGACTAGCGAAAACACACAGGGGGAATCAGGTGTTGACTAATTTTTACCAATTCCAAATTCATAATCGATTCTTTTACCCCATCATAAATTAAACCCATATTATCCATTAGTGGAATTGGATCAATGTCATATTTTAGTGTGAAACATTCTATAACATGAATAAAAATAAAGAAGATAAAGAACACATGATATTTTTACAATGACTAGTTCAATGAACTACTCCATATCTAGATACCTTTTTTTCGATCAATGATTCCCTATTATTAGTATGTTATGATTATAATAGATGGTGTCTCCCACACCCACAATGAATATGAAAGGGATTACAATGTATTTATCTTACAATATTTTTTTAGAAGAATTTAATTGGACTAATCTCAATAGATTCAGCATGTTTTGAATGAGTTTTATGATGATATCTCTATAAAAATGGACTCGCATAGACTATATTGGGTATTAAATTATATACTAAAAAATTTATTTGTAGTTCCACTAGGATATATATATCTATAGTACTGTATATGATTCTTATAAACCAATAATATTGATCTCCATCTACTCTGTGAAAGCTTCTTTTATTTCAATATGATCATCAAGAATAATATAAAACAATATAAATTTTTGAAACATAATTTCCAAGATCTTCATAATCATCTAATCTAGCCACCTCTCTATTTTAGAAATAAAAGTCTACAAACCAAATGTAAGAATCACTGAATTATCACTCTTTCCTCTATTATTCTTCTCATAACACAAGATCTCTCAGAATGATCCCAAATTAACGGTAAGATTATATTAATATTCTTTAGTATAACTTGTAGTAGATACTTCCACTTCTTTGAGAAATATATTTTCAGATATCACACTACACAATCATCAGCATCCGGCTTCACAGGTTTCCCACAAACTTACCAACAACACTTATTGCATTATTTTCTATATATTATCCCTTGATCTTAAAATCCATTCTAGTGTGTAAGCACCTCATTCAATGATTTATTTGTTTCGAAAATATCATAATTCAATATATAGGGGTCAAGGTGACTGCTAGTATAAAATCTCTATTATTGGATACCTAGTTGGGGTTCCTATCTCACAGTGTTTTATGTTTTTTTTAACTAAATGATTATTCTTATATTTCACATTATTTAATTATTTTTTTAAAAAAACTTAACCAAAAATACATTAAAAAAATCAAGGTTATTCACTAATTAATCACCCTCAAAAGATATCAACTCAAATCCATAACATTCATTTTTTCATAGACATAAAAAATATTCTTCAAATAAATGCAACGTAGAACTCATTCTGTTGTGTGAGGCATTCAATAAAAATAGTAACACCTTTAATCATAGATATCTACATTGTAGAAAAATCATATCACTTATTAAACATTAAATAAACATAATATCTTAATTATTTTTAACTTAAAAGAAAACTTGGGCTTCAATTTATTTTTATTTTCAATAGTTTTTGAAACAAAAATAATATCATTTTATTATTTATGTACTATATATAGTGGTTATCCTTAGATCATCATAAAAATTGTATTATATCATGGATTAAAATATATTTATAATGTCTCTATATTGAATATAAAGCATAATAAATCATTATTATGAATCTCATTTTTAAAATAATTAATTTTAGAAATATAAAATTTTCACTCTTGACATAAGGTAAATTGAGTTATGTGAAACCCAACTTCGCATATATAGACAAAATTAAATGATGGATTCCCTTACAAGGTGAATCATTTATTAGAATTTTGAAATATATTGATCATATTTTAATTTTACTATATATGTCCTCATTCAAGATTGTGGACCTAAATTTGGATATATAGTAGTGTTTGGCTATGTGATGTTTATATACTCCATGATAACCCCATAACCATGTCATTTGACATTTTTGTTTTATTAGGATACTGGTATTTTCATATAATAAAATATTTCTATAGATGGTGAATTTGGATACATGTATTCTCATATATTAGTGGAATTTGAGTACATGAATATTCACATACAAAGAACTTCTCATATGTTTATCTTGGTCATAAGTAAATTTCTTTTGATTTTTTTCATTTTGGACTCGGGATCCTCCAATATATCTCCAACCATTATTAATCAATCATAAATATTTATAAATACTAGTGAGAAAATGTTATGCTTTATCAAATAATTTATAATGATTCCTTATAAGTTTAAATCATATTAATACTCTATTTTTTGATTTCGTTAAACTCACAAAGTGTCACTCTATACTCATATTTACTTTATCCTTAGTTTAACTCATTTGAATAGCTACCCAGTATAGGTTCATAGGGATGGATTCTATAATTCCTAGTCGAGTTCTTCTCCATACATTGTATCTATAGTACACATGTTTTCCACAATTATTTAATATTTCTAGTACAAGGTTTGAAGCTAGATCACTCTTTCAGTTTATTACTATTATAGAAAATACTCATAAAATTTTAGTACTTATCATAAAAATGATTAAATAATATAATCATCATTTGATTTTTTCAGGGTTTTAATGAAACATATATAGAGATGTATTTAATTAAAAGAACCTTTCCATTTACCATTTATAGTATAATAGAATACCCTTATATTTCCAATAAAAACACATGACATTCTTCATTAACCATAGTTCATAGAAAATACCTTTTTTATATGTAATGGTTGTATACTCTAATCCACTACCAATGTCTTATTTATAATGTTTGACCTAAAAATTCATAAAAAACACAAACTCATTCCTAGTGGAACTTCAACGTACCCCTTGGGATTTTTTTGCAATACTTTGAACATCTAATCACTCTAGATGCATGTAAATTTACATTAAAAGTCCAATTTTCTTCCCCCCATAACTAAATAAATATTTAGTTTGAAAATATTTTTCCCTACCATGATGAGAAAAGTTTTAATAAAATAGGTCCATGAGAAGTTCTTCCATGTGGTAGTTATTCTCACCCTTACATATCAGGTTTCAAGAACCATAATCTCCTTGTAATTCTTAAAACAAAATTAGAGAGGTAGGAACCACAAATTCCATTGAAATGAGACATTAGTTAATCACTCAAAGTATACTTGGGTGAATAAGAATTTGAAATCAAGTTTTCATAATCTTGATAATAAATCCATCCATTACAATTCTAAATATGGATCTAACTCAGACTATCAATTCACAAGGGTTGTACAAATTAGAATTTGAAAAAATTCTATATACCTGAACTCATATTAATAAAAAATAAAACATTTAATGTTAATGTAAACAAAATCCCTAATTATAATCAAACAAACACTCTCCCATGATTATTATAATATGTAAAAATAAAAAATCACTATGTTAGTGAGTGTTATACCTCAAAAATAGATTATTATAGGGATATACAGTTTCAAAATTAACAAAACATAGAAAATATCTAACTATCTTAGCATATTCAATTTCCCCCTAAAGGGGTGTACTCCAAACATTGCCACAATAGTTACTTACATCCAGAAAGAAGCTTTAAGAACTTGATACTAGTTGGTGACTAATACCAATTTTAAAATAAACACCAACTTAAATTTATTACACCGTGAATTTTATACTCTGTTTCTATATATAGATTATATTGCACATTCAAAAATCGCATCCATTTTCGAATATTGAATCCCAGTCAAAATTATTATTTTTTAAATCTTGCGAACATTGTCACCTTATTAGTTGATGCATAGGGGTATGCTCTTCTTTCTCAAAACAATTTTATTTTTCTTTAAATATCTTTATAAATTATTCTTCTTACATAATTTTTCAATTCCTAGACTTGTACATAATTGTTCTCTATTGTTTCTTTCTTTTTATAAACATATTTAATAACTGGAATTTCCTTTAAAACCAGCCTAACATAGTTGTTTCACATTTTGATGCATGTTGTAATCTACTTACTTCATCTATATGATCTAGCTAAATGATCAGTATGTCATGGACTAATAAATATGATTCTTCATTATTGTGTAATTATTCTCAGTAGTCATATATTTGGTATTAGAAGACACTAGTGAATTCCCTTTACCCTTATTTAATTCCTTTTGACTGAGTATCCATGTCATAATGTTGTTGGGTAAATTAATTGACTTTTTGATTTTTAAAATAAAAACCTATTCCAGAAATTAGATATTCAAATAACTGGATGTTTGTTCAACGAATATATAGTTATTGGAATTTATATTATTGGTAGGTGGATGGACTCGATATAATGGGAGAAAAAGTTTTTCTCTTCCACAACAACTGGTCTTCTTTAACAATAGTAGGCCCATCAAAATTTTTCTTCTATTAATTGTTCTCCGATGATTCTTGTTGGAGGTATAGAAGTAAAGTATAGGTAATTGTCACTAGGTTGGAATAATATCCTTGGTAGTGATGTTTTATGAATTTGTTTTTAAGGTGAGAAGTTTTGACTTTTTTAACTAGTTGTGTATATTATACAAGTGCATGAGACCTCAAATACAAATTGTTGTTCAATGTAGAATTTATTGGTGAGGTAAAAAGTTGTAGTGGATTACTTCTATTTTTAATATATTTATATTAAATGCAATCTTATAGTTATAATAAACATTAGCAATAGTGTGGTTCCCCAATTCATGTTGGATATAGTCGAAAGAATATTAAATTTCATTGTGTTCTTTCATTCTTTATTCTTTCTATTTCAGGTTTTACCATTCAAATAACTTCAGGAACTCTGTTTATATATATCAAGGTGTGTTTGAAGATAAATATTCATTTTGAATATAGTGTCTAAATAAATACTTTCGACACTATTATTCACAAGGAATAAAATATCTAGATATCAGTTTTCCACTATATAGAATCTCTCTCGTGTGTGATCATTCAGTGAACTGACATGTGATAATAAGACTGTCCTATAAAAATAAAGATGATCAGTTTTTCATTGATTATCTTTTCTACCATATGGTATCAATGGTATGGTTCAACATTATTATGCTAAATGCATTAGAAATAGTTATGGTTTGAAATATGATAAAGGGAAGATCTAGATCCATAGATTAGAAGGGATAGATTTTGGCTACTGAAAAATAAATTTAGAAGAATTTTAGATTCAAAAAGACTTTGGAATTTGTATTGTGTGGGTTAAGGTCCACACTAATAGATAAATGTGAATGAGATAGGTTTGATAAAATGGTTCGACCTCTTGTAATTATATCTCTAACAATGAATGTTTCTATCAATATTCTAGATAAGAAAACTACATCAGATATTATGAATGTGTCGAAATATGTGTATGAAAAACTAAATGCCATTAAGAAAGTCTTCATGTTGTGAACATATTTTGGATTATATTTTTAGGGTGGAATACCAATCCTGGATCTTATGTATGAATTCAACATGATTTTTTTGTATATTTAGTTGGTAAAGGTACTTTTTTAGATGATGCATGGGAATTTATACTCTTATCTTAACTTCCATAGAGTTGAGATGTAATGGTCACAATAGTAAATAAATATAGTGGGAAAATATAATTCATTTTTGTTGATATATAGAATATAAAACTCAATGGTACCTTTATAAAAGAGATGTTTAGGTACCAATTGGAAGTTTTTTATAATACAGATATAGGAGGATGTTCACATCAATGGAAAAAATCTACAAGATGTTGCAATCCCAAGATATGTCTTATGAAATTAAATGAAGAAGTACCGATGAATGTTGGATAGTCGAGCCTACTAGAAATATGGGATGAAATGAAACATGAATAAATATTTCATAAATAAAAATGATAAAACATAAAAAACATAACTAATTATTATTTTATATTATCTTAATATAAATAAATATTATGATCCTTACATGATAAGAACTGCCACTTTACAAGAGTCTTGTATGATTTAATTTGGATCCACCTATAATTCTACTGATGATATATGATATATAAGTAATTATGTATTATAAAATTTGGGGAAAGTACACTTGTAGGATAATGAATCACTGTAAATTAATAGAAATGGATAGTTCATCATCTGAATGAATAATTATGTGCTCTTGAATATATAGGAAGTTCTCCACATTGATGGTGTATGGATGAAACTTATTTCTATTAGAGATTTAGATGATTTAGATTTTGGAACTACATTAGGAAAAGGGGTCTAGAATGAGACTCATGGATCCAAGGTGGTTTGAAAATGTGTAATGTAAGGGACACTAAACATGAACCTTAATTTAGACTAATCTAAAATGTCATAAGTTCAACTTCCATTGATCCATATCTATAGCACTAATGTTCTGATCACCTCAATGAGACTAACACTAATGATTTAAAGTAAAAGGGAATATGAAATATTGATCACAAAAAAATGAAAGTGAAAATGATGTGTGATGGAAATGTATAAAAGAGTGTATTTCAACTTAAATGGTGGTAATCCTAGGGCTCAGAAGTTATAGATTATACACTTAAACATTTGGGGAACTACCATTTTTCAATCCTATTGAGGTTATATTTACCTTATTTTTCTAATTTATTTTTCTATAAGTAAATCATGTATTTACTTATATAATAATTATTATAATATATTTCAAGTGTTTGTAGTGGAAATCATTGACACATAGGGAGTGAAACAATTAGTTTAAGTAATTCCCAACTGAAAACAGTGATGAGTACATTGAAAAAAACATCAATAATTTCTATAAAGTGTAAGGAATAAGGAACATGATGATGGTGCCTATAAATCCATAGTATAATGAAGTGAATAAAATAATTAATATTACTCTAATAGAGAAATCTATGAATATGAGGTTTCCATCATCTGTACCACATTGATATTTTTTTATTTTTTCTCTAAATTAATTAAATCTTTTTGATATTTTCATTTCATATATCATTGAAAATAGTTTATCTTTTATTAAAGTTAGATGTTTCACCCTCATTATATGGGGAAAAAGATAATTTTTCACTACATGAAACATAAATTTTATTTTTCTCAACACAGAACACTAAGGATATCTTGCATTACACATAATAATAACTTTCCTCGATGGCTTGTGGAACACACAAGACTGAATAATGGAAATGAAATATTATTAAAATATTATTTAATATAACCTAACCGTTGAATTATTATTTAATAAAAGGGACAAATAAGTTATGAAAAATTATGGTTTATAAAAATATAAAACGAATTTATTGGTAAAAAATTAATTATAAATGAATATTATAACCAATTGAATATAATGGAAAATATTATCATTGTTATGGCCGAAAAGTTGTTTTACCCTAATATATTAAATTATTTACAGTTAAAGAGTGATATTAAAGTGATATATATATATATATATTGTATTTAGAAAATATATTTTGTATTCATCCAATATATTTGATAGGATGAAGATAAAATCTAACCCTATTTTATGTATAAAATACTATATTTTTATGAAGACATTTTAGAACCTTTTAATTGTGGACCTATTTTAAATAAAATTTTTATAAATTTTATGGATTATATATATCCAAAATATACTTCATACTTGAAATAGAAACATAAAAAAAGGTTCGTTTAATTTTTTGGTACTTTTTTGTGAAGTTTCATTTTTTATGAATAGTGAAAAATACTGATATTTAATTCAAAATGTCAATTTAATAAATTATATTTATAATGATAAATTATATTTTAAATTATATTTAATATTTATTTATATCATATATTTATATATTAATAAAATTTTGGTCATTTAAATTAATTTCACTTTGAATTTTTTTTAAAAAAGTAGAGCCCTTTGGGAGGGTTTTTACATTAAAACTCACTTTTTCGTCACATCTGTGGGATTAAATTTAAATTAATTTATTCCAATCATGTGATTGAGATCTTGAAAAATGTATTCCATATTTGGAATAATAATAATATATAATCTTTAAAATGTTCATGTTATTTTTTAACCAAATATATTAATGAAAGTAATAAAAATTAATTTCATCTATTAAGGAAAAATTGAGGAAAATAAGGGACTAAACCTTAAACTAAATGGCCAAAATTAAATATAAAATTTTTAAAAACCCATTGGATTGAAATATTTTGGAAATAAATATTACATTAATTAGTTTTTTTGGCTATTGATTAATATTTGTAGGTAAAATTGTGGGTACACCTAACTTGTAATAAAAAATTCCATGTGTTTCCCCTCCCTTCCCAATAAATGGTCACGAACTCTCCCTGTTATTAAAACCTCTAAAAAACATTATCTTAATACAATAAATTCTCCATAAAATTCACAACATCCCTAACTTAGTTTTTGAGGCATCCCTTTGGGTTAAAATCAATCCAAGGAATCCCTTTGGTGAAAACCAAAAGGAGTTACCCAAAGAAGAGGTAACATCTCACCCCAGATGGATTCTTTTATTTTCCATTGTACGATCCCCAAATTACACTTACTCTTTGATTGAATATAAAAAAAATATCCTAAATACACTAGTATTTTTTTACTTCTAATGGTTTTACCTACACTTAAAAACACTTCTATCTAATGGGTAACGAACACACTATTTTCAAGAACGACAAACTATTACCTCACTAACTGATGACTATTCATTTTTTCCATTACCGTATATCATGATGGACATTATTATAAAAAATATATTTATATATGGTATAATTTATATAGATAATTAATTATTCCTCTATAACTTTCATTTAGGACATACCTTTATTCTTTCCATCTTGTGAAAATTTGATAATTTAATTTGAGGAACTGTGGACTATCGCCCCCTCAATGCTATGTGATTCATATACACACTACATAGAATGTATTAAGGATGTACATAGAGACATTATATGATATATATGACAAAATAATTATATTTTATTGGTATTATATAAATAGATTCATATATTTTATTTTATTTATTTCCCTCAATATGACAATAAAATAGAAACAACGTCGTTGCGTAAGTTTGGCTTACCATATCCTTGGACGGTGTATTATATTTTCATAATTATATAATGTATATGTTATTATAAAAAAAATATTATTAATATAAATGATATTTATATCATTGTTTAAAATCAAGAAATCATAATTCAAGTTTAAGGACCAAATATTCGACAAACTAAGACACTTTTGAGAAACAAAGATAATATTATACATAGGGTATCCTTAACATATAATTTTTAACAAGAGGGTAATATAAATTCATAATAAAACCATATATTATTTTATATATAAGAATAAAATTATAAAACTTAATTATTAAAAATAATAATTATAGTATACAAGTGGTTTGAATGAGTATGTTGAGTGTTAAGAAACATGGTAAGGGGATTTCATCTCAATATTGATTTCCATGAGCTACATGCCTTATTCAACACTCAATTATATTTTGTGGTGTATATAATTCCAATAAATGTTTTAAATTACTTTTATACTTATATAACGGGGTATTTAAATATAAATTTTATTTTATGGCGTTTATTATTCCAAAGTTTCCATATTGGTAAGATAGTTATGTCTTAATTTCCCTTCTTAGGGACATATATTTTGTTATGCACCAAAATTATTTTAACGAGGTGTATATTACATGTTATATTAGGAATATAATAATTTTAATGATAGTTTGGGATTAATTTTATTTTTTTTTCTATCATAGAGAGTGTGATCCCATATTGCCATGTGGTTAGAGATATTTTCTTAAAAATATGATCTTTTATCATGATTGTTTATGATTATGCTTCCATTGATGAAATATTATAATAAATATCTCAGGAAAATTAATGATATTTATTCTAATATATTTATTAAATAACTATTAATGTATCATTATGATTTTCGCAGTCCTTGGTTTTTATGATAACAAAGAAAATGTTTTTATGAAATTCCAACTTTACCTCTCCCTTCTGCTAGAAATCTATGTTCCTAAAAAACAATGTTTTCTTAAAGGATTAAAAATATATTATATTATTATATTATGATATTTCAAGGAATTTTTAACCTTGTATTAACTTTTAAACAAAATTATTAGGAAAAATAAATCTTCTTTTATATTTTCTGGTTGAGGCGCTTTCTAAACGTTTTGTGGTGAAAACGAAATGATCAACAGGTATAGATTTACCTGCCATCATGAATATAATTCCATTAAATATTCCAATAAAATCATAAAGTGTTATTTTTTAAAATAAAATATATTCCTAATTTTCTTAAAATTATTTATTTTAATTTGGTTTATAATAAAAAGGGTTTTAAAATATTTTCAAGTATATTTTATTAGTTTTCATGGGGGTAAGGTTTTCAAAACATTTTCAATCTTATTTAAAGTTTTCAAGGGAAAAATGGTTTTAAAAAAATTTCAATATTCATTAATAAATTTCAAGTAAAATGGTTTTCTAAAAAATTTATAGATTATTTCATAAGTTTTTAACTAAATTTTTTTTCAAAATAATTGAACTCTTTAGTTATATGTTTTAAAATTATTTTCAAGGAAAGCTTTTCCAAACATTTTTAAGATTATTTTATAATTTTCAAAGGTAATATATTTCAAAACATTTTCAACCTCTCTTTGAAAGATTTCAATGAAATAATGTTCTAAATTTTTTTCAAATATTTATTTATAACTTTTCAATTTTATTTTCAAGAAAACGGTTTTCAATTTTTTTTAAAGACCATTTTTAAAGTAGAAAGTAAATTTTCCACTAGAAATGTTTTTAAAAGAGAATTAAAAATTATTTTCCATAAAAAATGATATCATTTGTTGTTACTCATGGTCTTATAGTAAATCATTTAAGGTTCCACTCAAATTATTTCCCTAAATGGTTTATGTTTTACTGGTATGATGTTTATGAAAACCATTCCTCTCCCCTTAGGGTTATACTTGTGAAACCCTCTTCTGTACATGGGATAAGACGAGAAGAAGTGATTATGAAACCTTTTATTTTTCATAGGTTGAGATATAATTACATGTCTATGAATCCCATTTCATTTTATGGCATTGAGATATGTTGTTTATAGAAACCATATTATTTTATTGGTCATGATATGATGAATGTTTTATTATCTTGTGGAACATGTAAGAATTATTTTATTATGAGACGGGTTGGACCTATATCTCCCTAAAATTAATTGGGTAAATATTCTTTTCTCAAGAAATAATCATGTGAATCAAGTCGACATGTTTGATATACTATGGGAAGATGTTGAAACATAATCTATTATGAGGAAAGAACTGTGACTAGGGATGGTAGTGTGTCCCTCATAGTAGGTGTAGTCACCAAGAAGTTAGAATATGGGGAAAACTTATCCACTATGGGAAGATGGGGAAACCTAATCCCTTATACGGAATGGACTATGATAGAGGATGGTGGTGTGTCCCACCCAGTATGTGTGGTTCACATGAAGTTCCTTAATAAGTAATGGAATTTGGTCTTAACTCATAGGGAATGATATCACATGTCTATATATTCCACAATTCCACATGTAATTCTAATGATATGCTTTCATGGGTTATGATATTTATTTCTTTAATATTCATGTCTTATGAACTTCCAATATTTATGCCATTATTCATGTTTATGATCTTTGATATACAGGGTATGATATTCTAATATTATGATCACAGTCTCATACCCTTATCCCCATGTTTATATTTACATGTATCCCTTGTTTACCTTTACTGAGAATCCGAGATTACACATTTTTATGTTTCCCTACCTAGGTTATGAAGAAATATATTAAGTATGATGTGTCTAAGAAGGGTCCTAGTACTGAAGAACCTTGTGGTTGATAGTTTGGCTCACTTTTTCACTAGTGTTTACGTTTCCATGTTTATAAAGGCACTATAGTAATAAGGCCTTTGGGAATCTATTTGTTTAATGTTTAAAGTATTATAAAAAGGTAATATAATGTCTATTTATGTTATGTCTAGCTCGCTATAGTTGGAATTAGAGAATATGTTTACTTAACCATTAGAAACTAGGATGAGAAAACATTAGTGATATCCCAAGGAATATTTAAAAGGATATTCCTAGATATGTATCTCAGGATAAGTATAAGGATGTTCTAATATATATGAAAATGTATTGGAAATTTAGTAAATGATAGAGTGAGTGGTTTCCTAGAAATACATCCATTTAGGGATATTATAAGTGAATGAGGCTCTAGAGCATATGTACCTACAGTTAACAACTCCAACAAGGTGCATTGGGCGTGACTCGGCATAACCTGATTTACAACAATGGGCCTCGCTGTAAACCTAGTTTGACACTCCTCATGGATATGCTTTGGGAATTCAAAAACACTTTATAAATAATCATGCAGGATTTAAATAGAGGATGGATATGAATAAATTAGGATAAACCTAATGTTTCTTAGATAAAAGTAGTAGGTTCCATTATTTATATGTCTTATAAGAAAATATTTTTCGTGATTATGTGGTTTTCTTCTTTCATGTGTATTTATCACCGTGTTCTATATGGTTTTAGTCAGTAGAGAGAACTAAATAAAAAAGGATAACTTTTAAGGTTTCGTATGCGGAAATTTTGTTCGTTATGAACATTTATTTCACAAGTGGAAATACTATAAATAGAATCAAGAAGGTGGTATGAGTATTGGTCATACTTCTGATGATAAAGAGATCACACAAAACATGTGAAAGGTATGTGATGTTATTATAATATTTTTTACATTATTCATAAGATTCATGAATAGATTTAGGTTAATAAACTGTAAAACATGATTTATATTTAATATTCTAAGAAAAGGTAAGTAAATAATAAGTCAATGAAGCAAGAGTAGTGGTTTAAGAATAAATATGGATGATTTAAGTCTTTATGTTTCAGAATTCAATGATTATGATATATGAATCCTGAAATATATATGTAATTTTAGTTAAGGTTTTTATTAAAGATTGAAAATGACAAGTTAAAAGGTTATTAAGACAAAGAAAAGTTATATTTTTATTAGGGGAAGGTAAAACATAATTAATTCCTATTTTTGAGATAATAATTTTTGGATAATGATATGTTGGATATTAATTATTAAACTGGAAGGCACATATTACCATGGAAATGATTATTGTAAAATTGGTCTATGTCATCAAGGATGATGTTTACAACATCTTGGATTTAATGAATGTGTTTGGTATTCAAAGGCGTGTCTGACTCTTCTGTTGGAAGAAAGGGAAACATTGAACACATCAAAGAAGATCCCAATGCTTTTTCTAAACAGCGTAAAATGGGTGAGTTCTCTATTATTTCCCGATTATTCCTTCTTAAAGGCTCTCATCCTTTGGAAATTGATGAACTGAAGAAGGATATTTCATCGATTCGGGGCTTTACATCATGGAAAAGTGTCTCTTTAGTATGACGATACTTCCATATGCTCTTCCCTACGATATAAATGAATGTTAGAGCATGGAGCTTTGGTTCCATTGCTCTCAAACCAGGGATTGTTCACCTTCGTGAATGGGATAAAAAATTCAATCCCTTTGAGGTTGGTAACACCACCACACAAATTTGAGTAAGAGTGTATGGACTGAATTGGATTCTTTGGAATCCCAAAATTTTGTATGATATTTCACTCTCAATTGGGATTCCTAACAAAATTGACAAGGAAATGGAAATGTCTTGATTTGGCCACTACGCCCGATTCTTAGTTGAGGATGAATTGGGATCTACCCTGGTTGATAAGGCTATGCTTGCAAATGATGATGACATTAGTTAATTGAAGATCATCTACGAAAAAATGCCAATGTTTTGCAATGATTGTAGAATTATTGGTCTTGACTCGTCTACTTGTAGCTGCTCAATAGTGTACAACTTATGTTCTTCCCATGGACATGAAAGGACAAATTATCCTAAAAAGAATAAAAGTAAACACGTTCTGAAGAATGATTGTAAGGGTGAGGCTAGACCTTCCATTCTTTTTTATGTGCAAAGAGCGGACCCTGAGGATTTTTTAAATCAAAAAGTTGAGGAGGAGGGTGATCGGGCATGTATCACACCCAATAGTCGTGCCTCGACTTCTCAGAATATGTCAAAGTCTTGGGCTAGAATTTTTTATAAAGAGGAGAACTTACAAAATTTTGATACTAATTATCTAAGAAAAGGGGCTGGTTTGCAACAAATTCAAATTTCTTCATCTTCTCAAATTTCAGGTTATGATGAAAACTACAAATATGGTCAACAAAAAATGTCTTTGGATATCCAAAAGGGGGAGAATGTTTTTGAAACTGATCAAATAATTTCTAAACCTTGTCATACTTATTCAAAATCTTTTGTGGTCAATGAAGGATTTCAGCTTGTTTCTCACAAGATGGAAAAATCTCCAGCTGGGTTGATTACAGGCAATCCTTCCTCTGGTCAACATAATGATGATACCACTAAAATGTAGGATGCCACTATGGGCCCTCCTGATGAGATGCAGGAGACCCCTTCCTAGGCTACTGTAATTGAGGGAGACTATTCTCTTGGCAAAGGCAAAGAGCATGAATAAATCTCTGATTCTGACAGCACTGATGCAGAGACTCTTTTAGAAAGGCTCCAAGATCTTCCAACGAATCGAGGAAGATCAAGAGGTTAGCGGCGTGGTCACTAAAGGGCTGAATGGCATGAAATTCAAGAATAAGAGAGAAAGGCAATTCCTAGATTGATGAAAAAGATAGGTAGATAGGCTTTTACCTTGGGCTTTTCTTATTTTTCCCATACTCTTTTTTGATTCTCTCTTGTGTTTTCTTTCTTTCCTTTTAATAAAATGCATAGACTTTTATATGCTAAAATAAATCATGCTGATTTTACAAAATAATTTATAGTAATTTATATTATTCACATGTATTAGGAGAGTAATCTAGGGGGAATTATCATATTTTAAATTTTTCAACCAAGTGGTTATTTTTTATATATGGTAGATCAATGTTAAACTGATTTTTGACACTCTTTCTACTATTTTAGAGTTTCAAATTTTAGATGGGTTGTAAAGATAACCATTCATTTTTTTAATCATTTGTGGTAGTATTTATGTATTGAGATTGTAATGAAACCCTAGGACAAAATTCTATTTAGTGATTAAAATTATTTCAAGGATTTCAAACATATATATATTTTAAGATATATTAGTTTGGTTTTTAGACAAGAAAATCATTTATGTTTGGTGAAAACCAATGATGTCCAGAATGTCTATAGGTCATGAACACATGATTGAAGGATGATAAGGGTTTCGTGCCTACCACTAGCATAGGTGATGTCCTGGTTAATGTATAATAGTTTTTGTTGAATAATGTTTAATGATGAAATAGTAGTGTTACTTTTTATTTTTAAAGATTAATATATTATAAAAAATAATTTTGAAGGATATTTAGAGATAAATGGTTATGCATTTCATTATTTTAGCGGACTTCTGTTCTTCTAATACTTTATTTCAGTACATGAGGAATCGATGTTAATTTCTGAACATCCATTTCTTGATGAAATCAATGAATTATAAATTTATAAAAGTACAAACAAAGAATGAAGTTTTGTTTATAGAAATATATCAAGTAAATATATTTCATTAAAGTGTTGATAAATAAAATAATTACTCAACGTTTGGATGAACATTCTCAATTGTGATGTGAGTGGAATCATATATGTGAGAAGTCGAGGTTAGTAAAAATCACTATAAGATCAATTATGTTTAAACCAACCCCATGAAGGTACCTCCATTTCACACCTTACTCTTTGGGATTAAGCTTGTTTTGTAAGGATTTATTCTTCTTAGGGTTGAATTGTATTAATTTTTAGATTCTTTTGTTAATAAAATGACATTTACTATGATACTATATTTTTATAAAATGTTTCATTCTCTTTTAAATGTTAAAATCCCCTTAATTAGTGGATTAAATTTATAAAATTGTTTTTATATTTAAAATTAGTATATCAAAAATTGGATGGAAGTGTAATTTGGAAATTTTATATAAAAAGTAAAATATGATTAAATGTGGTGGAATGTTATGAAATACAGAAAATATTTCATCATACATTTTTAAGTTTTACAAAATTCACCCATGATATTTATTTTAACAAAGTTTTGAATCAATCATTAAATTATAGTATTAAGGGAATTAATGAGGCAATATCGAAGTAGTATATCACATTAGATAATGGAAAAATAAAATTTTCAATATTTTAATTATGGAATTTTACTTGCCACACCGATAAATACCCACACCCTAATACATGAAAATAATCCATTAGGGGGGGTTTAGAAAACCACCACTAAAGGTTATGTTTAGTTTCTTTAGCAGCTAATTTTCAAACTCGTAGCTATTTAACAACCCCCTTTTTGAAAACTATTTATCATTTGGTGGTGGGTTTTGAAAAAACCACAACAAAACCCCATGAATTTCTTAAAATATTAATTTATTTTTAAATGTGTTTTTATAAAAGAACAACTAAAAATATAAAAAATTAATAAAAAATTATAAAAAATTATAATAATTTATTTATACAAATATATATAAGTTTTGAATAATTAAAACTAATTAATACTTGATAATTAATATTTTTACAAATTTGAAAATTTTAATAATTAATCACTAATTCATAATTAATGGACACACACACAGATATATATATAAATATGTCACATTAAAAATATCATCTATAACTAATGTTTTCTAAAAAATTTAACATTTTACTTCAACATCAAAGGACCATAACTTTTGATCTGGATTTCCTTTTCTGTTCTATTACCTACCAAATTGATGCTTATGGAATGACAAAGAAAGTCATTAGATTATAATTTTATATTAAATAATATTAACAAATGTATCCATTCTAAAATAAGTTTAAAATTTAACTTGAACTTAAAGCAATCATAACTTTTAATGAAGGTGATTGTTTGGACTCGACAAGATATCAAATCAATGTTTGCGATGAGATCTACATTAATTAAACTTGTGTTCCCTGATAAGCGTTTCATCAGATTTAAAATGTCTTATATTTTGTATAAAACTGCAATTTTAATTGATATACAGTCATTTTTTAATATTTAATGGAATTTCATCTTCGTTTATAAGGGTATTCTTATACATTTGGTGTTGTCTATGATTTCATTCCATGATTTTACATTCCTAAAGATATTATAGCATTGAAATTGGAGTGGTATTACCTATTTTGGTTATTTATTATTTATTGTATATTTGTGTGTGTATTTTTATATATTTATGTATATTTATTTATAATATATTTACTTATATTTATATTCATTTATAATTATGTATAATGGTATATATTAGAAGATATTTTTTTTATTTATTTATATATGTAATGTTTGTTTATTTAAAATATATTTATATGTATTAATATTTATATATATTTATAAGTATTTACCAATAGTTTTTTATTTATCATTACATGTGTTTATATATATTAAATTATGTTAAATTATTTATATGTGTCTGTATTTAAACATATTTCTATAATAGATATGTGTTTTTATAAATATTGATGTAAATTTAGTAATATGTATATGTATTTGTAAATATTGTTATCTATTTATGAATATTTGTTGACATTTATATTTATTATTTTGTTATATATACAGTTATCTTTGAATTTGTATTTATATTCATTTATATAAATTCATTAATATTTATAAAATTTTATAAGATTCATATATGTGTAAATGTATTTAGATAAATGTATATATATATGTATTTATTTACTTTATTATTATTTATTATTCATTTGATGATAATTTATTGATTTACTATTTATTACATGTTTATTACATATTGTTTTATTAGATATTTTTAACTTAATATTTATTAATTTAATATTAACCTATTTATTTATTTTTTTAATTTAGTATTTTTTATTTGTTTTTTCTTATATATTATATATTATATATTATATTAGTTTTTTAAATTCATTAATTATTTATTATTAATTCTTAAATAATTGTAAATTAATTATTTGGTATCTATTATCTATTTACCATTATTTATTTATTATTTATTATTATTTTACTAATTACTTTTTACTTATAATTTAATATCTATATGTTATTTGTTATTTATTCATCATAAATTTATCATCTATTATGTATTTCCAACTATTTATATGTATATATAAAAGTACATTGCAATCTGTTTAGTCAGCACATGATGAGCTTGCTGAAGTGGAAAAGTCTTTATAAAATAATAGAGGTAAGATGTTCAAATCTCACCCTACACATATATATGCTCAATTTCTACATGTCATGATGAATAAAAAACTACTAAATAATAAATAACAAATATAATTATTATACATAATAAATAAAATAATAAATAATAATAGAATAATAATAGAATAAATAAATACGTAAATAGGTAATTATATTATAGAAAAAAACCATTAATAAATTATTTGTGGTTGTTTAAGCCACTACCAAAAAAAACTGTGAAATGATATGTAGTGGCCTTAAAACGTGTCATCAAATATTCCACTATACTTTTATATGAAGTGAATTTAATATACTGCCACAAACCATTTCACGAGGTTTTGAACTTCCGTTAAACACAAAAGAAATACCCACACAAAAATGTGTCAAGAATTATTCCCTCTTCTCATTTCTTCTCTCACATTGTCTTATTTATATCTTTCTAGACCTCTCAAGGATTCTATTTTTTATGTATCTCATCAATCTTGATGACTTTTCGAGATATATGGGTTTGTTCTAGGCTAAGAATCATAAGCAATTTAAGAGTCCTTTATCTTTTATTTTAAATATTTATTTTGATTTCCAATTTTGTTTTATTTTCAATTTCCAACATATTTTCTGAAAAATTTATAATTCCATTTTATGTACCATATTTAGGATATCTAAATAATGTTAGAACCCCTTTTTCTCATATTATACTTCATTCATAAGCCATTATAATGTTGAAAGTCTCATAAGAGGAAAAAACTCTATGTTGTCCCATGATAAAAAATCATCTTGTATGACAAACATTTATGGTATTATGGATATATTATTTCAATGAGGGAGAATTTGACCATGTAATTATGATGGAGATTTTGTTGCTGGTGACTATATTAGTCCTCATGTGGATTAACCTTGAATTTCGTAGAAGTTATCTTTTACCATCAAAGCATACAGACCAAGAAGTTACTACATAAAGAAAATTATATCCCTAATGTATATCAAATATGTGTGAATAGATACTATTAATTTTAGAGTGGATTCATTCACAATTACATTGATCTCATACAACGAAAAATTCACATAAAAAATTGTGTCACGAACTGAATCTAATTGCCACCAAAACCTGCACCAAACCCAGCCCGTGACAAGGCCCGAAGGTAGTTCCCAATCCCCATGGGATGGTACAAGTTCCTGGGTATCGAAAACTGAATATTGGAAATGATTTACCTGAGTTTTTATACTAAAAACAACAAAAGAATCCAAGAAATCAAATCTGGATTTTTCAAACCAAAACATATTTTACTAAAATTTTGAACTGAATTACACAATTTTAAACAATTTTTGAAGACCATTACAAAGGTACAATCCCATGAAAATACATCCCAAGAACCTCCACATGGAAAGAGGCACCGCCCTCAATCCATCTCCATGACACAGCATCACGATGGACCGATAAAAACCCGAACCAAAGGCATAAAACCTGTACCTAAACCTGTGACATAAAATAAGCAAGTCTACTTATACCCAAAGGTGTATGTAGGGTGTGAGAGAAAGCCCAGTAGGATACCACCACTAATATATTTTATGTGATAAAAATTTCATGACAAAAAGCATTGCAAGTAATGTAAATAAGAAGTGTTTGTTACAATTTTCTAAAGGATGCAATAATAAATGAAAATAGTTTTCATGTGGGCTAATTTTAAAGGACCAACAATTTTAATATAAATAAAAAAGCTACTGAATTTTCCATCCAACAATACCCTATACCGAAGGTAAGTAAAAAGGATCAAATGAGCACAAGTAATAGGAAATAACCCCTAGGCACTAGTTAGCTGTGGGTCCCAGGTACCTCGTATCTCGGTGAGAGTAACCACAAAAAATATCTGTTCTCATGCAAAATCCACAAGTAGGTATAATACCCATAACCTATTGGTCCCCAATCATCATCATCATTGTTTAGTTATAGTTTTAAGTGTCAATCTTGTTAAGTGAAACTCAGGCCAAGCCCCACAGATTCACTAGCATACTAGTACACGGCCACCCACCTAGATACCCGGGTTTTCCCTTTGTGCTCAAACAAGTTTAACAATACAAGAAGTATAGTTTTCACATGAAAATATCACTTCCACATCACACATAAACCAAATAGCCCCATGTACATCACACAAGTCAAAAATTTCACTTGTCATTCAAATGCATTTTGAAATCAAACTCACACCAAAA
The DNA here is from genome assembly GCA_963277665.1 of Viscum album. NCBI lineage: Eukaryota > Viridiplantae > Streptophyta > Magnoliopsida > Santalales > Viscaceae > Viscum > Viscum album. Next base: position 1,233,525,559 of record OY728120.1, read on the forward strand.
TTGCCTACAAAACTTTTCATATTTTTTAAACACTTCCACAAATCCTTTAAACAATTTTATGAAACCATTACAAGATATTTAACTCACATAACAACCAACACACATGTCACATAATACCCTTCTCACCTTCACAATTCATTTTATCAATAAACTCACACGAAACATCCCACACTCATGTTTCACACAAAAAACATAATTTAGTAATAAATTTTAGAAATTTATAAAACATTATAAAAATGTTTGACATATAAAAACACAACTTTACCATTAAAAACCCCACATTAGGTGAACACACTCACCCAAACAGTACATATACACCCTTCCCCATCTTTTTTAAACAAAAAAAACATTTTTAATTTATATAAAACAAACCCAAGAGGTATAACCATTGTTTTCACACAAAACCCATTTCAAACCCCTCATTAAAAACCAAAATCATAACAATACCAATCCAAAACAGAATTTTCAGTCCTAAAAAAATTATTAAACCACCCCAAGTGTTATAAAAATACATCAAATAATACCACAAAGATACACATGAAAAACACATGTTTTCATAAATCACCTTCAAGAAGTACAACATGGTTTTACACCTTAAACTCATTCAAAAACCTCCTTTCATGGCCCACATGACAATAAGGAATTTATCAAACCAGAATTGGCATCCCCTTTCAAGACTAATAAATCACTTTCATATGTTATAAACTAAACCCAAACATTACCCGAAGAGTCACACATGAAAAGTACCCAATTTCAAGCTAAAAAGCAACTAAAAATTAAATGTTTAACCAAATTCATCAAAAAAAGTTTTCATAGAATAAAAAACAGATTATAAACATGCTAAATTAATAAACCAAGAAATATAACTCATCATAAAAATGGATACACATGGAATCACCTACCCTTTTGTGTCGAAACCCTCAAAACTTGGTGCGAAACCTTAAGCGCACCACCGCCACACCACAAGGAATATCCATCCAGAACTAAACCACAATAATTGTCCCAAAATACACCAAATCAGACCATATGATCGACCCCAGCTTCTGGATATGAGGAACTTCAAGAAAGGGTGAAAGAAACCCTAAGGAAGGGGATGATATCAAGGAAAGAAACACTTACTTGAAACATCTTGAATCAAATGAACCAAAAACACCAAACATTGAATCTCTAAACAACCAAACCTGATATTTAGGCTCTAATGGGGATTATAAGGTCAAGTGGGGACTGAAATGGGGGCCATAGAGCAGAAATTGAAGGAGTTATGAAATAAACGATTTACCTCTTCAAATCTGGACGATTTGAGAATTCCAGAGATTTTTCTAACCAATTCGTGAACCAAATGAGCTCAAAAGCGGCCAAAACGATAATGGGAGTGATCCATAGGTGTTTGGCGTCGATTAGGAGGTGGAATCACTGAAAAATAGTAAATATTGAATGTGATATTAAAATATTAAAAATAAAACTCAAAGCATGACATGGACTTTCGGGCTGGCCCAAAAACTTAATAAAAAAAACAAAACTCCATAATGATTATGAGTTCTTATGAGACCGAAATGGATATGGTAGTTTTTATATATTATGTTATGACAATTTAGAAGTGGAATTGTTGTAAAATCTTGAAAAATGAAAGAGTTATAAAATAAATAGAATTGGTTTTTAAATCTGGAAATGGGCTCACAGTTTGGCCCAAATTTTGAAAACCCACCATTTCCACCAAAATGCATGTGAAACCCCCCAAACAAAGAAATAATGTAAATTAAATGAAAAAATAACATTAAAAGAAGTCATGTATATGACAATTCTCTCCACCATAAAACTTTTCGCCCGCGAAAATCCACAGTAAGGCCAAATACAAAAACCAAACCCAACTATTAAACCAAGAAGTAATTCATTCCCAAGATTCACCCCCAAAGACCAAAACACCTCCAGTGATCATTTAAGGAAGGATTACTCTCACACAAAAAAACATACACCGCTTTCCTAAAACAATCAAGAACATTCAAGCTTTATCCCAAATGAATACTCCTCAAACACAATCTGAACAATACTCAATCAATTTACCTAAACAAATAAAAACATCGAACCAAGTTACACTTACCCTAATATAACTAAACCATTGGGAACTCTCCAATATCAATGTTTACCCAAGGAAGATTTAGGTAGTTAGATATCTCCAAATGATAATACCTACTTCCAAAACAAGTCCAAGGAAGACAAATCAGAGTTACTCGTAAGAAGAGACACAAATGGGCTCCCCACCATAAGAGACATCTTAATTTTTTTTCCTGAGACATAATCAGGACACTAATAGGGGAGGCCCAGTAGACTCCATAGTAAAAGGGGTATACATCCATTATAAATTTACAAAAGAATATGGATGATACCCATGGTGGGCCTCCCCACCACAAAAACTAACCATCTTAACTGACCGGCGTGGGCCGACACGAAAAGACCCCAAAAATTTAATGATTTGGGAAGGCTTCACAATTAGTCCTTATGGTTTGGGAAACCATGCACTAACTGTGCAGATCATTATTTCCACAAGGATTCCTAGCACGTAGTCACTAATAATCATGCACAAACCTCGTGCTCAGCTGGTTTACCTAAATTTCAATCCATTCTCCAAAGACTCAATGGAATCCAAAGGAAGGGGGAAGATATTGGGTGATGACATGGGTACAAGGCCCTCCACCGATTTCCACCAAACAAGAACAATAGAAGAAAGATGATGAAACCATAGGTTTAAACTATTCCTATCTTTCATACTAAGGATATGACTTTGTACAAGGTTTTAAACAACACTGGGGTTTCCCCTGACAACGCGCCAGCTTCTCTCCGGAACCTATGGCTGGAGCTCAAAATATTGAAGCATCTTCGGCTTCACAGTTAGGCTGTGGAAGCCCCCATGTTGAACTTCTTCTTTCGGTTCCACAAACAACTACACCGCATACCCCGATGGGTTCACCAAGACATAACACAATCCATAACTCATTTTACAGAAACCTGATATTACACTGAAACAAGGTATTATAAGATGCACAAATATAACACCTTGTTTCTTTGGGTGAGAAACAATAGAAGGGAAGGAAACACATAAACATCTTCCTCTAAGATAAAGTATTTGATGTTTTTCCCATGGGAGACATACTCCCAACATAATAGAGAACCTCATAGGATTGTGTGACCTTCGCCTTTACAGTCAAATGAGAACACAACATCACAATGCATCACCGAACATGACCAAAGTGACTGATAGAAATAATACAAGGAACGAGGACTTATGCCAAGTCCCTAAACAATATACAAGTCAAAAAAGTTGACACAATACCCTCTCATGAACAAAATCTCAAAATTGGTGGTTTAAAAAGAACTCTTGCTTCAAAGAAACTATGAAGAACCCAGAGGCCCTCTTAGACACCATCGAGACACTCATCCACACTAACAACCCCAGAACACTTCCACCTTCGATGAATCAGGAAACTTATGAAACTAAGGTCTCTTTCAACCTTCCACAAGCACTATCCCAATACAATAGGATCCAAAAATCAACGAAATGAATGGGTGTAGAATCAATCAACAAATATCGATTAAATATTCCTTATATTGATCAATTGGAAAATTTTCCAATGGTGAAACAATACGGGTTGCACTTCAGTTGTGCATTAACCCTTAATGGGGGCATACCTTATCCAATGAGAGAAACCAAAGACCCAAAAAATCTTGTATATTGGTCAAAAAATGCCACAAACCATATACAAACACATGAAGGTAACCACCATAAAGGTGTCCTGAAACATATCTCAAAAGAGACAACTAATCGATCCTTCTACCCAACTTTTCGTCCAAACAGAAACCCAAAACACAGTTCGAACAACAGGGGTTCTTGAACTCAAAACATCCCAAAACATCCAAATTTTAAAAAAACACATAATTAACACCTTCCCAAACTAGCCATCAAGACATCATGTTTTCCTTTAAAAAAATTTCTTTGAAAACAAACGGTTCAGCGACTAGAGTATCCACCAATTGTACCCCATGGGCCTTACACATGCATGTTTTTGTACCACATTAGGAACCCTCCTCATATCCATCCAGGAACTCATGTAGTCATGCCATTGACCATCCATCATCCCATATAACCCCATTCATGTGGAATCTCATGAAAATACCAAAGGTTAAAATAAAAAATTCAATCCTCTTTTCAAAACCAAAATGGTTAACCAACACATCCTTTTTCTAAAAACCGCTAACCACAAGATCAAAATTCCAATTCACATCTTACAAAACTTTTCACAAAGACACAAAAATTTATAAAAGAACTCACTTTCATTTTTTTCACATAAAACTAAAAACATCTCATCCCATTAAAACACCCTTTGATTGTTTAGAAAACTCTATTGGAAACACTTTTCCAAAACCAACTTCAATATAGTTCCTGATTTCAAAAGAGGTATAAGAACACTATTTTTAATTTCAAAATAATTCTGAAAATTCAGTTCCAGCATTTCATAAATCAAACCATTTCGTCTTTATTTGAAAATCATTTCACAAAAACTTTTCACTTCTTAAAACCAAGTCACTTTAAAACCAAAGTTCCAAGATTTCAAAACTAAGGAACACAAGACAATGCGAGAGGAAATTAGTTTAAGTGGGTGACATGGAAATATGGTTTTCAGCCATATTCCAATCACTTCACTGTCATAGAGAGTGTTATAGGAAATATCCCCAGCTCCACATGGCTTGCTAGGCCCTACGATCTCACAGAGACCTTTAACCCAACTCTCTTTTAATTTCCCCTAATCATCATTAAACCAAGAAAACCAAAGGACTCTGAAAGGTCCTGACTTCCCATGGAGAATTGAATCCCATAATGAGGTGTGGTGATCAGCCACACTACTCACAAAAGAAATTCCATGTCCCGAAAATCCTAACCCCAGACTATCCCGACTGTTCCCCAAATATCATGACCCAAAGAGAGCGAACCTCCTCTGATACCATTTTTTCACGAACCGAATATGATCTCCACCAAAACCGGCACTAAACCCAGCCCGTGACAAGGCCCGAAGGAATTTCCCAATCCCCATGGGATGGCAGAGGTTCCTGGGTATCGAAAACTGAATATTGGGAATGATTTACCTGAGTTTGTATACTAAAAACAACAAAAGAATCCAAGAAATCAAATCTGGATTTTTCAAACCAAAACATATTTTACTAAAATTCAGAACTGAATTACAGAATTTTAAACAATTTTTGAAGACCATTAAAAAGGTTCAAACCCATGAAAATATAGCCCAAGAACCTCTACATGGAAAGAGGCACCGCCCTCAAGCCATCTCCATGACACAGCATCACGATGGACCTCTAAAAACCCGAACCAAAGGCATAAAACCTTTACCCAAACCTGTGACATAAAATAAGCTAGTCTACTTAGACCCAAAGGTGTATGTAGGGTGTGAGAGAAAGCCCAGTAATATACCACAACTAAGAGATTTTATGTGGTAAAAATTTCATGACAAAAATCAATGCAAGTTTTGTAAATAAGAAGTGTTTGTTACAATTTTATAAAGGATGCAATAATAAATGAAAATAGTTTTCATGTGGGCTAATTTTAAGGGACCAACAATTTTAAAATAAACAAAAAAGCTACTGAATTTTCCAGCCAAAAATACCATATACCGACGGTATGTACAAAGGATCTAATGAGCATAAGTAATAGGAAATAACCCCTAGGCACTAGCTAGATGTGGGTCCTAGGTACCTCGTATCTCGGTGAGAGTAACCACAAAAAATATCTGTTCTCATGCACAAGCCACTAGTAGGGATAATACCCATAACCTAGTAGTCCCCAATCATCATCATCATTGTTTAGTTAGAGTTGTAAGTGTCAATCTTGCTAAGTGAAACTCAGGGAAAACCCCACGGATTAACTAGCATACTAGTACACGTCCACCCACCTAGATACCCGTGTTTTTCCTTTGTCGTCAAAAAAAGTTTAACAATACAAGAAGTATAGTTTTCACATAAATATCACTTCCATATCACAAATTATCCAAACATCCCCATGTACATCACACAAGTCACAAATTTCACTTTTCATTCAAATGCATTTTGAAATCAAACTCACACCAAAATTGCCTACAACACTTTTCACATTTCTTAAACACTTCCACAAATCCTTTAAAAAAATTTATAAAACCATTACAATACATTTAACTCGCATAAAATCCCACACACATGTCACAAAATACCCTTCTCACCTTCACAATTCTTTTTATCATTAAACTCACAAGAAACATCCCACACTCGTGTTTCGCACACAAAACACAATTTAGTAAAACATTTCGAAAATTTATAAAACATTATAAAAATGTTTGACATATCAAATGACCACTTTACCATTCAAAAACCAACGTTAGGTGAACTCACTCACCCAAACAGTACATATACACCCTTCCCCAAATTTGTTAAACCAAATAAAACATTTTTAATTTTTATAAATCAAACCCAAGAGGTATAACCATTGTTTGCACAGAAAACCCATTTCAAACCCCTCATAAAAAACCAAAATCATAACAATACCAATCCAAAACAGAATTTTCAGCCCTAAAACAATTATTAAACCACCCCCAAGTGTTATAAAAATACATCAAATAATACCACAAAGATACACATGAAAAACACATGTTTTCATAAATCACCTTCAAGAAGTACAACATGGTTTTACACCTTAAACTCATTCAAAAACCACTTTTCATGGACCACATGACAATAAGGAATTTATCAAACCAGAATTGGAATACCCTTTCAATACTAATAAATCACTTTCATATGTTATAAACTAAACCCAAACATTACCCCAAGAGTCACACATGAAAAGTATCCAATTTCAAGCTAAAAAGTAACTAAAAATTAAATGTTTAACCAAATCCATCAAAAACAACTTTCACAGAATAAAAAACAGATTATAAACATGCTAAATTAATAAACCAAGCAATCTAACTCATCATAAAATGGCTACACATGGAATCACCTACCCTTTTGAGTCGAAACCCTCAAAACTTGGTGCGAAACCATAAGCGCACCACCGCCGCACCACAAGGAATATCAATCCAGACCTAAACCACGAATATTGTCCCAAAACACCCCAAATCAGACCATATGATCGAACCCCAGCTTCTGGATATGAGTAACTTCAAGAAGGGGTGAAAGAAACCCTAAGGAAGGGGATGAAATCAAGAAAACTAACACTTACTTGAAACATCTTGAATCAAATGAACCAAATACACAACACTTTGAATCTCCAAACAACCAAACCTGATATGGAGGCTCTAATGGGGATGAGAATGTCATGTGGGGACTGAAATGGAGGCAAAATAGCAGAAATTGAAGGAGTTATGAAATAAACGATTTACCTCTTCAAATCTCGACGATTTGAGAATTCCAGATATGTTTTTCCCCAATTCACGAACCAAATGAGCTCAAAAGCGGCCAAAACGATAATGGGAGTGATCCTTAGGTTTTTGGAGTCCAGTAGGAGGTGGGATCAATGAAACATAGTAAATATTGAATGTGATAATAAAATATTAAAAATAAAACTTAAACCCGGAAATGGGCTTTCGGGCTGGCCCAAAAACTTAATAAAAAACCAAAATCCATCATGATTATGGATTTTTATGAGACCAAAATGGATATGGTAGTTTATATATATTAGGATATGACAATTGAGAAGTGGAATTGTTGTAAAATCTTGAAAAATGAATGAGTTATAAAATAAACAAAATTGGTTTTTAAATCTGGAAATGAGCTCACGGTTTGAACCAAGTTTTGAAAACCCACCATTTCCATCAACATGCATGTGAAACCCCCCAAACTAATAAATAATGTAAATTAAATGAAAAAATAACATTAAAAGAAGTCATTTATGTGAAAATTCTCCCGACCATAAAACTTTCTGCCCTCGGAAAGCCACAGTAAGGCGAAATACACAAACCAAACCCAACTGATAAACCAAGAAGTAATTCATTCCCAAGATTCACCCCCAAAGACCAAAACACCTCCATTGATCATTTAAGAAAGGATTACTCTCACAAAAAAAACTTACATGACTTTAATGAAATAATCAAGCACATTCAGGCTTTATCCCAACTGAATACTCCTCAAACACAATCTTAACAATACTCAATCAATTTACCTAAACAAACAACAACATCGAACAAAGTTACACTTACCCTAATGTAACTAAAACATTAGGAACTCTCCAATATCAATGTTTACCCAAGGAAGATGTAGGTAGTTAGATATCTCCAAATTATAATACCTACTTCCAAAATAAGACCAAGGAAAAAAATCTGAGTTACTCGTAAGAAGAGACACAAATGGGCTCCCCACCATAAGAGACATCTTAATTTTTTTTCCTGATACATAATCAGGACACTAACAGGGGGAGGCCCGAACAGACTCCATAGTAAAAGGGGTATACATCCATTAGAAATTTACAAAATAATATGCATGATACCCATGTTGGGCCTCCCCACCACAAAAACCAACCATCTTAACTGACCGGTGTGGGCCGACACGAAAAGACCCCAAAATTTAATGATTTGGAAAGGCTTCACAATTAGTCCTCATGGTTTGGGAAACCATGCACTAACTGTGCAGATCATTCTTTCCACAAGGATTCCTAGCACATGGTCACTACTAATCATGCACAAACCTCGTGCTCAGCCGGTCTATCCAAATTTCAATCCATTCTCCAAAGTCTCAATGGAAACCAAAGGAAGGGGGAAGATATTGGGTGATGACATGGGTACAAGGCCCTCCAACTATTTCCACCAAATAAGAAAAACAGAAGAAAGATGATAAAACGGTAGGATTAAACTATTCCTATCTTTCATACTGAGGATATGACTTTGTAAAAGGTTTTAAACGACACCGGGGTTTCCCCTGACAACGCGCCAGCTTCTCTCCGGGACCTATGGCTGGAGGTCAAAATATTGAAGCATCTTCGGCCTCACATTTAGGATGTGGAAACCCCCGTGTTGAACTTCTTCTTTTGGTGCGACAAACAACTACACCGCATACCCCGATGGGTTCACCAAGACATAACACACTCCATAACTCACTTTACCGAAACCTCACATTACACTGAAACAAGGTATTAGAAGATGCACAAATATCGCACCTTGTTTCATTGGGTGAGAAACAATAGAAGGGAAGGACACCCATAAACACCTTCCTCTAAGATAGAGGATTTGATTTTTTTTTCCGAGGGAGACATACACCCAACATAATAGAGAACCTCATAGGATTGCGTGACCTTTTCCTTTATAGTCAAATGAGAACAAAACATCACCATGCATCACTAAACATGACCAAAGTGACTGATTGAAATAATACAAGGAATGTGACCTTATTCCAAGTCCCTAAACAATAGACAAGTCCAAAAAGTGGACACAATACCCTCTCATGACCAAAATCCCAAAATTGGTGGTTTAAAAAGAACTCTTTCTTCAAAGAAACTATGAAGAACCCATAGGCCCTCTTAGACACCATCGGGACACTCATCCACACTAAAAAACCCCATAACACTTCCACCTTCGATGAATTAGAAAAAATGGATGAGTTATAAAATAAACAAAATTGGTTTTTAAATATGGAAATGGGGTCACGGTTTGGCCCAAATTTTGAAAACCCACCATTTCCACCAAAATGCATGTGAAACCCCCAAAACAAAGAAATAATGTAAATTAAATGGAAAAATAACTTTAAAAGAAGTCATTTATGTGACAAATTGAATAGACACATTGACTATTATTATAATTGTAAGTACCTGATAACAACAATTCCATATTCATCACTTGAATCATTCCAAATATTTTTTAGGGGAGTTTCACTCTAATACAAATAAATTCATTATATTGGTAAATCTATTGAAAATTTTTTATAATCCTTTTTTCTTTATGGGGAAATCCTATAAGATAAAATATATTGTTCAATAATTCTAAGTATTTCAAAGTTGTTCATTATTTAACTTTATATAATTTACTTGATATAAACTTATAATATGTAGTGTATTTCATTGTAATTTTATGTGATAGGTGAATCTATGATGTATATAACCCCTTAGTGGACCAGTTGGCCTAACAAGACAACTGGGATAGGGAAATGAGATTTTCCTTACCCTTTATGAATAATGTCTTCACTTCTACAATTGAAAATATGATTTTGATGTCAAATATTATATATTCTCATATTTACATCATTATGAGATCATTTCTTATCAATTAGATTAATTATTAACATACATGGATTATGTTAGGCATATTTATTCATTTATAAGGAACCATTGATTACTTATTCATTCCATGTAATTTATTCCATTATTATGCCATGTTAGCTTTTTCAGTGTGTTATCCTTTTCTAAGCATTGGTGTTCACAATTTTCTTTATGTTTCCAAATTAAATAGTAAATTTAGTGAAATATTATATGCAATCAACTCTATGGATAAAATTGTTGAATAATTATTTATAGTTAAATTATGATATTCAGTTTTTTTGTGAAATAATGTTTTCGTATATATCCTCTTAAGGAAAACAAGACATTGAAACTGGTTATGTGATCTATTTTAATTTAATGACTTTTATTTTATAAACCACTATATCTTGTTGTTTTTTTAGGGAGTTACACTATTTTTCATCTTTTCAATCAAATTTCTCTATGTGAATCATTTAAAAAGCATTTTCAACTTATCTATTGAACACAAGAAATGAAAGTACGATTCTATAGTTTGATATGGGAATGTTATTATTTTTTATATCATAGTATTGGATTCAATAAGACCATAAAGTTATCAAGAATATTTTTAATTATAATAAATTTTTTCCCATAAATCAAATATTTTATGTTTATGTATATTTTATTTCATAATGTATTGGCCATTAGTACCACAAAAAATGGAAAAAATAGGACCCCAAAGGTGGTTACAGATTTATATTTCATTTGAATCTGTATTTATTATAAGTTATTTTGAAATGATGAAAGTAAATTTATTCACAATAGTAATTAATTATTTTCATGTTTAAAAAAATATATTTTATAAATTAAATGTGGAAATAAATCCATAAGAAGGAAATATTAAGAATGTAAAAATTGTTTTTACATATTAATATTCATATAAATATTAATGAAACGCATGTTTATAAGATCATTAATTGTGAAAAATGTTTAATTCAATTATTTGATACATCCAGTGATTTAAAATGGGTTAAAAAATCCTATATATTTTCTACCACAAGTAAAATCAACATACTTAAGATGATTTTTTAATATGAGTTATAAAGGTTTGGGGCATAATGGATGTTCCTATAGAAATAAAAAACATGGATTTTTTAATAATTGAAAAATATTCATATATTTTGATGATGAATAATTTCATAAAAATGTAATAGAGAATCAATTTACTTATTAATGCCAAGACAGGAAGGTGAGATCATCAAAATAACTTATAATTAATTTATATGTTGTTTTAAAATTACATTATCTTATAATTATTTTATCATTAATTATTTTGATAAATTATATTATTGTATCATCATTTCATCGTAGGAATCAAGTGAATAATATCTCTATTGATGATCCAAAGATACTCTAAAATCTCTGAAGATCACCGTAGATTCACCAGGAGAGAGAGTGGTTGATTCATATTCCATGATTAATTTTGTATTCATTTTAGTACCAATGTATTCAAGGAAAAATTTAGAGAGGATGATAAATTCATTATTTCTAGAATTCATTCGTGAAGAAATTATCTATTGTTATTGAGGTAATTCTCTCTAGGTTTTTCTGTTCACAATAAGTGGTTAACCCAAGAATGCAATATAATCAAGTATTTTTTGATCTATGATGGGGTTAGTAATTTCACATAGTCCCTTATCTAATATCTCATTTCTTAGTGAACCCCTTGTTTATGGATAATATAAATAATATTATAATCTTCTTGACATGTGAAAAACTTGTGGATAAAAAAATATTTTTTTTCAATAATGGAATATTTTTTAAACGATATTTAATATATAATTTCCAGATGAACCATTAAACTGGGTCGAAAACCCGCCACAATATTTATAGGACATGGAATAATGAATATTTATATAATAATTAAATAATTCTATATTATTTCTCTATAAATATATTTAATATTATATTAAATAAATCACGAGAATAAATATTCATTATTATTTGACTCACAAATTCATTCCATCAAATAATATGTGATTGAATCATGGGGATCAACCAATTTTGGATAATATTTCAACAAAAAATCCAAAATAATATTTATCCTAACTTATTAAATTCAAATTTATTTTAATTGAAATTCCAGATACACATATTATGTGACCAACTATGCCTTTTCATTAGTATTATTACTAATAACATCCTAACTTCTATGGTTAGTGTCTACAACACATAATATGACCCATAAAGAATGAAGATAATTCTGTAATGACTTACAATACAAATGATCCCCATGAAATATAATCCCTTTATTATGATATCTATAATCATGTATTTCACTTGCTGGTGTCATCACCCAGTGTTCTCGATGTATATTTCATTGAATTTATAGAATTGAACCTTCCCTTTGAACATTGTGCCCATGGATTTAATTTGTATATTATATTCACACTAATAATCGATGGATATCAACTTCAGTCAGAGAACATAATGGAAAAATCCTTTCTCTTTTTATTTATTAATAAAAAGACACTCGTGACACTCCCAAAGCATCCTACTTCGCCATGAAAATATGTCATCATAGTTTTCATGAATATATAAAAGTGCAAAACCAATTATATCCATTAATAATAATATTATATTCTACATATCAATACACATATCCAACCATAGAAATATCCAACGAAAAATATTGACATGTATTTCCTACTAGTGGATTGTTCTCTGATAATATATTTAACTCGAAATTACTAAGGGTGTACACCATGAAAATGCGTCTCCAATTCTTATGAGAATCCACCCTAGACAACATGTATCATTTTCCTCCTATAAAAAGTTATCATCCGACAATATAACATATATTTCATAATATAATTAGGGAAAATTTGGTTTCTAATCATAGTGGGGAACTCCAATGACCATTCAATGCGACATTTACATTTAGAATATTATCAAATACTATGTCACACAGAATAAAAATCCAGATATGACAAGAAGATTATTAAAATATAATACAATGAATATAGGTAATCATAATGTCTATATAAGTTCATTCTTTGGAACCAAATCCAACAAATTTCCAATTTAACTAGAGGAGAATGATAACAACCTTAAGTCAACTAGATCACACATTACACTCAAGATTTTAATGAGAGAAGGCTTTATTCAAGGGGTCTAACATGTTTTTGGTGGTTGAAATAATACTCACCATAACATAAACCCTATAAGAAAAATCAATCAACTGGGGACATATATGGTGTATGATCATTATCTATCAGTGTCCCATTGGTAGATGTGTGATATCCACCACTGTATTATTATCACAATATAATATGATAGGGTATTAAATCCTAGGAACCACATCAAGATCTTAGAAAAAGTTACATATCCAAGTCACTTATTTTTCTACATGACATGCCATGATATATTATGAATATTTTGTGAAATCAATGATAAATGGATTATTTGAAATTTTATTTCCTAAAACACGACCACTAAGAATGAATATATATCCTGACCACGACATTATATCATTACGATATGTTTCAAATATTGAATTTTTATAACCGTTGATGATACGATCGTCATCTATGATGGACCCTTTGGACTTGTTCAAACTCCCAAGAGGGGCGGGGGGGGGGAGGTGAATCAAGTTTTGTATAAATTTATACCATTTCTAAATTCATCATTCATTTTTTATCCAAATTTTAATTCAATATATATTCTCAGTTAGTGTATTTGGATCAATTTCATCTTTTACCATGAATCATTCTATCACATGCATGATTATAAAAAAGATAAACAACACATGATATTTTTACAATGATTAGTAAAAATAAATACCCCATGAATTGATTCATTTCTTTAACCAGTAAAGGATTCACAACTATTAGAAAATGATGATTATAATATATGGTGTCTCCCTCACCAACACTCAACCTCATATGGTTTATAATGTTTTTATCTTAGAAGAATTTTCTTTGTATAAATACATTGGCCTAATCTCAAAAGATTCACCTTGTCAATGAGTTATACGATGATCTCCCTATATAACCAGTGTCAGATATATTATATTGAGTATTACATTATATATTCAAAAATTTATTTTTAGTTGCATATGGATATTGATCTATGGTATTGTGTATGATTCTTCAAGACCAATAAGATTGATCTCCTTCTACTCAATTAAAGTGTCTTTGATTTCTATATGATCATCAAGAGTAATCTACAACATGATAAAATTTTTAAACATAGATTCACATATCTTCAAAACCACCCAATCTTACCCCCTCTCTATTTTAGAACTAAAAGGCTTGACCCGTGATGTAAATATCTCAGAATTATCAAAAATTATACTATTCTATTTCTTGTAACTTCAGATATATCAAAATGATCTCTAATTTATTGTAATATTATATTATTATTCATTGGAATACATTTTAGTAGATTCTTACAATTATTTGAGAATGATATTTTATAGACAGCACACTACCCAAAAATCAGTGGTCGGATTCTCATTTTTCCCACAAACTAACCAACAACACCTACCTCTTTCTTTTATATATAATTTTTATTGATGTTAAAATCCATTAAAGTGTGTAATAACTTCATTAAATTATTTATTTATTTTTAAAATATCATAATTCAATATAGAGCGGTCAATGTGACTAATAGTATAAAATATCTATTATAGGATACCAATTTAGGGTTCCTATATCATTGTCTTTGATGCTTTTTCAACACAATGATTATTCTTATAATTACTTTAATTTAATTATTTTTGTTTTTAATAATCATCCAAAAAGTAAATAAACAAATATGAAGAGTAGGCACTTATTATTATTCTTTAATATATGCCAACTCAAATCAATAACTTTCATTTTACAAAGATATAAAAAAATATACTGTAAATAGATGCAGTTCCCAACTCGTTATGTAGTGTGATACATTCAATAAAAATAATAATACCTTTAATCATTTATCTATACATTGAATCAAAATAATATCACTTATTAAACCTTCAAGATACATAATAACATAATTATTTTTAACTTACACATACACTTGGTCTTTGATGTATTTTTATTTTCAAAAAGTTTTCAATAAAAATAATATAATTTTATTCTTTTAGAACTATATATAGTGGTTCTCCATTGAAATTACTCAAAACTGTATTATATCATGGATTAAAATAGAGTTATATTGTCTTTATATTGGATATACAACATATGAATTCATTAATTCATGTTTCAATTCTAGAACAACCATTTTTAGAAATCTAGAATTTTCACCCAATAAATAAGGGAAATTGAGTTATGTGAATTTCCATGTCGCATATGTAGACCAAACTAAATGATGGATTCCCTTAAAAGGTTTTCATTTATTAGTATTTTGATATGTTTTGATCCTATTTTAATTCGACTATGTCTATCTTTATTCAGGTATGTGGAACTAAATTTGGATATGTAGTAGTGTTTGGCTATGTGATGTTTGGATACTCCATGAAAACCCCATACCCGAGTCATTGAACAAAGATGTTGAATTAAGATACATCTATTTTAATAAAATAAAATAGTTTGATTTATGATGATTTTGGATACATGGATTCTCATATAATTGTGGAATTTGAGTACATGAAGATTCCAATACATGGAACTTCTCATATTTAGAACCTGGACATTGGCATATTTCTTTTGATTTTTTACATTTTGGACTAGGGATCATTTAGTTTATCTCCAACCATTAATGATCACTCATAAATACTTATAAATACCTATGATAATTTTTAAAATTTCAAAAATACTTTAAAATGATTCCCAATAATATTAGAGAATATTAAAACTATTTTTTTATTTCATTATTATCACTTAGTGTTACACTATAATCATATTTAGTTCATCCTAAATTTATCTCATTTGAGTAGCTACAATGTATAGGTTCATAGGGATGTATTCTCTAATTCCATGTCAACTTATTCTCCATAAAATGTATTTTTTGTACCCTTTTTATCAATAACTCTTTAATATTTATAGTACAAGTCAATCAGCTAGATCACTCTCTCTGTTTCTTATTATTGTATAAAATACTCATAAACATTTATTAATTATCATAAATGTGAGGATAAACTCTATTAATCATTTTATTTGTTCAGTATTGTAATGAATGATGTCTAGAGATGTATTTAATTATAATAACCCTTCCATTTACCATTTATATCATCTGAGACTCCCTTTATATTTCCAATAAGAACACACTCCATTATTCATTAACCATAGTGCATGGAAAATACCTTTTTTAGATAAAATAGGGGGATAATCTAATCCAATACACATGTCTTCTTGATAACTATTGACATAGAAATTAAAAAAACACAAAATCAATACAATTAGATCTTAAAAATCCCCCTTGGGATTTGTTTCCAATACATTTAACTTCTAGTTACTATAGATGCATGCAAATCACCTATAAAATTTCAATTATCCTCTCCCCATTAATTAAATTAAAAATAGATGTGAAATATATTTTTCTCTACCATGATGGGACAAGTTTCAATACAACATTTCCATGGGAAGATCTTCCAAGGTGTAGTTATTCTCATCCTTACTTATTTGATTTCAAGAATCATCTTATTTTATTTGTTCATAAAATAATTTTAGAGAAGGTAGGAACTACAAATACCTTAGAAATGAGCCATTAGAAAATCTATATAAGTATACTTGGGTGAAACCAAATTTAAAATCATGTTCTCATAATCTCGATACTAAATCCATCCATTACAATTCTCAATATAGTGAAAACTCTGAATATCAATTCCTAAGGGATGTTAAAACTAGAATTTGAAAAAATTCTACAAACCTGAAATCATATTAATAAAAAATAACAAATTTCAAGTGAATGTAAACAGAGTCACCAATTTTAATCAAACTAATACTCTCCCACGATTATTATAATAAAGTAAAATTCAAAAAAGGACTAGGTTGGTGAGTGTTGTACCTATAAAAATAGAATTTTATTGGGATGTAAAGTTTCTAAATTATAATAAAATGGGAAATCTCTTACTATCTCCACATATTCAGTCCCCCACCAAGGGGAGTACTCCAAACTTTGTCACAATATTTACTTTCTTCTAGAAAGCGGCTTCAAGAACATGATAATTGTTGTGGACTAAAACCAATTTGAAAATAAACACCAATTTAAATTTATTTCACCATTAATTTAATTAAATGATTCTATATATGGACTAGAATTAATTTTAAAAACTCACTTTCAATTTGAAGCATTGAGACCCAGTGAAAATTATTTTTAGAATCAGGTTGAGATCAAAAACATCATAATTGGAGTAAAAGAGTTGGAACTTCTTTCTAAACCTAGTTTAATTTTTCTTTAAAACCCAAAATACCTTATTCTTCTTATATAATCATTAACTTCCTAGACTTGTGATTCATTGGTATCTATGGTTTCTTTATTTTTATAAACACATTCCAAATATTAAATTTCAATCAAAACCGGGCTAGCATAGTTGTTCCACATTTTGATTTTTGCTATAATCTCTTATCTTCTTCTTGATGATCTGGATATACGATCAGTATGTCACTGGACTCATAAATATTATTAATAATTTGTAAAGAATTATTCTTATTAGTAATATATTTGGTATTAGGGGAAACCCATGAATTTTCTTTATTCTTATTTAATTCCTTTTGACAGCATTTCCAGGTCACGAAGTTATTGGGTAAATGGATTTCCTTGTTGATGTTGGGACAATAAACCTTTTTCCAGCCCTTAGATATTCATTGCACAAGATTTTATATCAATAAATTTACATTTATGTGAATTTGGATTAATTTTAGGTGGATGGACTCAATATAAAGGAAACAACAGTTGTTCTCTTCAATAACAACTTGTCTTCTTTAAAACCAATATGTCCATAAAAAGTGTTCATCTATAAATTGTTCTATGGTGAATTTTTTAGGAGGTATATAACTTAAAAATAATATAATTTCCACAAGATTGGTATACAAGATATATTAGTCATGTTTTATGAATTTTGGTTTAAGGTGAAAAGTTTTAATTTATTTGGCTAGTTGTGCATATTATATAAGTGCACCAGACCTCTAATACCAAGTGTGGTTCAACTGAGAATTAATTTGTGAGGTAAGAAGTTAGTGAGAAATAATTGTATTTTAAATATATTTATATAACATTTAATCTTATAGTTAAAATAAACATAAGTATCATTATGGTTACCCGATTCATGTAAAATATAGTCCAAGGAACATTATATTTAATTGTGTTCTTTATTTCTTTCTATATTTGTATTTCTTGTTTTACCATTAAAATTATTTCTCAAACTTTGTTTATTTTTACAGAGGTGTTTGTGAAGATGAATATTTGTGGTGAATATGGTGTTTTGACTATATACATTCGATATAGTTATTCATGAGTAATAAAACATTTAGATATCAGTTTTACACTATGTGGAGTCTCATGCATGTGATCATTTGGTGAACTGACATGTGAGAATCCGATGATCTTATAAAAATCAAGATGATCAATTTTTCACCAATTATGTTAACTACCATATGTTATCAATAATAATATTCAACATTAATAATTTCAATGCACCAGAAAATGTTCTGGTATGAAATTCAAAAAAGGGATGATCTAGATCCACATAATTGAAGGGATGCTTTTTGGATTTAGAAAAATTTAGATTGAGTACCGTCATATTCAAAAGAACATGGAATTTTTATTTCGTGGGGGTAAGGTCAACACTAATAGATAAAGTTGAATGAGATATCTTGGATATAATGGTGCTACCTCTTGTAAGAATATTTCTCACAAGGAAATTTCCTTTCAATATTCTAGATAAGAGAAATACACCATATAAAATGAAGGGGTTGAATAATATGTATGAAAAATGACAACCTTTATGAAATTCGTCAGGTTGGGAACATTTTTTAGATTATAGTTTTAGGAATGAATACCAATGGTGGATCATGTGAATGAATAAAAAATGTTTTTTGGGTAGCTCTAATCGATAAAGGTAAATTTTTTAGATGATGTATGGGAATTGCTACTCTTATCTTCACATCCAGAGAGTTGAGATGTATTGGTCACAGTAGTTAATAAATACAATGAAAAAATAGAATTAATTATTTATGATACCAGGAATATGATACTAATTGGTGACCTTCATAAATGGGATGTTTAGGTTCCAATTATTAGTTCCCTTAATATAGACGTAGGAGGATGTTCACCTCAATGGATGAAAATATACTAGATGTAGAAATCAGAAAATATGTATTAACATTTAAAAAGAGGGAGGGCATGAGGAAATTTTTCTAGTGTATCCAAATATAAATATCGAATGAAATGACACATTATGAAATATTTCAAAAATCACAATTATAAAACTGAGAAAACATAACTATTTGGTAGTTCATATTCTCTTAATATAGTGAAATATAATTAGTCTTACATGATAAAAACTGTCACTTTGCTAGAATCTTATTTGATTTAAAATAGATCCACTAATTATTCAACTTATGAACCAAGATATATAGGTAATAGTGTATCAAAACATCTTGGGAAATTAATTTTTTGGATATTTAAGCACTCGAAATTAATATAAATGGATAGTTAAACATTTGAATAAATAATTAGGTACTCTGTAAGCTATAAGAAGTTCTTTGAATTCATGGTCTATGAATGAATCTTATATCTATTAGAAATTTAGATGATTTTGATTTTGGAACTATATTTGGAAGTAGGGCCTGGAATGTGACTCATTGATCCAAGGTGGTTAGAAAAGGAGTAAAGGATGAGACCATTGAATTGACCTAGAATTTATACAAAAATAGTTTTGTCATAAGTTCAACTTCCATTGATCTGGATCTATAGAACTAATGTTTTGGACACCTTAATGAGAATGACATGAAGGCCCTAATGGATAAGGGAATACGAAATCCTGATCGCATAAAAAAATTATTGTGTGAATGTTGTGTAATGGAAATATAGAAAAGTGTGTATTTCAACTTAAATGGCTAGAGGCATTGGGCCCAAAAGTTATAGATTGTATATTAAGACATTTGGGAAATACCATTTTTCAAACATATAGTGGTTTCATTTATTTTATTTTTTCATTTATGATTCTATAAAGAATGAATTTATTTACTTTTAGAATAATTATTCTAATGTATTTCAGGTGTTTTTTTGAGGAAATAATTGACAGAGATGGAGTGTAGTAGTAAGTTGATGTTCTTCCCAACTGAAAACTACGATGAGTACATTGGAAAAAAATTAATAATTCTTCAAGGTTTTAGGAATAAGGAATGTTATGATTGTGCCTACAACTCCATATTATAATGGATTGGACAAAAGAATTAATGTTAGTCTAATATATAAATATAAGAATTTTAAATTTCCCTCTGTTCTAACTCCCTGATATTTTCTAAAATATTTTATCAGAATTAATTTAATCTTTTTGAAATTTTTTATTTTATGTAACATTGAAAATAGTTTATTTTATATTAGAGAACTATGTTTCTATAGTGTTATATAAAAAAAGTTATATGTCCACTAAATTCAACATAAATTTTATCTTTTCAACACATAACACCGATGATTGCTTTTATTAAACAGAAAAATGACTTTCCTCAATGTCACCCGTAACATGAAAGATCGAATAATGCCAATGATATAATATTAAAATATTATTTAATAAAAAAGATTTGTTAAATTAGTAGTAATGAAAAGGATTAAGGAACTCATGAAAACTTATGGTATAAAAAATATAAAATGAATTATTTGGTAAAAAATTAATTATAAATGAATATGAAAACCGATTGAATATAAAAAAAAACATTATTATTTTTATATCCACAATTTTATTACGCTAATAAATTAAAATAATTATAATTAGTGAGTGATATCAAAGAGATATATATATATATATATAAACAAATATTTTTGGTATTCATCTAATATATTTGTTAGGATTAAGATAAAAACTTACCCAATTTTTTGCATAAAATTCAATATTTTTATTAAGGAATTTTTTTGCCTTTTAATTGTGAACCTATTATAAAAATATTTTTTTGGAGTTTCATGGATTATATATATCAAAAAATAAAATTCATATTTTAAATAGAAAAATAAAAATTTGGGTAGGTTATATTTTTGGTATTTTTGTGATGTTTTAATTTTTAACGAATAATGAAAAATACTGAAATTTAATTCAAAAAAGACATTTTCTAAAATTTATTTAAAATGTTATATTATTTTTTAAATTGTTTTTAAAGATGAATTATTTAATAATTTTTTATATTAATCAAAATTTTGTCCTTTGAATTAATTTCACTTTGAAATTGTCATTAAAAATATAGCTAACCTTTAGAGGGTTTTTACATTAAAAACATGCTTTTCATCCAAGTTGTGGGATTATATTTAAATTAATTTCTACCAATTATGTGATTAATATTTGGAATAATTATTAAATATTTGGAATAGTCATAATTTATAATTTTTAAAAAGGTTAAATTATTTTTTGACCAAAAATATTATAGATTTTTTAAAAAATTAATTACATCAATTAATAAAAAAATAAGCGTTACAAGGGACTAAACCTTATACTAAATGAACAAAATGAAATAAAAAGGTTTATAAATATCATTATATGGCCATATGTTTCCATAAAACATACATAATTGAGTTTTTTTTGTTTTTTATTAATTTTTTAGGTAAAAATGTGGGTACACAAAACTTGTTTTCAAAAATGCCAAGTGTGTTCCCTCCCTTCCTTATAAAATGCCACAAACTCTCCCTCTTATTAAAACCTCTCAAAACTAATAGTTTTATCAAAGATATTACCAATAAACTTCCCAAAATTCCTCCCATAATAATTGAAGATTCCATTTGTGATGAAATCTATCCATGTAATCCATTTGGTGAAAACCAAAAGGAGTTACCAAAAGAAGAGGTTACATCTCTCCCCATGTTTATTTTTTTTATTTTCCGTTATACACTCTCTAAAATATTCTTATTACACTATTTAATAACCAAAAAAGTATCCTAAATATACTAGGATTTTTTTTAATACTAATGGTTTTACCTACAATTACACATAATTTCATCTAATGGGTAACAAACGCACTAATTACATGTACGACAAACTACTGCCTCACGAAACGAAGATTATTCATTTTTTCATTATCATCTCTCGTGGGGGATATTATTATGGAAAATATCTTTATATATGGTATATATTTTATTTAAAATGTCTTATACTTCTGTAATTTTTATTTAGAACATAACTTTATGCATTCCATCTTGTGTAAATACGGTAATTGTTTTTGAGGAAGTGTGGACTACCGCCCCCTCAATGTGATGTGATTTATTAAAACACTACATTGAATGTATTAAGAATGAGTTTAGAAAAATTATTTGATATATATGACATAATAATTCTAATTTAATGTTATTATATACATATATACAGATATTTCATTTTATTTCATTCTTTCAATACAACAATAAAACAGAAACAATGTTTATTCGTACATATGACTTATTGTATCCACGAACGATGTATTAAATTTTCATACATATATAGTATATAAATAATTATAACACACTTGAAAATAATATAAAAGATATTTATATAATTGTTTACATTCTTGAAATCATATTACAATTATAAGGAAAAAGGATACGACAAACTAAGACACTTGTAAGAAACAAAGAGAGTATTACCGAAAGGGTAACCTTAACATGGAATTTTTAACAAGAGGGTAACATAAATTCCTAAAAAACAATATGTGGTCTTATATATAAAAATATGGTTCTTTGAAATATGTATAACAAACATTCGTTTCTTATATAGGAGGATTTCATGAGTACGACGAGAGTCAAGACACAGGGTAAGGGGATTTCATATCCATTTTTATTTCCCTAAGGAAAATGCATTAGTCCCACCTAAATTATTTGTTATGGTGTTTATAATTCCAATTAATAAGTTAAAATACTATTATTCTTATATTTATGGGTATTTAAATATCCATTTTATGATATTTCTCTATTTGGGTTTATGTTTCAAAAGTTACCAAATCGGTAAGACTGTTATGTCTTAATTTCCCTCCTATGTGACATAAATTTTGTTATGCACCAAAATTATTTGATCAAGTTGTATTTTACACATTATACCATAAATTTAGTTATTTTAATGATATTTTATGCTACATGTAATTTTATTTTTTTACATTGAGATTATGATCCCTTATTACTATGTGGTATGAGTTTATTTAAATAACCCCATCGTTTATCGCGATTAGGAATGATTTTATTTCCATTGATGAGATATTATGATTCAAATCTCAATAAAATTCATGAAATTTATTCTCCTATATTTTTTATATAACTCTTCATGTATTATTTAAATTTTCATACTCATTGGTATTTAAAAAATGAAGAATGTTATTATGAAATTCCGAACTAACCTCCCTCTTCGGCTAGAAACCATTGTTATTTTCAAAGAATATTTTCTAAAAGGATTACAAAAATATTATACTATTATCCTATGATATTTAAAAGAATCCTTTACACATTTTATAACTTTTAAACAAATGGTATATTAAAAATGATTCATATTTTTATTTTCTGCTCGAGGCACTTTTCCAATCTTTTTACTGTGAAAAAGAATGTTAACATGTTTGGATTTACCTGACTTCATGACTATCATTCCATTAAAGAATCCTTTAAAATATCACAGAGTTATTTTTTAAAGAAAATATTCACCTAATATTCAGTAAAATATTTATTTTAAATTTGTTTTCATGAAAACGGATTCAAAAATGTTTTCAAGAATATTTTATTAGTTTTAATGGGGAAACGGTTTCCAAAGTATTTTCAATATTATTTTTTGTTTTCATGGGAAAAGTAGATTTCAAAAAAATTCCATTATTAATAAATAAATTTTGATGGAGAATGGTTTTCAAAAAAAATTCAATATTCCTTCATTAGATATAATATAAAATGGTTTTAAATTGATTTTCAATATTTACTTATAAGTTTTTAAATTATTTTTAAGGAAATGGGTATGAAAATGTAATCATGGTTCTATTATACATTTTCAAAGAAAATGGATTTCATAAAAATTTCAAAATCTAGTTATATGTATCAATGAAAAAGTTTCCAAAATTTATTAAAATATTTATTTTCAACATTTCATGTATTTTTTCAGAAAAATGGGTTTCAAAGTATTTTATGTTTTAAATAAAGTTTTTTAATGATGAAATGATATTTTCCTCTAGAAATGTTTTTAAAAGATATTTAAAAATTATTTGGAATCTAAAAAGAAATATTTTAATATTAATCATTACCTTCTTGGAAATTATTCAATTTTCCATTCATATTCATTCTATAAATGGTTTATGTTTTATGGTATGATGTTTATGAAAACTGTTCCTCTTCCTTGGGTTTTTTGCCTTGAAACCCACATCTTTTTACGGGTTATGATTTGATGACATTATTATAAAACCTATATTTTTTCATGGGCTATGATATAATTGCGTTTTTATTAATCCAATTTCATGTCATCGTATTGTGATAGGTTTTTTATAAAACCCATCTATTTTTGGGTCTTGATATAATGAAAGTTTAATTATCTTGTTGAACATGTAAGAATGATTTTATTAAGAGATGGGTGAGACCTATATCTACCTAAAATAAATTGGGTAAATATTAATGTGTCATGAGATAATGATGTGAATAATGTCAGTGGGATTGATCTACTATTGTAATATGGGGGAACCCTATATTTTAAAAGTAAAGGACTACAACTGGGGGTGGTGGTGTGTCCCGACAAGTACATGTAGTCACCGTAAAGTTGGAAGATGGGGAAACATAATACACTATGGTAATTTAGGGAAACTTGATACCTTATATGGAAAGTACTATTATTGAGGATAGTGATGTGTCCCACCCAGTAGGTGTAGATCCCATGAAGTTCCGTGATGAGATCTAGCAAAGATCCTTGACTTATAAGGAATGATTTCACATTTCTACGTATTCTAAAATTCTAGGTCTTATTCCTATGATATGATTTCATGGAATATGTTATTTATTTATTTAATATTCAAGTCTTATGAGCTGCCAATATTTATGCAATTATTCATTTTTATGGTCTTTGATATGCATGGAAATATCTTCTAGTTTTATGATCACATTCTTAAACCCATATGCTCATGTTTATGCTTAAATATGTCCCTTGTTTACCCTTACTTGGAATTTGATCTTACCCATTTTTATGTTTCATTCTATAGGTTATGAAGATATTTATTAACTATGATGTTTATAAGAAGGATCCTAGTCATGAAGAACCTAGTGGGTGATTGTTTTTCTCACATATGTACTAGTGTTTAGTTTTCCATGTTTCAAAAGGAACTAAACAATACTATCTTTGGGAATCTATTTGTTTAATGTTTATTATATTCCTCAAAATTAATATGATCTCTATGTATGTTATGAGGAGTTTTATATATTTGGTATCTTAGAAAAGGTTTAGTTAACCATCATAAACTAGGATGAGAAAAATTTAGTGATATAATAAGGTATATTTATAAGGATATGTCTGGGGATGTCTTTAAGGATAAGTATAAGGATGAATTAAGATATAAGAAAATTTCATGGAAATTTTAAAAATGATAGAGTTATGGGATTACTAGAAATACATCCATTTCTGGATAATCTATGTGGATGTACATCTGGGACATATGTACCTAGGGGAAACAACATTGACAAGGTGTGTTGGTTGTGACTTGGTGTAACCTGGTATACAACAATGGGCCTTACGACACACCTAGTTTGGAACTCCTTAGGGATATTCATTGGGAATTCACAAACACTTTAGGAACCATCATGAAGGATTTAAATTGAGGATTAATATAAATAACCTAGGATAAAGATTTGGTTTCATAGATTAAATTAGTAGGTTTCATTATTTAGAAGTCCTATATATAATTATTTTTCATTATTATATGGTTTTATTATTTCTTATATATTTCTCACCCTGTGTTATCTCATTTTAGTAAGCGGAGAGAACTAAAGGAAACATAGATAAAATTTAATTTTTTTCTATTTAGAAAGTATGGTAATTATGAAAATTAATTCCCCAAGTGGAAATCTCATAATGATAATCAAGAATGTGGTATAAGTATTGTTTTACTTATGAAGATAAAGAGGTCAGAAATGAAATGTAAAACGTATGCGATATGCTTCCAATATTGTTCACATTAATCATAAGAAGCATGAATAGATTAAGATTAAGGAACCTTATAACATGATTCATATTTCATGTTCTAGTAAAGATTCATTAAAGAATATGTTAATAAAACATGAGTAGTAGTTTAAGAATAATGTTGGATGATTGACGTGTTTACGTTTTGGAATTCAAAGAGTATGTTATATGAATCATGAAATATATATGTATTTTCTGTAAATGTTTTTATTAATTATTAAAAATTACATTTTTAATGGTGATTAAGACATAGATAAGAGATACTATGATTAGGGGAAGGTGACCCTTAATTAATTCTGAATGTTGAGATAATGATATTTGGATAATGATATGTTGGATAAAAATAATTAAATTGGAAGGTATAGATTACCCTAGAACTGATTATTGACAATTTGGTCTATGTCATCAAGGATGAAGTTTTCAACTTCTTGAATTTAATGAATATGTCAATCAATCATTTTAATAAGGATTGATTCTTGTTTTCCCAATGAATTTTGTGTAATTCGGATTATTTCCATATTTTATGGGAATATCCAATAAGGGAATTCCCATATTTGGAACGTGACAACCAAGTGGCGATTTGTGATAAATGGGGGATCAATGTTAAACTTATTTCTAACCCTCTTTATACTATTTTGGATTTTAATCTTTTAGAGGGGTTGTAAGGTTAACCATTCACGAAATGTTTAAGTTAATAATTATAGGAAGAATATATGTATTGATATTTTATTGAAAACGTAGGTTTACATGATGTTTAGTTATTAACCTTATATTAATTATTTGCTTCATATTTATTATTCAAGTTATATTAGTTTTGTTTTAGAAAATGACATCATGTATGATAGGTGACAACAAATCATGTTCGGAAGGGCCACATGTCTTGAACCCATGCTTAACAGTTGATAAGGGTTTCATGCCTAGAACTGGCATACATGATGTCCTAGTTAATATAAAATAAATTTTTATTAATAAAGTTAATGATGAAATAGTATTTTTACTTTTAATTTTAATATATTAATGTATTATTGAAATATATTTTGAAGTATATTTTGAGACAGAAGGTAATACATTTCATTATTTTATGGGCCATAAGATCTTTTAAATGTGTATTTTAATACCTGAGGTGTTTGTGTTAATTTCAGAATATCAATATACTGATGTGATGTATGAATTAGAAATTTATAAAATCACAACCAACGAATGAAATTTTTGGTATTTATATGTGAAGTTTCAAATTTTTAAATGAATAGTGAAAAAATTTCAAATTTTAAATGAATAATCATTTTTAACATAATTTATTTGTTAGGATAAATTATACTTTAAATTGGTTTTAATTTTTAATTTTATCATATTTTAATCTATATATCTAGTATAGGTTATTGGACTCAATTTCACTCTGAAATTGATTTTAAAAACAAAGGAAACATTTCTAGTTTTTTACTTTAATATCATGCAATGTCGTCACATCTAGGGGATTAACTTTAAATTAATTTCATATAATTATGCGATTGAAATTTCTATAAATGCATTCAATTTTTGGAATCATAATAATTTATAATATCTAATAATGTCAAATTAGTTTTTTTCTGAAAAAATTAGATAATATAATTTTAATTAATTACATTGATTAAATAATATGAAGCATAATAAGGGACTAAACCTTAATCCTAAGGGCATAAATGACCTTGAAACGTGTCCAAAACCAATTTTATGTCCATATTTGGACCCTAAACCTTCCATTATTGAGTTATTATGGTTTGGTATTACTTTTTTAGGTGAAAACATGGGTACACCTATCTTGTATTAAAAGAATGTCAATTGTGTCCTCTCTCTTCACTATAATAGGAAACCACATATCCCTCTTATTGCCACCTGTAAAAAAATTGGTTTGTAATATATCTTCACAATTAAATTTGAAAAATCACTAGTTTCCTCCTTAAATCATAATATTGGGATGAGGGAAATCCAAGGAAGCCCTTTTGTCAAAACAAAAAGAAGTTACCCAAAGAAGAAGAAACATCCATCCCCACAATCCATTATTTTATTTTCCATATGCACTTCCTAAAATAATATTATCCCATGATTCTATAAGAACCCAATATATAAAATATATTAGGATTTTTTATGATATGGTTTCGACCTACACTTACACCCAATTCCATCTAATGGGTAACAAACATACTATTTAATTGTACGATGTACTACCACCTCATAAAATAATGATTGTTTATTTTATCATTTACCACCTATGATGGTGGAAATTATGATGGAAAAAATATTTATATATTAAATATATGATATTAATAATTTTATATAATTTTGTACTTTTTAGTTATAACATAGCTTTATGCATTACATTTTTGGGTAAATAAGATAATTTCATTTCAGAAAGCGTGGAATACGGCACCCTCAAAGCAATGTGATTTGTTCACATACTACATGGAATGTATTATGGATTTATTTTGTGAAATTATATGATATATATGAAATATTAATTATAATGTAATGTTATTATATACATATATATCCATTTCATTTTCTTTATTTCTTTTAATACGATAATAAATCACAAGTAACATTCATGCGTACGTATGACCTACCATCTCTATGGAAGTTTTGTTACATTTTGATACTTATATATTCTATAGATTATTATAAAATAAAAATAATTAATATAAATTATATTTATATCATGGTTTAAATTATGTAAATAATTATATAAAAATAAGGACCAAAGATACAACAAACTAAGACACATGTGAAAAACATAGATAATAATACATGAAACATAACATAAATAGAAAATTGTCAACAAGGGGGTGATATAAATTCATAATAAAACAAAATATGGTATTAGATATAAGAATATTGTTTTTAATATATTTATAATAAAATTAAATTGTTTATATAGGAGTTTTGAATAATTACGAAGAGAGTCAATACATAATGTAATGGGATCCCATCTCACATTTTATTTTAGTGAGATACAAGACTTATTCACCACTCTATTCTTATAATTGGTGTTTATAATTACCATGAATTTATTATATTCCTATTATAATTTATTTTATTCATATTTATATATCCATTTTATGATATTTCTCCCATGGGGTTTATGTTTCAAATGATTCCAAATCGGTAAGATAATTTGTCGCAACTTGCCTCTTTACGACATATGTTTTGTTATGAAACTATATTATTTATAGAGGTGTATTTAACATGTTATAAAATGAATTTAATTATTTTCATGATATTTTAATCTTAAATTAATTTCATTTTCTAACATGGAGATTATGATCCCATGTTTCCATGCGGTAAGAGTTTATTGAAACAATCCCATCGTTTATGAGGGTTGTTTATGATTACGCTTCCTTTGATAAAATATTAAGATCCAACTCTCAAGAAAATTAAATATATTTATTCTATTATTATTATTCAATATCTCTTAATGTATTATTTCCTTTTTTCAACTCATTGGAAATTAATATAACTAATAAAATATCTTTATGAAAGTCAAACTTTAACTCTCTCTTCGGTCTGAAAGTTGTGTTCCTTCAAAACAATGATTTCTAAAAGGGTTCCAAAAATATTGTGCAATTATCAAAATATATTTAAAGAATTATTTTACCCTTATTTTTTCATATAAAAATGTTGTTTTAAAATGAAATATTCATTTCATTTTCTGGTTGAGGCACATTTCCCAAATTTTTACGGTGTAAAAGATATATTCGACATATACGGATTTACCTGCTATTATGACCAATATTCAATTAAAGATTCCATTATAAGATTAAAGAGTTGTTTTTTAATGAAAATTATTTCCTAAGATTCTGTAAATTCATTATTTGATTTTGATTTATGAAAAATATTTTCATGATTATTTTATATGTTTTCAAGGGAATAGGGTTATAAAAATATTTCAACAAAATTTTAATATTTCCTAGGGAAAATGGTTTTCAAAATGTTTTTAAGATAATTTGATAAGTTTTCATGAAAATTATTTTCAAAAAAAATTCAATATTCTTTCATAATTATTCAAGTAAAAATGTTTTAAATTTTTTTTAAATATTTATTTACAATTTTTCAAAGTATTTTCAAGGAAATTTTTATCATAACTTTTTCAATATTGATTAATAACATTGGAAGAGAAATTGTTTTCAAACCATTTTCAAGCACTCTTTATTTTTATGAAAACAAAATGGTTTCAAATATGTTTTCAAGTATTTCTTTATAATTTTTTCAAATTTATTTGCATGAAAATTCGTTTTAAAGGGTTTTATGTTTTAATGAACGTTTTTCAAAGAAGAAAGGATATTTCCACAAGAAACGTTTTTAAATGATACTACAATATTATTTTCCAAATAATATGAAATCATTTTATGTTACTCATTCTATTATTGGAAATTATCAATATGTTTCATTCATATTATTTATCTAAATGTTTTATGTCTTCATGAAATGGTTTCTATGAAACCCATTACTCCTCCATGAGTTTTATTCTTATGAAACCCACTTCTTTTCAAGGGTTAGGATTTTATGAAATTATTATAAAACCTATCATTTCCACATGTTAATATATAATTACATATTTATGACACACATTTTATTTCATGGGATTATAATAGGATGTTTTTAAACCCCAAATATTTTTATGGGTCATGATATGATTAATGTTTTTATCATATGTTGCTTGTATGAATGGTTTTATTATGAGATGGGTGGGACTTATATGTCCCTCCAATGTGTGGGATAATGATTTATATCTCATGAGATAATTATGTGAATAATTTCAAAGTGCTTGATCTACTATGGAAACACAAGTAATCATAATCCCTTACAAGGAAAGGATTACAACTATGGATGATGATTTTTCCCGCATAGTATGTGTACTTATCATGAAGTTAGAAGAAGGGGAACCTGGTCCACTTTCGGAATATGGGAAAAACTGGTTCCTTATAAAGAAAGGACTGTGACTATGGATTTTGGTGTTCCCCACACACTAGCTGCAGTTCCCATGATGTTCCTTGACTTGTTATGGCAATGATTCTTGACTTATAAAGTATGATATCATATATATATATATTCCACAATTACTTTTCTTATTCCTATTATATGATTTCATGGATTATGTTATCTTTTTAATTACTGTTAATGTCTTTATAACTACCTAGATTAAATACATTATTTATGTTTATGATCTTTGATATAAAGTTAATGAGATTATAATTTTATGATAACATTATCATACCCCAACGCTAATGTTTATGATTACATATCTCCCATTTCTACTCTTACTAATAATTGTAGCTCAACAATTTTTATGTTTCCTTCCCTAGGTAATGAATATATGTATTAATTATAATGTTTCATAGAAGGATTCTAGTCATGAAGAACGTAGTGGTAGATAATTTAGCTCATTTATCCACTAGTGTTTATGATTCCATGTTTCCAAAGGAACCATACTAATATAGTCATTGGGTGTCTATTGGTATAATGTATTAAGTATTAAATAAAGGTAATGTATTGTCTATGTACGTTATGACTAGGTCACTATATCAGAAATGTATAATGTGATTTTGGAAGTGGTACTCAATATGAAATCTTATCTAACAAACATAAGTCCAATATTAACAGTTAGGAAGGAACTGCAGGATGTGACATGGTCTTGAAAATGATAAGAAGTCCATCATCTCAAAATATTTAGTAGTTTATTACATATATACGTAAATTCTATGGAAAGTTACAAGCTTGATTGAAAATCTAAAATGTATTTTTTTCATTGGTTGTGGAGACAAAAATTTTGGATTTTCTTGTGGAATAGTGAAATAAAATAAAACGTTAGAAGAAGGGATGTTTTTTATGAGAAGTTTATGTGGAAGCTCCTAAAATTAGTGGAGTAAGAATTTGTGGATAATTAAATGTCGAAATACAAGTTGATCATAATTCCAGTAGTTTGAAAACATCAGGGAACACAAATGTAGGTTCCAAAGGAACCAAAATTCTTATGTTATTAAATTTTAAAAACCATAATTTTCTAGAGATGTCAAGGCTTGAGTGGAAGCATTATATTTATGTAACCAATAAGTATGTGTCCTGGAAGTTCAATTATGGATTTAAAAAGAATTGATAAAGAATTTAGTTCAACTAACTCAGTTTAGGAGATCAACCAAACTTAGGATACCCGTTCAGAGGTATGGGGTTGATATTAATTTTATTCTTCAAATGAATGTAGGGGAACCAAAATATATATAGGAAGGGTTTTTTTAATGGATCTATGAAGTTGGAGTCATCAATGAATAAGGCGATATATTCATTTTTATTCAAAAGAACTTGGGAAATCAGTAAACTTCTTGAGGGTAAAATGGAACTTTAGAATATGTGGGTTTACCAAATTAAGGAAGAAGAGGCTGGTAGATATTGGAATGAAGAAGAGCATGAAGTGAAAGTGTTTTAGTTGATTTAATGAGTGTATTTCTTGGAAATACATCCATTATAAGTTAAAAATTCTACCCTTAGAACATTGATGAGCATATTTGGATCATAATATCTATTTCTAGAGTATATCAATGTGAAGGAAACATTATTTATTGGTGAGCTGGAGGAGAATATCTACATGAAACATCATATAGGTTTATCTGATGTTATGGATTTAAATTTGTTATGATGATTAAATTAAAATCACTATGTTCTAAAGCAAGACCCTTTATAATGGGTAATGTCCCAGACCCTCCTAGTCCATTCATTTTCTAAATTTCTATTATTTGGCACGCCCTAGACCCATCATGTCAGGATCCTAGGGGCGTCGTCTTGGTGGTTGGATGTCATCGCGGTGTCAACCATTAGTGACACCAATCCATTCCACGGTGGGAGGGGATGTTTTTGGGGGTTTTTATTCACCAGTTTTCCCCATAACACCACTTTTAAGTCTTTTAACATTTTTAAGTGGTTTAAATCCATTTTTAGTACCATAAAAAATGTATTAAATTCCCTAGGAGTGGGGAGACACATGACAGACTTTTTTTCTCACATTAAATGAAATCCTTTAATGTGGAGCTGTTATGGCCACCCCTACAATGAGAATTATTAAATAAAAATTAATCCCATCGTGCATAACCACCCAACCTCATGGTGAAACCATGATCTGCTTTTAAATCCGCTCAAGATATTGATATCCTGTAACTCCAGGACCTCGCCTTTTTATCATACAAGATTTCATTCCTTCTTCTTCTTGGTAGGTTTCTTCTTTTCCTAGTGTGTTTGGAGTATCCTTCTCGAGGTGAGTGGTGAGCCTGTGCTGAAGCCTTCCCCGTTCATTCTTGGAGTCCTCGGAATTCCTCCCATGAAAGTGGTGCATCCCCAGTTGTTGGTTCCAAGAGAAAACTTCATTCTTTGATCATCAAGTTGGATTCTTACTTCATCTCTCTTTACTGTGTATCATGCGGGGTGGGTATGAAAATGTTTTGTGTATGGATGGATGAAACCAAACCTTAATGAAGAAAATAAACAGATTTTTAAGGGATGAAGGGGTGTTTTTGATGTTTCCAGTGTACTCTTTTACCCTTCTTTATATGTTTTGGATTGTCTGGGCTTATGTCCATTGAAAATCTTGGTCGTTGGTGGTCTTTTCTTGCGCACTAATGAACCTCTATTTTTCTGGTTATTTATATTATTGAATGGTTGTAACATGGAAACCGGTAAATCACGTAAACTCGGTTGGTTAAATGGATGACCAATGAATAATAATCCTTGTGTGAAAACCCCAGTTAACTTGAGGAAAATATGAAATCAAATAAATGGCATTTCAAATTGAAAACTCCCTTTCTCTGTTCTGGAGATGGTTACAGATGATGCTTTGGAAGTGACATGGATGGGGATGGGATCCCTTATTGTGGTGTAGTTTTTGGTTTTTTTTATTTGAGTCCGTGTGGGGCCATATTTTGGGGTTTGGTTTGGTTCCAGTACTTCTAAGGATCTCACAGATCTGTTTTGTTATTGTGTATTTACAAGAGAACTGGGTGTGAATGCTTAAATTTATGTTTGACTATTTTCCTTTCCTATCCTCATGGTAATTCCTGTTATTTTTCCATTAGTGAATAATTAATTTAGATTGAATCACTTAAATATAGAAACGAGAATGGGTTCGATGGGAATTTCTTTCTGGTTATGAGTTATGACTTGATCGTGGGTGTTGTGCAGTTTATGAGTAGTAACGAGAGTGTTTGTGTATAGGCTGGTTATGGAACTCCTAATCTGGGATTAGTGCTTGTTACATTTATTAATAATTAAGTTTTATGTTTCTTTTTCACACCCCACCCATTTTGTTCACTTTGTGTCGAACACCCCCATTTCATAGTGGAGGGTGTATTTTCCCACACTCCTATGAGTGGCTGGTTGTTAAATCCTTTTCGGCTCACTATCCCAAGTAGCTCAAGTCTCTTCAGGTAGGCAGTGCTGGCCAAAGGTCCATTATCGCCCCAGATTCATCAGGCAGGGTACGTGGTGGTGGTTAGCAAAGGAGTGTGTGGGAAGGTGGTTTCCCAAGTGTCTTCAGGATGAGGCCCAGGTGTCTTTGGGCGTGGCTGTAGTTTTTCAGGTCCAGGTTTCTATAGGCATGGTTATGTTTGGTTATTGTGTCCCAGGTGTTTTCAAGGGGGATGTGCAGATTTGATAGCCCAGGAGTGTTCCGACGGGGTGTGGCAGTGGGACTGCAGTGAGAATGGAGGGCGAGGTTTGACGTGGATGATGTCTTCAATAACCAGTGGGAAATTAGTGTGGGGTACCCAAACATCAATGTGTTATTACTATTACATTAGTTGACTTTCTTTATTTGGGAGTGTGCCTATGTGAGGTTGGGGGGACAGTTTCCTTGCTTGGATATCTGGTTATCTCCTTTTCACACGGGGCATTAGAATGCCTCCCCACTTGTGCACGAGAGCTTTTGTTTTTCCCTACTGATTATTCCTGTATACTCACCCTAGGTATATAAACAATTTTTAGGTTTTCAAGAGGACTTCAAGGATCGTGTAGGACCATACTATTTCGGACCTTGGGACAGTTTCTGTTACTATTTTTCTTTTCATTGGTACTTTACCCTAGGGTTTTCCCGTACTTTTGTAGAATTTACTTTGGGACATACATCTGGGGATGGTTTGCTTTTGGATTTAGTTTTACTTTCAACTCTGGAGTTGTTGGGATTTTTATCTTATCTCATGATCCTACTAAATAAAAAGGATAATGTCTTCCATTTTTGGGTGATTCTATACCCTTGGTGCTAGTCGTCACTCTAGGACCTATTGAAGGTGGGTCTCAGGGGTCAATATCTCTCATTCAACTTGAAGAAGGAAGGGTCTGGCAATCTGTTGTTCCGTCTCTCCTCTTGGTGAAGGTGGGTCATGAAAGAATGGTATCAGATGGGAGGTCAAGAGATAGAATAGAGTCTAGAGTTAGGCAATGTGAAGATTGCATGGGATGGTAGGTCAACAGTGTTGGGTAATCTTGGTGTGTGAAATAGGCAAGGAAAGACCGGCTAGGACACGAGATTTTAGGGACCCCGTGATCCAATGCACGGACTCTAGACCTACAGAACGGTCATGTGAGGCTACATTGATTGCAGGGTAGAGACCCTAGGAAAGTTACATGCATCATAATGACTTGTGTTATTATATTTATTGGATATTTTGGGAATTTAAAATGAATAAGAAGTATATGAAAATATTAAAAATTATCTTACATACTACTCGAGCTTAGGAATTCCATTTTACCTAGCTGCTATGGCACCTGGACGATGACCATAAGTAGTGCGGGTGATCAAGGGCCAAGAGGTTGGAATGAAAGATCGGTAGAGGGCTGATCGATAGGATGAGGATGACCAGTGATAGGGGACACTTCATACCTTTCAGTGATAGACCCTCGGGAAGTACGGTCACAACGTCTCGAACATGGAGACATAGAGCTAGCTTGTGGAGCTGGTGGTAGCTTTTAGCTTGATCTGGGCTCCAACGAAGTACTAGGTTCCTCTGGCTGTAAGCCATATGCGGGGAGCAGCACGTTAGTGGTGGACTCTCTTACTAGGGGATAAGAGGGAGGATGAGGTTTCATGGACTAACATCGAGAAGGAGTTTCGGGAAGAATTCTTCTATTCCACGATGAAGGATGAGAAGAGGCAAGAGCTGCTCCCCCTCTAGTAGGGGAGCGTGATATTGAGGGAGTTGGGGATCAAGTTCAAGGATATCCTTCGTTTTTTTCGAATCATTTTTTCCGGATGAGGAGTCTCGGGTGAGACGTTTAGAGGAGGCACTCTGACCTTCTCTTTAAAATGTTGTTACTCCCTTCACCCTAACGATGTACTTGGGGGTCTAGAGGAAAGCTTATGTGGTAGAGAGGATGCACACTCTCAGTGTTGTACCACGAGAGGGGATCCAGTTGGGATCATTAAAGGGAAAGGTAGTTAGCATTAGGCCTCCAATGTTAGGGCCTTCTAGGTTGCGACCAGTGGGGAGCAGGCCCCTGCTGTTCCAGTTTCGATCTCCCAGTCCTCGCCCCATCCTAGTGGGCCCAGGACCGAGGTGTTTCATCTTTTGCAGTCATGGGAACCTTTAGAATCATTTCCCGAACCGAGCGCAATATAGTGGTGGTTTGCAGGATCAGTACCCACCTCAGCAGCCGCAGCTTCTAGAGAGGACCTTTCAACAGCTGTAGTAGCAGGGACAACGAGCACCCTCTCCTCCAAGGTAAGATGTTACAAGAGGAGGCTGGACTCAGGGCACTCCTCAGGGACTTCAACCTGGGCATGGTCGGGGAGGCGGCTGACAGTAGAGGGGCAGAGTAGCTGGGTGTGGACAGTTACATGCCATAGAGGCAGCAGTTCCAGCAGTTCTGGAAGTCGTTTGAGGTATGATCAACTTGTTTTGTACTCTTGCATATGCCTTGTTTGATACAGGATCGTCACACTCCTTGGTTTCACCTGGTCTAGGCCATTCTCTGGGTTTAAACGCTGAGTTAAATCCAGTTCCCCTGGTGTTGAGTATGAAAATACGAGGTAATAAAGACTATTTTTATGTTTGTTGTGGGTTTAGACTGATGATAAGGCCACATCAGTCTAGTAGGGATCTTATAGGGTTGCAAAAACAACCTTATGATGTCATCCTATGCATCGAATGGCTGTTTTCTATACCCACTATTATCAACTGTTTTCGAAGAAGATTCGTGTTCTCGGATGAGGATGGCCAACGTGGGTTTTTCACTGGCGGGCGGGGTTTCCACGAAGGTAGCCAGTGTGTGGAGCCCCTCCTTTCCTTGTTAGCTGAGATGTCAGTGGAGTCGGTAGATACAGAGATAGTGGAAGTCCCATGGATCATCATTGTTTTCATGGACATCTTCCTGGAAGAAGTGGCGACTCTACCCACTCGACGTGATGTAGAGTTTGGGATAGACTTGAAAATCGGTGCCCGTCTGATTTCGATTGATCCTTATCGAATGGCACCTTCTGTGTTGCAGGAGCTGCAGATTCATATTGACAATCTGAGGAAGAATAGTTTTGTATGACTAGGCGTGTCACCATGGGGTGCTCCAGTCTTGTTCGCAAAGAAGGTAGATGGTGGTCTTAGGCTGTGCATAGACTACTGAAGACTGAATCAGGTAACCGTCGAGAACTGTTACCCTCTCCCAAGAATAGATGATCTCTCTGAATAGCTGAGGTGAGCAGGATGGTTCTCTAAGATCGATATAAAGTCTGGGTATCACCAGTTAAGGGTGAAGGATAGTGATATTCCGAAGACTGCATTCAGGTGCAGGTATGGGCACTTTGAGTTCATAGAAATGCAGTTCGGTGTTACGAAGGCACCTGCTGCGATCAAAGAACTCATGAACTCTATGTTTTGTGAGTTTCTAGACTGGTTCATCATTATGTCCATGGATGAAATTCTGATCTACTCAATATCATTGGAGGAGCATACTAATCACCTCAGGATGGTCTTGGAAATCCTTCAACACCACCAGCTCGATGGGATATTTTCCAAGTGTAAGTTCATGACACAAGAAGTGTATTTCCTTGGACAAGTGGTGTCTCATCAAGTGTTACTATTTGATCTGTCAAAGGTTGAAGAGGTTGTCTCATGGGAGGCACCCAAGAATGTGACGGAGGTTCACAGTTTTCTGGGTCAGGCAGGCTATTATCAGAGGTTTGTACCCGAATTATCTCGAGTTGTGTCTCCCATGATAGATTTGACCAGAAAGGACCAAGCCTTCATGTGGAATGAGCAGTGTCAGGCAGCTTTCACCTATCTGAAGGAAAGGTTGGTCAACACTCCAGTACTCTGGTTACCAGAGTAAGGGGTTTTGTCTGTGGTATTTGGTGATGCTTCTGGCCTTGGCCTTGGGAGTGTTCTGATGCAGTAGTGGGGAGTGATATCTTATGGGTCTAGGATATTATGTCCTCATGAGAATAACTATGCCACCGATTACCTAGAGCTTGCAACGGTGGTGTTTTTGTTGATGATGTGGCAGATTTACCTCACTGGGGAGCACTTTGTGGTAGTCCCATATCACAAAATATTGAGGCATATCTTTATCCAGTGGGACCTGAACATGCGACAACGAAGGTGGATGGAGTTTCTTCTGGACTAAAACTTCGAGATCACTTACACTGAAGGTAAGGGGAACGTTCTGGCTGTTTCCTTTAGCAGGAAGTCACAGAGGGAAGCCGTTCTGGAATCTATGGATACTTGGAAGGCAGTGGAGGAGTTGGCTTCCCTAAACCTCTATGAAAGGGTGGATGGTGGTAGAGGTTGTCTATTTCAAATGATAGTGTACTCATCTATTTTTTGGTAGGTGGAGGAGTCTCAGTGGGGAGACTTAGTGAGTGAAGTGATGCCCAATCGGTTTGACCAAGGTAATGCTCTAGAAGGGTGGGAAGAGGATGGTCAAAATCGATTGCTTTTCAGAGAGAAGATGTTTGTTCCCGAGGCTATGTGAGAAGAAGTTATCCATGAGTTCCATAACTCACTCGTAGTGGTACACATAGGCGCTTCAAAGATGTAACGTGGCCCGAAGGAACCGTTTTGGAGGCTTGGGGTGAAACGGGTAGTGGCAGAGATCGTGGAAGGATGTTTGATGTTTCAATAGGTGAACGTTGAACACCGCATCCCAGGAGGTCTCTTAAAAAACTCACATGTCCCTGAGTGGAAGTGGGATGAAATATCAATTGATTTCATCATAGGACTACCCAGGGTTCAAGAAGGGTGTGGTGTTATCTGGGTAGTGGTAGACAGTTTGACAAAATCAGCCCACTTCCAGGCGGTCAAGGAGTCGAGTGCGGTGGATACCCTAGCATAGCGGTACATGAATGAGGTGGTGTGGTTGCATTGATTTCCGAGGACCATAGTCTCGAATAGGGTTGCGTGGTTTACCTCACAAGTCTGGAGGGGATTGCAGCATGATTTTGGTACCCAGCTACACCTTAGAACTACTTTCCACCCACAGATGGATTGGAAGCAATAGTGCACTGTCTAGATGATGGAGTATATTCTACATGAATGTGTTTTGGTCTTTAGGGGATCGTGGGAATGAAACGTGCCTCTGGTAGAGTTTTCCTACAACAATAGTTATGACTCTACCATTGGCATGGTTCTGTTCAAAGCTTTGTATGGGAGGCTGTGTCGCTCACCTGTATGTTGGACAGAGGTTGGGGAATTAGCTGTCCTTGGCCCGGAGGTGGTGCAGAGCATGAAGGAGAAGATCCAGCTTATACAGGAGAGGATGAAGGTGGATCAGGCTTGAAAGAAGTCATATGCTGATTGTAGGAGGAGACCCTTGGAGTTAGAGGTTGGGGACCACATGTTCTTGAAGGTCTCCCCTAGGCGTGGACACGGGAGGTCCGAGAGGGGGAGTAAAATTTCGCTGAGGTTCTTCAGACCATTATTAGTGTTGCATAGGGTTAGCGAAGGGGCTTATCAGCTAGCGCTACCACCACTGTTACTGATAATTCAGGATGTCTTCCATGTGTCTCAACTCTATCGGTATCTACACGATGGTTCACACGTCCTCGACTGGGGAATTATAGATTTCAAGGATGATGCATCGTTCGTAGAGTAGCCAGTGATGATCGAATATCAAGAGGAGAAGGTGCTTCGTGGATGAACCATTCCCTTGGTTCGTGTTTTATAGAGGCATGGAGGCCTCATGGAATGTACCTGGGAACAGGAGGCACAGATGCCTGCCCATTTTCGAGAGTTATTCTGAGTTTGGTTTTGTTCTGTTTTGTACTTACTTGTTATTTAATGCTGACCATGTTGGTTTATGAGATTTTTTGTTTCCATACCTTGTAAATGTTTATGAAAAGTATTGATATGTGGAGAAGGGATGACCTGATCCCTAATCAGGATGAATTAAGGTGGATGAGATTAAGCCCATGCGGGTGAGTCATTGCCGCCTAAAGCCGATAATATCTTGATATAGAGGATGGAACTCCCAAGTATGTGTGTTGGGACAATGTGATCCTTGGGTTTGGTATGGATTTTTGGGGTGGTTTTTCCACAAGAGGTATCTTTCAAGGTGGTTTTTCAGACCCCTCTATTATATCGGGTCTAGCTTTGATTCTTAAGGATGATAATAGTTCGAGAGGTATCTAATGTAATGGCCCTGACACTACTCGTCTATTCCTTTTCCAAATTTATGGCATTTGGCACCCCCGTAGACCCATTAGCTCTGGATCCTAAGGGTGGCCTTTCGGTGGCATGATGTCATCACAGGGTCAACCATCGGTGACACCGATCCGTGTCACGAGGGTGGGGGGGGGGGTGGGGGCTTGTCTGGTTTTTCTTCCCCAGTTTTTCCCGTAATGTCATTTTTACGTAATTTAACATTTTTAAGTTGTTCAAAGACTTTTTCACACCACAAATAACATATTAAATAACCCATGAGTGGGGAGACCGACAACAGACCATTTTTCTCTCTTTAAATTAAATCCTTCAATGCAGAGTAGTTATGGCCTCCCCAGGGATGAGAATTATTAAATAACAATTAATACCATCGTGTGTAACCACCCAACCGCGTAGTGAAACCACGATCTACCTTTGAAGATGCTCAAGATATTGATATCCCGTAACTCGAGGACCTCGCCTTTTTATCTCATGATATTTCATTCCCTATTTTTCTTTGCCGGTTTCTTCTTTTCCTAGTGCGTTTGGAGTCTCCTTCCCAAGGAGAGTGGTGAGCCTGCGTTGAATCCTTCCTTGCTCATTCTTGGAGTCCCTGGAATTCCTCCCCTACAAGTCCCGCATCCCTAGTTTTTGTCTCTAGGAGAAAACTTCGATCTTTGATTATCAAGTAGGGTTCTTCCTTCATCCCTCTTTACTGTGTATCATGCAAGGTGGGTAAGAAAATGTTTCATGCAGGTATGGATGAAACCAAACCTTAATAATGAAAATAAACAGACTTTTATGGTATGAAGGGGTGTGTTTGATGTTTCCCGTGTACTATTTTACCCTTTTTTATATGTCTTGGATTGTATGGGCTTATTTCCACTGATAATCATGGTTGTTGGTGTTCTTTTCTTGAGCACTAACAAACCTCTATTTTTCTGGTTATTTAAATAATTGAATGGATGTAACATGGAAACAGGTTAATAACATAATATCAGCTGATTAAATGGATGAACAATGAACAAGAATCCTTGTGTGACCACCCTAGTTAACCAAAGTGTAATACGAGACTAAATTAATGGAATTTCAAATTGAAAACTCCCTTGCTCTGTTCTGGTGATGTTTACAAAAGATTCTTGGGAAGTGACATGGATTGGGATGGGATCCTTTGTTGTGGGGAATCTGTTGGTTTGTGGATCTGAGGTAGTGTGGGTCCATATGTTGGTGTTTGGTTTGGTTCCAGCACTTTGAGGGATCTCACGGATCCCTTTTGTTATTATGGCTTTACAAGAGAACCGGGTGTGAATGCTTAAAATTTTGTTTGACTATTTTCCTTTCCTTTCCTCATGGCTATGCCTATTATTTTCCCAGTAGTGAAGAATTAATTTAAATGGAATAACTTAAATATGGAAACGAGAATGGGTTCCAGGGGAATTGCTTTCTAGGAATGAGTTGTGACTTGACCATGGGTGTTGTGGGGTTTATGAATAGTAACGAGGGTGTTTGTGTATAGGCTGGTTATGGAACCACTAAGATTGGATGTGTTCTTGTTACATATATTTATAATTATGTTTTATGTTTCTTATTCTAACCCCACCATTGTTGAGAACTTTGTTCCAAACACCCCCATTTCATGGGGGAGGGTGTATTTCCTAACACTCATATGAGTTGCTAGTTATTAGCTCCTTTTCTGCTCCCTTTCCCTACTGAGTATACCTGTATACTCACTCTACGTATATAAACTGTTTTCTGGTTTCCAGGGGGACTTCGAGGATCATGTAGGACCGTACTAGTTCAGACATTGGGACAATTAATATTGCTGTTTTTCTTTTATTTTGTACATTCCTATGGGTTTTTATTGTACTTTTGTAGCATTTACTTGTGGAAATGCATGTAGGGATGTTTTGATTTTGGTTTTACTTTTACTTTCAGTTTTGGGGTTGTTGGTATTTACTATCTTATCTACCAATCCTACTAAATAAAAAGGGTAATGAATTCTATTTTTTGTGATTCTATACCCTTGGTGATAGTCGCCACTACGGGACCTATTGAAGGTGGGTCTTTGGGGTCATTATCTCTCCTTCAACTTGGAGAAGGAAGGGTCTGGAAATCTTCTGTCCCTTCTCTCCTCTTGGTGAAGGC
Source organism: Viscum album (assembly GCA_963277665.1). Classification (NCBI taxonomy): domain Eukaryota; kingdom Viridiplantae; phylum Streptophyta; class Magnoliopsida; order Santalales; family Viscaceae; genus Viscum; species Viscum album. The sequence goes on from OY728120.1 coordinate 1,233,568,868, forward strand.
GGGTCATGACATAATAGAATATAAAAAATCATCATTTATGTCATTATAAGGTTATAGTAGGTGCAATGAATCTTACTATTATTATATGAAGTAATTAAAATATGGGAAATTATTAATATTGTTTTCTATCTATATATGATGTACTGGTGGCTGGAGTATATTCCTAGAAAATTATAACGATTAAATTATGTTTTTTTGAAGATTTGAGATGAAGAATCCTGGTCATGAATGAAATATTTGGGTGATGAAGATAGAGATAGATATAAAAGTTTATAACTTTGGTCTATCTAATAAAAATTTTATCCCAAAAAAACCATTGAAATGTTTTTTTATTCCTGAATGAAAAACAATTATGTACCATATTACCAAATACTTTAAATATACCATGGTAAAAAAATTGGAAATGGATAAAGATAATTAAAATATGGATATTGTTATAAATTAATCAGCTTTTAGATGTTTACTATTAAAAATAATATGAAATCACCCAGAAAAACAATTTCTAGTTGTATTTTTAATAATATTTATGATGAACCCTGGAAGGGAATATCGAGAGCTGTTAATTGGATCCTTCAGTATTTGAAAATATAAAAGTATCAGGATCTTTTATTTTGTAAGGAATATCCTCTTTAAGTATTTGTTAATTATTAATTTTCCAGAGACCCATTATCTAGTAGATTATATTATGCTTCATATTTTTTCATTAAGGAATAATAATATATTAGATCTCATAGCAGTAGAATACTGTTACACAACAGATAATGTAAGTTGACAAGGTAGTGCTAAAAAAAGATGAGAGAGACGAGTATTAGTAAAAGTATTTTCTAATATAATTAAGAAGAATTTAGGAAGGTTTGATTGTTTTTTTATGGAATCCAATTGATATCCACATGGGTAAAAGTATGGTTTTCCATGTATGAACAAAAACCATCAACTAGTTGTACTACATCATCAAAAATATACTGGAAGAAAATGTATTAAGTTTATTAAATAATTCTAAGAGATAAAATTTATGAAATTTTTTTATGATGAACATAGATTATGATAGTATTAGGAAGAATCAAGCCTAATTAGGGACTGGGTAAATGGATAATGGAAATGGTGGAGGAGCACATCAATTAGTGGATGAAAGTATTTTTACTAAAGGGTTTTGACTGGTTTTTCTCTGAAATAAGCCATCAAGTAGGATACTTTTGGGATGTGAAGCCTAGTTCTAAATATTGTTTTTTAGATCAATAAAAGATTTGACATATGATTTAAAATTACCCAAATATTTATATATAGTAGGGGGATAGAATTAATTTAAGGGCATATACAATTTTCCTCTTCTATGAGAACATATCTTCTCTAATGTGTAATGGTACATTAGTTCACATATTTTTATGGATTGAAAGTGATGTTCTAGGAGGTTGGAATGTTCATCAAAGATGATGGGTCACTAGATTGGTATCCTAAATCAGAATGTCACATCTTATGATTTTAGTTTTAAAGGGATAAAATTTAAATATTTTGACTAGTTTTTCGTAGTATGTATGTGTGTGAGACCTCCGGTGTAAATTGTAGTTCAATTGTAAATTTTTTTGGATACTAGAGTAGTCGTTCAAGATTAATTTTCATTTGAATCTCTCTATATCGCTTATATTCATCCAGTTTTTACAAAAAAAGTAGAAGTAGGGTTCACCCATGCACATAAGACATTATCTAAATCACATTAAATTTCATTTTGATTTTTCTCACATTCTATATTTATTGTTCTTATTTAACTATTGAATAAATTTTTGGATACATTGTTTTTCTTTATAAGATGATTTGATGATAAATTATTTAGTGATTAGGTTTCTATGACTGTCTATTTTCATTACACTGCATCTTAGGGAAGTAGACATTCAGGGATCAATTTTTTACTTCACCAAATCCCTTGTCTGTGATGTTCGAGTGAATTGGTGTGTGAGAATGTTATGGTATTATTAGAATAAATGTGATCCATTTTTCATGGATGATCTTCAGAAATATCTTCAAATTACACACATATTGTTATTATCTATTGACTTATTATCTATTGACTTATTATTCATGGAGTTCTTGTTATCCTTTAATTCCATCGATTGTTTAAAAATTTCTATTGTGCGGTCTTTATTACCGTAATAGAGGTATCTTGTTATATTTGGTGAGAAATTATTATCAAATTTTATCAATGACATCTTGGGAGTGGTTGTATCCACATTATTCACATGGAGACTCGTCAAGATTGAATAACATTTCTTTCTCACATATTCATCTGATAGTGTGTAATTATACTATTATATACATTGGAGTTATGTCGATTTAATTTATAACAAAATTCTTCATACATATGGAAATAATTATTGAAATACTCACATAAACAATCAAGATCTTTAGAATTATTCATCAATGATAAATTCTTCTAGTTATATAAAAATTGTTTCTTTTATACAATTTGTTTTTTATAACTTTATTATTTTTTTACCAAACCTATAATACTTCTCTAACATTCATGAGTTTACCAATTTTTATAGTAAACAATTTTCACATTACCAATATCCTACAACACCAGTACCTTGCAATTAGTCATGATTTTTTACTTGTTCATGGGATCGACCTATATTTGAATGCTTCTTGTTTTTGGGTTTAACCCAAACTCTTCAAGATCCATTTGGAGGATATATTTTCATATAAATGAGCACTTTTGTCCATGAAATATTAGTGAGTATCAAATATTTTTTACTCATACATATATTTAGAAATATTATATTTTTCCATAATATTTTAAAAATCCATACTTATCACTAACTAAATAAATTAGTTAATGGGATACCTTTTTCATGTTTCTTAAGGTGGATGCGTCTCCAGATGATATGAATAGTTTTTTACAGTCATGATGTGTCAATTTTCATGGAAAACCATTTTTAAACCATGAGTTGTAAAACCATTCTTGTCAGTTCTTTGAGAAGATAAATCTTGGTAAGATTCCATATATTCATCTTAATTAACAACTACATGAATTTCATGTCAAGAGAAATGTTTTCATTGTCAAATTACATCAATATATCTTCTTATCCACTATTCATATTTTGAAAATTATATTCATGGAACATTCTGGATTCTTTGAATGAACTCTCAATTTGTTTTACACTCTTGGATTTCATATCTACAGACATTTTTTACTTCCATAGAAGTTATATGAAGTCTTCTAAGTGAATGAATTGAATATTTAATAATAATGTTCTCATAATAATCCCCTTTAAATTATTCATAATTTAGGGATGGAGTTTCTTTTAAATGTGTAACAGATTAATAATTATCATCAATTGGTCTTGAGAGAATATTGTATTTTCCATGATATTTGTGTAATGCATATTATATTGCATCAGCCTTCTAGTCATACTATGAAATATTATTTTGTATTCCCTTTTTATAACTTAGTATGTGAAAAAAAATAAAGAAGAAATTTTCCAATATACTCCTTAATTTTTGAATAAAAATCAATATGTGATTTATCATTTTCAATATCCTCATGCTATAAACATCTTGAACAAACATATTTTAATGAATCCCAATACCCATGTATGATGGAAGACAATAATATTCAATAAATATTAGTTTTTGGTTGATCAATTGTATCCTTTGAGTTATTTACCACTTTCATAGACTTTTTCTTCAAAGTATATTTTAGAGTCTTTGAGGACACCTTATTATGAAACAAAACATAAATTAAATATTTATTTTTTTAATAATGATCATTCATGAAGAGTATCAATTTTTTATTCATTATTACATATGAAATTCAATGGGAATTCAAAAAATTGATCTAATCAGATGGTAATCTTATCATAAACCAACTAATAGACCCCTTGTATTTCATTAGGAACTAGATTCAAGGGGGTGAATCAGATGTTGAATTTTTTTACACTTTCAAATTCATCTATGATTCTTTAACACCATATATAATTATTGATATTAGATTAATGTAATATTTAACTAAGAAATTATCAACCACAAGCATGAAAATAATGAAAATAAAATGAATATAGTATTTTTACAGGTTTTCATACAAATACCTACTCCTAGACTTGATTGGTTGTTTATCATAATTAAATATTCTATGCTATAATATGATATTGATTGAAATGGTTGTTGTTTCCAATACAAACATTGTGTATCCCATTCCTACATATCATAAGACTCATAATTCTTGAATCATATAAAACATATCTCTGCGGCTTCACATGATTATAACCGAGTCACATAGCGATGTCCCGTTATTCCATGGGTTATACAGGTTCATTGGAGTCCCAATATATATATATATATATATATATATATATATATATGCAACTATTTATTTTTAGTTCTTCCTGGAATTATATCCATAATTATATATCAGATTCATCTACAAAAATAAGACATAAATCCTTCTACTAAAATATTTCTTCATCAAAGGGTCAGTGATATTCATCAATATTATGAAACTCAGTTAAATATTGGAAATTTGATTCATATATATTTAGAAATAGTCCTTATATCTTCATATATTATCTACTACTGAAAGGATTGAAAACTATTGCAAACAACACAATATAATTGATATTTCTAATTTTCTTTTACTCATTACTTTGTCTCTCTCAACATGACCTCAGACTGATGGTAAAATAATCACCATCTTCATCACTTCAATTAGAATAAAATTCATTACGTCATTAAGAGGTTTGTTTTATAAATATTTTACCAAATTATAGTAACCATCTGATTCTTATTTTTCACACACAATAACCAAAAACACTTCCTTATTTATTTTCTATATATTTTCTGAAAATCTTCACATATACTAACGTATATGAGAAACTCATTAAATAAATTATTTATTTTTAATAATAACTTAAATTTTTTATAGATGGATCTGAGTGAATACCAGTAAAAAATGATTATTATTGGATTCCATGTTCAGGTTTCTATAGCTCCAGGTATGATTCTTTTTTCAACTATAGTAGTATTCCTAGAATAACCATTATTTAATGCCTCCGAATTTCGAAACAATAACCCCTAGATCCTCAAAAAAATATCTACATCAGTTATCATTTTTTCTTCCTCAAAATATATATACTTATATTTGAATCTTTAATTTTTTTCATAGTTGTATAAAATATACAGTAAATAGATACATTGTAGAACTCATTCAACAGTATGAGAAATTTAATTAAAAAACCATAACCTAAAATCATGGATCTAAATATAATAGAAACATCTCAAGTCTTCTTGAAAACTCTAAAAACATTTGATCATAATATTTTAGCTTATAATAACACACTTAATTAGATTAATTTTCAGAAGAAGTATGCATGGAAACCCTATAAAATAATTTTATTTTTTATGACATTTCACTATTGTTATCCTTCAATGTTAGACACATTTTTAAAAATAATAGAATTAATATTATTAATTACATTTCACTCAAGAATTTACATTAAAATCATCAACTATTTTTTATTTCATCTTCAGAATAATTAATTCCAGACAACTATAATTTTTACCCAATATAGAGGGAAAATTCAGATTCATGGAATTAATCATCATAAATAAAGACTTGACATCGTGTGGAATTCCCCCACATGGTGCTTCATATATCTGAATTTAGACATGTGGTGTTTCTATTCCAATTTTACTATATATTTCATTATTAATGTATGTCGACTAAGATCCAGATAGGTATCCAAGTTTTTCTTGGTGAGGTTTTGATATGCCATAGAAACCCCATATATGTTCTATTCATCTATATCACTAAATTTGGACTCATTGATATTAATAAAAGTATATGATTTCATAAGTGGTGTGTTTAGATACTTGGACCCCCAAAAACTGTTAGAATCTTCAGGCATGAACATTCATGTATATGGAACTATGCATATGTAGAACCTAGACATATACAGATTTCCCAATATTTTCTTCATTTTGAACTAGCACTCCTCCAGTGTATCTCCATCCACTCTCAATCTTTCCTAAGAACATAAAAATACAATTGGAAATTTTTTAATCTTTCTAAAATAGTAATTAATTATTCTTATGGACTCTACACCATATTTAAACTCTTCTTATTGAGTTATTAAATGTCATGAACTATAAATCCAAATTCCACTTTGGTTCACAATTTATCCAAATTATTTCATTATATAATATATAAAGTTACATGTGGATGTAGTCTATAATTCAAATATAGGTTATTCCTCAAAATTTAAACCCATATTATACTTATTATCCATAACTATTTAAGATCTTCGGTACTTGTGCTACAACTAGATCACTCTTCTGGTTAGACAACACTATAACCCTTTTAGTAAATATCCTAAACATGAAGTAAAACTCTATCAATAATATGATTTATTCATTCTAGAAATGAACATTTTCAATCAAGGTCTTTAAGAAGAAGCACCTCTCCTTATACCATTTCTAACATATGAGACTCCCCTTATATTTTTAATGACAACAATATAAATTCATCATTACTCACATTATATGGGTATCTTATTCTTTTATATATAGTGGGTGGATATTAAAATCCCCATCACATGTGTCTGAAGGACCCCGGGACACCCTGAGAGGGGAGGGGTGAATCAGGGTGACACCTTTTTCTTTTTAAAGTGATGGATCGTGTTCCCACGTTGGTAGGAACTTGTTGAACCTGTATGAAGATAATGATTAGAAAGCAAACATTCACATGCACAGAGAAGACACAACCCTTTTAACTTGGTTCACCACTAAGGGCTACATCCAAGGAGCATACGCCGACAGGTTGTCGGTCGTACCCAAAACCACTATGCTTCACTAGCTGTAGATTACACAAGTTCGGGTACAGACACTCTGTCCCAGGCTCACTGCCTTTACAATTGTTCAGGGATAGCTCACTGCGTCCCTCGGGACACTCCTGTTGACACCCCCTAGCTCACTGCCGTTGGTGAAGTTCCACGCAGTTTATAGACGTGATGGTCTCTTCAATTGAAAGTCATGAAGATAATTGTCTCATATTCAGCATGAGACTTTTCTTGCATCAGTGTCCTTAGTGTAATGCTCTGTTAAGATACAAATTCCAACCACTAAGGAAAAACCCCTTTTCCCTTGTCCACAGGGCAAACAACCTTTGGAAAGAGGCCTTCGCAAAGTACCCTACTTCGCGAGGCTCCCAATTTTGAAAAGCTCAAACAAGACTTCACAAATCCCCTTCCATTTCGCGAAGCTCAATCGCGAATCTCAATCGCGAAGCACTCTCGCGATGCTCCAGCCTTCGCAATGCTTGGCTATCGCGAAGCTCCTGCCTCTTCGCGATGCTCACTGAGCCAACGCGGGGCACACGTCTTTCGCGGAGCAAGAATAGCCACCGTGAAGCTCCTCTTTCGCGAAGCATGCTGCCTTCGCGAGAGACCTTTGCGAACTGAGAGCAAAGGACTTTCTCTGAAATATTCTCTCTTTCTCTTGAGGGGGCCGGCCTATATTTATAGGCGATTCCACCAACCCTTGTCCCTTCCACGCGAAGTCAACACCACGTCATCTCAAATCGCGAAGCTCCAAAGTTTCTGCCGGAATTCTGTCCAAATCGCGAAGCTCCACGGCAATCTTCCGTTCGCGGAGCTTGACGTAGTCGCGAAGAATCACCGTCAACATACCTTCGCGATAGCGCCACGAAGCTCCCTTCGCGAAGCACAACATTCCTTCGCGCCTTCGCCGTGAAGCTCTTCAACTCTGCCGTTCGCGAAGTTGACGTAATCGCGAAGACTCACCGCCTCCATTCTTCTGGTCTTCGCGATTTCCAAACCATGCATCCTCTCTTCGCGAAATTCATGCCTTTGCCATACAAAAACATGATCTTCATGGAAATCCTATTTTTGCGATGCTCACCAATTTCCAGATTTTGGACCCCAAAAATTTGGCAAACACTGGGAAATGACGCCACCTTCAATATTGTTGTCGTCTTGAAAGGTATGATCTCTTTGCTGGTACACGAGCCGAGATTCCATTGAGGATTGACAACAAACACAAACCACACTCCAAATCATGCATAGAAGACCATGGTTCCAACAATATCCCCCTTTGGGTTTGTTGGCAATCAGAAGAAAAATTCCATAGATCTCCATTATTGAGAAAACCAAAAACCGCAGGAATCAACCCAACCAACACTCTAAGTCTACGTGAGCAATGCTCAGTGTAGAAAACAAAAGAGGAGGCTTGAATTGGGTTCCAATGTTTTTCCTTCTCATTCTTCTCATCACAGAAGTTTGCCTGAATTTTTTCTTCTCCTTTCTCCCCCATTGACAATAAAGCCAAAGACCAGTAAAATTTTGCACGTGCAGCTCTAACCATACGCCCCCTGGAGAGTAGCTCCCCCATAACCCTGCATCATATCCATAAACAAATTAAAACATTTAGAACAAATGGGGAGAGGGGTACTCTGTATCCTCTTTATGCACTGGGAGGTGGTCGAACACCGAGGTTCAACCGATGCTTCTCAAACACAGCCGCTGACAGTGGATTTGTCAGGATATCAGCCACTTGTTCATTTGTTCCCACATGATCCAATCTAATCACGCTTTGCTCAACTTTCTCTTTGATAAAGTGATACCTGATTTCATTGTGTTTTGTACGAGAATGTTGAACAGGATTCTTCGTAAGATCAATTGCGCTCTTATTGTCACAGTAAATCACCATTGGTTGCGTCACCTCATCGCCAATGTCAGTTAATTGCTGCTTCATCCAAAGCAGTTGAGTGCATGCCTTTGTGGCGGAGATATACTCAGCTTCAGCAGTACTAAGAGAAGTACTTTCTTGTTTCTTGCTCAACCAGCCAACACATTTCTTCCCAATATAGAAAGCTCCACCACTAGTGGACTTTCTGTCTACTACATCACCAGCCCAGTCAGCATCAGAAAACGCTGATAATTCACTATCCCTGCCTGCAGCAAAAAATAACCCGAAGTTATGTGTACCTTGAATGTACCTCATGATTCTTTTTACGGATGCCAGATGTTCCTCCTTTGGATTACTCTGAAAGCGGGCCGCAAGGCATGTTGGAAAGACAATATCAGGCCTTGTCACTGTTAGGTACAGTAGGCTTCCAATGATCCTCCTGTACATGGTGGGATCAACAGAGTTCCCATCCTCATGCTTTCCAAGTTTAGTTCCAACTGCAATCGGAGTTGACATTGGTTTGGAGTCTTGCATATTGAACTTCTTCAGCAACTCTCTTGCATATTTTTTCTGAGAAATGAAAGTGTATTCCTTCTTTTGAATCACTTGCAGCCCCAAGAAATATGTGAGCTCCCCAATCATAGACATTTCAAATTCGGATTTCATGTGTGTTGGAAAATTCATCCACTGATTTCTGCCTGCTGCCACCAAATATGATATCATCAACATAGACAAGAACCATGAATTGATCGTTTGGAGAATTATTCACATAGAGATTGTGATCAACTCCTCCTCTTTTGAATTCCAACTTCTTGAGATATGAGTCCAGCCGTGAGTACCATGCCTGTGGTGCCTGCTTCAAACCATATAGAGCTTTCTTCCGTTTACAGACCTTTGTTTCATCAATACCCAAAACAAAGCCCACTGGTTGTTCAATGTAGACTTCTTCTTCGAGTACACCATTGAAGAATGCTGTCTTGACATCCATTTGATATACTTTATATCCTCTTTGGAGTGCCATGGAAAGGAAAAGCCTGATTGACTCCAGTCTAGCCACTGGAGCAAAGGTTTCTTCAACATCAATGCCTTCAATCTGGGAGTATCCTTTACATACCAGTCGTGCCTTGTTTCTGATGACACTTCCATGCTCATCAAACTTATTTTTGAAGATCCATTTGGTGCCAATAACATTGTGACCTTCGGGCCTCTGGACAAGATCCCATGTCTTATTCTTGTCTATCTAATCTAATTCATCGTTCATGTCTTTCACCCAAGACTTATGTTTTGCAGCTTCTTCGAATGAGGATGACTCTACAACAGATAGAAATGCAGATTGCGTGGTATTCCTCATACTTCTTGTTTGAGTGGGTGCACTCCTGTCCCCAATTATGTTGGATGGATCAATCTCAGCTCTTCGATTTCTCCTGCGAGGTTCAGTATTATTCTCTTCAGCCATTGTTTCTTCTTCAGATTCTTCTTCTGAGTCAACATCTTGATGTGACTGCTGAGTGTTTTGAACAGCTTCCTCTATTTATGCATTTGTATTTTCTTCACGTTCACATTCTTTCGGACTTTCTATCACATCAGCATATGGCGTCCTTGAAGCATTTGTGGTTTTCTCTTCAATTATCTTAACATCACTTCCTTCCACAATCCTTCCCAGACACTTCTTGAAACATTTGTAGGCTTTGCTGTTCATTGAGTAACCGAGGAAAATTCCTTCATCTGCATTGTCACCGTACTTCCCTTGATTTCCTTCTTTGTTCCTGATGAAGCATTTACTTCCAAATACACGAAAGTATTTTAGAGAAGGCTTCCGTCCATGCCACAATTCATATGGTGTCTTCGTCTCACCCATATAAAGTCCTGTTCGATTCTGAATGTATACTGCAGCTCGAACAGCCTCTTTCCAGTAATGTCGTGGAATACGACTCTCAATCAGCATTGTTCGTGCCATGTTGTTCAGCTGTCGATTCCTACGTTCAACAACTCCATTTTGTTGTGGAGTTCTCACAGCAGCTACCTCATGCTGTATCCCATGCTTCTCCAGATAATTCTCAAATTCAATGGATGTGTATTCTCCTCCATTGTCAGATCGCAAGACTTTGATTGTTCGTCCAGTATCATTCTCGGCGATTCGCAGATATGTTTTCATGCAGTCAAGGACTTGTCGTTTCCTGTGAATGACCATCACCCATGCCATTCTACTATAATAATCTATGAAAAGGACAAAGTACCTTTCTCCATGAGTTCTGGCAGCATTTATTGGCCCACAAACATCTGTATGAATCAGATCAAGAAGGTGAGATGCTCTTTTCTTCTTTGGTCGATATGAACTGCAGACCAGCTTCCCATGCATACAAGAATCACAAGATTTTTCACGCTCACGCTTCAGGTTGGGAATGTCCATGACAATTCTCAATTTTGATATTTTCTCCATGTCTTGTTGATTGATGTGTCCCAGTCTCTGATGCCACAAATTGTTTTCTTCTTCAATAGTCATGTAACATACATTTTCTTCACTATCAACTTGATACAAGTTGCCTTCTGTTCTGCATCCCTTCATAAGAGAATTGCCAGTCTTTCCCTTGATAGTGCAGCCTTTCTGATTAAACGTGACTACAAGTCCGGAGTCACGGAGTTGACTCACGCTGAGGAGATTATGACGTAGGCCATCTACGTAAAGGACTTCAGTCTTCATTAGCTCTCCATTAGCTAATTCGGTACTTCCACTCCCTTTGATTTTTAGAGCCCCATCATTAACAAATCTTACTATACCATCGACATTCCTTATGATATTCGTTAGTAGGCCGGCGTTACCTGTCATATGAGATGAACAACGGCTATCCAGAATCCAGGTACTGTTGTTCTTTGTAGCTTTGAGGGCCACCTCTGCAAGGTTGGATTTCTCAATCTTCTTCCTTTCCTTCCATGAGACATTAGACCGAGTATAAATAACAGATGGTCTTTCAATTATCTCTTTTACATACCCAGGTTCTTCATAGTCAAAGTCTTCTTTGAGAGGTGAAAACCTATTTGAAAGAGCAACACTATCTTGCTGACAAGACTTGACTTTTCTTGAGCTTCGGTATGAGGTGTCCATGTCCCTTCTCTGCCTGCAATTAGCGGCCTTATGGCCAAAATTAGAACAACAAAAACAATATCCATAGAAATTATTTCTTCTATAAGAATTAGGATATGAAATTGTTCTCCTTTGTTGAGCTTCTATATCATCTCCATTCAGATAGCTTCTTTCCTCTTCACAATATGACATGGTATGGCCCAGATAGCCACAGAACTGACACTTCATGAGAGGAAATGTCTTCTCACTTGAATTTCTCCTCATACCTTCTTCCTTGGGAGAATAGTAAGATTGTCTGTCATTTCTGAATGTTTGAGGATAATTTGTAGGTCCCCTTTTAGTTTGGAATGAGGGTTCCTTTTTCGGAATTCTAAGCAACGTTTCACCATGGTCAACTTTCATCTTATCTTTCTTTTGGGTCTTTTCACTTCCAGCAGTTGATGTCTCAGCCTCACAGCCAATTCCACTCATTCCCATGCAAGTGGGTCTTTGATTACTCAAGATTTTTTCAACCCCATCTGAACCACACTTGGATCTTGCTAGTAATTCTGCATCTAAGAATCATCCAAACTGCATTTTCTTCCTTGATTCTTTTGGAACTGATTCAGTCTCGAGTTTACTCCTTAGAGTAATTACTTCCTCCTCAAGACCATCAGTAGTCTTGGATTTTTCATCCAGTCTGGAGGTGAGGTCATTGATGACCTTATCCTGCTCTTCAATTCTCAGCTTTAGATCGACTACATCATCATTACTTTCAATTATTTTAGACTGTACCTTCACAAATTATTCCAGTCGTTCAATTTCAGCTTCAAGTTGATCAACGTATTCAGTTGATTCTTCTGCAATTGATTTCCACTTATTGCAGCTCTTACATTTAATATTGAGATTACTAACCGCATCCTTAAGTTGCATATCAGGATCTACACATGTTCGCAGTTGTTTTTCTCCTTCAGTATCTTCTGGCTTTTCAACAGTGGCCATCATAGAAGCATGGTCCCCAGTTTTGAATTCTGGTTCTTCTTCATCACAGAATTCATTATCATCTTCTTTCTCTTCACAGACAAAACTCTTCCTTTGCATTTTCTTACCAGATTTGAAGTCCCCCTTTTGGAAGAACCTTCTCTGAGGCTTCTTGAAGTTTTCATCCTCACTATCTTCATCATTTATCATTTTTAAACACTGAGAGGCAATGTGCCCAACTTTTCCACAACGAAAACACGCGAGAGGTAACTTCCCTTTGAATTTCCCTTTCCCCTTCTGGAACTTCTTTGCAATGAGAGAAAGAATTTCTTTTTGTTCGTCATCTTCACCGCTACTATCCTTTGAGATTTTCAGTTTATCCAAGGCCTTGAATTCCATTTCCTTGCTCACCTGAGTCGTAGCATCTTCAGGTTTGACTCTCATTTCATATGCTACCAAACTGCTGAGTAGATCATCTAGAGAAAGTTTGGAAAGATCTCTTTCCTCAAGGGCTGACACCTTCGCATTATAAAGGGGTGGAAGTCTTCTCAATATTTTCTTTACAATATCAATGTCTTTGATTTCTTCGCCTAGACCCCGAATAGCTCCAACTAATTCAGTAATTCGATTGAAGAAAGAGTCTACATTCTCATCTGGATGCATCTTCAGATCATCAAACCGATTATGCAGCACTTGTAGTTTTGCCTCCTTCACTTTGCTATCACCTTCATAAATATTCTCAAGTTTATCCCACATGGATTTTGCTGAGGTGAAGTTCATCACCTTTAGGTAGATCTGATCAGAAAGGGATGCAGTGAGTGCATTCTGTGCTTTAGCATCTGCATCAAGAAGTTTCTTGTCTATTTCAGTCATAGCAAGGCCTGTTGGATCAGTGACTTGTATTCCTTGCACAGTAGAAAAGAGAACTTCCATTCCAAGAGATCTCATTCTGTTCTTCCAGATCTGGAAATTGCTTCCATCGAAGGGAGGGACTCCCCTAACATTGACTGTGTTTTCCATAATGAAAACAAGGGTTTGATTCAACACCAGCAACCTTTACCCTCTGATACCACTTGAAGGACCCCGGGACACCCTGAGAGGGGAGGGGTGAATCAGGGTGACCCCTTTTTCTTTTTAAAGTGATGGATCTTGTTCCCACATTGGTAGGAACTTGTTGAACCTCTATGAAGATAATGATTAGAAAGCAAACATTCACATGCACAGAGAAGACACGACCCTTTTAAATTGGTTCACCACTAATGGCTACATCCAAGGAGCATACGCCGACAGGTTGTCGGTCGTACCAAAAACCACTACGCTTCACTAGCTATAGATTACACAAGTTCGGGTACAGACACTCTGTCCCAGGCTCACTGCCTTTACAATTGTTTAGGGATAGCTCATTGCGTCCCTCGGGACACTCCCGTTGACACCCCCTGGCTCACTGCCGTTGGTGAAGTTCCACTCAGTTTATAGACGTGATGGTCTCTTCAATTGAAAGTCATGAATATAATTGTCTCATATTCAGCATGAGACTTTGCTTGCATCAGTGTCCTGAGTTTAATGCTCTGTTAAGATTCAAATTCCAACCACTAAGGAAAAACCCCTTTTCCCTTGTCCACAGGGCAAACAACCTTTTGAAAAAGGCATTCGCAAAGTACCCTACTTTGCGAGGCTCCCAATTTTGAAAAGCTCAAACAAGACTTCACAAAGCCCCTTCCATTTCGCGAAGCTCAATCGCAAAGCTCAATCGCAAAGCACTCTCACGATGCTCCAGCCTTCGCAATTCTTGGCTATCGCGAAGCTCCTGCCTCTTCGCGATGCTCACTGAGCCAACGCGGGGCGCACGTATTTCGCGGAGCAAGAATAGCCGCCGCGAAGCTCCTCTTTCGCGAAGCATGCTGCCTTCGCGAGAGACCTTTGCGAACCGAGAGAAAAGGACTTTCTCTGAAAGATTATCTCTTTCTCTTGAGGGGGTCGGCCTCTATTTATAGGCGATTCCACCAACCCTTGTCCCTTCCACGCGAAGTCAACGCCACGTCATCTCAATTCGCGAAGCTCCAAAGTTTCTGCCGGAATTCTGTCCAAATCGCAAAGCTCCACGGCAATCTTCCATTCGCGGAGCTTGACGTAGTCGCGAAGAATCACCGTCAACATACCTTCGTGACAGCGCCGCGAAGCTCCCTTCGCGAAGCACAACATTACTTCGCGCCTTCGCCGCGAAGCTCTTCAACTCTGCCGTTCGCAAAGTTGACGTAATCGCAAAGACTCACCGCCTCCATTCTTCTGGTCTTCGCGATTTCCAAACCATGCATCCTCTCTTCGCGAAATTAATGCCTTTGCCATACAAAAACATGATCTTCATGGAAATCCTATTTTCGCGATGCTCACCAATTTCCAGATTTTGGACCCCAAAAATTTGGCAAACACTGGGAAACGACGCCACCTTCAATACTGTTGTCATCTTAAAAGGTATGATCTCTTTGCTGGTACAAGAGCCGAGCTTCCATTGAGGATTGACAACAAACACAAACCACAATCCAAATCATGCATAGAAGACCATGGTTCCAACAGTGTCCTTACAAAATATTTACCTTAACATTGAAAAAAAGTAACTCCATTCAAAAAGAACATCAGTTTCCTCCATATACCCTGAAAATATCATTAGCTTCTCTAAGATACTTAAGGATAACTTTAACAATAGAACAATATTGTTTTCTTGGATAAAAATGATATTAAAAATTTATTCTCAAGGTGTAGGTGACATCCACACTAGTTTGTAACATTAAAAACATGATTTATACTATCATAAAATAATATGGGATGTTACTGATTCCCTCTCATTCCAATTGTTACTATAGACTCATTTTCTTGGATAAATATATATAATGTTACATTGAAGCCACTCCCCTCTTGGATTGTTAAATAATTAATCTGTTTAGTATATGTCCAATATACACACTTTAAATTATTCCAATTAGATAATTAGATATATGATGAATGATCTTGATGCCAAGGATATAGGCCGCTTCACCTACTAATATCATGGAAATGCATTTACACAAGCAGTCATTAACAGACCATAATATTGTTTTGTAACTTTCAATAAGTAGTATTTATTTAACATTTACTACAAGGACGATAATCAAACTCCCAATGAACCCTTTATATACATGTGCATCACATTAATTGTTAATAAATATAAATTATTTAATAGCTTCATCAAATAAAATTTCCCATGAA
The DNA here is from genome assembly GCA_963277665.1 of Viscum album. Taxonomy (NCBI): domain Eukaryota; kingdom Viridiplantae; phylum Streptophyta; class Magnoliopsida; order Santalales; family Viscaceae; genus Viscum; species Viscum album. The sequence continues at coordinate 1,233,584,844 of OY728120.1, forward strand.
CAAGATTCTTGATTCAATCCATAAATGGGTCTATATAACTCTCATAACTTTTTAGAATTTCCTAGAGTCTGAAAGCATTCAGTTTTTTCCAAATTGAAATCTTCTTGATGGTTCCCATTAAGAAAGGATATTTTTTTATCCATATTCCAAATATCATAGTCATGGAATTTTTATATTGTGAGTAGAAACACATATCTCTATGGTTTTATAACACCTATTTGGATACTATATTGTTCTTGTATTTTAGGAACAACATATTCCATTATAAACTATGATATAGAATCTGGTACAAACTCTTTCATATCATGAACATAAACTTCACCAATGTCAATATTATTGCTATTATCCTTCTTAATGATTTGTTCCCCAGAAAGAAAAAGTGTTTGTCTTGCTATGGTCTAATTCTTGTCTGAGGTGTCATATTGATTGTTATCCATTATTACATTCGGATACCCTATGAATATACAATCAATTCCTCATCATTATAGTTTTTTCCATAAGTGAGCTTTAAAAAATTCATCACAAATCCATGTATGTTTTTTTGATGAAGAAGTTTTTTTCATACTCAACAACTTTAAGGTAATATAATTTTCCTCTTTCACTATCAATCATTTGAGCATGTATGCTGGAGTGTGTATTTTATAATAAAAAATGTATAATTGTTCATATGTGTTACTCATCAACAAACCAAACATGGCAATAATTGTTTTCTTGCACCTTTAACTTACACCATTCCACTATGGTCTATAATATAGAGTTTTTTCAGATAGAATATGATACTCACATATAAGTTTGATAAACACTTGGTTATGATATTCACCACCATGATAGGTTTTAAAATAATTTATCTTCATTCTATAGTGATTCTATAGTTTATTATTGATTTATTTTAACTTCTAAAAGGGCTCAAAATTATAATTCAGCAAGTAAATATTAATATATATACTCTAGTCCTCAGTAAAAGTGTTGATAATGAATTCATATCAGTAGATTGTACTATAAAAGGACTACACATATGAGTTTATATATATTTTATAATAATCATATCTCTTTCACCATATCTAACAAATGGTTATTTGGTAATATTTTCTTATAAATAATCATGACATATTTCAAGTGGTTTTTTCTCAAATGAGTAAAAATAACCATCTTGATAAAATATTATTAGACCCTTATTTTTTATAAGACCAAGATTTCCATTCCCTAACTTTAGGTTAAATTTGACATGTGAATTTGATTATATATCAATATAATATATATATTTTTTTAATTTAGTACATAATGACTATTATTCAGCTACTCTTACCATAAAAAATACCATTCTTGTAAAAGTAACGATCTTTATTTACAAATTTGAAGATAAATCCATCTATGTGAGGGAAATAAATACTGATGGAATTATCAGTAAAAATAGGAATTATATAACATTTTAGTAAGAAGAAATAATTTCAGTTGGAAATGGTAGGAGTTAGTATCCTAGGAACAAATAAATAGTACCTTCTCTGTTGGATTCTTCAAGAGAAACAAATCCTCTATAAATCTTAAAGAATATACTCAGTTACTATATTTTGATAGAAATTTACACACCACAAGAAATAGATAAATCAAAATTTATTGATAGATATATATTACACTCATTAATGAATTAACCTTTAGCTACCCCTTGTTTATTTAACCCGGTTTAGTTCAATCTTGCAGTGGCCTCACTTACAATATAAAAACATTCCATGTATTGTTCTCTTATATTTCATTGGATCTTATTTTTCTTGGAAGTATGGTGGTCAGGATCCCATGTCATGGAATGAGTCTTGGGGCCCTTTTCCTTGCACTTTATTTTTTATTAACCCTAAGAGTAGTATATTTTTTATTCCCCATGTACTTTTCATCATAAAAAATTAAAGTAATAAGTCCTGAAAGAGTTTCACAAATATTTCCCAAGTTCTAACTGACAATTAAAATATAGAATCCTTTTTATAGAGAAGGTATAATTATATATGTGTGTAGATCATCCATGATCTTAAAACCCAACAATATTCTCTATATGGCCTATCAACATAAGCACATGAGGCTATGTCAAATCCAACAATCTGATCTAGAATGTGAATAGAGAAATAGATATCTCATATCTCTCTTTTCTTTCCTTCACTTGATAAAGATAATTAAGGTGTGACATGATTCTATACAAATATATATACTCATTTTTATTTAAAATCATAATAGATATGGAGGATATCCCTAAACATAGGAAATCTGTGGAATGATACTTATTCCTTACTAACCAAATTTGAATGTGACTTGGGAAGTAGTGTTTAGAGAATATGAAATTTTTCTTCATGGAATGTTATAACACGTAGGGACATATACCATTTCTTGAAATTAAATTTGGTGATAATGTTATGATTCCCATATATGGATCATAATTATATAGGAGAATTAATATGACTTTCCATTTCTACAATAATTAAGAGAATACTTTGATTTCATTTTCTGGTTTATAAAATATTATAAATTAAAATAAAATTTGTTATTTCTAAATATTTTTTCAAAAAAAATTATCTCCCACAATTGGTCATATAATATATAATCACAAGGATATTCTAGTATAAATGATCCATATTTTCTTTATCATAATCCAAACGCATGTCTGAAAATTTATTTGAAAGGATTTAGATTGGCGTAACTTTTCTAACTGTAACTTGAAGTTATATAAAATTATGAGTGGACTCCCCAATCGTATAATACCTGATAAGCATTTCCAGAACTTTTTAAAAATAATAATACTATGTATTACTTGGGTAGTCAACAGTTTATGGGATCAATTTTTATGTCAAACCAAAACTCAAGATAAAATTTCCTGATAATTTAAAGCACCCCAAATTTGGCCGGTCAGGAACTTTAAACTATTGGTTATATTTTAACGAATGTATTGAATGTCTATAACAACATTATATATTGATTTGAGTGATTTTATCTTTATTTTTAAATTTCCAAATTTTTCCTTATTATATTATGGTAAATATTTTAATTTATTTAAATTATTCATTTAATATGTATTTATAAAATTATGCATAATCTATTTTATTTAATTATTCCCTGGATGATTTTTTAGTTCCTCAATTTATTGTGAACACCAACCATTAAAATAATCAACAAAACATTAAACTGATAGAAATAAATAAATAAAGGTGTATGGTAATGAGAGTTATCAAATAGTTTGTTTATCTAGTGGATGATAATACAATTCTATACCTATGGGAATAACTATATCGTACAAATCTTGATCAATTTGTAGCATTCCACCTTTGATCTTGTAATCCTCCATGAATTTTTTATTATTAGCTCCAAAATTATTCCACCATCAATCAAATGATATATCCATCCATAACCTAAAATTTACTCACATATAGGTGAGGGGAACCCAATTATTGGTTTTGGGGGTTTGAATAAATGAGAAACTGAGAATTTGTTCCCTTACATAATGAGAGGAATGGATAATAATCCTACCATCAATTTAATTTATAATTAAAAATTTAAAATGGAACTGATGACATATAATTTTTTGGTATAAGATCATGATCACCCTCACATAAGAAAAAAATATACATTTCCAATCTAGTTAACTATTACTTAAACTTGTTTTTTAATTAAGATAACTTTCTTCAAATTAATCCATTAAATTATATAATTAATTAATTAATTAACTTAATCTTATTTTTATTTAAACCAACATGAAATTTCCATTGTATATAATTTTTAATCAAATTAAACACATTAATTTTATTTAAAATATAGAAAGTAAACAATTGTACTCAGAGGAAAAAATATATACCCATCCAAACTACTCACCATGGTCTATATATTGTGTATTCAAATGGAATATATAATTCATTTTTTGGAAAATAATTACAATCAATGAATTTGTCGATAAATTGTGTATAATAATATTCAAATTACGTGACATGTGATACTATTAATAGACGTGGAGTTAAATACAAGGATATACTGTAAAAAACTAGTATAAAATAATTTAACATGCAAATTAATAAAATATATAATTAATAATCATATTTTAAGGTGTGTACTATTAAATAGAAGGCACATATAACACATTTAAATAGCCATAATTACATTATAAAATTTTTTATCTATGTTAAATTAATTAAATGATGTACAATAGGTTACAAGACATGTATGGGAGATACATGTCATGTAAAATCTTCATCCCATGATTGAGACACATACACAGGGGTTTCACATACTTTTCTTCCTTATCATGTATAAGGTACACAATGTGTATCCCGGCTACACATCATTTGAACAAATTGCTGTATGATTTTTGAGTCTCCATGTTGTATAATAAATTTCTGACATGTAATGGACCGTAAGGTTATCTATAGTGAAAAAATTGTAATATATGGCATGTATGAGAGTTAAATGAAATGTAGTATACTCAAGACACATTCTATAATGGTCTTGTCAAAATGTGGTGATTATTAAATTCACTATGTGTGTAGTGAATGCACAATAACTTACTTATAATACGAATCATCTAGGCATATTGAACATGGGTACATAGTGTATAACTTTGAGCGATAAAAAATGTACTCTTGTGTTATCTAACTAGATCCATTAACATCTCATGATGGATTCTTTGAATATTCATCATTATTAATTTATCAATTTATTTATTATATGAGTGAGAAAAACGAAAGAAGGCAATATATCAATGTGGGAAATAAAACAATGAATAATATACCAATAAAATTAGAAATAAATTAATATGATCAAGAAAATATTAATAAATAGTAACAAATTAAATATATAAATTCTCTAATTCTGGTTTATGGTTTTGGGAAAAACATAATTTCCTATTGGCCATAAAGGACACATGTTTTTTATCACAATTGATAAAAAAATCTGAGAGTAATATGATGATAAAATTCATGAATAATAAAATTATATCAAATATTGGTGAACTTGTTAATACCGAAAATGGAAGGAAGGATCATCACATATAATATATAATTAATTTATGGTTTTTTAATAAATACCTGATCATGTAATTTTTTTCTTCATTTATGATTTGGTAGAAATCTTGCAAAAAACCATTGTTGTGTGTTAGGATCCATGGGAAGGACCCCACAAGTATTGATCCAATTGTACTCTTAAATATTGAAATTTCACTATATAATCTTCTACTAAAATCCCATACGGTTCATATCACTTGATTGATTGTGCATTGATTGCAGTTGGAATCTATTTGTGGATAAATGATTCCTTTTTTTATATTGATGTCTTGAGAGAACTGTGGTCTATGGTAACTCTAGTTCCTAAGAACACTATTTAGAGTATTCTCTCTTGGGCTTGAGAGAATACTCTCATGGTTGGTTATAAAAAAAAGCAATTGACCCTAAAATGTTTTGTAAGTGGGTATTTATAGAGATTGGAAAGGGTTGGTAATTTCACATATTCCCTTATCAAGTTCTATATTCCTTATCAAACCCCATGTCTAATTATAATATAGATAATTTTATTATTTTTCTGACAATCAAAGAAACTACGGATAAAGAAAAATCCTTTTTAATTATATTAATATTTATTTAAATGATATTTAATGTTTCATTTCCAAATGGACAAATAAACTAAGTCTGAAACCACCCTCAATATTTATCAAACCTTGAATAATGAAAATTTATTTAATAAAAAAATGTTTCTTCATTATTCCCTAATAAATATAATAGATATTATACTCACTAAATCATGTGAATAAATATTTATTATTATTTAACTCACATATTTATTCTTCTAAATACCCCGTGATAAAATATTAGTGTTAAAAAAACACAATAATTGTTAAACCATAATGTGGGAATAATATTTATTGTAACTTGTAAAATTCAAATAGTATATAATTGAGATTTTGGATATAGTTAGTGAGTGACTCTCTTGGCCAGTTTCTTTGCAACATTAGGTGGAACCACCTAAATTCATGGGTTTGCATATTGAAAGTTGATAAAGAACACATATATTTAGAATTTATTGTCATCGATGATACTGGAAAATGCATTTCATGTAATTTTCCTCAAAATTAATTATTTAATAGTCACTTCGAACAAAAAAGTAGAGTTTTAATAGAGTCGTGTCTCTTTTCAAGAAGAAAATACATGGTGGATTTCCATGTTCCAAAACAATACTCTATAATGATGGATAAATGGAATGAACACCCCCTCATAGAGTAGGTCATGGATTTTAAAGACCAATGAAAAAATTGTTTTGATGCATTAAAATTTTGTTTTTGAATTTTTGGAGAACATTTGGTGTACTCACCATATAAATAAGTATAGATATCCAAAAATCATTAATTTTTCTTATCACAGATCAAAAAAGGACTAACAGATAAAAATTTATGGCTCTTAGAAGATTAAAAATGTTTGTTAAGGAAATTGTGTCACCACACATGGTAACTATGTGGACAGCCCACGCCGACCACCTACTTGGGTAGAAGATGTGGACAACCCAAACTAATATCCTATGCAAAAAACCTATGTGGATTAACTCTCTCACTCATGATTCTGTATTTTATTATTAATAGGACCCTTAGTCTCCCCATTTACACAACTACAGAATTGTAAGAGTCCCACGAGCACTGGCTTCATGCTCCTTCACCCATATTCTAAAAAATTTATCAGTTTGTCCCTCAAAACCCATGATAAGAAAGACTAAATGGTCATAATATTGATCGATGCCCCTTTAGTGTCTCTGGGAAAAAACCTGGTGTGAGGAACCCTCTTCCTCTAGTAGGAAACCATATGCACGAGCCCCCTTCTTCATGAATGGACCCACATGAGTCTCTTCTTGGGACAATTAAGAATACACCTAGTGCTTTGGCTAATTCCTCAAGCGAGGTATTTTCCTAGGTGGTCCACTTCTAAAAACACATTTAGTTTTTATGGGCCTATCACCCCTATGCAAAGTTGTTTCAATTCCAACCAGTACCTATGCCAAGTACCTGTACCAATTACCTATGGGAATGAACTATATCCATCACCCAATGATCCATTCTCTTATAAACCAATGGAATGGATCCTCTTCCACATGTTTTTTGTTTGATAGGGACCAAGAGAACAACTCAACCGAAGCCTTTGTACTTTCACAACAATGGAAAGTGTCACACCAGCATGTCCCCCCATTTTGGTGTGTATTCCAATGGTCAGTGGATTCCCACACATGTCCATTTGACCGATCAGTGTCCTTAGGGTGCATGTGAGTGTATGTCCATACGATCATGGGGTCACCTACCCTAGGAACACTGTAAGCGGGTTCTTAGTAATTGATACTAGGGTAAGGAAGATGTCCTACCCTTACTGTTTATAACACCAAGAGACTCTTTTTCCTAGTAGGGAAGGTGGTAATAATTCTTTCTTTTCTATTCAACATTGAATGAGATCCTTGTCCCGTGATGCAAGACCAATTTTACGAAATCCCTCCTAGAGTAATCCCTTAGCCTTTCTTTTTGGAGGATGCACTCTTTCCCCTCTCTACCTCCTAATAATTAGGTTGGAGAGGGGATGGACAACCGAGCCCTCTCCCCACTACCCTGCTTCCTTCCTTCCTCATTCTCCATAACATGCAACTGATTAAGGGTAAATTGAAGAGATTTATGTTTATTACCCTTAACATCTTCCACTATAGCCTTGACATATTACCTTAGTTGTTGAGGGGGAAAAAGGTGGGAACACTCAATTCCCCATCCCTCTCCATTTGGACTTTGTCACCATGTCCATTTTCAGACAAAAGAACATTTTGTGGTATCTTAGATCGTTTCCATCCCCTTGTTTCTTACACATAGCATGACTCAAATGAGATTAGAGTTTAATGGTAATAATGGAATTTGTACAATCCATGAAAAAATTTATCTATGAGAATGATGATTCCTATTAAAATTAGGATGTTCATGACACCCCCTTAGGCCCGAGCTCAATAGTCATCCTCTTCTAAAGTAATCCCCAATCATAATTCCCTTAATCCGGGAATCCTCTTTGTGATTAACCCATAAAACAAGAATTAAAACCACCATGATTTGATACAACCCTCATGATCCCTTTTCAAGTTATCCGTTTTAGGAATAATACAAAAAATAACCCTTTTAAAGGGTCATACTCCCCAGCGGGACAAACCTTGAAGGGATGCCATAGGCAAGGCTCCCCAAAACCGAACTATGTGGTCTTTGATTCCCATAAAAATGGGATATGTAATAACGATTACTTAGGTCCAAACCTAACACCATAAATCATCTCTATTCTCTAGAACACAATCCTAACAGGGATTAATTAAACCTAGAAATTCATATCCATTGAATGTTACCTGGATTCTTCGGTCTATTTCCCTCAACAAACTTTTACGAGGAAATTACTTCCTAGAAATCCTTTCCACATGTAGCAAATTTTTTTGGCTAGTTCCTTATCACATGATCTTAAAGGTATTGTGTTCCCCATTAAGCAACACTGAACTCTGTGGGTTCTGATTCCTCTCACAAAGATATGTTGAAATCCCATTCATGGGTTTGAACCCAATATCAAAACAACCTCCATCTCCCAAGTTGAAAATTCAGTTATGACTACCCCACTGTGTGTCTGGAAAACTAGTGTCATCATAACAAAATAATATCTAATTGGTACGATAGTGGATACCATTGATGGAGAACCTCATATACATACAGATACCTCCACTGATTAATAACCTAATATACATACAAATGATTCTATGTTCCATATATACTAATAATTGAATGTTAATTATTGGTCTACCCACATCATACATTTGAATTAGTAAAATATTTATGAACATATCTTAAATTTTTAAGAGAGTCCCAGAGTAAAAAAAAATCACCCCAAATGTTGTGATGACCCTGAACTCCCGTCCTTTTGACCAATATCAATTATTATGTTTTTTGGTCCAAAATCATCCAACGAGTGCTTTCCTTGGGAAAGAATGACCCTATGTCATCACAGATACTAGACCATTTTTTTTACAATTCAATAAATAAATCATATAGGAATCAATTCAAAAATATTTATTCCTCATCAGAACACACATCAAGGGGAAATAAAATAATGGTGAACCTAACATGAATCATTAACTAAGATGATAGTGTCACCCATCTGCTAGGCCCCTTTCACCCAATAAAAGTGGAAGAGACATGACATTCAATCATGTATATGTTCATTAATATGATATTTTATGCGAACATTGTTTTTGTGTTTGTTATTGTGAAAATTATATGTTCTTTCTATTAGATATCCATTCATTCCAATGACATCCTTCCAACTTTCACAAATGCATGATTTGGATAATGATCAGGCCATATCTTCATCCATGCGAAGGACACCACCACTAAACCATAATTTTCAACACAAGGTCATCAACTCACTGGTCTAGGGGTACCATCAAAATGGTACGATCTTGACCCTGGAGGGTCCCCGAGAGACCATATAGCTCACGATGCCCAACTGCTTATCTGGTTGGAAATTATCGATGGTCCTTGCGCATATGGTACTGACTGTCTTCTTTATTGATTTGGGTATATTATCCATAGAAGTTAATGACCACTATCTCAGTTATTATCAGGAGGTGGATCCAGCGGTTGCATGCCACATCATCTTGAAGACACATGGGTCCTTCCCATGGGATTCTATGAGCAATATCTGCCGAAAAATGCATGGTAGTGAACCCTCAACATGATGACAGTGTTTTTATTTGTTTTATATCCCAAGAACATTGAACCGAGTCATTAAATACGACCTTATGCGGATGAAAACTGACCAACATGGACCATGGTCAGACCACTTCCCCCTCTAGAGAAGTCCACTAACCCAATATGGGGGGGCAATTGTGAGAAGGCACAAACACTCATTCTGAATTATTCAGCCAGCCAATATACCCACCAACCATAACCCATAGATGTTCCCCAACCTAATATGGAATCATACATTGACCAGGAACATACACATTCTTGTATTCAACTAGCCTTCCATATACCACATCTGGAAACACTCAGAGAAGTTATTCATAAAGTTCCAAAGAATTGTAGGGGACACTGAACTCTCTACACCCACAAACAATGTAAAACCCCGACCCCAAAATCCTTGATCCAGTGCATGATTTTAATACATTGGCATTATTACAAGGAATCAATTCTTGAAGGACCGATAAATTTAGATGTCTTGGAAAATAGATCTCAAACATGAACTTTACATTATAATTTCTAACATAAAATAAAACATAGATTATCATTTTAAAATTCCGATATTCTTTTAAATTAATCCTACTTATAAATCATAATACACTTCTTGGCATCATGGGAAAATAAAACATAAGAAATGGGGATCATAGATTCTCGGTAAGAATAAAAAATATAGCAGAAGCTTTCATAAATAAGCATAAAATTTAAGTCAATGTATAAGACTAAAAAACAAGCCTTTTAAACTTAAACTTTAGCGTAATATGAAAAATATAAATCAAATAATTCCATTTTCTTATTCACATGGATATTACACTAGTTGAATAATCACATGTTATATCAATAGATAATTTCATAATGATGGAATGCTTAATGCTGGACACCATAACCATATTGTCAAGGCGTCGTTCTAAGACTACAAATAAGATTTTTTCTAGGCATTGTTCCAAGACATTAGTTTGTCTCATGAGACCTACCAACACCTCGAGGGGCTATAGCAGGCCCCACCCATCACTTACTAAGTCCAATGCATTTCTCATATGAAAAGTTTGAAACATAACATAAACATTCATATTAAAAATAACATACAAAATGTTAATAATTTTACCATAAACCCTGAATGGTATAAAAATAAAACATCCACATTCAAACATATCACAAAACATTCAATACAATATGGAATATTGTATCATAATAAATCAACTTCAAACATGTGTATAATCCAACAAAGGATGTTAACATAGATGAAATCTATCCAAAAACTATGTGAGTAAAATATATCTTTCTACATTGAAATCATTTAAAAGTAAAGAAAGAATTTATTTGAAAATATAATTATAAAATTTAAAGGGATGCTTAGAATGTTTTATAATGGCAGAAAATAGCTTCAACCTCTATATAAGTAAAAAAAATCTTTCCTAAATTTATTGAAAAGGTTATAAAGTACCCTGTTTGGAAAATGATGAAAATATTCCTTTACAAACATATTATAAAAAGTAAAAAAGCGGTCTAAATTACATTAACCCATTTTCTAGTAAATAGTATAATTGTCCTTAAATTATACAAGAACCACATACATAAATATGATATCATATATGATCCTCTAATGTTTCTTTGTTAATAATATTTCTGTATTATCATTGTTTCGTGTGTTAACTGATTCATTTTCCATTATATGTTGTGTTACGTAAGTAATGTTTATTATGGATATGATGTATTTGATTCATATCAAGAATGAAATTATGTTCTTTAAAAATTATTTTTCATCATCAAATAAAAATTAATTTGGAATGGTTACGATGGGGAATGAAATCTAATCGTGTCGTTGAGACGTTAAGTCGTACGTACGCATGATCGTCAATATAATTCTATTGATTATGAAATAGTATGTAATTGGATGGTATATTATATATAAACAGAATCATTAAAATGTTATATTTATTATATGCATAAATTATACTCTTTATTATACCCATTCAAATAATGAAGTGTTGAATAATAAACTACACCACGACGTGGAGACGGTAAGCCGTACGTACACACATATGGTGCCTTTTTCATACATAGGATGGATAGAATAATGAATATGGGTGTACCATATTTATAATAAAATAATAGTATGTAGAAGGTACTAGAGTTATTATTTTTATTTGGAAACAACAAGGACAGATGAAGTGGAATAAGAAAAGAACTTTGAAATAGGTGATGAAATTATTTTCTCTTAATCAGGTTTTTCCTTTTGATTTGAACAAAAAGGCTACATAGAATGGATTTCTGATCAAAGTATATCCTATAGGTTGATGTAAGGGTATATGGGAGGATATATGTGTAGGGTTTGGCCGAGACAAATGGATTTGGAGGAGTGAATTAGAGATAAGGGGAAGTACCCTTATATAAGAGTGGTGAGGGTTAGTTTAGGAAAAGTTTGAAATATTATTTTATTATAAAATCATTTTCAGTTGCTAATAGCTACAAATATATTTATTTAAAGTATAAGGTGGGGATGGGTCCAAATCTGTTTAACTAATTGGTTTTAGACAAGTTTAGGTCACCCTATTAAACTTAGCTTTTATATTTAACTCAAAGTTAAATTGTTTAACTTTTACCATGTTTCATCGTATTATTATAATACATGGTTAATTAACATTATATAAAATAAAAAGTGAACCTAAAGTTGTTCATTACTGATATATATATCATTATATATGTTTTTTTTCTGTATCTTAGATTTTTTGGAATATTATATCATTTAATAAAATATTATTTTTTTTAAAAACACATTTAGGTCAATATTGACACTATTTAATATTTGGTTTTTTTGAAAGTCATAACAAATTTATCACTTCAAAAAAATTAATTTAATAAACTCTTACATGTAATATTAATATAAAAAATTCATGTAAATCATGAAAAGTCCCAATTTACATTTAATTTAATATTTCTAATATCAATTATTTTAATCATTCATTATTAAGATAATTACTACATCATCATTGTGTCATAAATAAATTTAATTATTTCAATATAAATAAAATACAATGATGTATTATATAATTTTATCTTTCTAATGAAAATTTATAGTGGAATTTATCACATATATATCTCCATATTAAAATTGTTTTAATTATTAAAATTTGAATTTTACACTTTTAACTCTTATTTAAATAAAATAATAATAAATGTTATAGTCTAATAGAACTTGATAAAAAGGATTATAGTTTATTCCTAAGGTTTATTTTGGTTGAAATACACTTATCCAATAGAATTAGAACATGTGTTATGGTAATTATAATATCATTTTGACCATTAATTATGTTATTTACTTTTAACTGTGGTAAATAAAATTCCAAAGGTATTATTCACAAAAAATTATTCTCATCCTATTGAACCACATTTTACATTTGTATTTCACATTGTGTCTCATATTTTTAAAATTCAATTCACCAATGTGGTAAAGTTTCATTTTTTTCAAATTTCCAAATGTGCCTAGAAGGTGGGTAAAAAGCTGTAAAATGTTCAATAAAATATTATATATCTAATAATATTATTAAATAACTCGAATGAATTAAATTGGACTAATATATGTATTATGTATCTATTTTAACTTTAATATAAATCTAAACTAATTATTTAAAGGAAAAAATAGCTTTTATCTATAATACAGTGTTCTTCAATATTCATAAAAAATCAAATATTTTCAAAAAAATACAAAAAATTCACTCAAATATAATTCTGATATACTAAATTATAAATTAATTTCTATTTTACTAAATTCAAAACATAGAAGTTGCATTAATTAATTTAAATTTATTTCCCATTGTTAATAATAGAAAGTAGGTGTTTGAGAAGTAAAAACTATCAAAAGATTGATATGTGTTTGTGTTCAATTTAAATGTAAAATTACATCCAATGAACAACATTGGATTAAATGATAAAAATATAATATATTTATTCTTAAAAACCATTCAAATATATAATTTAACACTATAAATTATTTTGAATTAAAAATATGTTTTTAATTAAAATTTAGTATTTTTCACTATTCATCAAAATATGAATGTAATCAGAAAAACACCAAAAATTTATGCAATCAAGATTTTTATATCCCTTTCTAAAGAATTAGTTTATTTTTTTAAAATTGAGTATATAAAAGTGTAAAATATTGGATTTAAAAAGGGTTCTCCATTAAATGGTGATAAAATTGCATTTTTTTGAAAAATACTTCACTTTTTTGAAAAACTAAATTTTTTCTTATATTATGTCTAGGAAACACATAATATGGATGTTAAAATTATATAGATCATATAAAAGTTAAAAGGTAGTTAATACTATTCATAACTACTTTTGAATGGCTAGTTTAGTAAGTTGTGGTGCACTCGAACTTGGTGTTTCTTGTAGACCAAGCTATTGAATTATTTTAAAGAGATAAAATACTATGAAATCCTAGGTTGTTATATTCTCCCCTTCTTCAGTAAATTTCTTCCTTTCTATTTGAATTTTTTATTCAAAAATAAAACGATGAAAATAGAAAATACCTTTCTAGAAAACCCACATCAGAAATAGGGTTATTAAAATTTAATCTTAATGAGAGGGAAAGGGAAATGAAAAATTCACCACCAAATTATGAATATAAATAAAAGAACATTGGTGGAAATTAGATACATATAATTGGTGAAAATGTAAATATTTATAGAGAGTGGTTGAGGCCATAAATCACAAACAAGTGAACAATATATATAAAATTGAGGGCCTCAAATCCATAAATCAATGATGATTTAAAATATCATCAGTTCAACAAAAAAATAATGTATTATGATAACACATTTTTAGTTTTAAGTTCATTACCATATTTGTATTTGAATTAATTTCCTCATATAATAAAAAAAATACTTGACAAGCATAGTTCCATCCTTTAAAAAATTTCTACCAAAAACACATATTTCACTCCAAAAGATAATAGATCACAAAAATATTCTGTTTAAACTAATATTATTGGGTTTAAAAAAATTTATAATTCATATTTCATAAAATATTATTAAAACCACATTATACAATCTATGATATCACAAAAGCTAGTGGTTGGTCATGCACCCTTGTCACTCTTAAGTTGCGGGTTCATGTCTCACAACCGTGCCGGACGCGACGAGTTGTCACCCGACCTCCAAGTTTTTCTTTTTATAACAATCCAAAAATAATATTAAGAAAAAAATTTAACCATAAACAATAGTATCCAATGTCCAACTTAATCCATTCCAATCCTTTAAACTTATCCAAAATTCTTCAGTAAAAACTCACATTCCAAAATTAATAAAAAAAAGGTCACATAACATATATATGAATACCTTCATCGTGTATTCTCTTAAGAAATCGTAATAAAACGAATTATTGGAAACCCATATTGAATAATTTCATTCTTCCTTATTCATTATATAATACATAGAATAATGGATATACTCCTTAAATTCATATATGTTGTAAACTCCATCAATTATGGAATAATAAAACCATTAATTAGTTCCAAGGTAGTCAATATAATCGAATATACATTATCCTACTCAATTATATCTTATTCCAAAATAATAAACTAATCATCAGAAATATTTTAATGTTTATCTTTCCTATAACCATATATTTTCCAAAATTATTAACATGCTATTGATTCACATTTCTTAGTTCCATACAATCTCAAATCCACAGTGAAATAGTACTATTGTACAATCCTTATTTATTTCCATAATTCATATAACCATTACATCATTAACATAACACTCAAATGACATAATTATTCAATCTAGAAACACAAATACATTAATTATTCCACATAAATCATAGTTAATAGCTTATTCTTGACCTTTATCCCTTTCATTATTCTAATCTATATTTCATTGACGCTTAGAAAATTTATTTGCATATTTTCCCATTTCACTATAGTTGAAACGATGAATATTAGTATTTTCTTTATTCTCTTTGAATTATTTTTCATAATGAACCTTTTATCCACACTTATAACAAACACCCATTCCTTTCATATACTTCCCAGGGTGATTCATTCCGTGGTTATCACATATAGGAAAATCCTTCTTTCCCTTCTTCCCGTTATCCATCATTCCCTCTACCATCCTCTTATTATATGGGTACCCTTAAAAATGTTGGCTTAATACCATAAAATATAGCATCCTTATTACTATTTGGATCATGAATATTAATGGAGTTCTAATTCATTCTACTGGGCACCATTTCTGAATGATGACACACACTAGGTTAGATCATATCATAATGTATAATAAAAAAACAAGAAAAAATCTCAACATTAATTTCATATTTTCCCACATGTATTCTCATAATCATAAAAATGATTTCCTTGCTAAAATATTTTAACATAAATCATTCATAATGGTTTGTAAATAAAATGTGAATTATCCTAAGCATATCCCCCGAGAGGGTCAAACCAGTTGCACAGTAAGGCCCTATGTCATGTACCAGGATTCCCTGGGTTATGCCTAAAACTCCTTGTCAGAGTTTTCAATCCTAGGAATATTTGTGCTAGAACAACATCCACTTGTAGTATCCAGACATGGATGTATTTCTTGGAAAACCCACTGTATATTTATATTACCAAAATTTTTGGATGGCCTTCTATACTAATCCTCAAAGTCTATCATAAGGTAATGTTTCCTATTCAGAGTTTATCTAAATATAGTTTCCAAGGATATTTATTACCTTCCTCTGATACCAACTGTAACCCCCCGACCCCAGAAGCCTATATCTAGTGCATTATTTTAATATATTGACATTATTACAAGGAACCAAGTTCCAAAAGACCGATAGGTTTAGTAATCTAGGAACCTAGATTACATAATGAACATTACATTACAATTTCTAACATAAAGTGAAATAGAGATCATTCTTTGAGAATTCCATTATTATTTTAGATTAAACCTGAATATAAATAATAATACACTTCTAGGAATCCTTTTAAAATAAAATAAAAGATATGGGTGAGCTCAGATGCTCAGTAAGGATAAACAATATAGCAGAAGCTTTCATAAATAAGCATAAACATTTAAAGAAATGTATAAGACTAAAACACAAGCCTTTTAAACATAAAATTCAGCACAATATGAAAAATATAAATCAAATGATTCCATTTACTTATTAACATGGAAATTATACTTGCTGGATAACCACATGTAATATAAATATCTAATTTCATAATAAAGGATTGAATAATGTCGGACATCATAACCACATTGTCATGGCCTCATGCCAAGTCTACAAATAATATGTTCTCAAGGCCTTGTTCCAAGACACTATTTTGTCTCATGAGACCTACCTATGAATATAGGGGCTATAGAGGGCCCCACCCATCACTTACTAAGTAAAAATTATTCCTCAGATGAAAATGTTGAAACATAACATATACATTTGTATTAAAACAAAAATATGAAATTTTAATACTTTCACAATAAACCATGAATGGTAAAAAAATAGAATTTACAGAGTCAAATATATAACAAAACCTTCTATTCAATATTGAATATTGTAACCTAATAATTCATCTTCAAAAAAGTGTAAAATCCAACAAAAGATGTTGACATAGATGAAATCTATCCGAAAAATATTCGAGTAAAATATCTCTTTCTAAATTAAAATAATTTAAAAGTAAAGAAAACATTTATTTTTAAAATACTCTTATAAGCTTATAAGGGAATCCTCAAAGGTGTTAAAATGGCAGAAAATAGTTGCATCCACCAAATAAGTTAAAAAACATTGTTTCCTTAATTTGTCAAAAAGGTCATAAAGTACCTTGTTTGGAAAATGACCTAAGTATTCCTTTCGAAAACTTTTATAAAATGTAAAAAAGGTTATAATTTACTTTAACCCATATTCTAGGAAATAGTAAAAATGTTTTTAAATACATTTTTAATAATCACAGATGTGGACAATAAAGAAGTCATAGTAGATACAAATGTAAAAACAACCTTGGATAAGAAAGCGATTGTAAAATTAACCCTTACCTTATACTCTCCCTTTGACGAGGGTACATTAAAATATTTTATAATGGATAAATCACTGTCATTAAATTAAACAATAAACAAATACATTAATATGATATCATATATGATCCTCTAATATTTCTTTTTAAATAATATTTCAGTACTATTATTATTTTAGGTGTTAACAAATTCATTTTCCTTTATATGTTATGTTACGTAAGTCAAGTTTTTTATTGATAAGATGTATTTTATTCATATCCATAATTATATTATGTTCTTAAAACATTATTTTTTATCATCAAATGAAAATTATTCTTTAATGGTTATGAGGGGGAATTAAATATCATCGCATCATGGAGACGGTAAGCTATACGTACACATGGGAGACTATATCATTCTATTGATGGGAAAATCATATGTAATTGGATAGTATATTATATATATACATAATCATTAATAAGTTATATTTATTATTTAAATCAATTATACTTATTATTATACCCATTCAAATAATGAAGTGTGGATTAACAAACTACACCACGACGTGGAGATGGTAAACCGTACGTACAAACGTATGGTGACTTTGCAGTTCAAAGGTTTGATAAAATAATGAATATTGTTGTAATATATATATAATAACTTCACATTAGGTAGAAGTTATAAGAGTTATTATTTTGTTATGGAAACAACAAGGAAAGATGAGGTGGAGGAAGAAAAGAGCATTGAAAGAGGTGATGAAATAATTACCACTTCTACAAGTGTTTTCTTTTGATTTGAACAAAATGGATATTTACGTTTTCTTTATGATCAATGTAAATACTCTAAGTTGAATTTAAGGTAGTTTAGAGGTGATTTTAATAGGTTTTGTCTGATCCATTTGGATTTGGAGCTGTGAATTTGAGAGAAGGGGAAGTACCCTTTTATAAGAGTGGTGAGGGGCCCTTTAGGAAAAGCTTGAAATATTATTTTGTTATAATATCATTTTCGGTTTATAATTGCTAAAAATTTATTTTTTCGAGGCTAAGGTAGGTATGGGTAGAAATATTCACAACCAATGTACTTAGACATGTTTAGGTCACCATATTAACCTTATCTTTTAGATTTAACTCTTAGTTTAATAGATTAACTTTTACGATGTCTTCTTTTATTATTATAATAAATGTTTAATAAACATACTATAAAATGGAAAGTGAACCTCAGGTGGTTAATTAATGACATATATATCATTATATAAGTCCTTTCTCTGAATATTATATGTTTAGGAATATTATAACATTTAAAGAATTTGTAATTGTTTTAAAAACTCATTTATTTAAATTTTTACACTATTTAGTATTTGGTTTTTGTGAAAGTTATAAAAAATTTATCACTTAGAAAAAAATTATTTAATGGACCCTAAAGTGTCATATTAACCTATAAAATTCATGTAATTCATTAAAAGTATTAATTTACATTTACTTTAATATTTATCGTATCAATTATTTTAATCTTTTATTAATAAGGAAATTACTGCATCATCATTGTGTCATAAATAAATTTAATTTGTTAATGTCTAAAAATTATATATAAAATATTATGATGTAAAAAATATTTTTTATATTTTTAATGAATATTTATAGTAGAATTTATCTTATGTATAAACCTATATTAAAAATGTTTTTGTTTTTATAATTTTTATTTAATACTTTTAACTCTTCTTTAAATAAAATAATAATAAATTTCCTAATCTAACACAGGGGGATCAAAAGGATCATATATTATTCCTAAGGTTGATTTTGGTCGAAATAAAATTATCCAATAGAATTAGTACATGTGTTAGGGTAATTATAATATGTTTTTTACCATTATATTCACTATTTACTTTTAACCATGGAAAAGAAAACTCAAATGATACTATTCAAAAAACATTCATCCTATTGAACCAGATTTTACTTACAAATGTCAACTGTGTCTCTCAAATTTTTTAAATTCAATTTACAGAAGTAGTGAAATTACATTTTATACAAATTTCTAAATGTGCCTAGAAGGTGGGTAAAAGACGGCAAACAGTTAAATAAAATATTATATATCTAATCATATTATAAAATGACTCCAATGAATTAAATTTAACTAATATATGTATATTATATATGTATTGATGTTAAGTTAAATTAATAATAATTATTTAAATGAAAAAGTTAGGTTTTATCTACAATGCAGTGTTTTTCAATATTCCTCAAAATTGATTGTTTTTAGAAAAATACCAAAAATTCACCCAAAGATAATTTTGATATTACAAATTCAAAAACTATTTATATTTTTCCAAAATAAAACATAGAAGTTTAATTAATTAATTTAAAATTAATTCCTGTTAATAAAACCAGAATGCGGGTGTTTGAGAAGTAAAAACAATCAAAAGATTAATATTTTTTATTTTCAATTTAAATGTAAATTTACTTCTAATGACCAACATTATATTAAATGATAAAAATATAATCTAATTATACATTAAAACCATTCAAATGTATAATTTATCACTATAATTTATTTTTATTAAAAAAGTTGTTTTTAATTAAAATTTTGTATTTTTCACTATACATCAAAATATGAAAGTTATTAGAAAAACACGAAATTTTTTCCAAACTAAATTTTTATATCCCGCTTCTAAAACAGAAGTTTATTTTTTCCAAATTTTATATATATACATGTTTCAAATAATTTATTTAAATAGGGTTCGCCATTAAAAGGAGGTAAAATTTCTATTTTTTAGAAAATACTACTTTTATCAGAAAAATTGAATTTGTTATTATATTATGTCTAAGAAACACAAAATATAGATGTTAAAATTATATGGAGTATATAAAACTCAATATTTAATTAATATTATTCATAACCTATTTTTGAATGACTAGTTTTGATAGTCATGGTGTGCTCGAACTCGGTGTTGCGTGTTGCGCAAGCTATTGAATTAATTTAAATAGATAATGTACTATGAAATCCTAGGCTGTTACACATGAGTATAATTAGTATCTATCAACATGAAAGGGGGGATAATAGAAGGAATATTAACTTAATCCAAATATGGAATGAGGATATATCCCCATTCCAACTACTGATTTTTCCTAGAGTATCCCTGAAATGGTAAAAGGATATACACAAATCCCCACCCACATTCTAAAGACATGTCATGATATCATAACAATGATGAAAGTTGTGCCTGTGGGATGGACACACAACCCTATCCCCAAAAGTGGGGGACTCAATAGCATGTCACACCATAGATTATTCAAACCTCTTCTCCCATCCAAGAGGTCCATGGGAAAACTCCCCCATATCATATGGACAACCGGACTGGGAACACACACCCACTTCAATAAGATATAATTGGATTATACCAATGGTCACACCAATGCAGGCACAAACACCTGATGTAACACCCCATGATTTCATAGTACGTTATTTTTTCAATTTAATTCTATAACTTTCACTACACACAATACTGAGTTCAAGCGCACCACGACTTACCATACTAGCTGTTCAAAAGAGGCAATGAATAGTATTAACTGAATTTTGAACATTAAATAATCCTTATAATTTTAGAATCCATATTATTAGTTTCTTATACATAATGTAAGAACAAATTCATTTTTTTCAGATAAAAGAAATATTTTTCAAAAAAATCAAATTTTACCTTTTCTTAATGGAGAACCTTTTTTAAATGCAGTATTTGAAACTTTTATATATTAAATTTGAAAAAATAAACTTTTTATTTAGAATTGGGAAATAAGAATTTATATTCAATAAATATTTGGTGTTTATCTGATAACTTTCATATTTGGGTGAATAGTGAAAAATACTATATTATAATTTAAAATAACTATTTTAATAAAAATAATCTTTAGTGTTAAATTATACATTTTAATGGTTTGTAAGTATAGATAGATTATATTTTTACCATTTAATCGAATTTTATCCATTGGTAATAATTTCACGTTGAAATTGAACATAATCAAGTATCAATCTTTTGTTAGTTATTATTTCTTAAAAACACGCTTTTTGGTTTTGACAATGAGAATTAATTTAAAATTAATAAATTCAAATTTTATGTTTACAATTTTGTAAAATAGACTTATTTTTTGAATTCATAATATCAAAATTAGCTTATGGTGAAATTTTTTGTATTTTTCTGAAAAATTTTAAATTTTGATGAATAGTGATTATCATTAAGTTGTTGGTTAAAACCGACTTTTTATTTAAATAATTATTTATTTTATTTAAATTTATTTTTGGTAAAAATAGATAAATAATACCTATATAAGTTCAATATAATTCATTGGAGCCATTTTATAATAAGTTTATATATATAAAAATTTTATTGAACTTTTTACCGTCTTTTACCAACCTACTAAGAGAATTTGCAAATTTGCATAAAACATAAATTTACCATTTCTGTTAGTTGAATTTTAAAAATCTGAGATATACGGTTAACCACACTAAGTAAAATGTTGTTCAATAAGATGAAAATATTTTTGGTGAATAGTAACTTTTAAATTTTATTAACTGCTGTTAAAGGTAAATAAGGTAATTCAAGGTAAAAAGTATATTATAATAATAAAAAATTACGTTAAAACTTTTCCTAACCTTATAGGATTAGTCATGGACGACCATGGGAATCCTTGGGTCCATTTTGGGAACCCATGGAGCCACTTATGAATGATAATGACACTTTATTTTAATTAACTTAAAGTAAAGGCAAAAATGACATAAAAAAATATCTTTTTGTAAATCAATTTTTACATGAGGCTATATAAGTCATATTTTCGACTGTAAATTTTCATTGGAAACCTAATAATATTTAAAACATAATTTTATTTTATTTATCTTTTTTAGACATTAAATAATTTAATTTATCTATGACACAATGATGATGCAGTAATTACCCAATTAATGAAATTTTAAAATAATTGATATTATAAATATCCAAATAAATTTAATTTGCGAGCTTCTATGAATTAAACTAATTTACTAGGTTAATAGGAAATATTATGGTTGGTTATTTTAATTTTTATTGAAGTAAGAATTCTGTTTTTAATTTAGAAAAAACAAAATACCAAATAGTGTCAAAATTGACATAAAAGAGTTATTAAAAAAAATTATATTATTAATTGATATTATATTCCAAAAAATCCAAGGTTCAACCAAAAGACTAATATAATGATATTTTCATCATTAATGAACCATTTGTGGTCATCTTGGAAGTATATAGTAATTTTATTAACCATATAATATAAAAATACAAAGAGAGATTGTAAATGTCAAATTATTTAACTAAGAGTTAAATCTAAAAGATAAGGTTAATATAGTGACCCAAACCTCTCAAAAACCTATTGGTTGAGTGTTTTTCGACCCATCTCCACCTTATCATTTAAATAATCCACTTTTGAGCCATTATAAAACGAAAATTATTTTATTATAAAATAATATTTCTAACTTCTCCTAAGGTGCCCCTCACCCCTTTTATAAAAGGGAACTCGCCCTTCTCTCTAATTTACACCTTAAAAGCCTTTTGGCTCAGAAGAACCCTACCGAAAAACCCTCTAAACTATCATCCATTCAATATAAAGGCCTTAATTTATTCATAAAGCCAACCTAACGATCCCTTTTGATCAAGTCAAAAGGAAGGACCCAAAGAAGAGGTAAATATTCCACCACCTCTTTCAAATTCATTTCTTCTTCCACTTCCTTTTTCTTTGTTGGTTCCATTCTAAAATAATAACTCCACTATCTTATATATACTGTGATTTTATTATAAATATAGTACAACTAAATTCATTATTCTATCCATCCTTTGAATGACATGTCACCATACGTGCGTACCTACGTCTTACCGTCTCCACATCGTAGTGTAATTGTTATTCAATACATTATTATTTGTATCAGTATAATAATGATGTGTAATTGATGTAAATAATAAATGTAACATGATAATTATTCATTATGTATGTTATACCATCCAAATATATATTATTTTAATATCAAAATAAGGATTTTGTCGCTCGTGCGTACGTACGGATTACCGTCTCCATGAACGTGATGAGATTCATTCCCCATCGTATCCATTCAAGACTAATTTTCATTGTATGATTAAAAATAATGTTTACAGACTAGATATATTTCTGGATATGAACAAGATACATCCCATCCATAACAAATATAAATTTTTTCTTTTATAATTACGTGAATTTTAAATGATTTCAAAATAGATAGAGATTATTCTCTAAAACGGTTTTGATTTCATCTATGTCAACATCATTTAATGGATTTTAAGTTTTTTTGAAGTTGATTTATTATGATACAAAACTTCAATATTATATTGAAGGTTTCGTGATATATTGGACTATGGGTGCGTTATTTGATACCATTCACGGTTTATGGATAAAGTATTGACATTTCGTATGCCAGTTTTAATACAAATGTTCATGTTATGTTTAATCATTTTCATATGGGGAATGTATTGAACTTAGTAAGTGACGGGTGGAGCCCTCTATAGCTCCTCGATGCATTGGCAGGTCCCATGACAAAAACTAGTGTGTTGGCATAAGGGCTTGACAAAATCTTATTTGTATTCATGGCACAAGGCCTTGAATATGTGGTTATAAAAGTCTGGAATTATGCATTCCATCATTATGAAAGTGGCTATTGATATTGCATGTGATTATTAGACAAGTAGAATATCCATCAGAGTACATAAATGACATTATTTTGATTTTATCTTTTCCATATTATACTGAAGTTTAAGTTTAAAAGGATTTTTTTAGTTTTATACATTTTCTTAAATGTTTATGCTTATTTATGATAGTTTACCCTATATTGTTATCCTTACTAAGAATCTGAGCTCACCCATTTCTATGTTTTATTTTTACTAGGATGCAAAGAAGAATATTATGACTGACCAGCAGGGATAGTCTATGGGATCTCATTGTTGTCTTTGGAAACAATGTTGTTGTTGTTTTCCATTTTATGATGTAATGAAAACATTATGAATGTATCTAGTGTTTCTGAGGCTATTAAACTAATCAGTGTTCCAAGAATTGATCTTTTGTGATCATGAAAATGAAGCGTAATAATGCACCAACTTTGGGCTTCTGGGGTCAGGGTGTTACAGTTGGTATCAGAGGAAGTTTATTACAAAACTTGGAAACTAGATTTAGATGAACTCTGATTAGAACACATAGCCCTAAGATAGACTTCGAGTATTAATAAAGAAGAACTTCCTAGAATTTTAGTATTGTTGAGATTTTGTGAGTTTTCCAAGAAATACATCCCTCTCTGGATACGAGCAGGTAGATATGGCTCTCGCGTCGATGTACTTAGGGGTAAAACCCGAAAAAAATACTTTGAGCTAGACTCGAACTGGAACTGGTGCATGAAAACGGGCCTTGTTGCACTCTTGGTTATGACACTCTCTAGGGATATGCTTAGGATAATTCTCATTTTCTTTACAAATAATTATGAAGTATTTACGAGTATATACCTCCTCAAAGAAAATATTTTTTATGATTATGGATTATATCCACAAACTGTTCAATTTATGTTAGGTATTTTACAAGTTCAGTATTATTCATTGCAATTCATAAACTGACCTAGTGTATGCCATTTAATATAAATGGCGCCCAGTGGAAGAAATGTGAACTCCAACAATATGTATGATCCAATGAGTAAGAAGGATAATATCTTTCTCGGTGTTAATCTATCATTTAGAAGGTAATTAGTGTCCCATGTATTCTCAACATATGAAGAAATAGTATCATGTAGTAATAAGATAAGTAAAAAATTATCTAAGTCTTATAGCTTTGAAGGGAAGCAAGAGAATAAAAGGATGGAAGAGAGAAAGATAGATAAAGGATGAGGGAAAAGAAGGATTTTCCCATATGTGATAACTATGGAAAGAATCACCTTGGTAACTGCTTGAAGGGAATAAGAGTTTGTTATAAGTGTAGAGAAAAAGGACACCAAGTATGTGATTGAAAGGGTAAGAAACAAATTTTCAAATGTACAATGCTTCGTCTGGAAGGAGTCGGGATACTACAAAAATCAATGTCCAAATAATCAGAGTATACCCCAAATGCTGCTATTGGATAACAATAAATTTATGATACTACCGAAGATGAAGAGTAATGATTATATTTCTTACGTTTTTGTTAATATATTTTTTCCTTTGAGTATTGTATTAATAATGTACATGTTATTAGAGTTATAGTGTATATAAGGATTGTACTGCATTACTATATCATTAAGGACTTGAGATTCTGTGGAACCATGAAATGTGACTTAATTTCAGGTTAAAATTTTTCTAAAATATATTGTAGAGAGAAATATAATCCATAATATGGTTCTGATACGGAGGTAGTGATTTTGGAATAATACATGATTGATGTGGATAAATTATATTGAATATTCTTGATAACATTGAAATTGATTAATGATTTGTATATTCTATAATTGTTGGAGTTTAAAACATTTTTGGATAAAAGGAAAATATATGTATTATATAAGGAATAAGGGATCATGAATGTAATCAATAAGGTTTTATGGTAATTCACGATGTTTTAGTGTTTTAAAATAATACATGATGAAGGTGTCCACAAGTTATTATGTGACAAAAATGTTCTTCATTTTCTTTCCCTTCCCTATAATTTTTTGACTGTGAGTTTCTATAGAAGTATTTTGGATAATTCTAGTTTGAGATTATTTTTGGATTGCCATAAAAAGGATAACCTGGAGGTCGGGCAGCAACTCGTTGCATCCGGAAAGGTCGTGAGACTCGACCCACAACCGAAGGGCGACAAAGGTTTATAACCTACCACTGGCCCATGTGATGTCACAGATTGAATTATGTAGTTTTTTTTAAAAGGTCTTATTGATGAATTCTAAATTCATTTTTTTAACCCCATACGAATAAGATAAACAGAATGTTTTTTACGTTCTATTATCTTTTAGGGTGAAAGATGAGTTTGTGGTAGAAATTTGTTAAAGGATGGAACTATTATTGTCAATTGTATATATATATATATATATTTCTTCTCTTATTCTATTAAGAAATTAATTCTTAAACATTAGTTAAGGGATCTTAAAACTAAAATTGTTTTATCTTAATACCTTATGTATTGTTGAACCGATGATATTTTAAATCATCATAGATTGATGGCTTTGACGCCCTTAATTCTACAATTTTTTGTGACTGATGACCTCAATCACTCTCTATAAATATTTTTATTTTTACTCCAATTATGTCTCTCTAATATACACCAATGTTTTCCTAATAGAGATCATAATTTTGTGGTGACTTTTTCATTCCCCTTTTCCTCTTATTAAGACTAAATTTTATTAACCCAATTTCTGAAGTGGGTTTCCGCACAATGATATTTTCTATTTTCAACCTTTTATTTTTGAAGAAAAATTTCAAATTGCAAGGATGAAATTTATTAATGGAGGGAATAATGTAACATCCCAAGATTTCATAGTACTTTATTTCTTCAAAGTAATTCAATAACTTTCACTAAAAGCAACACTGAGTTCAAGCACACCACGACTTACCAAACCAGCTGTTCAAAAGAGGTTATGAATAGAATTAACTGAATTTTAAACTTTATATAATACTTATAATTCTATAATCCATATAATGAGTTTCTTAGACATAATGTATGAAGAAATTCATTTTTTTAGATAAATGAAATATTTTAAAAAAATGCAATTTTACCGCCTTTTAATGGAGAACCCTTTTGAAATGCAATATTTGAAACTTTTATATATTCAATTTGACAAAATAAATATCTTTTTTAGAATTGGGACATAATAATTTAGTTTCAATAAACATTTGGTGTTTTTCTGATAACTTTCATATTTGGATGAATAGTGAAAAATACTATATTTTAATTTAAAACAAATTTTTTAATAAAAATAATTTGTAGTGTAAAATTTGAAATTTTAATGGTTTGGAAGTATAAATAGATTATATTTTTACCATTTAATAAAATTGTATTCGTTGTAAATAATTTCACTTTGAAATTGAACATAAACAAGTATCAATCTTCTCATAGTTATTATTTCTTAAAAACACGTTTTTGGTTTTGACAACAGGAATTAATTTTAAATTAATAAATGAAAATTATATGTTTTTAATATGGTAATATAGACTTAATTTTTTAATTCAGAATATCAAAATTATCTTAGGGTGAAATTTTGGTATTTTTCTAAAAACATTAATATTTTTGATGAATAGTGGAACACCATGAGTTATTCTTTAAAACATACTTTTTATTTAAATATTTATTTATTTTATTTAAATTTATTTTAGGTCAAAATAGTTAAATAATACCTATATAAGTTCAATATAATTAATTTGAATCATTTTATAATATGTTTAGATATTTAAAAATTTTATTGAACTGTTTACTGTCTTTTACACACCTCTTAGGAGAAAATGCCAATTTGTATAAAACATAATGTTACCATTTCTGTGAGTGGAATTTCAAAAATATGAGAGACACGGTTAACCTTAGTAAGTAATATATGGTTTAATAAGATGAAAATAATTTTTGGTTAATAGTAACTTTTGACTTTTATTTACCAAGGTTAAAGGTAAATAGTGTAATTTAAGTTAAAAAGTATATTATAATAATACAAAATTACCTTAAAACTTGTCCTAACCTTATTGGATGAGACATGGAAGACCATGAGAATCCTTGAGTCTATTTTGGGACCCCATGGAGCCACTTATGAATGATAATGACACTTTATTTTAATTAACTTAAAGTAAAGGCAAAAATGACATAAACAAATATCCTTTAGAAAATCAATTTTTACATGATGATATATAAGTCATATTTTCGACAATAAATATTCATTGGAAAGATTAAAATATTTCCTACATAATGGTATTTTATTTATATTTTTTAGACATTATATAATTTTATTTATTTATGACACAATGATGATGTAGTATTCACCTACCCAATGAAATATTAAAAATATTGATATTATAAATATCCAACTAAATTTAATTTGAGAGTTTTTATGAATTCCACTAATTTTCTAGATTAATAGTACATATTAGGGTTGGTTAAATGAATTTTTTTCGAAGTAATAATGCTGTTATGAATTTAGAAAAAACAAAATACCAAAGAGTGTCAAAATTGACATAAAAGGGTTTTTAAAACAAATATTATATTATTAATTGACATTCTATTCCTAAAAATCAATGAATCAGAAAAAATACATATATAATGATAGTTGTATCATTAATGAACCACTTTTGTTTCTATTGGATGTATATAGTAATTTTATTAACCATATAATATAAAAATAAAAAGAGACATGGTAAATGTCAAACTATTTAACTAAGAGTAAAATTTAAAAGATAAGGTTAATATAGTGACTCAAACATGTATAAAACCTATTGGATTAGATGTTTTCGACCCATCCCCACCTTATCCTATAAATAATCCACTTTGGGGCCATTATACACCGAAATTTATTTTATTATAAAATAATATTTCTAGCTTTTCCTAATTTTCCCCTCACCACTCTTATAAATGGGAACTCCCTCATCTCTCTAATTCACACCTTCGAAGCCTTTTGGCTCAGGCAAACCCTGACCAAATACCATATAAACTATCCTAAATCTATCCTAGAGGCCTTATTTTAGTCATAAATCCATCCTAAGGAGCCCTTTTGATCAAATCAAAAGGAAGAACCCGAAGAAGAGGTAAATATTTCATCACCTCTTTCAAGTTCTTTTCTTCTTCCACTTCTTTTTTCTTTGTTGTTTCCATTATAAAATAATAACTCCAGAATATTCTATATAATGTGATTTTATTATAATTATGATACAACAAATTCATTATTATATCCGTCCTTTTAATTACATGTCACCATACGTTCGTACCTACAGCTTACCGTCTCCACATCGTTGTGTAATTGTTTTTCAATACATTATTATTTGGATGTGTATAATAATGACGTTTAATTGATTTAAATAATAAATATAACATGATAATTATATTGTATATATGATATAACATCCAATTATATATTATTTTAATATCAAAATAATGATATTGTCGCTCGTGCGTACGTACAGATTACCGTCTCCACGAACATGATTAAATTCCTTCCCAATCGTATCCATTCAAGAATAATTTTAATTAGATGATTAAAAATAATGCTTATAGACTTGATATAATTCTGGATATTAACAAGATACATACCATCCATTAAAACTATGACTCAAATAACAAATAATATAAATGAAAATGAATCCGTTAACACCCTAAACGACGATAATACTAAGATATTATTAACAAAGCAATGTTAAAAAATCATATATGATATCATATTAATGTATATGATTATTTTAAAATTTAATAACAATTATTTCACCATTATAAAAGAGTTTAACCTTTCCTCGACCAAGGAAATGTACAAGGTAAGGGTTAATTACACAATCTCTTTATTATCTGAGGTTGTTTTTTTGTAAGTAACTACCTGGACCTCTTTATCATCCACATCCATGTTTCTTAAAAATTTATTCGAAAACATTTTTAGTATTTACTAGACTATGAGTTAATGTAATTTATACCCTTTTTTGAATTTTTATAAAATGTTTAAAAAAAAATCTTTCGGTCGTTTTTCAAACAAGGTACGTTTTATCCTTTTAGAAAAACTTTAGGTAAGAATGTCTTTTTTTACTTAAATGGTGGGTGTAGCTATTGTCGGAGCTTCACTTACAAGCCTATAAGAATATTTTCAAATATAAATGTTTTCATTTATAATTACGTGAATTTAAAATTATTTCAAAATTTAATGAGATAGTTCTCTAAAAAGGTTTTGATTTCATCTTTTTCAACATCCATTGATGGATTTTATGTTTGTTTGAAGTTGATTTATTATGATACAAAACATCCATATTGTATTGATGGTTTTGTGATATGTTTGACTGTGGATGTCTTATTTCATACCATTCTTGATTTATGTATAAAGAATTGACATTTCGTATGCCAGTTTTAATACAAATTTTTATGTCATGTTTAAACCTTTTCATATGGGGAATGCGTTGGACTTAGTAAGTGATGGGTGGAGCATGCTATTGCTCCTTGATGCATCGGTAGGTCTCATGATAAAAACTAGTGTCTTGTAACAAGGCCTTGACAAAATATATTTTGTAGTCATGGCACAAGGCCTTGACTATGTGGTTATGAAAGTCTGGCATTATGAATTCCATCATTATGAAAGTGGATATTGATTTTTCATGTGATTATTTGACTAGTAGAATATCCATGTGAGTTAGTAAATGACATAATTTTGATTTTATCTTTTCCATATTATGTTGATGTTCAAGTTTAAAAGGACTTTGTTTTGGTTTTAAACATTTCCTTAAATGTTTATGCTAATTTATGAACGTTTCTACTATATTGTTATCCTTACTGAGCATCTGAGCTAAACTATTTATATGTTTAATTTTTCCCAGGATGCAAAGAAGTATATTATGACTGAACTTCCAGTATAGTCTATGGGATCTCAATGTTTTCTTTGGAAACAAAATTTTTGTAGTTTTCCATTTTATGATGAAATTAAAACCTTATGAATGTATCTAGCATTTCCAAGGATACTAAAATAATCGGTCTTTCGATACTTGATCATTTCTGATCATGAAAATGATACATAATAATGCACTGACTCTAGACGTTTGGGGTCGGGGCATTACAACAGATCATTAGAACCAATCCCCCATTAAGTGACCCCAATCCGTCGTATGATGGAATACAAGAAGAAACATCAGCAATTGTGATTGGAAAATCATGAGCAGATCTGTGATTCAATTCTACTTATTACTATAGCTTGTGAATCCATAAAATTATTATCCATGGAAGTATATGATCTTACCATTATATTACCAAATAAAGGGAAAATTAGTTTTAATTTAGAAGGTCCTCTTAGTACACTTCACTATGAAGGTTTACATAATATTGATAATATTATTGATCTCAAGAGACCATCTCCTGATGAGATCCACAAAAACCCTTGGAATAGTTAGGAGATCAATGAGAAATAGGGTATTCCCCTTGAAATAATCCACCATGGGGGTCATCTCTATGAAGAAATTCACTGCGAATGTTCTCTCAACATTAGTGTTTCACATTTTCAAGATTGTTATGTAATTTATAATGTAGTGTTGAGAAATCAATCCTATCACGGGGCACTTTAAAGAAAAGGCTAGTCAATTTAGATTCATTTCATTTTTGGTGAAATAATTTATCAGCTTGAAGACAACCCAATGTGAATAACATTCATTGAACCTCCCTTGGATCGCCTTCCTTCCAAAATAGTAAAGGAAATCCCAAATAATATAATTTGTTTGGACAAAATAATCAGGAAGAATCAACTTTGGTTAGACCAAATATAAGATCCTCTGGTGAATGATGATGAAGAAATGATAAATATGGGTACGAAACTAGCAGATGATGACATACCAATCATGTTCTGGTAATTAGACACCCCTCAATACATCATTCTAGACACATTTTTAAAGGATTTTGTGCATGAAATCTACCTCAACATATGGTAATATCCTTATCACTTAAAAGAAAAGGCATTACCCTGTTTCAGATATAAAATTCACATCATGGTAATATAAGTATTGAAAATCCAAATTCAATTAACATCTTTCCTTACATAATGACAAGAAAAGATCGAGTAACATAGCGAGTCCATCAATACCTATGCCTTGGTTCATTAATGAGGTTGCAAAAACTGATTTTCGATGCCCCATATGGTGTTCAAATCAAAGGCTGAGGTTCACATTATTTGTTACACATCACCAAAATCCATAATCAAAAAATATAACCAAAGGTTTTCGCACAAACATCATAGCCTGAGGATAGATCCAACATATAGGACTTTTCAATGACTGAATATATGGTAAAAAAACATAACTCGATCAACTATCGTTAGTGTTAATATGTAAGATAAAAGGAAATTGAGATAAATTTTCATCAAGCATTTGAGAATATCGAGCAAGGATCCATTGTAGAGACCTGAAGCTTGACGTACATGGAAATTACATTACTCTTGCGGAATGCTTAATACATAACAAAAAATAGACACACAAGGACCGTAATAGTTTAGTGTCTTTGGAAACTTGAAATATAAACATCTAATCATGTTGAAAGATCTTCAACAACTCCAATAATGATCTGCCCCTTTTTGTTTCCATACCTAAAACCTTTCTTTATTTCCTGGGGAAAATAAAACATAAAATGGTGAGCTCAAATGCTCAGTAAGGGCAAACATATATAACATAAAACAATCCATAAACATTTGAAAGCAAAAAAACAAACATGAAATCTTAACATTAAAAACTTGAGCAAAGACATAAATTGTGGAAGTATGTAAGGAATATATCATAATGGAACATCAATCATGATAAAATATAATTTGAATAAAACATGTAATTGTGGAAACCATTCAGCACATGTCATGATTTCCATAGTAGCCAAGGCATTTCTTCCAAGACCATCTTAGTGGACAAAGTCCCTTTCTGAATCGAGTTCACTCCTCGTTTCAGTCCTGTAACACTGAACCAGATTAACTTACTGTTCCAGCCATGTCTATCTCCTAAGATATAAATCTTTACCCAATTAATTGGAGGGAGATATAGGTCCAACCCATCTCAAAATGAAATCATTCTTACTAGTGCCACAAAATAAACATACATCATTCATAATAACCCAACAAATAAAATCGGTTTAATAAACATCATCCCATCATCATGTAATCCATATGAAAGAAATGGATATCATTTCATAATAAGAAAAGTGAATCCATGTAAATCATAGAGACTTTATACTTGAAACATACACATACGAAATAATGTCATCTTATATGGAAAATGGTTTTGATAAAACACTTGAAGTGAACTCTTGAGGAAAATATCATTTCTTCTTCAAAATCAATTTCTTTTCACAAAAGATCATGCAATTTTAAAAGAAAATGATTTTGTTGAAAATATTCATGAAATATTTTGGAGATATATTCATGAAAATAAGGCTTTATAAAACCGTAAAAATCCATTCGTGCCGTATAAGATAAAAAACATTCTTCTCGTACTTTTGCCGGAAAAGTAAAAAAAGTACCTCGTAACGTAAACAAAAGAAATATTCCTTACATACCATGTAGTAAAAGTAAAAAATGTTAAAAAATGACTTTAAAGATACATGAAAACACTTTTATAAAATGTGGACATGGATGATAGAAATAACCCCAGTAAATACTTACAAATAAGCAATCTCGGATAAAAATGAGATTTCCAAAATTATCCCTTACCTTAAGTCCGATATGATTTGTATGGATCCGAACCTCCTGTATATTGATTTAAATAATTCCATTGACTTATTACATAATCATATTCATTGTTATGATATCATATATGTTTCAATTATGACTTTATATTACCCATTCTTTTGTAAATTCCATGTTAAAGTAGCATTTTGGGTAAAATCATTTCATTTATCGTATGTGTTTCGACTTGTCGTTCTTGATATTATTACTTATATCCTAATTTACATAATTAAAGAGTTTAAAAAATGATTTATATATAATATATATTCATCATATACATATATATTATAGATCTAAAAAAATAAAGGAAATACACCGTTCATGGAGAAGGTAGGTCGTACGTATGCATGAATGCTGTTTTCGTTTCCTTATTGAATTGAATGAAATTAAATAGATGAAATACATATATATATAAATAAATTCAGTAGCATTATTATGTCATATATTTCATTATTATTCATTATATATATTTTATAATCATTCTTGAATGGTTAATCATGGAAAATGAATCTCATCGCATTCGTGGAGATGGTAGTCCGTACGTACGCACGAGCGATGATATCATTCCCATGATCGTGGAATTGTATTAAAGTGTATATATAATATTACAGAGTCAATATCACTTTACAATAATCATATATATTCATTACTTTCACCATTATACCCATCCAAGTAAGGTGGTGGTGGAAAATAGATTACACCACAGCGTGGAGATGGTATTTCGTACGTACGCACGCGCGGTGATTTCGTTTTCCGTAGTATGGATAGATGGTGAAATATGGTTGTTTCATACTTATAATAACATATCAGTATATGAGTGATACTGATGTTATTACTTCATAATTAAACAACTAAAGAAGAAGAAGTGGAAGAAGAAATAAAGTTGAAAGAATCGGTAACAGACATTACCTCTTCTTTGAAGCGCCTCTTTGAGACCTCCTCTTAGGACACTAAAATGGGTCTTTGAATAAGAACAGGACCTCTAGGATGTTTCTATAGAAGTTTAGAAGAGAATTTGGCATGGGTTGTCCGAGATTTAAGGCTCAAAGTGGTGTGAGGAAGAGAGGGAGGATGTGCCCTTTTATAAGGGAGGAGAGGGGAACCTTTGGAAAAAATAAAAATATTATTTTATTATAAAGTCATATTTGGTTTTTAATAGCTCCAAATTGATTTATTTAGAAGATAATGTGGGTATGGGTCGAAATCATCTCATCCAAAATAATTTATACATGTTTAGTTCATTATATTAACCTTATCCTTTCTTTTTAACTCTTAGTTAATTAGATTGACTTTTACCTTGTCACTTTGTATTCTTATATTATATTGTTAATAAACGTACCATATACATCCAAGTGACCCCCAAGTGGTACATTAGTGATACACCTATCATTATATAAGTATCATGGCCAAACCTTAGATTTTTAGGAATATAATAACAATTAATAAGGTAATATTTGTTTTAAAAACTATTTTATGTCAATTTTGACACTATTTGGTAATTGATTTTTTGTGAAAATCATAACAGAATGATTAGTTCTAAAAAAGTTAATTAAATCAATAATAACATGTCATATTAACATATAAAATTATTGGAATTCATAAAAAAAAAGTCTCAAATTACATTTATTTGTGTATTTATAACATCAATTATGAAAATATTTCATTAATAAGATAATTAATGCATCATCATTGTGTCATAAATAAATTATATTATATTAAGTCTAATAATTACAAATAAAATACCATTATGTAGGAAATATTTTTAGCTTTCTAATGAATTTTTATAGTCTAATTTATCTTATGTATAACCCTATATTAAAAATGATTTTGTTATTAAACTTTGATTTTAACTATTTTAACACTTCTTTAAATAAATTAATAATAAATGTCCTAATCTAATCCAAGTGGGCCTAAATGGTCATATTTTATTCCTAAGGTTGTTTTTGGTCGAATTACATTTATCCAATAGAATTAGGACATGTGTTAGGGTAATATTAATAACACTTTTACCGTTAATTACCCTATTTACTTTTAGTCCTTGATATTAACTGTGTCTCTTGGATTTTCTAAATTCCACTCACAGAAGCGGAAAAATTCAGTTTTATGAAAAATTCCAATTTTTTAACTACCACTTAGTGGTTTCACTATTCATCAAAAAATGAAAGTTTTCAGAAAAATACCAAAAATTAAGCCTAAGATATATTTGATATTATGAATTCAAAAATGATGTCTATTTTACAAAATTCAAAACATATTAATTAAACTAATTAATTTAAAAATTAATTCCCGTCATCAAAACAAATAGCATGTTCTTAAGAGATAATAAATATCAAAAGATTGGCACTTGTTTATGTCTGGTTTAAATGTGAAATTACATCCAATGACCAAAATTGTATTAAATTGTAAAAATATATTCTAAATATAATTTTAAACCACTAAAATTAATAATTTATCACTATTAATTATTTCAATTAAAAAAAGTTGTTTTTAATTAAAATTTAGTAATTTTCACTATTCATCAAAATATGAAAGTTATCCGAAAAGTACCAAAATTTTACCATAAGCTAATTTTGATATTCTGAATCCAAAAATGAAGTCCATTTTGAAGGATAAAATTTATAAAATTTCAAAAACTGGGTATTACTATTCATAATGGCTAGTTCATAATAATATTATAATAATATCTCGTTTAGTGAAACTCGGTATTGCGTACTACACACGCTATTGTGGAAGGTCATGATTGCGTGTAATGCAAGGTAGGTTAGGGATGCGTGTTATGCAAGCTTCATTTGGTGTAGTGTAAAACACAAGACATTAATGAAATTAAAAAAAATATTTTTTATAAAATCTGGGGGTGTTACATTCTACCCCCCTTAAAATGAATTTCGCCCTCGAAATTCTTCGGTGTTATAAATGGTTTAATACTTGAAATTTTCTTTAATAGAAACCCACATCGTAAAAAGGAATACCAAAATGTGGCTTTAAAAACTAAAGTATGAAACATAACGGTTAGCCAAATTAACTCATCACTGGGTTTCCATGTAGGAGAATATAGGTGAAAATATGGATATAGAAGAAAAATCTAACCATCAAGTTCTGATAGAGAGTGGTAGAGAACATGGCTATGAAAAAGACATCAATCACAAAGCCATAAATTTGTGATGATCTAAGGTACCATCTGATTCATCAGATATAAGAGCACTAGGACAACATTTTTGGTTTCAATATAATTTCCCTAAAGTTGAAAATTTTGAATTAGAAGAAATACTTGCTTGATTTTGGTTCAATCTCACTGTTCGTCGTGATTTGAACAATTTCCACTTCATATCTTAAATAAATGAAGTTGAATTTGTTATTTGTGAAGTGTAAAAAGATCATGTGATAGAATGATGGGTCATTCCATCTGTTTCAAACAAAATTTTAGCAAAAGTTATCAAATATACATAAGTCCATCTATGGTGAGTTTAATCATATACGATTCCAAAAATGAACTTATAATTCATAAATCATACCTCTTAATAAAATAAAACTAGTTTAAACTAACCAGGGACTTCCTGTAGGCCATTGGTATAAGATAAAGGCCACTCGCACTTCGGTTGTGGGTTCGATTCCCACAGCCTTGTCCGACGCGATAGGCTATCGCCCGTCCGGCAGGTTGTCCTTTTTCTAAAACTACATTACTATAACATCCAATCAATAATATCAAAAAAAGGTCTATCCTTAAACAATAGTAACTTATTTCCAACATAATCCATTCCAATCATTATCTAAAATACTTCGGTCCAAGCTCATAGTATAAAGAAAACGATTACTTGAAATGTCATCAACCAACCATTTTTTATCCCCCATATATCTTGTTAGTCACATTCCAATCATGTGAATACCTTAATCATGTATTCTCTTGAAAAATGAATACCCATTAAACCTTAGTGAAAACATGAATGCTGTCAAAAGTTAACTCTTTCCACATACCAAAATCCAAAAATTCTCTATACTCAAACCATGATATAACCTTCTCCTTATATCAGTCACGAGCTCATGAATACTATCAAACATTTAATTTTCCCCTTATCCCTTCATTATGCGCATAAAATCTACTTTCCAAAAATACTAGTACCATTCACCACACACTTTCAAAACTAAAGGAAAGACAACAGTGTAACAATCCTTAGATGTCTCTTTATTCCATAGTACCATGAGATTACTAATACAACATTACACTTGATAAACATGTAATCAATCCACTCCCTTCTTGAACCATTGACGGAGCTTCAACAATTCTTTCATCTCACATATCATTTGTAGTCTCTTCATCATCATCAACATAAATATTACCCATACTACCATATTGATTCTCTTCATGAGAATTTCCCTTAGGTAATTGGTTTGCATAATGTCTGTACATTCCACATTTAAAACATTTAACCATTGTTGATGTCGTAGCAATACCATTATCCTCATCCATGGTGTTAACTAAACCTTTTCCTTTGCACTTACTGGCTTTATGTCCTTCTTTTCCACACTCAAATCATCTTCCAGTTCCTTTGAAACATTCTCCTTGATACCTCTTCCCACATGATTTACATAGGGGAAATTGAACTTTCTTTCCTCTATGATCATCATGAAACTCCATCTTTCTCTTATTAGCCGAGTCAGGATACTTACCAAATTTGAGTTTATTGATCATATTATGAGATTTCTGATTCAGCATAATAATGATGTTTGGACTTACAAATCCCATTTCATTTGGTTGCTCATGAAAAATATCATTCCATTGTCCATAATATCCTCCATTATCGTGAATCATCTTTTTTCTAGCCATTTTCTAAAACCCAAAAAGAATAGTGTGAGAGTAAAAAATCATGATAAAGGGGGAGTAACATCAATATCTAACATCTTAACCTATACTTAATCTAATATTGTTACCATAATTCTATGACTATAACCTATACTTATACTTATCCTTAGGGACATCCGTAGACATACCTTAGAAATAGATCTAGGTATCTCACTAAAGTTCTCACATCCTAGTTTCCAAAGGTTGATTAAACCTTTCCTATGATACCTACTGTAGAGACCCGAAGCATGACGTACATGGAAATTACATTACTTTTGCAGAATTATTAATATATAACAAAAATAGACACACAAGGATCGTAATAGTTTAGTGTCTTTGGAAACTCAGAATATAAATATCTAATAATGTTGAAAGATCTTCAACATCTCCCATAACGATCTTCCCCTTTTTGTTTCCTTAACTAAAACCTTTCTTTATTTCCTGGGGAAAATAAAACAAAAAAGGGTGAGCTCAAATGCTCAGTCTGGGCAAACATAGAGAACATAAAACAATCCATAATCATTTGAAAGAAAAAACTTGAACATGAAATCTTAACATTAAAACCTTGAGCAAAGACATAATTCGTGGAAGTACGTAAGGCATATATCATAATGGAACATCAATAATGACAAAATATAATGTGAATAAAAAATGTAATTGTGGAAAAAATTCAGCACATGTCATTATTTCCATAGTAGCCAAGGCATTGCTGCCAAGACCATCTTAGTGGACAAAGTCCCTTTCTGAATCGAGTTCACTCCTCGTTTCAGTCCTGTAACACTGAACCGGATTAACTTACCGTTCCAGCCATGTCTATCTCATGAGATATAAATCTTTACCCAATGCATTGGAGGGATATATTGGTCCCACCCATCTCAAAATGATATCATTCTTACTTGTGCCACAAAATAAACATACATCACTCATAATAACCCAACAAATAAAATGGGTTTCAGAAACATCATCCCCTTATCACATAATACATATGAAAGAAATGGATATCATTTCATAATAAGAAAAGTTAATCCATGTAAATAATAGAGACTTTATACTTGAAACATACACATATGAAATAATGTCATCTTAGATGGAAAATATTTTTGATAAAACACTTGAAATGAATTCTTGAGGAAAATATACATTCTTCTTCAAAATCAATTTCTTTTCACAAAACATCATGCAATTTTAAAAGAAGATGATTTTGTTGAAA
Organism: Viscum album; assembly: GCA_963277665.1. Classification (NCBI taxonomy): domain Eukaryota; kingdom Viridiplantae; phylum Streptophyta; class Magnoliopsida; order Santalales; family Viscaceae; genus Viscum; species Viscum album. The sequence goes on from OY728120.1 coordinate 1,233,625,004, forward strand.
ATACTCATGAAATACTTTGGAGGAATATTCATGATAATAAGGCTTTATAAAACCTTAAAAATCCGTTCGTGTCGAATAAGTTACAAAAACATTCTTCTCGTACTTTTGCCGGAAAAGTCAAAAAAGTACCTCGTAACGTTAAAAAAAGAAAGATTCCTTACATACCATTTAGTAAAAGTAAAAAATGGGTAAAAATGACTTTAAAAATACATGAAAACACTTTTATAAGACATGTACATGGATAATAGAAATAACCCCAGTAAATACTTAAGAATAAGCAATCTCAGATAAAAATGAGATTTGCAAAATTATCCCTTACCTTAGGTCTGATATGATTTGTATGGATCCTAACCTCCTCTATAATTATTTAAATAATGTCATTGAATTATTACATAATCATATTCATTTTTATGATATCATATATGATTCACTTATGACTTTATATTACCCGTTCTTTTGTAAATTCAATGTTAAAGTAGCGTTTTGGGTAAACTCATTTCATTTATTGTATGTGTTTCGACTTGTCGTTCTTGATATTATTACTTATATCCTGATTTAAATAATTCCAGAGTGTAGAAAATGATTTATATATAATATATATTCATCATATTCATATATATTATAGATCTATAAAATGAAAGGAAATACACCGTTCATGGAGACGGTAGGTCGTACGTACGCATGAATGCTGTTTTTGTTTCCTTATTGAATTGAATGAAATTAAATAGATGACATAAATATATATATAAATAAATCCAGTAGCATTATTATGTAATATATTTCATTATTATTCATTATATATACTTTATAATCATTCTTGAATGGTTAATCATGGAAAATGAATCTCATCGCGTTCGTGGAGACGGTAGTCCGTTCGTACGCACGAGCGATGATATCATTCCCATGATCATGGAATTGTATTAAAGTGTATTTATAATATTAAAGAATCAATATCACTTTACAACAATCATATATATTCATTACTTTCACCATTATACCCATCCATGTAAGGTGGTGGTGGAAAATAGATTACACCACAACGTGGAGACGGTATTCCGTACGTACGCACACGTGATGATTTCGTTTTCTGTAGGATGGATAGATGGTGAAATATGATTTTTTTCATACTTATAATAACATATAAGTATATGAGTTATACTGATGTTATTACTTCATAATGAAACAACTAAAGAAGAAGAAGTGGAAGAAGAAATAAAGTTCAAAGAATCGTTAACCGACATTACCTCTTCTTTGAAGCGCCTCTTCGAGACCTCCTCTTAGGGCACTAAAATGGGTCTTTGAAGAAGACTAGGACCTCTAGGATGTTTATATGGAAGTTTAGAAGATAATTTGGCATGGTATGGCCGAGTTTGAAGGCTCAAAGTGGTGTGAGGAAGAGAGGGAGGATGTGCCCTTTTATAAGGGAGGAGAGGGGCACCTTTGGAAAAACTAAAAATATTATTTTATTATAAAGTCATATTCGGTTTTTAATAGCTCCAAATTGATTTATTTCGAAGCTAATGTGGGTATGGGTCGAAATCCTCTCATCAAAAATAATTTAGACAAGTTTAGGTCATTATATTAACCTTATCCTTTCATGTTAACTCTTAGTTAATTAGATTGACATTACCATGTCACTTTGTATTTTTATATTATATTGTTAATAAACGTACCATATACATCCAAGCGACCCCCAAGTGGTACATTAATGATACACCTATAATGATATAAGTATCTTGGCCAAAAATTAGATTTTTAGGAATATAATAACAATTAATAATATAATATTTGTTTTAAAAACTATTTTATGTCAATTTTGACACTATTTGGTAATTGATTTTTGTGAAAGTCATAACAGAATGATTAGTTATTAAAAAGTTAATTACATTAATACTAACATGTCATATTAACATATAAAATTATTGTAATTCATAAAACAGTCTCAAATTACATTTATTTGTGTATTTATAACATCAATTATGTCAATATTTCATTAATAAGATAATTACTACATCATCATTGTGTCATAAATAAATTATATTATATTAAGTCTAAAAATTAAAAATAAAATAACATTATGTAGGAAATATTTTTAGCTTTATAATGAAGTTTTATAGTCTAATTTATCTTATGTATAACCCTATATTAAAAATTATTTTGTTATTAAACTTTGATTTTAACTATTTTAACACTTCTTTAAATAAATTAATAATAAATGTCCTAATCTAATCCAAGTGGGCCTAAATGGTCATATTTTATTCCTAAGGTTGATTTTGGTCGAATTAAACTTATCCAATAGAATTAGGACATGTTTTAGGGTAATAATAATAACACTTTTACCCTTAATTACCCTATTTACTTTTAACCGGGGTAAAAAAAAGTAAAAAGTTACTATTCACCAAAAAATATTTTCATCTCATTAAACCAAATTTTAGTCCTTGATATTAACTGTGTCTCTTGGATTTTCGAAATTCCACTCACAGAAGCGGTAAAATTATGTTTTATGAAATATTCAGTTTTTTTAACTACCACTTAGTGGTTTCACTATTCATCAAAAAAAGAAAGTTTTCAGAAAAATACCAAAAATTAAGCCTAAGATATATTTGATATTATGAATTAAAACATGATGTCTATTTTACAAAATTCAAAACATATCAGTTATACTTATTAATTTAAAAATATATTCCCATCGTCAAAACAAATAGCGTGTTCTTAAGAGATAATAACTATCAAAAGATTGACACTTGTTTATGTCTGGTTTAAATGTGAAATTAAATCCAATGACCAACATTGTATTAAATTGTAAAAATATATTATGAATATACCTTAAAAAAACTCAAATTAATAATTTATCAGTATTAATTATTTCAATTAAAAAGGTTGTTTTTAATTAAAATTAAGTAATTTTCACTATTCATCAAAATATGAAAGTTATCCGAAAAGTACCAAAATTTCACCCTAAGCTAATTTCCATATTCAGAATCCAAAAATGAAGTCCATTTTGAAGGATAAAATTTATAAAATTTCAAAAAGTGTGTATTACTATTCATAACAGCTAGTTCATAATAATATTATAATAATATCTCGTTTAGTGAAACTCGGTATTGCGTACTACACATGCTATCGAGGAAGGTTGTGATTGTGTGTAATGCAAGGAAGGTTAGGGTTGCGTGTTATGCAAGCTTCTTTTGGTGTAGTGTACAACACAAGACATTAATGAAATTAAAAAAAATATTTTTCATAAAATCTCGGGGTGTTACATCCATCTTAGAGGATGTTATCCCTTAGATAGCGAAAATGTATGGAATAACAAAACTATCTTGAAAAATGGTTCATCCAACTAAATTCTGAATATGTAACAAACCGATGTTCGAACAAAACTCTATTAAATCATAAGGGATTTCATGCCAATATTATCCATGGATGTTTGGGAACATTCCTATCCCATAGGGTTGGGGTATTTTTTAACCCAACCCTCAATGTCAGCAAAGATGACCCAAAGTGTTGTGTATTCAGAATGGGGACGACCCCAAACCTCAAGGATGAGTGATTTTTCATCACATTTATCCCCTCTTTACTGGGAATCTATATTCTCATGATTAGTGAAAATGAAAAAAAGTGGATCCTCCCAGTTATTCCTATCATGCAATCCAATACCCTTTTTAGGGAAATGCATGACCGAACTATCTAGAGATTCCCTTCAGATTACTATCTGACAAAAATCTCCCTCACAATTAAAAAATGATAGGAAAATTATTCATGGGAGATATAAAAGAATATAGTCTCGTAAAGATAATAATTTTTTTCTTTTAATTCATTTCACATTAGGGAATGTCCCCAACAGTTCCCTTGCTGATTTTAGAGAACAAATGCCAAATCAGAGGTGGATTCAGTGGAAGATGTTCCAATTTATGATGCAGTCCACACCATAATAATTGAAGGATGTGTGCATACTAAAAACCATTGTATTTCCTTGAATATGGAAATTCCCACAAAAAATTCATAGTTGAATCCTCGAAAGGAATCTTATATGGAGAAGATTAAGGGTCAAATTGTACCTCACATTCAATTTTTATTGGTTAAGTCCCTTTATCTAGTGGAAAGATATTCTTAGAAAGATGAAGAAATGAAATAATTGAGTAAAATCAATGAAAATTCCCTTTTTGGAAACCCTCATAGTTGACACGTTCTACAATAATATCGTCACCTTGCACATGTTGTTGGTGCACCTCAAAAAAGAACGTTTTTAAGGCAATTTAAGAGGACCTGGGACATCTTCTCAACACATGATAGCATCCACCAACATATTTTGATCCCATAAAAACAGATCAAGAATTCACTCAATTGGGTTCACAACTATATTTGGGCCAAACACATCCAAAAATACCTTCCCCTATTGGTTATCCAAGACAGGTACCTGCGGTGCCACCACTGATAGCCCTACTGGCCATCATACCTGTTCCAGCTTCAGTTTATCTAGGAATTCCTCAAATACTAATGAACAATATTTAGTCACTATCGACTCAATTGGAATCCTTTGAGGAATGAAATTCACTAATACAGCCTAAAAATATGCCTTACCATGATTGGGTTGATCCGACATTTCCCCCACAAAACATTGGGAATACCACATACCCAATTTTTATAGGCTCTGAAGACCCAGAGAATAATTTCAAAGATTTATCCTCCTATTGTGATCCCATGATGGGTACCCATGAACAATAAAAGCTGGTAAAACTCAGGTTCTTCATATAATCACTACAAGTACCTTAAATTTTGTGTTACACAAGTTTGGAGGCTCAGTCAATCACTAGGTGGAAAGACCATTGAATGGATCTCTCTTATAGTGTAGCTCAAATCTATAGAAAACAATGGATTTCTCTCTTAAAAATGGTATGCAATGGAGGAATGAAATATTCTAATATTTCATTTCTCGGTGGAATGGATTGACATACTCCTTGAACCTAACACCCCTTAATAAGTGTATTCTCAAAATATTTATAGAGAATCCTTATGATTATTTTGTATTCCACCGATCCCTATGAAATACACATGAGGGTTTAATGATATTTCCACAATTTCTCAAAAGGTGTAATACTCCATTGTAGTGACCAAATCCAAGGCCTGAGTAATTCCATCAACATAGGGAAGATGAATATGATGGGATGTGGCTCCAAATATTACATTTGAACATGCCCCTACACTCACTCCTATTTCAAAACATGCATCAAATTCTATAGTTCCATCTCAATAACATCAGTATAAGAACCTACCTCATCCGTATGGTCAAAGAGACCAGAGGAAAACGCAGTTCGAAGAGATGAGAACAAGGCCTATTCTTTTCAAAATGACCAAGTCCTTAGATACTTTATATCACCATTGGAAAACAAATTAGTCATGTTGCCGAATCCCATGATGCCCTTAAAAAACGTAGATGATGTTCTTACAAAAAATATCCCATTCCATCAAATATTGGGGTACCAAATTCAGGATTTTTTTGTCTTTAAAGACCTCCAACGAAAGATTGAAGACCCAGGGTGGTGAAGCTGAAAAATTTCCACACCCAAGTAGTATGTGTTTCTACCCCCAATCTGTAGATAGAAAATTATTATAAATCTATTGGGAGAAAGAGGGTTCATAGGTTCAGTGACTGTATTTTCAAGAGAATTATCATTTGGACATATTCTATCCTAAAAAAATAGTAGCAATAGCTGAATGTTCCTCTAGTTTCTCCCGCTATAACACATCCAGCTTTATCAATAGCATAGAAATTGAAAATCCAGTCCTCTAAAAAGTGACATGGCTGGATAAGTAGAAATAAATCACAGGAATATGGGATCATGACAAGTCCAAAGTCATCCTTGACCTTGGTAAACTTCATGATAACACAATAGGCCCTACCCCACCAAATGAAACAACATGAGTTTACCCATCAGACGGAATATTCATCATATGAGGAGTTTATCTTCAATTCCTCTAATGTCATTAACTTAATGGTTCTCATCTCATTTTATGATCATGGTTATAAATTCAAATTACCTATGAATTATTGGTGAACTATGAGAAGAGGCCATCAGATTCAATGGTAAAGAATAATATACAGTTGTTCAAGGGGCCAATACATCAACCACACACCCTCGCAAGTCATCTGTGGGGATTAAACTTAGGGGAGATATCTCCACGAAGCTCAGTAGGAATAAGGGAACTTCTCCACAAAAGACAGGTCCATTCCCAACACAATCATCCTAGAAGATCATCATGAGGGTGCACAACTGCCTAACCAATCTCGGAGTGTAGGCATACCCAGCCGACCAAATCCACCAGGAATAGAAACACTTTCAACACCTATAATGGGGGATGATCCATATAAATAAAGAACATCAGATCCCAAATCACATACAAAAGAACATACAAATGTTGGGAAGAGATAATATTTGGATCAACAGATTGACGTTTGGAAGTAATTTTCAATGGTTTCAGACAAGTTGCCTATCCTGGATTCTTTTAGTATTTCAAAATACCTTTGAGAAGCACTCATCAAGGCCTTGTAAACCCTTCACAAGTTTGAAGACAATTTTGTTGCTGCTAATATATATCAATCTAGGAACAATTAAGAATAACTCCCTATGGTTATATCATTCACATACTAGGGAGAGGATTCTATCATATAAGTTCACATTAGATCCTTGTATATATCTGACAGGATAAATGACATTGATATTCGATAATACATTATTTATAATGTCTCTGGTGTCAACCTCATTATGGTCCGAAAAATCTTTAAATGGGCCTCAATGAATCTCACTTTCCCCCTCCAATCTAATTTTATAATATTATTCAAAGAATGAGCAAAAATCTATTTGTGAGATCACACTTAGAACTCAATTCTAGGATCTTGCCTCCGATTCAGAATTCATTGTTTTCACGAAGGATACAACTTTCAATGTCTTGTCGAGAAGACCATGGATATATTAGCATGTGCCCATTCCTTCATCATACCACCAATACCTCTAGTATTGTAATAATTAGTAAATTGGGAAATTTCCGGGTGACAAGGCCCCATTCAAATAATGCAAGTCAAAATACATTGACGGATAGTTCTACCCCACGGTAAGAATAAATTATATGGTCATTTATATTTCTCAGATCAATGACCCAAATGGTATGAAGATGATCCTATTTTCCCATTTCAACCAAGTTAGTGAATTTTTTTATCTACCCATGAATCAAATTTAATGGTTGATCCTGAATTCAAGCACTAATATTGAGACTTAAGTAATTTTAGTTGTTACAACTGAACCCAAAAATTCAAGAGAATTCATCAACTCTACGAGAAATAATGATATCATGGATGAAGTTCTCACATAAATGGGAGAAGATAGAGATGATCATTTTCAATCCATCTTCTACCCTTTCATGATCCAGGAAGGTCTCACACCATTAATTGAGAAAAAAAATTATTGCCTCACCTTCTGGATGTCCAAATGAAGACTCTCCCCCAAATCTAAGATTCATGCTTCATCACATAACTTTAGGTTACAGAAGAAACAATTAAGTCATGAGGAAGAGGAAGAATATTTTGAACTCATGGATTCCATTACAGTATTTGAAAAAGGAATCTATACCACTATGGATGAACTCAGAGATAGAATCATAGGTATGAAGGAAAATACCTGAAGCCCTCTTCCAAATAATAGGTGGTGTATATATCGTTCAAGAAGAAACATCAAGACGTGTTTTCATAAAAATACAAATATATTTTTGTTATAAGTTTTGAAGTGGCCACCCATCACATGGGTTTTCCAAAATATAATTGAGGATACAAACTCGTATCTAGGCAGACATACCCTACTCATACCTTAGTAGTTGAGGCTAATATGGATTATCTCCTCAAAGAAGACTTCATCCAAGAGTTAAAATATCGAAAATGGATATACAATATCATACCCATGAAAAATAAGAATGGGGGAATTATATTTTTCATTTATTTAATAGATATAAACAATCACTTTCTAAAATTTGAATTCCCGGTTCCAATCACAAAACTAATGATTCATGCCAAAGATAATTATCAAGACCTCCCCTTCATGGATTGATATTTGTGATACAACAAACTTCAGATGGCCCTAGAAGATAAAGAAGTTAAATCCCTCAATTCCCATTAAGTATTATATTTCATTTAGGTAATTCCCTTTTATTTGAAGAATGTCAGTGGCACATACAAAATCTCCAATATCCATATCATCAATCCCTTTCTCAGTATGTTTGTCGAATGCTGTGTTGATGATATAGTAGTCATGTCTAGGAAGTTTTCAGATCACAGGGATTACCTGGAGAATATCATCAACAAGAGTTGACAGCACAGATAGATTATGAACCCCTTAAATTTTTCTTTTGGGGTAACCCTAGAGAGGTTTATCTGCTTCTGTATACACCATCACAACATCAATGTCTAATCCCTTAAAAGAAAATATATCCTTAAAATTTCACTTCTTCAAAACAATAAAAATTTTATTAGAATTCTAGGAAACTTTAACTACATCCAGTGCTTCATATCCAGCCTCTTAGGAAAGTGTATTCCAGTTACAAGACTAATGAAAAGGGAGTCACATATCAATGGTCCCGTGACTGTCAAAAATAATTTTACACCCTCAAGAAATTAATCTTGAGTCCACTTGTACTAATTACACCTATTGAGGGGAGGCCATTCTTGTTATATTTGATGAGGAACTATCTACTGCACCATAAGGTCCAACAGGTCTCTATAAATAAACCTCTCAAGTAAATTATCATCCTTCCTATATTGATAGAGAATCTTGCATGGTGGATAGTAATTCATTTGAAATTTTATATATAGATTGTGCCTCATAAAGTACTGAAAGTCTAGAGCATGATGGATTTCCTTGAACGGAACCCATCTAGAGAAGATATGACATTAAATACCAAAATTTCAGATGAATAAGTCTTTTCTATTCAAGGTTGTCCCAAAATGTGGGATGTTTACATTGAAGGATCATTGAGAAACCTAAAAGGGAAGAGAATGGAAGACCCTACCCTCAATAAATTGGGGTTAGGGACCATCATTTCACCTAAGGGAAGGAAGTGTATCCATATTATTTCATGTTATTATAATGTTGTAACAAAAATGAGGTGGAATATTAGGCATTCATTGTGAGTGTGGAAATGGCTCCCCAAATACCGATGAACCACTTGGAGGTGAAAGGCGACTCAATGATGGTAATTTAATAGTTCAAGGTTGATTATGAAATCATAAAAGAGGTGTTAATTGTAAATAATCGAAATTTCCATGTAATTTTTTTAAAATATATAATAATTTTATGAGTCTGAAAAATCTGATGGCATAAAATTTTCAGGACTGGAGTGCCTGGAATGATCCATCGAAATTTTATTGAGTTCAAGTTAGCGCACCTAAGCATTTTTCCTGAAAATGTGGAATAAATATTAAATGGTAACTCTGATCAGAAATTCGAGGGCACCGTTACACTCATAATGACGGTTTTAGCCTAGGCGCGACTTAAGATTAGTCGGCACGGGCCTCCTGTGAGAAAACCGAAAAATGGAATAATCGTAAATAAAATAATTAAAAAAATTATGTTATTTCTCAAAAGATTATAAATCACAAACAGTAAATCGGATAAAAAATATGAGATCATCTCTGAACATGTGAGGGCAAGCTTTATTTAAATAGACACTAACTTTCACTGGCGTGGGCCACCAGAGAAAGATAGTTTTTTGCCGCAAATAAAATAATTAAGTGCCAATTATATTATTGTAAAATTCATAACTTCTAAATGGTAAATCTGACTGAAAATATGAGAGTACTGATAGGTTCTTTGGGAGGTTTTTTCCCTAGGAAGAGAATAACCATGACCATCATGAGTCGAGGGTGTTTGATAAGAAATTTACGAACTTTTTTTGGGTAGGTTCAGTAAACGCGTGAGCGGCATTTTATAACTTTTGAACCGGTGCTCGAAATAGAAATCTGAGGGCAACGTTGAACTCGCAGTGCCGATATTCGCTTAAGGAGAACTTCACCTCAACAATAGTGGGTCGAGAATGAAAGTTAGTTTTTGGGTTTTTCGTGGAAAATAATAAAATAAAATGATCTCCACAATATTTTATTTTGAACTTCCATGTAGATATTTCATGTGGGGTCCACCGGAGCTAAACCTGTTCAAGGAAGATGGAAGTGGAGAACACCACACCTTATCCTACCATGAGAGGTTATGGTGGTGGGGACCACCCGAACGATAACCTCCAATGAGAGGTTATGTTGGTGGGGACCTCCTGGGTTTTTAAACATCCTTGAAACCTCCCATTAATTAGGTGAAACCCCTCAAGTACCTATTAAATGTGGAGGGACCCTCTTGGTATCTTTCCAATAATTATAGCCAACACACCTCATATATTTCGCCAGCATAATTTAATTATCTTGCTCCTTTAGAATTTAAATAACTGCGTCATTGGAATTTAGGAATGTTCTTAATAATTGAACAATCATAAATTCCAATGATTGTTACCTACCTCCCTCCCACTCTTATATATAGGATTCATGGGAGGAGGTTTTGGGATGTCATCACCAAGCAATGAAGGGCTGGTAATGTGACGTGACTCCCAACACATGGAGGATTACGCTTCCTACATGAAGAACACATTCGTCCAATGAAGAACACCGGTGAGGATCGGCTTCGACTTCCTTCCTCGGATCCTACTCCAATGTAGGACGCCTTCGACTACGATGATCCGGGGATCAAACCGGTGGTCGAGGAAAATGTTGACGACACCGACGTCCATATTTTCCCAACGATCCATCTTCTTCCCCGCACCAATGTCGACAATCATTGAAAAAAGTTAGGGGTTTTTCTCATTTAAGTGCCATGTTCTTCCTTTCGTTCAAAACAAATAAGGAGAATGTTTTCCTTTTTGAGGGTGGGTTGTTGTGCTTTGTTCTTATCAACCAATTGCTATCACCCAGAAGACGGATGGTGCAGGAAAAAATAACATGGCCCGACTCCCTCCGTTGATCTCTTTTGTGATGTTTTTCAGCATGGCGATGAAACGATGAGGCGAAGAAGGTGACCGGAAACGACTGCGCTCCACGTGGTCTCTGCAACCCACACCACCCTCACGGTGCTTCGGCTGAATCAGATCCCCACCACCGCCGGCCTCCCGTGTGCCCGCTTGCCACTTGGCCACCCACCGGCCTCCAGGTGCCCAGCCGCAACAGGCCTCCAGTGCTCCCGCCAGCCACCTGACCACTCGTCGGCCTCCCGGGTCCTGGACTCTGTCGGCCTCCTATGTGCCCATGTCGAATTGCGTCGGCCCGCACGCCCCACGCCACCCAGCTCCCGGCCGCTTCCAGCCTCCCGTGCGACACATCCATACCATATAGTCCTGTGCGCCCCGCGCCGCTTCTGGACGAACCGGCCTCTACCATCCGGGTTGAGCCGCCGGAGCCGCACCCCTCGCGTCGCTGGCTGAAATGGCCACAACCATCCGGGCCGAGCCCCCGAGCCATGCCCCTCGCAAAGTTGGCCGAACAGGCATTGGCCATCTGGGCCGAGCCATCGGGCCGCGCCCCACGTGCGCCTTGCCAAGCCGGTCGTTCATGCCCTCGCGACTGATCCACGCCCTTGCGCTACATGCGGCCTTCATGGACTAATAGGTTGGGCAGAACCCAATAGGCCAGGAAGGGCCGAACCCGGGCCCACTATCGACCCTTTACTTTCATTGCCCATATCTTTGGCACCAAACATCCATTTGAAAAAGAATCATTTGAGCTAGTAATCTTGGATATTGAATGTCCCTTTGTGTATACCCCACTGATGTTTGGGTATTAGTTTAGATATGGTCAGGTTGGATCATACCCGAATCAAATCGGGCCCCCAGGACTAATAGGCTAATAACTCACAAATCAGGCATTTGATTGACGCGTCGTCTATTGCGTTGAGACCCCTATGACGTGGGGGACCTTCAGGATATTTACTCGTGGGAATACATGGATGTTTCTGTATCAAGAATTGGATTTAGGAGCGGACCCTCCTGGAATCAAGTGTGTTTGGTGCGGAAACCTTGTGGCCGGCTTCTCTCGGACTACTATTCCTGGATGCTTTGTGGGGTCGATAGTTCTGACTATTGTTCCTGGATCCTATGTGGGTTCGACAGTTCTCAATAATGTTTCTGGATCCTGTATCGGTTTGAAAACTCTGACGATCCTGTGTGGGTTCGACATCTCTAACTGCTATTCATGGATCCTGTGTGGGTTCGATAGATCTAACTGTTTTTCCTAGATCCTGTGTGGGTTGGACAGTTCTAACTGCTGTACCTAGATCCTGTGTGGGTTCAATAGCTCTGACTACTATTCATGGATCCTGTGTGGGTCTGACAGTTTTCAATAATATTTACGGATCTTGTGTGGGTTCGATATTTTTCACTGCTATTCCTGGATCCTGTGTGGGTTCGACAGCTCTGACTACTGTTCCTGGATCCTGTGTGGGTTTGATAGTTCTAACTGCTATACCTGGATCCTGTGTGGGTTCAACTGCTCTGACTACTGTTCCTGGATCCGGTGTGGGTTGGACAGTTCTGACTACTATTCCTAGATCCTATGTGGGTTTGACAGTTCTGACTAATTTTCCTAGATCTTGTGTGGGTTCGACAGCTCTGACTACTATTCCTGGATCCTGTGTAGGTTCAATAGCTCTAATTATTGTACCAGTATCCTACGTGGGTTTGACAGAATAAATGATTTAGTGGATACATATAATCATCTCTAACTCTCAACAAAAGTTGTATACATGAGTGAGGTGAGTCAGTAACTTTTGTGTTTTCCTCATGATTGAGACAGATTACTTGATAACTTAGGTATATGTATGGGCATATACCGAAGTGGGGTTATCTATTGATTTTATACTTTTTGATTTATCCTTGTAAGATTTGGTGAGACCTTGAGGTTCTCGGGGTCTCTACTGAGTATCGTTATACTCACCCCTTCATGGGCTATACCCGCACCTCGTTGTGTCGGATGTGGATGATGGACATCGCTGACTGAGGCAAAGAGCACCGTGATCAGGCGATACCTGGAGGTGGACCACACAACGTGATGATACATGAAGGAGACATACGGACCAATAGTGCTTGAGAGGCTATCTGTACCTACCCTTCAGGTTGGATTTTTCATTGGACGATCCAGATGTTGTTTTCTTTTTTTCTATTATTTGTACTTTCAGTTTATTTTACTTTACAATTGGGCTTGTATTTCCAAACCCTTTTAATTTTCAGAACTCTTTTGTTATACATTTTTACTTAGTTTTTTTCTTCTAACTTGTTCTCTGTTGTGTGTGTTTCATGGATATAAAGGAAATTACTTCCCAGTATTAGGGATTTGCACCTTTGGTGCTAGTCACCAGCCCCTATCCTATGGAAGGAGGGCTTTCGGTAGTCGCAGCACGGGCCCTGGGGGACGGGTCGTGACAAATTGGTATCATAGGAGTTGGTTCTACCACAAAACTTAGGACTCTAATATTTTCTATGAAGCAATAGTGTTATGTTTAGTGAGTGGGTTTTCAGTTCCGGGAGTCTAGTGTTGGTGCGGCTCCCGACGTATCCAAACACCAGGACCCTGACTTCTGATTTCTGACTCAGTGCATGAAAACACTGATTGTGTGTGGGTGTTTTCATTGTGATTTCTTAAGTCATCTCACCAGGTATAAAATTTTTACTGCTTCACATATGTTTCTTTTAAGATGCCTCCATATAGACAACCAATTAGAGTTCCGAGAGTTGTATGCACTGATATCCCACCACGTGACGAGGCTCTGTTGCATGACCCTTTTACTATCTTGGAACCTTCGGGTGGTGTACCAGCAAAACTACCACCAGTTGGGAAGCAGATAACACTATCCACACTGGCAGATAGTGCACGCCGACTGAGCGTGTTGCGCGAGTTCAAGTAGTAGAGGCCTCGGATGTTTTGAGGTGAGAATGATTCCCACACAGCTGAGGGCTGGCTGGAGGTGATTTCTAGAGTTTCTCATCTAGTTGAGACACAAGTGGAGATGATGGTGATCTTAGAAACTAGTATTTTTCGGTGAGTGACCATGAGTATGGTCTGTTTAGTGATGAGGTTTCGTTAAGAGGACTATTTCCCGAGATAGTACTGTAGACGCCGGAAAAGTCCATTGTTCCCAAACGGAGCTCCGGATGTGGAAAGTGAGGTCATATTTGGAGTCAGAAGCATGTTTCGGAGGGCCCGGAGGCCTTGCACGGAATTTTGGAGACCCGCGCGCAAAGTTGCAGTAAGGCGCGCAAACCTCCCGGGATGCGCGCAATGCGTAGGGCCGGCGCGCAATTTTGCGCGCCCGTGGCCCGCGCGACTCCCTTGCGCGCCGGGACCTATTCCGCGCCCGCGAAGGAAATTCCGCGCCCGCAAACTGGATTCCGCGCCCGGGGTTGCCTATAAATATAAGGCGACCCCCGACGTTTTGGAGGTTGCCAGAATTCGAAGAGTCGCTCGTTCGCGCAATCCAACCCCTTCCGCGCGCAATGTCGATCTTCAGATAACCTCCTTTCTTTCGTGCAAGAAAGCCTCGGGGTTCGCCTTCACGCGCAATCCCCTTGGCTCCTTTCCTTTGAAACAACTCTTAACCCGAAGGACTTTGCGCGCAAAAGAAGCCTCTTGAGCGCAATTGCCTCGGGTGCGCGCAATCCAGCCCGATTGCGCGCACCCCCCCTTTTCCAAGTGGCCATTCATTAAAAGAATGGGCCGTTGCCCCCGTGCGCTATCCGAAACCCGGTGCGCGCAATCTCAATTATCCGCGCGCAAAGTGCTGGCCCAATTGTACGTCAGCCCGCCCATTTGCGCGCCGACCCGCGGTATTGCGCGCCAAGTTCCCCTTTTTCGCGCAGACCGCCAGGGTCGCCCCCTTTGACCCCCTGAGGTTACCCACCTGCGTGGTGCTCGATGATCTTCATCCCGGGTGCCCGCACCATGCGTTGTCTTCCCGTGCGGCCCTCCAGGATCACGCGAAGTGACACGGACCCATCGGCGGCTTCTACGTCCTGCACGACGTTAAACTGCAAACGTCCAAGCTGCACGACGTTAAACTGCCTAGCCCCCATCGTCCGCGCTGCAAGACGTTAAACTGCCAAGTGTTTCGTCCAACATGACGTTAAACTGTACCACGTCCAAGCTGCACGACGCTAAACTGCCTAGCCTCCATCGTCCGAGCTACAAGACATTAAACTGTTCAGCATTCGTCCCGCATGACGCTAAACTGCACTTTGTCCTCAACACACGACGTTAAACTGTACTTCGTCCCACATGACGCTAAACTGCACTTCGTCCTCAACACACGACGTTAAACTGTACTTCGTCCGGCAAGACGTTAAACCGCCCGCTTCTTCCTCAACACACGACGTTAAACTGTACTTCGTCCGGCAAGACGTTAAACCGTCCGCTTCATCCGATCCCGTGCCTCGCACGTAGGGTCCCCCTCCCGGTTCGGATGTGGCCCCCACCCGCTCGTCTCTGCAGGGATGTTGGGATTGGAGTGGCCTTCGCCCACGGGGGTAGGGTATTACAAACCCCTAGTTCCTTGTGGGGGACTGCGCATGTGTATCTCCATCGTGCTTCCCCACTGCCGAAGCCAGTAGAGGGCGTGACAGGGATCGAGGTCTCTCACCTTCGGCCCAAGTCCCTCTCTAACTGAGCTTTGCCGCACCCGGGCTGCCTCAGTGCGTAAGTCCTGACAGAACGAACAACGTGGACTTTGATCCCTGTCTCCTAAACAGGGTACGTAGGAAGCCTCTCCGAGGTTCAAGCCCTCCACCTGGTCGTCCCGGTCGTATTTACGTCGGTTCATCCATCAGTGGACCCCTCCCGGGTTCACACTTGCATCGACTCACCTATGAATCCGCCATTGTGGGAGACTGCACATGTGTATCTCCATTGTGCTTCCCCACTACCTTTTTCTCCTTTCAGCGTCCAGCATGACGTGAAACTGTGATCCACCCGGCCGTTCCATCCCCCTCTGTGCGAGTTGGTTTGGTTCAATCCTCCGCTCGGCGGCCTCGACCTCCTTGTGAGTCGGCTTGCCGACGTCCAGCATGACGTTAAACTGTATATCCGAACTACGCTGACTTTGATCCGCGCTAACGCGCGGTACGTAGGAAGCCCCTACGGGGTCCAAGCTCTTCACTCCATCATCCATCCTGACCCTTACCCGGGCCGCCACATCCCGGTGGGGTCATGCCATTTCAATCCACTCCACTTCACTCGGGAAGCCGCCCATGTGCTGTCCCCAGCGTTGGAGGTTCCCCGCAAGGGGTTCTGTCATCTGATCCACTTCTCGTGTTGATCAGTCCTATGCCGTCCCCGCTGGACGTTAAACTCGCGGCATACCCCGTGTTAAACATGGGAAGCTGAGGAAAACCTCAGGTAACGCAGTTCCCTGCACCCAGAGCGGGATGCCTCAGGCCATCACGCCTTCGAGAAGCCCTATTAGGGACGGAAGGCAAACATGCAGAGCCGCAGTGTTACGACACGCCCCCAACACCCAGAGCTACCCGGTCTCCTCACCGCAGGTTGCTGCCCCGACCAGACTCCTTGGAGCGTCTGGGCGGAAGCAGCGTAATTAACCGGTGTCCATGAAGATATGGCGCCGGGAACGAGATTCACGAACATTCTTAAATCTATGAGGGAGACCCGGATTAGGCGACGAGTTCCGAGGAGACGTCCACGGAAGGAGGAGCTGACATCCCATCATCCCGGTTTCGATCAAGGAGCAGACGCCCCTGAATAAGGGACGGATGTCGCCCGCCTTTGGAAAGCGGGACTGTGGGGCCACGAGCCGTGCAACCATCGCCTCGGGTCGACGGGCGCACGCGCGAACGCGTCCTGGCGGAACAGCATCGGAACAGAAACCTGACGCACATCCGCACCGAAACAGAAAAATGGTGAACCCGACGTGAATCTCTTCTCCTCAATACGAAGACCGATGACTTTCAGAGGTGTTGGAAGATTGGCATGTTGCCCGGCCAAGCATTCAACACTGGGGCACGGAACCCGCCAGGGGCTGGGGAAGGGAAATCGGGCACTCCCTCTCACGACGTCGATGGCCTGGGTTCCCCCCACGGAAGGCGTCGTGGCGCTAATGGTTGGTTGTCGATTCCTTTTCCTGTCAGTGTTAATGGGTTTTTCTCCCTGCTTTCAGAAATCGAGTCGCCCAATCCAGTGCCCGATTTCCACCCGCCCACTGGCGTAGGGGTAGGGGAAACACCGACGCGGCTACTCCGCGCGGTCCCGCCCGTTCCACAGCCGTCCCAATAGCCGTAGCTGCGGGGCAACCACGCCCTCTCTCCCCCTCGGAGGTCATCCAGAGAAGGGTGATCAACAACTTGGTGCGGAGATATGAGGAAGAGGGAGTCATCCCCACCAGGGACATGGCTCGCCTAGACCTCGAGGAAGCTGCACCTCGCCACCAACGCCGCCCCCGAGGGCTGCGCAGGGAGGCACCGCTGCCAACCTCGACATCCAATCGCTTCGGGAGTTTAACCCCGGAACGCTCCGATAGCTCCTTCCCCTATGCGGACGAGGTGGAAGATGACCGGGACCACCCTATCCGGGATTCGCTCCAGGGATCCGCGATAAGGGCTCCTGTCAGGCCACGGCGACATCACTGCCAGGCCTCTCAAGTCGAAGGACGGGCTCTCCACCTGCCCGCGCCGCTCATCCCGACTCGTCTGTCCCGACGCCGACGTCGGGCAGGAGCGGAAGAGGATGCCCACCTTGGGGCCCTAGCAACAGCGGCCGCGTTGGCTAAAGCCACTGCTGGCTCCAGTCACCAGGCCCCTGCGCATCCTGAGCAGGGGCACTTCAATGCCCGACCCGGATCGAGGCCCCGACCGCCCCAAAGGCAGGTTGGGTTGACTCTCCCGGTTGCTGGTACAGGAAATAGCCACCGCGGACCACCTCACGGTAGTGCTATTCGCCAACAGGGTCTACTCCGTGTGGCCGATCCAAGAGGCATGGGTCATCCCACCTCCCGATCTCGGCCCGGAGGCCTGCCCGGAAGCATCTCTCCCCGTGTCCCCTTTGATATCTGTCCTGGTGCTCCTCGCACCTTGGTTTCCAGTCCTCTTGGCCCCAACACCGGTGTGGCCGGAGGACGCCAGGATAGAGATCAGCCATGCCCCGAAGAACCACCCAGGGGCAGGAGGGCGAGGCGTCGACGCCGAGGGAAGAATGTTACGGAATTCCGGACAGAGATCTGACCGGTTCGTTTCTCAGATACAGAGGCGGAGTATGATTCGGCGACGGAGCCCTCCCCCCGATCCCGCCAGTTAGGGGCAGGGGTAGGAATGCGGCACGTCAGCCTCGTACTTCCCGAGAGCGAGATCGATACGATCCCCGCTTCTCTCCGAAGGTATATCCGGAGTAGCAAGGGCATGGTAGACCCCCAAGGATCAAGCTTGCGGTTGGTACCGGCCCCTCTGGAAGCGCCTTCTGCCTCGATCGGAGAAGCCGGAGACCTTTTCTGGGGACCGACGGTCGAACCACGATCTAGTGCACCCTCGGTGAGCACCGACGCTACGGCAGGATGTTTGCTCGCCGGCCCGTCCTATCGTGATGTGGTAGCCGGGGCATCGCCACCCTCAGGGGGTGGCCCGGGATATGGAGGCCAATCGGCCTGCTCGCCGTATTCACCGCCGGCCAGCCCGTCGGCCCGGCGGCCCGCCTCGGCACCACTGCCGGTTCCCCGTCCATTCCCAGTTGTTGAAGAGGACCGAGGAGACCTGGGTCCCGAGTTTGAGTCGTGGAGCTTCTGGACCGTTCTTGCAGAGGGCCACTTCCCTGAGAAGTTTTGGCTAGTCGCAGGACCGGACTTTGATGCGCTCGAATCACTCACCCCGGATGAGTTCGAATGCTTCCGCCGAACTCTCCGGGAGACTCACTCCCGTCTTCACCACCTAAAAATGCCATATCCCGGGAGTCAAGTGCACCTGGAGGATATTGGTGAGCAGTGCTGTCAAATTGACCTGGCCACGCTCCCCGTGGTTCGGCACCCCGGGTCATTTGGGCACCACGATACCCACCAACAACGATGCGTTGAGTGTTTTCAAATACTCCGCAAGGTTATCGAGGAAGCCACTCCCCACGTGTATATCCGTGGATGGGGGAAGTACGCTGCCCTACGCTTCAGTGCGATTCGCCGACAGCCCGATTCACTGGGTGGCCCTGAGGGTACATCCCCAGGGACGGAAACGGTCAATATGGCTGACCTGTCGGGGGAGGGGAACGGCTTGGAACTTCTCGACGGGGGCTCTCCCCCCGAAGACAAGCCGTTGTTGGATCCATCGGCGAGAGTTACTCGTCACCAGAGGAACCTTCTGGGTCTCCCCACACCCACTGAAGCACCGACGTTGAGCCGGAACGTCAACAAAGGTAAAGAGCACGGCGGGGATATGAAGCCCGCCGACCCATCTGCCTCCATGCAGAGGGCGGACGAGGATCCCGAGAAGGCTACTCTACGTCAACAGCTCGCCGAGAAGAAGGAGCTAGTTGACCAGCTCCTCGCCGAGCGTGCTGTAGAACGGCGGCCTGACTACGGTGATCCTAGGCCAGGACAGCAGGGACAGGAACAACCACCCCTCGATGAGGCTCTCCCGGGCAACCGTGATTATGTCGTGTTCGCCGACAGGAGAGAGGCCATTGCCTATGGCAAGAGGGCGCGGTATGTTTCACCACACCCTCCCGAGCGGCGTGACTACCTAAGAGACCCCGCTCGGATTCCTCCCGCTGCCCCAAGGGCCGCTCCGCCCGCCATCCCACGAGCTGCCGAGTTCGACGACCCGGTCGATGACCCGATTGAAGGGCCATGGAATGCGCTCGTGGTTAGAGATCCTCGCCAGGACTGGAACCCATGTCCGGATGATCCGATGGCGGCACTCATCGCCCGCTTGGAAGCCTTGGAGACTCGGCAAGTGGCAATCCCACCGGACGGCAAGCCATACCCAGCATGGGTGGATGACATGCCGGCGCCTCCGGGATTCGGGAATCCCACTTTCGCCCCCTTCAACGGGACTGGAGATCCGCCACAGCATTTGGCCCATTTCAACTCGAGGTGCATGCTTATGTTGGGGACTCCGGCGCAGCAGGAGGCCGCTAAGCTCCGCTGCTTTGTCCAGACACTAGAAGGACCAGCATTTGTCTGGTACAGCCAGCTTCCCGTCAGGTCGATAACTAGCTGGGAGGACCTTCGTAGACAATTCCTCTACCAGTTCAGTTCCACGACCCGGAAGACGAGTATCGCAGACCTCTTCAAGTGCAAGCAGAGGCCTGATGAGCGAGTCGCGGACTTCGTCGCCCGATGGAAGGGTCTCACGTATTCCCTTGACATGCCATTGACTCAGGAGCAGTTGCTGACAATGTGCGTCGGGAACGTCAAGACCGAGCTGGTCCCTTCCTTGATCACTCAGAATTACCCCGGAGGGTTCAGGGACTTCTTAGACAAAGTACAACGTCTTGAGGAAGCCCTGCAACAGGCCAACCAGGCACACCCGCTGCCTCCTATGATTCCTGCAAGGAGAGTCAGCAGGGCTGAGCCCGCTGCTGTTGCCCAGATAGAGGCCCCCAGGCCGTTGGAGCTGCTGCCGGCGAGGCCAGCTCCACAGCCTCACAGGAATCCGCCTCCACGGGCTCAGTTCCCGGCCCAGCAGCGGCAGCCTCAGAACCGGCCGGCCCCTCTGCGTAATGTACCGCCACAACCCAGGCGAGATAATCAGGGTCCACCTCCTCGGCAGACCCCTCCAGCCCCTCGCCAAGACCACGCTCCCAGGGGCCCGCGATACCTAACTTACTCATTTCATGAGGATCAGGTCCCCGGTTATTTCCGGAGCGCCCTGGAGCAGAGGATTGTGCGACTGCCTGAGTGTTGGAGGCCAGAGGAGGCACATCTCACGGATAACCCCCGCTACTGCCCTTACTATCGGGCCCTGGGGCACACCATCCAGCAGTGCTATGTGTTTAAGGATTGGCTCCAAGACCAGATTAACAACAATGTAATCAGGTTGGGCCCAGCTCCAGCACAAGTGGCGGGCGTGTTCGTGGGATCAGATGACGATAGTGGCGATGAGGACGAATGGCAGCTGGTCTCCGACCGCGGATCCCAGAAGTATAATAACTGGATGGCCCGCAAGACGATCATTCGCGCCCATGGAATCATCCGTGCGCGCTTGAATCAGCCTGAGCCCCCAGAATCCGCGGGTGCTGCTTCGGCATCGTCGTCCCAGCCTGTCTCTTCCGAGAAGAGAAAACGGCGGCGGCGCAAGAAGGAAGAGCGCGCCCCGCCAGTTCCGCCGCTATCCCGCACTCTCGGCGATTTCATGCCCCCGGAGATGGGGATCCCTCCCCGGATCCACCCAGTGGTGAATGATTCATCCGATGAAAGTGTTGGGTACACTTCGGTTAATACCGTCGAGCTGGTAAATCCCTTTTCGGTTCCCGACATTGAAGAACACCAGGTGGACCTCCCTAGTGTCCCCGGTCGCCGCCACCGTCGGAGGAACCGCAACAACAGGAGTCGCCGGGGCACAGCAGTTGGTACCTCCAGCCAGGCCGTGCACGCCACTGAGACTAGGCAGCAGGCTCAAAACCGAGCTCAACGTGTGAAGCCCCCCCATCCGGGGATGACGGATTCTCCTCTGCCACTGTTTGTGGTGTGGGACCAGGCAGAACCGCCTCAGCCGCGTCGCGATCAGCTCCGCCCTGCCGCGAGTCCATCCCGGCCTCCTGGCCCCAGTACGGTGACTACTTCCCGGGCTTCAACCAATGAACAGCGAGATGCGCCAAGCACCAGTCGGCCGCCGGCCCAACCGTCAAGGCCGGTCATGCTTCCAACCGCAGAGCAACCTCCTGCAACCAGGGGCTCGCGCTTGGCCAAAAAGTATGATGTCCTTAAGCACTTGGCCGACATCCCAGCGAGTCTCTCCATCCTTGAGGCTCTCTGCATGTCACCTGAGATGCGCGAGGCGCTCGCTGAAGCCCTGAAAAGCCCCCTCCAGTTTGAGACAGAGGTTGCGGCTGCAGAGGCCTTTCACGCCGAAACGATTGAGGACGCCGAATGTCAGGCAGTTATCTCGTTCTCTGGTAAGGATGAAGACCCTCCTATACAGGGGCACATTCGTCCGCTGTATGTTACTGGCCAGTTCAATGGCCTTGATGTCCGGCGCTGTCTTGTCGACACGGGGTCCGGGATTAACCTGATTCCAACTCGGACGCTCCGGATATTGGGGTTGTCTGAGGATGACTTGATTCCCTCCGACCTCAGGATCCAGGGGTACGACCGCACCGAGCAAACTCCGGTCGGCAAGATACGCTTGAAGACCCAGTTCGGGGACTTGGTTGCCAACACCGAATTCATGGTAGTCTCTCAGGACACTGCATATAACGCATTGATGTGCAGGCCATGGCTCCACCTTCATGCGGCGGTTCCCTCATCATACCACCAATGCCTCAAGTACTCCCTTAACGGTCGAGTAGGCGTGCTTCAGGGAGATGCCTCTCCTTTTGCCTCATGTGAAGCCCGTTATCTGGACGCGAACTATTACAAGAGCAAGGATAAGCAGATCCTGGCAGGTGAGGTTGAGCCTGTCGCTGTTGCAAGTGATCCCTGGACAAGCTTGGATGACACTTACGTCCTCCCGATTCAACGGTTGGACGTAGCCATCGTCTCGACGGCCTGTGAGTCTCCTAATGAGATGACCGCGACCGCCCGTGCCAGCACCAGCGGCCCAGCAGGATCTGGTAGCCCCAATGCAGTTTCCAGCGCAGTCTCTCCCGTGGACGATCCCTCCCCGAGTGGAGAGGACGTGGAAGATGCACCCCCAGCCTTTGAGGAGGGCGTCTCTGCCACGGTCGTTGAGTTAGTACAGGTGAACCTTGGAACCGAAGCAGATCCAAGACCCACATTGGTCAGTGCCGCCATGCCCTCTGAGGAGCGGCAGCAGTACGTGGACTTTCTCAGGCAGCACCGTGATGTGTTCGCTTGGGGCTACGACGAGATGCCGGGGCTAGATCCTCAGGTAGCCGTCCACCGCCTTGGTCTCCTGGCGAACCATCGCGGGTTCAAGCAGCCTCCCAGGAAGATGCACCCATTCCACGGTGCCATGGTTGAGGCCGAAGTTGACAAGCTTATCAAAGCCAACTTCGTGAGGGAAGTTCAGTACCCCAAATGGCTGGCCAACATTGTGCCGGTCCGGAAGAAGAACGGGCAGATCAGAGTCTGCATCGACTTCCGCGATCTCAACCGCCACTGTCCGAAGGATGATTTTCCCCTTCCAGTGACAGAGCTGTTGATTGATGCCACGACAGGGTTCCAAGCCCTCTCCTTCATGGATGGATACTCCGGATACAACCAAATCCGGATGGCCCCTGAGGATGAGGAGTTCACTGCCTTCAAGGCCCCCCAAGGTATCTTTTGTTACCAGGTCATGCCCTTCAGCCTGAAGAATGCAGGTGCCACCTATCAACGGGCGACGCACCGCATATTCAAGCCAATCCTCGGCACACTGGTGGAATGCTACGTCGACGACTTGGTGGTCAAATCGCGCCAGCGTCAGGACCATCTCAATGATCTTGAGAAAGTGTTCGACTTCCTCCGATCTCGCTGCCTGAAGATGAACCCGTTGAAGTGTGCCTTTGGGGTCACCTCCGGGAAATTTCTTGGCTTTGTGGTAAGGTACCGGGGTATTGAGATCGACCCGGAGAAGATCAGGGCGATTAGCCAGATGCCTCCCCCAGGTAACCTCCGGGAACTGCAAGGGTTCCAAGGCCACTTAGCCTATATACGCCGATTCATCGCGAATCTGGCCGGCAAGTGTAAGCCCTTTTCTCGGCTCATGAAGAAAGGTGCCACCTATGTATGGGATAAAGAGTGGCAGACCGCTTTCGAGGAAATCAAGCAGTACCTGCTTCAACCTCCGGTTCTGATGCCGCCTGTATCCGGGAAGTCGCTGGTCCTTTATGTGACCACCCTGGAACGGTCCCTTGGTGCCCTTCTCGCCCAAAAGAACAACGAGGGAATAGAGAATAGCCTCTATTACCTCAGTCGCATGCTCCTCGATGCGGAAGTTAGGTATTCCCCCATCGAGAAGAGCTGCCTGGCGCTCGTATTTTCCGTACAGAAATTACGGCACTACTTGCAGCACCATGAGGTACAGTTGGTTTCTCGGGTAGACCCGTTGAAGTATATCCTGAGCCGGCCCATGTTGACTAGACGTCTAGAGCGGTGGGCTGTGATTCTCCAGCAGTTCGACATCAGGTATGTGTCTCAGAAGGCCATCAAAGGGCAAGCATTGGCAGACTTTCTGGCTGCTCACCCGACCTCCGCGGATCAGCCGCTGGATCTAGGCTTTCCCGATGAGGCCATTCTCTCGGTCGATCATGCCGATCCGTGCTGGCAGATGCACTTTGATGGTGCCTCCCAGAGCCCCACTGGTAGAAGGCTCGATAATCCTAAGCTCAACAGAGTGGGCTTGGGTATCGTCTTCATTACCCCGGAGCAAGCCGTGCTGCCATACTCTTTCCTGTTGTCAGAGGGCTGTACCAACAATGAGGCGGAATACCATGCCCTCATCACTGGCCTCGAGTTAGCTCTCAAGATCGACGTGCCCCATCTGTGTGTGAAAGGGGACTCTGAGCTAGTCGTTAAGCAGATCAATGGCGACTATGTTGTCAGGAAGCCAGAACTTGTGCCCTTTCTGGAGTGCACCCTCCTTCTGATGGCCCAGTTCCCTTCTCGGCCAGAAATTGTCCATATTCCCCGGTCGCAGAACGGTTGAGTAGATGATTTGGTCGGCCTTGCTGCGTCACTTGCAGAGCCTGAACAGGACAACCTGATCGTCCGCGTGACGCACCGCAGGCTCATCGCCCCCGTTACCCCGGAGGGAGATCGCGACCCGTCGGTAAGTAATCTCACCGCGGTTGACCCTGTGCCTGGAGCCCTGAGGACCCCAGACATGGAAGTCGAATCAGCCCCTGATTGGAGGGCGCCTTTGGTTGAGTAACTCCAACATGGCATTCTCCCGTCAGATCGGGCCGAGCGCGAGCGAGTTCGACGCCGCGCATCGCAGTTTGTCCTCCAGAGCAGTCCCGACCTGGAGCAGATCCTCTATAGGCGCGGATTTGATGGTGTTCTCCTCTGTTGCCTTCAGAGAGTTGAGATCCCACGAGTCATGCAAGAGGTTCATGCTGGTTCATGTGGTGCCCACCAGACTGGGCCGAAGCTGTCCCACCAGATTCGGAGGTTGGGATAATTCTGGCCCTCCATGATCCATGACTGCATCGAGTATGCCAGGAGGTGCCATGCGTGCCAGGTTCATGCGAACTTTGTGCATCGGCCGCCGGAGCCTCTCCATACCACTAGGTATTCCTGGCCCTTTGCAGTCTGGGGTCTGGACGTTGTGGGACCTTACCCGCCGGCGACGGCTCGCCAGTGCCGGTTCATTCTAACCGCCACAGACTTCTTCTCCAAATGGGCAGAGGCGATTCCGCTCAGAGAGGTCAAATCCTGTTCGATCGCTGACTTCGTGACCTCCAACATCATTTATCGATTTGGAGTGCCTCACGCTATCCTCACGGATAACGGAGCCAACTTCCGAGCAGCCGAGTTGAAGAAGTTGTACGCCAAGTACAAATTTCGCTCGAACCATACATCTCGCTATCATGCACAGGCGAATGGACAGATCGAGGCGTTTAACAAAACCCTCTCTAACATTATGCAAAAGATGGTTGGTCAGAACAAGAAGAGTTGTCCGGACAAGCTCCCCAACGCCCTCTGGGCTTATCGGACGACGACTCGCAATTCCACCCGGATGACCCCTTATTCCCTGGTGTATGGAGCTGAGGCCGTCCTGCCCATCGAGATCCAGTTACCATCCTTGCGCACTGCGGTCTATGACCAGAAAGCGCCGGACAGAGCTGCTGAAGCCTGTCTAGTCGAGTTGGAAGCACTGGATGAGAATAGGCTTCGCGCTTTGCACAAATTGGAGAGGCATCAAAGCAGAATGGCTCGAGCTTTCAATAAGAAGGTTCGCCTCCGCTCCTTCCTGCAGGGTGACCTAGTACTGGCCCTAAGAGCGCCAATGATCCCCGGAAGGAAGCCGCCCAAGTTGGAGCCCAAGTGGGAGGGACCTTTTGTTGTCCACAAGGTCTATCCCAATGGAGCGTACTCCCTAGCGACTATGGATGGTGAGCGTGTCACTCCTCCCACCAACACTAGGTTCCTCAAGCAGTACTTTGCCTGAGTGTACTTCGTCCGAGCTAAAATACGTTAAACTGTTCAGCATTCGTCCGTGCGACAAGACGTTAAACTACCAAGCATCTTCGTCCAACACGACGTTAAACTGTACTTCGTCCAAGCTACAAGACGTTAAACTATTCAGCATTCGTCTGCGCGACAAGACGTTAAACTGCCAAGCATCTTCGTCCAACACGACGTTAAACTGTACCACGTCCGCGCTGCAAGACGTTAAACTGCCAAGCGTCTTCATCCTGCATGACCTTAAACTGCCCCTCAAGAACTACGTGCGGCTTGATTCCCATCCTTATGGGATACGTAGGACTGCCTGAACATTCATGTTTCAGGCCCAGCCCCATCCTTCGGGAATTTCCATCCCATCTCGGGCCCTTGGCCCAGTTGCCTCCGGGTGTGCGGCGTATGGTGTGGATGCGGGGCTATGCCCTCATTCACGTCGGTTTGCTCGCCACGCTGTACACCCCCATGTTTGGGGATGCCTTCTACTCCCCCCTTTCTCTTTTCGTCCTGCATGATGTTAAACTGCACTTCAAGAACTACGTGTAGCTTGATTCCCATCCTTATGGGATACGTAGGACCGCCTGGACATTCATGTTTCAGGCCCAGCCCCATTTCTCGGGAATCTCTATCCCGCGTTGGGCCTCTGGCCCCAGTTCCCCTCCTTTTTTGTGCGAGGCGTAACGCGTGAGCGGGGGATTACGTCCTCATTCACGTTGGTCTACTGGCCGCGTCGTACGCCTCCCCCATGTGTGGGACTACCTCACACCCCTCATCGTCCTGCATGACATTAAACTGCCTCTCCAAAACTACGTACGGCTTGATTCCCATCCTTATGGGATACGTAGGACCGCCTGGACGCTTGTGTTTCAGGTCCAGCCCTGTCTCTTGGTTGATCACGGGGATCTGCCGTCTTTTGGTTGCTCTCAGGGTGAGTCCTCCGACCCTTTCCGGTGATCTTTTAACGTGTTTTGGGTACTCAGGTCTATGACCCGTAGTGTCGGATTCAATCCCAACAAGTCCTATATTGCTTGTCGGGCCTCGCGCTTCCTCTTGTTCGAGCCCTCACTCAAAGGGATCCTCGTTAGCGGGTTGGGTACGATGCCTCAGTGCTCTCCTACCACTCCGGGTCGATTTACCGGCGGGTCCTGGGCCGCAAATCTATATGAATCCTGCGCTTGAGCGGTTGATGCTCGTTTTCTTGCCCCATCCTAGGCTGACGCGATCGGATGTTGTGTTGCGAATATGGTCAGCGACATCCTTGATCGCCATGTCGGCTCTTTCAGGCTCTGAACATTGGTTGCGCAGTCCTCATCACACTCCGCCTTTGTGCGTTGTAGTGGATTCTCCACACTCTCTTCACACTGACCTTCAGTACACATTTACACGTTAGGTAGACCAACCAGGGTAATGGTGTCTTTCGAGGCTCCCACGATCCGAGCACCAAGGATATATGATGATGTCCTCCCTAAGGGCCATGTGTAGCTGGACCCTCGTCCCCATAAGGAGGAAGGAGTCGCCCGAACAATCGCGTTCTGGGCCCAGTATAACTGGAGGCTAGCATCTCTGCCCCTCGGGTGATGGACATGCGCATGCCCCTATCCCAGGATCCTTCTCCTGGAATCGTGCGTGACCGCAGGGCTGGGTATGTTCCCACCTCCGCTGGGTCCGCCATATCGTAATAAGCGGATTCCTCCATGGTCCGAACCACACGACCTTAAACTGTGTTGTCTGGTCCTACCACACGACCGTAAACTCTGATCGTCTTGGCCGCCAGACGAGAAACGGCACTGCATTGTGATGTTCTCTTCAGAGGACACTCACGTTGGGCGCTGGTTAATGACCACGCCATTTATCAATGCCTTTCATGGCTTGATTATTGTGGCGACGCCAGGGATTTCTTAATCACAGGCATGTCGCTGCACAAAGAAAAACCATCCACCTTTAAGGACAAACAAGAAATATCAAATACCGCTTCTTCTGTGTGCGAGGGTCAGACCCGCACCCTTCCCCGCGCTGGTGCCCGATTGTGTTGCGCCGCGCTTCAAGAACTACGTGTGGCTTGATTCCCATCCTCATGGGATACGTAGGAACGCCCGGATGTTTGAAACTTCGGGTCCATCCCCCCACCTCTTAGAGATTCCCCCTTCTCCGGGGAATCCGCCGCCTTCGGGTCACCCTCAAGGCGTGTCCCTCGACCCCTTGCAGTGGTCCACCGGTGTCAAGAGTACTCTGGTTTATTGCAAGGAGGGTCAGGTTCAGCTTGGTCAGGTTCCTTCCACTTTTCAGGCTTCGTGCTCCCTTTCATTCGGACCCATCACCTATGCCCTGGGTGGAGCCCCCGTGAGCAGTTTGGACGCAATGCCTCAGTGCTCTCCCACCGACTCGGGCTGGTGCCCCCAAGGGCCTCGGGCAGCAAATCGATATGAATACTGCGCTTGAGCGGTTGATGCTCGTTTGCTGCCTCATTCCATCAACGGTCAGTGCGATATTGATGCTGCTTTTCCGCCACGGTCGGCAGTACTCCCATATCGTTACGCCGGTGCCCCCAGTCCTTGAGTGAATGGCCGCACGATTCACATTACGTTTTCCACCCCCCATTCTGACCAGGCAAAATCTCGACACTCTTGACACTATCCCTCAGTGCATCTTCGCATATCGAGGGGATAGGACCACGATGTGGCGTACATTGAGGTTCTTATGGTCTGAGCTCTAAGACCTTAAACTAAGATCTGCCCCTATTGTCCGAGCTCTAAGACTTTAAACTAAGATCTACCCCTATGGTCCAAGATCTACGACCTTAAACTAAGATCTCCCCAAACGGGGTTCTGCGTCCTGCATGACGTTAAACTGCACTTTCAGAACTACGTGTGGCTTGATCTCCAGCCTGATGGAGTACGTAGGAACGCCCGGGCATCTCGGCTCGGGTCCAGCCTCAGGGATCGCTAAGTCCCGCCCCTCCTCGTCGCCGGCCGTCTGGCCTGGCTTCCGGTAGAGTGGTGTGATTGTGATATTCTCCCCGATTCAGCTCGGGATGCCCCATTGCAATGATGGGAAGCGACAGCTTCCTCGTCGAAGAGGTTCTGTCTGAGAATTGGGGTGATTCACGGCCAGATTAGTGCATCCGCCTAATACGCTTTCCCCACGGTGGCGCAATTTTGAGATCGTTAGGTTCTGTCCGAACAAATCGTCACTTCGCCCCACGCTTTGCATGCCCTGTTGATCTAGATTTCCACCCTTGTGCCTGAAGGAACCCCCAAAGCGGCATTGATGATGACATGTGATCCGCCTCCTGCAATATGAATGATGACCTTCGGTCCATCTATTGAGGTAGTATGGTCGATTGATCCATTGTCCGCTTGCCGTCTTGGGCATTTCCTGGAAGGCCGACCGTTGTGGATTTCTGAATTCGGGACACGCGATTCACCCTTTCTCATTTCCCTATGTTCGGATAAAATCTCAACGCCCCTAGCGTTGTCCCGCTCGTGTGTCGGAACAAGTTGGGGGGATGACACATTGATTAGGCTTGACGTCTCCTTTCCTAGGATTGAACTCCCTCTTTTCCCTAGAAATCCAGGCCCAATTACGGATGCCTGAAGCTTGGTTAACACTCCCGCAAGACAATGAATTGTGGTTGAGCACGTTAAGCCAAAAGATGCAGATAAATATATTGGTTCATACAAGTGGATCGAAGTATTGAGTAGCGGAAGAAAAATATTCTGGGAATGGCAAAAACAAAGCCCCTAGGGATTAGTGTGCTGAATAAGTCTTTCCAATGCTGCTACCCTTTGGCTGGCGGCCTCCAGAGCTGCTTCTCGCTCTCTGCGTGCCCTCTACGCGTCGGCGATCGCAGCACACAGCTCGTCGATCCTGGCCTGTGCACGCTCCCGCTCGACTTGGAGTGTGACCATCTGTTGGCCCGCCTCCGTCAGCTGTACCTGGGCGTCAACCAGCTGGGCTGCTAGTTGCTCCACAAGCTCAGTGCACGTTGCGACGAAGGCCTCCTTCTCTGCCACCTGCCCTTCGAGACGCCGGACTTCCTGCTCCGCCATGAGGAGCGCCCGTGTGTTCTCCGAAATGTCCCGACATTATGCGACGTCGGCACGCCGGCGGCTCTCGCGCATCTTTTCGGCCATGAAATCACGGACCGTCAGATGGAGGCGTTGAGCATTAGCTCCCCCGGCACACAAGAAGCGCAGCCAGGTTTGAAGCGATCCCATGCGCCCCAGCCACTCCGATGGGTCTCGCTTGAGGAAGCGCTGGATGCACTTCCACCCCCGGCGGCGCGTTATCCGGCTCTCCTTGACCGCCTCCGCGTCCGAGTCGTCCATCTCCTCGGGGTCGGCAGGCCGGTAGGCAGGGAAGGCAGCCAGCAGGTCTGCTGTAGGGTCCGCTCCTGGGATGTCCTCACGGGGGATAGGTTCCCCAACATCTGGGCGGCCTTCTTCTCTCACCCCAGCGGCGCTGACACCCTCGTCAGCCCCCGACCTCTCTACGATGGCAGCACCGCCGGCGTCCGCTGCCCCCTGATCAGCAGTTGGTGGGGCCGGCTCGGTGTGAAAAGTCTGTTCCGGAGCAGGCGGCATGTCTGCCACTGGTCCACTCGTGGACGGCCCGGGTTCGACAACCCGACGAGCCTCCAGTGTTGAGATCACTGCGCAGGGCATGCCGTGGTTAGTCACGGATCGTCAACGGCAAGTACCAGCAGTAATGTAAGGAGACTTACGAGAGTTCAGAGCGTCATCTTCTGCTGTCCCGGCCGCCGCAGGAACAATTGCAGCAGGGGACCCTTCCGCGCTTGTCAATTCAATGATGGGTGTCTGGCCCCAACCTTGTCCTGCTGGCGCCTCTCCTACTCCCGCTGAGGATGCCTGACCAACATCCGTGCGCTCCTGAGAAAGGTGGAGAAATGGGTTAGAAGCTGCATAAGAGAATGGATGAAGCAGGTTGAATAGGGATAGAAGCGGACCTCGAGGAGCTCAGCATTATCGATGTTGCCAGAGCCGGCCACCTCGCCGCTCTCCCGCGGGCTCCCCTGATGGGACCTTCCCTCGGAGCCTTCATCCTCCCCCGTCTCCTCCTCTTCCTCGGAGTCGTTGCTACTGTCATCTTCCTCCGGCGGCATCTGTTCTGGAGCGGGCTCTAGACCGAGCATCACCTTCACCAGAAGGGATGGCTCCACACGCTGACCACGTTGGCGCGCGTACTCGTCCATGGCCGTCAGATACGCATACTGCCGGTTGAAGTTCACCCTGTCGGCGATCTGGAGGCGCCCGACCTCTGGCAGATGGATTCCTTCTCTGAGTATCTTTCGCCAGATGGCTTCGGTTCTCAGTGACTACCGCAGGGTCATCCAGGCCGACCACAGCGCCGGGAAGACTGCATCATGGGAGGGTTCGAGCAGACGCCTTACCTGCTTCCCGGGCCGCTCCCCGACCGCCGCATGTGCCCCCTCTCCGGGCGCAGAAGTCGTGGCGGCAGCTTGCGATGTGTCCGCCGCTGAAGTCCCTGCCCGCGCCGGCTCCGCTGCTTGGCGCGCCTCCGTTCTCCCCCGTGTGGCGGCGCTTCGCCTCCTTCCTTGACGCCCAGTCTCCGCACGGGTGACTTCGAGCCGCCGAACTGGCTTCCGTAAAAGCCCCTCGGGGTACGTGATGGCCCAGTGTTCGGCGTACTCGGTTGCCAAGCCTGCGTCGACCCCGGTAGGAGGGAGAGTGATTACGTCGCCAGAGCCGAAAGCGGCGAACATCAGCCACATCTGGCGAAGGACGCAAGGGTTCGTCTCCTTCCGGACAGCAGTGAATACCCTCTTCGGCATCCGTTGAAGGCACCCGAACTGCCTGGCGAACCGGGTTGGCACATAGGGCTCACAGATCACCTTCCCGTTGATCCGAGCCACGAGCACCCCGCCCCGCATGTTCAGGAAGTACTCGTGCTGCTCCAGCGGGCCCTGCCCGTTGTCGATCATTTGGACAACGGGAGAGGGGAACGGGCTGAAGTTGAAATTGGCATGATTGCCAATCCGAATCCTCACGCCCTCCTCATTTAGGGTCATCGGAGCGACCCCTGCAATGTTCAGCAGGGAGGGTCACAGGCCGTTGCCCGGAGGAATGATGGAGTTCGGAAACGTGTACCCACCAAGGTGAGCAGCCACCCAGCCGTGGAAGAATTGAAAGGGCCCACAGATCCTTCGTGGCGACCCCCCTCGCGAGATGTGTCCCAGGATGGCGTACAGCTTAGCCAACACTGGGACCCCAAGGTTATATCTTTTATTGGCGGCCATGGCGCCCGCCATCGCCAGTGTC
Organism: Viscum album; assembly: GCA_963277665.1. Classification (NCBI taxonomy): domain Eukaryota; kingdom Viridiplantae; phylum Streptophyta; class Magnoliopsida; order Santalales; family Viscaceae; genus Viscum; species Viscum album. Next base: position 1,233,657,639 of record OY728120.1, read on the forward strand.
GCCGGGCGGACGCCCATTCTCGCGTCCCGCACTGGCAGGAGCCACCCACTCAGAAAGGCGGCCAGGAACGCCGCGTACCGGACATTTGGGTCCCGGGCCTCGATGACGCGGTACCCCCATGAGCGGAAGTCGCCCGTCTCCAGGACCCGCCAGTACGACCCGTTCCGGCTCCTCTGAGCCTCGGTCGGGCACCGCTTCCCCCTGCCTGGCATCTTCACCGCCGGGTCATGCTCCAAGAACTGGCCGAACCACTCCTTATAGGCTATGTCCTTCTGGAAGTCCTTGAGCCCGAGCCGCTGCGTAGCCAGGTCAAGTAGATTCCATGTCAGAATGGGAGTCCGTGAGCTGTCTTCCCAGGTGTTCTTCGGAGGCAGGAACTCATCGTACTGGTAACCCTCCAGCGGGATACCTCCGATGCAGTGGATGTCCCAGAGACCGATGCCGACCTCCCCATGGTGAAGATGGAAGGTGTTGGTATCCGGGGACCAGCGGGTGAACAGCTCCGGCCCGAGCTCGGACTGCTGGTAGAAGTGGAACTGCGACGTCCACACCGCCTCAAACAGGCCGATGTACCGCAGCTCCTCCGCGAAGTGATCTCAAGTGTGGCGTACCCAGAACGCCCAGGCCCACTCACTGGTAAAATTGCCCCCAAACCGCAAGTCCCAGTCCTTCAGCCAGCCCTTGGTGTCGTCAGTGACACTCTGGCGATATGTGCTCGAGTAGAGGGCTGGAGAGTTCTCCGCAGTAGGCTCACTCCCGACGATGGTTCGCGTCCTCGGGTTCAGGACATAGACATCTAAGTGCCTGGTCTCCCTAGCAGGATGCCCATTGTTGGTGATGTTATAGAGGGGAAGCTCGTCCTCCCGAGTCACCCAGGTCCGTGGCGCATCAACCTCGAACCCTGGCACCAGAACCTCATCTAGGATGCCAAGGTTCCAGATCGGCAGGTTGTCTGACAGCGGATATGTCTTCTGGGCCGGCGTCAGCAAGTCAAACAAGGATTGATTGTTGGAAACAATCTTCTTGGCTCCGTAGACCTCCTCGTTCGCCGCCATCTCAGCTCTGCGAGTGGCGGCATCCCCCTCATTTCCTTGATTCACGGCCATCTCAGAAGCTCCGGGAGTCGTGCGGGTTAAGGGATGAAGCGTGCGGAATCGGAAGAGGCTGGTAGAGAAGTTTGAGAGTTGGCGCGCAATCCTAGTGGACGGCGTGCAATTGGGAAGTCTGTCGCGTAAAACCCCGGGAGTTCGCGCAAAAGCAGGCCGAAATCCGGAGAGGTTTGCGCGACGAACGGGTGAATTCCGCGCCGGAAAGGGCAATTTCGCGCACGAGAGCTCGAATCCTTATCGCGTGGAAGGCCAGTGTACGGTACGGGGGGACCCAGGGCCCCTATTTATAGGCGAGGCCGGGTGTCCGCGCTGCGCGGAAAGCGCTTTGCGCGACCGAGACAGCGAATTTCGCGCCCGACGCCCTTTTTTGGGCGCCACAGTCCCGCGCCACCCAGGACTTCGGCATTCCGGCGTCTCCCTCGGAACCCGATCGTTGCGACCTCTCGCCGATCAGATTCTGAGGGGGGGCTTTTGTAGACTCTGGAAAAGTCCGTTGTTCCCAAACGGAGCTCCGGATGCGGAAAGCGAGGTCATATTTGGAGTCGGAAGCATGTTTCGGAGGGCCCGGAGGCCTTGCGCGGAATTTTGGAGACCCGCGCGCAAAGTTGCAGTAAGGCGCGCAAACCTCCCGGGATGCGCGCAATGCGCAGGGCCGGCGCGCAATTTTGCGCGCCCGTGGCCCGCGTGACTCCCTTGCGCGCCGGGACCTATTCCGCCCCCGCGAAGGAAATTCCGAGCCCGCGAACCGGATTCCGTGCCTGGGGTTGCCTATAAATATAAGGCGACCCCCGACGTTTTGGAGGTTGCAGGAATTCGAAGAGTCGCTCATTCGCGCAATCCAACCCCTTCCGCGCGCAATGCCGATCTTCTGGTAACCTCCTTTCTTTCGCGCAAGAAAGCCTCGGGGTTCGCCTTCCCGCGCAATCCCCTTGGCTCCTTTCCTTTGAAACAACTCTTAACCCGAAGGACTTTGCGCACAAAAGAAGCCTCTTGCGCGCAATTGCCTCGGGTGCGCGCAATCCAGCCCGATTGCGCGCACCCCCCCTTTTCCAAGTGGCCATTCATTAAAAGAATGGGTCGTTGCCCCCGGGCGCTATCCGAAGCCCGGTGCGCGCAATCTCAATTATCCGCGTGCAAAGTGCTGGCCCAATTGCGCGCCAGCCCGCCCATTTGCGCGCCGACCCGCGGTATTGCGCGCCAAGTTCCCCTTTTTCGCGAAAACCGCCAGGGTCGCCCCCTTTGACCCCCTGAGGTTACCCACTTGCGTGGCGCTCGATGATCTTCATCCCGGGTGCCCGCACCCTGCGTTGTCTTCCCGTGCGGCCCTCCAGGCTCGCGCGAAGTGACACGGACCCATCGGCGGCTTCTACGTCCTGCACGATGTTAAACTGCATACGTCCAAGCTGCACGACGTTAAACTGCCTAGCCCCCATCGTCCGCGCTGCAAGACGTTAAACTGCCAAGTGTTTCGTCCAACATGATGTTAAACTGTACCACATCCAAGCTGCACGACGCTAAACTGCCTAGCCTCCATCGTCCGAGCTACAAGACGTTAAATTGTTCATCATTCGTCCCGCATGACGCTAAACTGCACTTCGTCCTCAACACACGACGTTAAACTGTACTTCGTCCCGCATGACGCTAAACTGCACTTCGTCCTCAACACACGACGTTAAACTGTACTTCGTCCGGCAAGACGTTAAACCGCCCGCTTCGTCCTCAACACACGACGTTAAACTGTACTTCGTCCGGCAAGACGTTAAACCGTCCGCTTCATCCGATCCCGTGCCTCGCACGCAGGGTCCCCCTCCCGGTTCGGATGTGGCCCCCACCCGCTCGTCTCTGCAGGGATGTCGGGATTGGAGTGTCCTTCGCCCACGGGGGTAGGGTATTACAAACCCCTAGTTCCTTGTGGGGGACTGCGCATGTGTATCTCCATCGTGCTTCCCCACTGCCGAAGCCAGTAGAGGGCGTGACAGGGATCGAGGTCTCTCACCTTCGGCCCAAGTCCCTCTCTAACTGAGCTTTGCCGCACCCGGGCTGCCTCAGTGCGTAAGTCCTGACAGAACGAACTATGTGGACTTTGATCCCTGTCTCCTAAACAGGGTACGTAGGAAGCCTCTCAGAGGATCAAGCCCGCCACCTGGTCATCCCAGTTGTATTTACGTCAGTTCGTCCATCAGTGGACCCCTCCCGGGTTCACACTTGCGTCGATTCACCTATGAATCCGCCATTGTGGGAGACTGCACATGTGTATCTCCATTGTGCTTCCCCACTGCCTTTTTCTCCTTTTAGCGTCCAGCATGACGTGAAACTGTGATCCACCCGGCCGTTCCATCCCCCTCTGTGCGAGGTGGTTCGGTTCAATCCTCCGCCGGGCGGCCTCGACCTCCTTGTGAGTCGTCTTGCCAATGTCCAGCATGACGTTAAACTGTATATCCGAACTACGCTGACTTTGATCCGCGCTAACGCGCAGTATGTAGGAAGCCCCTACGGGGTCCAAGCTCTTCACTCCATCATCCATCCTGACCCTTACCCGGGCCGCCACATCCCGGTGGGGTCATGCCATTTCATTCCACTCCACTTCACTCGGGAAGCCGCCCATGTGCTGGCCCCAGCGTCGGAGGTTCCCCGCAAGGGGTTCTGTCATCTAATCCACTTCTCGTGTTGATCAGTCTGATGCCGTCCCCGCTGGACGTTAAACTCGCGGCATACCCCGTGTTAAACATGGGAAGCTGAGGAAAACCTCAGGTAACGCAGTTCCCTGCACCCAGCGTGGGATGCCTCAGGCCATCACGCCTTCGAGAAGCCCTATTAGGGACAGAAGGCAGACATGCAGAGCCGCAGTGTTACGACACGCCCCCAACACCCAGAGCTACCCGGTCTCCTCACCGCAGGTTGCTGCCCCGACCAGACTCCTTGGAGCGTCTGGGCGGAAGCAACGTAATTAACCGGTGTCCATGAAGATATGGCGCCAGGAACGAGATTCACGAACATTCTTAAATCTATGAGGGAGACCCGGATTAGGCGACGAGTTCCGAGGAGACGTCCACGGAAGGAGGAGCCGACATCCCATCATCCCGGTTTCGATCAAGGAGCAGACACCCCTGAATAAGGGACGGATGCCGCCCGCCTTTGGAAAGCGGGACTGCGGGGCCACGAGCCGTGCAACCATCCCCTCGGGTCGACGGGCGCACGCGCGAACGCGTCCTGGCGGAACAGCGTCGGAACAGAAACCCGACGCACATCCGCACCGAAACAAGTACCTTCGGGTAGTGTGTCGTCAATATCACTACCCGTTGGTCAGCAGTTACTACCGGAGGTGCTGGTTCATGACACATATAGGTTAGTGCCTTATACGTGCTTCATCATCAGATGCCCCTCAGGATCCGAGGTGAGCACGACTCACAGGAGGCTGAGGACTGGCACGAGGAGGTGGCTGAGAGTTCTCTAGAACTTCTACAGCTTCATAAGGATGACATGTCAGTAGTTGAGTATTCATCGAGGCGTACCGATATTTCCTGGTACATGAATACAATTCGATCAGCTCCTCAGGGCCCGAACATCCGAGAGAGGTGAATTTAAAGGACATCCATGCCAGCAATATTCCACTATACATTCCTACTTATTCTAGGGTGCTAGAGAGAACCTTTGTGGTTGAATGTTCATTGGCTGAACGGATACAACTAGTGAATGTTAGAAGTGGGAAAGTAGGGAACTGAAGCCAGTCTTAGAGAATTGGGCGTGTAAAATGTTTCAAGAAGAGGGTGTGTTAGGGATAGATGAATGTACTGGGTAGCACACATGGAAGCAAATCTAGGAGAGCAGCATGCGGTGGTGTAATTTTCGACATGTTACAACCACCCCCTTTTTGTGGACCCCTCCAGTCTCAGAAAGCTGGAGGACATGGGAAGTGGGTTGTTGTATGTAGTCAAGGAATGCGACCCAAGTGATCTAGGAATGATTCGAGGTATAGTCTATGTCTAATACTAGCTTATGTATCAATATACATAGGTACAAACCAATCTTTTCTTCCACGAATCTAGTCAAGGACCTAGAGTTTCCGGTTAAACCGTTGACTTGACCCTCACATCTGGAGATACCTTTGGGAGGAGCCTCAATAATCACACTTACAGCGATGGTGTGATATGACCCTTGGGGAAAGATTTTTAATTGGAACCTCTTGGTGGCAGTGTCGAGGCCTTACGAAGTTAGTTTGGGTTTTGACTTTACATCAAGAGTTCACACTATGATTGACTATATTAGGCAAAGAGGTTGTGGTTTATCTACAATATTGGTATGGAGTTTTCCTTGGTCAGTGAAAAAGGAAACCCAAGAAGAAAAGGATAAACTCAAGCATAGGTGGGTGAAGAAAATCACTCGTGAGTCGGCCAACATCACCCTCGTGGTAGCAGAAGTTGACTTTGAGATAGTCTATACTCCTGAAAAGGGAAACATGGTAGCGGACACAATCAGCAGGAGTTCTGGCCAGCATCTAGTGAGTGAGTTGACAGAGAAGCTAGCCTATTTGTAGATATCGTTTGTGGATAGATATGGAGTAGTTTTTCTACAGTATCTTATAGTCACTGCCCCACTTCTTCAGCGAGTCAGGCAGGTACAACATGGGGACACTGACTGCGAGACACGATGTGTTCATATATCCACATGGTAGGCACCTGATGGATTTTCTAAAGGTGTGGAGCACATCATCATATTTATAGGATGTACTGTGGTATCAGTGTCAGTTCAAGATGAAGTGTTGATGGAGTTCCACACATCCCCTCTAGCGGTACATCCAGTAGTGGAGAATATATAACAGGTTCTCCGACAATAGTACAGGTGGCTGGGAATGAATATATTAGTTGTAGATTTTGTCACTCGACGCCTCACTTGTCAGCAATTGAATGAAGAACACCAGGTACCAGCAGTCATGGTTTATCATTTAGAGGTCCCAGAATGGAGATACCTTTGGGGGGAGGCTTGATAATCACACTTACACCGATGGTGTGATATGACCCTTTAGGAGAGAGTTTCAGTTGGAAACTCTTGGTGGTGGCGGTGAGGACTTATGACATTAGTTTGGGTTTGGACTTGACATCCACATTTCACACTCAGATTGACTGTATTAGGCAAATAGGTTGTGGTTTATCTACAATGTTGGGATGGGTTTTTCCTTGGTCAGCGAAGAAGGAATCATAGGAAGATTAGGATAAACTCATGCATAGGAGGATGCAGAAAATCATTCGTGAGTCGGCCAACCTCACCCTCGTGGTAGCAGAAGTTGACTTTAAGATATTCTATACTCCTGGGAAGGGGAATATGGTAGCGGACGCACTTAGTAGGAGGTCTGGCCTGCATCTTCTGAGTGAGGCGACAGAGCAGCTATCCTCTTTATAGATATCCTTTGTCGATAGAGATGGAGTAGTTTTTCTACATTATCTTACAGTCACTCCCACACTTATTCAGTGAGTCAGGGAGGCACAACATGGGGATGCTGACTGCAAGACAATATGTTCTAAGATATCCACAAGGCAGGCACAAAATGGATTTTTTTAAAGTTGGGGATCACATCATCCTTTTTAGAGGATGTACTATGGTACCAGTGTCACTTCAGGAAGAAGTGTTGCGGGAGTTCCACACATCCCCTCTAGCGGTACATCCAGGAGTGGCGAATATGTACCAGGATCTCCAACAACAACACTAGTGGCTAGGAATGAAGAAAGAATTTGCAGTGTTTGTCTCTCGATTCCTCACTTGTCAGCAATTGAAGTCGGAACACCATGTACCAACAGGTTTGGTTCAGCCTTTAGAGGTCCCATAATTGAAGTGGGATGGGATATCAATGGAATTAGTAATAGGACTTCCATGTACATCCAGGAGCCATGAATTGATTTGGTTGATCGTTGCCAAGTCACCAAGTTGGCCCACTTCCTACAGATCAGAGAGTAAGGTTATGTGTAGAGCGTGGGATGCCTCTATGTGTAAGAGATTGTCCAGTTATGTGGAGAACCTTGGACGATTGTGTCTGATAGTGGCACACATTTTACTTCCGCGAAATGGAAGGGGTTGCAAGAAGCTTTTGGGATGTAGGTTCATTTGAGCACCATCTTCCATCCTAAGACGGATGGACAGACCGAGCAGGCCATTCAAACCCTCGAGGACATGTTGTGTGCTTGAGTCCACAACTTCGGTCGTAGTTGTGAGGATCTCTTACCTTTGGTGGAGTTTTTATACAATAACATCTATCACTCCTCCATTTGGATGACCCATTTTGTTGCGTTATATGGGAGACCTTGCAGATCACCTATGTGTTGGACTCACCCAGGGGAGTCTGCACTAGTGGGACCAGAGATGGTACGAGCTACCACAGAGAAGATGCAGATCATCCAGGAGTGGATGAAGACTGTATAGAATAGGCATATGTCATATGCCGGCAGGAGACAGAGACTATATAGTTTGATTATGGCGACCACGTCTTTCTAAGGGTCTCACCTAGACGAGGTTTGTGAAGATTTGGACAAGGCATCCAATTATCTCCGAGGTCAATCGGACCATGTCAGGTGCTCAGAAGAGTTGGTGAAGGTATATTACCACTTAGCTCTTCAACCTCAGTTGCACCGGGTGCATGACATCTTCCATGTATCCCAGCTGAGTAGATACATGCATGACCCTTCTAACATCATCGTCCCTGGTGAGCTGGACGTCGATGATGGGGAGACTTTTACAGAGGTTCTAGTAGAGATTGAGGATCAACAGGATTAGGTCCTTCATGGACGGTCGATACCACTAGTGCGTGTTCGTTGGCAGCACAGGAACCTCCAGGAGAGTACATGGGAGCGGGAGTATCATATGCGTGCTCAGTACCCCCACTGGGTCCCTTCGTTATGAGTTGTGGCTTACAGGGATGTAGAGCCCTAAGGTGTGGAGAATGTAAAGACCCATAATTTCCATTTTTTAAAATAAATTTAAATTTTACGTGTCCGTAAAATCTGACGGCGCATGATTTCGAGGCCCAGAGTGCCTAGAATGATCCGTCAAAGTTTTTTTGAGCTTAAGTTAACCCGCATAAGCAGTTTTCCTGAAAAAGTAGAATAAATCCTAAATTGTAACTCAGATAAAAAATTTGAGGACACCATTGCGCTCATAATGGCAGGTTTACCCTAGTCGCAACTTAAGATTAGTCGGCACGAGCCTCCTATGAGAAAACCCAAAAATGGCATAATCATAAATAAAATAATTAATTAAATTATTTTCAAATGCTTATAACTCACAAACGGTAACTCAGATTAAAAATCCGAGATCACTCTTGAACTCAATAGGGCATGCTTTCTTTATGTAGACACTAACTTTGGCCGGTGTGGGCCACCAGAGAAAGTTAGTTTTTGGCTGCAAATAAAATAATTAAGTGACAATTTTTTTATTGTAAAATTCATAACATCTAAACGGTAACTTGGAATGAAAATATGAGAGTACAATTGGGTTCTTTGGCATGTGTTTCACCTAGGCAAGGCCTAAACTTGACCGGTGTGGGTCAAGGGTGTCTGATAATAAGTTTCCGAACTTTTTTTCATGTATGTTCATTAAACGCATGAGGGGTGTTTTATAACATTTGAACAAGTGCTCGGAATTGAAATTTGAGGGAACCGTTGAACTCACAGCGTCGATATTCTCTTAAGGAGACTTTCACCTCGACGGAAGTGGGTCGATAATGAAAGTTATTTTTTGGGTTTTTCGTGGAAAATAATTAAATAAATTGATCTCCACATTATTTTTTTAGCTCTCATGTGGATATTTCAGGTGGGGTCCATCGAAGCTAAACCACCACATGGATGTTGGACGTGGGGACCACCAAAACATAACCTTCCATGAGAGGTTATGGTGGTGGCGACCACCCAAACCATAACCTACCATGAGTGGTTATGGTGGTGGGGACCACCCGGGTTTTTAAACCTCCTTGAAACCTCTCATCAATTGGGAGAAACCCCTCAGGTCCCTATTAATTATGGGGGAGCCTCTTGGTATCCTCCCTATAATTATAGCCAACAAACCTCTTATATTGCACCATAATAATTTAATTAGCTTTCTCCTTTTAAATTTAAATAACCATGTTGTTGGAATCAAGGAAGGTTCATAATAAATGAACCGTTATAAATTCCAATGATCGTTACCTACCTCCCTCCCTCTTCTATATATAGGATTATTGGGAGGAGGTTTCAGGATGGTTTCATAAAGTGACGATGCGCTGGTAAAGTGATGCGACGCCCAACACATGGAGGATTACGCTTCCTCCACGAAGAACGCATTCTTCCAATGAATAACACCGGTGAGGACTGACTTCGACTTCATTCCTTGCAACCTACTCTGATGTAGGAAGTCTTCGACTACAACGATCCGATACAAAAATTGTTGGTCAAGGAAAACGTCGACGACACCGACGTCCGTCTTTTGCCAACGATCCGTCTTCTTCCCCAGGCCAACATCAACAAACATCAAACAAAGGTTGGGGGATTATTCATTGATTTCCATGTTCTTCATTTCTTTCAAAAGGAAGAACGAGGATGTTTTCTTTTTTGCGGGTGGGTTATTCTGATTCGTTATTATTTACCAATTTCTATCACCCTGAACACGGAGGGTGTGGGCCAAACTAACAGGGCCTGAATCCCACTGTCAGTATCTTTTGTGATGTTCTTAGGCATGGAAATGAAACTATGAGGCAACGAAGGTGAAAGGCAACGACCACGCTCCCCGCGATCTCTGTAACCCGTGCCGCCCTCACGGCGCTTCGGCCGAACTGGATCCCTACTGTCGTCGGCATCCCGTCCACCCGCCGACCACCCAGGTACCCACCGGCCTCTCGGCTTGCAGAAACCGTCGGCCTCCCGTGCGCTCGCCGGCCGGCCGGCTGCCCACCATCCTCTCGGCTCCTGGCTGTCGCCAGCCTCCTGTGGGCCCTGGCCAAACCGTGTTGTCCTGTGCGCCCCACGCCGCTCGTATCCCTGCCGAACTATGCCGGTCTGCGTGCCCAGCGCCGTCGTTGGCCGAACCAACCTCAGTCATCTGGGTCGAGCTGCTCGAGCCGAACACCTTGCGGTACTGGCCGAACCAGCCACAACCATCTGGGTTGAGCCTCCCGAGCCGCACCCCTCACGGTGTTGGCCAAACCGGCCTCGGCTATTCGGGCCGATACGTCGAGCCGTGCCCCACGCACGCCATGCTGAGCTGGCCATCCGTGCATTCGCGATCGATCCTCTCCCTCGTGCTACTCATGGCCTGCTCGGCCTGCTTGACCAGGCCGGACCAAATGGGTTAGGCCGGATTGAACTGGAACCAGGTCGGCCTAGACAAAGTCAGGTCGGGTCGGTCCGACTAGGTCGGACCGGACCCGGGCCCACTACCGACCCTTTAATTTTTTTGGCCATATCTTGGGAACTGGACGTCCGTTGGACGAACTGTAAGCGACACTTGTAATATTGGAGCTTGGTGGTTGCATTGAGTATAACCCACTAGAGTTTAGGGTATAGTTGAGATATGGTCAGGTTGGATGGTGCACGAATCCAACCGATCCCCAAGGACTAAAAGGCTAATAACTCATAAACTGGGTGTCCGATTGACGCATCGTCTGTTGCGTTGAGACCCCTATGACATGGAGTACCTTCGGGATATTTCATTGTGGGACTAAGTGGAAGTTGATTTATCAACACTTGGCTTATGGATCGGATCCTCCTGGAATAAAGGGTTATTTTTGCAGAAACCCTGTGGTTGTCCGCTCTTTGACAACTATTCCTGGATCCTTTGTGTGTTCGATAGTTCTGACTACTGTTCCAGGATCCTCTGTGGGTTCGAAAGTTCTTTCTACTTTTTCTGGATCCTGTGTGGGCTTGAAAGGACAGTTCTGACTACTATTCCTGGATCATGTGTGGGTTCGACAACTCTGACTACTGTTCCTAGATCCTGTGTGGGATAGACAGTTCTAACTGCTGTAACTGGATACTATGTGGGTTCGATAGTTCTAACTTCTCTTCCTTTATCATGTGTGGGTTCGACAGCTCTCACTACTATTCCTGGATGTTGTGTGGGTTCGACAGTTCTAAATATTGTACTTAGATCTTGTGTGGGTTCGAGCGCTCTGACTACTGTTCCTGGATCCTGTGTGGGTTCGAATGTTCTCACTACTGTTCCTGGATCCTGTTTGGGTTTGACAGTTCTAACTGCTGTTCCTGGATCCTATGTGGGTTTGATAGCTCTGACTACTATTACTGGATCATGTATGGGTTCTACAGTTCTAACTGCTGTACTTGAATCCTGTGTGGGTTCGACATCTCTGACTACTGTTCCTGGATCCTGTATGAGTTCAACAGTTCTGATTACTGTTCCTGGATCTTGTGTGGGTTCGACAGGTCTGACTACTATTCGTGGATCCTGTGTGGGTTCGACACCTCTAACTATTGTTCCTGGATCCTGTGTAGGATTGACAACTCTAATTCTTGTACTAGGATCCTATGTGGGTTCCACGGAATAAATGATTTAGTGGATACATTTAATCATCGTTAACTCTCTACAAAATTTGTATACCTGTGTGAGCTGAGTTAGTAACTTTTGTGTTTTCCTCATGATTGAGATGGATTACTTGATAACTTAGGTATATGTATGGGCATATACCTAAGTGGGGTTATTTGTTGATTTCATACTTTGTGATTTATCCTTATTGTATTTTGTGATACCTTGAAGGTCTTGGGGTCCCTACTAAGTATCGTTATACTCACCCCTGTACGGGCTATTCCCCCACCTCGTTGTGTTGGATGGAGATGACAAACAGCGTTGACTGAGGCTGAGAGCACTAGAACTGGATGGTACCCGGAGGTGGACCATATGGCGTGACGATACATGAAGTATATGGATGGACCAGGAGTGCTGAGGAGGATATCTGTACCTACCCTTCAGGTAGGTTTTTTCAGTGGATGATCAAGGACCTGTTTTTTTTTCTTTTCAGTACTTGTACTTTTAGTTTCTTTTACTTTACAGTTGTGATAGTATTTCCATCCCCTTTTACTTTTTAACACTGTTTTGTTATACAATTTTACTTAGTGTTTTTATTTCACCATGTACTCTGTTGTGTCCTTTTTCAGGATATAAAGTCAATTCCTTCCAAGTAATAGGGATTTATGCCAATGGTGCTAGTCGCCAGCCCCTGGCCTATAGAAGGTGGGCTTGGGGTAGTCGCGGAACGAGCACCATGAGATGGGTAGTGAAAAATTGGAATCAGAGGAGTCAGTTCTACTGACGAACATAGGACGCTGATATTTTCTATGAAGCAATAGTGTTATGTTTAGTGAGTGTGTTTTTCAGTTCAGGGAGTCTATTGTTGGTGCGGAGCCCGACGTATCCATACACCAGGACCCGAAATTCTGATTTCTGACTCAGTGCACGAATACACTGATTGTGTGTGTGTGTTTTATTTGTGATTTCTTAAGTCATCTCATCGGGTATAATATTTTGACTGTGTCGCATCTGTTTCTTTTAATATGCCTCCACACAGACATCCAATTAATGTTCTGAGTGCTATATGCACTGATATCCCCCCAAGCAATGAGGCACCTTTGCAGGGCCCTCTTACTATCTTGGCACCTTAGGGTGGTGTACCAGTAGAACCACCACCAGTTGGGCAGTAGATAACACTAGCCACACTGGCAGACAGTGCACACTGACTGAGCATGTTGCGTGATTTCAAGCAGTAGAGGCCTCTAAGGTTTCGAGGAGAGAATGATTCCCACATAGCTGAGGGCTGACTGGAGGCGATTTCTAGGATTTCTCATCTAGTTGAGACACAAGTAGAGAAGACGATGATCTTTGAAACTTGTATTTTTCATTGAGTGACCATGATTTGGTCTGCATAGTGATGAGGTTTCGGTACGAGGACCATTGCCTAAGATATTACCTTCGGGTAGTGTGTGAGCAATATCACTACTCGTTGGACAACAGTTACTACCAGCGGTACTGGTACATGACATATGTAGGCTTAGTGACTTATACGTGCTTAATCATCAGATGCCCCTTAGGATCCGAGGTGAGCCCGACTCACTGGTGTCTGAGGAATCACTCGAGGAGGTGGCTGAGAGTTCTCTAGAAATTCTACAGCTTCGGAAGGATGACATGTCGGTAGCTGAGTATTCATCAAGGCGTACCGATCATTACTGGTACTTGATTAATACAATACGATCAACACCTCAGGGCTCGAACTTCCGAGAGATGTGTGTTTAAAGGAAATCCAAGACAAAACTACTCCTCTATGCATTCCTACTTATTATAGGGAGCTATATAGAACCTTTGTGGATGAATGTTCTTTGGCTGAACGGATACTGCCAGTGAATGTTAGCAGTGGGAAAGCAGGGAACTGAAGCCAGTCTCAATGACTTGGGCATGTAAAATGTTTTAGGAAGAATATGTGTTAGGGACAGATGAATCTATAGTGTAACAGACATTGAAGTTAAGCTATGAGAGCAGCATGCAGTGGTGTACTTTTTGACATGTTAAAACCACCCCCTTTTTGTGGACCCCTCCATTCGTAGAAAGCTGGAGGACCTGGGAAGAGGGTTGTTGTATGCGATCATGGAATGAGACCCAAGGGATCTAGGAATGATTCGAGGTACATTCTATGTCTACTACTAGCTGCCGTATCAATAGACATAGGTACCAACTATTCCTTTCTTCGAAGAATCTTTTCAAGGACCTAGAGTTTCCGGTTAAACTGTTGACTTGACCCTCATGTCTGGAGATACCTTTGGGAGGAGCTTCGAAAATCACACATATAAAGATGGTGTGATTTGAACCTTGGGGAAAGAGTTTTAGTTGGAACCACTTGGTGTCTGCGTTGAGGACTTACGACGTTAGTTTGGTTTTGGACTTGACATCCACAGTTCACACTAAGATTGAATGTATTAGGCAAAGAGGTTGTGGTTTATCTACAATTCTGGTATGGGGTTTTCTGTGGTCGGTGAAAAAGGAAACCCAAGAAGAATAGGATAAACTCATGCATAGGAGGGTGCAAAAAATCACTCGTGATTTGGCCAACCTCACCATCGTGGCAGCAGAAGTTGACTTTGAGATAGTTTATACTCATGGAAAGGTAAACATGGTAGCGGGCACAATCAGCAGGAGGTATGGCCTGCATCTACTGAGTGAGTTGACAGAACAGCTAGCCTATTTGTAGATATAGTTTGTGGATTGAGACGGAGTAGTTTTTCTAAAGTCTCTTACAGTCACTCCCCCACTTCTTCAGCGAGTCAGGGAGGCACAACATGGGGACACTGACTGTGAGACATGACGTGTTCAAATATCCACAAGGTAGGCACCTGATGGATTTTCTAAAGGTGGGGAGGATATCATCATCATTAGAGGATGTACTATGGTACCAGTGTCACTTCAAGAGGAAGTGTTGAGGGAGTTCCACACATCCCCTCTAGCGGTACATCCAACAGTGGAGAAGATGTGCTAGGATCTCCGATAATAGTACATGTGGCTGGGAATGAAGAAATTAGTTGCAGTGTTTGTCTCTCAACGCCTCACTTGTCAGCAATTGATGGCGGAACACCAGGTACCAGTAGGCCTGGTTCAGCCTTTAGAGGTCCCAGAATGGAAGTGGGATGGGATATCAATGGACTTCATGATAGGACATTAACGTACATCCATGGGTCACAACATGATTTGGGTGATCGTTGACCGAATAACCATGTCAGCCCACTTATTACCGATTAGAGAGTAGGGTTCAGTGGAGAGCTTGGGATGCCTTTATGTGCAAAAGATTGTGCGTTTACATGGAGTACCTTCGATGATTGTGTCCAATCGTGACACACGTTTTACTTCCAGGCTAAGGAATGGGTTGCATGAAGATTTCGGGACACAACTTCATTTGAGCGCCGTCTTCCATCCTCAGACTGATGGCCAGACCATGCGGACCATTCAGGCCCCCGATGACTTGTTGCGTGCTTCTGTCCTCGAATTTATTCTCATTTCGGAGGATCACATACGTTAGGTGGAGTTTTAATAAAACAACAGTTGTCACTTCACCAATGGGATGACACCTTTTGAGGCATTATACGGGCGACCTTGCATATCAACTTGGTACTGGACTTACCCATAGGAGTCAGCACTAGTGGGACTAGAGATGGTACGTGCTACCAAAGAGAAGATGCATATCATCTAGGAGTGGATGAAGACTGCATAGATAAAGCAGAAGTTGTATGCTGGAAGGATATGATGACACTAGATTTTGAGGATGGCGACCATGTCTTTCTAAGGGCCTCACCTCAATGAGGTTTGTGACAATTTGGTTGAGTCAGCCAGTTATCTCCAAGGTTCATCGGAACTTTTCAGGTCCTCAAAAGAGTTAGCGAGGTGGCTTACCGCTTAGCTCTTCCACCCCAGTTGCACCAGGTGCACAACATCTTCCACGTATCTCAGTTGAGGAGATAAGTGCATGACCATTCTCACATCCTCCCCCCTTGCAAGCTGGACATCGACGATGGGAAACTTTTACGAAGGTTCTAGTAGAGATTGATGATAAATAGAAGCAGGTCCTTCATGGACGGTCGATACCTCTGGTGCGTGTTCGCTGGCAGCATGGTAACCTCCATGAGAGCATAAGGGAGCGGGAGGCTCTGATGCATGCTCTGTACCCCACCACTTGTTCCCTTAGTTATGAGTTGTGGCTTATGGGGGTGTAGAGACCTGATGTGGGGAGAATTTAAAGACCCGGAATTTCCATGTAATTTTTTTAAATATATGGTAATTTTACGAGTCTACAAAATATGACAGCGCACGATTCCGAGGTCCGAAGTGCCCGGAATGATCTGTCAATTTTTTTGAGCTTAAGATAACGCACGTAAGCATTTTTCCAAAAAAGTAAAATAAATCATAAATGGTAACTCAGATTAGAAATATGAGGGAACAATTGCGCTCAAAATGGTGGGTTTACCCTAGGTGCGACTTAATATTAGTTGGTGCGGGCCACCTGTGAGAAAAATAAAAAATGGCATAATTGTAAATAAAATAATTAAATAAATTATTTTATTTTTCAAATTCTTATAAATCACAAATGGTAACTCGGATTAAAAATATGATATAACTGCTAAAATCGTGATGGTATGATTTGTTTAGGTAGACACTAACTTTGTCCGGCTTGGGCCACCAGAGAAAGTTAGTTTTTGGCCGCAACTAAAATAAATAAGTGACAATTATTTTATTGTAAAATTCATAAATTCTAAATGGTAACTCGGATTGAAAATATGAGAGTAACAATGTGTTATTTGGGGTGTGTTTCATCTATGCAGAGCCTATCCTTGACCGGTGTGGGACGAGGGTCTCTGATAATAATTTTCCGAACTTTTTTTCAGGTATGTTCAGTAAATGCACGAGTGGAGTTTTATAACTTTTGAACCAGTGCTCAAAATTGAAATCTGAGGGCACCGTTGAACTCGCATCGCCGTTATTCACTTAAGAAGACTTTCACCTCGATGGAATTGGGTCGAGAATAATAGTTAGTTTTTGGGTTTTTCATGGAAAATAATAAAATAAAATAATCTCCATTTTTTAGCTTCCATGTGGGTGTTTCAGGTGGGGTCCATCAGAGCTAAACCTCCACATGAATGTTGTATGTGGGGGCCACCACACCTTACACTCCCATTAGAGGTTATGGTGGTGGGGACCACCCGAACAAAACCTCCAATGAGAGGTTGTGGTGGTGGGGACCACCCAGGTTTTTAAACCTCCTTGAAACCATTCATTAATTGGGAGAAACCCCTAAATTCCCTATTAAATGTTGGGGGAGCCTCTTTCTATCCTTCAAATAATTATAGCCAATGCACCTCTTAAATTACATCAGCATAATTTAATTATCTTTCCCTTTTTAAATTTAAATAACTGCATTGTTGGAATTTAGGAAGGTTCCTAATAAATGAACTATCATAAATTCCAAGGATCGTTACCTACCTTCCTCCCTATCTTATATATAGGATGCTTGAGAGGAGGTTTTGGGACAATATCACCATGCGACGAAGCATTGGTCAAGTGATGTGACACCCAACACTTGGAGGATTACGCTTCCTCCATGAAGAATGCTGACGAGGAGTGACTACGACTTCCTTTCTCGGAACCTACTCTGATTTAGGACATCATCGAATACAACAAGCCGGCACACAAACCGACGATCGAGGAAAATGCCAATGACACCGACGTCCATCTTTTCCCAACGATCTGTCTTCTTCCCTGTGCCACCTTCGACAAAAATCGAACAAAGGTAGGGTTTTTTTAATTTAAGTGCCATGATTTTCCTTTCTTTCATGACGAAGAACGAGGGTGTTTTCTTTTTTGTGTGTGGGTTGTTGTGCTTCGTTCTTATGAACCGATTGATAGCACCCTGAACCAAGAGGGTGAGGGAAAAACTAACTTAGCCCGACTCCCTCCATCGATCTCTTTCATGATTTTCTTCGGCATGCAACAAAATGACGAGGTGACAAAGGTGACAGGCAACAACTGCGCTCCCCGTGCTCTCCTAAACCCGCGTCGCCCTCAGGATGCTTCGGCCAAACCAGATCCCCACTATCGTCGACCTCCCGTGCACACGCTGGCCACTCGGCCTCCCGGCCCCCGGCCACCACTGGCCTCCCGTGCGCCCGTCGGCCGCCCACAGGCCTCCTACCTCCCCGCTGCCACTGGCCTCCTGTGCGCCCCGGAGGACCGACACCGGCCCCGCACCCCGTGCTACTGCTGGCCGATCCGGCCATGGCCATCTTGGCCTAGCCACCCGAGCTGCACCTTTTGTGGCACTGGTCGAACCAGCCTCGGCCATCTGGGCTGGTCCACTTGGCCGCACCCCACACACGCCTGGCTGAGCCAGCTTTCCTCGCCCTCACGACCGATCCACACCCTCACGCAACTCAAGGCCTTCACGGCCTGCTGGGCTAGGCCGAGCCCAATGGGTCAGGTTGGGATGAACCTGAACCGGGTCGGTCTAGACTAAGTCGGGCCAAGTCGGTTCGACTAGGTCGGACCGGACCCGGGCCCACTACCAACCCTTTAATTTCATTGGCCATATGATTGGCACCGGACGTCCGTTTGACGAACTGTCAGTGGCGCTGGTAATCTTGGAGCATGAAGATATCTTTGATTATACCCCACAAGAGTTTGGGGTATAGTTGATATACGGTCAAGTTTGATCTTGCACGAATCCAACCGGTCCCCCGGGACTAATAGACTAATAACTCAAAAACTAGACGTCTGATTGACGCACTGTCTATTGCGTTGAGATCCCTAGGATGTGGCGGACCTTCAGGAGATTTCATCATGGGACTACATATAAGATAATGTATCAAAAATTTTGTTGAGGTGTGTACCCTCCCGGAATGAAGCGTTGTTTGTGCAGAAACCCTGTGGCTGGCTGCTTTCTAACTACTATTCCTGGATCCTTTGTGGTTTCGATAGATCTGACTACTTTTCTTGGATCCTGTGTGGGTTCTACTGTTATAACTGTTGTTCCGGGATCCTATGTGGGTTTGACAGCACTGACTACTATCCCTGGATCATGTATGGGTTTGAGATTTCTAACTATTGTCCCGGGATCCTGTGTGGGTTCGACAGGTCTGACTACTATTCCTTGATCCTGTGTGGGTTCGACAGTTCTAACTAATGTGTAACACCCCGAGCTTCCACGATACGGTTCTCATTCAATAATGCAATAGCTTGCATTGTACGCAACTTCGAGTTCTAAAACACCGCGACTAATCAAAGTAGCCATTATGAATAGTAATAACCACTTTTTAAAATTATAGAAATTTTATATTCCAAAATGGACTTCATTTTTGGATTCGGAATATCGAAATTAGCCTATGTTGAATTTTTGGTATTTTTCTGAGAACTTGTAATTTTTTATGAATAGTGATAAATACTTTAAAACAACTTTTTTAATAAAAATAATTTATTGTGATAAATTATACTATTTAGTGGTTTTAAGTTATAATTAGAATATATTTTTACCATTTTATCCAATGGTGGTCATTAGAATTAATTTAACATTGAAATTGGACATAAACAATTGCCAATCTTTTGATATAAATTGTTTCTTAAAAACACGCTATTTGTCGTAACAGCGGGAATTAATTATAAAATTAATTAATGCAACGTATATGTTTGGAATTTTGTAAAATATACATCATTTTTGAATTCGGAATATCAATTATAGCTTAGGGTCAAATTTTGGCTTTGTTCTGAAAAACTTCAATTTTTGATGAATAGTGAAACCACTAAGTGGTAGTTAAATAACTGATTTTTCATTTAAATGAAATATTACCACTTCTGTGATTTGATTTTCAAAAATCCGACATACATGGTTGTCATTAAGAAGTAAAATGTGGTTCAATGAGATTAAAATAATTTTTTGGTGAACAGTAACTTTTAAGTTCTCAATCGCGATTAGAGGTAATTAGTGTAGTTTAAGGAACAAATAATGTTTTAATAATATGAGATGAGCATGAAACTTGTCCTAATCCTATTGGATGAGTCATGGCCGACCAAGACAACCCATGGGTCAACTTGGGGACCCCATGGATCCACTTTAGTTGGAAAATGACATTAATATATATTTATTTAATGTTAAAATTAAATTGACACAAACATGAGTTGTTTTACTAAAACAGTTTTTAAGTGGGGTTACACAAGTCCACATTTTGACTATAAATATTCATTAGAAAGCTAAAAAGATTTCCTACATCATAGTTGTTTTTTTATAATTTTTAGACATTAAATAAATTAAATTATTTATGACATCATTATGATGCGGCGATGACCTCATTATTTAACGATTTAAATAAAATGATAAGATAATGCAAAATCCAAGGCTTACACTTTTCCAAAGACTATTGGATAAAGCTATTTCGAACCCTTATCACCCTATCCACGAATTATATAAGTGTCGGACCTTTAGAATCCAAAAAGCATTGTATAATAATGTAACATTTCATTACTTTCCAAAAGTGCCCCTCCTCTCCACTTATAAAAGGCCCCCACCTCTCCCACCTCATTTACACTTTCAAGCCATTTGGCTCGGCCAACCTCTGCCCAAATACTCTCCCAACTTCCCCCTCTTACTTCTAGAAGCCTCACTTTGGGCAGAACTCTTCCCAAGGAAGCCTTTGGCTCAAATCAAAAAGAGTTACCCGATTTTGAGGTAATGTCTTCTCTAATGTTGTTTTGTTTTATTTTTCTTCTCAAACCCCTTAAAATCTTTTGATTCATTTCTTTTGTAACAACACCAGTATCCTCAATATACTAGGATGTTTTTATAAGAAGGATTCGAGCTACACTTACACACACCTACATCTAATGGTAAAAGAACATACGGTTTCTGTGGATGGCGAATTTCTGCCTCACGAAACGATGATTGTTCAACACTCATATAACACCTTCAAAGGTGGCCATTAAGATGTAACTATATTTATATATGATATAAAATATTTTTATGTTTTACTTATGCTTCTGTATTTCTCATTTATGGAATAATTTATGATTTCCATTATGGGTAAAACGCGATAATTTCATTTTAGGAAGTGCGGACTACCGCCCCCTCAAAGTGATTTGAATCGTTAATGCCATATGTGGGATGTATAAAGGATGGAGTAAATAGTATTATACACTATATTATACTGGAATTATATTATACATTTATATCATTATGATTTCGTTCCATTAAACATGAAATTGAAATGAAAGTAGCGTTCATGCGTACGTACGGCTTACCGTCTCCATGAACGGTGCATTTCATTTCTTACCTCTAAATGTTACGTAATATTATAAATGTATATAATGGATATATATGATATATATGACATCTAAATCATGAATATAATTCTGGAGATAATGGTTATTCTACCACATAAACAACTTGTAATTATAAGAAGTTTATTGTTGACTCAAGTACCAAAGATCGACAAAACGACCGTTATTAACTTAAATAATTACATAATGTTCATAACATTGTAATAAGTGATATAAAAAGGATAATGAAATTGAAAATGGTTCTTAATAAGGTATATATTAACTCTAGTTTATTATTCAGGAGGTTAAATAACGGATTGAGTCAAGTCAGACATGAGGTAAGGGAATTTATTAACCCAACTTCCATTCTTTGGGTTAATCTCCTACTTTCAAATTATGTCATGATATTATTATGTCCTATATTGTATTTGTACATTATTTATGTGTACTTATAGTGAATACACATTATAGATGTACTTTATTTAAAAAAAAGATCTTTTTAAGGACTTCGTCTCAATCCCCTTTCATTGAGGCATATTTGGTTTTATACACAACTTTCTTTTATACGGTGTATAAACCCCTTTGTCTTTTGAGTTTATTCAAAAGGAATCTTTTTTATACGAATCATTTTACTAAACGACAAAAGGGAATGTTTTTCTTTCCATAATTATGCGGCGACAACGACTTCTCTGCCGCCGTGACCATTATTTGAGATTCGGCTTCCTCTACAAGACATCTTTTTTTAATGAAAAATAAATACAAAGTTTTAACTTTCTTTTATTTTGGTATTGAAAATGGTTTTGAAAGCTTTTTTATTATATCAATGTGTTGTATTTATATCTTGTGATTGAAATGTGGAAATGTTATGTTTCCTTTATGCATTTTTTATGTGATACGATTATGTTATGGTTTATGATATGTTTAAACCTATTCATATGAGGAATGCATTGGACTTAATAAGTGACGGGTGGAGCCCGCTATAGCTCCTCGATGCATCGCCAGGTCTCATGAAACAAACTAGTGTCTTGGCACGAGGCCTTGACAAAATTTTATTTGTGGTCTTGGCACGAGGCCTTGGCTACGTGGTTATGATAGTCTGGCATTATGCATTCCATCATTATGAAAGTGGTTATTGATATTTCATGTGATTATTCGACCAGTAGAATATCCATGTGAAGAATTAAATGGCATTATCTCATTTTACTTTTTCCATATTACGTTGATGTTCAAGTATAAAAGGCTTTTGTTTTAGTTATACATTGCCTTAAATTTTTATGTTTATTTATGGAAGCTTCCGCAATATTTTTATCCTTACTGAGCATCTGAGCTCACCCCTTTCAATGTTTTAATATTTTCCAGGATGTGAAGAAGTATTTTATGAATGACCTGCAGGGATTGTGAGAAGAGGATATGAGTGTGGACTATAGAGACTTTGTTATTGTAGTTTTTCACTTTATGATGTAATGTAACGTTTACGAATGTATCTAGTGTTTCCAAGGCTACTAAACTAATCGGTCTTTCGAGACTTGATCTTTTGTGATCATGCCAATGTTACTAAGTAATGCACCGGCTCTGGGTAGCTGGGGTCGGGGTGTTACAGTTGGTATCAGAGGCAGTTTAGTACTAACCTTGGAAGCTAAATTTAGATAAACTCTGATTAGAGCACATAGCCCAAAGATAGACTTTGAGGATTAGTATAGAAGAACTTCCTAGAATTTTGGTATTATAGAGATGTTATGAGTTTTCCGAGCAATACATCCCTGTCTGGATACGAGCAGGTAGAGGCGGCTCTCGCACAGATGTACCTAGGGGTAATACCCGAAAACACCGCTTTGAGCTAGACTCAAATGAGAACTGGTGCACGACAACGGGCCTTGCTGCACTCTTGGTTACGACACTCCCGGGGGATTTGCTTAGGATGATTCTCATTTTCTTTACAAACCATTATATTTTAAAAGTTTGGAATTATTCATTGTAATTCATAAACTAACCTAGTTTATGCCATTGTATAGAAATGGCGCCCAGTAGAAGGAATGTGAACTCCAGCAATACGTATGATCCAAAGAGTAAGAAGGATCGTATCTTTCACGGTATTAAGACAACATTTCGAAGGGAAATAGTCTCCCATGTGTTCTCAACATATGAAGAAGTAGTATCATGTGTTAATAAGATAAGTAAAGAATTCTCTGAGTCCTATGGCTTTGAAGCGAAGCAAGAGACGAAAGGGATGGAAGAGAGAATGATGGATAAAGGGATGAGGGGAAAGAAGAATTTTCCAATATGTGGTAATTGTGGGAAGAAACATCATGGAACTTGCCTAAAGGGAATGGGAGTTTGTTATAAGTGTAGAGAAAAAGTACACAAAGTGCGTGACTGCAAGGGTAAGAAAAAGGTTTCAAATGTACAATGCTTCATCTGCAAGGAGTGGGGACACTACGCAAACCAATGTCCAAATCATCAGAGTATGCTCCAAATGATGTTGTTGAATAATAATCAAGTTATGATACTACCACATATGAGGAGGAATGACTAGTGTTCTCATATTGTTATTAAAGAATTTTGTCATTTGAGCATTGTATCAATGATGTACTGGTTATAATGATTATGGAGTATATAAGGATTGTACTTCAGTACTATTTCATCAAGGATTTGAGATTGTGTGGAACCAAGAAAAGTAACTCCACCGTAGGTTATATTTTTGGAAAATATATGGTTGAGAAAAATATAAACCATAATATGGTTCTGATACCAAGATAGTTATTTTGGAATAAGACGTGATTGATTTGGATAAATTATATTGGATATAATTAACTTCCTTGAAACTGATTGATGTTTTGTATACATTTTTGGATAGAAGGAGTATATCTAGTATTCTATAAGGAATAAGGGATCATGGTAATTCAGTATGTTTAAAAAGAATACATGATGAAGGTGTTCACATGTTGTTACGTGGGAAAAATGATCTTCATTATGTTTACCTTCCTCGTAAAATTCGGACGGTGAGTTGGACAGAAGTATTTTGGATAACTATAAAGGTTGGAATGGATTAAGTTGAACCATGGATAGTATTGTTTATGGTTAAAGCATTTCTGAAGATTATTTTTGGAATATTATAATACTATAGTTTTAGGAAAAGGACAACCTGCAGGGTGGGGCATACCCCGTCGCGTCGAACAAAGCTGCAGGAATCGAACCCAAAACCATAGTGCGACAAGCCTTTATTTCCTAAAACTAGCCTACAGGAAGTCCCTGGTTATTACAAAATAGTTTTAATAATCTAAATGGTATGTGTTAACATTTTGAACCTTATATAATTAGGATAAATAGAATATTTTTGTGTTCCCTTACCATTTGGAGTAAAAGTTGGTTTTGTGGTAAAAAATTATTAACGAATGAAAGTATACATAACAAGTATGTATATTCCCTTACGTTCTTAGTAAATCTCCTAAATAAATTCCTCAACATTATAAAAGGTAACTTAAAACAAAAATGTTGTCGGTTAACTTTTCCAACTGGGGATTCAATGACCATTTAACCAATCCCAAGTTTGTGATTTTCTTGTGGTTAAACTTTCTCCTAATCCTGTTTTCTATAACTCTCCATCAGACCTTGATGGTTTGTTTATCCTCCATATCCATATTTTCATATAATCCTAGAATGGGCTATATCGGGTGACCTTTGTACTTATCCTGCTTTCTTTTAATGTTATATATTTATTAACCTTATTTCCGATGTGGGTTTTACTCAAAGGTATTTTGTCTTTTCAACCTTTTATTTTCAAAGAAAAATTTCAAATTGCGAGGACGCAATTTATTGAAGGAGGGGAGAATGTAACACCCCGAGCTTCCATGATACGCTTCCCATTCAATAATGCAATAGCTTGCATTGTACGCAACTTCGAGTTCTAAAACACCGCGACTAATCAAAGTAGACATTATGAATAGTAATAAACACTTTTTAAAATTATAGAAATTTTATATTCCAAAATGGACTTCATTTTTGGATTCGGAATATCGAAATTAGCCTATGTTGAATTTTTGGTATTTTTCTGAGAACTTCTAATTTTTTATGAATAGTGAAAAATACTTTAAAACAACTTTTTTAATCAAAATAATTTATTGTGATAAATTATTGTGTTTAGTGGTTTTAAGGTATAATTAGAATATATTTTTACCATTTTATCCAATGGTGGTCATTAGAATTAATTTAACAATGAAATTGGACATAAACAATTGCCAATCTTTTGATATAAATTGTTTCGTAAAAACACGCTATTTGTCGTAACAGCGGGAATTAATTATAAAATTAATTAATGCAACTTATATGTTTGGAATTTTGTAAAATATACATAATTTTTGAATTTGGAATATCAATTATAGCTTAGGGTGAAATTTTGGCTTTGTTCTGAAAAACTGCAATTTTTGATGAATAGTGAAACCACTAAGTGGTAGTTAAATAACTGATTTTTCATTTAAATGAAATATTACCACTTCTGTTATTTGATTTTCAAAAATCCGACATACATGGTTGTCATTAAGAAGTAAAATGTGGTTCAATGAGATTAAAATAATTTTTTGGTGAATAGTAACTTTTAAGTTCTTAATCGCGATTAGAGGTAATTAGTGTAGTTTAAGGTACAAATAATGTTTTAATAATATGAGATGAGCATGAAACTTGTCCTACTCATATTGGATGAGTCATTTCCGACCAAGACAACCCATGGGTCAACTTGGGGACCCCATGGAGCCACTTTAGTTCGAAAATGACATTAATATATATTTATTTAATGTTAAAATTAAATTGACACAAACATGAGTTATTTTACTAAAACAGTTTTTAAGTGGGGTTACAGAAGTCCATATTTTAACTATAAATATTCATTAGAAAGATAAAAAGATTTCCCACATCATAGTATTTTTTTTTATAATTTTTAAACATTAAATAAATTAAATTATTTATGACATCATTATGATGCGGCGATGACCTCATTATTTAACGATTTAAATAAAATGATAAGATAATGCAAAATCCAAGGCTTACACTTGTCCAAAGCCTATTGGATGAAGCGATTTCGAACCCTTATCACCTTAGACACGAATTATATAAGTGTGGGACCTTTAGAATCCGAAAAGAATTGTATAATAATGTAACATTTCATTACATTCCAAAAGTGCCCCTCCTCTCCACTTATAAAAGGCCCCCACCTCTCCCACCTCATTTACACTTTCAAGCCATTTGGCTCGGCCAACCTCTGCCCAAATACTCTCCCAACTTCCCCCTATTACTCCTAGAAGCCTCACTTTGGGCAGAACTCTTCCCAAGGAAGCCTTTGGCTCAAATCAAAAAGAGTTACCCGATTTTGAGGTAATGTCTTCTCTAATGTTGTTTTGTATTATTTTTCTTCTCAAACCCCCTAAACTCTTTTTATTAATTTCTTTTGTAACAACACCAGTATACTAAATATACTAGGATGTTGTTATAAGAAGGATTCGAGCTACACTTACACACACCTACATCTAATGGTTAAAGAACATACGGTTTCTGTGGATGGCGAATTTCTGCCTCACGAAACGATTATTGTTCAACACTCATATAACACCTTCAAAGGTGGCCATTAAGATGTCACTATATTTATATATGATATAAAATATTTTAATGTTTTACTTATGCTTCTGTATTTCTCATTTATGGCATACTTTATGATTTCCATTTTGGGTAAAACGCGATAATTTCATTTTAGGAAGTGCGGACTACCGCCCCCTCAAAGTGATTTGAATCATTAATGCCATATGTGGGATGTATAAAGGATGGAGTAAATAGTATTATACACTATATTATACTGGAATTATATTATACATTTATATCATTATGATTTCGTTCCATTAAACATGAAATTGAAATGAAAGTAGCGTTCATGCGTACGTACGGCTTACCGTCTCCATGAACGGTGCATTTCATTTCTTACCTCTAAATGTTACGTAATATTATAAATGTATATACTGGATATATATGATATATATGAAATCTAAATCATGAATATAATTCTGAAGATAATGGTTATTCTACCACATAAACAACTTGTAATTATAAGAAGTTTATTGTTGACTCAAGTACCAAAGATCGACAAAACGACCGTTATTGACTTAAATAATTACATAATGTTCATAACATTGTAATAAGTGATATAAAAAGGATAATGAAATTGAAAATGGTTCTTAATAAGGTATATATTAACTCTAGTTTATTATTCATGAGGTTAAAGAACGGATTGAGTCAAGTCAGACACGAGGTAAGGGAATTTCTTAACCCAACTTCCATTCTTTGGGTTAATCTCCTACTTTCAAATTATGTCATGATATTATTATGTCCTATATTGTATTTGTACATTATTTATGTGTAATTATAGTGAATACACATTATTGATGTACTTTATTTAAAAAAAATATCTTTTTAAGGACTTCGTCTCAATCCCCTTTCATTGAGGCATATTTGGTTTTATACACAACTTTGTTTTATACGGTGTATAAACCCCTTTGTCTTTTGCGTTTATTCAAAAGGAATCTTTTTTATACGAAGTGTTTTACTAAACAACAAAAGGGAATGTTTTTCTTTTCGTACTTATGCGGCGACAACGACTTCTCCGCCGCCGTGACCATTATTTGAGATTCGCCTTCCTCTACAAGACATCTTTTTTTTAATGAAAAATAAATACAAAGTTTTAACTTTCTTTTATTTTGGTATTGAAAATGGTTTTGAAAGCATTTTTATTATATCAATGTGTTGTATTTATATCTTGTGATTGAAATGTGGAAATGTTATATTTCCTTTATGCATGTTTTATGTGATACGATTATGTTATGGTTTATGATATGTTTAAACCTATTCATATGAGGAATGCATTGGACTTAATAAGTGACGGGTGGAGCCCGCTATAGCTCCTCGATGCATCGCCAGGTCTCATGAGACAAACTAGTGTCTTGGCACGAGGCCTTGACAAAATTTTATTTGTGGTCTTGGCACGAGGCCTTGGCTACGTGGTTATGATAGTCTGGCATTATGCATTCCATCATTATGAAAGTGGTTATTGATATTTCATGTGATTATTCGACCAGTAGAATATCCATGTGAAGAATTAAATGGCATTATCTCATTTTACTTTTGCCATATTACGTTGATGTTCAAGTTTAAAAGGCTTTTGTTTTAGTTATACATTGCCTTAAATTTTTATGTTTATTTATGAAAGCTTCCGCAATATTGTTATCCTTACTGAGAATCTGAGCTCACCCCTTTCAATGTTTTAATATTTTCCAGGATGTGAAGAAGTATTTTATGAATGACCTGCAGGGATTGTGAGAAGAGGATATGAGTGTGGACTATGGAGACTTTGTTATTGTAGTTTTTCACTTTATGATGTAATGTAACGTTTACGAAAGTATCTAGTGTTTCCAAGGCTACTAAACTAATCGGTCTTTCGAGACTTGATCTTTTGTGATCATGCCAATGTTACGAAGTAATGCACCGGCTCTGGGTAGCTGGGGTCGGGGCGTTACATAATGTACCTGGATCCTATGTGGGTTCGACAGCTCTGACTGTTGTTCCTAGATCCTGTGTGGGTACAACACTTTTGACTACTGTTCCTCGATCCTATGTGGGTTTGACTATTCTAATTGTTGTTCCTAGATCTTGTGTGGGTTCAACAGCTCTGAAAACTGTACTTAGATCCTGTGTGGGATCGACAGTTGTAACTGCTGTACCTAGATCTTGTGTGGGTTCAACAGCTCTAACTACATTTCCTAGATCCTGGGTGGGTTCGACTGTTCTGACTATTCTTCCTGGATCCGGTGTTGGTTCAACAGTCCTAACCACTGTTCTTGGATCCTGTGTGGGATCGAAAGCTCTGACTATGGTTCGTGGATCCTGTGTGGGTTCGACAGCTCGGATTCTTGTACCAGGATCCTACGTGGGTTCGAAAGAATATATGATTTAGTGGCTACATCTAATCATCTCTAACTCTCTACAAAAGATGTATACTTGTGTGAACTGAGTCAGTAACTTTTGTGTTTTCCTCATGATTGAGATGGATTACTTGATAACATAGGTATATGTATGGGAATATACCTATGTAGGGTTATCTGTTGATTTCATACTTTTTTATTTATCCTTGTTGGATTTTGTGAGACCTTGAGGGTCTCAGGGTCCCTACAGAGTATCGTTATACTCACCCCAGCATAGGCTATGCCTGCACCTCATTGTGTTGGATGCAGACGAAGAACATCACTGACTGAGGCTGAGAGCACCAGGACCGGATGATACATGGAGGTGGACCATACGGCGTGATGATACATGAAGTAGATGGACAGACCATGAGTGCTGAGGGGGCTATCTGTACCTAACCTTCAAGTAGGATTTTTCGGTGGACGATCCAGGAGTTGTTTTATTTTCATCCAGTACTTGTACTTTCAGTTTCTTGTACTTTACAATTGGGCTTGTATTTCTGTCCCCTTTTACGTTTCATAACACTTTTTTTATATAGTTTTAATTAGTGTTTTTTCCATCTTGTACTCTGTTGTGTGCATTTTCATGCTATAAAGGCAATGCCTTCCCAGTATTAGGGATTTACGCCTTTGGTGCTAGTCGCCAGCCCCTTGCCTATGTAAGGTGGGCTTAGGGAAGTCGCGACATGGGCCCCAGAGGACGGGTCGTGACATTAATCCTCCTATTTGATTATGTACGAGGGTTAATGGAAGAGTTCCCATTAGACCCAATATTGATTCCAATCCTATTATCATAGAATACCAAGGGTGATGCACTTGAAAATATAGCTCCAAATCAGAAAGAACCCAACTGGGATGAAATGATCATCAACACTACCCATCACCGAATGGTTTCAACATTTTATCTAATCATTATGGAATAGATTAATGAAGTCATCCCTATCATTGAATTATATCTTCCTTTCACTGGAGGGATGACACCCATCAGGGAATACCGTCAAAAGAGAGTAATCCTAGCAGAAATAGCTGAGAAAGGAAAAATATGACAAACAGAAATTAACTCCACCCACTATGATGGCCCAAATCAACAGAAAGTCCTCAATAAACAAGTCTTTGGTGGATTCATTCTAAGATGTATCAATGGGGTAGAGACAAAAGCCATTATGGATGAATTACACATTAGGTCATTTAGTTCCCATCAGTTTTAGTATATGAATTCCCACTAAATTAGATTGCTTGGGTATTACTAGACCACTGTAACACATTATTATATAGATTTTACCCAAAAATAACATTAATGTTAAGTTAACAAAAACATCATCCATCAACCACAATAATTTCTACATAAAGTCAATTACACATGAATATTTTCC
The DNA here is from genome assembly GCA_963277665.1 of Viscum album. Taxonomy (NCBI): domain Eukaryota; kingdom Viridiplantae; phylum Streptophyta; class Magnoliopsida; order Santalales; family Viscaceae; genus Viscum; species Viscum album. Next base: position 1,233,687,918 of record OY728120.1, read on the forward strand.
ATATGGAGGATTGATGTTTTGGGGACATATCCTTCATCTACAGCCAAAGAGATCATGTATATCCTTATTGCTACTTATTTTTTCTCCATGTGGGATAAAGAAATACCTCTTAACAATGTTGGGGAGAAAATAATTTTTATCTCTGTATAATCTAACATCATTACCAGATTTGGGGACCCTCATAAAATATTGACAGAAAATAGCACCAATTACTATTTTCCTGATGTGGAAAATATATATCTGAAATAAAATATCAAATTGAACCATTAATCCCACTATCATGAAGAAGATAATGGATATATAGAGTCCTTCGACAAGACTCTTTCAAACTTAGTCCATAAGATGGTGGATAATGATAAAAAATATTGGTCTGGAAAGCTCTTTCATGATTTATGGTATTACCAGACTACAAAACAAACGGCAAAACTAGAAAACTAGTATTCATTAGTATATGAGATAGAAGAACTCCCTCCCATTGTGGTTCTGTTACCATCACTCTATATTTCCATATTTGGTTAACTATCCATAGATGGTCAATCCCATAATGACTCGGTGTATTAGACTAACTAGATGAAAAAATATGGCATATGATGCGTCACATGGATGCTTACCAGAATCAGATAGCATGACCTTTCAACAAGAAGGTCCACCAACATTCATTCCTAGAAATTTAAACGTAACTAGTCCTTCCAACTCAAATGGTACCACGAAGAAGTCTTCAAATATTGATCAAAAGTGTGAGGGACCTTACACCATACACAAGGTCTACATGAACAAAGATTATTCGATGATATTAATTGATGGAGATCCCATTAAGTCTCCCAAAAAATAATGATTATTGAGGAAATATTTCATGTAATAACATGAAATATGCCCAAACTAAGGGATGTTCAAATCGAGAGAACCATAATGTTTAGGATTCAAGACATTAAACTAAAAATTGGATCATTTTCATATGAACATAAAAGGAATGAAATGAAAAATCTTCCACATGAAATTAAATTTCTTTGAATCATCCGCCTTTTAATTAAATGATATGTTTCATGACATGATGTCTTCATCATATGACCTAAAAATACAAAACACCCTTCTTCCTCAATGCATGATGTTAAACAGCATGGTTAGTATCCCATCATTATATTTTAAAAAACTGAAAAATCACCACATGTTGAGGTATTCCTTTTGGTTCCTTAAAAATTGGCCTCCATCTATCATATAGGTTCTTAACCCATCCCTTGAACCCATATGTGGTTCAAGATGCCTTCTCGGCTCGACATGAGGAAGAAATTCTAGTTAGCTCCCATGCATAATCCCCACATAAATCATTGACACTCTGTAGTGGAATTTGGGTCCCCTTTACAGGTACAATATCAAGAATTTTCATATCCTTATTATAATATGATAAATTACATTTCCAACATCCTAATTTTATGATGGTAAACTACATGATCAATCTATAAACTGTGTGTGGAATGATAATCATTTCTAGTGGGATATGTAGTGACAACCGAGTTTCCATCCTCAGGCCCAACCATTATGAATAGAATATATACACCTTCATTACTTATGTGGGAACCATATCTACATAGGGAATAGTTTACAGAACATTTGGATTGATTCTCAATATAATGATATGAATAGTGACATATCAACCTCACGTTTCGGGCATAATCATCAGTCTATAAAATATTGAATCCCCTCTTCCCATGGAAAAGATTTATTGTGGTGGGAAACACCTTTCAATAACTACGTATGTCTTGAATCTTCCTTTAACAAGATACATAATGGATCCCAAATATCCAGTACTATGTACAGTTTCAATTAAACCAAAAAATATCCTTTACACCCAGTGTAAAAATTCAAACCTACATAGGGTGTCCTTTTTTAGAAATACATGTTGCTTGATTCTTTCCGCAACAAGACATATAGTGACACCAATGTCCTATGCTCCGGTCGAGCAAAAAAATTTCCTGTTTTTTATGTGGGTTCATCTTCTTCCTTAACACATGTCATTAAACTACTTGGGATGTCAAGATCTATATATGGATTAATTATAATCATGGTGATATTTATAGAGACACCCCCATCATATCTCCTCGCCCATACACCACATAATCTAAATTCTCATATCGTTCACTTGTGTTGCCCTTACACTATAGAATAAACATTTACCTCTCCGTTCTTCTCTCACTAAGAACATCCATCTTTGGATTAAGAGTTTTTCAAAGTATTTACCCACATGAGTAATGAATATCAATTCAAATTTGGTCTATTGTGGTTCAAGATGCAAGACCCGAAAAGGTGCACCATATGTCCTCATTTCCTGACAGTAAACTGCATGTTTTTTTCTAGAACTACGTGTGGCATGAATTTCATCACATATTGTTATGCTGTGGAACCTAGGCTGGTGGTCCTAGTCCCAACCACAAGGTAAAAAATATCCCCTCTCCTGTGTATGAAAAAATATATATGAAGCAACTCTCAACATGGGTACCTTCAGAAAAGAATACATTGAAGAATTTGGGATTTTCCCCTTCTATTTATGTGTATGATCTATGTTTGAGAATATACAATTCATGGACCATATCAGTCTAAATGTTTCTTTTATGCTCATACATATCCCTTACACTCATTATACTCCTAATCTTTGACACTTCGAGATCTACATGATATTTCTCCAAATCTAACTGATAAAATTTATAATACCTTTGGGATTACTTATATGACAATGTTGTAATACAACCTAGTAGTCATTATATAAGATGCTCAAAATTTTACAAGCATGTATTCCAAGGGACGAAATTATTGACTATGCAACACATCCCCCATTTTGCCTTACATAAAATATCCCAAAAAAGGATTTTCAATCTGGAGTAACTTCTCCCTTGGGAGAAGCTTCTTTTGTCCCCATTAGCTTTGATGAGCTAAATTTGGAACTCATGGTTCAAATTCAGGCTATGTTCATCGCCGATATAATATTCCCATATCCATTAACAAAATAAGAGTACCCAAAGAAAATGGTTTAAAATTTTCTCCCCCATACATGATGCCTTCCAGACCAACCTTATTATGCCAAGCCATATGTCTCCTATTGTTTCCATAATGTTATGGTTCTCGGTATATGACATAAAAATATAGGAACTTTATCACCCTTTTCATGAGTTAGACATGCATAGAGAACCTATTCCCCCAATTCATTGGGAATTTTTACATCAAATGCAACTTCAATTTCCACGTACATTCCCTTCACAAGATAAACTTTGTGCCTATGAAAATTAGAATCTGCGTAAACCACGACTATATTTTCACAATAGAATGATGAAATTCTTGAGAAATTCTTTCACTGACAATGTCGTGACATGTCCCAGATTTCATTGCGTAATGTAGACCACAAAATGGGTTTGTGAGCCAAAGGATGATACTATTCAACTATACAATAAATTCCCCAATTAGGATAGTGTAAAATAGCCATCATTACAGGTTTTTCAACTAGTTAAAAGTTTTTTTCCCAGGAGATAACTCCTCTAATTCCACAAATCCTTCCCCCATACCAAAATTGGAATCTAGAGATCCCCAAGTTGTGAATAAAAATATTTTCGCCTATCACACTTGAATATGGTAACTCATTTCCGGATAGATTACCATGAATGTGATAATCATATGTTTTTTTAACAAAATCTAATGATATTATATTATATGCCCCCTAATGTACTTACAGTATGACATTAGACTACATAACATAATATCCTATCAAAAAGATTCTAAACTGCATAGCATATTTTATCACCATAATATGTTAAGTTACCAGATCAATGTCTTTATTGTATGAATTTAAATTAAATTGAATAATGTCTTTTACTGCCTAAATTTAATATATATAGAACAACGTCAATGAAATAAGATGTTAAACTACATGATCAATGTCTTTTTTCAATACATTAAATGGAATGATACTTTAACCATTTTCAGAATGGGGGATTCCCCCTGAAATTGGTTATCCAAAAAAATATACAATACATCACACACCAAATTTGTGTAGGAGTGGTTTACCATTAATGAAAAGTTCCAATATAGATTATTCCTTTTTTTCATGGACATATTCCCTTGAAAAAACCACCTTTTATTATATTGAGAAATCAAGATATCCCTAAAATATTTTAGGCCATCAGCAATAGAATGTGTAAATTCCTTGGAACTTGATTGACTAACAATGAAGTACATTCCCATTATATCCTTGCATAATTATCTTATATAATGGGTCTTTCGTCCTAATGACGCTAATATTTTTATATTCAGTACACGCCTTAGTTGCCTTCATAAAAAATAGACCCCATAATAGTATTTTCAACAAGTTGTAGTTTCATGTTTAGGAGAGAACTCCTCTACTATTGATTATTATTTTTTAGATTAATAAATCACATTTCGTGTCTTAAAAATCACCTTATTGGTTCCAAAAAAATGTTGGAACATTCCTAGAAATCGAGGAATTTTTGGGTTATCATCTCAAAATTTATGTTCAAATCTTTTTGACCTAAACCATCAGTCTCAGTAGTCAAATTTTTTTTAATTTAAATGTCCAATGAAAATTGATGCAATAATCATCAAATTGAGACCCTATAAAGAAAACTATGTAAAAATTTCGAGTCTCAATTCAGATGGTGTACACTCTCTGTGGTTTGGGAAAAATTTTGAAATGAAAAAAATAGGCACAAAAATTATTACGCTGAAAACCTATAAAGGGTTATCAGAGTAAAATCCAAGTCTCACAATATATGTATCCTTAAAATTGTTAATTTGAAAAAAATATTAGTGAAAAATTACACAATGTTTGTAGGGATGTCTATACGACCCCAGCAACAGCCAAAATATGCTCGCTAGGCCCTATAACACATGAAAATATTGCTGAAAACTGCAATTGTAAATATTGATCCAAATCCAACAAAATCATGTAGGAATGCATCAATGTTACCTAAAGTTATCTTATGATAATATTATTTTTGTTCTGATCAAATATAATTCTAGGGGGCTTTTTTTGAAACCCGCAAACATTTTTCGTGCACATCGTTGTAGAATTCATGATATTCCCCTCACTTAGACTAAAAATGTGAAGGATAACTAGAGATGTTTCTCCACGAAAGAGGAAGATGAATTATTTATTTCCATGTTTTAGAATAATACTCCATAATGGGGATATATCGAGGGAAACCATCCCACAAGGAGTTGGTTGTGGATTTCCTAGATCGATGAAAAAAGGTGTTAATGCATTAAAATTCTATTTTTATATTTATTTTAAGGAAATATGGTGCATTTTTCATATTTATAAGTGTATATATCTTTGAATTATTCGATTTTAATGGTGATTAAGCCAAAAACATACTATTCGATCAAACATTATGACTCTTGGATGTCGAAAAAATTTTGTATAGGAATTTGTGTCACCGTTTAGTGTACCTGGATGGAAAACCTTCGTAGGAAGATTTTAAAAAAATCCTACATGGAGTAACTCCTTTACCCATGGTTCACCATTTTCATATAAATAGGACACTTGGGATCTGAATTTTCAAAACTGAAAAATTAGAAGAATCAATCTAGCTCTGGTTGCAAAAATCCTTCACCGAGTTCCTCCAAAATCCCTCAGGGGGGGGGCTCCGAAACCCTTCATAAGATAGAATAAAATGGTATAAGAGAGATAAAAATCCCATAGTGTCACAAGAAAAAAAAATGTACGAGGACCCATTTTACTCTAGCAAGAAACCACCTGTTTGATCCCCCATTATTTAATCAAGGACCTATGCGAGACCCGTGCAGGGACATCTGAGGAGACCCATGGTTCTTATGATGAAGCCTCAACCAAGTTTTTTTTCCAAGGTTTCCACTTTTTAATTCATAGTAATCTCTCATAGGCCAATACCCCCCATGCGAAGCCCTTTCAGTTCCTCCTATGACCTATGCCACAAAGTTACCCCTTGCACCTCTCCAAATCCCCTTCACAAATTAGCTATGCACAAGACCTATACGAGTCACCCATTGGGACCTTCTATAAGACACCAGTGGCATGGATCCTCACCCATTGGTCACCATGTCATAGAGGGACCAAGTTTAAATCTCCATTGATACCTCCAGACTTACACAACCACAGAAAGTGGAACACCAGCATGTCCCCCATTTTTGTGTGTATTTCCATGGTCAATGGCTTCCTACACTTGACCATTGGGTCATTAAGGGTCCTCAAGGTGCATGTTAGTGTGTGTACCTACTTTCATGGGGACCCCAACCCCAGGGATAGTGTTAAGGAGTTCCTGGACTAGGAACCTAGGGTGTGGACTTTGTCTAACCCATCACGTCTCTAAGACCTAGTGCCTCTAGTTCCTAGTAAGGAGGGTTAGTATTACACTTTCTTTCCCATTAAATATGGAATGAGATATTCCTCCACCACTAAGAGAATATATTAAAAATCCCACCTAGAGTATGCCCCTAAACATTCATGAAGGAGGCAGTATTCTTTCTCCTCTCTACCTTCTTGTAATTCGAGTTGAGAGGGGATGGGAAACTGAGCCCTCTCCACTCTCTCCTACTTCATTCCTTCCTTATTCTCTATACACTGGTCCCACTATAGGGTAATGTTGAGAGAGTAAAGTTCCATACCCTCATCATATTCCACTATATCCCTAAAATCTTCCATCACTAGAAGAGGTGGCAGAAGAGGTGGGGAATCTCAACACCCCATCATTCTCCCATTGGGATTTGTCTTCATGTAAACATGGGGACAACAATAGATTATGTTCTATTATATATCATATGATTCATATTTTTTCACACGCCAAGCATGATCTAAATGGGGATTGAGGATAATGGTGATCATGAAATCTATATTACTAATTCCAAATATTGGACTATGAGAACTCTGATTCCAAATACAATCTTGATTCATCGGACACACAAAAAGGGCCCGAGATCAATGAGAATTCCCCTTTGGAGTACACCCCAAACATAATTTCCATAATCTAAGAAACCACCACATAATTAAGCCAAAAAATCCTCTAATTCACCATGAGTATAGATATCCATCATGATCCATTTTCAGGGCATTCTTTTTCAGGAAAATCCCCATTTTAATCCTCAAAGAGGGCCATACCCCCTTATGAGACAAACCTCTGAGTGCCTCCAAAGACGGGGTTCCACATAACCAAACTACACCATATTTTAGTCCAATACAAATGGGATATGTTGGAAGCCTACATGAGGTCCAACCTGAACACCCCAAATCAACCCTATTCTCTAGGAATCTTTATCAATAGGGATTAATTCCAACTTGAAATTAATATCCCTTCTAGGTTCTTTATTATACATTAGAATAAATCCCACACTAATATTTGATTATGAAATTTCCGCCTAGACAGCCTTTCCACATTATATTAAATTTTATAATTAGATCATTATCACATGACATTAAAAGGTATGATGTTCCCAATTAGGAATCACAAAACTAAATGGGAGTTGATTCCATTCAAAAGGACACATAGGAATCCCATTCATGGGTTATTCAAAAATTAAAACAACTTCCATATCCTTGGATGAAAATAAACTATAGAGTCTCCACATGTGGATAGAAAACTAGAATCATCATAACCAATTAATCTAAAATTTTTACATAAGGGGATACAATTGATGGAGAACGTCAGATACATAAAGATACCCCCATTGATAAAGAGCCTCAAATACATATAATTGATTCTATAGTCCTTAAATTCTATTAATTGGTTGGTAATTATTTGGAGACCAACATCATATTTTGTAATTAATAAAGGATTAATGAACATATATTAAATTTATAAGGGTGTCCTAGAGTAGAAAATAATTCCCCACAAAATGGTGTGATGAGCCTGACCTCCCATCCTTTCAACCAATGTTAGTTCATAATTATCATTGTCCAATGGATTAAAATGAGCACCTGAATTTGGAAAGACAGTCCTTGAGTCATTAATGATATAGAAGCATTGGGTGCTTATGGTTCTATAAAGAAAAACCATTGGAAACTATTTGGAAATAGAGATTCGTAACCCGAAAACACATCTTGTGAAAAAAAGAAAAATTATATACAACCTCATACGAATGCTCACTATCGAATATAATCCATTTATCATGATATATATAATCAATTAGCTTGTGTCTTGGTGTCATTAACCCTTATCATTGATGTCTCCTTTGGAATTTTAGAATTATACCAACCCACTAAATAATACGGATATGGATTTAATTTAGATATTCTATTCCTATAAAAGGGACTAAGATTTCAACTTAAATTAATGAATAGTCATGAAAACCCCTTTCTCTCATTATTCATTAATGCGATATCACTTTTTACACACAATGTATCTTACTTATCCACAAAAATATGTCTTCACAGTTTTGATCAATACCCCAAAGTACACAACTAATAATGTTCATTAATAATAAACATAAAATATAATGATCAATACACACATCCATATATTAGAACAACCAATGACACATATAAATGTGGATTCCTTACTGGTGGTTCAAGTTATCATATTCTGAAACATTGGATGTTATCAATGTCATCCACCATGAGAAAGTTCCCCAATGTATTATGAATCTCCACCGTTGACATAATTTATAATTTACACCCATAAAATGGTATCACCTCCCTATAGAAAATATATTTATTAATAATATAATGGAATCTCTATGAGTTTATCATAGGGGGGAACTACTATGACCTTTCTGTGTGATAGTATATTTTAGGACATCATCACATACTATGTAACAAAAAATAATTATCAAGATCTATTATGTTTATTAATATTCATGAAAATGAATACAAGTAATCATAATGTATATAGATATTTGTTCATAGAAACAAACTCTAAGAGGTTATCCAATAACCAATGTTGAAAAAAACTTAATGTCTATTATCAACAAACCAATGTTACACGGCCAAAAAATATGTTTTCTTTTTTATCATAAAACTACTTTTGAATCACATTATAAATTCCAATTTTACATAAAAAATATGAAAAATGAATTAAAAAAATGAACGTACACTAGATTTTGAATTGTTCCTTATTTTATTTGATTCCCAATTTTTATAATCCTAGCTTATAAGAGTAACAAATTCCCAATTTATTTGCTTCTTAACCCCCTTACATCAATTTTTTCATTCTATTACTAGATGATCAATACTTATTCACTTTTTCACCATTCCACTCCATCTACATCACCGGTTCACCACCTCTTTTTTCCCATTATGATATTATTAACTCCTCAAAAGTTATTTTTTTGATTATTTTAGGAATAAATTTATATTTGAAATTCAAATAAGAATAAAATATCATTTTTTATTGTCAATTCAGTTGTTGTTAACTTTTTTGTTTAATGTACAATTTTAATTATTAATTTAGAAATAATTTCACATATATTATAAATTTTATTATTTCATTTTGAGTTATTGTTAGATTTTTTCCTAAAAGGTATTGTTAGATTAGTTTAAATTATAATAAATATATACAATTTACACATATATTTATAGAAATATATGTAATCATATAAACATATATATAAATTATAATTATGTAAACATATACACTTATAAACATATAAACATATAAACATATAAATATATAAACATATAAACATATAAACATATAAACATATAAACATATAGACATATAAAAATATAAACATCTAAACATCTAAACATCTAATCATATAAACATATAAACATGTAAACATATAATCATATAAACATATAAACAAATAAACATATAAACATATTTTTTTGGAATGATATATATATATATATATATATATTTTGAATGTTAGTTATATACATTATTATATATTATATTTTATTTATTTAATTTAATGTAATATTTTTGTAATTAAAAATTAAGGAAATATTATTATTTAGTATGAAATTTTTGATTCAAACATTGTTATTTAAATTTAATATAATATTACTAGATAAATTTTTTATTTAAATAAATTATATATATATATATATATATATAATTTTATGTATATATAAATTGTTACATACAAATTTATAGTTCATATATCATTATATCATTATATTTATGTTATATATATATACATTTAGTTGTGTGTGTGTGTATGTGTGTGTTTTTTAACATTTATACAATGTTAAATTTTAAAATTTATTATTCAAATTTAATTTCATATTGTTGTTAATTAAATCTAATAAAATATTATTGTTTTATTTAATTTTTATTAATAATTGTATGATATATATATATATATGAGTGTGTGTGTGTGTGTTTTATTGTGTAAATATACATATAAACTTATACACACACACTTATATTTATCATATACAATTATATCAATAAATATGATTTATATATGTGTTTGTGCGTGTGTATGTTGGTTTTATATATTATTATATTTTAGAATTTAAAAAAAAAATAAGTGAAATATTTTTGTTATTTATATTAATTGTATTATTATTATTTAATTTTTTATATAAATTTATGTATTTTATATATACACTCATCTCTATGTTTCTATTTTATGTGATGTGTAAACAGACACACACACACACACATATATTCAAATATGAATTATTTACAATAATATCAGTAAATTTTTATTACACCATATTTTTTATTTTCTTCCTTTGTTCTGGATTATCTTTTGGCTCTTGGTTTTCCTCTCAATTTCCGAGTGTCCGAGATATAATTTTTTTGAAGGTTTAGGGTGGTTTTTGGACCTATTCTGGTTTAGTGTGAAAGGTTTTAAAAGGAAATGGATTGGTGGGGATCTTGTCAAACCCAAAGTGTCACTTCTTTGTGGGGTTTTTTTGAAGGATGGTTTATCACCTTAAAATAGAATAATTTTTTTTGGTGAAAAGGGTTATGTTAGGGGGATTTTCTCTTAGTCACATGGTTAAGGTGAATGGTTGCGTTAACCTTGCAGCCTAATAATGTAGGGTTATCACTGTTATGTTGTATGGTTTAACTTACAATGTATCCTAAGTGTGTGTCCTGTGAAATTCTATATTGTGGAGATTTTCATGGTTTTCTCATGGTTTTCTAAACTGAGTGGCCAAACCCAATAACCCACTCAAGAAAGAGTATTTTTGGTTTTTCTCCTCTTTTAAGTGGGGTTTTTTCTTTTGAAAACCCCAATTTTAATCCCTTGATATGGATGCCTCATGTTGTAGAGACCTGAATCTTAACGTACATGGACATTACATTACTTTTTCATAATACTTAATACATAACAAAAACCAACACACAAGGACGGTAATAGTTTAGTTTCTTTGGAAACTCAGAACATAATCTTCTAATCATTGTGAAAGATCTTCAACATCTCCCATAAAGATCTTCCGCTTTTGTTTTCTTACCTAAAACCTTTCTTTATATCATGGGGAAAAGAAAACATATAAATAGTGAGCTCAACTGCTCAGTAAGGGTATGTATAGTGAAAATAAAACAACCCACATACATTTGAACTTAAAAACATGAACATAAAGTTTAAACATCAAAATCGTGAACAATGACATTAAACATGGTAGTACGTAAGGCATAGATCATAATGGAACATCAATTATGATAAAATAGCATGGGAATAAAACATGTAATTGTGGAAAACCATTAATCACATGATATTATTTCCATAGTAGCCAAGTAATTGCTTCCAAGACCATCATAGTAGACAAAGTCCATTACTGAATCGGGTTTACTAGCTGTTCCAGCCCTGTATTATTGAACCAGATTCACTTGCCATTCCAGCCATGTCTATCTCATGAGATATAAATATCTACCCAATTAATTGGAGTGAGATATAAGTCCCACCCACCTCATAATGAAATCATTATTTCATGTGCCACAAAATAAACATAAATCACTCATCATAACCCAAAGAGTAAAATGGGTTTCATAATCATCATCCCATCATAACATAATCCATATAACAGAAATGGATATCATTTCATCCTAAGACTAGTGAAACCATGTAAATCATAGATATGTTATACTTGAAACATACACATATGAAATAATGTCATCTTATATGGAAAATGGTTTTGATAAAACACTTGAAATAAATTCTTGAGGAAAATATCCCTTCTTATTCAAAATCATTTTCTTTTCACAAAATGCCATGAAATTTTAAAAGACAATAATTTTGTTGAAAATAGTCATGAAATCATATAGATTAATCATCATGAAAATAAGGTATTATAAAACCGTAAAAATCCGTTCATGTTATATAAGTTAAAAAAACATTCCCCCCGTACTTTTAACGGAAAAGTCAAAAAGTTCCTCATATAGTAAACAAAAGAAATATTCATTCCATAACACAAATTAAAAGTTAAAGAGGGTTAAAAATTACATTAAACATACATGTAAGAATATTAAAAACATTATGAAAAACATTTTATGTGCATGGATGAAAAATATAACCCCAGTAAATACTTAACGTATAATCATTCTCGGATAAAAATGATATTATAAAATTATCCCTTACCTTAGGTTGGATATGATTAGTACGTATCTGAACTTTTTGTATAATGATTTAAATAATTTCATTGAATTATTATAGAATCATATTCATTGTTATGATATCATATATGGTTCACTTATGACTTTATATTACCCGTTCTTTTGTAAATTCCATGTTAAAGCAGCGTTTTGGGTAAAATCGTTTTATTTATCGTACGTGTTTGAACTTGTTGTTATTGATATTATTATTACATATATCATGTTTTAATTACTTCTTGAATGTAAATAATAATTTATATATCATATATATTCTGTATATATATATAATAGATAGATAAATGAAATGAAATACACCGTTCATGGAGACGGTAGGCCGTACGTAAACATGAATGCTGTTTTCCTTTACTTATTGACTTGAAAGGAAGTAAGTAGATGAAATATTTATATATATAAACATAGTCTTTATCATTTCATATATTTCATTATTATTCATTATATATACTTTATAATCATTCTTGAATGGTTAACATGGAGAATGAATCTCATCGCGTCGTGGAGACGGTAATCTGTACGTACGCACGAGCGATGACATCATTCACATAATTATTGAATTGAACTAGAGTGTATGATATAATATCTCAGAGTCAGTATGATGTTATAATAACTATATATAGTTATTATTTACACCATTATACCAATCCAAGTAAGGTGGTGGTGGAAAAACAGATTACACCACGGCATGGAGACTGTATTCCATACGTACGCACGCGCGGTGATTTCGTTTTCCGTAGGATGGATAGAAGTTGAGATGGGGTTGTTTAATATTTATAATAACATATAAGTATATTAGTGATACTTATGTTATTAATTTATAATTAAACAACTAAAGAAGAAGAAGTTGAAGAAGAAAGAAACATGAAAGAATCGGTAGAAGAGATTACCTCTTCTTCGACGCACGTCCTTTAAGCTTCCTCTTAAGGCACTAGAGTTTGTATTTTGAGGATACCAAAACCACTATGATGTTTCTAGGGAAGTTTATAAGTTAAATTGGTAGGGTTTGTTTGAGCTTGAAGGCTCAAAATTGTGTAAAAAGAAGAGAGAGGAGGGTCCCTTTTATAAGGGAGGAGAGGGGCACCTTAGGAAAATCTTAAAATATTATTTTGTAATAAAGTCATATACGGTTTATAATAGATCAAAATTGTTTTATTTCGAATATAAAGTGGGTATGGGTCGAAATAATCTCAATCAATAGGTTTTAGACATGTTTAGGTTACTATTTTAACCTTATCATTAAGATTTAACTCCAAGTTAAATAATTTAACCTTTACCGTGTCTTCTTGTTTTCTTACACTATATAGTTAATAAGATTACAATAACAAGCTAAAAGAACACCAAGTGGTTAATTATCAATATATATAATCTTATATAATTAATTTTTCCAAACCGTATATTTTTAGGAATATAATATCAATTATAAATATAATATTTGTTTTAAAAACTATTCTTTGTCAATTTTGACACTATTTGTTAATTGATTTTTGTGAAAATAATAACAGAATTATTAGTTCGAAAATAGTCAGTTTAATCATTAGTAACATGTCATAGTAACCTTTAAAATTAGTGTAATTCAAAAAAAGTCTCAAATGACATTTATTTGGGAATTTATAACATCAATTATGTTAATATATTATTAATAAGGTAATTACTTCGTCATCATTGTGTCATAAATAAAATAAATTATTTAATGTCTAAAAATTATAAATAAAATACCATTATGTAGGAAAACTATTTATAATTTAATGAATATTTATAGTCGAATTTATCTTATGAATAAACCAATATTAAAAATGTTTTAGTTATTAAACTTTGATTTTAACTCCTTTAACTCTTATTTGAATTAAATAATAATAAATGTTCTAATCTAATCCAAGTGGACCTAAATGACAATATTATATTCCTAAGTTTTTTTGGTCGAATTATACTTTTATAGTAGAATTAGTACATTTTTTTGTGTAATAATAATATCATTTTATCCTTAATTACCCTAATTACTTTCAACCGTGTTAAATAAAAGTAAAAGTTACTATTCACCAAAAATTATTTTTATCTTATTGAACCACATTTTACTCCTTGATATTAACCGTGTGTCTCGGATTTTCTAAATTCAACTCATAGAAGTGTTAAAATTATGTTTTATATACAATTTCAAATGCTCTTAGGAGGTGGGTAAAAGACGATAAAAAGTTCAATACAATTTTTATATATCAATATTATTATAAAATGACTCTAATAATTTTACATTGAACTTATATAGGTATTATGTATATATTTTGACCAAAAATAAATTTATATAAAATAAATTATTATTTAAATAAAATGTCAGTTTTAAACAATATCTCAGTGTTTTCACTATTCATAAAAAATTGGATGTTTTTAGAAAAATACAAAAAATCTACCGTAGGCTAATTTCGATATTCCGAATCCAAAAATGAAGTCCATTTTGGAAGTTAAAATTTATAAAATTTCAAAAATTGGGTATTACTATTCATAACAGCTGGTTTATATAATATTATAATAAAATATCGTTGTTTAGTGAAACTCGATTTTGCGTACAACACACACTATCTTGGAAGGATGCGATTGTGTGTAATGCAAGCCAAGTCAGCATTGTGTTTAGTGAAATATTCATTTGTTGTTGCGTATTATAGTATCCAACCATATTTCATTTATACATTGAATATATATATATATATACACTCAATATTGTGTAGAATAACTTCTATCAAACGAACTTGAAATTGGGTGTAACACGATCCAAGATTAGTGATGTATATATAGCAAGCTAATATGGTGTTGCATATAGCGCAAGATTATCTTGGTGTAGCTTACAACAGATGATATGAAATAAATTAAAAATAATATATCTTATAAAATCTCAGTGTGTTACCTTCTTCCCCCCTTAAAATGAATTTCGCCCTCGAAATTCATCGGGGTTATAAATCGTTTACTACTTGAAAGTTTCTTTTATAGAAACCCACATCGTAAAAAGGAATACTAAAACATAATTTTATAAACTAATGTATGAAACATAATAGTTACCCAAATTAACTTATCCCATGGTTTCCACAAAAGAGAATATAGGTGAAAATCTAGATATGGAAGATAAATCTAACCGTCAAGTTCTAATGGAGAGTGGTAGAGAACATGGATATGAAAAATCCAACAATCACAAAGCCATAAATTTGTGATGATCTAATGTACCATCTTATTCATCAGAAATGAGAGTATAAGGACAACATTTTTTTTCAAGATCATTTCCCTAATGTTGATGAACTTTTATATAAGGAGAAATACTTACTTGATTTCAGTGTAATATCATCGTTGATCATTCCATGAAAAATTTCCACTTCATCTCTATTTAAAGAAATGAAGTTGAATTTGTCATTCATGATGTGTTAGTAGATCATACGATATAATGATAAGTCATCCCATCTGTTTCTGTCACAAAAAGGTTAGAATATGTTATTAAATATACATAAGTCCATCATGGTGAGATTAATCGTATATGATTCCAACAATGAACTTATAATTCATATATCATACCGCTTAATAAAATAAAACTAGTTTCTACTAACCAGGGACTTCTTGTAGGCCAGTGGTAGGAAATAATGGCCTGTCACACTTCAGTTGTGGGTTCAATTCCCGCAACCTTGTCTGACGTGATGGGTTGTCGCCCGTCCTGCAGGTTGTCCCATTTTCTAAAACTACACTATTATAAAATTGTAGAAATAATATCGAAAATATTTCTATCCTTAAACAATACTATCTGATGTCCAACATAATCCATTCCAATCTCTAGGCTTATCCAAAATACATATGTCCAATGTCATAGTATAAAGAAAACAATTACTTGCAATGTCACATAACAAGAACATGAATACCATCATTTATCCCCATTATATCAAAAGATATATCCTGTTTATCACATTCCAAATATGTGAATACCTTAATCATGTTTTCTTTTCAAACATGAATTACCATAGAACCATAGTGAAAACATGAGTGCTGTCAAAAGTTAACTCTTTCCACATACCAAAATCCCAAAATTTCTATATACTCAAACCATGATATCACTTTGTTCTTATATCAGTCGTGAGCTCATTAATACTATCAATCATTTCATTATCTCATTATCCATTCATTATGTTCATATCATCTTCTTTCCAAAAATATCTAAATAACCTTTCATGGTTATCAGTACCATTCAACATATACTTTCAATTACTTTAGAAAAAAAACAGTGTTATAATCCTTAGATGTTTCTTTATTGCATAGTACCATTAAATTACCTATACAACATAACTCTTGACAAACATACAATCATTCCACTACCTTCTTAAACCATTGACCATAATTCAACACTTCTTTCATCTCATCTATCATTTGTATTCTCTTCATCATTATCAACTGAAATACTACCCATACGAAAATTCTTATTCTCTTCATGAAATTTTCTCTTAGAAAATTTGTTTGCATAATGCCCATACATTTCACTTTTAAAACATTTAACCATTGTTGATGTCTTAGAAATACCATTATCCTTGTCCATGGTGTTAACTGAACATTTTCCTTTGCAATTACTGTCTTTGTGTCCTTCTTTTCCACACTGAAAGTATCTTCCAGTTCCATTGAAACATTCATCCTGATGCCTCTTACCACATGATTTACATGATGGAAATTGAACTTTCTTTTTTCTATGATCATCATGAAACAACATATTTCTCTTATTATCCAAGTCAAGAAACTTACCAAAGTTGATATTATTGATCATATTATGAGATTGCGATTAGGAATAATAATGATGTTTAGACATCCAAATCCCATTTCATTTGGTTTCTCATGAAGAATATCATTCCATTGTCCAATATATTTTCCATTAACATGAATCCTCTTGTTTCCTACCTTTTCTTAAAACCCAAAAAGAATAGTATGAGAGGAAAAACTCATACTAGAAAAACATCATAATCAAGGGGGAGTAATTTCAATATCTAGAATCTTAGGTTTAATTTTATGATTGTTACCGTAATTCTAGGACTATATACTATACTAATACTTAACCTTAGGGACATCCCTAGACATACCTTAGAAATATCTCTAGGGATATCACTAAATTTTTCGCATCCTAGTTTCCAAAGGTTAACTAAACATTTGCCTCTGATACCAACTATAGGGACTCAATGCATGACATACATGGAAATTAAATTACTTTTCTAGAATCCTTAATACATAACAAAAACCAACACATAAGGACCGTAATAGTTTAGTATCTTTGGAAACTCGAAACATAATCTTCTAATCATGGTGAAATATCTTGAACATCTACCAAAAAAGATCTTCCCCTTTTGTTTTCTTACCTAAAACCTTTATTTATATTCTAGGGAAAAGAAAACATATAAAGTGTGAGCTCAAATGGTCAGTAAGGGTAAGCATAGAGAAAATAAAACAACCCACATACATTTGAACTTAAAAACATGAACATAAATTTTAAACATCAAAATCTTGAGCAATGACATTAAACATGGTAGTACTTAAGGCATAGACCATAATAGAACATAAATCATGATAAAATAACATGGGAATAAAACATTTAATTGTGCAAAACCATTAATCACATGATATAAATTCCATAGTAGCCAAGGCATTGCTTCCAAGACCATCCTAGTGGACAAAGTCCATTACTGAATTAGGTTTACTTGTCGTTGCAGCCCTGTATTACTAAACCGGATTCACATGACATTCCATCCATGTCTATATCATGAGATATAAATCTTTACTCAATGCATTGGAGGGAGATATAGGTCCCACCCATCTCATAATTATATCATTATTTCATGTGCCACAAAATAAACATAAATCATTCATCATAACCCAAAGAGTAAAATGTGTTTCATAAACATCATCCCATCATAACATAATCCATATAATAAAATGGATATCATTTCATCATAATAAAAGTGAAACCATGTAAATAATAGAGTCATTATACTTGAAATATACACATATGAAATAATGTCATCTTAGATGGAAAATGGTTTTGATAAAATACTTGATATAAATTATTGAGAAAATATCCTTTCTTCTTCAAAATAATATTCTTTTCACAAAATGCCATGAAATTTTAAAAGAAAAGGATATCGTTGAAAATATTCATGAAATATTGTAGAGTAATATTCATTAAAATAAGGCTTTATGAAACCATAATAATCCTTTCTAGCCGTATAAGTTAAGAAAACATTATCCTCGTACTTTTAAAGGAAAAGTCAAAAAGTTCCTCATATGGTAAACAAACGAAACATTCCTTCCATAACACAAAGTAAAAGTCAAAGAGGGGTAAAAATGAAATTAATAATAAATGTAAGAATATTAAACACTTTATGAAAAACATTTTATGGGCATGGATGAAAAATATAACCCGATTAAATATTTACGTATAAGTATTTTTGGATAAAAATGAGATTTCTAAATTATCCTTTACCTTAGGTCCGGTATGATTCGTATGTATCTAATCCTCCTGTATAATGATTTAAATAATTTAATTTACTTATTAAACAATAATAATCATTATTATGATATCATATATGGTATACTTATGACTTTATATTACCCGTTCTTTTGTAAATTCCATGTTAATGCAGCGTTTTGGGTAAAATCGTTTTATTTATAATACGTGTTTGGACAAGTTGTTCTTGATATTATTATTACTTATATCATGTTTTACTTACTTCCATAATGTTAGTAATTATTTATATATCATATATATTCAGTATATTTATATATATATAATATATAGATAAATGAAATGAAATACACCGTTAATGGAGATGGTAGGCCGAACGTATGCATGAACGCTGTTTTCCTTTCCTTATTGAACTGAATGGAAGTAAGTAGATGAAATATATATATATAAATAAATTCAGTATATTTATCATGGAATATATTTCATTATTATTTATTATATATAATTTTTAATCAATCTTGAATGGTTAACATGGAGAATGAATCTCATCACGTTGTGGAGACGATAATCCGTACGTACACACGAGCGATGATATCATTCCCATAATTATTGAATTGAATTGGATTGGATGATATAATATATAAGAATCATTATAATGTTATAATGACAAAATATAGTTATTATTTACACCATTATACCAATCCATGTAAGGTGATGTTGGAAAAATAGATTACACCACAGCGTGGAAAAGGTATTTCGTACGTATGCACATGCGGTGATTTTGTTTTCCGTAGGATGGATAGAAGGTGAAATGAGGTTGTTTCCTATTAATAATAACATATTAGTATATTAGTGATACTGATGTTATAACTTTATAATTAAACAACTAAATAAGAAGAAGTTGAAGAAGAAAGAAAATTGAAAGAATCGGTAGATGAGATTACCTCTTCTTCGACGCACCTCCTTTAAGCATCATCATAAGGCACTAGAGTTGGTCTTTTGAGGATACCAGAACCTCTATAATTTATCGAGGGAAGTTGATAAAGGAAATTTTCAGGGTTTTTCCTAGCTTTAAGGCTCAAAATTGTGTAAGGAGAAGAGGGAGGAGGTGCCCTTTTATAAGGGAGGAGAGGGGCACCATAGGAAAAACTTAAAATATTATTTTATAATAAGGTCATATTCAGTTTATAATAGCTCCAAATTGATTTATTTCAAATATAAAGTTTGTTATGGGTCTAAATACTCTCATAAAATATGTTTTAGACAATTTTAGGTTACTATTTGAACCTTATCATTTAGATTTAACTCTAAGTTAAATAATTTAACCTTTACTGAGTCCTCTTGTTTTCTTACACTATTTGGTTAATAAACATACTATATCAAGCCAAACTAACCCCAAGTGGTTAATTATTAACATATATAACCTTATCTAAGTCATCAGGGAGAACCATAAATTTTCAGGGATAGAATATCAATTAATAATATAATATTTGTTTTAAAAACAATTTTATGTCAATTTGGACACTATTTGGTAATTTATTTTTTTGAAATTCATAACAGCATGATTAGTTCGAAAAAGGTTAATTGAATCAATACTAAAATTTAATATTAACCTATTAATCTATTTTAATTCATAAAAAGTCTCAAATTACATTTATTTGGGTATTTATAACAACAATTATGTTAATATTTCATTAATAAGGTAATTACTACATCATCATTGTGTCATATATAAATTAAATTATTTAATGTTTAAAAATTATAAATAAAATAACATTATGTATAAAATTATTTTATATTTATAACTAATATATATAGTCTAATTTATCTTATGTATAACCCTATATTAAATTTTTTTTATTCATTAAACATTGATTTTAACTCTTTTAACTCTTCTTTAAATTAAATAATAATAAATGTCCTAATCTAATCCATGTCGACCTAAATGATTATATTATATTCTTAAGACTGTTTTTGGTCGCATTATACTTATCTAATATAATTAAGACATGTTTTAGGGTAATAATAATAACATTTTTACCCTTAGTTGCCTTATTTACTTTTAACTGTGGTAAATAAAATTAAAAAGTCACTATTCACCAAAAATTATTTTTATCCTATTGAAGCACATTTTACTCCATGATATTAACTATGTCTCTTGGATTTCCTAAATTCAACTCACAAATGAGGTAAAATTATGTTTTATGTACAATTTCAAATGCTCCTAGGAGGTGTGTAAAAGACGGTAAAAAGTTCAATAAAATTTTTATATATCTATATTATTATAAAATGAATCCAAGGAATTTACGTTGAACTTATATAAGTATTATGTATCTATTTTGACCAAAAATAAATTTAAATAAAATAAATTATTATTTATATAAAAAGTCGGTTTGAACCAATAACTCTGTGTTTTCACTATGCATCAAAAATTGAATGTTTTCAGAAAAATATCAGAAAATTACCCTAGGCTAATTTCGATATTCCGAATCAAAAAATGAAGTCAATTTTGAATGATAAAATTTATAAAATTTTAAAAATTAGGTACTACTATTCATAATTAGTAGTTTATATAATATTTTAATAACATATCATTGTTTAGTGAAACTCGGTATTACGTACAACACACGCTGTCGTGGAAGGTTGTGATTGCATGTAATGCAAGCCAAGTCAGGGTTGCGTGTAGTGTAATATTCTTTTATTGTTGAGTATAATTGAATCCAAACATATTTCATTTATACATTGAATATATATATATATACACACTCCATGTTTCTTAGAATAACTTATATCAAACAAACTTAAAATTGTGTATAACACGATCCAAGATTAGTGTTGCATATACTGCAAGATAATACAATGTTGCATATAACACAAGATAATCTTGGTGTAGTTTACAACAGAAGATATGAAAAAAATTAAAAAGAATATATCTTAAAAAATCTTGGGGTGTTACACACGCCCTGGTTTTTCATTACACCAAGACCCTCTAATTTGAATTCAAATCAATTTTGTGGTGATTATTCCCACCTATATAAAGGTTTGGGATCCTCTATCTTTCTCCTTTGGTTTTCATCCAATTTAAATTTCTTCTCTAACCATATTGGCCATGTTTGTATGATTTTAATACCTTTGGTGGTGAAAATTGGGGTGGGGGGGTTCCATATTAGGGTGTCCAGTGGACATTCTTGTTTCTTGGAACCTTAATTGAGTGGTTTCGAGCATCCATTGTTTAAACTCCATGATTTTGAAGTAGGTTTATATTTTTAGTTGCCTTTATATTTTATATTCATTAGTTTCTTTACTATCGAACACCCTTAAATGTAAAATATTATTTTGTGATCATTAGATATTTGTTTTAGTGTGAAAAGTGGAGTTTTCCCCCTTATTTTTTGAAAAATGACATGGTTTTGAATAATATTGCAAACCAAGTGTTCTATGAAATGATATGTTGGATTTTGTGGATATTTTATAATATTTAATGCAGGTTCTGGATTTGAATTTCTTTTTGAAATTGAAATGGTAGTTTGGGATATCTCAAATGAATTTATTAATGGTTCTGGCCCTTGAAAATAGAGTCGCATGTGATAAGCATGTGTGGCCTGATTGAAAATTTGATGAAAATGGTTTTTTTTCATATGTGGTGAGAGTACTTGAATGATATTTCTAAAATTATTTTGTAATGATAAATTTTTTATTTTCACATTTTTGAAAGGGTGATTTGGTTGTTTGATAAGTGATAGTTTTTTTGAGAAGAACTAGAGGTCCGTTTGGATGTTTTATGAATGTGGTAAAATTGTTTAATATTCAAACTGTCCTTGGATAATTATACTTACATTTTTATGATAATGGGTGATTTTTCATCACTATACAATTATAGAGACCCATTTACTTATTTCAGAAATGGAAGTTCCTCAGCGTGTAGTCCTCTATAATTTATGTGTTGTAAAGCATAATAATTAATCCTATGAGTGACTTAGGTGATGAATATTATGTAAATTATCATTATATTCATGCATGTGATCAGATTCAAGGTTAGAATTAGTTGGATCACCCTATTCTTTACATCTTCACATGGGATCTGGGAATAATGTGTGAATTTTATGAGAATGATTTCTCCAGTAGTTAGATTGTGGATTTGCTAGTGTCCTATAGAAGGGTGATATATTTTGTTATTATTATTATGGGATTGTGTCCCACTGTCTATACCACATAGAGGATGGAAGAGCATATTGGATGTTATGGATTTCATCGAGTGAGTCAGGATTTCCATGATAAATCAAAATGTATTAGTATGTTTTGGATTATTCACGATATCCTAGGTTCATCCATGTCTATTGGATCTCAGTTATATCTGGAGAATAAATGTAATAAATTATTATTTAGAAATATTTATATAATATCTACTGTTTACCTTATTGTATGATTGTTGTGATTATTTAGTGAGAAGTGAGACTTCTTGATAAAACGGATGAATAGTTTTTATGATTTTAAGAAAAATGTTTTGGAAATGTTTTACACTATTAATCTTACTTTTATTGAATAAAAACATCTACCTTTAACTTTGATAAGAACATAGTTCCTCCTTGGAAAAGAGTTAGGTTTTAAATGGTAAAAGTGGAAATGGATTCTGTTTAGTTTTAAAGTTGAAAACATAGAAAATGAATACTTTCATATATTATATCTCAAACTTGAAGATGATGTTTTTTTTATTTTAAAGGAAGTGCACTGGGAATAGATTTATTTGGGCATACCTTCTGAGTTTTAATACATATGCTTATAGTTTATTATTGTTTTTATCGTTTGATGCAGGTTTCATCTTGATTTTTATCACTGTGGGTGATATTTGGTTTGGTATTGGAGAGTAACCATTCGGGTCACATGGAGATGTGTAGTTTTCAGGATCAGATTGAGTTATATTGTGTGGTTTCTTGTATTTTCTGTTTTTTATGAAATATTGTTTGGAATGGTTCTTTATATATATTTGGATGCTATTTTGATTTTTTCTATTCATTTCATTAATTTATATTGGTTGGATTCCTTCCCTTAGTTACTCTGACACTGCCTGGAAAATGTTACTAGCCCATCTGGACTAGGAATACCCTTCAGGCCTTGTTGTGGATCAGCTCAGGGACTAGTTTGAGGTCATCTTAGTTTGGTTCATGAAAAAAATGGTTCAATAAAAGGCTGGTTATTTATTTGACATGCCTTTCAGAGTTCCAATTTTTATTCGGAATGTCCTGGTAGATAGAGTAAGAGTGTCTGAGCTTAGTGAGCATGCTTAGGGGAGTGTCTTTCCAACACTTTAGGAGTCGATCACAATGTTTCTAAATTAATTTGGGTCTTATTTGGTTTCTTTGGATATTTTTTTTGTTCTTGGGAATCGAAATTAGAGTTGGTATAAAGGTCTCACTAATCTCTCAGTGCCGAATTTTTTTTGGATCCAATGGTATTTTCATATAATACTCTCTAAGATAATGGGGTGATTGGAATATGGATACCCACTATATGGAAATGAAACCCATAAACCCTAGTTTCATTTTTACAAGGTGATTTGGGTATTTATTATTTCTATTTGTTTTTTGAAAATTCTTGTTTTGGAATTGTGAAAATCTAGATTTAAAGTGGTAAAATTTTGGTTTTTGGAAGATTAAAAAAGATCTTGAAGAACACTTTTTTTAGAACATATATTTAGAATGGATTTTTTGAAATGGTTATTGGATAAAACTGGAAGTGGTTTGTCGAGCATTTATTTTTTAATAAAAAAAGAGATAATTTTGAATTTTTTTGTTTGAAAATCAAAATACTTTTTAAGAGTGTTTTAGAAAACTGTCTTAAAAAATAAATTTAGTTGAAATTAAATAATTTTTTGATGAAATGGGATTAGTTAAGCTACTAAAAAGGTTTTAATGTAATGAAATGGAAATCTTTGGTTGACCAGAGGTGCCCCCATGGGTGCTCACATGCGTGGATGGATCTGAAAAAGTTGATGTCTATTGCCATGTGTTAATATATACCTTGCTTGGAACACAAATATTCATGTGTGATGCTCCTTGGAAAACAATTTGTGAGTGTGATACCCATTATGTTTATTTTTTCATTCAAATGTTTGTAGAGGTAATTTGAGATGTTTTAAAAACTAATGGTTCTATGGCATGTCTCCCTTGGGATTTGAGAATGTTTTTATGTAGTGTTTTGATTTTGAGAACTCTTGCTGATTAGTTGGTTATGATTGATTTCATGGTTTTATTATTGGTTAGTATCCAACCCAAATGATATGATGGATATTCAAAGTGAGTCTATGTGTGGTTTACTAATAGAATATCCACCAGTTGATCATCCTAGGGATTTACTTATTGTGTTTTTAAAGGTGAATCCAATTATAGTTTACAGTTAAGTGGATCCTCTCGATGTGGAAGAGTGTATGTATAATATTGAATGGATATTCCGAATCTATAGGTTTCTAGTGCTGTTATGGGTGAAATTATGCACCTTCATGCCAGAAGGACCTACCTAGAGGTGGAGGATATCGGTATCTCGAATCAATCATTGGGAAGGTCTCATCTAGGAGTTCTTTAAATATTTGTTCGTCTGTCACTATTTCTCTTAGATAGTGAAAGTGAGAATGGGGTTAAAGTTGTGATGTTTACAACAATGGGATGGATCGGTGATGGAGTACATCCATTGTTTTTTTGAATCTCTTTCCATACACTCTAGAATGGGACACATACTATTCCTTGAAGGCACAGATCTTTGAGAGTGGGATTCTTCTAGAGATACAGTTGAAGGGGTCGAGTTCGGTTTAGACACTTTTTCCAATGTGGTGATGAAATATGTTCATGTTGAAGCTATGTCAATGGGATTGATTGAGAAAAAACTCATTTATTTAATCTATATAAGTGGTGAAGGGAATTCTAGTAAGGAGTTGGGAAATCGGTCTGAGGTTATTCGTGTTGGACTTCGAATTAAAAGACCTATTGATAGTTATTCGGCATCTGGTAAGAACATGATCATGGTATGTCCTCGGTGTGGCATGATAGATCATAGTAATTCATTGTGTACTAATTCTATAAATACCCATTTTTCTTGTGGATTCATTAGTCACTTGAAACAGTTCTACCAGGGTTTGTGGATGCATTTTTGAGCTCATTTATAGTAGTAGTGTGCTATTCTAGGAATTATTTAATGTCACTTCCTTTGAAATACTATTTAATTTCAATGGTTTTGTTTGAAAGTGTTTATTAGTGTGGTATACTCCACAAATTATAAAAGTGGGTTCTATGGATCCCCTGATAACTTGAACTATCAATAGAAGGGTTTTTGTATTTTTAAAAATTATATTTTTTATATTGAAGACTCCCAATTTGGGATTAGAAGCTCATGACTGCGAGGATGTAGAAGATACCAACATCAGGGCTCTTACATTGGTCCCAGAGTGAGGCTGGAGTGTATTCAGGACTCCCAGTGTTTTGAGGTCCTTGTTCTAGTTTTTTTCTTCAATGTGCTAATGGATACAATTTAAGGTTCCTTGTTGTAGCGCTTGTTTTTCCTCATTTTAGTGGGTGTTTTTTTGATCATTTTGGGGTAAGATCCCTTGTTTTGTACTATTGAGTTTCTCAAGTTGATCAGTCAATAAATGGTGGGGATACCTACTACTACCACATTAAGGTTTATTCTAGTTTTGATCAGTGTTAGTAGGTTAATAATTCTTCAAGTCTATCCTGACCTCCTGTGTTGATAATATAGTGTTTTTACATTGTTGGTTAGCATTTTATTGTTTAATTTTTGAAGTTACCTATTTTTAGATTCTGTTCCATTTGGGGGAACATTGATATTTTTTAGAAATTTGATTCGATATTCTAGTAATGTTTTGTGAAGTGGTCTTGGATCATTGGATCAATTCAGGTAACATGTATGAGTTTCTCTTGGTGGTGGTTGAGGTATTATTAGGTAAAGTGGGTGGATCATGCCTTTGTGGGAATCCTTTTTTATTTATCAATCAGTTCGAAATTGTTGTCATTTTCTAGGGGTGGAAAGCATTATGGTAGAGAGAATTGTCACACCTAGTTTTTAATTTCCATCCTTTATACTGGATAATATTTTGGATCTTGATTTTTATCATGACTTCCGAGTGTTCTAGATTTAAATTTTATGTTTTAGAGGTATTGGCTGGTTTTTTGACATATTATTGGTTTTCGTGAAGGGTATGCAGAGGAAATGTCATGTTGGATCAATACCTATGGTTTTAGATGCTCTATGTTTATCTGTTGGGAGGTGTAATAATGGGACACTTAATCTACCATTCCATGCTTCATACCTGGTCACCAAAATCACCATCTCATGCCATAATATGTATTCATAGTGTCCGGATGAATGAACCATGAAGAAAAGTGGCATTTATACAAAACATAAATCCTCATGGATGCTAGAAAAATAAACAAATCCGCAAAATAGAGAATACTATCTGAAGGAAGAGGCCAACCGAAAAATATCTTCCCACTATATAGGATGTCTAGAATTCATATGAACTCATTATCCTACTAATTATAATATATAATAGCTTCATAGAGAGATAATGATAACTAAAAATTGGTCATAACTATACATTAAATAGCAGCATGAGCATCTAGGTAAAACTGGGTGAAAATATCTATAATGTTCAACCCTTACTTCGATTATTGAGTAGTCTAAAATGGTACATTCCTACTATGAGCATAAAAAATGACATTAAACATCCCTAGGGTGTATTTGACATCAAATTCAAACATTTTTAGGTATTCCAACCATTTCCAATGTTAGTGATTAATTATTTTCTGGGAAAAGATATAGATCAAACTTTTATGGTAAAAGAATACCATGAACCTCACCCTAATAATATAACTACACAAACATTTCAAGAACATCCATAACCACCGGAATATCTACATCATGAGTGGGGTAATTTTCTCTTGAGATAAAAGTTGGAAGGATCTGTAATCCACTGTATGTTTATCCTATAAATCCATTCATCCCCAAACAACACTTGAATAATCAAAAAATTCAACATACCCTTTACTGAGATTAGGTATGATCATAATAGGAACCGATCTAAGAAGTCATTTAAGATCATTGAAAGAAGACTGAAACTTTTTTACCCATATGTATTTCACCCCTTTTTTGTTGAGGTCTGTCAATGGTGATTCCATCTTTGAGAAATCCATAATGAACTATAAATAATATTTATAAATTCAACAAAACCTCTAAATCTAAAATAAAATTTCTGACTCTTCGCCTGAAAAAAGACCTTCACCATCTTAGGATCAACTAATAATAAGTGTTTATAAATCACATGACCCAAGATATGCACATATTTTATCTATAAATTTCATTACAAATGGATTGAATACAAATGGTGACACTTAAGGATTTCAAAAAACAAACCCAAATTGAGCTTGTGCTTTCGTTCAGATATTGAATAAACCAAAA
Source organism: Viscum album (assembly GCA_963277665.1). NCBI lineage: Eukaryota > Viridiplantae > Streptophyta > Magnoliopsida > Santalales > Viscaceae > Viscum > Viscum album. The sequence continues at coordinate 1,233,716,385 of OY728120.1, forward strand.
TATCATCCTCAAACAGCACTAATAAGTGTTTATATAATCATGTAATATCAAATCAATAAAAGACATGAAAATTAAAGGACTACGAATCATATAAAATGAATTGATAAGATATTCATAATGGATATAAATTTACCTAAAATCTAACTTCATCATGACAAAATCCATGAATTTGAGTTGATGATATCCTAAATGAAGATAAATCTTTGAAAAAATATTTCCCTCTTTAATTGAACAAGAAAATCGTCCAAACTAGTAAATTGATACTTGTTATTAACTATTATTATTTAAAATATAAAATATTCCCCACAAAATCGAAGTGAACCATCAACATTCTTGGAAAAGAGAATAGGGGATACCCATGTTGAAATACTAGGGATAATAATTCCCTATACCATTAGATAATCCAACTGAATCATAAGCTCTTCCAGATCTTTGGTTTCATGTGATACTCAAGATTTGGAACATATCTAGTACCAATTCAATCTTAATATCTACCTCACACATTTAAGGAATCCTAGATATATGATCTTTTAAATCATTAGGGAAGTTTTAAAAAATAATGTGAATATAATCAAGAAAATGAACAACATTGGGAATAACTACTACAATAGAAAAAACACTTGAAAATCTGTGGGAATGTCCTGCATGGCCTGAGCTCAGATCTCACTCTCCTAGAAACACCTGGGAGCTCTCACTAGAAATAAAAAATGATACACTACCAATAATAACTAACCTTAGCATGATATGAGGAAAGAAAATCCATCCTGATGATGATGTGAAAGGCCAAGAATGAGGAAATTCCATACTAACATCGAATAAACTATCGATAATGAACACAAAGTACACTGAAAACATCCTATATCCTCTTCCCAATAGGTGTTGATAAATCCATAAAAATGTACATTATATCAATTTTAAATTTAATAATATAAAACAATGGAAAAAAATGAATGAGTTGGAAGAACCAATATAAAATATAGAAATCACTACTGAAGACGCATTAAATATGATAATTTTCAATTTCACTGGGACTACATCTACCTCCCTCGGACAATCATCTACTGCATGATGGTACTTCACTCTTGAGGTATATGTCTATATCTCTATAGTCTTTGAATCATTTTACTACACTATAGTACCCTTTAGAGATGATGATTTTGAATTTATTGAGTCATAGACATAGGAAAATACAAAATCCACAAATGGACATGGATCCCACTACCATAACACATCTTCACATGTGAAGAATGATAATGATAAGTGTTTCCAACCTTTCCACCATGGTAGTATGTTAGTGAGATAGTAATTTCTGTTTCTGAAGGTGCAGAGGAGACCTGCCACTAAGAACCACCTCCACAACTCATGTGATTATATTTCCATATCCTATTTATCCTCTAAGTGCAACTAAAGCTTCTAATCGGTGGGTGACAAAGAGAATAATAACAAACCATTCGTTCCATATTATTATTCTCTATAATTTCCCTATATACATTCTCTACATTTTTTTAAATCTTACATATATTTAACATTCTATCTGATATATAGTTGGAAACCCTACATGTACATATGATCGTTCACCTAATTATTATTTCGTATATGTGGAGAAAAAAACTAGTTATACAAAATGAGTGGTGTACACTGACACCTAACACTCTATTTGTTGTAAAGAGAGGATTTTTAGAGACTTCTCCATCATCAGTGACTTTGGAAAAATATCATGAAGAAGAGGTTCTTGAAACCTTTCTTTTCCATGGCCATATTCCTATCCACCTGTAACATTGAATCCCATTATCAATTGCTGGGACCCTCAATTTTGTATGCATGAGTCTTCACCCTGGTACTCTTAGGTGTATCTTTGATGTAAGATATATGATCGATATTTTCTATACAATCCACCTCCAATTTAGGACCATTTATTACCTTAATAGATGATGCCTTATCACATAAGAAGTCTCTTGATTGATCCCTATCTCCTCCAGCTACATTTTATACCACAATGACTATTTTTTGGACTTAGAGAACATTTTGATCAATAGTAAAACCTAACCATATGATATCCTTGATAATATTTTGTTCTAGTAGTGGATTCCCTTGTGGATATACCCTACAACCTCTTGAAGAACCCATGGGAGATGTCTCAGAGGCATAACACTGCACAAAAAACAAGAAGAAATGGTGAAGAAAATAATAATATCAGTTAGAAAAATAAATCCACCATTAAAAATTAAGATTAAGATCATGAACTCAAAACAGGAGACACACATCCCAATATCTCATGATAAACTGAGTCTCATCCTTACAAAATATGGATAAGAACTCAAAACAACCTACCTATCACTTTAGAAAAATCTAATCTCTAGCCCATAAAACATCCCAATACAGGTGATATTGAGGAAAGACCTCTTATGATTCTAAAATGTGATGATCCTAACCTAGATACCCTCACAAATAGGCACCCCACTAATATTGGCCAATACAAAAAGGGTATTCCCTATCCCCATAGGCTGGAGACTCTCTCCCATGAATCAAAAACAACGATAGGAAATTATTTCACCCATCTAGAAGAAAACATCATGGAATATATATATAAATAAATACATTAAGGGAAGAAACAACAAAAGTTGAAAAAATTATATATTTTATAATGAAAAAAGAAACATCAAAAGTGATACAAATCTAAAGCATCTAAAAAATTTCTAAGATACAAGTTCAACAACAGGGTAAACAAAAAACAAAATAGCTACTCCATGTGATAGATTGGAAAACATATACCCTATCACAAATTTATACCAAGACTCATTTAAAAGAACCTCACCACCTCACCCCTAAAACATGATTTTTCTTATATCGAATAACATACAATGGTCTATGCACCAATAAAGTGGCATATAAGGTGTGAGCTAAGAAGGACTAATAGGATCCCACTGAGGTTTTCCATAAAAAGCCTTTGCAAAAAAATATGAACATGAAAAAATTTAAATAATAATAAGACATTGATAATAGTTAAATAGTTTTTATATCAAAATCATAAAAAAAATTACATTCAAAATTTTTTATATTTCCAAAATAATCCAAGTGAAACAGTTTCAAATAGTTTTATATACACAAAATCAATCAAATAAATTAAAATAATATATCAAATATCATATAAATTCAATTCTAGTATAAGAGGAAACTATACATTCCAATGAAGAATTAAAATCACACAAAGGATCACTATTTTTCAGGATACCGAGGACCCTCATACATAGGGTGAGAAAATAGAACATATACTTCCTCTATACATCTGCATTGAATCTAGAGAGAATAGTAACCCCTCATAAAGTGAACTTCCCAATGACATCTTAAAATTACCTAGGTCAATGAGCCTAGAGAGTAGAGGAACACCCCATGAGTGAACCCCCTGAGAGAATCAATAGAATACCCATCTCACAACATCTTTCGACTTAGGTAACCATGGATTCTCATATGATTTTTTTTCGAAATCATTTCATTAAAACCATGCTTAAAATACCATATCATAAATCCATTCCGAATGATTTATAAATACCTTTTCTATTACCAAAACAAGGGTAAAAATAATATTTTATCAAAAACCTATTTCCACACACAAGATATAAATAATGAAAATTGATTTATAAATTAATTTATAAAATTATTACAAAATGATTCAATCAAAATAGGCTAGAGACAGAACCACATTCCTCAAATTTGGGTTTTATGCACCCGTAATGGGATCACCCAACTGGAAAAGGACAAAATGTTAAAAATATAGGATATGATATTGATTCCATTCTCTTATAACTATATCAAAAAAAATCATATTTTGAAAAGGGTAGAGCATAAAAAACCCAAAGAAAACACACCCACCCCAACATAAGCAATAAAGGATCAACCCCTTGAAGAAGATCACACAAAATATTTAAATGGAACAAAATCACATAATCATCAGATCTAATAATACTTCACAATGGTTCTACTACAATCAAGGGAAATAAAGAAACAAACCCATCACTTACTTAGTGAGATGAAACCCAACAAACTTAATGAGAAATGACCTAACGATGTGATCTGAATCGATCAGAGGTACCCAAAACCATATGGGAGATATTCTAGTATGATGGGGAATATTATACAATGGAATTAATAATCAATCACACATGAAATGTACTAAATATTTTAAACAGTGATAATTACACAACCCGAATCATTTTCAAGTCATGTAATTTCTGATTAAAATTTAATGTTGGAAAACACGTCTCCTAAGACTAAAAATACCAATAAGGACTATTCATTGATCTGTAAATATTTTATGATGTGTAATACATTCAAACCTTGATCCCAACTCACAAAATATTCATTATATCCAATATATGTCATAATAATTATCATCATATTTAAATATTTCACCATTTGTAATCATTTCATTACATTAAATGACCCAAAATTCATAAAAGTGTCTATATTTTTAGCAAAATCCCAAACCAACAATTGTGTTAACCGAAATTATGGGTAACCCTACAAAAAGGTTCACAGATTTTTACTCATATTCCATTAATTAACACACAAAAAATCCATGAACATTAGGTAAATTTCCCTAGAAAATCCTCTTCATCCTCTTGATTCCCAAAACACACCTAAATAAAGAGGGAAATTAAAATTGATTAGAGAAATACCTGAAGTTATTTAATTTGATTTTATAGTTATTGAATATTAAAATATTATTTTAAGGATGTATAAGAGTTCAAAATTTCCCCTCAACCTTTTCCAAACTATTATTATTGTGAAAATTTTATAAAAATATATTTTATATTTTCGAATCCACAAAGATTAGGTAAGGAAATAAATTCATAGAAGAAACAATTCAACTTATTTGATCCACCTTATAAGTGATTTCTAAGGTATATTGTAGCAATGAAATTGTGGATATTGAGGAAAAATAATAAATAGTTTGATTTTAAAATTTTAATAACAAATGAAATTATATAAATTGATTATTTGAAATATTGAACTTTATCTCAATGGGAATACGTTTGGGGTTAACAAAAATCATAAAAGTAAAAAATAACTTACTTACCTCCGACTTATCATACGTTATATAAGGGAGAAATTATTATTGTTCAATTTTTTCATGTAAATAAAGTACCTATTAATTATTATTTGAATGTGGAAGACATTATTTCATTAAATGATATGGAGTTAAGAGGTATGATACATCATGATATTCATGTATTTATGCTAGAAATATTATCGATTTAACCACATGGTATACTAGTGAATTCCATCCTAATGGTTTCCATAAAGTATTATTACCTTTTAAATTCCTTTTCTTGTAAATAAATGTATAAAAATTTATTTAATATTTTTTTAATAAATATATCATTCCACATTGTGATTTTGGGGGTACTCACACCTTAGTTTTTTATATAATTATATAATTCATGATTCATTTAATGTTATTGATAAGGTTAAGTGCAGAGGTATATTTACATATCATGCATCCTTTAAAGTTATATATAAAAATTATGACAGTATTTGTTAAGATTTGACATTGAATCATGTACTCTATTATTAAAAAATATACATTTGAGGTTGTGATTGAGCTAACAACTAAACACTTCTTTTAAGTAGAGAATTTTGATCTCCCTACATTCATCCATGTGGAATTTAAAATCAAAGATAAAGAGAACAATTTGTTAATAACAATGTTGATTCCTAATGATGTAATAATTTATGAACATTTATACATTTTGAACAAAACATGTGGGAATACTCTATATTAAAAATTACTAGTCTTATAATCTAAAATACTATATCTCCAATAAAATGATCGGTGGATGATGAATGATTATAAAACTATATTTTTTCATTATTTAAGAAGAATATTTCATATACATCGAGGGCATCGAAATAATTACTTAGAGAAATATGTGTTAATGTCTCACATTTTCTTATTCTGAAATTAATTGTTATAAACTGTATACATAATTCAGGATAAAATGAGTACCATTCAAAATAATGGACTAATGGTCATTTCATAAGAAATTTCTTTTTCATTGAAAGGATAAAAAAATCTACATCGATAACATATTTTGGATATTTATAAAATAAAATTTTTATTAGCAGTGTTTAAGTGCATTTGGTTTTAAGTAATATTAGAGTAAAATAAGTTGATTTAGATTAACATATATTGATTTGAAAATAATTAATTGTAAATAGGAACTATTCATTATGTTTACATAAGAGAAAGAAATATTTAATTTTATATAACCATTAAATGGTCATTATTCTATCAATAATCATGGGGAAGAATTATTTGGGCGATGGGAATATACCCAGTGTCATAGAATTATGTTATAATCCTATATCTATTTCTTGGTTACCAATGTAAAATTATAACTATAATATGGATATGGTCGATGTTGTATGGAATGATCATATAGACTGGATATGATAAAATCCACTATCAATATTCTCATAAATTAGGTAAATATTTATTTATTTTATGTTCATTAGTTAAAACTACATTTCAGAAAATAATTTAAATTTTATTACATTTCTTATTTATTTAAGTAGATAATAATCAATACTTCATGGATTATATTAATTTTAATATTCATCATTTTTAGGCACTCATTTTCTTAAGAATCTTGAAATAAACATTTTTTCACAGCTCATTATTTATTTTCTTCTTTTTTGAATAAATATTATTTCTTTTGGATTTTTTCATACTTTATTTTTTATTTCAATTCTGAACATTCAAATATTTACATCTAACGATCATATAATTCTTTTAAAATATAGGTTCATGGAATTTCACAACATTAGATTTAATATATATTAATAATGGTAATATAGAAAGAGGAATATCAACCAATTTATGTTTATGTATCTTTATACAAATATACCTTCAATAATTAAATTAATTAAAAAATTAAAATATAATTATTGAAATTATTTTTAGAAATAAAAAACTTTCTGCTTGTGGTGTTACAACTATTATTAATTCTTATTTCATAGTGGATAACATACACAAAGTTTGTTGAGATAAGAGTATATGTTTACCAAAACTATCACTTGTGAATTATGATGAGAAAATGATAAAAGTTATATATAAACCCTCACTTTTAAAACATTAACATCACATCCTTTTAGTAGAATACTTTTTACATTACACAAACAGATGCCCGAAGACCATATTAGCCTAGTAAAATTCTAAAACATGGAAAAATAGACACTACCACATAAGAGAGCCAAATAATATCCAACTGAGTTCTCCATGACTAGATCTGTTCTTGTACATATCATACATAGTACATATCTTCATAACCTTGGGAAATGAATCGTATGTATGGATGAGCTCAGATGCTTAGTAAGGATTAAAAAAGGAGATATGTAAGAAAATGATGAGCATTATGGTATAAGAATATGATCTTGATATTAAAAGATATTAACCTTCATAAAAAAGATCATAAACATGGATCATGTTATAAATATTAGATGTTCGTAATACAAGAATCATATGGAAATCATGAGCATAATACAGGAATGCATAGCATAGGAATAAGACATAGAATTTATGGCAGACACGTAGGTACATAAAATGATTTCCATTGTAGTCAAGGAATCATTACCAAGTCCATATTAGTAGTATGGTTTCACTACAAATACAATATTGGTAATCATGGTTCCCTCCCATGACAATCTTAGTAGTTAAGCTTCACTCCCAAGAACATCACAACGAACAAACTCGTATATTGAACTATGTTCACTTCCCAAGATTTCCATGTCTATGTCATGAGATATAAATATTTACCCAATATATTGGAGGGATAGAAAGGTCCCACCCATATCATAATGAAATAAATGATAAGTGTTCCACTAGATCATAAAAATTCATATCATAACCAAATAAATGAAATGGGTACCACAAACATGTAATCATAACATATCCTATAAAAAAATATATATGTTTCATAAAAATTTCGTCGAAGCATAAACCATGAAAGTAAGCGGGTTTCATAATCATATGACCTATGAAATAAATACACGACTCATAAAAATATAACCCACGGAATATAAATTAGTTTTATAAAAATCATTCCATCAAAATATTAAGCATTTAGAGAAATAAAATTAATGGAACCTTTGGATAATTTTCCTAAAAAGTCTTGAGTAACTCCAAAGGATGTTATAATAGATGGTAAATAATTTGAAAATATCATTTAAAACCATTTCCTGAGGAAAATATACTTTCTTATTAAAAATGTCTTTTTAAAATATTAATCCATTTGAAAAACTTTTTCATTTAAAATATATTAAGGAAACTTGAAATAATGTTGAAAATTTTATTCATTTATAATATATTTTAAAACATATAAAAAATTTTGAAATAAAATTTCCTTGAAAATTTTATTTAATGATCACATAAAAAAACATTGCTGAAAAACATTTTTGAAAAAATTATTTTTGAAATAAACATATTTTTGACTGAAAAGGGAAATGATATTGGATTTAATTAGAATATTTTTTTATTATCATAACTTTAAAAGATTGAAAGAATGTTTCCTACAGATAAATATTTCATGAATTACCATTGGATGGGAAGATTCATGCGTGTTCTTTAGAGATGGATCATATTATTTCATTAATGAAACTATAGCTATAATCAACCCCGATAATCAACGAGATTGTCTCAATTAACTATTACCTACTGGTAACATTGAAACTTACTCCTATGTAAGATTATAAAATTACATATATCTTTTAATATTATGAAATTAAAGAGATTCATGATATAACATGTAAAATATAATGGTGTGAAACTCTTAGAATAGAAAATCTGTGTTTCATGGAATGTGTCTCAATGAAGTCAAATTGAGACAAAACAACTTTAATGAGTTGGTAACTTTGGAAACATTAAACCCATGAAAGAGATATCATAAAATGGATAGGTAAATACCCATAATTTTTAAGTACAATAATCACAAAATTAATCAATGGTCATTATATACTCTGCACAAAATAAATGAGTGGTGAATAGTGTATAAGTCTTATAGAAATAAAAATTTAGCTGAGAAAATCATATCCTTTTGCCTTGCCTGTCGTCGTAATCCATAAAAAATCATATATAATAATAATAATTTTGTTATAAATTTATAATGTAACCATATTAATATATATAATATCATCTATTATTTACTTATTACTTTATAATATATTTAAATTAATAACTCCATGCTAAAGTTATGTTTCAGGTGATAACGACCTTGTTTATCATACATATTTGGACTTGTTATTACTATTCCTCTTATATATATAATAATTTAATTAATTAAAAAAGTTAAAAAATTATATAAATATCATATATAGTCAGTATATACTTATTTATAATAGTCTATTTAAGATATACATTTTATCTGAAATACATCGTTTATTGAGATAGTAGGTAGTGCCTATGCATGAACCTTGTTTAAATTTTCTTATCATATTAAAAGAAAGTAAGTAAATGAAATATAAGTATATAAATTTATATTATAGTTATATTATCATTCAAATTTCATATATATCAAATATTTTTACCTAACCCATTTTTAATACGTTTGATATAACGTGTGAATGAATCACATCGCTTTGAGGAGGCAGTATTCAACACGCCCACAAATGAAGTTATTGTATTAACAAAAAATTGAAATCATGAAGTTTTGTTTTATATAATAATTATATAAGAATAAATACATTATAAAGATAATATAAAACAAATAAAAAATATATTTTACATCATAATAACCTTCCCTCATAAGTGGTAAAGGAAAACCCAACCACATCGTTTCGTGAGGTGGTGGTTCTCCGTACAAAAAATGGTATGTTCGTTACCCAATAGATGGATATGTGTATAAGTGTATATAAAACCATTAAAATAAAAACTAATAGTATATTGAGGATTATGATGTTATTATATATTCCTGTAATAAGAATAGATGAGTGGGTGGAGTATGAAAATAAAACAACAGAGCTGGAGGTAGGATGCCACAGCTTCTTTGGATAACTCCTATTGGTTTTCTCCAACGATCTTCCTTGGATAGATTTTTTACAAAAGAGAGGAATCAAGGATGAAGGTAGTGATGTTGGGCATATATTTACATAGATTTTTTCTATGTAAAATGGATTGAGATGTGTTCATAACTGGGAGGGGTTAGGGCATTTTTATAGTGGGGGATGAGTTCTATTCTTGAAAGTTTTTGAAAATGGAATTCCATCCATGATTTCCCCATGGAAGGCTTCTATATCAATGGTCCAAAAACTATTAATTGGATGATAGGGTCTAAATATGGTTATCCAATAAAATTTGTCCAATTTTATAGGCCATTTTGACTTCAGATTTTCATCTTAGTCAATTATTAATTTAATTTTTCTATTAATCTACGTCATTATTTTTAATTGCATTCACTAATATTTTTGGTCAAAATCTACGTTACCATTGCTATAAATTATAAATTACACTAATTAAGTATATTAAATCCATTTTTATAATTTCAAATAATTGAAGTTGTAGAAATGAATTTTAAATTAATTCAACAAACATGTCACGACAATGGAGTTTTATAAAAATGTTTAAATGTCTGAAATGTTTTTATATCCAATTTAAATTTAAAATTAGATATAATAACCAAAACTGAATGAATTTATCTATAAATTATCTAATTAATACTTAAAAATAATAATAATATAATTCATCTATATAAATAAATTATATGAAAAATCAGTTTTGAATTAATATTCAGAATTTGTCACTAATAATACAAAAATAACAGTTTTTAGAATAATATAAAAAAAACCCTATGATAATTTTAAAATTATTAATAAAAATGAATTTTATTTTATATTGTTGAATTTATAGGTGTGTCTTAAATTTATTTTATTGTTATTTACATAAGGACAAATAATCAATTATTTATTAAAATAGTATTTTCAGACATATAAAATCTTTACTAAAAATTATCCGGTATTATAAATAATTATTATTTATATAAAAAAGATTATGTATAATTTTAAAGAATTTATTTTTTTTATTCTTATTCCTATGTTTAACAGTTATGTTATAACTATCATATTTAAATAAATAATATAACAAAATGTTGTTTCATAGAAAGATAGTGTCGTGTGTAATGAAATCCAAGATGGTGTTGAATGTAGTTAAATATTAATTGGAATAACATATAATTAATTTTCAAATTAGTGAAACATGTCACAAAATCCATTATAAAAATAACTTATTCGAAGAAATGTTCAAAAAAATAAAATGGTGTTAAATTCAATCCCATCAAACTGATTTTCATACTCGAAATTCATCATTATAGATAAAATAAATGAGGATAATAATAGCTCACCATATCCACTAGTTTCCCCAAATCTTACTCTAAAAGATTATTTCCCCATAAAAATGTGACTAGGTGAGTGGCCTTGTTTCATAAAAATTTCACTGTAAGATCCAAAATATCAATTTGTTGTTCCTCATAAGAGAGATCCGGACCTAGCAGACTGACCTTTGAGTTCTGTACATGTAAAAGTTCTGGTATATACATTCTTAGGATAGATACATGGAACACATCATAGACTTGGGAGATATTTTTTGGAAGTTACAACCAATATTATACTATTGTGGTATGATGAAAAATTTCAGAGGTACTGATATATCTAGTGTTATTGTGCCCTATTCTTCTCGAATCTCATAACCTTATTTGAGGGAGATATTCAAAGAAAAATAGCATTCTTAACTTCATATTCTATATCATGCTGACAGTTATTAACATAAATTTTAGGATGCTTTTGAGATTGCTTGATATGTTGACTAATAACTATGAACTTCACTAACATTCCTTCATCTATCTTTGGTTGAAATAGATTTTTTAACATACCATAATTCCATTAGTTTGGATCTCTCTATTTATTTCCATAAAGGGACTTATAAGGAGTCATCTAAATCATAGAGTGAAATATATTGTTGTAATAAAACTCAACTCAAATCCAACAAACATGATTTCAATGTATCCCTTAGATTTTGAATTGTTATTTTGAGAATAAATATCCTAGTGAGGATGATATGTAGTGCTAGAACTCAATTATTTGTCATGATTTTTCTTAAGAATTTTCTAAAACATTAAGGTTACCCTGAGATCCCGATCATTTGAAATAGAGTTCAGTACTCCAGGCAACCTCACCAGATAGTTAATATCTATCCTAGTAACAGGGTCAAGAGATAAGTATTCTCTCATAGAAATGAAGTGTGGAGAATTATCCTGGAAATCAAATACCAACTATATAACATTAAAACCATTATATATTTTTGGGAGTCTAACAACAAAGTCCATAGTGATGTTTTTCCATTTTATTTATTGTATGGTAAATTAATGTAACCTCCCCTAGAATTTCTTATTTCGCCCAAAACATGCTGTAATACAAAGAACTATGATACAAAATCTATAATTTCCCACATCATTCCATCCCACCAAAATTATTCTGTCATGTCTCTAAAAAACTCTCTACTTCTAGTATCATTAGAGAATGAATACATACAAGATTCCTCCAATAGCTCTTTCTTTAAATCCTGTATGTTTGAAACACATACATGGTTCCAAAACATTTTCATTACATCATGATCAAGGTAATAATCCAACACATTTATAACCATATTATTTATCTCTACATCCTCCTTCCATGCCTATTTAATATACACTTGTATAGAGGGATAGACTTTCAATTAATAAAGATAAGAATTTTCCACTTCCTTCAGGATTTCCATATCCATCCTTTGAAAATACATAAATATTGGATATTTTTTGTTCTCAAAAAGGGTAAGCTAGAATGATCTTTTCAACTCAAGGCATCGACCACCTTGTAGGATATTCCAGGGTGGAAATATATTGGGATTTCATAATCTTTTATCATCACTAAACATCTTCTCTAGTGTATGATCAATTCATTTTTTGTGTCAATATATATTTCTGACATTTATGATCTGTATATATATCACACTTTTCTCAATATAGATAATTTCTCCTTATCATTAATGAAAAAACCACCATGGCTACCTCCAAATCATGATTTGGTTAATTTTCTCTTGAATATTCAACTTTCACGAGGCATCACATATAACCATAGTCATGAGAAATGCTCAACAAAACATTGACAATATCTATCTAGAATGGAAAAAATACGGACCTCAATCACTGTGCCTAGTCTTTTCCAACATTCAATAGCCTCTATCATTGATGGATCAACTACTATACAATCTCTTGTGATTTTGGGACACAAAAAATTAAACATTTTACATCTAAAATTATCACTTTGTAATTTTTTCATACAAATTCTCCTACCTTTTGTTTTTTAGTATAATTATCAAGTAGTATTCATGATATTTCATTAAAATTGAATAGATAATAATATCATCTATAAAGACTACAATAAACTAATCAAGTTAATTTCCAAAGACTCTATTAATCAGATTCATGAAAATTTGAAGGATATTAATAATATAGAAAGGAATCACAATTTATTCATAGTGTCAAAACCTTGTATGGAAGGTCGTCTTGTGTATATCATCTTCTTTCACCCTCAATTGATGACATAAAAAATGAAGGGAAATCATAAAAAAATATTGAGCTCCATACATTTGATGAAACACTTCATCAATTTGGGGAATGAGATACTTGTTCTTGATCATGATCTTGTGAACCTATGGATAATCAATGTAGAGACACATTGATCCATTTTTCTTTTTCATGAAAAGAATAGGTTCACCTAAAGGTGACACACTTACCTGGATGAATCCCATATCAAGGTTTTCATGGAGACTCTACTTAAATTCCTGCAACTCAAATGGGTCTATTCTATAGGTAGTCATTGATCGTTTCTGTGGAATCAAGTATGAGATCTATCAAGAACTCAACTTTACATTTTAGAGGAAGGATAAAAAAATAATCCAAAAAATACATCCGAAAACTACCAAATAATAGACATATCATCAATTTCAATTTTCTCCCCAACCATTTGAGATAAATAGATATTCAAAATTAGAATTAATACCCATACACTAAATGCAATCTCTATATTAAGTTCATACTTATCATAACATTGTTAGATGTTCGGAGGATGTCATGAAATATAGAATTTGGCATCCCTTACTCAAAAATTGATTTGGGATTTATGAAGCTAATGCTAATCCATGCCAAATATGACATCAAATTAAACCAGATAAATAATTAAAATATTTTTAGTAAGCACATTTCCACAATCATCAACTAGAGAGGGATCATATACTTAAAATACAATCATCATACCATTATGGGGTTGTACTAATAATGCCACATCCATTCATTTGGGAGGAAACATAATACCATTAGAAAATTATTTAGATATGAAATAGTGGGATGATCTAGAATCAGATAAGAAATTACCATCTCTATAGTGGATAGTATGTGTACCTTTCACCATGTATTAATCACACACCTCATTAGAAATAGTGTTTTCATATGTATTCCACTTGTATTTTAGTATTAGTGGTTGTTGACACCCATAATAATCACCAACCTATAGGTTTGGGAACTAGTTTTCATAATCCCTAATCTCTTTACAGTTTTATCACTAAGTTGGGGGAGGTTAATTTTGTTAATTTTTCTCTCCATTAACATTGTTTGCAGAAATTTTCCCATCACATTGGTAATAAAATGCACGATGACCTTTTTTTATACCCTTTAAACATTTATTAGACCCCATAATAACATTTCCTACATTCTTATTTCCACATGTAGAGAATAAAATATATCTCACCTTCTGCTCTTCAAGGTTTTTAGATTTTTTTTGAACTCCACATTCCTTTTTTTGTCAAAACCCTGAGATTGAATTATAACTCCAATCTCCATTTCATTCTTGATTATATAATGAAAATAATTTCATAGATACTGACTTCTATTATGGATAATTCCCTCATGAGACTTGTCTTTAAGCCACTGAATAATCGGTTAACCTTACATTCTGGCTGGATGATAATACCATAGGTGTACCTCACAAACCTTGTCAAATTAGCTTTGTAGGAACCAATTTGTTCATCATACCTTTTCATTAACTCAAGGAACTATTTCATCATCGTTGTATGAAGAATATGAGGAAATACATTGTTGAAAAATACGTTCTTGAAATCATCCCAATCCATGTATTCAATTTCATCTTGCTACCTCAAATTATTTTTTAAATTCCACCACTAATATTATTAACCATCTAAATAATAAACAACTAGAATGAATTTATCATGTTTTTAATTTTGGTGAATAGAAAATAAATTTTCAGTGGAACTGATCCTTTGTTCAACAAAAAGTGGATCTGAATCCCCTGTTTAAAAATGTGGATGTTGCCTCATGAGGGACTCAACATAATGTTCTTCCTTTATTTTCTCATTATAATGTCCAGCATGATAAATATCTTGAGAAAGTTGAGTGAGGATTGAAAGAGGAATTTTTATTCTCTCTCCCATAACATTCATATGATCAGGGGGATAATCATTTCATTTTCCATCACACTCATCATTTACTAGGTTACTTCGGGTTCTATCCATTGACTGAAACCAAGATTCATAAAGTAAGAAACAATAATCATAGTGATAAACCAAATATTCTTGAAAAACAAAATATAGGATTTATAAATTATGGAACCTTCTTTAATATATGACATCATATGTTTATCATAGGTTATTTATTTTTTATTCTATTTATGTGCTTCATGATGGTTTTTGAGGCGTTTCTGAATTTCAAATTCATATACCTTGGGAGTGTCAAACTAGGTTGAGACAAGGATCATTTTCATATACAAAGTTTTTCTTGAGTCTGGTGTGTAAACCATTATGTATTTTTTCCCCTAAGTACATCTATTCCTAATAAACATCCATTTTTTTGTATCCATACATGGTTGTATTTCTAGATAACTGCTCACTATGTCAGATACTAAAATTCTAGTACATTTGATTATATATTTCATTATCATTATACATATCCATAAACACATACATAAGATTATATAAATGGTTTTCTCATCCCAGTTTCCAAATATTAACTAAAATATTTCCCAGATACAAACTATAGTGACCTTCACATTGTAAACATTAAAATAATCCGTGAGAAATAATTAATAGGTGACCAAAATAATTCCCATTAACTATATTTGTCAAAATAATTTATAATCAAGGAAAAATAAACAATCGTAAATAAGTTATATAAATTATTTTCCAAAGGGTTCCCAATTACTAGTACCATTTCATACATATCATACATAACACATATTTTCAAAACCTGGGGAGAGGAGACCTAAAAATAGGTGAGCTTAGTTTCTTAGTAAGGGTAAAAAAGTAGACATGTAAGCATAAACATGAGCATAAGGGTATGATAATGTGATCAAGAAATTATAAGAACATACCCAGAATAAAAAGGATCATAAACACAAATCATTTCAAATATACATGTAGTTTATAAGACATGAATAATAAAGGATCCAAGAACATAAACCATGAAAGCCTAACATTGGATTAAGACATATAATTTTAAGAAGACACATATGTAAATAAAATGATTTCCATAGTTGTCAATCATCCCTAAAAATAACATCTTAGTAGTATGGGTCAACTCTCCATAGGATATTTGAGGTCATGGTTCACTCCCGTGACCATATGATGAGTCATGTTTCACTTCAAAGACCATCTTAGAAGAAAAATTCCTTTACTGAACCGAGTTCACTCCATATTCCATCCATATATGTCTCATGATATATAAATATTTACCCAATGAATTGGAGGGAGATATAGGTCTAACCCATCTCATAATGAAAACAAACACTGGTGTTCCAAAAATTCCTAAAACATTATATCATAATACATGAAATTAAATGGGTTTCATAAAATTTTTATCAAAACATATCCTATGAAAAACAAGGAATGTTTCATAAAAATTTCATCAAAGAATAACCCATGAAGAAAAGAATGTTTCATAATAATATGTCTCGTTAAATAAAAACAAGTTTCACAGACATATAACCCATGAAGGAGAAACATGATTCATAAACATAATTACCTAAAAACATAAACAATTAATATAAAGAATATTATTGAAATATTTTGATCATTTTCATAGAAATGAAGGTCAAAAAACTATGAAATTCATCTTATATTGAAAATAATTTGGAAAGATCCTTTAATAATATTTCATGAGGAAAATATCCTTTCTTCTTTTAATAAGTATTTTTAAATCCAAAATTCTCTTGAATATTTTTTTCTTTGAGAATAGATTTTAGAAACATTAAAACATGTTGAAAACCATTTTATATTAAAAAAGAACTGATAATTTATAAAAAAAATTAAACACATTTTAATAGAAATATAAATTTTAAAAATAAATTTAAAAATCATTTTTAAAACATTTTTTTAATATAAATATTTCCCACCAAAAATGAGAAATGACATTATATTTTTTTAAAAACGTTTCCTTAATTATCATAAGTACCAAAGAGTAAAAAAATAGTGCAAATACATGAATATATCATGAATTAGTATAGTATAA
This sequence comes from Viscum album, assembly GCA_963277665.1. Lineage (NCBI taxonomy): Eukaryota > Viridiplantae > Streptophyta > Magnoliopsida > Santalales > Viscaceae > Viscum > Viscum album. The sequence goes on from OY728120.1 coordinate 1,233,733,985, forward strand.
TAAAATTAATTAGTTTTCAAGATATATGGATCATAATATTTAAATAGTGGATTCATAATCATAAACAATCCCAATAAATGATGAGATTATTTTAATAAACTCTTTCCACTGGGTAATTGTATCATAAAAACCATGCAAGATAATGAAATTATTTGAAGATTAAAAAACATGAAAATAAGTCTATGACTAATATAAAATTTCATACATTAGGGTATAATCTTTATATAATAATATTGGTGTACAACATGACATGTCTCTCCAAGAAGGAAAATTGTGAAAAAATACATTGCTAATTTGGTAACTTTTCAATCATAAAACCCGTGAAGGAGAGATCATCAAATAGAAATGTAAATATCAATAACATTATGTATAAAAATTATGCAATACATTCATGGTCAGTATATACACAACCCAAATGAAATTCATGGGGAAAAAGGGATAAGTCTCACAGAAATAAAAGTGACACAAGAAAACCCTTACATGATGTCTTGAATCTCATTGTACTCATTCAAACCTCTAGTATAATTAGTTTAAATTTGTTTAAATCTTTCACATATTTAAATTAATATATATAATAACATATTTTATTTACTTATGACTTTTTAATATCCATTATCTAATAAATCCATTCTAAAGTTATGTTTCAGGTGATAATCGCCATGTTTTTCGTACTTGTGTTTACTTGTTATTCACAGTCCTCTTACATATATAATGGTTCACATATTTAAAGAATGTAAAACATTATATAAATATAATATATATTCAATATATATGTATATAATAAATATATATATATATATATTAAATGACAAACACCATTTGTGGAGACGTTATGACCTACATACACATGAATGTTGTTTCTATTTTCATGTTGTATTGAAAGAAATATTGTAAATGACATATATATATATATATATTACAGTTATATTTTAATTATTATTTCAGATATTTCATATAATATTGATAAAATCATCCTTAATATGTTCCATGTTACGTGTGAAGGAATCACATTATCTTGGGGAGGCGGTTGTCTATACATCCACCGAGGAAGATATCATATTTTCAAAAAATGGACGACATGAAAAAATGTTTTATATAATAATTAAATACAAATAAATAAATAATAAATATAATATATATCATATAAAATTATATTTTCCATCATAATTACCAACCATGAATGGTGGTAATCGAATAACAAACAACATCGTTTCATGAGATGGTAGTTCTCTATACACAAGAATAGTGTGTTTATTACCCATTATATGGATGTGTGTGTATAAGATGGTCAAAATCATAGAATAAAAAAGTCTTAGTATATTGATTATACTATGTTTATTATGTAATAATTTAATAATAATAGTTTAAAGGGTGTAGAATGATAACAAAATAAGGAGCTTGAGGATGAAATTTACCTCTTCTTTGGGTAACTCCGTTTTGTTTACACCAAAGGGAATCCTTGGATGAATATCGAAAAGAGGGAGTACTGTAGGATTAATTTATATATTTTGGTAGGATATTTAAGGATAATGTTTCTAAGAATAACTTCTAAAGAGGTTTGAATAGGTGGGAGGGGTGAGTGCCTTCTTTTAGTGGAGGATAAGTGGTATTCTTGTAAATATTTTAAAATGGAATTCCACCCATATTTGTGGCATGAAAAGATGCTCTAATATTGATAGAAAAACTTATTAAATGGATTATATGGTACAAATATTGAAATAAAATGGATTTTGGAAAATTTTATATGTCATCTTTGGCAGTATGTTTAGGTCTTAGTCCTTTGTTAAGATACATTTTCTCTTATGACTTATCATAAATTTTAATCACATTCACTAATATTTTTGAAAAAAAAACTATGTTGAACATTTTTGGAATTATAAATTACTCTGGTTCTAAATATAGAATCTATTATTCTAATTTATACTCTCATATGTTGAAGTAATTAATTTAAAATTAATCATGTAGTTGTTTCATGACAACATGCGTTTAAAAGAATATTTTTAAATGTTTGAAATGTTTTTATATCCAATTTGAATGTGAAATTCTTTAGAAGGACATAAATTGTGTTAATTGATCTAAAAATTGTCGAATTAAAAATTAAAACAAAATTAATATTTAATTTAAAATATAAATATATTATATTAAATATATTTTTTGAATTAAAATTTGGTATTTTTTATCATTCCTCCAAAATTTTAGTTTTCATAAAAATACAAAAAAATCACCGTAAGATAATTTTGAAATTATGAATTCAGAAATTTAGATATTTTATTAAATTTAATTTCTAAAATTTTATTAATAAATTACTATTTATTCTTTATAGAAGGACATAGAAAGAAGTAATTTTTAGAAAATAGTATTCCCAAACACATATATACTACAAAACATTGTATGTCTTATTATTAATAGGTTTTAATTATATAAAATATTATAAAAAATATTAAAAAAAATATTTATTAAGATTCAAATTATTATTTCTAATTACTATGTTATTTCTATCCTATTTAAATAATAAATATAATAAAATTTTGTTTCGTAGAAATAATGTGTTCTGTGTGATGCAAGACATGATGATGTTTCTTGTAAAGAAATATTGTCATAGTCTAACTTATAAGGATCGTATTAAGTAGTGTATCATGAAACACAATATACCAAATAAAATTAATTTATTTGAAAATATCATCATAAAAACTGAAGATCTTATAGATTCAATTCAATGATATTAGTAAACAATTTGGAAAAAATGAAATTAGTTTAGGAGTTTATGGGCACTACATAATTGTGGTTTTGTTAAAATCAAATAAGAAATATGAGGAGAATCAACAAGAAACCCCAATATTTGTTGTGAGATAAAAATATTTTATAATATCTCAATTATTTTTTTCTTCTAGTGTTTCAAGTACAATATATTTTATTAACTTTTTAACTATTGAATTATTATTGACATATGATATTATAAATATGAAAGAAATTATGAGGATATGTTTTTATTTTGTGGGTATTATATTGAATGATTTTAAATCAATGTTTAATTATGAATAATTATTTTATGAAAAAATACATGTAAAAAATATGGGTTTTTAGATATAGAAAAATGGAATATTTTTATCACTAGCTAGTAAAAGGAATCCAAACTGGTATGTTATGCTCTTTTTATAAAATGAATTTCTATAATTATTTAATGACTTATTCATTTAATATTCTATAACAAACATCCATCATATCTCATTTGGAGATCTTTTAGTATAATGTTTACCCTCATACTTTATCATTAGGAGGGTATACATTAGTGGTGGTGAAAATGATTTTGATAAAATAAGATGAATTAATAGAAATATCATGTAGTATCTCAGAAGTAGTTCAATTATACCCCCTTTACCTATTCTCAGAAGAAAAAAAAGGAAAAGTGTGACTCTAAAAAAATGCATGTTTCATACTGATAAATCAAAAGAAATGTCTACTAAGATTGAAAGATAATAAAATTAAATATTTAATTTCTAAATTCCCATCATAGTCAAGCAGTATATGATACCTTCATCACTAAGGGTATGATATATATTCATTCCACTTATTTAAGAAATAAGGAATACATGGGTCATGTAAAGGGATATATGATGGGTGTTAGTATTAGGAATACTTGTGGGAATCATAGTACATATTTGAGGGTGGATGTATACAAGGTTGAAGTATATTGATTAAATGATCATATTCAAGACTTATATATCAGTCCATATCGTATAAAATTATATTTTATATCTAGTATATGTTTATAGATAAGTTGATATTGAAAAAATCTATGTATGTTGTCTATCTATCTCAACCAACTTAATGCTCACACCTGAATGTATTTTCTATATTTAATGTTAAGAGAACCATTTACATACTGAAAAGTACATAGTTATTCTAAATCAATGGGTTCATATAAATCATCAATAAAGGTAGTTAAATAAATTAGGAGTGATAATAAATATTGTTATTGGTATAACATATCTAGTTTCACTACCTACTGGAGAAGTGTCCATAGTTGGTTGCCGGTTGAGATATTTTTTACTCTTTCCATCTATCCTTATTTATTTGTTAACATATGAGGTATACATTTTCTTAAAATAATTTATCTACTTTTTATTTAATATTAAATTAAATTTATTAATATATTTTACTTCTTTTGGAATACTTAAAACCTAGAGAATCATTTGAAAAGAAATAATGCTTAAAGAAAAATCACCAATAAGTATTCCTTAGTTTTACAAAGGGCGATTAAATTTATCTTTGAATTTATTATATTGGAGGAATATTAGTTATTTCTGATTACTATTAACATATATGGGAGAAACTATACATTATGAATATTTAAGTAGATATATTATATCATTTTATTTTATATTATATCAAGTTACATGTGTTGTAATTCATTTCTATATAAGTAAATTTTAATTTTAATTTTGTTTCATAATTTCAATATATGTTATAGTGAATTAATTTATTACATTTCATATTATGTATCTTCATAATGTTATATTATCAAATGAGACCACTTATGTTTATTGTTTTTGGGTCAAAATTTTTATTCAAAATCTATTAAATACATAGACATGAATTTTAGAGTTATTATATATATATTTTATATATTGAAAAACATATATATATTGAGTTTTTTCTTCAATCAATTTATTATGTGGTAATAAGAATTATATAATTATAATGTACGTTTGATTATGATGTCACTCAAGAAGGAATTTTATATTTTATTTAACACTAGATGTTATGTGTGATCTTTTTAAAAATTATTCAGAATATATTGGTTATGATACTTATATATGGAAATTCATGAAAATTTATAAGATTCAGTAGAATTATAAGTTTTATGTCACTATATTAGTAATTTAATCATAAATATTCTACATTTTAAGGTTTTGTTAATATAAAAATCTTACAGGTCATGGAACAAGTTTTATCGAGTTCAGTTGGTAAAAAAGAGGTGAGAATAAATTATTTTTCTTCTTAAAATTTATCTATCTTTTATATTAGTTAACAAATGATTTATATTGAAAAAAATTATATTGTTTCTCATTTTTAACATCTTATTTCAAAACGGAGGCACTATCATCAAAATGGAATTTTTTATTTCATTTTTGATGTTATAATATTTATTTATAATATTATTATGATTTAAATTATGACATATTTTCACGAGGATAGTTTTATTTCTAATATAGTATATTTAAAAAATATGTTTTATTATATATGTTTTACTTTTTTTATTTTTATAGAATTTAAATGAAACAAAATCATATTCCAATGATAACATAAAATATTGTTTAGGTTTATTTAGATACTATTTTATTAATTTGAGTAATTTTATAATATATACTTGAATGATTCTTATCTGAGTAATGTCATTACATATGATTTTTAACAATAGTTTTGAATGATATAATGACATCAATGTACTATTTTATTTTCTAATACTGTATTCCTTAGTTAATCTATTTATTGGAAGAGGTCTATGATATTGTAATATATTTTTTAAAAATAATTATCCTATCATATTGGTTTTGGTATTAAATAATGTGGAAAATATCCAATTACATCAATAATTAAAATAAACTGATGTTTCAATGTCCTTTAAAAATTAGTTATTATAATAACTAATATATATATATATATATCCCTTAAATATAGTATATAGTGTTATTTCAAGGATGATCCTCATTAAACTCAATGATTAAATACTTTTTTGAGATTATTTTGTATAACTAATATTAGAAATAACTTTAAACATCGTCTAGACTGACATCATTTTTTGAACTAGGTTAGTAGGGAAAATAATGCAATGTTTAGGGTGTATATATATCATAGTGTATAAATACACTACAAAACATATATATCATATATTATGTGTCTAATGGTGTAAAAAAAGATCCTTTCTTTGATACTTATATCATTGTGGATTACTTGGTTTTTTAGAAAACAAATTCTGTATATGATAGGAAATAAACCATAAATGTTGAGAAAGTGAGTGCACCTGAGAAAAATTTAGATTCATATTATTATAAAATTCCTTGAGAGAAAGGATTAAATTATGTACATGATCATAATGATGGGTATGTTTGATTACATTTTTCAAACAATATAAGATGATGGAGTTAAGTGGATATCATTTTTTATAAAACATTTTTATATAATAGGGAACCTGATATTCTTGGTAAGGATACACAAGAAAAATGTTCGGCTAAATTTTGGGATATAAAAGACTGATAAAAATAGAAAATTATAATACTGTATGAATTAAAATAACTTTTTAAATGTGAGTTTTTTGGATCGATTTTGAAAACCCTGAAAACCATACCACTTGTTGGTAATAAATGAGTATTTATTTTGTAATAAAAATAAAGAAAATAAAGTTATATGTTATGAAACATGATTATTTCCTCATTGTTTCTCACAAAGAAATAGGATTGGCTATAATTAAACAAATTTTCTTATGATATCCACTATCAGTTTTTGTTATCTGATGATATCAATTATATATGAAGATCTTTAATTACCCATAATAGATGGTGTTGGTACATACAAATATGGTAAAATTGAAAATGGTGTTTACATTAAAATCCTATAAGGATTTAAAATTATTATAGAATATTGTGATTATTGGGATATTTATTTCTATAATAGATAATTTTATTTCATCACTCAGGAAACACTACCATTTTTCAAAAATTGTTTATATGGAATTTTTTCTATTTAGTATATTAATGGCTATATGATCTATTGATTGTTATAAAGAGCCTTTTCATCCATGAGAGGACAATGAAGTACTACGTAGTCATAATTACCATATTTATGTGCTAAAATTTATCAAATTTTCTTTATAAATAATACAAGTTATGAATTACCATGTTATACTAATATTTTTATATACACATTTCTTATCATACATAAGTACATAATAATGGAAAGAATGATATATTGAGATTCCTTCAATGATATATTTATTTATAATTATTTTATTTTAAAAGTATAAAAAACATAATTTTCTGTTTATACAGGTGTTAGATATTTTTTTGGATTGATATAATAATAAATATAATACTATATATAAATTTATATATGCTAATACTTCTATTTCATGGAATTATTTGACAAAAATAATTTCATCATTTCTTAAAATCTTTTTGTTTTGATTTTAATTCACGATTATTTTTGAGAAAATAATTTGTTGAGATTGATTATACATAATATTATAAATAGTTTGGGATTGACTATAAATATTGAAATTTACACTATTTTACATAAAGATAATATAAATTTTATCAAATAACTAATGGTTAAATATTTAAAAGGTGATATGACAAATCATATCAAAAAATTTGTTTTTTACTCATGAACATCAAAAAATGGTGATATTGTTATCTAATAAATTAAATCATGCAGTGATATTGAAACCTTAATCAGAAAGGAATTACCATATAAAACCCCTGAGAAATTGATTAGTTGAATTGGCTTAACAAGGCTTTAATTTCAATCCAGATTTTATGTGGGTGAGTTTTTAATTTTTCTGATGTATCCCACTAGGGCCCTCTTGGACAGAACAATGAGAGGTGTGGAAAACCATCTTCTTCATCCAATAGGCTAGGGATGGTGACAAGATGCCAGCATACAAAGCTAAAATGGGTTCCATTTTCCTAATTTATCTATAAAACTGTACTCTAATGTCTCTATTGGAAAGTAATGTGGAATATAAATATATAACAATAACATCTAGAGGAAAACCATGCATGAAATATACTCTAAGAAATAATTTATAGAAACAATATAGAAACCAGATGAAAATTTGTAAAAATAGGGGCCTGGCCAAAATTAATGTCCCATACTAAAAAGAACTTTGAATGTAGAAAACTAAGAGATCTGAGGTCCAGATCTCAAAGTCACACCGTCATATAGGTTCAATGCACCTAATAATAATTATGCTCTACTTATTTCATCATAAAATTACTTATCATATGCATAAGACATGACACATGAGGGAAAATATCATGTAGGGTTGAGTATATACATACCCAGTTTGACACCTTAAAAGACACAAGATGAGAAAATAGAAAGATAGAACATAGGTTAGATCAACCCGTAGTAAGAGGGAAATAAAAATCAAATATATATATGATTATAAATAATTCTAGACAAGAGAGAAAGGGGATATGATTCTCTATAGAAAAACCAAATCCCTTGATTTTTCTTGAAGATCCCAAAATTCAATCTTCAATTCCCATCATCATGTGGTACCTCATAAGAACATGTGTAGTGTGTCCCACACCTCATCATTGTGCACCAAAATTAAGGCACCCATGACTCCCATAGAGGTCTTGCACCCATCCAGAGCAAAATTATATGAGAGTTATACTATTTAAATAGAGGACATGTTCCCTTCTATGGGAGATTATCGACTCTACATATGTATTGAGTATATGAGACCCATGACTTGGTGTGAAAGTGGATTACCAAACCCATCATTCCTCTGATGACCCAACCTTGATCACTACAATCATAAAGAATCCTCAGAAGCAGATTCAAGCTCCTCACATGTAATATCACATCTCATAATCCCTTATTAATTCCATGATCATGTTCTACATGGAATGAAGATCAGGATGGGCTACTCAAAGACCAAAAAATGAGTATGGAATAATGAGATATGAGTGGGAAAAGATTCTGTGGGAAATATACGGTGTGTGAAGAGATCCACATAGTGTCTAAATATGAATTGACAATTATCCATGTCCCCTCCTTGAAAAAACATAGTAATCAATGTCTCTCTACATGTTGTGTATGTAAACAACATGTCATAGAGTTCAAGGGTGTGACCATCTATATAAAATTATGCCTTTGTACACGGTCATGTTTGGGTATCCTGGTCGTGAATGAATACATGGTTGTGCACGTGTACTCTATCTATGACCATAATACTATTCGTGTCCATTCCCATGTGACATTGGAGAACACGATAGACAAATAGAACTGGGTCACACACAACATAGTGGGTTCACAATGTGTGGGATATTTTTCTCAGACCAAAACCCTAATCATCATAGATAGTGAAATACAAAACATGTGTTCTTCAATGTAAAAACCATGTAGTTGAGTTTTCTTATAGAAAACTATTTTCTCATGTGGTTCCAAATACCCCTTCCCAACAAAGAGATCTACCTTTTGACCAACCAACATTAATTGGTAACACCTCTAGCCATCAATTCTATGCTAAATGTGGATGGAAATAGACAATTAAATTATTCAATGAGGTGTTTTCATACGTCACATGCACGTATCATCTTCCATTGTTGGTCTATATCCAAGATCCACAAAGAAACACACATGATCCATCCCATTTCATCTAAAACTCACCATCCAATTCATTTTTTTCACAACCACCAAGAATCTGGTGGTTCGATTGGGCTCAAATCCAACCCGATAAAATTAAATCACAGCCCAATGGGACAAATATGTAGAACATAATGGAAATTTCATAGATAAGTAAAAGAATGGATTGAATCATTAATTTTATTATAGTTATTGGAAGGAAACTGGATAAAATAAGATATCCTAGATTTAATCATTTCCTAACTCAAATAAATTGGAATAAACAATTAAAGTTATCTAAATGAGTCCATTAGGGAATGAAAAATTATTGGAATAAATACAAATAAATGTCCCATGATTTATTAAATATAATAGTATTTAATCCATAAATAAAATTAACTACATAAATTTAGGAATGATTTATTGTGGTGAATACATTCTCTAGTGATGAAGAAGATCCACGGTGTTTGCTATGTCTCCATCTACCTCAAACTGATCATTTTCCATCGCATGATCCCATTATGATATTGATGAATTCATGTTGTACACATCTCAAATACTCCAATGGTTATTAACCTTACCCTAGTGATATTTTTATAATGTGATATTTATATATGTTTATATTTATATCATTTATTTAAAAAATAAATAAAATTGATTATTTTATTAAATGAAACCAACAATGATCACCTCCATCAAAACTTTTGACATTGACCTACTATAGGTCATTGATAGGTTTATAAACATTTTATGAAATCAACCCTGGCCTCAAATTTCCCATCTGAGTTACTAAATACCTGGGAAACCATTTGAACCACACTGATGCATGCCAGTACATTAAAATATAATTTTTATAATATAATAATTCCTGGGTTCTAAGATACTCATACACTATTCCGACTATAAGGATAAATCTATATATATTCATAGAAATATTAAATGGCTAAATACATAAAAACCGAAGTCACAAAATTCTAAAATCCTTCAGTGCTTTTCACCCTAAATAGGACAAGCTAAAGTGGTGGGGGTGGGGGGGGGGTATTGAGTCCCCATCTGACTCTCTGTTATCTTGATCTGTCATGAATGCTCCACTGGACCCACATCACATGAACCAAGGGAATGGTGTATCTTGGGAGGGTCCTCTCTTGTTGGTTCCTAATCCACATTATCTACATACTGAAGGTGGATCCATCGTTGATGTTTATGTGACCTTAATCAATAATTTGTGTACATTCATGCATGTATCTCCTAAATTTTGACATAAGGAATATTTCCTGAACTTGATCCAACTGTGAGGAAATTAAATGTGGTATGTAATCTCACCAACCATCTATATGATCATGAATGGAATGATAAAACTTGAAGATATTATGCTTCCCTATCTGAATATCCACAAACCCAATAGCGGGAATCTCTTAGGAAAACATTGTCTTTCTGATCGAACTAAACGAGATAATGATGTCAATAAGTTTAATAATTATGTCTTCTATATCCTTCCCAAATGATCTTGGGTCACCTGAAGCTTCTCTATCATTACCTCCACAATCTATAACCCAACTACATTGGTCTCTCTATTCTTAATCCATCATAAGGTTGACCAACATGGTCTCTCATATAGGGTATATAAATGTTCAATGCCGATAGAAGAGTGCTAGAAGTTATTATAATGAAATCCAACTAATTAAATGTGATATCCTAACTCCAAAAAATGTACAACACACTAACCTTTAATTTATCCTCCATCACCTAGATGGCCTGATTAGTATGTCCATACTTCTGGGGGTGGAACACTACCCTAATCCATAAATATGTCCCAAAATCCTCTTGTAGGAAAATCCACAACCGCAATGAAAAAGAAATCATGGTAGAAGATGATCACCAAGGGTACCACATGAAGTTGGAAGATATAAAACATGTACAAATACCTAAAACTCTCAATTGGACAGATATCTCAAATGATAATGGAGTGCACCATCTTTGTTGGTTGCTCAAAAGTCATCAATATAACATCAAGATAAGCCTCATTCTAACCCACCAAAATTTCCATTGAAAGTCGTTATAAATCATTAATAAACTAGTATATACAGCCAAGGAGAATGTGTAAAACTCCCTCACCTCCTAATTAACTATATGATTGGAACCATCATATGTCCTAGGTAAAGGATGTTGTGATCCCCTCCCAGTATAAAATCCATCTAGTACATCTCCTCTGTATATCTAGAAATGTAGTACCTCATAGACGATGTCTTCCAAATGATCCTCTCAGTAGGATGAAGTGGTCGTCAATTCAGGTCTGGGGTACATATTTTTTATATTTATCTTATTCAGGTATTTAAAATCAATTCAATACATCCTGATACCATCCACCTTTTTCATACACAACACTAATGCCAGATAGTGGGAAACACTAGCTTTGTTGTAAACTTTCTCCCAAAGGTCCTCCAACTTTACCCTCAAATCTTGAGGCTCAGAAGGGGACATATGATATAAAATTGAAGATATTGGTGTGGTCATGGTGTGTAAGTTGGTGCTAAAGTCCATATTCTTCCTCAGAGATAGTCCTGGAACATCCTCAATGAATATATCCAGAAATTCCTCCACTAGTGATGTAATCAAGATACCTGAAGAGACCAATACGCCATGGGATAAACTCTCCAACCTATCGATAATGGGGTTTACTATCCAACACCCAAGATCCACTCACTCATCCATGAGATCACTGTTGTCAATAAAGATGAATCTCATCCCATCTGTCTGAGTACATCTTACTTATAACAACCCAGTTCCCTAATATATTGGTATTGAATAATTTTGGATGAATAATCATTACAGAATTTAAACCAAATCATGATGAGAAAAATGGTTTAGTTCATTTGGAAACATGGAAACAATCTTCTAATTAGGTGAATGATCTTCAGTGTTTTCCAAAAGTATATTCCCATTTAGTACTCTTCAGAGAAATACTGTACATTCAAAACTACATAAGCACAATCTCACCATATGGTTGTGCCTTGATCAATTTCCACATCATATGTCACTCCATGAATTGATTGATAATTTGTTATACCTAAATTAATAATGGATCATAACATCCGTAGATTGAATGATATGTAATTTCTTATATCTTAGTTTTAATCAAATAAAATTATTTAGAGCATATTTTCCAATTAGCATACATAATTTTATGGGGAAATAATAAATTAATCTCTAAAACCTCATTCAAATGACAATATAATAATTTTAATAAAAGTAATACTTTAAACCCTTCCAAAATACACAAATCCAAAAAATTATAAATTGGGTCACTCAATTTCACAAAATGAACCTATCATTAATACACATAAACCATAAATTGGATCCAAATTATCACAAACTATGCATGTGAATTAATTTATCAGGTATTCTATTAAAACATTGTAATAACTTATAATACCTTAAAAAATATTGAAATCCTGCATGCATCCTTAGTCCTTAAATAAAAACATGACAATTGGATTTATTTCCCAAATCCAAAATGTCACAAACTCAATAAATGATAGTATAAACAAGTTTTTCAATAAATCATTAATAAGTTTCAATTAAATAAGTAATATCCAATTACCTTATTCATATCCAACTTATATTTATCCCAAAAACATTCTCTCAAAATCAAGAAAATATTAATGTTTATATTTTCTTAATCATGTGAATTCCATTAAATATAACTTTGACATTAAATCAATTTTCATGGTCAATAACATCATTCAACAGATTCATTCAAATCCATAATGAAAAACATAAACTGAAAAATAATTATATATTTCATAATTATCAATTACCAATTAGAAAATAATTCAATCATACCACTTCTATCCCATACTATTATGTGGCCCTCATCATCATTTTCATTAACACCTCTTTCCTTTTATATGTCACTTGTAGTCTGTTTATAATGAAAAATATATCTATTACTCATAAAACCTAATTAATTTTATTAATTACTTTTCCTCTTAGGACATCAATTTACCTTATTCCCATAATTAAAAAATTTAAATAATTATTTAGTTGATGATGACTAAGGGATATTGTTATTCTCATCCCTTTCGTTAACCAAAATTTTCATTTTCCCTTTTTAGTTAAATGGTTTGTTTCCTTCTTTTCTCCTGTCAAAACTTATTTTCATTCCACTAATATAAAAACTTGGATGTTTATTCTTTAGTTCTAAACATGTAGGAATCTGAATCATCTTTCGTTACTATTCCCCACTAACCAAACATTTAATAAAAAAATTTATTCTCTTCTTTAGTGAATCTGAGAGTTTTTTATGGTAAAATTTAATGATCACGTTCAATGGAAACTGATTAGACATAATAAAAACTTCATTCACATTAGTCATAATCCCATTTGACCATTCAGAAAAAAAGTTCCGTAATATTTTTAATTAACATAGTTCCTTCAGGTTCCAAACATCAACTAAATCCAATTGAATTGAGTGATAATCACAAATCATAAAATGAAACCATGTAGTTTTGAAAAATCGATTATAGGAAGTCGACATCATGAATGATTCTTTAATCAATGATATCTGTGGTCATTATTAGTCATATTTTTTTAAATCCTATATTATTGATCAAAAATATGTTGTGACTATCCTAATATTGTTCCCGAGGACTGTAAAAATGGGTATTCAAAAAGGCCCATTATCACGAACCAGTTCCTAATCGAGTCTTTCTCAATACAGTTTTTTGAGGATGTTACCCCTTTTTAATTCTACACCAGAGACACATCCGCTTGTAGTCTCCCAAAAATAATGTAATTTCCTTAAAATAACTCACTCTATCAATTACCAAATTTTCATACAATAGTAGAAAAACCTAATAAATATCCATAGGGATCTCACAAATGTTATCTTGTCTTAGAATCTAAAGGTTAATTAAACCATTCCTTTGATACCAACTATATCATCCTTGGATTCTCATAAATGGATATTACATATTTTTACATGAATATTAATTACATTATAGAGACATATGCATGAAGATCATAATAGTTTTGTGAAATTATAACAAGGAACACAATCTAATAATCTGGGGAATGATCTCCAATATTTTCCACAATAATATTCCCAGTTAGCTCTTTTCATTGAAATAACATACAAAAAACCTTTATTCCTGACCAAGGAAAGGAAACATAGGAAGAGATTAGATTCTTTATAAAGGTAAACAGAATATATATCAATTTATAATCATATGAAAGAATAATATAAGCATATGGGAATGTGATAATGATCATTATATACTAAGTTGAAAAACACCACATTATAGATCATAGAAATGATACATGTCATAAAGATTAGATGTTCATATAGAATGAATCAAATGATAACCAATAAACATAATCAATGATAGGATAAAATTTTCATAAGAAATGGATTTTTTTTCTATAAAATGAGAATATAAAACTATTTCCATATTATGAAAGGTTCATTACAAGGGAAATCAAATTGGAATGGTTTCACTTCAGAAACCATAATAGTGAAAAAATTCCCTTATTAAATTAGGTTTTCTCATTATTCCATAACAATATTATTAAATTAGGTACACTTCCTATGTCATTCCTATCTTACTTGACTAATTTGACTCCTCGTTTTAGTATAGTCTTACTAAACTAGGTGCACTACCCATTCCAGCCATGTTATGCTAAACTGGGATCAATCCCCATGTCAGAATCATATTACATAACCATGTTCACCCACCATTCTCGTATTATATTACATAACCAGGTTCAATCCACATTTTATTCCTATCTATGAAATGAGTTATAAATCTTTACCATATTAATTAGAGGGATATATTGGTCCCACTAATCCTATTTATAATGTTACCACCATTCTTGGTTATAATGTATCCACCATACATGGTTATAACATATTAACATTAATATAACAAAAAAAAAATAAATTTGTGAAAAACGATCATTATAAATTAATCAAATAATAACCCATTAAAGAAATTGTGTTTCAAAAACATTTCACCATAACATAACCTTGTTTTCATAATAATTGTTTCACGACATTACCAATGGAAGAAAAACATGTTTCATAAACATTTTATCATAATAAACATTATCCATTCAAAAAAATAAAGGGAACCATATTGTTGGATCATACCACAATTAAATTAAATTTAACCTCAAATAAAGTCATCTTAGATAGAATATAATTTTGAAAGACTACATTGGGAATTTTTAGAGTAGAATATAATTCCTTTTAAAATTTATTTTTAAAACATAATCCATCATTAAAAATAGTTTTATTTGAAAAAACATTACAAAATATAAATTATTATTTTAAAAACTCAATTAAAATATTTTATATAGAAACTATCCATTTATCATTGAAAAAAACTTTCTAAATCACAAAACATTTTGAAATTTAATTTCACTGAAAATATACTTTAAAATCACAGAGGAAGAATGAGAAATTATTTAAAACAACTATTGAGTAAAATATCCATTCATCTTTGAAAAATATATTTTATACCATTATTGAAAACATTGTTAGAAAACACTATTTTTGAAAAAAACGATTTCCAACAGAAGGGATCAATAACTTCATATTTTTTTTTAAAAAAAATTCCAAATTATTTTTAGTACAAAAGTGTAACACCCCTGAATGATAAAGAGTTAAATGAATAAATGATATGACTCAAGTCAACAAGGTTCACATTCCTTTTCTGGAGCCTTTCTGATTAGAACTCCATAATTATGTATGCTTGGCCTGGAGTTGTGATCAGGATGGGTGATGTTCTTGGAAGTTTCCCGGGGTGTGTGTGAGTGAGGAAAAAGCACACTGAAAAGGGAATGTGTTGGCATGTGGAGACAATCATTAGTCATTTGACCCATTTGGGCATGTGGGTGGGCCCCAGGTTGGGCACCACATTTCTGTGGGGATACTAGTGGTACTTGGTGGGTCAGGACCCGATGACCATGTTAAGGGGGGTGTATGCGCTGTCACCAGAACCTAGTTGTCACATTTGGTATTAGAGGAGGAACCCAGCTTTAAGTGTGGTGCACTTCCTCGGTTGAGATGTAGAGCCCAAAATGAGGATGTTGTTCTCTAAATGGGAGGGGGGTGATTGTAACAGTTCCGAATGATTAAGGGTTAATTTACTAAATGATATGACTTATTTCAACAAGGTGAACCTTCTTTTTAGAGAGCCTGTCTGATTAGAACTCCACAGTTAAGCGTGTTTGTCCCAGAGTAGTGATCAGGATGGGTGAAATTCTAGTAAGTTTCCCAGGGTGTGTGTGAGTGATGACAAAGTACACTAAAAATGAAATTTGTTGGATTGTGGGAACAATCATTTGCCATATGATCCGTTCGGGCACATGGGTGGGACCCAAGTTGGGGACCACGTGTCTGTGGGGAAACTTGTGGTACATAGTTAATTGACTAAATGATATGACTCAATTCAACAAGGTGCGCCTTCCTTTTAGGGAGCATGTCTGATTAGAACTCCATAGTTAATCATGTATGTCCTGGAGTAGTGATCTGGATGGGTGGCCTTCTAGGAAGTTTCCCAGGGTGTGTGTGAGTGAGGAAAAAACACATAGAAAAGGACAAGTGTTGGCCTGTGGGGACAATCATTATTCATATGATCAGTTTGATCACATGGGTGGGCCCCAATTTTGGGACCACATGTCTGTGGGGAAATTGGTGGTACTTGGTGGGTCAAGACCCGATGACCATGTTAAGGCGGGGTGTATGTGTTGTCACCAGGACCCAGTTGTCACATAAAGAGTGGAAATATGATACTATTACTTGAAAATATCCTGAAAAAAGTAAAGTATAACAAAATTTATGGTATTATTGAGAGATGGATCGTATGATTTTATCATTGGAAACATAATAAAAAACAATCCTGAAAAATGATGTGATAGTGACATAAAATCATTTCTACTTTGGTAAATTTGAATTAAAAGAACCGTAAAAAAAATTAATGGAAAATAAAATATCATAAGGAAAAATAAATTCATGATATTAAATTTAAATGGTGATTTATATAAACCATATGAAATAATATAGGTTCACACCATAACATACATCACAAAGAAATAAAATTAAGACAAAATTCCCTTATCGATTTTGTAACATTTGAACCGTAAAACTAATCAATGATAGATCCTAAAATAGATATGAAAATACCAATAAATATATTTATAAAAATAATAATATACATTCATGGGAAGCATATACACCAAATAAAATAAACATGTTCTTAATATGGAAGGTGTCTCGCAAAATAATAAAAGTGAGATGGAAATCCCCTTACCTTAAGGCTTGGATCATGTTGTTCTCATTAAAACATACAATATAATAACAACAAGATTATTTTAAATATATTATTAAACCATATAGATATATATTATGATATATATTATTTTTTATGATCTTTTATTACCCTTTTATTAACAATCCCATGTTAGATTTATGTTTTGGCTAATAATTACATTGTTTTCAATTTTTGTTTTGATTTGTTTTTGTTTTGGTCCCATTACCTTGATCATGGATTAATAATATAAAAAATTTAAACCATGATATAAATTTCACATAGATTAATAATATATTTATTTAGACTGCTCTATTATTTATTGACATATAAAATGAAATGTACCGTTCAAGGATACGGTAGGTCATATGGACACATGAACAATTCTTCCATTTTCATATTGGATTGAAATAAATTATAAGAAATAATATATATATATATTACCATTATAGAATATTTTTTTGTAGTATATATATCACATTTTTTATTAAACACATCCATAATACTTTCCATGTAAAGAATGAATGAATCACAACACTTCGTGAGATGGTAGTCCTCCGTACACACGAGAGACCTTACCATATTCCCACAAAATGGAGAGTATTATGGTATGTGTGAAATAATAAATAAAAAGTCATTATATAATAATAAATATCATATATAAATAGTAAACACGTTATTATTACTATCCTTTATAGATGATAATGGAAAAACGAATGACATCGGTTTATGAGGATATAGTCCACCATATACACAAACATTGATTTCATAACCCATTTGATGGAATTGGATATGGTTGTAGGTCATTACCTTAGTATAAAAAAATATCATTATGTGGATGATACTAAGGTTATTATATTATCGTGATATAAAACTAATTTAATAAGGTGTATAAATAAATAAAATAAAGATTCTCATTATGGAACATTGCCCCTTCTTAGTGTATTATCCATAGTTTTGTACTTAATGCCTACTAGGATGGATCCCCACCTCCCAAATAATGATTTGGGTATTATGGGAAGGTTTTTGGGAAGTTTTTTGTGTAAATACTATCCAGAACATGTAGGTGTGAAGGTGTGAAGTAGTGGGAGAGAGAGATCCCTTTTATAGTTCCGGAGGAGTGAAATTCTTGTAAATACCAGAATGTATTCACTATTGGGTGGTCAATCATACATCAAGTGGATCCACAATTGATTTTTAATTGGATGATGAGATTATTTTTTCCAAAAAATCCTCCAAAAAAAAAATAAATTACATGGGTTAAACATTTTGTTCCTTATATTCTATGTTTCATTATTTTTATAATTTCTTTTTTTGACTATGTATGTAGTCTTTTTAACCTAAATTATTTATCTGTTACGAATAAATAAAAATTATACCTAATGGATAATTTAAAAAAACTGATTATAAATATAAAATAAAATATATCAAATTAAAACCATTTGCATTTGGGAAAATAATATTAAAATAAGTGCATGTAACATCCCAACCCATAGTTTTACTGTCAAGGGTGCTAATAGAGTTTTTTCTATTTACCAGTCAATATATTAATTATAAAAGAAAAATTGTTCCATTAATGGTAAATAATTTTTATTTATTATCATTCATAAATAACACTGATTAATATATAATTTTTATTAGTTTTATATCATTTAAATACATGCCATTTATTATATTATAACAATAATTTCAATTTTGACATAATTCATTTTATTTGAATTTTAAAAAATAAACAAAATTACGGATGTAAAATATATCATGTTCAATACTATTTAACATGATATAATAATATAAAAAATTAATGGATCAAAACAATACACTCAATTTACTTAAATTTTAATATTTCAGTATCATTTATTTTATATTATTGTTAATAAAAAAATCATGCTTTAGTGTTTTATAAGCTTTGAATGTAATTTTTTCATTTATAAAAATAATTAAATAAATTATCATGATAAAAAAATATATTAAATTTAAAAATAATACCAATTACCAAAATTATGACGATTTTTCACTATATCAAGGAATTATAGATATTAAATTCATGAATGGATCCTTTTGTCCTTCTTTTTAATTAACTTATTATAATGGTAACTTTCATGGAATGCTACCACAAAACACAAACAAACTGAACTATTGTAATTATGGTCAAAATATATCCATAAAAACAGTTCTATACAAATTGGTATGTCCTTTTAACCTCTTATCTTCTTAAATCAACTCCTATCAATAAAACCATTTTTACCTTAAATGCTGTAATTAATTTTTAGTGTTTTAAATATTCATTTGGGCCAAAAATTAATTTTGAAATGTTAAACATTATAAATTTTAATTATTCAAAATATGGATTCAATTTTTACATGTTCACATCACTTAAGGGTGAAAAAATAATTTAATCATAATCTCAGTAACGTAACATGAAAGCGGGGTTATAAAGAAAATATGATCAAATACTTTCAAATATATATACTCAATTTCAACTTGAAATTGATTGAAATAATATAAATTGTATTAATATATTTATAAATAAAGTAATCATACTTTAAAAAATTAATCTATATTTTAACTTTATAAAAAAATTAAATGGAAAGGTTGTTTTCAATTAAAATTTCATATTTTACCCTATTCATAAAAAAATGAATCTTTTTTCAAAAATCATGAAAATTCACCCTCCTTTAATTCTATAATTATGAATTATGAAGTAATGTTAATTTTATCAAATTAATTATTAAAAATTATAAAAAATTAATTTTATTATCATTCAGAAAAATATATAATACAAACATTGTTTAAAATATTATTTTAGAAATATATAAAGACATTACAAAAAATTATGTATATAATTATTAATTTTTTTTATTTTTCAAATGAACTATAATTAATATTTATAAATTAGTTATTACTGTTAATATCACTAAGTTTAACGAATATGTTATAAGTTTCATGTTAATAATATATCTTGTTTTTGTTAAAACTCAGTGTTGTGTGTAACACAATCTAATCGAGTGTTGTGTGTATGAAAAATAATCATGGTGTCTCGTGTAATGAAATAAAGTAGTGAAATTTAATTTATTCAAATAATAATAATTCAGTAAAACATGGTGTTTTACATTACACTTCTATCATGATAGAAAATATGGGGCAAAAACTATGAAAACCAGTCCATGCCCAAGATAACATGATATGGTTTCATCATGAGGACCTTGTGGTCCCATAAAAAACTATATACAAGGAGAAATATATTTCATAGACAACATATAGGCGATATTGAATAATCATACCCTATACGAACCTCTAGCCATAGATACTAGGAAAACTTTTCTCCTAAAATATCCATATCTCAAAAAAGGGACAATAAAATAATGGAATGGCTTCCATCTTTCTATATTTGTACTAAAGAAATTGTATCAAAGAAAAAATAATATCATGAATAGCCATATTCATAACCTCTTCATAACTCTCCATGGCATAAAAATGTCCATGACCTCGACTACAATCTCTCTGAGCATGATGTGGGCCACCTGGTGGTGGTGGAAGAAGGTCTTAGAATCATCCTCAACCAGAAGCTCCTCCCTCTAGAGATCCACCTGATCCTATATATGCACCACCTCTTTAGTGGTCACTTTAAACATGTCTTGTTGATTCATTATCATGGAACTGCCTCTATTATCAAGCCCTTCCACTTCCTACCTATCCTCCTCAACATGATGGGTTGAAAAATCACATTCAATGTGACCCCACACATTAGTAGAATAACATAAACCATCTCTCGGATGGCTAGATCCTTCACGTGATCCATTAGATATAGAGTCATCCATTAACATCTAAGAATAATAATGCCTCCTCTCCTAAGACCACAGTGTATGATAATTAATATCTTCTATAGATGAGTATGTCACATGATTCCCACCACCATCTCCAACCACCTGATGTAGTTATATTATGAATATCTCATTCACCATATACCAATCTATCATTAATGGCTATTTTTTAGGGAACAAGAAGACTATGTTAGACTGAATGTCTCTATAGAGTCCCTACTCAAACCTTAATTATAAGAAGATAACACCTCACATAATATCCCAGGAGTAATTTGTGAGGTCAGTGAGCCTGAAAACTTACGTTGCAACTCTCATGACACCCTACTATAACTTCGGAAGCCATTGAATCTATATTAAGATTAATAATGTGCTCAAATTATATTCTTGAAATATATGTTTGAAATATAACCATTAGAGAATTGTTTCATCATGGATTCGTGTATTAAAATACCTCTAACTCCCTATTTCTCCTTCTAAAAGACTGAATGTATATAAATCCATATGATTAGTTGGGTGCACATGAGCTTGAACACATGGATCAGAAACTCAGTCCAATCCTCTGCTTCCAAGGGAACTGGTTCGCAGTGGAACCTTAGTTCTATTTCACATGAGAACTCATAGAGTTAACTAAGCATTCCCACATCATCATCCACACAACATATACTATGTTATACTCGACGTGAGGGGGTCCTTCACCCTATCAACCTAGAGGAAACCCCTTAAGAGATGTCCCCTGAATAGAGGCCTTGTACCTCAATAAATCATTATCATGATCCAATATTGGTACCTAGAGGCATCCTATAAGTTAACAAGATGAACCAAATTTAAATGTGAATATATATATGGGGATCTATCTCATGAAGGATTGTAAAAGCGATCTATCTTATATGATGGATGTACCACTTTTCCCTAAAACCAATTTCTTTGTATAACCAGTCAACAAGTATGTAGTTAGATTCTTAGTGATTGGATAGTTCAGTCTCCGCACCAACAATGGATTCTGTAGCCCGAAATACATAGTTGAGACTCTCTAACATTTCTTCCATAATTCCAAACAAATCCTCCTCATGGGTCCCACTCTTACACAGACCAATGGATAAAATACTCTAATAACATTCTATTATAACCCGACCCACTAGAGATCACCTATGCAATAGAATGTAATGTGTGAAAACCCCTATCCCACATCCAATAGTTTTTGGGATGAAAAAAATCACTCAGAAGGTATAACTAAAATTTGTGGTCTTTTCAAATTCTACTCGTGCACATGCACACTACCAACTCCCTATAAAATTGCATACAGATATAAATAAAAGACTATAAAATCTAGAGTAAAACCATGCATGTAGTATCCTCTAATAAATATATTCTTTAAGCACAATATAAAATGACAAAAAAAGGGAAAAACCTACGTCCAACCTAAAATGAAGTCCCAACTTGAAAGAAACTAGAAAAAAGGAAAACTGAGAGTTCCTCACTCCTGATCTTTAAGGCCAACCGCTATATAGGGTCAATATATCCATTATTCAAAATTCTCCACCGATTTCACCATTGAAATGACTATTATCTACATAAGAAAAAACATTTGTGGGAGAGTCCCGTGTAGGGGTGAGTTTATAAATTCTTAGCAGGATTCCATAAAAACTATAAATGAATAAATTGAATGATAAAGGAGAGGTCAGATCAAACCGTAGTAATAGGGGATATAAAACCCATGTTATGTTCTTATAAAGAAACCCCAAATGGAGAAAAGGGATCTACATCTCTAAATTCTACACAATATCTACGTGTATACCTTCTTCTCTCATAATTCCATATCCAATGCCCAAAAAAATGTGATACCTCACAAATCGATTTAGAGGGGCCCACCCCTTGTCACTGCACTCCACAACTAGGGGAACCATAACTCCCATGGGGGACCTGCTCCTTGCCCTAGCTCTAAGATGTTGGAGTACCACCACATAGATATGTTGGATGGTATGGCTGAGTATGATATACTCTATAATACCAAATGTAGGATCTAAATAATAGAGATATTGTATGTAGTATCTAAAGATTCTCAAAATACAAGAGGGGGGGTGAATTTTAGACTTTTAAAAATTATTTTGGAACTTTTAAAGATGATTATGTTTAACAAGGTTAAACAAGGTAATTCACCAAACCTCTAGTTCTATAAACTTGCTTGAATCAGGAAATATGATTCCAAGAAAGCAATTCCAGAAATGTGATTCGGGAAATGAAAATTAACAAAAGTTTACAAAAACTAATATTCTACCTTAAATCATATATAATCTAACTAAATCAGAGTAAAAATATAACGATGTATAACATAGTTATACTTTCCTCAAAAATAAAAATGCATTTGAAAAACTTGTAACAAAACAAGTAACAGTAGTAAGTCTTTTAACCCAAAGATAAGGGTATCCAACAACCTTGGATAAAGGCCCCTTGATTTTTACTTTCAATAAAGTCTGTCTTACCCACACTAGGGTAAGCCCTCGATACGAATATCGAAGTCTTTCTTGATATCCCCCTCTTTCATTTTGATAATCTTTAGATACTACATACAATATCTCTATTATTTCGATCCGAAATTTGGTATTATAGAGTATATCATACTCAGAAATACCATCCAATAAGATATAGTACCTATTCCAGGCTATGAGGTACTACCAACTCAAAATTTAAAAAGAATATGGGGGACCCTTGTAGTGTTTGATAGGGGAGTATCGATCCCTACATCACTCTGGTGATCCTACCCTGATAAATACCAAAATATAGTGTTTTTGGAAGAATCATCACAATTTAGAAACATCATATCATATATCATATTACATAATTAAGTCCACCATCATGTTCTATGTGGAAAAAAACTCAAGATAGGGTACTCACGTGTCCAAAATAAATTCCCATAGAAGAAGATATGAGATGGAGAATTTTGTTGGGGAAATTCATGATGTGTATGGGTGTGTTAATAAAATATGACATCACCTCACCAACTAGCCATGTTATCCCCTAGATAAATCTTGGAAATCCATGTCAAACTACTTATTTTATAATAGCTATACATGATATGTCTCATCCACCCTATTCTTTCTTGTGAAACATCTACCATTATTGTGTATATTTTCAATGCTTGTGTAAATGTATGTATCATGGTATCATAGCCATGTACAATTACCAAGTCATGCCCATGTACTCTAACTGCTCCCAAATTGATGGATGGGACCATTCCTGTGTACACCCATATTATATTCCAAACCACCATTATAGGGCCTCATTATAGGTTGTGGGTCCATATGGATTATAAGATTATTCTCTACACAAAACCCTAGCTGCATTAGCAAGAGTACTGCACAAACCGTGTTCTTCATAACACATGTCATGTATAATATTATTTCATATAAAACTATATTTACTCACATATATCTAGATCCATCTTCACCTTCTTGAGATTTTATATTTTCCACCCAAAACCGAAGGGTAACACCTTGGACCATTAATTCTTGGCCTTCGATGGTTGGAAATGAGAAATCCAATAACCAAATGATGAGACTGCATGTGTCCCACAAACCTCACATCACCCTTCTATACTCCGTATCTTGTATCCATGAAGCATAATCCTTTATCCCTCCCAATTCATCTTCAAATCACTATCCTATTAATTTTTCATACAACTACCTTGGATTCAGGGATTTGATCGCACTTAAACCAACCCCGATAATACTAAACCATTAAGACATTGGTGAATAAAAAATAAAGTGATTAAAAGTGGGGATAAATGAATAAGAAAAAAGTAAAATACTTTGTGGATAAAAGATCTTGACCTAAAATCACATAAAATGGGATATATAGGGGCGAATCAAGGAATAGAAAAAATAAATTGGAATCAGCAATTCAATTATTTTAAACGAGCTCATTCAAAAATAAAGATTGATGGAAATAAAAGTAGATTAAGAATTACTAATATATTAAACAAAATTGGATATATGTCTATAAATAATATTCCCTACTTAGATTTTGGATAGATCACTGGTGAAGAATGTGTTCAACGGTGATGAAAAATATCCATTGTGTTCTCTTATTATTTATCCACCTTTTACCTATTATAGTTTGTTGTATGATCCATATCATCCAATAAAGATCTCCAATTTTCCTCATCTCAAATCCCCCAAGGGTCAATTGACTAAACCTGATGACTTTTTGCATTAGGATATTTGTAGAATATTATATTTGTGTCATTTAATAAAATAAATAAATAAATAATTTTTTTATTTTATTGAACACACACTCCAACGATCATCTCACTCGGAACGCCTGATGACAACTATACTTAGGTCATTCCTATGGTTATCCCCACATTCAATAATAAATTATGGTCTTAGATATCCCATCTAAGGTATATAAAATGATAAAACATATTAATCCATACAAATACATGTTTATGCATAAAAATAATAATATTTATAAATAATTAATATCGGTTTCCTAAGACTCCGAAACACCATACAAATTTAAAGGATAAAAATAGATATATACGTAAAAATATTAAAATGAAAAATACATCAAAACCGGCTCACTACATCTCCCCTCCTTGAAGCATTTTAACGTCGAAAAGAAAATGTATCCAAAATAGGTGCAGTTACTGACTGTAAAACTAACTCTATTAGTATTTGGATATCATTTACAATAACTTGTGGTTGCATAGAATATGAACTAACAGAATGGTCTTCCCTCGCATGATCCTCACCTGAAAAACTGCAATCAATATGTGGTATTATTCGATGGGGCTCAATACTCAATGTCCATATCCCCTAGTTAAAAACACATAGAGGGTCATGTACAAATCTCTTCATTTATGACACAACAAAGACATCATGAACGTGATCAAACTATGGAGGAATGAATACATGCTAAGAAACCTCAATAACCCTCTAACCATCTTGAATTTACTGATGAACCTTAATAATAGATTTTATAACATACCAAATCTTTCCAATCCTCATAACTGTGTGAATCTTAAAAAGACATGGTCACCCTAGTAAAACTAAATGGGACAATGATGTCAATCTTTGGAATAAATTTATATTCTCTAAGTTTTCCCTATATTCTCATGAATCACTTGAACATTTTCTATCATCATTTGTACCTTACCAAGAATACAAGGATAAGTATCACAAATATCATTCTAACATAAGGATGACAGTCTAGGTCTCCCCTACACGGACTATAAATCTTCCATGATTATACTAGAGAAATAAGTATTATTATAAGAAAATCTAAGGAATAGAAGGTGATCCTCACAGTTGTGGACGATGTCTGACACATAGTCCCCCCAAAACTCCTCCAAGACATGGGTATCACATTAGGTCTAGCCATCCTTCTTATGGCGAAACATTGTACTATTCCATAAATTGGTTTCTAAAGCCTATTATAGCCCTATGCACAACTGTAACATTAACCAATCATCACAGTTAGACACAATCGTTAAGGGAACCCCATGAAGCTGAAAGATATCCCATACATATAAATTCCCCAAACACTCAACTGAACTCTACTATCAGATGGAAATGAATTTATTTTAAAATGGTGAGTTAATCAATAGTCATTCATATAATAGAATTTCCTTTCACTATCCATGGAATACCCATCACAAAGTCCATGAATATTATATCCCACTCCCACTTCAGAATCATTTGAGGACATGTTAATCTTATTGGAACCAATTTCTAAATTGTTAGCTACTGGCATGTAGGACATAGAGAGATAATCTTGGCTAAAATATACCTCATTATAGCCCACCAAACCTACCACTAAAGGTATTTTTATATATTTACAACATTGATATGTACAACCAAGGTGTATTTTTGAAAAACCATAATCACCTCCTCTCGAAATGTGAATAGAGCTACCATCCGTCCATAGTAAAAGATGATGTGAACTCCTCGTTCAACAAATACATCCAGTGCATCTTTATGGTTATTTGTTCTTATAGAATCTCACAGTTTCTATTTCCCAATCAATCCAATCAATTGGTCAACATTTCCATAAATCCATTGAAAGGGGTGATTATTCATTATTACTTAGTTCATGTGATAAACATCCATGAAAATCCTCAATCTATCATATGACTTTTTCATGAATAACACTAGAGCTTCCTACAGGGACACCTTGGGTATAATTAAAACATTCTCTAAAATTTCCTCTAAATAAACCCTCAACTATCATATAATTTAAGGGTTCATCCAATATTCCTTAAAAGATATCAGTGTAGTCTCAAGGTGAAAGTAAATAGAGAAAAATATCTCCTACCTTAAGGGCAGACCTTGAATTTCCTTGAGAAAAATGACTATAAGCTACTACACTATCAAAGGAATATTCATATATGAATATCCCACTATTCCAAGCGCTAAAATCCCCATCATATGGGTAATGGGTTATAGCTTCCTACCCATAGGAGCCACACACTCAGTTATGAGATCTATGAAAACTGTAGAGGATAATCTCATCTCAATTGACCAATGTAATACAATTCATCAATGATGATAGAAAATCATTTCTTGAATGATGGAAAAATATTCACAAACCTAGATTATTTCATAAAATTTCATCATTAATACAAGGTGGTACTAGGAGAAACCCTCTCCATAGAGAACCATCTCTCACAACAGATAGATATGTGATATCAAATAATCCCTCCCTATTGGAACCTATGTTTTTCACAACTAGGATAAAGTATAAACAATAATCTCTTCTTTTTACACAATGTAAAAGGAGATATAATAATGACTCATTTCTTTGTCTACTATTACTATGGAAAGAGTATAAAAGACAAAAATAATATCTTGAATCATCCCATGTGACTCCTAGTTACAGCCCTCAATAGCCTACAACTATATATAACATCAACCAACATCTCTCTTAGACTAACATGGGCCATATAGTGGTAGTGGTTGAATAATATTGTAATTTTAGCCTCCACCAAAATATCCTTCTTCTATAGCTTCAGATACCCCTTTTTCTACACTGAATCCCTTGGGTCTTCCCTGACTACTCTTAGGTGATCCTTGGTCATGACACTACCTCTTATATGATGGACGATCCATTATCATTATATACATATCATCCTAAATGGGATGGGAATGAAATTACATGTGACCTCTATCATCAAAATCATAGAAACATCCCTCTCATAGATAACTGGATGGTCTTCGTGATCCTTTAGCCACAAATCCATGTGTTCGTGTCTGATAATGAGAATTCTTCCTCTTTCGAGATTTCAACATATGATACCTGAATGATTTTAATGATGAATCAGACACATGATTCCCACTTCTCTATCAAACATCCCAACATCCAAATTCTATGAATCTGTCATTCAAAAGAGACCATTCTAGTACTCTAACACTGGTTGAAAGGCACAACGAGGCTAGTATTTCTGTGATCCGAAACCAATTACAAACTCTCACAGTTCCCTATAAATACACCAAAGTGGTTCACTCTATCTTCTATCCCTAATATTAAGGGAATACAAACACTAAAAAACCCTTGAAAATATTCCTCAAGCTATATACTAGAGGCGCCTAGGATATATTATTGTATAAATCTCTCACAATGAGTTCTCATGCACAAATGTTTAGATCTTGATTGATCATTCTAGATGGTTATTCCATTCAGTTTCAACGGAATTTGTTCCATTTAATTTATATTAGATGAGGTTATATTTCTCACCATAAACTACTATTTGATCCCAATTTGAATGTTTTACATAGTCCTCCATATCATATAGTTTTTAATGTATCCATTGAACATTCAGACATAGTTAGTCTATTTCATCGTATAATTAAATCTATTCATGTATTTCTCGAATTATCCTTCGATATCAGTTACTATTTATGTTAGATCTGATAAATTTGTACCGTTAACACCTTTATGATGAAATTTAAAAATTGTTACCTGAATTTCAACATGATTTTGAATTAATAGTGGTCCCTTCATGAGACTTCATTATATTTTATATGAACTATCTATTGGAATAATAGGATCATATGGATATGGATAGTCTCCTAGACATGATTATTCACCACTTCAAATGTATTAGACCCTTTTATATCAAAATGTCTATTGATTTTGATATATTTAATCCTCTACCAAGTTCATTTGGGTTATGAAATGATCCTGAATAATTTTATTTTCTTATGATCTTTGATGATCATTATTCTTAATTAGGGATCCAATAAATGTGGAAAATATTGGATGGATTGTGGTGATTTGTGACCAGTTACTAATTAAAATCATCTTCCCCATAGAACATCCTATTTTAAAATACCATGGCACACACACACACACATACACACACACACACACACACACATATATATTTATGGTTTCATTACATACTCTATAAAATTGGATTCATTCATACCCAAACGTATGGAAGAATAAAATTGTAATCACAACAATATAATTTTTTTAGGTTCATGAACTCATGAAATGAGACAAGTATTTAGTGTAGAGTGAGGCATATACCCTTTCACAAAAACATTGTTTCATGTCACATGTAGTCTCCTAGGGCATGAATGTAGTCCCAAACCCTTTTAAAATTGATTGGTCTCTCGATTATTATGTCACATGTATAAAATACAATATAATTTGAAAATGACGAATTTGAGGAAAAATAAATTTACTTGAAACTCTAAATTTCATTGTATTATTTAGATGAATCCCCTTCATGGGAAATTCATGATTAAAATTATTTTTGGTTATTCTATCGACACCTAATTTTTAATTAATTATTATTCATAATCCATTGTTTAACTGAGTTTCAATTTTTTAATTCTTCACAAAAATTTGTTAAATGATTGTCAGTTTCTAAAAATATTTACAAATATTTCAAAAAACAATATCATGTAATATTTTATAGAATTAATTTTTGGGTTTTGAAATTTGATGTTGAGTTTATATTAAATTAATAATGTTATAAAATTTTATGATATTATGGTAATAGTTTTATTTTGGTATTTATTGAAAATAATTAAAAATATATATATATTTATTTAATATAAAACTTGATATTACTAATATTATTAAATTATTATTTATTTAAATAAATTATTGAACATAAAATATGGGACCCCTATGCCGTTTTAGTGTTTGGTGGTCATATAAAATCAATGGAGGTTTCTTATTTGGTTTCATCCTGCACCTCCATGGAATGTATCCACAACAAGAATTATTACTTATCTAACATTTTCTTATTCCCCCTTCCTTTTCCTAAACTCCTTTATCATATTTAGGGATTTTTGTTTTTTGACAATATAGATTCGGGGATTTCACCAATATATAGTGAAATCCAAGAACACATTGTGGATTTTGTGATTAGGGGTTAAAGATGTTCAAAATAGTTGACATTAGGGAAGGATATGAAATTATACCATTGGATGGATGTTGATAGGTAAAATAAATTTATGTAATTAACATCACACTTTATTTGATTACTTTTATTTATTAAATTGATTTATAATTATTTATTATGTTTCAATTAATTAAATTCTAGTTATTTTTCTCGATGATTATGTTCAAATTATTTATTAATTTTAGGATTACTTAACTGGTGAAAACACTGACGGTGGGTGAGGTGTGAATTAGTGTTGTAATATTTTCATTATTTTGTTGCAAGTGGTATGTTGTTTATTCTATATAATATTATAAACTAATTTTGTGTATGAAAATAAATTTGTAGCATAACAAATATTTTTAAAAATATATTCTTTTTTTGAAGATGACTACATTTGTAACCTATGGTAGTTATTACCCCAAAATCTTATTTATTATCATGATACACCTATGAACTGTGTTATGTCCCTCAACACAATATTGTGTTTGTAGAAGCCAATTCAAAATCAAGCACAAACTTATTACAAATAATTAATAATTTAATACATATTTAAGAATAATCACAACTGAAAGAAAAAGACTGTAATGGGATGTATAATTATAATGATTTTAATATATACATTAAAATAATCCCCATGTGATATCTTTTTCTTATTAGTATATTATCATAATTATCACAACATTCTCTATTTTAGTTATCATTGATACCCCATTTTTTTCAAAACATAGAATAATTATAAGTGTAATATTATATAATTTTAATATGAGAATTATCATTACAATATGCTACATGATCTATATATTCAAAATTCAATAGTTCATTAATAATTAATTCCCCTAAGAAATCCTCCCATTATTATTCTAAATATATGAAATAAATCTTCCTATTTAAACCTCATCCAATGTAACGACCCAAACATTTATCAATGAAAATTTCCTCTTGATATAATTAAATGAATTTTTATGTAAACTGGTTACATAACTTATGTACTTATTTGGATTTATGATATTGGATTTCAAAATACGGTTAAGGATTTTTACCTTTGATAATATAGCCTTTGAACAGTGGTCACATGATTAGTATAAATATTGGGATTTAACAAATCCAATTTATTTTGACAAAGGAAGCAACAGACTCATCCAATAGAAATTCTCCATACGAAGCCGATTTTTTGGAGATTATAAAGGAGGTAGCGTCATTGGGATGTTTCAGTGAGCAAGACAATGATGATATTTAACATGTTAATCTTAAACAGAACTGCCTACAAGAGATGTGGAAGTTTATAGAGATTACAACCCGAGCAATGGCATTAGAGACTCCCCAATGGTCTACCCACATCACACACCTTACCCTTAGGTCTTATGTGGGATCTTTAAGGGGTTATGTAACAAGAACCTAGCACTATGATTACGTGATTTATTTTTGGTATAAATAATATACATTCATTTTATTATTGTTACTTTGTAAATAAATTTTAAAGCAGAAATAACATTTTTAGTTAATATTCAATTTAGAAATCCATTTTGATGAATTAATGGATTTTTGAATTAAATAGTATTTTAATAATATATTATTACTAAATTAATTTTTATTAAATATAAATGATCATATAATTTTTTATTAATAAAATTGTAATTTTTATTGAGGATTGAAAGCTGTATTTGTCAAAACCAATGAATTTTCGATAAATATTGGTTTTTATTTTAAAAGTAAAAATTCATATATATAGAATTTTTATTTGATAAAATGAATATTATTTTTGGAATCATGACTTCAAAATTATCCAATGGTGATTTTTTTATTATTTTCTGAGACAATTGAATTTTTGATTAAAATTTAAATATCGTTTCAATATATAATGTGTTTCATGACATAATAATGACCCAATAGTGATGTAATAAAATACTATAAATGGGATGTTTGGAAAATATATGTTTTACCTTTAAAATAAAGTGATTTTAGATTAGTTTTGTTAATTTAATGGTGCCTTCTTTGACCCTCCAAGACTTATAAAACATTTTACATTTTAAAATATTTTCCTTTAGAGTTTTACTCACATACACATAATCAAGGCAATTATTTTAATAAGTTAGGAAATTGACCTTATAAAATAATTATTTCCACTCTACTTTTAAAAAACCAATATGAAAAAATGATGGGTTGGTTTGTGTTTTTGATTAGTTTAATTTGTGGTGTCCAAAAACTGAATAATAAAGAATTGCCTTTATTTTCTTATATAATCCCACCCAAGATCCCACTTTCTATTCAATAAAAGTCTTTATAACTCGACCAACCTCTGAATTCCTCTCTATAGAATCCTTCCAAGGAATCCAAATCTCATGATAAGCCTCTCTTAAGCCACTCCCTTGCCTTTGGTGTCACACTTCCAGGTAAGGAATTTTCATCCTTTCTCATTTTTGTCCAAATTTATTTAGGTTGTTATAACCTTTTGTTTTCAATTAAAAATGTTTGGTTATTATTTAGAACCTCTACCATACAAACCACATTATTTTTGAATGATTCGAGTCCCCTTTCACTCTCATTAATGCCTTCCATGTACACCTATTACCATGCTGAACTTTTCTAAGGAATTTTTCTTTTCTCATTTACATTTAAGCAATTCTTTTGTATTATAAATCTATATTCCATTACTTATGTTGGGAAATGTATCTATTTTACACCTAAACTATAAATTTCATGTACATATGATGAGAATCACATTTCTTTCAAATCAGCCATTTTTATGAATTTTATTGTCATGTTGTTATGTTGCCGAAATTACACCATAATTTTCCAAGCCAAAGTCATTGTGTAGAGAATACCATTACCATTTCTCTATCAAGGGTATTCATATTTATGCATATTTACTTATTTATTATATATTTTCTTGTATGAATTCCATATTCCTTTATCATGGAACTATTAATGATGTTTAACGAATCCATGTTATATGATCCATGTGGCACACTTATACATGAAATGAAATGATTAAGAATTGTGAGCCTTGATATCGCTCCAATGAATTGGGTAAGGATTAGTATCCTGATATATCAATTTCAATGAGGTTTTACTAATTATAATTCAGTTTGAATGGTATTTTACTCATTCTCCATGTTTAATGAGCCTTGGATCATGCTAATACCTCGTTTAGGGTAGTTTCCACATTT
This sequence comes from Viscum album, assembly GCA_963277665.1. NCBI lineage: Eukaryota > Viridiplantae > Streptophyta > Magnoliopsida > Santalales > Viscaceae > Viscum > Viscum album. The sequence continues at coordinate 1,233,768,033 of OY728120.1, forward strand.
CTATGTTATGATAATCATGCTATATCATGCCTTTATGATCTATTTTCTCTTATTCTATATTGATATGCCTATTTCCTAACACGTACTATATTCTTCACGTGATTTCATGTTCACTCTTTTACTGGGTTTTAAAGCTCATATGTTTCTTATATATTCCCTCATGTTATCTCATTCAATGCTAAGTATGAAGGAATGTGTGTGGTCATGTAAAAGATGTATTCAATAAAGATGTGTATGTCATGTTTGAAGATTTTATGTAATGTTCCTATGCCCCATAGACACTATAAATCTTGATCTTCTATGTTTTCATAAGTGAATATTTTATGTAATAAATTATGTTTAAGTCTGTAATAAAGAGCAAGGTTGTTATAGTTGGTATTATATGATAGGTTTAGTTAATTTTGGGATTAGGATTTGAAAACCATAGTGAATGCCTTTGGGATAAGACTAAGTATAATAAAAAAATTCCTATGTTTTTGAAAGTATTGAGTATGTTTTAAATCATGAAAATACATCCCTGTATGGATAGGAGTAGGTAGAGGTGGTTCTCGCATAGATGTATCTAGGTGTAAAACCCAAAAACACCTCTATGAGATAAAATCAAACGGGAACTGGTCCACAACAATGGGACTTTATGTACTCTTGGTTATAACACTCTCATGGGATTTGATTTGGTAAATTAATGAGCTTAGTATGAACAATTATTAAGGGAAAAAATACCCTAATGAATATATTTTGGGATGTAGATCATGGATAACATATATTGAAGCCTATTAGTTCATACGTTAATTAAATAAATGTAAATTATAAGTCATCCATTTTTTTCATTGGATTACCCTTTATGGGGTACCCCTAAGATTCCACTTATTCTAACCAATGTACTATTATAGGAGGACTTGGAATACAAACCGTTGCGAAGATCAATGTGACGACTGTTCTAATGAGATGCCCAATTAGATGGGAGTGGTAATCGCGAACTTTGTCTGGATACCCTCTTAGTTAACTCATGTTTTGAATAAAAACACAGGTCCAGAGGAAAATTCAACCCACTAAGAGAAAACATGTCACAATAGGGAGATTCATGATACAATTTCTTCCTACTCTTAATGGATCATCTGATACCTCAATCACCGAAGAACGGATCAACTCCATTGAGAAGATATTCTCTATCCTTCAATGTTATGAAAAAGAGATGTCTCTTTTGGAAACATATCGTATAGAGGGTGAAGATGCTCAATGGTGGACATTGATAAAAAATACGAAGTTTTAGGTGGAGATCAAGGCGTTGGATATGATGGATATCCAGAAAATGTTTTTCGAAAAATATTTTCCTCACACTCAACGACTTAAGATGGAAAGGGACTTCTTTGAACTCATGAAAAAAGACAAAGCATCCATCGTATCATATGAGGAAAAATACACATGTCTTTCATGATATGCCTTATAATTTTTCATTACCCCTGAATACAAGGTTGACCACTTCTTTGGTGGGATAAAACCTAGACTATGGAAGGCCCTAGAAATCTGTGACATCAAGAGTTAGGAGGTAATTGTCTGTTGTTCCCTCAAGGTGATAATGGTGATGCGATAATCTTAGGGGTATCATGGGGATAAGAAGTGTAAGGTGGACTTTGATACTAGAGCTTCGATGGATAAATGAAATGGTGGTAAAAAAATCCATTACCCCACATGCTAAAGGTGCAGAAAGAAGAACCCCAATAATTTTCTGAAGGAGACGAGGAAATTCGTTAGGTGTGGAAAAGAAACTCCCTTGGCCATTAATTGCTGACACGAAAAACCCACGACTGTGAAGGAGGACAGAAAAATACTATTCGACCCTCAACGCATTTTTCATTTCATAAACTACAAAGAACCATAGCACTTTGAATACTAGTACCCTAAGAAAAGGGTTTTTGGAGGCAACCAACAAACTCTAAGGCATCAGTGGAATAATTTTTCCATCTCTACCCCCATAGAGAACCCTAACAACAAAGTCTTGATATATACTTTAGTTATTCATTAAATAATAGAGAATAAATTTTTTGATTCTGGTTCTACACATTCTTTAATATCCCAAATTATTAGTTGAACAATCCTAACACCACCAAAAGTCATCGAGGTAAAGATGTTGGTGAGAACAGAAAATGGGGAAATCATTGAATCTTATGAATATAACTCCTCCCCTGTGATAATTATTTGGATTAGACTTGTCAGAAAACATCATCATACTCCCTCTAGTGGAATTTGATTCAATTATTGGCATGTATATACTTTACTTATATAGAGACAACATACATTTTCATGAGAGGTAAATCACTCTTCATACGGAGAATCAAACACCGATTTTGTACAAGTGCAAGGAGGAGGATGAATCTTCTTTTGGACCATCATCTCAAGAGTGGATATAACTTCACTATGAAGACACATATCTAGCTTGGATGGTTGTGTATAAGGATGAAACCATCCTTGAAGACAATATTATAGTGAGGGAATTCAGTGAAGTGTTTCCTGAGGAATTTCCTGGTTTTCCTCCTAGAGGAGATGTTCAATTCTCAGTTGATCTTATACATGGGGGATTTACAATATCCAAGACTCCATATAGAATGGCTGTTGTGGAGAATAAGAAGATAAAGAAAACACTAAAGGATAATCTGGATAAAGGGTAAATACTCCCAGGTTCTTCACCATGTGGTGCACCAGTCCTCTTCATGAAGAAGAAGGATGGGTCAATGTACCTTTTCATTTATTATCGTGAGCACACAAAAATCATAACAAAGAACTTTTATCCCTTTCCCTGAATTCATTATAATGCCTTTTGATCTCTCTAATGCTTGATAAAATTTCATGAACATGATAAATAGAGGCTTTAGATATTACCTCAACAAATTTTTGGTAGTCTTTATAGTTGATATTCAAATATATTCAAAAAACAAGAGGAGCATGGGGAGCACCTAAGCAAAATACTAGAGACCTTGTGAAAGGAGAACCTATATGAAAAGTATAACAAGTTTGAGTTCTGGTCGAAGGATGTCTCATTCTTGGGTTATATCGTCAAAAAAAATGGGATATCTATGGATCCCTCTAGTACAACAATAATTGAGGGATGGACGAGTACAACATTTGAAATGGATATCCATAGCTTCTTGGGGTTAGTAGGATATTATCACTGATTTGTGAGAAATTTATAATGATTTTCCAACCATCTTACCAAGAAAAATTAGAAGGGAATAATGTTTTATTAGAGTTATGATTGTGAAGATAGATTCATGGAGTTTAAAATGAGGCTTATCACTACACAGGTTCTTACACAACCCACAAGGGGAGAATTTTTTTTGGTATTTAGTGATTCTTAGAAGAAGGGAATAGTCATTTATTGAAGAAAAATAAAAAATTCATTTCCTATAGTTCAAGGAAATTGAATGTTCATGAGAAAAACTATACAACACATGATCTAGAGTTGGCTGCAATACTCTTCTTTTTGAAAATTTTGTGACATTACCTCTTTGGGGAGAAGTGTGAAATATACCCAGGTCACAATATCCTCAAGTATATATTCACACAAAATGTGTTGAATATGTTCCTACGAAGATGGATATAGTTGATCAAATACTATGACTCCAAAATCCATTACCACCATGGGAATGTGAGGAAGGTGGTTGAAGATCAAAGTAGAAAGGACCCAATGATTCTATCATTAATTATAATTGAAAAGGATCCAATCGTCATAGATTTAATGAATATGGGCATGCGAATCATAAAGAAGGGAACATCATTAATCATTTCACAAATTATTGTTCAATATTCTCTTTTGAATAAATTAAAGGATGCTCAAAATGATGATGTGGGATTTTAGAAGAATGCGGAAACTATCAAAAAAGGTAAATATTTAGAGTTAGATGTTAATGAAGAAGGAATTGTGAGATTTGGGTCAAGACTATATGTTCCATCAAATCCTGAGTCAAAGAAATATTTTTTGGATGATTCACATAGTTCAAATTTATCCATTCACCTAGGAAACACAAATATAAATTGAGATATCTAAGAGATTTATTGGGGGGATAGCATGAAGAAGTATATCACAGAGTATACATAAATGTTCCTGGTAAGTCAGAAAGTAAAGGATGAGAGGTATAATTATAAGGGGATGATTCAACCATTACACATACCTGTATGGAAATGGGAGAACATCACCATAGAATTTGTCACCGAACAACCAAAGAAATCGAATTGAAAGAATGTTATCTAGGTTGTGGTGGGTCGTGTTACAAAGACTGCCTACTTTATTTAAATTAGAGAGTATTTCCCATTGAATCAAATAGAATGGATATATATCAAATAAGTGGTAAGGGTACATGGAGTACCACTATCTATTATATCCAACCAAGATCCATGATTCACCACTATGTTCTGGATGAGTCTTCAACATGCTCTAAATACTGAGATGAAATTCATTATAGATTATCCTCCTTAAACTAATGTCTAATTAGGGATGACTATCCAAACACTTGAATACATGTTGAGAGAATACTCAATAGAATTCAAAGGGGGATGAGATCAACATCTTCCTCTAGCTGAGTTCTCTTACAACAACGGTTTTCACTCAAGCATCGAAATGGATCCTAATGAATCCCTCTATGGGAAGAGGTATAGAACACCAGCATGTTGGGATGATGTTCAGGAGGGAAAACTACCAGCTCTAGAAATGGTCGATTAAATGGTGGAGAAGGTGAAGATTATACTACCACACATTAAAGCTGCTTGATGTTGACCAAAGAGCTATGCAGATAATCATTGAAGAGACTTAGAGTTTGATGTCGGAGACAAGGAATTCCTCCATATATCACCATGTAATAGATTTATGAGATTTGAAAATAAGTTAAATATTAGTCCAAGGTATATCATCCCTTTGGAGAACCTCAGTTGCATTAGAGTTGTGGCCTATGGACTAGAACTCCCACCGAAACTATCTCACGTATATGAGGTATTCCATACATCACTCTTGAAGAAGTACATACCTGAACAATCGTATATAGTCAATCCAGAGGTGGTACCATTGGAGAATGAACTCTCAAAGGAAAAGAAGCTGGTGATGATCTTAGATCTTGGGGAGTTTTAATCCAAAATAAGATAATTCCCCTCATCATGGTGCTGTGGTGAAACCAAAATTTTGATGAAGCAACATTGGAATCGGAGGAAGTGATGAAGTAGAGAAACCCTCATTTGTTTTATTGTTGGAACATGAAATTTTTAAGGAAATATTTCTTATAGGGGAAGATTGTAATGACCCGAAATTTTATCAATTAAAATTACGCTTGATCTAATCAAATGTTTTATTATTTAGAATGGTTATATAACATAGGTACATATTTGGTTTTATGATTTTGGATTTCAAAATACCATTATGAATTATTACCACTTATAATAATGAAATTGAATTGTGATTACATGATTAGTATAAATATAGGGCTTTAAAAATTCTAATTTACTAAGACAAAAGATGTTATGGCTTCAAACTGTATAATTTCACCACACTAAGCCCATTTTTTCAGAGAATAGATAGGAGGTAACATCACTAGGCATTTCTCTTGATCCAATCCAAGATGATCTTCAACACATTAAGCTTCAACAGAACCATCTATCGGAGACATGGATGCAGATAGATATTTCCACCAGAGTGATGTTATCTGAGCCTCCCCACAATTCTGTCACAGTTGCACACTGTACCCTTAGTTCTTCTTCGAGTGTTATTAGGGGTTATGTAACTGGACCCTAGTACATTGATTAGGTGGTTTATTTTTTGTATAAAAAATATACATTCATTTTTTATTTTAACTTTGTAAATAGATTTTAAATCACAAATAGTTTTTTAGTTAATATTAAATCATGAAATTTATTTTGATGAATTATTCAATTTTTGAATTAAATAATATTTTAATTAAATATTATTATTAAATTAATTTTTTATTAAATATAAATTATCATATAATTTTTTATGAATACAATTGTAATATTTATTCATGTTATAATGCTGTTTTTTTCAAAACCGATGTATTTTTGATAAATGTAAGTTTTCTTAAAACTAAAAATTCACATAAATAGATTATTATTTATTTAAAATGAATATTTTCTTGGAATCAGGACATAAAAATTATCCAATGGTCAATTTATAATAATATTTTGAGACGGATTAATTTTTTGGTAAATATTAAATACCATTTTAATATGTAATGTGTCTCATGACATCATAATGACCCAATAGTTATGTAATAAAAAACTATAAATAGTATTTTCATCCAATATATGTATTAACTTTAACATAATGTGATTTTATTTTTTTTTTAAAATTTTATTGTGCCTTAGTGGACACTCCATGAATTATAAAACATTTTATCTTTAAAGATGATTTCCTTGAGAGTGTGACTCACATCCACATAAGCAGGACAAATATTTTAATATGTTCTGCCATTTTCTATATAATATATTGTTTTTAACTCCCCTTTCATTAAAACCATGGGAAGAACACCATGGGTTGGTTTTTTTGTTTTGATTAGTTTAATGTGTGGTGTCCAAAACCAAAATAATAAATAATTCCCTGTATTTTCAAATATAAACCCACCCAATATCTCACTTACTCTTCATTCAAAGCCTTTGGAGATCATAAAAACTCTTCCCTTATCTCTCTATAATCCTCCCAAGTCACCTTAATCTATTAAGAAGCCTCTTTCAAGCCCCTCCCAAGCCTTTGGGATCACACTTCCAAGTAAGGTATTTTATTCCCTTTTCATTTTTTGTCGAAATTTCGTTACATTGTTATACACTTTATTTCTATTGCAAATGTTGGGGTATGATTTATCACCTCCATTATCATTAACTACTTATGTTTTAATGATGAAATACCCCTTTATCTCTCATTAATTCTTCCAATTTACACCCGTTACCGTGATGAAATTCCCTAAGGAATTGGTCTCTTCTCATTTACATGTAAGAAATTAGTTGGTATTAGGAATCTAAATTCCATTAATTATGTTAGGAACTATATCTAAATAACACCCATAATATAAATTTCATCAAAATATGATGATAAAACCCATTTTCTCTCATCAAACAGTTTTATGAATTCTTATGTTACCCCATTATGATACCGAAATTACACCATGATTATCCAATCCATAGTAATTGTGTAGTGAATACTATGCCCATTTCTCTATACAGGGTATTCACATTTAAGAAAATTTACTTATTGATTATATAATTTAATGTATAAATGACACATTCATTTATCATGGAATTAATGATGATTTTTAATGAATCCATGTTATATGATCTATGTGGCCCACTTATTCATGAAATGAAATGATTAAGAAGGGTGCACTCTGATAACGCTCCAATGAATTCGGTAAAGATTATTATTATGATATATCATGTGAAATGAGGGTTTAATCATTCTAATTACAGTTCAATGAGGGTTTACTCATGCTCTAGGTGTAATGAGACATGACTCATGCTAATAACATGTTAAGCATTGTTTCCACATTTCCATGTTATGAAAATCATTCAATATCATGCCTTTATGTTCATGTTTCTCTTATACTATATTGATATGATTATTGCCTCACATGTACTGTATTCTTCATGTTATGTGTTTTTTACTCCCTTAATTTCATTTATAGATAACACATTTCTTATGCATGTCCTCAGGTTATCTCGTGAAATGCTAAGCATGAAGGAATGTGTGTGGTCATGTAAGATAAGTTTTCATTAAAGATGTGTATTTCATGTTATAAGTTGTTATGTAATGTCCCTATGCCCCAAAGACAATATACCTCTTTATGTTCTATGTTGTACCAAGTTTATATTTTATGTAATAAATTATGTTTATGTTTGTAATAAAGAGAAGGGTTGTTATAGTCAGTACTAGAGGATAAGTTTAGTTATTTTAGGCATTAGGATTATAAAACCCTAGTGAATTTTTTTGGTATAAGACTTTGTATAATAAAAAAATACCTAAATTTTGGAAAGTAATGAGTTTGTGGTTTATCAATAAAATACATCCTTGTCAAAATAAGAGCAGGTAGAGGCAGCTCTAGCACACATATTTTTAAGGGGTAAAACCCAAAAACACGACTTTGAGCGAGACTCGAATGAGAACTGGTCCAAAAAAAAATCCTTGCTGCACTCTTGGTTATGCCACTCCTAGGGGATAAGCTTTGGTAAATTTATGAGCTTAGTATGGAACATTATTAAGGGAAGAAATATACCTAAGAATATATTTTGGGAAGTAGATCTTGGATAACCTAGATTGAAGCCTATATGTTCATATGTTAAGGAAATAAATGTAATTTACAAGTAATTTGTTTTTGTCTTTGGATTTCCTTTTTTGTGTAACCCCTAACTTTCTTTTATTATATCCAATGTCTGGTAATAGGAGGACTCGGGCTAACAACTGATGCGAATATCATTGTGAGGACTTTTCTAATGATATGCCAAATCTGATTGGAGAAAGAATCATGAGATTTGTCCTGATACTCTCTCATTTAACTCAAATTTTGAGTAGAAACATGGGTAAATAAGAATATTCAACCCCCCCAATGAATGAATAAGTAAAAATAGAGTGCTTCATGAGATAAATGCCTCATACTTTTAATGGATCATCATATCCCTCAATCAACGAACAATGGATCATCTCCATTTAGAAGATCTTATCCACCCTTTGATGTTCTGAATAAGAGAAGGCACTTCTGGATGGTTATCGTATGGAGTGTGAAGCTGATCAATGGTGGAAATTGATAAAAAATACGAAGCTTGAGGAGGATCTCCAGACATTGTAACGAACGAATTTCTAGATTTTTTTTTTGAAAAATATTTTCCTCTCACCCTCCATATAATGATGGAAAGGGACTTCCTTCCCCAATAGAAAAACGATGACAAATATATCGGAGCATACAAGGAAAGATTCACAAGGGTTACATGATACGCCTTCGGCTATGTCCTTATCCTTGAATTCAAGGTTTTAAACTTATTTTTTGGCATAAATTTTAGCCTACAGAAATCACTAGAAATCTGTGACTTCAAGAGCTAGGATGAAATTTTCTATTGTGCCCTTAAGGTAGAAATGGAGATCAGAAAATCTTAGGGGTATCATGGGGAATAGAACCGTAAGGTGGACATTAATCGTGTTGGTCCAATGAAAAAAAATACAATAGTGATAATAAAATCCAGCACCCCACTTGCCAATGTTGAGGAAACAAGATCTCTGGAAACTGCCTGGAAGGGATGAGTAAATGATTTAGGTGTGAAAGATAAGGGAACCTAGCCAATAAATTCCAACAAGAAAAACCCACGGTGGAGATAGGGGAGAGAAATGCCTAGTTCGACCCTCAACGCGTTGTTCATCGCTTCAACTACAATGAATCATAAAACTATGAAAACCAGTACCCCAATCCAAGGGTTTCAGGAGGCAACCAAAAACCTCCAAGGCAGAAATGGAGAGATTTTACCATCACTACCATCGAAGTGAACCCCAAAAACAAAGTGTTGTAGGTAAAGAGGTTATTCATTCATGAATATCAAATGAACACATTATATAAGATGTAATCTGATAATAAATATATGGTCACCAATATTTTTTGAATGATGTGTATCCAAATGAATATAAAATAGGATGAAATATCATCCATTATTGTAATATTTTGTATGAAAACATATCTCAAGATATAATATTTCCCATTACATCATTCATCATGACCAATTATGTAATTGGTATCCCTCTCAGTGTACAAGAATCTTCAAGTTATGAACTTGAATTTGTTTGGGGGGGTGTGTAATCCCATTCGAGGTTGTAAGATTTTGTCATCTACATTGGTTATCTTTTTGAAGATTACAAGAGAGAGAAAAAGATATATTATTTAGTAACTCAGGTATGTAATACAACAATTTTCCTTGAAATCTTGATATTAAATGAAAAACCAGGAATATATGTGTTTGATTCCACTACCTATGTTCATGGGATGAACACCCAAATCCTATTGTTTTATGCATCCCTTTTACATTTTTTTCTATATGAATGATATTAAGTATAGTATTCATAGTTACATTTTTAAAAAAAACTAAATGTTTTTATATATTAATTTGAACATTTTTTTATTAACCTATAGCCAAATTAAAATACATATTCCAACATATTATTCATATCAAATTTATTGATAACTCAATAAAATGTATTGAAAATTTATACCACCACATAATCGTTGGGTTCAAAAATTACCCCATTGGGATTTGTTTTCAATAACATAAATCTCATCCAAAGCATTTAATTTAAATATTTCATTTAAAATCTCCCCCTCTGCAATACTTTAATATGAAATGTGAAAACCACATTTAACATTTATTTATAATAAAGAAAATGGTTAATTTGAAGGGTTTTAGTTATTATTTTTGAAATTTTTTCACAATAAATCAATTAAATCTCTGTCTACGAGAGATGTATTAGTGTTTAAAATAAGTGAGTTTATTTTATATATCGATTACATATAAAAATAACTTCAATATCAGATATAGTCCTAGAAACTCACTCTCATGAACAGTTCAAGCATCATTTTAAAGTATTATCTTTCACACATGTCAATAAATAGATTACAAACACTCAAATTCAAGTGATTTTATCCTATATTATATTATATATTCCATTCAAACCTTATAAAAAGTATTTTATAACTTAAAAACGAACCATAGTGCAGTTAGGGAAAAGGATGCATGCCACATTTCCATATCAACTTCTCAAAATCCTTAATTTGGATTTGTTATATAAAAATAACATTAATATACTCCATTAATAGAACAAATTCACATTTATATATTCCTTAACCACCTTTACATTCATGGTATAATAGGTGTTATCATTTTTTTAGGTTTAATATAGAATGAGAATATTTGAAAAAATTATAGTAGTTTGGTTTTTAGAGCCAATGATGAGTAGATACTCAACCCTAACATGCATTTCCAAAAGTTGAGACATCATACATATCATTTTTGTAGATCCTGTTGATGAAAAAACATACATAGATTTATTATAACTCAAGGTTAATATGTATTACTTCTTATAAATCCATGTCACAAATTATCCAACAATGATTTTTTCTCCTCCTAATTTGTACATTCTATCATCAAAAGGACCATCCATATTATCATCTTTGATGGATTGTGTATTGAGATAAAATTTCTCCTCATGGAATAGGCCATAATTGGATGTATCTTTTTTCATTTTTCAAAAAACATTTGCCTATCAAGGGATGTGACTTCATTTTATTATATGCTCATATTACTTAAAAAATGATTGAAAAAAAACGTATACCCTTGAATCAGTACAATATAAAATCATATCGATCCACTTTTAGAATTCTTTTCCATTCATAACGTTCACATTAAAATCATTACTCAACATAGTTCCCACATTAATTGGAGTAGATAGTCCTACACATTTTTACATAATAATCATTTTTAATAAATCCATGACATATTTTTATTTTTAAATAAACACATGACCCAAAATTTGGGTAATTTGAAAACTGAAAAATAATTTCATTTCACCAAGTGTGGACATCTAAAATTTCTTTTTCACTATTGTTTAAAAATCATTAAATAAATTTTTTTAGCACAAAATAATATTATATAATTATTTATTATATTTAAAACAAGTAATTTAGTGATTGTTTTACTCTTATACTTTTTTTTATTCACTTGCAATTTTTTTTTGAATTAATTATTCTTAAATATTGTTACTGTATAAAATACAATGTCATGGTGTTTATTTCACCCCATATAAAGCTATATTTTATTGAAAATTCATTACTCCATCTTCATAAAGCATAACTACTTTCGTTTTCCTTATATAACCTTCTCCATTCAGTTGTCTATTTAGAAACACAGACATTACAACCATTTGATAGACTTTGAAATTTATATTTATCATAATGTAAGGAATGATATAAATGGACCCAGGTATGGATAAAAGGGAAAAGGTTTCCTCAAAATTAATTCCTTTAATTTTTTAATACCCCTTGCAGTCAAATCTCTATTGTTTTTCAAAATTCACTGTATTCATTCAACATGTCCATTGAAACCCATTTTGTGACAATTATATTCCATTATTTAGGATTGATTTCAATTTTCATATCTCATTATTTTTAATTTGATTTCATTATTCATTTCTTACATCAATCCTGTCATTACATTGAAATGGCTCATCAATAGTTTTTGGAGAAATCTTTTAGAAAAAACTAGGGTGACTAGATATGGTAATTGTTCTCCTCATGTGTTACCCCTAATTATGATCCTCAAATATATTTTTAGCAAAAAAATTATTTCTTTGTATAATATATATATATATATATATTATTGTAGTCATTTAATTATCATCCTCTTCATTTTATTTATCTAAATTCGTATAATCATAAACAATTTCTACATTTATTAAAAAATTCATGTGGTTATATTTATGAAAACATTACCCTAATAATAATTTATGATTGATATCTTGAGATCATATTCATTTTAAAAGACTTTCCAATCATGAAAGTTAATTATCTTCTTATATTTTTTTGTTAATGAATATATATGAACTTCTATTATGTGTATAACCCATAAATATCCCATTTTTAACTTTTTAATTCAACCTTTTCACCCCTTATTCCATTCCAATTTTTCATTATTAGACTCCCAAACACTCAAAAAATTTTAAATTATTAATTGAAGCAATTTTACTTAATACTTCCTTTTTCATATGTCATTTTATCTATGATTCGAAGGATGTTTTGTTTTAGATTTATTTTTAGGGGATGTATTGTTATAATTTGATAAAAATATATTTTTGTTGGTTTAACATAAAGTTAATATTTTATCATAGTATAATATATATTTCAATGATTTTAATTGTCTTACACAATTTGAATTATATTTTGAATTTCATAATTTCTATGAAAATATTATATTACCCATTGAATATATATTACTTGATATATATATATATAGATTACTTGTGATATATATATTATGTAATATATTATACATTTTATATGTATATATTACATGTTATATATATTACAATTCATATAAATATTTATTTATTTAAATTTACAATCATCGAGATTTTAATTTACTTTAGATTAACCCTAACGCATTTTATAAATTTATATTTTTATTCATTTACGATAAATGTGTATTATGATTTAAATGGTAAATTAAATTATTTTTTTTACTAGAATGTTGTTACATGAATATAAACTTATCCTTTTTTATTTAAACATAATTATATGAATGAATAAATTAAACCCTATTAAGGAATAGAAATAAAAATATAATTTCTTCATCATACATGTTTCATCCATTTCTATAGTAAATTAAATATTTCCACATAAAAATAAAATATCACTCCTAGATTAGAATTTTTTTATAGAGTATGACAATTTTAATAATTTGTAGCATGTCTTGGCAAGGCCATAAATAATGTCTATCCACTGCCATGAACCATGTTTTGGAATTACAGTAAGGATTTACATATTCTATATTTTAATGATAAATATTTCCCTTCCATTTCACTTTTCATTATCTTTCAACCTAGATGACCAATGAATGTTACTTGAGGTTTAATTTCCATCAAAAAGTTTCAGTTTCCAATAGTAGCTTTGTAGTTTTGGGGTTTCCCTTATGAGTACTTAACATTAACAGCCTTTATCCCTTCCTCTCTCTCTCTCTTTATATTATTCATGAATGTGTATAATATAACACAAAAAGTGTATTTTAGTTGGTGTATCCCAATGAAATGTCAATATTTTCATACCATCAAGGGGATTGTTTTACATTACTTCTTTTAAATGTGTTTATGGATTAATAATGCTTTAGTTTCTTATAGGTATGCATTGAGATCAAAATAATGAATTTAATAGTTTGGAATATTATAAATAAAGATAAATTACTAATTCATGTCATTTACAATATTCAAAATATTTAGTGGTCATATTTCCATGATATTAAAGTTAATTTTTATTAATATTTTCCAAATAGTGTGGATTTATTTTGTGTCTGGTTTGTTCATCGTTCCAAGAATATCGTATTTTCTAGAAACTATATAAAAGACATAAATATATAATTATAATAATGGATAATAATATATTTTGTTATCATTATTCCTAACCATTTTAAAAATATAATAACTTTTTCCACATATATGATTATTAAAATAATTATCACTCATTTGGTGTTGTATTATTATATTTAATATTAATTGAATTCTTCTCATAATTTAATTATATAATATATATGAAAATATAAATTTTTTTGGAATCAGTATTAATGTTTAAATTTTTTTGGAATATTATTCTTTATTATCTTCCATGTATAGTTGAGGTAATATTAATTTCCCTTTTCATTTACTATTGATAAAATTTTATTACTTTTTATCAATTATTTATCGTGAAAATTATAAACCAATATATTTATTAAATTTAAAACTAGCTTTGACTAGTAAATATGGTGAGGAATAATGATGTTGGTCATAATTTATATTGTTGGCATGATTCAGTTGGTGAGGGAATTTTTAGATTATATGGAAGGGGATGATAGTATATTGGATTGAAGTCTTGAGAATAGATCCTTATATCATTTTCATTATTTAAGAAATTTTTTTGTATTGCATAATGTTCTTTACTTAACAATGATCTCCTTTGGTTGTATTCTTTATATAAATATTAAAATATTCTTAATGCATCGAAATATGGATTGTAATCAAATGATAAAATTATTGGAATGACTTTTTTATTTTTAATTTTCATAAATATAAATATAATTATATCATGGATATTAAATGATATAATAAGAGTGGATATAAATATATAATTAAACAGATTAATTCAGTATATGATTGATGAATTATGCATAGTTAATAGTGGGAAAATATAAAATTATTAGTTATTGATAATTGGTTTAATGATATTGGAGCTAGAAGATTTCATTATTCGAAGTTATATTCATACTGGTTAGTAATAAAATATGGGTTATACTGTAGGGCATTAGTTATAGATAGAGTCTTAGGTAAGTTAGTTTCAAATACAATTTTTCTATGAAATATATATCTTTATGACTTGGGATTTTCATATGCTATATCTTCTGACTAATTTTAGGTAGATGGTGAATTCATTTGGCCTTAGGTTCAAGTCATATTCTTAATAGAACTTTTTTGGACGTATTAGATGGTTGACGATGCAACCAACCTCGTTATCTATTTTAGATATGAAATGAATGTAGGTAAATTCATGTTGTTGTGCCTTACTATTTCTGGTTATCTTATCTTGTGGGATGTAATGGATCTAAATTATAATATACTTGTATATGTGAGTTGTGGAGGCATCAAATTGTTCCATAAACATTTATCCTAGATTTAATGACTACAGATATTAAAGGATACTGGTGAATAAGATGTAATTGTATATGGTATAGTGTATATTTAAATAATATGTGATGGATCTCAGAGTTACTACTTAATTATGGGAAGTGGTGGGATTAAAATATGATTGTATGGATGTTTTGGTGATATATATCCCAGGATTTTAGATAAGAATTATACAACGGGTAGAAGAATCAGGTCCTAAGATATTGGGGAATAAGGTGAATAGTTTAATAGGGAAGCGGTAACATTGAACACACACACACATATTTATATATATATATATACTTTTTTAAAATAGTTGCTTACTTTAATGTGTTACATAGAGAGTGTTCTATAGTGATGATGCACGTATAGTTTACCTATTTAGGGGAATAGTTTATTTCTCTATTCTTTAATGGGTCTTTATTATTATTCTTCCATATTTTCATGAGGGGATTTCAAATATATCTTACTAAGTATAATTTTATGGTGACCCCCATCTATTTGGAGATTGAGATAAAATTTACAAGCTCATGGAAATTGATCGAGGGTTTTTTGGAGTTCATGGTGGATGAAATAGGATTGGTTCGTGGTTGTTGGAACGATTATTTTAATGATCACCAAATAATTTTTATTATTTCATTAATGATGTTTTTGTTTTATACTATCTCTTTACATTGTAAAATAGATCAGATAAAATTTTAAAAGTATGACTCACCATTGATGTTGTTTCAACACCAAGGAAGTCTTATCACCAAAAATGTATCTCAGTTAGACAATGTCTTAGAGTTGATGATAACTCATCATAAATTTTGAAAAATGGAAAACTATTGGAAATTTTCACCCTCGGTTATGTGTCACCTCTATAAAGGAAATTTGGTACATTATAGAATGACTCACTACTAGAGGAAAACTAACCATTGGAAAATAAATTTCACAAAGACTTGAACACACATACCATCAGACCTGAGTCTTTATTGAGGTGACCTGATACTAGAATGGAAATTTGGTAATGTGTGGAGTCAATACCACCATGAATCACACCCATCCTGACTCACTGTCGTCCTGACCCTCCACAATCCTGACTCACCCCAGACTCAATCACTGATGGATCAAGACACATCCAATGACTTTTCACCATTCTTAAATACTCCACTAACTATTTTATTTATTTTGTATAATAGTTTTCTAATTTATTCATTATCCAAATTAATTCACTTGATTATTTTTATGATTGTTCATAAATTTATTTATAGAGATTTATTAAATAATTTGTCATCCATGAGTAAGAGGATACATGATATGTAGATGTTTATATATGTTATTGCATGCTTCTGTTAAAAGATGAAGTATAATTTGGAGTGTCTAGTAGTGATCAAGTGATATATATAGGCACACGTACACTGTGAGATCTTCATGCACTTGTGATGTGGGATGAGAACATATTAAATAACATAAAGAAATCCATTTTTTGTGTTCTTATACATGGTTTTTAACCTTGTCACATTCGTGAAAGAGTATAGATTATCGAATAAAGTGTTTATGAAACTCTATTATATATAAAATTGCAGAAAAATGACTCTGGCTTCATTTAAGATCACATTCAAGGAGTCACAATCTACTGAGATTACCTGAACAAGAAACACTATTACATTATATACATTTACTTTATCAGTTTTTATTATCTTTTAACTTATAGGTTGTATGTTAACTCTATATTTATAAACAAAAAAACTATATCCAAATTTAAACTGGAGTATACTTAGGTTTATTATAAATTAATTTTTACTGCACTTTACCAGGATTATTGTGGAAGAGGTCCTCATGTGGCATGTTTTGTATTTTACTCCCATGAATATTGTAAAAGGGGTATATGTATGCAATTTTCAGTTGTCATACTATTTTACACCCAATCTCAATTGTGGATCAAATATTATTTTATATAAATTTGTTGGAAGTAGGTGATTAGAAAGTGGATAATATTAGGTATCATCTTGAGACTGTACATCTTGTATTAAATTTTTAGTGTGTTTTTTGTATTATTTCCATGAATTAAAAATGAAACTATTTTAATCTATTAAAAAACCACATTGATATTTTACCATAAGTTGTATTTATATATTTTTTTTCTGAGAAACATGATTTCATAGGTTTAAATAACATTATATTTGTTTTAACTGAGAGATAATAAATCCTTAATATTATTTTCAAAGTTCATGTCTTATATTGATATTATGTTTTGGTAAACTGGCCAATGGTAAATTAATTTGAGGGTTTTTTAATCATCTTTGTAAAATAATTTTTTATTAATTAATAAATCCCCCCATCTTAAGATAATCCAACGATGATTTTGTATTAGTGGTTTATGCTTTGTTATGATGATTTTTTAAAAATATTTCAAGTATGATATATGTTTTTCTTTAATGATATTAACTTTATGTTAGTGATAAATTTATTTTGGTAAACAGATAATTGAAGGGAAGGTTTTACTAATAACATATGCAAATCCCCATGAATTTAATATATTTTCATTTTATAATACATTATAGTTTTTTCATTATTTTTTTATTCAAAAAATCATGTTAAGCTTATGCAACACACAACACTGAGTTATCACGAGTTACCTGAAAGATCAAGTTTAACAGCATTTCAATGGTGCAATTATTTTAAAACATAATTTTTCCCTGAATATAAATTTTATTTTTCAAAATAAAAATTAGTTTTGAATAATAAATTTAATGATTTGATTAAGGTGTTTTTTTATTTTTCTGAGAAGTTTCAGTTTTTTATGAATATTAAATATACTATATTTTAGTTGAAAACTGCATTTGTAATTTATTAATTATTAAGGTTATATTATATTTTTAATTTTTATAAGGTAAACATATATCAATTACCTATATATTAATCACATTTAGTTCATTAGAATAAATTTTATATTTAATTAATATAATAATACTAAATGAACTTTTGAACATTTCACATTAAATACTCGATACCTCATGACATTAGTGGGATTAACTTTAAACATATTTTGTCCACTTCTGCAAATTGAATGTAAAAAAATGAGAATGACTAGTTTTAATACCTATAATATATGTATGATAAAATATGAAGAATGTTTTTGACAAAAAAATTCTAGTAAAAGTAATAAAAATTAATTATAGTTATATAGGTAAAATTAATCTTAACAATGGAATAAACCATAAACACAAGGAATTAAATTACATAGAACCACAACCAAAAGAAATTGGATACAAATATTCCAACCATATCCCCTTATAGATCTAATTTTGTTAGTTATTTGGATACTATTTCATGAGAGTGGACCATATAATAATTTATGTATAGAAAAGTAAAAAATAGAACTTTCCATACCCTTCACATTTAGAAAGATTTAATGTATGAAATAATCTACAAGTTTCTGTTAAATATTAATAAATGATTTTAATCATAATGTTTTATCATAAATTTTTAGAGATTAAATATTTATATTAAAAACTTAATAAAAGTCAACTCATTGGATATTTTGTTAATAATAAAATAAAATAAATGAATCTAAAAATATTGAAGGTAAATAAATTTAATGAATTTTTGTGTTCCGTTATTTTTGTAGAAGAATATATCATATGACATAGATATGAAGTCAATATATTTCATTTACAATTTTGTTTATATATTTTTTTTATTAAATTTAAATAAATAATGATAAAATTTATATTAATGTCATCTTATAATAAATGATTGTTTATTAAATGATATAAAATTATTAAATTAAGGGAATCAAAGAAGTTAAAGAACGAAATTAAAAAAATGCACACATTTTTGGGTTTTGGGGATATTTAGCAACCCTAATTACCATTTAATACATTATGTTTCCTTTTTTTTGGCACAAGAGGAAAGTGATATCTCCCAATAGTGTATACCTTTTGGTAGTTACAAGAATGGAACTCCTCCTTTACTATAAAAAGGTATTCACTCTTCCCATTCCTCACAAATCTCATGCAACATTGAATCAAACAAAATTTGTTAAAATAGTCTAATAAAATATCTCCCATCATTTGATAAGTATATCCTTTGGTAGAAATCAATCTATTTTATCCATTTGGCACAAACAAAATGATTTACTTAAAAAAGAGGTGACAAACTTCAATGTGCATTTTTGATTTATTTGTTTCACCATCCATTAATTTCTTATTGCTACAAGATTATATAATGAAATAATTACCCATAATATAATTAAATTTTTATAGGTTTTGGTTCATACCTATACCTAAACAAACTTCTATCAAATGTTTAATGAAATTACCGATCATGTATGATGAACTAATGCCTCACAGAATGTTGAATATTCATTTATTATACCACCTCTCACGGTGGTAATTATGAGGAACACCATATTTTTATATAATTTATATTATATTTAGGTATTTTATATTATTTTTTAAGTTATTTAAAACATACCATGTTTTATTCCAATTGGTGTAAATTCGATAACCTTGTTTGTGGATGTGTGGACTACCCCATCTTCAAAGCGATGTGATACATTCATACATTACATGGAATGTATTCAAGATGGTTTTATTTAACCATATGTTACATAAAATGAAATATATGTTTTATTCATGACAGAATTAAATTTATTTAAACATAAAATAACAATTTCTTTGTTACCGTTTTCAAACACTAAAAAATGTGATAACATCATTCGTGGATGGGTTGACTACCACCTCCTTGACGCAAAGTGATTCCTTTAACAACAAAATAATTTTATATATAGGTATAAATGATTATTTATCATATTAATTATGATATTATTATAATTATGTAATGATATAATATTTCTTATATTCTTTCCCTAATAATCATTGAAATATGAGATTATTAATCATGCTTACATACGTCCTACTACCTCCATGATTTCAATGTTGGTTAATTTTTCATAACCATCATTCATGATCAGTTTTAAAGTTATAATTTTTGTATAAATATAATAAATATTCCTTTATTATTATTATATATATTTTTATGATGACCCCTTTTAGCATAGCCGACCTACATATGTTTTCTTTACACAAAAAAATAATTTTTTCAAAACACCCTACGTAAAATTAATTTTTTAATTAGTTTTACACCAAATTGTACTTCGTTAAATGAAATTGATAATAATTATTAAAAATATTAATATGAAATTAAATAATTAACATTTTTTGATTATTCAAGAGGATAAAGACACACATTACAAGTCATAATCAAGGCTCATGATTCTGGTCCAACTTTTCTTTCCGTGAGGCCCACACCATTTTACCTACAAACTTCTTTTGTGTGGTGTATCTATATCACCTTTTGATAAATTATAAAATGAATTATTTTATATTCATGTTATTTAAAACATTTATTTTATTTTATTCCTTCTCAAGGATTATTAAACAAATATTTCAAAGTGGTATGGGAGCCTTTGGAATGTTTAATGATTATTTTCTTCAAGAATAATTTTAACGATCATTCAATGGAATTTTAATTCATTAACATCAACAAAACTAGTTGTTACTTAACCTAAATTGAGTAATTTTTCATATTTCTATATTATTTATTCGATATGGATATTTTTTGATAAGACAAAATTGTTTATTAATAAAATTAACTATTCAATATTTGATGAATGTTTAGGAAATACAATAAAGTGGTTGAAAAAATCATAATGTAATCCCCTCGATGCCAAATTAGACTAAAGGGATGAATTTAGTGGGATAAAGCGTTCTTTTTTTAATATGAATATTTTAAACTAGATTTGGAAACGTATTGATTGTTGGGTTATGGTCGGAAAAATCAAATTTTTTTAACAAGTATGTTTTATAACATCTTGTGATAGTTATTGATGGTAACTGTTCCATGAATCTATGAAACTTAACATCCAATAATTAAGAAATTAAATTATTGAAATTTTTTTTATTACTTTTATCCATGATATTTTTAATATGACCTTATATATGGATTAATTTTATTCTTATTTTATTAATGATGTAGAATGTGTTTTTGTTATTTAACATTCCATATTTATTATGCTAATTGATTCATTATATATTCTAATATACATACCATTACTGAGAATTTGAGCTCACTGTTACTTTGGTTCCTTTCTCTAGGATATATAGATGAATTAATAAAATCGGTTTCTCAGAAGAAGATTATTTGTCCTTGTTATGTATTATGATTTATTTTTCATTTCCCAATGTCATATTTGTATTAATTGTATAATATGGGTTCCCAAAACTATTGAATTTATTGGTCATTCAGGATTTGATTCCATATAATCATGCCAATTCAATAAAGTAATACACCGGATCCAGGTTTTTGGGATTGAATCTTTACAGAAAACCTCATTTTTTAAATAGAAAGAAGTATATTTAGTGGAATATCACAATGAAAGTTCCTAAAAAATTATATTATTTGAAATATTGCCTACTATTGAGGTTATATGTGAGTTAAAGAAAATACTGGTATGATGTTACAAAAACTGCTTATAATAATAATTTTAAATTCCTAAATTCTCTTTCTTCATCTCTTGGAGATAATGATTTTAATGCAATTTATTATTGTATATAATATTTTAAAAAATTGGATACTTTAGATAATTCACATGAGGAAACAAAAATTGTTAAGAGATGACATTGAATACCTATACCATTGAATATAATAATTTTAAGGTTAGCCATGACGAATTAATTTCACACATGTATCTCAAGTTCAACAAAATTATAAACTCCTGGAGATCCCAAGGAAATAATGTATCTGAAATGGGTTACATTATATGACTACTTAGATGCCTTCTTGAATGATATATATGGACATCACATTCAGTCATAAATTCCTGTGATATTGGAAATCAATCAAAAAAGAAATTTAGTTATAATTTAAGGATGTACGAAGAAGATATTATGGTACAAAATGAAGATAATGATGATCCAAAAATAAATTATATAGCTTTAAATTCTAATTAATTCAAAAAAGGAATGGGAAAATATACAAGATGAATGTTCTAGTAGTAGTGAGTCACCACCATATACTGATGAGGAGCTGGGCTATATGGCCAGAAGATTCATAAAGTTTTATCTGAAGAAGAAATTTTTCTAGAAGCCTAGTTATAAGGGAAATTATTATATATAAGGAAACTGGAAGAATGATTAGAAAATGGATGAAAATTAAAATGATATAACTTTATATGAATGAAAGTGAAAAGGACATGTAAAAGAAGATTGTATAAATTTATGTAAGAAATGAAATATGTATAGAAGGAAAAACAATCCAAGTAATATATGGAATAAACCTCGATTTCCTCCAATAATTGCTCAAGTGGCATCGAATCTACTCCTGGAGAGAATTCTGATCAATCCAAGATGTGTTTTAGGACATAAATCTTCATGGTACCTATAGTATTTACTAGGTTATCTTTGTTTAATTATGAACGCTCTTAACGTGAACATAATTAATATGATATGTATCAAGAATAAATGATAGAATATTGTAATAAATTTGATGATACCTAAAATTAACATAAAGAATTTTTTTTTGAAAAAACATCATTCTTTATCTATTAATATTAGATCAGATCATACTATAGAAACAGAATAACTCTCAGTTATTAATGAAGAACACTAAACATTAATTGTAAAATAAAAAAAATTAAAAAAGATTTTGAATAATTTACTAATGGTAGATAAACTCTAATTGAAATATTAAGAAAATAAATTGATCCAATGTATGTTACAGGTTTAGGATACCAACCTGGACAAAGAATAATAGGTAAGAGCACATTTATACCTCAACATAATTCCAAATATTCTTCTATTGGTTATTTTTATAGAGGATCGTAGAAAGTATTTATTAATAAAAACATTATATTTTCAATAGACCTATTAAATAAATGTGGGTTCCAAAGACCAGATTACTAACAAATCTGGACCAAATCATGTCTGGGTAACTCATTCCACGTATAATTATTTTATAGGAATACTACATAAAGACCACATGTAAAAGTCTATTGTACATGGAAAGAGGATGTTCAAGGAATATGACTGCATGATACTCATGTTTTAAGAACCTAATAAAGTATTACGGGGGTCATGTCATGTTTGGTGAAAATTATAGAGTGAAATTCAGTGGCCTTGGAAAAATCGGTAACTCTAGTTTTTTTTTAATTTTCAAAATACTATTTGTTGATGTTTTGAAATATAATTTTTTGGCATTTTACAATTATAAGATGATGTTTTTCAATGAAAAATATAAAATAATTCATATAATTTTTTTGATTGTAATGATTTTTTAGTTTTTAATTCTTTAAGGAATGAAAATGTTTACGTTGTTGAATTTAATTCATTACTTTCATAAAAAATTACCTCATTGAGTGGTTTTCCTAATGAATCTTGGAATTGGTGTAGGAGACGAGGCTATGGTAATATTCCATCAATTAAGAAGCATACTAGGAAAGTACTAGTAAGGGATATACTCAAACATGAGTTCCCAAATGTCAAAGCATGCAACCCTTTTCAAAAATGGATACAAGATAAGATTTATTTTAAATCATAGAAATATGTTTTAACTTCTCAACTACTTGAGTTGGTTCATATGGATTTTCTTCGATCTTCCATAATTTCTCATCTAAATGAGAATATGTATGTTTATGTAATTATAGATGACTATTCTGGGTATACTTGGGTATTATTTTTATCCCACAAAATTGAATCATGTTCCTACTTAACGAAGTATTGTAGATCTATAAAAAACAGAAGTGGACTTAAGATTAAGAACATGATATTTGACATTGACCAAGAGTTTGAAAGTCAAAACATTGATTCTTTTTCCATAAAAATGGATACAGTCATAACTTATATAATCCTAGAATCCCTCAGTAGAATTTTTTGTATGAAAGAGGAAGATGACACATTAAAAGATTACTCAAACTATGAAAAATGAATTTGAATTACCTTAGTACTTTTTGGAAGAGACTGTAAACACAACCTATTTTATAATAATTTGAGTTTTAATTATACCTATCATGAATAAATCAACTTATTATATGAGGAATATTATAAAACCTAAGGTTAATTACATTAAAATTTTTGGTCAAAATATATTTATTCTTAACAGCAAGGATAATATAGAAAAAATTTCCTCCAAATGTGATTAAGGAAATTTCCATGGTTTTTCTACCTCCATTAAATTATATAATGTTTTTAATAAAACGAAAAAGACTATTTAAGATTATATTCATGCGAAATTTGTTGAAAAAATAAATATGATCCAATTACTTATTTAGGGAACCTCGAGGCTGATTTATCTTCTTTGAAATTAAATTCTAAACCTACAGATTCTATAAGAAATAAATTAGAAAAATTAGCCAGTTTTGATGAAAATACATAAATTGAAATTGAACCTATAGATAATCCTAAGGTGACTATCCCCTCTTATTCTAGAGTTTCTAGATACTATAAGTTTATCCATTAGATGTTGTATTTGGAGACCTATAAAGAGGTATAGATATTGGAGATTATATAAAATATAAGGTCAAGCATCAAGAATTATTATCAAAAGTTAATCGAAATAAAATCATTATTGATATCAATAAGTACTTTTTGGTAATTCCTAAACAATATGAAATATATTAATTTTAAAGAAATAAATTATTGGAACTTTTGGATAGAACCATGGAAAATATGACTATAGGAAATAAATTTTAAAAAAGGTTGATGAATCAGGAACTATAGTAATTAATAATGAAAGACTTGTCGCAGAAGTGTATAGTCTATATGAAGAAATATAAAATAAATAGACCTTTTTCCTAGTATCAACACATGAATCCATTATAATACTTATTAAATATGATGCACTAAAAGATTTAAAACATTATCAGATAGATGTCAATAGTGAATTAATAAATGGGTATATAATTGAAGATGTTTTTCTTGAATAACCACATAGTTTTTAGAATCCCCAATTTCCAAATCATGTTTTTCAAATTAACAAAAAAATTATATGGTCTAAAAAAATTCAATAAAATTTGGTATTATAAGCTCACCAATTTTTTTCAAATTTTTTTACAAATGGTATAGTTAATCCTACCCCTTTTATAAAAGGAATTTGAAAAGAATTTATTATCTGGTAAAAACTTATATAGATGGTATTATTTTAGGATATGTGTTTTCAATGAATATGAAAAAATATTAACTATGTTTGATGGATGAACTAAATTTCTTTCATACATATTCATATTATTCAAAATGAAGATGGAATTATATAGAATCAAGGTAAATATACCAAGGTACTATTAAAAATATCTAACATGGATTGAAGAAAAAGTAGTGATACACCTTTGAGTACTACCTATTACATGGATCTTGAAAAAGTTGGGAAACTATTGGGTCAAAATAGGTAAAAACATATGATTAGATGTCTTCTTTACCTAACATCAAGAGGATCATATATTATGTTCAATGTTTGTATGTGTGATCATTTTCATGACAATCCAAAGGACTCACACTTGGTTTTTGTATAAATAATTTCTTATTACCTCAAATATACTACTAATTCCGAATGGTTCTATCCAAGAGGTCATGCATTTGACTTAGATAGTTATTCAGATACTGATTTTTGAGGATATATTTTAATTTAAAAAATAACCACTAGAATATGTCACATGTTATGATGCTTCTTCGTATCTTGGTGTAGTAAGAAAATATATTCGGTTGCACTGTCTGCTACTAAATTTGAATACATAAATGTAGGTAGGGATTGTGCACACAATTTGTGAATGATGAAAACATTACTAAATTATGGAAATAAATTTCTACATGTTCCTATAATAATTTATTATTTATGGGCTATTAAAATTTCTAAAAATCTGGCATTACACTCCATAAAAATGAATAGTGAGATATCACTTTTTGAGTGATCATTTTCAAATGGGTCATATCACTCCTAAATAAAATGGTATAGAACATCATATTTTTGATATCTTTAATAATCCTTTGAATTATGATATAATAAATTACATCAAACATTATTTAGGTATGATTAATTTTGGTTAAATATAATTTTTTAGGACTCATAGTTGTAATTTCCCACCATTGTGATTTCTCATTTATGCAGATATCTCATTGTTGTGAATGTCACAACATTGGAACTTCACCCCATTTATTTTTATCACTATTGGAACTTCAGACCACTGATTTTTTCTCACCATTAGAAACTTTTAATAAATTTTTGAAACTTCTCGTTGTTTGTTTTTAAATCATCATATTATAATTTTGTTACAATTTTTTTTATTAATTTATGTTTTAAATTATTTCAGATTTTTGATTGAACATATCATTTTGAATTTTAATTTTTGAATGCATAAATTTCCCAAATTATATAAATTATACCATTTTCTAATTTCATTTCACTAATTCCTCATGCTTTTTCCCTCAAGACCTTTTTCAATCATTTTTCTCCTAACTATTTTCCATCCCTTTCGTCTGTTCGAACATTTCAATCCATTATCTATGGAAATAATGTTACGAGATTATTAGTTTTTTTCATACGTGTCTCATCCCCCAAAAAATCTAACAATGGAGTCATGTTATTCAACTATTTCTTTAGAGCCTATAAATTTCAATCATTTGTTGAGGTGTTTAGTACATAAGATATAATTTCAAGAAGAGTGCCTACTTTTGAGTAACTCTTTATTGATTCTTGTTATAAATAACCTAGTATATGTGGAATAGTTCTCTTAAAACCATATTCCATTCTATACTTGGTTGGTATATATTTTTTACAATTTTTTGTAGTATATCTTTGTAGATAATGAAAACAAGGTTATTACTAAAATAAATGGCCTTAATGTTTTCTTTTCTTCAAGATAGTTAGAAGAATGTTTAAAAGTTCCACATAAAGGATTAGAAATGACTACTGATGAATTTTTTCAGATGATATTAATGATTTTGTTTATGAATACTCCCTTGCTGATTTGACTAGAAATGAAATATTTTGATGAACGATTGCATCAGATCTTGATGGTAACTGAATGCTTCTTTTTTATGGTCATTCATCCCAATATTTTCCCTAGAAAAAGGAGACATTGAAACTTTAAAATACATTGATTTATATCTAAAAGTACATATGAAAATAATAGTGATGATTAATTTGTGCATATATTCAATGATTCTTACTGTGAATATGATTAATCCTATATCTAGATAAAATTCATTGATTTACCATTTTCTTATTTTATCAATGTTAGATGAAAATGGTTTTATTTGTAAATATGATGAATATGAAGAAGACTATGGTGGTTTTTTCATCACTAGGATATTATGAAGAAGGATGAAATTAAGTAGGAATACATGGAAAAAGAAATTGGTAATTGATGATGAAAATTTATATGGTGAACTTACTATTGTAGACCATAATTCCAAACCAACAGAACATGTTGACATTGGTTTTGAACCATAAGAAGTAGTTGAGTGTTATGATGAGGAGTAAGAGGATGATTTTGGTATAAAATTTTAGGAGGAATCTCATGTGGAAGATGAATGTTACCTTGATTTCTCATGATAATACCCTCTTATTACCTTTGGACCACCAATTCTACCTAGATATCTCCCTAAAATAGAGAAAACCTAAAATAATGCATTTCTTATGAAGAGAAGGTAATATCTAGTGAGGTTCAATTGAAAATTACCATTATATTCTTTGAGGAAAATGGAAATGGTGTAGATCAATTGGAAGTAAAATAAAATGATTATAAATGAAGTGGAAATGGAGATAATGATGGTGATGGGGATTATAACCCTAACGGTCTTAGTGGTAGGATTAGAGATGTGGATGTGGAAATACATCATGCTCTTTTTTCTTTCTCCTAGTAGTTCTATTTATAGATTGGAGGAGAGGACCAACTTTGTGGGTGATGTAGATATAGAAATATTAGAAGAGATAAATGCATCATTTTAGGGTGATAAATAGCATTATCTTGAGTTTCATCATGTTGATCACATTTTTAGAAACAGTTCTATTTCTACAGAATATTCTCATTGGGTTGATGAGAATATTAAGGTTTATATTTCTGTAGAGAAAAGTGTTTCTAAGATGATGTGTGTTGACCCTATTATTGGCGAGAAACAAGGTGATGTACCAGGATTTTAGGAGGTTCTTATAGTTTTATTTGGTGTGGTTGAATATAAAATTATGAAGTTTATAGTTTTTTAGTGGTCAATTAAGACTATTAAATGTTGGATTGACCCAATTTTTGAGGAAAGGGACAAGTTTCATGGATTCCACCAAATAATGGTGGACCTGATGTTTGAGGTACCCAGGATCCTAGGGGGTATTCAGTTAATGATAATAACATTGATGGCATGTTAGAAATATTATCTTATGTGAGAGTGGATTCACATGTTGTTCCACCAGTTCCAGTGGATGGTGTCACTAGAGGTGACTTGGAATCCATTAGAGGAAGAATGCTATTTGACTTTTTTCTGTTGTTGTGAAATCAAAATCCATAAGTCACAATGTTATGTGAAAAATATTCAAGGTAATTATTTGAGTTGGTGATAGAACATCATCAGTCAAAAACAATGAAATACATGTAAGGAGTTTAGAATGTGAATAAAATACTTCCCAATAAGATTGAGTCTGTGAAATATGCGTTAGAAGGGTTGGATGAAGCCTTTCCTTCTCATATGGATGCCATACTTGAGAGGGTGGAGAATATTACTTTAGTAGATTCATCATATAGTTATCCATTTCCTGATGTCTATGTGAATCTAATAAGGAAATTTATATAATAATTTCTTCATTCTTCTAGTAATCCTTTTAGTGATGTTGTTTTCCAACCTCAAGAAACATTATGAAAATTAAAATTTAACAATGATCATGTAATCATGTTTGATATATAGTATAACAATGACATGAATTCTTATTGAGAAACCGTCACAAAATCTATCATTTATTATATTTCAAGGATTTATACAAAGAATTAGTTAAATTCTCACATTATATTTCTAGAATCAAATTTGATAATACCTCCCGAGACCGAAGATTTTAAAGAGGAAGTAAATCATTTTAAGGTCTTCAATCCTTTGTTAATGATATTTATGGAGGATGATAAATACTTATTCAATTATATAGAGATATTTTGGAGAATCAATATATAATTTTTCAATTTGATGAATCCATTTGTATATGTTCATGGAACTACTGTTCTGGCTCATGGGCTCATACGAGTTACAACACATTTGATCCCTCCAGCTGATGCTCTAGAGTACTTCAGTCCTGGTATAACCATAGGTCCTCTTGAAACCTTTCCATATCTTTTTTCAGACTATTTTTCTCTATTGTTGATAAGTTGTTCTTCACCTCATACCCATCATCCTCAGAGATACTTCTGGTCTAATTGATTTTTCTAAATATATCCCCAAAGCTAACCCAAATATTGTGGCACCTTATGATTTAGATTACGTGATGGGAAATTCATATCATGGTACCTCACCCCATCCATAAAAGAGTTTATCATTAGATTTATTCTCATTGATGGGATATTTTTATTTAACATTTTTTGAACCTTTTTGGGCGTAATTTAATGGAATTTATAATAAAAATTCTCTATTTATTCATATTATATTTCTCTTTATTTCATGTTTTATTTATAATTTTTCATAATCCTAAAAGGGAGAGATGATTCTGTGGAATAAATATCTATTTTATCATTCCTCTGATACAATATTGTTCATGTGATCAATAATGATATCCAAGGATATGTTCCTTTTTCTTATGATATTTTTTGATGTCTAATTATTTTTAATCCCATGTGTTCTTTATTTATCTACAATATCATATGAATGAAATATCCAGATTTACCTTTTATGTATTTTATAAAAATTTAATGATTTATTATCCTCAAAAAGGGGGAGATTATTTGTACCATTTTATTAATGTTCACCAAATCGTGGTTTTCATGTCATTAATGAAAATAATGTGTTTTGATATCATTTTACATTATAAAGAATATTAGATAAATTTGGATAAGTATGACTCACCTTTGAGGTCGATTCACCACCAAGGAAGTATCACCACCAAGAAGGTCACACCATCAGAAAATGTCTCGCCATTGAGGACAACTCACAGTCTATGTGTAAAAATGAAGGATTGTTAAAAAACTCACCAACGGTTAGGATTCACCTTCAAAATGGAAAATTTTAAATAATGGAATGACTCATCGCTAGAGGAAAACTCATCATTGTACAAGAAATTTGGAAAACTGTTTAACAGACCTACCTTCATAACAGATTCTACATTGTGTTGACCATTTTCCACAATGGAAGTATGGTAAATTGTTGAGTCATCGTTATCCTGACTCACTACCATCATGACTCATTACCACCCTGAATCGCTGCAAGACTCAGTCAGAGAAAGATCAAGACACTTCTAGAGACCTTTCACCATTCTAAATGACTCACTTCCACTATTATATTTATACTGAATTAAAATTTTCAGATTTGTAATTTATTTAAATTAAAGAGATTGATTATTTTAATGATTTTTATTAAATCTATTTGTTTAGATTTATTTAATAATTTTTCATCCCTAATTACTAGGATGCGTGATATTGGGATGATTCCCATTATTGTTGCAAACTGATATTAAAATATGTAGAAGACTTTCTTTGTGTGTAGTAGTGATCATGTGATATAGATTGACACACATACAGAATAATATATACATGCAAATTTGAAGTGGGGTAAGAACATATTAAATATCCTGATGAACAAAATTTTTAGTGTTCATACATGATGTTGTTTGTATTATCATCGTCATGAAAGAGTGGATCATATAGACCAATGTTTTTATGACACTATATTCTAATAAAATTTCCAAAAAGAAAACTCGAGAATAATTTTAAATAACATTCAAGGAGTCACAATCTATTGTGCCTATCAGATAGAGGAACATAATTATTTCTTATACCATTAATTTATTTGTTTTTTTATTATCTTTTTCATTATAAGAATTATTTTTACTCTGTATTTAAAAACACACACATCGTCTTCAACTTTAAACTAGAAAATATATCGATATATTCTCAAATACATTTTTCACTAGTTTCCTACGATTACTATAGAAAATATCCCAGTGTCACCTAGAAAGTTTTCATAATATTCTATATAAGATATAGAATATTCTAAAAGGATTATTTTATATATGTTGTTTCCTTGAAAGTGATTTCATAGTGGAGAGGATTAATTTTCATCTTAAGACCAAACCGCTTGCTTTCATTTTCATTATGTGTTTTTTTCATTTATATTCTTCAAAACCAAAACTATTTTAATATGTAAATAAAACCTTAATTAGTGTTTAAATATGTATTTTATTGAGTGAATTGATTTCAATGGGTAATGTAATATATTTTTTATTTTAACTAAGACCTAATCAATCATTGATAATTCTTTTAAAATGTCAAGTCTTATATCTATTAGTGGTTTTAGTTAACATTCCCATTTTAAATTAATTGGGGGATTTTACATAGAATTATTTTTAATAGAAATTATTACTAGGTACTTAATTTCACCCCTATTGAAAAACTCACTCCGACCAATAGTAGTCTATTAATGTTATTTTTTCAATTTATGTAATTCATGTATTTTTACAGGGATGTTACATTTTAATTATATTATAGAGTTGATTTGTGGTTATTTATCATTTCCTTAGAATACTGATGGAAATACCTCACATTGTTTTCTTTTATATACACTCAGTGCTAGTCACTGACCCTTGGCCCATTAAATGTGTACATTAAGGTTCACTCCCATCTTCTCTACTAGTCTAGTAGGGGTGCCA
This sequence comes from Viscum album, assembly GCA_963277665.1. NCBI lineage: Eukaryota > Viridiplantae > Streptophyta > Magnoliopsida > Santalales > Viscaceae > Viscum > Viscum album. Next base: position 1,233,800,320 of record OY728120.1, read on the forward strand.
TTAGGTTATGAAAAAATTGTATCAATGATTGTGTGTAACACTGATAGTTTTTTGAAATATATTCTTTAAATGTAATTTAATTTTTTTGATATTTCTCATTTCACGTAATAATAAATTGGTATGTGTTATATGCAACACCAAATTTTCATGTGTGACACGCAACACTGAGTTTCTATGAAACAGTATTTTTTATTATAATTAATAAAAGATATATCTATAACATAAAAGCTAAATATAATAACATGAATAGTAGTGACCACATTTTTAATATTATTTGTAATGTTTTTATATAAATAAAACATACTGTTGATAAAACACATAATTTTTGGTATTGCTTTATATGTTTTTAAATAATATTTTCACAAAATAACTGCTTTTAAGTCCATATACAAACAATAAAATGATTAATTTTTGACACATTTAAAAATATAAATTGATAAAATAGACATTATTTTTTATTTAATAGTGTTTATGTTATCTAAATGTATCTTTTTTCTAGGAATCTTCATTTTCATACGAATAGTGAAAAACACTGTATTGTAAAACCAAACTACTTTTTCCTATAATCTATTTATGTTGTTTTATTATATTTTTAGTTTGTTTTAAAGTCAAAATAGATGAATTATAAATATATTAATTTAATTTAGTTCATTGGAATAATTTTTTATTGAATTTAGATATAAAATCATGATGAAAATTTTAAAATTATTACATTACAACCAACTTTCTCGCTATGTTTGTGAGATTAACATTAAAATTAATTTTTCCAATTAAATGAATTGAATAAAATAAAATAAAAATTTGTAATAAATTTAATATTTATAGTGTAATAATATTAACTCAATTTTTTTCCTAAAATATCTGTGAAATTGAATAAAATTAATTACAATGATTAAGGTAAAATTAAGCTTAACAAGGGATTTGACCTTAAAATAAGGGAAAATTTACCTATCCACTTTTACAACTCAAATTTCATTCCCATATTTCATCCAATACACTGATAATATTCTATAATGATCCATTTTAACACTTTGTGAATATGTCGTACTTGGGGAACATAGAATTATTTTCCAAAAATACACAGTGTGTCCTTTACCTCTCATATAAAAGGCCAATCCCTCTACCCATTCTTCAAACCTATCATGAAAATAATATCTACCAATATCTTCCCAATTAACTTTCTAAAATTACTCCCTTCCTCAATATAGACTCTATTTTGGAATAAATCCATCTATGGATGCCCTTTTGTTCGAAGAAAAATTAGTTACCCTAAGAAGGGGTAGCGTCCATTCTCAAGCTAATTTATTTTATTAACATTCCCTACCACATCAATAAAAATAATTACATTCAAAAATAATACGAAAATAATCCTCAATATACTAAGTTATTTAAATTACAAGGGATTCATATACAATTACACAAACATCCATCTTTTGGGTAATGAACTTAACGTTCCTGTGTACGACAAACTATTTCCTCACGAGACGATGTAGTTTATTTTACCTTTACAACTCCCATGGTTTGGAATTATGAGGTGTTTTCTAAAAATTATTTATATGATATTTTTTATATGTTTAAACTTATTTATTTATTATATAAATCCTACCTTCATGACTTTCTCTTTTGTGTAAATACGAATTTTTCATTTGAGGATGTGTGGGCCACCGCCTCCTCAAAGCGATTTGATTCATTCGCACACTACATGTAATGTATAATGTTTGGGTATAGTGAAATAATGGGATATATATTAACTATTAATTATACTATTAGATATTATATATTTACATATATTTCCTTTACTTACTTTTTTTAAATATTAAAAAGAAAAATAGAAACAACATTCATATGTACGTACGACATACCGTCTCCATGAATAGGGTATTCCATTTAATGTTTCATTATAATATAGATTATTATAAAAACCTATATACTGAATTTAATTTAAATTTATATCATGCTTTAAATTCTTTAAATCATTATATAAGTATAAAGAAAAAAATATAACAAATTAAGAAACATAGAAAAAACCAAGCGGTTATTACCTGAAGAAAATCCTTAACATGTAATCATTTACAAGAGCATAATATAAAGTCATAATCAAAACATATGTGGTATTATAAATATGAATATTTTTCTTTAAAATATTTATAATAAACTTATATTTATTATATTAGATGATTGTGTTATTATGACTACATGAAAGACATAAGGTAAGATAATTTCATCTCACTTTTTCTCAGGGAGATTAATTCGATTTTCACAACTCTTTTCTTTTGAATGGTGCATATAAATCAAAATAATTAATAAAATTATTCATATTTTAAAATTTATGGGTATTTACATATCCATTACATGATATTTAATTCATGGGGTTTATGTTTCAAAAATTTTAAAATCCATAATATACTTGAAATTTAAGGATCCGGTCAAACCAGTCCTAAGAAAATTTATATTAAAATAATTCAAGGTCTAGTGTCACAGGAAGTTATTATATAGTCATGGGTGTGTTACCCCATGAATATCCACATCCAACATTAGTATGAAGTATTATAGAGCCGTAGAAGACCATGTTACATTCATTTATATAACCTTGCTTTTTAATAAACCATCTGAAACTTGATTTGCCTCTCTTTAGGCATGTGTGTCATGACCAGCCTTCACCAAAAGGAGGAAAGGGTCAGCAGATTGCCATGACCTTCCTTTTTTAAGTTGAAAGAGAGATAATGACCTCGGAAATCCACCTTCAATTGGCTCCAGAGTGGTGACCAACACCAAGGGTATAAAATCACACACTAAATGGAAGGCATTACCCTTTTTCTTTTAATAGGATCGGCAGATATGCTAGTAAATCCCACAACACCCAAACTAAAAGTGCCAATACAGCTAAAAATACACCATTCCCATATGCATGTTCACAGGTAAAAGATACAAGTCACAAAACTCCAAAGGTAAAAAGATACCAAGAAAAGGGGAAACAACAACAGCAACTACCCCAAAGGTCCAAGCTAGTACGGTCCCGCACAAACCCTGAAGTCCTCCTGGAAACCTGAAAACAATTATATATATGTAGGGTGAGCATACAAGTATACCCAGTAGGGAAGAACCAAAGACTATCGTGAACATGTTGGGAGGCATACTAATGCCCTGTAAGAAAAGAGATAACCAAGCACCTAGAAAGGAAACTAACCAACCAAGCCTCACCAAGGAACACTCCCCAAATAACGCATGTCAAGTAATGTATAGTAATAGTACATCGATGTTTGGGTACCCCCTCCTACTTTCCCACTGGTTATTGAAGACATCCTACGCATCAGACCAATCCCGCCATTCTCATCACAGTCCCACTGCCATACCCCGCCCGCACACACCTGGGCCACAACCGCACATCCCGCCCGCAAACACCTGGGCCACAACCACTAATCTGCCCGCAGACACCTGGGCCACAACTATCACACATAACCACGCCTACAAACGCCTAGTCCAGAACAACCACTGGCATGCATGAAGACACCTGGGCTAGAAGAACAACTGTCATGCCTAAAGGCACCTGGACCTCATCCCAAAGATAAAGGGGAAACCACCTACCCACACACACCTAGGACAACCACCACACTACTCTGCCTGAAGATTCTTGGGCTAATAATGGACTTCAGTCCATCGCAACCTACCCGTAGAGTCTTGGGCTATTCGGGAAAGGGAGCAGAAAATGAGCTAATAACCAGCCACTCATAGGAGTGTTTGGAAAAACACCCTCCACCATGAAGTGGGGGTGTTTGTCAATAATTGATAAACTTGGGTTGGGCGCGAATAAAAAACACAAAAACTAAAAGTATATGTATAGGTAACAAGCACTCACCGAATCTAGGTTTTTCTTCAGCCAGCCTAAAGAACACTATCCTTACTATTCCTTCAAAAGATAAGAGAACAACACCCATTCCCAAGTAACAACTCACATCAAACCGAATCCCCATTTTTCCCATCCTTGTTTTCATGTTCAGTAATAATGTTTAAACAAGTATCTGCACCTACTTGGGCAACTAGTAATTATAAGCACAATCCAAGGAAAGAGTACACCCAACAACAATTAAACATTCACACTCGGTTCTCTTGTAAAAACATATCAAGCGAGACCCCTCCAAGTATTGGGACCAAAGAAGGTCAAGGTGAGATACAGTCCCAAGTTCCCAGAACTATGAATAAGAAGGCTTCACAACAGAAGAGGATCCCACCCCAATTTTTGATACAAACAGAGGATCCCATCCTCACCCACATCACCCCAACAATCTAAGCCCCTATCAAACCATGAAGGAAACAACCAAACCAATACTACCAACACAAGGAAGACTCAACATGTATTATGATATTTAAAAGATTTAACACACTCCATGATTTCAATTCCACTGGGCTTAAACTGGGGTTATCATATAAATAGAGTTGATCCTGGTGCTTCTAATTTATTTAGCCGAATATACGTAATTAACCAATTTCCTTTTCATAGAAAAAGGTTCAAAACCAAAATTCAATCCATTTAAACATCAAAAGGGGTAATGGTTTATTAGTGCATAGAGAAAGACCACCAAAAGCCATGATTTTCAGTAGTCATAAGCCCACATAATTCAGAAATCATTAATCATGAATGAGGAGAAAAACAGAGCAGCATCATCGATCAAACCCCTCCCCTTCATTCTAAAGAACCCATTTATTATCTTCATTTATGTTTGGTTTATCCAATTCTACAGAAGCAGTAGCCTACCCACCCCACAAGATACACCAAAAGGAGAGATGAAGTTGAAACCCCTACTTGATGGATCAAGGATCGACATTAAGTCCTCGAGTGGAATCTGGAAAACAGGAGCAATAGGGGTACAGATTGTCGGGAGAAAGGGTATTCCGAGCAGGATGATCGAGAAAAGAAACCTAGTGAGAAGCCTTTGTTTATAAAGGATGAGATACATCATTCCCAGGGATGGTTAAAAAAACTAGAAATCTCGTAAGAAGTGGGATCTTGTGTTGACCGCGTGGTTGACACACCCCACACACTACTTAAAGGTCCCCGCATTTCGGGGCGGTTTAAACCGACACACACCTCTTGGTTTTTCATTTATGGGGTACCTCACCAATCAATTAATTTAAATGTGCATTAATGGGCTTTAAAACAATCTTAAATGGGTCAAAACATTTAAAAAAACAATTATCCCAAAAAGGAGGCACTACAGGAAAACTTGTGGGGGTAGGCGAGAGCTACCGGTAGATGGGAGCTACCTGTTGGAGACAACTACCGATAGCCTAGAGTGACCGGTAGCCTAGAGGTACCGGTAGCCTAGAGCTACCGGTAGCCTAGATCTACCGGTAGTGGAGAGCGACCGGTAGCCGAGAGCTACCGGTGGCCGAGGGCCACCGGTACCCCAAGGTCACCGGTAGGCTAGGTCTACAGGTAGGACAAGGCTATCGATAGGCCAAGGCTACCGCTAGGAGTCATCGAGAAGCTGGGATGGCCTTCCAGATCACCCAGACCACCTCAACATCATATTTTTACCAAGTAATGGACCCCCAAAACCTGGTCTATTACATCAGATACTTCTCAAACTATTCTCTTCCTCAAAAATATAAGAACAACCTAGAGAGGAAAAAATTGGGGTCCAAACAACCACCCCCCTAAAGATAATTCTCAGGGTAAAACCCCGGAGTTGTTCTAAAGCCGGAAAATAACCCTCCCCCTACATCCAGGAATACTCACCCAAGAGCCACAAACATTCACAACAAGCACAAGGATCACACTGTCCAACACATGAGTTAGGGAGTCCCCTCCTCCATGTCAGGATATTATCCTCTTTGGGCGGAACTAACCCGCCCGCTCAGGTTTAATCGCATCCACATTAATGCGTCCTGATTAGCAGTCAGGTTTTCCCATCATCACACATTCTTAAACACACACAGAGAGAATAGGGAATAGATCATCTAATATCTATCAAAAACAATCATTTCATATATTAAAGCATAAGGTACAATATCTCGAGGATCAGAACAAAAACAACAAGGAAGTCAAAACAGCTCTGGGTACTGAATGTGTAATTGGGCCTCCCACTCCCATGTGCTCTCTTCGAGTCCACCATGCCTCCACAACACACAAACCAAGGGGATGGTTCATCCACAAAGCACTTTCTCCTTACGATCCTCGATCTTGATTGGTCGTTCTATGAAGGTCGCATCGTCTTTGACATCTAACTCTCCCCAATAGATGATGTGGGAGTCGTCATGTAGATATCGACGAAGCTGGGACACATGGAATACATCATGTATCCTCAGTAGTGGCGGTGGTAGCACTAGCTGATAAGGCACTTCACCGACCCACCACAACACTTAGAAGGGTTTGATGAACCTGAGAGAAATCTTACTTCCCCTGCCGAACCTCCTCTATCCACTCTAAGGGGAGACCTTCAAGAATACGTGGTCCCCAACCTCGAACTCCAAGGGTCTCCTCCTATCATCGGCATATGACTTCTGCCGGTCCTGAGCCGCCTTCATCCTTTCTCTTAAAAGTTGAACCTTCTCTATCGTGCTCTGCTCCACCTCCGGGCCAAGAACACCTACTTCCCCAACCTCAGTCCAGCACATGGGTGAGTGACACAGCCTTCCATATAGGGCTTCTAATGGAGCCATGCCAATGGTAGAGTGATGGCTATTATTGTAGGCGAACTCTACCAGAGGAAAGTGTCGCACCCATGATCCCCCAAAGTCTAGAATGCATACCCACAACATATCCTCCAACGTCTGGATGGTGAGCACTATTTTCCAATCTTTCTGTGGTTGGAAAGAAGTGCTATGGCGCAGCTAGGTGCCAAAAGCATGCTGCAAACACCTCCATACTCGTGAGGTAAAACGTGCATCCCTTTCTGAGACTATGGAACTCTGAATTCCATGAAACCGCACTACCTCTCCACATACTTCTGTGCTAGAGCGTCCACTGCACTCGACTCCTTAATCGCCAGAAAGTGAGTTGACTTCATCAAGCGGTCAACTACTACCCAGATGGCGTCGCAGCCCCATTGCACAATGGGTATAACCGTGATGAAATCCATCAAGATGTCATCCCACTTCTACTCGGGGACATCTAAAGGTTGCAACAACCCGCCTGAAACAAGGTGTTCAGCCTTTACCTACTGACACACTAGTCACTTGGCCACAAACTCTGCCACTGCTCCCTTTAATCCAGGCCAAAAAAGTTGTCTCCTCAGACCCTGGTACATCTTGGAAGTCTTGGGTGTACCTCTAGAGGTGAGTGGTAGAACCCATGAAAAACCTTTCCACACATCGCCTCGGGAACAAACATCTTCCCCTAGAACGGTCTGTTTCATTTCATTTACCTATCTATTATATATATATAAATATATAATTAATATATATGATATATAAATCATGTTTTATATTCTGGAAGTAAGTAAATCATGATATAAGTAACAATAATGTCAACAACAACAAGTCCAAACACCTACGATAAATGAAACGATTTTACCCAAAACGCTTCTTTAACATGGAATTTACAAAAGAATGGTTAATATAAAGTCAGAAGTGAACAATATATGATATCATAACAAATTAATATGATTCTGTAATAAGTTAATGACATTATTTAAATCATTATACAGGAGATTCAGACACTTACGAAGCAAATCGGACTTAAGGTAAGGAAAATATCACAATCTCATTTTTATCCGAGATTGTTTATATTTTGGTATTTACTGGGAGGTATTTTATCATCCACATCCATTTTTCCTCAATGTGTAATATTATTTCCATCCACCTACAATTTTTTAAATTCAATTTTACCCTTCGGTGAGTTTTTAGAAAGGATATGAAAGGAATCTTTTGTCTTTTTTCATACGAGGTACTTTTTGACTTTTCCGACAAAAGCACGAAGACTGTTTTTTTAACTTATACGGTATGAATGGATTTTTAAAACATTATTTCCAAAAAGATTCCTTTACATGTTTTCAAGTTTATTTTTAATCAACTTATTTTAGTTTAAAATTGTATGACATGTTAAGAAAGGAAAAGTGTTTTTGAAGTAGAAAGGATATTTTCCTCAAGAATGGAGTTCAAGTGTTTTATCAAAATTATTTTCCATATAAGATAATATAGGGTTCTGTTTCTATCCCTATTATTACATTTATTTGATTATGTCTTGATGGAATTATTTTTATGAATTCCTTTATCTTATATGAATTGTTTTATGATGTCACGATGTTTAAGATTCCCACTTGTATTACATGGGTTATGCTATGATGTATGGTTTTCTGATTTTGGGGCACACATAAGAATGGTATCATTATGAGATGGGTGGGACCTATATCTCCCTCCAATGCATTGGGTAAAGATTTTATATCTCATGAGATAGACATGGCTGGAACGGTATGTTATACCGGTTCAATGAAACAAGACTGAAACGAGGGTGACTCGGTTCAGAAATGGACATTGTCTACTAAGATAGTCTTGGAAATGAGTCTTGACTAATAAGATATGATTCTATAATATTATGTGTGTATGCCACAAAGTTTCATGTTTTATGTTATGATTATTGGGATTTCATTTCACTACTATGATTTAACCCATGTTATGAAATTATGCTCTCTTTTGCAGGTTAAGATTTCCAAAATGTTATGTTCTTATGAATATGATGTGATTGATATTTCTTTTGTTTACCTTTACTGAGCATTTGAGCTCACCCTTTTTTGTTTTCTTTTCCCCAGGATATAAAGAAATGTTTTAGGTATAAATAAAGGAAGATCTTTATGGGAGATGTTGAAGATCTTTCACCACGATTAGAAGATTATATTCCGAGTTTCCAAAGACACTAAACTATTACGATCCTTGTGTGTGTGTTTTTGTTATGTACTAAGTATTCCGCAAAAGTAATGTAATGTCCATGTACGTCATGCTTTGAGTCTCTACAGTTGGTATCATAGGAAAGGTTTAGTCAACCTTTGGAAACTAGGATGTGAGAACGTTAGTGAGATCCCTAGAGATATTTCTAAGGTATGTCTAGGGATGTCTCTAAGGATAATTATACGTATAGGATATAGTCCTAGAACTACGGTGACGATATTAGAATTTAACCTAAGATGTTAGATATTAAGGGTACTCCCCCTTTATTATGTTGTTTTCCCTTGCATGATTTTTGCCTCTCACACTATTCTTTTTGGGTTTTAGACGATGGCTGGAACCCGAAGGAACCGTGTTGATCACTGTAATGGACAATGCAATGATTGTCCTCCTGAACAAACAAATGTTATGGGAGATGGAGTGAAAAATCTTATTGCTATACCTACACAAGCTATGAATCATTCTGGACTTCCAAATGAGCAGATAAGGGAACAATATTCTATTGAGTCCATCATGAGGCAACGTCCACCTTCTTTCAGTGGGCCTTCTGATCCACTTGTTGCTGAACAATGGATCAGTACCACTGAAAAGATATTTTCAGTTTTTTCAATGTTCTGAACATGATAAATTCATCTTAGCAGTATATTGTTTGGAAGGTGAAGCTGATCAATGGTGGAATCTTATCAAGAATACGAGGCCAAGAGATGAAATTGAGTCCATGGAATGGGACGAGTTCAAGAACTTGTTTTTCAGTAAGTACTTCCCTCGTATTCTTCGAACAAAGATGGAAAAGTAATTTCTTGAGCTGAAGCAGAAGGATGATGAATCTGTTGGTATATACGAAGCAAATTTTACAAGACTTGCAAGGTATGCATCTGGCATTATCATCCAACCTGAAAGTAAAGTTGATCGATTTTTCAGTGGCTTAAAAACAAGTCTTCGAAGGGAATTAGCTATAAGAGACTTCAGTAGCTATGAAGAAATTGTGCATTGTGCTATCAAGGTAGAAATGGAAGTTGGTGTTACATATCAATCTCATGTTTTTGACAAGAAACGAACGATGGAGTTCAAGGAGAAATCTCTGAATAATGGTGAAAAGAAGATGAATGTTTCCTTATGCACAAAGTGTGGAAAGAAGCATGGTGGAGATTGTCTTAAAGGGACTAGAAAATATTTTATGTGTGGAAAAGAAGGTCATCGAGCAGCTGAGTGTCGAAGTAATGGAAAAAGGGTTTCTAATGATGTGAATAAAGCAAACACTATAGAGAACGCACCACCAAAACTTCAATGCTTCAAGTGCAAGGAAATGTGGCATTATGCTAATAAATGCCCTAATCCAAGGGTTAGTGATGATCGACATGAGCAACTGCTTAAGGCAAAGGACAAAGGGAAGTCACATGCGATCACTATTGGCGATGTTGAATATGAAAACGATGTGGTGGAATGATTAAGTGTTTATGTACTGTGATTTAAAAATAGTATCATGGAATCTCATTTATGGTATTGTGGAATTTTGGAATATCTATGTCTTGGTTTTCAATAATTATATGATACTGGTAACCAGGAAAAAAAAGTAATTGAAATATTTTTGGAAAGTATGTGATATGTGCATAATGAAGGGACAAGAAGATAATGAGATGTTTGATTGTATTCATGAGCTCATGATTGATATAAGGACTAAGTATATAGAATTTTGAGGATTTTGGTATGTGTAAAGATTTATCTTTTGACAGCACTCATGTTTTCACTAAGATTCAATGGGTATTAATTTTTCAAGAGATTACGTGATTATGGTATTCAGATGACTGCAATGTGACGAACAATATATATGAGGGATAAATTATGGCATTCACGTGATTATTTTCTCTATACTATGAGCTTGGAACGAAGTATTTTAGATAAGCCTAAATATTGGAATGGATTATATTGGACATAAGTTAGTATTGTTTAAGGATAAAACTTTTTTTTGATATTGTTGATGGGATGTTATAATAATGTAGTTTTAGAAAAAGGACAACCTGCAGGATGTGCGACAACCCATCGCGTCGGCCAAGTCTATGGGAATCGAACCCACAACTAAAGTGCGACGGGCCTTTATCGCATACCACTGGCCTACAGAAAGTCCCTGGTTAGTCGAAACTAGTTTTATTTTATTAAGCGATATGATATATGAAGTATAAGTTCATTTTTGGAATCGTATATGATTAACCTCACCAAAGACGGACTTATGTATATTTGATAACTATTGCTAAACTTTTGTTTGAAACAGATGGAATGACCCATCATTCTATCACATGATCTATTAACACTTCACGAATAACAAATTCAACATCATTTCTTTAAGAGATGAAGTGGAAATTGTTCAAAGCATGAACAATAGTGAGATTGTACCAAAATCAAGTAAGTATTTCTTCTAATTCAAAATTTTCAACTTTAGGGAAATGATATTGAAAACCAAAAATGTTGTCCTAGTGATCTTATATCTGATGAATCAGATGGTACCCTATATCATCACAAATTTATGGCTTTGCGATTATTGGATTTTTCATTGCCATGTTCTCTACCACTCTCCATCAGAACATCATGGTTAGATTTCTCTTCCATATCCATATTTTCACCTATGTGGAAACCCACTGATTAGTTTATTTGGGTAACCGTTACATTTCATACTTTTGTTTTTAAAGATTGGTTTTGGTATTCCTTTTTATGATTAGGGTTCTATTAAAGAAACTTTCGAATAGTAAACCATTTATAACCCCGACGAATTTCGAGGGCGAAATTCATTTTAAGGGGGTAGAATGTAACACCCCGAGATTTTATGAAAAATATTCTTTTTAATTTCATTAATGTCTTTTGTTGTACGCTACACCAAAAGGATCTTTCATGAAATGCATCCTTGACTTGCCCTGCATTACACGCAATCACAACTTTCCTCGATAGCGTGTGTGGTACGCAATACCAAGCTTCATTAAACAACGATATGCTATTAAAATATTATTAAAACTAGCCGTTATGAATAGTAATAACCACTTTTTGAAATTTTGAAAATTTTATTCTTCAAAATGGACTTCATTTCTGGATTCGGAATATCGAAATTAGCTTAGGGTGAAATTTTGGTACATTTTGGATAACTTTCATTTTCTGATAAATAGTGAAAATTACTAAATTTTAATTAAAAACAACCTTTTTAATCGAAATAATTAATAGTGATAAATTAATAATTTGAGTGTTTTCAAAGTATATTTAGAATATATTTTTATAATTTAATACAATGTTGGTCATTGGATGTAATTTCACATTTAAACCAGACATAAACAAGTGTCAATCTTTTGGTAGTTATTATCTCTTAAAAACACGCTATTTGTTTTGACGACGTGAATTAATTTTTAAATTAATTAATGCAACTGATATGTTTCGAATTTGGTAAAATAGACATCATTTTTGAGTTCATAATATCAAATATAGTTTAGGCCTAATTTTTGGTATTTTTCTGGAAACTTTCATTTTTTGATGAATAGTGAAACCACTAAGTGGTAGTTAAAAAAATGAATTTTTCATAAAACATAATTTTACCGCTTCTGTGAGTGGAATTTCAAAAATCCGAGAGACACGGTTGATGTCAGTAAGTAAAATGTGGTTCAATGAGATGAAAATAATTTTTGGTGAATAGTAACTTTTTACATTTTTTTACCACGGTTAAAAGTAAATAGGGTAATTAAGGGTAAAAATGATATTATTATTACCCTAATGCATGTCGTAATTCTATTGGACAAGTGTAATTCAAAAACAAAACAACCTTAGGAATAAAATATGACCATTTAGGCCCACATGGATTGGATTAGGACATTTATTATTAATTTATTTAAAGAAGAGTTAAAATAGTTATAATCAAAGTTTAATAACTAAATCATTTTTAATATGAGGTTATACATAAGATAAAATCGACTATAAATATTAATTAGAAAGATAAAAAGATTTCATACATAATGTTATTTTATTTTTAATTTTTAAACATTAAATAATTTAATTTATTTTTGACACAACGATGATGCAGTAATTATCTTATTAATGAAATACTGACATAATTGATGTTATAAATACCCAAATAAATGTAATTTGAGACTTTTTATGACTTAAAATAATATTATAGGTTAATATGACATGTTATTGTTGATTTAAGTAACATTGTTCGAACTTATCATTCTGTTATGAATTTCATAAAAATCATGTACCAAATAGTGTCAAAATTGACATAAATTAGTTTTTAAAACAAATATTATATTATTATTTGTTATTTTATTCCTAAAAATATATGGTTCGGCCAAATAACTTAGATAAGGTTATATATATTAATAATAAACAACTTGGGGTTCTTTTGGCTTGATATAGTAAGTTTATTAACCATATAGTGTAAGAAAAAAAAAGACACGGTAAAAGTTAAATTATTTAACTTAGAGTTAAATCAAATTGATAAGGTTAAAATAATAACATAAAATTGTCTAAATCATATTGGATGAGAGGATTTAGTCCCATACCCACCTCATCTTCGAAATATATCAATTTGGAGCTATTTAAAACCGAACATGACTTTATAATAAAATAATATTTTTAGTTTTCCCAAAGGTGTCCCTCTCCTCCCTTATAAAAGGGCACCGCCTCCCTCTCCTCCTCACACCAATTTGAGCATTAAAGCTCGGCCAAACCCTGCCAAAATCTCTTCTCCACTTCCCTAGTATCATCCTAGAGGTCCTGGTCTTCTTCAAAGACCATCCTTAGTTCTTTAAGTGGAGGATAAGAAAAGGTGCGTCAAAAAGTGGTAATATCCACTACCGATCTTTTTCAATTTCATTCTTCTTCAACTTCTTCTTCTTTAGTTGTTTCATGATAAAGTAATAAGATCAGTATTTATTATATACTGATATGTTATTATAAATATTAAACAACTCTAATTAACCTTCTATCCATCCTACGGGAAAAGGAAATCACCATGCGTGCGTACGTACGGAATATCGTCTCCACGCCGTGGTGTAATCTATTTTCCGCCACCACCTTAATTGGATGGGTATAATGGTGTAATGAGTAACTATATATGATTATTATAAAGTTATATTGATACTGAAATAGTATACATACACTTCAACACAAGTTCACGATCATGAGAACGATATCATCGCTCGTGCGTACGTACGGACTATTGTCTCCACGACGCGATGAGATTCATTCTCCATGTTAACCATTTAAGAATGATTATAAAGTATATATAAGCAATAATAATGAAATATATGACATTATAAAGCTACTGGATTTATGTATATATGTATGTCATCTACTTACTTCCATTCAAGACAATAAGGAAAGGAAAACAGCGTTCATGCGTACGTACGGACTACCGTCTCCATGAACGGTGTGTTTCATTTCATTTATCTATCTATTATATATATATATATATATAATGAATATATATGATATATAAATCATTATTTATATTCTTTATGTAAGTAAATCATGATATAAGTAATAATAATGTCAAGAACAACAAGTCCAAACACCTACAATAAATGAAACGATTTTACCCAAAACACTTCTTTAACATGGAATTTACAAAAGAACGGGTAATATAAAGTCATAAGTGAACCATATATGATATAATAACAATGAATATGATTATGTAATAAGATAATGACAATATTTAAATCATTATACATGAGATTCGGACACTTACGAAGCAAATTGGACTTAAGGTAAGGGAAATATCACAATCTCATTTTTATCCGAGATTGTTTATACTTTGGTATTTACTGGGCTGTATTTTATCATCCACATCCATGTATCCTCAATATTTAATATTATTTCAATCCACCTACAATTGTTTAAATCCAATTTTACCCTTCGGTGAGTTTTTAGTAAAGTATATGAAAGGAATCTTTTGTCGTTTTTCGTACGAGGTACTTTTTGACTTCTTCGACAAAAGTACGAAGAATGTTTTTTTAACTTATACAGCATGAATGGATTTTTAAAAAATTATCAAAAAGATTCCTTCAAAAGTTTTCAAGTTTATTTTTAATCAACTTCTTTTAGTTTAAAATTGTATGACATGTTACAAACGGAAAAGTGTTTTTGAAGTAGAAAGGATATTTTCCTCAAGAATGGAGTTCAAGTGTTTTATCAAAATTATTTTCCACATAAGATAATATAGGGTTCTGTTTCTATACCTATTATTACATTGATTTTATTATGTTGTGATGGAATTATTTTTATGAATTCCTTTATCTTATATGAATTGTTTTATGATGTCACGATGTTTAAGATTCCCATTTTTATTACATGGGTTATGCTATGATGTATGGTTTTCTGATTTTGTGGCACACATAAGAATGGTATCATTATGAGATGGGTGGGACCTATATCTCCCTCCAATGCATTGGGTAAAGATTTTATATCTCATGAGATAGACATGGCTGGAACGGTAGGTTATACCGGTTCAGTGAAACAGGACTGAAACGAGGGTGACTCGGTTCAGAAATGGACTTTTTCCACTAAGATAGTATTGGAAATGAGTCTTGACAAATAAGATATGATTATCTATGATTATGTGTTTATGCCACAAAGTTTAATGTTTTATGTTATGATTATTGGGATTTCATTTCACTACTATGATTTATCCCATGTTATGAAATTATTCTCTCTTTTGTAGGTTAAGATTTCCAAAATGTTATGTTCTTATGAATATGATGTGATTGATATTTCTTTTGTTTACCCTTACTGAGCATTTGAGCTCACCCTTTTATGTTTTCTTTTCCCCAGGATATAAAGAAAGGTTTTAGGTATAAAAAAAGGAAGATCGTTATGGGAGATATTGAATATCTTTCACCACGATTAGAAGATTATATTCCGAGTTTCCAAAGACACTAAACTATTACGATCCTTGTGTGTGCGTTTTTGTTATGTACTAAGTATTCCGAAAAAGTAATGTAATGTCCATGTACGTCAAGCTTCGAGTCTCTACAATCCATCCTCGCATCCAGGTGCAAGGAAGCCAACTCCTCCATCGCCTTCCAAGCATCTGCCGACTCTCGGACCAAATCCTTTTGCGACCTCTTGCTCAAAGCAACATCCACCACATTTCCTTTTCCTGAAGTGTAGGACATCTTGATGTCATAATCTTGGAGGAACTCCATCCACCTTCTCTACCGTAATTTATGTCCCACTGGGAGAAGATATACCTCAAGGTTTTTTGATCTGTGGAGACCACAATGTGTTCTCTGATGAGGAAATGCCACCAAAAATTTAGTGCGAAAACGTCCGCTGAATTCTCTAGGTCGTGGGTGGCATAATTATGCTCATGAGGGCGTAGATTCATAGAACCAAAAGAGATCACCCCTTCTCGCTGCACCAACACACATCCGAGGCCTTGCACTGAAGCATCACAAAATACCTCATACGCTACCCCTTCATCGGGTAATCTCAGCACTGGGGCACTAACAAACTTCTCCTTCAGATAGCTGAAGGCTGCCTCACACTGCTCACTCCACATGAATACATGGTCTTTCTTGGTCATGGTCATCAAAGGGGCCGCAACTCGAGAGAAGTTGGGTATGAACCTCTGGTAGTGACCTGCCATCCCGAGGAAACTATGAACCTCTGCCACGTTCTTGGGGGCTGCCCAAAAACAACCAACTCAACATTTGATGGGTCCACTACTACCCCTTTCTCAGACACTACGTGCCCATGGAAGTGAACTTCTCGTATCCGGAACTTTCACTTCGACAACTTCCCATATAGCTGGTGCTGTCGGAGGACCTCCAAAACCATCCTCAGGTGCTCCATGTGGTCCTCCTTTGATCTTGAATAGATCAGGATGTCGTCAATGAACACGACTATAAACCGATCCAGATATTCTTGGAAGACGGAGTTCATAAGCCCCATGAACACATCTGGAGCGTTTGTAATGTTGAAAGTCATACCAATAAATTCTAAGTGAACATATCATGCACCTGAAGGCCATCTTCGAGATGTCTCCCTCCTTTACCCTCAACTGGTGATACCTAGACCACATGTCGATCTTTAAGAACCATCCCTCCCCTTTCAGCTGGTCGAAAAGATCGTATATCCTCGGAAGAGGGTAGTGATTTTTGATCGTTACATGATTCAGCCTTCTGTAGTCTATGAAAAGACTTAGAACGCCATCCGCCTTCTTCGCAAACAACACAAGAGCACCCCAAGGTGACGCACTCAGTCTAAAAAAACCCTTCTTTTATAAGATCGTTGATCTGAATCGACAACTCCCGTAGCTCTGAAGGCGCCATCCGGTAGGGAGCCATCAAAATCAGACGAGCACCAAGCTGCAAGTCTATCCCAAAATCTATATCACGTTGATGGGGTAGAGTCGTCACCTCCTCAGGGAAGACGTCCATAAACTCACTGACAATCCCTGGTACTTCCACCATCTTAGCATCCACTGACTCTACTGACAGCTCGACTAACAAGGAGAGGAGGGGTTTCTCTCACATGCTGCCCTTCTGGCCACCCCGCTCGCTGGTGAAAGTAACATGCCGGCCACCCATGTCTGAGAAAAAAACCCTTCATCGGAAGCAGTCGATGATGGCACACACAGAGAACAGCCAGTCGATGCCCAGGATGATATCGTATGCCTCTATCTGTAGCAGTAGTAGATCCATGATCGACAGATGTGGCCCTATCATCAGTCTGCATCCCCTACAATCATATAACAAGTCTGTCTGACCTCCGACTAGTGTGCTCAGCACCAGGGGCACTAGAAGTCTCTCGACATCTAGACCCAGAGCACGGGCCAGACTGGGTGCAACAAAGGAGTACGAAGCTCCGGTATCGAACAAGGCGTAAGAAAGGGTACTGAACAAACTGACCGTACCTCGAACAACCTCCGGTCCTACTGGAACTAATGCCTCAGTGGCATGGAACTGTCCACATCCAGCTCCTCTGCCCCTCGACTATCGGCCGCCTCCCTGACCATGCCCTGGTATAGGTCCCTGAGGAACTCCCTAAGTTCGGCCTCCCCCTACGACGTCTTCCCTAAGAGGAGTGGGAGCTCGCTGCCCCTACTGCTGCAGCTAGAAGGGTATAACTGGAAGCTGCTACTGAGGCGGGTGCTGGGCATGTCCGCCATGGCCGTACTGAACTCGGTCCAGGCACTGATTCAAGAGATTTACATGGCTCCCATAGACAAATCACCTCGGTACTGGGCCCGAAGGGAAAGGGCGAGGACCGGGGGACCGGAACTGGAACTGCTGCCGCTGCTCCCAGTTGGTCAGAACCTAGAGGGTCTCGATGCTGGAGGTCTGGTGCTAACCGCCATTCCCTTTGACAGACCTAGCTAAATCCCATCTCTTGACACACCGCCCACCATGTGCATCATCTCCACCACCTCTTCCTTCTTCTGGACCACCAATTATGTCGGCAAGGTGAAGGGGGTAATAGCGTATTGGAGGGAAGGACAGAGATCCTCCTCTAAATGTCTCTCCCGAGACTCCTCATCCAGAAAGAGGTCTGGAGAAATGTGAAGGAGATCCTTGAACTTGATCCCTAGCTCCCTTACTGAGGCTCCTCTTCTCTGCCTTCATCATAGAAAACAAGAATTCCACCACGAACTCATTCTCAAAATCAGCCCATGCCGCCTCAGCCTCTCTCCTCTTCCCCAGGTAGAGTGTCCACCACTGACGCACTGCTCCCCGCATCTGGCTAACTGCTAGGGGAACCGAGTACTTGGTCGGAGCCCGGATCAAGCCGAAGGCTATCACCAGCTCCTCTAGCCATCCCTCCGTCTTCATGTCAAAGGTGCTTCCCTCGTTCTTCTTGAGGGTCTGTCGCTAGAAGGCTCGAAGCATCTTCTGCCACTGGTCGTCCTCCTCCTCTCGATCAGCCCTCTACTGAATGGCCAAGTCAACCTACTGGGCCTCGATCTCCCATACAATTCGTGGTCATCTCCCGGGTGCCATAGGTGCAAGGTAAACAAGGATGCCTAAGCCCAAGTAGTGCAGAATATTGTTCTTAAAACTTCTTAAACTACTTATTTATTTAAAATATCCAAAACACCCCAGAAACATGAGAACAAAAGTCATTTATGATGCATGTACCTTTCCTAGGGTCTCTACCCTGCAATCAATGTGGCCTCACTTGGTCATTCGGTAGGTCCAGAGTCCTTGCATCGGATCACGGGGGCCCTAAAATCCCATGTCCTAGCTGGTCATCCCTGGTCTAATTCACGCACCAAGGTCACCCAACACCATTTCCCTACCCTCCCATGCAGTCCTCACTATGCTTAACTCGAGACTCCATCCTATTTCTCAACCTATTCCTTTGATACCATTCTATCATGACCCACCTTCACCAAAAAGAGGTAAGGGTCAGTAGATTTCCAGGCCCTTCCATCTTTAAGTTAAATGAGATATAATGACCCCTGAAACCCACCTTCAATAGGCCCCAGAGTGGCAACCAGCACCAAGGGTATAAAATCACATACTAAATGGAAGGCATTTCCCTTTTTATTTTAATAGGATCGAGATATAAGATAGTAAATCCCATAACACCAAAACTAAAAGTGAAAATACGGCTGAAAATAAACCATTCCCATATGCTTGTTCAAAGGTAAAAGATATAAGTCACAAAAATCCAAAGGTAAAAAGATACCAAGAAAAAGGGAAACAACAACAACAACTGTCCCAAAGGCCCAAGCTAGTATGGTCCTGTATGATCCCTGAAGTCCTCCTGGAAACCTAATAGCAGTTTTATATACTTAGGGTGAGCATACAAGTAAACTCAGCAGGGAAAAACCAAAGACTCTCGGGCACAAGTGTGGAGGCATACTAATGCCCTGTAGGAAAAGAGATAACAAAGCACCTAGCAAGTAAACTAACCACCCAAGCCTCACCAAGGAACACTCTACAAATAACGCAAGTCAATTTATGTATAATAATAGCACTTTGATGTTTGGGTACCCCACACCACTTTCCCACTGGTTATTGAAGACATTTTATGCATCAGACCAATCCCGCCATTCTCATCGTAGTCCCACTACCATACCCCGCCCGCACACACCTGGGCCACTACCACACATCCTGCTCACAAACACCTAGCCCACAACCACTAACCCACCCGCAGACACCTATGCCACAACTGTCACACGTAACCATAACTGCAAACACCTAGGCCAGTACAACCACTGCCATGCCCGAAGACACCTGGGCTTGAAGAACTACTGCCACGCTAGAAGACACCTTGGCCTCATCCCGAAGATACATGGGAAACCAACTGCCCACACACACCTGAGACAACCACCACACTTCCCTGCCCGAAGATTCTTGGGCTAATAATAAACTTCAGGCCATCATAGCCTGCCCATAGAGTCTTGGGATATTCGGGAAAGGGAGCAGAAAATGAGCTCATAACCATCCACTCATATGAGTATTGGAAAAAACACCCTCCCCCATGAAGTGGGGGTGTTCGGCACTAAGTGTTCACCTTGGGTGGGGCGTGAATAAGAAACACAAAAACTACAAGTATATGTATAGGTAACAAGAACTCACCCAATCTATGTTTTTCTTCAGCCAGCCTAAAGAACACAATCCTTACTATTCATTCATAAGAGAAAGGAACAACACCCATGCCGAAGTCACAACTCACATCAAACCAAATCCCCTTTTTCCCATCCTTGTTTTCATGTTCATTAATAATGTTTAAATAAGTTTCTGCACCTACTTGGCCAACTAGTAAGCATAAGCACAAGCCAAGGAAAGAGTACACCCAACATCAATTAAACATTCACACCCAATTCTCTTGTAAAAACACATCAAGAGAGACCCCTCCAAGTATTGGAACCAAAGAAGGTCAAAGTGATATACAGTCCCAATTTCCCAGAACAATGAATAAAAAGGATTCACAATAGAAGAGTATCCCACCCCAATTCATGATACAAACAGAGGATCTCATCCTCACCCACATCACCCTAGTAATCTAAGCCCCTATCCAACTGTGGAGGAAACAACCAAACCAATACTACCAACACAAGGCAGACTCAGTAGGTTTTTTCAGATTTAAATGATTTAACACACTCCAGGATTTCAATTCCACTGGGCTTAACCCAGGGTTATCAAAGAAAAGGAGTTGATCCTAGTGCTTCCAATTTATTTAGCCGAATATACGTAATTAACCAATTTCATTTACACAGAAAATGGTTCACAACCAAAATAAAATCCATTTAAACATCAAAAGGGGTAGGGGTTTATTAGTCCATAGAGAAAGACCACCAACGACCATGATTTTCAGTTGGCGTAAGCCCGTATTATTCAAGAATCATTAATCATGAAAGTGGAGAAAAATAGAGCATCATCATCGATCACACCCCTCCCCCTCATTCATTTGAATCAGTTTATTATCTTCAATAAAGGTTGGTTCATCAAATTCTACAGAAGAAGTATCGTACCAACCCCGCAAGATACACAGAAAGGAGAGACGAAGGTGAAACCCCGACCTGACGGATCAAGGATCGACGTTAAGTCCTCGTGTGGAAACTGGAAAACATGAGAAACAGGGGTACGGATCGTCAGGAGGAAGGGTACTCCGAGCAGGATGATCGAGAAAAGAAACCTTGGGAGAAGACTTTGGTTATAATGGATGAGATAACGCATTCCCAGGGACAGTTAAAAAAACTAGAAACCGTGTAATAAGCAGGATCGTGGGTTGACCACGTGGTTGAGACACCCCACAATCTACTTAAAGGTCCCTGCATTTCGGGGTAGTTTAAACTGACGCACACCTCATGGTTTTTCATTTAAGGGGTACCTCACGAATCATTTAATTTAAATGAGCGTTACTGGGATTTAAAACAGGCCTAATGGGGTCAAAACATGGTTTAAAAAACAATTAGCGCAAAAAGGAGTCGCTACTGGAAAACCCATCGGGGTAGGCGAGAGCTACCGGTAGCCCAGAGTTACCGGTAGCATAGAGCTACTGGTAGTCCAGAGATATCGGTAGCCGAGGTCCACTAGTACCCCAAGGTCACTGGTAGGCTAGATATAGCGGTAGGTCGAGGCTACCGGTAGGCCAAGGCTACCTCTAGGAGTCACTGAGAAGCTGGGATGGCCTTCCAGACCACCCAGAACACCTCAACATCAGATTTTTACCAAGTAATGGACCCCAAAACCCGGGCCATTACAATTTGAGACATCTATATTTATTAAATTATAAATATTGATAAAATCAGTACAATGAGGACATATCATCTATGGAATACCTCTCATTCTTGCTTTCAGGGATTTGAATACTAGTTTTGAATTAGATTCAATCCATAGAAAATTCCATCAATTCTGAGAAACATACCTGATTTCATGAATGATTTTCCATAGATTAGATTTATAAGACATTCAAATGAAAAGGTAGTGGTGGAAGGAGCCTTTTATAATTAAAAGATAGATGCGGAAAATGAAATCGAAACTTGAGGGTCCTCGCATGCCAGATTCTGCACCATCGATAATGATTTTAATCCATGGATCAGTTTGTGGGATTTATTAGATTTATTTCATGGTCCTCGAATTCCTCAGCTTTCCTACAACAACAAAAATTATGAGAATTTATAGGTTATTTGGGCCATTATCCATAGTTCCCACTTGAATATTTTAAGCAACATATACATCCTTGTGTATGGAAGTTGGTCATGCATGCATCAAGGGGAACTTTCATTCAAATATGATAGAGTTAATGGAATCCCATATAGATGAATATAGAGAGGAAGGCACTTCCAACAAGAAGTTATACACATACACACTGTAATAAGCTATAGTAAAACCTCAACGAAATAAGAAAACATGGAAAATTTCACTGCAAAAATGGATTCCGCAAATTTACACATATTTTGGGAAAACTCGAAATTAAGAAATACATTTTTAACATCCTCCACGTCTCTAAAACAAGTATAATCGGCGAACAAAATAGTTTGCGCAACATTTTTGAGCTGTTCATGAGTGGGTTGGTGTTTTTTCCAAATCTTAAAAGTAACATAAACTATAATGGTTGTATAAATATTACATTTTTATGGAGTGTACATACTAGTGAAATGTTGGTCCCTCCACAATTCAGGTAGTAATAGTATCTGTTATTAAATTTTCCATTACCATTGTGCATCCATACAACAGTATTTGTGTCCATAAACATGTAATTTTGAGCATCGATTCTGACATATATAGGAATGAATGTATTGTCATTACAGTTTTATAAAATACATTTAATAAAAAAAAAATTTATGCTATTAGAGGGGACATGAATTATCTTTTAGAATGGTGTATTTAGCCATGTATTTGTCTAAAAGTTGGGTGAAGAGTTTTTTATACCATCTGCATGCTATCATTCAATATCTATTTAAATTCATGTTTAATTGAAGTCCACTCTGAGGATGAAATTTGAAACATACATCAATTATAAAACCTTCCTCTAATCCTACTGGATTAAAATAACAAGTGTCTGCATTAGAGACTAGACTCTCTGTGAATTTCCCAATAAGAGCATCATTGAAAATCCCAAGGATTCAATGTTGAGACCTCTCATTACGATTGGTTTAATACATTATTTTCCTCTAATAGTGACAACATTCTTTTCATATAACGATCGAGTCCAAATAATTTTTTAAATCATGCCTTGATTTTACTTAATAATAATTCAATGCAGTGTTCATAGGAAGAAAGTGAAAATAAATAGGGAAGTTATCAAAGAATTGATGAGGCGCACACTTCCCACCTATGTCATGAACATCCCTTTCTAACTATCCATTATATTAATAATTCTTGAGAAAATTCCCTCTCGGTATTTCCATTTCACCTTACCCTAGAATAATGGAAAACCTTGGTATGTAGTGGGTAAAGATCCCCTCTTGAAACCAAGGGTTATAATTGTTTTATTTTACTTTCAATTTTTTCA
Source organism: Viscum album (assembly GCA_963277665.1). Lineage (NCBI taxonomy): Eukaryota > Viridiplantae > Streptophyta > Magnoliopsida > Santalales > Viscaceae > Viscum > Viscum album. Next base: position 1,233,824,143 of record OY728120.1, read on the forward strand.
CCATCACCAAATAAAATATAAGATATTTCCTAGAATAGTTCCTACCCATCCACCTCCTGATAATGGGATAAGACAAAATTAATTGAGGTTAATTTATTTTTTGAATCTTTTCCTTGGAGAGTAATGCCATCAACATATAATAGATGTAAAGGTACATCATTGTCCATAACGTCCTTGATTAATTTATAAAGGCCACATTATGAAAGATCCATGATTCATCTAATTTTATATTCCTCAATGAAAGTAAAGAGGAACCCTAAAAGTGGGTCTCCTTTTCTCACATGTCTCCTGATTTTAAAGAAAACTATTTTGGATCCATTAATATGAATTGAAAATCATGTAAATTTGATAAGGATTCTAATAATCATGATAAATTCATCTAATTATCCATATATCTGTAAAAAAGTGTAAATAAAAATCCCTTCCAAGGTGTAAAAACATTGGTGATGTCAATTGTATGAGTAATGTTACTTTCCCTTGTTTTCCTCTACATTATGTATACACTACCTAAGTTCGTGATGTGAAAATGCTAATGTTGTCTTCCTAGAACAACTGAAAATTGATTTTCAGTACTGTGATTTTGAAAATATCTCACATCCTATTCATAGTGGTATTGCAAATAATTTTCTGGATAGTGTTCCTAAGAGTGACTGGTCTGAAGTATTTGATCTCAATTACATTTTCTTTTTTTGTTATCAAGGAAATTAATTTTGAAATTATACCTTATGTAATTGAGAAATTTCTGAAAAATTCCTTGACAACCAAAGTGATTCCATCTTGAATAAAGCCCCAGTAAAAAAATAAATATTTGTTAGTGAATGCATCCAAGCTTGGGGAACACTATATTTTGATAGAGAAGAGGTTCATTTTTATTTCCTCTTTATAGGGATCCATAGAGGGGGCTCAATTTTGGATCCCCTCTATAGGTGGAACTATATTATCAAGAATTTTTTGTGAGTAGTCTAGCTCATTATTGAAATATTTTCCTTTTAAATGACCCACAGATGCATCAAATATATCATATTCAGAAGTGTGAATACATCAATTAATTATCATGGCCCCGATTCCGAGCTTAGTATCTTTTGATTATGCATTATATGAATGAGTTTTTGAGTTATTATATCTTTTTTTTATCAACACCACATTCAGAAAGTTTTTATCAATCATTTCTTTGATCATTAATAGTTTTCACATCCATTGATGGGAATGGATTTCCTCCCTAGATGTATGATTATGTTTCTAATTCCGTGCTTGAAATAACACAATAAGGTCTTCAAAATCATTTATTTACACAACCAATTCATAAGAATATTACCTAGTATATTCCTTAAAGCATCCCTTTACATGTTTTAATTTCCCTACTATCCTTTGAAGTGGGGTTCCAATAACTTATTATGTCATAAATCTACTTCTTTTAATGATATTTCAACTTTATGTAATTCAATTTTTTTACATGGAGTGTAAGATCCCTAGTTATGATATGCTATGATTTTACTTAAATAATATCATAATTTATCGTGATTGTTTATGATTATGCTTACGTTGATGAAATGTTATGATCCATCACTCAAGAACACTCATGAGTTGTCTTTTTGTTTGTTTATTAATGATATATCCATATACAAGAACCATTTTCACTCATTAGTACTATTGTTAATAAAGATAATATTTTTATGGAAAATAAGACTGTATTTCACTCATTAGTTGTAAATATATTTTATTTGAAAATCCTTGTTAAAAAAATAAAAAATGTTTTCAAATGATAATTGTAGATTATTTCCATGGAAAAATGATTTTAAAATTGTGTTATGGTTTTCTAATATTCCATTATATGTTTTCAAATCTATTTTCGAAGAAAATGGTTTTAAAAAATGATTTCTGTTTTAAAATTGTCTTAAATGATATTAAAATGATACATTATAGGTATTCAATATGTTTTTTTTCAAATAACATTATTCCCGGGATTTTGAACCTTATTTTATTTAACATACCGGTTCCGAGTGCCTCCCAATGTTGCCCCGCAACCAGTTGGTCACATGACCTCAAGCACATTTCCCTAAATTCTTAAGGATACCAAATATCACTGAGGGCCAATGTATGATAATGGGTAAACTATTCCCCCATTGGCAGAGTACACAAAGCGGATTAACTAATAGTAAATAGTATCGAAAGCAGTAATACCATACAATTGAAGTGAATAGTCGAAGACTAATAGTTTAAAACTAGTGTATAATTATATATTAATAATTGATGCATGTAACATGTATCTAGGAAATGATCTAGACAAGTCGCAATGCTGGAAATAAAATACTAAAACCAATGTACAAAAAGTAGTAAACTTCAACAGCATCACAAGCCTCAGATTGGTCCCATGCTCTCCAGCTCCAAAGTCAATCAAGTTCCGGATGAATAATGGCACTTTTCCTTATCTATACCTGCAACCATAATATCTTTTTGTGCCCAAAATCATGACCCAAACATTGTGTGTGACAAATACTAGTAGACAACCACCAAAATATCAATGCCTAAATATCAGTGAATATATATAGAGGGAAATAAGAAAAATAAAGAAATAAACTATGAAGTAGTTAAAATTAAATAATCCTATAGTTTCCAATTACATTAATTTACATTTATTAATTATTCAGTCCATTTAAAAATGTTACCTCGAGATCTAGCCTATACTCGGTATCCCATCCAAAAATAATAACAAACAAACATCTTGAAATACCATCTAAACAATCAAGTAATATTGAGTCCAAGCCTGTGCTTTGGCTCAAAAAAATAATCAGAATTTGTAATTTATTCATTTCCAACCCTTTGGGGATGTTCTCATAATATAACCCCTATGGTTTATCATATCAAAATTCAATATACAATGAACTTCTGGGAAATATCACATAGCATAACCACTTTAGTCCCCCATAGAACTAATCATTTACAAATGACCACCTAGGTAACTCTCACGGTCAATAACCCCATGATATTCATAGAAACAATAAAATATAGTGACCTACTAAAAGCTCTCATAGTGAATTTCATATGGTCCAACATTCAATTAATAATGAACGTCTATGTAGCTCTCACGACCTAAACCCTCTAGTCAATGACCACCCGACAACTCTTTTAGTCAATACCCATGGGTCAACATAATAACACATTATAAATAAATTACTTTACATCCGGATTGTTTCATGGTCACATATCCCTTGGTCATACTTTTAGAATTCATATCACATGAATCTCTAGTAAACAGTAACTCCATCCTAACAACATGAGGCATGGGAAAGAAAGCATTATTAATAGGAATTCTAGACCAAATGGACATAATCAATCAAACATGGGAAATGCACCCATAATCAATGTATTAAACCTTAATCCTAAGCAATGACCCTTTCTCAATCAAACAAACCACATTAAGAATTAAAAAAGGTTAAATTTCATAACATGCAATACTAGAAACATCGGTATTCAACAAATTATGCATATAAAATTCAAATATAATCAGTGAATGGCACAAACCATCTACCATGATGTTGTATGATCCACACTCTTGAATGTCAGCCCTTGAATCAGCATAAAATTATGTAGATATACACGAAGATTAAAATCATTCCACCTTGGATAAATTAAAAGAGGGGAGAAATTAGGAAGAGAGGCTCAAGGGGAATATAAATCTCACCAACGGGAATCCAGCACACACAGCGGCATCTCAATCAGGGCATAGATGGAAAATCGATAGGGGTTTGAAGTTCCCAGTCATCTCACCACCCCCTGTATGAAACACGGGTAGACGAAGCCGGTTTTGGAGATGAGATACGTCCCCACTACGATTAATAATTTAAAAAGAAAAGTACAAAGCATGTTCATTTAATTTATATGTTGTTTACAAGCCTCAACTGACCATCACTTTAGGCAGTCTGCCAGGTCACCCACACCGCCATGTACTTGACTGTTACACAACCACTACATGGCTACACGTGGAAACTCGGTACACATCGTGTACTCAAAAGTACATAGTTTTTACTTAAAAAATTTATTATTTCATCTGTTTTTCTCAAAACAACTCGAAATATAGATCCATAATTGAAATGAAGATCTGAGTTCTTAAATTTTATTAGTTTACAAATTATTTTCAAAGACAAAGGTTTTTAAAATATTTTTACGTGTTTTTTTATGTTTTGAATTTTTTTCATGAAAAACGTTTTCAAAATTTTTTCAAAATTTTTAATATGTATTCGAGGAAAATATTTTCAAAATAATTTTCTCTATTCATTTAAAAGATTTCATGAAAAAGGTTTTTCAAAATTATTTCATTCCTTATTTCATTATTTATAAATTATTTCAATATAAAATTTATTTCATAAGAGTTTATGTTTTAAAAATACATTTTTAATGAAGAAGGTGTCTTGTCCCTACAAATACTTTTAAAAGATTTCTCAAAATTATTTTCCGTCTAAGATGACTTCTATTTGTGTTAATAGTCCACTTTGGTGAAATGATTTAATATTTCCATTCATATTCTTTCCCTGAATGTGTTATGTTTTAATGGTGAGATGTTTAGAAAATCTATTTCTATTTCATTTTTGATGTGTTTATGAAACCCATTATACTTACATGGGTTTAATGATTATGATACCCTCTTATTTTCATGAGTTATTCTTTGATGAATGGATTATGAATCTTTATTTTTTTCCATAGGTTAAGATATGATTATAATTTTTATGACACCCATATATTTCTTGGGTTATGATATGATTTCTTATGATCATGTGCCACATGTATGTATGATTTTTTTCTGATATTTGGGGGACCTATATCTCCCTCAAATGCAATGGGTAAAGAATTTTATCTCAGGAGATTGGCTAAGATGGTATTAGAAATGATACTTAACAAATAATATGGCCATGAGAGGGGACCATGACTATAATGATAGTATAGGGAGAAAACTCATACTATTTATATGGTCATTGGGGTGAACCATTTATTACAAGATGGTTTGTGGAGATAACTAATTCTACTAATATATAATTGGTAGTGATTCCTTCAATACTATAGAAATTATTTTATATGCTTATGTGTCTTCCTCAATTCCATGTTTAATTCATATATTGTTCTTTCATGACTTTTGTTCTTTACATGATTATGATTCATTTCTTATGAACATACAATATTGATTCCATTATTCATGATTATGATATTTTATATGAAGGGTACAATATCCTAATGTTATGATCACGTTCTCACACCCAAATTATCTTTTTTATGCTCAAATATCTCCCTTATTTACCTCTACTCAACATCTAATATCACCCATTTTTGTGTTTCCGTCCTATGGTATAAAGATATATTCAAGGAATGATATATCTTAGAGGGGTTTCAGTATTGCAGAACCAAGTGTGATATCATGTAGCTCACTCATGTACTAGAGTTTACATTTCTATGTTTTCCTATAGAAATAAAGTAACATGGTCTTTGGGAATCTATTTTTGAATTGTGTTAAGTATTCCCTCAATGTAATGTAATTTTAATGTATGAAAAGTGTGGGTCACTAGAATTGGTATCATATAAAATTTTTATTCAACATTTGGAAAATAGGATGAGAGAAATTTAGTGAGATACCAATTTATATTACTAAGGATATGTCTAGGGATATCTTAAAGGATAATTATAATTACGAGTTGACATTTAGGAAAATGTCCTTGAACTTTGGTAAAGGTTAGAGGGAGTGGTTTCCATGAAATACATCAAGGTATGGTTTCTACATGTGGATTTGGTTTGGGGGAAATATTTACTTAGGAGTAACATCTCTAAAATGGTGTGATGGGTATGACATAGCATAAACTGGTACATGGAAACATGCCATACTGCACACCTGGTTTGACCCTCCTAGAGGATTTTCTTTGGAAATTCACAAACACTTTACAAACAATCATGATGTATTTAAATATATTTTGGCCATTAATATCCTATGATGATGCTAATGTGTGACATATTAAATAAGTGGGTTTCATTATTTTCACATCATCTAATTAATTTTTCATTAGTATGTGGTTTTCTTCTATGATAAGTGTTTCTCACCCTATTCTTTATGGTTTTATTAAATTGAGGGCTCTATAATGAACTGGGTTAACATTGAATATTTTAGGTGTAGAAAGTATTGTTATGATGATAATTTATTTCCTAAGTAGAAATATCATGAAGATAATCAAGAAAGTCCACTGTTATTGGATATAATTATGATGATAATGACACATCAATTGGCATATAGAAGCCATGGAATGTTCGTACAGTATTGTTTATATTTAATTTAGGAATAATGATTATACTAAGTTTGAGGAACCATAGTACATGATTGATATATCATATTCTAGTATAGTGGAATTGAGCAATAAAATGATGAATCACGAGTAATTAATTAAGAATAATGTTGGATGAATTATTTTTTTATGTTTTATAATTCCTTGATTATGTTATATGAATCCTAAAATATATAAATATTTTATATCTATGTTTTTTATTAAGGATTTAAAATTATTTTTTAAACTGTGATGGTGAGGTAAAAAATTGATTCCATGAAAATTTGATGTTTTGATTAAGGGATAGTAACACTTAATTTATTCCCAATGTTGATATAATGAAGTTTAGATAATGTTATGTTTGATATTAATAAATCAATTTGAAGATATTCATTACCTCATAAATTATAATGGATTTGTTGACAAAGTATTCTATATTATAATGTTTGATGTTTACAACTTCTTGTATTTAAAGAAATTATCTAGTAATATTTAAAATAAATAAGAATACATGTTTTCCAAAATATTTTATGGTAATTAACCTTATTAAAAAGTTTTAAGAGAATATATGTTGAGGATATTCAAATTTTTGGAATGTGACTACCACATTCTAAATTGGGATATATGGGGGATCGATGTTAAGATGATTTCATGTCCTTCTTTATAATGTTTTGGATTTTCATCATTCTAAGGGTTATAAGGTTAATAATTTTTGGAATGTTTTAGTTAAATTTTGGATAAAATATTTATGTATTGAGGTTGTATTGAAAAACATAGTTAAATATATATTTAGTGATTAACCTAAAAGGAATTATGTCCATAATAATTAAATTTGGAATTTTATCAATGTGGTTTTAGAAAAGGAAAACATGTATGTTCGTTGAGAACACATCAAATCTAGTAAGGTTGAGTTCTTCAACCCATGGCTAATGTATGATAAGGTTTCCACATTAAGAACAAGTCTACGTGATGTCTTGACCAATGTAAAATTATTATTTTTAGTTAATAAATTTTAAGAATAAATATTAATGATGAGAAAGTAGTTTTACTTTTAATGTTTAGAGATAAATGTATTTACCATATAAATATTGAAGAATAGTTAGATAAAAATGGTTTCACATTTCATAATTAAAGGGTATTAGGATCTAATAAATTTTTATTTTTGTGCTTTTAGAACCAAATTTAATTTCTGGACATCAATTTCATGAATTAATGGATCAATTAGGAATTTATTGAAGTATAACTGAATAATAATTGTTTTTGTTGAGATTTATCAACTTAGTATATTTAGCTTTATTTTTTTCAATAAAATAATTAATTATTAATAAAAAATGAGAAATGTTTTCCCTAAAACCATAATTTTGGTTGAATTAATGGCCTTTTTAAATAATAATTTTTTTTTTCTTTTGGGCCCTCCAATTTTGATTGATCATTCACTTCTTTTGATTTATTACCTCAATCAATCCCTATGAATATTTATAATTCTACTCCCAGTCAATGTTTTAACATCTAAAATCTATTCTCCTACCTGGGAGCCCAGCAATGAGTTACTCTCGATAACTTTTATGGCTCAAACTTTACCTTATTAATTATTAGTGTTCATTTTTAAGATGTGGATTTCTAATCAAGGAACTTAAAAGTATTAAACCATTGATAACCAAAATTAAATTTGAGTGTGAATTATTTTTAAGGGTGGTATAATATGAAACCCCACAGTTTTTTTGAAATTTAATTTTTTTCAAATTTTTTTAATCGTGTTGATATTTTTCATTTTAAGAAATACCAACATGACATGAATTATATACAACACTTGTCTTACATTACACACAACATTGTGTTTCTACGAAACTACATTTTTTATTATAATTAATTAAAATAGTAGTTATAAAATAACTTTTAAACATAACAATATGAATATTAATAAACAATTTTTAAATATTATTTAAAATTATTTTCTATAAATTATACTTAATGATTATAAACCATATAATTTTGGGTAATGTATTTATATATTTGGAAATAATATTTTCTAAAAAAAATTAAATCTTGTTGTGATAAATAAAATAAAATATTATAATATTTTATAAATATTATTTGATAAAAAAATAATTTTTTAATTCATAATGTTGAAATTATCTTACAGTGAGTTTTTTTGGATTATTCTAAGAAATATCATTTTTGGATGAATAGTGATAATTACCAAATTTTAATTCAATTTGTTTTTCATATAGTTAATTTATATTGTTTAATTAAATTTTGATATTGTTTTAAAGTTTTTATAGATATATTATACATGTAAAAACCCTATTTTGGCGACTAGAATCCCTTTTATGTTGAATTTAGATATTAAATATTAATAAACTTTTGAACATTCTTACTTTAAAACCCATATTCTTAACACGTCTGCAAGATTTGCATTAAACATAATTTTACAATTCTATTAATTGAATCTAAAAATACAAATAAATTGTTCTAATTAATATAATATTTATATTCTAACAATTTGATGGTATATATTGGAAAAAAATTAGTTAATGTAACTAAAATTAATTACAATGACAATGACAATATTAAGTATAACAACAGAGTAAACCTTAAACATTAGGGTATAAATGACCTAGATAATTTTTAAACACACATAAAATTGAAATATTATATTCAATAAACCTACAATTTTCCATAAATTTCCATTTTTACACTTTTTAGATAAGTAATACTTGGGTCACACACAATTATTTTTAAAAAATACCAACTCTGTCCTTTCCCTCCCCTATAAAAGGCCACAAACTCTCCCACATATTCACACCATTAGAGCCCCATAATTTTGGCCAGTATCTAAGAAATTCCCATCGCAAAATCCCAAAATTTCTCCTTCGAACCTCCCTTAGGGAATAAATTATACCAAGGAATCCCTTTTGTGCAATGAAAAATGGGTTACCCAATGAAGAAGTAAAATCCTTCCTCAAGATCCTTTCTTTTATTTTCATTCTCCACAACCTCTTCTATTCTTATTAAATTCTTATACAAAAACACCATAATACTAAATATACTTATATTCTGTTATTCTATGTTATATACTTGTACTTACACACACTTCCAACTAATGGGTAATGAACTTACCATTCTTTTCTACAATGAACCACCACCCCATGAGACGATGTTGTTTATTTTAACTTTACCACCTCTAATGGTTATGAATAATGTTGGAGAATATATTTTCATATAATATATGTATTATTTATTATTATTTTTAAACATATTTATTTATTATATAAATCCTATCTTTATGATTTACATTTTGTGTGAATACGATAATTTCATTAGGGGATGTGTGGACTATCCCCTCCTCAAAGTGGTGTATTTATTTTACACACTACATGGAACATATTAAGGATGATTTTTGTAAAATTATATGATATATGGAAAATAGTAATTCTAAATTAATTATATTATATATATATATATAAATATATGTCCTTTAATTTCTTTCTTTCAGTATTACAAAAAAACCTTGAAACACCATTAATGCCTACGTACGACTTATCATCTCAATGAACGATTCATTTCGTTTCATATTTATATATAATATGGATTATTACAAATAAATGTAAACTGAATATAAATTATATTTTTATCATGGTTTGAATTATATAAATCATAATATAATTATAATAGAAAAAAATAAAAAAAATTAGGCACATGGGGAAGCAAATCAGATAATAGCCGAAGCAACACCTTAACATGGAATCGTAAATAAGAGGGTAAAATAATGTCCAAATAAAACCACATATAATACTAAAAATAAGAATATTTAAATTTTAAATATATATAATAAACATATACTTATTATACATTATTTTTGTCAGAGTATAGAGAGAGTCAAGGAATAATGTAAGAGAATTTCATCTCACTTTCTATTTCTATGAGATACATTCCATATTCAATGCTCTTTTTTTAATGGGGTATTTACCAAAAGAGAAATAATTATATTATTTTTATTCTTAAAATTATGGATATTCAGATATATATTCTCTGATATTTATTTCATGGGTTTTATGTTTCAAAAGTTACCAAATCTATAAGATAGTTTTGTCTCAATTTGTCTTTTGTGAGTCTCATGTTTTGTTATAAAACTACATTATTTTTTGAGGTGTATATACATAGATTTTGGACTGATATATCATGAATATCCTTATTCTCATGATATTTTAAGATTAATTTAACTCAATTTTCTTACATGTATAATATGATCCCAACTTACAACGTGGTTATAGATTATTGAAACAATCTCATCATTTATCGAGATTTTTTATGATTATACATTCACTGATTAAATATTATGATCCATATTTTAAGAACACTCCATAGTATTTTTTGACTATGTTTACTATATATATATATATATCCATTTATGAGTACCATTTTTAACTATTTTATATTTATGATAACTAAGAATATGTTTTAAGAACAATAAGACTGCATTTCGCTGTTTAGCCAGAAATATATTTTATTTCAAAAAGTAGGTTTTCAAAAGTGTTTTGTGAAATGCTTTAAAATGATATTTGATGATAATTTTCATGGAAAATAGATTTTACAAATATTTTATGATTTTCAAAGTATCCTTTATAATTTTTCAGTGTAAACTATTTTCAAAAATGATTTATGGTCTAAAAGTGCTTTAAATTATTATCAAAACACAATTTATATGTTTTCAAAATGTTGTTTTAAAATAATAATATTCCTATGATTTTGAATCTTCTTTTATATTATTTAATGTAATTTTAATTAAAAAGGTATTAAAAAATTTAGGCTTATTTTATATGTTTTTAAATAATTTTGAATGGAAACTGTTTTCAACATTTTGTTTAGTTTATTTTATAAGTTTTCATGGAAAATGATTTTAAAATTTTTTGCAAGCTTCTTTTATATGTTTTCAAGTAAAATGGTTTTCAAAATTATTTCAATCATTCATTATATGTTTTCATAGTATTTCAAAAGAAAATGGTTTTAAAAGAGATTTATGTTTTAAATAGCCTTTTTCAATGATGAAAGTATATTTTCCCCAAAAATTATTTTTAAATAATATATGAAACTTGTTTTCCATCTATGATGGCTTATTTGTGTGTTAATCACTCCTTTGTAGGATATTTATTTAATGTTTCTATTCATATTCATTTTATTAATGGTTTATAGTATGATTTCATGATCATTATGAAACCCATATCACATTCATGATTATTGGTTTATAAAACATGTTATTCTTCCTTGGATTTTAAACCTATGAAACTCACTTCTTTTTATGGGTTATTCTTTGATGAAATGATTATGAAACATGTATTTCTTTTCTTTTTAAGAAATTATTACGTGTTTATGACACCTATTTCACTTCATGGGTTATGATATGATTTTTTAATTTTATTGTGGCATATGTATGTATGATTTCTTTATAATATGGATGAGACCTATATCTTAATCAATTTATTGTGTAAATTTTTTTTTTCAAATGTGATAGACAAAGATGGTCCTTAGAGTGAACCTTGACTACTAATATTTCCATGGGAGTTAACCATGACTACCTTGATGGTATGGGGAGTAAACTAATACTACTAATATGTCCATGGGTGTGAAACATGCATACCATGATGGTATGAGGAGTGAACCCATACTACAAAGATGTCCTTGGAAGGGATACCTTAAATACAATTGAAATTATTTTATATTCTTATATGTATGCCATTATTCTGGGTTTTATTCCTATTTTATGATTTCATTTCTTATATTCTCTACTTCCATACAATTAATTTCTTATAAACTACTAATATCTATGCAATGATTCTTGATTATGATATTTCATATGCAAGATATGATATTCTAATGTTATGATAACGATCTAATTAACTTATTCCCATGTTTATACTTACATATATCCCTTATTTAAACTAATTGAGGTTACTATCTCGTCCATTTTAGGGTTCCCATCCACAGTTTATGAAGATATATTCTAAGTACGAAATATCCAATTTGGGTGATAGTCATGGATAACCTTGTTGGAGATAATGTAGATCACTCTTATTATAGTATTTACAACTCCATGTTTTCAAAGGCAACAATATAACACAGTCTATGGGAATATTCTTTTGTAATGTGTTATGTATTCAAGAAATTAATTTGATGTTAATGTAAGAAAAGTTAGGGGCACTATATTTTTGTTGAGGATAGGATGGATTTTTTGGGATAGATATTAATCAGGATTTCATTGTTAGACAGGGAAATACTATAATTTTGATATTGAAAATAATGTAAGTAAATGAAGTCATTTGGTAAATTGGATTTTAGGCACCCTATAATCTAATGTAAATACATTATGTTTATTTAACATAATAATAAGGGTAAATGATGTTTAGGATATGAAGGTGAATAAACCCAATTTTGGGTGAACCCTTGAGAAAATATACCTCAACTCAAATATTATTCAGTGATGTGTTCACCAAATGAACATACAAAAACACATATCATCGTGAAAATGATTTCATGGTACCTTATATTTGCATTTCCCCCCAAAAAAATAATTATTGTGATCACCAGTAAATTTATTTCTCAATAATTGAGGTAAACAATCATTTATCCGATTTATGATTTATGGTTGTTGGGAAGTTTTCTAAACTCTAACTACCATTGAAATTTATACAAAATTATCTTGAAATAATCAGACTTTCATATTTTAATATAAGCCTATTAAAATCCTATAGTTTTGTCGTTCGTCTTTCTTTGGAAGAACCCTATTAAAAACATTGGCTGAAGGGATCATGGTTTTATAGGCGTTGTTCTATGAATGTTCTTAAATGTAATCTAGATTTTGAACCCTACTCTATGTACCATATTTTTCCGATATGGATTGGCTTCCCCAAACTACTGCTAAATATGTTCAAGAAAAATAACTTGCTTATAATTCCCATGATTATTTGTTATCTATTAATCCTATATTAGGCAATTAAGAACCTCTAAAAACCTTAATGTTCCAGAATATGCGTGTAAACTGATTTTTCTTAGGAACTCCTCTTCCTATTCTGGATTCATAATGGTGATTATGGTTTCTCATATGATGTAATTTTTGAAAATATTCCAGATTAATATTAATATATCCTTTTTCATATAAATTATATGAAGGTTTGTGACTTTAATATTTCATATTATTACTTCATGAGAGTTACTTAGGTAAAGAAAATAAAGATGAAGCTTGAAATGAATGTGACTCACAAAGCTAATGATTCCTCGTATGATGATAGGGTACCTACCGAAGGGATAGAGATTGATGAAAACAAGGAATTCATGGTTAAAAATGACTAGTACCTTCAATCTATTGTCCATTCAATTGAAACTCTATGAATGTTCAGCTCCACTATTGCTACTTTTCTCTCTGGTGGAGGAACAAGAGAAGCTCTTTGGAACACCTGATAGATAATGTAAATATTTGGGTGACCTCTACGAATCTAGAAAGTCTATAACTGATGTTGATGATCAAACCAATAAAATTAAAGAGTCATACTTAAAGTCAAGTGCAATGAAGGGAAAAAACAATGGTGGATGCTAATGGCTATATTACCCCAAAATCCTAAAAAATGAAGAAGTATAGTGATTACTCCCAGCTATGAAGAACTATAAATAAAATATTTTCATATGCCTATAAAAAGAAAAATAGTGAACCTCAAGGACTTCTAATTGTGGTTGATCACCTAATTTTAACCTATAGTTTAGATAATGAAGAAGACAAAGGAAAAAAATAATTCCATGTACAAAGATTCTTTCTGATTGATGATTAGATCAGGGATGAATTTTATGCAGGGAAGGATGAACAAGATAAGATTACATTCCAGAAGAACTTTGATGTCGATATTACTTCTGAAAAATACCATGAAATCAGAAAATATTTGTTCTTTAGTATGTTGGAAGAATATAAAAGAACCCATTATATCATCTTTAATGAATTACCATGGGAATGATTTTTTACCTACTCAGATTAATAGATTATGTTATATTTTAGTGATGTTTTTATGCTTAAATTTAGAGGACCTCGAATTTTTATGTTCTTCCACCCACCTTTCAAGTTTTCATAGACATTCCGGCCCTCTTCTAGTTCTTGTTCCTTGTTTTGTGTGGAATATTTTTCCACTCTGCATGTTTTTTAACCCATTCATTGAAGAGTTTCATAGGCTAAAACCCTTAATTTTGAAAGGTCAATGCCCATTTGGAATAGAATTGTTTTGTTGTCGATGACATTATAGTTATTTAGTATTATTATTTGAATAGTTTTGAACTTTATATTGATCTGTGGATGATATACACATGAGGTTATGTCATCATACTACATGAATAGAATGGATTAATGTAGGTAGTTTTTCTGATTATATGAAGCTGACATTGGAGGATGTGAATTTAATTTGCAAGCTTAGATCCCATGAATGATACTTTATGGATTCAATTTGAATATTGTATTTCATTAAATATTTATTGATGCTTATTGAGAAAACATGAAAAATAAAAATCAAACTAATGATGCTGGTGTTCTCCTTCCATTTTTTTCATGCTAGCACTAAAGTATATTTTTTTAACTCCATACTACTATATTTTCACTACACCTCATGTGTGAACTGTAACCCTTTCTATATTTAATAAATTTTGGGGGTATGTGTTTTGAGACAAACCCATATCTCATTCAATCTGAAAAACATACTAAGATAAGTGATGTTGATTTTGGGGTATATACCTTGGTGAGGATCATGTAATATGACTTTTTGACCTTTTTTAATTTGGTAGATATTGGTAAAATGATAAACATTAACTAGTACCCACCCATGCGTTCGCACTACAATACGTTCAATGCTAATTTTAAATAAAATAAAACTATATTTCAAAGTTAATAAAGAAAATGAATATTGAATATATTGAAAACAAAAAACTGTGAAACTTATTAATGAAATACCACAAGACATAATATAGAGAATTCAAAACCAACAAGGAAAATAAGGAAAAGAAAATAACAACAGAGAAAATGTAAGAGAATATATAAAACATATTGGAGAATATATGAGGATATATAGGGAAAATAAAACATAAGTATACCAAAATTGAACTAAATAAAATAGTAAAATTAATGATAGAGAATATAAGGAAAACATATATAAGAATATATAAGGAAGTGAAAACAAACATTCAAATGGACATTTGAATATAGTAGATAAAAATAAAAAAAATAATGAGAACATTTTTGAAAAAATGAAAAGAACATGAATGAAAACAAAATGGAATAAGGAAAACAAAATAAGGGAAACTGTAGAAAATAAAATAAGTATACAACTTCCAATACATGAATAAAAAGAACAAATTAATAGTTATTAGAAAAGTAAATTAAAAAAAATATGAATGCAGCAACATAAGTAATAATGTCACCAAGAAATTATGAAAAGAACATAAAAGAATTATTATAAAGCATAAGTATATAAAACATAAATATACATCAAAAGAATACCTGAATATGTTGAATATGTATTAATGTCACTGAGAAAAAGTTAGGAATGAAATATAAAACTGAAAAGAACATTCAAATGATCATGAAGAAAACATTAGATGCATATACCCCATTGTATTCAAATGGAGATGAATGAAAAGAACATTCAAATGGACATTTAAATTTCAAAATATACAACATAAGTATTAATTTCACTGAAAAACAATGCGACACTGTACTAATATCCATCATCATATGCTTGGAAGACTATTCTGCATAGAAAAAAAAATTTAAATAAGAATACCTGAATATGCAGAATAAAAAAAAGAATTTTGACAAAAAATAATTTATTAGAAACCAAAATAAAAGAGGAGAATTTCCACACTACATACATCATGATATTCATGGAAATATTATTTTTTAATCTATGAAAATAGAAGATGTAATTTTTTCCATACAAATCCATGATGGATTTATAATTGAAATGATTAGACATGTTTTTTCGCCCAACCAACGAATTGTAAGCAAGGTATACTTACTTAAACATGAGCCCTATTTAAAATAGGTCTTCCACATGTTATAAATCAAATGGTCTCTATCATGTCATAAAGAAACATGAGAATACCAACCCAAAAAAAATCCATTATAAAAATTAAATTCTTATTGTAAATTCACTTTTTGATGCTTAGTAATAGATTTTATGTATTTTTGAAAAATAAGAAGTTGTGTTAATTCAAAAAAATTAATATTAAATTGAAAAGATAAATCTTCCTACATGATGGAAAACGTTCTGCATGCTATAGTGGTATCTCAATGCATGTTTAGATGCTCTATTAAAATGAAAATGGGGAATCCTGTTTAGGGAAGAAGAAGGTGGTCAAACCCAAAAGTTAATATCTATTGATGGAAAAATGATAAAGATATAACTATCAAATGCATTTAAAAAATGAAAAAATAGTTGAAAATGAGTTATATAACTCTGATAAATTGAACATTTTTTTGAAAGTAGAGTATGGAACCCACTAAAAAATGAAAAAAATGTCATCAACAAACTTATCATTAAATATGACTTATCAAAGTAGGAGAATCCAAATCAACAGCACATGAAGATGAAGCTTCATCAAGAAACAATATATGATATTAACCTGTTAAAAAAATAAATTACATCATCAATAGTTAAATCATGATATCATTGCAAATTTCATGTTTTAATATATGAAAACCGAACTTATGATTTTTTACTTATAATTTGAAAAATGTTACCTTTAGAAACATGTAGTCACTAAGTTTCATGAAATTAAATTGAATTGTTTTTGTCACAAACTCGAGTAAACATCACAAGGGATAAAAATTTAAATTTGAATTAATAGAAAAAGATAACTAGAAAATTTATTGGAATGTATGTTGACTTTTCATTCAAAAAATCAATATGGTGATAAAGAAACCTAAATTAAAGAAGACATGTATGAATATTGTTCACC
Organism: Viscum album; assembly: GCA_963277665.1. Taxonomy (NCBI): domain Eukaryota; kingdom Viridiplantae; phylum Streptophyta; class Magnoliopsida; order Santalales; family Viscaceae; genus Viscum; species Viscum album. The sequence continues at coordinate 1,233,841,428 of OY728120.1, forward strand.
ATTATAATGATCATGAAAAGTATAATGTACAAATTGTGAGGTGTTATATAAACCTGTAATGTGGGTGAGTAAGTAAACAAAAAATATGTCATGCAAACAAGAATCTAAAATAGAATTTCATAAATTAAGAATATGAAAACATGTAGATAACATTGATAGTATTTGCAGCCTACCCCTCTTGAGGCTTTCATTATTGTTGTTAGGTGTGTGTGACCTATTAGAAATATGAGGATAAGAAATTTCATAACAATAATTTTCACATTGAAGAATAAAATATTAATAAATAACATATCTAAAATAGTAGATCGTAATTTTTTGCTTAATTTTAGTGATATACTGCAATACATTAATGTGCTACAAATTCTCGTCACCATTCCTTTAACCATTCTTACGTACTCATTATTTTTATTTTGAGTGTCACCAGTACTCCTTGACATTGAAACAATATGAAATAGTTTTCATTCCGTCATTTTATGCCAGTACTTTCTATACTACACCTATATCCTCTGTTTTTATCTTGTCTATAGTTTTTAGGGTATAAATTTTATATGATTTTATTGTCCAAATTTTTCTGGTGTAGCTATGAAGGCCTATTTATCATTCTAGATAAAAAAGCCTTCCGAATAAAATGTCAATGATCTCCTGGTTTAATGCTTCTAAAAACAACATGAAAATATCCATTTTGGAATAGTGAAAAACAGTGGGCTAAAGAATATTAATCTATTTAGTTATATGAAAAACACAACACAAGGCATGGCATAATGTCCCCCTTATTTGGTTCATAATTACCATGTAATCCATAACTGGAATCGCCATTTAATAGTTTTGGGAGAATTCCACCATCAAAAAATTCATACGATACAAATTCTCTTCACCACACAAATGTAGTGCCAGTTTTTATTGGGGTGAACTTATGTTACGATATATCCACATGTTGGTTGTTGAGTATTCATATTGACTATTATATAGCATCATATGTTTCTATTGATTCTTTGATATAGTATGTATTTATATCCATTACATATTCTAGATTGGTTTCCCTTATGTAGCTTGGACTACCTAGCTTTACATAGCATACACTCCTTATAGGTATATCAAAATGAAAATCTTTAACGTTTTAATTCAGTCTTGAAAAAATTAATTATAAACAAAAGAAAATTTTCATGTGAAGACTATACATAAATGATAACATCATTTTCGTTGATCCCTTATTAGTCTTTTTTGAAACCCCGATTCAGCTTTAATTGATGGGGAATATAGTTTTGTATTGTTTATCTTGGAATAAAATTGTCAAATAGTTCACGAAAATCATACTATGTTCCACTGTGGGCATAGAATAATAAGTATAATAAAAAGTTATAATTAGAAATTTGAATGAAATTAATAGTATAATAAGAAGTTTGAATGAACCAATCGTATAGAAAATTATTGAATAATGTAATCAAGAAATAGTGTAACAATACGTTATAGTTGTACAATATAATTTAGAAACACCTGAAGACATGATGCACTACAACAATATGAAAACAAAAACAAAATTGAACATTTTCTATTACAATATTTAGAGTGTGGGTTTTTGAAAATCATCTTGACTATATTAAAGAATCATACCATATATCATTTATGGATTCATTCAATACATTATTATTCGGGAAATGAATCTATCCATATCAACCTTCAGTGGTTACAATAAGCGATATGGAAATAGTTTTTCATAAGAAATCTGGAAACATTCTTGTATAATAAATCTATTAAAACATTTTGTATGAGTAATTTTGAAATATTTGAATATAAAATCTTTAAAAGAGATAAATGGGAGAAAAATAAATACATTTTTTATTGGAATGAGTCGAATTTACGGTTCCACTGATACAAGTGTCGATTACTTCAAAATTTATTCTTCATTCCTCGAAGCTAGCGTGATTAATAAAGAAGCATTAGATGGGTGCATAAAAGTCATATATTTACACTGAAGTCTTGATTATAATAAAGTTACATTATAATTAAAAAAATGGTAGCTTTCCAAATGAAGTGAACCACGTAAAAGCAGTTGTATTCTATAATAATATGGATATTGCATTAGATTTGAGTGAAATAAAAAATGTAAAAAGGATTTAAATTTCAGAATATTGATACGAACAGAAAAATGACATCATGTGGGATGTGTCCGTAATAGGATACCATTTTTCCTAATCCGAACACTGGGAAAGAAATTTAGGAATACCGTCTAAGTCGAACCAGCTTCGAGATATGAAGCAGATCCCTAATTCGATTTTAATGTGTTCTCATGATCATTGACAGTGCTTATTGATTAACTGACTTCAGACTCTATTGAAGTGGCATGAGATTGATGAAATACCATGTCCCTTCCAGATCTATAGATCCAAATGTGAATTCGTGAGTTTATAATAAATTAGGATTCTGAATAAAGCTAAGATCCAGATCTAGGGTTCATATGGGGAAGGATTCTGGGAAATGAAGATAATATGTAGTTAAAGGAGGAGATGAGACAAGTTTTCATTACTTCATAATTTCTACATCATTCCTCAAATCTAGAATAACTAATGAAGAAGGAATAAATGGTTGCATATAAGTCATATATATATATGCACCGATGTATGGATTATAACAATGTTACATTATACATACTAAAATGGTGGATGGCTGAATGAAGTGAACCACATGAAAGCAAATGTACTACATTATAACATTGATATTGTGTATGAATTGAGAGAAATCAAAAATGTAAAATGGGTCAAACCTTCAGAAAGTATATATGATCCAAAAATCACCTTATGCGGGATGTGTCAATTGTAGGATAATAGAAAACATAATCCGAACCATGGGAAATAATTTTATGAATCCCATATAAGTCAAACCAGCTTCGAGTGATGATACAAATCCGTGATTAAATTTTACTATGTTATAGCAATCATTGGTGGTGCTTACTGATTAAATTAATTCGGAAATTGTTGAAACGGTGTGTGATTGATAAAATTCATTGTCCCTTCCAGATCTGCAGAACCAGGCATGAAATAGTGAGTTTTTTCAGAATTGGGATTCTATATAAAGCTATGATCAATTGTAAAATGTGTGTTTTAAAATGAAAATTGTAAAAAAATAGTAATAATAAAAAATGACAAGAATTAGTAAACATTCAGTGACATTATCTCCAAATAATTCCTGATTTGAATGTCTTGGTGACAATATTGTATGATCTCATGAGGAATTAAGGAAATAATTGTGAATGAAAATATTCAGCTTCATGAAACAATGAGATAAAATAGATGATGAACTATGGAAAAATAAGCATTGACAGTAATAAAAAATTCAATGATTGTTAATTAAAATATAAATAAATCACAATGCATTATGTACATTTAATAAATTAAACATCGATTGAGTTCATACATGATACATTACCATAATGACATATCCTTGTTTGATACCCCTGAGCACAGGGTCCTACCTACAAGGGGTTTTTAGAAGTATGTCAAATGTGATTTAATAACACTTTAAAAAATAAACTCAGATTTTATTGCTTGAAAAACTCAATGGAAACATAATTAACTAAATATTAATGGAGAAACAATAATACTGAACACAAACCGAATACATTGTGTGTTGGAATCTTTCGAACTAACAGTTCCAATGATTCAAGTATTGATTCCATCATAGTATTTATAGAGACATTTGAATATATTATATTGAAACTTATAGTTGAATGTATCGGGAATCATACTTTTATGGCATGATGTTCCAGTGATAATATGTTGGTGAACGGAGTTTTCCAGTGTTGTGGGGAATCTTTCATAGTAATTATAACTGGACAAGTGTGAGGGTATATTGGATTATTTAAGGGTTTCTAGAAGAATATTCCTGAAATGTAGGATTTAGGGTTTCCATTAATAGATTCTTTGTGAGGTGAACATCAAGTAGGTTTCAGATTTTGATTCATAGTAACAAGTGTTGCAGTGGACGAACATAGCTTCTGGTAGACTCTGGAGTTGTGGAAGTAAATCAATAGTTGTTAAAATGGCAGGGACTTGGGATGACAAGAGATTCATGGAGGTAGAGAGGGCAGCTATGTTGAACTGGATGAGTGTGGGGGTATGTTGGAGTAGTTTATGGTTTCTAGAATCCGATTCTGGGAATATAGGATTTAGGGTTTCAAGTAATGGATTTTGAGTGAGGTGAACAATGAGTAGGATGAAAGAATTGATTCATGGTAAAAGGTGTAGCAGTGAATACCCTATGAGGATGCCGAGGTGGAGCACATAGAGGTGGAGTACGCAGAGGTGGAGGACACAAAGGTGGTGGTACCCGGAGGTGGAGGCAGGACTGGATCAGAGATTCGGGAATCAGAGTGAGAGGGGGTGTTTGGGATGGAAGTGGGTATAGAGCTAAGGTAATTCCTGATCCGGGGCTGAAAATTGGGAGATTTTTAGGTTTTGGAGGTAGAAATGAATTTTTGGGTGGCATTGACCTATAGATTTGTGAAACAATTGTTGGAAAGAACACTTGATTAGAATACACACTAGATTAATTAATATTTCACATTCCATATTATTTGATTATAAGTCCCTAATATTTTTTTTCTATAGGTATAGATCTAGGTATACTCCCCCATTAGTATTGTGTAAATGATTTCAAAAGGCTTTTTCAGATAAGATTTAGATTTAATTCAGGGTGAATTGTTTTTAGAGAGAGAAATGGATTCATTATCCATCAATTTTCTATAGGTATCTATTTTTCAATGGTGGATTCTATATTTATGTGTTTGGGAGGAGTTTGGAATATCTTGGGAGATGTTTTGTGAATAGGTCTAGGATGAGTTTCGCTCCTCAAATGTAACGACTATGCACCAGAACGAGATGATTTATCTTAATCAAGGGAGATACAATATATGAGAGTACAATATTTGATTTAATGTCCTTATAAATTTTGATTCATATATACTCTTCTTTATGATAAAGACAATGTGAGGCATTTTGATATGTATTTTTATATAGATATATATAATCGTTTCACCCATTTCATGTTTCTTATATTTCTTATGGTGATAGTGAAGTATGTGGTTATCAAGAGGATGTTTGATCCAACTGAAATCTCATGTAGGGAGCATTCTGGATTCTCTAAAAAGAATAAATATGACTAGAAGTTCTTGGTTCCCTGGATGGTAAATGTTTCTGATAGTTGAGAGTTAGTTTCATCATTTTTCATCTTGTTTCATAGGTGAAAGTATCTCTCGGATCCTTACCAATATAGTAGAAAATGTTTTTTTCAAAGAAGGTCATGTCAATCAATATATGGAGTGATTTATATTTAATTGTATTCAGTGTGAAGGTAGTGGTCTACTATAAGTTTATTAATTACAATAGTATTCATTGTGGAAGTTATGGTAATAAATTGCTGGTATATGAGTTGATAAAAGAAAATGAGATAGAGTGAGTAGAATATATACCCAAGATATTCATAACACATAGAGATAAAATAATAAATATGGAGTTTTTTACCTTAGATCCAATGATTCCAAGGATGATTGTGTAGTTAAATGTATGTTCTTGGATTTTTTAGGTTATAGGAGCTCTAGGAATTGAGGTAGAGATGATTCCAGTTCCCTTGGTGTTAGATATGCCATTAGGGATTTAAGATTGGATTTTTAATATATGTAGGGATCATGAAAATGTTCTTAGGTGTAATCACTCATTGATATATTTTTATTTAATATAATACAACCACATCATGACGTCCTTTCCACGTACTTCGTGTATTTAGTGTATTAAATATTGATTGCTCTGTTAGGTAAGTTGTATTATATAATGATGATGGTGATAATGTTTTGTTCATCAATAATATAGTCTACTATATGTTTTGGAGACTCTGAAAATATTTATCTTCAATAAAGGATGAATTGATGTTGATATCAATGGAGGATTAGCTGGAAATGTGTCCCAGGGATATAGAGGAGTATTCTAATGTATTTCTGGAATAGATTGTGATACTACGCCCTAAACGTGTGATCATGATTCAGATTATGCTATAGTTGGGTGATTTATTGATATTAATATATTCATAAATGAATGCACATTTTGGGTTTTGAGAGCTACATATTCATATTGATTATATTATATTAAGAGGTTTAATTTATCCAATTGTGTTGACTTGGGGCGCTTTAGTCTTGTTTGTAAAGATGGTGGATGGTTGTCTATTAATATATATTGATTATCATCACCTATGACGGTAGAATGTTAAGAATCGATGTGCTCTACCATAGATTGAATAGTTATTTGACTAGAGGAAGGGAGTTATAGGGTTCTTGAAGTTCAATTTTGTAACAAGTATCATTATATGAAATTTATGTATAATAATGTCTCAAAACATCCATCATATGTCATTATATACACTTTACGTTTTTGTAAATACACTTTAGTGTTAGTAACACAACATTCATGTTCTTGGGACTCTTGAAATATATATATATATATATATCATAACTTCAGGGACCAATTTTTGAAGGATTTAATTAAAGAAATACTTCTATATTCTAACTATGAGGGGGGAATGAATGTGTTTTTTGAGGCATTTTAGAGGACATTTGTACTCATACACATTTTGAGAATCCATTGAAGTGTAATTTAAAATATCATGAGGTTCATTTCCCTATAAGTTTCATTTTTTAGTGTCGAGTTGTTGTCAGTCCATCAAATATTTAGGTAGTTTATTCTTGGTTATGCCCAATGAATGTTGATGTGGCTTAGAGTTTCCTTTCTCTTTTAGGATATTAATGGAGATTTAATCCCGAATTCACTCATATTGAGATTCTTCCACTACTATTGACTATGAAATATTAATATTATCTATGGGTTGAACAGTGTTTGTTTAACTATTAGAATATAGTGTAGAAACTGGAAAATACTCCAATTATTTGTTGTCAAGATTAAATCGTTATGTTTTTTTGTTATTATTAATAAATGGGATTTGGTTTTGTTTTATTGTGGTATAGAGAAATTATTTCTTAAGGTGTATAATAGTTACAACCCCACGAGCATAACTATGATAACCATGATCTCAATATTACTTTAATTGCGTCTTCGTTGAAGTTATAGAGTTGATATATCATTGATGATTGATTTTTTTTATTCACAAATCATATCTGTGTTAAATATATCTTCTACTAGAAAGATTTGAACTTGAAAAAGTTAGTAAAGATGAAATTATAAAATGATATTAACCTCATGATTTATGATAAATCGAGAAAAGGGTTTTTGTTTCTGATATCCAAAGTAGAATGGTTCTTGAAGATTCAATCAGTGAGTCTGGTGATACTGAGAGTGATTGGAAGTGAATGTGAGGCTTTATAGGGTTCTTGATATGAATATCTCTTACTATAATCCCTATTTTACCACCCTAGTGTGGAATGTTTCCAATAATATTTTTGATATCAGATATTCCCATAGATATATTTTTTATCCAGAATCAATGGTCAAACCGAGTAGACTACCAATATTTTTAAGTACATGTTACAAGCATAAATCCATCTTTTTGGAGATTCATAGTTGAAGGAATTAATCTTGGTTAGGTTTTCATATAATAACATCTATCATTGTACCATTGGTATGAACCCAATAAATATTCAATACGTATGAGCATAAAAATATGAATTGCATTGGAATGTGGTTGGAGAGTGAACTATTCATAGATAACAATTTGTGATGATAATGATAGGGATGGTGTCAGTGATTCATGAGTCAATAAAGGAATCAAAATACTATAAAAATTCAAACAATAATCATATGATGATACTTTGGGAGTTTTATGTTGTAGATCATATATTTCTTAATGTACCACATAATTATTGTTTACAAGGGTGTGTTAATGGGTGTAATATCTCCCCTACTTTTGTTTGTCTTCTTGAGGTGTTGGAGGAGGTCAATGTATTTTCATATTGTTTTGAACTATATCCACCGATGAAATCGATCCCTGACATTTTCTACTTATCAAAATTTCTTCTCACCATCATGTTTATTTACATATTATTTTATGGAGAGATTCTAATGTTTAAGATGATGCGATGTTTAAGTAACCACTTGTTGATATTCATGACCATTAGTAGATTGTGAAGTATTGGAATTGTATTCCTTTAGTTTATGTTTTGTTGAGATATTGTGGAATAGAACAGTGTACATGGGAATGTTTGTCAAAAATTAAGGATCTTTATCTTGAGTTTAATGATGAAATATTATTGTGGTGATATGTGCGATTTTTCCATTTTTTCGTTATGATGAATTTACAGGCATTGTATTTCAGGTTTCTTCATTATGTTATATTATGTTTTACTAATTATAGAGGGATCCTTACTTGAGAGGTATCACGAAGGTATATTTTTATCCATTTTATATATTTTTATCCTTGAGTTAGTTTTGATTATATATAATAAGAATCATACGATTTATATCTAATGTAATGGTATGTATTTTCCAAAACCAGTCCCTTTTCAGTTCATGGGTGTTCAGGGATTCCATGGATTATTCAAAGTAATTTTTAATATATAGTGATGGTTAATTTTAATCTTCTATGAACCTAATATGTTTGGGTTTAATTTTATTTTCAAAACACATCTTATTATAATATGTTACACAATAATTTTAATTATATTATACAATTTGAAATATATTTTGATTCATCAAATTTCATTCCCATCTATTATATTATAATTTTTATATATATATCATGTGATATATAAATATATATTAGGAATATAATTTAATAACGGTTCCAACTTATTTTGGAATAAACCTAAATCATTTTACAATTTAAAATTTTCTTTCATTACATAAAACATATATTAGGATTCAAATGGGAATTTTAAAAAAACATGTTAATATATTTCTATTACAGGTATTCACCATCACACAAATATTATTTTAAAAAATTTCTAATAACTAATTAATGAAAAATCATGGGGTAATACTACAATAAAAAGGAGTTCCATTCCGCACTCTATTGAACCATTATTATTGGAAATTAATTGTTTCAACCCAATATTAAAAAGTCAATCTAAATTTTGAATAATGTTAAAGTCTTTAGCCCATTTCAATTATTGTATTCTCCGATGCTAGTACATGTACCATGTCTTGGGGATATAGTGAGGATTCACAGATTTTGAATTTTAAATTTAAAAAAACACCCCTTGATTTCTCTTACCAATATCTCTCACCCCTAATGATTAGGAAAACTCCCTTGAGTTAAATGTTACTTCAAAAAATTTCAATTTTGAAAAATAATTTGGTGGTGTTGTGTTTTACCTCACAATTCCTTGATATTGTGAAAATTTATCTATCTGTCTCTCTCTCATAATAAATGGGTGTAGTGTAACACACCTAGAATATCACAGTATGTTCATCACATCACCCAATCAATATTTACACACTTAGTATGGGATTCATTTACTAGTCAGCATTATATTTGTATCTCTCAAATAGTGATACATTAGTTTCCACTGGGTATATTGTGAGATCTAACTAATGAATATAATTTTACAGAAATAACATACATAGAGAAGGAATATATTCTCATTTTATTAATGATAATCATGATATTAACTTATTCTATTCAATGATACTCACATTTTTTGTTTCATAATATTTTTTAGATAGTGGGGATTGATTTTTTGTTTTCATCATTCTTCCTTAGTTATCATATGTTCTTAAAACCGAAAATATAATATATAGTGGGAATAATGTGAATTATTAATAATATGTTGTGTTACTTTACTACATTACTATTTTTAATGACAAGATTTTTTTATGAATGTGATTATTAAAATAATTATTGTTTCATGAAAGTTGTAATAATATATTTTATTTTTAAAGATATCTATGCATAATATAATTATTCAATGAATATTGAAATGTAAAATTATTATTGATTCAATTAACATTAATGGATTAATGCATTAAAAATATTCCATTTTGATAGAATGTTTATTTTTTCCATGTAATATTAATTTATCTTTTGGATTGTCAATAGTATAAATATTATTACTTTATAACATTGATTTTTCTTGAATAATATGACAACTAATTTTTATTAAATTTATTACATGATATGATTAACTAATGAGATTATGGTTAAATGATTCTATTTTTATTTTCGGTTGGTTGGATAATGTAGTTTGCAGTGGAATGTTGTGGATGATATGAAAGGTGTTGATGGTGTGTTTGATGGTTAGATTGGGAAAAGAGTCTTATTTAATTCATAATATTTATTCCTATTTTCTTTATTGATTAATTTATATTGACTATTAAATATCCCCCTTGGTAATATTATTCCAAGATATAGGAATAAAGTCTTAAATCCCATAATTATGAATGAAAATTAATTTATAAATCAGTTAGGATGAATATTGAATTATTAATATAGATAATGATATTTAAAATAATTTTATAGTTAGTTAATTATTTAATGATTGGGAATATAAACACATAGATAAAAATATTTTTTTGATGATTAATAAATTATATAGAGTGAAAATGGGATAATATTAAATGATATAATATTGATGAATTTTTAAAGTACATTGAACATGATGGTTTTATACTTAGATGTAAACTTTTTTATCCTTAGTAATGGTATTTAGGAAATCATATTAGATATTAAATAAATATTGTGTATGTGGTAGTTTAGTTTCCAATAAAATGGTAATATTTGATTTATATCATTATGTTCTCCAATTTGTTTATGCTTTATCACCCAATTCGCATGGGGTGTTTGACAACCATATTTTGTGTTGGGTTCTATGTGTATTCATAGAAACTTGCTTGTCGAGGCATGCCATGAATGATTATTCCTCATACCCTGTCTCTCTTTAAGGCTTAGAATATATATAAGCATATATAGGATATAATGGATTACTGTTATAGGGTTTGTTACCGTATGATCAAGTGATGGATATTAGTTAAGATATATTAGTATTTCTCAGCTTTGGAGGATTATGGTTATGACACATACTAATATCTTTATTGTAATGTCTCGGTTTTTACATGTGATCTTATATCAGAGATATAATGGATGAAGGAATAGTTTATTGTAACATTATTTTTTATTACTATAAAACACTGTATATGATTATGGGATTTAATAAAAGATGACAATTATTATTTGGATGTGGCTGTGATATATTTTCATGGATGTACACCATTATTTTTAGTGGGGTGTGAGCAATATGACATAAGACATTAGAGATTAGGTTTACTCATTCATTAGGAACATGGAAGCGTGACACCCTTGTTAGATATATTATTTAATTTCTATGTCCCTTATATTGATGTGTTACTTTGTGAGAATTCCATGTTGATGATGGAAATATAATGTAGCTATTGAGTTTTTTTGGTTTTTTATTAATTTATTCAATTGGTCTTTAGTATACCACAACCAAATTTTCACAAGTGGTTTTAGGGTATATCTACTATGTGTTGTTGTATTTTCTCCCATACATATACATATCAGGTATATAGTAGGGTGTTAGAGATCAAGTTATGAATTAATTTCTTAGGTAGATTTATTGAGCCTCTTCTCAACATTATGGTCTCTACCATAGGAGTGAATCATGTTTTATTCTTGTTTTATTAGATTACAACCATGTATTTGCTATTTATATGGAACTCATTATTTATATTATGGTATTTATCTGTTATTATTTATTATTTACTATAAATATCTATAGTAATGTCTCTAATATGTATGTTCTCAATAACTCAATGATAGTCTTCCAATATTTTTCAAATTATAGGTGGTATTTGGGGTCAAAACATTACCCACTATAGGTCTAGAAGGGGTTCTAATGGAGAGAGTCAGAGAATTTTTTCGTTATTCTTAAACAATACTTTAAATGCAGTAATATTTTAATTGGGTCCCAATTTTCACCTACATTTAAGGGTTCATATATTGGTGATGTATTTCATCAAAAAAAATATGAAGTGGAATACACAATTATTATAGTTCTCTCCATATCAAAAAGTGTGTATTTTTTCTTCTAGATAATCTATTTTTATGGAGTGTATGGTTCCCTAAATTCATGTATTATTTTATGTATTTCAATATATTATTTAAAAAAAATTTGGATACTCAATTTCATTATCATACATCAAACTATTTTGGGAAAAAAAATTTCTCCTACAATAATACACATAGACTTTTAATGATGCTCAATTATTGATATTTTTTATACCTAAACATATTTTATATCGTATTATTAATTAATCAATTAATGTGATGAAATTATTATCTCTACTTGTTTACTTCATGATCATTGGTCCATAAAAATCACAGTGGATCTAATCCAATGGTTTTCTATTTTTTTTATCTTAAATCATATGTGAATTTTAAATCCCAATATTTCCTTTTTGACATTTTTTAATGTTGTGAATGTTTCTCCCTTTAAAACTATAATGTTTCTCCCAATCACTTTTCTAATAAATTTTTTCATTCTCTTTTGGCCAGGATTTCCAAGTCATATATTTTATAAGTTAGTCTTAGATAACATTCTCATGTAGTAACCGACATTAAATTATATAATCCGAAAAAAATTACAATGGGTAGTAAATACCCTAAATATTAATTCTGTATATATCAATCTATTCATAATGAGGTAATTATATAAAAAATAACCACATATCCATCATGAAATAGTTTTAAACAAATAAATTGACTATTGTCCAACTCCTCCACAAATAATTTTTTTGGTTATAAATTTTTATAGTGACCCATTCATTTAAATAATATTATTAAATTATTTGTAATAAAAACAACCAGTAATTATAACACAAATATTTCGAGTCCTCGTGTCTTTAGAAGAGTATGAAAATTGTTATTAATGGAAACTCGAACATGAAATCCTAATTTTTTAATTATCCATAGTAAGCTCCTAAATCCACTTGAGATCTTAAATCTTTATAGCGTAACCTGGTGAATATATAAAGAAAGGGGTGAGCTAAAAATACTAGTAAGAGAATGAACATGATAAGAAAACATATAATGAAAGTAAATGTTATAAAATATTGTCATAAAAGATAAGGATCATAAGTAAACCCGTAAAATCATTACATAATGAATATGGTATTGTATGAACATTGAATCATAGATAATGTGGTAGAAATATATTACAAGAGATAAATATGGTTCCATGATTACTTCCTAGACAATATCAAATAGATAAAAATGCACCATAATTTATTAGGTTTACCGTCTAATTCTATACATGATGCCTCATGAGTTTGAAAATAGCACCCAATTTAGTAGTTTGCGATATTGGAAAAACTATCTTATAAGTTAGATCACACACACCTGGTGGAACCTGGGAACACTAAAAAAATACATTGATGAGTTCTGTGTTCCTAAAAATGAAATCAACCATAATTAATAACCTTAAATATTATCAATGTAAAGATATTATTTTTATATTCTTATCTAATATCATAAAAAAAGAAAATTTCATAATGAATGAAATTGAGAGATGAACATAAGGCCTATATTACCCCTTTAATGTAATGGATAGTAATCATGGTATATTTTTACAGACATATATACGTAATTTAGAAGTAATACATGAATTCAAATGATGTTTTCAATGATGAAAAATCTTCTACCAAGATTGATAATATTGTTGAGGAAAATAAAAATTCCACATTGAAAATCTCTTTTGAAAAACTATAAATTTCAAGAATATTATAGAGAAAATTACTTTGAAAATAAAATTGTAAATATATAATGGAAACATAAGTTTAAATAATAATATTAAAGTATGGTAATTACTTAAAGGTTATATAAGTTAAAAAATATTCATTTCACACATATTGAAAAGCCAAAAAGTTCATCATTCATAAAATAAAAAGAATATTACTTTAAAATACTTTTCTAAAATTATGATACAAGGGTGAAAATGAATAAAAATAATTGTAGAATAATATTAAAATTTTCCTCAAAATATTTTAATGAAGACTTTGATAAGGAAGAGAATTTTTTTCAACTAAATAGATAGGTTAAAACAGATTTTCTTAATAAAATTAATTTTTCAAATGTTTTTAAGTTCCAAAGCGGGGAAAATGGCACTGTTACATTAAAATTTCTTAAAAAACTAAATTATAATATAAAATTATGGTTTTTTATTAAATTATATAATTATTTCTAATAATTTAAATCCAAGAATAAACAATCAGGAGGAAAATGAGATTGAATTGTAGACCCTTAATACTTTGGTAATTTTGAAATGAAAACTCATAAGAATGAAGAAAATGAATTTTAATATAAAATATAACATATTATATAATATTAATATATAGTGAGTAAAATGGATTTATATACACCATATCTATGAAAATATGTTCATAAAATTACATGTGTCTCAAAGAAGGATCTTTTGAGACGAAACCCCTTTCTCAAGATCGAATCCTCATGTGCGTTCCTTATCTTCCTGTATAAAAACATATGATTGATATTTTTATGATCAATAAAATTTTTAATTATTATTACTATTTTATTATATTAAATACTATGTGATATTTTAATATATAATGACATTGTTCATCTCAGATATTTTGACGGTGTTTGGCTCATATGTCAAAAATCAAATTGGATGTTTAATAAAGTCAATGAGATGATTAATTATCATCTCAAGATAAATAAACATGATATAATTATAAAAGTTTACATAAATTATACTATTTTATACCAATGATGAAATATGGTTTTGGAAAATTAATTATTTTATAATCCTGGAGACAATATTTAGTATGCATGCATAAGTAACTTTTCCATTTTTCAAAGATCATAATGGAAATAAAGAAGGTGGTATTGTATCTTTCCAGGATGATAATCATATCATAAATATCATATAATTTCATTAAATAACCTTACACACAAAATTAATTTTATGCAATAATAAAATGAAATCACCTCATTTGTGTGGTGGTAGTCAACCATACCCATGGACATCAATTTCATATATTCAGTGGATGGAATGTTGAGAAATTATAAGATATATTTATTTCAAATAATTTTCAATATTTCATGAATATAATATTTCAATATAAAATTCATCCTAATTGTCTTACATGTGAACTTTAAGGGAATAATGAGTCACACCAGTTTTTAAGGTGGTAGTTCTTCGTACCCCTGAGCGACATCATTGTATTTTATATGGAATTGAATATAAGTAGGTGTATATGATATTATATTTAAGAAGTATAATTACATCATAAATATTACATATAAAAATTAAATTTATCATTATATCATGTAGTGTTAAGTGGTGATGGAATTTAATTTATGTCTATTCATGAGTCAGTGGTCTGCCGTACACGCGATCAATGATTTCATTTCCCATTTAGTGGAAGAGGAGATTGCTTTAGGTCATCCCTTAAGATAAAAAAATCTATATATATTTATTATAACATGTTTATTATATCAAAAAGGTATTGTAATATTTTAAGTAGGTTGAAAAAAACCGAATACCCATTTACATATGTTACCTCTTCATCGGAAAACTTCTTCAGGATTGGATGAAAACCCTTCGTAGGATATATTAGATATAAAAAAAAGGAACCTTGGATGATGGGATAGAATTAAAGAAGTTATGTGGTCTTTTATTGTCTGAAAAAATGTGTTGTGGTATGTTTTTGGATGATATAATGATTAGTGGCCATTTATAAGAGAGGTACAGGACACCCATGGATGTTTTCAAAAATAATGAATTAAAAATTTATTTTCAACATGAAATAAGACACAAATATATACAATTTGACAAAATAAGATTATATAAGGTCAAATTATTTCCATAAAAAATTTATTATACATGTTTTGGGTCATTTTTATCTGTTTTCATTTTATTTTACCCTCTAGTAAACTTGTTTTTACATTTACCACACAAAATAATTTATAATGTTTTAATTGTTCATTATGTTAAAAAAATTATGTTCAAATTATTATATAATATATGTTATGTTTAATTAAAAATACTGAGTCAATTTTTCCAAATTCAACTCAATTAAAAGGTATAATAGAATTTAAAATCAATCTCCTAATCATGTTGAAAAAATTGGTTTTCAAGAAATGGACATTTTAAAGAAAAAATTATTTCATATTAATGATAAGTTAAGTAATCCTTATTAAAATAATTTAAATTAATATTTATAGATATATAATCTATAAATTCAATTTAAATAATTAATCCTTAGGGGTTACTTGAAATAATTAAATTGGAGAAACATTATTAACTTAAAAAGAGTTTGGAAAAATGTTTTTTAAGTCTAATAACAAACATATACAAAACAAAAATAAAAAAAATTTAAATGTAATTAATTTTTTTTGATGTAAGTAATTTATAATTAATTAAATTTTAAATAAAATTAATATAATATTCTGATATTAAATTACTTAATTTATTAAAAATAAATGATAATGTTATAAAAATATGTATTTTCCATTATTCACAAAGAAGTTAATATTTTACAAAAAATCTAAAATGGTCAACCTATGATAATATAGAAATTTGGAATATAAAATGTACACTCATTTTATAAATGGATCTTCTTAAATGTTCCAATAATTAATTGTAATATTATCTTCCAAAATTAATAGAAATCATTTTTTAAGGAAACAAAATATTTATAGAATAATATAAAATTATTAAAATGATTGGTTATTTTATTTTTCATTTTTTAATATATTTTTTTTAGTAGATTATTTAAATATATTTAATAAATTCTTTAATAATATTCATTCCCACAAATTTAATGGCTATGTTTTATTGATTATGTTTATATAATAATGTTTTAATATTATAACGCGGTTTGTTTAAAAAACTGTTATATGTAGAAAAATATTTAAATAAATCAAATTTATTTATGATTAATATTTTCTAAAATCATGGAGTCTTACATTATACCCTATTAAATAGATTACATCCTCACAATTTGAATTTTTTTAGTAATATAAGGTTGAATATTTTAGAATTAAATTCTGGAAAACCATATCATCGAAAGGGTTAATAAAACATCCTCTTGAAAAGATGGAAAGATAAATACATAGGTCAACTAGGATAAAAACATGAAAGGGTTCATGTTGTAAATAATTGGTGGGAATTTAAAATATGAATATAGAAGAAAAGATTAAATAATTATGGAGTGTGATAGAGATCATTGAGCAGAAGACTATGAATGATCATGATAAAGTAAAAATTCACAGAGACATAAATTTTTGATGAATTAAAAGAACATTGATTCTTAATATACGAAGGTAATATGACAATGTTTTCATGTTATGTTTCCTTGGGTTGAGGGATTATTTTTATATTATCATAGTAGACACTAGAAAACATTCTTGACAACATTAATTTCACAAATACCATTTCAAACTTTCACAGTGATTCAATAAATATCCACTTCACCTCTTACTCTAAGGATTGGATATCCAACATATTTTTTAATTCTTAAATTACCAAAAATAACTTTAACATATCGTATGATCTACAAAGAGTAAAAATATATTCCAACTAAATTTATTAAACTAATAAGGTTTTCACATGGTTAGATAATACCCTAAATGAATTTGAATATATTAATATCCACAATTCAATAATTAAACCAATTGTTTAACATAGGTCATTTATTTAATAAATAACCCAATATCCCCAAATAATTTCAATAACATCAATTTGAAAAAGGGATTTATCTTCAAGGGTTAACCCATACCCTTTCAACTTACAGCACCACAAAATGATAGAATTCTTATAAAATAATCCTTTATACTAAACTAAATGGTTATAAATGTATATATATATTAACCTAATAATATGTATCCAAAAATATAATTAATCACATAAAAATCCCATTACATTGATCCAAAAAAGGGGTGTCTAAAATTTTTGTTTTATTATAATTGTTAAAATGATAAAACCATTACTATATTACTAACTCTTTTGTTAATTCTACATGAGGACATATATTATTCAAAAATTTAAATAATCTATATATGATTTAATATTCTAATAACCAAAAACCAATTATTGAAAAATTTTCTACAACATAATTATTGAATACTAATACATAAATACTTCAACCCTTTTACTTAAATTATTTTGTATTATATAGGGTATTCCTTAGTATATAGAATAACCCTTAGTTGAGGTCATTGATTCAGATGATACCCATGTTCCCCACATATAAGACACAATTTTATAGAAATAAATTACTCAATGACCTCTAGTTCCACATAGAAAACATCTTCCCATCCATTTCAGATATTCTTCTAGGTGCATTATCCCACCTTGACAAATATGATGCACAATCATTTTTTCCATTGTGTTCATTAAAATAAAAAAATCCCATAAAATTACATCTTCATATTATTTTATGCATTATAGATATCATATAATTTCATGTTGTTAACCATATATAAAAATAAATGGATATTCCTAGTCATAATATCTTTCTCCCCATTTATTATGAAATTGGTTTCCAATAATCATAATTTTTTCCATCGCTTTCAGTGTGAATTTGATTCCACATAGTTACACATATTCTCTAAAACAAAAAATCACAACATGAGAAATAATAATTACACTGGGAAACTACATAATCATTAAAATCAATTATCATATTTCTATATTATGACACATTCATTTCAAATTATGACACCTTAGGTTTATCCTTGTCATTTATGTTCATCGTCTATTTAAATCCATCTTTTTGGTTCCATCATTTATTTATGTTCATCGTCTATTTAAATCCATCGTCTATTTAATTCCATCCATGATGTATGAGTTAAAAAACATTCCTACCAAATTTTGGTAGAAAGTCAAAAATTGAATTGTCTAGAGAATGAAAATAATATTTATTTAAAAATATTTTTTCATATGTTATTTCATGGTTAAAATTAAAATTAAACAATATTGGGAGAATATGTAAACATTTTTTAATATATTATAATGAAAATAGAGTTAGTGAACTTAAAGGTTTTCAATCAAAGAGAGAAATAATGATTGATATTCTTAAAAACAATTTCATAATCATTTTTTGTAAAAAAAGAGATGAAAATGGAACTAAAACATGATTGATTCATGAATAACCATATGAGAATAAAATTAATGGGATTTATAAAGGAATTATCAAAAAATTTCAAATAATATAAATATAAATATAAACATAAACTATCCTGACGAAAAAGATTGTGAAACATAATTGCTTAATGCTTTGGTAAATTTTGGATAATAACTATCATGAATCGGTCAGATTAATTTTATTTTAGAACAAAATTAATTATGAAGGATTCATTATATTATATTTATTGGTCTGTATAAACACTGTTTATATCAAATTAGGTGCATAGAATATCATGTGTATCAAAAAATGATGTTTTGAGTCGAAACTCATTACACAAGCTCGAATCACGACATGAATTCCTTATCATCATGAATAATAAAATTATGTTAATTATTCAATTTCACAATAAGTATTTTCAAGATTATTATTCATTTTATTTTATTCACTGACATGTCATATTAAATTACATAATAATTTATATTTACTACGGAAATTTTGAAAATACTAGGCTTATATTTCCAAAAATCACTTTGGTAAGTTGAATAAAGATAAAAAAATTATTATTCCACAATCTCTATAATAATAATAATTAAATATTTACAATTATTATACATAATGTATTATTTTTTAAATCATCCATGAAACATGGTTAAGGAAAATGAATTATGATACAATCATTCCAACGGTAAGCCGTATATACGCATGAGTAACATTTCTATTTTTTCAACGATCATGATGGAATAAAGGTAAGTTTTATTTTATGTTTACAATATGATCACTATATAATAAAAAACGCTATGTCTTTAAATACCCTTATAGAACCATATCACTTCGTGAGGTGGTAGTCCTCCGTACACACATACGATGTTATCAATAATTAAATAGATGGTAAGGTTTGAAATAATATGAAATATTTACTCTGAATAATGATAATTAGATGAATAATATCATATACAAATATGAATTTAAAACATCTATACCTTCATTTAAATCATATGTGAAAAATGATTCAATTCGCTTTGCGAGGAAGTAGTCTACTATAAACACAAGTGATGCTATTGTATTCTCTAAGGAATGGAAAATTAGATGGTGTATGTGATATTATAATTCAAAAATAATAATTATATCATAAATATCATATATAAACATTAAATATTTAATTATATATATTAGTGATAAGTGGTGAAAGATAAAACTACATTGGTTTTCTTGGCGGTATCCCATCATACACATGATAACTTATTTCATTTCCTATTTGAGGTAGGATGATATAGTTGGACATAATTAAATTCACATAAGAAATTTTATGATATGGAATATAATATGTAAATTTTATTAGCATGGTTTAATAATTTTTTAAGTAGGTTGAAGATGAATTAATAGAAAATCTCGATTAATAAAAATACATATTGTTTGGACAACTTCTTTATTTTTTCAACGAAATCCTTCATAGGTTGGATTAATGATAAATAAAATTCCTCTAGGATGATGGGAGGGGATTTAAGAAATTATTTGGATATTTATTTCCCAAACCAATTGGTCTTTTAATTATGAATAGGAGAGGAGAGTTGGTGCCCTTTTATAAGGAGAAGAGATGACACACATGTAATTTTTGGAAAAAATATCCACAACCAAAATTTTTATATTCAAAAAGTATCCAAATTGGAAAATATTTGAACTTTATAATATATATAGTCTGAATATTACTATAAAATATGAATCAGACATGTTTGGTTTATTTTTAACCCTTTTATTTGTAGTTTAACCCCCAGTAAATATGATTGTACCATAACCGCATTAAATAACTTTTACTATTTTTTCTATTTACAATTGTAAAAAATTAAGTTAAACATGATGGATAATATAAATTATTATAATTCCAAATATGGAATCAATTTTTTTAAAATTTAATCAAATAGGTGGTATAATTTAATTAAAAAGACAAGTAGAGGTGTCGAAAAATGGATTTTCAAGAAATTCACTTATCATAGAAAATATGATCTCATATTCACTATATTATAAGTTATAATAAGTAAATAAATTGAAATTAATATTTACTGATTTAAATTATATAAATATCACGTAAATAATTCATCATTAGGGTTTATATAATTTAAATAAAATGGAAAAACATTTCTGATATTAAAATGGATCTCAGGAAAAAGAGTTTTTAATCATGAGACAAAATTATAAAAAAAACATTTATAAATATGATTTAAATTTAATTAATTTGATTTAATATATCTGAATAATAATTATGTTAATTTTAATTTAAATTAAAAGTGTAATGGTACTTTTAAAATATTTAATTTATAAAAAGGTAATTTTTTTTAAAAAATCCCTAATTTTCAATATTCACTAGAATGTAATATTTCCTAAAAAACCCATAAATGTCACCTTATTTTTATATTGATATTATGATTTTAAAAATTATTAACAATTTATAAAATTGAATCTCAAATATTTCATAAAATTAAATATTATATTTTCTCACAGAAGAAACAACAATATTTTTTGAGGGAAACATAATTTTGTTATGGATTAAATATAATTGTTAATGTTGAGTGCTTATTTATTATGTGGTTATAAATAAATTTATATTTATTAAGTCCATTATATATATTTATAAAGTATTTAATACTATTAATATCGTCCAAATTATTAGCTCAGATGAATTGTCCACCTTTAAATAATAATATTTTATTATTTTATTGATGTTCACTTAAACTCATTGTTTCTTATAATGAAAGCTATTAGGGAAATAAAATTTATTTATTGATAAATATATTTTAAATTCTTGAGTTGTTACTATTTCTCCTGACTTGTTTACAAAAAAACACTTTTTTATTCTAGAATCAATCATTTTAAAATTTAAAATCTCACCCATCATATATTCCAATATTCATTAGATTCACTAATTTACCAAAAATGTGGGGAGGGAAACCGCTATAAATGATCCATGGATTCTCATATTTGAAGTCATTGAACAAAAATAAACAAAGCAAATCATTATGTATGAATTGATTTATTTTATAAAAATTCATAGATATCATGAATGTATTTAATTAAGTTTGTAGGATTGTAAGATTTTCCATAGAGGTGTGTTCTTATGGATCATACCTTACATAAAATTCCTTCAGACTCTCAAACTTCTTCTACACCTATATATTTATCTCAAAATAGTATAATATTTTTTTATTATGTAATTATATAACCCTTTTTCATTTTCCCTCTTTTGTCCATATATAAAAATGTTGTATGAGAAATTAAAAATCATAGTGAAAAAATATACAAAAACACTATTAATATCACTTAAATATAATTATTTAATAAAAAAAATTCTATAGTAACGGTTGAAGTTTAACATTATATTTATATATCTAGTGAGTTTATTTTATAAAAAATTTATGTGATTATCTTCTTTATAAATATTGTTCTGGGGATAATATTTTTATTTTTATTTTATCTCTCAAAATATGAGATGTTTTTTTCTTCACATTTTATAGCTAATCTAGATATCTAGTTTTCAATAAATTCCTCTAAATACATTATTTTAATGAATTTTCATTGAGAAACTGTGATTAATTATCTACGACATTTGTTTCTCATATTTTCGTAGATTCTGTTTCTTTCGAAAATCATTTAAGTTCAAAGTAGCTTTAATTTATTTCAAATAAAATTGTTGACATTCAATGGTAATTGTGAAAACCCTATTGCAGTTATGCATGAGTATATTACATTTCTTCTCAAAATAATTGATTTTTATATTTAACATGTAAACCACTTCATTATAATTAATGATAGTGTAAGTTAAATCCACTATGATCAAACTTTTCTCAACATCCCCATGTTTTTTTCTCAATTTCATTAAAATTAATTTAACTTCAAATTTGGATTTATTTTTATTTATCAAAAAATTTCCTTGGGATTTTAATTTTCATCCATTGGATGGTCAATATTATTTATAAAAATCTTTATGTTAATTCTCATAGTGTACTTCTTCGTTAGTTCCCCATCATCATCATAAAACTGACCCAAATTTTTAGTGTCATTATATTGGGATTAACTCTCTTCAACTATTTGAGTTTAGAGGATTTTTTTGAAGTTACCTTTTGAGTTTTTTTAATTATGAAAACTTCATTCCCTATTATTAGTGCTTAATTAGGTGATAGATAATTTATGTTGATTAATTTGGAGGGAATATTGTTATTACCTTTTTTGGGATTGATTTATATTGATGAAATATACTCTATTGAATAATATATTAGTTGATTCTATATGCTGAGTTAGTTTTTATTATTATCATATGACATTTGGTACAAAAGTAAAAAAATGTACAAAAATTAAAACATTTAATATGTAATTTACACTGATATATACCTTTTTACATTTTGATATTTATTAACATGTTATAATGTATCTCATTAAATATTTACACATTCTCTTAATAATCACAACTAATGTGATAATTTTCAATATTATTTTTTTGAAATATTTAAATAAAATATCTTTCTATTTATTGAAATTATATTCAAGAATAGTTTCCATTATAATCTCATAATTAGTTATAATTATACATAACTGACATGTTGTTAAACTATTAGGATCTTAATCCTTAGGAGCTAAAAGAATGTCATCAAACATTTCTAAAAAAATAACATTATTTTCATGATAATAGAGGATACATCCTTAGTTTATCCATATCCTATAGTTATATTGAAAATTATATTAAATTATGTTAATTAATCATCAATTTATTGGTAGTCTTTCATTATTATATCTAAAATGTGAAAATTATAAATTTTTTACTTTAATTTCTTCACATATTTATTTCCTTAATTTTTTCTATAATTTTTTTGTCCAAATATATTTACTAGTTTCAAATCCCATTATTTTGATAAGAACATTCATATGTAATGCAGAAAAATATTCATTCCTTTGCTCCTAATAAATTTTATTATTTATCTTATTAGTAAATAACTTCTAGTAATATCACATGGTGTTATGAAACATTAAATATAGGACTCATAGAAATTAAGTCATAGGTATAAAATATAACCTTAATTCCTTCAAAACACATAAAACCCCTTTTTATGAAGTTGGAATTCCATTTTTTATTGTCTGAGTTGTACAAATTGATTTAAATGTGAGGATAAATATTTGGGAGGAAATTGTGTCTCTTAAACCAATTGTTAGGATCAACTAAATCATAAATAACATTGAGTTTTTCCATGGGGAATTATTGTTAAAATTGTTCCCTATTGAACCAAAAATTTTATCATACAAATATAATAGAATTAATTTAACTCAATATGTGCATAAAATTAAAAGTATATCACAATATTTTTGTTTACATAGATTTTATCCAATATGGATGACTATGTCTCTAGTGTACGGTGTATATTATCCATCCCCAATAAAGACCATATTTTATTATCTAAATGAACATACGAGAAATGTCATATCCATGAATTGTTACCATGTAAGAACCAACCATTTCAAAACATCCTACAACTTGTGTCAATGGACAATATATAAATATTTCCTAATGACTGATAACTCAAAAAATCACCATCCCATAATGAAAAAAATTATTATGATATTCATTATCCTACCCTATCCAATAACCCTTGGTGGAAACCTACTTATTCCAAGTCTTTTCTTATAATTATGATAGATTTATCTCTTTTTATATTTATTCCACCATAGAATCTTACTCTAAAACAAATAACATTTACAAACATATTTCACAAAAATTGTAATATGTAAATAATCATTGATATATACCATGTTTTAATTATATCAATGATTATCTATTTTTGATCAATAATTATCATTGTAAATCACCCTCCTTTTATTCTCATTGAGAGGGAAAGAATATTCAAATTCTAACCTCTCCTAATAATTTAATATTTTCTTATGAAATTATTCAAAGGATATCAGATTCTTTTTTATGTTATCATTCCACAAAATCCACAACTTCTTATCCATGTATCCATGCCCATATTCAATAATAAAATTATGGAGTAATGATTTATTGAATGAAGAAAATTTCCTCATTAAAACAGAAAAAAAATACCGGCATAAAATATAGCATAATCCATAAAAAAAAATTATATGTATATTTTAATGATCAGAACACTGACATCTGGTATAGATTTTTTGATTAACATGAGAAAATATATTAATATTTTCTAATCCTATAAGGGATATTATATATTCCTTGAGGTATCATGTTAACATTATGTATCATCAAAATCACTCTAACATGAGTCAAAATTCCACTTACATAGACTTTGTACCCTTTGATTTACTCTTACTGTACATCAATATTTATGTTTCATAAGTAGTAAATCGTCAAGGTCAATATTATCTATTACCTCATTAATCATTTATATTATTGAAATTAATGTTAAATACCATAGTTTAAAATAAGAGTTATTATAACATATGTT
The DNA here is from genome assembly GCA_963277665.1 of Viscum album. Classification (NCBI taxonomy): domain Eukaryota; kingdom Viridiplantae; phylum Streptophyta; class Magnoliopsida; order Santalales; family Viscaceae; genus Viscum; species Viscum album. The sequence goes on from OY728120.1 coordinate 1,233,866,983, forward strand.
CTTGGAGATGTTAAAAATCATAATAAATTTTAAATATCATATGAAAATATTCGAGTAATTTTATAAATATGTATCCATACGATCTTACACATTCCTTTTCAAATATTCTACAATTAAAAATGTATTTCATATATTCATAGTACTTTTTTAGTTCTCTAAAAAATCAAGGATAATATGTATGAGCTACAATATTCTAAAATTAAAAATTAATAATTTCAAATAAAACATCTAAAACAAACCTCTTATAAAGACCCTATTTTTTCCATATAATACTTTGAAATACATATACATCTATTTTTCAAGCCTTGCGCTAGGATGACATGTGATTTTAATACCTGTTGTGTCCAAAATTAATTTTATAAAAATTTTAATTATATATTTTATTGATCCTAGATGGTATCTTAAAGAATAAGGAATAACTCTTAAACATAATCTCAGATATGAAATATGAGACCATAGTTGAGTCTGGAATGTAATAATTACCCTAGGCTTGATCTAAAAAATGTTGGTGCAGGCCACTTAGTTAAGATAGATAACGACAATATATTTATTGGATTTATTAAAATATTAATTAAATTAATTTATCAATATAATGAAATGCATTACATATTTAATTATGTTACTATGGTGATTGGAATAGGTTTACCCTTATATGACCGTGGAGAGTCCATAGTATTCATATCATCCTTTTATTTGAAGATCACTTCTAATAATGAAAAATTTAAGGATTAGAGTAGATCAGAGAATGTGGAACAAAATTAATTATTCAAATTACTAGAAATACATTTATTCGAAGAAGTATGATCCAATCTCTATGTAGGACTCATTTTTGTTAATTTTCTCCCTTTTGATTAATTTTATTGATTAGGACCATCCCTATTATGATTGGTGCCAGCTATTGAATGTTTTATGTGCAATTGAAAATATATATATGGATTATTAAATTACATTATAATTATTGATATCCATGTCCTTGATATTTATCCACGAACACTTGGAAATGAACAATAAAACATTTCTTTTGATGAAGTCCTCCAAAAAGGTTTTTGACGTTCTTCACTGATTGGATGTCGTAGTCTTAGTTCGACAATGTTGGGATGTACTAAGCCCGATTAGACCCACATAATACTGATGAATCGACATGTGAGGGATGGAATGATGAATTATTGATGTATTTAGATGATTAACAGGATTATAATGACTCTACCATGATTTTATTGATTCAGATAGGCTGTGTGAGTATCACTGTGATGTGACTTGCATATGATATCATAAAAATGAAATAAGAACCTATTTTTTGGGATGCGATGGTTGAAGTCATCAAATCAGGTGCTTCCCCATTGATTTTGTGAGTCAAGGTGGTAAGATCAAAAACATCAGAGGATGAATCTGGAATATCATAAATATATATATATATGAGAATCTGAAAATAAAAACATGAATACATATCGTGTGTCATGATGAATACACAATTTTTATTTATTTAATCATGGTGACTAGGATATTTTCTAAAAGTTGAGGATGAAACGACATATAGACATACAATATTCCATGTATCAACTTCCAAGAGTGGATGAGTAGTGTGTTGGAGGACACTGGAAGGTCCCCATGTGGGAGGACATGACTAGGGGAACACTATGTACTGGAGTACACCAACACAACCAGGTCTAAGGGTGTTACTCTGAGTGGATGGACACACCGTGTATAACCCCAACACAATGTGTATCCCTACAAGGTAAGAGATTAGTGTACCAAGTAGGGAATAACCAATTTGGGGACTAGGACCACACGCTGTGTGGGTCTCCCCATGAGGCATGTACCCCTTGGTAGATTTTTAAGAAACATAAAAACATTATATATCCTTTATTAAAACTCATATTTTTCCTTTCGAGAAGAATATCTTGAGTGTTTTTATTATGAGAACCTGATTGTTCCTTCTACTATGGCTTTTTGGATATGATGTGAGATGTTCTAGGTGTGACATATATTTAGGTAGAACCCAACAAAGATAGTGATCAGGAAGAGTATCACTAGTGTTCTGTAGACTAGAATGCCATATCATCTAAGGAGTGGGTCATCTATCTATTGAGTGGAAGCCCTATTAGATAGTGTGTGGATCCTCAATACATTATAGTGGATTGACCAAATTGCAGTAGGGCACAAGTCCTCAATCTATAGATTTTAACCCTATTATCTTTGGAATGAGTCTTCTATATACCTAGTTGAACCTCCTGTCAAATAGGGCATGGGCCCATAAGAACTTAGAATAGAACCCCCATGTCGCACCATGGAATAGGTCCTTGAAATACGGATTTGAACTCCCAATCAGAAACAGTGTCGGTCCTTCTGACACCAGAATGAAACCTCCTTGCTCATTAAGGGGCATGTCATTAACCATTAAAGTTGAATTCCTATGACACATCAAGACGTGAGTCCTCTATAGACACCAATAGAGTAGAACACCCTGATGCACTTGGGTGAGAGTCCCCTAATTTGATATTTTTCCACCTCAAATATTCAGCATAGTGCTGAGGCATTTCCCTCCCCACAGTTACATCTACGAACACACATAAGATATTGGACATCATTAATCGATTTTTGGAACTATTTTTGACACATTTTTGGGGATTTTCTATGTGATGGGGATCCCTTTTTTATCTCTTTTATGCACATTTTCCTGATCATATTTATATATATCAGTATATGTTGTTGGATCCTATTAATCCAATTGCATGGGCAGTGAATACGCATGAGTTAGTCCACCCACTTTAGCTGTTTATATTTTCATGGCTGGATGAAGATACCGTCATAGTATGGGGTAAATGACCTAACAAGTAGTCTATATACACACCATGTTGAGCCCTTTTTTGTATTTGGATACTCTCCCTCTCTATATCTTGGATTGGGTTGATCTATATCCTCTTTACTGTAATTTCTATTCCATTTGTGCCTCTTACTGATCCCCCTTTTTTATTTTGGGATTTCCCACTGCGTTTGTATATACTCACCCTAGTAAGGGATTCCCCCACACATTTCATGTATTTAGAGATGACGAATAATTTGACAGTGACTTCAGATGATCTTAGGGATACTGGGTACTTGGGACCATGTATCATGGTCATACCATATATACCAGGTGATGGGATCACTTAGCACTTAACATTTTAATTTTGTCAGGTTTGGACATCATTCTAGTTTGGCATGTATTTTTTCACGTTAATTTTAAGTTTCCTCAATTTTAATCTTGTACAACTTAGAGGTATTACATTCTTGGAATACCTTATAGGGGTTTTATAATTTTTTTATTATTCCTCCACACTTTTGTATTGAGATGGTTGGTTGTGTGCATATAGGTATATTAAGAAATGGACTAACTTTTAGTATATTCCTTTCCGCACTTATCACAAAAACTTTATATGGAGGAATGCTTGGGGTAGGTGCAGATCAGGCCCTAGTTATGGTCAGGCCTTGAAATATCAGTATTAGTGAATTTCATTCATTGGGATATTGTCTGGAGAAGACCCCATAGGAGGATTTGTTTAGGATTAGTGAAAAAATTTCAATGTGTCTTGAGTGTGTCTCTTTGGGTAGGAAACCCAATGATTATATGGGCTATCGACATATCCATACACCAGTACCTTTACTACATGCTTTTTGACTCAGAAGACCAATAAATTTGTCATAGGCATGAATTGTACATGAGTCACATAGGATTGAGTCTTTGAATTTCCATCCTGATTCAGATCCCCATTGATATATATATATATATATATTATAAATTGGATGTGGGAGGACTTGATTAAAATTTCAATATTCCTTTATGATGAATGATATCTAGGATACTAGTTACTTATTTTTATGAAAATCCAATGAGTGATGAGGCCTTATTTTAGAGTCTATCCTATAAGCGTCTTCCTTATGATGGGTATGTAACACCTCCATGACCTTTCAAGTACCATATTATCCCTATAGAGAATGTTGATGATGTGTACAGTCTTAGCGCACTTTGCAAGCTCCAATTCCAGAGGCCACTAAGGTTTAATGGAGAGAGATATCTCCATGAAGTGGATGATTGGCTAGAGATGGTGGTGCATATCATTACACTCATCCAGTCACTAAAGGATCAGATCATTGCAATGGTAGCTCACCTTTTCCAAAGATTAGTTTGTAGGTTGTGGAGTATTTATCCCCTTATATAGGAAGACTCGACACTCTCATTGCTATAAATTCAACAGATGCTTATTAAGGAGTACTACACATCCTATTTAAGCCCGGTTTTTATTCATGAGCCTCTAGACAAATAATAGGGAGGGATGATAATGTATGATTATTTATTAAAGTTTATATAAAATACATGATGATACCTTGACATGATCTGAGATGGATACTTCTCAGCATAGAATTTAGGGTAGGGACTCTATATAGAGATCCATGCTGGCATGGTTCCCTTGTGTAGCCCCACAAATTTTGGGGTGTTGGAGTAGACATCAGTGATAGAGAGATTATTATTAAGGGGATCCTGAGAAGTTTGAACAAGCAGTGGGAATCATAGAGATGAGTCATCTGAGCCGCAAGCAGGCACCAGTGGGCATGATCTTAGAATATGAGATCCTATTATGATTAGACTCTGACACATGGTCGTGAAACAATGAGAAAACATATAGGACCAGGGCCTCCTATAGAGGGGAGATTGTATTTTTATGATGGGTGTGGTCACATAGCGTGTGACTATCCGACCATACATGCTTAGGAGAAAATAAATGTAGATGAAGAACCACCATGATAGAGGTTGTTCCATGATTAAGTAAATCCAAGGTGATCACAGGGTTGTCCCCAGGGAGGCAGATTTGGAAGCAGACTATGAGAATATGTGGTTGGAAGATGACATTATGAGATGCTTCCACCACCACCACATGGGGACCCACATCGGGCTCAGGGATCTAGCCACTGGGGCCGCAGACATCGATTGCCTCTAGATGCATATGACCCCAAGAAACATGAGATAATCAGAGGTATAATATGTGTTTTGTCTAATATTTCTCCATTATTACTAAGCATAGGTACCTATCATTACATCATATCTATACTCTTAGTGTGAGATCTGGAGCTCCCAGTTGAGGTGGTATCCCATCCGCTTTATCTTGAAGTTCCAATTTGGAAAAATTCCTATGGATCATTTATCTTCGGGCAGTGCAAGCTATTGATTGTTGGAGAGAGGTTCACATGTGACTTTTTGGTTTTCACGATATAACCCTATGTCATCATCTTGGGTGTAGACTGGTTATCTATTGTCAAGACCATATTCACTATCACAATAGATGAGTCAAATACATTCCCACATATGAGATGAGATTTACCTTTTATGGAGAGAAGGACATCATGAATTGGAAAGTGAGTATTGCGTATTGGAGGATTCATCCCACCACTCAACATTTGGTGAGTATAGACCTTGATTTAGTAGGATCTTCTAGAATCAAGATTCATTATGTAATAGTGGATTATATAGACTTAATCTGTCAAGATGTATTGGGAATAACTTTGTGGTGAGAGAGTTATTTTTTTATTGACTTCCATCCTGGGACTACTCGATGATCTTCTATGGAATATCGAGAGCCACTAATGATAATATGGACATGTGATTGTAGTTAGAACAACATCAAGAGAATGGATTTATCAGACCTTATATCTCCACTAGGCTTCTCTAGAGTCATCTGTAGAAAAGGATGAAGGGAGGATGCAGATTTAATTGGATTATCATAACCAAAAATAGGTCATGATAAAGAACATGTACCTCTTGAAAGAACTAATTACCTCTTTGAATATTTTTTAGGCACAAGAATGTTCTTAGATATCAATATCAAGATCTTCTACCATAATTTATAGTTTAATGAGGCTGATACTCAAAAGATAGAAATTTGAAGTCGATACAAACACTATGAGTTATTGGAGATGGCCCTTGGTGTGATTAATTCCCCAACTTTGTTTATAGATTTTATGAACAAGATCATCAGGATGTATGTAGACAAGTTTGTGGTTGTCATCATTGATGGAATACTCATATAGTTTACACAAAAGGAGAAGCATGAAGTGCATTTGAGGATGGTTATATATTTGTTTGAGGAGAACCAACATTACGGGAAGCTTTTGAAGTTCCATTTCTGGATTCATGAGGGTCACTCTTTGGGGATAATAATTTCAGAGAATATTATAGATGTGGAATTAGTGAAGATTGATGACAAGATTTTTTGGGAGCCACCCATTTTCAAGTCATAGGTGTAGTGATTTCTTGGTTTGGTAGGGCACTATAGGAGGTTTTTTGCTGACCTCATCATGTTTTTATCAAATTTATGACCTTTATTCTGATAGGTAAGCCTTTTATGAAGACTAAGAAGTGAATTATATCCTTGAGGAGGTAAGGATGATGATGATGATTGATCTTGTGTTTAGACTATCAGATGAGGTCTTCAGGTACAATGTGTGTTGAGATGCCTTGAGAGATGGGCTTGTATGCAAGTTAATGTAGTAACATAAAGTTATCACATATGGGATGAGGTAGTTGAGACACCATAAGCTGTACTAAATGGATCACAACCTAGAGCTAGATGTTGTAGTCTTTTCCTTGAGGATATGTTGGCACTATATTTTTGTGGAGCACTTTTCCTTTTACTCAAACCATTAGAGTCTTAAGGACATCTTCACGTAGAGAGACGTGAACCTAATACAACAACATTAGATGGATTGAATATAGGAATATGGATTCATTATATTTTATACTCTATGTTAGATCATTTTGGGAGTATATCCCCTTAGAAGGAATTCTCATGCTCTCTTGATGAAGGAGGTTCAGAGAAGTTGGATTCCTTATAGTTGAACCTAGTGGAGAAAAGGGTATAAATATTCATATGTATATGGTGTGGAATCAAGAACCTATCAAGTATGTGAGATAGTAGTAGTTAAGAGATATTCACTGTGATTTTTTGTCTGGCCATATAACCATAAGAGATTCAACTAATGGATATTCTAATAGTGGGAATTAGGTCATCATTTTCTAGTGATGGAAAATGGTGCCAGTCATGATGAGGTAGCAGGTGATGCAAGAGTTCCAGACATCTCCCTCAGATATATATTATGAGGTGGAAAATATATAAAAATACCTTTAGTTTTATTATTGGTGTTATGACATGAGATGGAGTGCACTTGAGTTCATCTCTAAGTGTTCCATTTTCAAGTAGTTGAATGTTGAGGACCTAATATTGGAAGGGTTATTGCAGCCCCTTGAGATCCTATAGTTTAGTTTGGAAGGTATATCCATGTAAATTATACCTGGGATTCCATGGACAATAAATGTCCCTGATATCATCTGGGTGATAGTTTAATTACTCAAAAGGTCAACACACTTCTTTGTTGTTTGGGGGAAGAGTTCATTGGACAGTTTGGGGAAATTGTATGCACCTGAGATTGTTTATTTACATGGGCATTCCATGAGTATTGTATCTAATTTTGAGGTGTAAATCCTTCCATGATTGTAGAGGGGCCTATAGGATGAGCATGGGACCCAAATTAGGATGAGTATAGACTTTCCACCCCCACAAAGATGCGCAGACTGAGCACACTATCCAAGGGTTGGAGTATAGGCTAAGGTGTTTATTGTTTAACTTTTTCCAGATCTAGGATTACCACCTTCCCATAATAGTGATTGAATATAACAACAAATACCACTCTAATATATTCATGTAAACTATTTTTGATAATTTTCGAGTGGCCTTGTAGGTCACCCTAATACAAGACAATGATTTGTGGGACATCTCTTTCATATCCATAGATGTTGCAGGTGATGATGGAGAAGGTCATTGATAACCACAAGAGGATGTGTATGGATTAGATATTGTAAAAATATTACACATATCAAAATCAGTGGGAATTGGTTTTTAATCAAAGAGACACAATTGTTCTGAGAGTCCCCCCACAACGAGTTTTAAAGAGGCTAAAATGTGTATTCATGCTATCCCAGAGGTTTATTAGGCTATTCAAAATCGATCAGAGGTTTACTGGTATTGATTAAAACCAATACCTACCCCACAGTTGGAGAAGGTTCACAGATTCTTCCAGGTGACTTGGTTGTTGTGATGTGTTCATGTCCCCACTCACTTCATCGACTTAGGAGAGCATGACATCGAGGAAAAAGCCACTTTTACAGAGCACCCAGTTCCATTTGTGGATCAACAGTAGAGGAACATGCGTGGATAGACCATCAATGAGGTTCACATGTTGTGGCAGCACAAAAACATGTAGAAGATCTCCTGGGAGAGAGAGATCTATATGGATGATCTATATCCCATGTATTATTAGTTTTTCTATATGGGAAAGAAAATATTGAATAACAGAATTAGATAGATACCATTTTTCCTTTATTATACGTTGAAATATGGATACATATATTTTCTAAGATAGGTGATGTGATTGTGTGAGATTCTGAATCTCAATGTTCCTATAAATAATTTTTTTTTATTTTTTATTTTAAATTATACTGATAATTTGAAGTTTCTTAAATAAAATGGGATAACAGTTAAATAGGTTCTCAAATCAAAAATATGAGAGCATGGTTGATTATATAATGTGATTATTACCCTAGGTGTGACCTAATATATGTAAACACAGAGTGTTCAGAGTATACATCAATTGGTTTTACATAAATTTTATTAATTAAACTATTAATTTAATTAATTTAATAATATTACACACTTGATTACAGATATAAGAATGATGATTTTCTGATTGTACCAGGGTAGGATTCATAAACACAAGGATAATCGAGATCATTCTTCTCATACTTCTATTCGATAACTACATCCATGGTTGAAGAATCTCAGGTTCATAGTAGATCAGAGCACAGGGAACAAACAAATTTCTTCAATTCATTATAAATCGCATTATTTAAAAATTAATGATCTGATATCTAGGTAAAACTTGTCAAATTGTGTACTTCATGCTTTTTTATAATATTGATTGATGATGATCACCAATTTTTTGATCCATGCCTATTTTTGAACCTTAGATTCAAATTTTTTAAGGATTTATATTGATAATTAAATTAATATTTGAACCTTTTTATCTATTATTGATCATTGGGGATGAATTATTAGCAATGATCAATAAACTATTGCAATTAATTTCAACCTCCTGCAATTTGTTCACCTTCTTCACTAATTAGACCCAACAGCCTCATTTTCATATTGTTGGCAGGTATCATTCCCAATCGAACCCCAGGTTTTGTTAAGCATCCACATTATATGGAAGGAATGATTAATTGTTGATGGATTCAGATGATTAGTGGGATTAATGTGAGTCCACCATGGTTTTATTGAACTAGTGAAGTAACAGGAATGTCTATTGGTGGTGACGTGCATACAAGATAATTTAGATGAAATTAGATTCCAATTTTGGAAAGAAAGTGGCAAAAAACAGTGAATCAAGTTTTTCCTATTAGATTTAGGAAGGCGTGGAGGCGTTCTATGAAGAATCTGGGGTATAACCTATATTTTAATAAATAGATATAAGTATTTTTTTAAAAGAGACTACACACAATTTACCAGGAATAACACACAACATGTAGGTCTATAGGTGCGGTGTCTTGGGTTTCACCTAAAAGATAATGATAACATAATTTTGAGAAATCCTATATTCTATTTACCTATTTATCCAAGTGGATTATCCATGTGCTGGATCACAGAGGAAGGCCCCCATGTCAGAGTACATGACTAGGGGAAAGTCATGCACTAGTGTACATGGACATGTCCAAGAAGACATGATGTTCCCCATGTTAATTGGAATGTCGTTTAGTCCCCCTACACATTGTGTAGCCCTATATTGGGAGTTATCAGTGTATAGGCTGTGGACATGGCCAAGGGTGGTAGTGGGACCCCATACTGTGTGTGTCCCCTCAAATGGCATGTATCCCTTGGTTCTTTTTTAGGAAAATTATAACTCTTGTACCTCCTTTGTTTTAGCTTGAATTTTGGATCATGATTATCTTATCCTATGTTTAATTTCATTTAGAACGTGATGATGACCACTATTGGGGATTTTGGGATACAATGTGTCATTTTACAGGTGTAACATGTATTTATGTGACACCTTATGTTGGTAGTGATCAGGTAGAGGAACACTGATGACCTAAAGAGTCAAACCACCCACCCCATATCATCTTGGGCATGAGTCCTCTATCTACTGAGTGGAATCCCCATATAGGATTGGGTGTGGGTCCTCGAGACTTTATTGTAGAACCCCCATGTCAAACTAGTTCATGGTTCCTCAACCTGTGAAGTGGAACCCCCCATAATCTTGGGCATGATTCATTTATCAACCGAGTGGAAACCTCCTATCTTATAGTAAACTATCCCTCGAGACTTTAGAGTGGTACCCCCTATTACACCAAGTCAAGGTTCCTCATCTTATTGAGTCGAAATACCTGTCAGATAGGGTTTTGGTGTTCGTTACTTGTGATTGGAACCCATCAAATGCATGAGAGCATGTTTCCTCACCCACTAGAGTTGAACCCCACCCTAACACATTACAATATAGGTCCTCAATGTAAACATAATAAATACTACTACCCCTGGATACACTATAGTACCTGTCCTCTACTTGGGAGATTATTCCCCATCAACTGTGTGATATATTATTGAGGTGTGGGCCTCCACACTATCACTTTTGGGTAGACATGTGAGATGATGGGTATCATTGATTGAATTCTTAAACTCTCGTAGACTTTTTCTAGGGTAGGTATGAGAGATAGAGATACCCTTTATCTGTCATTTGTTAATATTTTACATAAGAATATAAATATATATTTATATTAATCTGTATCCATGTCATTGGTATCGACTACTCTCATACCATTGGATGCGAAGATGCATGAGTCATTCCACCTTATTTTCATGTTTAAATTATTGTGGTTGGATTATGTTACTCTCCTTATATGAATAGTAAGTACTCAATGTGTTGTCCATCTACAAATAGTGTTCAACCCCTTTTGGTTGGATGAGTTTACTCTCTCTATTTATTTGTTTTGGGGGAGATGCATCTTTTTTACAATATACTATATATTCCATTTATGTCTCTTGCTATTCCCCCCATAATCTTTTGGGGGGTCTTACAAGGTATTCATATACTCACCTCTCCATGGGATATTTCTACACATGTCATGTCTTATACAGATGAATAACAAGTCATTGGTGACTTCATATGAGCTCCATGAGACATGGTTCTTGGGAACACATATGGTGGGTGTAGCTTAGAGATCAGGAGTGGGGATATCTCATCATTTGAGATTAAGATTTTTAGGTTGGGAAATATTTCTATTTGGTATTTATTTTTCCAATTTATATTTCCTTTTCCATTACCATACCGTTTCCCACCCTATGTTTTTTATTGTTGGTTTTACCTTCGAGCTATTACATATTTTAATTATTATTCATCTTCATGTCTACATTGAGATGTTCATGGGTGTTCATACAGGAACATAGTAAATAGAATCCTATTTATGATATTTATTTCAGCACATGTCACCACCCCTGGCCTATGGAGGCAAGGCTTGTGTAGTTGCGGCATGATCCCTAGTTACGGTCAGGCCGTGACATCACTCATCTCTTTATATCTCTCATACGTATTGACCACTCATTCAAATTTATTAAATAAATACAATATCATCCTCAATGGGTTCAAAAAATCAGAGGCAGGTGACCACTTAAACATTTGATTACTTAACTAAACACATCTGGCTTCGGTTATTTTTATGAATTTAGTATCAAGTATTTAATTAGATTCATTTAATTGTTTAATTTTATTTATGATTTTATATGTATTCTCATATGAGGAAATGGAAATATTTTTAAATGTCTTACAAAGATCCGAGGAATGTATTTTTTATAGAATGTTTAGAGTTTTTTAAAAAGTGATAAGTGTTAATTATTTTGTAAATTTTTTATAAGAATTTTTCGAAATTGGTTTTTTGGTTTATATTATTTATCCTTTTTATCGGGAAATAATTAAAATTTTAATTTTAATTTTAATAGTAGGTTTGAATTTTCTAAAATTTGAAATTATTTTAAAATATTATTTTTTTAATTTTGATGCACAAATTCTTTTTGGGATTATGTGTCTATTATCATGAAATTACCTTTAATATCTGGTAACTCATGTGTGATTTGTGGTGGGAATTTCATATTATAGGTTCATATTTCCAAATGAAAGGATTGAATTTGGTTCCACCAAGTGAGGATTAAGACCATAATTAGTGTTATGAAACATCACAAAGGGTTTACCCCCATTATTTTTAATTAATTCTACTCATGTAAATTTTTTCAATAATCCTTTTTTTTATTTTATGTTTCACCAAATTAGTCCAATTTTTCTGGATTAATTAGAATTTTAATTGGTTTCATACTTTTGCAATTTTGTAAGAAAAATATGGGTAATTATTTTAAGATGGGTTTTATTGTTTAGACATGATTATTTATGGTGGTTTATTGTTTATGCATGAGTATTTTATGTAAAAGAAATACATTGTTCTTTCAAAAATATCGATTTAAACGTATAATTTATTTTTTTATAATTTTTCTTCAGATGGTTGATATATATTTAAATTGGAATTTTGGGGATTCATTAAGAGAAAATATAATCTGTGTCAGGAAATATTCATTGTTATCAAGTGTACACAGGTTCACATGACATTTGGTTTTTTTTATTCACAAGTGACATTTGTAAAAGATGAAACTTATCCTATTATATTTTTAGTGATTGATAGATAACAGATGTGTAAGAACCTATGTATTATATGAATGTTTCAAACATAAAATTATTTTATTTATAGGTATATTTCTTTTAATAATACTAGAGTATATTATCATGTGCACCATGTCACATAGTAAATATCATTATTTCCAAAAATTACATTTCAAACTAAAGAGAGAATACATTTCAAAAGGTCAAAACATGTATAATGGGTAAAAAAATTAAATTAATTTTTTTAAATATTTAAAACATGATAGATCATTATCACATATAAAACTCAAATTTAAATCCAAAAAAATCAAAAGAATATAAAAAATTAGAAATATGATTAACATTTTATAAATTAAATAAAATAATCATTGGGAATAATTTACTGAATAGAAAATGATATAAGTAAAATGTATTTATAAATTGTTTAAAGATTATTTGATCATTATAAATATATCCACCAAAATATTAACTTTTAGCTAAATACTATAAAATGGGTTATAAGTTATATCTATAAATAATAAAATTATTAAATATAAATATTAGAACATCCTTAAAATTAATTTTCGAATCATGTGACCTAAATAATACGTAAGAGAATATTTCCATTAAAACACATTTTATCTTATTTAGAAAAATATTAATTTTATATTAATATTTAAATGATCTAATAGAAGTAACCAGTATGTAGTGGAAGAAAGGAAAATAATAATTTATGATTTTTGCATCACATTGGAGTGATAAACCTAGACTAGGCATTAAAATAAATTATTCAGATCATAGATCACATGAGAATAGTTATATGTATGAAAAATAATTAAAAATTGTAATTTTTGGAATAATACAATCTCAGTATACTTGTTTTATATCAACAACACTGTGACTTAAAGGAACCATGTCGGTCACCCTCTATATCATCCTCCCATACAATATTTATTTTGGTTGGTCGATCAATAACCATCATGTTCTAGCATAATAAAATTGAGAGCATTATGAAGTCCCTCTTATCAGGTGGAGAATAATTGAAAATTAAAATCAGAAATATTTCAGAGCCTAATTGTGACACTTTTTAAATTTCACTTCATAAAATAGGAACCTATAACATGAATTTTTTCTCCTTAAATTTTTAACGAAACCAAGATAAATAATAATCATTCAGAAAAATTAAATTATCACATATTCAATTTTCTACCTAAATAAAATGTAAATAAACTAACAAATAAATTCAATTCTCATTATTCTAAACATGAATGTTCTATAATTGAATTTATTTATTTAATTACTTAGTTTTCATCACACTCACAGATTCACTGAATCTTGCATGTGCGACCGACATCATCCTAAACCCTTATTCCACTGAATTGGTGGAACTTGTACATACATATGGAATGTGACACTTATGTCCCATATAATGAAATAATTGAATAATATTCTTAGACCAAGAGTTGAATATATAAAAAAATGAACTTAAAAGTGATATATAGAAGTTTTCATATACTGAATCCTCCTTTCAACACTTTGAAAACAATATATTTGTCTCGTGATATCGTACAAAGTGGGATATATACAATATTTTATTACACATTAAATATTTATTTTTATTTTTTTATATTATTTAATTGGAATTTTCTCCATTTACCATGGATATGGGCGTATTCAAGACATAATCATCCATGTCATGTGTTTAAAGGTATATTATTCATATAATTGAATGTGACATATCATGTACTAGTCCTTTAATCGAGGACACACCCCCAATTACTCACCATATGTAAGCTACCTCACTAAAATCATAAATCTCCATGGTTTAATTCATGAAATAAATTATGTGATCAAATTAGACACATTGATAATGACCGTAAAAATAGGTTTTATCAAACTTTCATATAGTAAATAACATTAAATGAAACAAAAAAACATGTGGTTTTAAAATTGGTGGGTTTTTACTCATTCTACTCTATAATTATGCTCAAAAATATAAAATTCATTATAACAACTCTCAATAATTACATGACACAATCATCTGATAGTCATATGTCTTTTACGTCTCATTAGCTGTCTATTCCTAGACAACATGATATATTTTTATGATTACATTAATATTATTATTATAAGGCCCCAGCCTTAAACCTTACTTAATCTTGAGTTATTACAAGATTACACATTGAGGATCTTTTTAGGTTTAGAGTTTTAGAGAATTAGATCATGAAACTTGCAATAAATTCCACATTTAAACAAAGTGGTTACATAAAATACAATATTCATTCTTCCCATCAATGGAAATATATTGAAAATAAAACATGGATTCTTTCTTGATGCATCCGTGACACTATCATCAAATCTTGTACCTTTCCCTTGACCTGTGAAAACATTTCAAAAACAAGGTATGAGCATAAAAAGCACAGTAAGGGTTATAAGAATATGGAAAGGAAACATGAGTTCATATATACATAAGAATGAAATCATACATTACCCATAAAAAATAGGCACTTTAATATACCTCATCAAACCATGAATAAAACAAATAAATCATAAGACAGAAAGGTAACTTGAGGCATTCATAACATTCTTACGTAGGGAGTAACCCTCTTGGTTACTTTTGGAATACCCATCACAGTATATTCCCAAAATCTCTTCGGAGAAACCTTAACGTTTCACTCCTTCGCGTTACCCAATGCATTGGAGAGCTATATCGGGCTCACCCGCCCTTAGTTTATCACGGAACCACCCATTTTCATAAAAATGCCCAAGAAGCATAACATAAATGTATCACATAAAACAAGCCTAAAGGAAATATAACATTTCCACATTTCAATCACAATATAACATTTTATGATATTGAAATAATGAATCCATTAAAAAAACCATTTTCAAAACCATTTAAAACATTTAATAAAGAGATTTTTGAATCAAAGTGTCCCATACCACCTTGAAGATTTTAACATTTTAAACCATTAATATCCATATAAATAAATACTTAAAACCATTTTGAAAACATGGATATTAATAAGAACAAATCATTAAAACATTTAAAGCGATATTTTGGTTAAAGGGTTTTTACCAAAATTAGAGACACTTGAATACAACAATTGAGGAATAACATTTAATCAGAACTTTATAATATCATGAGAATAAATGGATTCATGATATAATATTCCAAAGGACAGTATATACACCATATAAGAGTGAATTGGTGCATATCAACAATGAAGTCTCAATAGAGAGGTAAAATGTGATGAAATCCCTTATAAAGAAGTTATCCTTAAATTAAGGATAAATCACTCTCAAAATTATGTGTGACAAATATAAATACACCCAATATAATTGGATATTAAGTGTAAAATAATAAATTTTCATTCACACATATTCAAAGGATGACATATTCAATAACAACATGTTGAACCCAAAGAAATCGAAATTTGGGTTAAAAAGTTCCCTTGGTAAAATTCGATAGCCTAACGACGTCACATCAAAAATTCCGAAAATTAGTTGATGAGATATAAAAAGGAAATCTCATAACTTGGAAATAAAATTTACATAAATAAGGATATAGAAGAAAATATCCCAACAATATAGTATGTGAATTAAAAGACATAACAAACGAAGTCTTTTAAAAAGAGGAGGGTGAAAGGTTCCATTACCGACTTGGGTAACTTTCGAAAAGTACACCCCATTGAAGAAGTGTCATACAATGAATATTTAAATACCCATAAATGGAATTATATTACAAAAGGAGTGTACTAATGGGCAGTACATAAACCACTCAAAGGAAATTGTGGCAAATGTAGCATAAATCTCAAGAGAATAAAAGTGAGATGAAAAATCTCTTACGAAAACTCGGCAGCCTAACGGCACCACTTAAAACTTCCAAAATGGGTTGATGAGAGAGAATAGGGTCTCTAATAATATAAAAATTACAGTAATAGTAATATAAAATAACATCCCAATAACAATAAAGTTGAGCTTTAAAAGGAATGACATAAAAGAGCGTACTTAAAAAGAAAGAGAGGAGTAGGATCCCTTACCTCGGGTCCGACATGACTTGATCATTCTTTAACGTCCTGAATAATAAACTTGAGTTAATCTATACTTTCTTAAGAACCTTTTTCAAGTTCATTATTCCTTTTATACCATGTTATGAACATCAGGTAATCATTTAAGTTAATAATGTTCATTTTTTCAATATTTGGTTTTTAAGTCAAAAATAGATTTCTTACACTTACATGTTGTTAATTTGGTCAAAGGTTAGTGTTATCCATAATGATACTAATTATTTTGGATATATCATATATATTTATCATATACATATATTTATAATATTACATCACATTTAGAGGTAAGAAATGAAATGCACCGTTCATGGAGACGGTAAGCTGTACGTACGCATGAACGCTACTTCCATTTCTATTTCTTATTTTCTGGCGTGGAATCATAATGATATAAGAGTATATTATAATTCCAGTATAATAACATATATAATATCATTAAAGTTATCCTTTACACATCCCAAATATGGTATTAACGAATCAAATCACTTTCAGGGGGCTGTAGTCCGTACTTCCTAAAATGAAGATATCATGTTTACCCATGATGGAAACAATAATGGTATGCCATAAATGAAAAATACAGAAGCTTAAGGAAATAATAAACATATTATATATCATATATAAAAATAGTGACATCATAATGTCCACCTTTGGAGGTGTTAAATGAGTATTGAACAATCATCGTTTCGGGAGGCAGAATTTCGCCATCCACGGAAACCGTATGTTCTTTAACCATTTGATGTAGTTGTGTGAGAGTGTAGCTAGAATAAATCTTATAAAAACATCCAAGTATATTTAAGATACTGGTGTTGTTACAAAAGAAGTAAATAAAAATATTTTAGGGGGTTGGAGAAGCAAAATAAAACAAATGAACATGAGAGAATGAATTGCCTTTAAAAGTGTAACTCCTTTTGATTTGAGCGTAAAGGCTTCCTTTGAAAGGATTCTGCCCAAAGGGAATCCTCTAGGATGAGTAGAGGGATGTGTAGAGAGTAAATTGGTAGGGGATGGCCGAGCCAAAGGCTTGAGGAGTGTGTGAAATGAGGTAGAGGTGGGGGCCTTTTATAAGAGGAGAGGAGGGGCACTTTTGGAAATCATGAAACTATTATTTTATTTTCAAATGTGTTTCGAATTTCTAAGGTCCCAAATTTATATATTTCGAATATAAGATGCTAAGGCTTATAAATATTCCAATCCAATAGTTTTTGGACAAGTTTAGGTGTTAGAGTTTATATTATCGTTTCATGTTATTTAAACTGTTCATTAATAAGGTCATCGTTGCATCATCATGATGTCATAATTAACTTAATTTATTTAAGGTCTAAAAATTATAAAAAAAATATCCTGATGTAGGAAATCGTTTTATCTTTCCAAAGAGTATTTATAGAAAAAATTATGATTAGTATAACCCCTTCTAAAAATTGTTTTAGTAAAACAATTTATGTTAGTGTCATTTTCACCTTTATTTTAAAAAAAGGCATTAAAGTCATTATCTCACCCAAGAGGCTCCATAGGGTCCCCTAAATCGACCCATGGGTTGTATTGGTCGGCCATGACTCATCCAATAGGGGTAGGACAAGTTTCATGGTGTTTTCACATTTTTATAATATCATTTTTACCTTAAATTACACTAATTACCTCTAATCGCGATTAATGAAAAAAAGTTACTATTCACCAAAAAATTATTTTCATCCCATTGAATCACATTTTACTTCTTAATGACAACCATGTATGTCGGATTTTTGAAATTCAAAACACAAAGATTGCAAAATTTCATTTAAATGGAAAAATCAGTTTTTATAAGTACCACTTAGTGGTTTCACTATTCATCAAAAATTGATGTTTTTCAGAAAAATCCCAAAAATTCACCCTAAGATATATTTGATATTCAGAATTCAAAAATGATGTTTATATTACCTAATTCAAAGAATATAAGTTTAATTAATTAATTTAATAATTAACTCCCGCTGTCAAAACAAATAGCGTGTTTTTATGAAACAATAAGTATCAAAAGATTGACACTAGTTTAAGTCTGATTTCAAAGTGAAATTAATTTCAACGACCACTATTGGATTTAATGGTAAAAATATATTCTAATTTCACTTTAAAAACAATTCAAAAGATAATCTAATCATATAAATAAATTAGATTAAAAAGTTGTTATGAATTAAAATACAACATTTTACACTATTCATTAAAAAATGAACTTTATCAGAAAGATACCAAAAATTTACACAAAGTAAATTTTAATGTCCCAATTCATAAAGAAGAGTTTTATTTGGTCCAAAATGATGTATAAGTGTGAACAAAACTATATTTAATGACGGTTCTCCATCAAAAGGCGATAAGTGAACCTTAAGTGAAAACTAGGGCATATACGCCTAAAATTGAATTCTTTCCGTATTTTAAGCCTTTATCTTTTATTGGATAAATGTAAAAACATTTAAAAACATATATAATCATATTTTAGTTATTTCTATCCATTCACGCCAATACAATGGCTACATGTTAACTACCATTTAAAATAATATTATTTTATTATTAGAGTGCAACGTAAGATTCCCAAGAAACTCGTTGTGGCGTGTTGGGTACGCCATCGAGCATAGCATCCCCTTTAAAGTCATATTAATATTTTATTCAAAAACATGGATAAATATGAAAATTTCATATTATTTATTTACCTGGGGTGTTACATCCTTCCCCCCTTTTGGGAATTGCGTCCTCGCAATTTTTAAAATTGAGCTTGGAAACATCCTTGAAAGTCCCACATCGGAACAAGAGTCGGTAAAACAATCACTTTAAAAGAATGGGAGGGAAGTGAAAATGTCACCCGAGTTAACCCATACTAGGATTCAAAGTATGAAAATATGGATATGGAGGAGAAAACAAAGGGACATGTTCTGATGGAGAGTGGTAGTAAACATGTCTAGGAGAAAGTTAACCATGAGAAAATCACAAACTTGTGATGGGTTAAACGGTATTCGATTCCCCAGTAGGAAAATTTAATAGACGACATTTTTGTTTTAAGTTAATTTTTATTGAGTAAATTATTCATAAGGAAACATAATCACTTATCATGTTGACTTTCAACTTTTACTAGATTCCTTAATGAGACTCGTATTTTTTTTCCAAAAGACGAATTTTTAGGGAGACTTGTTCGCATTAAGAGTACTATAATCAACTTATAGAGAATCAACTAATCCACCAAAGAGAACTATATACTTCCCATGTCATTAGGCTTTAACCAAAACCAAAACCAAAAAGGTTAGTACAAGGTCAGATAATCCAAAAAAGGATAACACTTTAAAAAGAAAATCTATTCTTAATCTCCAAAATTTGTCCAACAAAACCCAAAGTTCAATGAGGACCATTCGATAAACAATTTGTCCATAAAATCCTTCAAATTAAACCAAAATAATATTGAAACCCAAATATTCGAAGGTTTTAGTCACATAGTCTTCCAAGTTAAATCGTAACATTTATCTCTAAACAACATCAGTTGCTTCTAAAGTCTCGTATTGAAAAGTAATTAACCTAATCACATATCCTCCATGATAGGTTAATCATTTTCATAAATAACCCAAAATCAACTTACTCTTAATTCATAAAATCAAATAACTAAAAATAATCAGTCAAACTAACCAGGGACTTCACGTAGTCCAGTGGTAGGCGATAAATACCAGTCGCACTTTGGTTGTGGGTTCGATTCCCGCAGCTTTGCCCGACGCGACGGGTTGTCACACATTCTTCGTGTTGTCCTTTTTCCAAAACTATATAATTCTAAAATCATTCCCCAAAAAGGGATAAAATCATCAAAAATAACAATAACATAATTTAACCTCAATTTTATCTCATGACTTTCACTTCAATCATAACATATAGTAACCCATAATTACCTCAAAAGTAAGGAACATATAAACCCAAATGGTTCTTTATAACTATGTCCACAAAAGAAAAGATAACTATTCCTTGAATAAAATTTTCCTATATTAAACATCAGGGTTACACATAATATGAAAAGTCTCCTAATGTAACCCCATCATCAAAAGAGACTTAATATTCTTAATAATTTCACCATAACTCTTGAAGCCGTTATATGTGGACATCTTACTCATTCAACATTCTTCATGATTCGTTAACCATTCCTTTCCAAATTATTCCGAAATACCTCTTTCCTACAAACAAAATCATGAATCATATCCTAAGATTCTAAAATAGGAAAACAATAGTCATGAAATAATACATACCTTTGATTAGTCATTGTCAGTTTCTTCATCCTCAATCAGAATGGCATTAGGTATTGGTAAACGAACATTTTTACGCTCTTGGTGACCCCATTCACGAAACTTCTTCATAGGAAATGTGTTTTCTTAATGACCATGCACACCACATTTAAAACATTCAATTGATCCCTCAGAAAGAAATTATTTCCCTTTCCTCGAGTCAACTGGATGCTTCCTTTTTCCATGGCAGGTTCTTGCTTTATGACCTTCATTTCCACATATATAGCATATTTCTGTCCCTTTGAAACATTTTCCTAGGTGTTTCTTTCCACATCATTGACACATAGGTTTTTGAGCACACTTACCTTTATGATTATTACCTGTAATTCCGTAGGGATTTGTTTCTCGCATATATGATGCCTTAGAGAAATCACCAATGTTTAGGTGGTCAATCATGACTCTAGATAGTTGGTTGAGGATAATCACAAGAGTTCTCATTTCAGCTCCCATATAATTCAGTTGCTTGCTCAAAAAACTGTCACCGTTTCCTTCACATCCACTATTACTTTGGTGCTTCCTAGATCCAACCATTTACTAAAACCAAAAAGTTCAGTGTGAGTATATCAAAAAAAAATATCATGTACTAATGAGGAAGATAAACACTAAGTTATACTTACTCATTCACTTTATCTAAAACTATAACTCTTTCTGAAATCCTAACCATTATGGTAATGCCACTTATGCATAAAGAATACCCTAACCTCTAAAGTTATCTAAACCGACCTTTGATACCAACTATAAGGACCCAGCCTTAAACCTTACTTAATCTTGAGATATTACAAGATTACACATTGAGGATCTATTAAGGTTTAGAGTTTTAGAGAATTAGATCATGAAACTTGCATTACATTCCACATTTAAACAAAGTGGTTACATAAAAGACAATATTCATTCTTCCCATAAACAGAAATATATTGAAAATAAAACATGGATTCTTTCTTGACACATCCTTGACACTATCATCACATCTTGTACCTTTCCCTTGACCTGTGAAAACATTTCAAAAACTTGGGATGAGCATAAAAAGCTCAATAAGGGTTATAAAAATATGGAAACGAAACATGAGTTCATATATACATAAGAATGAAGTCATAATTTACCCATAAAACATAGGAACTTTAACATACCTCATCAAACCATGAATAAAACAAAGAAATCATAAGACATAAACGTAACTTGAGGCATTCATAACATTCTTACGTAGGGAGTAACCCTCTTGTTTACGTTTGGAATACCCATCACAGTATATTCCCAAAATCTCTTAGGAGAAACCTTAACGTTTCACTCCTTCGCGTTACCCAATGCATTTGAGAGCTATATCGGGCTCACCCGTCCATAATTTATCACGAAACCAACCGTTTTAATAACAATGCCAAAGAACCATAACATAAATGTATCACATAAAACATGCATAAAGGAAATATAACATTTTCACATTTCAATCACAATATAACATTTTAGGATATTGAAATAATGAATCCATAAAAAAAACCATTTTCAAAACCATTTAAAACATTTAATAAAGATATTTTTGAAAAAAGTTCCACATACCACCTTGAAGATTTTAAAATTTTAAACCATTAATATCCATATAAATAAATCCTTAAAACCATTTTGAAAACATGGATATTAATAAGAACAAATCATTAAAACATTTAAAGCGATATTTTAGTTAAAGGGTTTTTACCAAAATTAGAGACACTTGAATACAACAATTGAGGAATAACATTTAATCAGAACTTTATAATATCATGAGAATAAATGGATTCATGATATAATATTCCAAAGGATAGTATATACACCGTATAAGAGTGAATTGGTGCATATCAAAAATGAAGTCTCAATAGAGATGTAAAATGTGATGAAATCCCTTATAAAGAAGGTATCCTTAAATTAAGGATAAATCAATCTCAAAATTATGTGTGACAAATATAAATACATCCAATATAATTGGATATTAAGTTTAAAACAATAAAAGTTCATTCACACATATTCAAAGGATGACATATTCAATAACAAGATGTTGAACCCAAAGAAATCGAAATTGGGTTAAAAAGTTCCCTTGGTAAAATTCGATAACCTAACGACGTCACATCAAAAATTCCGAAAATGAGTTGATTAGAGATAAAAAGGGAATCTCATAACTTGGACATAAAATTTAAATCAATCAGGATATATAAGAACATATCCCAACAATATAGTATGTGAATTAAAAGACATAACAAACAAAGTCTTTTAAAAAGAGGAGGGTGAAAGGTTCCCTTACCGACTTGGGTAACTTTCGAAAAGTACTCCCCATTGAAGAAGTTTCATACAATGAATATGTAAATACCCATAAATGGAATTATATTACAAAAGGAGTGTAATAATGGGCAGTACATAAACCACTAAAAGGAAATTGTGGCAAATGTAGCATCAATCTCATGGAAATAAAAGTGAGATGAAAAATCTCTTACGAAAACTCGGTAGCCTAACGGCGCCACTTAAAACATCCAAAATGGATTGATGAGAGAGAATAGGGTATCTCATCATATAAAAATTACAGTAATAGTAATATAAAATAACATCCCAATAATAATAAAGTTGAGCTTTATAAGGAATGACATAAAAGAGCGTACTTAAAAAGAAAGAGAGGAGTAGGATCCCCTACCTCGGGTTCGACTTGACTTGATCGTTCTTTAACGTCCTGAATAATAAACTTGAGTTAATCTCTACTTTCTTAAGAACCTTTTTCAAGTTCATTATTCCTTTTATACCATGTTATGAACATCATGTAATCATTTAAGTTAATAATGTTCATTTTGTCGGTATTTGGTTCTTAAGTCAAAAATAGACTTCTTAAACTTACATGTTGTTAATTTGGTCAAAGGTTCGTTATATCCAGAATGATATTAATGATTTGGATATATCATATTTATTCATCATATACATGTATTTATAATAAAACATCACATTTAGAGGTAAGAAATGAAATGCACCGTTCGTGGAGACGGTAAGCCGTATGTACGCATGAACGCTACTTCCATTTTTATTTCGTATTTTTTGGAATGGAATCATAATTATATAAGATTATATTATAATTCCAGTATAATAACATATATAATATCATTAACTTTATCCTTTACACATCCCACATATGGTATTAACGAATCAAATCATTTTCAGGGGGCGGTAGTCCGCACTACCTAAAATGAAGATATCGTGTTTACCCATAATGGAAACAATAATGGTATGCCATAAATGAAAAATACAGAAGCTTAAGGAAATAATAAACATATTATATATCACATATAAAAATAGTGACATCATAATGGCCACCTTTGAAGGTGTTAAATGAGTATTGAACAATCATCGTTCCGGGAGGGAGAATTTCGCCATCCACGGAAACCGTATGTTCATTAACCATTTGATGTAGTTGTGTGAGAGTGTAGCTCGAATAAATCTTATAACAATATCCTAGTATATTTCAGATACTGGTTTTGTTACAAAAGAAGTAAATAAAAAGAGTTTAGGGGGTTGGAGAAGCAAAATAAAACAAATGAACATGAGAGAATGAATTACCTTTAAAAGTGTAACTCCTTTTGATTTGAGCCTAAAGGCTTCCTTTGAAAGGATTCTGCCCAAAGATAATCCTCTAGAATGAGGAGAGGGATGTGGAGAGAGTGAATGGTCAGGGTATGGCCGAGAAAAAGGCTTGAGGAGTGTGTGAAATGAGGTTGAGGTGGGGGCCTTTTATAAGAGGAGAGGAGGGGCACTTTTGGAAATCATGAAACTATTATTTTATTTTGAAAAGTGTTTCAAATTTTTAAGGTCCCACATTGATATATTTAAAAGATAAGATGATAAGGCTTCGAAATATTCCCATCCAATAGTTTTTGGACAATTGTAGGTCTTAGATTTTATATTATCGTTTCATTTTATTTAAACTACTCATTAATGAGGTCATCGTTGCATCATCATGATGTCATAATTAAATTAATTTATTTAATGTCTAAAAATTATAAAACAAATATCCTGATGTAGGAAATTTTTGAATCTTTCCAAATAGTATTTATAGACAAAATTATGATTAGTATAACCCCTTCTAAAATTTTTTTTAGTAAAAAAATTTATGTTAGTGTCATTTTCACCTTTATTTAAAAACGGCATTAAAGTCATTATCTCACCCAAGAGGCTCCATAGGGTCCCCTAAATCGACCCATGGGTTGTCTTGGTCGTCCATGACTCATCCAATAGAGGTAGGACAAGTGTCATGGTGTTTTCACATTTTTATAATATCATATTTACCTTAAATTACACTAATTACCTCTAATCGCGATTAATGAAAAAAAGTTACTATTCACCAAAAAATTATTTTCATCCCATTGAACCAAATTTTACTTCTTAATGACAACCATGTATGTCGGATTTTTGAAATTCAAAACACAAAGATTGAAAATTTTCATTTAAATGGAAAAATTAGTTTTTTTAAGTACCACTTAATGGTTTCACTATTCATTAAAAATTGATGTTTTTCAGAAAAATCCCAAAAATTCACCATAAGCTATATTTGATATTACGAATTCAAAAATGATGTTTATATTACCTAATTCAAAGAATATAAGTGGAATTAATTAATTTAATAATTAACTCCCGCTGTCAAAACAAATAGCGTGTTTTTAGGAAACAATAAGTTTCAAAAGATTAACACTAGTTTAAGTATGATTTCATAGTGAAATTAATTCCAACGACCAATATTGGATTTAATGGTTAAAATATATTCTAATTTCACTTTAAAACCAATTCAAAAGATAATCTAATCATATAAATAAATTAGATTAAAAAGAGGTTATGAATTAAAATACAACATTTTACACTATTCATTAAAAAATGAACTTTATCAGAAAGATACCAAAAATTTACACAAAGTAAATTTTGATGTCCCAATTCATAAGAAGAGTTTTATTTGGTCAAAAAGGATGTATAAGAGTGAACAAAACTATATTTAATGACGGTTATCCATCAAAAGGCGATAAGTGAACCTTTAGTGAAAACTAGGGCATATACGCCTAAAATTGAATTCTTTCCGTATTTTAAGCCTTTATCTTTTATTGGATAAATGTAAAAACATTTAAAAAGATATATAATCATATTTTAGTTATTTCTATCCATTCACACCAATACAATGGCTACATGTTAACTACCATTTAAAATAATATTATTTTATTATTAGAGTGCAACGTAAGATTCCCAAGAAACTCGTTGTGGCGTGTTGGGTACGCCATCGAGCATAGCATCCCCTTTAAAGTCATATTAATATTTTATTCACAAATATGGATAAATATGAAAATGTCAAATTCGTTATTTACCTAGGCTGTTACAATTATAGGGTCAGAAGTATCCTGGTAAATGCTATAAAATTTTGATATGAATAGTAATCTAAGTACATTACCATTGCAATTGTGCACATCGAAGTTATAAATCTATGATGTTGAGAAAAAATAATTCATAACCCTCAATATAATGATGCGTTAATTGAAAATTAATTTTCATATTGGGTCTAGGGATCAAACTTTTTTAAAAATAATGAACTAAATTAGAATTTTAATTTGATAAAATTAATCTTATTTTATAATTCCACACTTAAAAATTATCCAAGTGTGATATTTTGGAATGTTTATAAAAATATTAATTTTTAGATGAATAATGGAAATGTTGTTGCTTATAAATTTAGGTTTTTGAATTATTTATTATATAAAAATAACATAATAATTTATAATATATTTTTATGAATTAAAATGTGCTTAATTAGAAAACTGATTAATTTAATTAAAATAAGGTGAGTTTCTAAGAACATAAATCAATTTACGAATCATGGATTTATTTTATTCTAATAAGTATATTTTTTATTCTTTTTTGATAACTAATTATATAAAATATACCATTCAATTATTGGAATTTAAAATTTTCAACAAAAAATTATTTTTATAAAAATTACAATTTTTACTCAATATGATCAAAATTATTCATATTCACAAGATAAAATATTAATTTATTTATATTTTAATTAAAAACACAAATCTTATTTTTCTTTTATAGATAACCCTCCCCCACTAAGTTCTTCATACTCATTAGAATTAGTAATTTTAAAAATATATTACATATTCACTACTAAATACATTACATACATTTTTTTCATGCTCTAGTATAACAAAAATAGTATCCTATGATGGGTTATGTTCCATTTAAAGAGATTCATCTCAAAAAGTAATGTAAGAGTTCAAAATCTAATGTCTTTTTTTGAGTACACGTATTTCCTATTACATAACACAATTAATCCTTATAATAATATTATATAATTTTTATAATTATTATCCAATTAAATTAAATAAATTAAATATTCATTATAATTATCACGTTTAATATCTGTCAAAAGAATTTTTATCCATCATAGGTTTATATTACGTAAGTGAACAATGATGTGACACTTTGACATCCACCATTTATGGATATTTTTAAAGAATGAGTTAATGTTTTTATTTAACTTTTATAATCTATTAATATAGTGTTTAATATTCTATAGTTAATATATCTACAATATAATAATGCAAATGATAACAAACTATCATTGTCAGTTTGTTCACTGAAAAATTAAAATATCAAGTAGAATTCCTTGATTTATAACTACTTTAGATAATTAAATTAAATATTGAAATTTTACAATTATTTATTTATAATAATATATAAATTGGAACTTTATGAGACTATGGAAAAGTTGGATGAAGTCAATTAACTATTATCATTATACTATAAAAGGTTTGGAGATTTGGTTGGAGAAACCCAAAATTATCAATATAGGAAAAATAAATATATTAAGTCAATAATAAATGATAAAAAATGGATTATAATATGTGAAATATAATTATTTTATTATTACTAATTTAATATTAAAATGTGTAGGTTAATGGAGCCTACAACATTAGTCCTGATTTGATGTTAAGGGACACAATCCACTCTATCTCTCTTTTTCAATTTGTGTTAATGTATTTATCCACCTTGAAACCATGATTCTAATATATTTTCATAAATCCCTTAATAATTTAATTTTTATCCTTTCTTATTTCTTTCTTCTAGGTATATACATGCCATTCCCTACCAAATTATTTCTTGAAATCAAACCTTTCATAGTACATAAAGAAAAAAAATTCATCACATCCTCTTCTTTATTCATCCATCCATTAATAATAATATTATTTTATTATTTTTTAAATATCATGATTATAGAACACATTTTTTTGGGTCTTCTAGTCCGGGGTAAAATTAAAATTATTTATTTCATTTCAAATATTTTATAACCATATCATTAAATTTTAATTAAGGCATTCATTTCTATAACTTCATTTTAAACTTTTCATTTCTTTTTTTCTTTACAATGATCACTCAATTAATAACCTATACCTCCTTATTAACTTATAAAATACTAATTTGATATAATACAGCCCATTTATGGTATCTTAAATGGTACTTCATCGGTTTAGTTTTTGTCACATTATTATGTGACACATTTCTTTATCATGGGTTCATTTCATTTTTATACTTGATGCATTATTTATTCGATATATGAAAGACAATTTCATGTAATGTTATGTTTTCATGAGTATATATATAATTGTAATACCCGGGTAATGTTTACATACCATGAGATATTATATATGGTTCACTACCAATGAGGCCAGCACATTATTTCATGATGTTTGGGCTGCAAACCTTGATATGGGTTTATGATTACATGGTTCATGTTTATGCTGAATTATTATTATTTTCATTATTTCCATGTATTTATGATATAAATATCATTTTTAATGTTTCAATGTGATTCTTTATGATCCAACACTTTTATGATTCCATCTTATTATTATTGAAAATTATGATATATGACCCGCATGTTGTTCTGATTATCATTTTCTAGGAAATTTAACTCACCCTTTATTTTATAAATGTTTCTAGGGTATCCCAATTAGTGAAAAGTGTTCAATGATATCTTGGATCATTTTTCAAATATATTAAAAAAATATTATACAATTTTATTCTAATATTTTGTACTATATAGTTAATCTCCCATTAAAATTAGACCTTTAGATTTTGTGTGAATTTTATTCTATAGTTTTAAAGTGAAAATTGTTATAATAATATTTCAATTAATTTTGAAACATTATATTTGGTATAAGAGAATAGAATGGTTATATTTTTTGTACTAGTTTGGTGACCAAAATAATAAATATACTATTAACATCCTTGGACAATGAATTGAAAATATAAGGCCGAGGTCTGCAATTGACTTATCCATTATTCCTAATACATTCATAATTCACAATTTACCTAACAATTAATTATAATACAAAATTTCCTAAAATTTATTTTTCATATTTATTGTCCGAAATATAGGGGAAGATTATCAATCACTATTGTTGTCGGAAATGAAATGATTTCCTGAAAGAGATTCCTAGTATGATAGGTGTGTGAGTTGAAATTATTTTGGTCGTACAAGATTAAATAATTCATTTGATTAATAATAGATTTAACCATGTATAGTTCTTATTATAGGTATTATTCCAAATGTTTCCATTGGAATGATATTTAAGAGTTTAAGCATATTTTAGGATTAGTATATACAATATGGCATATATTTAAATACTTATTCCAAAAAAAATATTTATTTTTTATTGATCTATATTATAAATCATGAAATTTTATTTCATTAACGTAGCCTTTTATGTTATATAATTTGATAGGGCCAACCATGTGGTGGAAAATCCATGAAAGTTTTAATGTTGGAATTTGCATACCATTTTTCATAGTATATCATGGGATTTATTTCCATTGTTTAGGTGTCCAAATATTAAGAGATAATGTTTGGGAGAATCATTCCCATGTTGGTTTTAATTAATAAATGTTTCATGAGATCAAACATTACAGGAGTATATGAATTTATCCATGAGATTCATGATGCGATTAATTTATTTAATCATACACCATAACACATGAGTAAATGTATGGCCTGATAAGGATAGTCCTTATGGGTTCACAAATTCTATAACAATGTGATAGTGTGTTTGGAATTATTCATTCATGCATGGTAGAGACATTCATAAAACGGATTCCCTCTATCTTATTTATCATTTACATTATGATGAACATTCATGATATATAGGATAAAAATCCCATTTGAGTGTTGAATTATTCCAAAAAAATATGGATACATCCATAGGATTGACACCGTTCAGAGTCCCTAACAGTGGTATTCAAAAAACCAATACAAATAAAATAAATTGATACAATTGTGGTTGTAAGAAGTATCTTCATTATAAGGTACAATCTAGGTGTCCTTATTTTAGTATATATATGTTTAATTTATTCTATAATGGTTTGATCTTTGTTTGGGCCCCTTTTTCAAATTATACCTTTAAATGTTGATACTAAATAACAATAAAACCCATCAATGGAATCAAATAAGACAATGTGTTTAGATATTAGAAATCATGTTGTGAAATAATGAAATGAATATTATTTTTCATAACATATTTCCATTCAAAAAATAGAATTGGATTGTATTCAATAGTTTTTTATTAAGACATATAATAAATTGTATCGTATTCCATGACATAGTTTAAAAATTAATATTTTCTAGAGTCTTAGCATATGGAATCCAAATATATTGTCTTACAATTTAATTTTTCATATTAAAAAATACATAGTGTTAAACCACATATATGATAACTGATCATATTATTAAATATGATAGGTATATCGTAGGGGAGACATGAAAATCATTCATAAAATATATATGAAACTAATTAAATAGTTTAATAATTTTGTCTATCAGACATAGCCTAAGATTCATCTTTTTTTGAAAAAAATGATATGAATTATTTCCAATGATTCCTATTATATTATGAAATATTAATAGATTGGAAAACATATTTTTCTAAGAATTAAATTATGCATTGGGAATTATTATTTATAAATTTCATATAAATAACTTGAAAATGTATTTTTAGGATAATTATAAAATTATAAATCTTTTATTAAATGATTAAATATAAATAATTAATGTATAAATATTTATAAAAAATTATGAATAAATTTTCGTAAATATTGATTATTTATATTGAAAAACCTTTTCCCAAAAAATATTGCATTCCCTATGACTTAAAAATAATGTGTTTATTTGGTAATCATAAGTATAATTTGTAATATGTTTATAAAAAATGAAAATATGTTCAAAATATAATTTTTTTATATTTTCAAAATATTTCATGTTTTTATTTTTTAATTTTAATTCTTAAAATTCAGATCATTATTAGGCATATTATTTATGCCACTTCAAAAGATTTTTTATGATTAGTTTTATCAACATTTCAATAATGTTAAGTATTTGATAATTAAATTATATAATATGATTATATAGTATAAATTGGATTATAATTTTATTAATTATAAAATCATATATTTAATTTAAATTTTAGGTGATGTAGAATATGGAGGGGTTTGTAATTTTAAATTCCTATTTGGGGTTTATATTCAATATTATTGATAATCCACTACAAATTACTAAATTATAAAGTGTTTTCAATTAGGTTTTGTTAATGAATTGTTCATAAAATCTAATCTCATTTTCAATTATGTGAATTGTTAATTTATTTAAAATTTATTACCATTTTATAATTAATGGATGTAATTTTTTTTAATGTAAATATGTTTATTCATTAGATTAATTTTTGTTAAAGTTATTCTTATAAATATTATTAATCATTTATTCTTTGTATGATTTTATTGTATTTAGTTTACATATACTATGACATTAGTTTATATCTAATGTTACTATATTGAATTTGTTTTTTGAATATAGTTTTTAAAAATCACTATATAATGATATGATGAATTGGATTTTCTATCGAGTAAAGTATCAATGGGAGGGACATTGGTTCAGGCGTCCCACTAGCAAAAAAAATTGTTATATTTTGTATAAAGGTGGGGGTTTCCAATCTAGGGCTCCAAGATTCTCATATAGATAATGTTTGTTTCATATTATTGGAAACCTTTTCAAGATGAGTCTATAAGATCCCGGATCTTGGAAAGGAATGTTCTCATTTATGTTTTGGTTTCAATCCTTTTTTTGGGTTAATTATGTTCTTACCCAAGTTTTTATGGAAGATAGTGGGTGTTCTGAGGGATTAGGAGACAAAAAATAGAGAAAAAATTATTTTCTGGGTTGGTCGCACGGTATGCACATTTTTAGTGGTAACCATGTGGACATCCCACAAAACCATGATGGAGGTTTGATTTTTGACAGTGGCCTTTGCATGGCTTGCGCACGGTTTAGAAAACTATAATTGTAAACCGTGTGGCCTAGAAACATTTAAAATGTAAAAAGTTTCCACTCTAGGATTTTAAAACCAAACTCAGGATTTCCTCCCCCTTAACCCATCTTCACTTTAGGAGAAAACCAAATCACCCAAGATCTCGAATAGTTCGATCTTCCTCGATAATAAGCCATTTTTGGTGTCATCGATTTCAGATCAAAGCTCCGGTAAATGATAATCCCATCCTTTCTTCCCTTTTGAGTATAGGATTTGTATATTCGTATCCTCTCTTTCTAATGCTCTTAAACCCTACTATTTGGTAGAGATCTAGGTTTAATATTTAAGGGTAGGTTGAAGTGGAATCTAAAGGGATGAATAAGGGTGTGTTTACCTACAGAATATAGGTAAGGGGTCGAAAATTTATATCCCATGATTTATTTGTGGATTGGTGCATGTGTGGTTTTGTTCTGGGGTGGTTCAGGGCTTGTTTTGATCACCCTTGTAAAAATTAGGTAAAAAAAATTAAGATGGTAAAAGGAAACCCTCAAGATCCACACGTGATGTATTGAGGTTGACGAGACTACTCTCAGGCCACCCATGGGGTGTGATGACTTTCCCGGAAATAGGGTTTTTGAAGAACAATTGATATTGTTGTGTATTTTTATATATCCTTTAATAATCATGTTGATAGGATTAATGGTGTTGGTGTAGAAACTAGGTGATGCACCTAGGATTAACAAAAATAACCTAAGGGATATTTGGGTTAACATGGAAGTGTTTTATATGGTTTAATATGGATATGTTAAATGAAGTATGAATATTTCTCGAAGGTGTAAGGGGTTGGCACTTGAGAAAAGTGAGTGGCTAAATGGTTTAAAATCTTGAAATGATTAAAGACTATAATGGAATAGATTATGAGTCTAGTAATGAAGCCTAGTGATTTAGGCATGATGAACTAAGACTAGTGAGATAGGCACAATTAATGAATGCTTAGTGAAATAAGCATAATAAAAGGGATGAGGCTTAATGGCTAAATGATGTGAAATGTGGTAAATGTTACAATGGGTTAAGGAGTGGTATTAACTCTCATTTTATTATTTTGATTTATTTTTTCCAAGGTAACTAGATGTGATGTTGTGTGAATGTTTGATAGATATAATTATATATATATCATGTTCACAAGGCTTGGTAGAGTGGGGTATTGACAGATGGTTATACGCCCACAAGCCGAGTTGGACTGAGGCTCCAAACTCTACCCATAATGTACGAGTTAGGGAAGAGGATTGAGGCTATGTTCCCCTAACAATTTCATCCACACTGAATGAGGTCTTGAGGTGAGTATATGTTTGACATGAGGAATGTTTTCCTAGTTGGTTTGAATAACTTTGTGTTTCCTCAAGCATGTGATTTTGTACATCAAGTCCATGTAACTTTTCGTTCTTTATTAACCCATATTAAATGTGGTGGAAATTGAATGTAATAATAAATATGATGAAATTCTAAGATATGGAAGTGGTAATAAATGTTGAATATATACATAAACTAGCTAAGGGTACATAATAGTTATGTTTCCATTTTTTATTCATTTCCCATTGCATGAAAAAAAATTTACCCTAGATATTTTGTAGACATTTTTTGTGGTGGCCCACTTTGTTTTACTCACACCCTACTCGGGCCAATGTTGGTTACCCAAGAAAACATCATGTTTTTATGTCAAGATAAGGGAAAAGGACCATTCTAGGCCATTGGGTAGGCATGGGTGTATGTGGAGGAGGACCGAGACATGATGTTGGGACTATTTTGGGGATTTTTTAGTAGTTTAAATTTTGGGGTTTGTTCACTTATTCACTTGTAGCATGGCATGGAATAGTTACTGTTGGACATGGTTGTACCTATTTGGGGAATGGTTGTTTATGCTTGATTTGGTATTATTGGTTATTATTCCACTATTTTTTATCATCTGTTAGTGTTACTATTATAAAATGGGGTTATAATATCCCCAATTTACTACTTGGACCCTCGCTTCTAGTCAGAAACCTTTGGTGTACATGGAGGCATGCTTATGGTCATCTAACCCCCAGGCTCAGAGCACTGGTTTAATAGCTTCTGGGTCGGGGAAGCTACAAAGATGTATTAGAGGAGATCAATCTTCTCCTTCTCTAGGTTCTTGTTATTTGGGATGGTAGATGAAAGTTTGGATGTGTCGGGCCTCAGTGATGAGGTCATGATTGGGAGTAACTAACCTAGGTATGAGGGATTAGCTCATGTCCCCAGGGGTCAGAATTTTTGTTTTGTATTTTGTGATGCAACAATTGATCATATTTCATCATTGGTTGATGCTCAGGTTGTGTAAAGTGATCGTTTAATGATATTTTTGTCATGAGCTCAATGGAATGTGGTTGTGCATTCATGCATCATTGTAGGTACTTAGAGAGATAGGTGACATATATCATGGTAGGTACACACATGTTGGGTTTGTGAGGGAGGAAATATAGAATGCACCTTGAATTTTGAAAATTGAAAATAGAAAATTCCATAAGTGAGACAAAGCAAGTGGGTGAAGTTAAAATAATGAGATGTGATAATTAATCAAATTTGTGTAAATAATTGTTTATAGTGAATTAAAACTGTTTTTGCAACATGTTGTGTGGGCCTTGTGGTGGGGTATGTCATTTACAACTTGTGGACCATGGTCCGCGATAGGGATGGTCGAGGTGATACTTTCAGAATGTTATGTTTTTTGAGATGGTGCATGTATGGTGGGTTGATGGGTATGGTGAAGTGACTTCTTGATATAATGTTCTGAATTCTTTATGGTGTGTATTCTAAACATTGTGTTTGGAAATTTAGTGAAATTACACAATGATGTCAAGCGCTGGTTGGGAAACAAGAGGATGTTTCTAAGAACACACATCTAATAGGGGAGTAAGATATTGTTGTGATCCCGGAACGTAGAGAAGAGATGTTCCGAGAGATCATGGCTCGTTTTATGCAGATGATGGATCGGGACCCAAGGCGGGTTTCACCATTGATGTTTGAACTGACCCAAGAGTTTCAGATGTAGCACCCTCCGACTTTTACTGCAGACGGTGGGACAAAGGTAGCCAATATCAGGATAGAGTTTGTCCAAAAAATACTTGATCATCTAGAGAATCAGGATGGAAGGTGAGCCATGTTGTATGCATATATGTAGCGAGTCCAGGCCAAGTGTTGGTGGGACATCGTGGCACAGACTGAGCAGGCTCAAGGGATATTGTGGAAAGATTTACAGGAAATGTTTCTGGAGCATTTTTACCCAGAGACTTTGAGTAAAGATCGGGCTATAGGGTTTATGAGCCTAACATTGGGATCCATGTCAGTGATGGAGTATGTTGGCCACATCATTGACCTTCGATACTTGGTTCGACCCTAGGCGGGGTATGAAGCATCTGTTATGAAGAATTTCTTGGACGGGGTGATATATGAGATTAGGTATTAAGTGAATATATTTCTCTTGAATAGGTTTAAAAGTTAGTGGATGAAGCGCTGAAATCATATTGGATCTTGAAGGGAGGTTGGGGTTGTGGGCTTGTCATGCTAGCTGGGAGGACAGGTGATGATGCTTCTGAAGTCTGAAAGCACTGTTTTGGAAGTTTCTAGGAGGGTGGAAGTGTTCCAGGTGGTCTGAAGGGAGTGTCAGCCTCTCAAGGTGGTGATCAGGTGCTTTGATATTAGTGTGGCATGCCGGAGCACATGTTTAGCCATTGTCCTCGACATCCAGTCGAGTGCCGATCGTGCACCAGATTGGGATACATTCAGAGGTTTGGTAGGAACCCCCACTGGTTGAGCATGAATTTTTGTGATAAGAATATTCCATGTCGAGCCAAGGGTTCAATCTCACCACACTATGCATACAGTTGGAGCTCAACGGGCAGTATTGGTAGGTGTGGTAGATGTGGAACTACAGGGCTGGATTTCCCATGTCAATAGGGCAGTGTGGTGTCAGGCACACGGGTTGCAGCCCAAGTTAGTGGGGAGGTCAGCTTCATGCATTTCAGTCTGCACCTGGTGATGGTGAGGTAAGCCATCAACTTTTTGAGGTATGGTCCTTGTAGATTCTACACTTTCTAATGCATTTTTTGAAACTGGTTCCAAACCCTCTTTTATTTTTTTCTTAGCTCTTTGTAGCATTTCATTTTCTTGGGGAGAGTGTGTATTGGGTCATGATGATTGATACTTCAATGGGGGTGAGAAAAGAAGATATCAGGAAGTGTAAAGTAGGTCCTCTAGATGTTGGAGGTGTTGTTTACTGTGATACGTGTTCATTATCATGATGTCAGGAATCGACAAGATTTTGGGTATGGTCTGGTAAGTGTAGTATCGGGAGCACAAAGACGGTTACCATCATAGGGTATCATTCAAGTTAGTTGTGGGTAACAAAAATTTCCATTGTAGAAAGTGAGACATTCGACCAGGTCATGCATTACCATTTTTTCAACAGTTTGGTAGGATCATGCCTCACAGATCTTGTATTGTGCATAATGATGAGGAAGGGGAATAGGTTGTCTTTCCTCCAGCATTGGATCAGTTTCAGGTCATGTTTCCAGATGATTTCTTAGGGATGACACTTGAGAGGGATGTTGAGTTCACGATTGAGTTGCTTTCAGGACTGGATCCAGTTTCAATTTCGTTGTACCTAATGACACGAGCATAACTCTAGGAGTTGAGGCTCTGGGTTGAGGAGTTGGAGTGTAAGGAGTTCAAATGTCCTATTACGTCTCCTTGGGGATCTCCTGTGTTTTTTTTCAAAGAAGTCAAAGATGTCATAAAGGATGTGTGTTGATTTTCGGATGTTAATCAGATGAGGGTGAAAATAGGTACCATATTCCTAAAATGAATGAATTATTTGACTAGTTTAGGGGTGAATCGGTGTTTTCTAAGATTGATATGAGATCGAGTTATCACCAGTTGAGTGTGAGGCTTTCTGACGTACTGATGAAAACTTTCATGCGTCCGTATGGGTTGTTTGAGTTTGTGGTGATGCCTTTCGTCTTGACCAATGCACTGTAGGTGTTCATGTCTTTGAATAACCAAATATTTCATCCTTATTTGAATCATAATGTGTTTTTCTTTATTGATGACATCTTGGTGTACTAGAAAACTCTTGACAACCAATAAAACATCTTGACACCTTTCTGAGTACACAAAGAGGGAATCAGCTATACACAAAGTTGTCAAAGTGGAGAAGTGCATATTATGGGTCACATCATCCATGAGTTAGGTGTATTGATGGATCCCTAGAAGGTGTAGGTTATTGAGTCTTGGGAGTAACGCATGAGCGTTTCAAATATTTATAGTTTTCTAGGGTTGACTAGGTATTAATAGAGGTGCATCCAAGATTTATCTCCCTTAGATGAACCAATGTTGGGATTAACAAGGAATGTAATCAGCTATGAGTGGTCTGAGTCTGGTGAGAATTCCTTTCAAGATTTGAAAAAGAGATTGAAAACCGCACCGATCTTTGTTGTAACTGAGCCCAGTAAGAAGTATGTAATATTTTTTGATGTGTTAGGTATCGATCATGGGACTGTGTGGATGCAATATGAGAAGGTTATGGCTTATGTGTCAACGAAATCAAGACCCCATGACTAGAATTAACATACTCATGATCTTGAGCTGGCTACCGAAATGTATTTATTAAAGTGCTGAGGCAATACTTGTTGGGGAAAAATTCCCGGTGTTTACCAATCACAAGAATCTAAAGTTTATCTTTTCACATTGGGATTTGAATATTCGGTAGCGAATATGGGTTGAGTATCTCCAGTATTTCAACATTGAGGTGGTATATATGCTGGGGAAAGGGAACTCTGTTACTGATGCATTGATCATGAAGGCTCAAAACCAGGTGGTTCAGGAATCTAGCACCGAGTGAAAGGTGATGGATTTCTTCATGGAGATGAACCTGGTGGTGTGGGAGGAAAATAGTCAGGTGACTCATGATTCCATGATGGTTGAGTTGAAACTTTTGAGATGAGTTAGGGAGGGTTCTTTGTGTTCATGGGTGTGTGGTTGTTCCGGTATTCATGTTGGATGAGTTGATGCATAAGTTCCACACATCAAAATTGGCAGTGCATTCTAGTTTTACCAGTATGTATCGTGATCTTTGCAGATAGTTTTGGTGGTCAGGAATGAAAAAAGATGTTGTGGGATTTATGGATCAATTAATTATCAGTCTGTAGGTGAAGGCAGCGCATCAACACCTTGGTGTTTTGTTACATCGATTTCCCATTCCGGAATAGAAATGGGATGATGTGATGATGGATTTTGTGGGGGTTCATCCAAAGACACATTGGAAGAATGGTACAATCAGGGTGGTTGTGGATCGACTAATGAGAGTGTCTTAATTTTTACCAATTTGGGAGACATATAGAGTTGACTAGTTGGGTGAGTTATATGTTTGGGAAATAGTGTGGTTTCATTGTGTGCCATGGACTATAGTTTTAGACTATGATAATTATTTCACATCATGATGCTGAAAAGGGTTGAAGAAGGCGCTTGGTACATAGATACTTTTGAGTACATCTTTTCACCTGTAGATAGATGGGCATTCAAAGTGTATGATCTATGTGTCGGATGACATGTTGAGGGAATGCATGTTGGATTTTGGTGGTTCAAGTGAGAAGCACATGTCTGTTTTTTTAATTTTCATACAATAATAGTTTTTAGGCTACAGTTCAGATGGCACTACTTTGAGACTCTATATGGGGGTTCATATTGGTCTCCGCTGTGTCGGTTAGAGGACATTGAATCGGAATAGTTGGGACTGAGAATCGTGCTGGTGACTTTGGAGAATGTTGAGTTGATTCGAAAGCTGGTGGAAATGGATTAGAGTAGGTAGAAGTTGTATGCATATAAGAGGCATAGAACTCTATAATTTGAGGTGGGTGATAGTGTGTTCATTTGGGTTTCTCCAAGGTTGGGTTACTAATGGATTCAGAAGTAGGGAAATTTGGCACCCAGGTATACAGGGCCATTTGAGGTTTCGAAGAGGATCATTCCGGTGAAATATCGATTGTCTCTTCCACAATGGTATAGTGGGATGCATTATATTTTTTCTTGTGTCACAACTTTGTTAGTTTCACCCTAACCCATCTATTTTTTTAGATGTTTCTTATTTTGATCATGAGGATGATGTGTCTTCGAGGAGAATTAGGTTTGTGTGGTATATCATGGTAAGAAAGTCTTGTGGGGAAAGGGTATGCCATTAGTGCGAGTAGTATGGCATCATGTGAATGTTTAGGAAGAAACATGGGATTGGGAATCAGATATGCGGGCTCAGTGGCCCAATCACTTATTCTTTGAAGTGAAATGATGTTTAAGATCTCGATTCATGGACAAGCCTTCATAAGGTGGGGATGTTGTAAGATCCCGGATTTTGGAATGGTATTTTCTCATTTATTTTTTCATTTTAATCCCTTGTTTTGATTAATATAGTGCTTAACCAAGTCCTTAAGGAGGATCTGGGGTGTTCTGAGTGTTCGGGACATGAAAAATGGGGGGAAATGGGTTTTCTATGTAGGCCTCATGGTTTGTGCATGATTAGTTCTAACCATTAAGACATCCTAGGAAACTGTCTAGGAGGTGGTATTTTGGACAGTGGCCGCCACATGGTTTTCGCACGGTTTGGAAAACCTTTTTTGGAAACCTTGCGTCCCAGAAACGTTTAAAAAATTATAATTTTTCAACTCTGGGATTTTAATACCAAACATTGGATTTCCTCCCCATTCAACCCTCTTAACCCTAGAAACGAACCAAATCTCTCAAGATCTCCAAGAGAACTATCTTCTTTATTTCAAAGGAGTTTTCTGTGTCATTGGTTGCGGATCAAAGCTCTAACTATGGCTAATCCCATCCTTCCTTATCTTTTGATTTTATGGTATTTATCTTCATCTCATCTCTTTCCAAAACCATATAACCCTACTCTTTGGGTGATATTTATGTTGTAGCTTCATGGTTTGGTTGAAGTGGTATCTAAGGGACCGATTAAGAGTAAATTCACTTGTGGAATCAAGGTTGGTGGTATGAATGTTATATCCCATGGTTTAATTATGGATTTGTGCATGTGTGGTTTTGTTCATCAGTGCCTCTTAGCATGTTTTGTTCAGCATTGGCTTGTTTCTATTAAATTTTATTAATAAGGAAAATTGGAAGCCTTAATGATCCCTAAGGGATGCATCGAGGAAGTTGATACTACTATAGGACCACCCATGGGGTTTTCCAACATTCCTAGACTAAGGATTTTGTGAAGAACAAGTGAGATTGTTGTGTATTTATGTAAATCCCTTGATAAACATATTGATGCAATTAATAGTGTTAGATTAGAATCTAGGTGATGCACCTATTTTTAACAATAATAGCTTTAGGGATATTTGGGATAGCATATAAGTGGTTTATATGGTTAAACATTTCAATGTTAATTGAATTGTGAATAGTGTTTGAATGTCTAATGGGTTGACACTTGAAAATGATGAATGGATAAATGTGTTAATATGTAGAATGGATTAAAGACCATAATGGAGTGAATTATGAGTTTGGTAATAAAACCTAGTGTGTTAGGAATGATGAATGAATCCAAGTGAGGCATTCATAATGAATGAATGCTTAGGGAGATAAGTGTAATAAAATGGAATGGGGCTAAATGGATAAATGATGTGAAATGTGGTAAATGTGTTAATGGGTTAAGTCATGGTATTAACTCTCATGTTATTGTTATGATTTATGTTTTCCATGGGTGATGATTGTGATGTTGTGTGAATGGTTGATGTATATACATATATATATAGAATGTGTGCATGACTTGGTAGAGTGTGGTATTTACTTGAGGTTCTACACCCACGAGTCAAGTTGGAATGAGGCTTTAAACACCACCTATAACACTTGGGTTAGGGAAGAGGAGTGTGGCTCTGTTCCCTTGATGGGTTCATCCACCTAGACTAAAGCTACTAGGGGAGGATATGGTTGACCTGAGGCTGTTTTTCCAAGTGAGATAGGATAAATGTCTGTTTTCTCATTCATGTGATGGTGTACTTTAATCCTGTGTAACATGATGTACTTGATGAACCCATATTAAATGTGTTGGAAATGGTATGTAATAGGAAATGGGGAGAAATGGTAAGATATGTAAATTGTAATAAATGATGGAAATGGACCGAAATAAGAAAATGGAACTTAATATTTCCTTTTTAATTTATTATTCATTTACCTTTGCAATCACTATTATTTAAACAAGATATTCTATAGACACAGTTGGTGGTCGCCTACTCAGTTGTACCCAGACCATGCTCAGGAACCCGTTGGGAACCTGAGATGACTTCAGGATTGTGGGTTAGGAGAAGGGAAAATGAACTTTCTAGGAAGTTGGGTTTCCATGGGTTTACGTGGAGGAGGACCCAGACTTAGTGTCAGGACCATTTTTAAAGATTTTCAGTTGTTTAAATTTTCGGTTTTGTTCACTTTTTCACTTGTAGAATGGTGGTATATTTAGAGTTGGACATGGTTATACCCTTTTGGGGAATGTTTTTTTATGCATGCTCTACAATTTATGTTATTATTCCACAATTCTTTTTTCATCTGTTATGTTTTACTCTGATAAAATGGGGTATAGTCTCCCAAATTTACTATTTGGATCCTTGTTTATAGTCAACAACCTTTGGCATATGGGGTTGAATGCTTAAGGTCATGAAACCACCCAGCTCAGGGCACCGGTTTTGTGGATTTCGGGTCAACGATGTTACAATGTCCATGCACATTATAAATATGATGCACATAGATATGTATAAATATATTTGTCATCTATTTTTGGGTTATTATCATAAATCATGAGATATTTAATGTGTTAATGATTAATATGGCTATAAAATATTAATTTCTTATATGAAATTGGATTCCAAAAGTAAAACATTATAGGAATGGATATATTGATGGAATACGATGATAAAATATGGTGATATTTAATACTCTTCAAAATAAAATGTTTTAGATCCATTTAAATGAGGCATTGGACAAGACCTCGATCATTCAATATTGGTTACCCTAAAAATTAAGAGACCATGGATAATTATACATATGAAAGGAAAGTAATTATTTCACCCTAACTGTTAGGTGACTTTTTTCATAGTGTCGTGTTTGTGTTCAAATTTGATGTGAACCCATAACAACGAGGATACTATAGGAGTAGTGTTGGGTTTCTCAAATCGAGTTATTGCATATAGAGTTTTATGATAAACAATACAAGATCCATAAATGATATGATTAGGTTGATTCCACATATTAATAGGTAAGTAAGGTGTGAAATACTAATGCAACCAAAATCATAGTGAAATATGAATCTTGGATCAGTAATGGGTATAATGAATTTAAAAGTGTACATCATTTTAGTGGGGGAAATTTTAATAAAATTCACTATTTAGTGGTAATAATAAAATTTGATCATTTAATAAAATATTTTTTTTGTATATTATTAATTCATCATTGTCAAAATTATCGTAGATATTAATCCTTGGGATGGTGATTCTTAATGTAAGAAACTCCTTAGGATGACTACATAATGAATGTTTTGAAGAGAATTTATTTGTGTTAATGTTATAAATTTCTATAAAATTGAGTGTGGATATTTTTCAATAGGTGAATTTAGATACTTGTGAGATACATAAAAGAATTCAATCAAGATTTCAAAGGCATCAGATTCAGAGATTCCTAAGGGTACTTTATTCTTCACTCATTTATTAAATATAATTCTGTATACTAATGACATATAGTGATTAAATATTTCATATATTTCTTATTCTATTTCAGGAATAATTTTTGTTTTCATCTATGTAAATTTTCAAAAAATATAAATTAATTTAAAAAAATGTTTTCCATATTATTCTTAAAGTAATGGCGATAGATGAACCATGAATATGATTTCCAAATTATGTTGTTGTATTTCTAGTAAAAGTGTTTAAATATTCAAACTGAACCAATAAATTTTTATGGAGTGTCCAAAGATGTCTTTTCATGTTTCCAATCACAGTCATTGAACACTAGCTATGTCATCAATAATCACATAAAATTCTATATTATTTAATTAATTAGGATCAATAATGGGGTTTTATAAATTCCATGGAATGTCCAGGATTTTTATCTATGTTATATACAATAACTCTTCAGTTTTTAATGGAATATTAATTAAAGTGTACAACATTATAAATTTTATAAATATACATGAGTTGAAAATTAAGGAATAAATTATATTGATAGTAGTTTTCAATCATGTTCTGAATGAAAGAGTTC
Organism: Viscum album; assembly: GCA_963277665.1. Lineage (NCBI taxonomy): Eukaryota > Viridiplantae > Streptophyta > Magnoliopsida > Santalales > Viscaceae > Viscum > Viscum album. Next base: position 1,233,910,747 of record OY728120.1, read on the forward strand.
TTATCACAAATTTGAATGTAAATTATTCTATCCAGATCAAATGGAATCAATTAAAGATTTTTTACCTTCATTACATTTCTATAATATGATAAAAAAATATGATAAAATACAATGAGTTTTTGTGAAAAAAAAGATGGTTAATTCCATACATTTTTTTTGGGATTTATCAAATTCTATAAAAAAATTTCAAAAAGGAGACTTGGTTAAATTTTTTCTATCCAAAATATTGTATTAATCTTAATATTTTATAAAATATATGGGAATGCGTTCTCATAGATATTAAGGGAATATAAGATATGAAATATTATACATGTAATAACATAAGTGATCTTAACATAACATTGTAAAGAATTTAATATTTGTCATTGTTAACAAAACAATATTATGGTTATATTTAGATACCGTGAGAAAGTGAATATTCCTAATTTTACTGAGTAATTTCATTCAATTTAAAAACCAAATATCAATTTATCCTAAATGGGTTTAAAGTTTTATAGTGTGTATTAATATTAATAGTTAAAGGATTTCAAAGAAATTTTTTGATGGAAATGTTTACTAGGATAATTATATTAAGGGAAAAAATATTTTAAGTTGAGAATAAAAGTTTACACCATAAAATTATATTTTATGGAGGTATGATGTTTGAATATGTTCAAGGAGATCAACATTAGGTATCTGATTCATAAATCCCACCGTTATACCATTTTCAGTCTAAATTGTTGTTAATCAATACGTATTTCTGTGGGAGGACTTTTTCATATGGTGACATTGATATTTTTATGGAATTAAATTTAGATAAAATAATTTAACAAATCCCCAAAAATTGAAACGAACATATAACTAATCTGGTTGGCTTTTATATATCATATGATAGATAAGAACATATGTAGCATTTTTTAATGATTAATTAAATAATTTTAAGAATATAAAATTTAAATTATAAAATAACATCTATATTTCTTCATTCTTCCACATTTCACTCATAAATGTATATATTGATATAAAATTCTAGATATGTAATTACAAGTTTCCTCACAATATAGGGATTTGACTTATCCTTTATTGATGTTCTCCCTAGAATATTATAAATTTATAAGAAAGTATAAGTTTAGAATGAGTTTAATTATTTTTTGGGGTGTGAAATATTCTCATGAGGTATAAAAAGTGTTTTTGTGAGTGTTTACAACATGGAGTTCCATTAAAAATTTAATTTTTATATTAGCGTATCATTAATCTTATATTACCTCTTACATGAGGGTGGAGGAATATATATCTTAAGAACCTTTTTCCATTGATACCTTTCTTGTGAAACCCTTGAGGTTTAGATAACCATGTGATGTTTGAGTATGTTATTGATCATGTCATCAGTTGGAGCTCAACCAAGATTTTATTTTTCTTCTTGTATGATGAGTATGTAATTTGGGAACTCAATTTATGTTGAATTAATAGTGTTCCACAACACATAGTGTGAATTTGTCATGTTTTTAGATATTTAGGAGAGGGAAGTAAGATATAATCGTCCCTAAACATGAACTACAAGTGATATATCCATCGAACATGTTTGTAAATACAAGGAGAGTCATGAAAATATGAGTTTCCTATATGGGATTTATATAATTTATGTCCCATGGTAACAATATTTCTTGGAAAAAGTTAAAATATGATATAGAAAACATGCATATGATTTAAATGATAGAAACATATTTATATTTAATTTTTATTGATGTAGACCTCACTATATTCCTTTATAGCTTTAGTATAATTGATGATTTTTAGAGGCATCTGTTTTCTTATATTTATAGATATAGATTTCGATATTTATTATCAATGTTATAAAGGCCAATAGGGCCCTACACTATTTTTTGATTAAATGGGGATTTATTTTACCTCATAGTGGTCCTCTATATGTTTTAGTAATATTACCAATGTGTTTTTGGATGGATTTTCACAAGTTATTGCATATGAAATGATATTAATGATGTTAATGATGATAATCAAAAAAAATTAGATGATATTCAAAATGATTTTTGGATGTGATTTCAAAAGTTATCATATGTGATATAATAATTTGTGAAATTTCATGAAGACTTGTAGGATCTAGTATAAGTGGTTGATTGAAGAAGGTATACCATAAATCGTTAACTTCTTATGATATTAGAGGGTAATAATGTTTCAAAATTAGTAAATTAGCTTGGAATAGTTACAGGTATCCTCCAAGATATATCATTCATTACAACTAGGATGCATCATATTTCATGGAAGGTATATCATAAAACTTTCTTTTTCAGTTTTTAAATTCTACATGGTATGTTTTATGGTGGCACTTCTCTAAAAATCATAACGTACCAGTTGAAATATTGTATGGGATGTTATATCATTTCACTACCTTTGATATTATGGGCAGTTCAACGATAAGATAAAATATTTGATAGAATCATTTCTTGATTCTCCATAATTAGTAACCATTTCATCATAAAAACATTAATGGAGGAAATTAATTCATACATTAGAAGAATGAAGTTGTCGATGCATTTATATAGGTACTATAATGGATGAGTAAATGAAAGTATTTATGATGATAATCCTTATGATATTTAATGATAATAATACCATAAAATGTTGTTTTTGTAATTACTCATTTGTACTTTTTTCAAACTCTGATGAACATGATTCTCTCTTTCTTCCACCTCATTTACATGAAGGGTTGTTGGATGGTTGTGAAGGATTGAGAATCCCATTTGGGTGTAAAATAATTAAAGGAAACCAGTGGATACCTATGGAGGTGTAATTTGATTTCAATTACACTATATTAGTTTCTATTCAAACCATGAAAAGGTAATGAATATGGATATGGTGTAAAAAATATATAGTTTATTTGTTGTATGGTATGAACACAATTTCTTTATTTTAGTATATAAGTGTTTCATTTATTCTACCATGATTCAATATTAGATTTACTTTAAATTACATAAAATACCTCTAATAATTTATATTATATCGCAATGATACCTAACATATAAATTCACTAGAAAAGGAATAAATTGCGGTTGATTCATTTATGAGAAAATTAATAACCACTTATTTTGGATTATATAATCCATTAATTGTAGAGAAATAGATAAATTATTTTAAAAAGTTATTTATTATGTTCCAATACATAGATCAACAGAGATTGATCTTATTTATATTTACAATCTGATGGGATGAAAATTTAGTGGAAAAAAAGATCAAGAATACCATCCCCATTGATAATATTGGCTCAATGGAATGTTAAAATTTTATGAAATATTTTTAACTAATATTTTTATCACACACTAAATATTAATATATAGATATTATTTAATAGTGCTTATAAAATTGAGAATGAATGAATTGGGTGTTATGAAAAAAACATCATGAGTCTTTTAAGGTAGTTATTTATGTTTTTGATCGTCCCCAAATGAAAATTTGACTATTTAGTTGACATTTTTGAGAGTATGAATTGTGGTAAAGTTTTTTTATGCCTTCAATATTTACACAAGAAGAAGAGGATTGTGGAAAAGTTTAGTGGACATTTCTGAGAGTTTTAAGAACAATCAGATTCTTCTTGGTGATTTAAACACGGTACTGAGGCCAGATGAAAATATTGGGGACTACTTCAGTCGTGCTTCAGCCTCTGATTTTTTAGCATGCATTGAAAAATGTTGTCTTGTAGAGGTTCCCATTTCTGGTTCTGAATATACATGGAGTAGATACACTGTTAATGGGAGACATGCAAGTAGACTAGACAAATTCTTTGTGCAAGTGGATGACATGAATGGGGCGATTTATGTGGCTACAAGAACCCTACCACGACTACATTCTGATCAAAATCACAATATTCTTGATGTCTATCCCAATAAAGTAAGGTCAGCCCATCAGCCTCTGAAATTCAATAATGTTTGAATTTTCATTCCTGGGTGCAAATATATTGTTTTCGATGCCGGGAAAACTATTTATTTGGGTAACTCATTGCACATTCTATGTTGTAAAGTTAAATTAATTAAGTCAAGGATGAAGCAGTGGAGTAAAAATACATTTTCCCCTATTTCTAGTGATATGAGAGAGGCTGAAAATATCCTATCAGAAATCCAAGATAATAATCTATCTGATGATGTTCCCTCTCTATAGGAATTACGTGCTACTTCAAGTTTGGACAAATTATTGGATCTTAAGAAAAATCTGGTTCAGAATCAATTCAATGTTAGGTGTATAAAGGGAAGGGATAAGAACTCAAGACTATTTATTTTCATTAACAAAGAAAAAAAGGACAAGAGGAGTCTTAAGTCCCTAAGCATGGATTGGAATCTTTTTGATTCAGAGAATGATTTTGATGATTCTGTGACAGATTACTTGGTGAATATGTACTCGGATAGTGGAAATGACAATTCTAACAAAATCATTCAGTGTGTTGACCCTTCAATTGAATATGATCAGAATAAGAGGCTTGTTGGCATCCATAGTGTAACAGAGATACAAAATGGCCTCTTCTCACTAAATATTAATAGTATTTTATGTCCATATGGCTTTACTGATAAATTATTCTTGTTTTACTGGGATATTGTGCACACTAATGTTACAAATGTTGTGAATGAATTTTTTAGATCATCTTATATTCCCTTTGGGATGAATTCACACATTGTTTCCTTAATTCCCAAAAAGGAGAATGTGTTGGACATAAAATATTTCAGACCTATTGGAATTGGGAATACAATACGAAATGTCAATAGTAAAATCATGGCTCAGCGGCAGGGTAAAATTACTAAGAGGCTTATCTCCGAGAGTCAGTTTGGATTTGTACCAGGGAGAAACATAGAAAATTGTCTTTTTACTGCCTCTGAGTGTGTCAATTCTATGAAGAGAAATGTTAAAGATGAAAATATGGCTTTAAAAATTGACATTTCAGAAGATTTTGATACCATAAGATGAAGATTTATGTTTACTATCCTCAAAATCTATGGTTTATCACACAGGTTCATTGATCTAATTGGATCCATTCCATCCAGTACAAGGCTATCTATTCTGGTCAATGGATCTCCTAGAGGTTTCATTCAGTGTTCAAGAAGAGTCAGGTAGAGCGACCCACTTTCTGTTTTGTTGTTTTTATATCTGAAGATATTTAAGTTGGTGCCTCACTGATCTTGCTAATTATGGATGGTACCAACAAATGAAAATTGGAAGGGATTTGTGTTCACCCTCACATTTACAATATACTAATGATATCTTACTTTTTGGGATGGTGAGAAATGGTATCATATCTTGTATTAAAGGCATCTTCTCACACTATGAAGAGGTTTCATGTTAGGAAATTAATTGGGGGAATTCCATTGTGTTTTTCAGTGATGGAGTTATTATATCAATGCAAAATAGAATTGCGATGAAGATGGGTGTTAAAAGAGGTTATCTCCCATTTATAGTCCTTTTTGTACCTCTTTTTTGGGGCAGAGTTCAAAGATGTCACCTAGAAAATATTTTTTTGAAAATCACCAATCAATTGTCAAGCATGAAAAGGAAAACTATGTCTCAAGATAGGAGAATATGTCTGCTAAATTCATTGATTACCTTAATGATTGTTTATTCCTTTTATCTGTATAAGTGTCCAAGATCGCTGTTTAAAGAGTTAAGTGGAAAAAATAATAAACATCATCTGGACTAGCTCAATTCATGAGAAGAAATTTGTCACAATTGCCTTGAAAGATTATATTAAGCCAACACCAATGGGAGGGTTGGGTATTAAAGACATCAGAATCTGTAGTGACACTCTGATTAAAAAGTTCTCCGGGAAACTTATTTCCTATCCTGATCCCTCTATAGAGATTCTGACTATAATATTTATTGTAAAACTATAGAATGGATATGTTAACTACATGAGATCCTCTATTTGGAATGATCTAAAGAAGGACTATTCTGATCTCATGGATCGATCGAAATGAATGGTCTGTAAGTAGTCCAATCTAAATTGTTGGACCACCTCTTGGATTTCCCAGCCCATCTGTGATGAGATTCTCATTCCATCATTTCTTAAGCTTAAAAAAACATCTGATATTTGTGGATATCTGGATCTTACTGAAATTTTGGCCAGCCACCTGAAAATGGAAGCCATGAGGTACTGATTTACTGATTATGATGTTCTGGTGTGGATTCCCAATCTGAATGGATTTTTCAGCACAAAGGAATGTTACAATTCTCTTTGTGGTGGCTTGATTCATCCCCCAAGATGGGTTATGGGTTTTAATAAACCTTTTATTCTCCCTTCACGGTCTCTACTTATTTGGAAAATATGAAAAAATAGGCTTCCACTGCAGGATCTTTTGCAATGCCCTGGGATGTCTCTTACCCTGGTCCGCTCTTTATGCTTGGAGGCAGATGAAACCATCTCCTACTTATTTTTTTCTTGCAAACTCGCGATTAGGATCTACTGTTATATGCAGGATATTTTTCACCGCTGCCTTCATTTTCAATCAGTTGATGGTTTAATGCAAGCCATTGTAATGGCTAATCATAGTGAGTAGGTTCATGCTCTACTCTTGGCTACAACTGTGGATGTTATTGACTTCATCTGGAAGTCCCTAAATGATCTGATGTTAAAAAACATTCAGCCGATATTTCATACTGGTGTCTTAGCAATGCATTATGCCATCCACATGGATTACAATATCCAAACGTTTTATATGAGAAATGAAGTTTATGATATTGTTATGTTTAGATATCTTGGTATTAATGGCAGGGTGAAGAATCCACTGATGGTGAAATACATCCGATGGATTGTGCCTCTTCCACAGTGGATAAAGGTTAATATTGAAGGGGGTTCCTCTGGCGCTCCTGGGCCCTCTGGATGTGGTGGTGTATTCCGTACCTCTCAAGGGGTTGTCAAAGGCTGCTTCATCCGTTTTATTGGCAATGGGTTTGCGTTTGAAGCTGAGCTCTAGGCTACGATCAAAGCAATGAGGTATGTTTTCCATTTTGGTTGGAATGATTTATGGGTAGAATTAGATTCATCTGTTGCAGTTCAAATTTGTAAAGACTGATCGAGGAATGTGCCTTGCAAGATTCTACCAGCCTAGATTGATTGCCTTTGGCTTCTTGACTCTCTCTCTATCTTGAAGTTACACATGCTTATCATGAAGCCAATCAAGTGGCTGATTCTCTTGAAAAATGGTAGTTAATGAAGTCACCTCCTTTTGGTAACCTGTTTTACCGGATTAATGTGATAGTCTTGTTCTTGCGGATTATTATGGTGAGGTATACACTCGTCTTTGTAGAGTGACTTTGTGATGTCTTGTCATGTATTTTTAAATTTTTATTGGATTTCATTGGGATCAGGTTCGCCTGACTCCTATCATTATTGGTATTTTATTAACATTAATGATCTTTGGAAATATTCGACAACCATATAATGTCCTAGAGGTTGAGTTATCATTGTATACACCATGTTTTGTAACCATTGTATATTATGAATACAATACTTGAAAAATTATTTATTTGGGTGGAATTATTTATCAAATTTGGTTATTCTAATTTGGGAAGAATTGAAATATATACTAGCCATTGATTTTTATCCTAATAAAGGGACAATATCAACTGAAAAGAGAGGGAAATATCATTCTATATTATGAAACATTTGAGGATTCAATATAAATTAAAATTGAATTATGAATGTCCTTATGAAAGACATTCTTGAGTATGGATATTATTTCCTTATAATTAAAAAATAATTACTTAAATTATTGGAAAAAATGAAAGGTCCATCCATCAATAAATTCCCATTGTGGGGTAATATACTAAGGTATAACCAAAAGAGTTTCATTTTTTATCCTCATTGATAGGTTGAGTTCTCAAAAGAACATATACATAGTGCTTTACCTATATCAATGAGTCACTATAGAGTTTCCCTCCAATGTAAGAGAAGCATAGAAGAAAAAATAATAATACAACTTGTACAATGGTTTTATATTCTCCAGTGATTCACCATTGGGTTCCACAATCCTCTTGTTTATGAATAATAATGATTCCGTGAATTTATACATTTGTCTTTATTGTTATGACAAGACCAAAAAAAATAATAAGTGTCTTGTAGCATGGGTTGATGAATTTAAAATCTTTTTTTTAGGGAATAATACATCTCAATGATGTATCATCAAATATGATATGACTAATTTTAATATAAAAGGAACAAATCCCAATGTTTTTCTTATGTATGATATATTGAAACCATATATTCATAAGGAATTTTTTTCAAATAAAAAATTATACAATAATAATCATGGTATTGGTGAATAGAACCATTAGATATTATCTTCAAAAATTTATGATGGTTTTATATATGATATTCTCATATATTGTAAATATAAGGGAGAATAAGAGGGGAATTTGAGTATTTTGTTAATGATTTTTTAGAAGGATGAATTTTAAGGGAAAATACTATTATTCTGAATATTTTATTGTGAATTTTATTTTTAAGAGGCGTGTAATTAGAAACAACGTAATATTTAATGATCCTTCAAATAAAATTTTATTTATAGAATGTCATATTAAATCATCTATGATGAAGATATATAAATTCATGAAAATATATGGATATTTTATATGGATTATTTGGAATTTATTATATTTTACAATCTCACTAACCATGGTAAATATTTTTTTAATATTTTCCTTGATTTAATAATGTAAATATATCATTAACGAGTTTAAGAACACTATAGTCACAATACATTTATTCAAAATACCCATAATCATAGAAGGGAATCTAAAGTAAAGTAATGCTTAATAGAAGGGCATGGGTTATTGCTCATAAAAAATGATAAAGTGATATTTGAAACCATAATATGGGTAAATATTGATGAGTAAAATTACAAGACTCACGCTCTGTAGTTGGAAATGTTAATATATTTCTTTGTGATTTGGAGGCATTATTTATATAGAAATAAGATTGATATATTTTTATATTAAAATATTAAATTATATACTCACTCAAAAATTTATGAATAATATCCAAAGAAGATGGAAAATGTGGTCAAAAACTAAGATTACTCAATTTATTACATCATATAAAGGTGAATAAAGTGGCATATTGTCTGACTATAAAAGAATTTATATTCATGTGTATTATGTGGATTCAATTGGATTTAATAATATTCGATATGTTAATGTTATAAAAGGGAATCATAAAGGAATTGATGATATCCTAAATTTATTATATAATTTCTCAACCATCTATCTTGGGGGAGGATAAGTTAGAACAAATTGATTATGATGTTGTCAAAAACATTGCGAAAGAATTGAAAAATAGAGAATCTATTAGTTTGATAGTGTTAATGATATATTTTCATTATTTTGAAAAATATTGTGTATACAGTTACTAAAAAAGATAAAAAAGGATATATGGTATTATGAACATAACTTATCATTCACCATCAACCAAGGAGACATAAAGACGTGGAAAGAAAAATCCAGGAACATCCAGTGGAATAATACGAAGATTGATATTGATAATATAAATAAACAATTATAATATCTTGAAAGGAAATATATAATACCTCAGATAAATTATTCTTTCCTTGTTATATTATGTTGTTTTCTATACAAGAGGGATGTCTTTCCATGTTTCATATAGTGTTAGGTTCCTATTTTAGCAAAAATTGGCATTATGATTGTTTTGGTGGGGGGGGGTATGCATCATCGGAAATATACAATGAACCAAGGAATGTAATTAAATTGAAAATAAATATTACATGAATCCGATGTATAATTTGTGATGGTGGTATTATTCATGACTAAATGGGTTATTTTATCATATTTTTCATAGACTTCTATGGGGTGGTAGTTCTATTCAAGATGAATCTAAATTGATGCATACTGGAATGAACCTTTATAAAGAAAATAAAATTATCCAATCAGTGGTGGAATTGGTTTCATATATGGAGTTAAACTTTTTCTTTTTTCACTATACTAGTCAAATGAGTATTTAATATGCTACCAATGCCTATAGAAACATACTTAATCATGATGTGGATATTATGTACCTTAGTCAAGAGTGGAATGTGGTGGCCAATAAAATTAATGAAAAATATGATCTGGTTAAGATATAGATTAAATACTCTTGAAATGGATATATACCCATGGAGTTTTTTAATATTGGCCAAGAGAATTCTCCTTTACATCACCATTTTTGACCACCCAAGATTCATTTATTTCGTATTTTCATAAAAAAAATTCTTTTTGTCATCATATTATAAAAAAATTGATGGTATCCCTAATAGGTAAAGGAAATATTATTTAATTCTAATGGGCTAATAAATCCATTACACATATCCACATAGAAATGAGTGAAAATCCCCAAGGATTTTGGTGTGGGTTATTTAAAGACATATATAGGAAAGAATTACATGTGGGTTTTGATGGATTATCTTACAACGGTTGATCAATTGATTTCCGTTTGATAATTTTTGTTACTCAATTAATATTCAAAAAAATATATCATATAATTGGGGAGTTTCCATTGAATTCCACTTCCAATTTTATCATATTGAGATCCTTGGCTCTCCTCTAATTTTTGAAGAGTATTAAAAAATAATCAAACATGAATATTATATTTAGTATAATATATTAACCTAAAATACATTTTTTATAATAAATAACCATTAAAATCGAGAATTTTTTCTTATATACGTATTTATGTACATTAAAGGATTCTTGGAGAAACATATTCCATAGATCATGTTCTCATACAATAATTACTCTCATGATTTAATTTACAGGAAACCATTCCAATCCATTTCGTGGAATAAATTTATAAATCAAACATGTAATGATGATGTTTAATGATGAATTTTTCTAGATGTAAAAATTTTAAATGAAATGATAGGAAATGGCCAAGAAATTCAGAAATACATCATAGAAAATAGTGTAGGAAAAATAGCTATACAGTACACACCAAAAGAGATATGGTGGTTGATGTTGTGGACAATGTATTAATTTTATCATCTCAATGTAAAAGTGTTATTATGTTTTAAAAGAAGTAAAATCCGAGACCAACTTATATTGGACCCATTGTGACTCATTATCACAATGGATATGCGACCTTTCGATTAAGAGTTTCACTAAACATATGTAATATATATATTATGATTTAAATTTTTTATTTTGTGTATGTACTTATTTGGACCCTCTTATGAAGTTATTATAGATGAGTTGTAGTTGAAGAATAATAAATCTTACATGGATAAACTAGTAATGTACTTTTATTATTGAGATAATGTGATCCACAATAAGAGGACTCACTTTGACACTATATGATGGAGAAGTCATCACCATAAAGTGGTGACATTATAGCTTTAGGATTTATTAATATAAAAGATCCCTCATGTGTTTTTGTGTTAGATATTGAATTGAAATATCAATGATGAAATTTAGGAGTGGGGGAGAATTTAATATCCTATAATTTAATATGAATTCCCCGCATTAAAATTATATATTTTATATTTATATAGTTTTAATAAAATAATATATTTTACTATATTGTATATTGTGTAAAAAAAATTATTTCAAAACATGACAATAAAAATGAAGGATAAATAAATTCCATATTTTCAATACAAGAATAATGGTACACGAAAAATTAGTAAATTCAATTATTGTAATTAATAAATTTAAGGGACTAAGAAATAATTGAAATATCAATGTGGTGAAAATCATTGAAAAAAATAGAAAATTAAAAATATGATTATATTTTTTTAATAAATTATAGAGAAAACATAATGTAATTAAATTAAATAGTGAATTATGAAATTAAATGTTATTTATATGAAGATAAATTATTATATTATTGTTTTAAATATAAATGATAGTATAATAGAATAAATTTTAAAATATTAAAGTACATATAGGAATAGTAACTCAACTATTAGAATGTAACGACGCTAGTTTTGTTGATTTAGCCATTTCGATATTTATAAATATTCATCCATATTATTTGTAAGATTCATCAATGTGTTTGGGGGTCATAGGACTGCAGAATTAATACATTAAAAATATAAATATATATTAAATTATATCCACACACATCTTCTAAATATATAGTTTTACAAATGTTTGGGACATCGAATAGGAAATCATGGAAAATTTTGTTTCTAAGATGTGAGGTTTACCCTAGGCATGGAATAATGGTGTTTCATGGTAAGTATTTAGTAGAAATAAAGCATTGGAAGATGTGATAATTATATAAATAATTTAAGTTATTTAATTATTTTATATGGGGATGAAATATCTCCCCTCCCATTTTTTATTTATGCGTATAAAAGGAGGGAGACAGTTTCTTCCACTGAAAACATCAGAAGTGAGGGGGAGGTGAGGTGCCACCAGACTTCATCCTTGATAATTATGAAGACAAGACAGATATGCATCCTCTTATAGAAATGTTTTTGGAATTTAACCTTTTTAGTTTTAACCTTAGTGAGGTATTTTTGTATTTTTATATTTATATCCTAATACATATATTGTTTAAGATTTATTAAACACTTTTATGAATAAAATGAGACCCATGGGTTTGATCGTTTCTTAATATGTTCACATTGATTTTCCATTCAAAAATCATGATAACATGATGTTTAGTTTATGAGAACATGCCTTTTGTTCTTACCATTTCGGGAAGAAGTACACTCAATGACTAAACAATAGGTTCTTTGGGTTAGACATCGTGTAGTGGGACATGGTCATATGACTGATTACATGGATTGAATCCCCATGTAAGGGGATGTGGTTGTGTAGTCATACATGACCATATCCTATGTTTCTATAGGACTAGTATGTGGCACACATTCAAAGATAGAAGTGCAGAGGAGTGGACCAATGTAAATAAGAATGGTATATAGAACACATTCTTTGGATGAGTTTGATAATACAGAACATGTATAATGTGTACACACCATGTGTGACCACATGGTCAATTAGGAAGTGTGTGGGTGAGGGAAAACCATAGTTTTTAGGTTAATACACATGTCACATAATCTATACTCATGATGTATACATCCATATGGATTTATAAGACCTGTGAGAGAGGGTACATGACTAGGTGGGTAGGTGAGGTCATGCTCCATATGGCCCCTTATACACACCATGTACACCCCATTTTCAGGAGAAATCATACCTGCATATAACCTTTTTCATGACTCATATTTGGGACTTCAAGTAGTCTTTCCGGAGTGGTTTTTAAACTATAACTGAATGGAATTCATTTTTTTGGAATCAAATAGATGATATGAGGTAATATGAGTTGGAATATTTTTTTAGTGATGCTTAGATGATGAAAATGATAAAATAAGATCACATAAATGATATTTTGGTGGAAGCCCCCATGTCACACTTGGTCATGGGCCTCCCATCCTCTTTACACGTGGAATGTTAGTACCAACATACTTTAGAGGTTGAATACCCTCTATGTATGGGGTTTTACTCACTCATCATCATGCTTTGGTGAAAATTAGGTCCTCCATCAGATTTGGTTCTCCACAGAGTATTGAGAATAATAGTTAGTAGTGGTCCCCTACAAATAGATTCTATAGAGGTTATGTGTGATTCATTGACTAGATACAACACCCTGTAAGCTATAGATTCAAATTTCAATGAATGAACCCTCTACTCTATATATTATGTGATTTCACAAGTCCTATCCTAGATATAGATCCCCCTATATTGTGGAGCATAGTGGATTAGATCAGTCCCTCCACATTGAATTATGGGAGGTTTCATGAGGTTCTGTGTATCATAGATGTTAATTTATTGAAAAAAGATAAATGATTTTTACTAGATAGGTTACGAATTTGGATATCCCGTTTTTCTGTTAATTTGGGATTCATGTAGGGAATATATAGGTTTTTATGGTCTTGTATCATGTTCTATTTGATCTTCATTCATAGTTTTTCTGATGAATAGACTCTCCTTGAAAATTTTTGTTTGGTAACATCATGTTTTCTGTTAGGTATACATATACTCACACTACATGGTATTTTCTCACATGTGTCTAGTCTTATGTATAAAATTGAATGGTTGGTGTGGATATTGGTGGAGTTGATTTTTGGGGAGTAAAGAGGCTCTTACCACTGAACATTTTTAGTTGTTGTTTGTAGAGATTTTGAGCGAGTCAATCATCAGTTTTCCCTCATCCTATTTTTCCTTCTATGTGACGTTATTTTCAATTGGGAATGTATTTTGATAATGTGTAAATTTTTAGTACACTATTTTACTCTAATATTTTCTGAGAGGATGTTTAATGAATGGTTTGTACTCTTGGTTTCTGGTCATTTATATCATCTCATAACTATTTCATTGAGATGGATGTGTTCATGAATATAGGTACCTAGGATAATGTTTCCTAATTATTTATTTCCTACTCAGTTCCTGATGCTAGATCCTAACCTATAATAGGTGGGATTAGGGTGTCTCACTCTACCTAAAAATGACTAGGTAGGCCCTGGGGCGTCATGTCATGATAGAATATTGTTGGTTGTATACTTTAATCAAGTTATAGTTAGTTTTTGGACCTTGTTGTGTGTCTAGGTTTGGGGTTATAGGGAAATGTTGTTAGAGTGTATCCAGTTTGGATCTAAATACCGGGATCACACATTAGATGAAATGGAAGACGTGTCCATACCTAAGGACTCAAACTATAAGTTTATCTACTCAGCAAGTCGAGGAATTTGTTTTAGGGAATCAATTGTAGATGTATCATACATGATTATTTCTATTTCCATTCATTTCCTTATTTAGTTAGTTCCACAGATATTCTCATTGACCATCGTACATTTTGAAAACTTTCAAGATGACATTATGTTGGTATCCAACTATAATTATATGATAGAGTTGTGATGATGACCAGTTGAGTGATGAGGCCTCAATTGAAGTTTATATTAGTGCAATATTTCCTCTAGGTGTGTATAGAGTAGTTATGCCACCTATTGAGATATGTATAGATCCACTTCCATGGGACTAGTTTGTTCATCTACCACATGCTAGCCAGTTGATATCTCACAAAGGCCAACTTGATAATACAAATATTTTTAACCCTTTACACAAGTTATAACAATAGACTACTGGGGTTTCATGGTGGTACATACCCCATTCATAGGTGTTGGAGGATTGTTTTGAGCCTGTGGTGTGAATGTACTACTTAATTAGGACCCCCCTTGCTATTTTTTTGTATTGATACTTCTACATGGTGATGAAGGACATCTGTATATCCTCCTTTTTTTTATTTTTGATGATATTTTGGACACATAATAAATAAGGAAACTTCCCCAAACAATACACATTATTGTGAAATGAATTAAAATCATGTATGTGTGTTTGTACTATCCAATGTGGATAGATCCAAGATGTTGGGGTTGAGTTCATTTGACATGTATGTTAGTGGTCATTTGATGCGATAAGGTGTTAAAGTATACATTTTCCCTAAATAATATGAGGAAATAGGGAAGGATATATTTAGTTAATAGGGATATTTGGACCCATAAGCTCTGTGTGTTAATCTATGCATGAATTGCGTCTCATCTTCCCCAATTTGTTGATTTATTACTAAGACACAAGCCTTATCTGTGAATGAAAACCTTTTTTGAGACCTAGTGTTATTTATGGAAAAATTTAATTTAACTTGGTGTGTAGAGTCTCCTAAAGACAAGGATTACTAATTAAACACTTCTCCTAATAGTGAGTCTGTACAATGAGAGGATATAGATCCTTGAGAAAATTATTTCCATTGTTAAAACTATAGAACTAAGATGTTTTTACATTGTATGGTATGGTTTCCTAGTATCGATGCCCCAATTGACTATTTCTTGTAAGGTTGGAAGTGTTCTCGAGTTAGTGGGTTGAAATTTTGTTTCTTATATTAGAAGGATCCTATGTATAGAAGGATGATATGTTGTGTAGGAGGACACAAATGATTTTACCAATTGACTCGTATGACCCTTGGAACAACAAAAGAAATAAGATTTTAGTTTCAAATTATATTGGAGAGATGTGAGGAAATGTTCTCTATGAATGTTCCAATCTTACCTACCCATCAAAAAGTTTTCTATGAATATATTCACACCTTCAGATGTCCTAACATATGATCTAGCATATGAAATTAACCCACGTAGTTGTGAAAAATGATGTTGCGGTAGAAAAATTTAATGAGTAGGGTATTTTTAGACATAATGTGATCCCTTAAGAATCCTAGTGTTTTTCACATTTAAGGAAGATTAGAGTCAGTGGTTAGTAATTTACTAACAATTAATGAACACAGTGTCTATATGGAAGGTGTACCCACCTCCATGACTCAATGAATTCTTTGACCTTTGGTTAAGAGTGAGTGGGTTATCAAATTTTGTCCGCAGAATGAGCTAACAATAGATCTTTGTTTGAGAGGATAATTTATAGAGAATGGATTTATAAATAGTCTATAATTTCCTTGAGATCATAGTAATACCAATCGGTATATTGAACAACCCAATGGTGGTTTTTAGACTTCTGAACTAGTTCGTTAAACCCTTCTTGGATTATTTCATGGTAGTATTCATTGATGAAATTCTTGTGTACATGGTGTTAGATTTGGAGGACTTCTGACGGTTATAGATGTTTATATACATTCATCGATTTTATCAGTTTTTTGTGATTTTCTTAAAACATCGATTCTGGTTTCAAGAGGTCCACATATTAGGTTAGTTTTTTCTAGGGAACCACCCAATAAGATTTCATTACTATAAAGTTTCATTGGTTTGGACATGTATTATATGTGTTTGTGGAATTATTTTCCATGATTAAAACCTCTATTCTAGATTTTATTCATAAAGGGATTCCCTTAATATTTATTTTTTATTGTTAAAGTGGCTTGGATGAGTCATGGATGTGTTTGATTAGTGCAACGATTCTCCGGTTTCTAGAGGAGGGAGTTTAGTGCAATTTTTTTAAGTGAATCTAGATTTGGGATAAAATGCATGTTGAAATGGAGGATGGAAACATTTTATTATGGGTTAAGGCTATTGAGGCCCTATATGAAGGATTACATGACAAAATTAGTTTTTAATGTCATAGTATTCACCTTCTAGATATAGATATATTTACATATGGGTGAGTTTTTTGTTATTTACTCGGACCACCATATTCCCAGGAACGTCTTCACGCAAAGTAATTTGTTAGAGTCCTAATAGAACTATTAATTTTAGATTTTAGAAACTATTGGGATGGAAAATAATTTGGAATATAACTTCAGAAAAAACACCCATTCCCACTTGTTGGAGGAGATAACTGAGTAGTTGGCTTCTTTACCGCTATCCCTGGTGGTGGAGAGGGGCATATCTTATCTTCAGTCTCTGGGGTTAACACCACCAATTATTTAGTGTGTTTGATGGGATTATTTAGGACCCACCTAATATGATGTTCCACAAGAATAGATATCCTCATGAGATTCACCAGATATATTTCCCCAAGGAGGGTTGCATATAATCCTTTTCTATGGATGGATGATGGTTCTGGTCACATTGTGTGAAAATCTAATGAATGACTTTCACACATCCCAATAGATGTAAATCATGGTATATTGATGATTTATAGGGCCTTTAAAAGTATTTATGGTGGGATAGAAGTAGTTAGATCAATGTGTACTCTATTACTCAATGTCTCATATATTAGTAAGTAATGGTTGAAATTCATATTCTAGTGGATTTGACCCAACCAATTCAGATCTCAGAATGGATGTGTGGTGGAATATTGATGGAATTTGGGTGTGGATACCATGGTTAGTGATATTACATGAGTATATTTTGGAGATTTTTGATAGACTAAAATATCCAATACTCTTCATTTCCATATAATACTAAATCTCATACGGGATTTCCGTGCAGTTTTACATTTGGGAGATTTTACGGAATCATGTGTAACCACAATGATCGTTTCCAACCACGATTCTCTGTTTATGTCATGATTTTTGAGTAAAATTCTATAATCTATTGGTATAATGATATAGATGATACCAAATTTCCACCCCCATATAGATGGGTGGATGAAGTGGACCATGTAGATTTTTGAAGGATATGATGAGATCTAGTGGGTTGGATTTCATCCAGAGTTCTGGGTTCACTTCTAGTGGTAGTTTATTCTTATAATAATACCCTTAAAAATACTATTCTTGTAGAACCATACATTTCCTTGAATGAGAGACCCTACATGACACCCTTGTGCTGGAATTAGATCAGTGAGACAACTCTTGTTGGGATAGATTTGGGTTTGGAAACAATATATAAGGTTCAAGTGATCAATTATAATGTGTGGGATGACCAATGTCAAAGAAAAATATTTTAGAAATCGATGGTGAATAAAATTGGACTTCAAAAAGAAATATCTTGTTTCCCCAAGTGTATCCCTAGGATATTTATATTGATAATTAGTATAAAAACACATTCTATCCCATATGATCATCAGATTGCTTCTGATATTGTGGATTTTTGGTGAGTTTTTTTACAACATGGAGTTACCCCTATAGTTGAATATAGTCCATGGTTCCTTCTATGTTACAAATATTATAAGATGTTTTCATGGAATGATACACGTTATTGATTGGGTGAGATGTAGATTAGGGATGGAGCCACCTTCATGGAGTACTGAGTTGTGATCAATGCTCAATAGGGGAATATCTTGTAATGGTGGACCATTCCATTGTTTCATTAGCTTTGGAAGCACAAAAACATGTATAAGAGATCCTAGGATTCAGAGATCGAGATGCGAGCAGAGTACCACCACATTTTGTGTAGCATGAGGTTTTTAGGGAGACAATTTTTGATGATGGGTGGAATATAATGACTAATGTGTTGTTGATTTAGAATATTTTATATTAAAAAATATACCTACGGATTTTACCTCAATGTTTGAACTATTATTTGGAGTGACATGACTCCTTATTTATTTTACATGAAATATTAAAATATATTAAATCATTTGCTGGCATATTTATTGAATAAATAACATTACCATTATTTGGGACCTCAAAGGGAAATATGAGCCGAGGATTGTTTTTCAGATGTGGTGTTTACCCTTGCTAATCATAAATGTTTTCATTGTTGGGTATTCAGTGGAATGTGACTATTGGCAGCCATGATAATTATTATAGTATTTTGAGAAATGTAAATAACTAAAATGGTTATGAAATAACTCCCCCTAATATTTTTAATTCTTATTTAGGGATCGGGGTGAGGTATTCTCCCATTGGTGGATACATACATGGAGGGAGAATACGTGAATCTAAACTTTATCCTTCATAGCGTGTGTGACTGAATCGAGGTGCAAGTGATTCCGAGTAAGGTTTAGGAACCTATGATTTACCATTTTTCATTAGTTATGTAATATTTAGTTTTAAATTGATATTCCCATGGTTGAATTGATTAAAATTTTAATGTCATTATTTGATATCAAGGGACCCCTTGGGTGTCAATATGTGTTTAATACAGGAAAAATGGGATCTAAGGAGGTTCAAAATGATTTCTTGTTGGAAAATACTGATCACACAACATGTTATTTATGAGAAAAGTCTATTTGTTTATATAATTGAGTGAATAAGTAATTTTTAGGAGCATGCACCATATTCAAATGGTTCACGCAGTGTAGTGGGGCATGGTCGTGTAGCTGATTTACTGCAAGACACCCCATGTAAGTGGACATGTTCATATAGATGGACATGGTGAGACCCCTAGTGTACATTGTCATGGGAATAGGTGCAAGGGAATGAGTCAGAGGACACTTACCCAAGATATTCATTAAAATACATGTTTTTTACTCTATGTGGACACCATTTAGGAAAAAATGGACAATCTCACTGTGTGCAGGTGAGGACATAACCAGATGTCTAAGAGAAGTTACAACATTTTAATCCATAAACACACTATATATAATGATATTGAAAACAAATTATTGTATAGGAGATGGTACAAAAGATTATTTAGGTTAGGTCACATGCTATGTGACCACATGTGCACACTTTTTACCCCCCATTTTCATGAAACATTCTCCTTATAAATCACCTTTATTTAGATCTTGATTTGGGCCCATAAGTATCTGATATTCAAGTGGGTTTCTATGTTGAATGAATCAATATCCTTTATTTTAGATTAATAAATATTGAATGAGATGATAGAAATGGGGGTTTTCTAATATAAATTCTATTTTTGTGATAATAATTAGATGTGATCATCAGAGAGAATATATAGATGGAAACCCCCTATCACTATAGGGTGTAGGTCCTCTATTATCATTAACAAAGTAGAGTTGGTATCCCCTTACTTCAGAGGTAATATGTTCCATATCTATGGAGTGGTACTCTCCCATAGTTTAGCTTCTAGGGGGTGAAGGTCCTCCATTGTTGTTAGTGCTCTAAAAAATGTTGAACAAAATAGTGAGGTGAAGTCCCCTATACTCATAGTCATGGGATATGTTGTGAAGGTAAGGATTGATGATATCACCTCCTCAGGTGTGGAGTGAAGTGGTATGGAGTGGTACCTCCACTATGTATCATATATGGTTAACATATACCCCCATTGAATGGAATTACCCATAAGATATGGAGTTCACTATTAATGATTAGACACTACATATAGATTCTGGAATGGTTTGGTACGGTTCTAGGCATCATAATTAAACCTTTGGAGTTATAGGATAACATAACTTTCCTAGTTGGGTTATGGATATTTATATACACAATATTTTTTTCATTTTGGATTATTGTTGAGAATATATTGTTTATTATAGTTATTTATTATATTCTAATTAACAAGCTTTCTTTGATTTGTGCTATCTAATCTCAAATTTATGCTCTGTGTTTTTTTATTTCAAGGCACTTTTTGGGTAAGTATATACATACCCATGTATCAGAGTCTCCAACTTATGTTGTGGCTTATGGAAATGAAATGGGTAAATTATTTAATCTATTGATTAATAGAAATATTAAATTCGTACCCCATGATTTCTTTTGAAGGATTGTTAAAAATCCCCATAGTGATGTTTTCCAACATTCAAATAGGTATGGGTGGTGGTTGTAATACAAAATTCGAAAGTCCCCACTCTAGAGGAACTTGTTGGAAAACTAAGGAAATTATTGTATATTCTATCATATAAATTTTCATATTATCTAACCAATAATGGTCATAGTGGTTGTAAATCTGCACGTTTTTATGATATTATTTTTTCTAAATAATTTAATTTCCTTGATATCCTACATTACCCAGATCATTATGTTTTAAGGAACCAGGATATATTATAAATAAAATAATTTAAAAATGGCCATTATAAAACAACAATTAAATTTTTTGTATGAATAATAATAACATAAAATTTTTGTTTTTTTTTGTTTTATATAAATAAAACATATTGATAGAAAATTACTTAATTTTTTAATAAATTATTAATATGTTTTCTAAGTAAAATTTTCTAAAAATAAATGTTTTTAATTATTTTAGTGAAATAATATTAAAATATAAATTTTAAACTTTTATAAAATTTATTTTTAAAATTAAAAATAATTTTTGAAACATACTTCTCATATTTATATTTTAATGAAATTTTGAGAATTTTCTAAAAAGATTAATTTTTTAATGAATAGTTATCAAATACCGATTTTTATAAAAAAAACTACCATTTAATTTAAATAATCTGAAATCAAATTTTATTTTATGATTGTATTAAAAGAAACATTAATATAACTATATATTTATTTTTCCAATTTAGGTTAGTCAAATAAATTTAATATTGAATTTTTATAATGAAATTGTTTACACATTAAAAGATTTTATCATTAGAAAACCATTTTTTGAGGACATCTCCAACATTAAAGATAAATTAAATTATACTACTGATGTGATTTTATTTTCATAATATTTATTACGTATTTTTCATCACAAAAATTTATTTTATATTACTTGGTAAAATTATTTTCTGGTCCGAAATTTTAAAAAATACAATTAATAATAATTATGTTTATTGAAGTTAAAATAGTGTTTTTTTCAATCCATGTTCTTATGTTATAATTAATTTTCTATATAAATTGGATTTTTATTTAATAAGTTTTATTTAAAATTTTATGTTAGTGGTTTTAAATTATATACTAAGAATATTTTTAATTTTATTTGTATTTGTTAAATTACCTAAGTAAATAATAAGATACATTTTACCGTGGTGAATACTGAAAATGTAAAATTAAGTAAACGTAAAGGCTAAGGGGTAAAATGTTAAAAACACGTTTTTATTGTGTTTTAGGTGATTATCGACTATATAATCCCATAAATAAATTATTTTTCATTTTTTGGTACATTTTATGTGAGTTACTTCCCATTATCGAATAGTTTTCGATATTAATGAAAATGTCACACCTCAATTATAAAGGGAATTTAATCCCCTTACTTGTTAAAATTATTAAGAACTTTTTCTTGACTAAAACCTACCAAAATATCTTTAAAATCTTTATACACTTTATAGACATAATTGTCATCCTAAAATACCCATTTTGGAGTCCGTAATAAGAGACCCGATATATGTTGTGCTTGGAGATGATTATTGTCTTCAATAACCTATTTATTTTCTACTTATTATCTTACCATAATCATTAATGTCCTAATAATAAAAATATAAATTATCTAACATATACTTATATATTATTATGTTTATGGATTAACATATACCTATCTCATTTTCCATAAAATGTGAAATGAAAATGTCGATTGTGTGCACAGTTACTACCTCATCTCAAAAAGATGTAATTCCTTTTCCATTACCATGTGGAAAACCTAGATATAATGATTTATTTTATGTGTATATATAAATTTATTATATTTATGATATCATTATACTTATGGAATTATAATATCTCATTTAACATCTTACATTCCAATTTGTGGGAATACGATAATGTAGCTCAAGTGTTCAGCGAACTACCACCTGACGAGACGTTGTGATGCATTTCTCATTTGAGGTTTTCATTGAGTGAATAAATAAATAAAAATTAAATAATATATGATATATATATGAAATAAAAATTAATCTATAATTTTGATATATATTTTTCCATTATTTCCATTAATTTGAGGAGAAAATGGAAACAACATCCATGCATACATGCGACCTACCGTCTCCATAAACAATGAATTTCATTTTCTATCACAAGAAACATTGGATGAAAATAAATAATATATAATGAAAATATATGATATTAATATAATGGTAAAAAATATTTATATTATTTAATAATTTTCATAGTGAAAGGGAATGTAATACAAAATAAATACATACTTAGAAAACAAAGCAGTAATTACCCAGAACAAGATTTTAACAAGGAATTATTAAAAAATGTATATAGAAGTGTCATATATAAAATATAAGTGTTTTTAAATATATAATTTTTGTAATGTAATAGATGTTTGAAAAACATATTTTTATTATATGGTTTGTTTGAACATGTATAAAGTAAGTTGATACTTAGGGTAAGGGAATGTCATCTCCATTTTTTCTATGGGAAACATTCCAAAAACATTACTTTTCAACTTTTGGGTGGTATATATATAAGATGAGCATATAATTTATTTTTATTTTTGTAAAAATAATTGGATACGGGTGTTCATTCAATGTTATCTCTTTCATTGAGAATACGATTATAAATTTACCAATGTTGTTGGGGTTTGATATTAGAATATCATTATTTGTCCAGATTATTTGTGATTATACATTCTATGGACGTAATGACCCGGAAAATTCAAGGAAATATTTTTATTAATTTCTTTGAAATTTTACAAGTCGGTGGCTTCTGACGACACTTGATTCCAAGGCCCAGTTTGCACAGAATCAATTTCCGATGTTTCGCTCGGGTACGTTCAGTAAAAAAACGAGTGGGTTTTTATATCTTTTGAACTGGTGCTCGGAATTGATATCTAAGAGCACCGATGAACTCGTAGCGCTGGTAATTGCTTATGGGGACCTTTACCGCAGATGTGTTTTAAGTGGGTTGAGATTTATTATTTGGGGAATTAGTTTAAAATAAATAAAATTGTTAGAAAAATTTTATTTTATAACTTGGGAAGTCAAACCAACCCATGGGATGTTGTTGTTGGGGCCAAAAACCACTCAACTTCCCATGGGTGGATAAATGAGAGGTGGGACCCACACGAGCCCGAACCTTTCATCTCCCTTAACCCTCTTTAATCTCCCCAAATAACTCCCTTAAACCCCCCATTAAACTCCCTTGTTTAATGTTGACAAATCTCCCAACATTTATGAGATCTTCCACCTCCTCTCCATCTACTTAATAAATTGCCAACACATTTAATTAATGACGTGGATTGAATGTTTGAATTTGAAATGGCTTATGTTAAATAAAATAATAGGGAATCATATTATTTTATTCTGGGGGGAGGATTCTGTTGTGTAAAGAAGATTTGGGGAGAGCTCTTAAGTTTTTGGGAAGAACACCAACCCTCCGACGAAGAACGACGTCTTCTGCGATGAAGAACGTGGATTCAATGAAGGACGACCGATGTGCCATCATTTCTTTTCTCCGAAAAAATTGAGGAGACGCCGCTTCCTCCTCGAACGCACTCCGACATCACCTATGAATCCTTTCCCCACGACGCCATCCTTTGTGATGCCCGACATGCGACGTCATTTATCGAGGTAGGGGTTTTTATTTGTTTTTATACTCATCATTTGTCGTTGAATTTATGGTATGAGCCTCTAACATGGAGGGAACATGCTAACAAACAAGCTCGGACCCTTTGATGGTTGTGCGTTTGTGCGTGGGATGACATGCGATGTGAAACGGGGCCGCATCGATGATTTAAAGACGTCGTAGTGAAGAAAATGTCCCAGGAGATCCACAGGTGCAGACGGTGGGTGAGTTGGACAACTGGAGCGCGTCCGGTGGTCCGCGAAAGAAGCTGACGACGACAGGAGGCGGCGGCGGCACCCCACCGCGCCGCCGGAGAAGATCCTCCGTGGAAACAGCCATGGCGGCAATGTGGCGGATGTCATGGCCGTGCGGGATCTGGGACTACAGGGGGTTCCTCCAGCTAGTGTTGTCTATCCCAATTAGCGGGGGGGGGGGGGGGGGGGGGGTGCACCCCACCCCGTTCCGCGTAACCGCTCGGCCAGACTCGCGGAGCCGCGGCGGGCCGCGCGCCGGGCCGCACCGCACCAGCCGTGGGCCAGGCCGGGCCAGCTGGGTCGGGCTGCGCCCAGTTGGGCCGGGCCACACCCTACCGAGTTGGACTCGGACCCGGATCAGGTCAACCCTGTTCGGGCCGACCCATGGTGGGTTGGCCCGGGTCGGACCGGGCCCTGACCCCCCATTTTCAGACCATTTTCAGTGAACCAGACATATCATGAGATACAGACCTCCGATCGACGCACCGCGAGTTGCGTAGGATTCCTTAAATCGAGATGGTAATTTCGGAATATTACACTCAAGGATTCGGTGATGTTTGGGTATGGCAGGGTTGGTTCGAACCCGAAACCAACCGGGCCCACGAAGCGGAAACGCTTATAACATAAGGACCGGACGTTTGATTAACGTGTCGTCGACTATGTTGGACTCCTCTTGATGATACAGTTCTTTTTTCATAATCTACACAGGATTCAAATGTGTTTTTTGCATGGCTGGGTTGGATTGTACCCGAAATCCAAACGGGACCCTGGAACGGAAATGCTAATAACTCACAGACCGGGTGTTCGATTGACGTGCCGTCTGTTGAATTGAGACCACTATGACGAGGCCCTCTCTTGAGATTCAAATTATTGGGATTTCGAGATACTTGGAGTGTCTACCAGTGGCTCGTGGAGCCGACCCTCCAAGAGACGAGCGTACGGAGTGCAAATACCTTATAGCTCTAGACCGGACGACTGCTTGACTGATTCTACTCGGAGGGATTTTATTAGCCCCGTGGATGGAGCGCACGGTATTTTACGGCAGACTCATGGCGGACAGAGTGCCTGGTATTTGGTAGCAAACCCTCGGTAATCAACAGGAGGAGTACCTTTGTAGGATATTTGGGGGAGTGCCCGGTATTTGGCGGCAGGCCCACAACGGACAGAGCGCCCGGTATTTGACAGCAGACCCATGGTACTCGACGGGAGGAGTACCTTAGAAGACTAAGGTTTGTGAGTAGCACTTTGGAGTTGTGACAGGGCCACTGTACTCGACAGAGGAAAAGTTCTCCACCATTTGTGTTTTTTATAATAAAAATCCTGGTTTTAGCTGAGTCAATGACCTTTGTGTTTTCCTAATGATTGAGATGGGTTACTTGATAAATTAGTTATATGTATGGGCATATATCTATGTAAAGGTTATTTGTTTATATATTCCTTTGTGTTTTATTCTTGTTGGATTTAGTGAGACCTTGAGGGTCTCGGGGTCCCTACTGAGTATCGTTATACTCACCCCTGCACGGGCTAGGCCCGCACCTCGTTGTGTTGGATGAAGATGATGGACAACGCTGACAGAGACCGAGGGTACGAGGACTGGACGACACCTAGAGGTGGACCTCACAACGAGTCGGTACCCAGAGGTGGACCTCACAACGAGTCGGTACCCGGAGGGGGTTGACGGACGAGGGTGCTGAGGAGGCTATCTGTACCAACCATTCAGGTAGGATCTGTGGTAGACGATCGAGGAGATGCGCTATCTGTACCTACCCTTCAGGTAGGATCCGTGGTGGATGATCCAGGAGCATCTTGTCACCTTCCAGCTATTTTTTCTTTTACCTTGTACTTTACACTTGGGATTTTATTTCCAGCACCTTACTTTCGGCACTACTTTTGTTTTCAGTTTTACTTAGCGTTTTCTTCTGCTTGTACTCTGGGTGTATGTGTGTGTGTTTACGTTTCATAAAGGCAATGCCTTCCCTTTTTATTGGGATTTACGCCTTTGGTGCTAGTCACCATCCCTTGGCCTGTAGAAGGCAGGATTGGGGTAGTCACAACACGGGCCCCAAGGACGGGTCGTGACAAATTGGTTTCAGAGGAGTTGGTTCTACCGCAGAACTAAGGACTCTGATATTTTCTTTTATGTGAAGCAATAGTGTTATGTGTACTGAGTGTGGTTTTCAGTTCAAGGAGTCCAGTGTTGGTGTGGTGGCCGACGTATCCATACACCAGGACCTTGACAACTGATTTCTGACTCAGTGCAAGAAAACGTTGATTGCGTGTGTGTTTCGAAAAGTTTTCTTTAAGTAAACTCACACCAGGTCAGCTCACCAGGTATAGTCTTTTGACCGTGTCACATCTATTTCATTCTAGATGCATCCCCATGGACGACCAGCTAGAGGCTCGAGATTTGTACGTACTGACATCCCATCGAGCGATGAGGCCTCAGTACAGGGCCCCCTCCCAGTTGAGGCACTGGTGGAGGCACCAACGGTACTATTTTCCATTGTGCCACTGATGCCACCAGCCCCAGCAGCAGGCAATGCCCGCCGGTTGAGCGCACTGCACGAGTTCCAGCGCAAGAGGTCGCCCAGGGTCTGGGGTGAGTTGGACCCACATGCGCCTAAGGATTGGCTGAAGTTTGTGGTGAGTGTCTTCTGGATAGTAGGTACACCATCGGACTTTATGGTGATCCTTGCTGCCGGGCTCCTTCAGGAAGCAGCAGGCAGATGGTGCAGCATGATGCTCCAGATTCATGACGAGGCGACACGTTTATGAGCAGATGTCAAGAGCCTATTCCGGATGGAGTTTTTACAAGCCACCCTTCGAGCGGTGCAGATACAAGTTCTTGTTCAACTACAGAAGGGCAAAACGAGTGTTTCTGAGTACTCAGCGAGGTTCACAGACCTCTCGCGCTACTCCATTAATATTTTACGAGACCTGTTCTTCAGGGCCCTGACCATCGAGCAGGGACTCAAGAGAGAGATCAGAGCGTCAGTTATCTCTCACAACATACCGAAATAGACGGGAGTGTTGGAGTGAGCCCTTCTAGTGGAGAGTTTCCTTGTTGAGAAGTCTCCAGTAGTGGGACCCACCACTATTCGACTTGTAGCAGAGTCTTCTACAGCTGGTAGTAGACAGACGACACAGGGGTCCAAGAAGACCAGTCCCACCAGTGGACGACTTCACGACTTACGTTCAGTTGTGTGGGGAAACTGGAGTAGAGACAGTGCAAGTCATGCCCGGAGGGTCAATGTTACTCATGCAACGGGCTTGGTCACATGGCACGTGACTATCTAACCCATCATACAGATGATCAGCAGATAGATGAAGGACCTCCTGGGCAGAGGCAGAGGTTCGATCAAGGCAGACCGCAAGGTGCAGGCGACCGTGGCAGACGAGCTGGCCCTGCAGCTGGTGGTGGACGATGCATCGAGGTGTTGCCACCACCACCAACAGGAGGTCCACCCCAACCTTAGGGAACAGGTGGACATGGGAGAGCACAGCTTCAGGCAGTTGAAGCAGATGACTATGGAGCTCCGGAAGCAAGTTGAGAAGAGCGGGACTAGTTCCAGGCATGGAGGCCTTTGTTCTTGGTGCTTTTAGTTTCCATGTTGTTGTTGTTTGTAGTTGTTGTGTGTCATTGTACTTGAGCTATAGTAATAGAAGACACTTGTCCTTGTGACGTTTTCTTTTCTTCCCTTTTTTGTGGTTGATACTGAGAGGTTCTAGATAAAACTATTTAATTGACCCTCACTTTTGAGATTCCTAATGGAGGAGACCCAGTGATCACACACTGATGCCGATAGTGTGACTCAACCCTTGGAAGCGAGAGTGACAGTTTGATCTCTTGGTAGTAGCGTCGAGGCCTTATGACATCGTCCATGGCATGAATGTATCATTAATTTGAGGATTGACTATATTAGGCAATGGGTGTGGTTCATCCAGGGGATGAGACCGTGTTTCTATTTTCGGCAAAGGAGAAATCTTAGTAGATCTTACATATCATAGGCGAAGAAGGGTGATCATCGACCGACTTAACAAGTGGGCCAGCTTTCTACCGACCCAAGGTAGTATGAACTACAATGGGAAAGGTGAAGATCATCCAAGAGTAGATGAAGATTGCACAGAGTAGACAAAAGTCATATGCTGATAGGAGACAGAGACCACTGGAGTTCGAGGGTGGCGACTACGTCTTCTTACAGGTCTCACCTCGATGAGATCTACAGATATTTGACCGAGGCAGCAAGTTATCTCCACGATTCATCATACATTCCCAGGTTCATAGCAATGTAGGAGATGTGGCTTACCACCTGACCCGTTCACCTCAGTTGCGCCAGGTGCACAACGTCTTCCACGTATCTCAGCTCAGGAGATATGAGCATGACCCGTCCCACATCATCTACCACAGGGAGTTTTTCATAGAGGTTTCAGTATAGATTGAGGGTCGATAGGAGTGGGTGCTACGAGGACGGTCGATTCCTCTGGTGCACTTTTGTTGGCAGCACGAGAACCTCCAAGAGAGCACATGGGAGCAGGATGCTCAAATGTGTACTCGGTACCCCTTTTGTTTCCCTAGAGGGTGTTTTACCTTTACGGGGATGTAAAGTCCAGAGGTGAGAGTAGTGTAAAGACTCGAAAATTTCAAGGAAATGTTTTGCTTAATTTCTTGGGAATTTAATGAGTCTACTGCTTATGACGGTACATGATTCTGAGGCCCAGTGTGCCCAGACTCAATTTATAAAGTTTAGCTCAGGTACATTTAGTAAACGAATGACCGGGTTTTTCTATATTTTGATCCGTTGCTAGACATTGAAATCTGAGGGCATCGATGAACTTGTAGAGTGGGTAACTTCTTAAGGGGACCTTTACCGCAGATGTGTTTTTAGAGGGTTGAGATTTATTATTTGGGTAATTAGTTTAAAATAAATAAAAATGTTAGAACAATTTTATTTTATAACTTTGGATGTTAAACCCACCCATGGGAAGTTGTTGGTGGGACCCCCAACCAATCAACTTCCCATGTGTGGATAAATGAGAGGTGGGTACCACATGAACCCCAACCTTTCAACTCCATTAACCATCTTTAAACTCCCCAAATAACTCCCTTAAACCCCCCCATTAAACACCCTTGTTTAATGTTGACAACTCTCCCAACATTTATGAGATCTTCCACCTCCTCTACCTCTCATTAATTAATTTCCAACACATTTAATTAATGAGGTGGATTGAATGTTTGAATTTGAAATGACTTGTGTTAAATAAAATAATAGGGAAGATTATTATTTTATTATGGGGGGAGGCTTTTTTGGGTAAAGAAGAGTTGGGGAGAGCTCTAGAGTTTTGGGGAAGAACATCGACCCTCCGACAAAGAACGACGTCTTCTTCAACGAAGAATTCCTATTCCACGAAGAACGATCGACGTTCCATCCTTTCTTTTCCCCGAAACAAGTAAAGAGAATCCGATTCCTCCTCAGATGCACTACGACATCGCCTACGAATCCTTTCTCCGCGACGCCGTCTTCCGCGACGCCCGACGTGCGACGTCATTTTTTGAGGTATGGGTTTTGTGTTGTTTTTATACCCGTCATTCGCCATTGAATTTATGGTTTGAGCCTCTAACACGGAGGGCACGGGCAGACGAAAAAGCCCGGACCCTCCGCTAGTTTTTTTTGTGCGCGGGATGATGTGGAACATGAAATGAGGCCGCATCAGTGATTTGAATCTGTCGTAGTGAAGAACGGGTCCCGGGAGAGTCGCAGGCGCAGACAGTGGGCGAATCGGACCACAGGAGGGCATCCGGGGGTCCACAGAAAACGTTTCCGGCATGCGACGCCAACACGGAGGTTCCGGCGCCTAGGGGTGGCGCCCCAGCACACCTTCATAGAAGATCCGCTGCGGCAACAGGCGTGGCGGCGACGCTATGGATCACACGGCCACGTGGGATCCAGGAAGATAGGGGGCAGCGCCAGCTGGCACCGCCAACCCCAATTAGTGGGGGGCCGTGCCAGCCATGCCGAACCACACCCAGCCGGTCCGGACCTGGACCTGGGTCAAGTCGGCCTGGTTCGGTCTGATGTAGGGTGGGTTTGGTCTATTCGGACCGGGCCCATACCTCCCATTTTTGGACCATTTTCAGATAAACGAACATATCATGAGCTACGGACCTCCGATCGACACACTATCAGTTGCGTAGGATTCCTTGGATCAAGGCGGTCTATTTGTCATATTACAATCAAGGTTTCAGTGAAGTTTGGGTATGGCCAGGTTGGTTCGAACAAGAAACCAACCGGGCCCTCGAGGAGGAAACAATTATAACTTAAGAATCGGACGTCTGATTGACGTGTCGTCGACTATGTTGGATTCCCATTGATGAGACTGTTCTTTTGGAATTCTCTACAAAATATTAGGACATGGTTTGAGCATGGAAGGGTTGGATTGTACCTGAAATTCAACCGTACCCCTGGAACAGAAATTTTAATAACTCACAGACCAGGTGTCCGATTAACGCGCCGTCTATTGCGTTGATTCCCCTATAATGAGGTTGTCCCTTGAGATATGTCTAAGAGAGATTTTGAGACACTTGGAGTGTCTAACAGTAGATCATGGAGTGGACCATCCTGGAGACAAACGTACAGAGTGCGGAGACCTAGTAGCTGTAGACCTGACGACTGCTTGACCGATTCGACTCGGAGTGATTCTATTAGCCTAGTGGACAGAACACCTGATATTTGGCGGTAGACCCATGGAGGACGGAGTGATTGGTAGTTGGAAGTATAACCAATGTACTTGATAGGAGGAGTACCTCTGTAAGTTATTAGGGGGATCGCCAGGTATTGGGCGGCAGACCCACAACAGACGGATCGCCCGGTATTTGGCACCAGACCCGCGGTATTCGACAAGAGGAGTAACTCAGCAGTCTGAGGTTTATGAGTTGCACCTTAGAGTCATGATAGGGACACTGTAATCGACAAAGGAGGAGTTCTCTAGCAGTTGTGGTTTTGATAATGAAAATACTGGTTTGAGCTGAGTCACTGACCTTTTTGTTTTCCTCATTATTGAGATGGGTTACTTGATAACTTAGGTATATATATGGGAATATACCTAAGTAAAGATTATCTATTGAGATATTCCTTTGTGGTTTATTCTTGTTGGATTTAGTGAGACCTTGAGGGTCTCGGGGTCCCTACTGAGTATCGTTATACTGACCTCTACACGGGTTATGCCCGCACCTCATTGTGTTGGATGCAGACGACGGACATTGCTGACGGAGACCGAGTGTATGAGGACTGGACGACACCTGAAGGTGGACCTCACGACAAGTCGGTACCCGGAGGTGGACCTCACGATTATTCGGTAGCTGGAGGTGGTTGATAGACGAGGGCACTAAGGAGGCTATCTGTACCTACCCTTCAGGTAGGATCCGTGGTGGACGATCTAGGAGATGCGCTATATGTACTTACACATCAGGTAGGATCCGTGGTGGATGATGCAGGAGCATCTTTTCACCTTCCAGCTGTTTTGTATTTTACCTTGTACTTTATATTTGGGCTTGTATTTCTGGCCCCTTACATTCAGCACTACTTTTGTTTTTAGTTTTACTTAGTTTTTTCTTCCGCTTGTACTCTGTGTGTGTGTGTGTGTTTATGTTTCATAAAGGTAATGCCTTCCCTTTTTACTAGGATTTACGCCTTTGGTGCTAGTTTCCAGCCCCTGGCCAATGGAAGGAGGGCATGGGGTAGTCATGGCATGGGCCCCGAGGACGGGTTGTGACAATGGAGGAAACTTATGATCAATTTATCAAAAACATAATGAATTTTTTATCCTATGATTATGTCTTGAGAAAAAATGTTTTCCCTTATGTTTCCTCTATTTTTTACACATCATGCCAAAATAATATTTTTAATGAAACAATTATTTCTTTTTCTCTTCAGTTAAAAACCCTAATTATTTCATAATTATGTTTTAAAAAAATTCAATAATGTTTTATTGTTACTATATAATTTCTTTAATTCAATTTCCCTTGTTTATTTTTTTTAAAATGTTTTAGAATTATCATCATGTTTTTTCCAAAATAATTCTGTTTGGATTTTACAAAAAATGTGAAAGGAATATTTTTTTATCATGATTGGTTTTCATGGAATTTTAAGGCGACGTGAACAGTCAATGTTATAAATAACACATTATATGTTTCCATGTTTGATTTTAGAGTAAAATATTTTTTAAATGTTTTGGGATGTTTTAGTTATAATAAATTTTTTTATCAAGGTGAAATGATTATTTTCCTCATGAAATGATCCAAGTGATCTTTAAATTAGTTTTCCAACTAATATAACAAGATTAAATATTAATTATGATTTTCTTGGGACATTACCCAGTTATACCATCTTTATTACTTCACTCGATTTTTTATGTTTCTATTAAAAATATATTAATGAAATCCATTTTACATGGGGTACTCTATGATGAAATTATTTTAAAACCCATTAATTTTCATGAGTTATGATATGATAAATTACATTTTAATCCCATTAATTTTTTATGATAACTCAAGAGATAAGTATGTTATGTGTGAACATGACTTCATGTTTTCTTGTTTACGTGTGGACCATGTTTTCTATCTATAATTTTAGTAGAGGATTTGGATTTCATGTAAAAAAAGTAATGTGTGGACCAATTTTTAGGTCCATTAGGTTATTCATAGACTTGGTTTCATGTCTTTAATTCTATGTAAGTATGTTATTACATGTACATAACATAATAAGTGAATCTATTTCCATTATAAATGTTCACATTGTTATAAGATTTCATTTTCTCCACATTTCCATTCTTATATATGATCTCATGGATAGTGATTATTTATTTAATTTATGAATCATGTCTTATGAACTACTGAAATTTATTTCACAAATTTGGATTATGATAAATGTTTTAAATGGTGTGATTTTCAAAAGTTAATCACTTGTTATCATACCGTTATACTCATGTTATGTTCAATTTATTACTAATATATCCCTTATATCCCCTATTGAGAACTTGAGATCACATTTTCTTATGTTTCCTTTTCATGGATTATGAAGAAATGTATTATGTTTGATATGTATAAAAATGGTTCTAGTTTTGAATAACATAGTCGAAGATAGTGTATTGAAAATATAAACAAGTAGTTTTTGTTTCCTTTTTTATAGAGGAAGTAGACCAATGTAATTGTGGAATGGATCTTTATGTTATGTAATTTATATTCACCTATTGTGATGTAATATTTATATATCATAGGTGTGGGGAATTATATTTGGAATTAGATAATGGTTTAGTTAACATTTGGATACCTTGTTTAGAAATCCTTAGTTAAAAACCCATAGAATGAGTCTATGTATATGATAACATCATAATGTATTATTAAGGAAGATATTACGTGTTTTATCTATAAATACATACCTCTTTACATACTTATAGTACACATCATTATGTAATAGATGTACCAAGGTGAAATAACACTAAAAAAGGCATGTTGGGCTTGACTCATGAAATACATGGCAGACAACAAAAGGTCTTACTGTGCACCTAGTTTGATACTCCCAAGGTATATGATTTTGTTAATTAACTTTTTCTTTTTGAACCATCATAAAGTATTTTAATATCCAATTATCCTAAATGGCCTTGGTTAAAATAAATGTGTCATATTTTTAAGTGAACGTGTCATCATTAAGAGTTATTTTAAAATTTTCATTATTATGGGTTTTTTAACAACAATAATTTTTTTCACACTATTTTTTGGTGTTAGACAATGGTTATAACCAGAAGGAATCCGGTGAATAATAAATTTGATGGAAACTGAAATTTCTATCCTCATGAGAAACCAAATTTTTTGGAAGCGACTATGCATTGTTTTTGGGACTATGATCATGCTCCTCTCTCATGTTATAAGTGGTAACATGGGTGATGTGGAACTTTTGAATATACTGAGGAATGGGAAAGATTCCATTTAATATTTTATGAAACAATTTATGTTTTATTTTTATGGTACCATTGATATAATTGTTTCTGAATAATGGATCAATGTGGAAGAAAAGGAATGTTCCATTCTTCAGTTCTCAGATTAGGAAACTGTTATCTAAGTCTCTTATCACCTGGAATCCGAAGTAGATCAGTGGTGGAATCATATTATGAAGTAAAGGTAAGGTGATGAAATTTAATCAAATGAATTTGAATAGTTTATGAATATGTTTTTTAGTAATTACTTCACTCATAAATTATAAACATACATTGAGAAGTAAATCCCTGAGATTAAATAATATGACGATTAAGCCACTGATACATATAGGAAAATTT
Organism: Viscum album; assembly: GCA_963277665.1. Lineage (NCBI taxonomy): Eukaryota > Viridiplantae > Streptophyta > Magnoliopsida > Santalales > Viscaceae > Viscum > Viscum album. Next base: position 1,233,946,021 of record OY728120.1, read on the forward strand.
TACTTGTCTTGAAAAGAAGGTTTCTTCTTCAATCATCATTCTTGAATAAAAAATCGTTTTATTATTTAATGGCTCGAAACCTAGTCTTCAAAAGGAATTATCAAAATAAGACATTGAAGGTTATGAATTAATCGTTCCCAGTGCGGTCAATGTGTAAATGGATGTTGGAAACACTTATTGTTTTGCAGATAATAAAAGGGGGATTTATTTTTCTAGAATCCCTAATGATATGTAACATTGAGGGAAGAAATATTTTCAACCGCCTACCTACTATAAATGTGTTAAGGATAACTTAGGTGAATGTCTAAAAAGAACTAGAAGGTTTTTTATGAGTGGAAATCAATCCAGTAAGCAAAGAACTGTATAACTGATGTAAAGATGATCGTAAATGATATGATGATATATAAACAATACAAAATGAACCATACCCACTATAGTGTTTGACATGAAAGTATAATGTTAATTATTCTATCATTTCACAAAATTTAAGGATAATGATGAAGATAAACATAATAAAACTCATAATCCTAATGATAAATTGAAATATAAAGAGATCACAACTACCGATTTGGGTAAAAGAATGGTGTAGTTAATGGTATAATTGAAATCCATTATAGAACTTATAATGTATTATTTGATTCTAGATCTAAAACATCATTTATATGTGAATAATTTCATAACAGTATCAAAATAGAACATAAATGAATAGAATTTGAATTAGCAGTGAAAATCCATTATGGTATGATGATCACATCTGATGTCTGTGTTTTTTATCTCATCTATGTTTTTAGGAATATGATTCCTACAAATAATATTGTTCTCTCTATCATTAAATTTTGTTTTATTTTTGGAATGGATATACATTCACTACATAAATCCCACATAAACTTCTGATGGGGGCAATTCACATTTTACATTCATAACTAACCTCTGATCATCTATCAATGTGATGATATATATGAACATTAAATGAAAGTAAAATTCATTGCATAGGTCATGATTCATATTCTAAAGGGGTGTTTATCCAAGATTTTTTGGGTGAAACTGTAAATTTGTAATATTCCTAAAATATTGGAGTTTATAATTTTATTTATGATGTAGATCCCTAGTCTTGCACCAAAACATTATGTTTATTTTTGAATATAAGTCATACTTGGTGTCATAGTAATTTCGAATAATCACTATATAATTCCTTAAAAATATTGTATTAACAGAAGAAGAAACAGTTGGATACTCTTGAATAGGGATTTATACATCCACGTGTGTCACCATGGGGGGCACATATAATTTTTTTAAGAATAATGACAGATCGATGTGACTCTATTGATTATCACAAGATGAAAAAGTTCAAAATTAAGAACAAGTATCCACTATTATGTATTGAAGAATTTTTGATCAACTATATAGAGCTCAAAATATTACATGATTTATAGTCATTCTGTTTATCATCATCTGAGGGTCAATAGTTATGATATACCCAAGAACACATTCCATACAAGGTATCGACAATGTGTTTATGTAGTGATGTCATTTGGTCTTACTAATACCCCCTCTATGTTCATGGATTTAATAAATAGAGTCTTTAGAGATTAAATTGATAAATTTTTTGGTAGTTTGTATAGAAGATATTATTATCTATTCGAAGGTTATGGAAGAACCTAAAAATCACTTGAGAATTGTAATTTTGTCCTTAAGGACGGATAAATATAATAAAAAAAATTAAAAGGTGTTAATTTTTTTATTAAAATGTTTTCATTTTTGGGACATATAATCTAATGTGGGGGTGTATCAGTTCGACCATCAAAGATAAAGGCTATTGAACATTGGCCTAGAACATCCATTATGACTGATATATGATGTTTTCCAAGTTCAAAAAGATGTTGTCGATGGTTTATGGAGAATATATCATGAATTTATAATCCACTCACCTTACGAACTTGGAAGTAAGGGAAGTTACAATAGACAGATGAATGTGGGGTAACCTAAAGGAAATAATGAGAATTTTAATCAGTTAACCTATTATTACATAACGTAATAATTGTGAATGGGTTGTAAACTATAGTGAATTTTCCAAGAATGTGTTGGGAAGAATTATCATGGTTATTTAAATGGTTACAACTTATGAATCATGAAACTATAATATTAGTTAGAAAAATTAACCAATTCACTATATGGTGTTTGCTTTCTCTTTTTAATATTAATTATGTGGAGCATATCATTATTTAGGAAATATTCATATATATATATATATATAAATATACTGATTATATAATTTTAATGTGTATATTAACACAAAAGTAATTAATCATTCACTAAATATGATGGTTAGCTCATATTAATGATTATGACTGATCGATACATTTCAACCCTGGGAAAGTGAACATAGTGGTTGATGAATTGAGTCGATGATATTTTTATAATTTTTCAATGATGAAGATAAAAAAATCTCCAATATTTATAGACTTTAAATGTATAGATATTTAAATCCTAATGTAATGGGAGAAATATAATCATTCTCAAAGGAGTGTTCAAACATCTATATAAGTGACGATTAAAGATGCACAGAAGGAATACATAGAGAATCCGAAGAAGGTGAGAATTGTTACTGAGTATAAAATTTGTTATAATAGAAATATAAGGTTTTGGAATCACGTATTTGTTCTATCCATACCTGATTTCTAGAAGGGGATTTTAGAAAAGGATCATAGTTCTTAATTATAAATTAATCATGGAATCAAAAATTCATATATGGATTTGGAGGAGTTTTTATGGTGGAATAGAATAAAGAGTGATATCACTGAGTTTTTATCTCAATGATTTCTATATTATGAATTTATGTTTGAGGGAAAAAAGTATAAGGGTTTGTCATGAAAACTACCCTTACTGGAATGGAAATTGCAAAAGATCAGCTTTGATTTTTTCATTAGACTACCCAAAATGTATATAGGGGTAATGATTTATGGATTATCGTTGATCCCCATAGAATGTCATCAAACTCCATCACCATCACATCATATTTATCATTAGACAAGCTTTCTAGGATATACTTTGAGGAAGTGATATGTTTTTATAAAATACCACATTCCATTTTATCTGATCAGGATCCAAGTTTTACCCTGATGATTTGGGGTAGTATTCAACAAGCCCTTGATATATATTTAAGTTTATGAAATTCTCATCATCTCAAGAATGATGGTCTGTCGAAGAGATAATTTAAAACCCTAAAGGATATGATGAGATATTCTATTATGTATTTGAATGTTGGTTGGGATCAACATCTTCCTCTAGTTAAATATTCTAGCAATAATACATTTATCTTGAGTATTCAGATGGATCCAGTTAAATCGCTATATAGAAAAAGTATAGGAATCCAAAATTATGGGAAAACTATGTTAGCTAAAGAAATGTAAGAGAACATTATATCCATTACTCAATTTGTAAGGGAAGAAAAACATTTCAAGAAATGTTTTGCTGATAATCCCCGATGTGATTTGGAATTGGATGTTGGTGAGAAAGTATTTCTATGAATTTCTCCAAGGAAGAAGGTAACAAGGATTCTAATAAAGAGATAAATAATAACATGATATAATCTTTCATTTTAAATTATGGATACTACTATGATTATGTAATAATTATTGGCCTCTCCAACAAACCTCTTTCAAGTCTATGATGTGTTCCATGTATCTCTCATGTGGAAGTACATATCTAATTATTCCCATGTATTGAATGAAGTGTTTATAAAACATGAATTTAATATTTAATATGAAAAAAAGAAAGTGAATATTCAAGGTCATAAGGAGAATGATCTAAAAAACAAGACCTCTCACTTGTTCAATATTTGGTAGAAATACTAACTGCTTGAGAATGTTATCTGTGAACCTCAGGATATGATGAGCTAGATGTATCTTCACTTGATTGTATTAGTGTAATTGTTTTGAATGTGAAATATATTTTAATGATGGTACAATCTGACAACATTAAATTTTATGAAATATATTTTTCACATAATTTAATTTCTTGGGAAGCCTACATTACATGAGACACTGAGTTTTAACATACTACGATATACAATTAATATTATTATTTAAACTTGACTATTATCGCATATATTTTAATCATGGTTGAATGAATAGTAATAACCAAATTATAAAAGCTTTGTATATTTTATTTATATGAATTTACTATATTAACAAAAATTTGTGTAAATATTCACTAAAGTATTTTTTTTTTGAAAATAATATTTTCTCAAATAAATGTTTTTATTTATTTCTGTGAAAAAATTGTAAAATTATTTTTTTAAACTATAGGAAAATTTATATTAACAAATGAAATTAATATTTTAAATATACATGTAAAAATTATCTTTGAGTGAATTTTTTAACATTTTCTGAAAAGATTGAATTTTCAATGAATAGTTAAATAATACTGATTTTTAATAAAAATAGATATATTATTTAATTAATTTAAAAAATAAACAGTATTTAAATATGTTTGTAAATGTTAAATTTGTTAAATTATATATTTATTAATCTAATTGAGGTCATTTGAGTAAATTTCATATTTAATTCTTATATAAATACCTTCAATACTTTTTAAATTTTCTCTACGGGAATCCCCTTTTGTGGATTATGTGGAATTAGTCTAAAGTTAAAATTTCACACATCTGGGATTTTAATATGATAAAATTGATTACTTATTTATGAAAATAATAACTTATATTATTAAACTAATCGATTTATTTTATAATGAATAATAAAGACAATAAAATGTAGTTACCACAATTAAGTTTAAAACATGGGTTTGTGCTTTACATTCATATGTTTACAATTTAATTTTCCAAAAAATAAATGATTTTTATTTAATAAATTTTATTTCATATTTATAATTAGTGGTTACAAATTATATAGTATGGAACATTTTAATTTTATTATAAAAGGAAAAGTTACTTAGGTAAATTAAATGATATAAGTTAACATGGTGAGAACTGAAATAATAAACTTAAGTAAACAAAAAGGATAAGGAATGAAATGATAAAAATGGGTTATTTTATTAATGGTTTTATAGAAAATATAATAAATTTTCTTTATTATTTTACATTCTTAGGACCTTAAGGTGAGGGTGACTTCACATTGTTACATAGTTTTGGGCATTTTCAAAAATGAAACTCCTCTTCAATTATAATAAAGAATGTACTCTCCTCACCAGTAAACTCTTATTAATTCCTTTAGATCAAAAAAACCATAAATAAATCTCTCCCCAATATAATTATACATGTTCTATATCTGATGGTCTTCCCCAGAGGCTAACCATATATTCTTTAATGAGAGATCCAAGTGAGGTTGTTCTAAGAGAATGTAATTGTCATCAATAAGATCTTACTTTATTACATATTTTATTAAAACATTAATTAATGTCCTAATTTTTAAAATATATGGTAAAATGTATCTATCATATTATAATATTTTATTATGTTTATGATGGAAACTATACCCATCTCTTATATCTGTAAATTGGAAACTAAACCATCAATAAAGTGTACGGTAAACGACCACCTCAAGAATCAATGTGATTCCTTTTCCATAAAGATTTCAAATTGATGTATATAATGATGAATTTAATGTTTTTATATGATATTTATTATGTTATTAATCTTATAGAATTGTAATTTCACATATGAATTCTTAATTTCTACTATGTGGGAATATGATAACATCGCAGGTTTGTATAGAGGACTACCACCTCATGGAGAGATGCAATTAATTTTTCACTTACTATTTAAGTGGATGGTAATAAAGATAAATTTAATTAAAATATTTTATAAATATGAAATAAAATAAAATTATTTATTTTTATATATTATTTACCTTTCTTCCATTTTAATTGTCAAGAAAATGGAATCAACATTCATGCGTAATTATCACCTACCATCTCCCTGAAATATGTATTTCATTTTGTCTCCATAACATTATTAGATGACTCTAAATATATATAATTAATATATTTTATATTTTTATCATGTTAAATAATTTAGGGATTTTGGAACCATAATTAATTTAAAAGTAAACAAAATTCTAGATCAAAACATACATGGAAAACAAAGCATTTATTACCCAAAATGTTATTTTAACAAGAATTTTTATTGAACAGGTAATAACATATCATTAGTGAATATTATGTTTTTTGAAATATATAAATATGGTTCTTTAATACATTTATAATAAAACAATATGTATTTTATGGATTGGTTGATCATGTATAATGGAAGCCGAGACTTAAGGTAACATATTTTTGTCACGCTTTTTTATATGGGACACATTCTTTATACACAACTTGTTTCCATTTTTTGGTCCATATAATTCCCCAAAAAATTACTAGATATAAATATACATATGGTTTTCTCACTTTTATGAGGAATATGATTCAAATGTTTCCAAATTTTAATGTGTTTGATGTTACAATATCATTGTTTATCTATGTTGTTTATCACTACACTTTAGATGATGAAATATTATGATATGTTTCACAATAATTTCAATAAAATTCATCTAAAATGTCAATTATCAATGAATGAAGTTTTTCCATTAATTTTCCAATATTTTTATTCTCAATATTCTAAAATAATATTTTCAATAAAACCAAGATTATTTCTCACTATTTTTAAAATGCTTATTTCATCCATATCAATGTTTTATAAATTTGTTTCTCATAATTTATAATGTTCCTATGTTATAGTTTTTATTAATATTATACCACTGTTTCAATATTTACAAAATGTTTTAAAAATAACCTTCTAAATTTTTTCCAAACAGTTCCCTTTTTAATTTTAACAAAACCATGAAATGAATATTTATTATAATGTGTATAGTGTGAGAAAAATATCCCACCATCTTAACAACTCATTGTTTTAAGGATAACATTATAAGTATCATAGTGAATTTTAATGTAAAAAAATTTCACAATTTTTTTTGAGAACTTTTAGTTTTATAATGTTGGTTTTCAAATTGAAATTCTTACTTTCTTTAGTAAATGTTTCATGTGATAATTTAAAATCAGTTTCCATATAATAGGAAATATTTTTATTTTTCTTAATATTTAATGGAGATGTGATCCAAAGATACCATCTTCATTATTACTCTTTATGGATTATTTTTATGACTGTAATATATAAAGAAACGTATTTATATTCGATGTGTTATGCTATGCTGATTTTTTTTGTGAAACCCATTTCCTTTTGTGGGTTCTGATATAAAAACATCTGACATGAAGATCATTCATTTTAATAGGTTCTAATATGATATAGGTGGTTTAAATCCCATTTCAGTTCTTTGGTTTTAGTATGATGAATGTTTTATGATCTAGGGTCACATGTATGTATGGTTATCATTATGTGATTTGTGGTACCTATATCTCTTTCCAATGAATTGGGTAAATATTGATAACTTGTGAGACAAGAATGCGATAGAGAAACATGATTTCATGTTCATATGTTTATATTTTGACCCAGATGAGGTTATATAAGTTTATGTGGGGACCTGGATTTTATGATCACAAGGTTATGTGTGGAGATGGTTTAATGTCTATTAGGTTATGTTTGGACAGCATTTCACATAAATAAGTTCATGTGGGGACATGATTATCTGTCCTTAACAGAATGACTAAACCTATTTCGTTTTATACATGCTCATATTGTTATAAGCATACATTTCATAAAAATTACCATTCTAATTCACGATCTTATTAATTAGGTTTATTTATTTACTTTCTTATTGTTGTCTTATGAATCACTAATATTTATACCATGATATATGATTATGATCTATGTTATACAGGGTATGATTGTCAAATGTTTATCCCATGTTTTCATACCCTGATTCACATGTTAAGTTCAAGGGATTACTGATATCTCCATTGTTTAACCTTGGTAAGGATCTAATCTCACCATTTATTTTATTAAATTTTCTAGGATATGAAGAAATATATTATGGCTGATGTGTATATGATGGTTTCAAGTCCTGAAAAACATAGAGGGATGTGAAATTGTTTATATATGAACCTATTATTTAAGATTCCATGTTAATGAAGGTGCTAGAACTAAATTATAGTAGTGTGGAATGTTATTTTATGTAATTAATATTCATATATTATGAATTAATATTTATTTATGAAAGGTTTGGTTCAAAAAAAATGTCCTCATATATCTTCGTACTTTCAGAGTGTATTGAGAATGTAGAGATATGATCAATATAAATCAGATCCTTCTTTATCTCTGGAATAGTTGTGATACATAGCCTTGTAAAAAATTTCAATTCACAATATTGATTAATATTTAACACATTAAACAAACAATTTTTAAATCCTCAATCCAATTTTTCATTATAGGATCTCAACTTTGAGATTTCTTAATGTTATCTCGTAATGAAGGTTGATAAATCATTTGAGAAAATATTGTCGTTTCTCCTTACATTTTGATTCATTTTTCTAAAAAAATAATACGTTGTTTGTAAACGGGTCTCCTTAAATCCTCGTCATTTTAATGACACCAAGACCCTTCTTGCTCAATGTATCCCCAACAATATTTGATATTCCAAGGGGATAATGATTCAAACAATCATTGTCCTTAAAATCTCCATCCATCTCTTAATCTAATGTTTAGTTTCATTTTTGAGAATATATTCATACAACATTAATAGTATGTGTGTGTATCAAACTTTTCTTCATAAATACATTGACACCATATCCATTGAGAAAAAATGATAATATCTAACTCCATGTCACGACTAAGATAGTTCTACTCTTGAGGCTTTAACTATCACGATGCCGAAGAGAGTAACATTCAATTTATCATGATAATACATCCAATATCTTTTATAGATGCATCACTATAGATAAAACATTATCCTTTGGGAAAGGCATGAGTTAGGATAACATTAAAAGTTACCATACTATTGATAACAATGAATCTATATTCACACCACTTTGTTTGAATGAACATAATTATCTTTTAGGTGAACTTATCTTGTCTATTATAATTCTTTGAAATGGGTTTTCACTATCCTTCTGTAGTATCCTCTGACTGAAAATTACTTTTTTTATAAAAACACTTTAAAGGAAAATTGAGAAACCCTAGGATCCAACACCAACCACACTATCCTTCTATAGTATCCTCATATACCAAATAAATTACAAATATCAATCATAGTTGTATGGTGTGTCCCCTCTAAAATGGACATTGTGATTATTGGATTGACTAAGATTCCATCAATAGTATTGTTGTGTCCCATTAATGTGAATATTTGTAACCAGAACCTATAATTTATGAATTTTACCAATATATTTTTCTTCCTCGAATATTTTAATATGTCCATTAGATAGTCCCCATAATCTCCATTAATTTTATAATATATAATAACATAATCAATTATTACCGCCAATACTTATGTAGGTAGTCCTTGAAGAATCCATTCATTAAATTCCTAAATATGGAAGGTGAATTAATAAATAAAAAGGGAAGAACTAAACACTCATAACACATATTTCTAGTTTGTAAGGTAATATTTGAGATATCATTTTTCTTCACCCACTAATGATTATTCATAGATCATATTTCAATCCTAAAAATGAATTTATCCCTATAAAGTTTGTCAAAAAAATCAAAAATCATTGTAAAAATATACCTTTTCATTACTATTATCAAATCGAACTCCATATAGTCAATGAATTTCCACATTGATCTGTTGTTTTTCAAAAATAGAATAGGTGGTCCCCAAGAAGAAAAAAATAGTTGTATAAAATACTTCTCAAAATTATATTTAATTTTATTATTCAATTCCTCTAACAATACAAATTTAATTCTTTGTGGGATCTCCAAAATTATCTCGCACCCATTTATGAATTCAATTGAGAACACCACCTCACATTATGAGGGTGTTGATGAAAACACCCTAGGAAAAACATCAATATATTCTTAGACAATGGTTATGTATAAAATCATTATAAATTCTCTTTATTCTATTTATTCACCAATATTTTCCATAATAAAGTCAATAGAAGGTGGTTCTTGAAAAAATATGGATGGGATGTCTCTCCTTTAAGGATAACTATGGGTTATCCATTTAAGATAACATAATATATATTTAAATCTATAATATATCATGTTATATTACTTTTAAAATAATTCCACCCAATGAATGATGAAACAATTAACCCATTAGAAGAACCACTAGCATTCCAGAGAGATTTCACTCACCAATGTTATTAGGGGAATAAAAATATACCATTGATATTAGAATAGTTCCTATTAGGGTTTTAGATGAATACTATTACTCTATATGTACAGGGAATAACCTGTTTATATCAAAAAAATTAATGAAATAAAATTTTTTATTGAACCAGGATTGAACTGTACACTTACTAGAATTGAGTGTACGATAATAGTACCTTCCATAACACTATAGTTCATTCGTTTTGATTAAACATGTATGACCATTCTATATTATATTTTACTGATATATATGGTGGTAAAACTTTTTTATCTTCTAATTTTGAAATTGATTATAATTATTTTTATGCTCCCCACACCCAAATAATTTCATAACAGTATCTAATTGTAGAATATTCCCCTTGTAATTAGAATTCATATGTGGAGGCTTATATTCTGAATGAAATTTTAGAGATATATATCCAAATGCTCTTGAATTATGTAACATTCCAATTCTTTTTAGGTAATTCCACAAATTATTTTATGATATATACTGTATATCGAATTTTTTACTTTCTTCCAAATCAGATCCATTAAAATATTTCACACCATCCTTTTCTTCAAATAATTATATGCTTGAGTCCAATGTGAATATCTAAACCCCATTTAAATTTTATAACACATCATAAAAACTCTTTCTAAAACAAAAAATCATATATTTCCAATCTGTTTTATAGATGGGACCTTAGTCCTTTAAACAATTTTTCTATCCTCCCATAAAAATTGAAGAAAAATATTAAGTATTTCCAAAAATTCCATACAATGTTAATGTAATAAGTCCCCAATAATTAATTTTCTATTTACTTCAACATGTGAAATTATCACTCCACTATGGTTGAGAGGGAAGGAAGAAAATACATCTTCAAAATTAATTTTTTCAAGTCATACCATTTCGTGGCGTCTACCTCATCACTTGAATTTGTGTTCATCATAAATTTACACTATTGATCATCTTTTTCCACTAAGGGATATACTAGAAATCTAATTTTTTTTTGATCAGAAAAATTGAGTATATAAAATATATATTTTATAGTATTGATACATTTTTCGGTGATTACTGGATAAGAGGTTCAACTAAAAGTGGTGGCCAATGATTCATGCATAATTAAACTACTCGTTATTAATTCCTCAGTGAATATTAAATCTTAATGTGATTTAGGTTTTTATTCATGAACTGCTATAACTATTTCATCATCATTATAATTTTTTCTACTCCATCTCTACACATATTGGGAATTCAATCAACAAGTTGTCCATTTGGTTCATTTTTTACAATATTCCATTCATTTACTTCTATTTTCTAGAATAAGAAAACCTAAGTGGTAAATATTTTACTATTGGGAATCATATAATGATAATAATAAACTAAATATTAATCCTGATATATTTTAACATCATTCTTCTATGATGATAAACACTGGTCCTTATGATTGTGCATTATCTATATATCCTTTATTATGGTTCGTTAAAATCATTTGATTACCAAAAGAATATCTCATGGGTGTTTCAAAACTAGTTTATATCAATGACACCTTATCCTCAACCTAGTGACTATATAGTTAAATATGAGTTGTCCTATATAAGGCTTATTACCCCTATGTAAAACTATGATAGATCCATATCAACTTGTAGTTCCTTGAAAGTGATTTATTTTCTTGATAACCACTCACATTATATTTCACCAAAACTTGATGTATTTTTCCTATATTTAGACATATCCATAGGGTTCTTACTTGTATCATTCTATTCCTAATTTTCTTTAATAACTAAACCATAGATTTTATACTATTTATGGAATCCCAGTTTTTGAATACATGTCTCTTAAAATAATTTCTTAAAAAATATTACATTAATCATATTGAAGGATATTTTTAGGTCTAGAGTATTGGAAAATCTGTATATAATACCCGAATTACAAAATGAATACATTAAAATAAACATTATTTAATCCCTTTTTATGAACAATTTGTCAGTCCTTCATATTTTACCTCACTATAAGTAATTTCATATTGATATACATCAATAAAAAAAGGTTGAGAAAAAACCCAATAATATATTATCAAATGAAATGGAACATGAATGAGAATAATGGATAATAAATGTGTCATAAACTGATATAATAATAATAAGTACTTGATACATAACATGGAAATGTTTCTATTACATATAATTGATACATTCCTATGCATATTAGATTGGTTTATCACTACAGTGTCATAAATAATAATTACCAAAGTATCATAAAACATGTTATCTATAGATAAAAACTTTTTCACGACCCGTCCTTGGGGACTGTGCCGTGACTACCCCAAGCCCGCCTTCCATAGGCCAGGGGATGGAGACTAGCACCAAAGGTGTAAATCTCGATAAAAGGGAGGGTATTGCCATTATATAAGTAAACAAACACAATATAGTACGCAAGATGGAGTAAACACAAAGTAAACTGAGTACAAACGTAAGTTCTGGAAAGTAAATGGGCTAGTATACAAATGCATCTGAAAGTACAGTACAACTGAGAAAAAATTACAACAACTGAAAAGTAAATCAGCCACACATAGTCATCCTCTTGAAATCCCACCTGAATGGTGGGTACAGATATTCTCCTCAGCTCCCTGGGTCCGGCTAACTGCTCCGTGTACATCCCACCATGTGGTCCACCTCCAGGTACCATCTAGCTCCACAATCCTTCACCTCGATCAGTGTTGTCCATCGTCTGCATCCAACACAACCTAGTACAGGAAAATACCGTGCAGGGGAGAGTATACGATACTCAGTAGGGACCCCGAGACCCTCAAAGGTATCTCAGAATCCACAAAGGATAAACCACAAAGGAAAAATACAATCACGAAGTATCAACCTAATCTACTTAGGTATATGACCATACATATACCTAAGTCATCAATTCCAGTTCAGCTCCAACTCTCAAGCCCAAGTTCAACCCAGTCCACACAGGAAAGCACAACCCAGTCCACACAGGAACGTAATTCAATCACATCGATGATAATGATTGAAAATCAAGACTTATTTCACATAGGTATACTACTCACGAAGAGGGGTGGAGATGATTAGATGTAGCCACTGAATAATCTCCTCTACCGAACCAACGCAGGATCCAAGTATAGAAGTCGTCGCTCCAAACCCATGTAGGATCCATGTACAGTAACCATCACTGCCGAACCCATGTTGGATCCAAATATAATCTTCATCATTGCCGAACCCACGGAGGATCCAAGTACAGTCGTCATCGCTGCCGAACCCACGGAGTATCCAAGTACATTCATCCTCGCTGCCGAACGCACGTAGGATCCAAGTACAGTCGTCATCGTCATCGTAGTCGCAGCCAGCTCTAGGGTTCCTACACAAAGCGTACTCAATTCCGAGAGGGTCTGCTCCACGAGTAAAATGGGATCGATACAACAACTTTCATAAAGATTATAGTTGATGAATCATGAAGTTTTGTCTCGTTAAAAGGATCTCAATGCGATAGACGGTGCGTCAAACGGATGCCCGGTCTGAGAGATATTCGCTTTTCCGTTCTAGGGGCTCGGTTAGAAATATGCGTGTTCCAAACCCGGCCATTTACCCAGTGTTTTCCAATACTCACTTCGAGTATCGAAAAATTACTTTCTCATCGATAGAGTCCCAGTGTCATAGATGGCGCGTCGATCGGATGTGCGGTCTTTACAAAGTTCACGTTTAAGTTAAAAAGGGCCCAGTCTGATAGGCCCGATGGGATGACAGTTCAGGTCGACTCAGTTTTGGCAGGTCTGACCCGGAAAAGAGGTCGGACCAGCCCAGTGAATCACGCGGTCTGGCCTGAGGAGCGCGGCCTGTCCCAGCCCGGCGCGACCCGGCTCGGCCAGGCCCAGTGCGGCCCGGCTCCGCCCGACCTGGCGTGGCCCGACTGGGCGCGACCTAGCTGGCTGGTCGAGCGGTCTGAGGCGGGGGCGTGGCTTCCGGTTGCCCAAACCGATGGCACCAAGCGGCGCTACCCTCCCCAAACCAGTCGGCTAGGCTGAGCGGCCTTCTGGCGCAAAAGGCCCGCACGGGCGGGCCGCCGGTCTTCCAGTACGGTGCCCTCCTGGTGTCGCGGTCCAGCTCCGCCTGGCTGGCCGACGGCCCGACCGGTTCCTCGGTGCGGCGCCCTCCTGGTGCCGCAGATTTCCTCCACCCGGCCGGCCGAAGGGCCAGCCGGTTCTTTTTCCGAGGAGTCCTGCAATGCGGGCCGCTGTTCCTCCTGCACAGCCAGCGCCCCGGCACCGGATTCCTTATCCATGTTTCCGGAAAGGCGCGATGGTGATGTTCTTCCCCCCGTCCCCAGTTCCCAATTCCAAAGGGATAAAGTTCCTGCGGAGGGTCTTCGGGCCATGTTCGTTCAGCCCTCACCCTCCGCGTTAGATGGTAACACATAAACATGAATGACCATGGTTCATGAAGCACAACCAAACAATTTTATTTTCAATAATATTGAAACAATTCACCCTACCTCAAAAATTTATGATGAACATCGGCATTGCGGTAGACGTCGTCATGAGGTGAGGATACGTAGACGTCAACGGAGAGTGTCTGAGGAGAAAGCGGTGTCTCCCCACTTGTCGCAGAGAAGAGAAAGGAAAGTGTGTTGTTGTTGGGGAGTTTCCCCACATCTTTGTCTCCTCCCTTGTCTCTGAGGAAGAAGAAAAGATTGGAGGAACGGGGTGAGTTCTTCACCGATAGGAATGTTCTTCATCAGAGAAGAACCGTTCTTCATTGAGGAAGAATTTCTTCAAAAACTCTAAAGTTATCCCAATTCCTCCTCACACAACAATTTCCAACCCTAATAAAATAAGTCTTCTCCTTATTTTATTTAATCTTGCCATGAATTCAAAATTTAAAAGTCAAACACTTAATTAATTTAATTGAAGAGGTTTAATCAGTTAATTATGGTGTGTGTTGGAAATAATTAAAGAGGGAGAGAGGGGAGTGGAAGAGTTACTCAAGTAAGGGGGAGTTAACAATTAAGAAGGGGGTTTAAAAGGAGTTTAGGAAATGTGAAAGGTGTGGGCTCGTGTGGACCCCCCCTAACAAATATCCTCACATGTGTAGTGAGGTGCCTGTAGGTACCACCCCAACTCCCCCATTTAGGATATAACCACCTTAGATATACAATAAGACTTTTTCCACAATTTTTATTCACTTCATATTTAATCCACAAATTTTAACTTCTCCTCCCGTGCAAACGCAACTGCGATAAAGGTCCTATTAAGAAATTACCGGTGTTGCGAGTTTATCAGTGCCCTCATATTTCAATTTGGAACACCAGTTCAAAAGATATAAAAACCCACTCGTTCATTTACTAAATGTACCGGACCTAAACATCAGATAATTATTCCAGGCACACAGTACCTCGGAATCAAGTGCTGTCAGAAACTATGCTCTCGTAAAATTCCAAAGTATTTAAGAAAAAATTTTCTTTGGAATTTCCAGGTCTTCACATTACTCCAACTATGGGGCTTTACGTCCCCATAAAGCTATAACATAAACTAGGGAAACAAATGAGGGTAGTAAGCACGCATCTGAGCCTCCCGCTCCCATGTGCTCTTCCGGAGGTTCTCGTGATGCCAACGAATGTGCACTAGAGGAATCAAACATCCACGTAGGACCCACTCATATCGATCCTCGATATCCACAGGGACCTTCGAGAATGTAGCCCTGTCATCAATGTCCATTTCCCTGTGATCGATGATATGCATCAGGTCGTGCATGTATCTCCTCAGCTGAGATACGCGTAAGACGTCATGCACCCGGTGCAACTGAGTTGGAAGGGCCAGGCGGTAAGACACCTCGCCAACCATGCTGAGGAACTGGAATGGTCTGATGAAGCACATATATAACTTTCCGCCCCATCCAAATCTCCATAATCCACGTCGATGTGAGACCCGTAAGAAAATGTGGTCGCCATACTCGAAATCCAGTGGTCTCCATCTCCTATCAAAAAAGGACTTCTGTCTGCTCTGTGCAGTCCTCATCTGCTCCTGGATGATCTGCACCTTCTCCGTCATAGCTGGAACCATCTCTGGTCCAACGAGTACTGACTCCCCAGGGTCACTCAAGCACAGAGGTGATCTACATGGTCGGTCGTACAAATCCTCTTATGGTGCCATCCCGATGGAGTGGTAGCTTTTGTTGTACGAAATCTCCACCAAGGGTAGGTGATCCTCCCAGCTATAACCAAAGTCAAGGAAATATGCGCGGAGCATGTACTCGAGTGTCTGAATGGTCCTCTCCGTCTGGCCATCCGTCTGAGGATGAAAGGCAGTGCTCAGGCGTAGCTGTGCCCTGAATTCCTCCTGTAACCCCTTCTAAAGATGGGAAGTAACGTGATCGTCTTTATCAGAGACGATAGATGATGGTACACCATGAATCCGTATGATCTCCGGAACGTAGAGTCATCCCAAGCTCTCTACTGATCCTCGCTCTCTGATCGGTAACAAGTGGGCCAACTTGGTGAGCCAGTCTATGATCGCCCAAATGGATTCGTGTCCTCTAGAAGTACGTGGTAGCTCCGTCACAAAATCCATGGATATCTCATCCCACATCCACTCTGGAACCTCTAAGGGATATACCAAGCTTACTGGTACCTAGTGCTCCACCATCACTTGCTGCCAAGTGAGGCATCGTGAAACGAACTCTGCTACAACCTTCTTCATACCCGGCCACCAGTGTTGTCGTATGAGGTCCTGGTACATCTTCGCCACTCATAGGCGTACCGCAAGAGGGGAAGTGTGAAACTCCCTCAACACTTCCTCCTATAGTGCAACTGGTACCATGGTACGTCCCCTGAAGAGAATGACTTGCTCTCCTCCTTCAGAAAATCCATCAGGCTCCATCCCTATGGAAATCTGATCACGTCGCGTCTCACAGTCAACGTCCCCATGCTGGCTTCCATGATCTGCTAAACTAGTGGAGGAGTAACTGTGAGGGAATGTAAGAAGGCTACCCAATCTCTATCCACGAAGGATATCTGCTATGCCGCTAACTTCTCTGTCGCCTCTCTAAGTAGCTGAATTCCCAATCTCTTGCTGAGAGAATCAACCACAATGTTCCCCTTCCCAAGAGTATAGACTATCTCAATGTCATAGTCCTAGAGGAACTCAAGCCATCACCGCTATCTCAGTTTCATGTCCTTATACGAGAAGATGTACCTGAGACTCTTGTGGTCAGAGTAGGCTGTAAAGATCTCTCCCATTAGATAGTGCCGCCACATCTTCTAGGCGGAGACCACTATTGCTAACTCCAGGTCATAGGTAGAATAGTTCTGCTTGTGCTACCTCAACTTTCGTGAAACATAGGCGATCACTACCCACTCCTGCATTAGGACACACCCGTGTCCAGTCCCTGATGCATCACAGTAAACTATGTACCCTACGCCCTCCTCTGGTAGCCTCCGGATGGGCGCACTGGTCAATCTCCATCTGAGCACCTGAATGTTTTCGAGTATCTATCTGACCACATGAAGGGTTTCCCCGTCTTCGTCAGAGAGAAAAGCGGTGATGAAACTTTGGAGAAGTATGGCACAAATCTCTAATAGTACACAGCCAGACCTAGTAAACTCTGCACCTCCATCATTCTCCTGGGTGACTCCCAAGCTAGTACTGCCTCTATCTTCACAGGATCCACAACAAATCACACCTCTGAGATGACGTGCCCCAAGAAGTTAACCTCTCAAATCCAGAACTGGCACTTTGAGAGCTTACCATAAATCCAGTGCTCTCAGAGTGTGTCCAGTACAACCCGCATGTGGTAGGTGTTCTCCTCCTCAGTAGTGGAGTAAATCAGTATGTCTTCGATGAATACTACGACAAAACAATCGAGGTAAGGTTGGAATATCCTGTTTATGAGACTCATAAACACTACTGGAGCCTTGGTTATGCCGAAAGGCAAAACCAAGAACTCATAGTGGACATACCGACACATGAAGTTCGTCTTATGCATATCCTCCTCGTGAACTCTGAGCTGGTGATAGCTTGACCTGAGGTCTATCTTTGGGAACCATCGTTCTCCCTTGAGCTAATCAATGAGGTCATCAATCCTCGGGAGTGGGTAATTGTTCTTTATGGTCACTTGATTAAGGCGACAGTAGTTGACACATGTCATAAGCTCCCATCCGCCTTCTAGGTGAATAAAATCAGAGAAGCCCTGGTTGAAACACTGGGTCGGATGAATCCCTTGCCCTGTAAGTCCTCTAGCTGTACCCGCAGCTCAAGAAGCTCAGTGGGAGCTATCCGATATGCTGGAGTTGATATGGGTGTTGTCCCGTGGTACAGGTCAATATAGAAGTCTACTTCTCTGTGAGGAGGTAGTCCTGGAACATCATTAGGGAAAACGTCTGCATACTAACCCACCACAATAGGATAACTCAGACTCCGCACATCAACCGCTCTGAGGATGAGACTAGCCAACTGATGTGTGATCGGCTGCCCTCTCCTCTGCATAAGTCCAACCTACACTGCAAAGGCTCCCTCCTCGCTGGTGAAGGTGAAACTGCTCCCATCTGTGGGGACACACCACACTTTGTGCCTAAAATAGTCGATCTCATCATGGAATGTTGATAACCAGTCCATACCCAAGATGACATTGTAAGGCCTCGACGCCGCTACAAGAAGATCCTAGCCGAAGCTCTCGCCTCCTAGAGTAAGCTCACACTACCAGCCCTAGTGTGCAATCGTCGAGTCTACTCCCTTAGAAGTCTCTACTGTAAGGATTGAGCCAACGACTCCATCATAATATCCGAGCTCCAAACAAGGGATGTTGAAACAAAATAATTACTCGCTCCTATATCTATAAGAACTGCAGCAAGGGTTGGGTAGACATAGATAGTACCTCGAATCATCTCAGGTGCACCGTGGCCGTAGGCCTTGAATTCCTAGTGCTGAGCCTGCCCATGTTTGCCAGCTCCCTGTGGTCGGGGAGGCCCTACTGGTGGTGGTGGTGGTAGAGACTCGAAGCGTTGTCCACCACCTACTGCTCGGCCAGCTCCACTGCCTCGTCTGCCTGCTCCCTGCGGACTGCCACTGTCGAACCTCTACCTCTACCTGGGAGGTCCCTCTACTGTCTGCTGCTCCTCTGCATGGCGGGTTGGATAGTCCCGAGCCTTGTGGCCCTACCCACCGCATGCATAGCACTGCCTGCCTCTCGTATGACTGGATTTGCTGCCACTACTGGAAAACAGGTCTATACCCACAGTTTTCCAAAAAACTGTGGGTATAGGTTAGCCATATACCAACGGTTTTCCTAAACCATGGGTATAGGGATAGTATGTGAACCCACACCCATGGTTTTCCAAAACCATGGGTGTAGGCCACCTATACCCAAGGTTGTGCCAAAAACCGTGGGTATAGTATTCTTTTAAGACCAATACCCACGGTTTTGGAGATAACCGTGGGTATAGGGTATTTTCCGAAGATCTATACTGACGGTTCTTCATAACCGTGGGTGTTGTGGTTTTTTTTGAATACCTATACCCATGGTTCTCTAGAACCGTGGGTATAGGTTTCCCATGTTATGGCAGGCAAATAAAATTAGGCGGGACACGGGAAAAATTTGGCGGGGATACATTTTTTCACAGTTTAGATTAATATATTTATATACATATAAATATAAACTAATAAAACCTGTATAGCTGAGTTGGTATGTTTCTGTGGCACGGTAGTGAGTTTCAGCGCGCAGCCTGGGTTTGAAACCCCGTGGGCACATTTATTTGAATTTTAATTCTGTATATTAATATATATATGCAAATAAATGTATACATTCAAAATGAAAATTCCAGCGTGGTTGGTCCGTGGGGGTTGCACGGTCGCAAAGAACAGCGCGCGACGCGGTTTCAATTCCCACTGAGAGCATTTTTTTGAATTTAAATATGCCATATTAATATATATACATGATATATGCATATAAAACATATAAAAATAACAGGTGGGTTGGTCTGTTGGTGAGAGGCGTCGGCGAAGGTTACCGCACGGCGCGGGTTCAAAACCCCCTGGATGCATTTTTTTTAAATTAAATTCCCCACGGTTTGAAAACAGTGGGGTCTTCTATGTGCCACGTTGGAACAACATTGTTACCTATTGGACTCCCCTATACCCACAGTTCTCCAAACTGTGGTTATAGGCTGATACCCCTATACCGACGCCATTCCAGCCCACGGTTCCCAAAACCGTGGGTATAGGCTATACCCACGGTTTTGAACCATGGGTATCGGTCGTTTTTCCAGTAGTGTGTGTGTTCCCCACACATCCGAACCAGTACCCTGAGGTTGCCCACCTGATGGCCTAGTCTTCTTGGACCTCTGTGACATCTGTCTATCTACCTGCTAATGCATGCAGGAGACTCGCCGCAAGGATCACCATAAGGTCTGCTGGTGTCCCTACCAATCTGAAGACTCTGACGATAACCTCCAGCCAATCATCGGCTGCCTGAGGGTCCGTCTATACGTGGAATTTGTGCAACCTCTGTCCCTGAAACTCATGCAACGCGGTCAGGCGGCGTGCACTCTCTGCTGCTGGGGCTGGTGGTATCGGTGGCCTAGTGGGTAGTGGTACCACTGGTGCCTCCACTGTAATGGGGCCCTGCACTGAGGCCTTGTCACTCAGTGGGCTGCCATCCCGCACGAAACTAGTAACCCCAGCTGGCTGCCTTCGTGGGGCCATCCTGAGAAGAAACAGGTGTGCCATGGTTAGTACAATATACTTGGTGAGCTGACACAAAGTAATCACAAAGAAAACTTTTGAAACACACATGCAATCAGTGTTTTTGCGCACTGAATCAGTCAGGGTCCTGGTGTATGGATACATCGGCCGCCACACCATCACTAGACTCCCTGAACTGAAAACCACACTCAATATTCTTAACACTCTTTCTTTATAGAGAAGAAATTATCAGAGTGATGATTTCTGTGGTAGAACCGAATCCTCTAATACCAATTTGTCACGACCAGTCCTCAGGGCCCGTGTCGTGACTACCCCATGCCAGCCTTCCATAAGCCAGGGGCTAGATACTAGCACCAAATGAGTAAATCCTGATAAAAGGGATGTCATTTCCTTTATATAAGTAAAAAAATAGAACCGAGTACGCAAGCTGGAGTAAACACAAAGTAAACTGAGTAGAAAAGTAAGAGATGGAATGTAAATGGTCCAGTATGCAAACCCATATGAAGGTATAGTACAACTGAGAAAGAAATTACAACAGCTGAAAAGTAAAACAGAAACACCGAGTTGTCCTCCAAAAATCCCACCTGAAGGGTGGGTACAGATAGTCTCCTAAGCTCCCCGGGTCTGGCGGACTGCTCCATGTACGTCCCGCCATGTGGTCCACCTCTCGGTACCATCCAGCTCCACAAGCCTCCAACTCGATCAGTTCTATCCATCATTTGCATCCAACACAACGTAGTCCAGGCATAACACGTGCAGGAGTGAGTATACGATACTTAGTAGGGACCCCTAGATCCCCGAAGGTCTCTCAAAATCCAAGAAAGATAAACCAAAAAGGAAAAATAAAATCACGAAGT
Organism: Viscum album; assembly: GCA_963277665.1. NCBI lineage: Eukaryota > Viridiplantae > Streptophyta > Magnoliopsida > Santalales > Viscaceae > Viscum > Viscum album. Next base: position 1,233,967,824 of record OY728120.1, read on the forward strand.
ATCAACCATCTCTACTTAGGTATATTCCCACACAAATACCTAACTCACCAATTCCAGTTTGGCTCCAACTCTTGAGCCCATGTTCAATCCAGTCCACAGAGGAAAGCACAACCCAATCCACATAGGAAGGTATGTCAATCACATCGATGATAATGATTGAAAATCCAAACTCATCTCACACATGTATACTACTTATGAAGAGGTGTGGAGATGATTACATGTAGCCTATGAATCATCTCCTCTACCGAACCCACGTAGGATCCAAGTACAAAAGTCGTTGCTTCCAAACCCACGTATGATCCATTTACAGTAACCATCGCTAACAAACCCCCATAGGATCCATGTACAGTCTTCATCGTTGTCGAACCCACAGAGGATCCAAGTTTAGTCGTCATCTCTACCTAACCCACAGAGGATCCATGTACAGTCGTCCTCACAGCCGAACCCACGTAAGATCCAAGTACAGTCGTCATCGTCGTCGCAGTCGCAGCCAGCTCTAGGGTTCCCGCACATAACGAACTCGATTCCGGGAGGGTCCGCTCCACGATTAAAAGGGGGTCGATACATCAATTGTCACGAAGTCTAGAGTTGATGTATCCCGAAGTTCCGTCTCATCATGAGAAACTCAACGCGATAGATGACGCGTCAAAGAGACGCCCGTTCTGAGAGATATTGGCTTTTCCGTTCAAGGAGCCCAGTTGGAAATATGCTCGTTCCAAACCCATATGTTTACCAAAGTTGTCCAATACTCACTTAAAGTATCACAAATGGACCGTCTTGTCAAAAGAGTCCTAGTGCTGATGACGTCACATCGATCAGACATGCGGTCTTTAGGAAGTTCATGTTTAAGTGAAAAAAGGGCGCAGTCCGATAGGACTTATGGGCTGATGGGTCGGGTCAACTCAGGTTCGGTGGGTCCGACTCGGCAAAGAGGTCGGACCGGCCCGGTGATTCATGTGGTTGGGCCCGTGGAGCGCAGCCTGGCCCGAAGTGGCGCGGCCCCGCCCGGTGGGGCGTAGCCTGGCTCGGCGGGGTGCGGTCCAGCCCGGCGTAGTCCGACGCGGCCCGACGAGTTGCGACCCGGCGGGCGCGATCGGCTGGCCGAGTGGTCCGAGGCGCTGGTGCAGCCTCCGGCTACCCAAACCGGAGGCGCCAAGCGGCGCCGGCCTCCCCAAACCGGCTGGCTAGGCCGGCCAGCCATTTGGGGCACGTGTCCCGCATGGGCGGGCTGCCAGTCATCTAGCGCGGTGCCCTCCTGGCGGCGCGGTCCAACTCCGCCCGACAGGCCGACGGACCGGCCAGTTCCTCAGTGTGGCGCCCTCCTGGCCCTGTGGTTCACCTCTGCCCGGTCGGCCAAAGGGCCAGCCGGTTCTTCTGCTGAGGCGGCCCGCAATGCGGGCCGCGATCCCTCCTGCATCGTCGGTGCGACGTCGCCGACTTCCTTCTCAATGTATCCGACATAGCGCGATGGCGCCGTTCTTCCCCCGTCTCCGGTTGCCAATTACAAAGGGATAATGTTCCAATGGAGGTTCATCAGACTATGTTTGTTCGGCCCCTACCCTCTGCGTTAGACGGTAACACATATCCATGTATGAACAAGGTTCACGAAGCACAACCCAAAAAATTTATTTTCAATAAAATTGAAATAATTCACCCTACCTCAACAATTTATAATGTACATCAGCATTGCGGTAGATGGCGTCATGAGGTGAGGATTCGTAGACGTCAATAGAGAGCGTCCGAGGAGAAAGTGGCGTCTCCCCACTAGTCACGGAGAAGAGAAAGGAAAGTGCGTTGTCATTGGTGTGTTTACCCACGTCGGTGTATCCTCCCTTGTCATGGAGGAAGAAGAAAATATTGGAGGAACGAGGTGCATTCTTCGCCGAGAGGAAAGGGATTTGTTGGAGAAGAACAGTTATTCGTTGAGGAATACGTTCTTCAAAAACTCTAAAGTTCTCCTAATTCCTCCTCACACAACAATTTCCAACCAAAATAAAATAAGAATTCTCCTTATTTTATTTAATATTTCCATGCATTCAAAATTTAAAATCAAAACAATTAATTAATTTAATTGTATAGGTTTAATCAATTAATTATTTTGTGTGATGGGAAGAATTAAAGAGGGAGATAGAAAAGATGAAGAGTTACTTAATTAAAAGGGAGTTAACAATTAAGAAGGGGGTTTAAAAGGAGTTTAGCGAATGTGAATGGTTGGGGATCGTGTAGGCCCCACCTCCCAAATATCCTCACATGGGTAGTTAGGTGCTTGTGGGTCCCACCCCAACTCCCCCATGTAGGATATAACAACCTTAGATATAAAATAAAAATTGTTCCACAATTTTTATTCACTTCATATTTAATCCACAAATTTTAACTTCTCCTCCCTTGCAAACGCAACTGTGGTAAAGGTCCTCTTAAGCAATTATCGGCATTGTGAGTTCATCAGTGCCCTCAAATTTCAATTCCGAGCACATGTTCAAAAGATAAAAGAAACCGCTCGTTCGTTTACTGAATGTAGCCAAGATAAATTTCGGATAATTATTCGAGGCACACCGGGCCTCAGAATCAGGTGCCGTTAGAAACTTCGGACTCGTAAAATTCCAAAGTATTTAACCAAATTTTTTTTTTGAAATTTCTGGGTCTTTAGAATTTTTTTACTCAATGCAAGTGAGGGATATCTGGGAACTCCCTTAATATATTTTAATTCTTGTTATCCACATTAAAAATAATAAATTATTTCATCAATAACCTCATCATAATGAAGAACAATTTTAATATTAAATCATTGATTACATATGTTCTTAAAGAATAGAACATTACATAATTTTTAACCCATAGAAAGAGAATGTGGTTTTAATAAATGTAAATAGATAAATAATTAAAATATAATTACTTCTAGGTTATTTCACATAGATATGTATGGGATTTTTATATTCATGACATAATGGTATTATACATAAAAGAGGGAAATTCTAAAAATGATTTTGGTAGCATTACGGTATAAAACCGGGATTAAGGAAAGGGAGTAATGGGAGGGAATAAAGATATACCTGTAATAAAAAAAATAATTTTTCCATTAATGGGATATTAAATACATTATGAAAATAATTAAATTTAACACATTGAAAATAGACCACAAAGAGGCACTTGAATATAAAAGAGAAAGAATAGGATTTCATTATCATATAATGTTTCATCCTAAATATTTATTGTTCTATATTAAGACCTTATACAATCCTCGAAGTGATAATATTTGAGGAAAATTTTATATAAATCCATGGATAATGGATTTTGAGAGGAGATGAACTGCATAATTGATGGTTATTTGTAGAGAAAGAGGAGTAATAGTTTAATAATATCTAATTATAGTTATATAATTTATATGTTGTAGAAAATTAAAAACCAATGGATTAAACTTGTGTTATACTAATGATTTTTTGAATTTATTTCATGTTTTATAATATTTCCATCCATTTGTATAGAAAACAATTTTTTTAAATTACCTTGGACATGTAAATTGATGTTTTCTATAAAATATTATTTTTAAAATCATAATTTCTATTTGAAACTTTTGAATGTAATTTATAGGTTTTGAAGCTTATTTAAACCAATTAAAATTATTATTATTAATAAAATAACCTATTTTTTGGATAATATATAATTTATTATTATATCTTTACTATATATATATATTTAGTCATAAAACATAACAAAAACTCAAAACTATATTTTAATATTCACTAAAAACAAACTATTTTATTCAATTCATAATATTTTACCCAAAACTAATTTCAAAATTATAATACAAATATAATTTTTATTATATAATAAAAATATTTCTATATATTATAATCTTATCTTTTATTCAAAAAATCATTATTTATTGAAAAATAATAGTTTTTACGAAGTAGTCAACTTTCTATAAATTATAAAAATTTCCCATGCCATTATAACTTTATACTACTATATAAATTTAAATATTTATTGTTCTAAAATACTATTATGTGAAAATTATTTTTATACAAAATACATGATTTTATTATAAGAGGGTATTTTTTTAATCAAATTAAAATATATTGGTCTTCTAAAAATATATTTAAAAAAATTATCATATTTTCTTGTATAATTTATAAAATAAAATAATACAAAAAATTCTATTGGGAAAATATTTGTTTCATTAATACAAATGAAATTTCCCTTTTATGATAATAAGTTAAAGATAAATAACCCCGTATTACACCAGCATATTGGATATAGGTAAGGTGAGAGACAATGGTAATTTTATTGGGTGGCTCAACTAACATTGATATGGTGGTGATATCCCCTAACACGAACTTCTCTCAGAGGGGATTGCATTCATGACTCAACATTTGAAGATCCACCTAGGATTTGTTATGGGAGAACCATAATGATGATACGACCCTCCTTTTTATTGAATTTGGGATTCTAAAGGTATGAATCTATAGTTTGAGGACATTATTTCACATTTCCTTATCAATTATCATTTTTCATGAACCTATATAAAAACTAATAATAATGGTAATATTATTAAAAATTGTCATATCCCAAGGGTCACATTTTCCATTTAATCAATATTTACTCTACAATTATTAAACGTTTACCACTATATTTCCGATGGGTTTTACTGTTATATTGGAAATATCAACTATATTCCTAACATTTCTTCTTTCTATTTAATAGTTTTTATGTAAGGTATAATATTCCATGTAGTTTTTTATAATATGGAGTAAACTTTTATGTGGTATCTAGTATTTGGTTTTTATATCCACGTACTAGTCTATATTTTACATATAGTTCATCTATGAATTATAGAAGAATATTTTGGGCCATTAAAACAATACCTATGTGTAGTGTCCACTTAGATTCATTTCTTATGTATGTCAATTTGTCCCCATGGGAAATAATTATTTTTATAGGGTAAAATTTTAGAAACAAAATTTAAATTTATAATAGAGCCTCTTACTAATTAAAAAACACCTTATGTGATGATATTGCTTCATATCTTGTCTTTCAAAAAATATTGCATCATCAAAAACCTATTTGATTGAAAAGATTCTTACTAATTAAAAGTGGGAGATAATCCCAAGAAATCAAATAACCAAAATAGGCTATGAAAAAATGAACTAGAATACCCTTTGAAATTAGAACATTACTTTATCCACTATTTATCAGAAGTTCATTCTCGAACCCTATGTACTGGAAACTAACACTCATGCATCAAACAACATGAATAGGGAATCACTTTTCCCATCTAGAAACAAGATATATGGAATATATATATATATATATATATATATATATTGTATAATGAGATATTTGAGAATACAACCATAATGGTATATGCTATAAACAGAAAGAAATAACTATAGATATATATCTTTAATGGGGTAACTTAGTTAGATAAAAATCCAAGGTTTAACATGAAAAAATAAAAAAAGAGAAAAAATAAGAAAAAACTACTCCATGTGATAATTCGTAAATGTACCACCATATCACTACTATCTACATATACCCAACATACAAAAACAATAATGTATCTCTATTATTCCTTAACATTTCCTTTATGAAAACATAATACAAGGTTTTTACACCTCTAAAGTGGTGTGAATGTGGTTAGTAAACAGTCTTAGTAACATCCCACCTATGTGATTCACTGAAAGAATCTATAAAATGATATCATTCTAGTCAATTTACTCAAATATTTGAATGATAAACAATTAAGATGATTTATGTGAAATCATGATAAACCATTTCCCCCTTCTTATAGTTCCAAAAAATGATAGGTAAAAGTGTTTCAAATAATAGTTCTAAATAATAATCAATATTTATCTAAATTGTAATATCAATGCTAAAATTGTAAAATCGATAACACAATGATAAAAATGGCTAGGATAAAAATGGTCCATAAATCCAGGTCACTTGTACAATAATGAAAAACAATGACTAGTGTGATCTCAATTCCTTAGGACACAAGGCATAAGTAATAGAGAAACAACCAATGATTTTACCCCATAGAATGTCAATATTAAGTCCCCATGACACAAGGCCTGGGGAAGAGAAGAAAATTCCTTAGTAAACCATGTTATGTATATAATAGAAAATCCTAATTCTAAACCCTCTACCTAGGTACCAAATTCTCTAATTAATATCATTTATCAAATCATTTCATAAAGGCATTCCATATTTAAAAATATTTATATAAAAAACATTTTTTCTTATTAGAAACATGATTTTAATATTATTCCACTTCAAAATATCACAATTATTTGATGAAATCACCTTTCTCCTACCTAAACAAGGGGAAAACCATATTTTTTCAAAATCCTAAATTCCGGACATAAATCGATCTTAAAACCCAAAATATTTATAAAACAATTAATAAACCTAGAGAATTTATAAATCCTCTAACATAGGATAATATCAGAACCACCCACCTGAATATCAGGTATCATGAAAACAATAAAAATAATCATCCCCTAAAATTTTAATGTTAGATGGGTCGAGAAGTTTTTCAAAAAACCTTATAACGTGATCACTAATCCCACAAACACATTCCAACACCACTAGAAAAAATAAAAGATTGATGGGGAAGAAGAAAAAAATTAAATTCTTATTGAAGGAAAAAACCAACTATGTTGGAGATCAAGGCATAAAAATAACTAATATATAAGGGATGAAATAACCCAAAATCACTTGGGAGAGACCTAGGGTTTGAGGGTTTTTCCTACATAATGAATGAATTAAAATTCCAAATTTCATTACATAATAAACTGTTTGTTGAGAAAAATTGATGTAATTAATATTAGACTCATGATGTGAATCGTATGAGTTTCATGTACACCAAAAAAGTCATATTATTAGTTGAAAAAAATAATTAGTGATGAATTCATTATGGGAATGGAATTCACTTATTATTACAATTTCATGATTTGAACCTGATTCCCATCTTCTGTCATGGACCACTGTCACATCATGAGTCTAGTTCCCTGTGTAAAATGGTTCAACAACCAAATACCAGTGTAGGTCTAATAGAAAAGCACCTGTAAATCCTTGAACACCCAAGAAACCCTAAATAAATCTATCAAAAATTAATATAGAACATACTTTCAATAGGGATGTTACAATCTTCAACTATAAAACTTTCCATCCACAAGAATTAACATGTTTGAGAAATGTTTTAGAAATTTATGATTCCACAAATACATCACTTACAATTCATGCTCCCATGAATTTTCAAGAAGAAGACATGTGATTACATAATAGTTATACCAATGTAATAGACTTCACATTTATGTCCTTTAGTTGAGAATAAATTATTTACATTGTCTTATTCAAAGTGAAAATTTTGACCTCTAACTAAATCACTTCACAACATTGAACACTAAAAGGATGATGATGGTACATCTTGATAATATATACGTGGAAAATATTAAAAACACCAATCAATTTTACTAGTAATTACAAACGACAAGATACCCGACCAAGACTCCTAGTGACCTCAAATTGTCTTTCATGGGCAGAGAAAACTTCCAATGTTTCGAAAGATGATAGTTTCCCAATAAGGAGAAATATTCAAGAAGGCTTGGCCACTAATGGAATTCTCTAAATGATGATTTCGAAAGTCAACAAAGGATTTATTCCTACTATACTCTATAACCAATCATCAGTTTATATCCCAAATTCACACTAATGACTCTCAAATGAGAATTTTTCCATAAAGAAATAGTTAACCACCTATTGGTATTAAAAAGGTGGCATATGTGGGTGATGATACAAATCCTTAAATGGAATCAATCTGATTGAATTTGGGTAATAATTGTTGTACCAAAAAATAATCACTAGTATATGTGTATCCCATGATCCACTGAATTAAAAGGAATAGGCACAAATCATGTCCTGAAGGATCAGTAGAGAAAGATACATCAGACTATTTTTTTGTGGATGATTTGTTTTACAAAACCTGACCAAAGTCCCAATAAACTATGGGGGAATGTTTTTATAGTGTAAGTATACCAAATATCCCTTTCCTAGAAAAAGATAAAATGAACCCCATTTATCCTCACAATATCCTACATATTCAACTCAACCGAATTTTCATCTTTAGTGGTGTATTTGATTAGAATTAAAGGAGTGTATTTTACCATCCAATCCATCAAAAAAAAGATATAATTCTTACATTAGATAGTCTATGGTAATCTAATAATGAATTCCATGGATACCAAATACCTTTACAAAAGTATCACTAAATAAGAATGATATTACTATAATTATTTAGGTTTTCCACCTTTATCTACTATCATGTGTAATAGTGGTACAAATAATCAATAAGTCATGGTTTTTACCCTACCACGACAAACATCATCACATGTCATTACACATATTTTTATATCCATGGTGAATAACCCATTGTGATCTATGGAAAAAATGGAAGAATAAATTACTCATGTTTGATGGGATTAAAATATAATTCCAAAAGTTGAGAATCCCATCAAAATGAAGATACTATCCTAAAACGTTCTCTCTACCATTAAATGCTTCCTTGATTTCTATGAACTCATCATATTATTAATGATACTACTGAATAGTCTCAAGTAGAGATGTTGAAAATTGAACATTAGTAGAAAAACATACATGAATTGTCCCCCTAGTGTATCTAGATGAAATTATGTAGGAATACAAATCTGGTTTAACAACTATTTTGATTCAAAAACTTCTTGCGGTGGAACATTATGACTGCTATTTTTATAAATGGAATTCCCCTTCTCTCAGTTATTTTCAAATTCAATGTAAAAAACATGGACATAGTCCACCAGTATTTTTTATCAATGATTTATTTTCATTTATGAAAATATATGTCTCCAAATACAATGATAATAAAATTCAATATACCAGTCCCAAAAAAGTACCACCAACACATAAGTGCATGCATAACCATGAAAATCCCCAAATCCTGAGTAGGGAAATTATTCCCATACAACTATAGCTGTTGGGAACCATATGTCACAAAATTATCATCTTTCATGTTCACACAAACCATACCAACACATGAAGCATAAAATTATAGGACATGCCCTTTTTGAACTCATATAGGATCAAAATAAGAGCTGATTTTAGAAGTACTTTTGATTACTCCAAAGAAGTATGACATTTTGGAACCCATATTTACTTTACCCCATTCATGGTAAGAGTAGTAAAAGGTGATGAAAACATCAAGGAATCTTTGAATAACCACTTATATTAACCATCTTGACCCAGTAGTATCCATATCTCGATGATTTTTCATTGATCTTTCCATAAAATGGAATCCTTATTCTTCTTCTTGTGATTGACTGATACGACATGTTCAAAAACCACATTACCTAAAAAATTCACAACTGGAATCAAGAAATATTATTTCAAAAGCTCCAATAAAGTTATCTATTTTATCATATTTACAAAACTATATTAAAATAATTCTTAATTTCAAGATTAGATTGCAAATTAACTAGGATTTAATCCATGAATACCACGATGAGTTAATTGAGATACATATTAAATATCTAATTCATATAATATATAAAAATAGAAGAAGAGTTATCCATACCACATTAAATTACAAGTTATTAATAAATTCCATATCACCCCCTGAATATGGATTCATAATATTAGACTCTTAAACCTTGAGCTGGTGATAACCTGACCAAAGGTCAATTTCAAAAAAAACACATTACCCCTTTAATTGTTCAAACAATTCACCCACTGGGGGAAAATGTTACTTGTTCTTAACCATTACTTGATTCAACTTCTAATATCCCATTCATAAGATGAGTGAACCATTAGTCATAATAGTAACTGGAACGAGGGATTCCAATTGTCAAAAAACTAGGGGAAACCAAACATTTCTCTATCAGATCATCAAACTAGATCTTGATCTCTATCAACTCAGCTTGTCCCATGTGATAAGAGGATATTGAGACAATCCATGTAATTGAAATCGGATCAATCATATTCTATTCCTCCCAATATGGAGGAACAATATAGAATACATATGTTACAACAACAATTAAATACATAAGATCTTTAAGAAGATCAAAAAAGAGGGGAAATATCATCAGTCATAATCATAAAAACAAACAAAAAACTATTTTTCTCTAGGTGGGAAGGTCCTATATAACCAGACCCTAGATCCCACTCTCCATAAAATGGCTGATTTCCTCTATTGGTGGCAGAGAAATAAACACACTGATAATAACAGTCATCCATTGTATGGTGAGCAATTGGCCAATCCCTCATAAGGATGATTTGAAATAGATGAAGATCCAGAAATATGAAATCCTAGACTAACATCATAGAAATTATTGATAAAGAAAACATTAAAAAATTAAAACTATAACCCTTACTCTATTTATTAGGTGTAACAAAATACAAAAATAAGGAAAACATATCCTTTGGATGTTTTAAATCATAAAACAATTGGATGATATAATACAATTCTAGGAACTCGTATCAAATAGAGTAGTTTTTATTAGAGATGCAACAAAAATGGAACCTCTCACTGTCATTAGGCCTGTATCAACCTCTATTTTAAACTCTTATAGTACCTAAAAGAGATTGACACCAAAGGACTATGTCTAGTGATCTATGGATGATTATGTTATTGAATATGTTAAATTGGATTTGGATCCATGGTCCCTATCTATAATAGGGCCTAGGAATAACCTGGTAGAACTTCTATAGATGACCTCAATGACCATGGGAATTCTCAATATTTAGATAAGATGGAAAATAATGACTTGTGTGCATTTTCTAGCCATAGTTATAGTTATTCATGAATAGAATATTGGCTATTTATGGTTCATTTGAGGGAAACATCTAAGAAAAACCTCCACTGCCCTTGTGATTATCATCCCATTTCCTCATCCTTCCTTATGATTTATTGAAACTGTATTTGGGTGGAAGAGAAGGGAAAAAAAATAAAATATTTCCTTCCTTTAACATATCATCCATCATATTCTCACATTCCATGACATCAATAGGGGAAAAAGTCTACATATATACCAATTATCAAGTACCTAGTATAAGACCATATTGGTCTTTTTGATATTTTAGATAATAATTCCTTACCACCTAAAAATAAAAAATTGCTGGTTCAACAGAATAATTGATTTAATCTAAAAATGATTTTTCTCCCTGATAAATGGGGAGGATCTCCAGAGAAATTTCCATTTTTTGGGACTCAAAAAAATACATCAGAATAAATAGGGTCTTTAAACCTTACTAATCCATTCCCATCTGTCAATCCTCTACCATGGAATTATACCACTACATGTGGGGAACCATGAGAATGAACATTTCACACATCACCTTGATATCATCATATGTTTTTTGGACATCAGTGATATGATCATTCATTTGCTACTATTCCTATATCACTTAAGGTCCATTCATAACATTAATGGATTGTGGTTCTTCAGGTAGGAGCACCAAAGATCAATCACTATCAGCTACATCTCCTATCAGAGAATTTAAAATTTGGTTCTTGACACATGGAAAATTATAGTGCTTGGCGTGAATTGTTAAAACTATAGCTTTTATAAGATTATAATATAGAGGAGGAATCTCTTACAGAGTATCTCTTTCTACACCCTCTATATAAACCATGTAATATTTAAATGATGAATGTTTCTACATAAAAGAAGAAATGATAAAAAATTGTAACAAATCTCAATTTTAACATGGAAACTATAACCAGAAACTAGGTTCAATATCAAAAAAACACTAGGGACACCCATCCCAATATCGGATGGAAATTTGAGTCCTATTATGGAAAGAGATGGCCAGGAATTACCCACAACCCACATCTCAAGTCCCCATTATACAATAATTATTGAACTAGACAACATATGAAATGGTCTCTAGATGAAAATATTCTTATAATACATGTTTTTGATGAAATTACCTTCGATAACCTCTGAAACTAGCACCTGAATCGACATTCTACACATTGAAAGAGTGTTCCTAACTCTAACAGGTCTAAGACTAGCATTCAAAAAATGTAAGGAAATTAAAAGGGAATTATTAATTTAATAATAAAATTGGATACATATAATATATATTTCTAAAAAATAAAAAATGAAAATAATATCCATAAAGGTATCTAAATTTAACAAAATAAAAAATGGTAGTGATACAAATAGAAAGTTTAAATCCCATAAGATAAATCTCCAAGGTATATGTAGAACAATTAAATATGTTAACCAAAACATAAAAAAAATAGTCCATATGATAATTGTTAAATTTCCCACCATCTCACCACCATCTTCCCACACACAGATGACATAAAACTCATTGATTCATGGTGACACATTTCTTTATTCTGAAGGAAATGACAGTACATATTTTTTACATCGATGATGGTGTGTACATTGTGTGTGTTAAAAATGATCAGTAGTATTACACACTAATGTTAGACATAATTTCACTATAAAATGATCCCATTATAGAAACAATGGAATCAAAAATAGTTATAAATTTTTTAATGAAATCTGGGTAGACCATTTCCCCTTATTCTAGAGGTCCAAAATCAAGCTAGGTAAAAAAGGTTCCCAGAACAAGTTTCAATAGGAATATTTATTTATAAGATTTTATATATCCAAGATGAAATATTGTACTACCCAAAGAAAAATGTTAATTACAACTAGAATAACAAGGGATAATATGTCTTGGTCACTCATACTATAAAAAACAATGACTATTTCCCACTCGAGTCCTTTGGAAATAAGGCCCAAGGAATCGAGTAATACCATATGATTAAACCCCATACAAATAAAATAGATAATAAAAAATAATAAACCCTTCACCTAGGCACTCAATGCTCTGATGACTTTCAATTATAAAATTGTTTCAAAATGACTGGGAAATTTCCCTATTAAAATACGAAAAAAACATTCTCTAATAAAAAATTTCTATGAAATTTGTTCCACAATTCCATTTTCCGATTATTTAAAAAAATTATTTTACCATGTTTGGGTAAACCATATTTTCTAAAAAATCCATTTTAATCAAAAAACATATTTTTTAGGGAAGTTTTATAATAAAAAATTTGGTAAACATAGAGAAATTAACATTCATCGAGCACATGTAATAAACAGAAGCACCAACATCAAAATCACATTGCAAAAAAAATGCCCTCAAAATATTATTTCAAAAATAGATCTTGAAGGGATAAAAAATTCATCACAGGGTCACTAATCCCATAAACATATTCCAACACTACTACCAAATCCCAATTACAATGAATATGTATAATAGAGAATGTATTTCTTATTAGAAGGAAATCATCCAATATTGAAGAATATTATATCCCCAAATGAAGTGATCTAGAAGAGAGGTATCACCTAAAAATACATTAGAGAAACCTATGGTTTGAGGGAGTATCATACATAGTGAATTAATTACAATTCATGATTGAAGAACATAAAAACCTTCTAGGCTGGAACAAATCATTTTGTTAATCATATATTCACGAAGTGAGTCCCACTTGTTTCATGTATGCATAAAAAGTCATCGCCCTATGATAAAAACTATTCGGAGATAAATTCCTAACATTAATTTAATTCAAACATTATAAGATTTTCATTATATGAATCTAATTTATTAAATATTATAATATATAACCTCATTTTGTGAATTTAGTTCATAGTTATAAATGGTTCTACAACTTATTTCCGTAACAGGTCATATCAAAAAACACATATAACTCATTGGACACCCTCAAAATGATTAAATGTGACATTTATAAAATAAAATAGAGTTTATAATTCACTAGGATGTTACAAAATCCCCTGAAAAAATAGTTTTAAATATAGTTACATCTATTCTTTACAAACAAAATAAATCATTTTAAGTCATATATTTTAATTTAATTAATCAAGTAGGTCAACTAGAGTGGCCACCCTGAATGGTGCGACATATAGTGAGATAGAAAGGAATGAATGTCTCTTAAAAAATAGAATGATCATTAAATTAACAAGATGAATAAATAAATACATACACATGATACATACAAGTCATTCCAAATAGTCTAATCTAGAAATATAATGTAGACCATAATAACCAAGTCTCCATATGACCATCTTTCACCACTAAACCCATGCACTATGCCGGATACAAAATAAATGAGAAACTAAATTTCTACCTAACTCCCTTACCTTTATTCGATTCATAATAAACATGGAATACAACTATCTAAAGTAAAAATTATTATGTGAGAAAAAATCCATACAGGATACCACTAAATGAATCTCTACAAGTATTTATATCAAGAATGAATGAGTTATCACTTTAGAATAAAATCCATTTAATAAATATTTTAAATAAATAACTCCATTTTTTAAACATTCATTTCATTTCCATAAATTCAAACCATATTAACCAAATACAGTAATATTAATATATAATGGAAATCATGTATGAATAAGAAAACCCAAACATTGATACACCAAAAGATGAGTTCATGACCATACAACTATGATCGAATCCATCATGTGATAATCCATATATAATTGAAAAAGAAAAATATTTAGGCTATATCATATGGGAATACATACTAGAAATTGAAGAAGCCCAAACCAAATATATGTTGGTTCTAACATAAATCTATTCCTACCATAGTCCATCGATATAACAAAAATATTATTTGTACCATGAAAAATAAAGTGATACGTCCATTTCTCGACACACAAAAGGTACCCAATATGCTATATCAATCAATTAAATTTCAAAATCCATTATAAAATTTAACAAATACTTTTCATATAAATGAAAATAAATTTTTTATAGAAAATTCCATTTGAAAATATGAATCATTTTCAACAAATCCTGTTAAATTTATTACACGCTTTTCCATTTGATAAACCAATGTAATTGACATGAAAATATTTAAATTTAAAAATTAGAACCACTTACATATATACAACTATATCATGAATGAACGAAACCTATCCACCATTGATAATATAGAGAGGATACTAATAGATCATCCATAAAAAGAAAATAAATGAATTGAAATGTAAAATGATTGATATAAAACACTGACTGATCACAATATGAGTAAAAAAAGAATAAAACTCTACTATCAGGACCAACATAATTGAAGAACAAGGAATAACAATTACAAGGGATATGCAATGCCACATCCATAAGAGTCAAAAAAAAAATTGAAAAATCTAAATAGTGGGAGATTACCCAAAATAACCAAAAATCATCCTAATGCTTGAGAGGTCGGTTTACACATCGAAAAAAATTGTAATCCATGAAGTGTTCTTAAAAGAATTACCACAAAGAATTATTGTCATGAACCCCTTTCACAATGAGGACTCCATGAATTTGAAGTATGATAAAAAAAGGTGCCTCCTTCGGTTAAAATAACCATGATCATTCAATTCAAGAATTGTAATGGTTTTACAGTTTTTAAAAATTTCAGGCTCTAAAGAAGAGTCATGATATCATCCCTATAAGTGGTTCATGATATTTTACTTATTCATGATGTGAATATATATAGTAGGTTTTGGAAAATATAATATAAAATATAAAATCCCCAAACTAATTCCACATTCTCTTCGATCCCAAAAGATCCTGCTCAATGCATTTACACATTTGTACTCAGACACCATCAATTCAAACTGAAATACATACTCATAAAATAGTACATTGTCCCCTTCAAATGATCTCCATCCATGAGAAGCCCATAATGCACCAAAACAAAAAAGGGAAACCGAAAAACTATTAAACTATTAAATGATGGAAGGAAATGACATGTTACATTCTCCACACGCTAAACACATTATATCCTTATAAAGTCCCCAAGATCATGGAATCCCCAAAACTGATGGCCACTAATGCATCATCAAAAAATAAGGCTCCCAAATCTCTGGTTTATCCCATCCGCACTGATATGGCATAAAAACCAAAGGAATCATTTTACCATACAACACTATTTCTCATCAATTCATAATATCAGTTAGTTACTCAACCATATAGGTATCAGGATCTATATGAACACCTCCCACTCAATAACATATGACAGATCCTATCTATACCTTCTAAGAAGAGAAACATAAAAAAAATCATGAATGTAATTCAAATGATAATGTAAGTCTAACATTTATTAACCCTTTCCATGTCATCCAATTACCTCAAAAGTGCATACAACCATTAGTAATAACATACCTTACTGAAACGATGATGTCTCGACCAAGGTAAAACACTATGAAATACTTAATAACAAACCTCAATCTCTATAATCCACCAGTGATGGTCCTCATAAGAATTATTGGGTCTTTTTTCTATGATCATTCTCTTCAAAATCAACAATAAATTTTCCATCATCTCTTAGACAAGCCTCATCCCAACTAAGGACCACTCTTCCGATTCATTCCAGCTTATGGGATATCTGCATGGACACTCATAAAAATCATCAAATGATTCCTTTTGATAAAGAACTAAATTATATTATTATATAAAAAACCAACAAAAAAAATATTTTATCAATAACCACATAAATAATGAATATATGTTTGGACAGTATCATCTAGAACCTGGATAGCCATCTCTATCTTCCCATCCCTCAACGGATGACATGACTTGATTAATTACAATTTGGATGTGATCACGCCCTACTAACAATTAAAATACTAATATGTGACAATTAGGTACCTATTTGAAACAAAAAATGTAGGAACCTCGCTGAGTCTCATAATCTCTTGAACATTCAAGCCCCCAAGCTATTCAACTTTCATCATCCCCTTGATATGGAGGAAATGTACTAATTTCTTGATTCCATAAATGATCCCAAAAATGAAACCCTTTACCCTATGTGTCCATGGTAAAAAAATGTTGACATCCTTAGAAATATCAATCTATTTCTTAACTGGAACGAGTAAAGGATTCAACAAACTAGAAGGTGTCTAGTTCTCCACCCATAATTCATTGAAAAGTAAGACAAAATTATACAAAATCCACAATCAAACATCTCATAATTCACCACCAATACCGATGTCTCCAATCTGGATACATATTTGTATCCATAATGTGTATAGACCAACAATATTGGTTCAGACATTCCATAAACATATACCTTAGATATAGAGGAACCACCAAATTAGTGTGAAAACATGATGATCTACCAGGAGATCGAGACCACTCACCTAATATATATACACTATAATGGATATTAATAATTCACTATCACTCAGGGTCACATATACACTAGTTATAAACCCACTCGTCAAATTAAGAGTCAACCTTCATCAAATTTAGACATTTTGGCATAGTAGCTTATTCCCCTCCCAATATCATCTCTGCAAAAAAGCTAAACATGGACCACTTGTCAACTAATTACTTCACTACATGTTTCATTAATTTCCATCTCAGTGCATTGGTAACCAAATTCACGTTCACAAGAATATATAAAATACAAAAATAATTTTTTTGAAGAGAATACACCTAGTATATCTATAGAAAGATCATATCCCTCTTTGTGAATGTATCCCCATGAATCTTATGATCATAATATATAGTAAACTACTTCCCAAAAAGGTGGTGACACAAGGTTTTGAGTTCATGAATAACTGTTAGGTCCACTAGGTTAGATACCATGAGAGGGGGATGAATCAGGGTATGACAGATTAAAACAACTACCCCTATTGATCTTGTCTCGCTGTTAAGCAAGAATTTCTTCTCTCTCTTTCCTGCAGCAAATTATAAACAAAAACTAAAGCATGCACAAGAATTTTAAATTATTTACTTGGTTCAGCCTCACTAGGCTACATCCAAGGAGCATACAATGGAAATGTGCCGATGTACCAAATCTAGTAAATGTGCACTAATGTTTACAAAGTTTGGGATATATCACTTATATTCCTAGGCTCACTGCATTTACAATGTTTAGGGTCAGCTCACTGATTTCCCAAGGGTCACTCTCTATTCCTCTCTCTGGCTCACTACTGGTGGAGAGGATCACCGTCATCATCTTCCTTTTCTCAATGCTCTATAATGGATCCACTCATAGTTTATAGACCTGTAGGTATCTTCATTGTCACTAATGAATACATCCTCTATTGTATTTAGATGCTCTATTGAAGTCTAAATTTCACCTGTAGATGAATCTCACATTGCACCAAAGGTATCGGGAAATCATCCAGATTTTGTGCATCCCTAAAAATACTGGCATGTTGCAACCATACCTGGCGTGCTTCTCTAAGTCGACATGCAAGTTCACCTCAACCACTTGTGTGACACTCGCTTATTGAACTCCAAACTTTCACGAATCACACCCTTTTACGCCCAAACCAATTTTAGCGCGCAACTATCAACTGTCATGCTTCTTCAAAGCCTAGCAGGAAATTGTCAGAAAACCAATTGTACGACACCCCCTTATTCAACTCTAATCTTGGGTGACTCACACCCTTTTTAACCCAAACCACTTTAGGTGCGCAACTATCAACTGGTGCACATATTCTGAATATCTTTATACTTGTGTGACCACACCACCACTTGCGTGACCATAACACCTATGCGATGGGAGCTCTGATTTTATATAACTGTTGAACTCTCTACAGAATGAGGAAGGGTCGACATCTATTTATAGGCTTTTAGACACCCTGAGCGATAACACACAAGTCTCCTCTCAGCGCGCAAGTCCAGCCGCCAGAGTCTCTGTCGCCCTAGTCACTTGTAGGACCAAACCTAAAACATGGGCACACTATTCTTCCTTTTCCATATTTTGATATTTTGATATTGAAAAACATATGGCGCGCATGTTTACAAGCCTGCAAGACACCGGTGCGCAAGTCCCTTTCCCAAAAACACTTTTTTCCATTTGAACAGCCTCCAGATTGACCATTCCTTTATTGACGTTCATGAATCAATCATGGATCATTAACAACATCCCTTGAACATGACATGACACCATGAAATCCCATTTTTCAACAAATTTGTACGTCATGGTTTTCCTTTTCAATAAACACAACACGATGGCCCACTTTGTCAATAAACAAAAGTACCTCAAAAATGCTTCAATGATACCTTGAGGGATTTTTTACCAACAATAACTAATTCTGTAAAGACCCAGAAATTTCAAGGAAATTTTTTTCATAATTTCTCGGGAATTTAACAAGAACGCAGTTTCTAACGACGACTAATTCTGAGGCCCAGTGTGCCCGGAATCATTTTCCGAAGTTTAGCTCGGGTACGTTCAGTGAACGAACGAGCAGGTTTTTCTAACATTTGAACCGGTGCTCGAAGTTGAAATTAAAGGGCACCAATGAAACCGCAGTGTCGATAATTTCTTATGAAGAACCTTTCTAGAGTTGTGTTTTCTCGGGATGAGTTGTTTAAAAAAAGTGAGGGATAAAAATATAATTGTTTTACAATTATATTTTCATTTCTTGTTAAGTGGATTAAGTGTTGTGTCACAACACTTTTCCCCTCTCTTATGTGGTTATAACCTAAGTAAGGGAGTTAGGGGTGGGACCCACTTTTTGTTAAATGCATTTGAGAGGATTAAGGTGGGGTGGGGCCCACACGAGCCCAACCCCTCACCTTCCCCTAATGTTCATAACTTTTCCCCTCTTAATTTTGTAACTCTCAAAAAGAAAACCCCCTTTAAATAAAGTCAACTCATTAATTTAGTAGTTTTTTCAAGTAATTAATTATTGGATTCATTTGAATTTCAAATCAATTTTTGGATTGATTGTTAATTAAATAAGACTATGTATTATTTCATGGGAGGATAGTTGGTGGTGTGAGAGGATTTGGAGAGGAAAGCTCGAAGTTCCGAAGGACGTTCTTCCTCCTTGAAGAACGCGAAGAACACACCGTTGCCGACGAAGAACGCCGACCTCCGACGAAGGACGACGGTGAGAGACGCCTTCCTCGGAGATCCACGACGCGACGCCGTATACCGCGATTCCAACGAACCTCTCCTTCCGCGATGCCTTCTTCCGCGACGTCCAATTCCACGACGAACCTTCGTTCAATGATTCCATCATGTAGCGGTTATTTTGTTTGTTCGTGATTATTTCTGTCGCCTTTCATCGTTTCAAATTGGGCCGCCTGTTATCGCAATAACGAGAGGAGGTCAGACCGCATGAACACGGCCGACCCTCCCCCCTCTTCTTTGTTTTATTTGTTTGCGGCACAAACAAGGCAGCACGGTGCTGATGAACCGCGCGGAAAATAATAGAGAATGGGCGAGGAAGCGCGGCGCCATCGCGCCGCACCGTTGGAATAAAAAAAACCGCGGTGTTGTCGCACCCCGCCGGAGAACGTCGAGGAGGCTGCGACCGGAGCGGGGCCGCGGTGGCGCAGGAAGCGACAGACGGCTTCCGGCCGCAGGCGCCGGAGCAGGATGGCGAGACCCCATCGGTCCCACGGCAGCAGCAATCGGCTGACCAGCTTTTGAGAAGGGTCGGGGGTCGTAACCCTCGGTTGGCCACTAGGAGCGTCCCCCCACATGGGGGTTGCGGTTACACACAGGGGGGCAGCAGCCCCCCCCTACCACTCGGCTGTTACAGCCGCGCCGCCAGGCGGGGCCGCGCCCAGGCCAGGCTGGGCCGGGCCGCACCAGTCGGGCCGGTCCCGGACATGGGTCGGGTCGGACCGGTTCGGGCCGACCCTGGGGGTATCGGGCCGGGTCGGACCGGGCCCGAACCCCCAATTTGCGGACCTCTTTCGGTCTTTTTCCGTTAACTTGGGATGCGGACATCCGATGGACGCATGGTCAACTGCGATGAAATCGTTGGATCGAGACGATCGTGTTGGTATATTACACTCAAGGTTTAAGAGAACTTTGGGTTCATCCGGGTTGGATCGTACACGAATCCAACCGGGCCCTCGGAGCCGAAACGCTTATAACTTGAGATCCGGACATCTGATAGACATGACATCGACTTTGTTGGATTCTTCTTGTTGAGAAAGCACTTTTGGAATACTTCACCTGAGATTTGGACACAGTTGGAGTATGGCCGGGTTGGATTGTACCCGAAATCTAACAGGGCCCCTAGAATGGAAAAGCTGATAACTTTTAGACCGGACGTCCGTTTGACGAACCGTCAACGGTGTTGGTGATCACATTGAGAAACGGTCCCAATGAGTATAACCTATGAGAGTTCGGGGTACAGTTGAGATACAACCGGGTTGGTTCGCACATGAAACCAACCGGGACCCTATAACGAAAAGGCTAATAACTCACAGCCCGGGCGTCCGATTGACGCGCCGTCTGTTGCATTAAGACCCCTATGATGAGGCGGTTCTTTGAGATACTTCTTTGTGGGACTTTGTGATACATGGAGTATCTACCAGTAGCTCGTGGAGCGGACCCGTTAGGAGATGAGCGTACGGAGACCGTGTAGCCGGCTGAGACCTGAAGACTGCTTGACCGACTCGACTTGGAGTGAGTCGACTAGCCCTGTGGGAGGAGCACTACTTTGTTTGGGTGCAGACCCATGGCAGAGGGAGCACTACTGAGTTTTGGTGCAGACCCGTGGTACTCGTTCGAAGTCTACCTCTACAGGCTATTAGGGGGGATGAACTAGTGTGTTTGGGTGGCAGACCCAGGCGGGAAGCACCGCTATGTTTGGGTGGCTGACTCACGGTACTCGACAGGTGGAGTACCTCAGCAGTCTTAGGTTAATGAGCAGTACCTTGGAGACGTGACAGGATCACTGTACTCTCCGGAGACGGGGCTCTTCAGCAGTTACGGTTTCGATAATGAAAATCCTGGTCTGAGCTGAGTCTTTGACCTATGTGTTTACCTCATGATTGAGATGGGTCACGTGATAACTTAGGTATATGTATGGACATATATCTAAGTAGTGGATATCCGTTGATTTCATAACCTTTGTGTTTCCTCATGATTGAGATGGGTTACTTGAGAACTTAGGTATAAGTATGGGCTTATACCTAAGTAAGGGTTATCTGTTGTGATTCTGCTTTGTGGTTATCCTTGTTGGATTTAGAGAGACCTTGAGGGCCTTGTGTCCCTAATGAGTATCGTTATACTCACCCCTGCATGGGCTATGGCTGCACCTCATTGTGTTGGTTGCAGATGATGGGCAGTGCTGACGAAGACTGAGTATTCGAGGACTGGACGATACCTGGAGGTGGACCACACGACTAGTTAGTATCTGGAGGTGGACTTCACAATTAGGCGACATTCGGAAGAGGGTGACGGGCGAGAGCGTTGTGAAGGCTATCTGTACCTACCCTTCAGGTAGGATCTATGGTGGACGATCCAGGAGCAGCACTATCTGTACCTACCCTTCAGGTTGGATCCGTGGTGGATGATCCATGAGCTACGTTATCTATACCTACCCTTCAGGTAGGATTCAAGGAGGACGACCCAGGAGCTGCTTCCGTTCTTCCTGCTGTTGTCTTTTTCTAATGTACTTTAGTTCAGTTGTAGCCTTACTTTCAGTTGGGTTTGTATTCTGGCCCACTTACTTTTCAACACTTCCTTTTGTTCTTAGTGTATTACTTCCACTTGTACTCTGTGTGTTTTGTTTAATTTTATAAAGGAAATGCCTTCCTAATTATCGGGATGTACGCCTTTGGTGCTAGTCGCCAGCCCCAGGCCTATGGAAGGCGGGCTTGGGGTAGTAACGACACGGGCCGTGAGGACAGGTCGTGACAAATTGGTATCAGAGGAGTCGGTTCTACCGCAGAACTTATAACTCTGATATTTTCTTTTTGCGAAGCAATAGTGTTTAGGGTACCGAGTGTGGTTTTGAGTTCCTGGAGTCCAGTGTCGGTGCGGGCGACCGACGTATCCATACACCAGGACCCTGACAACTGATTTTCGACTTTGTGCACGAAAACACTGATTGTGTGGGTGCTTTCAAAGGTTTCCCTTAAAACTGTTCAAAACAGGTCAGCTCACCAGGTATAATCGTTTGACTATGTTATGTCTGTTTCTTTTAGGATGCCTTTTCACGGATGACTAGTCAGAGGCCAGAGGGATTTGCGTACTGACAGCCTGCCATGCGAAGAGGCCTCGGTACAGGGTCCTCTTACAGTTGAGGGACCAGCGGAGGCACCAGTGGTATAACCATACGTTGGGCCACCAATTCCATCAGCCCCATCAGTAGGCGATGCATGCTGCTTTAGCGTGCTGCACGTGTTCCAGCGCCAGAGGCCACCCAGGTTCCAGGGAGAGATAGACCCGCAGGCGGCTGAGGATTGGCTGGAGGCTATGGTGAGAGTCTTCAGGCTAGTGGGGATGCCAGCAGACTTCATGGTGGTCTTTGATTCTAGCCTCCTTCAGGTAGCAGTAGGCAGGTGGTGGATTCACTTGTTCCAATTTTGCGATGAGATGACCTTCACATGGGAATACTTTGAGACATTCTTCACGGTGGTGTTCATACCAGTGACTCTACACACCGAGCGTGTTCAGGAGCTGTTGCCTATGCCGTAGGAGTTTCCATCAGTAGCCGAGTCATCTTTAGGCAGTAGACAGATGAGGCAGAGGTCCAAGAGGACCAGAGCCAGCCGTAGGAGTAGTAGGAAGTGTTATGAATGCGGCAAGAAGGGTCACCTGGCACGTGATTGTCCGACCCCCCCGCACAGTTGATCCGCAAGCTTTGGAGGAGCCACCAAAACAGAAGCAGTAGCGGGTGCTTGAGAAACAGCCATGCAGTGGACAAGGCGGTAGAGCTCCGGAAGAAGGTGGAGAGGAGGAGAACTAGTGGATACCTTTTTGTTCTTGGTACTTTTAGATCCATTATGATTTTGTAATTTTGTCTTGTATGATGAGATTCTATTTAAAAAGACACTTATCTTTGTGATGTTTACTTTCCTGTCCTTTTGTTCGGTTGATAAGGAGAGGGCCCGGTTAAATCTGTTGACATGACCCTCACTTTAGAGATTTCTACTGGAGGAGACCCAGTGACCACACACTGATGCCGACAGTGTGACTCGACCCTTGGAGGCGAGAGTGACAGTTGTATCTCTTGGTAGTAACGTTGAGGCCTTACGATGTCATCCATGGCATGAATGCATCATTCATGTCAGGATTGACTATATTAGGCAATGGGCATGGTTCATCCAAGGGATGAGACTGAGTTTCTCTTTTCGGAATAGTATAAATCTTTGAATCTCTTACAGATCATAGGCAAAGATGGTATAGATCATCCAAGAGTAGATGAAGACTGCACAGTGCAGTAAGAAACAGGAAAATGGCACCAGTCTTAGAGACTCGGGCGAGTTAAATGTTTCAAGAAGAGGAAGCATTAAGGAGAGATGAGTCTGCGAAGTAGCAGACATGGAGGCAGAGCTAGGAGAGCAGCATGAGGTGGTGTACATTTTTTTCATGCTACAACCACCTACCTTAGTTGTCCCCGCCAGGCTCAGGGAGCTGGAGGGCAGGGGAAGAGTACGGCTGCATGCAGTTAAGAAGTGTGACCCAATGGCTCTAAAAATAATTCAAGGGACAGTCTGTGTCCACTACTATCTACCATAGTAACAGATGTCGATATGAATCATTCCTTCCTTTCACAATCTTATCCCATACCTAGAGTTTCCGGTAATCCGTAGACTTGACCCTCATGTCTGGAGATACATTGGGAGAAGACTCGATAATAACTCTTACGCCGACAGTGTGGTCAAACCCTCGAGGCAAGAGTTTTGGTTGGAATCTCTTGGTGGCAGTGTCAAGGCCTTACGATGTTGGTTTGAGTATGGACTGGGCAATCATAGTTTATACACAAATTGACGGTATTAGACAAAAAAGTTGTGTTTTAACTACGACGTCGGGATGGGTTTTCCTAGGTCGGTGAAAAGGAAACCCAGGCAGCACAGGATAAACTCAGGCATAGGAGGGTGTGTCCGATCACTCTTGAGTCGGTCAACCTTACCCTCGCGGCAGCAGGAGGTTTGAGTTTCAGTTCCAAACAGGAATTGTAGACCTCTAGAGTTTGAGGATGATGAACACATCCTTATATGGGTCTCACCTTGACGAGGTTTACAGAGATGTGGACAAGGCGGAAAGATATCTCCGGGGTTTAGTGGACCTTTTTAGGACCTCAGTAGGGTAGGCGTGGTGGCTTACCGTTTGACCCATCCACCTCAGTTGCACCAGGTGCATGACGACTTCCATGTATCTCAACTAAGGAGATACGAGCACGACCCTTCACATATCATCGACCATGAGGAGCTGGATGTTGGTGATGGGGTGACTTTTGTGGGGTTCCAGTAGAGGTTGAGGATCAACATGAGCGGGTGATATGAGGACGGTCGATTCCTCTTGTGCACTTTTTTAGGCAGCACGAGAACCTCCAAGTGAGCACATGGGAGAAGATTGCTCACATGCGTGCTCAGTACCGCCTTTGTATCCCTAGTTTGTGTTAAAGTTTTACGAGGACTTAAAGCCCTGGGGTGGGAGTAATGTAACGAACCTGAAATTTCATGGAAATTTTTTTCTTAATTTATTTGGAATTTTACAAGAACGCTATTTCTGACGGCTCCAGATTCCGAGGCCCGGTGTGCCTGGAATCATTTTCCGAAGTTTAGCTCGGGTACGTTCAGTGAACGAATGAGCGGGTTTTTATAACTTTTGATCCGGTGCTCGGAATTGAAATCTAAGGGCACCGATGAAACCACAACACCTGTAATTGTGTAAGAAGACCCTTTCTAGAGTTGCGTTTTCTCAGGATGAGTTGTTTAAAAAAAAGTGAGGGATAAAAATATAATTGTTTTACAATTATATTTTCATTTCTTGTTAAGTGGATTAAGTGTTGTGTCACAACACTTTTCCCCTCTCTTATGTGGTTATAACCTAAGTAAGGGAGTTAGGGGTGGGACCCACATGTTGTTAAATACCTTTGAGAGGATTAAGGTGGGGTGGGGCCCACACGAGCCCAACCCCTCACCTTCCCCTAATGTTCATATCTTTTCCCATATTAATTTTGTAACTCTCAAAAAGAAAACCCCCCTTTAAATAAAGTCAACACATTAATTTAGTAGTTTTTTCAAGTAATTAATTCTTGGATTCATTTGAATTTCAAATCAATTTTTGGATTGAGTGTTAATTAAATAAGACTATGTCATATTTTGTGGGAGGATAGTTGGCGGTGTGAGAGGATTTGGAGAGGAAAGCTCTATGTTCCGAAGGACATTCTTCCTCCTTGAAGAACGTGAAGAACACACCGTCGCCGAAGAAGAACGCCGACCTCCGACGAAGGACGACGGTGAGAGACGCCTTCCTTGGAGATCGACGACGCGACGCCATGTACCGCGATTCCAACGAACCTCTCCTTCCGCGATGCCTTCTTCCGCGATTTCCAATTCCACAACGAACCTTCGTTCAATGATTCCATCATGTAGGGTTTTTTTGTTTTTTCGTGATTATTTCTGTCACCTTTCATCGTTTCAAATTGGGCCGCCTGTTATTGCAATAACGAGATGAGGTTGGACCGCATGAACACGGCCGACCCACCCCACATCTTCTTTGTTTTATTTGTTTGCGGCACAAACATGGCAGCACGGTGCTGATTAACCACACGGAAAATAATAGAGAATGGGAGTGGAAGCACGGCGCCGTCGCGCCGCGCCGTTGGAATCAAAAAAACCGCGGCGTTGTCGCGCCCCGCCAGAGAACGTCAAGGAGGCTGCGACCGGAGTGAGGCCGCGGTGGCGCAGGAAGCGAATGCCGGCTTCCGGCCGCCGGCGCCGGAGCAGGAGGTTGAGACCCCGACGGTCCCGCGGCAGCAGAAACCGGCTGACCGGCTTTTGAGAAGGGTCGGGGGTCGTAACCCTCTGTTGGCCGCTAGGAGCGGCCCCCCACATGGGGGTCGCGGTTACACACAGGGGGGCAGCACCCCGCCCCCCCTCTACCACTCGGCTGTTACGGCCGAGCCGCCAGTCGGGGCCGCGCCCAGGCAAGGCCGGGCCGGGCCGCACCAGCCGGGCCGGGCCATGCCCATGTGGGCCGGTCCTAGACATGGGTCGGGTCGGCCCGGTTTGGGCCGACCCTGGGGGTATCGGGTCGGGGCGGACAGGGCCCGAACCCCCAATTCGCAGACCTCTTTCGGTCTTTTGCCGTTAACTTGGGCTGCGGACATCCGATCAATGCATGGTCAACTGCGATGAAATCCTTGGATCGAGACGATCGTGTCGGTATATTACACTCAAGGTTTTAGAGAACTTTGGGTTCATCCGGGTTGGATCGTACACGAAACCAACTGGGCCCTCGGAGCGGAAACGCTTATAACATGAGATCCGGACGTCTGATAGACGTGCCATCGACATTGATGGATTCCTCTTGTTGAGAAAGATCTTTTGGCATACTTCACCTGAGATTTGGACACAGTTAGAGTATGCCCGGGTTGGATTGTACCCGAAATCTAACCGGGCCCCTAGAATGGAAAAGCTGATAACTTTCAGACCGGATGTCCATTTGATGAACTGTCAGCGGTGTTGGTGATCACATTGAGAAACAGTCCCAATGAGTATAACCTATGAGAGTTCGGGGTAGAGTTGAGATACGGCCGGGTTGGTTCGCACATGAAACCAACCGGGGCCCTAGAACGAAAGGGCTAATAACTCACAGACCGGGCATCCGATTGACGCGCCGTCTGTTGCATTGAGACCCCTATGACGAGGCGGTCCTTTGAGATACTTCTTTGTGGGACTTTTTGATACTTGGAGTATCGACCAGTAGCTCGTGGAGCGGACCCTTTCGGAGACGAGCGTACGGAGACTGTGTAGCCGGCTGAGACCTGAAGACTGCTTGACCGACTCGACATGGAGTGAGTCGACTAGCCCTGTGGAAGGAGCACTACTTTGTTTGGGTGCAGACCCATGGCAGATGGACCACTACTGAGTTTGGGTGCAGACCCGTGGTACTCGTTCGAAGTCTACCTGTACAGGCTATTAGGGGGGATGAACTACCGTGTTTGGGTGGCAGACCCCTGCAGGAAGCACTACTGTGTTTGGGTGGCTGACTCACGGTACTCGATAGGTGGAGTACCTCAGCAGTCCTAGGTTAATGAGCAGTACCTCAGAGACGTGACAGGATAACTGTACTCTCCAGAGACGGGGCTCTTCAGCAGTTATGGTTTCGATAATGAAAATCCTGGTCTAAGCTGAGTCTTTGACCTATGTGTTTACCTCAAGATTGAGATGGGTCACTTGATAACTTAGGTATATGTATGGACATATATCTAAGTAGTGGAAATCCGTTGATTTGATAACCTTTGTGTTTCCTCCTGATTGAGATGGGTTACTTGAGAACTTAGGTATAAGTATGGGATTATACCTAAGTAAGGGTTATCTGTTGTGATTCTGCGTTTGGGGTTATCCTTGTTGGATTTAGAGAGACCTTGAGGGTCTTGTGTCCCTAATGAGTATCTTTATACTCACCCCTGTATGGGATATTCCTGCACCTCATTGTGTTGGTTGCAGATGATGGGCAGTGCTGACGGAGGCTGAGTGTTCGAGGACTGGACGGTACTGGGAGGTGGACCACACGACTAGTTAGTATTCGGAGGTGGACTTCACGACGAGGCGACATTCGGAGGAGGGTGACGGGCGAGGGCGTTGTGAAGGCTATCTGTACCTACCCTTCAGGTAGGATCCATGGTGGATGATCCAGGAGCTGCTCTATCTGTACCTACCCTTCAGGTTGGATCCGTGGTGGATGATCTAGGAGCTACGTTATCTATACCTCCCCTTCAGGTAGGATCCGAGGAGGACGACCCAGGAGCTGCTTCCGTTCTTCCTGCTGTTGTCTTTTTTTATTGTACTTTCTTTCAGTTGTAGCTTTACTTTCAGTTGGTTTTGTATTCTGGCCCACTTACTTTTCAACACTTCCTTTTGTTCTTAGTGTATTACTTCCGCTTGTACTCTGTGTGTTTTGTTTACTTGTATAAAGGCAATGCCTTCATAATTATCGGGATGTATGCCTTTGGTGCTAGTCGCCAGCCCCTGGCCTATAGAAGGCGGGCTTGGGGTAGTCACGACACGGGCCCTGAGGACAGGTCGTGACAAATTGGTATCAGAGGAGTTGGTTCTACCGCAGAACATATAACTCTGATATTTTCTTTCTGTGAAGAAATAGTGTTTAGGGTACCGAGTGTGGTTTTCAGTTCATGGAGTCCAGTGTCAGTGAGGGCGACCAACGTATCCATACACCAGGACCCTGACAACTGATTTTCGACTTTGTGCACGAAAACACTGATTGTGTGGGTGTTTTCAAAGGTTTCCCTTAAAACAGTTCAAAACATGTCAGCTCACCAGGTATAATCGTTTGACTGTGTTATGTCTGTTTCTTTCAGGATTCCTTTTCACGGATGACCAGCCAGAGGCCAGAGGGATTTGCGTACTAACAACCTGCCATGCGAAGAGGCCTCGGTACAGGGCCCTCTTACAATTGAGGGACCAGCGGAGGCACCAGTGGTATAACCATACGTTGGGCCACCAATGCCACCAGCCCCAGTAGTAGGCGATGCATGCTGCTTGAGTGTGTTGCACGTGTTCCAGCACCAGAGGCCACCCAGGTTCCAGGGAGAGACAGACCCGCAGGCGGCTGAGGATTGGATGGAGGCTTTGGTGAGAGTCTTCAGGCTAGTGGGGATGCCAGCAGACTTCATAGTTTTCTTTGATGCTATCATCCTTCAGGAAGAAGTAGGCAGGTGGTGGAGTCACTTGTTCCAGTTTTGCGATGAGATGACCTTCACTTGGGAAGACTTTGAGACATTCTTCACGGTGGTGTTCATACCAGTGACTCTACTCCCCGAGCGTGTTCAGGAGATATTGCCTATGCCGTATGATTTTCCATCAGTAGCCGAGTCATCTGTAGGCAGTAGACAGATGAGGCAGAGGTCCAAGAGGACCAGAGCCAGCCGTAGGAGTAGCATGAAGTGTTATGAATGCGGCAGGAAGGGTCACCTGGCACGTGACTGTCCGACCCGCCGCACAGTTGATCCACAAGATTTGGAGGAGCCACCAAAACAGAAGCAGCGGTGGGTGCTTGAGCAACATCCATGCAGTGGACAAGTCTGTAGAGCTCCGGAAGTAGGTGGACAGGAGTAGAACTAGTGGATAAATTTTTGTTCTTGGTACTTTTAGTTCCATGTTTCTTTTGTAATTGTGTCTTGTACGATGAGCTGCTATTTAAAAAGACACTTATCATTGTGATGTTTACTTTCCTGTCCTTTTGTTTGGTTGATACTAAGAGGGCCCAGTTAAAACTGTTGACTTGACCCTCACTTTAGAGATTTCTACTGGAAGAGACCCAGTGACCACACACTGATGCCGACAGTGTGACTCGACCCTTGGAGGCAAGAGTGACAGTTGGATCTCTTGGTAGTAATGTTGAGGCCTTACGACGTCATCCATGGCATGAATGCATCATTCATGTCAGGATTGACTGTATTAGGCAATGGGCGTGGTTCATCCAAGGGACGAGACTGAGTTTATTTTTTCGGAAAAGGAGAAATCTTAGAAGCTCTTACAGATCATAGGCAAATATGGTACAGATCATCCAGGAGTAGACGAAGACTGCACAGTGTAGTAAGAAACAGGAAACTGGCGCCAGTCTTAGAGACTCGGGCGAGTTAAATGTTTCAAGAAGAGGAAGCATTAAAGAGAGATGAGTCTGCGAAGTAGCAGACGTGGAGGAAGAGATAAGAGAGCAGCATGAGGTGGTGTAAATTTTTTTCATGCTACAACCACCTACCTTAGTTTTCCCCGCAAGGCTCAGGGAGCTGGAGGGTAGGGGAAGAGTACGGCTGCATGCAGTCAAGAAGTGTGACCCAATGGCTCTAAAAATAATTCAAGGGACAGTATGTGTCCACTACTATCTACCATAGTAATAGATGTCGATATGAATCATTCCTTTCTTTCAAAATCTTATCCCATATCTAGAGTTTCCGGTAATCCGTAGACTTGACCCTCATGTCTGTAGATACATTGGGAGAAGACTCGGTAATCACACTTACACCGACAGTATGGTCAAACCCTCGAGGCAAGAGTTTTGGTTGGAATCTCTTGGTGGCAGTGTCAAGGCCTTATGACGTTGGTTTGATTATGGACTGGTCAATCACAGTTCATACACAAATTGACGGTATTAGAAAAAAAGGTTGTGTTTTAACTACGACGTCGGGATGGGTTTTCCTGGGTTGGAGAAAAGGAAACCCAGGAAGCACAGGATAAACTCAGGCATAGGAGGGTGCGGCCAATCACTCTTGAGTCAGTCAACCTTAACCTCACGGCAGCAGGAGGTTTGAGTTTCAGTTGCAAACAGGAATTGTAGACCTCTAGAGTTTGAGGATGATGAACACATCCTTATATGGGTCTCACCTCGACGAGGTTTACAGAGATGTGGCCAAGGCAAAAAGTTATCTCTGGGGTTTAGTGGACCTTTTTAGGACCTCAGTAGGGTAGGCGAGGTGGCTTACCGTTTGACCCATCCACCTCAGTTTCACCAGGTGCACGACGACTTCCATGTATCTCAACTAAGGAGATATGAGCACGACCCTTCACATATCATCGACCATGAGGAGCTGGATGTTGGTGATGGGGTGACTTCTGTGGGGTTCTAGTAGAGGTTGAGGATCGATAGGAGCGGGTGATATGAGGACGGTCGATTCCTCTTGTGCACTTTCGTAGGCAGCATGGGAACCTCCAGGTGAGCACATAGGAGTAGATTGCTCACATGCATGCTCAGTACCGCCTTTGTATCCCTAGTTTGTGTTAAAGCTTTACGAGGACGTAAAGACCTGAGGTGGGAGTAATGTAAAGAACCAGAAATTTAAAGGAAATTTTTTTCTTAATTTATTTGTAATTTTACAAGAACGCTGTTTCTGACGGCGCCTGATTCCGAGGCTCGGTGTTCCTGGAATCATTTTCCGAATTTTAGCTCTGGTACGTTCAGTGAACGAACGAGCGGGTTTTTATAACTTTTGATCCGGTGCTCATAATTGAAATCTGAGGGCAACGATGAAACAAAAATTCCTGTAATTGTGTAAGAAGACCCTTTCTGGAGTTGCGTTTTCTCAGGATGAGTTGTTTAAAAAAAAGTGAGGGAAAAAAATATAATTGGTTTACAATTATATTTTCATTTCTTGTTAAGTGGATTAAGTGTTGTGTCACAACACTTTTCCCCACTCTTATGTGGTTATAACCCTAGTAAGTGAGTTAAGGGTGGGACCCACTTGTAGTTAACTACCTTTGAGAGGATTAAGGTGGGGTGGGGCCCACATGAGCCCAACCCCTCACCTTCCCCTAACGTTCCCAACTTTTCCCCTCTTAATTTTGTAACTCTCAAAAAGAAAACCCCCCTTTAAATAAAGTCAACTCATTAATTGATTAGGTTTTTCAAGTAATTAATTCTTGGATTCATTTGAATTTCAAAACAATTTTTGTCTTGAGTGTTAATTAAATAAGACTAAGTCTTATTTCGTTGGGAGGATAGTTGGAGGTGCGAGAGGATTTGGAGAGGAAAGCTCTATGTTCTGAAGGACGTTCTTCCTCCTTGAAGAACGCGAAGAACGCACCGTCGCTGATGAAGAACGCCAACCTCCAACGAAGGACAACAGTGAGAGACTCCTTCCTCGGAGATCGACGACGCGACGCCGTGTACTGCGATGCCAACGACCCTCTTCTTTTGCGATGCCTTCTTCCGCGACGTCCAATTCCGCAACGAACCGTCATTCAACGATTCCATCAAGTAGTGGTTATTTTGTTTGTTCGTAATTATTTCTGTCGCCTTTATTCGTTTCAAATTGGGCCACCTGTTATCGCAATAACGAGAGGAGGTCGGACTGCACGAACATGGCCGACCCTCCTCCCCTCTTGTTTGTTTGATTTGTTTGCGGCACGAACAAGGCAGTGCGGTGCCGATGCACTGCACGGAAAATAATAGAGAATGGGTGAGGAAGTGCAGCGCCGTCACGCTGCGCCGTTGGAATCGAACAAGTCGCGGCGCCGTCGCGCCACACCGGAGAACGTCGAAGTGGCCGCGGCTAGGGCGGGGCCATGACGGAAGGGTGCGGTGCCATCACGCCGCGCCGGTCGGACCAAGGCCACGCCCTCTGACCGCAGCAGAGCAGGAAGTAGCGACCGGCTTCCGGCCACCAGCGCCGGAGCAGGAGGGCGGGACCCCAGCGGTGTCGCGACAGCAACAACCGGCCGGCCGGACCAGGCCTGCCGGCTTCCGAGAAGGGTCGGGGGTTGTAACCCCCGGCTGGCTGACAGGAGCGGACCCCCCATATGGGGGGTGCGGTTACACACAGGGGGGCAATGCCCCCCGCCCCCTCTACCGCTCGGCCGTTTCAGCCGAGCCGCCCGGCCATGCCGGGCTGGCCGGGCCTCCAGGCCAGGCCGCCAGGCCGTGCCGCGCCCTGGCCGGGCTGGGCCGGACCGCACCAACTAGGATGGGCCACACCCAAGCGGGCCGGACCCGGACCCGGGTCGGGCCTACCGTGGGGGTATCAGGCCGGGTCAGACCGGGTCCGAACCCCCTATTCGCGGACCACTTTCGGTATTTTGCCCTTAACTTGGGTTGCGGACCTCCGATCGATGCACTGTCACCTACGATGCGATCCTTGGATCGAGGCGGTCGTTTCAGTATATTACACTCATGGTTTCAGAGAAATTTGGGTTTGGCCGGGATGGTTCGTACACGAAACCAACTGGGCCCTCAGAGCGGAAACACTTATAACTTGAGCTCCGGACGTCCGATAGACGTTCCGTCAACTTTTTTGGATTCCTATTTTTGAGACGGAACTTTTGGAATACTTCACCTGAGATTTGGACGCAGTTAGAGTATGGCAGGGTTGGATTGTACCCGAAATCCAACCGGGCCCCTGGAACGGAAAAGCTGATAACTTTCAGACCGGACGTCCGTTTGACGAACCGTCAGCAGCGTTGGTGATCACGTTGAGAAACGGTCCCTATGAGTATACCCTATGAGAGTTCGGGGTACAGTTGTGATACGGCTGGGTTGGTTCGCACACGAAACCAACCGGGCCCCTGGGACGAAAAGGCTAAAAACTCAAAGACCGGGCGTCCGATTGACGCACCGTCTGTTGAGTTGAGACCCCTATGACGAGGCAGTCCTTTGAGATACTTATTAATGGGAATTTTTGATACTTGGAGTATCGACCAGTAGCTCGTGGAGCAGACTCCCAGAGACGAGCGTACAGAGTACGGAGACCGTGTAGCCGACAGAGACCTGAAGACAGCTTGACCGACTCGACCTGGAGTGAGTCGACTAGCCCAGTGGACGGAGCACTACATTGTTTCGGTGCAGACCCATGGCAGACGGAGCACTACTGAGTTTTGGTGCAGACCCGCGTTACTCGTCTGAAGAGTACCTCTACAGGCTATTAGGGTGGATGCACTACTGTGTTTGGGTGGCAGACCCCGGCGGGAAGCACTACTGTGTTTGGGTGGCTGACCCGCGGTACTCGACAGGAGGATTATCTCAGTAGTCTTAGGTTATTGAGCAGTACCTTGGAGATGTGACAAGATCACTGTACTCTCCAGAGACGGGGCTCTTCAGCAGTTACAGTTTCGATAATGAAAATACTGGTTTGAGCTGAGTCTTTGACCTATGTGTTTACCTCATGATTGAGATGGGTCACTTGATAACTTAGGTATATGTATGGGCATATATCTAATTAGTGGTTATCCATTGATTTCATATCCTTTTTGTTTCCTCATGATTGAGATGGGTTATGTGATCACTTAAGTATATGTATGGGCTTATACCAAAGTAAGGGCTATCTGTTTTGATTCTGCTTTGTGGTTTTCCTTGTTGGATTTAGAGAGACCTTGAGGGTCTCAGGGTCCCTACTGAGTATCGTTATACTCAACCCTGCACGGGCTATGCCCGCATCTCGTTTTGTTGGTTGCAGATGACGGGCAGTGCTGACAGAGGCCGAGTGTTCGAGGACTGGACGGTACCTGGAGGTGGACCACACGACGAGTCAATATCCGGAGGTGGACTTCATGACGAGACGACACTCGGAGGAGGTTGACGGGATAGAGAGTTGTAGAGGCTATCTGTACCTAACCTTCAGGTAGGATCTGTGGTGGAAGATCCAGGAGCTACGCTATCTGTACCTACTTTTCAGGTAGGATCCATGGTGGACGATCCAGTAGCTGCATTATCTGTACCTACTCTTCAGGTTTGATCCTAGGAGGATGACCCAAGAGCTGCTTATGTTCTTCCTACTATTGTATTTTTCTATTGTACTTTTGTTCAGTTGTAGCTGTACTTTCAGTTGGGTTTGTATTCTGGCCCACTTACTTTTCAGCACTTCCTTTTGTTCTTAGTGTATTACTTCCGCTTGTACTCTGTGTGTTTTGTTTACTTTTATAAAGTCAATTCCTTCCTAGTTATCGGGATATACACCTTTGGTGCTAGTCGCCAGCCCCTGGCCTATGGAAGGCGGGCTTGGGGTAGTCACGGCACGGGCCCCGAGGACGGGTCGTGGCAAATTCTAAATAAAGTTCAATGGTATGGTAGTTTCACTCATGAGGGAATAACTACTAAGAGCTATACGCTTCCACCTTCCTACACTTCATCAAGACGCACCAAAAACATAGGCCAACTGAATCATTGAAAACATCATAACCTGAACTAGTATCAAGGAGAATCCAAACCAGAGATGAATTAAATCTCACATTTGGTTCCTAAAATGATCTATAACATTTTTCCTTCAAGTCAAACATTACACCCTTATGAGTAAAAGCTATCATCGTAGATGCAAGATTTGATAATTTCTGAACAAACCACCTATAATAACTTTCCAACCCAACAATATTCACATTTAAAACACATCTCTAGTGAACCCTTAAGACATAACATTATTCACCTTTTATTTATCCCATTTAGTCACCCTCTCAGATATAACATGTCTTAGAAAAACTACTTCATGAATCCATAATCACATTTAGAAGGCATTCCATTAAAGAAATGTTCCATAAATGTTCAATGAATGATATATTACTTTTCTATGTGATGCTCCTTAGAATTTTATTAAACCAAAATATCGTATATGAACACAAAAACAATGGATTCCAAGATTTGATGAAAGATTAAGTTCCTAAAATCCATACATATAGTAAAAATGTTTGTGAGATAGAATGACATAAACCAAAACGTAAAATTCCCATAATAGATACCAAGACCTCTGAATATCATCTTCTATGACTCTCAAAATTTGGTACCATTTACAAAGGTCATTCTTTGGAAACCAATTGTCCCATTTTGGAAAATCAAATAGATCATCAATTCGTGGAATGGAATATTTTTTCTTGAAAGAAAACTGATTCAACATTGAATAATATATACAATGTATGAGGTTCTAATATTCATTTATATTAAAGGGGATAGATTAAGAATATGGTGACATGCAAGTATAAATAAATACAATTTCCTAGATTTTAAAAAGAATGACCATAAGTTCTAAGAACTCAAATTATTCCAAATAAGAAGATGTACTAGAAATGGGAATCATACATGGTAGCTGGTCTATGGTAAAGGAATCCTATTTATGTAGTTGTAAACAAACAAATTACATTGGAAGTAACTAATGTCTCACAAACACCATTAGAGTATGTGGATTAATAGATCAAGGATCAATGAAATCTGTGAAAATCTCTAACAACTAATATGAGACCTCTCCATAGTAAGAAACAACATGCCCCTCTATCCTAGACATGGAATCCAACTGACCCTGAAGGGAATGAGTTATCCAATTAATATACATAAACTTAAATTGATGATCATAAAATATCATATATTCCACACATTTGATCATCCAATATATTACAATAATCAAGTAAAATATATAATGATCAATCACCAAGAAGTCCCAATCCCCCCTAGTCTACTATTATCACTTGAAATACTGGACACCTAAAACCATGTTTTTAACTATTTCCCAAAGGCATAGAAATATAAAAAATAATGTAATAATCAGTAAATGAAATACTAAAAAATATATTAATGTTTATGATATAAAATAATGAGTAATACTGGTATAAAAAAGGATGTCATTATAGATGAGGAAATAATCATCGTACATCTAATTATAGTTGACCATGCTTTAGGTTCCTATTGTGTATACTAGAATTAATAAATAAGTTGGGTCTTATCTCAAATCTAAGAGTTATTATCCACATGAACATCTCCCTTATCCCAAGTATAACATACATGACCCATGGAATCATCTATAAGATCTTCCAAACCCTTAGTGAGACTGGATCCAACCTTAATGACATAGGAAATCATCTCTCAAAAACATTTTCGTTAGAATGACTATTCACAAGGATGAATATTTTTGGGGGCTTCATATAAGTATTTGTATTAACATGCCTTCAAAAATTAAGGGAAAAATGTTCTTCGATCTAGAAGAATCCCCTAAAAATGTTCAAGTGAAAAACATACTTCCTTTGGTATTCCTTTTATATCGGGATGATAATCCTAAATTATTGACTATACCAACAGAAGCTCCATGAAATCCCACCACTATTGATATTTTATTCTCTATCAAGTCTGAAATATCAAATACATCCATGATGTTTAGAGTGAACAAGATAATTCACAACGACAAAATATTGTCCCTCAATCCAAGCTCAAACCATCGAGCCTTTAGGAAATCCTTAGAGACTATCTTTGGTTCCAAGTGCACCAAATCATAAAAATGGGTGTTATACTCCATATTGGTACGATATAATTTATTTATGGTAAAATAAACTTTGTTTTTTTACAACATAACATCTCAAAATAACACTATTTCTGAATATTTTCATGAAATCTATGTCGGTGATATCCTTGTGAAATTTGCTCTCAAAATAGAGTCCTTCAATATCATTCCCACTACCTCAATATCATATGTGGAGAAAAAACCTTATATTACCAAGGATTCCTAATTTTTATGAATATCTCAATCCAATAAAGACATTATTCATTATCATTTGATCCCTTGTCACCATGGATGGTAGTTGGATTCTTCTTAGTATATTCTGAGCTATAATCCACTACTTGTCTAATGTTGCTGAAAAATGCTTGTCATAGATTCTAATTATTATAGATTAATGATTCTACTAAAGAAGATACACTGATGTATTTTATTATGGAACATGTGGAACATATCCCTCATTAGGATTTGTTAAAGAAATTTTAAAATGAATTTAATAATAATAACCTGGAAAAAACCAATAAAGACTTGAGTAGATTCCAAATAAATAGAACCTAATTCAGTTATCCATATTAAATATTTAAATGAATATGAATTTAAATAAATTATGAATTCCTAAAACATAGAATAAAACTAAATAAGTAAAATATTCATTTAATTAAACCCCATTTCATATTCATTCCAATAACCTCAACCACCAAGTCTCAAGCATGGAAAAAATACTTGATAACCCATGATAACTCAGATTCAGACATGAATGTGACTTATCCAGGCCTCGTTTACAAACATAACACTCATACTTGATGTTCATAAATTTAGAATACCAAAACACAAAACCAAACCCAGTATGTGTGAACAACACTTCAGGATATGTATTCCCCATGATACCAAATAGTATTATACTAAACTATTTCAACTAATCAAGCCCCCATAAATACTCTCCCTCATGGGGAATTATATAAAATACCCCATAGAATCATTAATAAATGAATAAACATAAAATTACAATATATAATATAGTAATACTTATCCATGAGACATAAAAGTAAAGACAAACATGCCAAAATAAAAAATAAAAAATAGTCCATATTAAAAAAGTATCTGTGTGACAGTACAATAAAAAATAATCACACTACAAAAGGAAAAATGATATGAGAACCCAAAAGACTAGATGATTCCCTTCACATTACCCGAGTTCATCAAATCATGTTCTATAGAATCATAGAGGAAAAATTGTCAGGTCAGCACAAAACCATGTAGGGTACAATGGAATAATCTATAAAAGATAAAATATAAATATTTCTCAAATTCTAGTTTAAAAAAATACTGTTCATAAATAATTTTCATAAATAAATAAAATTCTGAAATATGTTTTCATATTCCATAAATTTATACCATATTCACCAATTCTAGGAATACTCCAATCATAAATGGAATGTAGGTAAGGAAAAGATAAACCCACCATGGACACACCATATGATGACCATGTGAGAAAATATCAATGAACTAATCTATCATATGACAAACCATATATAATTGAAAATGAACACCATTTGGGGTCTAGCCTATGAAAATAAGTAATATATAGAAAGTAAACCTAAACTAGGAAAATAAAACTTTTGATATCAATGAAATTCCATTTTCAAATAAAATCCCATTAAAATGGACTATCCTTTCTAAAAAGGCCTTTAAAATGTCAAAACATACATTTTCATTCAACCACCAAATTTAATTGAAAATAACATATAGAAATTAACAAATTTCAACTAATTTCATAGATACACATACATAAAGAATGATAGAATCAAATCCTCATTGGATAATGAATATTGGAAAATAATAGATCTACAATAAAAAGCCAAGGAATGAGTGAATACTATAACTGATCGATAGATAAAAAAAATTCATCACTATCTAAATCTTAATAATAGTTCACACCATTGTATTGGCCAAAAAAATGAACCTGAAGGATGAATACTTAATATGGAAATTCGAAGTGACCACCATGAGAGTAAAACAAAAAATAGATAAATTAGGATGGATGGAGATCACCAAAAATTTCCCAAAATCACCCTATATCTTGAGAGGGAGGTCTACACACCAGAAATTTTTTTATGTGTGAAATGTTCTTCAAACCACATAACCTAATGAATTCACATTTTTTACCCATTTCATGGTGTGAATTACATGAATTTAAAGTTCACGAAAAAATGTGTTTCGATGGTTTTAATTAAATCCTGATCATCTCATTTATGATGGGTAACAGTTTCATTAATTATAAAATTTTATTCTCTAAACAAGTCCCATGAAATATTCCATGAAATTGGTTCATGTTATATAACCCATTCATGATGTGAATATGTCAAACAGGTAGTGCACTGTTTTTTTTCATATAGAATATCCCCCAAAATAATCTTGAGTCTCTTTGAACCTAAGAGGAACCCTCTAATGAAATTTACACATTTATACATGGACTCTATTAATTAAAAAACACACTTCCTCAAATTCTATGTTATTTTTACAAAAAAATAATTCCATCCCATAGAATCCCTCAATGCACCAAAACAAAAAGGGAAACCAAAATAGAATTATAATAATACCTAAAGAATGCTAAAGAGGTGTTACATTCAATGCATATAACTGGATATTTCATATATTCTTCATTTCATTTGTCCCAATAATAATTATTATTTTATTTTATGTTGTTCAAAAACACTTTATTATGCATATGATATAAAGGTCATTCTCTATTTTTGATAATATCCATATTTTTTATTTCATTTTGACATTTTTTTATTGATATCATTAAATATTGAAAAACTATTTCATTTTTATAACTTATTATTCTTCATTACTCATAATAGTTCTTCAAATTGATAACTATATTCCATAAATATTGTTCTTTATTAACTTATGAATTTTTCCTATTCTTCAATCCCATATTTTTAATGGATACTACCGAACACCTCATTTGACTTTTTATTATGTTCCTAAATTGTATCTTATTCCTTTCCCATTGATTAATTTCACATTTATAGTATATATTTGATTTATTTTCTAGATGGAACATATATTCCAAAATTGTTGTGATAGGATGGATATGCCTAAAAAATAATGACACCCTAATAGTTTGGTTAGTACTTACATCTCATGTGATATGTTGTTGGGTGAATGAACAATGATCCTCCCATGGTATGTTAGATTATCTCTAGATCAATCCATTACTTATTTATATGATGACACCATATATTGTTTGGAAACATTGTTATTCAAATCAAAATTAACATGTTATTATTATTTCATACTTTATTATGAATACGTTGATAATATTTTATGATACTGCCTTTTTATTATTTTATTGTATTTGACTCTTACGATATTTCATCATTATGTTTATTCTGATCATCTCTTTACTAGAATTTTCAGCTCACATTTTCTTTTTTGTATTCCCTAGTGAGTCCCATGTTTTGATATGAGTATAGTGAGATCTATGAGATTTTATTGATTATAGAAAGAAAACTTATTTTTTTCTGATCTAATATGTTGTGTTTTGTAGCTAATCACCTAGTGAAACATGACCATTCAATTGTAGGAATTTTATGTTCATTATGTTTTATGTGAAAAATGATGTTACAATTTTTGTATAATATTTTTTATTTATAGGATATTCATGGTGTCATGTTGGCTATCTAGAGACTTTTAATTTTTTTTATTACCCTGATCATATGATTCATAAATTATATGAAGATATTATTTTGTGAGATTGTGGATAATTCACTATGTGTAAATTTTTAATTCAACTAATAAAGTTAACATTTTTTTATTTTTGTAATGGAATATCTAGAAATAAATAGACCCCCCATTGAATAGATTGTGCATCATCCCAAAATGATTAATCATACTCTAGCCCTAGCTAGAACACTATAAAACTTCAAGTGTTCCATCCCACATGGAAGTGGTTAATGAAAATAAACGAGGGTCTAGTTATATACATTGGGATACTATACCCCCAATATCATAAACAAGTAAAATCAAGAAATTAGATAAACATAAATAAACATGAAATATCAGAGTAAAATAAATTATATCATGTTTATATTCCAACCAAAGTCAATAAAATACATCATATAATAATAAATTAACCCACACCATGAAATATAAGTTATAAATTCAAATATGATCTTCCAAATGGATGATCACACATAAAAATTTTATTGATAGTAATAAAATTATTAAAATAGACATCATTATAATCTTCAACCTCACATAAAAATTTTATTTTCATCACTGTTGAACTACACTATTTCACTCACCAAATCTAATTCAGTCACCTTAGCCGATATCTCCAAATATGTTTTTTAATTTCCCCAATAGTGAATGTGTAGGGTTTGAGTAAAAAACATCATTGAAAAAAAAATAAATATATAACTATAATTCTAGTTTATATATTGAAGAATATAAAATATTAATGAAATTTATAAACAACCACATGCATAATATCTGATATACCATTGGGTTCTCAAGAATCCTCCCTTACAGTTAACTCCATCCCACTTCTTCGTAAGTGAGTATGATGATAAAATTATTCCCAGATCATTTTTGGGATGAAATTTAACTGTGTTTTCCGTGGAACTACCCTTATATAAGATTACATATAATATTATTTACACATCTACAATAACATTTTCTTCATTCACCTAACTAGGAATCACCCAATATTCCGAGATTAACAAAACTCTAAATTTAGATATTTACAATCCAATCAATGTTTTTTAATACACCCATCATAGAAGTAGTTAATTGAATCACATGTTGGAAATGCAACCATCCTGGAATTAATGAATCAACAGGGATAACCCATGAGCCCACTCTATAATAATACAATAGAAATATAGGTGGGAATCATGGAAAAACTAGAGTTACTTAACAGAATAAGAGGTTTTTAGTTGACTTAGTTTTTATGTAAATAATAGAATAATAGGTATGCATTTAACCAATATAAAATATACTATATATCAATAACAAGTTAAAAGTGTTACAAAATTTTATATTCTTAATTTTTATCATAGGTTTGTAGGTAACTCAACCAAAATGTACCTAGTCAGTATTCAAGGTGGGAAAAGTAGTAGACCTAAAATTATTTTCTCAATATTATATGTTCTCATAGCACTCAACATAAATATAGTAACCAATATAATTGGTGGAATGTGAATTTCAATAAATTATATTTTTATAGGATCATTTTAATCACAACCAGTCTATGAGATATTATTATTTTATATCATTAAAAAATTCATGGATAATTTCATAATCAGGGATGAATACAATACGTAATCCTTCAACTATGGGAAATTATCCCATCACACCAAGTGGATAGTGTATCACGATTAATTTATCACATATCTCAAATATAATATAATTTATTTCATTAATGTTATATATTTTTTTGATGCACTCATTCCAGGGATTGTAAATCCTTGTATTAACACACATCATTTGGAAATATACTCTTTGCGAATATGAATCTTTAGACATTATGTATTTACCTCTTGTTTTTGGTCTCATATGAGGCCTATCATATTTTATTATCATGATACTCTAAACTCATTAGATCATAACTCAATTTATAAGATAACACTAACCGTATTTACCATTTATTTCATCTTTTCAAACCAAAGACCTCACAAAGAGACTTATCCTACATGGCTCATCCCTTGTTCATTACAAATTCGAATTGATGGGGAACTGATTATTAATTGTTAACCAAATAGTCTACCCTTGATATTATTTTTCATAATGAAAATAGAAGGTTTATAATACCTCTTAGGATAATCTAGATCCAAGTTCATAGGTTAGACATTTTAACGATACCATTCCCATGATAAAAATTTGGGAAAACCTTTCGGTCAACCCATAATTTTCTCACTTATCAAAATGGAACATTATGTATTTCCATATGATACCCTTCTAGGATACTCATTCCATCCATCAAAAACAAATACCCACTATAGGTTCTTCTAATAATAATACCTAAATATTATGGTATAATAGTTAAAATTCATCCCAAACACAAGGTGACATGTGTAGAACATTCACCAATGACTTATTAATTCACACACTAATACTTCATTTGGATAATATCTCTTTCTCTAAATAAATTCCATTCCACCCACATACTATTGTAAACACATATTTAAGAGTATGAAATTACATATTAATATAGAATATAGTGGGGTACACCCACCTCATGCCTCAATTTTTAATTATTAATGGTTTATTGCATCCCAAAATGTTGTTAGAGATATTTTCTTCAGAAAAGGTATATATAATAAATTATTATGAAATTTATAATAATAATTTATAATTAGAATAAACTAAATAATCTCTGTAAGTGGTGATACAACTATGAAACAACACCAAAAAAGTGGTAATGGTTTATGTCATGATATTAGTACACCTTCAAGAAAAATCCACATATTTGTTGATCCAATTTATGTTCAATTTAAAATATAATTAACAAAATCCATATGATAGCTTAAAAAAAATTCCATAATGAATTGGTATATAGAACACCAAAACCATTTTCAAATCCCATATATTCTCATATGGAAAATTCCTTTCTTTTTTTATTTATTTTAACATGATTTGATGAAATCATTATCATAAACAAATACATAACATCATTAAATGTGTGGTCGGGTAATTTCTGAATGTAGAATTAAATAAATGAAAAATGAAACCTACCACTTTAGAGAAACAAAATCCTCAAAAACTTCACATATTGAGGGTATAATAAAGAAAGAATAAAAATAAGAAGATGGATCACCTTACCTAATTTATTTTGAGTCAAATATAATAGAACCCAAAGTATGGATAGTTTTTATAAAATTAAATTACTCTTTTCCCTCCAATAAAAAACATTATGGGGTTTATAGAGTAATCAGTTCCCATATTCAAACTACCAAATTTCTAATGAGGTGTCTTATATCCACTGACCACTATGTAGAATGACAAGTGGGAAACCCCAACTAGTTTTGTTCCTAGTACATAATGATAGTGTATTAAGTAATCAGTGGCCATTTTACCCAC
This sequence comes from Viscum album, assembly GCA_963277665.1. Classification (NCBI taxonomy): domain Eukaryota; kingdom Viridiplantae; phylum Streptophyta; class Magnoliopsida; order Santalales; family Viscaceae; genus Viscum; species Viscum album. The sequence continues at coordinate 1,234,012,622 of OY728120.1, forward strand.
TTTCAAATATTTTCTTTTACCCCCATGCAATTTATATTTATACATTTGTCTTTAAAAAAAATTTATCCACATAAAAAACAACCACTTAAATACATCGAGAAACTAAAGAACCACTAATTCGATCATTTTAGTATTTCAATGTCCCACATGGTTTCAATCTGATAGACATATTGATTTTTCTAGATTTCACTAACACAATATGAAATTGATCATTACAAAAATGGATACCAAATAAGTTTTCATATACTTATTCAATCAATTAATGAGTCACTAATAATTTACTCTAGAAAATAATGAATATGTTACTATTGATACTTTTATTAAATAAAACACATCACTCATAAAAATTTTCTTTATCTCGCACATGTGAGCCAATGTATCAGGTCTTATGCATGTACACATGTCACTTTACACCATAGTCTATGACTAGTTGTTAAAACATTAACTTTATTAAATAATACATTATTTGAAAATTCAACCATAATATGCAAAATACGTAACCACAATTCTAAATATATGATAACATTGAATGTTATTTATATATTTACTTTATAGGAAGAAAAGTAACATCCATCCAATATATGACTAGTATTATCTGCATCTACCAAGAGAAAATATATAATATAATTAAAAAAATTAAATGATAATATATTATAATATCTTGACCTAGAAAAATATCAAATTGAATGATCCATAATTCCATATTTTTGTAGGCACAATATCATATTTTCTTATGGCAGTCAACTAATGTTGGATTTTGGGTAATACAATTATTATTATAATCATATAATAATATGAAAAAGAAAAAATAATAATAATAAAGCGTATAATAATGGAATACAATATATGTATTATCATTGGTGTACCATCTATAATTAATAACATATTCCATACATGAATAAATTTACCTAAACCTCTCCAAATTATTATTAAATTTTAAGAAGATCACTGAAAGGGATTTTCACACATAGTACATATATGGAGAGAAACAAAAATAATATTGGAGACATAGATAAAAATCCTATGAATTACCATATAACTTTTTGGATACCATATATTTGATATTACATCTCACTCTCATGTTTTTTGGAACCTTTCTTTTTCTTACATTCTTGCATATGATATAAAAGTTCATGGAGATTCTTGTATAGTAAAAGAGAACAATAATCATTACGAAATGGAGAATGAGATCCTATATAAAATCCAATATATTTGTTTGATATTGGATTTTATGAAAGAATGAGGAAAAAACTCAAAAATAACATAAATTGTACCATTGATTACTTTAGAATCTCCATAGTGGTTTAATACTACATTCTTTGACAAAAGTCAATATAAGGGGATGGTAATTCTCATATCTTTTTTTGATGGTTCGGGAAAAGGGTTTGTTATTGAAAAAAATTCATCCACTCTAGTTGATGATATCAATAATTTTCTTTTGATAGTATATTGTTAGTGTTTCCCACTTGTTATCATCATATAGTTACGGGTTGGTATATCACCTATATTGATGTTGTAAATCAAATCCAAAGATGGGAGTGACCCAAAATGGAAGTAGTAATTATTTGAATATTTTATCAGTTCTCTAATACATTAGGTAACCAATCTATTAATTAGTTAGTAGTGAACCCAATATAAATGTAATAAATAACATCATAAGTTGGTAGTGCACCCAAACATGAAATAATCAGTATAATCATAGGTTTTTAAAACACCCAACAAGGTATCCCCTATATATTCATAGTTAAGAAGTGTAACCAACATTAATACATCCTATGTGAATAAAAAGTTGGATTTTTTCCAAAATTTATGCACTCAGTTAGTATCTTAGGTTACCAATGTTCCCAAACTAGATTTATATAGATGAGATCATAGTTTCTGAGAATTACCAAACATTATATACTATCTTGAAAAGAAATGTTGGAAGATTTCCCAACGAGGTTCTTGTCACCAACATTTTATGGGTTGTTTTTGTATTTATCTCACTTTGAATTCTCAAATAGAAGCACCTAGATACTCACGAATGTTCCATACAAAATAATAACATCTTATTAACAAAAAATATTTAGATAAAAGAAAAAACACATGGAAACACAATAATGAACTACCCAATGAATCTGTATCATGATACTTGAGTGGGATGAACCAAAGGATTATTGTACATAGCCATTGAGAAGGGATATAAAATTGTTTGAAGAAAATTAATGTAATATTTGTTTGAAATAATTTTCATAATCAAAGAAAAAATGAGTAAATAATTCATAAGAAGTACTTGAATGACCAAAACATTTATTAGAGGTATCACCCAAATGAACTGAACACTTTCTAAACTAATTAACATAGAAACAAGGCATAATAACATAATAAAGAAATAAATTAACAAATATTCATAATTTACAAATAAAAAAATAATTAAATTTAACCATGAACCCTTATATATTGTTTTCTTATTCATTCATTAGTGAATTCATTCGCATAAGGATCCCATGTCATTGGACTAGTGGAAATCTCAATTCACAAAGGTGGTTGAACTTCACCACCATAGTTGATTTTATCATCTTCTAGATTAGCTTGAGGATATGGGTAAATAGCTCATCATTTATTGTATACATGGAGTTTTCCTCTAAGAACTTATCCCCCATACAAATATATGACATATTCATGAATCTCATTATAATTTTTATCTTCTAAAAGAAACCAGTTAATTATGTATCATTGTTCAATAACTACATAGCTATATATGGTTTTAGTTTTTTATGCTATTGGTAATGTTGAGAATCGAAAAAATAATTTCACTTTTTGTGTTATAATGGAATCTCATGATCAGGATACGTGACATCAAGGCGAAATAACTCATTCCATTTCAATGTCTTGAAGGTGAAACATTTTATCAATGTATAAGGTATCAAAGGATTATTAACTCATGAATCTTATGATTTTAACACAATTAATCTCTTTTTTGTTATGTGAGACATCAAAAATTCATCATGAAAACATCAAAATGATCATTACATACGGCGTTATAGACTCATCACCTTTATCATGTAATGATCGTAAAAATGATTTAGAACGTAGTCTCTCCTCCTATAAAAATGAAAAAAAAATCATACGCTCATAAAATATTCATCCATGGGTCACCACTAATGGAAAATTAGGATCATCACCTAGGGTTTTTTTGGGAGAAAAATAACGGGTCATAGGATTAGTGATGAGTGAGGGATTTGTAGATTTTTATGATGCATTGAGAGCTATCCAACAAAAACATGTCATATATGGGTTGATTCATGGACTTCAATCCATGTGAGGGTATTTAAAAAATATAGACTCAAATTTGGATGGTCTAATATATTATTTTCATGTATGGTTCGATTCATAGGATTGAAAAAAGTGAGGGAACTCACATATTTAAATTTTAGTAGAGAGATTCTTCCTTTATAATCTCATCACTTATTAGGATACACATAGATTATAATCATATTTTTCAAATAAAAATACATTTTGGATTTATATTTATATGGTATGAGTTTTTGAGTACTCTAGAAAGATGATCGTGCATTAGAGTTACCTATTCCATAGGGTATGGTATGATGGAACATGGATTCTAATTTTATAGATGGTGAAGTCACCTCAATCTATCTATCTAATACTGACAGACAATGTTGTTAGGATATCATGATTGAAACATGGATATACATCCTGTGTACTTTTATTGAATATAAGGATCAAAACCCACATAGTTTGACTTCACAGTTTAGGGTCTTGTAATTGTACTACACCATGAAATTTAACTTCATGGGGAAATGATGTTTGTGTTGTGAAAGGGGAGGAAGAAACAACAAATTATCGGGAATATTCTTAGGGTGGATTGGATGCTACTAACAATTAGTGAAGGGTGTGTGTGGGATTTTGAAAATATGATACCTAGTGTGGTTGAGGTTATCCCATTTTAATCACATGAGTATACTTGTAATAATCACACAAGGAATCCCAAGTTCATCACTCTGTTCATTGGTGACTAGGATGTTGTCATGAAATTTAACATCATGAGACATGGATATTGTTCTATTTAATTTAAGGCCCTTGTGATCAATCAATATAATGTATTGTGAAATATAATTCCGATTACATGTAATAGTGAGATTATAGATAAAAAACTAATCTTATATGTTCTCATTTAATGATGTGAAGGGAGGATTCCCTTGATTATTCTAGGGTTGGGGTTCACATATCAAATACACAGATTGTTTAGGAGGGAAAAAGTTGTGGAATTTTCATGTTTTAAGAAGAATAATAAGGACTAACCAAGATGTGTCATACTAGTAGTAGTATAAGAAAAATTGGTTTGAAATACATTTCTTGGTTAAAAGGTATTTGGTGTTTTTGTCCATGAGACTGATCATGTGTATGGTGTTTAGTTGAGTGGACATGGTTGAAATGGGTTTAGGGATCATGAGGGATCAACTATTTCAAAAGTATATTTTGAAAATAGAAATTGAACAAGGAAACCATAGAATGTGCCACAAAAAATTGGAGTTTCATATAATTTTAATGTTTTGTGAAACATAATCTCTAACTCAAGGATGATGCATTAATTGGGAAGTGATAATATAAGAAAATGTTGGTGTTACAAAAATATAATGTCTTATAAAATATTAATAACTTATTAAAACTCATGTTATTGTTGATTATTTTTTTATGAAGTTTCATATAACAAATTCCTAGGTGATTTTGGCTTAATGTGTTGTGTTTCATCAAAATATATAACCTATGAGAATCCATGGGTGCCTTTGATCTCATTGTTTAATTGAAGAAAGAATCACACAAACTGTGTGTGGATATTCATCATCCAAAGGAGAATACCTAAATTTTTTTGGGGTGATGATATATATGTAGAAATATGGTCTTGTGAATGGTAATATCTCACAAAAAACATACTAGCTCATAAAACACTGATTTGATCATGAAATTTTAGGGCTCAATGCTATAGTCAGAGTCTGCGTCATCTGAATATTGTAGTGTGACATTTATTTTTTATTGAAGTAGTATATCTTAGATGCTTGTAGAGACTATAGAATTCAAATCCACATTTCTCAAACAACCAATTGTGTAACAATTTTGTATGAATTGTGAAAATATAAGAAATTATACAGAAGCCACCCAATTTCTATAAAAAGTTCCATGGGTATTTTTTCCACTCTTACTTGTGTAGGAAAGCTTCTTGTTAACCATAAAAAAATTTCAACCCCCAAAATGTATCCAAAATAGATCTTAGATGAGGGATATAGGGTGTGAGGGGATGAAAATAACCTAATACATGAGACTAATTAAACTACCAATATTTATTATTATCTGTCCAAAAATTAGTACAAAATTTGGGATGATGGGAATAATATACATAAGAGTGTTTAGTAGACGAGTATAATAAAATTACATAACAAAAAATATGATGAAAAATAAACCAATGCTACCCATTTCTATGTGAAAAGTTTGAATCATTATCTTTTCACCTCCCTAATGTCAAATAAACTATAAAATTCTTTCTAAATCAAATAAAAGTATTCCTTCTACCTATATTAAAGGAAGTTAATTATAAAAATATAATATTTTTATACATATTGTGTAAGGGATGATGTCTAATAATATTCCTCCAAATATTATATACATAATCATTATAAATTTAGCACTGAAGTTATAGCTTAAAAAACATATAATATAGGAAACCACTACATTTTATGAAGAAAATGAATGGAGAATATTACATGTATATTAACCATTTATGACAATAAAAATTACCAATTTATAATTAAAACATATATTTACATGAACATACTTCTAAATAATATTATTCCATTACATAATATGCATCATAGAATCATAGGTGAAAACCTATGTGCTAATGGTAAGGAAAAATAAAATCCTTAACGTAATTCCATCAATATCTATAGATAAGACTCTCCCTAGATATGAATTTTAAAATAGTAGGAATTCGCTATCAATATTATCATATTATACATATGACAAGATCCATTAATTAATATAGAAAAAGGGACGTCCAAAATTAGTCTTTCCAAACCAAATTATAATCTTATTTAGTTACAAAAATCAGTAGGACTCACATGACATCCAAGTGGTGTACCAATCTTTAAAATCATTCAAATATACGAAGGCTCCACCATTGATGTTTTATAAAAAATGAACAATAAAATATTAAATACTCATTAAATGACATCATATCTCACTTTTCAAACCCATTTAAATAATACACTATCCATAGTCATCCATTAATAAATAAAATAAAAATCTATATTTTCGTTTTATAAAATAGGCTTTAAAATCACACGTGAACACATTAAATAATAAGAAAATTTTATAAAATACAAAGAAATATTTCTATTTTAATAGATACATTACTAAAAATTGGGAATCATCCTTTATAAATTATTGTATAACATTTCATGAAATTAAATCCAATTATTTTATCCTAATATTTATTTTTTATTAAAAAAAACATTTTATACATAATGTTTTTGATAAAATATGTTTTATACAATTTAATTGATATAATCTACCAATTTCGAAGATGATCGAAGTGAATTAATAATTTAAAGATCACAAAATCATCAAAGAGATCAAATAAAGGAAATATCATATTGAAAAAACCATAAAAACACACAAATATTCATTCATTTTCAAAAAAAATATGACTCATAGAAAAACGTGATAATAATGAAGGAAATTACTATCAATCAGTGTTGTTACACTACATGAGATGAGGAAAAGTCCACCAAGATTATTAAAATCAATAAAATTGGATAAAAAAATCTATTTTGAAAATAGAGAACTCCTAAGATGACATGGAAATATGTTTCCATGTAATTAAATAAGAGGATTGAAAATAATCAGGCATGAGATATGTAGTGTCATACCTTAATGAATTAATGTAAATGATGATTAAATCATCAAGAGAAGGTGAGGAAGTAAGATGATACATAGGGGTCGGTGGCATGGATGCTCCTAGAGTGTTCTTATGAAAATTTGGATGAAATGTTTATTGGTTTTACTTAAATACACATTATTAATAACATATTTATTAGTTTATATTCGTGTACAATTACCACTCACTAATATATAGTCAATGTATCTAACTGTGCATAACTATTGGAATATTCTACTGAACTGTGGGGCCCCTATAAATTATTTGTGTAACAATTAACTCTAATAATTTAACATATAATTTTATTCAATATTTTCAAATTTCCATTCCCAAACTCAGTATAAATGAAATTTTTTAAAGAAATTCATATAAAAAATAAACAAATTTTTATTGTAATAATTATCCCTACAATATAACATTTGATACACAAATGTCCTCAAGGATATTATTGGTCAGGGAAAAGGTTATCCCAGTACACCATCATCTATGATTGACACCCACCATATATCATGATATTCATTCCCATAGTAACATGAAAAATTTTTAATAGGAATTGACATAAAATGAATATTTTTATAATCGATAATTAAAACAATTTGTTTTTCACCAATGAAGAATCATGGTTGAATTATAACTATATATAATCCCGTATATGAAAGGTATTGGGATGATATCTTTTATAATTAGATATTTGTGATAAATTATGAAATTATTTCACTTAATGAGGTAATGTTTTATGTTATGTGATCCTTCATTGACTTTCCAGAACCATAAAAGATCTCACATTCCTATGCACAATCATACCCTATTTCAATATTCATCTATGACCTCTTTATGGAATGATATTGAAAAATAACTGGCCACCCACTTGCATTTTTAATGGTATAATATGATTATTATAATAATAATTTTGGATAAAATGAGCTGTAAACAACAATTTTTAATCATTTGAGTTTTTTTCATCACGTCTTGCATAATACTAAGTCCCATTAATGAAGATTCCCTGATCACTTCAAAAAATAGTGGTGATCGGAGTGTGTATCAATATAAAAAAAAGGGATCCATTATTATTGATGATTGATAACTTTTATTATATAAGATCTCAACCAATGGATGACGTTTATCCCACAATAATCTAAAAAATTTAACATAATAATGGAACATGTCTTATCTAATTTGGAAATCTGTCTCCATTTAACAATAAATTTGAGGGTCTTACATCATGATAAAATTCCACAGGACCCTCTATCCTCTTGAAGATATTTCTCAATTCAATAAGTGAAATAGATATCTTGTTCTATTATAATCATCAAAGTAACAACTAAAATTTATAAATCTCCTATATATACAACATTACAGTGTATTAAAACCTCATACTATCATTTGTTTAATGGATGTAAGTTGATTTAAACTACATTTTAATGATCACCCGAATATAATTATTCCTAATATATGTATAAGGAATTATAATGTTTAATTCCATAGATATATTTTCCCACTTCTAGGTAGGTATAGGTGTAGGCTGAAACATTCCAATAAGATTATTTTGCTCTACCTTCTCTTGCTGGATACTAAAATAATGAGACACATAATCATTAATATCCATTTCCATGCCAATATACCAATAATAATGCATAATATTTCAATAAAACATGGGTTTACAATGATTAATAACAAATTATGAGTGATTGAAATCTTTTTTAATTACTTTATCAATAAAATAGGTATTGTAAGTTTAAATTAAAACAAATACAATAAGAGGAGGGAAACTAAAAATCAGTAGTCTCCCCCTAGTATAAAGTCACATAATCGAAAAAAATTAATGGTATTATGTATGATATTAATTAATTGTATTTAGTGTAGTAGGTAAATAGTAAAATTTGACAATAACATAAACCACTTTCCCTCCTTCACTGAGTGATCCATTTATGAAAATAAGACAAAATTGATTCCACTACTGACTATATTATTTCAATGCTTGTGGTGGAAGAGTCATACTAGGAGATTCAGTGATATTATTCCAATTCCATGGTGTATATATGAGGCTTATGTGATACTTTTAACTATGTTCCACCCAATTTCATTTCTTAAGATTCAAATATATCAATGAGAAAATATAACATTGTCTTATGTTGTCAGAATATACAATAATATCTTCACAAAAGAGGTTTTGTAACCAATAATTTAGAGAATATCTAATCAGAATCAATTCAATATCATGGGTTTAGAAGTTATTATCATTAGTAAATAATTGTAGAGATCTATATAAAATTACATGATATTTTTCCATAGGAAAATAACCTAAATAAATGCCTAAATAATCATAATAAGTAACATAGCCTTCACTAAGTTTATGAAAAATAAACATTGGAAAAATTTTCAATATTCAGTTTTAATTAGGAAATTATTCCAAAAATTCATGACTTTGTGAATAAATTGATTTTTATGAGTTAAATATATAATTTTTAAGTATTTATTGGAGAAACCCCTTACAAAACTAGGATATTGTCCTGCTAAACACAAGAATATCCACACCTCAATGACATTATTTGGTTCTTCGTAGTATATAATATTTTTCACCTATTTAGGTTCAATCAATATTAATTTTTTATAAAACATATTTACTTTGAAATTTAATTATTGTACCTAAAAGTTACACCTTGATAACTTTGGGTAGGAGCAGTGTTCTAAAATAATTCCTTACTTGGTCCTCAAGTTATTCTCATGAAATTACATTGAATTTGAATAATTAAATATATCATCCATAAATAAAACAAAAAATAGTCATGATATTGGATGAAGACACATTTCATATATTTCTTGATTAACACATGTAATTTTAAAAAAACAACTTTGAAAGATACTTAAATCTATAATAACTACATTGTCATGATATTTTGGGTACATAAGATTCATTCACCAAAAATTGGTGACACCGATACCTGATATCCATATTAGAGAAAAAGATCACCATATTAATAAATTAAGGGGTTCATTAATAATTTTTTAGATAAAAATATTCTTCATTGTATCATAATTCAGATTTTGATGATTGATACATTGGTTAAAGATCCAATCATATTTTTTCATTACAAGTGCAAGATAAACTCATAGTTAATCAATTTTATGCATGAATAATTTATCACCTAAATTATTAATATAAACCATCATCAATTTTAATTTAGGTTGATTTATTAAATATGAAGTTAAGGAAATAGGTTTTTTCTGTAAAAAATAATGAGATAATAATACACTTTAAAATCTAGAGGAAACCTAGAGAAATCATTATGAAACACATCCAAAAAACCTCTCACCATTCGAGAAATCTTTTTTCTTGAACAACCCTCAATATATTTAGTTATAAGAGTTACTAATAGGTTTACAAAATTTCAATTTTTATGAGTAGTGAGTATAACTCCCCTCCTTCTATGTTCATATTCCTATTAATACATCTGATCTATATTATATAAAGATATAAAGGACACCCATTGGAGATTAAAATAAATACAATATTTCAATTTTATCAGTTTTCCATCTATAGGATATTGTTAAAGAGATCCATTTGGGGATAAAAAATCATATAATAACCCTTCAATTGGAATAAATATGAAGCATGGGGTCAATGAAAACCTTTCTTCATTTTACATGGAGGTTTATGTTTCTCCATCACATAATGAATCAATGCATGTAAAAGAATAAAAAAATTCAAGAAAAGATAAATGAGTGAAAGGAACATGAATCATATAATGAAAAATTTATGGTGGGTAAAATAATCATAAGACCTTTCATCACAGAAAGTCCAACATTATACTCAATGGGTTCCGGTTCAAAGGTAAGGAAAAACAAGACTAATGATAATTCTATAATATCCCACAAAATCATGGATTGACTATCTAATGAATATTCCCAAGAATAAATTTTACAATAACGTAAGGCACCAGAAGATGGGATTCTACAAGCATAGAGGCATTTGGTTAGATCTAAAATCCCATACAAATGGACGAGACCGAACATATTTTTGTAATGGTTTTTTCTTGAAGAACCTTTAGACGTGAAAACTAGATATATAAGAATAAAAAATCATGGGGTCCTTATAGACTGAGGGTTTATCATTGTACTGAATTCTAAACTAATGTCACATAAAAATCCTAATACCTACATGTAGTGAAGGATAAAATGATATTAAATACTTTAACAACATCCTCTTCTATATCTAAAATAATCTCACTTCATATTTTTAACAAGTTTTCAACCTTCAATTCATATAATAACTTAAGAAAATTTAATCAATCTAGATAATTTAGATTTAATCATTTCTAATATAAATTCATTAATTTTTTCCTCAACATAATATTATATTTTTAAAAATAATTCCTATGACTTTATTTTTAGGTGATAAACCATTCCAAATAATCAAAATATTGAGGAATAATACATGATTATATTCTATAAAATGTGATCCCAACAGAGTGAGTCTAATAGTCCATGACTGTGTAGTTTACCTGTTAAGGACATACAAACACACATGCCATAGCCATGTTTATCATCTATGGGTAAAATGTTTTAGTGGACACGACATTAAAATGTTTCCATAGAAAATTTTCATGTAGTTTTTCCAAGAATGTGGTCTCCAAACACTTTTTAATAGAACCAAATATTAAAAAAATGGAATATTTCACATTAGTGGTCATGTGTGTGTGGATATGTTTAAAAATAGTTCAATTTTTTTTCATGAAAATATCTAATTTTTTAGGATGTTATCTACATCTAAAATAATGATTATTAAGAAAAAATCAATATAAAAATTTGATATTTTTAGGGAGATAGGACTTCAACAATATATTGTTTCATGGATTAAATATATTGAACCTCTATCCTAATAAGGTTGTGATAAATATGAGTAATAAGTAGCTAAAATATATATGATTCTCTATATGGATGATTCACTGGTGATTATTTGGATGCATGAATCTATATAAACGTAATAAAAAATGAAATTCCTTTAATAACATTGAAATCCAAATTAAACCAAGTTTCCAACAAAGATTTAAATCATAAATATATCATAAACAACATTAAAAATCCTCTCAAACATTTAATAGATAAGTTAAAATAAATATAATATATAGTTCATGATTTATTATTAAGACTAATGGTATCCCGAACTATGTGTTTAAATATGAATGAATATTGGAATCCTAAATGTGGCTTATAATGTCATTTTCATTGATTAGAAACAAATGCACACAACATATTATCCCTAGAAAATCCTGCATATTTCAATCAAGAAGATGAAATTTCAAAAAAATATTTATTTTTCACTTCATAGAAACAAAATATATCATTAAAATATGGTATAAACACCTTTAAATAAAATTATGCATTATTGGAAACCCATGGTAAATCATGGAGCTTTATACAAAGTATTTTCATTTCACATATTCATGAAATTCCTCTTGAGTTCAGATGATTATATTGCATTTCATCTTTATATTCTAAACAATACAATCAAAACTACAAAGTAATAATATTTTAGAATAATAAATCCTACATGAACCAATCCCAAGATCTTTTATATCTCAATAAAACACCAAAAGGGAATTCTAAAATACCATTTGTAGGATAAAATATCAATGAGAATCATTTTGAAACATTTGGGATTTATTACAGTAAAATTAATTTTAAATGAAGAAATGATTCTAACTAAGAACCTCACAGGACCACTAAATATATTTCTTATATCACCCATATTAACAAACAACATTAAAAATTAAACCATTTCCAAAAATGATTAACTATAAAATGATTTAATGATATAATCCATGAATAATTAAACACAGATACATATAAAATAAAAATAATCCACACTATTATATGTTTAAAATATTTGGGATAAAGTGGACTGGAAGCTGAAGAGGATAAATATATGAGAATAACAAAAATACATAACCACCAATTAGAAAACAAATAAACAAATTCTACCCATATCAATGTGGTAATTATATATCTCTCACATTCCACCTACTAAAATATTGATCAAAAAAATCAAATTGTTTATTGTAAGTATCATCTTATCCTAACTCACTTGAATTGTTAATGGACTAGAGGGTCCACATGAACTCAACCATGAATACTAATCTATTAATGGTAACTGAATATAAGGGATAGTTATTAAATTATAGGTGGGAAGACTATACCCTCTAGATCGGATAACCATCAACACTTTCAAAAGAAATATCAATAAAAAATCTTCACAATATTAGAAAAATAATATTGAAAATACAAATTTATTATAACTATATATAAGTAATCATATTATGTTATAATAATATAGGATACCATGTAATGTAATCAAATAAAGTTATATATAAGATTTTCAATGGACTGGTCATGTAGAACATGTCCATAAGAGACAATAAAGGGGTCATATGAACCAAAAAAATTGATGCCTATATTCAATTGTATATCATTATCTAGCAATGAAACTATTCTATTAGTCATATATCACTTTCCCTTTCACATTCTATAAATCACGATGCCTGCATGCACACCAAAACTCTTAGGTAAGGTGTTAGCGTAAATCCATAGGGCACAACCAACAATCTCCCAAAATAAATGAAAAATCTACAACATTATTCTCGATATAAAATGATGATAAAATCATGGAATTAAATAAATTCATCATAAAATGGATGTATCGATATAAAAACAACATTGGGCCCTATATTCTTTATCTAATGTTGAAATGGGGAAAAATAACCATATACATAACATACCATTTCGGTGAATGATCATTTCTCCTAAAACAATAAATTTTGGTGAATGAGTTATCACTATATTCCTAAGCCAAAAAAAAAACAAAACCCCACCACAAAAATCCAATAGTTGACTGAAAAAACACCATCACATGTCCCCGGGGTAATCATTTCATTATGATCATATATCCATAATCTTAATAAAATATAAGCATAATGAATTTCCTTAGTGAATAAAATAGAAACCTCCAACCTCTTATTGGTGGAAAAAATGTCCAAATCCCCCCTCATATGTTAGAGACATATCACCATGACACCGCATCTAGGTGGATGACATACCATTATCTTACCTCCTCTTGGGGGAGGAAATTATTACATCACATCCCATCGCATATCATATTAACCTGAAAGTGTCATAATTAACACATAACCTCCAACGGTGGATGAAATTCCACAGTCACAAAACTTCATATGAATGATGGATGATCTTTAACAAAACAATTTTTTAAAATAACACTAATCTGACTTCTTTCTTAACATGAAACACCAGACATTATGTGTGTTGAGATTTATTTTGAAAATATTATTACTTAAATATGACCATTATAACATTGCCATTTAATTGGTGGAGATGAATATGTGTAAAAGATATATGAAATATACCTACCAAAAATGTAACTATTCAATAAAATTATATTGATTAATTCTTATAAAATAGGACCATAATATTTAATGAACTCACATTATGCTTAAACAAATGCATTTTGTTCAAAAATGATTCTTTTCAGTTATTAAGTGGAAATTAAAATTAATTTAGGAAAATTTTAAAATTTTATAAACAAAATGAAAATAATTTTTGAAATGATATTATCAAAATTTAATTAGGGTCAAATTTTAGGCTAATTTTAAAAGAGATGATTTTAACTGAATAGTGGAAAATACCGATATCTCAAATAATCTCATTACATTTCATTATATCATGTAATTTAGAAGACTAGTTAAATTGTATATATAGTCATAATGTTTCGTATGGTTCAAATTATTTAGAATAATCATATTAATTCCACTCGAATCAAAAATATTATAGGTTTTGGTATAAGTTAATTCTTATGGATAAAAACACAATTTATAAAAACTATTTTTCAAAGACTATATGAATTTAAATTAATTATTTTTTCTGAAAATTAAAGATATTCAATATTAATATATTGTTTAAAAATTTATAATATGAATTTAAAATTTTATTAAATTTGATATATTTATTTTTGGTCATTATGAATAGTAGTCATCATAAATATTTGTAATCTCGGTAAGGGTAAAATAGATAAAAACCAAAGACAAGGTCCTGAAATAGATGAAAATCTATCAATTATTTCATTTCATGGGATAAATTATACCAATTTGAAAAAAAATTGTAGTATGTGTAATTCTCTACTATTTTTGATTGACAATGAAATGTATATTATTTTATGTTATGAAAATTACAAAATTTCACTCTCTTTCTTTTTATTTATTTATTTTTTAAATAAGGATAATTTTTGTTATAAAAGAATCAAAAATAGATTTCTGAACATGATTAAATTTTTATGATGTTATGTTATTTTAAATTTTTAGCAATTCAACAATTTTCTTAAATGATTACGTAATGATGAAAGAGTGCATGTTCAAGTAATATAGGAATCAAAGAAAATGATTTAAAAAACATGACAAGTAATAGTTTTTTATATGAAATATGGATTCAATTTTTTTTTTAATAATATTGTATAATATTTGTCAAAATATTTTATATTAAAATGAATTAGTAATATTGGTTCCTTTATTGTCAAATTAAATTAATGGTGTGAAAAATTTCATTACTGATTTTTTATTAAAAATACTATTTTATTTAAAATTTTAAAACCATAAAAACATATCATTATATATAGTGGGATGATAAATGGTCCAAAATGTCATTAAATGTAAATTTATAAAAAATATGTTACCTTATAAATAGTATTATAACGCTTTATGGTTGAAAATAACATCATTGTTGGTAATGTTAAAATTGGTTAACTAAGGTGGTGAACCAAAATATAGTGATTAAAATACCACTTAATACCTTTGAAATATTATTGGATGAAGGGATTAAAAAAATATAATATCTTAGATTCTAAATTCCTGCCACATGATGTAACTTTTACATTAGAATGAATTTATAATATTTAAATATTTTTATTAAGTCTATATGATTCCTTTCAATCCCTTACAAAAGGATATTCATCATTTACATTATTTACCCCACCCTATGTAAAATTTATTGACCAAAACTAACCAATTTGTCTTTTTAAATCCCATATAAAGAGACTAGTGGTTATTCTATTCTCAAAAGTACATTCTAGGGTCATTAAGAACAGATCTAAATGTTTCATACCAAAGAAGTGGTAATCATCCTACATGACCTCTTTCATTTTATTTCTTTTTCTACATATTATAAATATATGTAATTCATAATCAAATAATAAAATATAAATCGATAATATAATTATTTTTTAATTAAAATTGATCCACCATTATTCAATATATTTTCCATCAAATGGGAAATTGAATGTATCGCTAGTTCTTAAGAGTGGGTTACCATCTCTACGTACTGATATAATACAACTTCCATCACCATTTTTATTGGATAAAAATAATTTTGGGTTGAAATATTATATAATATATTTTTTAAATAACTATTATTTGAGAATTATAATATCTCATATAGCTTCTTACCATCCAATCATTTAGGGAATGATAATATCACTTGTGCGTACATGTAGAATATCACCTCCAGGAAGAAGAAAAATTTGTTTTCTGTTTAATTTTTTTACATTGATTTTAATAAAGATATATTTTATGTATGATTAAGTTATAAATTATATTATTATGGTTCTTTAAGGATAAACCAATATTTTTTCATTCATTATTTTATTCGGAAATGAAAACAATGTTCATGTGTATATACAACCTATCGTCTCCCTGAACAATGTCAATAATTTTTTAATATCTATTTTTTGGATGATTATGAATAATATATAAATATATATAATGAATATATATTATGTATAAATTTTTATTACAATTCATGATTTTATAGAACCATGATCATTGTTGTAGAAATATAATTTCCAAACTAAAACTCTCATGAAAAAAATAGTTAACATCAAGATTCTAGTATAAAAGTGTAATAAATTTACATATATTATAAAAGATATTATATTGATTTAAAAAAATTCATACATGAGTTATTTAATTTTTTTTTCTCACTTTTATTTCATTGAGGCATATGTCATATCCCGCACTTGTTTCTCTTATGTGGTGTATATGCTTCTCATGAGTATCTTTTATGATTATTTTTAGGAAAAATTATTTTGACATAAATTTTTTTAAGGTTATAGACATAATGTGGTTTTTATTTGGAGATTACAGAAGTGGTAAGGTATTATCATCTCAAATTTTCTTTTTTTGATACTTCTGTTATATTATAAATGTATCATCATTTATGTGTTGTAAGTACAACATATTGATATTATATGTCACAAATCACATTATTTTTATCATATTTTCAATTTTTGATGAATTGTTTATTTCATATGTATTATGATTCAATATTTATGAATGTTTTAATGGTTTTATATTTAGATGTCATTATTTACTAGTATTTTTAATTATTATGTTTATGATGGTAAAATATCACGATTAACCTCTCAATATTATCCTAAATCAAATGTTTATCATTATAATAATGGAATTTTAATGTGATATTATCATTATCCACTCCTATTATAGAAAATTATTTAGGAAATTAGTTTTTGAATAAGATACTATTTCTTCTTTAGTCATGAATTTTTTCTTCCATTTCTATGTTTTATTTAAAATTATTTCATGATTATTTTTATTATTATAATATGAATTTTTTAATCCATTTTTACAAATTTTTTAATTTTTTAAAAATGGTACGAACAGAATTATACTAACATTTTACCAATGAGGTAATTTTTTATTTTTTTCAAAAATTGTAAAAGGAAACATTTTTTCACATACACGTGAAGAAACACATTTATCGATTACATGACTACTCTATGATTTGATGACTACTTAGAAAATATACAAGGTTATTTTTATGGAATGTTATTTACTTAATATTTCATAACTTTGTATTTATTTAAATATATGATTTCAAAATGAAAAGTGAACTTCCATCAATAAATATTAATGTGATATTTTAAGGAATATTATTATTATTGATAAAATCATTTGATGATACTTATTATTTATTGGCAATATTATGAATGTAAATCCTATTAATTATTTATATGGATAGTATATGATTGTAATAATTAAATTAATATGAGACCCATTTTTTCATTGATTATTGTATAATAAAATGATGAAATGATTATGAAACCCCTTTCCTTGCCATGTGTTATAATATACGATGAGTGTTTGATGATATTATGTGATACATATAAAATATTATGATAATTTAATGGGTGAGACAAAAAATATATATCCCTCCAATGCATTGTGTAATGATGGATATCTCATGAAATTTCACGGACTGAAATGGGGGATGAATCCAGTTCAGTAAGGGGGTATCTGCACTATGATAGACTTGGGGGTGAACTTTGATAATTTATATGATAGAATGGTGATTTATCCCAATCCACAATGATAATCTTGGAAGAGATTATTGATTAAATAAATGATATTATATGCTTATAATTATCCCACAAAATGATGTATAATGATAATGTTATTCTCTCATGTCTCTTGTTAATTTATTTAATTTTGATTCCAATCTTATGAATTTCATTGAATTATAAAGTTATTCAAGATTTTGAATTATGATATTGTAGGTGTGTGTTTTTTATATTTTGATCATTTTCTCATGACTCTATTGTCAATTTATTCTCATATAATCCTAGAAATCACCCTTATCCGGTAACATCCTAAGTTTTATAGAATAATATGTTTTCATATCTATTAATATTTTTGAATTTAATATTAATAATAGTTTTAAAGTTATTCTAGGTACGAGGGCGTACTCGACATGCAAAAACAAGTTTCTACAAAATCTTATGTTTCACACATAACTGAGTTATTCCAAATAATAACAAAAAAATAATAAAATTAATTTAACTGGTAGTTAACGCATAACCATTGTGTTAAACGAAATGAATAGAATTAACTATATTATTATTTTACATTTTTGTTAAATTTTTTTACATTTTACTGATGAATTTTAGAGGCTTAAAATGAGAATGAATACAATTTTAAGCATAAAATACTCTAATATTTTAGAATGGTTATTTTACCCCCATTTGAGGGAGTACCATTTTTAAAAATAGTGTTTTTAACTTGTATGTTTTGTTTATGATAAAATGTTCTTCTTATATAGAATCATGAAATCAAAATGTAATGTTGGTATTTTTCTTGTAAAATTTATTTTTTAATGAATAATGACAAATATAGGATATTAATTAAAAACTACCATTTCTAAAAATTTATTTATATTGATAGATAATAATTTTAATGGTTTTTAGAGTGTAATTGGATTATTTTATTATCATTTAATCTAATTATGTTCATTGGATGAAATTTCATATTTTAATTTGACCAGAAGAAATATCAATCTTTTCATGGTTTTTTATTTCTTGAAAACCCATTTTCTGGTTTTGAAAACATGAATTCATTTAAAATTAATCTATGCCAATATAGTTTTTTGTAATTATGAAAATTTTATTCCATATTTGGAATCAGAATGTAAAAATTATCTAAATATGTACCATTAATTTTTAGACATTATGAATATTAACTTCAATAATGTTTTTATTTACCATGGTTAAAGGATAAATCATAAATAATGAGTAAAAAATAATATTATAATAATATAAAACAACCCTAAAACGTTTCCCAATCCTATTGGATGGTATATTTCACACCATTAATATCCTTATGTTAATATTTTGGCATTTGGGAGACATTTGGGTGTGAAAATGACATTTTATAATATTTAATATAATGAAAAGGGAAATATAACATAAACATGTATCTTACAATAAACCATTTTAATAGAGGGATATATATCATATATCTCTAAATATAAATTTTAATTGGAAAGAAAAAATATTTTCTAAAACATGGTATTTTATTCAAAAATTTTAGACATTAAATAAATAAATTTATTTTTTAGAGAATGATGATGCAGTGATTACCTTATTAATAAATTATTCAAATATAAGATGTTATAAAAATTAAATTAAATGTAATTTCAACCTTTTAATGCAATAAATTAATTATTTTGATGAAAGTTACATGTTAAGGATGATTTAATTTCACTGGATCGAAGGAGTTAATTTTATATGACATTAACACAAATAAATTTCTAAATAGTGTCAAAATTGACAAAAATGAGTGTGTAAAAAAATACTTTTTTATTAAATGATATAATAGACCTAAAAAGATTATATTTAGAAAAATTATTTGTAAAATAATAAATATTTCATTAATTATTTGCTTTTGGTTCAATTGGTATTTTATACTAACTATAGAAAAAATATAGTATGAAGTTACAAGAAGATATTGTAATAATTAATGTTTTTATATAAAGGGTAAATGTAAAAGTATAGGTTGATTTTGTGAATTAAACTTTTATAAATCCTATTAATTTAGAGGATTTCGAAAAATCCTCATATTATACTCTAGATTTATCACTTTGTAACTATTATATTTCTATAATCATTTTATATTAAATTAATACATCAAGACTTTCCTAAAAATCCCCTCATCCCTCTTATAAAAGGCCACCCCCACTGCCCACTTAATCACACAACTAAATCCCATTGAGTCATCAATAATTTTATACAATAAGATCCTAACATATCCCCCTTCTTTATAGAGGCCACAATTTCAGTTTAAATCAATCATATGATGACCTTCTGTGCTAATCAAAAAGAGATACTCAAAAAAGTGGTATTTGTTTTTTCACCTCTTTCAAAATTACTTTATTCTTCAACTTCATCTTCTTAGGTTGTTCCTATAATAAAGTAATAAATCAAATATCTTATACATGTGTATATTTTATTATAATTATGGGAAAAACTTATATCTCCTTTTATCCATCCTACGAATAATAATATTACCTTGTGTGTGTATGTATAACTTACTGTCTCCGCGCCATGGTGTAATTTATTATTCTACAATAATTAATTTGGATTCGTATAATGATGAGTATAAATTATGTAAATAATTAATCTAACATGATATATTTTCTGTATAATTAATATAAGATCCAATTCTACACCGTTTAACCATTAAGTGAATGCTATCGTCGCTTGTGCGTACGTACGACCTACCATCTCCACGATGTGATCCGATTCATTCTACAAGATCTTCATTAAAACACGATCATAAAAAGTAATTTAATGAATTAATATGGTATATATTATATTTATATTGACTATATGTATATTTATTTTTTATTTATAACACACCATTATTCTTTCCATAGTGGGTAAACACGATAACTTCATTTGAGAAAGTGTGGACTACTGCACACTAAAAGTGATACGGCTCGTTCATTACAGACATGGAATGTGTAAAGTATGGATTAAATAATCTTAAGTAATATAAAAAATTTATATATTATACAATAATTATAATATACCTATGTTTCATTTATTTTTCATTCTTTTAATATGACAATGAAATGAAATTAGTGTTCATGCGTACGAACAACCTACCGTCTCCATGAATGGTGCATTTAATTCATTATCTCCAAATGTTATGGAATATTATAAATACATATATACTGGATATATATTAAATTTAAATTATGAATTATATTCTAGAGATGGTGTAATTTTTACCACATGGACAATATATATTAAAAAAGTTCGTTTTCGACTCAAGTACCGAATATTGAGAAAAACACCAATATAAATTTAAATATTTATTTAATTTTTATACATGGTAATAAGGGATATAAAAGGAATAAAAAACATGAAAAACATTATCAATAATGTATAAATTTTCCTGTTTTTATTATTCAGGTATATAAAGAACGAACAAGACAAGTCGGATTCGAGGTTTGGGAAATTTTAACTCAATCTCATTTCACAGAGTTAAAAATCCATGCCATTGGTTTTGTTTTTCCAAGAATATGTGTAATGAAATATAATTATTTTACACTAAATATCCAATTATATTGGGTGTATATTTATTTTTCACACATAATTATTTCATTTATTTATCTATAATCTAAGGATACAATCTTTGTAAGGGACTTCATCTCAATAACCTTTAATTGAGACATTTCTTGATGATAAGAACATTTAGTTCTCTATAAAGTGTATATATACTCTACATTAAATTACATACCCACATTTTATCTATACTCAGGATCTAAAATGTCTATTAAAATGTTCTAATTTTATGTGGCATATAATTTAATTGTTCAATACTGTAAATTACTCTTTATCTAAAACATCATTTTAAATGTTTAAAATATATATTCTTCTATATACTTCTCATTCATGTCCATGTTTTCAAAATGATTTTAAGGACTTATTTATATATTCATACGTCTTAGGTCTTTTTGAATGTTTCAAAGTGGTATGGGACACTTTCATTAAAAAATATACTTTTAAAATGTTTTAATTGTGTTTTAAAAGGAGATTGATTATTTCAATAACATTGATTGTTTTTTATATATACGTAATGAATGGAATTTATTTATTTTCTGTCTGAATTATTTATTAATTTTTTCTCTAATATTTTACCATTTTATTTTAATGTGTATTCATTTATGATTTTGGGTCTTGTAAAGATGAAATTTGATTTCAAAGTGCAAATATTATTTTTCATTTATGATTGGTTTATGTGTTATGATTATTCTATAGTTCATGGGTATTGCATAAGTATATGGGTGGATCCATGATAAACCATGGGGGTCTACCCATGATAGCTCTCTTGTGAATTGGGTAACGTGACAGAGGTAAACTCTAAGGTTTCTCATAATAGATTTATCAAATATACTTTAATGGGTATTACAAACATAACCATGATGGTTACACCCTATGTAGATATCAAAGCTAAAATATAAGTATGTTATGGATGTCAAAAGTTTCTTTTTTGATTTATTATTTCAATTAATTATTCATAAATCTGATTATTTCATGAGGTATGTTAAATATATTATGTTTTATGTGTAAACAATATGATATCATTTATTTATATCTATTAATGGACAAATAATTTCATTCCTTATTTTATATCCCTTACTGAGATTTATATTCTCATACCAAGATTATTGTATTTTATTCATAGGGTATAAGGTAGGGTAAGATAAAGGGAGAATTCAAGAATATTTTTATCAAGAAAATAATTCTGATTTTGTAAAGGAGTTTTATTGTTGTGAAAAAATTGGATAGAGTATAACTATCTGCTTTGTAATATTTGATATGTAATGTAATAGCTATAGTTAAATTTTCTAAAAATCTAAAGCTGAAAATACCTTTATTGTGAACGAAATTAAATTCTTGATCAAAAATAAATGTTTCATAATGTTTAAGGTTGGGGTCTTAAAGTTGGTATCAAAGGCTAGTTTAGGTAACTTTAGAGGTTAGGGTATTATTTAAGAATATGTGACATGATTAATATAACCACAATGGTTATCCTATTAGAATGATTTATAGTTTTTAGATAAATTTAATGAGTTTATGATAACATGAATAAATATATATTAATTTTTATTCTCCTCATAAGATAGTATATTATGATTTTAATAATATACTCACATTATCCTTTTTGTTTTTTTTAAATTGATAGATCTTGCATATTCCAATGTAACAACAAATGTGAAGGAATTTGTGGTGGTTTTATGAATAGGAAACCGAATGAAATGGGATCTTAAATAAGAACTCTTATGGTTCTTATTAAACAACTATCTAGAGTCATGATTAACCCCTAGAACCATGGTGATTTTTCTATGGCATCATATATGAGAGAAATGAGTCCCTAAAATGTTAAGGTAATAATCATAAAGGTATGTATATTCAACAACCTATGTGTTAGGGATCTAGAGAGAAACACCTTGGAAAATGTTTTAAAGGGATGATAAGATGTTATAGATGTTGTAATGAAGGTTAAAGAGCAATAAACTTTTATGGAAAATGGAAATGTTCAGTTGACACAAGTAAAGGGAAAGATGTTCTTTCTGAAGGATCAATTTAATGTTTAAAATGTGGTGTGTATAGTCATTATGTGTATAGATGTATTATGAGGATGGTTCAGTAATGGGATCGTCAAGACCATACAAATATATATTTACCAATAACTAAATACATTCTAATTGGGGATGGGGAAAAAATGAACAATGAAATTTATGGATTATTTCATAGCACATGTTTTGATGTTATTGAATCACAAGACATGATTCATGATTTTTTGTTGGAAATAAGTGTTTCATAATAATTTGGAAAATCTTAGTTTAGGGATCATGAAAAATTGGGTATGATTAAGATGTCTACATTTATGAAATTATAAATTTATGTTAGATCTATGGGTTATGAAATGTCTAAAAGTATTAGTTCTCTTTTGTAGATGGGATTACTTTAGAATAAGTTTTTATAGTATGTGTAACCCTAAATTTTGTTATGTGAAAATTATATTGAGTATGAATTAACCTTTCTTTTGTGGATGTAATTATAATGAATATTTAGAATTTATGTGATCCTTAATTTTAATATAATTATGGTTTATTACATTTTGAGATGTAAAATGAAAGGCATGAGATAAATGTGTGGTTAAATTATGTTATTTTTATTCTTGGAAATTTTATCTCAATTTTGGTGTGTTTTAATATTTTTTTAGTTTTAGAAAAAGTACAACCAGTAGGATGGGTGAAAACCGTTGTGTCAAAAAAGGCCATGGGAATCGAACCCACAATGGAAGTGCGGTAAGACTTTATCAACTACAATTGGCCAACATTATTTACATAGTTTGTTTAACTTATTATTTTTAAAATAAATAATTTTATGGATCAATAATAAGTTGATTATGGGATCTTATGTTTTATCAAATAGATATACTTAGTCCAAGAAAATTATTTGGTGATTATGTGATATATATTATTTTGGAATACATTCACCCTTTTGGGAACACTTTATGTGTATGAAAAATAAAACACTATGGGATTTCTTTTGATGAGTAATTCTTTAATTTTATTTTGGTAGAATATAGGTTATTATTTTTTATATATGTAAATTTCGGTAATTTATGGAAATTGTGAACCTATCATGAATAATATGACATTAGGTTAATTGCATTTAATTATGTGACTTTACGATTAGTGGATGTTATTTGAAGATAAATGTTATAATTTATCATGGAAGAATAGGTGATCAAATCAATATGAATTTGGAGATTCAATATTAGTTTGGATTACATTGAATAATTTTAAGGAATGTTCTTTTTGAATGGTATTTTTGAACTTTGGGTATTGTTTTTTGAATTTTGGAGATTATGTGTAGTATTTTTTTTATAAAGTATTAACCTTTTTGGTTATTATCTGATCTGGTACTAACCATTTTGGTTTGGGTTAATGTCTACAGACAGGGGAAATATATAGTTCATTCTTTTTGGATTACATGATTCTCTAAATGTTTATTCTATCTTTTTTTGTGTGACCAAGTCATCTTGAATAGTCATAATTTGGAGAAAAGATGAGTCTGTGGAAGAAATTTATTAGTGGATGAAAATTTACATGAAATGTATGTATGTTTCCTTATGTTATTAGTCAATCTCATAAATAAATTCCTCAAATTTATGAAAAGGAATTTAAAACCAAATAAAATTTCCATGTACTTTTCCTACTGGGAAATGAATGACTATTTAAC
The DNA here is from genome assembly GCA_963277665.1 of Viscum album. Taxonomy (NCBI): domain Eukaryota; kingdom Viridiplantae; phylum Streptophyta; class Magnoliopsida; order Santalales; family Viscaceae; genus Viscum; species Viscum album. The sequence goes on from OY728120.1 coordinate 1,234,038,229, forward strand.
CCACCACAGGTTTATTGTTATCTGGTTATTAACATTTTCTTAATCCTGTTTTCAATCACACTCTATTAAAACAAGATGATTAGTTTTTAGTTAATATCCTTGTTTTCCTAAATGGAATCCAAGTAATTGTTATATTAGGTTAGATTTTTTTACTTCACTTTATTTTATTTCATGTGATAGTTTTATTGAATCTTTTTCCATTGTGGGATTTTCAATAATTTTTCTATGCCCAATTTCAAAATTTCAAGGATGCAATTTCCAAAAGGAGGGAATGATGTAACATCCCCAGAATTTATAGAATAATATATTTTCAGATCTATTAATATTTTTTAATTTAATATTAATTTTATTTTAAAGGGAACAATATGTATGATAGGTTACCCGACATGCCACAACCGATTTCTTCGAAATCTTATGTTCCACACAACGCTATGTTATAGTGAAAAATAATACGATAATATTGTTATTATTTAAAATGTTAGTTAACACCTAGTAGTTTTATTTTTATGAATGGAAAAAGTTACTATATTATTATTTTTAATAATTTTTAAATGTTTATACATTTATACAATGAATTTAACCGCCTTAAAATGAGAATGAATCCAATGTTAAGCACAAAATACTCTAATATTTTCAAAAGGTAAATTGACCTCCTTTTTAGGAATTAAACATTTTAAAAAATTTTTTTGTAACTTTTAAATTTTATATATGATAAAATAAAATTCTTACTTAGAATAGGGACATCAAAATATTCTTTTTCTATTTTTTTAATAAAATTCATTTTTAAATGAATACATAAAAATAATGGATTTTAATTCAAAACTATATTTCTGTCTAATATATTTATATATTTATATTTTCCTTTTAATTTAGATCAAAGTGTAATTGGATTAGGATTTTATAATTTAATCCAATTATGGTTATTTGATGTAATTTACCATTTTAATTGGACATAAACAGATGCCAATCTTTTGATAGTTTTTACTTCTTAAATACTAGTTTTCTAGTTTTGACAATTGGAATCAGTTTTAAATTAATTTCTATTTATTTGGTGTTTTAAATTTAAAAAATAGGATACCATATTTGGAATGAGATGGTCCAAATTATTAAAATAGGCACCCTATATTTTTTTAAATTATGAGTAAAAACATTAGTAATTATTTTTATTTACCAGAGTTAAATAGTAAATCAGTTAAATAAAGGTAAAATGTAATATTATAATACTATAAAACTACACTAAAACAACTACTAATCCTATTTTATGAGATATTTATGACCATAAGGATCTTTAGGATGAACCTTTGGCATTTGGGAGTCACTTTGGAATGAAAATGGAATTTTGTTATATTTATTTTAAACAAAATTGAAATATAACATAAACATATATCATTAAATAAAATAATTTTACTATAGGGTTATATAATAGGAATCTTTAACTATAAATAGTAATTTTAAAGATAAAAATATTTCTTATATCATGGTATTTTATTTATAATTTTTATACATTAAATTAATTAATTTTCTAGTGACACCATGTTGATGTTGTGATTACCTTATTAATGAATGATTCAAATAAATGATATTAAAAATATTAAATTAAATTAAATTTTAATATTTGGATGCCATACATGATTTTTTTGGATGACAATGACTTGTGAGGGATTATTAAAGGCCTTTGGTTTTATGGAATCAGGTTTATAAGACATTAGCAAAAATCAGTTACTAAATAGTGTCAAGATTGATATAAATAAGTTTTTTAAAAAATAATATTTTATTAATTATATAATTGTAATAAAAATATAATATTAAATAAAATTACATATATAAATGTAAAAATTTTATTTATGATATACTTTTGGTTCAATTGGAATTTTATTGTAACTATAGTAACCAAATAGTATAATGATACAATAAGATATGCTAAGTGTTAATGATTTTGACTAAATGATAAAGGTAAACGATAAAGTTTATTTTGTGACATAAAAATTTCTAAAACCTATTGTTTGAGATGATGTAGACCCATCCTCATATTATCCTCTAAATTTATTACATTTAAGAAATTAAATTCAAAATTAATTTTTAATAAAATAATATTTCCAAACATTCCAAAAGATCCCCTACTCCCTCGTATGAAAGGCCAACACCTCTTTCCATTGACTCACACATCCCAAGCCAATTAGATCATCCATATTATGCTAAATTAACCTCATAAAATCCATCAATTATTTATATAGGCCACATATTGGGAAGGAATTCATCATAATGAGACCATTTATGAAAATCAAAAGAAGATACCCGAAAAAGAGGTATTTCATTTATCACCTCTTTGAAAATTAATTTATTCTTCTACTTCCTATTCATATGTTGTTCCCATAATAAAGTAATAAATCCATCATCTAATAAATTATGATTGTTTATTATAATTATGGTAAAACATTATACCTCCTTTTATACATCCTATTAATTACAATTTCACCATGTCTGCGTATATACGACTTACCGTCCTCACCCAGTGTTGTAATTTTTTATTCAACAAGACATAATTTGGATGGGTATAATGATGAGTAAAATGGATTTAAATAATAATAATAACACAATAATTTTTTTTAATAATTAATATAAAATCCAATTCTATACTGTTTAACCATTAAGTGAATGATATTTCCACCCGTGCGTACATATGACCTACCATCTCCACGATCCGATGTGATGCATTCTACATGATTTTAATTCAAACACAATTATATCAATGAATGGAATAAATAAATATTACATATATTATATTTATATTTACTCTATGATTCTGTAATTTTTTCCATCATACCTTTATATTTTCCATAATGTGTAAATATGATAATTTCATTTGAGGATGTGTGGAATTACACCCCCACAAAGTGATATTACTCATGCATACCATACATGGAACATATAAAGGGTGGTGTAAATAAAATCTTTTAAAATATATAAAATAGATATTATAATTGAATTATAATATACATATGTATAATTAGTTTTCATTCCATTAATATGACATTGAAATGTAAGTAGAGCTCAAGCGTATGTACAACCTACTGTCTCCATAAATGGTGTGTTTCATTTATTATATCCAATTATTATGGACTATTATAAATACATATATACTACATTTATATGATATTTAAATTTGAAAAATATTCGGGAGATGAATGAATTTTGACCACACCGACTATCTAAATTATACAAGTTCATTTGAAACACAAGTACTGAATATCGACAAAACAACCAATATGAACATAAATAATTGTTTTATTTTTATAACATGCTATTAAGTGATATAAAAGGAATAATACCATTGAAAAAGGTACCCAAGAATATAGATATTAACCTATGTTTATTATTCTGGAATATAATGAATGAATGTGGGAAATTGGATTCGAGGTAAGAGAAATGTTAACTCAATCTCATTTCGTTGAGTTAATTATACATGTCATTGTTTTTTGAAATAATATGTGTAAATGGAATTTGATTACTTTAAAATGAATATCAACTGATATTGGGTGTATTTATACTTTTCACAGATAATTTTGTCATTTATTTATTCGTAATCTCGGGATACAATCTTTGTAAGGGACTTCGTCTCAATCTCCATTCATTGAAATATTTCTATATGATATACAACCTAATTTCATTATAATGTGTATATATATTCCATTTGGCATTATATACCCATATTATATATATACTCATGATATTTAATGTCTTGTAAAATATTATACATTCATGCGGCATTTAATATAGTGGTTCAAATTTGTAATGTACTCTTTATATAAAACATCATTTAAACTTTTTCGAAGATTTAATATTCTAAATCATTCTCTTTCATGTAGAAGTATAAAAAGTAATTTTGAATGTAATATTTATATGGACATGAATGTGTTAATTGTAAATTCCTTTCAAATGTTTCAAAGTAATATGGGACACTGGGATTTAAAAATATTTTTTCAAATGTTTTAATTGTCTTTTAAATGGTGATTGATTATTTCAATAACTTTGATATATTTTTATATATAATTCATGAATTGAATTACTCATTTTATGTTTCCATTATGTATTAATGTTTCAATTTTTTTACCATTTTATTTTAGTGTTTTTTCATTTTTGTGTGTGTGTCTTGTAAAGACGAAATATGATTTCAATGTGGAAATGTTATTTTTCCATTATGATTGGTTTATGTGTTATTATTTTGTTATGGTTCATGGGAATTTATGAAGTATACAAGTGGTTACAAGAAAAAAAGGGGTGTGTGCCCGAGATAGCTCTCCAATCCATTGGGTAACATGATAGAGGTAAACATAGAGGTTTATTCTAATTGATTTTGGGAATATACTGTGATGGGAATTCCAAACATAAGAATGAATGTTAATCCCTATATAGCGGTGAAAGCTAAAATGTATGTATTTTATAGATTCCACAAGTTACCATTTTCATTTATGATTTCTATGAGTTATTCATAAATATTATGATTTTAGGAGGTATATTTAAGAGATTGTGTTTTATGACTAAAAAGTACGGTTTTATGGATTTGTATATATTCATGAATTAATGTATTATTTTTTTATTTTATATCCCTTACCTAAATTTTTATGATCATCCCATGTTTTAATTCCTTTCCCATGGTATAAGGAATGGTAATAGAATGGAAGAATTTGTGATGATTATTACCAGGAAAGGAATTCCTATTTTTTAAAGAAGTTTTAATGTTTTGAAAAAATTGGATAGATTAGAAGTGTCTACTCTGTAATATATGAGATATAACATAATATTTATGGCCTAATCTCTAATATTATAAAACATAAAGGAACCAAAATGTGAATGAAAGTAAATTATTGATCAACAATAATGATTGTGTAATGTTTAAGGCCAGGGCCTTACATATTCAACCTTAATGAGAATATATGCTCACCATTTTTTATGTTTACATTCCCCGTGTTATGAAAGAAGGTTTTATATAGTTTATATCTAAGAATAGAAGAATATGAGAAGACATTTTTGTGTTGTTTTTAAAATATTTCATTATATAACAATATTTGGTATCTATTATACAAATATAGTAAGCCTTTATAGTACTCATTTATTTTTTATTGTGAATGGTATTGAAAATTAATATATTAAGATATAACATATTGTTTATAAAATGTATGGGCCACTTCATTTAGTAATATATGTAATTTTATTAAATAATTAGATATAGAATTAGCTAACAGTAGTGAAAACCTTAGGGATAAGTCTATCTATAGGGTGACATCCTAATGTTTAGGTATGGTTGTGATTATGTGGATTTCCTGGAAATGCATCCCTTTCTCAATAATGAAATTGGACATGATGTTGGAACAATTTAATCTGTTTTTAATAACCATTAAAATATTTGGTTGAGTACGTCAGGCCAAAAATTCTAACTCACAGTGATATTTCACCTTATATGCACATGGTTGACCCTCCTAGGGGATTTTCATGGGTTAATCCATATTTTATTTATAAACCATTATAAATAAATTCATAAAATGACAAGAAATGATTATTTTAGTTTAAACTTATGTTTTCATAAATTGGAATGAAGGTGTCATGATTTGGATGTTTTATAAAAAAAATCATGTTCACTCATAATGATTATTGTTTCTAAGAATATGGTTTTTTGGTTTTATCCAATGGATAGATCTCTGGTGATTCATGTTAATGCTGAATGTGGTAGATAAATGAATGATTTCCCAACTGATAAACTAAATGAAATAAGAACATAACGGGGAGCCCTTTTGATGATGCTTAATCATATTTCAAGAAATATTACTATCAAAAAATATTTGTTCTGTTTCATAACATTTCAAATTAGAGGATTATTTTATTTTATGAATGCGTATGTGGCAATGACCATGTAGGAAAGAATTTTTAATTTATTCTTTTCATGAATGTTGGCTTAAGAACCCATCAGATAGTCACTACGAATGGGGAATAAATTTTGTGTGTGTAAATGAGGGGCATCATGGAATATATTTCAAACTAAACATGTGCCTTATTTTTGTAGAACATGCGAATTATCTGACCCAAAGGAATAATCCAAGGGTTACCTCCTTGAAGAAGGAAATACCTAGGAAATGATAAAAAAATTTGTGAAAGTGTTTTTGTTTTAATGTTTTAGGATTTGATAATTACAATATAGAATTGATATATCAATGATATTATGGTTATAAGAATCATGAACTATATATGGTTAGTTCAATGGTTTTTTAACGATTAAAAATATGTGTTGGATAATATTGATACGAAAGTAAATTAATTTACTGGTATGATGATATTTTTAAAGAACATGTGATTAATTGAAAAATAAATCTTAATATATGCCTGTTACTGAGTTAAAAATTATATATAGAATAAAGAGATTATTGACATTGACTAAAGTAAATATGAAATTATTGGTAACCTTGAAATTTTTTAGGGATTTGATGATCATGTTATTTAGGACATCATTTTTGAAGTTTATTTCATTTTTTATTCAAGTAATATATAAAATAGTCTATGAATTTATTTGATAAATAGTGATTATGTTTTTTTTGAATCATATAATATTTAGTTATGTTTTTATGCTGATTCTGGTTATTGGTTAATTTTTTTTAAGAATATATAACCCTTGGATTCACATGTTTGGTTTGTGACATTAGGGGATAATTCATGTTATCTAGGGATTACTGTTAAATTTGATCCTAATGAAATATATGATAAAATATTTCATACATTTGGGTTATGAATGTGTTCATATTTATTTTGTAAGGGATCATATGTTAAACTATTTATCGATTAAATTATGATGATATTTTGGTGTTATTATTTCATCTTAATATATTATTGTATTATATTTATCCATATTTTATAATGTGTGTTGATAAATTTTTTTGTTAATTATATAGTGAATAATGGAAAAAATTCATTATTTTATGTATCATTGATCAAATAGAATTTAATTTTAGTTCATAGGGAAAGAAAAGGACAGCTTGAATATTATTTTCTTAGAGTGGGAGATGAAGAAAAACATATATCATAGCATAATAAAAGGATGAAATTATACATATGAAATGGAATGAAATCAAGAATGAAAATTTTATTACATTCCTAATATTGATTGTAATATAACACCTCATATTTTGGAAATGGATCATGAAATAAAAGTTTTTTCCTTTTCATTTTATTTTTGATGACTTTGTGGTCTTTTAAACCACACTGAGTTTTGGTTTTTGGTCGTTAACTTTATCAGGAATGTGCCTTTTTAACTCTATTTATTTGTCCATCAATGTTAGTTTTTCCCCATTGATATTTTTTAATATCTCACTAATGTTATCCTAATCTGGGTACCCAATTACATTTTATTTCACATAACATTTTCATTTTACCTATCCCATTTTCAAAATATATTTTATTATCCCTCTTTACAATGTGTGTTTTGATATATGAATTTATAAATATTTGTCCTCTGATAAATGAGAAAAATTTACATGTTATTAGTTTATTAATGGGGCATATTTAATTAACGAAAATTTTGTTTAAAATTATAAAAATATCTATATTTTTATTACCATGTAATACTATGATTTAAATTAATTGAGATATATTATAAACATATTATATATATATAAGACAATTATAAGAAAATTATTGAATTGGTAGGTATGAATATTAGTAGAAGATAATGATATATTTAATTATATATAAAAATATTAATGTCCTATTAAATGAAAATATAATGATTAATTTCTTGTCAATAAGAGCTCAATTATTTGAGAATTTATTTGCTTCTTTTAAATTGAATGTGTATTTGTTTTCTACTTTAAAATTTAATAATCTTGAAAACCCCATTTATTTTAATTTTGTTCATTAAAATTATAATTAATTATGTAATACTTTTTAAAAAATATTTTATATAATTTACATAATTAATTAAATAGTCATATCAAAATTATGTTGGGGTGGAATTTTGGTTGTTTCCTAAAATGAAAGTTTTCAGTGAATAATGAATAAATAATATTTTCAAATACTCTCATTTATTTTCATTAAATCAAGAATTTTAAATGTCTCATTCAACTTTTATAATTTATTAAAGTGACATATGAGCCCTGTTAATAATTATAAACATATTAATATAATTTGACTTAAAAGTATTCATAATTTTCATATATATTTATTTACATGCATAAAAAATTTATTCTTTCTAAAAGAAGTTTTTCACTGGATTTTATGAATTTCAAATAATATTGAATTATTTGTAATCTTTAGTTTGAATATTGAAAAATTGTTAACATATGTATTAATAATAGGTGAAAATTTGGTAAATATTTCCATATTTTTTTTTCATTATTAATAGAATCCATTGTAAATATTTGTCACCTCAGTAAGGGTAAAATGTGTAAAATGGTGTTAAATACTAGATATATAGTCACAAAATCATCCCAAAAGTTGAATTAATTTCATTATATAGGATTAATTAGATCATATAATTTCAAAATTATAATATATGAAATATTGGGGCCTTTTCTTCTAGATAATGGAATTTATGATATTTTATATAATAAAAAGATTTAAATGATACTCGATATCTTATAATTTATTTTTTATGTTCACAATTTCGAAAAAAATATGTTAGAAATTAATATAAAATTTTATTTAGATCAAAGTTAATTAATTTAATTTTTTTCTTTTTTTAATTGTTTTGAATTGGTACAATTACCTTAAATACTTTCACAACGTTGACACAATGCCTTTATAAGAAGTAGAAAAATTAACGATATTGATTTTAAAAATATAAAAACATATATTCTTTTTTATGATTTCTCGCGTCAAATGAATTTTAGGAATAATTATAATATAAAATTTATGATTAATAATTTTACATTCAAATTAATTTTATCTTCTATATTTATTTATATTTTAATTAAAATAATTATGTCGAAAATGAAATTAATCATATTTTATGAAAAATAATATCTTATTTAATTAATTAAAAATCATAAAAATATTGATAGAGGAAAATTAGGATCATAAATGGTCTAAAAATTTATACATTTTCCATTTATGATATAATGGTAACATTATAAGTAAAATTTCAGCCATTTAAGATTGAAAATTTCTTTACCGTAGTTAAGGTTAAAATGGGTTGGCTATTGAGTTAAACCAAAAGGTATGGTATAAAATTCCTAAAAAACCTATCAAAACATTATTTTTTTGAATTTATTTAATAAAATATATTATCAAATCCTTTGACTTACAGACCCATGGTTCCACATTAACTTGAAAATAAATTTATTATATTTAAATCACATTATTAATTCCAATATTTTCACTATATATCCCATATAAAAGGATATAAATAATTTCACTTATTTAAAACACATTAGGCTATATAATTCAATATAACCCACCCAATTTCAATTATAAAATCCCTTATCCATTAATCCTAGTTGTTTTTCTTCTTAAAATACCATTTCTAGGGTCTTTAAGATGGGATAAATGGAGTCTTGTAGAACAAGAAGTAATTATCCAACCTGAATTATTTCAATTTATTTATTTCCATACCTCCTCTAAACTTATGGTATTTATCAAAAAATAATATAATCAATATAATAATCATATTTATATGTTATTATGTTTTATAGAAACCAAGAACCTCAATAATCTTGCCTCTTGCATTGGTATCCCTATTAGATTGGATTAAAGGACTCTTGATGGGGATCTTGGTTTTTTGGCTAGAATGTTGAATGATTTAAATCATGAATCTAAGCGTCCTGATAGCATTATGTTTATTTCTAACGAAAAAAACTGATGTAAGAGTTTAAAATGAACGATTCCCCCCTTTTTGTGTTGTATGTATGATTTTTGGTCACTTGGTTTTCAACTGTTGAATGATTCAAAAAAAGGTGAATGAAGCACCCAAGACATCAGAGTGGAAGGAAGTCAATCAGAACAGAAAGAATAAAGGTGTTTATGTTGGAATGGTGAAATTGCCTCATGATGGTCTTTCCGTTTCTATCCCTCCTAATAAATCATGGGATGATATTGCTGAGGAAGAAGATCCAGGGAATCATGCCTTGTCCAATCTACCTGCCAATGCTGGAGATAGGGATCTCAACTCTATTGGGAAGTCCCTCTCCATAGATGAGGACATGAATTCTACCATTTAAAAATAAATCCTTGAGTTAGAGTATACTTTACAAGTGGAAAAATATAATCTTAACTTGAAACATGAGCTTTCCCAAAACATTAGTGACCTTTTCCTTTCCCTTCAAGGAGGTGATAATTTACTTGATCCCATGATGACCCATCTGGAGCTCTTAATTTTCCAGGTGATGAATCTGGCTCCCCTACTCTAGTATTATCTCTAACCACTAACGTTCTGGACTCCTCTCCCCTTCAGGATCCTGACTCCATGGCCCCCACAGGTGTCAAAATTTAATGCACTATCGTTGGTCCCCTTGAATTGGTGAAACTGAATGTTGATGTCCCCCTATCTCACATTTTAGATTATGGCACTTATGGTGACAGCACAACTCCCCTCTTTCTTGACAGTCTTGAATATTAAAAGGATCCATGTGTCCCCCTAGTGGATACAGTGAATCCTAATCCTATCATAGACATTATGGATTTGGATCCCACTACTAGGGCCCCTTCTATCTTACCTGATCCAACAGGAGTAGTGATTTCTGGTAATCTGGATGAGATTTCTGGTCCAGAGGTTGATTCTTGCACCCCTAGAAGTGATATTTCAACACCTATTTAACCTGATTCTGGTGTCAAGAACATAGGAGCCACCTGGATAGTGTAGTGACACCTCTCACTAATAGATCGAACACTGCTTGTCTGGAAAGGGGGAATCTAGACATTAAAGATCTTATTCAAGGTATCCCGATTATTAAAATAAAAGTGGAGAGACCTCCAAAATCATGCAACAAGAAGGTTTTGGAAAATAATAAAGGGGATTCCATCCCTCACTTCAAGATCAAATGAAAATTTTATTTTGGAATTTCCATGTTTTGGCCAATCGAGACACCACTAGGTCCTTATTACAACTTATCCAGTCACATAGACCTATCCTCACAGGACTGTCTAAACCTATAAGAATTTTATCCTCCAGCATTGCCAACCTGGAATTCATGGGCTTCCATCTTATTGACACCAACAGATGATCTTCTGAAATTATGAGTGTTTGGGTCTTGGCTCACTCCTCCTTGTCCAGTATTTCCTTGGTTGCCTCCACTATATAGCATGTCACTTTTGAATTTGATTTTCATGGTATTCACCACTCTTGCTCTTTCATTTATGCATTTAACAGGTACCGGGACCATAGAAGATTATGGATGGATATATGTTCTTTAAATTATTATATCCTTGGACTGTGGATTATTCTGGGAGATTCCAATTCTATTTTTCATCCGGATGAGAAGATGGGATCTATGACTAACTCTATCTCCTCTAGGGAATTTAAAAATGCTGTTGAAAGTAATGAGATGATTGAGGTTAACCTAGTTGGAGAAAATTATACTTGGTAGAAGAGATTTTTAAATAGGTTTGTTGCTATAAGAATCAACAAAACCTTTGTAAATGAAGCCTCTTTTGAATTTTGGAATTTTATTTCCTATTCAACTATTTCAAGACTTAGTTCGAACAACCCCCCTATCTTGGTTTATATGGTGTGTAGAGACTCTAGGCCACCTCTTCCCTTCAGGTTCAATAAAGCATTGGTGTCTCATAATGGTTGTAGGGATTTGGTTCTAAGAGTTTGGGATTCTGTCTAATGCAGATATGATACATATGCTTGTGTTCTCAAGCTCTAAACCCTCATGAAGTACTTAAAAACATGGAGCAAAAACTGTTTCAGCTATATTGACTCTGATATTTCCTACCTCCAGACCTTGAATCATCATGACCAAGAGGCCAACACTCAAAAAAATTTCTCTAATAATCTCATGGATGAATTTGAGATGACATCCAAGTTTAATAATCTTCTTAGCCACAATGATGTCTTGCAAAGGGACGCTTTCAGTGTTAAGTGGTTGAAGGACAACGATTGAAACACAAAATTATGTAATTCACTCTAGAAAATAAGGAAGGTCTCTAGGCCACTCTCCTAGATCAAAGATGGTGATCACTTCATTGATAACATGTGGGACCTCACGGAACACATTGTTTCCTATTTTAAGAATCTTTTTAATGGCACATCCCATACTTTTTTTCCTAAGATGAGTATTATTCAAAGGATTGTTCTTAAAGATGAAAAATTCACTCTCACCTCTATACATTTAGATTTTGAAATCAAGGAGGCTATTTTTTTCCTCAAAATCGAATCCTCTCTTGGACCAGATGGTTCTGAAAACTACTTCTTCCAGACTAATTGGGATATCATTCAAGTTGATGTCTGCAGATTGATAATTCATTTCTTTAGAGGGGGCTCCCTTCCTCAAGGGATAAATAATCAGTTTCTTTTCTTTATTCCCAACGTGAAGAATGCTAATGAGATTCATCTTTTTAGACCAGTTGTCCTAGGTAACACAATTTTCAAGATCATTAGAAAACTGCTTGCAAACAGACTCTCTCATATTTCTTGAAAAATCATGTCTCTTAACCAGTTTGGTTTCATTAAAGGAAAATAAATCTAGGAATGTCTTATCACTTCATCCTAATCTGTCAACCATTCTATGAAACCCGCAAGGGGAGGAAATATTTCATTCAAGCTTGATGTTAGGAAAGGTTTTGACACGATGAGTTGGAATTTGATTTGCACTATTATCTCCTTATTTTGATTTGATAGTGTTTTTATTACCTTGGTTAAAGCCATTTTAAACTCTTCTCACATTTCCATTCTTCTTAATGGTTCTCCTAAAGGATACATTGATTGTTCTAGAGGGGTTAGACATGGTGACCAACTATCTAAAATTATTTTCTCCATCGGTGAGGACTATCTCAGCAGGCCTTTTTGCATCATGGCTGACAATGGAAAATTGAGATCAATTTCTTCTTATAGGGATCTCCTGGATCCCAAAAATTTGATGTATGCTGATGAAATTATTATTTTTACTAAATGGGACAGAATAAACATTGGCAACATCAATAGAGCATTACTGCATTATGAAAAGATCTCTGGTCAAGAGATTAGTTGGGGAAAATCTGTTGTCTACATTAAAAGAAATATCTCTATCAATAGGAAGCTGGACATTATTAGTGATTTGGGAATTCATGAGGGATCTCTTCCCTTTATTTGTCTTGGGGTTCTTTTGTTTTGGGGAAGACCGAAGTCCTGCTAATTTTCTGGCATCATTAGAAATATCTGAAGGGAACTTTCTTCCTGGAAGAGAAAGTCCCTATCCATGGCTGGTCGTGTTTGTTTAGTGAAATCAGTTATTACTTCCAAGTTGGTTTAATCCTTTATGGTTTATTAATGACCTAGTTCTATCATCAAAATCATCAATATCTCAATTAGGAACATTATCTCGAGCGGTATCATTATGGAAAGAAAGATTGCTACTATTTCTTGGAACTCTTGCTGCAAGTCTTATGACTCGGGAGGATTAGCCATTAAGAATCATGGACACATTAATGAATCATTGTAGGCCTATTTTTTGTGGAAGCTCGTGAATGGTAATTCTGAACCTCTGGGGTTTCTCGGAGCTATATTTATGCATAAACTAAATACAAGAAACTCTAACTACTTCGTCTCCTTAGTGTGGCCTTATTTTTAGTCTGTCTTTGCATCTTATTGATTCTCACTCCAGATGTCCTATTTCCAGGGACTCTTATCTCCAATTTTGGAAAAGGAATTAGAATGGTACCCCCCTAATTAACTCACTTGTGGGTGAGGAAAAAAATCTGAATCTGGACACTTCTATAAAGGACCAGCTATGCAGTATGGAGAACCTACCGGATCACATTGTTTTCACTGCGGTGAAATATGTTTTCTCATCTAGAGATGATTTATGTGCTTGGGATCTTCATGTTAATAGAGTCCTTACATACAAACTATTTTATAGACACTATAATTTTAACTCTCCTGGATTGAAGTGGTTTGGAAGCTTGAATAGAAATTTTATTAGGCTGTCATGCTCCATTCATGAATGGATATTGGCGCATGGGAAGCTACTCGCGGACTATTTTCTTCAAGCATGTGGAATCATGCTGTGTTCCTAATGTGATCATTGTCATCAACACAGAGACGACACCAATCATATCTTCCTATGCTACGCCACTACTTATTCAATGTGTAATGTTTTTGCTGATATTTTTGAAGTGAGCCTCTCTCGGGTTACTTCAATTCGTGAGCTAATCATGAGTTGTCAGGGGCCTGCACTCTCACCCCTTCTCAGGAGTCTGTTTCTGGTTGCTGCGGAAGAAATAATTCACTTTTTATGGTCCACAAGAAATAATGTACTCCACGACAGCTTCCAATTCACAATTGAAGCGGCTATTTCAGTTATTCTTGCTGATGTTCGGGACTCCAGGCCGCCATTGAAGCACTACTCCTCAAACTCTATCCATGATTTCAATGTCCTCAATGGGATTGTTGTTATTGGTAGACCTCACCCCCCCCCAACGGTATGTTTGAGGGTTTTTGGCTACCTCCGTTTGTGGGATGGATTAAAGTCCATTCCGATTGTGCCTTGAGAGGTAACCCTGGTCCCTCTGTCTATGGTTCCATTTTCATAGATCACAAGGTGTTGTTCTAGGTTGTTTATATGGTTCTTATAGCCATGTTTCATCTCTCGAAGCTGAAATGATCGGTATGATGTCAGTAGTGGAGTAAGCTTATCACAGTGGTTGGAAAAATATCTGGATTGAATGCGAGTCCACCACTATAGTTCTCGCTATTAGGAATGGTTCTTCTCAACTATCTTGGAATATTACTAATTAGTGGAACAAATGATTGGATCATCTTTGTTCCAAGAATTATTTCATCACTCATTTCTATATGGAGGTGAATTCTGTTGTAGATGGTCTTGCAAATAAGGGCATTAATGGAATTGAATTATTACGGTGTGATGTGATCCCCAATGACCATCTATATTTTATTCAGAGGGACCAATGTAAAATTTCTATCTTCAGACTTCTGTATGTTTTCCCTTATTTTTTTATAATTAAAGAGGCTTTCCCTTTTGGGAAAGTTGTCATCTTAAAATTAAAAAAATATGGATCACTTATCTATATATAATGTTTACAGAAGATTACAAATATATATATATAATGAATATATAGGATATTTAATTTTTTTTATACATTTTTTATATTATGTCAATAGCATCAATGATCGAGAACAAAAACTGTCAAATAGAAACTCTAGCGAAAAAAGAAACGACTAACATCCAAAACTGATGATTTTAATAAAGAATTATTAATAAATCATACTTTAAATATTTTATGTTATAATTATATTATATTTATTTATATTTTTTTATTATATAACTATAATACATTTAAATTTATTAATATGAGGTTACAGTGCTTTTGAACCAATTTTTAATTTAGGTAATTCATTCTCATCTCAATTTTAATTTCTGTGAGACATGTGGGATATTCAATAATTGTATATCTTGTATTGTGTATATACTACACATTAATTTATTTTATTGATAAATTAAAGAAAATTTTTGGGATTTAAAAATACCTATATGTTTTTCTCTTTCATGAGGTATTAGTCAGATATTACCGAAGTTGTAAGCATTTATTGTCTCAAATTGTCATCTTTGACACATATGTTTTGTTATGCATATCTATTATTTTATTATATATATAAACTACCATTTTACGAGATATATAATTAATATTTTTATGTTCATTATATTTAATTTTTCATTTCAAGTTAATCTTTTATTGGTCATCTGATTGAAGATTTCGCAATGTAGTAAGGGTTTTATGTTACAGTTTCATTGTTTTCCAATATTGTTTATGATTAAATTTATGTGGATGAAATTTCAGAAAATTACAAAAAATAATGTGATAAATATTAATATCCTCTAACAATTCATTGAATTTTCCTATAATATATCAGTTTTCTCTAATTTTTACTTAAACTATTGGAAAATATATTTTTAAGAAAAAACATGCTTTATTTCCTCTTTGATGAAAAATAATTTTCCCCTAGTCCATATTTTTCACCAAAATGATTCCAATAATGTATTTAGTATTCTCATATCATTAATTAAAGTCATTTTATCCAATTTTTATTTTTTTAATGGTTGAAAAGTGATATTTTTTAACAAAATGCTCTTGAGTTTTTACTAAAAACATTAAAGGAATCATTATTTTAACTTACATAGAATGAATAGAATTTGTTTGCACTATGAATTATGATTAATTTGAATATTCAATTATAATTTTCCATTGATCATTTAGAAGAAAATATTTTTCTAAATATTTTATAAATTTCTTGTTTTTTTAAAAGTGATTTCAAAATGGAAATGGTATTTCCCCCATGAAGTATTTTAGAGATATTTCATAGGAAATTTTCTTTTATGAAAACAACATTTGATGTTAAATATTATTTAAATTGGTTATCGTCTAGGGATATTTATGCGGTTTTAAATTTATATGTTCTCCCACATATTTTTTGTGTATTTTATATATTTTAACCTTAATATAGACATCAATTGGTTAATTATAATATAGAGGAAAATTTACAATTAAATTACTAATTATTAACAATTATTATTGTTATGTCCATTTTAATGAAAAAATATCCTATTGTTAATTTTTTCAACATTATGATTTATTTCTAAATTTTTCATTTTAAAATTTTAATGTTCATATTCCTGGTTAATTTTTATGTTCTTTGTTTTGTATAAATATTTATTTTTCTATTGATAATATTTTTATTTAGTTGAAAAATATATAATATAATTTTAAATATTTTGTATTCAATGAATGAATGAATTTTATATTTTTTGGTTATTATTGGTTATTATATCTTTTTTTGAATTAATCAGTTTATTAGTTAATTATTTTAAGGTTTTTGAATTTAAATTCAAAATATTTAATAGTATTTATCTTATAATTACTAATTTATATGCTATTTTATATTTATTTCTTCTAGGTGACTGATTTAAAATATATTTTCTATATATGGTAGATGTGTCTGATGTGAATTTGGGAATGGAAAGAAACCACAAGGAATTGGGAACTGACAGCATGTTTAAAATTGAAGTTTTCATGCCATCACCTAAGTCGATGCATGAATTCAGACCGTTAAAAAATATGAAAAGAAATGAGTTCAAATATATGTGTACTATAGACTGTGAGTTTGGGATCATGATAATTAAAAATTTAGTGTTGACAGAATGAGTGAAACATAATCTATCATGCCTTGAAGCTTGACCACACTACACCCCTTTCCATCGAAAAAATAGAAAATCATATAAAAAAATGTAATGGAAGGTTGATCAAGATAGTTATATTGGAGAACTAATGTTGAACAACTATAGAAGAAAATTGAATGTAAAAGGGTGTTGGAATTGGGTCTCAGACTAATTAGAACTAGGTTTTTGACTATGAAAAAAGGGGAATTGAGGTCAAATATGGGGAATCTATTTCAAGATGAGAACTATGTGGAACCCCAAATATAGATAATGTTTCTCAGTGAACTTCTTATGATGATGATTAATCCTTGTAAATAATATAATCCATAGAGGAAAAATTAACCACGTGAATCTGTCATCTCCATTTTTCAAAATCTATTTACCACTCAAGTTGATGTCTCAAGTCACGTCGATATTGCAAAAAAATTCCTAGCTAACACATCCCAATTTCTTCACCTACAGTACCACATTAGATGTAACAATTTTTAGATGAAGATATTTGAGATATTAACAACCATGATATGTTTTATTGAAAAATTGTTGATGAATATTTTAAAATTATTTGAATTATTTTTGGGAAGAGATATGTGCCACAAATTTATTTTTGATGCCTCCCTCAATCTAGATCTATTTTGGAAAATTAAATATATGTAGATGAGCTTCGATTTTTAATTATACAAATCTATTGTACCATATATGACACTCACTCCAACCATGTCACCACCATTCAAAGCTACCCCAAATATTAATGTGCTCAGAAATGAATTTTCAATACATAAATGAGGTTTTATGAGTTAGGATATATGTTTTCAAATGGAAATCTAGTGGAGACATGTAGTGTATAAAAAATATGAATTTATTTGGAATGAAAATCAAGCAATTTGACTATGAAGGAGGTGAATTTGAATAGGTATTAAAACAGATTGATCCACTAGAACATTGTTAAGGCTGACAAAAGTTATAGGCTTCATGAGATTAAGGAGAAAGTTATTCATGTTTGAAGCTCAATGAATAAAAAATTGAAGCTGGTATGGGGGCCATTTTTGTGTGAATATAATTGGCTAATAGAACGTGACTACTTTAATTTAATGTGTTGGGAAGAATTAATGAATTCTAAAAAATTAATCATATTGGAATCTTGTCTAGGTTCATTTGAAACAAATCATACGTGGGTCTATTACACTTTTTTATAAGGGAACTACCAATGATATGTGAAGGTAAAAATAAAAACCACAACTAAAATGTGGTCAGTGAGATAATGGAAATTGAATAATTTTATGGAAAAATGTCATTGAGGAACATAAAATGTATGGAAAATAAAATTCCAAGACGATGATTATTAATTGTGAAAATATCATAATTAATCTTAGGAATTGATTTTGATGAAATTTCCTCAAATTTTTTAACTATTGGAAGATTCTTTGAAGTGGAGATACTGAAGAATAATCCTTATGAATATTATTCTCTGGATAAAGGTGATTAATCTAATTGATTTTGAGGATACAATTTTAATTAAATTTATATGATATAATAAATCATTTCAAACCTAGAAGTTATATTTACCCTTATATTAATATGATTCTTATTATAACCCTCTTCTCTAATATGGATCCACATTCATTCCTTATATATTTTTTAACAATTAGTGTTTACAAATTTATAAAAAATGAAAATTTTATTCCATCATTTTTATTTCAGGTTTTTATTTTTTAGTCGTTTAGTCTGTGTGACCACTATTTCCCTACCCTGTGGCTTTAACACCATACTAAATATAATAATTGAGTAATTTTTGTTTTTAAATCATAAATATAGCACATGTTCAATGATTCATGTGTGAAGTGGAGAGTTATTATGTATTATAGAAAAGTGATTTCTAAAACTAGAGAATATATTTTTCCAATTGCATTTTAAAATCCAATTATCAAGTGGGTAGCTAGGAATGACTCATTTTTTAATGATAGCTTTTATTCAAGAAAACAGATTAAAATATCCCTATAATATAAGGATATAACTAACTTGGCATGCCCATTCATAAATTTTTCCTACTACAAAATTCACTTGGGCTTGTCTGGTTCCCCTTCCACCTTTAAATCGTGCATGATGGATGTATTTTGAGACATTACAGAGAAAATATTGAACTATTTATGGACAACTTATCAATTTTTAGGTGAATTTTTTAGAGTTATTTAAAAAATATATTGGTATTTTTAGAGACACATAAAGTAAAATTTATTTCTAAAATGAGAGAAATTCTAGTTTAGGGTCAAAAAAGGGGTAATTTTTTGCTATAAGGACTCTGTGAGGGGAATTTATGTTGAATATTGGAAAATCTGTGTAATTCTGAAATTTCACTCTCTTATAAATTTTATGTGTATTAGATTATTATTGGGGAATGTTGGTTTTTATTATATAGTTATTAGAATCATATCAATAATTTCAAATCCATTGTGTTCACTGTTGATTAAAGATGCACCATTCTTCTGAATAGAAAATTATATTTAATATTATAATTTTCTTAAGTAAAAACTCAGTTGATCACCCATAATCACTATACAATATTAGAAATTTAATTTAATAATTATGTGTGATACTAGTTATTTTGTTGTTAGATATATATCAGTAAAAATGAAATATAATAGGTTACTTATGTTGTATTATGCTAGTAGACTGCATGATGATCCTCAATGGAATTAAACAACTATTTATAAAGAGATGTTACATGCAGTGTTTGTTCTAGTGACATTTAGGAAAGATCATATATGTTCAAAAAAGATATTTTTTACAATACACTATGCCTTGAAGTAGCAATTATTAAATAAAGAAGCCATACCTAGACACATTTGGTGGATACAATTGTAACTGTATTTTGATTTGGAGATTAGGGATAAAGAAGGTTATAAGAATGTTTTTGTATATAAATTTTATCAGAGTTCTATTACCCACTATTATGATCCTCTAGAGAATAATTTCGCATTTCATGATGAAAAGTAACACATTTACTCAATTAAAATGTCTTTTACAATTTATTTTTTTCTATTTTTCTAAAAAAATGTTACCTTACTGATTTTTTTTATATAATTAGTATAAAAAGTTTATCTAGGAGATTATGTAATATATATGGGATGATAAATGGATATATTATAGGTGTGCTGATGGAATTTTGAGGATATATGTTTAATAAGACAAATGTTTCCTATATTGGTGAGTTGTAACTTCTCACCTTTAGGAGGCCTTCATGGACGAGATATAACATCACAAACAGTCCGTCAAGTAATATTTTATTGGTGTTATTTGTCTGAATATTTTAGGAATTTTTTTGGGGGATGTGATAGGTTTTACATATATATAAATATTTTAAGGAAATAATAGGTACTAAAGAAAGTTATTTTGGGAGATTTAGGATTTTATGTATATGTATTAGATTTTTTTACAATTCCCATATTCTCATTGATATAAGTAAATCAAAGAAGTTATTTAATGGTTTTATTTGGGTATGGAGGTAGTGGAACCTACCTATAATCGAAATAGATGTTTTATTAAATTCATTAAAAATAATATTTTCCCAAGATCTGAAGAGCCAAAAGAGTTGATAACAAAAAATGAAACCCATATTAATAATTTCATATTGAAATCATTGATGGATAGTTAAGGGTGTTCACATATATCATGAATTGATTTTCTTCCCTAATTAAGTTGAGGGGTACACATTACAAATATGTATCTTGAATATATTTTAGGGAAAAATATATTTATTTTTTTAAAATGATTGGTCCTTGAATATTGATAATGAATTAATGAAATATATAACTACATTGAATACCCCATTAGGTATATCTCCATATAGGGTATATTTTTCAAATAAATTTCATTTACAATTGGAGTTTAAAAAAATTCACATTATGTTGTGAAGGCTTTGAAATTTTATTTTAATACTATAAGATAGATAATCCTTCTTGCACTCAATAAGCTAGTTAAAATTAAGGGAGTGTCTTATGAAAATTCTTGTATTTAAAAAATATCGACCAATTTTTTTAGGATTATTTAATTCAAAATTTCTAACTCATGGATTGAAATGAGTTTTTTTCGTTATTTCTAGAATTATTCTTTTTCCATGAAATTTAAATCTACGTGGTCTGGACATGTCATTGTTATTAGAGTGTGGATAGTGGCGCTGTTGAAATTGTTCTATAGGAAAAAATTCTAATGCTTGTAAATTTTTGGAGATTCAAACATATTATTAAAGAGATGAAAAGGGCTATGATTCCATGGTTTTTTTTGGAAAACTAGTTTTCACTACATCCTAACTAAATTAATTAAATTTAGTGCCTCAATGGTATTGACCCATGGTCGTTGTTTTGTGTTTACTTTTGTTTTGTTTTGAATAAATGGTGGTTATCCTCTATCATTTATTCTAAATTTCCTACTATATTTATTATTTTTATTAATGGATAATTTTCATAAAGAATATTTCTACTATTTTTCAAAATAATTCAATAATTCAGTATTTTTTTGAAATAAAAAAAAAATCTTTTTCATCGAACCTTACTATATCATTTTCCAAAAAATATAAAAATTGCTTTTTACTATTAAAATGGTTTTTTTGGAATATAGTGTTCACTTTTCTATGATTTTGAATCAATAAATTCAGAAACCCATAGTATTTAAATTATGTCTAATATAGAAGACATATTTTTTTATGAAATAAAAGGGGAAATATTTTTTAATCAGTTTAGATTTTGTTTAAATTTATGCAATATTATTATTATCAATATTATTATTTATTACTAATGTGTTTGAATATATTGATTGTCCAATATTTTCAAATTTTTTACATAAGTTTTTATGAGTGGTGCCCAATGGTTTTTTAAGTTAATGTGTATATCTCTATGGGGGTGGTTAACATATTATTTTATAGACTCATGAAATCTAAGTGAAAAATTATTAATGCATTCCAACTCCCAATTAATAATGGAATCAATTATTAACATGTACATATTTTAAAATTTATTGAAAATATTTGTCCAATATTTTAAATTTGATTCATGTACTATATTAATTTTTTTATAATTTTTTTTGGGGAAAACACAATTACTGAACTGTATTATAACCCTTGAACATTTCATTGAAATGTTCAATAAAAAATATATTTTTGAACATTAATGGTCTAATTTTTATAATTCTTCTTTTAATTCAACTTTGAGGAAAATTTTGAGAATTATGTATAGGGGAGGGTCGTTATAAATATCAAATTTATGATTTAATGTTAAACCCAACCGAAACCACATAATTATTTTTAAATACTAGTTGGTTTTCAAGATTAATTTTTTATATTTAGTTGATAATTTTTTTGTGAATATTGATATTTGAATTTTAAACTTGATAAGGTTAATATTTTCTTCCTTAACGTTCATTTAATCAATCCCATCAATTTCATTATCTCTTTTTTTATTCAAAATATTGGAGTAATATATACAATAATCATTTATTTTCAACCATCTAACTTGTTTTTATACTTGTAAGTTATGAATTTACATGATCAATGAAATGAAAATCCTAATCTAGGTTGATCTTCAATTCCTTTATTAATTCATTTATTTTTTCATCATCCTGTTGGATGAGTTATTTATCTTTTCTATGATTATTAATCCTTCTCATCCACCTTGTACGTCTAATAATTATGAGTTTTAATTATGGGTATATTTTTTCTTGGTTGTAAAGAGAAGTTTGGTAGCATCGATTAAATGTAATTAGAATATTTTTTTATTTAAATCTTATATCTCATTCATTTTAAAAAAACATTCTTTTGACCAAATCTATTATTATGAGAAGATAAATTCCACATTCAGGCCAGAATGTGTCCATGAGGAAAAATATATTTGAGAACAAATTCTTAGTGTAAATTAATTTATTCTTCCGTGGAATGATATTCTTCTACAAAAATTTTAAAATTTATTCCTTGAGGATACAAAATAGAGATGTGTGGTAGAATTTTATGTGGCCTTACTTTTATTGTTTTTCTATATCATTTTTAGTGAATTTTGAAGGTTTTAAACTTAATTTGGACATTTATTTATTGATTACCAAATAGATGTTAACATATAGTTAATTTTTAGTTATTAATAATTATAACGGTTATTCATGTTACTCTATTTAAATTATCATATTATAAATTTTATAATTTATAATTTATTAAATTTTCTCATTTTTTTAAAATTTAAATTAATTGTATTTTTTTCTAATTTCTATGTTATGTGTTTAAAATATTTATTTACTTTATATTTATTTTATGTATTTTATTTAATTGGAAAGATGTTTCGTTTATTTTTTTATCTCACAATTTTAATGATTTAAATCATTGTACTATTTATTTACTTATTAGTATTTTGTATTATATCATAGTTTTAATTAATTAAGTTTTTAGTATTTTTAATGTTTTTAAACATAAATTAATCATCCTTAATTTTTTTTTCTATTTATAATTAATAATATATCGAATTTTTGTTGAGGTGTGCATAACTGATATAATTTTTTTTTTCTATGTATAATCATTGTATTTAATGAAAATTTTGTAAAGGAATGTCACCGTGAGGCTACGGGCATCGACCACATGTTTATAATTGAAGTTTTGGTTATGTTACCCACATGAGGGCATGAAGTCAGCACATTTAAAAATATGATAGAGGTTGGGATTGACCGTATGTGTATTGCATTAACTGTGAGTTTGGAAACATGGACATTGTCAAAGGCATCGATGACCTAAGTAAAAATAAATCCATAATACCATGAATATTAATCACACAATAATAATTTATTGGAACCAAAACTATAAAATACAATATACCTCATAATAGAAGGATTATTGAGATAGTTCTAATGGAGAACCGACATCGATCCATGGGATAAGAATATCATTTTTTAAGTAGGATCTGAATTGGCTATCATAAACATTAGAAGAATAAGGATTTAGAGAAATGAATTGGAACTAAAATCAGAGATGGGAAATCCAATTATAGATGATAACTAGATGAACTTAAAAATAAGATGAATCATTTTGATGAAGCTGTATTGATGGATATGATTACTTTTGAATCTGAAAAATAAAATCAAAAACCCAAACCATGTGTAGCTGTCACCACACTTTTCCAAATATGAAATACCACATAGGTTGAATACAAAATTAAAATTGATGTGGCTAAATTAATACAAGATTATGCAAACTGATATCACCACTATTAGATCCACTAAAGATTGCATCATTTATAGTTGGCATCATGTGGTCTTCCATCGACTATGCCATGGTAATCCAATATTTTTTATTGAAGATTCTCGAAAAAATGTAGAGTTTAATTGGGAAATGGTCTAGGCCACCGGTGTATTGTTGAATAAAAATTAGACCCAGATCAATTTTATAAGTCTAAATGTAAGAAGATGATCAATTTGCTTCTATATTTCAACTGATGTCTGATGATAATGCATGATTATTGATGGAACTATGTTTTAATTGGGAAGAACACACTAATTACACCTGATAATCAACCTTTTGGAGCTCAAACCATGATTAATGTTATAGAATACAAATGTATAGGGATTTCTGAGTCAGGTAAGATTTTTTATAACAGAAGTAGAGCTATTACTTGTAGTGTATAAAGAAGATGACTGTATATTTAAGAATACTACCACATATTAAATTTGAAGGCAGTGAACTTGAATTTGGTATAGAAATTGATTGATTCATTGGAATTTGGCCGTGTTTGAATGAAGTTGGAGGTAGACAATTATTACAGGGGAATTTAGTCAAAATTTATGATCACATAATTGTATAATGATGTTTTTTAGGATAATTTCTAAATCAAAATTAGTTCTAACATGTGACTACTCTATAACCATGTTTTGGTAGAAATTTTATATTCAGGTAAAATTCATCTTGTCAAAATTGCATCCATGTAAAATTGAAGTACACCAGACAAGGTAAATTAATTTTGATTATAAGTTCACTTCTTATATCACATTTAGTTATAAAAAATACCATAAAAGATGACACATTGTTTGTGAATATAAGAAATTGAGTTGAGTCAATGAAAAATGTCTGCTGAAAAACTGAAAAGTATGTAAAATAAAATTTTGAGATAAAGTGAGATGGAGGAGATATGTAAGATGGACATGAAATTTCTATATAATTATAGAGAAATGTTTCATGGATTTGGAAAGGATAGTGAGGGGGAATAACATAGCTTCCATTTTATTTTTTCCCTGAATTTCTAAGAGATATTCTTTCTCCCCATTTTTCTTCGTTCTTTCATATAGATTAAAATTGAAATTAAACTATGGATTTGAAAAATTTCATGTGTTTAAAATATATATTATTTTATTTAAATATATGGTTTCATAAATTCATTCCTCCATTTTATCATTCCTTTATTTTTTTCTTATCACATCTTAAGTTCACGACATCATAAATATTCAGTGAGATTTTTTATGAAATTTTTTTATCAATTTTCATTATTTTCATATGATCCTTGTAGGTTTCAATATTAAAAAAACAAAGTTAAATGATATTAGTCTTCTGGTTGGGGAAAAATGTAATAATTTTTTTATGATGTGATTCTAATAAAATATCTATAACATAATTAATCATTCCTATAATTATAGTAATATTTCCACTCGGGCTACCTCAATTATAATTTTCACATCTTTTATCATTTATGGATCCTTTTTTATTTCATCTTATTACTTCAAAATAAATAAGTTTTCATTGATAAAAAATTTAAAAAATATCCAATGCACTATTTTCCAATGTTTTAATTTAGAATTTTCTGTCTGTGTTCTTATAATTTCACTTCCCTATGGGATTAACATTGTATGAAATAATATAATGTAATATGTATTAGTTTTAAATAATAAAACAAGCACATATTCAATGATTTTAGTCTCAAATACCATCCATATTATTTTTTAGATGGATTATGAATATGATAGGGATTAGTTTATGAAAAAAAATTTAACAGGCTATGCTATGATAAAGTAGTGAAATGTTTATAAAATTTATTTCTATTCAATGAGTTATTATAATTGATGAGTGCTTTATAATATTATGGAACAAATATGAATAGATTATGATCACGTGTTTGGTGGTCCCAGAACTATATAACCCTTAAATGCCTTGGGAAATGATAGATGTATCTTGAGATTATAAGGACTAGTAGGGGCATTGATCCCAGTTCAATAATATACTTTGTCCACTATGAATTTATTGTGAGTGAACCTTTTCTAATGATATGATAGTATACGTATTTAATGCAATACACTATGATATGATTGGAAGTGATCCTTGACCAAGTAAGTTATTTTATATTCTAATGTGTATTCGATTATATTTTCTTTTTCTAATGTTATCATATAATGTCTCATGTTCTCGTATTCCATTAGGATTCATATCATATAAACTACAAAGATTTATTACATGATTGAATATTATTAAATATGATATAATGGGTATGGTTTTTAATAGTTAAAATCCAATTCTCATACCCTCATCATAATTTTTTCCTTACATGATCATTCATATCTCCCATGGTTACAAAAAATGACCATCAAATATGAACCCTTCTAATGTTTGGTTTCCCCTGGTTATATAGAAATGTTTTAAATATGTTATTTATGAGAAAAATATAATATGTGAAAATAGTTTTCTGTGATATTGAAGATCATTCAAGAAATAAGAATATTGGGAATATTGAATCTAGATACACTAAATTGTTATGGTCCATGCATGTTTCTTAATGTAAAATATATTTAATAATCATATATTAATATGTAATATTTATCTTTTAATTGATAGGTAACCCCAACATTATGAAAATACCCCAGGTATAAGTTTCACTACTAAGACATTGATTATAGAGAATGAAGTTTCATTAACATTACATATATTGATGTTAATGATACATCAATAATTGAACCATCTTAGTGAATGACATATCACAAGTTAAAACATACTTTGGTAAATAGAAGGTTTATTCCTTTCCTATCGCACTCATGGGCTTCCCTCTATCATGGAATGGTCTAGGGAAACACATAAGGCTCCTAAGGTCACACATATGAGGTGTAAAAAAACATCATGGGATTCATGTATTATTTACACAACACATAACACAATACACATGGGAATAAATGACCATAATATTTATGAACAACTCATAATGACCACAAATATCCCTGAATGGTCTTATTCATGTCATAGTATGTTAAAAAAATTCAAAAAGAAATTATAGTATGCACAAAAATGTAACACTACCTTCATATCTCCCATTATTGGTAAACCTATATATTCTGATGGTAAATCATATTGACCAAATTTCTCAATATAGATAGAACATTATTATTAAAGGCTACAAGTAAAATTAACCTCTCCCATATAATAGGATGAATTTGGCATCCTCCCCTCTATATGGTTGTTTGTCCAGAGATGTAACTGTAGGCATCACCGTTTGAAAAATATGTCCACAACATCCTCCTTCAGGCTTGTCATCCCTATCATTACCATAGATATTATTGATGTATCATTACACGGATATTTTTGGTATCATTCACCCTCAATAAATATTCTCACTTCAAGCCACCATGTAAACTTTTTGTTCCATAAATGATGTTTCCAACTATCTCTTAGATTTATGAATACTAATTATGTGAGAAGGGCCAATGTGGTATGTCACAGTATTATATTAATTGATTACATCATGAATATAACTATATCATATAGTATACATTAATTATAATTTCATGACATTGAACCTCTTGATATTATTTAAAGGACCCATTAATCATGTCACTAACTTTCCCATCCATTGAATCATCTTTTGTCACAATTGGAGTGGCACTTATTAAAACCCATTCACCCACCACAAAAACCATATGTTGTTATCACTGGTTTGGTTATGACCTTTTCCTTTTGTGAGTATTATATTAATAACTCTTGATCATCCAAATATTTTCTATCATATATTTCACAATATTCTACCAGACGATATAAGCCCACTGTCTCTTACCATTATTGAGGTGATTGAAACAACCAACCATACAATTCTGAAATGATTACCATTTGAATTTAACCCTACCAAATATTATTATTTGGAGAATAGATAAAAAATGAAATAATCATCCCATATATTGTTGAAATCAAGAGAAGAAACTCAAGTCATTTTCTTTAACACCCAAATAGTATACACATACTACCTATTAGTCTAACGATGATATGTCAAGGTAAATTTCTCCTATGTATATAGTTCCTTCTATTATTCCTTATAATTATTTAATATGAATCAATAATCATGATTTTATAGGATAATCATAATTAATGTAATATGTCCCATTGATTGATAGGAAAATTCCAACTTTCATAAATCAGTATCAAATTACCCATATAATTTCACAACAATGAGCTAAGATCAATATCTCCATCCCGGAAACCACATTATATCATTATATTTCCTATTGGGTATAAGAAGAGACTGATGAAAACCATTTTATTAATGATGCTTTAACATCACCCATTAACTACTGAAGTACTAAAAAATGATTCTTAACCGGACTATCATCCTCCAAAGAGACCAGTTTTGATTTTATATGTCATGATACATTTTGGTATGTCCTAGATTGATAACCCATGTCTAGGAATATGAGTCCCACATCACTTTATGTGTATTCTCATAGGGTCTACCACTAGACTGTATACATAAATAACTATCTTTATTTGAGGGTCTAATTTGGTGGTCAATCCCCAACTAATATAACCTTCATCATCATTAGAAAATCTAAATAAAAATGTTTTCAATCCATCATCAAATTAAAAACTATTTAAGAAATGCTTTATGTAGTAATAGTGTCCCTCTATTGATAATCTAGTGGATCAAGGTGAATCTCAGTAAAGAGGAACATTAATTATCAATCACCTGAATACTGTTACACAATCTATGCATCAGTATTACTATGAAGTGAATTATCCATTATATTCACATTCCCAGGGGTATATTTCATCTCAAAGATGAAATATTATAGGCACTCAACTCACCTACCAATTTAGAGGTTTATGCCTTGCAGGGAGAATATAAAATTTGATATCTTATTGTTAGTATATACCACTAAACTCTCTCCTAATATGTATTTATTCCATCATCCCAATAGGTTCATAACTATAGTGAGATATAATTCCTATATTTGTAGTTCTACTCAGACGGTATTTACAAACTAAACCAAAAATCCAATATGTTTTGGACCAATATCATAATTCCTACAATGCAAAATTTTAAATTAATTTTTTACAATTTATTATTCTTGATCATTATAAGATTTTTTAGGATCATAATTAGTGCCATCCTTCCATTAAAAGGACAAAATACAATCCCAAAAGAGTCAAACGATTGAAACATTTCTACCTTCTTAGTTAGATACATAATTGGTGCATCCAATCAAGAAAATTATTGACCAAACCACCAGTCATAACATAGAAAATAAATATATGTATGTTAGTCATATATTATAGTGCTAAAAAACAAGTGGGAAGTTAATTTTTATCATATTTTTGTTGAAGGTGAGTGTGCCCGCGATGTTTGGAAGTTATTCCGAGATTCGACCGATATCACTGCTTTCATCCTCAGTAGTTATAATTTTCTAGAGATGTAGTTTCAAGGGTCCTTAGGGAATGGACATAAAAGGGTGTAGATCTCTATCATAATTAGTGTAAGATTTTGTTCCCTTTGGTTGGGACGGAACAAGGTGCAGTTTGAGGGGATCTCCGCCATAGGATGATCCCTCATCGTACGAACAAAAGGCTTACTGATTGACTTGGTCTCCCTTTTTTAGAACTAGCATGAGGCCCCCTCCATGAATAACCTACAGGTTATTTCTCCCTTAAATGATGCTCAGATGGAGAGATGGTAGGGTACGTATTTGCGGTGTATTCCACTAACCAATTGATTCATGTAAAATACTGATGTCTTCTATTTAGTGGGTGATAAGAATGGTGGTGTTGTTGTCTACCACTTGGATGGGAGTGTGTTCGTGGCTTTCACGTATCACATTGAGAGTGGAAATATTATTCATGGATAGGCCAATGAAGTACTCATGGGCCCCAACCTTTGCAGTAAGAATAACATTATTCTATCCCAAGTTGAAATCAACTCAAAGATCACTTGTGACTCCTTGATGAATAGAGTCTCCATTCTATGTTTAGTTACCTACATCATAAAGAAATGTAAATATCTTCTCAATAAAAAAATTCAGTCCACCCACAAATGGAGAGAGGGAAACAATGTAACTGATCACCTCACCTCCATGGAAGACCCTGGAATCAATGTCACCTACCTTCTCAATGTCAACTCCATCTAGCCTAAATGGGTCAACATAATTCATGGGGATTCCCTTGGTATCCACTATTTTAGACCCCCATGAACCTTTTTTATTTTTTTAATTTAATTTTTCCATTAAAAAAATATAATCTCATGATTATGATTAATGATGTTAATGGTATTCTTGTGCCACTTCCGAGAAACCAAATCCCCATACATCTGATGGTTTACGGAAATACTATGAACTTATTTCTGGTTCTCTAGGAAAAAAACTCTCTAATCCAATTCTGACACTTTGAGAGATTATAATAATTTTTATTCTGTTTTGTAATGATTAAGAAGATCTCTAGTCGGTTTGCATGTTCCTCCCATTATATAGAGTTCACCATAATATCATCAAAAAATATAACTGTTATTGCATTCAAATATCGCAAAAAGATATTATTAATCTCATCCCTTGACACGATTAATTTATTTATCAAAATGAATAAAATATTGATATAACAATACTATCCATACATCTCCTAAATGTAGTTTTGGGAATTTTTAAGTGGCCTCACAGATTGCTAATGTTATACATAACAATTCTTGACCACTCATAATCCAATTTGTTTTTCAATATTCAATCAAACATCAACTATAATAGGATAGAAGAAACCCATGTGGATGTTATTAAGTGTGTGAATCTATTTTCCTAATCGTATACTAGATGGGAAATTATTTCCCTATGTTATTTTGGATTTATACTATACTATGTAATGGATATGGGATTCATATAAAAAATTATCTTAATCATTATCTCATCCTCTATATCAGGTGTAAATCCAATGACTTTATATTGAAAAATATCATGGAACTGTTTGAATACATGGTGAAATGTCAGCTATCAGGAATCCTTATTGATGAAAAAATGATATAAAATACTATAAAATCTTCCCTATCTATTGATGTTCAGTTCCAAAATGTATTGGCTTGAAATATTCCACTACTCTATAAATATAACAATCACCATCAGTATATGGGTATGATACCATTCACTTTTGGGAATCAATGTGTTATCATTACTATGTCAAATAATTCATTCTAAGAATCATAAAAAATCTATTCATATATTGTATAATGAACCCCCCAACTAATCTTTACTCTCAGATCATTATCACAAAACAATAAAACATTCAAATAACCTTAAATCATACCCCTTGTTGAATTTATGTAGACATAAACCTATAATGATATCTTATAAACTTCCATATATTGCTAAAAATTAGGATGATATAAATGAATGTGAGACAAAAAATTCAAATTATGAATATTCTAGGGTGGAAAATTCAAAAATAATTCCTCAAATACACAATGTACACTCACCCTTATCAATATGGGTCTTATAAGATGCATAAATCTAACCTGATCCCCCTAAACTAAGGTCTCACCAATTAACACCTCATATATGTATCACCCTTCAAATGTTGTTTCTCAAGAAGGTTCTTCCCTATAATCTGAAAAACCATTGAAACCCTAAAAAATGACCATTATATTTCTTCATTACCTATTCTTGACTCCCAACCCTAAAAAACCATAATTACATGTGAATTATAGTGAAATTGAATTAAAACTCTACAGGTGTCATAACTCTATGTTATTACCACACACATTTTTTGGTATATCACAATTGTTCCTTACAATTATTGAGATTCCCACATCAGTGACACTTGATATAGGCCTTCACTTTGTGTGGAATAGATGAAGCCCTTCTTGGTCACAACTTCCATTTCTCACCCAAGAAAAAATCATAATACTTGTCCTTCTAACAACCCAACTACCTCTTCCCTATCTCGATATAAGAATCATCTTTTCTCAATGGTTTATTATAAATTAGGGTTGTTACTATAATGAGGAACGTATTCATGTACTCAAAAAATTTATTTTAGGTGGAAATTGTTTAGCTATGATTGAATAATATTTTTCAATTCATCATTAAAATTCCTTAATATGGTTGACTCATCATCCAACAACATGGTCATGAATGAAAATATTTCATTAAAATTATGGAAAAGTATATTACCAATAATCATACATAGAAAAGATACATGAACTATTTGGATATAATTTTACTCAAACTCTCAACAGTGATTCTAGTTGGGTAGAAATTTTCCACATTAACTGAATACCGAAATGAAAAATCTATTTTACAACCCCTCATATGAATATTGGTTTGTGGTAGAACTAGAAATTTTTTGATAAACCAAAAAAGGACCACCATATCTCAACACCACATGTTCCATCAAGAAAAAGTCCATATAAGACTCTCGGATATGGTAATTGGTTGGAGGCATAGGGTTACAATGTGACTATAACATTATTATTAGTAGGTAATTATCATCCCCACACTCCTGGAGGCATAGGGTTACAATGACAAGTATGTTAATATTAGAGGTTAAATTTTTTTTCCAACCAATAATACAAAAATAAAGAATACTATAAGTAAGATCTCTTATCAAAAAAGCATGTACATCATGAACGGATGAAAATAAAATCAGGTGATGTGACATTTTGAAATAGATTTGATTCTTCACTCAATCATGTCTCCCACACCGACCATGCAATGCATCCATTTATCAAAATACCCTTCCCCTTATCTATTACATTAACCATATAGTCCATACATGCACCAATATTCCCATATATGGTGTGTATTCAAGTCATTAGTCCACAAGGAATAGTCTTAGTAACCAAATATGGAATATAATATTGTATTGTTATTATCAAATTCCTATAAAAAATTATTGTTTTATGGTGTGATTTACAACCAAACCATGTGTAAACCTATTTGCTTCAACCAATGACCTATTGGGATGATAAACCCATTTTCTATACACACCTCAATAGTTAATGATCCAATACTCCTCATACGATAAATTAGTGTTAATATGTTTTGACCATACATTTATCCTCTTTGTGAATAGTGCACCACAACGTAGATCCTTTATTTGAATGAAAAATCATCATCATCCATCCCCCTAGGATAATGTTACATCACCATGACATATTTGGAGTTGGCTCCCTAGAACCAAAATCTATGTCCTTTATGATTACTTATATTCCTATTTATGAATATTAATAGACTTCTTAACACATCAAATTTGTTCTTCAGCCTAATATAATTTGTGAAAATGTCATTAGAGTACATACAAGTAGTAAATCGACATTTATATGCTTCATTGAATTTTACAATCTATATATCTACTTATCGATCCTTATAATTCATGATTATTATTTTTGATTACTATGATCTATGAACATTTTATGTAATGAAGAAAATTGGGACGACATATGTTCGCAGTGAGGTAGGATATATTGGGTGTACTAGGAGTAATATTGAATTAATGAATAATGCAAGAAAAGATATTCCCTTCTATTATTTAACAAAAATTTGACATCTCATGTTGTTTGTTGGAAGTGATATAGCCTAAATAAATCCATTCATATGGTGTTATACAAGAAATTTTGATTTATGGAATGTTGAAGAATGATATATTGATCACCTAGGTTGATGGAAACAACATGAATTATTTTTGAATAAATATATCGTGATAAAGAGATTCTTTTACACATTTAGCATCTATGTCGATATTGTGTCATTATAGCATTATGTTCTATCTATATAGGTGTCATAGAATGTTTTTTATGCTAACATTAGACTTTTGTGTATCTATAATTTTAGCTAAATAATATATTATTATATTTTATTTTAAATGTTAGAAAATTATTATTCTCACAAGTGAATTAATAATTATTATTGTTTTATTAATCCTATATCTTCCATCACTAGTTATGAGAGAGAGTATTTTCTGAGAAGAATTAGTAATATATATTCATTTTATATTTTGTGAATATAATATTTATTTATTTAGTGGAGAATAATGAATTGATATATAATTATTACTTAGTAGATATTCTTCGAGCCTCGATAAATGTTGTGGAGGATTGGCGAATCAATTTTAATGGCCTAATGAGAAAAATATTTCTATTGAACATTATATTAATAAATAATAACTTATTTTATTTATCATGTTATTTCAATGTTGAGTAATAAAAATAATGTTATTTTTACTCACATATGGTTCTTGAAGATATGAAATAAAATATAAGGGTCACATTGAAAATATTTTCTTTGAAAACAAAGAGATATATAAAAAAATTATATTATTTTCAATGAGAGATAATTCATTTGTTTTGTTGTGCACAAAAAATCCATATAATCCTATCAATGACCATGAGAGGTTACTAGTACAAGAACTCTGTCATGTATGAAGAGATAATTTTCTCTACCTCTCACCATGGAGACTATAGAGATCAAGGATAAATAACTGAATGTGATTTTCATTGGGATAAAATGAGTAAAATGAAATCAATAAGATCTGTAGTTGTAGGATATAGATATTCCTATGGTGACATTCAGAGATCATTGAAACACATGTGGATCACTACTATAGGAAATTTACTCTTGTTTTGTTCAACCCAATGATGGTGCAAGTCAGATATGTTTTCCAATCCATCAATTAAGAACGAAATATCACAATGTGATTCCTAATTAATTAAATTAATTACTAACAATATGTGTTGATCAAGCACTTGGTTCTAGAATCCTATACCTTTTGCATTTTTCATTGATTTAGGTTCATTCATCATGATATATATCATTGAGTAAATCCATGATTGTTCATCAATCATGAAAAAGTAAATTTTAGGCTAGACTCATCACATTCATCCACTAAGAACAAAACCTACAAGTGGTATTAGGGATTTCACATAATTGTTTTTATTTATTGAAAAGATCATTTATTGATTTATGAATTTGAAATTTAGTTTTCAATTCATGTAAAATCGTTATTTATTCTGACTCATGATATTATATAATTTCAATTTTGTTTCTCATAATAATAATCATATTGATTAGTTTTCTGAAGGAATTATAATTGAATATCTCATCCATAGGTGCTGAGGATTCAGTATTGATTACACTGGAGTATGCATTGTGTATCTAGAGGTACAAGAAATTCCATAATCTTCAAGGAAAAAAATATTTATTAAAACCCGATTCAAGTGGTGTGCCTTGAATACAAACAGTGTAATTAATTATACACCACATGTTTAATGTGACAACCTAGCACACTCTCAATATGAGTACACACCATGTATCCCATATACATGGTGTGTAGTTTTTTAGTCTTAGATGGGTCAGGTATCTTCTTGAATGACCTATCTAACTTATGAATATGTAATTGGGATACTCTGAACTATGTATCCCTTGTATAAGTCATATTATTAAAATCTTATAAGGCATATATACTCACTGAAACCTAAAGATTGTGTCTTGGTTAGATGATGGGTAATATATACACCATGTAGCTGGATTTTACATGATGTGTACTTAAACCAAATTGCACAAAATTAAAATTTATTTTTTATATTTTGAAAACATTAAATTTTTTTGAATTTATGTTGTAATTATGTTTATTGTACACAACATGTGATCAATTTTAATATAAATGACCAGTTCATTAATTTCTGTGTAATTATTGGATCTACATATCATGTATGAGTCATATTAAAATTATTACATTGCGTAATGAAGCATAAAACATGAAAAGAAAATCATTTAATCCATATAATCATTATGTTGATTGTATATTTGGTGAATCTATGTGATAAGTGTTTCATGCCGCTTGTATCTACCGTAAACAGAAAAAGAGTTTAACACATGTTTGGTAGTTTTGATGGGTACTCACTGTGTTCCAAGGGACATTTATATACACAATAATTTTAAATAAATTTATTTAAATTGATTAATATTTTTTGGATAATACTCTCAAGATAATTCATATTATCATTATGAAAATCAATTAATTATTTAAGAGAAGAAAATTTATAAATTCATGCTTGAATTGTTTTAAATAAGAATTATTGTAACTGATGGATAATTATATTAAAGGTGCAATTTTTTTTCAATCAAATGGATGATCATGAGCTTAGTGAAATTCCATTATTTTTTATTAGTTTCAGTTAATTTGAATTAAATTGGTTTCATGCGTGTCATTTATCATCTCATTAAGAGATTGAGTGCCCATATATTATTTTAAATAAAACCATTGTTTCCATCAACTATGTGTGAGTAAATGAAAATGTAATCGATGGATCTACCATTTTAGTGGATTCAGATGATGTCTTGATCCAATCAGAAATAATTCCCAGAGTGACACATTAGTGGACAAGTTGATATTTATAACACAACCCATATTTTGTTCAATTTGTTATCACCTAGTTCAACATATTGTTTATCATCCACCATATAAACTAACCATTTACAAAATATCATGACCATAATTATTTTTTATTTTATTTATATCATGTTTTCTAGTTATTTCATTTTGGATGTTTTGTGGTGGTCACATGAATTACTGAATTAACAAGTATTATAGATTAAACTAAAATGAATTTCCTTATGGATTAATACAATATAAGATATGGTTAATCAGTTAGGTAAATCCTATTAATTTAAAATATCATTTAATAAAGATAATAATTTTCAATTATCTCATGAAATAAAATAATCAATCAATAGTATATATTTTGATAGTATATCCTTCAACTACTTCAGTTTAAATTGAACTATAGTTCAGAGCACATGACCAGCCAATGTTGGGGTGCTTTCATTTATCATAAAATTAAGACATGAATTTTAAGGTTTACGTAACTTATTTTAAATTAATAGTTTTCATACAATGAAGTTTTTGGTGTAACTAAAAGGCATGAATTGGGTAAATCATATTTATGCATTTCAGGATTGGGGAGTCCAATGAAAAAATCATAGAAATGTGGGTTATTGTATTTTTTTTATTTGGAATTGCTACCTAAATCCATTCTTGTTTCATGACCAACCAATGTTGGGTTTCTAAGAACGAGAATACGGATCCCTTCCACTATAATGTCCAATAAATAAGATATTCCAAATCATATATTGGGGATATTGAGTTTTGATAAAATAGCAGGACATTGGTAAATATAATATTTATTTATTTCTATAAATTTTATTACATAATTTACCAAATTTATGAACATATTTTTTTTTCAGAAACAACAATAAGAATTAATTCCAGCATATCACTATGATAAAAATTTATATGGATAACCTTCTCACAGGTAAAAATTTATAAGAGTTTCAAAGGAGATGACTCATTATCATACCCCTTTAAAGGAAATTATATTTACTGCAAGAATATATTCCTAATACTACCAAAAATGAATCAAGTGAATAAGAGTAAACTATAAGTGATAAATTTTTGATTGATTCCCCAGATGTTTGGTGTTTCATGTTATCATCCATAAATAATTATCTTTTGAAGAAATATAAGGATATGGATGTATATACCATGATGTATCAACTTCAGAATTTATACCAAGAGAGGGTGAGAAAAGAGTGATATGTGACCCCCAATAAATTTTTCCACTATTTTTGGAGATTCTACACCATTTGGTCCTAATGTAGAAAATATTATTGGCTATATTGAACATTTAGAAAAATTAGGGATTAAACTCCTAGACGAGTTCCACACAGATTAGATACATCCATCACTTCCCAAAAACATCTACAAATTTACTGTTAATTATATTTTGACCAGTAATGAGATGATTCTTCCAAAACATCTTAAATTGATATTATAGGTAGATAATTACCTTGGTAATGATAAATCCTTGTTTTATATGGTGAATAAGAAAATGAAGAACAAGGTTATGGGGACCAAGACTCATAACAAGTCTAAATATTCTCATCACTGTCCTTCCCAAAGAGGAAGATCCATTGGAAAGGAAAGGAGGAGTTGGATTTTTTTTCAAGTGGAAATAATGGCCACTAAAAGAATAACATCACCCAAAAGCAAGGGGATGATAAACGTGCGATTTTATTGAGTTTAGTATCTAAAAATATACAAATTTGGTATTAAATACATCTCTTAGTGCTCACATATTTTTCCTAAAATAGGAACCATACAGATTATGAAATATTTCTAATGGAGAGGTGTATTATGGGGCTGATAATTTTGTGAGGTTGGATGTTTTAGAAATGGGTTACAACCACCTTTCATCTCCAATAAGAATTATTTTGGTTTTAAAATTTAGTAATTTTGTACCAACTTTTACCAATAACATAATTTTTGTAACATGAATAGATGCATATGGGTTTATTTTCATGTATGTAAATAGAATTTGTTTCTTTTATAAAGGAAACAAATGTTATGGTATGGAAAATTTAAATTACATTCTTTATTTATTAAATTATAAAAACCAATTATTTGAAATTCATAACATATCATGCTTACAAGACTCATATAACACCGAACTGTGGCATCACCAACTTATTCATTTAAACAAGAAACATTTTCCTGATCTTTGTTTGGATGGTTATATAGAATAGATTAATCAAAAACCACATAAAATATGCCATTTATGATTATATGGAAAAATGTCCGAACATCCATTTAGTGGATAGGGTGAAAGGGAACACTGAGATTTTGTAATTTTGGCACACTAATGTGTGTAGACCATTTATAGTAGAAGCTAGTGGTGGGTATTATTTCTTCATAACCATTACTAATGGCTTGAGTGGATTAGGTTATTTCTACTTGATGTGGTAAAAGTATTATTCCTTGGAGAAATTTAAGGAATTCATGAATAATGTATAGAATCAACCAAGAATGAATTTAATGAATCTTTTATTGGGTGGAGGTAGAGAATATATTAACCATGAGGTTATGAACTATCTATGGGTGTTTTAGAAAATATCTATACTCACTCCAACTTACACACTATAGTTTAAATATGTAGGTGATAGGAGGAGCCATTCCTTGGTAGACACGATGAGGTTAATGATGAGTCATGAAGATCTTCCATTATACATTTGGTGATATGACATAAAAAAGGCATAAGAATTAAATCACATACCAACTAAATATGAAAATGGAAATCCTGTTGAGTTATGAAGTGTGTAGAATTCTGTTTTGTCTCATACACATGTATAGGGTTGCAAGGCATTTTTACTGCATTCTTTGGAAACAAACTAGAACCCTGCTCCAAAAAGAGTGTTTTTATATGGTATCATAATAGAAAAAAGGGATAAAATATACAAAACCCCTTAGGAAAGATTGTGATGGTCACAAGACAAGCCATATTAATTCAGTGGGAGATAATCCTTAAATTTTTTAGAAAACAAATGATTTACTTCAATGAAGTTGATGCTCAAGGAACATTAGAGTTTTTAAAATAATGGATTACATAGGTCCCCATAGAATAAGTAGTTCTCAAAACACAAGTATATCATATGAGAACCACATAGGTAAGTGAACCAGAGATATATGGTTTTATATTCACTGATGCTGGTGTTTCATTATTGGTTGAGAATTTTGATTCTATCTCATACCAATAGGAAGTAGAGATATCAAAAGATTCTAGATGTAATGAAGGAATGGATTATAAAATTGATTCCATGTATCGTAAAGAAGTTTTTGATTTGGTTTATGCACCATCTGATGTAAAACCCATATGGTGAAAATGGGTATTAATGATAAAAATTCACATGGACGGAAAATTAAATACATATAATGGAAGTATATTGGATAATGGGTTTAAAATGATGCATGGAATGGACTATGACGAAACCTTTATCCTAGTTTCCATGTTTTAGTCGATAAGAATTATTCTTGTTGTTTCAACATACCATTAATATGAAATTTGGAAGATCGATGTCAAAACTGCATTCCTTAATATGATACTTTTGGGAGTTCCGTATATGAAACTACCAGAAGGGTTTTTTTAATCAGGGTGATGCTAAATGGATTTGCACGCTACAATGATCTATTTATGGATTAAATAAAGCATCAAGGCCATGGAATAGTTTATTCAATGAAGAAATACAATAATTGGGTTTCATTAAGGATTAATTTGATCTAATATCTTAAATTTGGTTTAGTGGAATTGTGGACCTCATCATAGTATTTTATGTAGATGACATATTTCTTATTGAAAAAGACACAACAGTCTTATAGATTTTATGGAATTATTAAAAAACTGATTCTCTATGAAGTACTTATGTGAAGAGGCATGTATTATAGGGACCAATATCAATCATGGTAGATCTAAAAGGATTTTTTGAGCAAGTCAATGTACACACATTGACTAAATACATAATATATTTAATAAAAAAAATCCAAGAGTAGATTAGTTATAGTGTCATAAGGTATTCATATTTCTAAGAAAATGTTATCTAAGACATGACATGAGAAAGAGATAATGGGTAAGATAACATAAGATTCTAATATAGGATCAATCAGGTGTTCTATGATATTTATTTGATGAGAGTTTTCTTATGAATTGATCTTGGTAGGAATATTACATGAAGATCTAGAAAAATAACATTGGTATAATATTAATGCTTTCCTCATGTATCACAAAATAACTATTGATAAGTTTCTAGTGTATGGAGGAAATGGGGAGATAGTCATATGAGATTATAATGATGCTACATTTCAAAAAAATTGAATGATATAAAGTCACTACCAGTATAATTTTTATTATCGATGGAGGATCTTTGAGATGGAAGAGCGTAAAGCAGCCAATTATCATTGATTCTATGGAACAATTTAAGTATATAACAACTTATGATACAACCAAAGAAGAATTTTGGATATGAATCCTTGTCCAGGATCTAGATGATTCACCATGAAATATATATCATATCACACCATATTGGGATAATACTACAATGGTGCCTCTTAAAAAAGGGCCATGTTCACACAAACATACAATGGATATATATAGAAAGTATCACCTCTTGAGTGATTTTTTTCGAAGGGGTGAATATGTTGTAAGAAGAGTTCATATGGACTAAAATGTGGAGGAACCCTTGAATATAGTAAAATATCATTATAGGTATGTGTATAATGTTAGAGATAACAAACATAAATTTGTTAGCAGTTGGCTCTAGTATAAGTGGGAGTATGTTGGATTTGGTTCCCTATAACAAAATTCTATGTATATTATAATTAGCTATATTTATAGTTTTTTAATATTAATAAAACCTTATCTTTTCATGATAGTTCTTATGAATAACATGTTATGTGATAATTCCCTAATAGTAACTATCACACTAAATGGTCATAATAGTTCTTTTATTTGAAGGGACCCTAGAAGATCCATGAAGGTATTCTTAAATATCTGTTATAAATCGGGATGATATCATTTTTTACACACAAATTATATATGATATCAATGGTGGAGACTCATAGGAATTTGAGGAAACATATGTTG
The DNA here is from genome assembly GCA_963277665.1 of Viscum album. Classification (NCBI taxonomy): domain Eukaryota; kingdom Viridiplantae; phylum Streptophyta; class Magnoliopsida; order Santalales; family Viscaceae; genus Viscum; species Viscum album. The sequence goes on from OY728120.1 coordinate 1,234,080,284, forward strand.
GTGTATGTCCTTTGTTATATCTTGTGTAGGATATTTTGAGAACGAGACCCACTAGTAGGGAAAAAAATTTATATGTCATTTTGTTTTCCAATATATAGACATTTGAATTGAACCATAGAAAATAAGATTATTTTTAATGTGTATTATGTGTCAGACACTTTGATGTATTGATGAAAACCGTGAGGAAATATGGTCACAGTGAGGGAGGATATATTTGGTTCATTAGGAGTAATAATTCATAAATGTTTATTGTGAGAATAGATTTATAGCCTCTATTATTTAATGCATTTTTATATCATAGACCATTTTATGTAAATGATATAGCCTAAATAAATTTATTCTAATGTTATTATACTGGTCATTTCGAATTCTTTATATTCAATGAAAAAGACATTGAGAAGATAGGTTGATGACACTAGTGTTTGTCCTTTTTAATTAGAGATATCATGATAAAGGGATTATATTACACAGTGATCATATTTATAAGGTAATATGTCGTTTTTAATTGAATTTTTTATATATGGTCCCTTTGGTGTGTTTCTACATTCTATCTATAAAATTTTGGCTGCTTCGCCTAATGCCACTAACAAAGAGCCCAAAAGGGTCACACAGTAAGTGTATCCATAATCTCAGTTAAATAATAAATGTTTATTTTATTATAAAAATTTTAAAAAATATTATTCTTGTATTTGATTTAATAATTATTCACTTTTTCTTAATATCATATATTCTTTCACTAGTTATTCAAGAGAATATAATGTGAATGGAGTGTTTAATAATTATTAGTTTTTTATTTAAAGAAAATAATATTTACATGTAAATTTATGAATAATATAGTGATATTTGCTTAATAAGTAAATAAATATTATTAAAGGATAGAAAAATATTATGGTGGATTGGAATACAGAGTTTAATGGTCTATTGAAAAATAATATATAATATATATTATTTTAATATATTATATTGAATATTAATTGACAAGTTAATCACATGTGGATATGTAATAATATTATATTATTATAGACCTAGGGATCTGCAAGGTATTAAATAAATAATAAAGGGAACCTGTGCAATTATTTATTTCTAAACCTAGTGGCATATAAACCCAGTTATATTATTCTAAAAGTGATCCAATTCATTTTTTTGTGCACAAAAAATCAAGAGAATACTCTCTAGTGCCTAAAGATAATCATTATCCAAGAATGCTTCCAATAACAGAGAGAAATATTTTTCAAACTCCCACTCTCGATTATATAGAGTTATAGGATAATTCTTTGGAATTGACTGTCTTGGTGATCATAGGTGAATGACACAATCGATATGATCTTCCATGCTTTCACCCAAATATTTCAACAATGAAGATCAAAGACTTGTGTAACACATATGGATCACTACTACTGGTAAAATCCTATAGATTAGATAAAACTATTGTGGTACAACTTATGTATTTTTCAAATCCAACCACAAATAAATAATTCTTATAATTTAATTATTAATTAATTAAATAAATTATAAGTTATATGTGATGTTCTTGTGTTTCATTTTTGTGTTATATCCTTCTTCTATTTTTCTTTGATAAAATATTTTTGATCACAATGTTTATAATTATGAAAATCTTAGATTTATCATGATATAAATAAATGTAAAAAATGACTCCACACATGTTTTGTCTATTCCCGGAACCCATTCCCATCCTAATCATGTGAATGAAATATTTCCATCAAATACATTTTCATTGATGGCAGAATAATTTCAAACCTCATCGAGGTGGATGTCATTTAACCACCAATCCTCTAGTGGGTGGATGAAATATAAACATCACATCCCCCCACAAAGGATTCTAGGACACCATATGGTTATATCTCTTACAAGATATTATGATTCTTCTGTAACACAAAACTTATAGCGATTGATGAAATAACCTCATCTCATTGATTTTGGTGAATGGAATATCAATAAAAGATATTCCCTTGGTGGACGATGTGCCATTCTGGCATCCATATAGTAAAATGACCAATCATGAGTATTAAATAAAAGGTTGAGTAGGATATATCACTAATCAGAACTTCTTAGTGAATAACATATCACTAGTCACGGAAAATACCATCATAAGGATATTCAATTCATCTATTATTTTATTCACAGGTTTCCTTTTATCATGGAATTGTATAGAGAACATCGCAGGGATTCTAGAGCCATACATTAGAGGTAAAGATAACCCTATAATAATCTAATTCACCTTTATATAGTATATAACCTTAGGAACATGGTTATTTGACACCATGGATTTTACAAAAAAACTCATAAGTAGAATTTAAGCCCCTGAATGATCTTACTCAAACTCCAAGAAGGCAATTAATAGTCCTAATTATTTTAGGGATTTTAGACATGTTTAGTTATTATTAGGTATCAAAATATTTGTTATAAACTCATAAAAAATAATGAGAAACAATAGGGACTACACAACTTAACATTGAAGGATCCTACTTATTATATACTATAAGATAAATCAAACACTCAGAGAAGAAATCAAAAAATTGATCAGCCTCAGGATTTTAGTATTTCCATGCAATAGAAATAATATATAATATATATTTTTCAATGAATCTCTAATACAAAAACATAGTATAGATAAGTGTGAGGTGGAACCTATAAGAAACATGGAATTCCAATAAGCATTATCAAGCCCATTTTTAGATCTCTACCAATACATTAAATTTTTTGAATGTAATAAAAAAATAAGTTGAATTTGATTATGGAGTTAACTAGTTAATGATTTAAATTCTAATTGGGTAAATAAGAAATATTAATGGAAATCCAAATATAGTTTTTATTTATTTAAAATGACTCAACTCTTCATATTATAATTATCTAGTCAAAAGTCAAGTGACTTTTGTGGTAGTTAATTCTTTATATTTGGAACAAACTAAAACTATGTAATATCTTTGATTTCATTGATCTTTGTAACATAAAAAAACCAAAATGAATATTTTTTTTCACAAAATTTCATATTCAAAGTCAATTTGTATCATAATTTCCACTACCCTCTATCACATTATTGGTATTAAAATTATGATTCAAATTATTAGAGATCACTCTAAATGCCTTGCTTAAAAAATTGCGAATTGTTTGGAATTAAAATTATAGATATTTACCAGTTTAGATTATTCTGTGATACAACTATGTTCACAATGAAAATGTTGACTTATTCTTTAGTACTCGATATTGAAATTGGGTTCTCCTAAGTACACCCATGAAACATGGAACACTACATTGATGAAAATAACAAGTAAAAAATAAAATAGAATCCTAGAATGATCATCCTAAAACTCCAAGTAAAAACTTTATTCCTTATCTCATTCCATGAACATTGATAAGACATCACATTATTCTTGAAATTTAGTTGTAGTGTTGATTTGTTACTATAGTTTGGGGATTATGCAACCAAATAACAATCTAATGCCAATTTTTTGAATAACCCATGTGCATTGTAACCCTACGATATAAGAGTATGTATCGAGGTAGTGGTGTTAAATGCTTCTATCTATAGAAATGGTGGTCCATGGTGCTGGTCAGTTTCCTATCACATAATATGGAATAATGTAGGATTAAATGTAGTATATAAGTGGTTTAGTTAAATAAACAATATTTAGGGATCATGATATCTATGGAGGGATATTGGATCAGCTTTATTATCCCATTAATGGAAATGGTGTTTCATGATGTAGTGTCCTCGGATGCTGTATAGCATCAGCCAATGTTAGTGCGGGTGAATAGAATAGCTTGAAGTGATGTTTTATCACCATATTTACACATATTTTAATTGTGAATAATTCCCCACACAACTCCATATCTCCAATTTCCACGTTGGAGTTGCATCTAAAACATGTTTCCTTAGGTACCATGGTCCTCCCCCTGCCACAACTATTTCCTCTCTATGGTACCACATCATATAAGTCCCCCTATAAGTATTACACAAAACATGTGATATATCAGTTCTACCATATACCAAACCACAAATGAATTTATTACACATCACATCATTATTCCTAGGTGGGTTTAGTTTATAGTTGAATATTTTTTTCCTACCATAGTATGGACACTGATATGGGTTCTAAATAGAATGGTTTGCCCAATTTTTTGTAGCCCCCATACTTTTCCATTTCTATCCTGGGGATTTTCAAATTTTCATGTCTTTGTCTTCTTTTAGAATTATGTTTCGTTAACTATAATTTATTTTATTTTATCTAATAAATAAACACATATAATTTAAAATATATATAACCATTTTTTCATACGATATATAAAGACTTAATAAATTTGGAAGAATTAAAATTAACTAATGAAATTAATGGTGAAATTATATTAAAAAATTTGGGGTATCAAACAATGAAAAGATTAAATATTTTAATTAACTATATAATAACCTCCACATGTAAATAAAAAATGATCCACACATTAGCAGTATAAATATTTATTCCTCCCTCATAAATAACATGTCATAAATGTGAATTTAAAGAGTAAAATGTCTAAAACAAATATTGGAAAATTATGCTTCATATTAATCACTAATTTAATAAATTTTCACTATTATACTCAAATCATTATATAGTTTATTAATAATCATACCAATTATTATTTTATTCTAAAAAAACAACATTTCACTTAATAATCACGATAAATATATATGGAATTATTCCCAATCTATGTTATGGGAACTCAATCCAAAGGATTGCAAGAACATATCCTCTTAGAATTTAAAAAAATCATGGGTTTTTTATTTTGTTTCTAATGTCTCTTGTTCTAATGTTAGGTGGTGAAATTTGGAAGTAATTAATTCAAATGCATGAAATTTTTGGTATAGTTATCTATGATAAAATAGTAATATTAAATATCATGTTCAATAAAAAATGATGTTCATACATTATCATGGTTAAAAAAATAAAATATCCTTTTCATTCTATATTTATCATAGGTTTTAAAAATTACTAGGAATATAATGAACGATTAGTGGTAAACTATTCAAAATGTTTTATATTTTTTCATAATTCATTAATATTTATTATTTCATATTATTTTCACTTTTTTAAAAATAATTGAGCAATCATATATGAATAATGAAAATATTTTTTAACTATTCTTTACAAAAGATAAATAGATTCCTCCCACAGACTTAATTCATCACAGTTTTTCAAAATATTACCAAACAAATACCTTCTTTATATATAAATAAATAGTGAATGTCGTGTAATACCAAACAAGAAGGGTAAAATGTAAAAAAAGTTTTAAATTTTTTTAACTACTCTCTAAACATTATAGTTACCAATGATTTCACAAAAGATAATGTATATGGTAGATTTTTTTTCAAGCATGAAAAAATATTATGAATTAACTGAATTCATCAATCATTTTAATTTGAATTATATACAACATTCTTAAATAAAAAAATATAGTTATATTAGGTAAACATATTAGAATTTATTTTATAGAATATGTTTAATGAATGAATATGTAAAAAAATTAGAGCACCCTCTTGTGAATGGGATTTTTTTGTAAATCCTGACATGGATTTATAAAAGATAATTAATATAATGAATTAAATCTTCAATGATTCAATGTTAAAAATTAAAATTATACCAGTAATATTTTTTCAATAAATAAAAAATGAGATAAATATGTTACATTCACAAATATACAACTATATATTGTTCATTTAAGTACATGATGAATAAAAAATTACCTAAAATCTAGAATATATATCTTAATTGATGATATCTCATAGCCTTTTCCTGCTGAAAATCCAAATTAGTGTTTCGAAGGATTCCATCACCATATATAATTTAAAAAATGTCCCCAATGATAAACCAATGTGTGGGGATGTAACTAAATTATGAATTGTTGTGTAGAATTAGAACGACTAAAAAATAAAGGAATATTTTAAATTAAACCTTTATTAAATGTAGAATCTTCTCTGTTATCCTTATAATGAGTGGATTGGAATCATAGTATATTTCATGTACTGGTTATTCCTTTTTCCCTTTTTATTATACTTTTCCAAATTGATCCTACATTTCTTGACCTAAAAAACAATATTAAACAAATATAGATCAATAAATATTAATATATATCAAAAAATGAATAAATCATTCAAAATCGATGACCAATATATATCCTATAAATTAACCTAAAAATATTACATATAGACTAATAAATAGATTTTTTTTCCTCCTAAACATAGTTTCTTTATGTAATTATGATAAACCATACAACAAGGGTCTCATAATAGGGGTGTTAAAAAAATTCCATATAGAAATGTAATAATGACTTGATTCACTACCCATTTAGATTGATTTTGCACCATTATTTAGTGATCTTATCTTGAAACCTTCTTGGTGGTAGAGTCTCTATTATGGATAGATTTTGGTTATAATCAATAAAATAAAAATCTTACCTAAATTTTTATTATAATTCCTCCACCATATCTTACTTATTTTTATATTTGACTTCTATGATGAGTCTATGACATTATATATCTTACTTTTATTCATTAATAGTTGTAGGTGTATCTTTCATATCTTCGTTATTTATACTTTCTTTATCATTGAAATTCTCTTAATAATTATGTATTAATCCTCCTCTAATTCAAAATCATCCAACAATTTTAATTATACCCTAGATATGTAAATTTTATATGGATTTCTCTAAATTTATTGTTTTAGAGTATTGTTATAAAATAATTCAGTGAGCTCCCTGAGTTCAATTTCATTCACCTATTCACCTTATTTTACTTCACCAATTCTGGTTCTATATTTGGAAAAAAACTATTTCTTTTTTTATTGTTATTCTATTTCATACTTTGGATCAGTCGTTATATTATCCTCATCTTCTTATTAGAATAAGTTGGATGTTTATACTTATTCACATCCTTTTTGAATAGATTTCTTGGGTTTAAAAAATACTAACCTCAAGGAAATCTCTATCATTATCCTTATTATTTTCATCCAGAACACTTATTTCATCAACCACATCATTATATTTCATTTTCTCACTACATGTGATATAATTTTAAAATGATTTATATAAAATGGAATCCAAAAGAATACCATTTTTTGGTAATATTTTTTCCAATCTCATATTGATGATTAATATTTTCCACTTTTTTTAACGATTTTATATGAGTTTTTTAATCTTTTTCGTAGTGTATTAAGAAGAAATTATAATTCCATAATAAATTTATTTTTGAAATTAAAATTTTAATGATTATGAAATTTTCGTTATCTTCATTAATACTGCTCATCCCATGATTATCCGTTACAGTTCTGATAGTTGATAGACCTTTTATATGTGTAATATTATATTTTACTCCATTTTAGATATAAGAAATTTTTGTACCCAAAAGAATATGAATCAACCAATAATGATACATTATGGTCTATCTATTTGAAGTATTAATTCCCATAAAGCTGGTTCATCCATACAAATGATGTATTTCAATAATGATGTGTCTTAATAATTATCCATCAGACAATTCTAAACAAAAAACATCACAAATAACCAAAAATGTAAAATGGAAAAAAAATAAAAAAAACTAAAATAAAAAAATATAAATTCAGTAAGAAGATAATTGAGATAATAAATCTATTTTTCAACTGTTATCAATTTATGTTGTTCCTTATTAACAATGCCAAAAATTTGGCCATCCCCAATGTGTTGTTAATTACTGGTGACATATCAAGTTTAGAATTTATATTTTTCCCAAAAACCACTATAATAAATGTGTGGAGAAGTCATATTTTGGGGCCAATCCCCTGAGGTGAAAGAGATCACTATTAAAATAATAAATCAAAATAACTAATTATTAAAGTATTATAATATATAATATGTTTAATAAGATTAATGTTACAATTATTTATTAAGATATATATTAATAGTGAATGAAGAGATATTTATTGAAATCACAGATGGTTTTTCCTTATTTAAAATAGTTCAAATCAACTCCCAGAATTGATCAAATCAACTATCAGGAGTCTTCTTTATGTAATGTTCAACTAACATATAATAAATAATAATTTCTAATACTATTAATTCTTTTTTTTGAGGAAACCTAATTTAAGCAATATTCATTATGTTCTTTCTCAAAATTTAATGGTACAATAATATAGTATATCAATCTCCACTTCCATCTATCACATTGGGGTCTAGCACCTAACCAACCACCTTCTCACAAGGTGAGTAGGGTGTATGATTTGTTTTATTCTAAATGTGTAATACTAATTAAGCATAATTACTCTATAGAAATAAAGAATATAAATAATGATTCTAAGATCCTTCTTCATAATCATTAAATTATGAGTAAAATAATAATAAATTTTATTCAATTTAAATTTCATAAAATCATAAAATATATTTATTCAAAATTTTAGCTATTTTATTACATGAAATAGTATTTACAATAGAAAAGTCTTATAAGGAATATACCTATTCTTTGTTGGTTGATTTATCCATAGTATTCTATTCTTCTGAGTACTCATTTGATGCATGGAACGATATATTCACATGAAACCCAATAAAAAAATATGAGATTCAATAATGAATATTCCAAAATCATTTAGTAAACTCTTTATAATTTCCCAAATTTCATGGAAATATCTTCTTTATCCATTTATTCATGAAATATGAAAAATTTGAGTAATATATTTTCTAGTGTGGATCTCCTCAAACTGAACCATGAGACACTCCCATTTTTATGACCCAACGGGAACTAGTGAAAACCTACGACCCATATACTCCATAGTGTAATCTGATGGACCATGTTACATGGATCATGACATTGTATATGGGGAGTGGATATGTGTCTTGCTCTACCTAACAGTAACGGTATTTCATGATATTGATTCCTTGGATGTGGATCCATTGAATAAAACCGTATAGTGGGCAAACCAAATAAATTAACGCGATTTTGTATGTCCACAAACATGATTTTCTTTGATTTGGAATAGTGTTCTACATAACTCCACCTCCCACATCATGTATTCATATAAAAAAATTATTTTATATATATCATGGATATCCCCACCATAATGTTCACCCCAATATAGTATCTTCTAATGATGTGGCCTCCTGATTATGCCCCCCACACAATAGATATTTTCCCTTGTCTCCTCTAATTTGATCAACACAAGCATTTTCTACTACTACAATAATGGGTCCCTGGTGTTTAGTGCCTATGGTTGAGCTGATTGGATACCTCATAGAGGATTCCTGTTATCATTGATTTTGGAAATAATGGTTGGAATAATTTTCCCCTATACATTTCCATTTTTATCTGGGAGATTGTCAAATGAGTAAATTTTTTATTTAAGTATTAATGTCTGTATTAAAGAAGAAATATAACTCCTTTATCTAAATAATAAAAAAATGATCAATTGAAGTCCAAATAAAATTTTTTTTCGATCAAATAAATAATCACTACATAAAGAAGAATTTATAACATAAAAATAATGAAACTAATATAGAAACTTTATAAAAATATTAGGGTTTTCATAATCACATTTTATCCTGAGAAATTATAGTATAAACTAAAACAAATGGCAAGACAGTGAGAGAATAAATGATTAGATGGAAAAGGATTATCATTCATTCCAACGATGATCCCCTTATAATAATCACTTGAAGATTCATGTTGTAATAAATGATATCCATCCTTAGATAAAGAATAATGGGAGAAGAGGAGAGGGAAAGGGAATATGTTTTGGGTTACTTAAAAGTTGGAGAAACTCTTATTTGACATAATTTATTTATTAACAGTATTAATAAAAAAATTCCATAGGAGCACTATGTTTTTGGTACCCTATCATAGGTACTTGATATCCCTTTTTACACATCCATGTCAAACTAGGTTGACTATTGACCCTCCAGTGAAACCCCTCCATACATGGAGCCATTGAGCTATTTGATGCAATATTTCTTCATAAATATTTTTCTAGAACATGTAAAACCCCCCAAATATGGCCCCATATCTTTAAATAACTCATTTAATAGAACAAACCCATAAATGAAAACTTTTTGTTTCTGAATAATTAAACAAAATCATTATACATAAATATACAATGTTTTACATTACTCAAATCATATCCTTTCCTTTAGCTACATCAAAAGGTCAAGTCTATGTATATACAAAGTATTTATTTGAGGTGTGGAAAAATATACACAATTGGATTCACATAATATTTTTATAAATTACCTTTATAAAATAATGCATGTCAAACTAGTTTAAAGATAAATAGAATAAATGTAACAATTTTTATTTTATACAAAAACTAAAATACAAGAACACAATTATTATTACCTTAGGGAACAATATAAATCACAAATGTATAAAAAATATTTATATCAACTAAATTATAAATTAAAATAATTACCTTATGTAGTTTATGTTAAGGTACTAGGGTTAACTATCTGAATTTCTAAGGTAATGAAATATAATATCCTTGCACTAAATCCATATATCATCAACAAGTTAGCCACTTGTCATAGTAGAGTCCAAAACTAGAAGTAATTAAATATATAATTATTAAACAGAAATAATGAAGTGAGATCATAATTAATATATCTAGATAACAAACCTAACCAAGTCAATCTAGGATAAAGTTGATTCTCAACTAGGGGAGGGGCTTGTATGATTGACTTCATAACTTAGTGGTGTACATTTTATATAATACCTCCCAACCACCCATGTTCTTCCCTGGAATTTTTATAAAAATATCAATAATCAATTAAGTACATAGGAAATAATCCCTATTGTAGTGTGTGAACTATATCTTATATTGTATTGTGGTGATAGAACAGAAATACAAATCACCTAAATTGGGCTTCCATTCAATGTATTGGGCCTCTAAACCATCAACATAGTGTGGTTTGACTATACTAGAGCATCTGGAAGAAAATGTTCCAGAGTGGTAATAATCCCCATGTGGGAAAAAATATTATTGTGGAGGGACAAATAAGAGATGCGAAAAAAGTAATACCTATATAAATCTTTTATATATAAAGGACATGCCAACAACATTATCACTAGGTGAGATATAAATATAAATTAATTAATGTATTGAGGAGGGGTTGTTCCAATTTGTCAGGTCCCTTTTTTAATGGACTTTTTACATACAAGACCTCCAATATTTTATTCTAGACCCCCAGACCAAGTAATTGTTCCCTCTTAACATGGTTAAAAATGAAATTATTTAAAAACTAAAAAATATTTAATTATAGATTACGTAATACCCTTCATAGAAATACACCCACCATAATATTATGATAATAAGTATATTACAAATCAATATTTTAATTTATTTAAATAGGGGAATAAATTTTAAGGGGTAATTCACATAATAAAGTTTCATTAATGAATCAAAAAATATTTTTTTTATTATTACGATTTTCTAAAAATATAATATTAATGATTGTTAAATTATTATCAAAAAATTTATTCAAACAAAAAAAATTATTTCATCCTAAAAAGTATTTTAAATTTCATAAAATTTTTTTTTTTTTGTATTTATATAAATATAAAATTTATTTATTTTTAGAGAAGTCAAATACATTTTAAATTTATGATCAATGTAAAATTATAATGTTTTTTTTGTAAAATTATTGTTGAGATTAAATACAGATGTTATTTTAATATAGTCACTAACTAAAACATGTAACAACTCATTTGTTTTTCCCAAAATTTTATATGCATAAACCCACCCTATTATAACGAATGGAATCAGTTTCAATCAATTTTTTCCATTATATATGATAATGAGGCCTGGTAAGGTGATTAAAAGAATTAAAAATATTAAAATGTACACAAATTTTTATATATTCGAGCCTCTAGGCCACCACGCTTCTGAGAAGGAATGAACATGTAATATGGAGAAGAGAAATGAAACCATGGGGGATTTATCATATCATAATATTATGAATCAAGGAAAATTATTAACAAGTAACTAAGATAAAGTAAGGAAATAAGTATTGAAAAATAAGATGATGGGACAAAATCTTTTGGAGTGTTCTAAAAAAACCAGGAATAAATGGGTGTGAGTTTCATATAAAAAGATGATATAAAAATATATTATTTAAAATTTAGAAGGGTTTAAATTTATAATAAATGAATGAATTAACTATTTTTCTAAAAGTATAGAAATAATATAGTTGTTATTGATATTTTTGTACCATATTAATTGTGAAGATAATAATTATCCTAACAATAGAACTCAATATTTTAATGATTTTTTATTTTAAATCTGTACTAAAAACAACAAAACAAAAAGTAAAATAACCAATGACAATTTATTATCAAAAATAGTTACATCATTTGGGTTATAAACCCAATAACATATCCCTTATCCATGGATAATTATCCCATCACACAAATTTTATATCAATAAAGACAGATTGATCTCATGGGTCTCACAAAATATCAAATATTACATAACATGTGTGAAGTATTTGGATACACTTAGCCTAATGTTCATATATTCCATGCCCAACCAATATCTCATGAAGATCACCACTCTAGGGATACAACCCTCATGTCATAACTCATTATCATTATTCATATTGTCTGGGATTATTCCTATGATTTTCCAATTAACATTATATTATTCCTTTAATTTATCATCACTCGTTTCATACACGTAGATCATTTTTATTTAACAATATTTATAGTTTTATCTTTCTTCACATAAAAAGGCGACTATTTTTTTTAGGATAAATTGTATACATTTTTTAGAATCACTCTATACAATCATAATAGTACAAAAAGAACTCCAAAAATGATCAAAATTCATATTCATTGGTCACCTCACTTGATGAATTGATTCCTAGGATAAATTTTTAGTCAAGATGATATTTTAAACTATACATATATTACTACACATAATGTAGAATCAGGCATTATTTCTAGGGATCTTTAATGTTTAATATTATTTTCACAAAAAACCATGAATCACCATGTGTTGGGAAACAATAACACAACATAACATTATAGTTTTTGAGGTTGATTGTGTCTTTTTATAATGAAGGTTCCACAAACTTTTGTGGAGTTCCAAAAATATTTATGACTATGTATGTTGAAAAATATCAAAGAATAAGGAATAGATTCCCTAGAGGTGGTATAGAAAGAAGTGTATATATGGGGAACTATTTTTCAGTGCTAACAAAACTTTTTGTGTCCAAAGTTGGTTTGATGGATCATTCGTCATGAAATTTGGATTTCAATTAATTCCTCATAAAAATATTTAAAAGGCATGATTTTTTATGACTATAGTATCATAATGGAGTTGAGTTATGTAAAGGAATCTGGTGTCAGGAAGGTCTAAAGGTTCATGAATATGATATATAAATATGGTAAGTCTCTAAAACTATGAGAAACTTCATGAATGGAAACAATTCCTTAGTGCTCCATGAATGGGAGGAAATTTTTATAAATAGTAATTTACCCACCTAATTTGAATAAAGAAATACGTAAAGAATATGTAAAGGTTATTAATTCAGTAATGTGTTTTGAGAAGGTTGTTATTGTGATAAAATTCATAATGAAATGATGTTCTCAAAGGCTATGTTAGAAAATGGGAAATTTTATGTATCATGAATGTATTGAACTTGGTGAATACTTTGTATGATTTTTGAAAGATTTTGTCTTTTTGAAGGCTATGTGAGGTTTGAAAAAGGATTGATAATCGAAAAGGTGTTGATCATCGTGAAGGCGGTGATCTTCTAAAATGTTTTGGGTTTCATAAATGAAGGATATTCTTGTACTGAAATGAGAAGTTTCATGAGGGAATTGTGATATTCCTGATTGAAGTGAGATTCCTAATTTTTTTGAAAAGGAATTTCCATGTAAAATATGTAGTAAAATAGTATTGATAAAGTGGATGTAAGTGAGACTTAATGATTCCCCAAGTGAGGTGTAACACGTAACGATTCAAGATATCAAAAGGGGATTGATTTCTAAGATCAATGAGTACACATTATTTATGAGAGTAGTTGGATATCATGTCATGATTGGTTGTAAACCAGGATATATAGTGAGTCTTCTCCAAAATTATTAAAATATGGGATAATAGGAATATAAGTGATATTTCCCAAACCTTATTTTTAAGTGAGACTAAGTGGAATTCATACATTTTCCCATTTCTATTGTATTATACTTGGATGTAGCATGGTGAAGTTAGCCATGTAAAAGTTTTCTGTCTTGTGCATGCTTTCATTTATATTCATATATGTGAATGGGAAGGGGGAGAAGAGTAGGTTTTTTAATAATGACACAAGATCTAAAGGGGTAGTTGTTTTAATCTGTAAAACCCTAATTCACTCCCCTATTATGGTGTTTAACCTAGTTAGGATAACATTTTGGGTTCCTCTTATAATCCTCCATAACATTATTTAATTAAAAAATCATTAATCCAGCCAAACATAATGGGATATGTGTGGGACACCCAACCCTACCCTTTTAAGTCGATTATTTTACACTCCAATTATTTATAGACCATGACCTTGAATAATGTTCACAACACTAGTTTATATTATCTTATTAGTCATATAGAATATGAAATTATAGATTAAATTAACATTTATTTGGGACCACCTACCTCGTATGACGTTATATAATTTTTCTAGGCTCGCTTCATCTCTTTTTAATTTTTAATACTATATATCTCACTAGAGGGTGAAATTTATAAATTACTTACTAATAAATAATAACAAAATATAATTTTTAATAATCAAATAAACTCACTAAGTACTGAATAAATGTTAATATTTCTAGAAACGAACTATGAACGGTCTTTGGAATGTTATTAGTACACCTACATGTAAAATCTATTTTGACACATGACCCAATTTACAATAAATTTAAAATTTTCTTTCTAATGGAGACATCACCTATAGATTTAACTTCATGAAAAATTGATAAAAAATTCATAATAATACTCTCATGACCCTATCTAGCCTTGACAGAAAAATCCATATCCTTGTGATATCATTGTCCCATTACCTAGTGAAATCACACATAAATAAAATATAAAAAACATCAATAAATTAGTATTAAAAGGAATGGGAGGTGTGAGAGTAAGGGAATGTGGAATAGAATCCAATATCTGGGGTGAAAAGAATATATCCCAAATATGTTTAATCGATTATGGATTAAATAATGATGAAAATATGGGATGGGACAACCCTCCCCAGTATCATGAATCCCAAACAACATATCCTCTAGGGGCGAATGGTATTCATAAAAAAATTAAATTTTACACAAATATTAACAATATATATTTATTTCATTGGGTACACAGTTACCGTACCCTTTCCGCTCAAAATCTCATCAGTTTCTCTATGCCATTCCACCAACCACCGTATGGGTAAAATCATGGGTCATCCGTAGTGGATCCTCTACTAGGCTCACAAGGATTATATATTAGGCACTATATAAATAACTCATATACTTTTCAAGATTTTAATTTTCTATTAAATGACTATATTTCCTATGTGAGGGTTTTCCACAATCTGTTTCAAGTACAAAAAACCCCTTAACTCTAAATAGACACAAAGGACAAGTAATTCATTATAGTTTATAAAATTAAAAATTCTCTTTTTTTATAATCCACTATAAATCTTGATATATTTGAGGTCCACTATCACTAAATTTTTAGGTTAATTTTAAATTGATAAGCCATTTCTTTTTTAGAGTATAATACATATTATAGAATTTCATTGAAGGTCAGATATAAAGGATTTTATGTTTGTGTAAATCGTGTGTCAGTTTCTAATTACAATTGGTGTTACTAAGTGTTGTATTTTTTTTAACGAATACATGACGAGTAATAGTATGTTAGATTTATTTTCACAATTTCAATAGTTTTTTCCAGGATTTTATTTCCCTTCAGATGGGTTTTTCTGCATCCAATATGAGAATCAGGGCTAATATATTGAATAATTGGAAAGTATTATTTTATATAGAATGGTGCACTATATTGGGAACTCGGTAGAGGACTTTTCTGTGTAAGAGATTCATCCAAAAAAAACACTGGAACCATTTATATAAATTTTCGAATCAATATAATGACACATAATAGTAAAAACCCATAATTATATAATTAATTACATAGGTTTCATTTTCTTAAATTTTGAGTCACTTTTCAGTATATATTTTTTTGGATAAATAAGAAATATATTCTTATATATATTATCCTTAGAATTAAAAGTGGACCCACCCACTCAATTCCCATTTTTTACCAAAAAAACTGGATTCGTAAATTTAAACTCATTTCACATCCATAGCGCACTAACTTATTTTCAAAATAATACCTATAATAGAAATATAATCCTTCATATATTTATTACTCATCCTTAAACCATATGGAAAACAATTTATACTATATGATTAGAAAATAAATATTTATGAGAGATATAAATTAAAATAAGTATTATAGTCCAATGAAATAACCTGATAACCCATGAAAATGTTTATATTTTTAAATCCATAAAAATTGACCTCAAAATAAAAACAAACTCACTTATTAAATAATAATATTACCAAAAAATCATAACAAAGTCATAAGAAATATAAATGAAAAACAAAATTCTTGGGGGTTTCATTAATAACTATCAAATAATTTCCTTGAAAACAATATTTATATCTATTAATGATTTTAAATATTCATTTAAATCATAATTCCATTTTCATACCTTATTAAATCCATTGATTTCATTAAAATACAATGACAAATAAACATTAAATATAACCATGGACAATATAAACAATCAAATTGATAGTAATAACTAATATTATAATGGAGAATGCATAAGAATGTGGTGGTTCATAAAGGAAATTAAACGAATAAGCAATGTGTTAAATAGTGAATGTAATACGTGTGAGTCAAAGAGAATATCAACATGATATAAAAGGCGTTATAATCATATTCATTAAAAAATAAGTAGGATATAAGAATATAATTTAATGGAAACATAGGAATGGTGCAACAACATAAAACATGAAAACATAAGTTTAAGTCATGGATAACTATCGAGACATGATAACAAGGTATTATTCAGATAACCTCACATGAACAATACATGGTATCTCATCATATAAAAACATTACCCTATTTATTGGTGGGATATATTATTCAATTCCACCAACCATATTCTTATGATGTGCATACATAAGTGTTTCATATATAACATACAACATAATGATATCTTTCATCAATTTTAATGACATAATTATGGAGTGTGGGTCATAAAAATTTATCTCCACAATCAATTAAGAATATTTATATATATGGATGAAATTATAGGAGTGTATGTTTGGATTGGTATTGAGTAGAAAACAATTGGGTATGGAAAATCATAAGACAATTTCATAAGAAATAATGGTGTACATAAAAATTCATAGAAGGGATTAATGGGAGAGAAAGGTGGTATCTCATTATAGGGGCCTCATATATTGAATAATTGAGAAGTGTAAGAAGACATTACAATATTGAAAATTTTACATAAAATAGAATAATAAAAATAATGCTCATGAATAAGGTGAATGAAGAGAGAACCTGTGACCTTGAGATGCCACATCTAAATACTTGGGGGGAGATTCTTATGAGATATAAAAACATTTTAGGATGTAATTATATTATTATATGGAGAGGAAATTCATACTTAATTAGTTTTCAGTGAATTGGAGAGGTATTTTAACTTATTTATAAAAACATAAGGTATATATTTATTAATTTTCAAATAAAGGTTTTATACTATATATGATTAAAAATCAGTCCATTCTGTGGTTTCAAGAAAATAAGTAAGGTTTTAAATAATTTATAAGTAAAATAACTGAAAACATTAAAATAATCCTAATGCCGATGTGGACATGGGTCATGTTCATAAATAATTTATTTTTAATAATTAAAATATGATATTGCATTGTGATGACTTATTAGTAGATTATAAATTAAATTTAATAACATTAAAAACTAATTATTTTATCGATTTAATGAGTATTTGTTTTTTATTCTGTTTATAAAACTTATTATATCACTTCATAGCTATTAAAAAGTCCTAAAACATACCATGCATTTATATAATATTTAATTTTTTCTCAGAAATTTGGTAGTTTGATAAAAAATATATGATGGTCAACATTGGATAATTTTGATTAATGATTTCATAAATGATATATATATATAATCAAAATAATAAAATTCATATAATAATTTAAACATTGAATGGAAATTTATCATTTATTGAAAATAAACTATTTTATGATGACCCAAACCCTTTACACATATTAGTTTATGATTTCTGAAAATAAATATCGCTTAATACAATATATGGATAGTAAAATCCTTCTATATTTGGAAGACTAGGTTCATAAACAATTAGAGTGAGACTAAAAATAAAATATTTTATATTATTATTTATATTGAGATCCTAAATTATTTCAGATCTCTTAATCTACAATGGATTATATGGGGAATACATTTACAGAAGGGTGAGGTAAAAACCCATGTAATGGAAAATAATTACAATGAAACATAATGTGTATGTAAAACGAATAATATGATATAATAAAGTGAATTATCAAGAGTAATGTCAGGAAATAATATGATAAAAACATGGTATAATAAGATCTAGGTAACATATTAAATGTGTAATGAAAACAAAAGCATGACATAAAATGAGTAAAGGATAAAACCATTGACTATATCACATGGTAGACGAAGTACAATATTAGATTTGGAATACACTATAATCCCATACAAGATATATCATAAAAGTATAACATTACCTAATATATTTGAGTGATATTTGATAACACCCATCATAACATGTTTAGGATATAAATGTTCCACATAATGGGAATCAATCATAAGGCATACCACAATAATTACCCAAGGAATGAAAAAGGGTTTTATAATCTTGCCTCCTATCATTATTAATGGAAATTTTATAATTAATGAATTTAAAAAATGATCATAATACACGTATTATCCCATCATGGAATTCAGGATTAACATTATATATATTTGAGAGACATATACCAATAATTTAAAAGAAATCCACATCATATAATGTTTTTATAAATGGTGAAAATAATAAAAATATTAACGAGGAAGACAAAATGTTTCCTCCATGTAACATAAAACAATGGAATATTATATGTAAAATGATTTTGAATTATGAATTTGAAAATTTATTGGTAAAAATATATTTTTTATCTTAAAAACACTTATTTAAAATATAAACTATTACCACTATAATGACCCATGTTTTTATAAAAAAAATCCCCTTTAATTTTTATCAATTGTATTATAATATTATATGGTTATATAAAACACAAGAAGAAGTTTTGAATTATTATTCCGATTCAGTTCAAAAGAACATTATTAATAATTATCATTGATAATATATCTGTTGAATTGTGATCTTGTGATTAGTAATAATATAGGGGTTTAAAAAATCCAATTTTCATAGACAAAAGAAGTGATGGCCTCAACTAGTTGGATACTACCCTATGATGCCCATTTCTCATAGCTTCTTTGGGAGATAAAATTTATGGGATTTTACCATGACCAATACCAAAATGAGTTCCAATAACATGACCATGAGAAATACTGGTTATGGTAAAAGTGTAAGTCCATCGAGATCACATTCAAAACCATGTTTTCCAAACATCCCCATGAAAGTCCTATCATCGCACACCTTACCCTTATGGAATTTTCTTGTGTATCAAATAGACATGTAATAAGAACTTATAAATATAAAGATATATATTAATTTTTTATGAATAATTAATAAATTTCAATCTTATTATTGTTATTTTATAAATATTAATTAATTTTGATTCAATAAGTCAAAAATATGACATTTGGTTAATATTCAAATTTAATGAATATATTTATTTTGATGAATTTAAAAATTTTAAAATAAATAATATTTTACGAAATTATTTTTATTAAATTATTTGTATTAAATATAAATTATCATTTAATTTTTATTTTGTGAAGTGTAATTTTATAAGGATCTAAAAATGTTATTTTTAAGAATCAATCCATTTTCAATAAATATTTGTTTTTATATTTAATGTGAAAAATCATATATTTAAAAAATTATTTACATAAAATTATTAATTTTTTGGAATTAGGACATCAAAATTAGCTATCATTTAATGTTTCATAATTTTATAACACAGTGATATTTTTGGGTAAAAATAAAATACCGTATAAATATACATTGTGTTTTGTTACATCATAATGACCCAAAAGTGTTGTAATAGGTAATATAAATAGGACCCATAGATGAAAATATTTTTACATTAAAATAATATTATTTTATGATTATTATATTTTTTTGAATCCTTTAAGAATCCACCATGAATTATAATATATTTTCAGATTTTAAAATATTTTATTTTAGAGTATGATTTACCTCCTCATCAGCATGGGTAATATTTTACTATGTTCTGACAATGGACATCTAAAATAATGAAAAAACTCCCTTTTGTATGAAACCATGGGAAAACCCCACTATAATGTTTGTGGGTTTTCATTTTTTTACTTTTCAGAATCCAAAGCAGATATAATAACGAAATCCCCATCTTTTCCTATATAATCCCACCCAAACAACAATTTTTCTTCAATTTAACTCCTTTTATAAGGTAATTAATCCTCCATATACTCCCTATTGTCATCAAAAGTCACTTGAAATCTTTTAATAATCCCCTCCCAAGCCTTTTGTGTCACAAACTCAAGTATGTGATCCTCACTTTCATCTCCTTCTTTCAACTCAAGCACCTTCATTAGAATTTTTCATCTTAATTGAAATTATATTATTATTAAATTTATTTATAAACATACCATGTATTATAATGGATATTATTGTAATGAGTTACCATATATTCTCTCTCATTTTGAGTTTTTCCTAAGCCATTGCATTGCCGAAATTCCAAAGGGAATTTCTCTCTTCTCATTTTCATTCAAGAATTCCTTTTATGTTATGTATATTAAATTATATTTTATTTTTATGGGATATGTTATTTCGTATTAAAATTAAAGTAAATTTAATGTATAAATTATTATATCCCACTTTAAACTATCATTAATATTCCCATGATCTTTTATGTACAGTCGTTACCATGCAAAAAATTCATAATGATTCTTTTCTCAATACATGTATCTTCATTACCTTATGCCTCTTATTTAAAATTTTTTAAGGGAGGGATATTATGTTACATGACCCTATTTATAAAAATTTTATTTATAAACAATTATATAACACTTTTTCTATCATTTACAATTTTTATTAATTTTTATGTGTCACTATTATGCTTCCAAAATTTCACTACAATTTTCCCAGCAGAAATAATTTGGTAGTGAATAACATACCCATTTTTATCTCAAGGGAATTAACCTTTATGAATATATAATTATTGATTCTGGAATTTCATGTATTTCATCCTCATTCATTTATCCTGGAATAAATTATGAAGATGAATGAATCCAGGTCGTATGATCTATGTGACACATAATCATGAGAATGAAATTGTTATGATGGGTATTCCTAGATAGTTCTAAAATCTGTTCAATAGTTTTTAGTATTAGGATATGTCATATTGCCTCAAGGGTGTTCTTGTATCCTTTATGAAAATTTTCCCACCTTGAACTCTTGGCATTTTTTCCTTAACCTATGTTTATGATTTATTGTTTTATATTTTTTCCACATTTCCCATGACATTTTTATCATGCAATATCATACCTTATTATTAATGTTCCACTTATTCCTCATTGATATCCCTATTTCATAACATGTATCACTAATTCTGTGTTTATTCCCTTACTGGTATTTATATCTCACCAATTTCTCATATATGTCCCTAGGTCATCCAATCATGTTTTATATTCAAATGAGTATTTGGAGAATGCTTAATAATTTTTCAATAAAGATATTGTATTCCAAATTTTATGTGGTTTTTTAATGTACATGCTTCTTGAAGATAAATTACTTCTCGATCATCTAGGATTTATTATGTGTAGTATTCTGTAATAAATCATGTTTTATTGTGAAATAAATATAATGGTTATTATAGTTTGTATTAGATGAAAAGTGTAGATATCATTAATATTATGATTACAAAACTGTAGAGAAATAAATAGAGATAAGAATAGGTATAAGAAATCACCCCTAAATATTGTTTATTACTGACTAAGTGGGTTTTCCAGAAAATATATCAATGTATGGATACCACTTGATGATGTGGTTACATCCTAGATGTAACTAGGTGTGACAACTCAAAGTAGATGGTATCGGACTAACTCCGAATAACTTGGTACACGACAACGGGCCTTATTGTGCACCTCGTTTGGCACTCCTGGGGGATATGATTTGGTAAATTAATAAACTCATTATGAACCATTATTAAGGGAACAAACAAATAAAATAATAACATATGTTAGGAAATTGATGATGGATAACATAGATTGATGCCTAGATATTTATAAATTAATAAAAAAATTACTCTATAAGTTACCCCTTTAAAATCATTAGATTACCACTTAGATGTTTAATAGATATCACTTTAAGTATATTTTAGATAAAGAAAATGTGTAAAACTAGAATCAAAAATTGAACCCTAGGGTTATCATATATAGTTCTATGCATTCCACTATAACATGAATGTTTAGAAAAACTATCCTAACACCACCACAAATCATTGAAGTCAAGTTGTCAATGAAAACAGAAAATCAGGAAATTATTGCATCCCAAGAATATAACTCCTCCCATATCATCAATTTTGGGATGAAATTCCTAGAAAACCATTTCATAGTATCATTGGTGTAATTTTGAGGAAATTATGGTCATGGATTGTCTTTCCATATATAGATCCAATATAAATTCCCATGAGAAATAAATAACTCTCTGTCTGAATAATCAACCCCTTATTCTGTATTAGTGCAAGGTGGAGGATGGATCTTCATTAGCACCATCATCGCACGCATGTATATCACTACCCTCTACGAAAGAGAGTCTTCTAAACATGATTGAGTATTAGGAAGGAACCATCATAGAAGACATGTATACTATGATGGAATAAAATAATGAGTTTCCTGTGGAATTTTTTGGCCTTCATCCTATCCCAGAGGTCTAAATTTTTATAAATATAATACCTATGGAGTTTCAAGTATCCAAGACTCTATATAGGATGGAATTTGGGGAATATGAGGGGATAAAGAAACTAATACATGAGAACATGGATAGAGGGTCTATACGCCTTTGTGCTTCAACATGGGGTGTTGTAGCACTCTTCATCAAGATGAAGGATGGGACAAAACATTTCTAAGGTGGATCTAAAGTCATGATATTTACAAGTTTGGGAGAAGGATAAGAATATCACCATGAATCATTTTTTACAAGGTATGAAAAATAAAAGTTCATAATAATTCCATTCAGACTCACTAGTTCTCCATAAATCTTCATGGACCTGATGAATAGTGTACTTAGAGATTACATTGACAAATTTGGGGTTGTCTTTAAAGATGATAATATAATATACACCAGACACAAAGAGGATTATTTGTATAATCTGTTCGCTATTAGAAAGACCTTTTGAAAGGATATTATTAATGTAATGTAAAACATGTGTCAGCTATGATAATTGGAACTCTCATTCCTGGCGAATATCATCACAATCATTTGGATTTCTACGGAGCCTTTAATGAAAAAAATAAATGGAAGGATGGTCGAGTCCAACATTCACAGAAGATATCCATAGTTTCCATGGTATAGATGGACATTATTACTAATTTTTCAGAAAATTCTCTTCATTTTAAAACCCACATACCAAGATAAATCTGAAGGTATTCTAGTTTTATAAGAACGATGAATGTGAATTAAGATTCGATGAGTTAAAAATGAGGTCTATCACTGCTGTTGTACTTATAATATCTACATGTGGATAAAATTTTTCAATATTAATTAATTCTTAGAATAAGGTATTTAACTTTGAGTTGATGAAAAATGAAAATGTTATATCATATTCATTAAGGAAGTTGAAATTTAATGATGAAAACTATCCAACACGTGATTTAGAGTTAGATGATGTCATCTTTGCTTTGGAATTATTCCATTATTATCACTTTATGGATAAGTTTGAAATATATTTGCATAAAAATTATCAAATATATATTCACACATAAATATTTGAATATTTTTCAACAAAGAAGGTTATAGTTAATCATGTACTATTACTTCCCAATTCACTACCATAATGACAAAGTAAATAAAGTGGAAAATGACCTATGTAAAAAGGATCGACCAATTTTATTATTGATGAGAATTGAAAATTTTCCAATATTATAATAATTGAAGATGATAGACCTAGGAATCATAAGGGAAGGAACACTATCATACCATTCACAAATTATTACACAACCATCTATTCATGAATGTTTAATGGATTATAAAAAAATGATGTTTGAATTAAGAAGAAAGTGGAAACTATATGAAAAAAAATCATATTAGCTAAAATTTAATGAAGATGGAATTTTGATATTTGGTTCAATAAAATTATTTCCATCAAATCACGAGTTAACGAAGGGACTATTAGATGAGGCACATAGTTCAATATTCTCCATTCACCCAAGAATCACAATGATATATCAAGATCTCTGGGAGCACTATTGGTTGGACCACATGAATAGAAAGATCGATGAATATATATCCATGTGAATTGTATGTCAACCAGTAAAGGATGAATGGAATATGTATAAGGGGTTGATGCAAACATTACCCACAATAACAGGTAAATGAGAAAACATCACCATGGACATCTTCATCAAACTTATAAAGACATCAAAAAAGAAACAATGAAAGTTGATTTATGGTGGATCATCTTACAAAGACTTAACACATCACTGATATTTGATCGTATTTCACACATGATTGAATTGAATGGATATACATCAGATAATTGGTGAGTATGAATTGATTACCACTATAAATTGTGTCTAATATAGATCATAGATTCACCTCAATGTTTTCGAAAAGTCTCAAACATGATTGAAACATCAAGATGAACATCAGTACTACTTATATATATCAAAATGATGTCCATTATGGGTGGACTATCCAAACACATGAGGAAATTTCCTGATCATTCTCAATTTACTTCAATGGATGATGGGAACAACATCATCCTCTAGTCAAGTTCTCTTATAAAAACGGTTTCCACTTGAGCATCCAAATAGGTCCCTATGAAAACATTGATGGGAAATGGTTAAGAACATGTTAATGTTGTGATGATGTTTTAGAATAAAAACTACATGATTCAGAAATTGTTGAGGAAGTAATAGGGAAAGTTAAACCATTCAGTAGCACATCAAAGCTACTATTAGTTGACAGAGGATCTATGCCAACAATCATCGACAAGACCTAGAGTATGATGTTGGAGAAATGTTTTTCCTCTATATATCTCCATGGAAGAAAGCTATTAGAGTTTTATGTTGGAGAAATTTCATATGAGGATCATACGGTGAAGATCTTATAACCTAGAAAAAATTTTCTTTAAAAAGAGACAACGTCTCTAGTCACTGTGTTGTGGAGAAACAACTAGTTTGGAGAAGTAATATGGGAACTAGATGAAGTGATGAAGCACAACTACTATAATATGTTCTAGTGCGGGGAAATAAAATTCCAAGGCTGAAATTTATTAAGGATAGAATATTGTAATGACACGAACTATTATAAATAAAATTCAGCTTTCATTTTTATTAAATATATTTTTATATAATATGTTTATAGAAAGCACATGAACTTTTACCGACTTATTATGCCCAATGGATTTAAAATAAAATTACGTATAATTACTATTGATAATATAGATGTTGAAAAATGATCATAAGAATAGTATAAATATGGGGTTTTAAAAATCCAATTTTTAAAGACAAAAGATGTGATCACCTCAAACAACACGATTATGGCTTATGAAGCCCATTTATCATAGATTTCATGGGTGATGTCATTTCTAGTCCTTTTTTGACCAATCCCAAGTTCACATCGAGCATCATAGTTAGGATAAAAATATTTTATGCTATATGTTCATGGTCATCAATATAATGGCCCAAACCATGTTTTCCAAACTATCCCTTAAAAGTCCCACCATCATACACCATACTCATGAGCTATTTGTTTTACTAAAGGAATATGTTACAAGACCCCACTAGTATTAGTATGTATTTTTTAGTGTAATTAATATATTTTCATCATATTATTGTTACATTATAAATGATTTTTTATTTGGATTCAATAAAACACAAATATTATTTCTAGTTAATACACAAATTAAATTGATTTATCTGTTTTAATGAATTAATGGATTTGTGAAATAAATAATATTGTTAAATGTTTTTTTATTAAATTAATTTTATTAATTTTATATAATAATATAATTTTGATGACGTTAAATGTAATATTATATTGGTTTAAATAATACTGTTTTCAAAAAAACCATCAATTTAAATAAATGCCTAGTTTTATTTTAAAAGTAATAAATTTCACAGTTATAAAATTATTTATATAAAATGAATATTATTTTTTGACCTCATATGTTGAAATTATGAAATGGTAATTTTTTAATAATTTTCTTAGACTGTGGAATTTTCAAGTAAAAATCAAATACCTTATAAATATACATTCTATTTTTTAACACCACAATGAACCAAAAGTGACATAATAAGTAATATTAATAGAATCCAACACCAAATATATTTTTCCCAATTAAAATAATGTTATTTTAGGTGCGTTAAATTTATTTTTAAAAGCCATTATGAATCCTCCAAGACGTAATATGTATTTTATAATTTTAAAAGAATTCATTAAGGGTGTGACTCACCTATACAAGATTATTGTTAGTATTTTAATATGTTCGGACCTTGGCCTTCTAAAATAATAAAATCCATTACCCTTTGGGAAAAACAATGGGAGGACCATTTGTATGGTCTTTGGTTTTTGATGTTTTATTATATAGATCAAAAACCAAAGTAATAATGAAATCTACATCTTTTCCTATATAATCCCACCCAAACTCCCATTTATCATCACTAAAACTCCTTTGATAACCTAATTAATCTTTTTTCCACTACCTATAGTGCTCTTATGGTTCCCAAAATCATTCAAGAATCCCCTTCCAAGCTTTTGGAGTCACACACTCAGGTTAGAGATCCTCACATTCCTCAACTTCATTAAATTCAAGCACCATATTTTGAAAATTTTCATCTTAATTATAATTTTTTTAGATGTAATTTATTTATAATAATCCCATACTATATAATGGAAATTATTTTAATGAGGTATCATTTATTATCTCTCATTTTTACCTTCGCTAAGATATTACTATGTTGAAATTTCATAAGGGATTTGTCTCTTCTCATTTCCATTAAAGAACTCAGTTTTTATTATATCCATGGAATTTAATTTCATATTTTTGGGATATGTTCTTTAATTTTACACTAAAAATTTATTTAATTTATTAATTATGATATCCACCTTTTCAATCTAATTAATCATCCCATGATACTTTAAATACACTCATTACAATGCTAAAATTTTATAATGATCCTTTTCCCTATTCATGATTCTTTATTAACTTATTCCTACTATTTCCAAATTTATAATGTTACAATATTATATTTCATATCCCTATTAAATCAGATATTATTTAAATATAATGAGATACCAATTTTTATGTAGTAAATTATTTTTATGAATTATTATATGTCGTCATTATTCTACTAGAATTTCACTACGATTTTCCATTCCAAAAGAATTGTTTACTAAATACCATACCTATTATTATATCAAGGGTATTCACCTTTATGAACATATACTTATTCATTTGGGACATACATGTAAAAAATATATATTCCATGATCTTTTAATAAATTATCATGATGAAAGAATCCTTGTCATATGATCTATCTGGCACACTTAAGCATGATAATGGAATGATTATGATGGTTGTGCCCTGATATCTCTTCAAAGAAATGGGTAAGGATTAGTATAATGATACATCAGGTTGGGACAAGGGTTTACTAAATTTATTTATGGGATATTTTAAAATATTATTTCATTGTAGTTTATTCTTAAACTACGGTTATGATTTAGCATTTTATATAGTTTCAACATTTCCCATGTTATGATTATAATTCTATATCATGCCTTATTATTCATGTTCATTTTATTCCACATTAAAATTCCTATTTTCTAGAATGTATCAATTATTCTAGGTTTATTCCCATTTTAGGATTTTTATATCACCCATTTACTGTTTATGTACCCATGTTATCCCAAGCGGTTTTACGTCTATATTTTTTTGATCTTGTTAAAGATGTTTTCAATAATGTTGTTACATTCCATAGTTTATTTGTTATGTAATGTACCTAATTACACATGAAACAAGATTTCTTGATCATCCTAGTTGTATTATGTGTTGTATTATAAAGTAAATCCATTATTAATGTGAAATAATGAGTAGTGTTTTTATACTCACACATCGGAGATAATTTTTTAAGAATATCAATTGAAAAAAAATGAACATTTAAACCGTTGGTTAGATATGATAGGGGAATATTTATTTTCCCAATGAATATATATATAATAATATTTTTTTCACCATATTATAAGAATTTTTAATATGTACCTTGTTTAGAAAACAATAAGATGATTGGTTTTTAAAAAAAATCCAATTATTAATAAATATTACTTTAAACAGTTACTTCAAAACATTTAATATTTTTTAGAAAAACTAGATTTGTATGAAGAAGTATTTTCAAGTGAAGAGGCAAATGAAATAGGATATTATTAAAAATAATTTATTAATTTTTCTATGAACTAAATACGAAAAAAAGTTAATATTACTTGAAAAAATCATTCATAACCATAAGAGAAGATATGGGAATGGGTTTAAAAGATAATTATCAAATTATTTCCTTTAATGTATATTCAAAATTAAGAAATCCTAATTTAAATATGATTGAAAAATAAACCATTTTCCCTTAAGTAAATATTAAATCATAAATTAACATTAAATAATTAATTTAATTTTATATTAAAATATCTAGATGTAGTGAGGATTCAGGATATGTTATGTAAATTGTCAATATATATACCATTCAAATTCAATTAAGTGTAGAAAATAACATGTGTCCCACTAAAGGAAGTTTGAGGTGATACCCTTACAATGTTTGCATTGCTGAGGTGAGAGATAATCAATGGGGTGATTGTTTTTAAAAAAATGTTAAACAAAAAAATTTCAATAAAAAAATTGGAAATCAATAAAAACTAAATATGCAAATAATATTGGAATAATAAAATTTAGAAAGTAGTCGTATAACCTAATGAATGGATGTTTATATAAAAACCCACTCACCTCAGGCTTCCCATTAGTTTATTTTTTTATCCTCATGTATAGTGGATTTAAACATGTTATTAACATATATTTGATAAGATTTATTTTTATAATTTCATATTTGATACTTTTTAAAATCTAATTAACCGTTCATTAAAAATGATTCATAATCACTGTTGGTTCAGGTGTTAATTACTTTGTTTAATTATACATGTTTTGTTATGATATTTCAAGATATTGTATAGTTTTTATTTTTATATAATCTCCACAAAGATATTAATTTTCTAAATATCATTATTTTCATTATATAATTATTTATAAAAATAATTTACGTTTGGATGAATGCATCACATTTCATTGTGGAGTCGTCAGGCCATATGTTTTCACTAGCGGTGTTATTATTTCTAGATGTAGTGAAAGGATAAGGAATTGGATGGTATATTAATTTTCAATAATTAATTTCATGTCATATATATCTCATAAAATATTAAATTTATCCTAAATTACCTACCAGGTAAATCTTTAGTTGAAAATGAATCACATCACACCTCGAGGTAGAAATCTATAATACACACGAAAGATGTTATCATTAAGTCAATGGATAACAAGATGAGAATTTTTATGAGAAATTTTATTTCTTAATGATTAATATATATTTAATACCATATAGTTAAAAAAAATTATTCATATTTCCTTGTATGTAAAGCATAACTGAAAAACAATTCACAACACTTCGTGAGGCGGTTGTCCTCCAAGAACATGAGTGAAGTTATCATATTCTATAAAGAAAAAATTCTAAGAATTTATATATGATATAATAATTTATTATGTATAATGTTATCATATATTTCACATATAAACATTATATGTATAGTTGTATCCTTCTGTGAGAAGAGTTCATGGAAAACGAATTTCACTTGTTTAGGAGGCTTCAGTTCTCTATACAAAGGATCAAATATTTATTTTCCCATTTTATAGGGGGGAACATGGTTTCAGGTAATTAAATTTAGATAAAAACACCTTTGTAAATTTAATATACTAAGGTTATTATATTTCCCCATTTAAATTATATTTGGAGTAGTCTTATGATGAAACAAAATAAATTGCTCTGTTGAAGGATGTTACTCCTTCTTTAGACCACCCCTTTTGGTTTTCACTAAAAGCCTTATTAGTGTGGATTTATGAATAGAAAATGTATACTAGGATTAGGTTACTTAATTAGGTATTCTATTTTGGTATGTTTTTTGAGGTCCAATGGGTTCTAAATGTGTATAAAGGGGAGTAGAGGGGGTGGCCATTTATAAATTTGGGAGAGGTCAAACTTGGTGTTTTCATAAATAAATTAGTACGCACATGTTTTTATCATTCCAAAAGACTCCAAAAATAACCATATTTAAACATAAGAAGATATAAGTTCAGGCTATGACCAGGAAATTGGAATTACTCATTATTTGGGATATTTTTGATCTATTATCTTTATATTTGAACCCCCAATAATAACATTTTTTCCTTAAAAGAGAAGGGCAATTTTTATTGTTTTCATAGTTAAATGCGGTCAAAATTATATTTAAACTTATTATATAAAATCAATTATAAATATTTATATTATTTATATTTTTTTTAAATTAAAATCTAGAAGTGAATGAATTAAATTTAATATTAATCTTCTAGTCGTTTCAAAAATAATTTCCAAAATAAAAACATGAAAACATTTAAAAGGTTTTATATTGAAAAATTCTATATGGAATTGATTCATATGAACTAATTTGGATTTAAAAATATATAATTAAACCAATTTTATATTTAATACCACATTAAAATAAAATGGTTCCATTGAATTATTTTAATTAAATGTCTATTTTTATGAAATAAAAGTAATTTTTTTACTATTAATCAAAATTAAACATTCATCAAAATCCAAAAAATCCTCCCTAAGATAAATTCTAAAGATTTTTTATAAAATTATGTTAAATTTTTAAAACAATATTTTAAAAATTGGTAAATTAGTGTATAATTATGTGCACAAAGTGTGATGAAACTATATTTTAGTAAAATATTTTTTTTTCAGAAAACAACTCATTTTCTATTGAATGATTCTTATTTTATATTAGATCAATAAAGAATTATTGAATTTATTTTATACATGAGTAAATCATAGTATTTCCATATTTTATTTGGTCGAATTCATAACCCACCAATTTAAAGGCTAGGTTGTTACAGTTCATTTATATTTGGGGTGTTGTCTTTAACAAGATATCGAATAGAATGAATTGATTTTAAAAGGATTATATTATAATGTATCGGGGTGTTACCTTCTCATATGATATTAGATTTTTGTGTCATATCAACTATTGAACATGATGTTCCTATTTTAAAAACACAATGTTTTATAGTTTTCTGTGAAAATAATTATATTTTAAACATTTTAAATATTAAATTTCACTTCATTAAATATATTATTATTTTTATATATATTTATATTAATTAATTAGAATGTTATATGAAAATAAAATCTATTTTAAAATTCGTGAATTTTTCAAAAGGAGCATTAAATTTATATTTTATTCTTCAATAATACAAATTTTCTTTCATCATATCAAAATTAATAATTCACAAACTCAAATATAAATGTATGTGTAACATAATAAGGAAAATGGATAAATCTAATCACTATTTTACTGAAAGGGAAAATATATAAATTTATTTTTCTTGGGTTTAGATATATAACCTCTTATTACATTTTCATAATCCACATGGGTATGGATTGAGATTATGGTGTTTTCTTGGAGTGAATCTACAAAAAATGCTTTCATCGTGATCTCTATAATTTGGAACATCTCCAGTGAATAGATTTTATAGAGAAAAAATTGTTGAAACTCATTGTGGATTTGGTTAGGGGAAAATCAATGTGATTCAAAATACTCTTTATCTTATTATAACTGGTTTTGATAGGGTATTATTGTACCCATTTAGGGCATATCTTTTACTATCTATGTCGATTGATCATTATAATAATCCATAACATATTAAAATATTAACGGTCATTGTACATCAGATATATTAGAAATTGTTATGATGAAAAATTGACTTCTAAATCCAAGAGGCAATATCGGTGTAAAATAACGAAACCGCTAAATTTATTTTCTAGAATCATTAGGAATTTTCTCAATATAAAAAGATTTTCATCTATAAAATTTTTGGTTTTACATTCTCCCACTATTGTAATTTCAATCGTCAAATTTTAATTTGTTCTCTAGAATAGATAACGGTACTTATGTATCATAACCCCTTCTGGTTCCCATATCACTCCATATATCTTGTGGGTCCCACACAACACATTTACTAGGTGACTTATCTTGTGTCGTAAAACAATATACCAACAGTATATGATTATTATCAACTTCTCTTTATATAATATATTAATATCTAAGGGTACCACATCTTGATTCAGTACATGTTAGATGTTCTGCAAGTACTTCCTCAAGAGGGATATATGGAATACATCATGTACTTGGGAAAGGTTATATGGAAATGATAGCAGATAAGATAAAACTACAATGTGATAAAGGATATAAAAGTGGTCTATATATCTTGTAATAACATTTCTATTCATCATACACCTCATTAATTTTTTCAATGGCGATATCTGAAGTTACACCAGTCCTTCAACCTCCAATAATAGGCCACATCTACAATTTTCTACAAAGAATTTCAGTCATATTTGTGGGGATTTAATATGAAGATAGATTTTCTTAAACTTCTATTTCATATATTAGATATGGTAATTTCTCATAATACTCTAATCATTAACTTCATACAACTATATTGGAGTCTGAAAACTCTTCCAAGAAAAATCCTTATATGTTTTCATTTTAATTCTAGAAGGAAATATATTTGTATATAATAACTACACCAGAGTAAGGTACTAATCCCAAAATCCTTATAA
Source organism: Viscum album (assembly GCA_963277665.1). Taxonomy (NCBI): domain Eukaryota; kingdom Viridiplantae; phylum Streptophyta; class Magnoliopsida; order Santalales; family Viscaceae; genus Viscum; species Viscum album. Next base: position 1,234,113,667 of record OY728120.1, read on the forward strand.
ATACATTAAAAAAGTTTCCTTCATATCCTATAAGGTTTTAATTGTTATCTCAAAATTACCATCCATCTTGTGGTCATAATTAGTACTAAAAAACAACTCTATATTCAACACTTGTTGAAGGGTTTTCCAAAACGTCATGTTAAATATAGGATTTTGATAAAAAAACATTGGATTGAATGAATTTTTATCACTTCCATTATTAATATCATAGTTTTTTGATCATGATAGAAATATTACTTGACAATATTGAAATAAAATAACTTTTTATAGTGATCAACTACAATCCAGATAGAGTTATTGCACTTAGGTGTCTTGGAGATTTATAATAATAAATCTACGATTTTGTTTTCCAATTTACAAATATATATGGTAAGTGGTTACATCATATCATTATTCATATATCATTAATCCTTAATGTATTGAAAAAATGTGCATTGAGATAGAAATTCTCTAGTCTTCATCTTCATGTAATTTGATTAGATGTTTCCCTTTAGATCTCTACAAGTCATAGTTATTCCATGATGAAAAGAGAAGGATAACTATGTGCTACATCAAAAAATTCCCTAATTTAAACTTGTTTTTATGGGAAAAATTTCCAAGATCCCAAATTTATGAATACTTATTTAACAAAGATAATCTCTGAAATAATCACTACCATTTAATATAGCTCTTCATCATTTTTTGGGACCCCATTATCCTCCCAATAATGGATGGGTGAGTAGTTATTTATGCATGGAAGGATGATGATACTTCTATAATTCACATGTACATCATTGTTTCCCAATAATATGCGATATAGTTTAATCATCATCATAAATATGGTTTTAAAATCATTTTATATAGAGAACCTTCCACTTATTTCCCTTCCCAATAATGAAATGGAATGATCAATCATATTAAATTATCAGCTCTATCCAACATTGTCATCACATATTGAGATCCTTTTACCAGTATATATATTGGATTATTTTCTGATCCAAATATAATTTTCACATTCTTTTAGGTTGATAGTGAAACTATATTTATTGTTAAGATCACTTAATCCAATTTTAGAAAATAACTTATGTAGTTCTGGTCATGGATTATTAATTTGTTGGAGGTAAATGCTCAATAATTTTCATCTTCAATGAGTACAAAACTAAATCCCATTTTGGATATGTCACTATAGATCAAAAAACATCCCACCTAGTCGGTAATGTAAAAACAAGTGCAATGATTGGCCTCTTATTTTACACCTTGAAACCCTCCTTGCATTCATCTTTCTTGAAAAACATCACCCCTTCTGAGTTATCTTGTTTTTTCATCCTGAAAATCAGGAAAATTTTAAAAATAAAATGATAATACCTAGATAATCCATGTAATCTTTTAATATCTATAATATATATATATATTGACATAATTAAATTACAGTGATTTTTTAAGGAACCACACGTATCCCTTTTCGGGTGATATCATTCCATAAGAGTGTAACATTATCCCTACAAAAATAAAATTTCTTGTACCATGCACACAACTTATCATTTTTGAAGTTATTTGGTACTACATTAAAATAATCATCATTCTCCTCCTTTCTTTTACATCAGATAAATTTTTTTATAAATAGTACCAAAACATTATCAAGTAAATCTATAAAGATTATACAAATTAGAACAATGAAGATATTTGTAGAAATAGTGATTCCAAATGGAATCACTATGAGTTCATATTTCCCATACCTTGTGTGAAAATAATTACTAGAAATAAACTCCTTCCTAACCCCTAATTGATAAAACTCAAACTGAGGTTCTATAATAAATATATACTAAGATCCATGTAGATGATCAAAAAAATAATTAGTCAATGGAAGATGATACTTGTTCTTTATAATGATATTTTTGTGCTCATGGTAATCAATAAGTGGATCATTGATCAATAATTACTCTTGATGAATGGGACTGACAAACACCATATCCATGCAATTGGGAGTATAAACCCTTTATTCAGATTCTCTTGCAGTTGATTATTCATCTCATAAATTTCAATATAGTCTATCAAATATGGATTCATGGATATTTTAAAAACATTAGGAAAATGATTTATTAAGAACACCACCTCATCGCTTTGTGGAAGTGCATGAATTATTTAGGAAACACATTACTCTATTCACTTAAAATAGTCATATCATCATGGATGGGATTTTCATTAGTCTCAATCATTTTTCCTAGATATAATTTCTCATAAGGCCCTAATACCCATTATTGTGATGGTGATAGCATAAAGGATTCATCAACCTTCTAACACACTAATATAGTTGGATTGAGAATCAAGAAATAGAGGGTGGTTTACATCTATTATAAATTTATGTTATTTCTATAAAGGGGAAGGCAATAAATTATAGTAATTACATAAAATTATTCTAAGGTGAGTATCAGAAGGTTCGATGGGATGTTTATCCTCAAATTATTGATAGGGGAGAATTTATATACGTGGGAATCTATAATTTCCCCATTCTATATTTTCTCCCATTGCTCTACCTCTATGTTTTTAGGATGTATTTGAATTGTTGAATAAAAATTATGTGATATGAAAAATGTGTAGAACTAGAATCAATTAGGATGATCAATATTTTTTAATTAATGGATAAAATACTCATCATTACATCATTATCAGGATCCACCTCAATAGATGTAATGGAATAATCACCCCCTTTTTATCATGAACCAACTAGGGTCGACCCTAAACCGGTCACCCAAGAAGCTTTGTAAGAAGTCCCGAGAGGCATTCGGGATCCTCTCAGGATGGAAACAAGAACTGAGGTCATAAATATAGTACCCAAGGGAACAATTTCTCTCAAAAAATAACCATTATTAAAATAGCAGAATGAACGGACAAACCAATATACATACATATAAAAATTGAACTAAACATTTTTTGTATATGAAAGTGAAAATACAACATATACAACAACTCAACCAACCAAACCTAACAACCAACTAACTTCATGTTACCCCACTGGACACTCTACCACACAATGATAACAAATCACCCAAGAAGATGAAACTCATGTTGAAACATGCATATTGTCTAAAAGTTGAATAATACTCAAGGCATAAGTATTAAAACTCTGTAGGATAGAATGATAATCTTCTCCCAATACACTTCCATAAAGATAATAGAAACCTAAATTCCATCTTTGAAATAAAATATATAAATTTATATTTTCCAAACAGGGTTCAATGCTGTAAAAATTACTATACAAATACATTAAATTTTATAAACTATAATACTAATAAAAATATTTCAAAGAGTTACAAAATCAAAATAAAAATATATTTCAAGGGGTCTGATTTAAAGAATGTATAATTTTAAATAAAACACACACTATACTGAGTTTATCAACCAAACACACCATATTCCTATGGTTTTAAAAAAATATCTCATGAGAAAAAGTCATGGGAACACCCCTGGGCACTAGGTCATTGTGAGCCCCAGGTACCTCATATGTCGGTGAGAAGTAACCATAAAAAATATCTATTATCGGGAACATGAGCCACTAGTTGGAGAATCAACCATAAACAAGTGGTCCCAGAAAAATTAATCATTATAGTTTATTTAGTGTTTTCATCCTCAAAACCATTGAATAAATCCATTGAATAAATCCATTTTATGGACCATAAAATTCCCCCTAATGATACAATATGAAATACACATGGAAACAATTTTTACAAGAAAAATGTCAAATGGACCTTTAAGAATTTATAAAAACAAACATTTTCCAAATGTAAAAATTTCAATTTTAAAAAAGATGTGTATACACACAGTTTATATCATAAAAATACTTTCATAAATCCCTTAAAAAATTCTTGTTACACATCCAAAGGGCGACCATTTTTATAAAGATGCCAAACGTTCCATTTTTATGAAACTCGGGACAAAATATATTTACCACCAAAAACACATTTGATTAAGGAACAAAAAATACTTTGTTAATACATAAGGTATACTAAGATACAATTTTTCTTTCTGTTAATGTATTAATTAATCGAAAAATATCCTTTTAAATTGCACTATGCACATAAAAGCTAATCGGGGAATTAAGAGAACCCATGAATTGCACTTTAAAATAAATCACATATTTTAAACACATGAAAAGGGATAAAATACAATTTTCAGGACATAAATTTATTCAATATATAAAACTATGTTCAAAATATCATAAACCGTGTGTGTAGGCTAATGGGACATTTAAGTAAGTAAGCGGTGTACACATTTATAAAAAAACAACATTACTTTTCACAAAACAAGGTTCAAAACAATTTTGGGCACAAATAAAATTATCCAAATTCTGATAAAATACTAATCATATATTCCATGTTTTAATAGAAAAAAATTTATGAGACATAAATGATAAAGTCATGTGAACGAGATATCCTACCTTAAAACCATGGTGCAATGGAACAACACACTTGATATCATCCACTGTGGTTACCAACACACTAAATATATGAACAACATCTCTAAATGAACTAAAACCCCATAAAAATTCTTGGGATAACATAAACCTTTGTATTTCATGACTAGGGTAGAAGAGAGAACAAAATGAATGTGGAAACAGAAGGAAGAGGGTAGAGAAAGAGAAGGAATCTCCACATGGAAACTAGACAACTCTTCATCTCCCCTTAGATATACTCCGTTAGAAGAAAGGAAATGGATTGAAACATCTTGGAGAGTCTATTTAGGATAGTAAGAACCATAGAAATGATATTCGGTGGAATAGAGAAAGAATGTAATTATTCATGAATGAAACAAATTACCTTACCAAATATGTAATATTTGAGAAGACTTGAGAATGATAACCCTAATCTGAAAATATTATGAGATCTAAAGAGGTAAAGTAGAATATGGGGGTGATACTGGGGTTATGTATCTCAATTGATCGTTCTATGCATAAACAAAATTTAGAAAATGAATACAATTTAAAAGATTTTTTTTAAACTTGAAATGTTCTCACGGGTTGGCCCAAAACCTGAATAAATAACCCAATTCCACCAAGATTATGAATTTTTAAGGTGTTCCCAAATGCTATAGAGAATTTAATAGACCAGGTGTGGCCATTTGATAAGAATAATGAGTTAAAAATATATAAAATCTAAGTATTTATTAAAGAAACAAATTTGTTTTTATATCTAGAAATTGGCTCACAGTTGTCCCAAATCATGAATTAACCACTATTTTCTCGAAAAACACATGAACATGCAATAAGGATACCCATGTATGATGATTAAACATATATGGTTGTTCAAAACCAAAATTTATTACTCCCAAAAACCAGTAAAATGATTGGGATTGCCAACGAACCAGATAAAAAATAAGAAATGAAAAACTAGGTGTGACAATTCTCCCCACCATTAAAGCTTTCCGCCCCCAGAAAGACACAACACATTCTAGATGATTGATAAACACCTAAGAAATCATTAATTTCCATTAATGGTGGTTGAGGTGTCATTGGCTTCAGAGGATGAACCACCGGTTTGGGGTCAACCTGGGCTGGTTTGTTACAAAATGGTATTAGGGGCATTACTGATCCTCCAACGATGGAAACAAGCACTGAGGGCATCAATATAGTACACAAGGGACCATTTTTTCCAAAATATAACCAATAAAAAGACTAAGGAAAGAATAGAAATCCCAATATACATTCCTATAAAGATTGAAATGATAATAATTTGTACAATAATGTGAAAATATAACTGATCCAAAAACTCCCCTTATCAAACCTAACAACTATATAACTCCATGTGACCCCACTTGTAACTCTCTGACATAGTGATCAGAAGTCACCCATGGCAATCAAACTCTAGTTGAAACCAATACATGGGATAAAAATAGAGAAAACTATATGCTTGATTATTAAAACTTAGTTGGCTATCCTGATAATCTATTCCCAATAAAATTACTTTAAAATCAAAGAAACATCAATTCCTTGTTTGAAATAAAATTTATAGACGTATTTTTTCCAAATATGGTTTAATGCTATAAAAATTACCTGGAGAAAACATGCATGTTCTGTTAACAAAGAATCTTAGTAACAATTTTTCAAAGAGGCGCAACATTGAAATGAAAATATTATTCAAGTGGGATACATTATATAATGTACACAATTAAATAAAACAAAAACACTACTGATTTTACCAACCAAACACACCATATGTCAACAGTGAGTATAAAATTTCCAGTGATCACAAGTCAGAGGAACACCCCTTGGTACTAGTTCATTACGGGCCCCAGGTACCTCTTATCTTAGTGAAAAGTAAAAAAAATTAGCTCTCATGCACACAACCCACTACATGGAGAATCATCCAGAACCATGTGGTCCCCAACATCATCATCATCATATTTTAGTTAGTGTGGTGTCATCAAACTTATTATGTGAAACATGGAAAAACCCCTCCTAATCACTAGCATACTAGTACTTTTCTGCCTACCTAGATACCTAGTTTTTCCCTTTTGTTATAGAAAAAGATATAATTCTATAAAATTCCATTTTTTCATGAATATTACATTTAAAAATCATACTCACATCAAAAAACCCACACACGTGTCTCATGTTTCTTTCACAGATCAATAAACCACCTAAATTATCATAAAACAATTTCACAATTCATAATGTGGTCTTGCACAAAAAATCCATTCAAAAATGATCTTTTAAGGACAAAAACCCACCAATACTATATGGAACCAAATTTTTCTGCCCCAACACCATTTAATATATCAATTTCAGGGACCATAAGTAGCCCCAAATGTTACAATAAGAAATACACATATAAAAAAAATTACATGAAAACCCTCAAATGTGCCTTTATGAATTTCACAAAAGAAACATTTTCCAACGGTAAAAATTTTACTTTTAATAAATATATGTATAAAAAAATTTATATTTGAAAAAATCATTCACATATACCTTAAAACATTCATGTTACACTTCCAAAGCACAACCATATTTATAAATATTCCAAATGGGTCATTTTCTGGAAACTCAGGCCAAAACACCTTTACCACCAAAAACCCATTTGTTTGTAAAACAAAAAATACTTTGTAAATCCCTATAGGGACCGCAATATTCTATTTTAATGATACAAATCTATTTAAAAATACAACCAAATCATTTTAAATCTTACTAAGAACATAAAATCTAACCGGGAAATTTACATGACCCATAGCATGGACTTGTAACCAAAAACCTTATTTTACGCACATGAAATGTGATAAAATACCATTTCAATGCCATATATTTATTCAAGATAATGAAACATGTTCGAAAAACATAATCCTAGTGAATAATCTAGTGGAAAACCTATGTAATCAAAAGGTGTACAAGTTTATAAAAAAAACACTACTTTTCACAAAATAAGGCATAAACAACCATGTTTAACTCCATGAAAATTATCCTAAGGCAGATAAACATTACTAAAAAAATATATCATGGGAGAAAAAAATAAAATGATGAATCATAAATGATAATGGAATGTGAAATAGATATCATAAATCAAAACCATGGTGGAAAGGAACAACACTCCCGATATCACCCACCGTGATTCCAAACAATATAGATCAATGAAGACTAGCCCAAAATGAAATAAAAACCCATAAAGATTACAATATAACATAACCTAGGTTATTAATGACCTTGGGAAAAGAGGAAACTAAAATAATGATGATGTATAAGGATGATGGAGGATAAATGAGAAGGAATATCACCATAGAAACTAGATAACTCTTCAATTTCCTTTAGATCTATAATGTTTGAGGAAAGGGAATGGCTTGGAACATCATGGAGAGTCTCCATAGGTCTGGAAGAACCATGTAAATAATATTTGGGGGAATAATAGAAATACATGAATGATTCATGAATGAAACAAATTACCTTACCAAATCAGAATGATTTGAGAAGACTTGAGAAATTTATCCACAATTCGCGACTAAGATGAGCTCCAAAGAGGGAAAATAGAACATGATGGGGTGAATTGGGTTCTTGGGATCTATTAATATGTGGAATGAATGAAATATATTAACAATGAAAATGTTATAAATGAAACAATTTTTTAAATTAGAAATGGGCTGATGGGATATCCCCATACTAAATAAATAACCAAAGTCCACCATGATTATGAATTCTTATGGGGTTACAAAAGTCTATGGTCATTTGAATAGTTAGGGGAGGGGGGCATGTGAAAAGATTAATGAGTGAAAAAGGATCAAAAACTAAATAGTTATAAAATAAAAAAAAATTGTTTTTAAATCTAGAAATGGGCTCCCAGATGGCCCAAATCTTGAAGTAACCACTCTATTCTACAAAAACACCCAAAAATTCTATAGGGAACCCATGGTAGGATGATTATACATATATGGAAGTTAAAAAACCACAATTAATATCACAAAAAACCAAAAAAATTATCAGGATGTCCAATGAACCAGATCAAAACTAAGACATGAAAAACTAGGTGTGACACTTTCTGTGTTGGAATTGAAGGTTGTTGGGTTCAGTTATCTTCAATATCCCTTTACATAGATCATTGATTCAAATAGTGTTATTATTCTTTAATATCAAATGTTTTATACTAGTATTAGGGTCAAATAGAGTATTCAATTCTTCTATCACATTGGTTGGGTTCTCACATTGATATTCATTATCTCAGATTCATTCCTTGACACACATAAATCCTTTTATTTTCCTCTTCATTAAATTTCCATTATGGTTTGTCCTATAATTTTAGTAAGTGGGATGTTGGATTTATATCCCCCCATGATATTTTTACATCACTCATCATGAATTAAAATCAATTCTTTTCTTCATATGTCCTGACCAATTAGACATATGAGATTCACCAATCTCCACATCAGATTTGGGGAAACTCAAAAATTTTTATCATAGATATCGAAGACTCAAATAAATAAAATTATTTCATAAATTTAGATTTATTCCACTATAAATTCCACCAGCTTTAAATTAAGGGTCAGTGAAAAATCCAAAGGTATATTTTTCATGTATTGACATTTTTTCCTCATAAATCCCATTGGATTTTCCGTACATCCTTATAAGGCCAATGAGATCCCTCTCCATTTTTATCATAGAGTGCAAGGAAGATATTTAGTTATTTTTTCCTGGTAATGAATTCCACTCCATCACTTTGATATCATTTTCACGATTTCTATTCTTGATAAAAATATACCATTTATTAGTTTTTCCCTCCATATAATGAAAAGACAACACGACCTTCTATTTCTCAAAGCATTGAAATATGGAAAAGATCTTTTCGATGGTGTTGATTGATTTTTTCAATATTAATGGATGAGAAGATCCACAAAAATTCAATGTACTTAATATAATAAATGAATCAATTGGATCATTATTATACTTTTGGGGTGTGTTTTTCTACATTATTGATGGTTTTGTTCATAACTTCTATTAATTGAGTAAGTAATTTAGTGATGTGATCGGCCCCTCCCATTGTGTTGGGCATCTCATTTGTTCATTTCGCATCTAATTATTTACTAACATGGATCATTCTATATCTATCTATTGGATATAATTAATGGAAAATTGGGGATCTTAATTTTTAAACAATTGATCATATAAGAGGTAAATAGTGATCATTAAAGGGATAAGTCATAAATTATATACATTCAAAAAACTATTAATTTATAGGCTTAAATCTATTTTATCCATGTAATATTTCCTAACATAAAATTTTATATTTATTTTATTGGATGTTAATAATGGTTTGGAAATGAAGTGTCAATTTACTAAAGCATATCTCTTAGGAGTTTCAAACCAGGGGTGAATTAAGGCCCTTTTTGCATGCAGTAGCTGATGATAAAATCAATTCTAAATGAGAAATTTTCATTGGTTTTAACCCTAGGTACCACTGTGTCAGAGCCACATCTACTAATACTATCATGATGGGGATTTTTTTATTTAATGACAAATAAATATATACTTTTACATAATTTTGTGATGTTCTTTTATTTTCAGTCTTATCCTTTTGGATTTAACTAATGTTCTCTAATAATAATCGCCAAAATATCTAGACCATTCTAAAATAAAAACTATTTTTTTATAAAAAAGGTGGAGACTCGTGGTCTCTTATTATAAATTAAGAAAGAAAGTACAAAAAGGGGGATACATCATAAAACATAATCTGAAACAAGACAGATGCGAAAGAAAACTCATCAAAAACCCAAATAATTAATTAATCGTAATTCATGATTTATTACATAAGGAACAAAATAATAAATTCCAAAAATGTTAAAACAATTAGTATATTTTGTAAATTATATACATAAAATATTAACATGAACTGGGGATGCCCAAAAAATATTTAAAACTCCACAAAATTATATTTAAATTCCCGTTTCTCTTCAATAACTAAATAGAATAACATATTGATGTACATAATAATAGAGTGACATATAAATCCAAGTAAGGTAATAATAAAATAATATCATGATATAAGTAATGAATATGAGACAAGAGGAATATCAAAGTGACATAAAAGGTGTAATAATCATAAACATGAATATCAAATAATGTTATATGAAAACAACCTCAAGACAATATAAGAATGTGGTAACAACATAAAACATGACATCATAAGCATATGTTGGGAATAACCATAGACATATAATAACATAGTGTTGTTAGGATTAACTAAAATACACCATATATACTATCTCATTAGATAAAAAAATTACACAACACATTGAAGGGATATATAATTCTATGCCCACCTATCACATTCATGTCATATACACTCATTAATCTACTATATAACTCATAAAATTTAAGATTATATTTCATCACATTTTACCTAAGGATTGTGTAGTGTGGGTTACATGAATGCAAAACCCCATTAAATGAAATATAGGTGTATATATATGTGATTAAACTTTCATGAAAATGGAAATGGGTATTCACTATATTAATGTATGGCAGGAACAGTCATGATATAATTTATACGACAAAATAGGTTAAAATAAAGATTCATCAACGGATTTAAGGAGGGGGAATGTTGGTCTATGGTTAGAATTAAATAATAAAGACAATAAAAGATATGTGTATGGAAAATTTATGATATTGAAACATGGAAATAAAAATAAATAATATAAAAGAAGTTATTGAATGAAGTGAAAGAGAGGATCCTTTACATTGAGAGTGTGTTTACAAACGCTTGAGAGGAGCCTCTTAAGAGATTGGGAAAAACATTGGAGGGATTTAGGGAGTGATATTAGGAGGAGATTATTTCATAATGTATTTTTAGTGAAGAGAAGTTGGTGGTTGGTTGGTTATTTATAGAAATATATTTATGATTTTCTTATTAATTTATAAACATATGTATTGGACTGAATATAAAACAATAACCAAAACCACTGATATTCTAATATTTTTTAACAATGGTTTCTTCAACATTGGATTTGTTTTGATATTTTATAAGTATGAGAACCAAAATATTTAAAATAATACCATTATTAATGTAGAAGTAAGTCTTCTTCCTAAAGAATAGGTTTTAAAAAATTAAAATACAATATTGGATTTGAATGATTCATTAATGGATCATAAAATAAATAAAATTAATTAAAAAATTTATTATTCTAATGGATAAATATAAATATATTCATGAAATCCTCTATGGAATTTGTTACATAACTTTTGGACTATTATGATGTCATAATACATATCGTATTTAATTTATACCCAAAAATTGACAGTCTCATAAAATTAAGACAGATACCACATTGAATAACTTTTAGGTGACGATTTGAAAAAATAATATTTGTTGTCAAAAATAATTCTCTATATATTTGAATTTTCACTGTAAAACATAAATCATGTTTTATTAAAAATGTAATTTGTTTTATGACTTTAATAGTTTTTTCGTGTCTTATAAATATCATATTATTATTTACTAATTATATTATCCTTTTTATATAAATAAATTTTATTTAATAATAATACTGTATAAAAATATTATTTGTTTATAAATTCATGAATTTATCATAAAGGGCATAAAAATAATATATTTTCAAAAAATACAATGTTATTTTCTTTGTATCAAAATATAATTTATATCAACACATATATAATAATATATGTAACATAATAATAAGAAGGGATAAATATTATAATTATTTCATAATATAGAATAATATATAAATTCATAATACAATAGTCGTTGTTATAGAAACCTTTATTACACTTGTGGATAGCCTAATGGTATTGTGTGTGACAGTGTTGTTTCCTTTCTGTGGTTTGGTGAACATGGTTACATGATATAGATAAGCTGGACGTTTCCGATAAACAATTTTACTCAATCATCAATTGTTGAATCTTATCCTAGGCTTGTTCATTGGGAAGTCCTAATGATTCCATATCCCGTGGATGCTCTAATAAATGGGATCTAAATGGTAGGATCTTACAATTTGATGCCACCACTTCTTCAATATATATTAGTTGGTCTTTTTCAGAACCCTTAATATATATAAATCATAATGGTTTTTTTAAATATATATATTATGAAGGGTTATGATGATTATATGTATTTTAAATCATACATGATATATTAGTTTAAAAATAACCAAATTAGTTCATGTGTTTTCTATAATTATAATGCAATTACTCAATCAAAAGGGAAATTTCATTTAGAAAACTTATTTATGCTTCAGATCATACGCTAAAATACCTATGTAAGATTGTATCATGACACCCATAAATGAATCAATAGGATATAAAGCATTCCAAAAGTAACTTGTAAAGTATAATTAATTCATTACATGAAATGAATGAAAGAAAATAAAATACCTAATTTTCAATGAAATAACGATTGAAAAACTCCCATGTAAAATGATAATATTTTCCCCCATAAATATACACAAAATCATTATAATAATACTTATAGAGAAATTAGTTAGATATTTTAATCAATATATTTTCTTATAAAGTCATAAAATTTAATCAAATAAATTGACATATATGAAAAGTCATTTTTATAATGAGACTAGGAAGTCACTTTGAAATTGTCAAGAATTGTACGCTTGTTTTGAAAAACATTATATAACAAAACTTTCCTTGAACAATGGGAATATAATTTTATTTAAAAATTTATGGAATCTTATTTAGGAATATAAATATTTAATAATGACTATGATGGTGGAAAAATTAGTTCAGGTACTATATGTTAATAAAAGTTTATTTTTTTAGTTTATAAAAAATTCAAGATAACCTAAAGATGGGACTTTTAAAAGATATTTTTTTAAAATGTTGAACGAATATCAAAAGTAATTGAAAATTATGTTTTAAAATAATTTATGTATAAAAAATACTTTTCTTTAAACATTGAAAAAATAATTGGCCTAGAAGAAAAATATTATAAATCCAGGAAAATATCTTAATAGAGAAAACATATGTTACCTTGTACCCCAAAAAAATCATATGTTCATAAAAAATCCAAAATAATAAAAGTAAATAGTTTCTACATTTTCTATAAAACATTATATCATTATTAATTTACTAATATTCATTTTATTTATTTTAATAAATATTTATTTAGTTCTTAAATCAGCTAACTTTATATCATATTTTTTAGGGTTACTAAATTCATAATCATCAAAACAACCTCAATCGATTGACCATGGTAAAGGGTTAAGTGATATACTATTAAATAATTCTTACAAATTTCATAATTATTATCATTATTCAAAAAATATATTTTTATAATAATCTATGAAATGTGGTTATGAAAAATGAAGCACATCGGTTCATGGAGACCATAATTTGTATGTATGCATGTATGGGATTTTGTTTTCTTTACTTTGGGAAGAAAAATATTGTTGACAATATTTTAATTATAAATAAAATTAATTATGTTATACAAGTAATATTATTTATTTTATTCCATCCTTAAAACCATCATTGTGAAGTGGTAAGGAATAATGAATAACAACTTTTCATGGAGGTGGTAGTACACTTGTATAGGAAGGGGACATTATTACTTTGCACTGGATAGAAGGTAAAAAATGTCTATAACATCATATATTTAAAGTGTCTTACTTATATTAATAAATTTATATCTATTTGTATGATATAAAATTTTAATGAACCATATGGTGTGGTGATGAAAAAATGAAATCACTATATAGAGACAGTTGTGCATACTTATGCACGAGCGATGTTTTTATTTTCACATTATGTGGAAAAAGAGATGAAAATTGGTTATCATAAAAAACAATAACATTTTATTATATCCAGTATATTTATTTCAATACATATTTATGTTTATAAATATTTTAATGATGTGAAATGAAAAATAAACATGAAAACTATTGGTTAAGTGTCGTACATCATCTTCAAAAAGATCCATTTTCATTACACCTAAAGTCTTATCGAGGATATTTTGGAGAGAAAAAATCTATAAAAAATGGGAAGGAAGTTTCTAAAGGGATTTGGGTAGATATTTGGTGATCTAAATGGATCACAAGGTGTGTGGATGTGAGGATAAGAGACACTCTTCAATAAGTGAGGACGATAGATATCATTAAAATTCATGAAATATTAATTTATATTATGTCTCTGACTAACATTAAAGGATCCAAAGTGACATAAACTACAAGAAAAGAAGGATAAGTAATAAAAAAATTCAATATTTAAAATTTATAATAGTTTTGGTGGAATTTTAATCCGCATCTCTTAAATTAACCTCATTTTAATCCCATTTGATGTTAATCTTGGAATTTTTTAATATCTATGTAGGGTGAACTAACCTAGATACCATCATAAACCAATACCTGAACTAATCCATCACATACCATGAGGGAGATATTAATATCTTTGGGATGGAGAAGGGCACTCATGAATCAACATCATTCAGAGGGAATGATTTTACCGACCCAAAAGTAGGAAATATGACATATATGTATATACACACCTAGAAGAAACAAAAAAAGTAAAATAATAAATATATTTCATATTAAAAAGTAAATAACAGAAGTAATATAATAAATATGTAGCTGAACAATCTAAAAGGTAAAACTACAACAGAAAATGATATGTAAACCCAAAATAGATACTCCATATGATAGCATGGGAAATATCACATGATATTACCACTATCTACCCAAAACACAACAAATAAATAATTATCCACCCTACTAGATCTCTATACCATTCCCAATATATAAATAAAAAACTATGTTTTTAGAGCACTAAAGTGCTATGTGGGGTGTGATATAATCATGCTCAGTGGGATCCCACCCTAGTGATCCATAATAGGTCTCTTTACAATAATCTAAACAACACTCAAGTTTAAAGAATTTAATGATTGGTAATAAATGAAACAATTTTTATAGTTGATTAATGGTAAATTAATCCCCCATTTCAACAGTAAAAAATAATTTAATTTGAATGGATTCAAATAATACCACATATATTGAATAAGTAAAAAAAATGTTTCCCATATCATATCACATCCAATGTTTTACACACCATATCACTGGTAAATCAGTTCAAGGATAACAATAGACCTAGATAGCAAGAACATTCATACCTATAACAACTAAAATCATCATAATCAAGACTCTACACATGTTCATCGAATCTAGAGTATAATCGAGCCCCCAAAATGTGATCCACCCAACAGTATCAGCAGACTTGATATATTACTAAACCTTTCACCTTATAATAGGAGGATTCGAATTTCACTAATTTTCAAAGCCATTTATACAAAAAAGGATTTGTAAACCATTAAATAAATCCATTTCAAAATGATTTAATAATATTATGATTTTATTATAGTAAGAGGAAAAATATATTTTAAAAAATGATGATTTCCATTGCCACAAAAAAAAATTCTTTTCAAGTTATAAAATAGTTTATAAAATATGTCCATTCAAGGATGGTATGACATATACAAGACACCAAACCACCTTCCTGAACCATAGGTCAAACACTCCATTAATAAGTTCTTGGAACATGGTATAATATTTATATAAAAATGGTGGACCCAAATAAATCTATAAATAACATAAAAACTCAATAAGAAAAACTATCAGTAAAGATGATAAAACAACTTGTACTATATGGAACTCGCATCGTCAAAAATAACTAATATAATGGTTAGCCCTTAGAGAAAGATTAGACAATGAATATTGAATGGATCAAGAATAATCATCACCATAACACCGAAGGACTATAAAATTTAGCACAGTGGTGATACTATGGACAAAAAAAGGAATAATCATTTATATCACACTCCTAGGGAGATGGAACACAACCAAAATAATGATTAATAGATGAAAGTAATGATCTAGTAAGAGCATACATCCCGCAAATATTTTTTTTGGAGAACCTAGGTTTTACGAGAGGAGGTTTCATGTCGAATGTAAAAGAGCCTATAATGTATTGTATAAAAACCTATAGGATTCCCACATTTGACACCATGAATTCTGTATTATGGAAATTAAATTCAAGAAATGCATATAGATAGAAAAAATCCTCAAATCAGTTAAAAACCCCTAATTATCCATTTAATGATGTGAACTAGTTTACTAGAATGTAAATATGTCACACATTTTACTAGTTCATGGAATTATACTAGAAATGGTTTAAAATTGTGTAACTAGGTAAAGAAATGATAATTCAGAACAATATGATTTTATATAAAAAAAATTGAAAAAGTCATCGGGTCAACATGGACCAGAACTGATTATCTATTAATCTATTTTACATTTTTAAGTTGAATCTATAATTCTGACAATCATATGTCCTTTAAATTGAGGGTATTTTCCATTGAAATTTATTTCCACCCTTAATAGGCCCAAAATGCACCCCAAAAAAGAGTTAAATGAAATAGAGAGACGAGAAATACCTCAAAGATGGTAACATGATGTTACACTAAGGATCATCAAATTAATTTTAAAATGAAGTGTGTATCATATAAGGAACATTGATAATGAAATAAATAATAGCCCATCCAATTGAGATAGGATAGGATTACCATGATTTTATAATGAATGGAAAATAATTTCTAATAATTAAATTGTAATTGATGGAATGGATTGAAGGCCTTTATTTTTTATTATTTTGATAATACAACTTTCACTAGGTGAGATGGAACCCTTAAAAATCTCTAAGGCTAAGAGAAAATTACATGAACCTTTGGTTTTAGAGGGAATCACCAAGAAAAGGAAACATGGAACTATTTCTACCCAGTATATGTCATGAAATTAGCACTCCACCTTCATTGGGGTGGTTTTCAGGCTGACCGATGAAATGCTTCATTGGTCTAGTAAAGATGGAAATTATATTCCTCTCATTCTTCTAATTTTTTCTATCTCTACTCTAGTGAAAGTGATTTCCCTAAATTCTCATCTGATTCCTTGTCCCTTTTATTCTAACTGGTACATCTGCATTCATGTGGCCCAAAGTCCTTGGGTGACTTTTAGGCCTAATGGTGGACCGAAAGCCTTGATAAACAACTAGCCTAAAGGCCTTAGGTGGTCCAAAAGCCTTACTGGACATGAGGACCAAACTGGAGGCCCAAAGGAACAAATAGAT
Organism: Viscum album; assembly: GCA_963277665.1. Taxonomy (NCBI): domain Eukaryota; kingdom Viridiplantae; phylum Streptophyta; class Magnoliopsida; order Santalales; family Viscaceae; genus Viscum; species Viscum album. The sequence continues at coordinate 1,234,131,251 of OY728120.1, forward strand.
TAATTATACCAGCTACAACAGTAACAAATAGTTCCTACTATAGTGCCTACACTAAAATTTGATTATGGGTCTCTAGGATGCACTTTTTGAGTCCTCACCTACCAGGCCGAGGCTCATGTCTATCATTAAATATTAATTAGTATCATATTACATATTATTTACATATCTTGACATTAATGGAATCAAGATAATAATTTAATTAAAATATATAAACTATAAACATCATTTATACTTTTTAAATATCCAATAAATTTATGGAACCAATTAATTAATCCAAATCATATTACTTTTAATGTTTTTAAAAATATTTTACATGATTTTTCTATTGTTTTCATAAGAGTTGAATCAACATTAGAAAATAATTTAAGCTAATTATACCATATTTAAATATAATAAATAAATTACTATAATAAATAGTGTTTATTCATTATAAATTATATAACCTACCTGCATTAATATAAATTTTTTATCTTTACCCATTTTTTGACAACATAATAAGTGACATAAGGTTACATTTTTTTCTATCCACTTATTTAAATAATGTAATTGTAGTAATTAAAAAAATGTGCCACTATTGTGAAAAATTGTATAATTCCAGATGTGTATCATCGAAAGGCACTCATATAATGTAATATAGTATTTTTTTGAATTCATTTTTATACCTTATCCTTTTATTTAACCCCATGTAACCTATTTGACCATTTACCATGGAGATTAAATTTTACCATGGTTACTACTGATTATGATTAATCATAAAATTATCTTTATCACATAATTATAACAGGGACATTAATGACATGGAATCAATTTTCAAATATTTAATTTCTAAAAAGGGTAATAATATTTTCAACACAAGGGCATAAAACAAAACAAAAATAGAATTCAATAATATACTCGTTTGAAGCAAGAAAATGATTTTATCCTAAAATCATGTCTTAAATTGATTTTTATAAACATAATTGGATTATGATTAATAAAAATATAATTATTTTAATTTCAAATATATTCAAATAAAAATGTACATTTTATTAAATTTTTTAATATTTAAGTAAATGGATGTTTTTCTTAAGTTTATATTTGTTAGTATTTATTAAAAAATAACCCATTACATAAAATTTTGAAAAAATTATATTAACCTTATTTTGGAATTATGTATAAATAAATAATTTGAATTTTATCAAATTTGTTTATTATCATGTCACAAATTAACATTAATATACACTAAAAAATGAAATAAACCCCATTTTTTTGAAGCAAAACACTTTTTGAAATTCAAAATGAATTTACAATTTCTCCCTATCTAGTAACCACTATTTGGCCAATGTTAAATATTTTTGTCAACATATTATCTATAAATTAAATTAAAATCATTATTATATAGTGATTAATTTTATTTTACATTGATTAAAATATATGGCATATAGAAATAATTTTTCTGAAGGATATATTTTTAATCTTATACAATTTAATTTGATATTTACTTCTTATTTTCCATGGAATTATTCATTAATTTTTTAATAAGTAATAAACTTTTAGATATATTTAATGATGTAGTTAATTATGATCATACCAAAAAATCTAATGGATAGGATATAATAGTAATGTTTTTTAATAATATTTTAATAGTATGTTGTTGTTTTTTATGCTCAGTATTTCTTGGGGTAGAAACAATCCGTCACAATATTCCTTTTAAACTAAAACATCATATTGTTGCAATCAAGATATTTATTCACCATGAAAACTCATTAATGAATTTGTATGAATTTGATGATAATGAAATATTTATGAAGGAGTGGTTCTGGAAGGGTAAGATGGTGTTTGTGAAATTTTTACATGAAATAAGAGAAATTTTAGGTGTGTTATGAAATTTCATGGAGGGATTCCCACAAATGTGGAGTTATATATGTAAGAAAAAAATAGCGAAGAAGAGGAATTATGAAAATGTTGATTTTAGTATGTTTTTAGACCATAGTGAAATTAATGTCTCTTTAAAAGTGGATTTCCTCCAAGGGATGTTTTAGGAAGCAATTTTGGAAAAGTGAAAGATGGTTTTCGTAATGCATGAAGGGCCAGTATTTTGATTAAAAATACTTAATCCATGATGAATAATGAGAGGTGGGGGGATTGGTTGATGAATATTTTTTAGTGACCCAAATACATTGATTTTGGTATTAGGATCTTTTGAAATGTGGATAAGTGAACCACAATGTTCCATGAGTTACTTGTGGATCCACTATGTTCTAAATACACATTTTCATTATGAAAAATAGTTTAATGCGAAGGAAAATATTGTATGAATGATCTAACATAAATAGTTTTTTTTCTTAGGGACTTATAAGGATATTCATATATGAATTTATTTTCTTCAAAAGAAATAAGGGACACTCAAAATAACTGAACACTATATAAGTTAATTTGGAACTCATTGAAAACCTTACCAAAAGGAAAAGTTATTTTTTGATGATTCTTTATAGATTATTAAGGGAGTGATACAATTATTATAAATCAGTCCTCATATCATGTGTTGAATAATATAACTTTAATATCGATGATAACCTACCCTTATTGTTTTTCAATAAAGTGGTAGTGGCTTTTTACATTTGCATGTGTTATATAGTGTTTCACTATCCTAATCAGAGGGAAAAGGAAAGAAGAAGTTTGTGATATTTAATGTGATGGACTCAGAATGGTGGTCATTCAACGACCCAATATTTTTGTATATATTTTACTTTTTTCAAATACTAATTTTGGTCTACATTTTCCTATTCCACACCTAGAACAACCATGACTACTATAAACTAGATTTGATGTCTACATTATTAAATTATGACAAATATAAGGGATTAAATCATGAAGAAAAAATTTGTTTAAAACTTATGAATATTTGGATGGTGTTATGGTGAGAAAAATATTTCAAGGATGTGGTGATGAAGGTTGTTAAGTGATTTTGGTAGATATTGGTCAACATAAATAGATCAATAAGTGTGAGGAACATATGGTAAGTGATGTCATTTTATATGTGAGTTTAATATAAATATTATAAATATAGAAAATTTTAATATATAATATGTGAATGAATCATTTAAAATGGATCCAAAGTGATATATTTTCATCTATAAAGAGTATGTGGTGAAAATAATTAACAAAAAAATTCATGTTTAGGAGGACTATATCCCAGATCTCTGAATTTAACATCATTATTGTCACTTTTATCCTTAATCCTTGTATGAAAATTGTCAATCTATAAGCGCCATGTATGTAAAATTAAAAATGATGACTAGAACATAAATTCTTCAATAATGATGTTCTTGATAATTTCTTTTCTGAATGAGTAATTAATAGATATTAATGATTTCATAATGATTAAAAAAATTAAACATTAAATATCATTTAATGGTATTGTAATGGCTATTTACATGACATAATTTAAATGAAATTAAGAAAAATAATTCAATTTAATATTAAAACATAAAACAAATATTATATGACTTAATTAGCAATGAAATTTCTATAACACCATAGTCCATCCAAAATATATTACTTTTAAAGCTTCTAAATTATTTTACTTTTTCTAATTGTTTTCACAAGTGGTTAGTTAGTGTTGAATTAGTGTTCATGGTAATTATACCATATATAAAAATAATAAAATAATTACTATAGAAATATTTTTTTATTAATATATTAAATACTCTATATTATGTTATAATTTATTTTCATTTATAACAATTTTCTAACAGCAAAAAAGTTAAAAATAGTGGCACTTTGTAATTAACCTCTACATAAAATAATATATTTGTTATAATCAATAAAAAATAGAACTAATATTGAATATTTTAGAGTCTTGGATGAATATTTTATAAATTTAGTCATAAAATGTAATAATTTTATCTTAAGGATTTATTTTTAGAAGTTATTCCTTATTTTCACTTTTTTAGACCATTTTACCATTTTCCATGTTTATATTATTTTACAGTGGTTACTATTCATGAGGACCAAAAAAGAAATTGATTATATGACTTAATTTTAATATTAATAATAAAATATTGTTCCCATTTTCTTTTATTTAATAATAATAAGTGGTACAAATAAAAATTAATATATGTTTGTGAAAGAAAACAAAAATTGTTTTTATATATATAATTTTTTTTGCATAAAAATGATTTTATACCAAAATATTGTCTAATTTTGATTCCCAAGGAATAAATAGTATTATTTCTAAAAATATGATACGTATTTTACATTAAATATAAATCATTAGAAAATGTAAATTTCAAATTACTTTGTTTAAAAGTAATGATATGATAGTGTTTTAAAATCTGTATTATTCGTTGTTCATTCAAAACATGTTTTCCAAAGTACCCCAATACAACATCCTAATATTATCTTTCAACATTAAATTTGAAAATTTATTTCCATTTTCCAAATATAATTTTTAAATGAGACAAATATTAGTCGGATATTATTGAATAAAATGAAATAAAAACCATTTCTTAAGAAACTGTTGTTTGATGTATAATGTGTATTTGTATACATTTATTGTATAGTTACCTCCATTGGATTAATGTTAATTTATATTATTAAATATATTATCTATAAATTTATATAAAACCATTCATCTATTAAAAATTACATTATTTACATTGAAAAAAATATACTGACATCATAATTATGTTTTATGAAACTATCACATTTAACATTATAAAATTAAATTTGAAATTGACTTCTTATTTTCCATGTAACTATAACATACCCTTTACTTAATAAAAAATTTATACATGAAATTAATAATGTGGTTACTCACATTTATAGCTTCCAATCTAATGTCAAGGTTATAAAATATATATTTTAACAATAAAATTGTAATAGTATGTCATGGTTCCACTGAAACTTGATTTTGAGTGAGGTAAAAAAATTAAATAAACTATTACATTATGTTACAATCAAGTTAGTGATATGCCATGAAAGTTATGTGATGAATTTATATGACCATAAAATTAGATAAAAGGATGTATTCTAATGAAATTGAATGGAGGTACTCACAAAAAAATGGACATCTATGAGGGAATACATATTATGGAAGAGGATGAATCATGAAAAGGGAGTGTTTTGAGAAATATATGACCATAGAGAAACATAGGTTCCTTTTAATGTGGAGTTTCACTCTGGAGGTTACATGAGGAAATGATAAACATGGAATTGATGGTTTTAATAGTTCATGTGGGTTCTATATTTTTCATTGATAGTTGATCCCTGGTGGATAAAGTAAGAGAGTAGAATTAGTTGGTTAATTATCTTTAGAGACCAAAATTCTCTGATTTTTTATAATATGATTTTTAAAGTAGTTTAATGAACCACCATGGTTCGCGATTACCTTCAGCGATGAAAAATGTTTTTTGAACATAATATTCACAAAAGATCTATTTTTTGAGATTGGATGGTCTTACATGAAAGGAATATCTTGGACATTAAATTATGTGAGGACTTATAAAGAGTTATCTTTATGAATGTAATGTTTACAAAATAAAATAATAGAAAATTTATCTTTGTGAATACTAAGAAAGGTAAGATTGATCTCATTGAAAACCTTACCATATGTTGATATAATTCCTTGATGTTACATTATATATCATTAGGGATGTGATTATGTTGTTATGATGGAGTGTTCATGAAATTATGGTAGCGATGTCAAAAAAGGAAAATGAGCACATATACATAATTGGTGTAACAAAGAGATAGTGAATTCATGAATTAACATGTGTTCCATATATTTTCCACTCTTGATCAGTTAAAAAATATGAGATTAAGGTTGTCATCGTTTATGTGAAAGAGTAACCATGGGAGAGGTTTCACACCTCAATTTTTTAGTATATATTTTTATTGAAATATTTATTCTTTTTTATAGTTTGTTGCATGTTCCACACCCATAGCAACCCAATATCATGTAACCTAGAAATGATGTCCAAAATAATTAAATTATCCTATATACAACGGATAAAAAAGTGATGTAATAATTATTTTAGTAGTCTAAGAGATCGAGATACTTACATGATACACTTTTTTCATAGTGAATAAATTATAAAACATAAAAAATTAAAACATTCTACATTATTGAAAATCATTAGAATATTTTTTTTCATTTTGATGGAAAGGAAACAAAATCCAAGTTACATAAAATACTCAGTAATGGTACACTACAATGGAATCTTGTATAAAAAATAACCCATAATCAATGTGAAAATGTAAATAACGATAAACACATTCTATTTAATAAATCACATGAGAAAAAGTAAATTCCTAAATAATTTTATAGTATTCATGTAATGGACTGAAATAACTAAATATTCAATTAATGAAATTAATAATTTTGGATTTCATGGCCTTTTAAATCATTATATCTCTAGAGCCAAATACATGTGCCAATGTAGGCTAAAAATGGGTAGGAAAACTGAAAAAAGACCTTTAGTAAGCTGATACAACATGCTAGATTCATGATACGTGTCGATGCATTAAGGGGATATATAATTTTAGGCCCCACCCAACACAACATTTCAAATTATATCCTTATATAAAGAATATTTATTATAAATCTTAAACATTATTCCTAATGAAAAAATTTATATTTTAAGTAAAGAATATGAAATATTTAAATTTATCCCATAAATCGAATAACATTCAATGTAAGAAACTGTATATAGGAATGTTAAATAGTTTGAGAACTATTCATACCTATGATACGAATAAATTTTATATTTAAGAGAAACATAATGTCAAATGGTCATAAGAAAGTGATGGTTTCAAAATAAATTTAATGACAGACAAATTAATCAACAGTTTGGAGAAGAAATATTACAATGGGTTCATTAGAAACTGAGATTTTTAATAAAATTTTGTATTTTATTTTCTGTAAGATAGACGTGAAATTTTAAAATAATACTTCATAAATTATTTTCTTAAAAAATAATTTTAATATATTAGAATATGCTAAACGGTGTAAAACTGTTATGCTGTGGAAAAAAATCAATAACTTCATTTACATTAAAAGAATATTTATTTTGACTTTATGTAATGAAATTAATGAATGGCCACTTAAAAAACATTAGAAATATAACTTTCAGACCATTTTAAAATGAAAGGATAACATAAAATTTCTTCTGAATAAATGAAATGTAGATTTTTAAAACAATACTTAAAAGTATGGACATGGAATAAAAATATAATTGATCTAAAAAGAAATTTGATCAGATATTATTTTCATTATTTATTTTTATTGAATCATGTATGATAATGTGGAAATGTAGGAAGAAAACATGGAATGTATTTATGAATATATTGGACAATATAGTATTTGGAGTTTATGAAGGGTATGTCATAAAATTCCTTCAATGAAAATAATATCTATCCTTTAAAAAAGATTGTATAATAATTTCCTACCGCATCAGAAGCATTCAAATTTTAACCCCATAAAAAGTTACATTAATTTAAAATTTAATCCTAATTAATAAATCGATATTAATTTTTAATAAAAAAGGGGAAGTATATATACCATATAAAAGAAAATAGGTTCATAATACCAAATATGTCTCAATGGTGTGAGAATTGAGATGAAATCCCTAACAAATAATGTGTCATTGAAGTGAGATTTAATAAATTCTGTAATTAGTTATAGAAAATTTAAATCCAAAATATTCAAAGGAAAGAAAAACATAATAAAATCAATTTTAATTCCAAACATATTCAATTTGTAACATGGTCAATGATGTATATGTATATCACAATGAAAGAAAATTGAGTTAAGAAACCCATTACAAGGATTATATTTTTTATGTGAGAATTAATCAATGAAGTGATTACATGTTTTAAATATAAATCCACAGAAAACCAATGGAGATACAATATAAAATAATCAAAGTTCATTTAAAAATTAATATAATATCATTAATGAAAATTAATAAATCATATAACCAAATCAAAATTAATTGATTTATAAAATACGTTACCACACATTTCAACATAGAGAAATTTTATTTAATTATAGGAATAATGGATTTAAAAATTTTATTAATTTATAAAAAAATATTAATATTTTTAAATTAATATATGATCCTCTAGTAGATTTGAATCATTTATTCTACAAAAATCTGTCTTTATTATTATTATTTTGGGTGTTAACTACTTTATATACTCATTCATGTTTTATCATGGGAGTTATGATCCTCATAATTTGATTTTGCTTAAAAAATATTGAAGATGTTAATAATGACATAAATATCACATATTTCCATTATTTATTTACACAATGCATACTATGTAAATAGAAAATAGAAGAAGATCAAATCACATCAGGGATGTGGTAGTCCACACATACACATGAGCGACGTTGTCCTTTTCCAATAGATTTGAAGGTAAAAATGTATGTATAATTTTAAAATTAATGAAGCTTAATTTATGAAACAGATTTCATATATATTCCTTTGTTACATTTTTATAACCACCTATGTAAGGGGGTGAAAAAAAATAAATTACACGTGTATGTGAAGATTGTATGATGTAAGTGCTCTTGAGTAATGTTTTCAAATTTTGTTGGAAGGAAAAGAGGTGAAAAATCATGTTACTGTAATAAAAATAAAATACAATTTTAATTAGGGAAATTTATTTAATATTTTAGGATGTTTACAAAATATTTTGAGTAATTTAATGAAAAATAAATTTGAAAGAGTTAATAAATATGATTACTTCTTCTTCAAAAGAGCTTCATTAGATCTTATTATAAGGGACCTAGGGTCAGTCTCTTTGGGATTCCAAAGCCACCATAACAGGGATAAAGAATTTTAAATGAGGTTTAAATATATCCTTATAAATACATGAGGCATAGGTAGTTTTTATAAGAGATGATAAGTGGCTCATTTTTATAGTAAATGAATGGAAACAACTAAAATTACTAAAATGATTTAAATATAATAAATTTATTTTCATGTAAAAGTGAAAAAATGTGATGGAAACGATTAATTTAAGATCGTATATGGTTAAAATAAATTTTACTAATAATATTTTTATATTTTTATGTCATATATTAAAAATTATTCTTTTGTTACAACCTTTAAAAGAAACTTTTATCCTTAACTGTAGTAACAATTTTTTAAATCTTAAGAAGCTAGAAGTTTAAATATATGATAATAATTTCTCATAAATGGACATGTGAGGAAGAATTTGAAAATTTATGATCCTACTAATCCTATTTAATGATTTTTTGGATTTTGAATAATTTAGTAAAATAATCATATTAGTAAAATATTAATAATGTCATTTTTGACACTATTCATTTAATTTAACATGAACGACTTCAGGAAAAATTTATATTTCAAATTTACACATTGAAAACGTGAATAATATATTATATCTGACTATAAAATTTATATTTCCCTATAACTCAACAATGAATAATTACTTTGATAGTTGGTATAATTCTTTATATTATTTTTCTGTTCATTAAATTAATATTATGCCAGCACTGAAAAAGTATTAAAGATAATTATTGAATCCCTAAAAAATATAAATTAATTAAAATGATGAAAATTAAATAAATAATGTACAAAATATAATTTCATATTCGCTCATAACATGTTGTTATCATTATTTTTACATATAATATAAATTAAAAGGAAGAAAGGGACATTTTGGAATTTTTTACATAAAATAATATAGCTGTCACATTCAAGATGAAATGGAACCAAGATTCCATACATAAAAAATTTACGATGGAAATAGGCAAATACATACAATAAAATAAAATAAAGTAATTTTTGATTATATATTCCATATCACAATATATTTAGCCTTAATTGATGATTTACGCTCTACTGGTGTGATAGAGATTATCACGATTTCTATTAATAAGGCATACAAATTAAAGGAACGAATTTACAAAAATTGAACCTTATAAATATATATATGATATCAATTTTTAATATTTAGTTTATATTATGGAATATTTTAATTTGAATACAATTTTGTTAAAATCTAAGGAAAATATTTTTTTAAAAAAAATGACTTTTATGTAATAAAGATTAACATATATGTAAATTATGAAAATTTAACATGAAAAATAATTTATACATAAAAAAGGTGATAATTTCTTAATTTACGGATAAATAATAACATAATGTGACTATTAAATTGAATTATTTATTGAAAATAAATGACAATATTATAAATTTTTTTATATCTCACTATTGATTGAAAAATAAATCCTTTCAGCAAAATACCAAATTTTCAATATAAAATAATTTTTCTATATTAATTTTAAAAAATAAATTTTTTACCCTATTAATTTTTTATAATTTAATGATATTAATTCTAATATTATCTCAGGAGAAGTAATACAAAAGAAATTTTATGGAAATGTATTTTGAAAAACAAAATATATTTTCTAAAATATGAGTTCTTATTTCATAATCTTCAATCCCACATTTGTATTTTGAAGTTAAAATTGTGAAGAACGGAAAATTCCTTATAATTTGTTTTAAATTATTTGGCATTATTATGAGTCTGTGATAATTGACGGCGCTGGATTCTGAGGCCCAATGTGCCTGGAATGAATTTCTAAACTTTTTTAAGGTATGTTTAGTAAACTCATGGATGTCGTTTTCTATCTATTGAACTGATGCTCAGAATTGAAATTCGAGAGCTGCATTTTGTCTGAAGGTCTATGATTCACATAAAGAAAGCTTTACTTTGACCGTAGTAGGTCGAGTGAAAAAGTTAAATTTCGAACTTTATAAAAAAATAATTAAATAACTAGGCAATTTTGTTTTATTTCCTTTCTGTAACTGCTTAGCAACTGTGGCTGGACTGATGAATTTTTAAGCCATTTAATGGATTGACCCTTTGTTTTCAGAACCTCACTTTTAAGAAAGATGGGAGGTTCATTAATTAACTAATTAATGACCCTCATTAATGCTTGGTTGCGTTAAGCTCTCATCCACCTTCTATTTAAGTGAGGCTCGGGGTCAAGTTTTGACACGACTTCACCAAGAAAGGAATCTCTAGTGAAGTGATGTGACATCTTCCCCCATGGAATGGAATCATAGTCATCATTGTGGGAATCAACGACGGACGTCAGTGGAAACCACGGATAGGGATTCATCATCCACCACCGCGACGTCCCCATCGAATAGAGGTAGGGGGATTATTTTGTTAATGCAAATTAGATGAGTAAAAATTACTACTTATTGTTATTATATTAATAAGGAAGGAGCATGCCAAACGAACAAGTCTCAGACCCTCTACTTCTTCGTTTCATGGTGTGTTCTTCATGGGACTATTTTTCAACTCGACGAATTCCAGAAACTGGAAGCTGCATAGTGACATAGATATCTCAGGAGGGCCCTAAGCGCATCCAGAAGGAAGAAAAGGCAACCGGAGCTCCCCCAGTGGCCCACGAAAGCTCAAATGGCACGACACTGGGGTGGTGGCACCGATGTAGTGGCACTGGCCGCTGGAAGATGGCAGTTTGCACCTGCATAATAGGGCGACGCCGCTTGGTGCCACGATGGACCCAAAGGGGTGACCGGAAACCTGTCGGCCGAGTTGGCGAGGCGGCGCGCCATCGCACGACACAGTGAAGGAACCACAACATCGAATCTAGTGTAGGAGGGTGACCCACACCATGCGGGTCTCATGGTCTATGTGGTAGTGCCACATGGTGCCACTAATTGAAGAGCTGAATGGCTCTTCTTGATCCATTCGGGGAGCTAGTGACTCGCGGCAGTGCACCGGGCTGCATCACCCCGCAAGCTGCACCCATCCAGTGGGTCGAGCCTGTCCACGACCCCACCCATCCGAGGTATCCTTGGACGGTTCAGGCCAGTCAGGTTCAGACCTGGGCAGGGTAGGGTTGACCCGAACCGGGTCGCTTCAGTCCCGACCTGTTCGGACCGGTCCAGGACCCATTGTGGCCTTGATACGCTTAAAAGCTCATATCTTGCGAACCAGACATTTTTTTGACAAACCGTCTGCAGTTCTAGGATAATTTGAGTGAGATGGACCTTTTGAGATACTACACAAGAGTTTTGGAGAATGTTGTAGTATGTCCATGCTGGATCGACTCCGACTCAAACCGGCTCTCTGCACTAAAATGCCAATAACAAACAGACTAATCATCTGTTTGATGCGTTGTCTACTGAATCAGAACCCTTATGACATGACAGATCATTGGGTATCTTCTAAGTGGGACTTTATTTTGGTTGAAATATGAACTATGGATTGATGATTAGTTTCTCCCAGAGACAAGCGTACTATGAGAGGAAATCCTATGACTGGCTGAGACGTGAAGAATGAAGAGTGATTCTGTGTGAATCAACACCCATAAATTATGTGTGAATCAGCGCCCATCATTTTGTGTGAATTAGAACCCAGTGATTCGGTCTCAATCAGAATAGATCAATTCGGTGGGAATCAGCACCCAAAGATTCTTTTTGAATCAGCACCTAACAATTTTGTGTGAATCAGTACTCAATGATTCTGTGTGAATCAGCACCCTGCGTTTTTTGTGAATCTACACCTGTCGATCCTATATGGGTATTTTAGGGGTTAGTACCTATCGATCTGGTGTGGGTCATCAGCAATGCCTGTTGATAGAGTAAGAAGATCTATCTTTATGACTTATCATCCATAATACTATAATTTTGTTATACCTGGTTTGAGCTATGTCTCTTATTTTGTGCTTTTTGATTAAGATCATGCTTGTGGTTTTCTGATATGGAATTCTAAGAGACCTTCAGGGGTCTTGGGGTCCCTACTATGTATTTTTATACTCACTCTTTCATGGGCTTCGCCCGCACCATGTAGTGTCTTGTGAAAACGACAGGAAGCCTGGACTGAGACTCGGGAATTAGGACCTAATGGTGGATGATGGTGAAGGTCGATGTGGTGAGCTGTGGAGATGAGTCGTACCTACCCATCAGGTAGGATCCCCGGTGGATGATCTCAAGGGCTATTTTTCTACTTTCAATTATAGTTGTATCTTTTCTGTTGGGCTTGTATTCTGGCCCCTTAATTTTAGTAAATACATTTTACTATAGTCGTTTTACTTCATGGTTGCATCTTTTTTCATTCTAGCCTGACTTTTTGTACAAGTTTAAAGAAAATTTCATCCCGTTTTAGGGATACGTCTTTCCAATGCTAGTCTCCAACCCCTGGACTTTGGAAGGTGGGCTTGGGGTAGTCATGGAATAGTCCCTGGGGGACGGGTCGTGAAAAAAATTATATAAATATATATATTATAACATATTAAATCATATTCATACCACCCAATTCAATGGATATGTTTTAATGATAATATTTAAATAATAATGTTTCATTTTCATAATACGATCAGGGTTGTTTGTTGTATATTCTATCAAACATAGTGTGAATTTAAAATCATGGGGTTTTATATTCTCCCCCACCAATAAATTGAATTCTCTAAATTGGAATTTATTTTGGTAATTATAGGTTTGATATTTTAATGTAACTTTATAAAAAACTCACATCGCAAAAAGGATAATAACCCATCTTTCTAAAAATAGGGACAACGAAATACAATGGCCATCTAGAATAACACAATACTAGGTTTCTAGAAATTTTAACATTATTAGGAAGTGAATATATTGACATGGAGGGGAAAAATAACATCCAATAACTAATAAATAAATATTGATAAAATTATAAGGAGAATGTTAGTGACCAAAAAACAAAAAATTATTGTTGTGTGAAATGCACAACGATTCGTTGGAAATAAAAACAATTTCTAAAAAATCAAGACCGTTTTCCTAGAGTGGAGGAATTTGTTTACCATAAATTCTAATTAGATAATGAAATATACATACATAAATGTATAATTTCATTAATAATTTCCACAAAAATATCATGTTTAATGTAAATAATGCATATTCGTGAGGATATATTCATGCAGGAAGAACTAATATCAAATTATGAAAGATAATATAATCTAGAAAATAATAATAACATATTCTTACTATCAGTAAATATTAACCATAATAGTTTTTTAGGATTTGATAATATAATAAGAAAAATGTATAATCCTTCATATAAAGATATAATATATTTCACTTCAATGTTTCTACAAAAACACAAATGGTTCAAATACGTTTATCCCAAAAATAAATAACCATACATCCAAATTAACATAAATATATTCATCATTAATAAGTATTATTACTTCAATAAAGATATAATACCTTTTAACTTGCATTCAAATTATTTAATTGAATTCATAAAAATAATATTTCTTATCAGACTACATGTTAAACAAAAAAGTTACATATAATTCAACCCAATGAGTCGTCCCATTGATTTCATTAATCACTATGATAAATCAGTATATAATTTTATAATAAGAGAAATTCCCTAAATATAATGAATCAAATTTAGATACTAACAATAAAGTTAATCTGCATATTTACTATTAACATCTCTTGAAATATCTCATTTTCAATCAATCACCTTTTAACCATCAATATTATTTATAACCTATTATATAATAGATAATGAAAAATAATATACTAACTTAAAAAAGAAATTTAAGACAAAATAGATTATTCCTAATACATCTTAGTAAATATTTCAAATCACCTCAAAAATAATGTTCCTGAAAATTTCAAAAGGGGTATATATGCCTTTGAAATTATGGAAACACTAAACATATAAACCCATGCATAAATATTAGCTGAACACCATATGAAAACATACATACTTCAAAATATTAATATAATCTTTATTCCTCAAATAAAATAACATAAAATTTCATTGCTAAAAAAGTACAATAAACATCAAGAAAGAAATCATAAATCGCATTTTTATCAAATAAAAAACTAATTTAAGGTTAATGAATACTCTCCCTTTTACTTCATCAATTTTAATAATTTACAAATTCCAAAACTAGTGTTCTTAATATCTTACAACTATATGATTCAAAAAACATAGTTCCTTGCTTGGTTTTGGAGGTGACTTTATATTTTGGAATTTTATTAGATAGTTCCCATATACCACACACATAAGACAATGCTCTATAGATGGTACTCTATTTTGAATTTTATTTCCTTCTATCAAAAATTATATTTCTACATGATAATCCTTTTACCTATGCAATTATTTTACACATTTAGAATATTTTCATGTAACTTTGAGACATTTTATGGGGATTATCCTTCTAAATTATGAAAATGAAGGAAATTTATATTTCATTCTTCTATGGTATCGACCACTTGATCTCTCAACAAAGTCTATTTTTCACTTCACTGGTGAGTCAGATATTTTTTTGAGGTATAGGTTGTAAACAAAATATTAAGATAACAAATTTGGAATACTTAAAAAATTTCTATAAAGTCATTATCCAATTTTATTTCTTATAATCACTACATTTTCTATCACATTTAGTTTTAACATGATTCCTCCTAGTACATATCATTAAATAAAGACAAAAAGAAAAGTATGGGAAAAAACATAGTGGGAAAATAGATAATATCTACCTTAATAATATTTTAATAAATCATTATATACTTTTATTTATCATAATATCGTTTCAAAGGGATATTCTCCCAACAATTGTTTTTTAATAAATATTATTCAAACAATGCAGTCATCTCTATTGTAGAAGGTACCAGATTCATAGTTGGGGGATCATGAGGTGGAGGTCCAGAGAGACAAAGTAGTTTGTGGAGAGGCCTTTGATGGTGGTTCTAATGATAGACAACACGTGGTGTCGTTTTCGGTAATAATTTTCATTCCTTTGATATTGTGTGAGATGGTACTCAGAGAGTCCAATAGTTCTCCCTTGGTGGTACATCCTAGAATGATAATGATATACTGAGCTTTGAGGAGTTAATTTTGGTGGACTTGGTTGAAGCATGTAGTTTTAGATTTTGTGTCTCGATGTTTGGGCTTACAGAAATTGAGAGCCAAGAACTATGTTCACTATGGCTTTCCAGAGATGCTTGATGTTCTTTAATAGATATGGGAGGAGATATTGATGGAATGTTTAACTGTATTATCTTGATATTAGAGAGGCTATGATATTAAATGGGTGGTAGTGGATTTTTTGAAAAAAAATCACCCCACTTTATATAGATCTTGGAGTCGAGCTCAGTGGAGGTTCTATCAAGGAAGTATCTAAAGGAGGTGGTGAGTCTACACAGTGTTTCCAGTGCTATCATTTCTGATCGAGATCATCATTTTAACTCTTGGGCATGCAGAGGTCTCTAGCATGATTTTTGTTCACAGATAAGCCTTAAAATACTTTTCATCTTCATAATGATGGTCAGACAATGCAGAAGATCCAGACACTTGAAGACAAGTTGTTTTCCAGTGTCTTGGAGTTTAGAGGTTTGTGGATGAGGAACCTTTATTTGGTCGAGTTCTCTTCCAATAATATTTTTAACTATACCATCAGTAGGTATCTATTTGAAGCCTTGTATGGTGGACCATTCTATTCACCATTATGTTGGACCAGGATCATAGTGTTAGCAATTAATGGGCTATAACTGGTACCGAATAGGGAAAATATGGTTCGGTTGATTCGTGAGAGGATCATGTTAGAAGAGGATAATCATAAGTCATATTCAAATTATATTGTACATATTGATTTTAATGTTGGGTATCATGTGTTTTTGATGATGACTTCCCGTCGAGGACAATGAAGGTTTGGTCATGTAAGTAATCCTTCTCCATGGTTTTTTGTGCATTTCGATGTGTTGGCTAGTTTTGGAGGCATAACATACTGGGTAGCGCTTCTTCAACTTATAGGTTAGATACATGATGATTTTCATGTGTTGTTGCACCATAAATGTCATCAAGATGACTCTCACATCATCTATTGGGGAAATATCGATGTTGATGATCGTGTGATCTTCGAGGAAAAGCCTGTAGAGATCCGAGACCACTAGGGGAAGGTATGGAGTGGGAATTCTATCCCATTAGTTTGTGCCTTTTTGTGCCACAAGGGCATGAAGGAGAGTAATTGGGAACGTGTGTCACAGATAAATGTTCATCACCCTAAGCTAATTTTTTTAATGCCTTCTTTATAACATTGTATATTTCATTCTTGTAGATCATTAATATTTATAATATGGATTTTCATATTTCTTGTTGTTCCTTACTCTCTTTTTAGATATATCTCCCCCAAGAGATAGTTTGGGAGAATTTTGTGGTTGTTACATGACATAGCGTTTGTTCCTCTACTAAAGAAGCTGAAAAACTATGGTGGCGAGATCCCTGAGAGGTATCTCATAGGGTGGATATTCAGTAGTCCCTATTCTATTTTGTTACCTCTTTGGGTTGGTTTTTTATTTTAGAGGACGAGATTGTTTTGAGATGTATCTGATATAAGGGACCAAATCTATGGGGATTAACCATTTGCGTGTTTTTGAAAATATAACATCTCATATGTGTCTCAGAAGATGTTTGAGGAAGTTAGCTTAAGTAAAAGGTGGGAAAGGGGGATTACATGTCGTCTAACTGCATTACATAGAATGAGATCATATTTAACCGGTTTTTTCATGGCATTAAAGTGGGATTCATGGAATTAATTTTTTTTGGGATCAAAAAGTAAATAAATTGACGAGGATAGATGTTTTTCAATTGAACTCGACCTCAAGGAATTAAACAATGTGAAATGGTATTACACGTCATGTAATTCCCCGATGCTGTATGTTTTATGTGATTACCAACCACTTAGTTTTTGTCAAAACCTAGAGCGGCAGTGGGCCTCCCTCGACCCTAGGTGACGCGATGACCCTCTATTTAGAATTTTGTGAATTCCATCATCATAGAACAATTCCTGGATCCCTTTTTCAATAAATAGATATCACTCATCCATTTAAGGTATGATTTATCTCAAATCGTGAGTTTTCTCAAATTTGTTTCCTGCTGTTTCACTTTTCTATGTGAGAGAGTGTGATCACCATGTTTCTTAATGGATTTCAATTGGTGTAGATTAGTTCCATTGTGCAGAAACCCCATAGGGGGGATGCAGTTGTTGCAAGAGAGGTGATCATGATTCCTTTCCTTGATATGTTTTGTACATATAACAACATTGACCTTTTGAGCTAGGGGATTTCTCCTTCACTATTTATCAATGTGAAATTGTTTAGTTAGCATGGTTTAGACCTTAGATTTTGATGTAATTACCTAATTAAATATATGAACCATGATTAAATAGTAAGTGTCGATCATATATTTTTTTCTTACACTTTGATAACAGTTTTCCTTTTGATTTGATAGATAGTGTGATATAAATTCCATGCATAGTTAGCATGTTGTTCATGATGGAAATTAGCTATGAATGTAAAGACAAAATTTATCGATAATTAATTGGTTAAAATTAATGTGGCATGTTAATGAATCTGGAAGTTTTTGTAATTTAAAAATAATCAAATTAATGAAATTATACATGTTTAATAGATTTGGTTGATGAACCTAAATAATATATATTATTGTTCATAAATGATGAATGGAATGAAAAATTAATTTCTTAATTATTATGGTGATAGCTTGTTTCCTAGGATTCCCATAGTTGGAAACTACGAATAATGAATTGATTAATTCATGATGGAATTAAAAGTGGTTGTGTGATAAAGATAATGCATGGTCAGTCCTAAGATGTCCCTATTTTTTTAATGGAAGAGTTCCTTATGCTTCATAGAGGCGAGAGATTGTTGTGTGTGAATTGGGTATGCCTTTTTTTAGGGATGATAGCTCGTTGCTATGTTTTTTACTACTACTTTTATTGTTTTTTGGATATGAGTTTTTTGGTTGGGGGTAGGGAGGCCCGGATGTGATGTTAGTTCTGGGATAGAAGAGACTGGATTGTTGTTGTGGTATGTGGTAGTAGGGAGACCCAGTAACTATGGTAGAAGTTGACACCTAGAGTGGAGGGATGCATTAGTTTATGCAAGTGGGTGTCCGGGAGGAAACCATGGATGATAGAATGGATTGAATGTTGGATTACCCATTGATGCGAAAGTGGTTGCTATTGAATATATTGTTTGTTTATTCATATTACATTACTCACTACAGGTGGTAGATGGTATTTCTTAATCTCTGTCAGAAAGAGAAAAAGACATTGGGGGTACGCCATGTGATTTTTGTAATGCTCCGACCCCAGTTACCCAGAGTCGGTGCATTATTACATAACAATGACATGATAATAAGGGATCAAATCCCGAATGACTGATCAATTTAGTTGCCTTGGAAGTATAAGATACAATCATATGTTTTACATTACATAAGGACATGAAAAAAACAACATTGTGTCTTCTTTTAACACCTTCATCTACCTTATACTATTCATGCAGTTTAGTCATAATATACTTAATCACATCCTGGGAAAAATAAAACATAGAGTGGGGTGAGCTTAGTTTCTTAGTATGGATAACAATATACCAAAAAAATTCATAAATAAGCATAATAATTTATGGAAACATATAAGACTAAAACACAAGACTTTTAAACATAAACATCAACATAATATGGAAAAGATAAATCAAATAATGCTATTAACATATTGACATGGATATTCTACTAGTCTAATTATGACATGTAATATCAATAGAAAATTATATAATGATGGAATGCGTAATGCCGAACAACACAACCACATAGTCGAGGATTTGTTCCAAGACTACAAATAAGATTTATCCAACGTCTTGTGCCAAGACACAAGTTTGTCTCACGGGACCTTCCGATGCATCGAGGAGCTATAGCAGGCCACAACCTTCATATACTATGTCCAATGCATTCCTCATATGAAAAGGATGAAACATAATCTAAACATTCGTATTAGAACTAGCATACGAAATATCAATATTTTAAACAAAAACCATGAATGGTATAAAAATAGCACATCCACAATCAAACATAACTGATTGAATAAAATATGGAAGGTTGTATCAAACTCAATCAAGAACAGTGAAGGATATTGACATAGATGGAAATAATTAGTAAAATTATTTGAGATAAATATCCATTTATTCTTGAAAAAAAATAAATGTCTCCCTATTTATCAAGAACCTGTTAAAAATAGATTTTCTAATGAAAGTGTCCCATACCACTTTGGAACTTGTAAAAGAAATTTTAATTTTAAAAAATTCATTTCCATTCAAATAAATCCGTAAGAACATTTTTAAAACATGGAAATTAATGATAATGATTTAGAAGAATAAATCATTAAAACATTTAAAATAAAATTTTCATTAGAGTTCCAAACCAAATGAGATATGTTTGAATACAAATAATTGATGTTATAAAAAAGTTATAATATCTTGTGAATAAAGGTATTCATGATATATCATGTCAATGTTTAGTATATACACCATATAAATGTGAATTGGTTCTTAAAAACAAAAAAGTCTTAATAAAATGTAAATTGGGATGAAATTCCTTATAAAGACTATATCTTTAGGTTAAGGATAAATTAGTGAAATTATTATGTGTGAAAAATAATAATACACTAAATATTATTGGATAATCAGTGTAAATAAATCATAGGACATTCACACATATTATTGTAACAACAACACAAATGACTTGGTTGTTTAACTCAATCAATGGAAATTGTGTTAAGATTAATCTTATCAAGTTCATATCGATGACTTGAGAATTAATCAACGAAGTAATTATGTGTATAAAATTTATATCCTCTAGAAGAGGAGTAGAAATTACAACATAAATAAATAAATATTGATTTCACACATAATCTTGGAGTAAAATAATCAATAAAGTTTTCATAAAACCCAATGAGTGGAAATAGAAATTAGAAATTACCTTACCTATTTGGTAACATACATATCATAAACCCAATGAAAGAAGTAACATACAATGAAGAAAAAAATTCCCATTAATTAAAGTATATTTCACAAAATATACAATCATTGGATGTATATACACCACACAATGAAAAATAGTGGCAATATAACATGAATCTCACGTGAATAAGAAGTGAGATGAAAACCCCTAACATTGTAATTTTCCATGTTCGAGGGTAAATTATCCTCTTTTATAATAGTTAAATCATTGTTATTAAATTATACAGAAACCACATACGTAAATATGATATCATATATGATATTTTAATATATTTTTTGTTAATAATATTTCAGTAGTATCATTGTTTCGGCTATTAACTGATTCGTTTTATTTTATATTCATGGTTACGTAAGCCATGTTTGTTATGGATAAGATGTATTTAATTCATATCCATAATGATATTTAGTTCTTAAGAATTATTTTTAATCATAAAATGAAAATTATTCTTGAATGGTTATGATGGGTAATGAATTTCATCGCATTCATGGAGACGGTATTATGTACGTAGGAACAAGTGACAATATCATTCTATTGATGGTCAAATCATATGTAATTTTATGGTATATCATATATAAAGAATCTTTAACATGTTATATTTACTATTTCCTTAACTTATACTCATTATTATGCCCATACAAATAATGAAGTGTTTGAATAACAACCTACACCACGATGTGGAGACGGTAAGTCGTACGTACGCACGTATGGTGACTTGTCATTCAGAGGATGGATATAATAATGAATTTGGTAGTACCATAATTATAATAACAACATAGTATGTATATGGTAATAGAGTTATTATTTTTTAATGAAAACAACAATGAAATATGAATTAGAAGAAAAAAAGAACTTTGAAAGAGGTGGTGAAATTATTACCTCTTCTTCGTGTGTTTTTTTAGTTTATCAAAAGGGCTCTATAGGTTGGCTTTCAGAACAAATTAAGACCTATAAGTACAACTGAGGGTAGTTGGTATGATATTTGAGTAGTGGTTGGCCGAACCAAATGGATTTGGAGGTGTGATTTTGAGGGAAGTGGATGTATCCTTTCATAAGAGAGGTGAGGGTCACTTTAGGAAAATCTTGAAATATTATTTTATTATACAATCTTATTTGGGTTATAATGGTTCCAAAATGATTTATTTCGTGCATAAGGTGGAGAAGGTTTGAAAACCTCTCAACCAATTGGTTTTAGATTGGTTTAGGTCACCATATTATCCTTGTCTCCTAGATTTAACTCTAAGATAATTTGTTTTACTTTTACTATTTATTCTTGTATTATTATAATAAATGGTTATTAAAAATACTAAAAAAACCAATAGACCCCAAATTTGTAAATTATTGATATATATAATCTTATATATGTCCTTTTTCTTAACCTTATATTTTTAGGAATATTATATTAATTAATAATATAGTATTTATTTTAAAAAATCATTTATGTCAATTGAGACACTATTTGGTATTTTGTTTTGGTGAATGTCATAACAACTTTATCACTTCAGAACATTATTAAATTAATGAATCCTAACATGTTATATTAACCAATAAAGTTATTGGAACTCATTATAAGTCTCAATTTACATTTATTTGGATATTTATAATATCAATTATTCTAATCATTCATTAATAAGGTAATTACTTCATCATCATTGTATCATTAATAAATTTAACTATTTAATGTCTAAAAATTATTAATAAAATCTCATTATATGGGAAGTATTTTAATATTTATAATTAATATTTACAGTCTAATTTATCTTATGTATAAACACCTATTAAAAATGGGTTAGTTATTAAACATTGAATTTAACACTTTTAACTATTTTTTGCATAAAATAATAATAAATGTCCTAATATATTATAATTGGACCAAAAGGATCATATTTTGTTCTGACGATTAATTTTGGTCAAAATACACATATCTAATAGGATTAGGACACGTGTTAGGGTAATTGTAATATCATTTTTTACATTTAATTATCCTATTTACTTTTAACCGTTGTAAATAAAAGTCAGATGTTACTACTCACAAGAAATTATTTTCACCTTATTGAACCACATATTACATAATTATGTCAACCGTGTCTCTCATATTTTTAAAATTAAATTCAAGGAAGCTGTAAAATTATATTTTATGCAAATTTGAAATTTTGCATAGAAGGTGGGTAAAAGAGGTTAAAAAGTTCAATAAAATTTTATACAACTAACTTTATTATAAAATGACTCCAACGAATTACATTGAAATTATATAGGTATTATATATCTAATTTTATTTAAAATAAATTTAAATAAAATTAATTGTTTTTAAAATAAATAGTCGGTTTTAATCAACAACGCATTGTTTTTCACTATTTAAAAAAAATTGAAGGTTTTCTGAAAATACCCAAACATCACCCAAAGCTAATTTTTATATTCTAAATTGAAAAGTGAATTCTATTTTTAAAAATTAAAAACATATAAATAGTATTAATTTATTGGAAATTAACTCCCGTTGTCAAAACAAGAATGTGGGTTTTTAAAGAGTAAAAACTAACAAAAGATCGACATGTGTTTATGTCAAATTTAAATGTAAAATTACTTATATTTACCTAAATTCTATTAAATTATAAATATATAATCTATTTATACTTCAAAACCATTCAAATGTATATTCTAACACTATAAATTATTTCGATTAAAAAAGTTTTGTTCAATTAAAACATAGTATTTTTCATTATTCATCAAAATATGAAAGTTATCATAAAAGTACCAAAAATTTATCCAAATTAATGTATTATGTACCGCTTCAAAAGAAGAATATAATTTAATTAAATTGAATATATAAATGTGTCAAATGTTTGTTTTCAAAAGGCTCCTCCAATAAAAGGTGGTAAAATTGCATTTTTTGAAAAATAATTCTTTTATCTAAAAAAATAAATTTTTCTTATATTATGTCTATGAAACAAATAATATGGATTCTAATATTATATTTAGTATATAAAATTCAAAATTCAATTAATACAATTGATAACCGCTTTTTGAACGATTAGTTTGGTAAGTTGTTGTGCACTCGAACTCAGTGTTGCATGTATCGCATGTTATGAATTACATTGATGAGATAACGTACTATGAAATTTTGGGGTGTTAAATTCTCACATACTTAAATAAATTTCATCCTCACAATTTATATTGTTCTTTTAAAATAAAAAGTTAAAAATAAAAAAAATAACTTTTTAGAAAACCAACATAAAAAATTGGGTTATTATAATTTAATCTTAATAAGAGGGAAATGGGAATGAAAATGTCACCACCAAATTATGATATCGATTAGGAGAACATTGGTGGAATTTGGAGACACATTCACTACTGGAAAACTAACCTATACCAACGGTTTGGAACCGTTGGTATAGGACTCTAAACCATTGGTATAGCCTATACCAACGGTTTGGAGAACCTTAGGCAAGTAAGCTGTTGGGATAGGTCTATACCAATGGTTTTTGGAAAACCATTGGTATATACCTATACCAATCGTTTTGAAAACCTTTGGTATAAGTAATATGAAAATCTATACCAACGGTTCCTTAAAACCATTGGTATATGTATTTCCAGAAAAAACATTCGCTAGGATTTGATCCCAGGACCTCCAGTTTATCATTGAACGACCTAACCACTAACCTAACATGACTTTTGTAAACATAATTTCATAAATATATATATGTATTATCATAATTATTTTAAATTTTTATTTATATAATGTTCTAGTTAAGAGGATCTGATAAAAAAATCAAAGGATCTATACCAACGTTTTTGACAACCGTTGGTATAGGTTCCTGGATACTTGGGAGTGATGCTGATATTCTGGCCACTTTTCCCAACGTTTTGGCCAAACCTTTGGGAAGGCCTACCCATTCCCAATGGTTTGGCCAAAACCGTTGAGAAAAGTGGCCACAAATTGGACCTTTCCCAACGGTTTTTCCAAACAGTTGGGAAATCCTACCCTTTCCCAATGGTTTGGAAAAACCATTGGGAAAAGTGGCCACAAAGTGTACTTTTCCCAACGGTTTGGCCAAACCGTTGGGAAAGCCTACCCTTTCCCAACGGTTTTGGAAAACCATTGGGAAAAGTGGCCACAAAGTGGGATTTCCCAACGGTTTGGCCAAACCAATGGGAAAGGGGGTATAGAAGTGTTGGGAAAGGTCACATTTCTAGTAGTGATTATTGGAGTAAAAACGTAAATATTTATAGGGAGTAACTGAGGTCATCAATCACAAACATGTGTAAAATTAACAGCCTCAAAGCCATCAATCTATGATGATTAAAAATATCACCGGTTCAACAAAACATAACATATTAGTTTATCAAATTTTTGGATTTATAATCCCTTCCCTAAAGTTTAAGGATTAATTTATTCATAGAATAAGAGAATAAAAATATACATGACATGTAGAGTTTCATCCTTAAACTAATTCCTACAACAAAATCATATTTCACTCCAAATGATAATTATTCACAATGACATGGTCACACCTTAAGTGATAGAATCAACTTCTAGAGAATTAAATAATCTGCAAAAGGTGAACTATATATTTCCTTTGTCTTAGACATTAACCAAAACCAAAATGGTTAGTACTAGATTAGATGATCCATAAAAAGGGTAATCCTTCATAGAAAGAAATTATAACCTTAATCTAAAAAATTAAACAAAAAATACCCAATCTTAAAATAATACTATTAAATAAAATGATTGTTCATAAAAATTATCAAAATAATCCCAACTATGTTTGAAACCAAAAATTTAGAAGGATTTGATCACATATTCTTCCACAATAAATCTTAACATTTATCTCCAAATAACATTGAATAATCTTAAAGAAACATATTTAAAATTAATTAACCAAATCACATATTACCTCTGACAGGTTTATAATTTTTCATTACAAACCCAAATCTCTATAAGTCCCAAAAGAAACATAGATTCATCAGAAATAAAAATCAACCATTACTCCACAAATGAAATCCCATTGTATTCTATTTTCCTTAGGCATATAGTGTTCCCAAAAGGGAAAAAATATTCCAAAATAACATTTATCCCTTAATCACCAAATCATTTTCATATACAAAGGATAAATAATAATTTCCCAAAATCAACATATTCTTAATCCATAAAATCATTTAACTAAAAAAAATTAGTAATACTAATGATGGACTTCATGTAGTCTACTGGTAGGCGATCAATCCCAGTCTCACATTGGTTGTGTGTTCGATTCATGTAGCTTTGTCCGATACAATGGGTTGTCACACTGTCTGAATGTTTTCCTTTTTCAATAACTATATAATTTAATAACATTCCCAAAAATGAGATAAATTTTTCAAAAATAACGATAACATATTTTAACCCTAAATGTTATCTCATAGCTTGCATTTTCTTCCAAAAAAGTAATAACCTGTAACTGACACAAATTCAAGGATCATATAAACCCAAATGGGTCTTTATAACTATATCCATAAAAGAAATGATAATTATTCCTCAAATTTCATTTTCACATAAAAAACTATAGGGTTACACATACAAGAGCAATGTCTTCCAAATTAATCCCATAAACAAAGAGCATTAATAATTTTAAACATTTCGACATCCATTTCTTTCCACATATGATCTTCCTTGACATAGAGGTTATCCTGTAGAATATTACATTGACTCGGGTAATGATGAGGTCCCATACATTTAAAAAAATGACTGTAAATGGATTCTTATGATCATTTTAATTTTATTCCACTGTACTCTACATTTTTCCTTAACAATTCTTCAATTTATGTCATTATTTCCCACATATAAAGCATTTCTTTATTCCATTGAGACACGTTCCTAGGTGGCTTCTTGCACATTTCCTACATGATGGAAAATGAGATTTATTTTCTCCATGGTCTCCACTAATGGAATTATTTTTATTCTCCTCCATTCTCTTATTTGTTCAGTTTTGGAGTTGGTTAACGTATATGTTGTTGATCATATTTTTTGAAAATTGAATCATCATGAACACAATATCTTTTACGCCCATCAGCATTCCATTTTATTGCTCATTTCCACCACCGTTCCCACCTTGTAAATCATGATCAATGTTACTATGAAATCCTCAGAATCCAGCCATTAACTAGAAAAAAAATTAGATTGTGAGTAAAAATAGTAATAAAATCATTTAGAGAATATCATGACATGTTATTTTCAGTCTAAAACACCATAGGATTGATCAAGGATATTCATTATGATCATATATTAAAATCCATCAAATCAGTTTATAAATTAAATGTAAATTATCCAATCAAAATCTCTCAGGAGTATCATAACCAAGAGTGCAATAGATCTCATTCTCATATACCATGATAGCTGAGATCAAGCCCGAAACTCCTTGTCGGAGTTTTCACTCCAAGGTACATCTTTGCCAGAAGAACCTCTACCTTCTCATATCCAGATAGAGATTTTATACTTTGACAATACACCAAATCTCTACATTACCAAAATTATTAAATGTTCTTCAATACTTATCCTCATAGTCTATCGTAGGTTAATGTTCTCTGATCAGAGTTTTTATAAATATAGCTTCCAAATATTTTACTAAGCTTCCTATGATACCAACTCTAATAGACTGACCCATGTTACCTAGAGTTAGTGCATTATTACATAACATTTTCCAGATCATAAGGGATCAAATCCTGAAAGACAAATCAGTTTAGTATCCTTGGAAGTACTAGATACAAAACAGAAGATTTCCATTACGTTATGAAATGAAAAAAACAACATTATGTCTCCTTTTTAACAAATTAATCACCCTTAGAATATCCCAATAGGTTATTCATAATATAATTTTTTGAATCCTGGGAAATATAAAACATTGAAACAGGTGAGATCATATGCTCAGTAAGGATAACAGTATATCAGAAATATTCATAAATAAGCATAAATATTTAAGGAAATTTATAAGATTAAAACACAAGCCTTTCAAACTTAAAATTTACCATAATATGGAAAATAAAAAACAAATACTTCCATTTACATATTCATATGGATATTCTACTAGTCAAATAATAACAAATAATAACAATAGACAATTTCATAATGATGGAATGCATAGTGTTAGACATCATAACCACATATTTAAAGCCACACTCCCAGGCTAAAAATATGATTTTTTCAAGCCAAGTGCCAAGACACTAGTTTGTCTCATGAGACCTATCGATGCATCGAGGGGCTATAACGAGCTCCACCCATCACTTATTAAGTCTAATGCATTCTTCATATGAAAAGTTTGAAACATAATCTAAACATTTTTATTAGAACAAGAATATGAAATGTCAATATTTTAACCAAAAACCATGAATGGTATCGAAATAGCACATCCATAGTCCAACATAACTCACTAAATACAATATGGAAGGTTGTATCAACCACAATAAAAAATAATGAAGGATATTTACATAGATGAAATAATCAGTAAAAAAAATTAGAGAAATATCCCATATTTCTTGATAACATTTAAATGTCTCACAATTTATCAAAAAGCAATTAAAAATAGATTTTTGAATCAAAATTTTCCATACCACTTTGGATATTTTAAAAAGGATTTTATTTTTAAAACATTCATGAATATATAAATAAATCCTTAAAATCATTTTTAAAACATGGCCATAATGATAATTATTTAGAAGAATAAATAATTAAAACATTTAAAGTGATATTTTAATTAGAGTTATTATCCAAATAAGAGACATTTGGATACAAATAATTAAGGTAATTAAAACATTATAATATCATTTGAATAATTGGATTCATGATATAATATGTGAAAGTACATTATATATACCATATAAATGTGAATTGGTGGATAACAACAAAGAAGTCTCAAAAGATTGTCAATTGAGGTGAGATTCCTTATAAACACTGTATATTTAGGTTAAGGATAAATCAATGATATAATTTTGTGTGAAAAATTTAAATACACTCAATATGATTGGATATTTGGTGTAAATCAATCAGAGGACATTCAAACATATTCTTGTAACAACAACACCAATGACTTGGAAGTTTAACTCAATGAATGAAAATTGAGTCAATATTACTCTTATCCAGTTCACATCGATGACTTTAGAATTTATCAATAGAGTGATTATGTCTAAAAAAGTGTATCCACAAAAAGGGGAGTGGATGTTACTAAATAAATAAATTAAGAGTCATTTCCCACATAATCTTAGAGAAAATAATCGATAAAGATTACGTAAAACCCAATGAGTGGAAACCAAAATTATAAACTCCTTTACTGATATAGTAACTTACAAAACATACACCCCTTGAAATAAAAATCTTATAATAATGATGAAAATTCCCATAAATTAATGTATATTACACAATGAATATAATCATGGCCAGTATATACACCACACAAAAATAAAAAGTGGCAATATAACAGAAATATCACACGAATAAGAAGTGAGATCGAAACCCATTAACTTGTAATTTTCAGTGTTCGAGGGTACGATAACCACATGTACAATACTTACATCATTGTTAATAAATTATACAGGAACCACATACATAAATATGATATCATATATGATCTTTTAATATTTCTTTGTTAATAATATTTTAGAAGTATCATTGTTTTGGGTGTTAACTAATTCCTTTTCCTTTATATGTTTGGTTACGTAAGACATGTTTGTTTTGGATAGGATTTATTTTATTCATATCTATAATGATATTAAGATCATAGAAATTAATTTTAATCATAAAATGAAATGTATTCCTGAATGTTTATGAAGGGGAATGAATTTCATCGCGTTCGTGGAGATGGTAATCCATACGTTGAAACAACCGACAATATCATTCTATTGATTGTGAAATCACATGTAATTGGATTGTATATCACATATACAGAATCCTTAACATGTTATATTTATTATTTACTTCAGTTATACTCATTATTATACCCATCCAAATAATGATGTGTTTGAATAACAAACTATACCACGATGTGGAGACAGTAAGCCGTACATAGGCATGTATGGTGACTTGTCATTCATTGGATGGATAGAATAATGAATATGGTTGTACCATATTTATAATAACATCACATTATGTATAAGGTACTGGAGATATTATTATTTTATGGAATCTACAATGAAAGAGGATGTGGAAGAAGAAAAGAACTTTGAAAGATGTGGTGAAATTATTACTTCTTTATAGGCTTTTTCCTTTTAAGTTGATCATAAGGGCTCTATAGGTTGGCTTTCGTATATATTTAAGGCTTATAAGACGAATATAGGGTATTTTGGAGGATATTTTAGTTGTGTTTTTCAAGCCCAAATGGCTTTTGGGGTGTGATTTTGAGAGATGGGGAAGTACCTTTTATAAGAGTGGTGGTGGTCACTTTAGGAAAATCATGAAATGTTATTTTATTATACAAACATATTCGGTTAATAATGGATAAAAAATGATTTATTTTGAGGATATGGTGGATATGGGTCTAATAAATCTCATAAAATAGGTTTTAGACAGGTTAAGGTGACCATATTATTCTTATCTTCTAGTTTTAACTCTTTGTTAAATAGCTTAACTTTTACAATGTATTCTTGTATTACTATAATAAATGGTTAATAAAAATTCTATAAAAAGACATTTGAACCCCAATTGGTCCATTATTGATATTACTATCCTTATATAAGTCCTTTTTTGACAATTATATTTTTAGTAATATTATATCAATATATAATATAGTATTTGTTTTAAAAACCCAATTATGTCCATTTTGACACTATTTGGTATTTTGTTTTTGTGAAATCCATAACAACTATATCACATGGAATAAATTTATTTAATAAACACTAAAATTTCATATTAACATTGAAAATTAGTGTAATTCTTCATAAGTCACAATTTACATTTATTTGGAAGTTTGAAATATAAATTATTTTAATAATTCATTAATAAGGTAATTAATGGATCATCATTGTATCATAAAAAAATTTAAATATTTAATGTATAAAAATTATAAATATAATAAAATTATTTAGTAAATATTTTTATCCTTCTAATTAATAATTATAGTATAATTTATCTTATGTATATCCCTATATTAATTTTTTTTTGTTTTTAAACATTGAATATAACACTTTTAACTCTTCTCTAAATATGATAATAATAAATGTCCTAATCTATTCCATGTCGGAAAAAAGAATAATATTTTATTACTAATGTTGATTTTGGCCAAAATAAACTTCTCCAAAAGAATTATTACATGTGTTATGATAATTATAATATCATTTTTGCACCTTAATTACACTATTTACTTTTAACTGTTGTAAATAAAAGGAAAATGTTAATATTCACCAAAAATTATTTTCATCTTATTGAACCAAATAATACTTAAAAATCTCCACCATGTCACTTGTTTTTTTTAAATTCAATTCCCAGAAGTGGTAAAATTATGTTTTTTTAATTATCAAATGTGCCTAGAATGTTTGTAAAAGACATTAAAAAGTTCAATAAAATTCCTTACATCTAATTATATTATAAAATGACTGCAATGAATTAAATTTAATTTATATAGGTATTATATAAATATTTTTGAATAAAATAAATATAAATAAAATAAAAAATTATTTAAATAAAAAGTCTGTTTTAAACAAAAATTGTGTGTCTTTCACTATTCATCAAAAATTGAATGTTTTCAGAAAAATAACATAACATTACCCAAAGATAATTTTTATATTCCGAATTAAAAAATAAATTCTATTTTATAAAATTCAAAACATTTAATTTATATTAATTAATTTATAATTAATTCCCACTGTCAAAACCTAAAAGTGGGTTTCAAAAAAGTAAAAACTATCAAAATATTGACATGTGTATATGTCAACATTAAATGTGAAAATGCCTATAACGACCAAAATTGTATTAAATGATAAAAATATTATCTAATTATACAACCAAACCATTCTAATATATAATTTAACACTATAAATAATTACGATTAAAATTTTTTTTTCAATTAAAACATAGTATTTTGCACTATTCATCACAATTTAAAGGTTATCCAAAAAGTACAAAAAAGTCATCCAAACCAAATTTTTATATCTCTATTCGAAAGAATAATTTAATTTAAATAAATTGAATATATATATTTGTAAAATATTGATTTTAAAATGTCCTCTCCCTTAAAAGGTGGTAAAATTTCATTTTTCGAAAATTAATGCTTTTATCTAAAAAATGAATTTCTTCTTATACTATGTCTAAGAAACAAATAATGTGGATTATAAAATTATATTGAGTATATTAAATTCAAAATTTATTTAATAATATTGATAACCACTTTTTAAATGGTTAGTTTGGTAAGTCATGGTGCGCTCAAACTTGGTGTTGCACGTAGCACTAGTTATTGAATTACTTTGAAGAGATAACGTAATATGAAATCTTGGAGTGTTGCAATTTATGTATTTAGATTCTCACTAAAGTATTGTTCTATGCTCATACTATATGTGAAAATGATTTTATTATTAGCACATCAAATAGTCATGTTGATCCTCTTGTGTTTGGTAACATAAAATATTTTTCTATAATTCTTGGGAATATAGAAAATGGTAATGTTGTAAAATAAATAAATAAATTATTTTTAACCTATAGGATTGGAACACAATAGGATGTAGTGTCTTGGTAATGTTTCTGAGCTACTACAGAATCTGTTTGGTTATTCCTAGAGGGAATGGATCATGGTAGTGATGTTAATGGAATGTGACATAGAAAATGAGATTAGTTAATTAATGGTTAAAAATTAATTAACATATATTGAAATTGAAGCGAAGGGATAAGGTAAAACTATTTAACTCTATAAATGGTTGTGTTCTATGGTTATCTAGTCTCAGAAGTGGAATCTGCGAGTCCTAGAGAATTTTTTTCATGTTTATTATAAGATAAGGTTGTGCCCATAGTGTGGTTGTGGTCTATATTATATTCTTTACTTTTTATGTTTCTACACTCCACCCCACCTTGTCAGCTACTGTGACTGACACCATATGGATTCTGATCCCTGAGGTGTGGTTTCCACAACATTATAGAGGGATAATGTGTAAAGACCTGTAAAATATCAAGG
This sequence comes from Viscum album, assembly GCA_963277665.1. Taxonomy (NCBI): domain Eukaryota; kingdom Viridiplantae; phylum Streptophyta; class Magnoliopsida; order Santalales; family Viscaceae; genus Viscum; species Viscum album. Next base: position 1,234,164,226 of record OY728120.1, read on the forward strand.
AATTGTTTTTTCATAATTTTCTTTGGAATTTTACAAGAACGTAGTTTTTGACGACACGTGATTCCGAGGCCCGGTGTGCGCAGAATCTTTTTCCGAAGTTTGGCTCGGGTACGTTCAGTGAATGAATGAGCGGGTTTTTCTAACTTTTGAACCGATGCTCAAAATCAAATTTCAAAGGCACCGATGGAATCGCAGCGCCGGTATTTTCTTAGAAACTCCTCTTCCGGAGTTGTGTTTGCTCGGGTGTGGTTTTTAATTTTTGATGTTAAGTGAAGAAAATAAAATAAAGTGGTGCGACAAATTTATTTTTATTTCACTTAATGCCACTTAAATCCACTTAAAGCTGCTTAAGCTGAGTTGAAGCAGATGGGGTGGAACCCAAAAATATCCTACCCTCTTGGTAGAATATTTTTGAGGTGGGGCCCGCATGAGCCCCACCGTTTCTTTTCTGCTAAGTAACGCACCCGCGAAAACCCTTTTTAATGAATGTCAACTGACGCGTTTTCTAAATTCTTAATGCCCCTATTAATTGGGTGGTTAGTTTGTTACAATTAATTCTATGAATTAATTTGTTCGTTAATTATCTTTAATTTTCGTTTGTTGGCATGTAATGAAATAAGACCAACACATGTCTTCTTGAGGATTGTTCGTTGAGAGGTTTTGACAGAAACTTTATGTCCTTCATCCTCCTTCACAAAGAACGCGAAGAACGCGAAGAATGCCGACCTCCGACGAAGGGCAACGAAGAACGCCAGACCCCCGGAGATCGACGACGTGACGCCGACGATTCTCCCTCCGCGACGCTTCTTCCACGACGATCCATCCCCGCGACAATCTTCGATCGGCATCTTGAGGTAGGGGATTTCGGTCCTTTTAATTATTTTTGGATTATAACATCAACATGGATTTAATTGTTATAATTAAATCTGTATGTTCTTGATCCTCGGAGTTTGTCTACGCAACGCCGAGTACCGCGCGACAGTGACGCCCTTCAACGACGCGATGATCCTTTTCTTCCGCGACGGTCATTTCCGCGACGAACTCACGTCTGACGACGACGTTGAGGTAGGGGTCATTTTGAAAATGATAATACCCATGTTTGTTTTCCTCCAAGGCAAGAACGCGGACCAACCAATTAAAAAGTTGGTCCGTGGATTATTATTGCGGGTCGAGGTTTATTAATTACTGGGAATTATGGTGTTGTTTCAAACCGCTAACGCGGTGGGTGCAGACCAACGAAAAAGTCTAAACCCACCGCCCTTTTGTTCTTGGTGTGTGGAACGGCGGACGACGACAAAACGGGCCGTAGAGACGATTTGTTGATTTCGCAGTGAAGAACGGGACCCGGGATGAGCCACGACGCAGACGGAAATGAAATCGGACCACTAGAGCAACTCCGGTGGCCCGCGGACTCCACCGGCGGAGTGGGTCGCCGGTGCGGCGGTGGGGTGCGGTTCCGCGGCCGCACAGAACCGAAGGCAGGGATGCGGCCAACTTCTATGTCCGTTGGTGAGAGGCGGCCCCAACTGGGGTCGCAAATCCTTCACGCGGGTGCAGCGCGCCCCCGCCCGCAGTTTCTCTCGCTCGGCCGCTCGGCCAGGCAGAGCCGAGCTGACCCGTCGGGCTGGGTCACACCCAGGCCGGGCCGGGCCGGGTCGTGCCCAATTGGTCGGACCCAGATTCAGGTCGGGTTGAACCGGTTCGGGCCAACCCAGGGGGGTCGGGCCGGGTCGGTCCGGGCCCAGACCCCCCTTTTTCGGACCATTTTTGTTCTTTTGCCCATATCTTGGGCTACGGACCTCCGAACGATGCACCGTTAGCGGAAATGCATTCCTTGGATCAAGACGGTCGTTTTGGTATACTACACCCAAGGTTTTGGAATACTGTGGGTTCATCCAGGATGGTTCGTACACGAAACTAACTGGGCCCTCGGAGCAGAAACACTAACATCTTGAGCTTCGGACGTCCGATTGACGTGCCGCTGACTTTGTTGTTTTCCTCTATGTGAGATGGATCTTTTGGCTTACTCCGTCCGAGGTTTGGACGCAGGTGGAGTATGGTCGGGTTGGTTTTTACTTGAAAATCAACTGGGCCCCTAGGACGAAAAAGCCAATAACTCTCAGACTGGGCGTCCGATTGACGCGCCGTCTGCGACGTTGAGTCCCTGTTGACGATACAGAACTTTTGGAAACATCAACACCGGACTATATGTCAGTTGATGTATCAGCCTCTCGGCTCGTGGAGCGGACCCTCCCGAACGAGCTTGCTGTGTGCGGGAACCCTAGAGCTGGCTGCAACTGCTACTGTGATGACGACGACTGTACAGAGATCCTCAGTGGATTCGACAGCGACGACTATAGAACTCAGCGATCCTTTGTGGGTCAGTGCTACCGATCCTGTGTTGGTCCGATCCTGTGTGGGTCAGCGCCCAGCAGTCCTGTGTGGGCCAATGCCTACAGATCCTGTGTGGGTCCGATCCTGTGTGGGTCTTTGCGGGGGTTAGTTAACTATCGATCCTTTTGTGGGTCAGATCCTTTGTGGATCATTACGGGGGTTAGTTACCTATCGATCCTTTGTGGGTCAGATCCTTTGTGGATCATTGCGGGGGTTAGTTACCTATCGATCCTTTTTGGGTTAGATCCTTTGTGTATCATTGCGGGGGTTAGTACCTATCGATCCTTTATGGGTCCGACTGCTTAGATGAATTAGTGGAAATATCTGGTCATCTTTATCGTCATATGGAGTAGTATACCTGTGAGAACGGATTCCTGTTTTTCTTTCCTTTTTGGATTGTGTTGTGCTATCCTGTGCTGATTTACGTCTTGCTTTCCCGTGTGGACTGGGTTGTACTTGGGCTCGGATGTTGGAGTCGAACGAGAATTGAAGACTTAGGTATATGTATGGGCATATACCTAAGTAGTGTCGGATGTTACTACGTGATTGCATCTTTCCTTAGTGGATTATCCTTTGTGGATTCTAGGAGACCTTCGGGGGTCTCGGGGTCCCTACTAAGTAGCTTATGCTCACCCATGCATGGGCTATGCCCACACTACGTTGTGTTGGTTGCATACGACGGATAACACTGATCGTGGTGGAGGCTTGCAGAGCAGGACGGTACCTGGAGGTGGACCACTAGGTGGGACATACTCAGAGCGGTCGGCTGGACCCGAGGAGCAGAGGAGGCTATATGTACCCACCCTTCAGGTCAGACTTCCAGTGGATGGCTCGACGTTGCAGCTTGACTTTTCATTTGTTGTTTAACCTTTCGAGTTGTACTTTACTTTCAGTTTGGGTTTGTATTATGGCCCACTTACTTTCCGCACTTACTATTGTACTCTATTTTTACATACTGTTTACTTCTTTAGTCTTCTTGCTCTGTGGTGTTTGTGGTTTACTTTCCAAAGGAAATGCCTTCCCTTTTTTCGGGATTTACGCCTTGGTGCTAGTCGCCAGCCCCTGGCCTATGGAAGGCGGGCTTGGGGTAGTCACGGCACGGGCCCAAGGACGGGTTGTGACATGATGGGTGGTTATTAACCCCCTTTACCTACATTCTTTTCTTGGAAGTTGCTTGTGATAACATGCACGGTATTTAGTTTTTCCCCTATATGTGTGTAGAGTAATGTAATGGATTGTGGTTATTTTACACACAGGTATTATGGATTTAGTTTCCTATGGACTACTAGAGGTACGATGTGTATAGTTTTTGATGTTTTCAGGATCCTTACTTAGTGTATGGTTTGTAATGGCTTGAGTTATTTTACTTGATATATGATATATTCTATTCAATATATGGTGGCTCCTAGAATATACCTAGTTATTTTGGTTTTTTTGTTGTGGTGGTGAAATGTATGAGGTAATTATTCTGGTTCTTCGCCCATGGTGACTCTAGAAACTACTTTTTGGAGAGAGATTCTTATGACTTGCGACATTGGGGGAAGTGGAAACCAGTGGGGAGGTGGCAATGGTGTGCCCTTGATATTCGTTATTATTTTATATAATCATTTATGCAATACATGGTGAGAGTATCCATGGTGAGTCTACGGTAACATTTTACATGTTTAGGTGACTAGTTAGTTTTACCAATTGTTCATTGTGCTATAGCATGATTTCATTACTTTTTCGCGAAAGGCTACATGGAGGATCCTACTATGTATACTATTATACTCACCCTATATTATATAATTTTTTTTTCAGGTCACTTAGATTAGGTTAGATAACATGAAGTTTACTACTAAAATAGGGGGTGTTGTATGAGCTTTTTGGGATTTGTGGTCTCTTTCTTGTTACTTTCATTTCGTACTTGCAGTTTTCCCTTTTTATTATAATAGTTTTTCATGACATTACATAGGTGAACTTGGGTTTTTTGAAATTTTATTCTGTATTGGATATGGTTGTTTTCTTACTTATTTATCTCTTTTTCATGTGTTCTATAAGATTTTAATACCTCCAATATATGTGTTTTATATACCCTCAGTGCTATTCACCAACCCAGGTCCAACTACAGGTAGGGCCCATTGGTCATAATCACTCTTCTCCCATTGCCGACCCAGGAGGTGTACACTCTGTGGGAGGGGGTCATGAAAATGAAGGAAACATGATTCATCATTTACAATTGTCATTATATACACTTTATATATATAAATTGGTTCATAACATCAAACATGACACAATGAAGCAACATTGAGGTGAACCCTTAACTAAAGATCGACATGATTCATAATAACTCTAACATGTATAATATATTTAAATTAATTATATTTATAAAATATAATCATATTTGTACTTATAATACCAAAAAATTTCTACTTATAACATCTTATCACCCATTTATTAACATATATATATAAAAATAACTGATCTGGGTGATAAGTACTTTGTTTTTCATTAATGTTTAATTTTGGAAATTCTCTTCCCTGTACATTGATCAAGGATCCATTATATCTAGAATGTTAATTATGATGTAAATATAATATATATTAAATATATATATATATATATTTATAACAAAATATAATGGAATATATACAAAATTCAATTACAATATTCGTGGAGATAATATTTTGTACGTATGGGTGAATTTTTTTTCATTTTTTAGTGAAAATAATTAAATACAGACAAATAATAATTTATCAGTATAGAATAATTATTAAATAATAAATATTAAATAATATAATTAAATCCACTGTTATAAAAATTCATCTAGTGTGGTGATGGAAATTGATTTATATCACTACATGGAGGTGGTTGTCCACACGTACGGATGTGTAATACTTTCATTTACAATTTTATAGAATAGAGTTAGAAATAAGATGTTAAACCATTAAAATATAATTTTAGTTTATTAATTATATTTTATTAATTATATTTTATTAATAATTTTTTATTGTGTAAAATATTTTTTTTAACATGGAAGAAGAAATAAATTTGTAAGAGATCAGTTAATAACTACACCTGTTCGTTGTGAAACCTCATTTGGCTTAAACCTTAAGCCTTGAAGTGATGATATTGTGATAAAAGAAGGATTCATGTCAGGTTTAATGAATTTTTAGGAAATATGTTTTCTATGTACTTTCATATATATCATTCTCATGATTTTTATATATGAGATGGAATGGGGTGTCCTTTTATATGTTTGGGAGGGGACACACCTAGAATTTATTGAAAGATTATAAAAATAAAAATGTTGTATTCAATCCAAATGGATCCCAAATGACTCATATGAAAATTATATATGATATAGGGTTAAAATATGTAAATAAAATAGTATTTATATATTTTTATGTTGAAATAATACCCTTATCTTTTAGTTTCAACCCCAGTAAACAAGTTTTAACCACAACCAAGGTAACAAATGTTTTGTCTTTTTTCACTATTCATTATGTGCAAAAAATGAAAGTGAGATCGTTAAAAAATTTGGACATGATGATTCCCAATATGTAATCATATTTTATCAAAATAAATATTTATAAGTGAATAAAATTAAATTAAAAATAAAATAAAAAACTTTGTTAAAAATGATTTCATAGAAAAATGCATTTTTACGTATAAAAACGTTTCTATACGAAAAATGATTATAATTTAATTACCAATGAAAATGAGTGGATGATTTTATATCAAAATGAATTAAAAAATAATTAAAATTAATTTCATAAAATTTTACATTACAAATACATTCCTGGAAAAAACATTTTTTTAAAAACTTTTAATTTTTTAACTATTCAATAACAAATTAATCACTTTAGAAAAATACTAGAAATTCATATTATGATAATTTTGTTATTATGATATAAAAAACATATTATATTTGGGAAAGAGAACTCATAAATGTGGTGGAAATTAATTAAAACAAATGTATAAAAAATATTTTGAAGAAAACATATTTTTAATGAATAAAATTATTTTACCAAAAATTGACTACTAATTTATTATAAAATAATATATATATTTGTATAAAATAAAAAATTTATAGATATTTTTCATAGTTTATTTAATCTTATAAATAATATCAATTTAAAAAATAGATTATTATGGAACAATATTTCATGATTCATTAATACTCAGGGAAGCATTCATACAATCTATCAAAAACAATATGATTATTCTGATTGAAAATATATAAATAATATAAAGGTGCTACATTATAAACCTATTAACATGAATTTCTCCCAAAAAATTCCATTTCTATGATAAAAAATGAGTATATCTTTACATTATCACATCATTGGGTTCCCAAATAGCTTCTTCAAATTTATTATTCCTCTAGAAAACTTTTACACGGTGAGTAGTCCAATTCTCTCCAAATTTATCTTTATGATCCAATATTTATTATTCATGTTCTTCATAAGAAATACCATTCTCTTGAAATATAAACATTGGGTTTAGTACATAGAAATTATCATGTATGAAGATCGTCTAGATGATATATGGAACACATATTGAACTTGGAAAAGACTATGTAGAAGAGTCATGTGATAAGATATAGTCACTAGTCGATCAAGATTCTCAAAGGCACAAAAATATATACGAAAAAACATTCAATTATTTATAAATATCATACCTTATGAAATTTAAAAATTCATAGTAACACCTTGTCCCCATATTCAAATTCAAGGACTCATGGTTTATTTTCATGTTAAATCTTTTATCAACTCAGATATTCCTTGATGTGTTGATGAATGGATATGACCATCTATTCAATTTCTCCAGGTAGATTCGGTAGCAATAGATTTATTTCTCTAACTAAAACACACTATAGAAGACATCCAAACTTATTTATATATTTGGATTCTTAAAGATACTTCTATATTCTCGAGTTAAATATGTTCATATAAGATAATTCAATTAGAGGAAGGCATTGATCCCAACCAACATTCAAATATATATAAATGGATGAAAAAATAACTTATTGAGCATAAAGTTTTTCTTTAAACCGACCATCCAGCTGAGTATGATAGAAAATTAGAAACAGAACCATATATCTTTATTTTTTAGAAAATATTCACAAAAAAATATCAAGGTAAACCTCATATCTCATTCAATTATAGTTGAACATGGTGGTCTATGAAAACTAACTACATTCATAATATATAAACTATGAAATTTTATCAGAATATAAATATTATCTAATATAAATGAATTGAATAGACATTATAAGCCATTAACTATAATAATGATATGATTATGACGTTGAGATATTTTTGGGATATGTATTATGTAATCCATTGTGATTTTTTACTCTTTCATTTTTGGAATGTGCAGTTTTTTTAACATCCCCTTAGTCTCCTATATTTTTTCCTTAACATTATGATATACCAAGTAATGAGATATATACTTAGTAAAATTTCTTATAATTTTTTCCACTAAAAACACCCTTTCATATAAAAATACATTTTTATTCTTCGAAGATTAATCGATAATGATGAGCTCTGATATCCTTACTCTAGATCGTCCTTCATGTTAGGTTTTTGAAAGACAAATAAATGATTCTATAAACATATCATTCCATCACAATCGAGTTTGAACATTCAAACCTCCCTCACCTTCTTCAATAGTATTATATCTTCATATTTCACCTATAAAAACACAAGGATAGAATTCTGAACACTTATGTGAGGAAGATCGTTTTTCTATACTTTCTTCAATATTTCAGTGTCCTTCAATTGAAAATCCTTAAATATTGGATATTTTTTATCATCATAAATGATATGTTAGAATGATCCTCTTAAATCAAGTAATGAACAACTATTGTGTCTTTCTTTTATTAGAAATTTATTGGGTTGTCATAGTATTTAATCAACTCCAACCAAATTATTTTGTGCATATTCAATACTTTTTTTGTGAATATTTATATAAACCATTTATGATCTTTATATATGTCACAAATTTATTCAAAAATAATTTTCATTCATATGTTTAATGAATGTATTACAACTATTAAATCCAAATCGAAAGACTATAGATTTTATTTTTTAAACCATACCTTAGTAAAAGGAATAAACTACCATAAAAATACATATTAATAAAAATATATCATATCCCATTCATTGATTCATCATTATAAATCACAAACCAGTCTACAGATCATTGTTTTGTGATAATGAGAACACTAACTAACATACTCTTTAATTAATTTATTTATTTCATAACATTCATTAGTCTTAAAAAACATGACTCCCATTATAATCAAATTGGTGATTTGTTTAGATATTTGTTTGAAATTCTTCCCAAATCCTTGATATTATCCATCCAAAACAAAAAAATATTGATCTATTCATCATGATTTACCTAGACAAATGTTATTTAAATTTTTTTGTTTATTTATACATATATATTCAAATTTAATAGATTTTATGTACAAATAATGACAATTTAGGAATCCATAATTTACACATGGTAAATTTTTCAAACAAATTATCATTCCCTGAAGACTTTAGTAAATTATTCATGTTATTTTAATTCTCATCCGTACTCTTGGAAATTTTAATATTATAATATATAGATAAAACAAAAAACTGAAAAAGGAAGTATATTAAGTCTCCATTCATTAAATCAATGATAATAATGGGGAACGTATTCAAGACAAATGATATAACTATAAATTCATAGAATTAATATCTCATATAGATGGTTGTCTGGGTAATTGATTTTTTGACCATAAGTTTATAATATCAAAATTAAATAGAAATTTAAGAATAATATTGATAATCTCATAACTGATTAAATAAATCATCAATCCCGATAAAGGAATACTTATTCATGATTTTGATCTTATCATGTTCTTGATAATTAATTAAATGTCACATTGAACCATATTTCTTTGATACAAAAAGAACATGTGAATCCCTTGGTGATTCCCATATTAGAGTAAATCCTTGTAAATATTCTCCTATATTCTCTTCTTAAATTTTTATAAATCAATATGGTAAATTAAATATGGATTATTAGAAATAGTTCTTGAACCAGGTATGAGTTCTATTAAAATATCAACATCATTATCTAGTTACCAAAAAGGAAAATATTATTAAAATACATTACCAAATACATGTTTAACCTGACTCTCTTCTATGAAGAGTTTCTACCCCACTAGCTAAGTTAAATACACCTTATGAATTTTAACCAAAACCCATGAAAAGAAGGTAATTTTCATTAGATGTTCAAATTTATCCTCACACTGATAGGAAATCATTGCATGGATTGGAATATCAAATGAGAATTATCATCCACATTAATTGATATTGGAGTTATAAATTTAAATTAAACTAACTCCCAAAATAATATATAATTTAACTAGAGGGTGAATTATAAGATTTTCAGGCATAATATTGACACATAAATCAATTGGAGATGAATTGTAAACCTAATCTGTGATCATAAAACCATTAGGTGTTTTTTACTAATTCATAATCTAATTATTGAGGTGGTAATGTTATACCCTTAAAAAATTCTTCAGATATAAAATAGTGGGTTAAAATGGAATAAAATTAGCCATTATTAGTTGTAGAGTAGATATTTAGTGTATCTTTCACCTCTTCTTTATCATACCTCACATTCAAAATAGTTATCTCATGTTATATAACTTTTTATCTAGTTATAAGAGGATTCTTATGTTCATCATCATCATTATCCATTATATTTGATAACTAGATAGAATAATTACACTATTCATTGTAATTGAAACATTTTTGTGTGGGTGGGGAATTATGTAGATATTTTTGTCCATTAAAATCACTATCTGTCATCTTCCAATTTCACCAGCATTCAATTTCTTAATGACCTTCCTTTACCCACTTAAATTGTTTATATGTAAAATTAACATAATTTTTTACATGTTTCCTTCAAAACTTAAATAATAAAGGATGGGTCATCGTAATCCATCCATGGTTTTTGGTTATTATAATTTATTTATCATTACATCATTATATTCATATCTAAATGATTATATTGAGTGGTGAATCCAGAATCTCTTTCAACCTTGATAGAAGAAAAAAAATTATTTGAGCAATTCTAATTAAGTATCTTATGGTTAATTCTATTTGGAAAATATATTTTTAGACATTAAAGATTCAATAAATCATAAATTATATTTCAATGATAATATTAGAAGGATACCTCAAAAGTCATGTAAAAAGTTTCCACATAGGTACCAATGGATTATTTATCCTTCTTATTTAGAACAAGGAATTCCTTCTTAATTTTATTATAATGAATATGGTTAATGTTCCTATTGAAAAATAAACTCCAAAACTCATACCACATCATAGAAACAATTTCTTCATGTTTTCCCATGTTCATAATAAGAGTCCACCATTTACCAACTTCACCTTCTAAATGATTAAAAAATTTCGTTCTATATGAAATAGGGAGTGCGACATATCTTTGAAGTGGACAAAATCCATTTCTAAAAAATTAATGGATCAGTGGTCTTGTTTAAATAATGTGGATTTTTATTAATAAATTTCTTAACCGAACTTCATTCCCTCTTTTTCTAATTTTTACCTCAACATTGTTCAAGGATTTATAAATATCTATAATAATTGGAATGACATTTAGTGTTCCTACCCAAAAAAATTCTATTCCTTAGGAAAAAATTATATTAATTTCCATTAAATTTAAAATTACTAAGGTTCCATTTAGTTCTATCCATTAAATGAAGGAAAAAATCATAGTATGATAAATAATTGTCATAGTGGGATATAATATAATAAGAAATTACTTTTTTGGCTATATAAATCATGAAAAATTACTTTAAATAAATTATGTATTAGGTTCAACAAAGGTCATCTATAGTAATTAATTATCAAAATCATTCATAATTTTTTATACGTAAAATGTGAATTATGATTATAATATCCCCCAGGAGTGTCTTATAGGATTATATGTCTTAGTCAGAAACATTTTGCAGCGGCGTTGATTGAGTTAATCACCAATCTTCCCCATTCTGAGATGTTATCCATTTGTGAATCAATGAAATTCCAACATTGACATTGAATTATACATAATCAGATTTAATTTTTTTTTAATTATGATTAGTTCATAACCATAAATTATGATGTTTTGATAATGAATTATGCCTTTCATACATTGATATTATACATGTTTTAAGATAATATTCATAACATTACACAAACACATGCCTGATAATTGTAATTGATTACTGCCTTGGGAAATATGGTACACAAACTTCTAGTCAGGTGATTGATACTTAGTGTTTCCCATATGGATCTTCCACTTTAGTAACCCAACATTAAATATTTTTTCATATCTAGTGGAATGAAAATATAAGAATATGGTGAGGTCAGAATCATTATAAGAGTAAACATGGAAGATATTATCTTACAATCTCACGTTATTAAAATATAAGAATATATGTATGTTATCATGATGATTACATATAAGGTTCATACCCAACCTATCATGTATCATGAAAATGATTCTTGGCATAAATAATTAACATTTCAAATGACATGAATCATAAGAATGAAACATCATTATTACTCAATCAAAAACCATAAGTCCAAGTCACAAAATTGTGCAACATCGTCATAATTATAGAAAAAAATTTAATATATCATGGTTAACTCCGAAGACACTCATATCATGTCTTATAAAATGTTTTACATAACTAATCAAGAACATTTACTTATTCCCCCATCACAGATCTAGAATATAGGTTAGTTTCCCATAACTGATCAAGAACCTCAACATATTTCCTTTAATTATATCATTAGATATAAATCATGACCCAATTAATTGAAGGGAGATATACGTCTCACTGATTACATAACAAAAAACTTACGCATGTGTTTTTGAAATATATTAATAATTCATCATATATGAACCCATAAAAATTTGTTTTATAAACATTTCATTATAACATATCTCATGGAAGAAAATTGAATTCACAAACATCTACCATTATAAATATAAACCATAAATAGAAACAATTATAATAGTAACCTTGGATAAAATACATATTAAGGAATGTGTGACACCAATTGAAGTAATATTATATGGAAAATATTTTTTGGAAAATATTTTTAATACATTCATTTAGGAAAATATCTTTAATATTATGAAAAACACTTTTTTAAATCATAAAAAATTTAGAAAAATTTAAAATTGAAAATAAAATTTAAAATTTATATATAAATATTTGAAAACAATTTTAAAAATCATTGAAATTAAAACCATTGAATTTTTTAAAAATTTAAATTAAAAAAAACTTGAATTTTTATAAGAAAACATGTACATGGTAGAGAAAAATTTCGCTAGTAAGGACTGAAAATAAAAAATCTAGAGTAATTGTTAAATTCTGAAATAAACCCTTACCACTTTTTAATCATTCAAATCGTATAACCCCTGAAAGAAGAAAAGTATATGGATATTTAAATAGAACAATAATATTTATAATACCCATAAAAAATATTCATGTGTCGTATATAGAACACCAAAAATAAACAGGTTGTGTATATGGAATGAGTCCTACATAAATAAATGTGAGAAAAAAATTCTGTACCTAAAGTATTGAATTTCTTCATAAACATTCAATCCTACTATATAATATTTATAGTTTCATTATAAATATAACAAATAATTATATTTATATATATAATACCATATATTTTTTACTTATGATATTATATAACTCATTTATTAACAATTTCATGATATATCTTTTTTAAGGTAATAATATCTTTGTTTTTTCAACATGTTTTGACTCGTTATTCTTTTTCCTATTAATTAGATTATAATTTCATCATATAAAAAATTAAAAAATGATATAAATATCATATATATTCATTATAGAGGTATTTATGGTGATTCATCAAAGATATAGGATTATAATAAAATACACCATTCATGGAGATTGTTGGAAACACGTACACCTAAAAAATGTTCTAATTTTTGGGTTGGATTAATGAAAGAATTGTATTTGATATGTTATCATTATAGAATAATTTTAATTTCAAATATTTCACATAATTTTATCAAACCCATCAACAAATATTTCCATGTAATTTATGAACGAATCACAACACTTTGTCAGGTTTTTCTCCTCTATACACATGAACAACATCACCAGATTCCATTAAAATAGATAGCATGAAGTTATATGAAATATAAAACATCAAGATTAATAATAACATCATAAAAATATTATATATCATATATAAACTATAATACACTATTATTCCCATCTTAGAAATATAATAATGGATGATTGAATGACATCGGTTCATGAGGAAGTACACCCCCGTACACATGAATGATAATTGTGTTTCACATTTTATAGATGTGTGTGAATTCATAGGTCAAACCCATACAATAAAATTAATGTAATTATATTTAATACACATTGGTCAATATATTAAAAATAAATAAAAATAATTTATGGGTTTTAATAAAGAAATTAAAAAATGTTCGTTGATGAACCTTACCTATTCTTCAGGTAGCGCCATTTGATTTTCACAAAAATATTTCCTTAGTTGGATTTATTCCCAAATTAATAATTTTATGAATAAGTAATGTAACATTGGAGGATACTTAAATATATTTTTTCAAAGACAAATAGGTTTTTATGTTTTATAAAATTACTAGAATAGGTTCCGTATTATAATTTAGGTGAGGGTAAATATCAATAATTTATCAAATGAATAGTTATTAATGAATTTAGTATTAAAAAATACCCAAAAAATGTCAATGGATTCAATGATATGATAAGATAAGGTTTTAATATAATCAGCCAATATATTTTAGACATGTTCTGGGGTTATTTTTCTCATTATCAATTTGATTAAACTTTCATTAAACTATTTTAATTTTAACTATTATAAAAATCAACATTAAAAGGATGTAATATTAATTTATAATTACAAATTGAACCATAAATGGACATTTAATAATATTTTTACCATATATATTCCCATTATTCATTATTTAATTTTTTATGGTTTTTTAATAATTTATTAAAACATTATTTTCATAAAATATCATTAATTTCTATTTGGACACTATTCATAATTTTGACGCTACGAAAAGTAATACAATAAGATAAATTAGAAATAAATTATTTAATAAAAAATTATTATGAAATATGAACCTAAAAAATTAATTTATAACCATAATTAATTCAAATTATATTTCTTTAGTATTTCTAATTTGATTTAATTTTTTTTGTTAATTGAATAATTACTGCATCATCACTGTGTAATTATTTATATCAATTTTTTCTTCAGTGAAAATTATTTATAAATTTCCATGATGTAGATACGTTTTTTTTATTTCCAAATTATATTTATAGTTATAAATATATTCTATTTCACTCCAAATTAAAAATATTATAATTTTCAAAAGTTAGAGTGTTACATTTTTTCACTTTCATAAATTTTTATAATATCTAAGTATTTTTTATGTAAAAGTGTCAATTAAAAAATTAAAATTTAAACCATAGTTTTTAATGGTGGAATTAACTTTATCCAATAACATTTTTTATAGTTTTAGGGAAATTTGTTTTTCTTATTACATTATTTCTAATCTAAATTATAATAGTTACCATATACCATGGTAAAAAAATGATCAATGTTAAAATTCATATTTTAAAAAAATAAATGGAATATATATAAATTTTTTGAAATTATGATTAAAAATATGAAATCGTTTTTATAAATTCAATAGAGATAAATTTCTGAAATTAATTTGAAATTTATCAGATTGAAGGGGTTAAAATTATTTTTAAATTGAAAACATTAAAACTCTTCAAATTTTTTATTACAAAATTTAATATAAAAAATGAATATAATGACCTAAATTGGATTTATATATGTAAAATTGATCTAATATTCCATTAAAATGAATTTATAATATATTTTTACATTATGAAATATTTAAATGAAAAAAAAACAATTTTCAATTAAAATGTAGTATTTTTTGCTATTCATCCAAAATTGAAACTTACCATAAAAAATATAAAATTTAAAAAATTTAAATTTTGATATAATGATTTAAAATAATAAGATTATTCCATAAAATATATTTTTTAAATATTTAAAAATACAATTTCTAGGAAACACATCTATTAGATGGTGAAAAAACATCCTCTTAGAAAACAAATGTATTAGTAAAAATGGATTTATAATTATTTTATTACATTAAAACTTATGGAATGAATATATAAATATTTAATTGAATATATTTCATGTAAATGTCATGAATATTATTCATTAATAATGATTTATTTAACTAAATAATATAATAGGCCTTTAAGGGATTACTGATAGTTTTTCACAAAAACACATCCTTTATTTTAAATTTATTTTTATATTACTTTATAATTAATTGGTACCCCATGAATTCATTTAATAATTTGTAAATACTATTAATTCCTATCATTCTAATGTCTAGGTTACGACACCCATAAAGAATAATATATTTGTTTTTAATAATATAATGTCTTTCATATAGCACAAGTTATCAGAGGAATTCATTGTTGTGTGCAACACAAGAAAAAATTAGTCTTGCATTTAATTCATGGAAAAATCTATGTTTCATGAAGTGAAATATTTTCTATACATCAAGAATGACCTGGTGTATAATGAAATTTAATCCATCAAATAAAATTAATTTATTATAAAAAAAATTATAATTCATAAAAACATGATGGAGTCACATTCTACCAACTTAAATTAATTTCTCCCTCTAAAGTATATTGGGTACTCAAAATTTTAAAATGTGAAATTATATTTCATAGAAAAACACATCATGAAAATTAATAATAAAACTAGCATTAAAATGAAATGTCAAAATCTTAAAATTTACCCAAAGTAACTCACAATTTGGATTCCACATTGGAGAACATAGATGGAAAGTGAAAAAATCAAAATTAGAGGGAAATCTAACTATATATTTATGATAGAGGGTGATAGAGAACATTTTAATTAGAAATTTTACCATCACAGGATGCTAAATCTATGATGATGTGAGGTACCACTTGATTCATAAAAAATTAAGGCACTGGGATAACAATTTTTTAAGATAATTTTATTAATTTTTAAGAATTTTCACAAGTAGATATTCAAAAAAAATTCACTCCCTTCTATAAAAATAATCTCTCTATTTTGTTGTGCCACAATATATTTTAACTTCATGTGATAAATTAAGAAATGAAGGAAAAAAATTATCCCTGATAATAGTAGGAACATAGGACCCAGAAATAAAATGATAATTTATTATGTCTATCTTCAGGTATCATGAAAACAAGGTTAGCCCAAGTTATCTTATATGCATAAATATTCATATTTTGAATCATTAATCTCTAAAAATTAATTTAAAGGAACAAAAAAATAGATAATTTGTTATCCTTTTTAACCTTCCAATAGATCAAAATACAAAATGTTATATAGAATTTCACTAAATTTCTCAAAATCATCTTAACAGTAATACCCCTTATACCATAACACACCTCTTGATTTTAACATACCAAACATGTGAATACCTTAATCTCATATTATTTTAATAAATTATAGTAACCACAATTACTATAAATCCTTATTGAAACCATAAAATCATCCTAATTATTTTTACAGATTAATATATATATTGCTTAATTCAAATAAAATTCTATAAACACCATCCAAGAAAGCATAAAATGCTTTTTTAATATGTCTATTTTTTATTTTTTAGGTAATAAATACTATCTATTAAATTAAATATTATCAAATATCTATTTAACCAAACTATAAATCATTTTCTAAACAAGATTAACATATTAATGGTTATCATACCTTAATGTTTTTTTTCATAATACATATCATTTATATTAAATAAATTTTCTAGGTCATTAGTATCATTCAACATAATCCTTCAAATCCTTTTAAAAAAATAAAAACTCAATAATCCGTTTATATTTCCCAATTGATAATTGTTAAATCTAAATAAAAAAATACTTCTTTAAACCCACTTCATTCAAAGAAAGTTAACCATGATTATTAATCCTGTTCTTATAACTTATTTCATTTCATATATCCTATATAGAAACATCATAATCCACAATATAACAATTATGTGAAACACCTTAGTAATTTTATTCACAAGATTTCACTTTTGGACATTGATTTAAATAATTCCTATTTCTTCCACATAAAAATAATTGAATATTTGATGATATCTTAGGGAGACCGATACTCCTTTCCATTTTACTAATGGGACTTTTATGTTTCCTTTATAGTTACTTTATATGTTTACTTTTCCAAAACCAATACATCTTCATATTCCTCTGATAAATTCACTTAAGTGTTTCTTCTAATATTCTAACTATCTTGGAATCCAATTTTGTTTCCCCATGGATCTTTGATTCCTAAAATCTCATCTGAATCTTTAGTTCTATAATTTGGTGAGTTTTAGATTTGATTAAGGTACATATTTTTTAATCATTTACCATAAAAACTTATTACGAATAATCACAATTCCTTTTATAGTAGACATCATCCCATTTGAATGCTCGTCAACAAAGTTTCTTTCACATTTAATGTTAACCCAGTTCATTATGGTTCCCACAATTGAGAAACACCAATCATAGATTAGAACAACATAATAAATGAAAATTACACTAAATATATATCATCTTTAGTTTAATCATCGATTATTCATAATCATCACCAAAATTCTAGGATTTTAACCTATAAATAGAGTAATCCAGGGTGATATAACTAAGGATTTGTCATCATAAATTCAAAATAATAACTAAACTATTCCTATTATACCATCTATAATGACTTGGGATCTTCATACAAGTATATTTAATATTTTTAGTTGAGTATTCATTATATTACACAATCACATTCCTGAGGATGATAATATTTTAGTGAATTGAGAAACATTGAACAGAATATTTTTGTATCATGAAAGATAATCAATGTTTTCTGAAAATATATTACAATTTTGTATCCCTAAATAAAACCCTTATTCATATTCTCTGGAAGGGTTCCCATGGATATGGGTGATCTTTAATGCCTAGCACTTGTGGACATAGAATATATCAATCTTATATTTTATGTAATCATGAGATAAGAATATGTGTATATGATCTTGAGAAAAACACACAATGTTCATAACAAACATTTTATGGATCATAAACGTGAGTCATGGTATAAAACATTAACTTTTAAAATGACATTAATCCTAATAATAAATATTCATCATAACTGAATCATGATCCACAATCTCAAATAAAAAATTTGTATGTAATTATAATAAGTATAGAAAATAATTTTAAATGACAAGGTTAACTACCAAGAGTCTTGGATAATGTCTTATTACCTGTTTCACATTATAACATATCAATATCATTGACGTTTTCCCCATCACAGATCAATCAAATCAACTTTTCCCCCATAATAGATCAATAGCATATAATTGTTACCCATAACTATATCATAGGATCTAATATATTACCCAATTCATTATATGGAGATATTCCTCTCACATGTCATATAATGGAAACTATACATATGAATTCCATAATGATATAAATCATTTACCATATTATATCACATAAAAACTAGGTTTTGTAAACATATGATCAAAAATAACTCATGAAAAAGAAATATAATTCATAAACATCATGTTATCATAAATATAAACCATTCAGAGAAAAAATAAGAATGGAATCCTTTGTTCATATCCCTAGTAAGGCATGTGTAACACCAACAGATGTAATATTATAGTTAAAATAATATTTAAATTTCTTTTTAAAACATATCTTGAGTAAAATAACATTACCTACTTGAAAAATTGTTTTTAGATTAAAAATACATTTAGAGAACATTTTTCGTTTAAATTAACCATTAAAACATATAAATGATGATTTAAAAATTGTTTTAAACATCAGGTAAATAATTTTTCTTCCAAATTAGAAAAATATAATATTAATATATTTTTTTAAACAATTTTATACATCATTTATGTGGAATAAAAATATATTAGCAGTGGATGGTTAAACATAAACAACTTTAACCAATAATGAGATTGTTAAATAAACCATAAACATGTTATAATCTATTGAATCATAATACCCACAAAAGAAGAAAAAATGTGGATACTTAAATAAAAATAATTATTAGGATAATAATCATGAAAAAAATTCTTATTCAGTATATAATTCACACAAAATAATCAAGTAGTGTTTAAGGTATGTTTCTCACAAAAAAAATAGTGAGAAAAAAATATATTACCTTAAGTCATGAATTCCATTGTAGAAACTGAAACCTCATGTATAATAAGTATAATTTTATCATAAATTGATAAAAGAACAATATTCATATATATCATACCATCTATGATTTACTTATGAATTTATATTACCTTTTTATTAACAATTCTATGTTAAAACTATGTTTTATGTAATTACTGCTCTGTTTTTCATAAATATTTTGGATTTTTTATTCGTCAACCTATTACTTAGATTATAGTATAATCATGTAATAAATGATAAAAATGATATAAATATCACATATATATATATTATAAATATATTAATTGAGATATAAAATACTTATGTTGTTAATGTATAATAAATCATTCATAGATACGATAGTTTGTATGTACGCATGAACATTGTTATCATTTTTTTATGGAATTAATGAATGAAATGTTTATGAGACATTGTAAATCAGATATTATTTTTTCATATGTATAATATATTTATAATAAAACTAACCTTAATTCATTTGGTGTAATGTGTGAATGAATCACATCACTTTTTGTGGTGGTTTTCTATCGTACCCATGAAAGACATCACCATATTCCCAAAAAAATGTAAATCATAAAGGAATGTGTGATATGATAATGAAAAAATCATAACAACATCATAAATATAATATATATCATATTTAAAAGTAAAATCCATCATTATTTCAAATCTTTAATGATGTTAAAGGAATAATGAATAAAAATCCGTTCACGAGGCGATAGTCTTTCATACACATGAATGATGACTACATATATCATTTGAGGGATATGTCGGATGTTTTAGGTCATAACCATATCAAAAAAATATTATTATATATAAGATACATTGTTTATTATAAAAACACTATATAAAATTAATTCAATGGGTTTAAGGTAGAAGTAAAAAAACGTTCGTTGATGAATGTTTGCTCTTCCTCTGGTATCTCCTTTTGATTTTCACAAAATGACTTTTTTATAATTAATGTGAGTTTAATTTTTCGTTTTCACAAAATATTAATTTATAATAAATATGATCTCAATACAAATACCGAAAAAATCAAATTTATTCTAATACCTAACAATATATGTTCTAAATATAATCAAATAATATATTTCATATTAGTTTTGGTGTTATTATGATCATTGTAATTTTGATTAACCATTAGTCAACCTATTTTAATTTTAAATATAGTAAGACAAATATTTTATTTTAAAAGGATGTAAATATTACATATAAAGTATCAGTTAGAATATAAAAGAAAAAATTGTAATATTTTTGACCATATATAATTTTATTTTTCCCTGTTTAAGGTGTTTTTTATTTTTAAATAATTTAATGAAATATTATTTTCATAAAATATCATTTGTGTCAATTTTTTCACTATTCATAACATTGATGTTACAAAAACCAATAAAGCATGATAACTACAAAAATAATTATTTAATAGAACCATAATATATAATATTAACATATAAATTTATGGATAAACTTATTTAATTCAAATAATATATATTTTATGGTATATAATATCATTTAATTTATTTTTCATTAATTGAATAATTACTGCATCATCATTGTGTAAAAATTTATGATAATTATTTCATCCCTTAAAATTAAAAATTAACTTCCATTATTTTGAAAAAACAATTATATTTCATTATAATAATAATAGTCGATAATATATTGTATTTAAATCCATATTATAAATATTATACTTTTTAAAAGTTAGACTATGACATTTTGTCACTCTCTTTTATTTTCATTATATCAATGTATTTTTCTTAGATAAATTTCCATTAAATAAATAAAATTTTATCCTTATTTATTTTTGGGTGGTATTAAATTCAACCAATAAAATTTGGGCATGCTTTAGGTCAATTTTTTAGTCCTTATCATTTTATTTTTAACATATATTACACAATTTACAATTTATCATGGTAATAAAAACTAACAATGTTACGATACATACTTATCAAAAAATAAAATGGTGATATTTAGAAAAATTTAGACCCAATGATTCTAAATATTAATTCATCTTTGAATAATTAAAAAAATTAAAATTGTTAAAATTAATTTAAAACTAATCCCATAGAAAGTGTGAAAAAACACTTTTTTAAAGTTAATACATTATCGTTTAAAATGTTTTTATATCCAAATTTAATATGAAAATGATTCAAATTACCTAAATGGGATTAAGATATTTATTATTTATCTAATTCAACTATAAAAATAATTTGAGATATAATTTTGTATTATATATTATTTAGATGAAAATCAATCTTCAATTAAAATGTATTATTTTCACTAACCCACATAAATAATCAAACTAATCTGAGAATTTTAAAATGTCAAACCAAAGTAAATCTTGATAATACACATTCAAATTATAATTTTAAATTCTAAAATGAAATTTTTAATAGTCAATGTTTAGTTATAAAACAATGTTTCCATTAAAAGTTAGCAAAACTGGGTTTTATAATGAAAAAATTAAATCATTTTATAATTAAAAATTGATTTGTTATTATTTTATTCAATTAATCATTATTGGATTAGTTTCAAAATATTTAATTTAATATATAAATTTAAATTTTATTATGATGACTCAATAATAATGATTAATTTATGTTTTTATAATTAATGGCCTTTATGGGAATACAAAATGTTTTTCATTAAAACAAATAATGTTTTTCAATTGAGTATTAACATCATTTAAATTTAATCAGTAACCCAATAATTCATTTAACAATTAAGTTAATCATATTCATTCCCACCATTCCAACATCTAAGTGATCATTATCATAATAAACAGTATATGTTTGTTTAGTAATACTCATTATTTCATGTATTATAAGATATGCAAGGAACTCGTTGTTATGTACAAGAAAATACAAAATATTCTTGTTTGTACCTCAAGTCAAAATCATTTTTTCATATAGTGAAATATTTTGTATAAATAAATATTGAATTGGTGTAGCATGAAACATAATCCATCAAAAAAAATTATTTTATTTGAAAAGTTATAATTAATAAAAATAATGTGGTGTTATTTTTTCCCTATACTATTTCATATCCTAAAAGTTATGACTAAGGTTTTATGATCCAAGATGTTTTAATTGAAGAAACCTTTCATTGATACCATCTATGTTGACCCCTGATTTTAATGGGAAAAAATTACATCATGTAATATAAATATTCATTGCATACCATTATGATATACACAAAAAAAATTATGGTTTATTATCTATGGAAACATATATATATATATATATATAATAGGTACATATAAGATCAAAAATATCTACCATTAGGTTTTCATAAATAAATACCATCTTAAATACATAATACCAAAAACCATTCTTCATGTCCTAGGGAGAAAAACATATTAAAGGGTTAAATCAGATGCTATGTAATGGTTAATAAGGGATATACGAATGATAATTTATGAAAAACATGATAATAAGGGTGTGCTAACATGAGAATAAAATTTTAAAATAATGCTCAACAATACATTTATCATAATAATGATTTATGTCATGAAGATTGGTAGTTTTTAAGACATGAATCATAATAGAATAAAAGATCATGATCTATAGATGTAGAAAATTAGAATAAGATCATTTCATAAAAGAGTTATATAAAAGGTGAAATAATCATAATCATAGAAATATTATTTTAAGGTTTTACACTATGAAATTATTCAAAAGTTAGGTTTGGGATAACAACGCATTTACCTACTTTTGTCATGGTATAACCTCACGTGTACCGAATTTTTGGGCCTTCATAACTACATGATGACCCTATTACTAGGATTTGTATAAAATCTTATACTCACCAATTGAGTGCATAGGGGGAAGAAAATTGAATGAAAAGATGTAATATCCAAAAAACAAACATAAAATAATAAATTTCTTCATATTTTTGAGTTATATATAACAGAATTTCATCATCAAAAATTAAATCATAAATAATCATGTTAAAATGAGATTCTAAAACAAATCCATTACCTCTATTGTATGTTCTAAATAACATCCACTATGAATGAAATAAATTTAATTAAAATTTAAAATTCACTAAAAATAAATTTATTCATGATAAAAATATAAAATGGGGCTTTATATAGACCTTAAAACGGATATGGGTGTATAACATAACATAAGTCCAATGGAATAAAATTTGATATTATAAACTGCTACCACTTTAGTTACATTCAAATAAAAAACCCTTAGATGAAATAATATTAATTTTAACTTTAAATAGCTTTAATTAAAAGTGATATATGATGTTACATGTCAGATAATTCTTTATATACCAAAATTGGTTAATAATATCAATCATAGCTCAATAAAACAATTTTAAGATGTATAATTATTACCTTAAGTTTGAATTACATCATAAGAACTCTACCATCATGTATAATAGAAAAAAATTTATTATAATAATATATAAAAATCATATATATACTTTTAATTCCATTCATGTTTTACTTAAATCATATTCTCACTAGTTTATAAATATTTCCTTATTAAAATCAATATTTTTGGGTGATAATAGTTTCATTTTTCATGAAATTCATGCTCGGTTAGTTATAATCCTTATAATTTGATCATGCTTTAAAAATATCAACAATTTTAATAATCAAAAAATAAAATTTATATTATATATATATATTTAAAATTATCCATAAAATGACGAGATAGAAAAAATAATGACATAGATCATGGAGATAGTAATCCATACAAATTTATTAACATAATTTTCATTTTATATTGACAAGATGAAAAAAAAGAAAAAAATATATTTTATTATAATATAATTATCATTACATCATAATTATCATATTTAATTAATAACTCCGTCACTATAAATATATTTAAGTCTAGTGATGGAAAATGTTTCATAACTTTACACGGAGGAGGTAGTCCACACATATGCACGAGTTGAACATTAATTTCCCATTTGATGGAAAATAGAATGAATAGGTTTTTTACACGATCATAATAACACCTTTATAAAGTTATGATACCTGATTCATGATGTAATGATGAATAAAAACGTTTTAGAGGATGTAGAGGAATAAAAAACATGAATGTTCTGGGTTATGAACTATACCTCTATACAAAGAAACCTCATTTTTATTAATCCTTATTATATGATTGCATTATGATCAAACAATGATATATATGATGTGGTAAGGGATGTTTGGATAATATTTGTGTTGGTATTTTCAATTATAATAGGCTATTGAATCGTAAGACTCCATTAAGTGATATAATAATTTTTTTCATATTTATTAATATTAATTAATTAAATCATATTTTTACATTAAATGGAACACTACATTCAATATTGTACCCAACATGCAACAATGTGTTCTTCAATAGCTTGTGTTACACGCAAGACATAGTTATACTAAACAATAATATAATGATTATCTTAAGTTGTAGTTATATGGTAGCTGTTAAATTAGGTATTGTAAATAGAAAAAACTATATTATAATGATACATATTTATAATGTTTTTTATATTTATCCAATTAATTTTATAGAAATATGATATGAATTAACCCAGTTTTATGCTTAAAATAACTATTTTTCTAAAATAAAATTTACTAACATTCAGTGGAACACCTATTTAGAAAAAAATATTTCAACGCATTTATAATTTTTAAATAAAAAAATTAGATTTATTTTCTGAAAGATTAATATCAAAATTTACTTTGTGTTTATTTTTGGTATTTTTCTAAGAACATTCCCATTTAGATGAATAGAAAATAACACTGATTTTTTTTGAAAACATATTTTTTATCAAAATAATTTATAAATTTATATTATTATTTAATTAGTTATGAAGTATAAATATATATATTTTATATATATTTACCAATTTTAGGTCATTGGAATGAATTTCATGTTTGGTTGTATAAAAATCATAAAAAACATTTAAAAATTTCTACTTTGAAACCCAACTTTGTCATCTCATCCACATGATTAATTTTAAATTAATTTCAACCACTTCTGTAATTTGAATTTAGAAAAAACGAATCCATATTTAAAATCTGAATAATTTGTAATGTCTAATAATTTTAACTTGGTTTTTGAGCAAAATTATTAGTGAATGTAATAAAAATTGATTACAGTGATTAAAGAAAAACTATTTTAATTACAGTGTAAACCTAGAAAATAAGGCATAACAAATAACCTACACTTGTATAAAATTTATTTTCTGCCTATAATTCTACCATTATATCACTAGGTATCTGTAATTGTTAATTTTTAACCCTTACGGGACAACTAAAACATGGGAAGTTGTAAAATATTTTCAGGAATACCAAATGTGACCTTTTTCAACACTCATAAAAGGACTCATCCCCTCTCTATTTCATCACGCATCTCTAGACCGTTTTGGATAATCCAAAACCTAATAAACTAAGCCTCCAAAATCCAAACATTAACCTGAGATTAATAACTTTTTTATGAATTCAAACTAATGAATCCATTTGGTAAAAACAGAAAGTAGTTACCCGGAAAAAGGCAACATTTTTCAATGTGAATTTTGTTTTAATTTATTTATACACCAATTCATTCTATATTATTCCGTTACTATATAATAACATCATAATCCTCAATATATTGATAATTTTTTATGTTAATGTCTCCACAAAATCATACTAAAATAAATATCAATTGGGTAATTAAATTACCATTCATGTTTGACGAAATACCACCATGTGAAACGTTGTCATTAATTTTTCATTTACCTCATATAATTTGAGAATTATGATATGAACATTATTTTATATGATATATATAGTACTTGTTTTACTTAATAATTCTATAATTTTTTTATAAACCATTC
This sequence comes from Viscum album, assembly GCA_963277665.1. Classification (NCBI taxonomy): domain Eukaryota; kingdom Viridiplantae; phylum Streptophyta; class Magnoliopsida; order Santalales; family Viscaceae; genus Viscum; species Viscum album. Next base: position 1,234,190,804 of record OY728120.1, read on the forward strand.
CTTCATGCTTTATATTTGGTGTAAATATTATGACATTGTTTGTGGATGTCTGGACTAACACCTCCTCAATCTAACATGATATGTTCAAATATTATATAAAATGTATAAAGGATGATTTTATGTATAGGCCTTGAATTTCCATGTAATTGTTTTTAAATATATGATAATTTTACATGTCCACAAAAATTGACGGTGAGTGATTCCAAGGACAGGAGTGCCCAGAATTAATTTCTAAACGTTTTTTCAGGTACATTCAATAAATGTGCGAGTGGGTTTTTCTAACTTTTGAACCGGTGCTCAGAATTGATATTGGAGGGAACTGTTGAACTCATAGCACTGATATTCTCTTATGATGACTTTCACCTCAATGGCAGTTGGTCGAGGGTGAAAGTTAGTTTATGGGTTTTTCGTGAAAGAATAAAAAAATAATATTGTGTGACACTTTATTTTTATTTGCAACACCCATGTGGGTGTTGGGAAGTGGGGTCAACCAGAACTAAATCTCCATGTGGAAGTTGAGGTGTGGGGTCCACCAGAACATAACCTCTCATGAGAGGTTATGGTGGTGGGGACTGCCCGAACCATAACCTCCCCTGAGAGGTTATGGTGGTGGTAACACGCTGGGATTTAAACCCCCATTTAACTGAGAGAAAATATCAACTCCCAACATTAATGTAGAGGAACCCTTGACTTCCTCCACATTAATAACGCCAACACACATACCTTTAATTGTGCATACTTAGATAATTGGCTTGCCCCTTTTTAAATTAAGTAACATCGTTTTTAGAATTTAGGAAGGTTCCTAGTAAATGAACCATTATAAATTCCACGATCGTTACCTACCTTCCCCCCTCTTCTATATATATGAAGTGTGGGAGAGGATTTGGGACGGATTAACCAAGAAACGAAATTCTAGCAATGTTACGCAACACCCAACACTTAGAGGATTATGCTACCCAACGAATAATGTGTTCTTCAATGAAGAACTCACTCCCCATCAAAGAACGCTCTGGCCACGAAGAACGTTGACCTCCTTCGACCTTCTTCATCAGAACTTCTTCTGAAGTGGGACGTCCTCATCTACAGTGAATTGACGTTTGTACTTCTTCCCACGCTAATGTCAATGATCAAGGTAGGGGGTTTAATTGTGTAATAATACTTTCCTTGATTTCATTTGCAGTTTGGGAAAGAATCGTTTCTGAGGTGGTAAACTTTGATGTTCACCGTTCTTCTTTCTTATTTATCCAAATTCTACCACTCTAAACGCAGAGGGTGTGGGAAAAACTAACAAGGCCCGACCCCCTCCACTGTTCTTATTTGTGGTTTTCATCGGATGATGGAATATGGCGAAGGTGACAAAGGCAATGATGCCACACCCCGCAGGATCCGCGACCCGCACCGCCCGCCATCCTACCGAAATAGGCCGGCCCCTTGCGGTGCCCCGCCCGAACTGGCCCATGCCCTTCACGGCGCCCCTGCCAAACCAACCCGCGCCCCACACGGTGCCCCGACATGAGCCCCCCTCTACGTCCTGGATGAACCACCCAGTTCCCCCCATAGGGCCCCGGCCGAACCGGACCGTGCCCCGCAGAGCCACGACCGAACTAGCCCGCGCCCCCCGCGGTGCCCCGAATTTACTAGCCCTCGCCCCCACGGCGCCCCCGCCGAACCGGCCCTTTCCCCCCACGGCGCCATGGCCGAAATGACCAGTGCCCCCCATGACGCCCTGGCCGACCCGGCCCGCGCCCCTCGTGGTGCCCCGTCAGAACCAACCTCGTGCGCTCTCCCCCCCCCCCCCCCCAAGGTCGCGCTGCCCCGTGGCCCCCATGGGCTCCGTGGCCCCTCGTTTCCTGCTGGACCTCCCAGCGGACCGGGCCACATTTCGAGACGGGCCTCCCACAATGGGTTTTTTTAGGGTCAACCCATGCCAGGTCGACCCAGGCCAGGTTGGGCCGGGTCAGATCAGACCTGGGCCCACTACGACCCTTTACTTTTTTGGGCCATATCATTGGCATAAGAAGTCTGTTTGACGAATGATCAGCGGAACTAGAAATCTTGGAGCAAGACGGCCCCTTTTATTATACTCCCCTAGAGTTTTGTTTTGATATAGGAAATAGTCAGGTTGGATTGAGGACGAATTCAACCGGGCCCCCATGACGAAAATGCTAATAACTCACAAACTGGGCGTCCGATTGACACACTAACTATTACGTTGAGACCCCTATAATGTGTCAGACCATTGAGATACTACTATGTGGGACTTCGTGACTATTGGAGTATCGAACAGTAGCTCAGGGAGCAGATCCTCCCCGAGATGAGCGAGAATTGTGCGGAGACCTAGTTGCTGGTTAAAACCTGATGACTGCTGACTGTTTTGACACGGAGGGACTCTACTAGCCTACTGGGGAGCACCTTAGTGTCGCGACAGACCCATAGGGGGAAGCACCTTGGTGTCATGGTAGACTCACGGTACTCGACAGGAAGATTACCTCCGCAAACTACAAGGGGGAGCACGTTTGGTGACGCGGCAGACCCACAATGGGGAGCGTGCTTGGTGACTTGACAAATCCATGGTACTCTAATGAAGGAGTACCTCAGCAGTCCAATGTTATTGGGAAACACGCTTGGTGTTGCAACAGGCCCACTGTACTTGATAGAGGAGGAGTTCACCAGCAGCTGGGGTGTCGACAATATCAGTGGGGATGTTACTTGATACTTCTCTTAGAATAAAATCTTGGATGAGCTGAGTCAGTTTTTCTGTATTTTCCTCATGATTGAGATGGATCCCTGGATAACTTAGGTATATGTATGGGAATTTAACTAGGTAAGGTTATCTGTTGATTTCATACGTTTTAGATTATCCATGTTGGAATTTTTGAGACCTTGAGGGTCTAAGGGACCCTACTTAGTATCATTATACACACCCCTGCCCAGGTTATGCCCGCACCTTGTTTTGTTGGATGAAGATGATGTAAAACGCTGACTGAGGATGAGAGTACCAGGACTAGATGATACCTAGAGGTGGACCATGTAACTAGTTGGTACACAAATGAGAGGGTCAGATGTAGAGTGCTGAGGATGAGATCTGTACAAACCCTTCAGGTAAGAATCCTAGAGGATGATCCAGTATATGTCTTCCCTTATCTTTTAGTTGTGTTGTATCACGGTTGTACTTGTACTTTCCATTTGGGCTTGTATTCTAGACCCTTTTATGTTCAGCACTATTTTTTTATACAGTTTTCTTGGTGTTTCGTTGAGTTGTGTGCTTTATTGTTTGTGTGAATTTAAAGGTTATAAAGGCAATTCCTTCTTAGTTTTAGGGAATTACACCTTTGGTGCTAGTCGCGAGCCCCTGGCCTATGAAAGGCGTGCTTGTGGTATTAACGGAGTTGGCCCTGGGGGATGGGTCATGACAAATTGGTATCAGAGGACATATCATGGTACCAGTGTCACTTCAGAAGGAAGTGTTGGGGGTGTTCCACACTTCCCCTCTTGAGGTACATCCAGGAGTGGCGAAGATGTACCAGGATATCTGACGACAGCACTGGTGGCCCGGAATGAAGACGGTTGTACCAGAGTTCATCTATCGATGCCTCACTTGTTAGCTAGTGAAGAAGAAGTATCGAGTTCCAGCAGGCGTGGTTCTACCTTTAGAGGTCCCATAGTAAAGTGGTATGGGATATCTAGGGACTTTGTGATAGGACTTCCACGTAAATCCAGAGGTCAGGACTCAATCTGGGTGATCGTTGACCGACTCACCAAGTCGGCCAACTTCCTACCGATCAGAGAGAAGGGTTCAGTAGAGATCATGAGACACCTCTATATGCAAGATATTGAGCGGATACATGGATTACTCACGACGATTTTCTCTGATTATGATACACATTTTACTTCCTGTCTATGGAAGGAGTTGTAGGAGGATTTGTGGATACAACTTCATTAATAATTTCCTTCCATCTTTAGATGGATGGCCAGGCTGAGCGGACCATTCAAACCCTCGTAGACATGCTACATGTTTTTGTCCTCGACTTCAATCGCTGCTGGGTGGATCACTTACCTTTGGTGGTGTTTGCATTCAACAACAGCTATCACTCCACCATGGGGATGGCACCTTTCGAGGCATTGTACGGGTGACCTTGCAGATCACCTTTGTGTAGGAATGACCCAAGGGAGATAGCACTCGTGGGACCAGAGATGGTACGGGCTACCATAGAGAAGGTGCGGGTCATCCAAGAGCGGATGAAGACTGCACAAAAGAGGAATAAGTCATATGCCGACATGAGATAGAGACCTCTAGAGTTTGAGGATGGTGACCACATATTTCTACGCGACTCATCCCGATGAAGTTTCATAGATTTGTCTGAGGTGTAAAGTTATCTCTGAGGTTTATCGAACATTCTTAGGTATTCAGAAGAGTTGGTGAGGTGGCATACCACATAGATCTTCCACCACAGTTGCACCAGGTGGACGACTTATTGGACGTATCCCAACTGAGGAGATACGTGCACGACCCTTCTCACATCATCGACTGCGGAGACCTTGATGTCGACGATGGGAGACATTTTTGGAGGTTCCAGTAGAGACTGAGGATCGATAGGAGTGGTTCATTCGGGGATGGTCGATACCTTTGGTGCGCGTTCGCAGGCTGCACGGGAACCTCCAGAAGAGCACATTGGAGCGGGAGGCTAAGATGCATTTTCAGTACCCACACTTGTTCCCTTAGTTTGAGTTGTGGCTTATGGGGACGTAAAGCCCTGAGGTGGGGAGAATGTATTGACCCAGAATTTCCATGTAATTTATTTTAAATATTTGGTAATTTTACGAGTCTGTGGAAATTGATCGCACGTGATTTCGAGGCCTGGAGTGCCCGAAATTAATTTCTGAACATTTTTCAGGTAAGTTCAATAATCCTGCGAGAGTGTTTTTTGAACATTTGAACCAGAGCTCGGAATTGAAATATGAGGGCACCATTGAACTCGTAGCACTGGTGTTCGCTAAATAAGACTTTCACCTCGATGACATTTTTTCGAGAGTGAAAGACAGTTTTTGGGTTTTTCGTGAAAGAATAAAATAAAAATAAGAGTTTGTGACACATTATTTTTATTTTCAACATCCATGTGGGTGTTGGGAGGTGGGGTCCACCGGAACTAAACCTCCAGGTAGAAGTTGAGGTGTGGGGACCACCAGACTATAACCTTTCAAGAGAGGTTATGGTGGTGGGGACCACTTGAACCATAACCTCCCATGGGAGGTTATGGTGGTGGGAACCACCCGGGATTTAAACCCCCCTTTAATTGAGGGAAACTCTCAACCCCCCTCATTAATGTGGAGGATCCTCTTGACTTCCTCCACATTAATTGTTCCAAGACACATTCCTTTAATTTTTCCAACATAGTTAATTTGATTTCCCCTTTTTAAATTAAGTAACAACGTCATTGGAATTTTGGAAGGTTCCTAATAAATGAACCGTCATAAATTCCACGATCGTTACCTACCTCCCCCATCTCTTATATATATGGAGCTTGAGAGGAGGATTTGGGAGGGCTTCAGAAAGAGAAGAATCAATGGTAAGGTGACATGATTCCCAACACTTGGAGGATTATGCTCCCCAACAAAAAATGTGTTCTCCAACAAAGAAAGCGCTCCCCAATGAAGAATGCTCCACCAACGAAGAACAATGACCTCCTTAGACCTTCTTCCTCAGCATTTCTTCTAACATGGGACATCCTCATATAAAATGAATCGATGTCCAAAATTCATCCTGTACCAACCTCAACAATCATGGTAGGGGGTTTATTTGCGTAATAATAAATTCCTTGATTTCTTTTGCTGTTTGAGAAAGAATCGTTGCGGAGGTTGTAAACTATGATGTTTAACATTATTCTTTCTTGTTGCGCCAAATGCTACCACTCTAAATGTAGAGGTTGTGGGCCATCTATCCTGGCACGAACCCCTCCACTGATCTTCTTTGTGGTGTTCATCAGAATGAAGGAAGATGATGAAGGCGACGAAGGCTACGGCGCTGCCACCCGCGACCACTACGACCTGCACCACCCGTCAGCCGAGCCGCCCACTGGCCATGCCGCCCACCGGCCGAGCCCCCCACTGGCAATGCCACCCACTGATCGCACCACCCGAGCCTCACATCCTGCCGACCGTGCCACCCCTACCGCACCGTCCGCCGACCGAGCTGCCCCGGCTCACGCAGCCCGGCGGACTCCCGAAACATCATGTGCCCCTTACGACACCCCGTCTAAACCATCTAGTTCCCCTCGTGGTGCCCCAGTCAAATCGGCACACGTCCCTTGCGGCGCCCCGGCCGCACTGGCCCACACCCCGCATGGCGCCCCAGCCGAACCAGCCCCGCGCCCTCATGACACCCCCGCGACAGCACCGCCCCGTGGCCCCTCGCAGCCCTCATGGCCTGCTGGACCTCCCAGCGGACCAAACCACATTATAGGCTACGCCTAACCCAGCAGGTTGGGCCGGGTCGACCCAAACTGGGTCAACCCTTGTTAGGTCGGGTCGGGTCGGTCCGACTGGGTGGGACCGAACCCGGGCCCACTACGAATTTTTACTTTCATTTAGCCATATCTTTTCCATCAGACATTCGTTGGATGAACTGTCAGCGGAACTGGAAATCTTGGAGCGAGACGGTCCATTTGAGTATACTTCAGTAGAGTTTTTGTTTGATATGGGAACCAATCAGTTTGGATCGATCACAAATCCAATCGGACCCCAGGACTAAAAGGCTAATAACTCATAGACCGGGCGTCTCATTGACACGTCATCTATTACCTTGAGACCCCTATGACATGGCAGACCTTTGAGATAATCCTTCTTGGGACTTCATGATAGTTGGAGTATCGATCAATAGCCCATGGAACAGAACCTATTGGAGATGGGCGACCTTAGTGTAGAGACCTAGTGGCTGGCTGAGATCTGGTGAATGCTTACCGTTTTGACTTGGAGTTACTCAACATGCCCAGTGAGGAGTGCCTTGGTGTCACCTAAGACCCACAGTAGGGAGTTCCTTGGTTTCACAGAAGACCCATGATACTCGACAGGAGGAGTACCTCAGTAGGCTACAAGGTGGAGCGCCCTTGGTGACGCAACATACCCATGGTGGGGATCATTCTTGGTGACTCTACAGATCCCCAGTACTCGATAAGAGGAATACCTCACCAGTCCAAGGTTAGTGGGAGGTGCGCTTGGCGTCACGACAAGCCCACTGTACTCGATAGAGGAGGAGTTGTCTAGAATCCGAGGTTTCACCAATCTGGCATGGGATATTACTTGATACTACCCCGAGAATAAAATCATGGTTGAGCTGGGTCATTTTTTCTGTGTTTTCCTCCTAATAGAGACAGATCACTTGATAACTTAGGTATATGTATGGTCATATACCTAAGTAAGGTTATCTATTGATTTCATTATTTTTTTTATCCTTGTTGGATTTAAGGAGACCTTGAGGGTATCAGGGTCCTTACAGAGTATCATTATAGTCTCACATGCACGTGTTATGCCCGCACCTTGTTCTATTAGATGCAGATGACAGACATCATTGACTGAGGCTGTGAGTACTAGGTCCGTAGGGTACCTAGAGGTGGACCATACCACTTGTCGGTACACAGAGGAGATGGGCAGACATGGAGTGGTGAGGAGGCGATTTGTACCTACCATTTAGGTAGGAACCATGGTGGATGATCTAGTAGATGTCTTCCCTTATCTTTCCATTGTATTGTATCACTGTTGTACTTGTAATTTCTAGTTGGGCTTATATTATGGCCCTTTTTACTTCCATCACTCTTTTTTTATACAGTTTACTTGGTGTTTCGTCCAGTTTTGTGCTTTCTTGTGTGTTTTTGTTTATAGGTTATAAAGGCGATTCCTTCCCATTTTTAGGGAATTACGCCTTTGGTGCTAGTCGCCAGCCCCTGACCTATGGAATGCGGGCTTGGGGTAGTCACGGCATAGGCCCCCAGGGAGAGGTCGTGACAGATTAAATAAAAATATGTGACATACATAATGTATATATTCTTTTCCTAACATAATTAGCATTCTATAAATATCATATATCATTATCTTTATTACCATTTCAGACACTGAAAATGTGATAATGTCATTCATGGATGTGTGGACCACCAACTCCTCAACACGATGTGGTACCTTTTCATCACAATAATTATTTATATAAGTATATATGATTTAATAAAATTGAATTTATTATATAAATATAATTTTTTTGGATAAATATTACTTATGTTTTTTGAATAATGATCATAAAAAAAATGGGAATGTTACCCATGCGTATGTACGACCAACCATCTCCATGATTACAACGTTGTTTCATTATTCATACCTGAATATCATGATTGGTTTCGAAAATATAATTTATTTTTAAATATGATATTTATGTCAAAATTATTATTCTGGATATGTTCAAATAATGACCATTGTGACCGTAATTGAACTACCAACAAGACTTTTAACACATAAACCCAACATGGTCTAAATTCCTGACATCAACTTAATTATTTAACTATTTGATTAAAACATTGTAATATGTTAAAAAATTTAATGATAATCCTGAAAAATGTTCTGAATAAATTAAATAATTAAAATTATTATATTTTTTAGAAAGATAAAGACACACATGACATGTCAGACTAAAGGAATGATATTGTTTTTCAAAATATCCTTTCTTTAACTCATTTCTTGATTCTAAGAGACTTTATTATTTTATACGGTGTCTATAAAACCCTCTTCAAACTATATATCCATATTTTATGTTTTTTAAGGATATTTAAATATGTTTTATTGGTTAATCTTTCACGTGCAATATAATTTAATAGTTCAATCTGCTGTTGGATGCTTTGACTGTTTAAAAATTTAATATTTTCATCCATGTAAATATTCATGATATTATGTTACCTATTTTTTATGTATATATATAAAAGATTTATAATGGAAATTTTAAGTCTATTTTAGTATTTTTAGTCCACTAAAAACCTTTATGTTTCTAATGGAAAAATAAAACGCTCTTTCCCTTTATTCGGTCATTGGTGTTTTGTTATTGAATGTCTGTTTTGAAAATGAATTATTATTTAAATATAATGAATTATTTCCTTGTGATTGAAAGGAAAATTTAATGAGTGGAATTAGAAAAAATAAAATATTTTATTTATTATGATTATGTAATTGTACATGCACATTTGACAGGTGGTTTTGGGATAGACAAATAATGAGAGATTCTGTGTTAATCCAATGAAGGGCGGGTCTGTGATATCCCTCCAATGCATTAGCTATTGAAGTAAGCCATATTTTTAATGGTATGTGTCTTCCAAATAAATTACGTTCTATGTTTTGTGTATTGGAGGTGTTCGGGGGAGGCTCCTGAGGTTTCTGTTTAAGCTAGAAGTGGAGAAGAACTGCTATAGGAATTACATGTCTTGTAAGTGTATTACACAACATGATGGATAATTTTTGGGGTTTTCTAGGGAAACTACACGACATATTAATTTCATGTTAAATAATAAAAAGTCAATGAATTTTTAATGGATCCTGGAATATTCAGACAACATGGCATGAAAGGGGTTAAATTTAATGTAATTCCATGATGTTGTATAGTTTTTAAGGTTTCAACTACTCATGTTTTCGTAAAAACCATATGACCAAATAATTTCTCTTGTTATAAGAATTATTTTACCTTCTCCTTAGACATTTAGAGATTTATTTCATGAGGGATCGATCGTTGGGATTCTGTCTTCAATCAAGGTTGATTCCTTTTATAGTTCTCATCAGTTTGATTTCGTTCTTCTCTCAAGGATTCACTTTGGTGGCATTTCTTTGGGTTTGGGTTCATTTTGGATGGGTTTTTTACCACCATTTGGTGTGGGTTAGGTTGATTCACATGTTTATTGTGCAATGATTGTTTCTTGTTGGTTTCTTCTTCACCCTATAGTGCATTGTGAGTTGAAAAGTTCTTTGAGGTATGGATTCCCTCATTTCTCTTTACTTATGAACCACTCATGAGATGTTTACTTCTGTTACCCATGGATTATGGTTATTTATACCTAATAAAAGATAAATGATTATTGAATTGAAATTTAAATGGTTAAAAGGGTTTGATCATCATCATTTTACAACTTTATTATTATTTGATACTATGTATTATTCAGGCTTGATTCTCAACATAAAAGTGTATCCATTGGGGGATTTTTTTGTGTGAAGGATATATATGTTGTGTTTTTTACCTTAGATGTGATTTTTTTAATCTATCCCTTTCTGGAATATAGTTTACTACCTATATTTTCATAATGAAATGGTTTCTATAGGATTTTGTCTTGTATGATAATTCCCCTAAAAAATCTAAAATGTGATTCAGGCCCCATTGTAATTTCTGAAATGATATTAATTTTTTGTGATGTGTGGTTGGGATTATGGTATATCGATGTGCCGCGAGGCTTGTTGGGATTATGGTTTTTTGTGTCATGCTTGTGGTTTGGTGAGGTGATGGTTTTATAGGCTTTAATGTTGTGTCGAAGAGCTTGTGGTTGTTTTGTTATAGATTCTAGTTTTGTGATGGAATAAATAAATATATTTTGTAAATATTAGGGCTGAAGCCTCATTTAATTATTAAATAAAATACCACTTTTTGTTTGGGTAGTGGGAGACCCATTACATAGCATGAAGTCCCAATGCATAGTGTCCTTAATACAATGCTTGAAATACCATTTTTATCTCAAAGGGCCCTTCATTAAACAATACTAATACAATACCTGGGCTGTTACAGTACATTTTATAGAACTACCTCTCCTAAAGTTCCAGCTGCAGTACCACCACTTCTCCAGTATTTCTCTAGTAACACAGAAATTCCTCCCCTACCCGAATTTGATGCTGGGTCATTTGGATTAGAAGAAGAAGATTCTTCCACTTTGGTATAGGCTAGTGGGATAGAATAAGTATATAGTTCAATAATAATGTTGGGGATAACATGAAATTGTTTTGGTTAATGGGATGGAAATAGTTAACGAATAATTAAATGGTGGATTTTGTGGTTAAATTTGGATGAATCCAAATAATGAATGGGATGGGATGATTAACAAAAATTTTCTATAAATGTGAAATGGGGTTTGTGACTTGATGTGAGGTGTTAGGAATTTATATGTGGAAAAAAGGGGATGGTTTTATGACCATGTTTTCTATTTGAGAACCCATAGTTTTGTCTTGAGTGTTTGATATTATTTATATTCTTGTATTTTCATTTTATTTCTATACACACCACACCCATGCTGATAACAAGCTGTCGAACACCTGCATTGTCATGCGAGGGGAGTCATTCCCAATTTCCTGATAGGTTCACAGATATATTTCCACTTACTTTTACATGGTTCTTCTTCCAGGTGAGGTATTTATTGCATAGGCTTTGATGGTGAAGGTCTATTAGAGAATTTGAATTTGTTTGAGATATGGTATACCAGGTGTCTTTACGATGAGTTTTGATGTTATGTTTGAGGTGTCTTTTGGATGAGTTGTGATACATGTCCCATTTTTCTTCGGGATGAGTTGTGATGTTCTTCCCCAAATGTCTTTGGGATAATCTATTAATTATTTTGAATCCAAGGGGTGTGTGGGAGCTATGTGTTGTGAGCCATAGGTTTGTGCTTGCCAAATGTGTTGTGAGGACGAGTTGATTGCAGGTGGGATGTGTTGTGACACCATTTGTGTGTGGACGGGATGTGATGTAGTATATTTGGATGTTGTGGGAGCCACAAGATGGTTTTCATTGGTGTAAGAGAGACTAATCAGTGTGAAATTTGTATTGTGTACCCTACGATCAATGTGTATTATATTATATTATGTTACATAGATTTTTTATTTGTTGACCATGCCTTGGTGAGGTTGAGATGTATATTTTTCCTTGATAGGCAATATTTGGTTTTTATCTTTTATCATAGGTGCACTAGTATGATTCATTCACATGTGCAAGAGGGAATTTTTTTACTGATTATACATGTATGATCACCCTCTATATATAAAACTATTTTCAGGTATACATGAGGATTTTGTGGACATTAATGGACCTTACTAGCTCAAATCCTTAATATTTATTGGGTAGTAGTTTTAGCTTTACATTTGGTTATTTACAATGGAAAATTTTATATTTATCAGTTCTATTTATACATGCATGTAGGATGGTTTTGATTTATCTATTATAGTATGTCTTGTAGTTTTGTTTGGATGATTCATTCTATCTCCGAAACATGTTTCCTTATAAAGGGTAATGCCTCCCATGTTGTGATATATGCAAACCCTTGGTGATGGTTGATATCCAGGGACCTATTGGAGGCAGGATGTAGGGGTCATTATCTACCATTTATCATTTCCACCACAGCAGTGTTATTATTGGTGGGAGGCGGTCATGAAAGAGTTGAATCTGACATGATAATTTATTGATAGGGTGGAGTTTGGAGTTAGGAACAATGGGGATTTCATGGGGTGGTATGGAAACAGTTCCATTTAACCTCGAGGTGTGACATAAGATGGAGAGATCAGCAAGGGAACATGGTGTTAGGGCCCTCCATGATCTAGTGCATAGAATCTGAGCTTATTGAATGTCCATGTGAAATAGGCCTTCTTGTAGTGTAGAGATATAAGAATGGTAATAAGTCATAATGAATTTTTTTATTGTTTGAATTGGGTTGTTTTGGGGATATTAAAATGGTTAAAATGAATGAAATGACCTAAAATAAATATTAATAAAATTTTATATTACTCATATGTAGAAAATCCTTGTTTTCCATTCATTTATAGATCATGGTCATTGTCCATATGTGGATCAGGAAGTTGTGGGTCAAAAGGATGACCAATTTGATTTTCATAGTGTTGATCTAGTTGGGGAGGATGATTAGTGGAGTTAGGAATTGTGTGATTTAGTATGTTAGGATTTAGGGATGTATGAGGGTGGTATTTCAGACATAATGATTGATTTATGGCATGAGTTGCTTGACATCTCTTTCAGTTTGATTTGGGGCTCCATGGAGTAATTTGTCCCATTTTACATTCAATCATATATGGGAAGCTCCACATTGGTGGTTGATATTGTATCTATGAGAGAAGAAAGTGAAAGATTGTTTTTGGCTCTACTTCTAGAAGGAGTTATGAGTATAATTAATTTTATCAACCATGAAGGCATTAAAGAGGTAGGGGTTTCTTTCACTTTAGTAGGGGAGCATTCAAGTATGGGAGTTGGGAATCTAGTTTATGGACCTTCATAATTGTCCCAATATCTTTTTCTAGATTGGGATCCTTGTATGATAGATCATGTTGAGACACTCTGTCCTTCCCTCTATTATGCACTTAATTATTTTACGTTGTCGATGTATATAATGGATAAGATGATGTCATAGGTGATATAGTGGATTCACGCTTGGGGAGGTTCACTATGAAATGAGATCTAGTAATGTTTTTTAAGGGGAATATTTGTTAGTGGAAGGTCTCAGGCAGAAAGACTATAATGTTTTCGAGTGGTAGGGAGTTGTCCTCAAAAGTATCATTTCCATCCTTTTGATCCCAGTGGATTATATGACTTTTATGTGAGATGTTTTCTAGTGTGTTTTCGTTATGGGGTAAGAGTGAATCTCCATAGATAGTTTGATGTTGTTCCCTCAGAATAGTTTATTGGAGGTAGATAAGATCAACTCCAACCTCAACATCCAATTCTAGGGAGACCATTTGTGTAGTAGGGGATAAGGCTTTAGCTCTATCGAGGCGAGATGGAAAAGGTATTGGAAAACCTCAGGATTTTCCTCATATTCAGTTATAATGACCCGAGCATGGAAATAGAGGTGCTCAGTAGTAGAGAGGTAGAGGATTCAGGAGAGGTCCGGTTCCTATAGTATAAGAAGTAGTTCTAGAGGGTCCTGAGATCATCCGAGGAATGATTATATTGATTAATACCCTTGTTTTCACATTATTTGATTTCAAATATTCACAGTCCTTCAGTTTCACTAAATATATCTCGTTATATGGGTACATATGTAGAGAGGCTTCCCAATCTCCAGGTATTTACCATTTTAGTTGGAGGCCAGAACAACTTGTTTGATGAGTGGGGGAGGGGTGTAGACTGATGATGGGACCCCATCAGTCCAATGGAGATCTTTTCATGCTAAATATGTAGCTATATGATGTCATCCTCAACATCAATTGGTTATATTTTGTAAATTATGTTATTGACTTCTTCTGGATGATATTTTTTTTGATGTGGATGTTCAATGTGTGGTTTACTTCGGTGAGAAGAGATGTCAGGTGGAAATTCAGTGTGTGGATCCACTTATTTCATTATAGACTATATTTTTAAGAGAATCAGTAGACACTAGGATGGTAGATGTACCTAGGTTCAGTAGAGATTTCTTGGATATTTTTCCTAGGAAGGTTCAGATGTTACTCCCTCAATGTGAGGTTTTGTTTAGGATAAACATACATCCTAATGCTTCTTGGATTTTGAGGGATCCCTATCTAATGACATCTTTTGAATTTCAGGATTTGAGGATTAAAATAGATGATTTAATTCCGAAGGTTTCTATTCAGCCAAGCATGTCAGCGTTTGGTGATCTAGTGTTGCTTGAATATAAGGAAGATAGTGGCATGAGGTTTCTCTTAAATTATTTAAGGGTGAATTGGGTGATGGTCAAAATAGTTAACAAATTTTGAGGATATATGATATTTTCGACTAGCTAAGAGGGTAGATTTCATTTTCTAAGAACGATATATATTCTGAATATCACTATTTGAGAGTGATGGAGAGATATATCTTGGAGGCTTACTTTAGATACAGGTATGGACACATCAAGCATATAGTCATACCATTCATACCATTCATTATTACAAACCCACCATAAGTGTTCATTGGGATTATGAAATATGGGTTTTGTGAGTTAATCGACAGGTTCATTGTCATGTTCATTAATTATATCTTCATATACTAAAAGTATGAGGAGGATCATACTGGGACTCTCATAAATATCATGCATTTTCTTCGACGCCATCAGCTTTATGTAAAGTTGTATAGGTGTTATTTATCATCACGAGAGGTAAATTTCCTCATGCATGTGGTGTGTCAGTAGGGTTTGGAAATATACCCATTAAAGTATGATGTATTTGTTTCTTGGGAATCACCCATGAACATAATAGAGGTTCACAATTTCCCTGGTCTCGTAGGATATTATCCAAGGTTTGGACCAAATTTCACTAGAGTTGCATCCCCATTGACCTCTTGGACCAGGAATGACCGTGATTTTATGTGGAGTATTCTATTCAAGGAAGCATTGTATACATGGAGGGGATGTTGGTTAGATCCCTAGTGCATTTGTATCTTGAGTAAGTGGTGATGTTTGAGGTGATTTATGATGCTTCCCATCTGGTATTAGGATGATTTCTGATACAACAGTGGATACTGATCAATAATGGGTCTAGGAATTTATGTCCCCATTAGAATAACTACCAAATGCATGATCTAGAACTTAAATTGGTTGTGTTTTTGATAATTTTGTGGGGAAATTACCTCTTTTGAGGGTGCTTTTTAGACTTCATAGATCTCAATAGATTGAGGAATATATTTTCCAAGCCTGATCGGAAATTGCGGTTGTAGAGGTGCATCGAGTTTCATTAGGATTAGTATTTTCAGATATCCTATACTTTGGAAATAAGAATTTTATGGCCAATTAGTTGATGAGAATGTCACAAAATGGTGTCGTTCATGAATATGGGGATTCTTGATGAGGGGTGTAGGAATTAGAAGCCCTATACATAGATGTTTGGGATGATGGTGGTATAAACTATTTATATTAGATTATGATGTAGTATTCTATGATCTTTCATATATAGGAGTCTTATTGGGGATACTAAAAGGAATAGGTGATGCATGATCGTGTTGGAAATGGTGATTCTCTATAGGGATGGTCATATCATTGTCAGAAGTAGTTGTTATTCCATAGATGGTTTTTTGTTTCAATAGTGTTAAGTAATGAGGTTTCATTGTGAGTTCCATAAATCAAATTTAGTTGTACAGCCATGAATATATAATATGTAATGGGGATTTAGGCAGCAGTTTTTGTGGCCTATGATGAAGAAGGTAGTGGTAGATTTGTTGTTCTCTTTCTTGGGTTTTTAGCGAGTAAAGGTTGAGCATCATGTTCCTAGTGGTTTTTTTCAACCCTTATATATACCCTAGTGGAAATGGGATGAAATATCTATGGAATTCATCACTTGGGAACCTAGAGATCATGGAGGTTATGAAACTATATGAGTGATTTTATATCAGTTGACCAAATAAGACCACTTCTCAACGATCAAAGAGTGTGATGTAGTGTATTTTTGGTTATGAGGTATGTGGATGAGGTGTATCTTTTTCATGGAGTTCTGGGGTCCACTTCTCAGATACGGACATATTTTTTAACTCAAGATTATGAAGGAGATTATAGTATGATTTTCGCACCCAGTTATTCCCGAACACCGTTTCCACCCTCAAACAGATGGTCAAATGGAACAAACTATCTAGACATTGGAAAATATGTTACGAGTGTGTTTCTTGGAATTTTATGGTACTTGAGTATGACGACTACCTTTGGTAGAGTTTTCTTATAATAATAGCTGTCACTCTTCATTTGGAATGGCCTAGTTTGAGGCATTGTATAGGATACTATCTTGTTCTCCATTATGTTGGACAAAGGTTAAGGAGATAGAAATTCCTTTTCCCAATTTGGTGAGGAGAACAACATAGAAGGTTCATCTATTTCATGGGAGGATGAATGTTGAACAAGACTATAAGAATTTTTATACTAACCAAATGAGGATGCCCTTGGTGTTTGTTGTTTGCGACCACATGTTCTTGAATGTTTCCCCTTTACTAGGGAAGTGGAGGTTTGGAAGAGGAAGTATGATTTATTCCAGTTTTTTTGTGCCTTTGAGGGGGTGGGGAAATTCGGAGAGCTGGTGAATCAGTTGTTGTTTCTTCCATGGTTAGAGAGGATTAACTATGACATTCATGCCTATCAGCTTCGTCAATATGTTTATGATGATTCACAATTCATTAAATTGGGAGAGTTGGAAATCTAGGATGACATGTCATTTGAGGAGCATCCAGAAGAGATCCAAGATTTCCATGAACAGGATTTGAATTGACAAACCATTCTCTTGGTTCATTATTTTAGAGGCATGGTGGCTAGGAAGCTAGTACTTGTGAGTGAGAGATACAAATATGTGCCTATTACTCAATGTTTTTTTGGAGTTTTTCCTATATTTTTTATATTGGAATGTGATGTATGGATCATTATGTTTATGAGATGTGTTTTTCATTGGTTTCTGATGTGTGTGGGGGTGATATGTAATAATGTGCTATCATATGAAGAGGGTATCACTAGATTCCCAATAAAGATGCATTAACTTTTGTTTGATTAAAATCTATTCTGGTGAGCTTGTTCCACCCATAGAAAATATTATCCTAACATGGAGGATAGAATTATCTGATTCATTTGTTTGGCATAGTGAGGTCTGTTTGTCGTAAAATTTGTTGGTTTTGGTGGTGTGGAGGTTGAGGTGGTTGTATAGTGGTTGTGTGGAAGTGCAGTTTTGTTATAAGATGTAGCATGTGGCTGTGTGATGTTTTTCATGGCCATTTGGGTTGGAATGATTACTTTATGTCAATGTTTGAGGTATGAAAAGATACTTGAGAGTTATCTCACTAGATGGTTATTCCTATCCCTTTTTCTTCTAGACATGGTTCAAAATTCATGAGGGAATAAATCATTTGATAGGTATCAGATGTAACAACATGTGCCTTCTTGTTCCATTAATTTTTTATTTTTTATAGTTAGTGTTGTTCAAGGGAGGTTCTAATAGTTATTGGTTGAAGTTGGAGGAGTAGTTGAACTATTGAAAAAATTACACGTCGTTTAAGTGTATTATAAGACTTGAATATTCGTTTCATGGATTTTCTAGGGCTGGTTCACTACATGTCGAGTTTATGGTTCAATAACAAAAAGATGAAAAAATACTCTATAGAACCTGAAATCTTATGATTACACAACGTGAAAATGGGATTGCATGTCTTGTAATTTCCTAAATTCAATGGCGTGGTTTTTATTTTGTTTTGGGTATGTTTTGGTTGCATTTATTACCACCGTTTTGTGCGATGTAGTTTGATCCCAAATTTTATTGGGCAACAATGGTTTTTCAATGGTTTCTTCATCGCCCTGTGGTGATCAGCCTGTTAAAAATGTTCATCTATGCAGGGATTCACATTGTTTGTATTTAATTGTGCACCATGTGGGAGGGGATTACATATGTTACACATGCATTATGGTTGTGATGTCTTAATCATGGATAAGAAATTTTCAAATTCCAATTAAAAGTGGTAAAGGGGTTTAATCATCATGTTTTAATTGTTCCATTGTTGTTGTGATACTTAGGATTTTTTTGGAATTATGACTTTCAGAAAATTATGGTCATTGGGGGATTTGTTTATTTCAGATATATCTAATATGTTTATTTCAATGGTTGTGATTGTTTTGATATCACCCAAAGTGGAATCTTGATAATTAATTATATTTGGCTAATGATATGGTTACCACCGGATTTTGGTTAGTTTGATAATGCTGCTAAATATAATGTCGAATGTGATAAGGTCCCTTTTGTAAATTTTTAAATGATCATGATGTGTTTTTACAAGGCGTTACTCTTTTGGGATGGTGATGTGTGGTTGGGGAATGTGGGGTTGATGGTTTGTGTGTTACACTTGTGGGTGACAAGGTGATGGTTTGATTGGTCATGCTTTTGTACTGGTGATGCAGAGGTTTTGTTTTACAAGATGCTTGAGTAGTGATGGAATAACTATATAATTTTTTATTACTGATTAGAATCACATTAGAATGGTTTGGTTAGTTGGATGAAAATGGTTAATTGATAATTAATGGTGGGTAGAGTGTTTAAACATGGTTAATGCTAAATAATGAATGGAATGGGATGGCTAAATGGAATTGGTTGGACATTTGACAAGGGGATTGTGTCTTGATGTGTGATGTTATTCATTTAGAGGTGGAAGGAATTGTGATGGTGTTATGAATTGGTTTTTGGTTTTAGAACACATAGGCTGGTCTTGAGAGGTTGATACTATATATATATATATACATTTACTTCCGTTGTGTTTTTTATACATACCCCACCCATGTTGAGAACTATGCATTGATCACCCGCATCTTCACATGGAGGTTCTCTTTCCCAACATCCTGGTGAGAGGATGGATGCTCAACCACTCGATTTTCCTTTATCCCTATTCTAGGAGAGGAAGGTATTGAAATAGATTTGTTATCTAGAGGACCATTAGTGAAATTTATGGGGGTTGATAAGTGGTTTCCCAAGTGTATTCAAGATGAATTGTGATGTTATTTCCAAGGTGTCTTTGGGATGATTTCTTAGCTGATGTCCCATTTTTCATTAGTTTGAGTTGTGATTTGCTTTCGCTGGTGTCTTCGAGATGAGATATGATATGTTTTGAGGCCCATGTGTGTTCAGGTGGGATGTGTTGTGAGGTCAGGATGAGTGTGGGTGATATGTGTTGTGAGGACTATGTTCTTGGTTTAGATGTGTTTCGAGGCCCTTGTGTGTGAGGGAGAGATGTGATATGGTATTCTCTAAATAGGTGAGAGCGGATGGTATTTTTTCATTGGGGCAGTAGTAGTTAGTCATTGGGAAAGTGTATAATGGAACACTATAATCGATGTGATATATATTATATTGTATTTCATGGCTTGTGTTATTTAGTGAGTGTTCCTTGGTGAGAATAAAATAGTTTTTTTACCCTGATAGGTTCTATTATGTTCTTCTATTTTCTCACAGGTGCATTATTATGCTTCTTTCACATGTTCATGAGACAGATTTGGTTTCTTATTGAATATACTTATATGATCGGCTTATATATGTTAAACTATTTTGTAGTTTCTAGCAGATTTCAGGGATCATTCTAGACCTTACTAGCAAGGATCCTTGGAAGTTATTATTTTGTTGAATTTGATTTACTTTTTGGTTTTTACATAGGATACTTTTTTCTGTATCAGTTCTATTTAATCTTTCATGTGGGATAGTTTGGGATTCATATATATATTATTTCATTGAGATTTTTGGATGATTCATTCAATCTCATGATATAATTTTTTTATAAAGTAAAATTCCTATAATATATGTGATATTCCCACACCCTTGGGGCTAGTCACAAACCCAGGGCCTACTGGAGACAGGACATGGGGGGGGGGGGTTCGTTATCTCGCTTTTTTCATTTCTGGCCTAGGTGGGTTATCGTTGTAGGGAGGGTGTTGTGATAGTAAGTCTATTCCATTTGTAAGAGTGGCATGTATTGTAGTCCACCGCATGGTTATTCCACTTATAATAGTGGCAAGTGTAATGAAATCCTATGATACATTTAAGTATTTTTTTTATG
Organism: Viscum album; assembly: GCA_963277665.1. Classification (NCBI taxonomy): domain Eukaryota; kingdom Viridiplantae; phylum Streptophyta; class Magnoliopsida; order Santalales; family Viscaceae; genus Viscum; species Viscum album. The sequence continues at coordinate 1,234,211,298 of OY728120.1, forward strand.
ATTTCTCTAGCTTCTATGGTAGTCATGTCTCTAAAAAAGGTGTTATATCATCTTATTTTTTGAGGAATGTATTTAGTAATTTTTTTTGAAATATAATAATTTATTGTGATGTTTTCATAAAATTTAATTTTCATAATTGACCTAACGATTTACCTATCTTCATATCTCTTAGGGTTTTTTTTTATTATACCATATTTTTAAATGTTTTTTTGTAGGAAATAAGGAAAATTATTTGAATAAAATAATTAACATTTTAGGTCATGAAGAATTTTCATTAAATAGATCATGATTTATTTTAAATGTTTTTAATTATTGTAAAAATGGATACTGTTCAGAATTTTACACATTTTATTTTATAGTTTTTTTATGTCTGATATAGGGACTTATTATATAAAACTTTAAATCAAAAAGTAACCTCAATGTGTGAAAAATTATTATTATTTATTTAAATCAATATTAAGTAATTTTCATAGATAATTCAATATAGTTGGTATCAAAGGAAAGGATTAAATAACTCCATATTTTAGGTTAATATTAATTCCATTCCCTCAGAATATTTTATTTTATGATAATGATATAATTATATAGAATTTAAATATTACCATGTTTCTTTATCTAATGTTTTCATGTTAATAAGGGTTTCCTAATGGGGAAATAAGGAAGATGTAGCGAAAATCTACAGAGAGGAAAATATCCTTCCAAATCAGCATCTTAATATGGTTAAAACTAGAATTGATTGGCTTTTGGGAGTGATGGATCATTTGAAACAAGATAAATGGTGATTGTGTCTATAGAAGTGATAAAAAATATCTACCATAGAGGAAAATTAAAATTGTGGTGAATTTTTTAAAACAATATCCCCCATGATTTAGTGGATCATCTGGCCCTCTGATAGCTTAAGTATATATTAAATCCCTAAAAAGATATTCAATGTCATGGGTTGTTCAGATCACTAGAAGGTTGTTCATGAACTTTATCATCTTGATTGTTAAAATAAATATGGGTGGTAATTGGTTAAGAATATTTGATAATTTTAAGAGATTGATTCCATGGAATGAGATGAATTTAAGAATATTTTAATTAGATATTTTCTTCCTAAGGATGTTTGACATATGATGGAAAAACAAATTTTAGAATTCAGATAAATGGAGGAAGATTCAGTTTCTTTATATGATGAAAACATCACTCGAATAGATAAGTAAAACATTTATAATTTATCTAATATTTTTATAGTAAGACAAATCAGTTTTACTCAGGATACAAGATAAGATGTCGAAGTTAAATGGATTCATGTGAGGTCATGAAATAATAAAAAATTATTCAATGTTCTGAGATGGTATAAATACAGTTTTCTAATGATCAAATGTCCCATGAAAACATGAAATAAAAAAGGAAAATTTTAATGAAATTGGAAAGTATTAACAAAAGATGATAAGAGGGAAGAAAATTGAATTCCCATATAGTGAGAAGTGTGTTGAACAACATCTTGGAGAATTTATTTCAATGTATCAGAAGTGCTCTTGATATGGTATGTTTGGTTGTTTGGCTCATTTCTAAAAGTAATATGATCATGACAGAAATGAAAAGCTAGTGGTAAGACATTTCATTTTAAATGAGTTAGTTCATTATGATAATTTGTGTACCAAATTGATTACCTAGGATGGATATAATCAAGATTGAAAGTATATGGGTTAGTAAAAATCTTTTTTTACTACTGAGGCTAAGGTGGGGACATTAAATGATGTTGTGATAGGTATGTTACTTGGATTTTTGAATAATTCCAATACTTTTTTGGACTATGGATCTTCATACACTTTATTTTTTGTTATTTTTTCTTGATAAAATGAATATCACCTTATAAAAGTTAGATATACCTTTTTGTAAAAAAATAAAGATGGAATTATTAATGTAACAAATATTTATATAAATATTACTATTTTTATTATTAGGACAGTCTTTCTAACAAATATTTTTGAACTACCCATAGTGGCATTTGATATCATTTTTGGTATGCATTGGAATTTAGTAAATCATGATAAAATATACTGTAATTCCATGAATGTTATAATCAATTATTTTTATACCCTTGATAGCATGCTGAGAAGTGATCAAAATAATGAAATATGTATGTGAATGTTATTTAGAACATGTTGTTCAAAATGAAGAAACCATTATGATTAGTGACATCCTAGTAGTGATTGAATTTATGGATGTTTTTTGGATATTTTTTTGGGTGTGGTTCATGATCATGAAGTAGAATTTATAATTTATTTATAGAATGATTATATTCCTATTTTAAACCCCATTATCTAATGGTTCATAAAGAACTCATGGAATTGAGAAACCAATTCCAAGAATTGCATGATTAAAGTATCATTAAACTTTTCACATCACCATGGGGTTCTTATATTTTATTTTAGAAATAGAAATATGTTTCCATGAAACATTGCATAGTTTATAGTTCCTTTAATAAAAAACTGTTAAGAACAAGTATCAGTTGCCTCATATCGATGATATGCTTAATCATCTATATGGAGCTCAGGGTTTTTTAATTATTGATATGTGGTATGGGTACCATCAACTGAAAGTGGAGGAGGATGACTTTCATAAGACAACATTTAATCTGAGATATGGGAATTATTAGCCTTTATTAATTCCCTTTGGGTTAACTAATAAGCCAATCATATTTAGCAATATTGTGAATATAGTCTTCCAACAAATCATGAATCAATTGTTTTTTGTGTTTATAGATGACATTTTTTGTATATTCAAAAAACCAGGAGGAACAGGAAATGAGCATAAGGAATATTTTGAAAATTGAAATAGAAAACAACTATATGGAGAGTTTTGTAAGTGCCAATTTTGGTTGCATGAAATTTCATTCCTCTGACATATTTTTTCTAAAGATAAAATAATTGGTTTCCCAGTTAACAAAATGCTATTTAATATTTTTCAAGACCTACAAATGTCATAGCAATTCATAGTTTTCATAGATTACTAGGTTATTACAAAAGGTTTGTCTAAAACATCTCTCAGTTTTCTAGAACACTAACTATGGTAACTCGAAATAGTGTTAAGTTCAAATGGACAAATAAATGTGATGGTTTTTTCTGGATCTAAAAAGAATGATTAGTGAAGAATCCAATTTTTCCCTTTCATTACATAAATGGAGAATCCATAAAATATAGTTATTCTTCATTAAATGTACTTGTTTGTGTCCTAATGCAAAATGACCAGGTAAATATTTAGGCTTTATATCGGTTCAAACATCACGAGTTAAATTACCCCAGTCATGATTCTAAATTAGCTACTGGTTTTTATTTAAATATTTGAAGGCATCATTTGAATGGACTAATGTGTGAAATATTTACAAATAAAAATATAATAAGGTATATATTCACTCAAAATGAATTTAACATGAGATATAGAAGATGGCTAGAACAAATAAAATATTTTTATTGAACAATTTATTGTTATCCTGGAATTTAAAATAATGTTTCTGATGATTTGAGTCAAAAGAGTAATGCTATATTAACCATTTCACATTTTTAATGTGTCCATTTGGTTAAGTATTTGATTATATTGGCCTAGAAGATTTTTTTGTAAGTAAATACTATATTTTGTTTGGTTTTAAGGGACTCAACATTGTTAGAAATAATTAAAGAAGGCACAGAAGGTTGTTTAATATTTTTAAGTAAGGGTAGAATCCATTAAGAATTGTAAGTTTCCTGATTTTAAAATTTTTGAATTTTGGGTTTTATGAGTTGGAAAAAATATGTGTTTCTTGTAATGTATAGTTTAAGAATGGGTTGGTGAATGATGCTCATTGTTCTCTATATAAAAATAAATCATTTAGCAGAATGATGTAGATAGACCATCGAGAGTTTCAGTCATGGGTCAAATTTAAATGAGATATTTCTAAATTTAATATGATGTGTTTAACATTTTGGAATGTTAATAAATATTGAATGTCACTAAAGGGGATTCATTAACCATTTCTAGTGATAGAGTGGACATGTGAAAATATAACAATGGATTTCGTGGAAGGATTCATGAAGTACTTTCAAGGTAATTTTTCAATTTGGGCTATTATTCTCGATTAACCAAATCTATAAATTTTCTTCCCATTTGAGATAATATTTATTTGTAGCAGCATTCATGACTATTTTTAAAATTGTTTGTCAGGTTATATGGATTTTATCTATCCATTGTATCAGACCGTGGGCTGCGGTACACATCCGATTTTTAGAATGGAATTTAAATGTCATTCAGTACTGAATTTAATCATAGTATTTCTTTTCATCCTTAATTAAATGGATAGTATAAGTTGATGATTTTATACTTTTAATATATGTATCATTATTTATAAAAGGATTAGTAGGGAACTTGGGTTCAATATATATTTTGGTTGAGTTTTATTATAATAATAGTTTTTATTCCATTATACAGATGGAATTGTTTTAGGTATTATATGGAAAGAGGTGTCTGATAACATATTTTAGGGACAATGTAGGATAAAGGAAGTTGATGGAACCTGATTTGGCTGAGGAAATGTCTGAAAAATTATAGGTTTTCAAAAATATATGGGTGAATCTCAATATATGAAAAAACATTATATGGGTAAACGAAGACAATATCATTCATCCATGGCAAGAGATATTGTCTTATTAAAAGTTTCGTAATGGAAATGTGTGATGTGTTTTTGTAATAAAGAGATGTCGAGTCCAAGGTTAATTAGAGAAAATGAAATCCTAGTGAAATTTGGAAAAAATTTCTCTAGAGTGGATTTACAGTCGACTTTATCCAATATAAATAATTTATTTTTTGTTTTAGTGTTATCAAAAAATGTACAATATTCATAACATGTGTTGAGCCCTGAATTAGTTTAGCAATTATATAATATTTATTATTAGTAATAACCTTTTTAGGTTCTTGACCACATAGATAATGTGTAGCAGAATAAGGTAAGGTAATTCACTAGATTATGTTTTTATGAAAAAAAAACATAGTTGAAGAGGAATTATGAGAATCTGAAAATTCTATGAGGGAAAATTATATCCACATATTTAATAGGCGAATAAAATTATGAGGATGTAATCTATATAATGGGGGAAGGATATAACATCAAAAGTAATGATATAATAATTATTTTTCATATTAATTAATATTTATTAATTAGATATTAATTTAAAATTAAAAGGGAGTTTACATCCCATAACATCTACAACTTGCAACATTGTGGTCTTCGAAATCTTACGTTGCATGTGAGACTTTGTTATACTGAGAAATAATATATTGTTAATACTGTTTTTTATGTGGTAGCTATCACCTATCTGTTATATTTGACAGTATAAATATAATTAACTATATTATTTTTACACTAGTTTATAAATTTTTTTACGTTCATACAATAAATTGTATAGGAATATGATAGGAATAAACCAAGATTTACAATTAAAATATCTATTTTTCTTTATATTATATTTACCACCATTTAGTAGCCCTCCAATTATAACAATATATACTGAATTTTTCATAATTTTTATTTGAAAAAATAAAAATCATTTTTTAAATAGGGATATCATTAATTTATTTGGATTTAATTAGGGTATTTTTCTGAGAACATTCATATTTTTATGAATAGTTAATAAAAAAATTTATTGAAAACTAATATTTCATATGAATAATTTTTATTATTATATTAAGAAATTAATTTTTATTAATGTGTAATTAGAACTAATTTATATCATTTAAACCAATTTATTCCATTGAAAATAATATCTAACTGTATTTAGATATAAATACGTAGAAAAAAATTTGATATATTTTACTTTAATATCCTGCTTTGTCGTCCCATCTACGAGATTTGTTTAAAAATAATTTTTCCCAATTTTGAGATTGGAATTTGATAAATTGGATTAAATATTTATAATAAGAATAATTTTTATTTTTTAATGAAATCAATTTAGTTTTTGACCACAATTATTATTGAATGTAATTAAAATTAATGATATTGATTAAAGAAAAACGAGGTTAATTATTGACTAAAATTTTGAAATGTTGTTTAAAATTTACCGCATAGTTTTCTAATGTTTTCTATTTCCATATTTCCACAATTAAACATATAAGGATCTAGTATGGTGTTTTTTTAGCCATTTTTCAATATGTATGTCTGGGGATCAATCAAATATTTTCAACAATACCCAATGTATCCTTTTCCCCACTAATAAAAGGCCTCCACCCCTCCTCACATATTTACACATCTCAATACCAATTTCATCATCCAAGCCTCTTCCAAATATTCTACCAAAATCCCTATATTAACTATAGAGTCCTCAGATTGGGCATAAATCAAACCAATGAATCCCTATGGCACAAGCCAAATAGAGTTACCCAAAATATATGTAGCATTATTTAATAAGAATTATGTTTAATATCTTGGTCCATTACATACTTTTATATTATTAAATTATTATATAATAAAATAAGTATCATCAATATAATTCGGTGTTTTTTAATGGTTTTAACTAAACTTAAACACACTTCCATTGAATGGGTAATGAAATTACAATTCATATACAACGAACTACCTCCTTGTGAAAATGTGTTGTTCGTTTTTCCATTACCCCTCTCATAGTTAGGAATTATGATGGAAAAAATATTTTTATATTATATATGTTGCACATATGATGTCTTGATACTTTGGGAATTGTTATCTAAAAAATACCTTCATGATTCCCATTTTGTGTAAATACAATAAAATCATTTTTTGTCATGTGGACAACCGCCTTCAAAAGTGACGTGATATGTTTACACATTTCATGGGATTTATTAAGGATGGGTTAAATAAAAAATCTTTGACATAAATAACATCTATATGATATTCATGACACAATTATGTTTTTATAAATATAATATATAATTTATTTATTTCCCTTTCACACATAGGAAAGGTGATAACATCCTTCATGGATATGTGGACTACAATATCTCCTATGTGATACGATTCCTATTAAATATCCTTAATTATTTATAATTATATAGTATTTAATAAAATGGTATTTAGGATAAAATTAATATTCTAAAAATAAAAATGTTACTTACGTTCGTTCCATAATGACTTTTGAAAAAATAGAAACATTACTCGTGCATATGTATAACCTACCATCTCCATAATTGTAATGTTGGTTCATCTTCCATAAACATTGTAAATAAATAGTTCAAAAAAATAAAACTTTTGTATAATTATGACAATGATTTTATGTATATTATTCCGGATATGTTTATATAATGACCCCTTGGACCATAGTTATCCTACCAAAGTCATTTTTCACACATAACCTAAATACGGTCAAAAAACCATACGCAAATTGAACTGTTTATGTAGTCTTTTACAACATTGTAAAAATTTAAATAAAATTAATTATAAAATTGAAAAACATTATTAAGAATTTAAATTTTCAAAATAAGTTTATTATTCATGAAGATAAAGAAAAATGTGAAAATTCATACTCAAGGTAAGACATTTCATCATAATCGCATTTCCTTGGGGCCTTTCTTAATACTATTCAAATTTATTCTTTTATAATAGGTATATACATCCCTTTTGAAATTATATATCCATATTTTATCCATTACAATATTATTTAATAAAATTAAAAAAATTATTATTTTATGGTGATTATAATATAAATTTTAAATGTGTTATGGGATACTTTGAATTTTTAAAATTTTAATCCTTTCCTCCCATTTCAAAATTCTAGATATTATTTTACATATTTATTTTTATGAATATAAAATGATTTTAAAGGAAATTTTCTAAATATTATGGAATCTTTCACCCTCTACAAGCCATCATGTTTTAAAAGGAAAAACAAAACCCCACTCCTCATTTTATTTTTTTGGTATTCTAATATTGAATGTGTGTTTTGAAAATGGATTGAATATTTAAATATGTTGAAATTTTTACATGTGATTCAAAATTAATTTTTATAACTTAAATATTGAAGAACAAATTCATTTATGTGTTATGATTATATATTGGTACTTTAACATTTGATTGGTGGTTCCATAATTAAAAAATGGCGGGTGATTACATCATAAAACAATGATGGGTGGGTGTTTGATAACCCTCCAATGCATATGGTATAGAAGTCGAGATATCTCTTTTTTTGTACACATATTACGATGTGTTTTTACAGACGAATTCATCACGTATTAATTGATTTAATAAAATAATTGTTCATCGTATTAATGTTTCAAAAATTCTTATATTGGATTTTAATTTAGAGAAATATAAAGGAAAAAATTGAAATTGGAAAATTGGAACAACTCCAGACATTTAGGAGAGAAGAAGATATGGAAACTGCGGAAAATTAACTACACATCGGGACCATATCATCTGAAACATGTCTATTTTGGATAGTTCGGGATGATGAAACCTAATGTGAACAGAATGTACACGTCGTGAAACTATAGTACAAGATGTGACCAGAGACAAACCAACGTACCAAGATTCCCCAGATTCAACGCAATGAAAGAAAACCCAGATATGAAGTACATGTTGTATACCATAGGTACTGGTCATGATGACGACAATGCATGAAAATAAAAATCAACGCTGCAAGCCACGTGGTGGATTTTGGATACAAAATGTGGCCTCCGTCTCCCATTCCGAAAAACACTCTCGACACAAGGGAGCAAGAATGACCACCAGGGGGATTACATAGATAGGTTTTTATCTCTGTTTTGTTCTTCATTCCATTCATTTAGGCAATCAATTGAATGATTCCTATTTTAAATCTAATATCTCATTTCATTTCTCTTTCATCTCGTTATCTATCTCTTATTCTCTTCCCTATAGAATATGCCTCATTAATCATTCGAGATCCCTTAATGATGATTAGTTAAATCCATAGGGGAGAGTGGAATCAGTTGAAATAGGTGTGTATCATTGTGTTTTATTTCAGTTTTCACTTCAACAGTGATTATATTTAGTTGGTCTCATGTTGAGATACATTATTATCATATCTGTTATTAAATCATGGACCAATTCTATTTAATAGCAAATGAAAACCAACATGATTAAGATAATTAATTCGTAACTAATGAATGTTATTATTCATCTGCAATTGAAATCCAATCATAATGCACGCGACTATTTTAATTTGTTAGACCACCCTAAATTATGATTATAGGGTTGATTGATATGGTTTGACGATCTGTCGATTAATTAACTTTTTTTTGGTTGCGCAACAATTTAATATGATTATTTTCCAAGTGAAGTAATGATTTATCTTTAGAAAAAACCACCCATAGAAACTGATTCCCCATTCTTTTTCTTCTCTATTGTAATTAATTTCATTCAATTACACAATTAGTTTAATAATATCAAACAGAAATTAATGTGACCTAACCTTTAGTCTTGAGGTTTCATCACTTCATTCCCCGATCTCTATGGGTATGACCCCACACATCTTCTCTAATACGCCTTTATTGTTAGAATGGTTCAGGTTAATATAAATTTTTAATTTGAATCACACCTAGAGGAATTAATGATGCCTTTTGAGCATGTTAAATTTTGGTGCCATTTTCAAGGAGCAATAGAGCATTGTGGGAAACTCAAGACCGATTACTTAGGTAAAATACTTTTCTCATCCCATTTATGTTTACTGAATTTAGTTTAATTAATTAATTTTGTAGCCAATTATTTTATCACATGTTACATTTGTGGTTGTGTTTCATGGTGTGCTAGATGAGTTTTGAATTTAACCAATATTATGCCACACCACCATAAAAATAAATCTGACATCTGGAGTTTCCAACTCTATGGGAGGAAATAAATTCAAAAGGGTGGATAACGAATGAACATAGTTGGGATGAGTCATATTCTCATTAGTATGCTGAATTCCCAACACAACAGTGGAATGAAACCTACTATCATCTCGATGGAGGAGATCACGATTTTCAATTCTACCAAGGAAAATTTTATCCCGAGAACTACACTAATTACAAATACTACCATCAACACACAGAAGAGTTACATACTGATGAAAGACTATCTAGATTTCTCATGTAGTGTATTTAAGTAATGGATAAAAGGATGGACTATAACGAGGCTGAAATAAACATGTAGCGATAATTGACTACTCACCATGATAAAATCATTTCAAATTTTAATTCTCTTATTAATTTCCTACCAATAGTTTCTAATGAGATAAATGTGCCTTTAAAGATGATGAATATCAAGAAGAAGAGGATGTCCAATATGTTGAAATAAAAAACACAAGAGCAGTAATTTAATGACGATCATTCCGTTCCTCAAACTCAAGAGCAGAATTCGGATGAGAGATCAGAAACCATTCTCTCCAAGTTCCTTCTAGAGTTTGATAGGTGGATAGATGACCATGAAGCCCAACTCAATGAATAGGGATATTTTATTACTCACCTTTCCCATTTTATATCTAATTTAAATACACTATTATTCAACTTACCATTAGAATCTAAAGCAGGGATTGAATTGTTTGAAGACGATGAATATCAAAATGTGGAGGAATTAAATAATTTAGTAGTGCAGAATGAAGAAAAATAAGAGGTAGAAAACAAAAAAACATTACCTATATCATTTTGGAAACAATGAAAAATATGACCCTCTAGATGTAGAAGATGTATCAAAACAGGAGGAATCACTTCTGTACATACAACAAGATAAAAAAGAGCGAATGTAATTCCTTTTGCATCTACACGAAAAGGAGTAAGTGGATGATGGAATACAATCTATAGAATCAGAAGAAGAAGAATAGTTAATGGAAGAGGATGAGGATGTTAAGGAGGTGCAATCCAATTAATTTATTATGGATGAAGAAATTGTGAAGAAATAGGATAATGAGAAAACATCAATCGAAATCATGAGTGTTCTTAATACTGATGATGAATGAGACTCCATCTTAGAATTTCATGATGATAAGAATAAAAAAGAGGATCTGACTGATAAATTCATTGTGGAATGTGAATCAAAGGAAGTGAGAGAAGGATTGGTAGAGAAGTCAAAATACAAAATCTAGAAATATTTTGATTTCCTATTATTTTCATTACATCAATCCTCAAATTATAGCCCAATAATAGCCAAGAAGTATAAAGGGAGGATGAAGAAAAAGACAACCCCATATGCCCAGAAAATCCAGAAGTGGTTAAATCTAAGATGTTTAACTTTGTATTGTTTTTCCTATGAGCTAACAAAGGAAAAAGTTGGAGCTGAACGACCATAAAAAATAGTAGATATCAGGAGGCAACTGAGATGTTAAAAATTGATTTCTATGATATAGATTTATTTTATTTTATTTACATAAATAAATATCCTTATGGTTTTTCACTTTTTCTATTTGATACAAATATTTTTAATTCTCAATGGCCTATACATTCACTGTTTACTTTTATATTTTAGGTCCCAATATGGAAGGAGAAAGAACCAACCGAAGATCTGGAAATTGGAACATTACATGCTATGTAATAAGATTACACATCTTGTACCAAGCTAGAATAAACCTTAGAGGCTCATTAAGAATCATCAAGGAATGGGGAGAAATATTTTTACATAATTATATTGTTTTTATCCCTTGATTAGAAAAAAAATGAATTGAATTTTTTCATGAACTAAATTGATTCAGATTCACCAACAAAAATTATTGTTTTTATTTATTTGTACCCACTAATCATGGATACAACACAAATGAAGATATATATTTTGATATGTTAGAAAATTTCAAATATGATGACCATAAATGAAAGGATATAAATGGAAATTTTCGAAGCCAATTTCTCACATAAATTTGGAAATTATTAAATAAGATTGTTGATATGATTTATTTTCATGACGTTGATTTCCAGAAGAATACATTGATTAAAGTGATTATTAATTTCCATGCCATGACTTGATTGACTTATATTGTATTCCCATTCTTAAGAGGGTTCTATAACTAATAATTCCTATTTTTTATGAGAACATTTTTTGAGTGAAGCATGGGGAATGTAAAACTACAAGATCATTCATTGTTATCTTGTCAAAGCTATGAAGGTACAAATTCACTTTTGAAATGTTTGAGCCATTTTTGTAATGACACATTGTATCCTAAGACCCGCCTACAAATTGATCCTCCCATAAATTATAGAATCCAATGATGAAATTGTTAGTATTATTCAATTATATAAGCCATTATTTCCTTTCCTACCCAACTCTATGTATTTTTCATGATATTTAATTTAATTTGTGTGAGTGAGGGGTTTCTTATTGTGGATTTGGGATGTGATATCTTCATGGGAGACTGGATAGTGTTATCATGGAATTTTAGAGAAAGATCATATTTACATTCATTATATTCCAATGTATATCCATCTTGTAGTTAAAAATTTTATGATTAAAAAAATGAAAAACAAATTGGGTTTTGAATTGAGAGAATAAAAAATATCCATTTTCTAGACCAATTATATTTATTATATTTGTTTAGGTGGTGGTTGTGTTGTTTATTCCAATCATGACTTTCAAAAGAAAAAAACACAATGAAAAACAAAAGGAGAAAAACACATATAGGCACAAGATATGATTATCTTTCATTATGATTACACTGTTTATTAATCATTACTGTTTGCTTTAGGGGGTGTCTAATATGGAATTACATTTTTGTATGGATCATTTCATTGTTCTTGTATTTTGAATATCATGAATTGTATGTAATATTTTAACCTCATCCTTGACCCTTACTTTATTTTAAACATTTTACATACATAACATCATCCACAAAGTCATATTATCCTTATTTCTAATCCCTCATGATTAAAAAGTTATTATTATTTATAGGAAGGAGAAAATAGATTCACTACAAGCCTATTGATTCAAACCTATACTTGTTTTATGATCAAAAGTCCATTAAATTTTTACCTTGAGTGATGAGTTTTAAAATTAAATGGTATTGTAAATCATAAATGGCATGGGTGTGGATGAAATGCTGAAAATTGTGTGTAAAAAAGGAAAAATGTCATGAGTTACAATTTATATATTATGCATGATTTTTGAATTCTTAATTGGGTATGCGATGTTCATTTACAATATTCCATTATAAATTTTTTTTGAGCATCATAATTTTAAAATTCCATTTTTGATGTATATACCCTTGGTGATTTTATGTTGAGGTTTTTCTCAAGGATGAGCAATGATTTGAGTGTGGGGGTATTTGATATCTGTATTTTGTATACATATTTTGATATGTTTTGACAAATGAACTAATCACATATTAATTAATTAAATATAATATTTTTTCATGATATTATTGTTTTTCACATTCATATATTGGATTTTCATTTGGGGAAATATAAATGAAATCGTGGAAATTTGAAAAGAAGCGTGACACAAGACGTTTGAGAGATAAGAAGATATGTAAACTGAAGGAAAATGACCACACATCATGTATTGAGAGTACACGTTCTGACTATATCTTGTGATAGAGATCTGTACAGGATAGGTCTTGATGATGGAACAGGTTGTGAACAATTAGTTCACATATTGTAACTCTAGTACCCAATGTAACTAGAGTCAAACAATCTTATTAATATTCCTTAATTTCAATGTAGTATAAGAAAAGTCAGATCTGATGTACACGTCATGTACCTCAGGTACACGTCATGTGGACGACAACACCTGACAATTGAAATCGATGTTGAAAGCCATATGGTGGATATTGGATATAAAAGGAGGCCTCCAGCTGACATTCCAAAAACACTCTAGACCTGAGAAATCCAGAACAACCATCAGGGGGCTTCCATAGATAGGTTTTTATTTCTGTGTTGTTTTTTATTGCTTTCTTTGATGAAATAAATTTAATGATCTCTATTTTAATTCCCATGTCTCTTTTCATTCCTTTTTCATCTCATTATATCTCACTTATTGTCTTCCCTATGTAATACATACCATTAATCATTGGATATAACCCAATGATGGGTGGTTAGATCCACAGGGGAGAGTGGAATCAGTCAAAATTGGGGTGTTTAAGGTGTATTATTTCATTAATTTCTTTTGCAATGATTATATTCAGTGGGTCTCATATTGCGACTCATTATTCTCATATCTATTATCAAATCATGGATATAGTGTTTTTAATAGTGGATGAAACCAACATGATTAAGATAATTAATTCATGACCAACCAATGTGATTATTATTCTACAATATCAATCTGATCTTAATGGACAATACTAATTTAATTCGTCACACCACTATTAATTGAGATGATAGGGTAGATTTATAGGGTTTGACCATATCTCTATCAATTAATTTTATTTGATTCCACAGAAATTTAATATGATTAATTTTCAAGGGAAGTAATGATTTATCTTTAGAAAAAATACCCATTGAAACTGATTCCCCTCTCTTTTTCTTCACCATTGTAATTCATTTCATTCAATTGCACTATTAGTTTAACAATAACAATAAAAAATTAAAGTGATTTGAAATTTAATTTAGAGTTTTTATTTTTTTGTTCCCCACTTTATATGGGTACGACCTCGCACTTCTTCTATACTACACCTTTGGAGTTAGAATGGTTATGGTTAATATAAATTTCTAATTTGACTTACGCCTGTTAGGATTAATGATGCCTTTCGGGCATGTCATGTCGACCATATGCGTATTTCATTTTTAAGGGTGACATGTATGTATATTTACCACATGGTTATTCCTTTTATATGATTGAAAAGTATAATGTTTTCCAAAGATACATTAAGGTATTACTATGTTTTCTCTGTGTTTTTTTGGAATATGTTGATTACAAAAATGATATCAAATGAGCTTATTTCAAAAATAAAAGAATGTCTTATTGAAGACATATTTCTCCAAAATTAATTTTATATAAAGAATATACGATATAGGGTCTAAATATGTATATGAATATAGATCTAGATTTGTTTATGTGGATGTATAAGACATATATCTCAATTTAAACTTCTCAGTAATCCTGTGATAACATTAACCATTAAAACATATTTTTACTATTTCTACTATTCATTATGAAAAAATGAAACTGAACCCATTAATTTTTTTTAGAAATTATGATTCTATATATGGAATATATATTATTATATTTTACCCCAATAATTTTATGAAATATCTTTTAAAATAAACCTGAAACGCGATAAAAACAGTTTCCCATATAAATTCATTTTTATGTACAAAAATGATTTTATACCAAAATATGGAATAAAATTTATTCAAATATAATTGATTGGATTATTTATTATCAATATTAGATTATTTATTATTTAAAAAGTTCCACATATGTTACTTTGGTAATACATTATTTAAAAGAACCGTTTTATATAAAATATGTATTTTTTATGATTCATTGAAAAATTAATCTTTTCAAAAAAATCAAAAAAAATCACCTAAATATTGATTTTATTTGTAGATTTAAAAAATGATACGAATTTTTTAAAATAAAATTTATAATTTTGTCAAAAAATAAAAATAATATTCACCCAAAAAATATAATGAAAATCGATTTTAATGAAAACATATAATTTAGGATAAAATTTACTTTACTAAAAATTGAGTACTAATTTTTAATTAATTAGTCTATATATATTTTAGTAAAATTTTTTACTTATATATCATATTATTATTATTATTATACATTCTAAAAATTCTACAACTCTTTCATAGCCGTATAATATATCACAGTGCATTTAAACTTGTGGCCTCATTTAGAAAAATCTATCGAAAACATCAATTTTATTTGAAATGAATACATATATATATATATAATATTTCAGTGTTACATGGTTCATGGTAATCCTATAATAATAGGAAATATAAAGAAGGTATCTATGAAATGAAATAATTTTTGAATCATATGATACACTATGAGTGTGTGTCTAGAATCCCATGGACTTAATTGTAGAAGAAAATATACTACAGTGACATGTCTTAGGAGGAATGAGTATGGAAGGTACATTTTGAACAATATGTGATATTTTTGTGATAACCATATTAATATGGGTTGAAATTTTAGTAGGTTAATAATTAAATTTTTCATAAAGAATTCCACATGTTCTATAACAAACATGAAGAAGCGTTTCACTGTTAGAAAATATGTTATATCGAAGAATAAAATTATCACAGGGTAATAGAATTCAAATATCCAAAATGATTCCACCATGAACTAATAATGAAAAATTCATATATTATGTCTTGGAAATAGAATAATGTTTTCAGAAGGGAAAATGAAATAAATCACTCTAACCGTGAAAAAATGGATGAAGATTTAAATAAATATCCACCATGGATGATAAATTATAAGGTAGGCCTAATGGGAGTTTAATTTTATGGATAAAAATCATTAGAATGTGGATTCAAAAATTGTATGTTTTCAAAATCATTACATACCGAAATATTAAATATTATTAAATAAATAATAATGAAAACATCCTAACCATCCAATCCAGATCTATAAATTATTCTTTTCTTTAAGAATATACATGTACATATAAGATCCAAAAAATCTCCATTTAATTTATTCATACCAATCTCCATTCTTATAAATATCATAAATAATACTTTTCATCACATACTAGGAAATGAAATATAATAGAGGGTGATATTAGAGGCTTTTTAAGGGGAAAATAGAGATATTAGTGATTATTAAAGCATAATACAAGGATATGGGTATGAGAACTAGATGTTGACATTTTATAATAATTCCAGAATATTTATATATTATAATAATGATTCGTGGTAGAAATCATGAATTTTTGTAAGATCTAAATCATAATAGAATCAGTGAACGTGATCCATGAGCTAATAACATTGGAAAAGTATCATCTCTAAAAAAGAGTGGGAAAAGTGTATCATAATCATAGTAATAGAAATATTCTATCTAGGATACTGAGCAATAAATTAATTACATGTTAGGATTGGGAAAGCTACACATGTACCCAATTTATGAGTTTGAAAACCTTTCATGTACCCTTTTTTCGTGGGACAACCACATGTGTACTCTCTTTTTGGGATTTGGATATCCTCCAATATACCCATGGTGATCATAAAACAAAAACTTTTTCCCAATTAATTTGATTACTATGACATTCAAACCCATCTCATAATTATAACCTTATCATATGTATTCCATAGGAACATGAATAAATTTGTCATTATATTATAGCTTTATGCATAGCAAAGAAAACATTTTTCATTAATATTTAATCATTACAATCAAAAAACTTTTAGAGATTTAATATAGAAGGATAAATTTGATCATATCCTCATAGATTAATAAGTAACATCAAGAGATGTCATCATTGGAAAAATTTCTTTTAAATATTATTAAACCATGTCATTAGAAAAATAAACATTTGATTTTGAAACAAGTTAATTAAAATTAAAAACAATTATTAAAAATTATATTATAAATGAAATTTTGAAACATGTAATGTAGTATTCAATACATGAAGCGATCATGATGGTATTAAATTATTTTCATGATGTTTATGAAAAAAAATATTCCTTTTTCATTTCAAGAAAAAAAATAAAAAGATACTCATTTAAAAAAATACAAGAATATTCCTTTTAATTATTTTAATGAAAATAAATCATGGGTAAAAATAAATGTAAAAATAATTGTATAATATTATAAATAATTTTTAATGAATTTTAATTAAAATATGGGCATGGAAGAAAAAAATTTCCTAATCAAGGAGGCAAATAACCACATTTTTCATAAAAATATTCTTACAGTATATTATTTATTTATGTATTGTAAAATTAATGAAGAATAATTTATTCAAGTGAAATAACCATATAAGAATAAAATTCATTATATTTTTTATAGGTATATAATATAAATTCATCATTTGAAATTGAATAAAACTCAATCATGATAGTAATCATATTTTAACAGAAAACCCTTACCACATTTGAAGTGTTTTAGCATTTCCCCCATGAAATAAATAAATTCAATTGAAACATTAAATAAATTAAAATTAAGGGTAATCGTGATTAAAAATATCAAAGTTTTAGTAGACAGACATCATAAAACTAGATTGGTATATAACATAACATATGTCCCAAAGGGGATAATTTTAATGATAAAAACTATAAAATTTGGTAACGTTCGAATCAAATTCCCTTGGATGAAATAATTTTAATTGCTACATTAAATAAAATGAATTAATATTTATTAATGATATAAATTTTCAAATTGTAATCATATACAAATCATATAAATATTATATTAATTACATCAAAAATGTCTCAACAAAACACTATTGAGATAGAAAACCCCTACTAAAATATTGAATCTATTCATAAGCATTCTATCCACCAGTACAAAAAAATTAAATTTATTATGATCATATAAAAATATATATTCATAATTATAGCACCTAATATTTTTATCTTAAGAAATCATTTCAATAATTTATTGACAATTCTTCAATAAAATCACTACTTCAATTGATAACTTCTTCATTTTTCATTAATGATTCTATTTGGAATTTTAAATACTTGTAAATTTATCATGGTTAGATCATATATATAATTATAATAATAATATAAATATAATAAATATTCATTATATACATATCTATAATCATACATGAAAAGTGGAGACAAAAAATGAATTACACCATTTATGGAGACGGTAATCTTTATGTCCCCATGAATGTTGATTTTATTTTTGTAATGAAAATAAGAATGAAATATAAATAATATTTTATCATTAAAGAGGAATTATTAAATAGAAATTAGAATATATATTTATAATATATTTCAATAGAAATATCCATGTTAGGATATTGTGGAATATCATTCCTATCACTGTGTAGGGGTAGTAGTCCACCTATACTTACAAATGATAATTTAATTTCCCATTTGATGGAAATGTGGGGGAATATGTTTGGGTCACTATAATAATAATATCTAATTATATTAATTTCCTAGATTAATATTTTTATAATGTATACAAAATGATCAGAAATGTGTTAAGATGAAATACATTTAGTGGATCTCAATTAATAACTAGACATCTTCTTTGAAAAAAAATCAAGTAACATAAACTGTAATCTGTGAATAGATGGTATTATGATAAAAAAATAAGATATATGAACTTTTTATGGATTTTAGGAAATCATTTTGGAATTTTTTTGTATATATTATAGGATCTTTTATTGCGGATTATAGAGGTTGCAGGGTGTCCTTTAATAAGTGCTAGATAATATACACTTGGAATTTCCAAAAAATTAAATTATAATATTATTTTAATCTATAAAAGTCTCAAAATTGACTGATCATAAATATATGTTTGATAAATGGATATATATTGGGATTTATATATGTTTTTGTTTTAATACCATCTTTATCTCGGTAACATCCCACCCCATATCATTGGCTACAGAGGGCAGAGGAATGCTATTAGGCCATAAGTGATATTCCAAAGGTTCCAATTGCTGGAAATAAATTCCAAGGGCGTGATGAATAAATTGGGGAATGACTTACCCATAATAAAAGTCCATACAACCAAAAAATCAACAACTATATGATGCAGGTCAAAAATCCAAAAAAACTCATACATTACTAAAAGACAACCAACAAATCCATCATGATCCCACATGCCAAATACCACAAATCCAAAGTCATAGAACCAAGTAGAATACAAAAACAAGACTCTAAAATAACTAGGACACCATCGATAGATCCACACCAAGCTCCATGCTCCAAGCGCAACAACATCCCCCAACATTCATGCCAAACAACTAGTAAAATGAGAGGCATTATTCTAACATGTGTCCTAGAATATGAAATATGAAAAATCACCCAAGTAAAAAAAGTTGGGGGTGAGTACAAATACTCATTAGGTTTTCCCCAATGGACTTCCCTACACACGCTAATAGGAAAGAACCATTAACACATTTATATAGATAAGTTTATATAAAACATTAAATAGTGAAAACATTAGCATAAGCCAAACATACCCTTACCAAGACATGATAAAAAAGGAAATTCCACACTAATAAATAAGTCATATCACCATAACACAAATGGATAACCAATTTACATATTGAATTTCAACACAAAAACTAAATAAACATGGTGGAAATTCCTGTCGAAACCAGTTTACTTCCTTACCAAACCAGTGGTACTTCCAGCCCACTTATCCTTTGTTACTGGACCTTCTGTCCATTATACATATTCTTTTTATAGTGGCACCCCACACCCACATCACAAACAATTAATATAAGCCAAAATTCTTTACCCACAACCAAGAATATCACATCAAGGTAACGACATCATGTAAAAAAATCATCTACAACCAAACATTACCTCAAGCACATTAACAATTACAACTCATTCCCATTAACTTTATTAAATCAATAATTTATTGAAAACACTAATTAACCATTTTCCATTCAAACCCACATTTTAATAAACAACACTTTAATTGATGACCATTTTCATCAACCATTTTCAAAAATCATCCCAATAAACCGATTCTAAAATCTCTATTTTAAAATCAAAAATCAAGAACATTACATGACAAAGACCCAATTTTCTAAAAAACCCCAAAACATTACCAAAGGGATTTATAAATAATTTCACCCAACAAAATCACAAATTAATTTAAGAAAAACCAATTATTAATAACAATACTTATAGTTCAAACAAAATGGAGTCAAGAGTGTAGTCACCTACTTCTAGGGTTTCGGCAAAAACAACCCACATGAAACCACACCCCAAATCCAATGAACACACCACCAAAACCAATACAGATCCCCTTTCCTAACATCTAAACACCCTAAAATCAACACTCAATGAATGTAAAACCGTTTTTCTACAAAAAATATTTGTCAATCTAGAAAACTGAGGGAGTGGAAGATGTAGATCTATAGAAAACCAAAAATAACCATGAGACGAGACTTAACTGAGAAGAACCACCTTCAATGAACCCAGAAAACCATTTGATCATCTTCCATAATTACATGGAGAGAGAATACGACCTTTGAGAACTCAAAATACAGTGTGAGGCTCCAGGGGGACAATCTTTGGAGTGAAATAGGTTAATCTCGAGGGATCACAGATTTAAACCCCGCTATTTATGTGGCTACATGGTTAGCCCACACTGTTTGGAAAATCGTGTGTTAACAGAGCACACACCACTATCTTGAGATATAGGGTCCACAAAGTTTCCTTGAACAATTTGGGAACACTTGTAAAGGCCATGAGAATCCTATTGTCTCCACTATGTGGTCTCCAAGAGAACCAACACAATTTCCCCTAACCGTTCTCAAACTGTGCACCCTTAGAAAAGTCTCCAAACTTATTAAAAATCATTCTATACTCACCCAAACTAATACGAACCCACCCCAAGAACATTAAAAAAAAATAAAAAATTCCTAAATATTCTACATACCTCAATCTGAGGGTGCTACATTCTCCCCACCATTAGACTTTCCATCCATTGAATGTAGAGAACCATTGCTTCACTGAAAGTGATTTGGCCATTACTCAGCCATCTCTATCTATCACTCCAAAGTCTCCTCCTGATCATAATAATATAGCCCCGGAACATGAACTAAACCAATTCTTTTACCATGAAAGTCTTTATCTTTACTATCCATAATTCGTACTAGCACGTGCACTAAGGAAGCATCCTGTTCTTGCTCAACATGATACCAATGAATCACATTGTCACAATTCAACTGATACTTTTTCAACTGCGAAACATGAAACACATTTTTCACCACACTAAACCATGGTGGATTAGTAAAATTATAATCATCCTCTCACATCCATTCAATCATCTCATAAGGCCCAATATACATTGGAGATAATGTACATGTCGTTGCAAACCGACAATGCCCCATCGTAGAAGTGATTCTCAAAAACACATGATAACCCACCAAGAATAATAATGGTCATCAATGATGGTCTGAATATGATTTTTGATGACTTAATCCATTTCCATACTCTTCTGGATCAACCTGATCATTTCTTGTAGCCTCTTGGACAATGCTCAGTCCGATCATCGATGTCTCACCTGTTCCCACCCAACATAGTGAAGAATAATAAGGATGCCCATATAATGCCTCCAACGGTTCGATATGTATCAATGCCTGATAGTTGTTATTATAACATAAATACACCAACGGTGAGTGTTCCTCCCATGAACCATCAAAATTCATCACACAAGCCCTAAACATATCCTCCAATAATTGTATCATTCTCTCAGATTGGTCGTCCGTATGAGGATGATACGCCATGCTCATCATCAACTGTGTCCCAATGGATTGCTGCAAGGATTTCCAAAAATGAGATGTGAACCACAGTTATCTATATGATATGATTAAAACTCGAACCCCATACCACTTAAGTACCTTCTGGATATATATTTTGTATAGATCCTCCACCGTATGAGATTCATGAATCGGGATGAAATGGGCCGACTATGTGAGCTGACCCACAAAAACCCATATGGCATTGTGTTTCCAGATCATTTTTGGGAGACCCGCAACAAAATCTATTATTATCTGATCCCATTTCCACACTGGGATAGGTAAATACTACAACATACCCACTGTTCTTTGATGCTCTTCCATGACTTGCTGAAAAGTCATGCATCTTGAGAAAAACCTTACCACATATCTTTTTATAACAGCCCACAAAAACATCCCCATCATCACCTTATACATTTTTGAATTCTAGGATGGACAGCCCCCGAGGAATAATGACAAACCTTGAGAAGATATTCATGACAAGCCACTAGTACCACAATCCAATATTGAAAAAACAAGACTGAATTCCAATTTAGTTCCCTGTTTTCAATGGTCTCCCCACTATTGATTTTTGACATCATCACCATACATTCATAATTAGATGGTTGTGCCTCTTTAATAAAACTAGCTATGTCTGGAACCAACAAAACTGGAATGAAGATTGCTCCTTCCCCTCGGTCCCCACATTCCAACAACATGTCATCTATGACTGACATCAACTACAACAGATATGAAACCAACTTCACCACTTGAGAATATGTTTTCCTACTTAATAGATCTGACATCGAATTTCATTTACTTGGTGTGTACATGAAGTTGAAATGAAACATCTGTATTTATTCCATCCATATCTTTGTTCTCATGTTCAATTATATTTGTGAGGAAAAAATGCTTTAACCTCTTATGGTCGATAAGACTGTAAATTTTTCATCGAATAGATAACAACACCACAAATTTAAAGCATGAACCACTATCGCTAACTGCCAATCATGTCTTTAGTAGTTCTTCTCAGGCAACATCATCTAACATGAGACATAAGCAACCCCATGATCCCCCTGCATGGGAACACACCCCAACCCCGATCCTAATGTGTCGTAGTACACCACGAACCCTTTCCCTATCCAGGAAAAACAAAGAGTAGTGCTGCTATATGGCAACACATAGGCTCTTCATATTTTTTTGGCACTAATCATCACTTTGAAATAGGATATTCTTTCTTGTATAAGCTTTCATCGATAATCTGAATCCTAAAAAAGCAAGATAAAAATGATGATAATACGCAGTTAAACCGAGGAAGCTCTGTATCACGAAAATATTCTTTGGTAGTTTCTAGGAGACAATAGCCTCTATCTTTTCAGGATCATCTAAAATTCCCCTATAAAAAATAACATGGCCAAGTAAACATACTTTTTTAATCCAAAAGTCAATATTTGAAAATTTGGCATACAACTAATGGTCCCTCATTATCTCCAAAATGATTGAAATGTACTTCTCATGCTCTAACCCTTTCATCGAATATACTAGTAGGTCATACATAAATAATACCAAAAAAGAAGTCAAATATCTCTGAAAAATCTGATTCATCAATGCCATGAACACCGCTGGTGCATTCATTATACCAATGGGCATAACCACACACTCATAATGGTCATATCTACATCTGAAATATGTCTTTAGGATATCTTCCCTCATCACCTGCAATTGGTGATACACAGACCTCACATCAATATTAGGGAACCACTGAGCTTCCCTAATGTGGTCATAAAAATCAATAATGCATGGAAGTAGATATTGGTTCTTTATCATATCAAAATTAATTCTATGATAATCAACACACAGTCGCATGGTTCTATCCACCTTTTTATCAAAAAAACTTGTGATTCCCACGAAGGCGTGTTGGTCCTGGTGATCCCTTTGTTTTCTAAATCTTCCGACTACACCTTTAATTCCATCAATTCTACTAGTTTCATATTGTAAGATAGAAGATAGATAAGACTGGTCCCTGGAAAGAGATCAATCGTAAACTCCACTTCTCTCACGGGTGGAAACCCCGTGAATTCTTTGGGAAATCCATCCGTAAACTGATTCACAACTGCCGAAAGAACACTATATTCAAAAACTTACACTAATTCCAATGAAAAGTTCTCTGATTGATAGAAGATCATGCCAACGGTTGGTGCTAACAAATCTGTTGCACCCAGCTTTGCTCTCTTCACCCCTCTAAATAGATTTCTAATGCCATCCTGCATCAAAAAACTAACTATTCGTGCACAAAAATTGATGTGGTCCTTAAACAATACCAACCAATCCATTAGCTATATTATATCATAAGAATTATTCCCAAGCACTAAGAAATACCACATCAATTCAATTTCATCCAAAACTACGAAACATGATCGCTATTGGAAGGCCTGACACTCTCTTTAACCCAAAGAAGTGTATATTTTTTATATAGAATTCATTATTTCCACTTGTAAACTCAACAAATAAATAATTAGAGAAGTAATAAAATAATGTGAATCACTCTTATGAAACAAATATTGCATCAAAGTTGAATTTAAAAGGACCACACCTTGCACCATGGATGGTCATGACTGATCATCCATCATAGCCTGCTCATCTCCAAACAATGGATTACTTTCTACACTCTTCTCTTTATTGTCATACTGAGGCATCTTGGCTTTCGAGAATCACCATGAACCACTTTACTCTACATTTGATGGGTATGTTGATGCCCCGTCCCGTCGAGGAATAAGACCCCTATGACCTCTAAGCAGTTTCGCGGACACCCAACCTCAGATAATTCCAACAATAACACTAAAGATACCCCATCTACTTATAATTATGACATGCTGGAGGAAGTGTCATAGAATCTCACATGATGTGGTTTATAGAACCACACTGAAAACAAATCGGTTTTCACTAAGGCTTTGGTTTAAGATTCACCAATCCTACTGTCAGATTCTAAGCCATACTCCCACCCTAGAAATAAGTGTCTCTCTTCTGCTTCAACTCAGTATTCTAGTTCCCACTATTTCCCATTGGTACCAACATACATCCCCCACCTATAGCCCCATAAGATCCCGCTCATCCACCCTAGCTTTATTCACCATTTCTTGTAGTTTTCTTTTAAAAACACCTCAATCTTAGAACGAATTTCCTCATTAAACCTAGTATACAAATTTCGATCCATAAATGATTTACTACCCACCACCTTGGGTGAAAAACACACTAAGTTAACAAAAATATCTACATATTCCCTCTCCTCTATGTTCCACTGCTTCAAACTAAAGAAATCCATTGAACACTGCATTCAAAATGTACGAGTGTAGAATTTTTTATTAACCAATTCCTCAAACCCATCCCATGTCACACTTTGGTCCGTCCCAGCTTGGACTGCCAGCTCCAACCACAAGTGGAAAATATCATCCAAAATACAGGTGTCTAGGTTAACTTTAAGCACTTTCTGTGTTCCAAAGAAGTCAAATATACGATTCATTCTGTTCATCCATGCTTCATCCCTCTCTGGCTATGAGTCACCCCTAATGATGAGTGTTTTAGCCATTGAAACTAAAATACATGATCCACATTCCTTGTTTAATATACTTTATTCACACTTCCCACTGCTTGGAAGGATTTCAATATACTCTAAAATAGCTGCTGGTTCAACTGGGACTCAGGTGAAACCACATTTTCAGTATCTTCTTATAGTTGGCCTCTACGACGCATAACCGAGGACATTTCTATCAAATAAAAAACAATCATATGTATCACTCTCTTAATAATATAGGGTATACTATTTTTAAATACAATTACATAACAACTATCACAAACATGCTACCCTTAAGATCAAATTTCACATGGTGCACTATTCAAAAAAATCCACCATGTTTTGAAAATCAAACCATTTTCAAAATACCACAAGTTTTCATGTTTCAAATCGTTCCATTTTAAAACCCAATAAATATTTTCAAAATAAACACATTAATTTCACACCATAGATCATTATACCCCAATGAAATAAGAATCCTGGTGGGAAGTCATTTTTACCATGAATCCCATGCTCATCTCATTGGCTACAACCATTACAATGAGATATCCAATGACTATAATGTATTCAAACACTTTTGTACCCATCTCTTTGGAAACTATTTGTTCATCACTAAAGGCTTAGATTTGTTTTTTTATTCTATACATTCCACGTCCTGAAAATCTTATGCCTTGATACCATCCAGACTCAAGGAATATGCCAACAACAAATGTTATCACCAAGAACAATGATCAATCACTATGGCTCAAACAACTTATCTCATTTGAAATCCAAGGACCGAACAAACTGATACCACTTGTAACATCCTTTCCACATATCATTGGATTGAGAGGGAAGATTAATGTAACTAGGCCTTAAGAAATGTTACCAAGGTGACAAAGGCTGGAAGTAAATTCAAAGGGCATCAAGAATGAATTAGGGAATGATTTTACCTTAGAACAAATCTAACCAAGAAAACAATCCACAACTACATGATATAGGTAAACAAACCAACCAAACTCATACATTACCAAAAGACAACCAACTAATTTATAATGATCCCACATGCCAAATACAACAAATACATTGTCAGAGTACAAAGAGGAAGACTACATCAATACCCCAAAACAAATCAGACACCATCTAAAATTCCACACCTAGCCCCATGCTCCAAGCACCACAACATCAGCCAAGTTTCATGCCGAACCACAAGTAAAATGAGAAGCTTTACTCTTACTTGTTTCTTAGAATACGATATCTAAAAAATCACCCTAGTTACAAAGAAGTGGGTGAGTATTAATAATTATTAGGTTTTTCCCAAATGACTTCCCTACACATGACACTAGGAAAGAACCATTAGCAAATTTATATAAAGAAGTTCATATAAAACATTAAATAGTGCAACCATTACCATAAACCAAACATACCCTTACCAAAGCCATGTCAATCAAGGGAATTCCACATAAATCCATAGGCCATATCACAATCAAACATTAGCACAAACAATTTCCATCTTTCAAATCAACCAAACAACCAAACAACCACGATGGATCTTCTTGTCCAAAACCTTTTACTTCCTTCTAAAACCTGTGGTACTTCCCACCTACTTTTCAGTTGATAGTGGCCCTTTCATCCACTATCAATCTACTTTTTATAGTGGTACTCCTCACCAACTTCACACACAATTAACCAGAGTAATAATTCTTAAACCACAACCATGCATATCACATCAAGGTCACCACATCGTGTAAAAAAATTTTCTACAACCAAAAAATTCCTCCAGCATATCAACAATTACAACACATTCCCATTCACTTAAATAAATCAGTCATTCAATAAAAAAAATCTTTAACCAGTTTCCTTGCCTACCCACATTTCAATAAACTACACATTCATTGGAAACCATTTTCATCAACTGTTTTCACAAATCAACCTAAGTAACCAATTTTAAAATCTCCATTTTAAAATAAAAAATCATGAACGTTACACGAC
Organism: Viscum album; assembly: GCA_963277665.1. Lineage (NCBI taxonomy): Eukaryota > Viridiplantae > Streptophyta > Magnoliopsida > Santalales > Viscaceae > Viscum > Viscum album. Next base: position 1,234,239,126 of record OY728120.1, read on the forward strand.
AAAGACCGATTTTTCTCAAAAACTCCCAAAACATTACCAAAGAATTTTCAATACAATTTCACACATAAAAATCACCAATTAATTTAAGAAAAACTAATTAATTTTAACAAGAATTCAAGTTCTATCAAAGAGGTGTCTAGAGAAAATCAACCCACCATTAGGGATCTGGCGAAATCAACCCACACGCAACAGCACCCCAAATCTAGAGAATGCACCAACGAAACCATTCTAGATACCATTCCCTAACATCCAGAAGCCTTAAAATCAATACCCATGAAATCCACAACACTATATATACACATAATGGGTGTATATATAGAAAAATGAGAGAGAGGTATATGTAGATCTAAAAAAAAAGAACCACGAGAGGAGACATAACCGAGATGAAAAGCCTTCAATCCAATAAGAAACCATTTAGATATGCTTCCAAAATGTTTGGGAGAGAACCTAAAACCTATAAGAACCAAAAACCCCATGTGAGGCTAGAGTGGGAGTAGATTTGGTGTGAAATAGGTTAAGCTCGATGGATCCTGGATTTAAGAAACCTTTTTTTATGTGGCTGTACGGTTAGCCCGCATGGTTTGGAAAACCTTGTGTACGCTACTGTATTGAAAGAAGGGGCCCGCAAGGTTTCCTCACATGGTTTGGAAAACCATACACAGGCTGTGCAGAGCCTACTCACTCCCCCTACATGGTTTTTTGGTGAACATTCATGGTTTCCCCTAACGATGCTCAAACCGTTCCCCCTTAGAATAACCTCCAGACTTATTCATAATCCTTCCGAAATCATCCAACCTCATCCCAACCCATCCAAAGTACTTTTAACACATAAAACTCCTAAAAATTCTATATAACTCAAACTAGGGGTTCTAAAATATCTTACTTTAAACCCAACCTCAATAAACCATTGTTAACCATAACCTTTATTTTTTTTATTTTACTATTAATTAAGAAGAAAAAAAATTAAATTTCCCTCATCAAAAAATTTGAACACTCTAATTATAAATATTGATTAACTTTTATCAAATTATTTTCCCTTATTTGGAAGAAATAACTTTTAAAATAATATCATGAAATGCGTTAAAAAATATTTTCTGGAAAAATACATTTATAAGTATATAATTTTTTTATTTTAATATGAAGAAAATTTATAAATGAAATAAAATTTATATTATTGTTTTAAATAAAAATTAACTAATTCAATTCAAAAATAATGTGACTATGAAAATACAGGTTTATAAAACATAGCTTTGTATTAAATTTTTATTTTATATAATTCATAAATTAATAATAATTTCATTTAATCCCAAACATCAAAATTAATTTAATTTTGATATATTCATTTAATAAATTTTTAAATTTTAATAAAAAAATTTCTAAATTTTTAGCAAATTAGTTATATAATAAATGAACGAAATGAAACAATTATTTTTCCAGAAATAGTTTTCAAAAAATAAAATAAATGTCATGAAAATTTAGCACAAATTTATTATGAATTAATATACACCTTGTTATAATATAAATCCCTCTTATATACTATTTTATAATTTGATTATTATTATTCATAATTCCAATTTAATGAATATGTTATTATAATATATTATATCCTAGTTCATTTGAACCCGTGGTTACCTATAATCAATATATAGAATGCATTAATTTTATTCCAATGGAAAACATATAAAAAATATCTTGTTCAAAGAAAATATACCACCAATAAATATGTAAGATAATTATAGGTGTTCCTACTAAAAGGGAAAGAAATATATTTAACAACATCATACATAATAAGATTCCCAAAATTTGAAATTATAAAAGGATGTGTTGTAGGAGAAATTAAATATAAATGAATTGAGAACATTTGTGTGCATTAAATTATAAATAATTTGCATTAGGAAATAGATTTTGGATAAATACAATCACCAGGTTGAATTTTTTATAATAGTAGTAATAAATATGTTTGTGAAAAGATAAATTTTAGGAAATATGATGGAGATTTAAAAAGTTAAAGGACAAAAAAAATTATTAATGAGAGAATCATCCTAAAACATGGTATGGTTTTGGAAATATTATTAATCAAGTTGGGATAAGAATGAAAATAACATGTAATGGAGAAAATACTTCCAAATAGGGTCATGTCATGATATCCTTATTTAAAAATTGATAGAAAGAGGAAAATCTTATGATTTGGCTATTAAAAAATGCAAAATCCCTTATAAAATAAATTGGAGTTGGGATATATGAAAGCCATTTCAAATTTTAAGATAATTTCAAATGTGTTGTAAAATGGAGAAGTGTGGATATATAGTGAATTCAAATTGTTGCCAACTAGAGGAAATGAAAGTTTCCTTAATTCCATGTAGTTATGTTATATAACAGTTGGTAAAGGGTTATATGTTTCGGGGCATAAATGTTCTATGGGGAGATTTTATTATAAAATAAAAGTTATTTTTGACATATTTTGAAGAAAAAATTAAAGTGGATAATTCTATATAAGATATTCAAAAAATATGGAATTGGATGTACATGAGTGAAATAAGAGTAATTTGTGCTATTAAAATTTGTATCACAATTAATATCAAGGTATAGTTAAATTATTAGCGTTAAGAGCCTATATTAATAAATTAGATTCAGACTATAAAGATTGTATTGAAACATTTGATGGATCTGTAGAAAACAAATATGTTTTAATTATTCATTTGATTTAATATAACATTTTATATCATCCTGTCATTTTCAATATATAATATTTCTTTTATATTGATGAATCTTATGTCTGATATCAAATATATATTTGGATATGTTGAAGAGGAATTTAGGAGCATAGTTGATTTGAAGATATGAAAGGTGGTATCCCCATCAACCAAGGATAAAAACCTGGTAAAGGAATAATGAAATACATTTTATAAAATTGTTTTCTAGATGTGATTCTGGAAAAAATATAGAATAACTCATAGACTCAATGATTCATGGTTTTTTCACTTATGGTTTTTTAAATCTCTAATTGAGTACCGATAGAGTCTTATCTGGAAGAAGTTAAAATTGTTTGGAAAATTCCGATGTATAAAATTAATTTATTTTAACAAATATTTTGTTTATGAATTAGTTTTTTATGAATAAATTAATTTTATTTCATATTGTGTGTTATAGGAAACTCTTGGTTAGTCTTGCATTACACATGAAACATCGTTTTAAAAAATCAAAATATAATGCTAATATAACTGTTTAAATGTGCCTATTACAACTTATCTATAAAACACAGTAATATAAATACTAATAACTAACATTTATATATTATTTATATTTTTTTTATATAGAAAACATATTGATAAGAAAGTGATTATTTTTTTCTAATGTCTTTATATATTTTAAAAATTCTATTTTCTCATATTTTTTATATTTATATTTATGGGTACTAAAAAATTTATTTCAGAAACATTTATAAAAAGAATATAATAAAATAGAAATCAATTGTTAAATCTATATATCAAAATAATCATATGGTTATTTTTGGGTATTTTTATGAAAAGGCTAATTTTTAGACGAATAAAAAAAAATATTAGTTTTTGGTTAAAACAACCTTTTCATTAAATGAATTTAGAATGTTGTTTTATTATTTTATAATGGGTTGAAATGTAAAATTATCAAAATTATTTATCTATTAATACAAATTTTTCATTAGAATACTTTTTATAGAAAATATTCATAAAAATACATTTTAATCTTTTAAATACTTTCTATTCAAAAAACCCACTTTCTCATCTCATTTATGAGATTAATATTAAATTATATTTTGATAATTATATGAATGAAACTTATAAAATTTAATTATATATTTTTAATAAATATATTTCATATTATCTAATAATCCCATCATAATAATTTTACTCTAATGAATTGAAAAATCCAAAACAATTTTTTACCATAGTTGAGGTGAAAATTGGCTTAACATAGGGTTAGACTAAAAAGAGAAGGGTTAAAATGAACAAAAACTTGTTCAACTAAATTTTATGGACTTATTTTTTACATTATATCTTAGAAGATCTAAAATATTTTATGTTGGATCCTTTTTACAAGATAATAACATGGTCACACGTTTTTCTTTTTTAAAATTACAAGTCTTCCACTCACCCCACTTAAAAATGACAGCCTCACATATCAACTCCACACATCCAAAAACCATTGGGTTTAAACAATAAAATCTAAAAACACTTCTTTACAATCTAATTCCAATCCTATAAGACTTATTTTTTTCATAAATATATCCTATGTAACTTGTTGGTGCAAACCAAAAGATGTTGTCTAAAGAAGTTGTAACACCCCTAACCAAATGTTTTATTTTATTTCATCCAATATATTTTTGAATTATTATTAATCCAATATGAAAAAATTAATTCTTTATTGTACATATAATTATATATTATTATATTATCATCATTACCTAAAAATGATCTAAAATTCCTTAAAATGGGATAAGAATTAATAATATATGTTTATGGTAGAAGACTTCTTCATGAAAAGATGTTGTTAATTTTCCCTCAACACCTCACATGACAAGATATAATGATGGATTAACTAATCTATAATTATATATATGATATTATTTTATAATAAAAAATTTATATCACATATACCTTCATCTACTCCCCTATATCGCAACACGATAACGTCGCTCATGTGTATGATGGTCTACCGTATCACGAAGAAATGTGATTTATTCACACATTAAATTTAATTTAATAAGTATTTTATGGAGAAATTACTTGATATATATGACAGAATTATTTTTTTATTATGTGAAAATATTATTTACCTTTCATTAATTCAATCCTTTGCGAAAATGGATACAAAATTCCGGTGTACGTATGGATTATCATATCCTTGAATGATGTATTTAATTTATAATATCTAAATCATATGGATTTATCTAAAAACATATATAATGAATATATATGTAATTATTATCACAGATGAAATTATTGTTAATATATATCCATGGTAAAAATAAGAGACCAAAAAACTGAAAATCAAAACATACATGAAAAAGAATGATGTTATTACCTAAAACATATCATTAAAATGGAATTGTTAATAAGTAGGTAATAAAATGTCACAAGTAAAAAATATATGGTTTGAAATATATTATTATTATTTAATATGTATATAATAATTTTTTTAATTATAAATGAGTTTTTAATGTTTATGGTGAATTTTGTGACATAAAGTAAGGGATTTTTACTATAATTGGCCTTTCTTTAGACATTTTTTATGTTATGAACCTGTCTTCATTTATGTGGTGTATATACAACCCATTTGAAATGTTATATAATGATTTTTTTATTATCATAATATTTTTATTTTCTTTTAATTTAATTCATACATGGATCTAACAAATCAATGATACGAAAGGGGGAATTATTTTATGTTACAATATCATCATTTATTAGAATCACTCATGATTATGCTTTGAATGATGAAATAGTATGATATATTTCTGATGAAAATAATTAATTCTAATTTATTACGCTTATATAGTTTTTATAAATCTTTTCCTAAATTTTTTCAGTTTCTATGAACTTAATATCTCCAAAAATGGATTTTTTAAAAAAATTTCATTATTTATCACTTCAATCGAAAACCCAATATTCCTCTAAAATCATTTTTTCTAGATGTTTTTTCAATTTTTTTAAATTTTTAAAATCAATTATTAATGAAATATTTATGCATTTTTGAATTTTGTTTTAAAAAATTAATGCAATATTCATTTTATTTTCAGAACAAGTCTTATTTGGTTTTTTCCACAAATGTGAATTGAATCTATTTTAAACTATATTAAATGTTCTGAATTTTCTACTACTAACAACTCATATTTTTATAAATATTCCATTATATATTTTCATTAATATTTTAGAAAATATTTATTTAATAAAATAATATATATTTATAGTTTTAAAATGTGATTTTAAAAGAAAATCAAATTCCTTACAGAATTATTCCAATAGATTTAGCATTAAAAATAACTTCCAATAAAAGTTGAAAAAATTTGATGTAACTTATGATTTACTAGGTATATTAATTAATGAAACCATTATTATTCATTATTTTAATTTTTTATTTTTATGATGAAAATATTATTATGAATCTGGTTTCTCTTCTATGGGTTATACTATGTTAAATATCATATGAAACCCCCTTCATTTTCCATAGGTTATGATATGATTAAATAATGAAATGATTACGAAACCAATATAGTTTCCATAGGTTATCACATGATTAAATATTTATGAAACCCATTTCATTTCATGGGTATGATACAATTAATTATTTCTTCATCTTGTGAAAAAAAATATGTAATATTTTCATTATTTGAAGTGGTGTACCTATATATCTAACCAATGCATTGTGAAATGATTAATATTTTTTGAGATAGATAGGACCGGAATGGGGAGTAATCCAAATTTAGTAATTGACCTGTTCAGCTATGTTGGTCTTCTGAGAGAACCTTGACTGCTATGGTGGTTTTGGGAGTGAACCCATTCTACTATGATAAACTTGGATGTGAGTGATGAGTACTAAAAAAATTATTTATTCTATTTATGTGTGTACCACAATTCTTTATCTTATGAAAATGTTATGATATCACAGATCATGATAGTTTATTTCCATATTATTCATGTCTCTCAAAATACCAATTTTTATTTTAAAACTCAATATTATGATCATTGATATGAAGGTTATGATTTTCAAATGTAACTCTCATGTTCTCATACTCATATGTCAATGTTATGCTTACATAATCCTCTTAGTTACCCTTACATAGATTTCAATCTTACCCTTTCTTATATTTCCTTTTAGTGGGAGATGATTTAGTTTATATATGAACCAATTTTTTATCTTTCCACATTTCCAAAGTAATTATATAATTACTATCATCAAGTATGTATTTGTATATTATAATGAATGTTCCACTAAAAATATGTAATATATATGTATTTAATTATTGGGATTTTATAGTTTTCATTTGAGGGTAGTTTTAGTAATCCATTAGAAACAAATATAGTATGACTTTAGTGAGACCTATAAGGATATGTCTAAGGTTAAGTATAAATATGGTTCAATGCATATTAAAATATAATGTATTTTTTAAATCGATAGAGTGAGTCATTTACAAGAAATTACAACCCTTTATAGATATTAAATGTAAATGTGGCTCTAGTATAGAGATACATTGGAGTGTTCACTCATAAAAGGTCTCATTCAGATGAACTGGATCATCACCTAGTGCATGACAGCATGCGTTTCTACATACATGGTTTGAAACTACCAGGGGATACACTTTTGGAAATTTAATATCACATTACAAACCACCCTGAATTATTCAAATATATGATGAATAAAAATATAGTAGGATAAACCTATGGTTTCATAAATTAAAAATATAGTTTCACTATTTAAACGTCCAATAAGTTATTTTTCATGAATATATGGTTCCCCACTATGATTATTGTTTATTAATTTACGAGTTTTGGTTTTGTTTAGTGGATAGAACTTCTAAGAACCATTTAAATAACTAGAATTATTGAAAATAAAATTATTTTCCACCTAAAAAAGCCAAATGTTAGGGGATATGAAATAAAAAATCTCATCTATATTCTCAAACAAGATTATCAATAATTTAACCATACTAAACAACAAAATGAAAAAAATTAAGGAACAACATTATTGGGTTATTCATGAGGTAATGTTCACCTTCTTTAATTGGGTATGTTGATCATATAGTTTCTGAGAAATGGATCAATACTAATGAAAATATATTTTATATTCTCTAGTTTTCAAAAAATTAAAAATAGATATTGTATTTATATCATTTGGAAGGAAAATATAATCAATGGTGGAATATCATCATCAATACAATTAGAAAAGGTTAAATTGACACCATTGATTGATACAAGTTGATGAACATAATTTTCAATAAGTATATTCCATGTATACATTATAATAAGATAGGGTTAGAGTTACATGATCTATATTAAATTAATAATTAATCTATTAGTACCTATTTATAAAATTTTAGAGGAATTTATAGGTACTCATATAGTATTATCATTAAACCATAAATTTAGTTTTATCTATTCTCTAGGGGAATATATCATTGTTACCATTTTGTATTAGACATAAAATTCGTTAGTATCTAGGAATATATTGTTCTATGTTTTATTAATGTGGAATTGGATATTGGAATTATGTTTCTGTCTCATGATTTTCATAAGAAGATAAAAATTTAATTGAATGGAAAATCTAAAAATCATGGAGGAAAAAATATTAGCTTTCATTTAACCTAAAATTATTGGATGAAGCATGGAGGAAATTATCTTAATGGGACTAATAAAATCATTATGTTTTTTAGTGAAGGTGATTTAAAAATGATTTTTAATATTATGGTAAGATGTTAGATAATGAGGATTATTGAGAGAATTATCTATATAATGATCCACTAATACTATAGTGATTAAAATGCAAGGAGTATGGGAATTATTATAACTAGTTCCTGAATATGATGGTTAATGGAGATGATTGATTTCAGAAACAAATTTATCCAACAGACAAATGTAAATCTTATGTGATCGTTGTTTATGATGAGGGATGAGATAAAGATGTGGTGAATGGTACACATATGATCCACCCTAGAATTATTAATCACTATTTTGATTAAATATCTACCCATTTTTTGATAAATTAATATTTTTTATGAGTTTCATGATTCCACACATATGGTTATATTTATAATTAAAATGAAAACTCGTAAAAAATGTCAGATATAAATTATTGTGCAAGGTAATTCATGTAATATATTCCAAAACAACCTAATTTTATCTATGATTTTAATGATAAATATAAAATTTCAATTAAAATCACATCCATTATATGGGTTTTGAATCCAATTCAAGAGGGTCACATATCTTTTACGGTTAGGGAGAAATTGAACATTGTTGATAGGCCCATTGTGCTTGTGTTTTTTAATATCATTAAATATGTTATGCTCTTAATTCCACTAAATCATGAAGTCTAGCTCTCAATAGAAATCATAAATGGAATTCCACATTTTTCAAATACTCGCTATATAATGATTTGGTTGATTTGTAGGTATTTAAGAAGAAACTATCGGAGAACATTCAAAATGTATTCATTCTACCATGTTTTTCACCATGGGGTCCACCTATAAATTTTCAAAAAAATTAATATGAATTAGGTCGACTCTACATAGATTATTGATAACTAAACAACATCACAATCAATAACATGTATCATATTTCCTTTATTGAAGTCCTATTTGATCAACTACCCAGTTCTTAATACATTAAGAAGATTGACATTTATCTTACATATCATCAATTTTCAGACAAGATGTTTGATATAACCAACATATAATTTTGCACATGGTATGTGAACTATCAATAAATAATTATTCCATTATGTCTTACTGATTCCCCTGATTATCTTCATTGATTTAATGAATTCAGACATTTGAGATTAACTTATCAGTTGTTGGTTGTATTCATGGATGATATTCTTATTTATTTAAAATTTAAATAAGATCATGAGTATCACTTAAAATTTTTACTAATTAACTAGTGTAAGGAGAAACTATATATGATAAATTTACAATGTGTGAATTTTGGAATAAAAATATTCATTTAGAGTCATATATTCTCATGATACGGTGTCCTAGTAGATCTGTGAAGGGTAGAGGTTATAGAGTGTTGTCCCAAAAAACCATAGTAAATAAGATCCATAATTTTGTTTTTTTAATATTAATAGTATTAATATTTTTTGTTGAATTTAACATTAATATATAATCAAATACCATGTGAAATTAGAAAGGAACTATGTTACTCTAGACAGATGAGTGTGGAGAAAATTTCAAGGAACTGAACAGAAGAAAAAATAGGGAACCAATTTTTTCATTACCCTGAAGTATGGAAGTATTATTAATCTATAGTGATCCATTCGTGAAGGTATTGGGATATATTATTATATAGACTGACATAATTATTGATTATCAATCCTAAAAATTGATGTTTCTGGGGAAAAATTACCCAATAATTAATTTGTATTCAGTTATGTTCATATTTGATAATTGATATGGATGAGTTATGTTTATAGAGAAAAGTGTGGTATATTTTACATTAAGAAGTTTTGATATATATATTCACCTGGAAGTAATTGAATACTCTCTAGATATTATGGTTGGAGCTGAATAAATATTGTGACTGCTCAACACATTACAACCGTAGGAAAGGAAACAAGGAAGAAGATAATTTGATTTTAAATGAACGTGATAGCTAATCCCTAATGAGGATCACAAAAGACCTAATATGTTTGGATTTACAATTAATGGATTTTGAAATCCAGAAGGAAGGGGAGAAATTTTATCATAATCAATTGTGTATTCAACCATATTTCAATGTGAGCGTTAAGAATAAATAAAGTAAAATATAGAGCTATAAAAGAATGTCAAAAATGGTCCTAATGGTTATCAGTTATCTTTATGGAATGATAAGGTTTTGGAACCATTTATGTGTTCCATCCATAATATATTTTAGTGAGTTTTTTGTAGGAATATCTTAGTTCATTATTCTCTATTCACCTCAGAAGTTTGAATATGTATAATGTTTTGAAAGCTTTTTTCTGGTGGGGAAGAGTGTTGTGTGATATCACATATTATTTATATCATTAATTGGAATATGAGAAATTTAAGGCTATGTCACAAAACTCTAGGAAGATGGTACATCCATTACCTATACCGGAATGAAAATTGGAAAACATCGTAATGTATTTTCATAATAGACTCCACAAAAAATCTAAATAGAATAATGATATATGGGTTGTATCTGATCACCTTATGAATTCATAAAATTACATCACTACTATAGAGTACTTCTCTCTTGATCGAAAATGTAGAATATAAATAAATTCAGTGTTAAAGATTTATAGAGTACCGCGTTATATTATGTCTGATCAGGATCTTAGTTTTACCTCGATGATCTTGTGAAGTCTTTAATAGCTGCATGATATAGAGTTATGATTCAAAACTGTATATCATCATCCGAAAAAATGTCTAGTTAGAGAGAAATATTCGAATCCTATAGTGTTTTCTAGGTTCTTATTCTGGTTCTTTCGATGGTTTTTGGGATCATAACCTTTTTCTAGTTCATTTTTTCTTACAATAATATGTTTCACATGATTATTTTGAAAGATCCCTATGAATCCCTATATATAAAAAGTTGTAGATCTCAAACACTAGAATGAAGTTAGAGAAATAAATCTATTGGGACATAATATAGCTAAATAAATGGACAATATGGTCATATCCATTCAACAATACATCATAGAATCCCATACTTTAATGAATGGTTATATTCTAAATCGTTTGTGTGATCTAGAATTTGAATTTAGGGAAAATGAGTTTCTATAAATTTCTCCATTGAAGAAGGTAATGATATTTTAAAGGAATAGAAAATTAATCTATATTTATATTGATTCCATTTGATATCTTCGTCATTGGGATGGTACCTTATTGGTTGGAACTTCATCCAAATATCTATCATGTTCATTATGTGCTCCATGTATCTCTCATGAGGAAGTAAATGGATGATCCATTGAATGTACTAAACTCATAGGTCATACAGGTGGATCATGATTTTTCATATGAAGAGTTTCTAGTGGAGATTATAGATCATAGAACACTTTATTTTCAAAACAAGATGACTACCCTCTTCAATGTTCTTTGGTGAAATTGCCAGTTTAAAGAAGCAGCATGGGAACTTGAGGAAATGATGGGGTGGATATATACTAATTTATTTTTATCTCTGTGATGAATTTTAATGGTGAAATTCAGTAATTTGGTGGGTATAATGATAACCATCTATTTTTTATAAATTATTAAAAATTTTATAATTTTAATTTCATTGATATATTGTGTTCCACGGAACACCATCTTTATCATGTGTTACATATGACACTGAGTTTTAACAAGACATGATATATTAATAACATTATTATTTAACCATGAACATTATAACCTTGAAATTTAAAATATAAATATTAATATAAAGATCTAGTTTTAATATATTATGTATAATGGTTTTATATAAATATAACTTATTTATAAAAAATGACATAAATTTCTTGTAATTTTTTTTATGTTTCAAAAATTCAAATTTCTAAAAAAATGTTTCTTATTTCTCTTTGAGAATAAAAATAAATGTAATTTTTTAATCTTATATAAAACTAAAATTTATAAAATATGTTTTTTTGAAATCAGCATATAAATATTATCTTAAGGTGAACTTTTGGGATTTCATTGAAAATATCAATTCATCAATGAATAGTGAAATGATAGTATTTATTAAAAGCACATTATCATTTAAGGAATGTATTGGGTCAATTTATAGTTATAAATTTTTTTTAACAAAAAACTGGATCTATTTAGTATCAACTAATCCAATTCAGTTCAATACAATTATTATTAAATAACATATTGATTTTAATTTTTTTTATTTTTTTGATCATTTTATTTTTAGAAAACTGAATTCTCATTGAGCTTTTGGGATTAATATTGAAATAAAATATTACACTTATATAATTTCATTCGGAAAAATGGATTATATATTTGAAATAAGAATAATTTATTTTCATTGTATTTTATGTTTTATTTAATGTTATTACATCATGTTTCTTATAATTCAATGTAACCAAAGGTGTAAATTTTGTTAACAATTTCTTCATTTATCGGGATCACTCAAAATTATTCTTCCAATGATGAAATATTATGATATATCACTCATTAAATTGATGTATTTTATTATCCTATGGAAATTTCTTGATAATAAATTCTACAATTAAATTATATATATTTATTTAGTCATATTTTAGAGTAATATTTTTTATTAAAAATCAACTTTATTTCTCTCTTCAGTCAAAAACACTTTTTTTCATGAAAAATCATGTATTCAAGATGTGTTTTAAAAAATGTTTATAAAATTATAAAAATAAATTTTAACAGAAATTTATATATATATATTTTACTTTATTATTAATTTTATAGGAGGAATCATCATGTCATTTTCCAAAAAATTCATGTTTTGATTTAAAAAAAATGTGAAATGAATATTTATGTTAACATATATGTAATGTATATAACTTTACACCATTATGACCTCAAAATGTATTAAAGATTACACTATAATGTTTTAGGTCTATTTTCAAATTAAATGATATATAATATATTTTATGAATTTTTATTTATAAAAACTATTTAAAAAAATTATTTTCCACAGTAATCATTCAATGTTTTTAATAATTAAAAATACTTTTCCATATAAGATGAAATAAATTGATATAAATTATTCTTTAATCATGATCTTATTTATTTATACCATTCTTATTGTATTTTTTAATGGGTTATGTTAATGAATATAATATGTTTTTGAAATGCATTCTTCTTCCATGGGTTGTACCATGATAAAATTATATTAAAACCCCATTATGTTTTCTTAGGTCATTTTATGATGAAATAATGATATAATTATGAAACATGTAAATTTTTTATATTTCATGTCATTATAAAAATTTATCGAAACTAATTCCATTTCATATGTTTTATAAGATGATTGTTTTATGATATCATGGGACACATACTTATGATATTCGTTATTTTACTGGAGGGACCAATATCTCCAACCAATGAATTGGGTCGAGATTTATATAACATGAGATATAATAGAATGGATTAGGGAGCTAACCCTATTCAGTATGGAACTTTTTGTAAAATGATTATCTTAAGAGCGAACCATGACTACTATCATGTTTTGGGTGTGATTTCATTTCTCTCTATTTTTCATTGTAGTGATCATTGTATATTATAGTAATGATTTTCTAGGCTAATGATTATTCGATAATTCTATTAATTATTCCCATTCTATGCTCTCGTGGATCATGTTATTTGATTTCGTTATTATTCATTTCTTATGAACTTCTGATAACTATTCCATAACCAATATTTATGATCTTGTATGTGTATGGAATGGTTTTAAATTGTTATTATCATATTATAATACCCATATGTTCATGATATTCTACAAAATATCCCTTCTTTACCCTTATTGAAGAATCTGATATCACCCTTTGTCATGTTTCTATTCCCTAGGTTATCAAGAAAATTATTATGTATGATATTTCTATGAAGGTTATTAGTCATGAAGCACTTAGAGGGAGATTATGTTGTCCACATATAATATTGTTATTTATGTTTCCATGTATACATAAAAAAGATTCATTTATGATCCTTAGGAATGTGTTTGTACAATGTTTAATGAATTTTAATCAAAAAACTATCTGACATCAATGAATAAAAATCCTAGGTCTTAATAGTTAGTGTAGTGGATAATATTGCTTTAATAATATTCAACTCATCTTTCCTATATGGATTTCAGACATTGTAGGATTAGATAATTTATTGATTTTTCATCTCTAAGTGGTAAACTTCACCCAATAAAAATCCCTGAAAATGTATCTAATGATGGAATATTTTTTTTAGAGTGGGGTATTCCATAGACCTATAAATGAATAGGGGGGAATGAAATAAGGGGAGAAGATATGTTTCCAGGCTTATAACGTAGAAAAATTTGTGTAGTTTCATAACACATGAGTAGAATAATATCTCTTAATTTAATTGAATAGACATGTAATAAAGGGGGATAAGATATATTGAAATACCCTATACATATCAATGATAATATTTGAGTTCATTAAAGAAACACATAGTTTTATTTTTTTTAAAAACCATTAATAATTGAGATGTTTATCATCTCTATAAGGAGGGAGAATAATGTATAATTTATTCCATTATCTCCCAAAGTATATTTTTCCAAAATATTTTACATTTAAAAAATTTGGTATCAGATAGGTAGTAGAGTTGATTTAAAAGGAGGATATTAGAGATTCAATAATATAATATGATAAATGATATCACCATACAACATCATTGAACATCCATGATATTTATTTCTTTCAAGTGATATTTTTTTCAAATCATTGGAATGTATTTTTAGAATCTTGGGAATAAAAAAATATTTTAGAGGTGTGCCAATTGTGGGGATATAGTTTATGAATTTATGGGTTCTGAAACACGTTTGGAATATCCCATAGAGGTGGATGACATCCCACTTGTTTAGGGGATATTGTCAAGGGATCTAACCATTGTGGGTTTTTTAAAATTCAGGTTGTGACACACACATTTTGAATGGTGTTTCAGTAATAGAAGTTCAAAAGTGAATTATAAGTTTTTTTAATATTAAAATATTATATACTCCACCCATTGCATTTTATTTGGTTTTTTATATTTTATATTCTTCGGTTTATCTTTGTGGAGGTCACCATAACATAGAGATATGCGTTTAAGGGTTCATGGATTATTTGAAGTCTATATGAAATAGAAATCTCAATTTTAAAGGAGATATTATAACATGACATCGGATACCTTGATCATATTTTTTTAATTTTATTATAGGAAATGGGGAAGGATAAAACTACTCTATAGATGGTCATGCTGGTGTTCAGTTGATGTATGGTTGGGATTTACATTATTTTTGGAAATAGAGTGGGAGGTAATGTTATTTTGTGGTGGTGACTATGAGTTGATTGAATCTTTAAGTAATAATTCTGTATATTATGATGGATTTATAATAGTATTCATAGTTTAGGACTTTATCAATGTTTTGGGTACCAGAAAATCAGTGTGGTGCTCATTAATGTTTTTGAAAGGATGATGTGACTTTTGATAAAATAGTTATATTCCATTATGAAGGATGGGTATTTTGGATTTGAATTTGATAAGTGACACAATGAACATGGTTTATGTATCATTGAAATGGTTAGGGAATATATCATTTAATTTAAAAATTCGGGTTCGAGATCCTTTGGTTCTTATTTCTTTTTTCATTCATCAATCCGTAGAGAAATATAAGAAACCCTTTTAACTCCATATCTAAGAATTGGGGCATCATAACCAACTTCATTTATAAATGGAGCCATCCATAATTTATGTTTCACATAATTCGATATTTCTCTATTTCTTCTTGACCTATTTCACATCCATGGTCAGGACAATTTGATTTCTCCTATTGGGTCAATATTTCTTTGTGTTTTAATGGTGTATCATAATTATCAGGTTCTCCGGTGGTCTCTGTCAGTTTTAATGTTCATTGATCCTTCACTAGTCTCTTCATTTATGATTTTCTCATCGTGATTAATACCGAGGTAGGGGATTCGAAGAATATCTTTTTTATTTATCTGAATATATAAAATTAACCTGATCTATCTTTCATTTAGGAAATTTTATGAATTTTATTTAGGAATGAAATTAATTTAAAAAGTAAAAAATTATTGGAAGTGGTCATTTTAATGTGTTTACATGTGTCTATGATTTTAAAATATATTATTTTCATCTTCAGATTTTGGTTTTTAAAAAAAATCTTTTGTAATTGAAATATATGTAACAACATTGTAAATGAGTTATTAGAATCACCTTTAAGAATGGGTAATTCCAAAATGATTGTAAAATGTTGCTTTGTTAAATCTATATCTTTTTGTTATTATAAAGGTAAGAGATATAATAAATAATGTTGAACCATTTTTAAAATAAGGTGTAGTTTATTAGTGTTTTATTGCTAGAATAGGGTGTGTTTTTCAATTGCATTACATTATTATTATATCATTATTGTGTTGAAATTTTTGGGGATTTTCTGTTGTTAGTTTAGGATACTAGAATGAATTGCAAAGTGGGTGTGGAACATACCTTTCTATGTTGTGTAAGTGGTTGTGTGATTGTCAATGTAGTAATGGTTTTATGTTAGGAAGTATTTATAGGGAATGATATGGGACAAATATTTTGGTATGTGGGTATATAGTGAATACCGGTTTCTCCAGCTATTTTTTAGGATTCAATTTGGATTTATTATGATGTGGATTGGGTGGTGGTATTTGGTGTATTTTAGGGACGTTATTATTGATGACTGGTGGTATTTAATATAAATGGATTCAATAAAAATTATAATGGGTGTGGTGTAGTAATTGAATAAGGTGTAGTATGATAATGATATATTAAAAGTAAATAAGATGATGGGTAATAGTTGGAGGTAATGTGGATAAATTAATGGAATATTAAATGTTACATGTTTGTTAAATGATTGGTACCAAATACCAAAAATAATATGATTGAATGAAAAGGTTGTGATTTACTTTATAGTGGTTTTATATGTGAATTAGGAATGGTCTATTGTATAGTAAGTGAGTGTGATAGAAGGATGGTGGTTTGGATGTGTTCTGAAACATTGTTTGATAATAATCCTTTTGTTGGGATTTTTGTTTATGGATTTATATTATAACAACCAATTATTTTATCAATGGAGTTTCCCTTTTGATTATATAAATGTGTCATATTTAGTAAAGCACATAAACCACATGATAGAGACAAAATGATTTTATTATAACAATTTGAATGTTATAATTTGATAATGAAAATGGACATAATAATTAAAAGTATTTAAATGGGATAGAAATAATAATAAACTAATAATTGTAAAATTAGGATAATTTTGATTCCAAAAAATAATTGCACTCATGATCAACAGTGTATAAATAATGCATAATAGTAGTAATATAATGTGAATTTTGAAAATGAAAATACATAACCTGAGGGAATATATATATTGATGAATAATGAATGAAATATAGGGTATTTATAAAATTTGGGGTACCAATATGATGACAAAAAATATGAAAATTGTAACAGTAATCTGACTATTAGTAAGATCCACCTTAGATGTTGTGTTGAAAAACATGTGTACCTGTCACCACAACATTATCAGAATAAAAATTATAATTTGTGATGGAATAATAATTCTCTTGATATCTACGTCATGAAGGTTATCTTCATTGTATACCATCAAAAAACCTCACCTTAGTGAGTTGATAAACCTATTATCCTTGTTCATTGAAGTTAAAACATTAGATAATATGCTAAGGGTTGACTAGAACATTCCTTTAATCTATCACATTGGTTTGTTCCTCTCATCAGAGTTATCTATCTGGGTGAACCTCCTTACCACACAAAAAGTATTTCCTTGTCCCAATTATGAAATTATTGTGATACTTCTTCCCACACTTTTTAAAATTATGATATTTGACTTTCCCCCTTATGATATTTCTCCATCACCCGACATGAATTATAATCTATTCACTACTTCTTATCTCCTTAGGCATGAGACCCTTCAGATTCACTAATCTACGTTTCTTAATTTGGGGGACTTCTAAAAACATTTTAATATATTTTAATGTATCAAATTACTAAAAACTTTCATAGACAGAGCTTTATCCCTCCAAAGTAGTGGTAAAAATCACTTTGGGGGAGATGAAAAATATGGAGGTGTGTTATGAAAGTCTTGTGTTTTTTACTTTGTATTCCCTATTATATTAATTATCCATTATCATGATTGTCAACAAATCCGCATCAATTTCCAATTGTAATGTGCAATGGAATTTATTGAATCCTTCCTGAATAAAAAACTACTCTACGTATCGAGAGATCGTTATTAGGATTCTACTTAAAACATGTGATTTCATAAAATCACCCTTGATCACTAGTATGTGAAGGTTATTTTCAATATTTATCATCAATAACTGTTGGATTTGTGAATTTATATTCTTAGTGTCCGTGTTCCTTGTTGTTGAAACATTATACAATAGGATGAGGGTTGACTAGATCATTCATTTCATCAATCACATCAGTTTGTTTATCCCATTGGTATTTTCTATCGAGGTGACCTTCCTTTTGACAACTAAATAACTTCCTTGTCCCCTTATGTAAATTTCAGATATGATTCTTCACACACTTTTTGGAAGTGGGATGTTGGACTTTCCCTCCAAGATATATTTCTATCACACATCCATAAATAAAATCCATTATCTCCTTCTTATCTCCATACAAATGAGACACTTTAGATTCACAGATCTCAATGAAAACATTTTGGGAACATTCGACAATTCCCACACATATTTAAAATTATTGAGTCCCAAAATATTTTCATGGAATCATATTTATTCCAAAAAATAAGTATTCGTATTTTCTTCTGGGGTGGAAGAACAAGTTGGTGGAAAATCATGAAAGTCTTATTATGTATGATTGTTATACGCTGATGGACCCATCATCCATTTTCTCCAATCCAATTAAATACCTCTCTATTTCATTCGTAGATTTTTAATCGAAAATGTACAAATTTTTTTCCTATAATTATTTTAATCCATCATTTTTATCTCTTCCTCGGGATTTGTATTTTTTTTTTGTTATATACAATTGATCACCCTTTCCTTCCACACTATAAAAATCTTGAACGATCATAAATTTCTTAGAGAGTTTATATGTTTAGAATATCATTCCAATGAATATGATTAATCGTTCCATGATTAAGGTGTCTTAATACATCCCAAAATTATGATACTTTGTCAAATAAATTATCAATTTCAACTTTCTCTTCCTAAGAAGCATGTGGGTTTCCCCTTTGATTCAAATTTTTTATTTGAAATTGATTAAATTGATATAGTATTTTAATTAAGTTCTTAATACCTTCTTCCATTAGGTTGGGAATCTCATTTTGATAGCTATTATATTTCTAAACAGATTAGTTGTTCACTCAGTTCCTTTTATTCCTATCCATTGACAAAAATAAATGGGAAATTGTGTCTAAAAATTTCAAATCATCTTTTTCTATACAAGATAAACTATAAAGATTAAAGTTAAAACATATAAATGAAATAAATTCAATAAACATTAAATTTATTGGTTTCAATCTATGTTATCCATATTCAATTTACAAATATAGTATTTTATTGGAATTTATTCTCCATTCAATTTGGGTTGTAAAGATATTTTGGATTTACCAAAGAATATACCTTGGGATCAACAAATTAGGTGTAAAATAAGGCCTTTTTCTTTCAATAGGTGATGATCAAGTTAATTTCCAATGAACAATTTTCAAGGTTATTACCCCAATATATATCAATTTCAAATAAACTTCCACTTTTTGTGTCATTATAGGGATTTTGTTTCTTAGAAACAACATCCTCTATACTTTATCATAATTTAGTGATTTTTTCATATGTTTAAAATTAGAAGTATTGGTTCCACTAAGGTTTAATTAATTTAATTAAAAAAAATAACTAAAGTTTCCTCTGAAAAAAACTATGAAAATTCATATATTTAATACACCTTAATTAAAAATTTATTACATAGTGATACTCATTATACAACCATAGATGATCATGAGGCTAAGTGTTTGGGAAATTACATACAACAAGAATTTTTATGAAACATGGATGTAATAATATTATTTTAGAACTACTAAATATTCCCTTATATTTGATAGATCTTTTAATACAACACGGTATATCATTGCAATTTATATAAGAAAAGTATGAAATATAAATCACAGTAAGGGAATCATCAAAACAAAAATGATGAATGTAATTTATGTTACTCCAGAGGAATATCAATGTGACATATAAGGGGTCAAAGTCATAAAAATTATCATCAATGAATGATATTAGATGAATATATCAATGAAATGTATGAATGTGGAAATAATATAAAACATAACATCATTACAATAATTCTATTCTAGCCACCGTGAAACCATATCATAATGTTCCTAGGATGACCCCCCATGAAACATTCATGGAATCATATGAGATAAAAACATTTTCCAATGAATTAGAGAGATATATAATTCTAGTCCCTCCTGGCATATTTTTATCATGTATAATAATTTTTGTTCCACATAGATCATACAACCTAAGAACAAATTTCATCACTTTTAATCCCATGATTAAGGTGTGAGTGTACCATACATTGATGTCTCTAAACAATGATGTATAAATATAATAAGGTGACTACCATTGTGTGGATATGGGGATTGGTGTAGAAGGGTATAATGGCCATGATGGATAATCTCTCATTAGAAGGGGATAATATTGACATCAAATTTATTTGATAAAAAATTACAGTATGGATGAGTAGATGTCGAAATAGCATAGTATGTGGAAGTTAATTGAAATTAAAAAAGGTGATAGATTCACTTACCTTGAGATTGTGATCCAAAAAACCATGGGAGGTTTTCCAAATAACTTTTGGAGCACATTGGTATGGATTTATAGATGGGTATGAAGATTAAATTCATTCCCAATGGTTTTTTATTGAAGACGAGTTCTAGGATAGTTGGGTATTTATTGAAAAAGATGGAAAATTATTTAAAAATTTCTAAACTTATATTTTAGATACTATATAATAATAAAATAAAAACAAATAACATGAAGATATTTTTTCCCTTGGTTTATACTTAAGGGTATTAGTTTTAAATATTTTACAATTTCTGTAAGATAAATACTTAAAATAATACACATAGAAATGTAAAATCCAATCAGGTATAAAAAGAATTTATATTAAAACACTTAAGTGTAACATAAGATTAAGAGAATTCATGAAGGGTATATAATATTAATCTTATAAATTCAAGAACATGTTTTTTTAATGTGGAAACATATTTATAGTCAAATATTCCATTTATAAAATAAATTACATTACTTTTGGGCTATCATGATATTATAATACAAATAATATATTTATACCATACTTAATTTTTACCCAAAAAATCAATTGCCTTATAAAATTAATAAAAACTCACCATTAGGTAATTTTTATGTTATGATATAAAGAAAACATATTTATTTAATAAAAATATTTTTCTAAAAGTGATATTATTAAATTTTAAATAAAAATCCTCATTTAATGAATAATATTAGTTTTGATGACAATAATAGTTTTTTTCCACTTAAAAGATTATTTTGTAAAACACTAAATCATATTATCAATTTTTATACATTAATATTTTTTAATAATATTATTATACAAATTTAATATTTATTTCAAAATTATTGAATTTATCAAAATATTGATTTAAATAAAATCATATATTTAAAAAAATGAATTTTGGTTTCTTCATATCAAAATCAAAATTTCATCGACTCATAGAAATTATTATTAATGATAATTGGTAAATGTACTGATTTTACTATTAAAAAGAAAAATTTAAAAATTCATACTACTATAGTTTAGATATATACCCCTTTATTACACCATTGTATACTCAATGGGTAATGTGTGTGATTGGGGGGATTTGATAGAGTGGTTCATAAATTATAGTTTTGATCTTGAGCTTGATTAGCTCAGAAATTTTTTTAAATAGTTACCTTAATGATTTATGTATTTAATTTCTACTTATGAGTTATCAAGTTCAAATGATAGTGATTGTGTCTCCATTGGATTCTCTGATAAATAGTATTCATATGGTATGATCCGACTGTTCAAGGAAATTGCTCCATCCATTTATGGACATTTTAATTTACCACAACCTGTAAAATAAACTAATATTTCAAAGATTTTATGATGTTTATATAATAAATGGTAATGTTTCATAATAGTATATAAAATATAATATGATCTATTATTTATTTGGTGGAAAATAATAATTAATGCCTCTGTTTTTCTATAATTAATAAGGAATTATTTAATTTGAAAAATAATTTCATTTATAAATGATTGGGTTGTTACATAAGAACCCATTTGTGATATACCTCTCGAGTACCATTGATAGTTCTAATATTTGATATACGAATAATTTACCCAAAGAAAATATAAGTTTCTTAGATTGAATTTTTTCATGATCCATCCAAGGACACGTCTCAGTTAGCACACAATACAACCTATGGTGAGGCCTGATGGGAGTTGAATATTTCCACAAAAATTAGTTCTAGGGTATTAAGTAAATACTATTGGGAATGATTTCACCCAATAAATCAATAATAGAAGTATAAAATTTCACCTAAAAATAAGGAATTACCCATCTGTATGTCATATTTTCATGCACCAAATCAATAGATTAATAAAAAGGACCATCCAATCTGAGTGTAATGTAGTTGAGATAATAAACAAAATCAATAAAAATCTCACACATAATCTAAATAATGAAACAAAAAACAGCATATAAGTATTATAAAAACATCATAAAGAATATATGTACTGATAAGAAGATTCCTAACACCTAAAAAATAAATCCCACCCGTACAATTACTACCCATCCCTATGTATCATATCACTAGTCACCACATACCATACCCACAAAAATAGCATTACCGAAACAAAAACTAGGGAAATTGTTCAATATAAAACATGGACTTGGCAATTGAAAAAATAAAAAAAATAGCTACATACACATATTTTTTTATAAATGGAATTGGATAATTGGGTCATGATTGATATCACCCTTGAGTTTTATAATTATCATTAAAAAGGAGATTCATTTATGCAACTTAGAATTTCATATAGAAAATTATTTTTCATGGGTCAGAATAATATAAAAAATATAGACCATTTTCTCCTTTCATGAATCATATCTATAATTTTGAAGAAAATTCAAGTGATCCCCATTAATTTTAAATATCATTTTAAAAACATTCTTTAAAATATTTCTCTATAATTAAACAAAATAATAATTTATAAACACCATATTAAAACATTTATTAAAATAATTCTAAAAAATTGTTACAATAAAAAATGCAGATGGATGTGAAAAATAAATACACTTGAATAATGTATATTTTCAATAAATAAATATAAGAAATAAAATTATATATATCGACCAATAATTAATAAAAAACTAATAAGAAAAGGGTCCATTAATGTATGTTGATGAAATAACCTACATAATTTCCTTGAGAACACTATGTATTGTGGGTGAAATAATAGGTAATATATTTGTATGACACTATATAGTCTATTTTACATGACCCAATAATGATATAATTTGTCTACTAAAATTTCCAAAGTAACCCGATTAACCTATACTGGCAACATCAATGAGAAATCCCCACTAGAATTTATATATAGAAAAACTATGGGGATAGTGTTTGTGTGATTACATTATAATATGGAAAAAATATATACCTATAACATTTCATAGGATTACTAAGATTATAGTAATTTTAAGTGGGTAAGAAATTAATCATATTATCAATAAATAAATCAATAATAAATATAAATCTAATCTCTCTTCGAACGCCCTGACAAGATTTTTTTTCCCACACCATATAAATAAAAAATAAACATTTTCCTCTTGATAAATAATACATATGTTAAATAATATATGAATAGGTTATCAAGAGTGTCTATCACACAATCTAAACGTAAAATCCATATAAAATAGTCCAACCACCCTTATTGAAGACTGGCATGGAATTCCATGAGCATTCACATCATTACGATGCTTTTTTTAAAACATCATTTAAAATAGCCGATGAAAACCCATTATCTATATCATTTAAAGATTCATTACCCTCATTCATTCATGGCATTTAAAAATACAACACTCCTCCTTATTCTTTTTTAAACTACACTTTTTCAATTTCATGATCAAAATAATATTTGTTAAATTTTGTTATCAAAATTTGTTTGAAAAAAATGATATAAATATTTTCTGAAACAATTGCAACAAAAAACATCAATTTAGAATTTTGAATATAATTTATATATCCATTAAAAACATGAAAGTCATTCAGTTCCCTTTTATTCCATGTGATCGATCACTTTTGACCACTAAAAAACCCAATTCGTGCAATATTATATATATATATATATATCAAAAAATATTTAAACAAAAAATAGAACAAAAAAATTCCACATAAATATATTACAGAAATCCTTATGCAAAAATTATTATTGGAAACCCTCATAAAAGTCATGAAATATCACCTTGAATAGTGGAAGTTGCAAACCTGGAAAAGATGACCACTATAGGAATTAAACCACAATAATACAAAATTTGAAAAACTCATAATCAAATAATTCCCCAATAACTAATAAGATTAATGGTAGGTAGTGAAATTGTAGGGAGAATGAATTAATTGAAAGGATAATGGAATAACTATATAAGGTAAGGGGTTTTCATTTGGTAATCCTATTGAAAATGGTGTTGGAAGGGTTCATAATAAATAGGGGAGGATAAAATCCCACATTTGATAGGGGGTTCATATGTAACACAATAATATTTTATAAATTTTATTCTTTAACTATATTCAATAGCATCTGGTATATTTAATAGAGAAATTAAATGATCCGTGATATACTATAGAGCTATAATTATTTTAATTTTTCAATAATATTCTAGCCATTGGTTTGTAGGACATGAATTGTATTTAATGAATTATGAAATACATTTATAATATTATTCCTAAACCAAATTAATAATCAATCATACATTTATTTTAAATTTTTTATAAATGAAGATAAATTCTTTTGAAGGTAAAAGATAAAATTTTCTTAAAACTGTTTTTATGTGGAAAATATATTTTTCCATTAGTGTATTAAATTAATCACTTTTGAAAAATAAATCTATTAAAATTATTATATTATTTTTCTAATTAAATTAATTAAATATAATTTAATTTTGGTAATTAGGAACTGAAAGATAATTAGTAACTTATATGATTCAAAAATATATTTTCATCAAAATGGTTTTAATTTTATTCTGTTATGGGATATTTGAATTAATTTTTACCACTTTTATAAATATAAATTTAAAAAATATAATTAATATTTTATATCAACATATCTTATTTATTTTATGTAGAATTTTTAGTAGTTTTTTGAAAACATATCTTTTTCGGTGAATTGCTAAAAATTGTTAATTTGAAAAAAATTGTCCATTCATTTTATTAAATATTTTAATTTAAAATATAGACCATGTTTTCTATTTTGTTTCAGGTAATATATAATTCCTTTTTAAAATAAATTAATCATTTACATTGGAATTAGATTTATATTTTATTTTTTTATAAGTTTATTTTTATGCTTAAAAATTATTCGAAAAAAATATTGCATAGTGTTTTTGGAAGTTATATTAATATTTATTTCTGAAAATTAAGAAATATGATTCCGAAGAAATTAATTTATTATTTTTTAAAAAAAATTAAAATTTTGTAATTTGGAAAATTTTATTTTTACTCAAAATGAATACTAACCAATATAATGATATTTCACAACTGTAAGGGTAAAAATATGTTATTTAAAGCTAATGAAAGTGAAAAGGCCACACAATATCATCATAATTTTTATTAGATTGTACAATATCATTATTTATAACAGTATATTATAATTTAATTTAATAATTTTCCACTTTACCAAGAGTAATACAATATTAATATTGAATGTTAAGAATAAATACAGGTGTTTCAGTCCCCAAACATATAAAGGGACACAACCTCTTCACTCATTAACATAATTATTGATATATTTAGATAATTATTACTTCACAAATTCTTATTCAACCATTAGTCCCATAAATTGTTGGATTTGGACTCACCAAAATACCATTTTAGATGTCTTAAGGAGCATACCCAAAAAAATTCAAAGAAGAGTTATCAGTCTTAAACAAGTATTTTTAACTTCATTTTTTTTAATCAATCAAACCTATCCTAACCTTGCTGGTATAATAAAATTACAATATAAAAATTAATAATTTTTTTATATATATTTGAATCACATTTTCATCACATTTTCCTTCTCATAGAGAATTAAAACATCACTCATGTGTATGTCAGGATGACCACCAATATGAAGCGATGTCCCCCATTTTCGAAAATAACATCATATAGATGATTACAATCAAAGATAAAATTATTATATATTATATTTATGAGATTAAATTTTTTATTACAAGATACTATATATCTTATATTTTTTCCTTTCTATCCATTCAAAAGTGGTATATTTTCTTGTGCTTACATGTGAACAACCAACTCCAAGAAGAGATTGATTTTTATTTCATATCCAAATCACATGGAAGGACATAAGGATTTAAATAATGACCAAATAAAGCATAAAAAACATATTTATGATTTTATAAGATTAAAATAATGTGTACATTATAAATTTTCAACTATGAAGAAAAATGGAACCATCGCTCCTGGGTATGTATGGACTACCATTCCAGTGAAACATTAGGATTCATTGTTCATGACCAACATATATGGAAGGTTATAAAATTATATTTAATGTATAATAAATATAATTATAATATTTTAACTATTCTATAAAAGATTTTTCTAGGAACTCTTTGGGCACGATCAGAAAACAATTGTTATTTTGTGGTTATCAATTGAATGACCCCAAAACATCCTTCACGAACAAAAAATATTTAGTATATTAACAAAATGTATTAATAAAGGAAATATATGGAATAATAATAAGATATTGATCCTGAATATGGTTCATTATAATGTATAAAATTAATAATATTTTATATTTTAGGATCGTAAAATATATACCAAGAAGGTTAGGAGATGATGTAATGGAATTTTCATCTCAATTCCATTTCTTTTAAACATATACCATTTTCGTCACATGTATTCATTTATGTGGTTTATAAACACCAAAATGGATTTATTTTATAATTACATTAACTAAATTAAATTGTTTTAAAAATTATTTTAATGTTCTCTCATTCGAAATTAATTTATTTTAAATGTTGCGATTGTCATAATGGATTTTATTTGAATCCAATATTTAGAACATTCCCTTTCAAAATATTTCTCCTCCATGTCAATTTTATTCAATATGATTTAGGAAAGTTTTAACATTAAAATAAATCATAGTGAAATTATATTTTTAAAATATTTTAATTTATTTAAAAATAAAAAAAATTATTTAATTTCCATTACGACACGCTGTTGGATATTTACAATCTGAGAGAAAAAAATTCTAATGTTAATAGCATAATTTTTATTTCCAAATATCAAAACCATTAAAAATTAAATTATCCGTCATTATTTTTGATGTGTTTTATAAAACAATCCCATTCATATTATTTTGATATTTTTTGTATTTTTTCAATAGAATATGGGGTTTTTCTCATTATTATGAAATAATTGAATGTGATTTAACATCTGGGTTAAAATTATCTTTTTGAGTTTTTTAGGAAAAGGGAAATATAATAAATATTTTATTCGTTATAGTTACTTGGATATTAAATATTATTATTGGTGATACTGGTATATTTCATTATAACGGGTGATCCAAATATTTCACTCTAATGTATTTGTGAATGAATAGACTTCAATGGTAAAAAATGAGGATAATAACCTATATGTCACTCCAATAGAATAAACTAGGCATAAATTATTCTGAAAATAGTTAAACATGATGGAATGCATATTTATATATGACACTCTAATGTGCCTACACGATTTGTCAATTATTTTAACAAGTTTCATTGGAAATATTTATCTTTTAAAAATAATTTATATAAGAATTTAATAGTGAAAAAATTGTTTTTTGAAAAAATATTTTATTTTATTTCATGCATAACATGATTACATGGTGGATTTAAAATTCTTCCACATGGTTTACATATTTTTTCATTGATAAAATCTTGTATATTTCATTAGTATATGTTATTTATATTCATAATTTTTAATTGTGATAAATTTTAATATTTTCATTTATTTTCATATTTTCTAATAGATTAATTTATTTCCATTTTATTAATATCATTCAATAATATTTTATTATATTAACAATATTTTTCAAAAAATTTCATATGATCTAATCATGATTAGAAACTATAAAAGGACAAAATTTTCCCAAGGATGACTTTTCTCAAACAAAGTATAAGTCTCTTGAGTGTAACATGGGTGTAAATTTAAGAAACTATTTGAATAGAAAAATATGCAAAGTGTTGATAAATACACTTTATTATGTAATGGTTCTCCCAATTATATAAAACTATATACCTAAGAGATACTCAAAATGTTAGATAGTGAAAACCATGTTATATGTCATGTAATAATGGGTTGATAGTGAGGCAAGGTTTTCTATATGGGATTAAAAGAGTTATACAGATAACATTAGAGATTTAGATGTTCCTTCACCATAAGTTAAATGAATTTTATAAACAAAAAGGATAATATAATAATGATAATAATTATTAGTATTTTGAATCCATCAAAATTGTTAAATAAAATATAAAATCGTTAAGGATATCATTGTGCTTATCATCCATCATAAGGTAGTTAATTATGATATACTCAGACTGAAAATTTATCATTTTACTAAATGGTTGGAACCAGTTGGAACCAGGGTAAAAAAGGAAATGAATAACAATGTAGTGTGGTTATCTGAACATGAAACCAAATAGGATAAGAGTTAGAGTGAAAATTATTTTGGACATTACCAAATAACTATATGATGTTATTATTAACAAATAGAACCTATTTTTTTTAACAAACTAAATAAATGGAAAATATAGCTTTATGGATGTTCAGGGGAAGAATATCATAAAGGTAAAAAGGTACAAATTGTTACATGTGAATATTTTGGAATGAATAACCGATATAAATGATTCAAATAGACATGAAAATATTACGAATAAAGAGGAGAAGAATTATGAAAAAAATACATAGAGAAATGATCGTGCAGGTGATATGAAAGATCAAATAAATAAATTTTTATCATGGTTATATGTTAATAGTGGTAAAAAATTTAATAACATATAATCATTATATTTAATATTAATTATTTTCTTTTAGATTTAATTTGGGAAACATGATTAGATCATGGATCATAAGACTTTACTCATATTATTTATCCTTTGAAGGAACTATTTAGGAATACAACAGAAACTCTTGGTTAAATTATTATGATGAATGTTGAATGATTAGGGTATCTATATATAAGGTTTTGAGAGTTATGATTTAGTGGTAATTTATTTATGGACTGATGGGTTTTAAGGATTATAATATGTTTAAATTCATTGACACCTATTTGTATTTTTATGTAATAAAATTACTTGGGGGACATTTATTGAGAATTAATATATATTTTAGGTATATGTAACCCTTAATATTAACATGTGTTTAAGTTAAAGGATTATTTAAATAATACTTGTTTTATATTTGGTGCACTAATGTTAAGTGGTATTTATTTCTTATATATTTAATATAATCATTGAGGATAAGGTTTTTTCAAAATTTTTATAAGTGTTAATAAATATTTGGAAAATATAATATATTTTATATTCTATCAAGATATTAAATTGTTATTTTATGATTATGCAATTATAGATTTTTTTGATGATGTTCACTATTTGGGATTATTATATGATTATGGTAAACAAAATATTTTTGGTTGAGATGATATTTTATTTGAGGTATAAATGTTCTGTTAACTTTATGATTAAGAAATAAATTTTTAGTGTTTTTTTTGTGATTTACATAATTTTTGGGAAGATTAGAATATCTTGGGAGAATATATGATTAAGGAATTTAATTTTTAGTATGTGACTCATTTGTGATTGATATTATATGGTGATATATATAAATTTTATCCTGGTAGAATATGAGATCAAATCATTTGAATCTATGTGTTTCAATTTTTCAAAGAATTTTTTGATGAGTATGAAGGTTAGTTATTTAGGGTATGATTTATTGAAAATGTTTTGTGTTATTTTTTGTTGTTTTTGATGTATTAATTCTTATTTATGTTGAATACTATCTTCACATATTTGAGATATTTTGATTTTTATTAATTATAAATCTCTATTGAAAAAAAATTATCATTTGGTTGATTTTTTCATTCAATGAATGTTAATTTTAGTGCTTTTAGAAAAATAAATTAATCATTTGGAATATGAATTTAAAAAAGTTATAAAATTACACAAAATAAATGTAAATTATGATATTATTATTTTTTAATGGAAATAAATTAAGTAATTATGTTGACTTATATTCTCTATCCTTTTGATAAATGAATATATCAACTCATGAAAAGTGAATTAAAATCTATTGACTCTGAAGGTATGATTTTTGAAACTCAATCACAAGTAAATATATCAAAATGGTAAATTCTTGGTTTAATAAATATATAGAAAAATATATGTTTACTAGTCTTAAATTTGTAATTAATATTACATTCAAAAGAAAAAGATATCAATATGGATTAAAATGTAATTATTTCAACTTATTTATATTTTTTATCCACTCATTTGTTTGGATTATGATAATGTTCAAAAACATTTCTATTAGAAGTGATACAAATTTTTGTGGAAATAATTCTTTAAATGGGTAGAATGTATAACAAGAAGATTTTAGAAATAATTTTTATTAAATAATACTATATTCGATATCGTGTGGTATATGTAACTCTGAAATTAAATAATCCATTATGTATTATAGAAATATTATTACTAAAATATGATTATTATAATATAGACCTAGGTTTGGGTTGTATGAATTTTTATTATCATATTATGAAATATATATATGTAAATAAGTTTTTATTTAATATACCGAATAAAAAATAATATATTGATTATCAAATGGGTATAAATGATTATAAAATATATTTTTTTTGTAAATAATATATTTTTCATTAAATATATATTTGTGTATAAGGTATTATCTTAATATATTAAATTAATAACAATTAAAAAATTATTTTAATGAATGAATTAGATTATTTATCTAGTTAAAATATTTTACATTAATATAATTTTGGTTATTATTTATGGAAATGAGAATTATGTAAATTTATCCTTCAAAACACATTCTCTAGAAAAATAGTTTTTACTGTATTTCGTTAATGGATATTAAAATTAAATTAAACAACTTTTAGAAATTAAATTTTATAATGTTCAAATAATTTTTATCATTATTATTTTAAATTATATTTATGGTATATTTTTAAAGATTATGGTTTTTGTTGAATAGTGAAAGTGTTTATCAATGCAAAACATAAAATTAATTTCATTAAATCAGGTAATTTTAAGAAACATTTAGTTCTAGATTTAGTATTTAAGAAAATAAGATAAATCTTTTTAAACTTAATATAATTAATTCTATATTAATAATTATGATATTATATTTTTTTATACATATTTATTCTTAAAATAGATTTTTTTAAAGAATATTTTTCATTGCAATTGGTGAACATATATTGAAACTAATTTTTTCTTCTTATAAAAATTAAATAATTAAAAATTAATTTACTAAATTTCATCAAGTGGGTTAGATTTTTTATATGGTCGATTTTTTACCCATAATGGCTAGTAAACATTATAAAAACATTTCATTACTCTAAGGGCAAAATTAGTTAATTATAGTTAAAAATATGTGACATGGTCAGAAAATATCATATTAATTAATTTATAATGTTAAAATTTTGAAACATATTAGATTATATTCAATTTGTTTATTTTATTTATCAAGTCTAATAAATTTATAATATTTAAAAGAAACCCTAATCCATTCCCAATTATACTCCTCGTGAATTATTGGGTCTTGTATCCATAAAATACCATCCTAAATGGATTATGGTTTAACCCAAAGGTGGTTTTCCAAATATGAGGTATAACACATAACAAAGTTATTTAATGTTTATTTCTTCCCATACCTTAAAAAAGAACAAAAAATTATTATATAAAAGTATAATGATATAAAATATTCTAAAAATATATTATTTTCAAGGTAAAAAAAATTCGTCCACATTTTTTTACTATAAATAATTAAAACGTCTCTCATGTGTATGCGTGGAATACAGCCTGCATGAAGCTTTGGGTGTCATTTTTCACCTATACCTCTATAGTTATTTAAAATTATTTCTAACTGAATATACGTCATAATAAAAATAATAATATTTTTTTTAATGTTAATTTATTACATACATTGTTTCCCTTACATCCATTGGAAAATCCTCACTCGTGTGTTTGTGTGCACTACCACCTCTATAAAGGTGATGTGATTCATTTTTCATTACTAAATCACATTACTGATCTTAAGAGTATTTGAAATGAATAAATATTACATCTATAACATATTTCGGATCTTTAAGAACAATATTTTCTTTATTATTTTTCCCCACTCTATAGCAAGAAATAAACATCCCTCATGTGTATGTATAGACTACAGTATCTTTGCAATGATGTCCATCATTTTTCATGAAAATCATACATGGGTGGTTTAAAAATTAAATTTAATGTTCTAAAATTATACTTTTAATATTTTTAAGAGTTTGGATATCATATAACCCAAATATAATTGACCATGCTTAATACATTGATGTTATTGTGTTGTAATAAAATGAATGACTGCAAAACATATAACATGAACTTTACCGATTTAGTATTAAATAAAACATTGTAATAAATGAAATAAAGTAATAATAATAATTTAATAAAATCAGAAACCAGTGTCAATAATGTATAAAATTATTTAAATTTTATTTTTCGGGAAAATTAAAAGGCATATGTAGAAAGTTGGGAGATGATGTATGGGATTTCTCATATCAATTCCATTTCTTTGGGACTTACTCCATTTTATCCACATTTTTGTGTGTATAAATTTACATATATATATATATATATATATATATATATATATTATTCATTCATTTAAATTAAACTAATTTTAATTTTTTTTAGAGTTATCTCTTTCAACATCCTTATATTTAAAATTTTATGGAAGTCATAAGGGGTTTATTTTGAAACTGGGTTTAAATTTCTTCCCTTAAAAATAATTATCATCCATGACCATTTTCCAATGATTTTTTTGGGATTTTTTTTAATTAAATATAATTTTGTTATAGATGATATTTTTATAACTATTAATATATTTTCAAATGATCAATGAAAAACTTTTTAAATGTTTTTTGTTATGATATAGTCTTGATATTGTACGAGTGAGAAAATTATTTTTCCATAATGTTAATATCGTAACCTTATTTTCCTACATTCACATACATAGTTTTTTGTCAATAATTCTATAAATATTTTCATTATTATTTTAAAATGATCATCATCCTATTTCTTTTTATTTTTTTGAAAATATTTCAAAGGATAATGGGGTTTCTTCTCTATTCTTATGAGATATATGAAAATTATTTTGATTGTGGGTTCAAATGTAATTTTCATTGGATATATGTGGAAAATTTGAAATATATAATTTTATATTTCATGGTATGGTACTTTTAAACTATAAATTATTATTAGTGATGCTGAAATAACATATGAAAATTGATGAACCTGATATATCTCTCCAATTAATTGTATAATGAATGATATTTGAAAGGGAAAAATTATGTAGATAACCTAGTATGTTACTCTTATGGAATTTACTATTAATTATTTATTCAATCATATGATAAACATTAGATATCATGGGTTAAATTATTTTATCTATAGTACCAAATTTATTTTTAAATTTTTTTGATAAGTTTTAATAGAAATCTATTAATTTAAAAAAGATGTTATTTGAACTTTTAAAAGTGAAATGGTTGTTTTTAAATGAAATTATTCCATGAGTTTTCAGGTTTATAATAATTCATTTAGGGTTTTTATAATAATATTAATGGTTTTTAATTGGTTTATTTTATCATATAGATATGTTATTTATATGCATATTTTATTATTATAGTGTAGTTAAAAATTTTCAGTGGGGTACATGTTTCTTACAAGAACAAAGTGTTCCCATAATTTTTATATCCCATAAGGATGTTTACTTTTCAAAATCAATGTATTTAATTTATTTAACAATTTTGGGATGATAGGAAACTATCTAAAGATCAAATTTTTTTCTATGAAGTCTATCTATAAAGGAATAAAAACATTCTTGATTAGAACTGGGGTGTAAATTCAAGAATGTATTTTCATGGAAAATAGGATCACAATGTGAAAATTTCCCCTTTTTTATGTAAGGGTTTCCCTAATTATATAAAACTCTAAACCAAAAATCGTCCTCAAAATATGTTATATTTTAAACCTTGTTATAAATCATGTAATTATGGATTGGTTATGGGAGAGTTTGTTATATCAGTTGAACAAAATATATTATAAAATGGGGTATTATAATTTAAAATTAAGGGGGGAATGAAAGGGACTTCGAATTTAATTTAAAATAGGAAACTATAATGTATAAGAAATATTTTTTTGTATAGAATTCAACATTTTT
This sequence comes from Viscum album, assembly GCA_963277665.1. NCBI lineage: Eukaryota > Viridiplantae > Streptophyta > Magnoliopsida > Santalales > Viscaceae > Viscum > Viscum album. The sequence continues at coordinate 1,234,274,289 of OY728120.1, forward strand.
AAATCTTCTACATGAAAATTATTAAGATGATAGATATTTGGGCCTCTTGGTTTGGTAAACTTTGTTCCAATCATCTAAGTTCCTCTAAAACATAATTTAATATACATATAGGTAGGCCATAGGATCATTATTAATATTGCATCAACCATGTTTCTACCACTAAAACTAAAAATCTTTAAAATTATATAACAGTTCACTAGAAACATAGTATCAAGATTGTGTATATATATATAAGGAAAAATAGGTCAAATTTTGACACTGTGGGAGCTATCTATTGTGGGATTTGATGAATTTGGGAGTTAAAATGCCTATTTTGAATGGTTTATCATCATGGGGAATTTGGAAATGACTAATTAGTATATCTAGAAAAATTATATTGTTTATCCCTTTTTCTTTTGATTTCATACTTTCACATTTTCAATAATTTATTGAGTTGTACGGAGGTTAATATACTTTTGATATGGGAATTTTAATTAGTACGGTTTGTGGGTAACTCTTGGAAAAGAACATGTGCATAATTTTAAGGGGTGCATCATATAATGATATTGGAAGCCTTGATTTTGTTATATCGGGAAGTTATTAACATGAAATGAGGATATATGGAATGGTCTTGTTGGTCATCATGGTTTTATTGTGTCATGAATTGGTTTGTTATTTCAGTGGTGTTTGAAATGTAGAGAGTGGTCACTCCACATTATGGTGGGGATCGTATTGGGATTGAAAAATCAAGGAAACCATGTCCATACCATATAGGGATTCTACTCTGTGATGGGTTCAAGGGAACCAAAATCATGATGAATACCAACATACCATAGTTTTGATGTGTTTTGTTTTTAAAAGTTAAATTCAACCATCGAGATAGATGAATATATTTTAGTTTAAGGTTGATTAATTATTATCTGGATTTCAATAAAGTCCCTACACTGATAGATAATGTGACTAAACTAGAGTGAAGACCCATAATGCCTATTCTATACATAATTTGTTAGAAACATTGTAGTAATTCTTATTTTTGTATTCATAAAATACAATAAAACTCTAAGAATCCCTTGGTGGTCCGTAGTCAATAATTTTTGGATCCTAATCTATTGAATTATCCATTATACCCTACACTGATCAAAGGTAGCACTATTATCTTTCTCTATTTCCAATTGAACTCTTCCTTTAAGAGATAATGGAACTAAGGTTTCATTGATTCTGTCAAATTTTTTGTTGGTTTTTATTGTGGTTCACCATAATTAGGTTATGATATGGTCTATTTTTGTTTATCAGGAGATAGATCATTTATTAATTAATTCTAGTAAATTGTTTACTTGAATATTTATTCTAATGTTTTGAATTTTCTGATTCTATAATTTTTTTACGAAACGCCCTGACCCCAGTTTCCCAGATTTGGTGCATTATTACATATCATTGGCATGATCACAAGAAAGATCAAGTCTCGAAAGACCAATTTGTTTTGTAGTCTTGGAAACACTAGATACATTCATAAAGTTTACATTACATAATAAATTGAAACCTACAACAACATCTTGTCTCCACACTAATAACTCCTTATACTATCCCTGCAGGTCATTCATGAAATACTTCTTCACATCTTGGGAAAAATAAAACATAGAAAGGGGTGAGCTCAAATGACCAGTAAGGATAACAATATAGCTGAAACTTTTATAAATAAGAATAAACATTTAAGGAAATGTATAACTAAAACAAAATCCATTTAAACATTAACTTAATCATTATATGGCAATGATAAAATGAAATAATTCCATTTACTTATTCACATGGATATTCTACTAGTCGATTAATCACAGGAAATATCAATAACCACTTTCATAATGATGGAATGCATAATTCCAGACTATCATAACCACATATCCAAGGCCTCGTGCCAAGGCTACAAATAAGATTTTTTCAAGGCCTTGTGCCAAGACACTAGTTTGTCTCATGAGACCTACCGATGCATCGAGGAGCTATAGCGGGCTTCACCCGTCACTTATTAAGTCCAATGCATTTCTCATATGAACAGGTTTAAACATAACATTAACATTAGTATTAAAACTAGCATACGAAATGTCAATAATTTTTCCATAAACCATGAATGGTATAAAAATAACAAATCCGCAGTCAAACATATGACAAAACCTTCAATACAATATGGAAGTTTTGTATCATAATAAATAATCATCAAATAAGCTCAAAATCCATCAAAGGATGTTAACATAGATGAAATAAAAACTATTTGAGAGAAATATCATTTTTTGAAATAATTTAAAAGTCACATAATTATAAAATAAAACATTTACTTGACAATATTCTAATAAGATTGTAACGGAAGCTTCGATGAATTTATAATGGCGGAAAATAGTTGTACCCACCATATATGTTAAAAAGACATTCTTACCTAAATTCGGTCGAAATAGTTAAAAAGGAACTTGTTTGGAAAACGACAGAAATATTACTTTATAATCTTCTAATAAAAGTCAAAAAATGTATAAATGACTTTATCCCATAGTATTTAAAATATTAAGAATGATTTGAAGTACATTTTTAAGAAACATGGATGTGGATGATAAAGAGGTCCCATTAGATAATTACGTATAAACAACCTCAGATAATGAAGAGACTGTGAAATAAATCCTTACCTTGTACTTTTCCTTGGGTGAGGGTAGGTTAACCTCCTGTATAATGGTGAAATAATTTTCATTAAATTATACAAGAATCATATACATTAATATGATATCATATATGATCTTTTAACATTGATTTGTTAATAATATCGTAGTATTATCGTTGTTTCGGGTGTTAACTTACTCGTTTTCTATTAAAGGTTTTTTTACTTAAGATGTATTTGACATGGATAAGTTGTATATTATTCATATTCATAATGATATCAAGTCCTTAAACATTATTTTTAATCATTAAATGAGAATTAGTCTTGAATGGATACGATAGGGAATGAATCTCATCGTGTTCGTGGAGACGGTAGTCTGTACGTACGCACGAGAGACAATATCATTTTTTTGATAATAAAATAATATATAATTGGATGGTATTTCATATATACAGAATCATTATCATGTTATATTTATTATTTACATGAATTACACATCATTATTATACCCATCCAAATAATAATTTATTGAATATCAATTACACCACGACGTGGAGACGGTAAGCCGTACATACTACGCATGGTGACATGTCATTCAAAGGATGGGTAGAATACTGAATATGGTTATACCATATTTATAATAACATCACAATATATATAAGATACTGGAGTTATTATTTTATAATAACAAATAAATAAGAAGTTGATGAATAAAGGAACTTGAAAGAGGGTGGTGAAAACCTTTCCTCATTTTTGGGTTCTTCCATTTGATTTGATCAAAAGGGATCCTGAGTTTGAAGTGAGAGAGGTTGAGAGAGTATTTGGTCAGGGGTTAGCCAAGCCAAAATGCTTTGAATGTGTGAATTAGTGAGAAGGGGGGGTGCCCTTTTATAAGAGGGGTGATGGGCACCTTTGGAAAAGCTAGAAATATTATTTTATAATAAATTTATATTTTGTTTCTAATGGCTCAAAAGTGGATTATTTAAAGTTTAAGGTGGGGAGAGGTCGAAAACCACTCAACCTATAGAATTTAGAAAGCTTTGGGTAATTATATTAACCTTATGTTTTAGTTTTAACTCTTAGTTAATTAGTTTGACACATACCATGTCACTTTGTATTTTAATATTATATAGATAATAAACTTATTATATACCTCCAAGAGACCCCCAAGTGGTCCATTAATGATAAAACTATCATGAAATAAGTCTCTTGGCTGAAACTTAGATTTTTAGTAATTGAATATAAATTAATAATATAATATTCGTTTTAAAAACTCTTTTATGTGAATTTTGACACTATTCAATAATTGATTTTTGTTAAAGTCTTAACAACATTATTAATTCAAAAAACATTCATTTAAGCAATCCTATAATTTAATATTAATCAATAAAATTCATGTATGTCATCAAAACTTTCAAATTATATTAATTTTATCATTTATAATACCAATTATTTGATTCCTTCATTAATAAAGAAAATAATGAATCATTATTGTGTCATAAATAATATTAATTACTAAATGTATAAAAATTATAAATAAAATACCATTATGTAAGAAATATTTTTATCTTTATAATGAATATTTATAGTTTAAAATCTAACATATATAACCCTATATAAAAATTGTTTTTCTAAAAGATATATGCTTATGTCGTTTTTGTATTTATTTTAACTTAATTAATATAAAGTGTCATTATCACTTACAAGTGGCTCCATGGGGTCCCAAAATCGACCTAAATATGCCCATGGTCGGACATGTATCATGAAATAAGTTCAAGACACGTTTTATGGTAATTTATATTTATTATAATATTTTTTTTTTCCTTTATTTACCGGATTTACCCGTTAACCATGGTAAAAAAAATATTTACCAAAGTAATTATTCAAAATGTCTAAAAATAAAAGTTACCTATTTACATAATTTGGACAACCTAATTCAAAATAAGGAATCCATTTTTCCAAATTCAAAACACAGAAGTGGCAGAAATTAATTTAAAATTAAATCAAGTTGTAAAAACAAAAAGCGTGTTTTTAAGAGATAATAACTATCAAAAGATTGACATTTGTTCATGTCCGGTTCAATTGTGAAATTATGTCAAATTACCAAAATTGTATTAAATGGTAAAAAGTTATTCTAAATATACTTGAAAACCACTCAAATTCATAATTTATCACTATTAATTATTTTGATTTAAAATGTTATTTTTAATTAAAATTTAATAATTTTCACTATTCATAAAAATATAAATGTTATCTGAAATATTTCAAAATTTTACCCTAGGATAATTTCTATATTACAAATCCAAAAAAGAAGTCAATTTTGAGAGTTGAAATTTATAAAATTTCAAAAAGTGGGTATTACTATTCATAATGGCTAGTTTGGTTGGTTGTGGTGTGTGTTAGAACTCGAAGTTGCGTACAACCCACGCTACTGTATTATTCAAAGGGAAGCGTACCGTGGAAGCTTGGGGTGTCACATTCTCCCCTCCTTCAAATAATTTCGTCCTCGAAATTTGTAGAATACTACAGCATGATAAGACTTGGGTGGTTCTTCAACATATGTTCTTCGGGTTCCCACATTGCCTCTTCCATTTTATGGTTTCTCCACAAAACATTTACTAGAAGAGTCATCCGGTTTCTCAGTACTTGTTCTCTCATATCAAGAATCCTGATGGGATCTTCATAATAAGACAGATCGGGTTCTAGTTCTAATTCTTGATAGGTGAGTACATGTGTTGGGTCAGGCATGTATTTCCTCAATAGTGATACGTGGAACACATCGTGAACTTTGGAGAGACTTGGCGGCATTGCCAAACGGTAAGATAAAACCCCAATTTGATCTAGGATTTTGAAAGGACCGATGTACCTTGGACTCAATTTACCATTCATTCCAAAATGTATAACTCCCATCCAATGAGATACCATTAGAAAAACATGATCTCCCACCTGAAATTCCAAATCCTTTCTTCGGTTGTCAGCATACCTCTTCTGCCTAATTTGAGCTGCTTTGATGTGGTTTTGGATTACCTTTACCTTTTTCATCATTTTCTCCACCAGTTCTGGACCTACAAGTTTTCTTTCCCCAACGTCATCCTAACAGGTTGGTGTGCGATATCTCCTTCCGTATAATGCTTTATATGGTGCCATCCGAATACTTGAATGGAAGATATTGTTATAGGAAAATTTTACCAGAGGTAAATAATGATCCCACATACCCTGAAAGTCATGTGAGGATGATCTCAACCTGTCTTCTAAGGTTTGAATAGTCCGTTCTGATTGTCCATCTATTTGGGGGTGGTAGGCAGTGCTCAAACAAAGTTCAGTATCCAGGGCTTTCTGAAGACTCTTCCAGAATCTAGAAGTAAAATAGGGATCACGATCCGAAACAATCGATAGGGGTACTCCATGAAATCTCACCACTTCATTAATATATAGCCTTTCTAGATGTACAAGTGGTAAATATTCCCTTATAGAAAAAAAATGTGCTGACTTGGTAAGACGATCTACAATAATCCACATTTCATCGTTTCTTCTAGGAGTCTTTGGTAGTCCAATGAAAAAATCCATCGTAATATTGTCCCATTTCCACTCTAGTATGGGAAGAGGTTGTATGACTCCACCAGGATGTTGCCTTCTAGCTTTCACTTGTTGACAAACTATAAATATTGACGCAAAATCAGCAATCTCCCTCTTCATGTTGTCCCACAAAAAATGTTCCTTCAAGTATCTATACATTTTGGTGCTCCAAGGGTGTATAGAGAAATTGGAACTATAAGCATCGTACAACCATTCCCTTTTTAGATTAGGTATATTGGGAACACAAAGTCTCTTCCCAAATTTCAAAATTCAATCTTCATACCCAAAATCATTCAATCTCACATCATTCACAACTTTAATCTTCCTTTGTAACTCTTCATCATTGGTCTGAGAACTCTTTACCCTTTCTAGTAAAGATGGTTTGGCAACCATTTGAAAAATCATTGATGTTTCACCATCCATGGTGATTCCCATATCCATCTTCACTAGATCCATGAAAATAGGATCCCTTTCAATTCTCATAACGTTCAAAACTCCATGATCCTTTCTGCTCAAAGCATCTTCCACCTTATTTCCCTTCCTCGGGTGGTAGTGTATCGTGCAATCATAATCCTTGAGTAGTTCAAGCCATCTCCTTTGCCTCATGTTGAGTTCCTTTTGTGAGAAAATATACTTCAAACTCTTGTGATCAGTATAAATCTCATATTTTTCACCATAGAGGTAGTGCTTCAATATCATCAAAGCAAAGATCACGGCTGCTAACTCGAGATCTGGAGTAGGATAGTTTTGCTCATGAATTTTCAACTGTCGTGATGCATAGGCTATAACCCAATCATTCGGCATAAGGACACAACCAAGTCCTTTCTTAGATGCATCACTATAAATAACGAACCCATCATTCCCCGATGGTAGAGTCAATATAGAAGCATTGACTAATCTTCTATTCAGTTCATCGAAAATTTCCTCACACTCTTTTTTCCAGACAAATTTAACCCCTTTACGCGTGAGCTTCGTTAATGGGTTAGCCAATCGGGCAAAATTCTGGACGAAATGTCGATAATAACAAGATAAACTAATAAAACTGCGTACTTCAGTTATACTCGTTGGTGTAGGCCTTTCATGGATTGCCTTTGTCATAGAAGGATCAATAGAGATTCTATCTTTAGAGACAATATGGCCATGAAAAGAAATCTCTTGAAGCCAGTATTCACACTTTCTAAACATCCCATATAATTCATGTCTTCTCAGAGTCTTCGGGAAAATGCGCAAGTGATCTTAATTATCTTCATAGATTTTGAAGTATACCAAGATATAATCAATAAATACCTCCAAAAATTCATCTATATATTCCTTGAAAACTCTATTCTTTAGATCAATGAATACAGAGGGCACATTAGTCAGCCCAAAAGGCATTACTGCAAACTCGTAATGCCCATACCTGCTTCGAAATGTTGTCTTCGGAATGTCTTCCTTCTTCACACAAAACTGATGGTTTCCAGATCGAAGGTCAATATTTGAAAAGTATTGACCTCCATGCAGTTGTTCAAATAAATCATCAATGTGATGTAGGGGATACTTGTTCTTTATTGTTATAGCATTGATCTCCTTGTAGTCGATACATAACCTCATAGATCCATCTTTCTTTTTAACAAAAAGAACAGGTGCTCCCCATGGAGAAACACTAGGGAGAATAAATCCATTATCACTCAATTCCCCTAGTTGTTTCTTTAGTTCAACTAATTCCATAATGGCCATTCTATAAGGTGTCTTCGATATAGGCCTTGATCTAGTAATTAAATCAATGGAAAACTCAACTTCTTGTTCTGGAGGATGTCCAGCTAAATCGCCCGGAAACACATCTACATATTCTTTCACAATAGGTATATCCTCTATTTGATCATTCCTTTCCTCACCCACAACCATTTCATTCACTTCCTGCCCAATAATTGAATTTAGTTGAGCTACTGGGGGTGGATCAAGATAAGAATTAGGTGGTGATGATTCTGCTCTAAATATAAAGTGTTTCTTATCATCATCATCAAAAATCGTAACCTCCTTCTTCTTAAAATAAATATTCGCATCATGGTACAAAATCCAATCCATACCGATGATTATATCAAACTCATTAATATTTATGATGATGTGATCAGCGGATAAAGAACATTTATGTGCTCTAATGGGGACTGATTTACAAAACTTTTTTGCAATGATACTTCCCTTAGGAGTTTTAACTAACAAATTAGTTGTTAAATCAAATTGTAAATATCTAATTTTCATAGAAAACATGTAAGATATGAAACAATGAGATGATCCAGAATCAAATAATACATTTTCTAAACTTGAGGAAACCATTAAATTACCCGCCACCACGTCTTTCGGAACTTCTACCTCAGCAGTAGTAATAGCATAAGCTTGGCCTTGATCCCTTGCCCTTTTCTGAGGTATGTTCCCCTAAAGCTTAGGAGATTCATTTTCATAATGTCCCATCTCCATGCAATTGTAGCATTGGTCATTGGTAGATTCCTTCTTCCCCTTGCAATCACGAGCTTGGTGGCCTTTTTCACCACACTTGTAACAGACTCCCATTCCATTTAAGCAAGTAAGGGGGTGTTTCTTCTCACATTTACTATAGGATGGATATTCAACTTTTCCCTTTATCCCCTTATTTTCATTCCTCGATTGATTAGCGGATCTCTTCTTCTCTTTATTTTCTTTAAAGTCATAAGACTTAGATAATTCCTTTTCGGTCTTGACAGCACATGAGACAATGTCTTCATACGACGAGAAGGATTGTGAGACTAATGCTTGATGGAGAAAACGTTTTAACCCATCAGAGAAATTAACAATCTTACTTCTTGAGTTACGTATATAATCTCCAGTATACCTTCCTAACCTTGTATTGTTAGCCTCATACTTTGCGACATTCTCATCCTCCTTTTGTCTCAGACTCGAGAATTGTCTTTCCATATCTACTTGATGGTCACGAGGAATGTATTTTTCTAAAAATAGTTCTTTGAACTCCCCCTATTCCATATTTGATACATCATCATCTTCCTTTGTGTTTTTAATTAATGACCACTAGTAATCAGCATCTACAGTTAGGTGGTAAACTGCCATGATAACTTTTTCTCTTTCACTACTCCCCAAAGCCTGAAATATTTTCTCTAGGAAATTAATCCATTGCTTAGTTACTAAGGTATTTTTACTCCCATTGAACATCGGGGGTTGTTTCCTCATGAAGCGATATAACATTGATCCTCCACACTGTGGATCAGGGTGCTCTATACGGGTAAGGTTATTATTCATAACCGGAGTGAGTTGTCCTAGTATGGTGATTAGTTGATCAGCACCAGTTGCATCACCATCTCCACTATAATTATCTTGAGTAGGAGAGAATTTCCTACATGGAGTATGTGCATTGATACAGTTTCCATTTCTTCCACTAGGAACCATTTCTAAAAAATGGCATAAACTAGATCAGTTTATTAATCAAAATACATAATTCCATACTAGTAAAACACTTAACATAAATTGAACTATTTATGGATATAATCAATAATCATAAAAATGTTTTCTTTGAGGAAGTATATACTCATATACCCTTCATAATGATTTGTAAAGAAAATGAGAGTTACCCTAGGCATATCCATCGGGAGTGTCGTAACCAGGAGTGCAGCAAGGCCCGTTGTCATGCACCAGTTCCCGTTCGAGTCTAGATCAAAGCAGTGTTTTCGGGTTTTACCCCTAGGTACATATGTGCCAGATCCACCTCTACCTACTCATATCTAGACAAGGATGTATTGCTCGGAAAACTCACAAAATCTCTACAATTCCAAAATTCCAAGAATTTCTTCTATACTAATCCTCAAAGTCCATCTTAGGTCTATCTGCTCTAATAATAGTTTATCTAAATATAGCTTCCAAGGTTTTTACTAAACTTCCTCTGATACTAACTGTAACACCCCGACCCCAGTTGCCCAGAGTTGGTGCATTATTACATATCATTGGCATGATCACAAGAAAGATCAAGTCTTGAAATACTGATTAGTTTAGTATTCTAAGAAATAGTAGATATGTTCATAATGTTTACATTACATCATAAATTGAAAACTACAACAACAACTTGTATCCACACTCATAACCCCTTATACTATCCCTACAGGTCATTCATAAAATACTTCTTCACATCCTGGGAAAAATAAAACATAGAAAGGGGTGAGCCGAAATGCATAGAAAGTATAACAATATAACGAAAACTTTTATAAATAAGAATAAACATTTAAGGCAATGTATAACTAAAACAATAGCCTTTTAAACATGAACTTCAGCATAATATGGCAAAGATAAAATGATATAATTCCATTTACTTATTCACATGGATATTCTACTAGTCTATTAATCACATGCAATATGAATAACCACTTTCATAATGATGCAATGCATAATGCCCGACTATCATAACCACACATCCAAGGCCCCTTGCCAAGACTACAAATAATATTTTGTCAACGCCTTGTGCCAAGACACTAGTTTGTCTCATGAGACCTGCCGATACATCGAGGAGCTATAGCTGGCTCCACCCGTCACTTATTAAGTCTAATGCATTCCTTATATTAACAGGTTTAAACATAACATAAACATTCGTATTAAAACTAGCATACGAAATGTCAATAATTTATCCATAAACCATGAATGGTATAGAAATAACACATAAATAGTCAAACATATCACAAAACCTTCAACACAATATGAAAGTTTTGTATCATAATAAATAAACATCAAATAAGCTTAAAATCCATCAAAGGATGTTGACATAGATGAAATCAAATTGTTTGAGAGAAAAATATATTTTTTGAAATTATTTAAAAGTCTCATAATTATAAAATAATAAATTTACTTCATAATATTACTATAAGCTTGTAAGGTAAGCATTGACAATTTTATAACGGCAGAAAATAGCCACACCCGCCGTATAGGTTAAAAAGTCTTTCTTACCTTAATTCTGTCGAAAAGGTTAAAAAGGACCTTGTTTCGAAAATGACAAAAATAATTTCTTATAAACTTCTAATAAAATTCAACAAGGTTACAAATGACTTTATCCCATAGTCTTTAAAATATTAAGAATTATTTGAAGTATATTTTTATGAAACGTGGATATGGATGATAAAGAGGTCCCAGTAGATAATTACGTATAAACAAACTCGGATAATGAAGAGATTGTGAAATAAATCATTACCTTTTACTTTTCCTTGGTTGAGGGTAAGTTATCCTCCTGTATAATGGTGAAATAATTGTTATTAAATTATACAATAATCTTATAAATTAATATGATATCATATATGATCTTTTAACATTGATTTGTTAATAGTATCTTAGTATTATTGTTGTTTCGGATGTTAACTTACTCGTTTTCTTTTATATGTTTTGTTACGTAAGACATGTTTGTCATGGATAGGTTGTATCCTATTCATATCCAGAATTATATAAAGTCCTTAAAGATTATTTTTAATCCTTAAATGAGAATTAGTCTTGAATTAAAACGATGGGGAATGAATCTCATCATGTTCGTGGAGACGGTAGTCCGTACGCACGCACGAGCGACAATATAATTCTTTTGATATTAAAATAATATATAATTGGATGGTATTTCATATATAAAGAATAATTATCATGTTATGTTTATTATTTACATGAATTACACATCATCATTAGACCCATCCAAATTAATTTATTGAATAACAATTACATCACGATGTGGAGACGGTAAGTCGTACGTACGCACGTATGGTGACATGTCATTCAAAGGATGGAAAGAATACTGAATATGGTTCTACCATATTTATAATTACATCACAATATATATAATATACTGGAGTTATTATTTTATAACAACAAATAAAGAATAAGTTGAAGAGGAAAGGAACTTGAAAGAAGGTGGTGAAAACATTACCTCTTCTTCGGGTTCTTCCTTTGGATTTGATCAAAAGGGCTCCTTAGGATAGATTTATGATCAAACTAAGGCTTCTAGGTTTAATTGAGGTATGTTGAGAGAGTATTTGGGCAGGGTTTGTACGAGCCAAAAGGCTTTGAGTGTGTGAATTAGTGAGAAGGGAGAGTTCCCTTTTATAAGAGGGGTGAGGGGCACCTTTGGAAAAGCTAGAAATATTATTTTATAATAAATACATATTCGGTTTATAATGGATCCAAAGTGGGGATAGGTCCAAAAACACTTAACAAATAAAATATAGATAGGTTGGGGTCATTATATTAACCTTATGTTTTAGTTTTAACTCTTAGTTAATTAGTTTGACACTTACCAAGTCACATTGTATTTTTATATTACATAGTTAATAAACATACTATATACCTTCAAAAGACCCCCAATTAGCCTATTAATGATGCACCTATCCTGATATAAGTCTCTTGGACTAACCTTAGATTTTGTAGGAATCTAATATAAATTAATAATATAGTATTGTTTTTAAAAACTCTTTTATGTGAATTTTGACAATATACAATAATTGATTTTTGTTAAAGTCCTAAAAACTTTATTAATTCGAACCAAATTCATTTATGAAATACTATAATGTCATATTAAGAAATAATATTCATGGATGTAATTAAAACTTTCAAATTATATTAATTTTAACATTTATAATACCAATTATTTGATTCTTTCATTAACAAAGAAAATACTGCATCATTATTGTGTCATAAATAATATTAATTATTAAATGTCTAAAAATTATAAATAAAATACCATTATATAGGAAATTTTTTTATCTTTATAATGAATATTTATAGTCGAAAATCCAACATATATAACCCTATGTAAAAATGTTTTTTATAAAAGATATGTGCTTATGTCATTTTTGTATTTATTTTAACTTAATTAATATAAAGTGTCATTATCACTTGCAAGTGGCTCCATAGTGTCCTAAAATCGACCCAAAGAAGAAACTATTCGGACATGTATCAACCAATAAAGTTAGGACATGTTTTAGGGTAATTTATTATTATTATAATATTGATTTGTTTAACCTTATTTACCGGATTTACCCTTTGACCATGGAAAATAAAATATTTACCGGAGTAATTATTCAAAATTTCTAAAAATAATAGTTACCTATTTAAAAAATTTGGAAATCCTGATTCCATATATGGAATCACTTTTTCCTAATTCAAAACATTGAAGTGGAAGAAGTTAATATAAAATTAATTCACGTTGTTAAAACAAAAAACGTGTTTTTAAGAGATAATAACTATCAAAAGATTGAAATTTTCTCATGTCCAGTTTAATTGTGAAATTATGTACAATGACCAACATTGTATTAAATGGTAAAATTATATTCTAAATATAATTTAAAACCACTCAAATTAATAATTTATCACTATTAATTATTTCTATTAAAAAAGTTGTTTTTAATTAAAATTTAGTAATTTTCACTATTCATCAAAATATAAATGTTATCTGAAAAGTTCCAAAAATTTAACCTAGGCTAATTTTGATATTCCGAATCCAAAAATGAATTCAATTTTGAGAGATGAATTTTATAAAATTTCAAAAAGTGGGTATTACTATTCATAACGGCTAGTTTGATTGGTTGTGGTTTGTGATAGAACTCGAAGTTTAGTACAACACACGCTACTTTATTATTCAAAGGGAAGCGTACTGTGGAAGCTTGGGGTGTTAAAATTTATTTGAATATGAGAAATTTTTATTCTCATTATTTCATTATGTGAATTTTATTTACTTCATAATTAAGTTAATGAATTGATCTAATCAAAATTTATGGTATGGTGTAGTTCCCATGTTTTTACATGTTTCATTGATTTCTCTATTATGTTGGTCATATTCCCATAATCATTGATGAAAAAAATTATGCTGTTATGATATAAATATATGCATTTTGACAATTATTGAGTTTTTTTAATCACCTTTCAAGAAGGATAATTACATAATGGTGGTAAATAACCAGTTTTTTAATTCTATATAATTTTTTTGTCACATAGGTAAGAGATATAGAACTTAATATTGAACAAAATTATGAAAAATGGAAGCATGACATTGAATTTTTACTGAAATTTAGTCTTATATATTTGAATATAGCCTTTTTATTCTTATTAGGTTGTTAAGGATTGGTTGGTACTTTTTGGCTATTTTAGAATATTTTAAATGATTGTAAAGTAGGTTTTTTCACCAGTTTTACATGAATGGAAAGAGATGGTGTTGTTCTCAAAGTACTAATGGTTGTAAATATGGTTCCATAAAATGGAATTATTTGGTGGAAGTTGTGTGGGAAGTTTTTTTTTGTGCGTGGTGGTTTGTGATACTTTCTTTCCTGACTTGCATGGAATGTCTTTTCAGGTGGATTTAGTAGTTGTTAGTGGAATTTTTGGGGTATGGAATCAAGGATTATTTATGGAAAATAATTAATTTTGAGTTAAGGAATATAGTAATGGGTCCGGGGTAGAATTGAATATATTGTGGCATATTATTGATATGATTATAATGAATATAGTGATGTGCGTAATTTCAATAGTTAATATTGATCAATTAATGGGACAATGAAAATAATATGACTATTAAAGGGTGTGTCTAGAAACAAACAAATGATGTTATTAAGCGAGAAGATCCCAAATGATGTCTGGATAAATGGTGTGGTAGGTGGGGATTGTTTTCAGTAAGGTAATTGGAAATGACAGTAAGTTATTGGTTATGAAGGGTATAGTAGATATTCTTAATAATAACCATTTAATTTTATTTATTAATTGATATTGATATTACATATTTATTTTTCCTAATGATTTATTACTTACCCCTCACATGATTAATTATTTTTACCCACAAAATGTTTGGTTTCATAGATATTTTCAATAATATCTTGGTTAGTGAGGGAATTGATTTCTAACAACACCTTATACCACCCAATCCCATTAGAGGTAGTTTTTGTCTATGATGGCCATTTTTTATGATGAAATAGACGAAATTGAATATAGTAATTGTGTGTGATATAGTGGATGACATTATTACGTGAATACAATTTTGATATCTAGTGGGGGTCTAGCATGGTGGAATTAGGGAATGAGAATAATACCATTCATGTTCACAATAACATTTGGTGAAGTATATATACTATTAGAATGTGATATGTGATCAGGATATGGTATATAGTTATGAATATATGAGTATAATGGTGATGTTGTAATGATATGTGTTAGGGTTTAGATAAGGAATATGTTATTCAATTTCATGAATTTTGAAGGGATAAAATAACATTACATTCTCCTTTGGGACCTGAGAATGAAAAAAAATTGGGACGTGTTGTGGGGTACCTTATTAATATATTCTTCCATTAATATGTTATCATAACTTGATGTGATTCTTAGTGTTTTCACCTTGGTGATATTGGGTTGGTTTACCTTTTATAGGTGTATGGGGGTTCTACTATTTATTCTCTATTGTATTAGTATTTTGAATTTGTATATTTTTGAGAGGTATTTAGGATAATCTAGTCGAGTTTACAATTCTATAGACATATATATTTATTTATATATTTTTCTGATTTCCAAGTTCATTTTGAGGATTTAGAAATAAATTACAATATTGTATATGGGTTTTGTTGTATGTGTTATTTCCAATGTATTTATTTTTGTTCTTTTATTTTATATATTTGTATTTTATAACATTTTCATGTATTTTGGTTTATTTTGACATATTTTTTATTTTATCTAACAGTTATTTTTGGTGGTTTGCTTATTTTAATATTGGGATTTAATAGTTCAATACCCCCCATATTTATTATTATACCATTAGAGAAATTTTTTAACATTAGACCGACTAGTGGAAGGACTTGAGTTTTAATGTTGAATTCACTGTAGTAATAGTTGAGATTCCAGGTGGGGTATTTCCATGAAATTTGATGCAATGATGTGTGTTTTGTATTAGATTCATGACATTATATCCAATAAATCTAGAAGGTGGTATTTTTATCATCCAATGAGAATTGGTTCTATTGAGTGTCAAATTATTTTCATCGTTGACGCATATAGATGGAGTATGTTGGAATTTTATTTCACCACATCAATGGTTATTTTAAGAATTTGATTTCCACTTAGAGGGAATTTTATTATTGAAAATGAGAATTGGGGTTGAGGTGGATATTGGAAAACAATATATATTTAATATAGTATAATGAATAATAATTGTGTTATATTTTTCAATAAGGAATATTCTATCTAGAAGAGGGAAAATTTTGTCTAATGTATTTTTTATGAGTATCAAAAAATAAGCACTATATGGTGGGGTTATAGAATAATTATTTGTGTTAAAGTTATTGTAGTTGATAACACCTGAATATATTCAATGATACATGAGTATCAAGATAGTGAGACATTTTCAAAAGTCATTGATGATGTTCTAGGACCAAAAATACCTTACTATTTTCAGGTGTGATATAATTTTCATGTTGTTGAGGCACCATCAAAAGGTGATGTTGTGTTAATATGAGATTATAACAAATATAGTGTAGTTACATAAATGGTAGTTGTATGAAGAAGAGATGTGTGAGTGAATAAGGGTCTCAGTAAAACGTGAAGTGTTTATATTATTCCAATAAATACCACATGCACAAATAGGAAAGAGAGAGAGAGTGGATTAGGTTGAGGAATATTTTATTGAGAGATAAATTCACTATTTTATCTAGTGAAGAAGTTGTTTGAATGATTTATTTGAAACAATATGTTTCATGATTGAAAAGTTTGAGCCATTGTACATCTTGAAAATATAGTTTTTGGAAATCATTTTTTTATGAGAATGATAGTCTTGAAAGAAAGAACTATCTTGAATCGGTTATTTCATGTGGTATATACAAGGATTTAAATCGGAGAATATAAATTAAGATTATCAATGTATTGTACTTTTTCATAATGAAAATAGTGCATATGGTATGATATAAGACATTAAGGAACTTTAAAGAGTAAGAATTTATTACTTGAAGAGGTGTTGTAGATTATTGGGTAATTTCAGTAGATTTTTATGGAGGTTTTCACATTTCATGTGTGGAAGATAACTTGACGGGGAAAAATGGGAACCTACCTATACATTGTGATACAAATATATTGTTAATTTATTAATTAGTGTGTGTGGAAAAGATTTGTCCCCTCTTCAGTAGTGAGAAAGGGAGAAAAAAGGGGAGTGGTCATTGATGTGATCGATTGAAATTGGGTTAGGAGTGATGGAACCAGAAATCATTATATAGGGAGTTTCTATAGGCATTTTATTGTCATAAGATAAGTCATCCTCTGAATGTTATTCAGTGTATTCTAGTACATCAACCAATTTCTAACTTATTTTCCATGGATTAGCTTTTTGTGGGTATACCCAGTAATGTTTTTATGCCTTTGAGTGCATGTGTTAATTATATTCTTAAAAACATTAATTTGTATATGTGGGTTACATAATCATTGAGAAAATCATATTTTGTTAAATATAAGAAAACTATCTTTCAATTTGTCATTGAATATAGGAAAAAAGTGACACCATATGGATAAAAAGGTTAGGATAATTTAGGGATTTTAGATTTTCAGGCTTATGATGTGAAAATATAAATTGGTTCACTCCATAATTAACCACCCACAACCCTTAAAGGACATTTAACAAAATAACCTTGTTTGATTTAAAAATAGGTCGAGTCACCACAAATATTCAAATAGAATTCTGTGAAGCGATATAGTTTTAATAATGTATATAAGTTGTTCAAAACACACAAGGTGCCAATAAATATAATTTATCAACCTATTATAGTTATACAAAAGCGATCATCATCTTTAAAGATTTGTAAACTTCACATAACCCTTTATGATTTTTAATTCATGTTATGTTTTCAATCCGAGTTGTTTTGGGATCTAACGAATTTATATGAGAGTATGTTAACTATCAATCATCATGATATAATTATAGGAATATCAATATGTTCATGATTTTGTATGATTAATTTAATTAATGAAAAGATTTATTTCGTAAGATAATAAGTAACTCAATTTTTTTATTTCAAAATTATATAAAAGTAATTATTCTTTTTCCTAAATAGTTAATAGTGAATATGAAATTAATTAAAAATAAGGATTTTATTTTTCATATGTTTCATGGGTCTCTATAAATATTTTCCATTATTATGTGAGTAATATTTATTTTTACATGTAATAAATTGTTTCTTGGAAAAAGTTAAATAATTTGGAAAAAATAACCACTTTTCGAAAGAGTTTATAATTTTAAAAATCCTGGAATGGATTTTTTTATAACTATTATATTTAATATAAATGAGTTTTAAAAAATATTTTTATTTTTTTAGTGTGATGTATAATAGTACACTCCCTCCTTGTGAATCATTTTTTTATTTTAAGTGAAATATTTTTGAAGTGAAATTTTTTTAGTATATTATGAGTGATAATGTTTTTTTATTATATTTTATATATTATTTTGAGACTATTGAATAGAATTTTCAATTTAAAAATAATACAATGAATGGTTTGATGAAAGATGTAATTGTTCTTAGTATTATTGAAATTTTTGTTATAGATGTTTGTTTAGAAAACTCTTTTATATTAAAATATATAACCATATTTTTACATTTATAGGGATAATACATTTGAATATTTCATGGACTAAAATTTGGCTTGTTGATATTTTTTCTAACAAGTTAAATTTATGTCTTTATATCATATAGTTATAGTTTTTTTTTTGAATTTATTATTACACATTGTTTGTTATTATATATCATAGGGAATCTATATCTCGACTACATATATAATATTTAAGAATAGTTTTTTTATTTCGTAAAAAGGGCCTAGCTTTATGGAAATTTAAAATTTATTTAAAAATTATATAACCCAGTAAAATAGTTTTATATAAAGGAAAACAAATTTATCTTGTGTCATAAATCCATTTTTTTTTTGAAAGATTATATTATATATCTATTATATATATACATATATATTTCATGAAAACGAATATATTTTAGCTGATTTTATTTAATAATTTTGATAATTATTTTTAATACACATTTTTCTGGAATAGATATTTTGGGTTGGTAAGTTTTGAAGAGTTAAATTTTCTATTTATTGTATTATTATCAATTTATTTAGTGATTTTATTCTAAAAACTGGTTTTTGATGTTCCATAAGTTACAATAATGGTTAATATATTTAATTATATTTTTTTTTGACAAATTATCAATGGTTTTGTAAATTTGATGTTTCAAGTGATTTAATTAAAATTTTAACCATTAAATAAAATGTAATTAGGATGTTCAAACTGATTGGATGACCGATGGTTTTCATTAATATAATTTTGATTTTATATATTTAGTTTTTGTATGAAATTATATTTTTCGAGTAATTTTCCATTAATAATTTTTCAAAAAATATCTCTGTCAATGGTTTTTAAATGAGATTGCTGTTTTGAAAACCCTTTTGATTATAATATTGGGATATGTTTTTTTGGTATCAAGTAGGTCGATGTGATTATTTTTTCACATGAGATTTTTTTTAATAGAATAAATTTTAATTTTTTTACTAAGTTATTTTTTATTTTTTATTTTAATGTTTTTATTATTTATATGTAATCAGGCAGAGATATGTGTTTTATTATTTTCAAAAATTCATATAACCACGGTAAAAATTTTATGGAATTTCATTTGTGAAATTATTGTTTTGATTATAATGTTTTTATTAATGTTTTATATGCCTTTATTATCAAAGGGATTTTTTCTTTAGATGGATTATAATTTAATAAATTTACTTTATTATTTCACATGTACTAAGTGTTTGTGGAAAGAATATTTTAATCAATGTTTAACAAATTTGTAAATTTTGATTATTATATTGATAGATGACATTAATTGTGGTGGGAATGAGTATGATAAAATCATATATTATTATTGAAATTTGGTCCTTAAAATAGTATTAAGAGTAATTGGGTGGTGTGATAGAATTTTTTTCATAATGTTATTTGGAATTAAGACGATTGAGTTTAATGATTTATATATGTAGTTGATAGATTATAGGGGATGATTGAATTTTGATTTTTGGGTTTATAATGATGGATTGAAATTTTAGGATATGTTTGTGTGATTTTAAGTGGTTGTTGGTTTATTTGATAAGTAATGTCCATATGAAATGGTGTGATTTAGTAAATTTTTAACCTCCTATATTTATATTTGGGTTTAAAATGATGTATCATTTTTAAAATTCCTAAAAAGGTTCATTAGCATGTGGATCATTATGAATTTTTATGAATTATAGATATAGGGTACTGGTTTTTGAATGTTATTATTAGATATGTTTCCGTAAATTAAGTAATGTGTTAGTTCTTTTGGTATATTCTAAGAGATATAATATATTTTTAGGAAATGATTAACAATTTATTTATGGTTTTTTCCACAACACATAGGAAATTTTATAATAACAACCTATAGAATATATGTATCACTAGGGTATTCATTATTTATGATTACCATGCTAGGTTTCACTATTATGTTATAAAAAACATTAGTGGGGTCACTTTTATATACATTTAATCATACAATTGACCACTCATGGGATACAAGATGGTGAATTTTTATCTAGATTCACCCACAAAAATTAGACCACAAGTATTATCATATATTTATCATTGTTTAATTTCATATATATTAATAGATATTAGGTTCTCAAAGTTCTTCCTAGTTGTGAGGTTTCATGAATTATTACCTATCTAGAATAATTTTATAATTTTTCTTCAGCTAGGGTGGTATAGTATGATACTAATCATGTTGAGGGATTTGAATGACCAATATAGGATTCATCAATTCTTATATTTGATTAATGAAATCAGGTTTAATAATTTAGTTCTGATTTAGTAAGAGAATGGAAATTCAATGATAATTTAATGAAATATAATTATGTAAGTTTAACTCATCTAAAAAATTTAGTAAAATATATATCTTATATATGACTTACATTGTCCAAATCTAAATTTTAATCTTAACATCAAGGGAAAAAGAATTTTAATAATTGACATGTGGTTGATTAGATATGAAAAACCAACTTTTTAATATGGTTATCAATGACATGATTCTAGAAAACACTCGTAGTTTATGATAATGAATGTTATTTTTATTCATTCAGAACTTCACATGGTTCCCCTAGTCTCTCACATAATACAATGAAAATTTAGATCCTTTGGCCTAATGTAATTAATTCATGATTTAAAATAGTTGTATTTATCATAAGAAAAAAAGGTATATTCTGTATAAATAACCTATGTTATTTAATTATATTGTATTTATCTAATCTAATAATTAATGTATATGAAGATAAATTTAATAATATAATTGATATATAGACATATTGAAATAATACAGACCAAATGATTTTTTGGAATGGTCATGATATAATAGGCTTTTAAATCCCATCATAGGATTTAATTTTTGTAATCCCACCTAAAGAAGCCATTTACACCGCCACATTTTCGAGTTTTAACCAAGATATGGGCTCATTAATGTGCTTCCCAATGTGGTTTATTACATTAGTCACTTTTGAAGGCTATATAATTCTTTAAATGACCTATTGAGATTAATTATTTCCCCTCTTTATGAATTTTAAGACTTTGTCTTCTTTAGAGTCTATTGAATACACCTCCAATAAATGACAAGGGAAGGGTAGTTTATTTATTAAATTATTAAAAGGTAAATTCAGTGCATAGAGGTATCTATTTGTTCATAATTGAGATATTATTTAGTTTTTCTTCATCACAATCATCTACCTTTATTCATTAATTTGATTAAATATTCTTTGATATGAATAGAATCCTATTTAGGTGTTGCTGATTAGAATTATCGATGGATATTAAAACGAGATTTAATTTGATGTCACAAACATGATCCCAATATAATGAAAATATTTAATTATTATTTTTATTTCATTATGATTTTGGTGTTTTAAATAATCATGGATTAGTTTAAATAGATTTTGATATATATTAGGAGTTTTAGTATCATTACTAAGACCTTGTATAACTATCAGATCCAATAATTATTAATGTATATACACAATCAAATGGATAGAGTTTTGTATTGACTTCATGAGTTATTTACATTATATGAAATTCATTTAAGAATCGAGTGATTGTTTAACAAAATCCTGGATGTTTGGATAAAATTTCTTAAGAGTATTTCTATGTGGTGGGTCTTCACTCAGACCTTTCTTGAAATACCATAAGCATTATGATATCATCCATTGAACTACATAATAATTTTGGGTGTTTTCTTATTATAAAATTAATATTGAGATATATAACAGATCAATGTATTGTGATTAATTTGTTTATTTTTATATAAAATGAAAAATTAATTGAATTATATACATAAGTAATAAACACATGTGAGATGCATCGAGTATGGTTACAACATATACTATTGAATTACTATGATTATAATCATGTATAGTACGTATATTATATATATAAATATATAATATTAATTACAATAATAAATATAAAATCCCCAATTAAATATCAAAGTGTTATATTCTTTATAATGATAATAACATTTTTATACACCTAGATCAAATAAATATTTGAGTTCTACATAGCTGAGTACCATTGATCTTTTTTTAATAAGATGAAAAGTGTAATGATTAACCAATTATGAATATATTGTGACCCCTTACTAGGTATCCTAGAAACATTGGAATCTAGGGTCCTGGAGGTGAGAAAATTCAAGTGATAAATTGGGTAATATTTCACCCATTCAATAATACAACAATTGTGTTTTATAAACATAATAAGAATTTTTTATCTAAATATACATATCTTCTATGACATACTCGATTAAGTTAAGACATGTAGAAATGACAGTTGTTCCTACAATAATATCATTGTGAAATAGATATTTATTTTTTAGGGGTATTAAATTCAATTAATGATAATTTAGAATAATAAAAAATATGATACAAAAAATAAAACATATTTTATCATTGATGACAATTTAATTAAACAAAAACTCATACTTATAAATAATATTATACAATAAGATTGAAAAAATTGATGATAATAATAATTTCATTGACCATGTCATATCTCAACTTGTGGCCTGGTATTTAATTATGGTTAGGATGGTTCTATTTGTGTTTATAACATTTTTAGGTCCCTGTGGCGTAAAAAGGGTATTTTTTAATTTCATGGTGAAAACAATCTTGGCCACAAAATGGCCCAAGCTATTTTGAGGTCATGGATTTCCTGTGTACCACTTTTAATGCATGTTATGTGTAATTTAAAGGAATCCAACTATAGGCGGGGAATTCATGTTGATTTTAATTGATTGATTATGATATATGTTGATCAATGGAAACCTAGGGTACTTTAGTGGGGGATGGAATTAGGGCTTTCACACAAGGAATGGAATGTTATTTCTAAAATCAATATATGATTACAAGTCTATATAAACTATAGATTCCACAATATCATTAGGGTTTCACTTATTATGATGCTCCATCATCCCATTGTGTTTGTTGGAATACATATATTTGGTTCCCACTAGTCCTAATCATTCATTGAGATGTTATAAATATCATATCTAACCCAAATCTATTATATCATATGACTCAGTTTCAATAATTTTATTCTTTGTTAAATAGTTATTATTCATTATTTGAAAACTTTATAAGTCTTAAATAATTTATAATTTTTTGAAAGTTAAATGGTTTAATGATGTATTCCTTAAAAATAGGTTCATTTGGAAAATAATTGTAAACTATTTTTAAGAGGTGGATTTTAGTGATTTGATGTAAAATTGTGAAAAAGTACTTTCATGCCAATGTTTTTATTCAATGATAATATGGGGTTTATAATAATTTTGTTTGTCGAACTCTTTATATGAACCCATTGGGAATGTTTTCTGACACCTTGCACATTCATTTTTGTGATTGTAGGTCTTTTTTTATCTGATGTAGGTAAAGGAAGGATTCCTCTTAGAGGTGAAAATCTTCTGTGTTAGTGCGGTGTGGGAGTTTGGAAAAGTCATAGTTCAGGAAGAGATGAGGTTTCTATCATTGTGACATCTTTTTTTACCTATTTTGGTTTTGCACGTGTTTCACCATATATAAATTTCCTTTTAATATTTTTACTCAATATTTGAATGATGAATTTCATTTTTATATTCCATTATTGTTTCCCTTGGTTTTATATTTTTCTATAAATTAATCATAAATGTAGTTCACGATTCCTAGGTTCCCGTCACCATACTATAGGGATTGAGAATACCCTTTTTGGCTTTCCACGGGGCATATCAAGTGTCTGGTTCAAGGATGATATGGATATTTTCATGATAGAGAATTATTGAAATATGAAAATATTTATTAATTATAAGGATAAATTATATGATTTAGAGAAGGATATACAATTGAATATTGTTCTCAAACTCATATGTGGATTGTAATTATTATGAGAAGTATTATAAGGATTCATTTGATGTTACATATCTTATGCTATTGTAATTCCCAAACCCCATTAGTTGGGAATCAGTGCCTTACATTTTTACATTTTCATATATATAATGGATAATTTCCCAAATGAAAAATATATTGTATCAGTCATTGTGAAATAGATAAATATTTTAACTTTAAACTACATTTTAATCATAAAATAAATAAAATTTTTTGAAACACCATTATCTCCTCTAGGATAACCCTGAATATAAATAATAATTAACTTCTAGGAAACCTTTGGAAATAAAACCTAATAAAATGGGGATCTCAAATGTAAAATGAGGGTGATGTGTAGGTGAAGAAATCATATATATGTAATAAAATTTATGCAATGTTAAATAACTAAAACACATTCCATTTATTCAATAACATGACCAAAATATGGATTGAATAAACATGATCTAATAATGCCACATAAATAATCACATGAGTTATAATACATTAAAATTGATTTTAATAACAACTTTTAAATATTATTCATAAGGGTTTTATTTAAATAAAACTTATTTGTTATAAAAATATAATTTTTTGGTGAAATCATTATATGTTTGGAGATTCTATTTTCATCAATGAATTGAATTTTAGGTTAATTTGTGTACACTAATGAAAATCATTTTGTAAAATTTTAAAAATTCAGTTTTATAAAATAAAAATTATTTTTTATTAAATAAATTATATGTTATTATGTGGCAATTTTTAGGGAATTTTTTTGGAACCATCATTTTTGAATGAATAGTTAAAAATACTACATTTTAATTGAATACTACATTTTCATATAATTTTTTTTATATAATTAAATTATATTATATGTTGATTTTAAAATCACAATATATCTATTATACATAACATAATCTAAATGAATTCATTGAAATAATTTTAATATTTAATTTAGATATAGAAGTATAATGATCTTTTGAACATCGTTAATTTAAAACCATCCTTCTCACCAGGTCTGTGGGATTCGCATTATACAAACTATTGAAACATTAATGAATATAAATTCATAAAAAATAAATACATAGTTTTAATTAGTATAATATTTATATATTAATAGGTTTAACTTAATTTTTGACCAAAAATATTAGTTAATATTATTAAAAAATAATTACATCAGTTAAGGTAAACCTAATTTTAACAATGGAATAAACCATAAACTTTAAGGAAAATGACATAGACACATTTAAAACACCAATTAGATAAAAATATTTGTTCCAACACTATTATAACTTCCATAATAAATCATTTTGACACTAGGAATAAATAATAATTCAGGAACACATAATTCTTTTCAAAAAATACAAACTGCTTCACTTCTCTCCCCTACAAGTGGCCACAAAATCTCTCCCTTAATCACACCACTCAAACCACATATGTTCAGAAAATAATGGCCCATTTATATTCCCAAAAACCCCCTATTCTTCCATGATTCCTCATTTTTAGATGAAATCCAATTAAGGAATCCCTTTTTGTGCAGATTAAAAGGTGTTACCCAAAGAAGAGGTAACATTCTTTCTTATGATACTTATTTTTATTTTATCTCCCAAACACCATAATTATTACTATTATATGATCATATAAAAACACCATTATACAAAATATATTAAGTTGTTTATTCTTAGATTTTGACATACACATAAAAAGAGTTCTATCTAATAGGTAACAATCATACTGTTCTTGTGTATGGAGAACTACCGCCTTACGAAATGACATTGTTTTTTACCTTTACCAGATCTCATTGTCGGAAATTATGATGGAAAATCTATTTTTATATTGTAGATATTATATTTATTTCATATTTATAATTTTTTAGTTATTATATAAATCCTAATTTGATTCATTCCATTTTAGGTTTTTACAATAACTTTGTTTGGGGATCTGTGAAGTACCACCTTCTCAAAGCGATGTGATTCATTCACATGCTACATAGAATGTATTATAGATGGGTTTAGTGAACCTATATGGTAAATATGACATAGTAATTCTACTATAATGATATTATACAAATATACATATATTTCCTTTACCTTTCTTCATTATTTATTACCAAGAATAACAGAAACAACATTAATGGATATGTATAACCTACTATCTCCATGTACAATGTATTTCATTTCAAAATTCTATATTATATAGATTATTGTAATAAAAATATTATAAATATATATGATATATATCTTGTTTAACTATGACGACCATCTAATAAGTCCCTATGTTGTGACAACCCCGAGCCCACCACTGATAGGCTAGGGTCTGGAGACTATCACGATATAGGAACATCACAAAAATGGGAGGAAGTTTCCTAAATACCTTTACACACAAACATATCTAGTCCTGAAATTATGAAATTTAAAAAAACTATGTAAATAATTCATTCGAACACTATGATACAAACCACAATGTATGATAATAGGAAAACTAAAATGTAAACAAGGTTGTAATACAATCCCACTAAAATAAGAGTCTTCTAAGGTAATGTACAGGTTCCTAAAACTCATCCGCAAAAAACAATACATGAAAGGTTGGTGTAGGAAAACATTAGTAATTATTAGGATCTCAACACATCTTTCCGACCCCTCTAAAACCCATCTGATCATTGTCCACCTAAAAATCCATCAAAACATCGGTCATCTATACAAGACATGAAATGTGTGGGAAAAAACATGCATGGGTGAGTAAAACAATACTCATAAGGACACCCAAAACCTAAAAGGAAATAGAACTAAGAAATACTAGAAGTATATAACAAATGAAACACTTGAAGTACACCACAAATGAAATACACAAAGTACACCAAAATCTAAACACACGAAGTATAGTCATCTCACACAACTATAAGTCTAAAACATGAAGAGAATGATATTCAATAGTAATCCATAGGTTTCCCAGATTCCATGAAACCCATATAGTTGATGACACATGGAGTATCAATAGTGCATAGTGTTTTTATGTCACCCAAATCGTCGATGGTTCCTAGATAATTGATGTTATCCAGAGAGTCGATAGTGTAGGGAGCCTAGATAGTGCACAGATCATCGATGGATCTTGGAGGCTCAATGGAACAAAGAGTATAGATGGTTTATAGAGTGTCGATGGCATAGAGAGCATCGAGGGAACACTAAGCGTTGATGGATCATGGTTCTTTTAGGGTGCACAGAGCGTCGATGGGTCTTTCATCCCCAAAGTCACATTGTCACCAAGTCATAGTCAGCCAAAAAATTCGGCTCATATCACACTTATACGGGGAGAACCTACTCATCATGCCAATAGTACGTATTCCAATATTTAAAAAGACTCACATAGAATATATAAAATTTTTAAACTCGTTACAAGGGTCCTAATAATATAAACGACTTTTCAAACATACACACAGTTTGAAATATGTGGTCATTTTTGTTAAAACACTACACCGGGTCCGACCGACATGACGCGACCCGGTTCTCCAATTCCAAACCGATGAGGCTCAACCTAGCTACTATGGTACATCTCACTGCATATGGTCCTGTTTGAGTGTGCTAGATGTGGGTCGTCCTGGCCTCATCCCATCGGTCCACACGGAGCCATGCTGCATTTCACATGGTCATCCACCTCATCTACCTAGTCTTATAGCCTCATCGCTACCGTGGGCCCCCTTTGATGTAGCTCTGATCCATGTCCTTTATCCACTATAGTGGAATCCTGTTTCATCCCCCTTGTCACATCCTACAACCACCACCACCTCAGGCTCCCTCCAACACGGTCCTACCTGGACTGCTTCTGGTTGCTCGCTCCAACCACCTAACAGGTGGCCCATCCTACCATGCTCTGCCTAGCTAAGCCCCCACCGGGCCACATCTTCCTCCACCTCCTGCAACCCCTTCAGTGGCATGTCGCCGCCTCGCGCTCCCCCAAGACCAGCCCCTATGGTCACATCCTTCTCTCAGCATTTGTTTCCCTACTAGCGGTTTCCATGAATTGTTGTAAGACATTACCTATCTTTAACCATACCACTCTCTTGTCCCACCTCTACTATGCCATCAGAGGGCCAAAACAATTATCTCGAACCGTTGCACCTTGGATCGAGGGTGCAACATTAGATTGTTAACTTATGGTACGCAATGGAGAAAAAACATATGAAGAATGCAATAGATTGAGGTGGAGATATAAGGCACATGAACTACCAATGAATGGATTATGGACTTGTTTATTTCGGGCATGATCTGTTAATATTAGATGGTTTTACAAAGAACAAATTGACACATTGATCTAAATTCATATTCAAAATATATTTCTAATTTATCAATCCATCATAAGAAAAAAATTGTGGATCAACCTATTCTTGGGTTAGTTTGTATTCATCATTTGAATTAAGAGGGAATGAAGATCAAAAAGAGAATCAACATCCTACCTCATGGGTGGATCATTCATTAACAAAACATAGAGGTATGTGTCATCATCAATCCAAGATCTACCGGAATTTGTCATTGAGAGAGTTTCCTTCCATGACTCAGAGGAATTCTAGGGTTTTTGTGATAACACTAAATTACAAAAAATTATTTCATTAAAATGAGAAATTATTTTGTTTCCAATAAAATATTTCTATAAAAATATTTTATTGAGAGTTATGACCAATTTCCAACTATCAAAGTCAACTTGTGGCGGTCAATGTTAGTAGCCGCCTATTGTAAATTTATTTCCTTAAATGCAATGGTTCCCTTAGGTTTCTGATTTGAACACCCATTTAGATGTTACTCCAGTTTTATATAAAAATCACCCATGTGATTTTTAAAGAAACATGACTTTTATAATTGTATCATTCCAGGCACATCAGGCCAGGGAATCGGATACCGTCTCATCACTCGGTCTAGTATTTTTCCAAATAATTTATAAAAAAAAAATGAAAATCCAAGTCATTTCATTCTCCCCACCATATAGTTTTACATCCCTGAAATCCAAATAATGCATACTCGACAAAAATATGGGGGTATTGAGAACCAATCTGAGCTTATCATTCTCTTGTTCTATCCTATAGGTTCTTGTCCATCCACAAATATTTCATGAGAGTAATTGACCTCCAACAAAGGATCTACTCTTTTCAATACTCATTCTCTACTGGATACTTCAAAAAATTTGTCACATCTTCAATGTCCATCACTCCCTTGTTGATAACGTGTGATGTATCATGCACGTACATCCTGAGATATGACACAGAGAAGAATTCATGAACCCTATGAAATTGAAAGGGTAGAGCTTAAAAGTACGCCACCCCATCAAATCTACTCATAATCTAAAAAGGGCGGATGTATCTCGAAGATAACAAGACACCCCATCCAAATATATGCAATCCCTGTCAATATGAGACCCAAATAAATGCATGGTCTCCCTCCTCGAACCCCATAGGCCTCTGTCTCTTATCAAAATATACCTTCTTTCAGCTCTGTGCAATCCTCATTTTATCTGGGATGATATACACCTTCTTGGTGGTAGCCCGTACCAACACTGGACCCAGGAGTGATGACTCCCCTAGGTCTGTCTTTCATAGTGATGACCTATAACCTCTCTCGTACGAGGCCTCGAATGGTTCCATACCAATGGTGGAGTGATATTACTTGTTGTACACAAACGCCACCAGTGTTAGGTGATCCTTACACCTACAAAAAAAATTATAGGATGCAAGCACGTTTAATGTACTCAAGAACCTTGATGGTACTATCTATATGGCCTTCTGTCTAGTGATGAATGGCATGACCCATCCCCTGAGGCCCATGTTATGACTACCCCTTGCCTACCTCCAATAGGCCAAGAGCTGGCGACTAGCACTGAGTTGGCTTATCCCACAAGTGGGGGGAATTTTTAAAGTACATGTACACATGCACCTATCACCATGAAAAATTTCTGAAATCGACAAAATTGAGTAGAAATGCATTTACACTACTATGAAAATTGTAACTCCTCATGCTTCCACAATATTCTTTTTTTAAATAATTCCAAAAGCTTTCAATAAAGGTAACACTTGGTTCGAGCACACTATGAATAGACATTTAAAAAGTTTTTATGAATATTATTAACCACTATTTTAATTGTATATATTAAATTAAATATTAATATTCATCTTTTATGTTTCTTAGATATGATATAACAAAAAATTAAATTTTTCAAATAAAAGAAATACATTTTTAAAAAAATGCAGTTTTCTAGCCTTTTAATGGAAACCCCTTTTTAAATAAAATAATTAAAACTTTTATATATTCAATTGGGAAAAATAAACTTCTTCTTTAAAAGAAGTAAATAAATATTTAGGTTGGATAAATTTTTGATTCTTTTCTGATAACATTAAAATTTTTATAAATAGTGAAAAATATTAAATTTTAATTGAAAATAACTATTTTAATCGAAATACATTATAGTAGTAAACTGTACATTTGAATGGTTTTAATTTATATTAATATTGTATTTTTATCAATTAATATAATTTAGTCATTTTAATTGTTTTCACATTAAAATTAGATATAAAAAAGGCCAATATTTTAATTGTTTTTACTTTTGAATAACACGTTATCTCATTTTGACAACAGATATTAATTTTAAATTAATGAATGAAACATATATGTTTTGAATGTGGGAAATTGATTCCATATTTAGAAACGTAAGGGAAAAATTTTATAAATTGGTACGTTTTATTTATGGGCATTATGAATAACAACTTTAGTATTTTTTATTATTTACCATAATTAAAGAGTAAATTAGGTAAATAAGGATAATATAATATTATAATAATATAAATCAACCCTAACATATTTAATATATTATTTGATGAGTTATGGTATACCAAAATAATACTAATACCATCTTTTTTGAATTTAGAATCCCATTGGGTGTGATAGTGACTTTTATAATAATTAATTTAATGTGAAGTGAAATATAACATAAACATGTATCTTTTTACCAAACCAATTTTAATATGGGGTCATATAACTGTTCAATTCGTTTATAAATAGTCATTATAAATCCAAAAATATTTTTTAAACACTGGTATATTTTTATAATTTTTTAATATTTAATAAAAAAAATTATTTATAACATAATAATGATGTAGTGATTAAATTAATAATGTCTGATTGAAATAAATGATATTATAAATATTAAAATAAACTTTATTTGAGATTTTTTATGCCATCCATGATATTATGGATAAAATTGACGTGTTAGGGATAAGTTAATTCTCTGTTTTTTTTAAGTAATCAAGTTTTTATGTCATTAAAAAAATCAATAACTAAATAGTGTCAAAATTGACATAAATAAGTTTTTAATACAAACACTATTTAATTAAATGATAAAATAGTCATAAAAATCAATGATTCTTCCAAATGACATATATAGTGTTACAAATTTCATTAATGTACTACATGAAGTTCTCTTGTCCTTTTATTGTAATTATATTAATCATATAGTATAAAAATACATGAAGACATGGTACGAGTTAACTTATTTAAATAAGGGTTAAATAAAAGAGATAAGGTTAAACTTGTGTCCTATTCTTTTCTAAAACAAATTGGTTGATAGGATTTTTACCCATCATCATATTATCCAAGAAATAAATAAATTTTGTGCTATTATAAATGGAAAAAAAATATAATAAATCTATATTTTAATATTTTCTTAAAGTACTCCTCACCTCATTACAAAAGAGAACTCCTCCATCTAATTTAAGAAAACCTCAAAAGCCTTGTTATTCTATAAAAATAAACACATTTCCTCAACCAATATCTCTAAGTACATCCTAAATCCCATTAATTTTGTAGAATTCTATCTGATGGATTTCTTTTTTTAATAATCAAAAAGACGCACCAAAAAAGTAGTAATTGTTTTATCACCTCTTTCAATATTTTTTTCTTCTTCTAATTCATCTTTTTATGTTGTTTCCATTTCAAAATAATAACTCAAGTATTATAAATACACTAATACGATAGTATAATTATTGTACAACCTTATACCTCCTTTTATCTGTCATAAAAATAACAATATCACAATTCATTCGTATGTACGTCTTACCATCTCTATACTGTGGTATAATTAGTTATTCAATAATAATTTATTTCGATGGGTATAATGATGATTATAATGGGTTTATATAATAAATATAAATTGCTAATTATTCATTATAACTAATATAAAATCCAATTCCATATTATTTAACCATCAAGGGAATGATAACGTCGCTTGTGCGTACGTACGTCCTACCGCGTCCATGATGTGATATGATTCATTCTCCACGTTAGGAATTCAATAATGATTTTAAAAATTACATAAAGAGTAAAATTCATAATTTTGAACATAATTTGAGTATGTAAATGAATAAAATACACCCTATTTATATCAAACAAGACAAAAAAGACAAAATAGGAATGGGAAAATAAAGCAGTTAACACACAAAATAGTGGTAATATTGTAACACTATTAAACAAATTATATAATGGGACCATATATGATATCATAAATATTAATATGGTTTTGGAATAATTTAATGAATTTTTTTTACCATTATACGGAGTTTAACGCACCCTTTTCTAACATAAATTACATGTTAAAGGTTAATTTTACAATCTCATTAATATTAGAGGTTGTTATTATGTAATTATCATCTTGGACATCATTATCATCCTCATCTATGTCTCCAAAAATGTTTTCATAAAATATTTAACTATTATCTTGTAGATGTTTAATTTCATTTTTACCCATGACTGACTTCTTAAAAAATAATTTGAATGCAATTTTTTGTTTTTTTTTAAACGAGGTAATTTATGACCTTTTCAACAAAGTATGGAAAGAATGTTTTTTAAATTATACAGAACGAGTGTATATTTTCTACTATTATGTCACCTTATCATTTTTAATCTTCTCTTACAAGCTTACAAGGTTATTATCAAAATAAATGATTTAAATTTTCATTGTTTTTAAATGATTTAAAGTAAAAAATGATATTTCCCTTAAAGAGTATTAATGAATTTATTAAATTATAATCATCTATATCAACATCCATTATTTTATTTTATGTTTGATTGAAGTTTATTTATTATTATACAATCTTCCATGCTGTTTTGATGGTTTTGTGAACGGTTTGACTATGGATGTGAAATTTTTATACTATTCATTGTTTATGGTTAAAGTATTAACATTTCATATGCTAGTATTATGATGAATGATTATGTTATGCTTCTATATTTTCATATGATGAATGCATGGGCTTATTAAGTGAAGGGGGAGGCCCGCTATAACCCCTCAATGCATCGGTAGGTTTCAAGAGTCAAACTAGTGTCTTTGCACAAGGCCTTGACAGTATGGTAATGGTGTTGGCATGAGGTCTTGACGGTATGGTTATGTTGTCCAAAATTATGAATTTCCTTTGTTATGAGATTAGTTGTTGACATTACATGTGATTATTCAGCTAGTATAATATCCAATTTAATGTTTTAATAGAATTATTTTATTTATTCTAGCAACATTGTGTTGATGTTTATGATTAAAAATATTTTTTTTTGTTTTATACCTTTCCTTAAATGATTATTTGTATTTATGATATATTCAACTATATTGTTTATGCTTAATGAGCATCTGAGCTCACCCCATTCATATGATTCATTTTCCCTAGGATGAGAAATGTATATTATGATTGACCTGTAGGGATTGTCTAAGGCATATGAGTGTTTTCAAATGGGATAATATGTCTTTTTTCATTTCAAGATGTAATGTAAGACATATGTTGGTATCTACTATTTCCAAGGCTACTAAAATGATCAGTTCTTCAGGATTTGATCATTATTATCTTGATGGTGAATTAAAATAATGCACCAACTTCGAGCATCTTGGGTCGAGGTGTTTCAAAAACCTACATAGGTTAAACTATACAAAACTGAAATGTAAATAGGGATAGAAAAAGCGTAAACAAAATATAAAAGGTGAATACTACTGAAGTCTTTCACCAGAAAACCTTACAAGAAGGATAGGAACATTAATTTGTCTAAATGATTCTAATGTGTACCGCTTCCCCTAGGGACTGTACCATGACTACCCCAAACCCACCTCAAATAGGCCAGGGGTTGGCGTGTAGCATTGGGTAGGTATATACCACATGTGGGAGAAATTTTCTAATGTACATGTACGCCTACACTTGTCTACAAGAAAAAGTACTGATACTTGAAACACTAACTATACATGCATGTATACTACTAAGAAAATCTCCACATAGTAAACAATATGAAACTAAAAATTAAATATGTCCATAACAAGACCAACCAAACATAAAAATTGTAATATCCTAACGTCCATTAGCAGAAAACCCCACCTGAATGGTAGGTATGGTAAGATGAATGAATGTTGTTGAAGCGTACCACTTCTTTCAGGTTTCCCAGAGGCACCACGATCTCCAACCCACCAAGGACTCCGTCAAATATATTTATCATCTACAAAAGACACAACATGAGTGGGGGAAGCCTGTAAGGGGGTGAGTAAAACAATACTATGTAAGGTCCATGAAACCATAAAGAAAGATACAGTCAACGAATTCACTAGAGTCTACTCACACCAGATTCATGTCTATAGAATAAACAAACATAAAAAATTCCTAGCATATTCCTTTTTGATGAGATATAGAGTCTTTATTGGAGAAACACTCTGCATCTTCGTAGGAGACCTACTCCGCTTCTTCATAGGAGACATACTATGTGTATTCTTTGAAGACTTACTCTGCATATGTCACAGTTCACTGGAGACATACATCCCATAGGTCTCAAAGACATGCTTCCACTCTTATTAGGCTTGTTTCGGGAGCACCTACTCCTCAAGCCAATAAGTTGTACACTAACCTCCATGAAAACTCGTGTAGAGTATCTCAAAAGGACCTCCGTGTTGTAAGGGTCTGAACACCATAAAAGATTCATCAAACTGAAACCTAGTTTGATAGTTATGTAAAATTTGTTAATAACAGGTCGATGGTCTAGGTCCGACCCATCCTGACCTAGTTGGGTCTAGGCTAACCGAACCAGCCTGGCCTAAAGACCAGGCCAATTGGACCACTTGGACATGCGGTGTAGCTTGTTGGGCCACCCATCATACCGGTTTCCTCCTGTTGGACTCGCCATTGTAGGCTGTATCATCCAGTCGGGTGCGGCACGTGGGTCACGCCCCTCCAACCTAGAAGATGGGGTTTTTGAAACAGCATTAGCTAGTCGTGGGTGGGCCACATCTTCTGAACGCGTTCTGTGCTACATCATGCCCTCCAACTAACATGGCAACCTTCTGTATCACCGGTATGCACTACCATGGCCCGCTCGTGCCACGTCTCTCGATCACCACCTGTAGCTACTCAACTGCGGGCCCCACCACCACCAGTCATCTCGTCTACAACCTCCTACTACCATGTTGCTGTTCCGCCAATCACCACTTCTACATGCTGCCGCCGGTCACCATTGTCATCGTGGTGGAATTTTTTTCAAATAGATAATGCCTTTTCTATGCTTGAGTCTCCACCATCACAATTGTGGGCTCTAATGTGTCTTTTCATTGCTCCAGAGGTCCGAACACATTAGGAACATCCCATTAAATCCTGACGTGACCACGTGGTTCTGTCAGAAAAGAATGAAGAACTGGGATAATTAATAGGCATTGAACACCCTTAGAAATAATGTTTTTCTTTTTCGTGTCGGATTTAGTACATTCATGTTAGTAGGATCACGAAGAAGAATAATCATCAATCAATTCCCTTTAATCTGGCAGTTTATCCTTCTTTGAAGAAAACTTGAATTGTGGGTCAACCTGTTCCTGGGTTGGCCCACATTCATCATTGGAATCAATAAAGTCTAATGGAAATACCATGAATAAATAAATTCCCTACCTTAAGGTTTGGATATGTCATTCAAGAGTCTCCTAGGAATTCCTGGGACATTCATTAACCTAGAATTCCAATTTTATTGGGGGGAAAAGAAAAAATGTCATCCCATTGTGGTGTTGAAACAACGCGACATAGTTTCATTCAAGAAATGAAATGGACTAACTCATCGATGCAACACATCATCACTGCGCCGCTTTGAAACATTAAAAAATAAAAAAATTGACTTCATTAAATGTATTTTAATCTTCTTTAAAACAATCAAAAAAATTCTTTCATAGTCAGACCATGTTGGACGATGTAAGGCCCTACCTTTGTAAAACACTACATTACGGACTCAACAATATTCTCTGATTTCTAATCTAAGTCATCGTTTGTGATTTATTAGGGTTATAAAATAAAATAATGTAATTTAATTATTTTATTTATGGTTACATCCATTCCTGGTTTTCTCACTGAAGACTCGTAACGACTAAATATATTCCATCCCTAGGGTAAACATTCCATCCTAAATGCAATGGTTCCAACTAATTTCTGATTAGGGACCCATTTAGATGTTATTCCACTTTTTTAGGAAAAACACTTGCACTTGTTATTAAAAAGGTAACAGTTTTTTTTGAACCATTCATGGCACATTGTGTAATGTAATCATTCACTATCTGAGTGCCTAGTCTAATCATTTTCCAGGTTAATTTATAAAAATAATACTGAGAAAATCTAAGCCATTTCATTCTCCCTCACTTATGGATTTACATCCATGAAATCCAAAAAAAAGATAAACAAACAAACGGGGATACTAAACATGAATCTGAGCCTCCCACTCCCATGTTCTCTCCTAGAGATTCTATTTTTTCCACTAAATATGTGCTAGAGAAATCAACCTCCAATGAAGGTTCATATCATGTCGATCGTCAATCATCATTGGGTACATTGCAAAAGTCACCCATCATCAACGTCCATCTCACCCCAGTCGATGATATGTGATGGGTGAGGCACGTATCTCCTTATCCAGTATACATGGAAGATGATATGGACCCACTATAACAGTGGGTGTAGAGCCTAGTTGTACACCACCTCACAAACCCTACGTAGTGTGAGAAAAGTTCTAATGATCGTTGGAGATAAATTATCACCCCAGTCAAATATTTACATCACATGTTGAGGTGAGACCCAAGGAACAAATTGTCTCCAACCACAAATGAAAAGGGCCTTCTTCGCCTATCAATAGAAGACTTATTATGGCTTTGTGTAGTCTTCATCCACTTTTGGATGAAATAAACCTTTTCTATAGTAGCATGTACCTACTCCCTACCAAAGACTATTGAATATACGGGGTATGTCTGTCAATGTGACGACCTGCAAGGTGGCTCGAACATGGCCTCGAATGGTTCTGTTACAATGGTGGGGAGTTAGTTATTGTTGTATAAAAACACCACCAGAGGTAGGTGACCCTCCAAACTGTGGAAAAAATCAAGGATTCATGCATGTATCATGTTCTCTATGGCATAAATGTTCCGCTCCGTCTGGTCATTTGTCTGTGGGTGGAAACGTATACTCAAGTACAACTAAGTCACAAAAGCCTCTTGAAATCCCTTCCACAACCAGTATGTAAAACTGGCATCAAGATATTATTATCTCATCGATGAGTCCCTATGGAGGTAAACTATATCCTATATGTAGAGGCACCCCGAGATCTCTACTAAACCCATTCTCAAATCTTTAAGAAGTGGAACTACATGGTGGGTCGGTCATTGATCACCCAAATGGTATCATTCCCCCAAGACATACATGGTAAATCTATCATGATGTACATCTATCTTACATCACACTTCAACTATGTCACCTCAGGGGTTTGATTTAAACACACTGAAACATGGTTCTTGAACCACACTTTCTGACAAGTGACACATCTAGAGGCAAACTCTTCCACTTCATTCTTCCACCTCGACTACAAAAACTGAAGTTGGATGTCCTGGTACATTTTCTCCACACCTATATTTTCTAACAAATGATATTATGGATCTCCCACTACATATCCTAATATGACTTCATTAGTACAATTTGGAATCCAATAAAAAGAATGATGTTCTCCCCACCTTTCGAATATCTATCAGGGGCATGCCCTGAAAACGTATGATAACGTGTAGTTTCATAGATGGTATCTCTGGGATTAACCTCCCTAACATGTTTTCATAGTGGAGGGGTAACTACCATTGAATAGATATAAGCTGATCCATATCTCTCTAGAAGGATGTCTGCAATGAGGCCTACTTCTCTAACGCCTCAATCAATATTTTTTAACACGATCTCTAATTGAGAAAATCCACCACCATGTTTCCCTTCCCAGGATTATAAACTTTCTTGAATTCATAGTCTTAAATGAATTCTAGCCAACACCTACGTATCAAGTTCATATCCATCTTAGAGATGATATACT
Organism: Viscum album; assembly: GCA_963277665.1. Classification (NCBI taxonomy): domain Eukaryota; kingdom Viridiplantae; phylum Streptophyta; class Magnoliopsida; order Santalales; family Viscaceae; genus Viscum; species Viscum album. Next base: position 1,234,313,262 of record OY728120.1, read on the forward strand.
TGAGACTTTTGTGGTCATAGTATATTAATAAATTCCCTCCCATAAGGTAGTGTTGCGACATATATAATGTGAAGACTACTGATACCAACTCCAGATCGTGGGTCATGTAGTTTTTCCCTTGTGGTCTAATCTACTATAAACCGTTAACAATCCTTGAATGCTCCTGCATCAATACACAACCATCCCTAGTTCCTGATGCAGCACAATAAAATATTTATTTGAATCCCACTTCTATAAATCTAATGATATGAGCGCTCATCAAACTCTGCCTTAGTTGCTAAAACTCTCATGCCATTTATTTTTCCACATGAACAGTTCAATTTTCATTTCAAAGATATCAGGTATTCTATTACTCAAAAAAGTGTATCGCAAACCACTGATACATCCATTCCAATCCCTAGAAACTCCATAACTCAGTAATACTATTGGGTGGCTCCCAAGAAAGCATTTCCCTTATTTTCACTAGATCTACTACAACTCCAGCATTCGAAATGATATGTCAAAGAAAGTGGACCTCTCATATCCAAAACTAAATCATTGAGAGAATACCATAAAGCTGGTTATGTTGGAGTAAATGTAGGTCCATCCTCAAGTGTATATAATGATCCTCCTCAGAAACTGAGTAAACTAGGATGTCATCTATAAAGAAAACTAAAACCCAATCTAGGTAAGGCTGGAAGATCGTGTTCTTGACCACTCTTAACATCACTAGGGAATTCACCACACAAAAAAATAGAATCATTACATACTAGTAGTGTCCATAAGGACAACTAAAATCCATCTTTAGAATTTCCTCATATCGTACATGAAGCTAGTGAAAGCGCAATTTGAGGTATATGCTCGAGAACCATCTCACTCCTTTTAGCTGATCAAAGTGGTCACCAATAACCTGTCATGGATAATTGTTCTTCACAGTCACTCGGTTGAGGCATTAGATGTCAACATATAGCCTCAGGCTCTCGTATTCCTTCTTGGCAGAAAAAATAGGGGCTGCCCATGGTGAATCACTTGACCTCACGAATCCCTTCATATAGAAGTATTCTAATTGTACCCTCATCTTTTTAAGCCCTACATGAGCCATCTCATATTCCACTGTAGATATCGATTTCTTCCTAGGGGTACAGGTCAATTCATATGTCTACATCCCAATGAGGAGGTAGTTTGATAACATCTTCCAGAAAGATCTCGTAATAATCATCCACCCCTGTAGGAATCTATGGACAAATTCATCAACTACACCAAGGGTTATTTTAGAAAATGATGTGTGATCAGTTGCACCCTCTTACACATGAGTCCATCATGCACTGCCTGTGTTTACCTTTCACAGAAAAAGAAAAACATGTTCCTGTCTCAATAGAAACACTATATTGTGTACCAAAAATAGTCAATCTTATCATGCATTTTAGATAACCAATCCATACCGATAATGACTTCATATATCCTCGACGCCACTACATGGAGATCCCAAATGAAACTCTCACACCCAAGAGTAAAGGCACACTATTGTCACCAGTGTCTGATCATTAAATCTTTTCCCATAGGATCCTCTAAGCATAGGGATCATGTCATATTTTCCAATGTAATCCCCATTCCTCGAACTATGGTTTTGATGTGGAAAGAGTGATGGGAAACTATGTCTATAATAACTGCATCTAGAGAGGATAAGATGAAAATCATACATCTAATAATCATGGGTGTTTTTTGATCATAAGCCTCTATCACCTAGATCTAGAATCACCGCTGTTCACCAGCTACTTGAGCTCATGGTGGACCATCTGGGGGAGGTGGTGAAAGTGCCTCAAACATCCGTCCATCTCATTCAGCTCATCAAGATCCTCTGTCACATATACCGTGTGGATAAACACCTTGTTCCTTCCACTACAGTTGCCTTATCCATACCTCATTTGTATCCTGGTCAATTATATGGCTGGTCAGATAATCATTATCCATACGCCCTCATTGGCCAAACGTGTAGCACAACCCATCTTTCGACCGACCTGCACTGCCCTAGAATCTTCATACAATAGATCTGATATCTTGAGGTCATTCACTGGACTGTTTGGACCTCTTGGACCCCTATGCTAGTTGTAGACTACCTGCTGCCAAAGACTCTACCACCTGACACTCGGTGATAGCTCCCACCACTAATGCCCACTCCGTAAGAATTTTCTCTACCAGTAAATCTCGCTATAACACCCAATAGTACATAGTAATGTGGAGGGATATCATCGACAACTGAATCTCCTAGAGTAGTCTCTGCTCGACGATACTGGCCCTGATAAACTGTTCATGCACATTATCTGTTGATTATAGAGAAAGATCTATGAATCTTGTCATGTACTCTGCTACTGTCATGATACCATATTGTAGGTGTTTTAGCTCCTATAGATGCAAAAATTGCAATGTAATAGGAATAAAATCTTTCTAAACAGGCACTCAATATCTTCCCATGTGAGGGTGAATTCGTCATGTGTCTAGATCATCATGCTTCAACATCTTCTCACCAAGCGCTGATGATGTATCACGGCTTGGACTGCCATCTGGACGAGAGGCTTCTTAACTTGGCAGAAAAATCATTTAGTAGCCTCTAGCCATTCATTAGCTATGTGAGGATCTCTCTCACCTTGGAACCTGGGAGGTTTATATCTCTGAAACTCTTGTAATGCAATGATCTTTCATGCATCCCCTACTGGTAACGCCGGTAAGAATTTCTACTCTACGGGGTGTGGTATTGTTGGTACACCACAAGGAGGTTCTATCTCTAGAAATGATCCATGTACCGATTCATCCTCACTCAGTGGACCATCCTCGTGGTCACTCCGCTGAATCATGGATGGCTACCTATATGGAAGCATCTTGAAATATAATGACATGTACTACATTGAATAGAGTATTCCTGGTGAGATGACTCTGACTCAAGAATGAAATGAGAATGTACTCAATTACCATATGATGTATGCAACCAGTATTTTCATGTATCATGCTGAAAAGCATAATTTTGGGTCCGGGTGTATGGATACATCCACCACCACACCAATAATGGACTTTGTAGCCAAAAATACAATCTCGAAACACTTTACATAGTTTCCTCAATACAAAAATGAAACCTACCACCCTCTGATACCATTATGTCATGTCTCATCCCCTGGGGCCCATTCCATGACGACCCCATTCTGACCTCCCATATGACAGGGGATGGCGACTAGCACAAAGTTGACATATCTCACAAGTGGGATTCATTTTCCTTAGTACATGTATACTTGCAACCTTATGCAAGAAAAAGAGATGAAACTGAAATATCTTAGCAAACAAGCATGTATAGTAATATAAAAACCCATACACAGTAAATAATAAAAAACTAAAATATAAACGGGGCCTGAAAAATCCTATCCAAAATGGAAATAGTGCATGCACCTAAAGTCTGTCAGCTAAAAACCCTACCTAAAGGATTGGTGTAGTAAGCTATAGGAATGTCATAGAAGCATACACTTTCAATGGGTCAACATAAAGAAACACCTCTCTCTGACCCATGAAGGACTCTGTCAAGTCTATCGATCATTGTCACAAGACACAACAAGTGTTGGTGAAGCCCCTTTATGGGCGAGTAAACAATACTCAGTAGGAACCCTAAAACCTCAAAGTAAAATACATCTGATAGAGTCATTAGAGTCATCTCACACCAGGTACATGTCTATAGCAAGAATATATTTATGAATGTCAAGGAAAATTCAAATCGGATTATACATACAATCTCTGCAGTAGACTCAATCCTCATCAATGCAGGAGACCTACTCCGCATATTCATACGATAACTACTCTGCTTATTCTTAGGAGAGATACCCCACGTCTGCATAGCTGATCTACAACACATCTTGTTATTAGACCTAGTATTCTTCTTCATTAGATATTTTCTATACATAGGTCACTGTTCTCAGGAGATTTACATCACGTAGGTCTCAATCATATAATTCCACTCTTAGCGCACTCGTTTCATGAAAACCTACTCCTCGAGCCCATTGTTTGTATACCAATCTCCACAAAAAAACACGTAGAGTATCTCAAAAGGACCTCCTTGTAATGAGGGTTCCAACAACACAATATACTCATCGAACATACACACAGTTTCAGCATTATGGAAAGTTTAGTTAAAACGGGTTGGTTGGGACTGGGTCAGACCCGACCAGGCCGGAACCAACTAGGCCCAAAGACCATGCCTATTGTGTAGCACGGTCGAACCCAAAGGTCCTCCTGGTGGCCCAATTTCATCCAGCCTGGACCATATGTGTGAAACAGTTCATTCATACAGGCACAAAACATTGGTCCAACCACTCCCACCTGGTAGACGAGGTTGATCCACTGTGTGTCAGCTGACTGTTGTGGTTCACTACATCATCAATGTTCCGCACCACCACAGCCCACCCATGTTTTGGCTCCCAGCTACTACTGTGGGGCCCTCTACATCCATCTATCAAGCTAGTGGCCTCTTGCTATCGGGTGGCTATGCCACCACACTCCACCACTGCATGAAAGTAGTGGCAGGTCCTCTTCTGTGAGCCACCACTATCACTGTGGTAGTCAATTTTTTTGAATCGATAATGCCTATGTGATACTTGGGTTTCCACAATCTCTTTTGGGGGCTCCAATTGATATTTTTGTCAATTCGGGTATTTTTCCACATTTAGAATCTCCTAGAAAATCCCAACCCAATCATGGGGGTCATTTGACAAAGAATGAAGAATGGGTATAAAGAATAGGGAAAGGAATACCCATATAATGGAGCATTTCCATGTTCATATCGGGCCTGGTCCGTTCATTTCTATATGATTTCATAGAAGAATAATCATCTGTCTATTCCAATTAATCCCAAAATTTATGCATCTAGCATGAATAACTGATTTGAAGGTCAACCTATTTGACAGTTTTTCAGCATTCATCATTAGAATCTACAATTGTGAATGAAAATATGAATAAAAAACCCCTACCAAAAGGTTTGGATATGTTGTTGGTGAAGAACCGAGTTGTGTTCCCATTGTTCTTTGATTCTCGATATATAATCTGTGATCCATGATCCATGATCCATGATCTGCTACTATTTTTTCATTTTCCAATGGGAGGGAACAGCCAATGCCTTTCTCCTGAGTTTCTAGTGAAGTATAGGGTTATGAGTTAACCCTAAATTCCTATTTAATTAAGGAGAAATGAAAACATTTCATCTTGTTTCAACAATGCAACATCGCCTCACTATTTCATTTAAGAAATTAAAGGGAAGGCTCGTTGCAGCATCACTGCGAAATATTTGAAAAGAAATAAAGAAAACTTCTTTAAGATTAATTTATTGTTCATTAAAAGGTCCAAAATTTATCATTCATAGTCAGACCATACTGTCCAATTTTAGGCCTGGGCTAAATAAAATTTCACATTACGAACTCAACAACGGTCTCAGATTTCCAATATGAGTCATCGTTCATTAGTTATTTGGATTTTAAAATAAATTTATATTGTTTAATTATTTTATTTATGGTTATGTCCTTTTTGGTTTTTCTTACTGAAGACCCATTAAAATTATGTTAGGTCACACCTATGGTAAACCCAGCATTCTGAATGCAATGAAGCCCTCATATTTCTGATCCGTGCACACAATGTTTTTTTTGCTGTTTTTTAGGGGAAAAAATTACACACGCTATTAAAAATATAACAGTTCTCATCGAACCGTTCCGAGCACACTAAGCCTCCTAATCATCTGCTGTCTCAGCAAATAGTCTCAAAATTTTCCCAAATATTATTTAAAAGTAATAGCTTGAAAATTTTAGTGATTATAACGAAACATTGAGCTCAAGTGCAACAAAGACCCAAACACCTCCTATAATCTCTTCATTATCCAGGATGTGAAACTAGAATCACGATATGAAATGATAATTGATGTCACTCCATGATGCTGAACTATCACCATCATATAGAGTCTTCCCTTGCTTTATTATGAACATTTCATTTTGATTTGTAGGAACTGTGATGACATCCTGAGTTGTTCAATGATCACCCAGATGGTATCGTGTCCCATGGATGTGTGTGGTAAACACATCAAAAATTCCATTGATATCACATACCACTTTTATTCTTGAACATCATGTGGTTGGTTCAAGCCCACATGAACCTGGTGTTCAGAATTCACTTAGTGGAAAGTGAGGCATCTAGAAATGAACTATTCCACTAGCTTCTTCATACTCGACCACCTGAACTACTATTGGAGGTATTGATACATCATTCCCACTACATGATGTACCACCAAATGGGAATTATAGACCACCCTCAAGACCTCCTCCTACAATATCACTGGAACTACTATGCATCCTCTTAAGATAATTATGTTCTCCCAACCACTTGTATATTCATCAGGGGAATTCCTTGTAGAAATCTATGAACATAAACTCTCATAGTTGGTGTTTTCAAGATGTGCCTCCCTAAATCCCTATAGGAGTGTAGGGGTGAAAACCATCGACTAGAGGTATGCTACTCCATCTCCATCCATGAAGGATATCTACAACATGGTAAACTACTCTAATAACTCACTTAGACACTAAAAGATGGACCACCTGGTGCGAGCGTCTTCCTCTAAATTCATATTCTCTCGAGTACCAACATCATATTAAACTAGGAAATATATACATCATTCCTTTATCAAGTTTGGATCATTCTGAGAGAAGATATACATGAGACTCTTATGGTAAGAGTAGACGGTAAACCTCTTGACCTTCCAGAACTATTACCACATCTTCAACGCGAAGGTTACCCCTGTATGATCAAGGTCATTGGTCCTGTAGTTATTCTCATGTTTCCTTAACTAGAATTAACCATAAGTAATCAACAATTTCCCCATCATCTAGACCAAACCAATCCCACTCCCTAATGCATCAGAGAAAAAATGAACTCAACACCCTCCTTCGGTAGTCTCAAGATACGAGCACTCATCAACCTCTTCCTTAGCTCATAAAATTAACTCTGGAACTTCTTTTTCCACACGAAAGGCTTCCCCTTACATGCCACAGATATCATGTGTTCTTATACTCTAGAAATGTTGGGTACAATCCTCTTATAGTACCCATAAAAATCTAGAAAACTCCACACCTTGATAACAAAATTGGGTGCCTCTAAATGATGCACTATATCAATCTTCGTCAGATCCACTGCAACTCCAACCTCTTAAATGATGTGTCATAGAAAGTGGACATCCCAAACCAGAACTAACACATCATAAGACTCCCTTTACTTTTGTGCTTTTAGAGACTACCCAGGACCATCCTAATGTGTATCACATGCTCCTCATTGAACATTGAGTACACACGGATGTCATAAATTAAGACCATGATGGACTGGTCTATGTACGACCGGATGGTTCTATTCATGGGATTCATGAATACTTATAAGGAATATGCCTTGATAAATGGAATCACTATATACTATTAATGGTCATACTGACAATGGAATGATATAATCAGTACATCTTCATCCCATACACGAAGCTGGTGATATACAATTATGAGGACTATCTTCGAGAACCAACTTTCTCCCTTCTACAGATTGAAGAGGTCTTCAATCCATGTTAGTGGATAATTAATCTTCACACTAATTGGGTTCAAGAGCCAAAAGTCCACAAAACATCTCAAGCTCCTATCTTCCTTCATAAAAAAATAGGGCCCGCCCAGGATGAAATGCTAGGTCTCACAAAGCCCTTTATCTGTTCGTCCCCTAGTTGTACCCTCAACTCATGAAGCTTTGTGAGAGCCACCTGATATGTAGCTGTAGATATTAGTTCCATCCTAGGGTAATGGTCAATGAAAAATTATACCTCTAGGCAGGGAGGTAATCCAAGGACATCTTTAGGAATGAAGTCCTCGTACTATGTCACCACTATAGGAAACTGTGGACTCATATCATCCACCATACCGAGGGTGAGACTTGACATCCTATGAGTAATCAGATGAAAAATCCTTTGATGATTTCTATCGTTCACTGGATGTGTTTCATTTTTACTAACAAATGAAAACCTGGTCCAATCTCCATGGACACAGTGCACTCTAAAACTAAAATAGTCAATCTGGAAATGAAATGTAGATAACCAGTCCATACCAAGAATGAAATCATTAGACATCGACATTTCCACCATGAGATCACAACCAAAACTATTTCTCCCAGCATCAAGGGCACACTCTCATCACTAGTGTTTAATCATTTATTCTCCCCCATATGAGTCTCTTAGCATTAGGATCGAGTCAACGGTTACACTGGAATCTCTGAGTCTGGAAGAAGGGATGTGGTGAGAAAAGAGTGACTAGAAAATATCTCTTTCATAACTATAGATAGGGTGGAAAATACACAGATCATACATTTAATCATATCTGGATCATTGGGGTTGTAAACCTCTATCACTTGAAGCTGGACTCATACCTTTCCACTCACTCGAAAATCTCATGGTTGACCTCCTAGGGGTTGTGGTGGCAGTTCCTCAAACATTCACCCACCTACTACTACCCAAACTACTAATCTACCATTCCCACCGCCTTGTATTCCACCCTACACCTACCACATCCTATGTCACGACTATCCCCTGACCATTTCCTGATTGGTCATATGATGGTTCGGTAATTTGGTTTTGGGTTTAGGTTTCAACTTTTAGGTATTAGAGTTTAGGAATCAGTGTTTCAGATATAGAGTTTCGGGGCTAGGTTTTAGGATTTTTTTAGGGTTTTGGGTTTAGGTTTATGATTTTAATGTAGGTTTTAGATTTTAAGGTTTATGGTGTAGGATTTTGAAATTAGGGTATATCAAATATTTTTTTGGTTTTATTTATCAACTTTTAGGCAATATCTATCTTGATTCCCCCCATTCCTCCACACGAGTACCCCAACTTTTCATTTAGAGGACTTTCTCTACCATGGGATCCCTGCCCCACTAATCATGGGTCCTTGGGTCATCCACTGGAGTTTTTGACCATCTTGGGTCCCTGCATCTACTATCAACTACACACCTTCTAGGACTCACCTACCTGGTGCATATTGGTAGCCCTCGATGCTGGTGTCTTCTCTGCTAAACATTTATCCACTAGTAGTGCTCACTACAGTACCCCCAATATATATAGGGATTGTAAGGGATATAATTGAATCAATGATCTCCATGAATAACCCCTTCTTGAATATGATCCCCTGGAGAATAGGTCCTACACCATATCTATGGAGTAGAAAAAAAGATCACTATTATCTCCAAGTACACTTCTAATATCTAACTACCCTACTATAGAAGTAAGATCTCTTGTATGTTAACTAAACATAACTTCACTAAAAATAACTCATTAGGGAAGAGTCCTAAAACGCTACCCAAGAGCGAGTCATCTCGTCATGCTTCTAGATAACTAAGCTCCACCATTTCCCCATTGAGCCCTGACGAAGGCCCACGGCTATAACTTCCATTTGGTCTTAAGGTGTCCTTACAGGGAGGAAGACATGTGTAACTGTCTCCATCCAATCCTAGGTCTATCTCACCCCTAAACCTAGTAGGTATCTACCCCTGGAACTCATGAACCACACTTTGTCTTCCTTCATCATCTTCAGGTAGCTCTTGCAGTAACTGCTACTCTCCAGGTGCTGGTATCACTGGTAGACCACCCATAAGTTCTATCTCTGGTACTAGTCCCTATATAGATGCCTCATCTCTAGGTGGATCATTGTTGTGATCAAGCATCAGAATCCTGACTCACACTCTGCATGGAGGAATCCTAAAATAGATCAAGATGTACCATAGTAAATAGAGTGTATCTAGTGTGTTGTGTCAAAAAGAACATGAGAAAACACTCAAATTCCTATAATATGTTCTTACCACTTATTTCAATCATCTATTGGTTTCATATACCGAGTTGGAAAGAATTGTTCAGAGTCTTGGTGTATGGATACATCAGCCACCACACAAACACTAGAGCCCTCGCCCTGAAATCCATAATTGAAACACTTAATACTATTTCCCTAAACTAATATAAAAAAATAATTGTTCATTAGGTTGAACATAGAACCTGTAATAACACTCTATCACAACCCATCCTAGTTGGTCCCCATCAATGAATACCCCAATCCCACCTCTGATAGGCTAGGGGTGGGCAACGAGCACCATGTTGGAATTTCCAACAAATAAGAGGAATTTTTCCTATTACATGTATAGTCATACACATATCCAAAACCAAAATGGTGAAATGTAAAATAACTATGTATGAAATGAATGTATTAACTACAATACAAACCAAAGAGTATGATAATAGGATATCTAGGGGCTAAAATACAAGCCCACGAGATGAAAAAATATACCATGTTATTGTACATGTTTCTGAAACTCTTCCACATAAAACCCTACCTGAAGTGTATGAGTTGGAAAATGAGAAGAAGTCATAGGAGAACAACACATCCATATGATCCCTATAAGATCCACCTTGTACAATTACACCTATAACATCATCAAAATTTTGATCTACTACACAACATTTTACATGTGTGGGTAAAGCCCGTGAATGGGGGTTAAAAAATAAAAAATAGGAAAACTTGAAACCGCAATGGAAATACCACTAAGAATTACATAAATTATACCAAAAATTAATCACATGAAGTAAACCAAAAATAATACATATGAATAACACCTCAAATAAAACACCCGACGAATAGTCAGCTCACACAGGTATAAGTCCAAATAATTAAGAGAATGATTTTCATTTGTTATCCACAAATCTCCCAATTTGCATGACTCACAGAGTGTTAATAATGCATGGAGCATCAAGGTAGCTCAGAAAAATAATGGTGTGAGGATATTATATGGATCATAGATCATCGATGGCATATGAATCATTGACAGTGCACATAACATCAATGGTGCATGGAGCATTGATGGCGCACAGAGCGATGATGGAACACGGAGTGGCAATGGAGCACATAGCATTGATAGAGCATGAAGCATCGATGGCATATGGAGAATAGATGGTGCACTGATCATTGATATAGCATTGAACATTGATGGTGCATGGAGATTCTATGGTTCATGAATCCCCCATGTCACATAGTCCCCAAGTCACAGCCAGACACAATATTTTACTCGTAGCGTGCTAGTACCAGGGGAACCTACTCCCCAAGAAAATAGTTCATATTCTAATATTCACAAATACACAATTAGATTATTTCCAAATGATTTTATATTCTCAAGAGTCCCAATGCCACGAATTTCTCTTCACACAGACACATGGTTTGAAAGATATGGTTGTTTTTTTAAAATGGCCTGACCCGATTCTGATCCGGGTCTCATCCAAACCATCAGACCCGACCCAGTCAGGTTAACCTGAACCAAACTAGTTTTATACGACTATTGGGATTGGCCTGCTAGGCCGGCTAGACATTTCCCACTGGTTTTCTGGGCCCATCACACTATGCCATTGGAGCATTCCAACTCATCTGGTCCAGCTCACCATATGTGTGTCGGTTTGAGTGCACTGAATGAGTCCTGCCCAATATGTGTTACATCGGTCAATGTGGAGTCGTGCCACATTTCGTGTGGATTTCGCGCCTCCTCATCTTAGTCCCATAACCTCAATGAAACAATGTACTCCCTCTACTATGTTTTTTGAGCTAAATCCTACTATCACTGCCACCGCATGCTTCAATAACCCCTAGGTCAATGTCTGTGACCCCCGCTACAGCTGGCTCCACCCCATGCGGTCCCTCCATGAACGCATCTGGATGTCTCCATTAGCTACCCCACCACCCGAATATAATACTTATCTCTACCAGTCCTGACCCACACTAGGCTTCTGATTCCTTCGCCACCGGCTTTCCTGCTGGCGGCCTATCACCGCCTTGCGCTCCCCCTGTATCGGCCATGTTGGCCACTCCCTACCCTTATTGTCAGCCACCCCACAAGGGGTCGACCATGGGAAATCGTAAGACACTGCCTCTCCCGAATCATTCAATTATTCTGTCACTCCTCTTTTATTCCATAATAGGGTCAATCCATCAATATCGGACTGTTTCACAATGGATCAGGGGTACGACGGTCGATCCATCACGTAACTTGTTAAAGGTAGAATAATATATGAATATCACAATTGATTAATTGGTAGAGATAATGTACATAAATTCCAGATGAATGGATCACGTCCTTGTTCTTTTCATCCATGATCTGTTCATTTTAGGAAAGATTTGTTCAAAATAATTCAACACACATATATAAATCCCCATTCAGAATCCCACAAGCATTTATCAATCCCACATGAACGGATGAACTATTGATAATCCTCTTGGTGGGTTGGTCTATATTCATCATTCTTGTCTAATAGGGAAAGGAAATCGAAATGGGAATCAACATCCAACCTCGAGGTTAGATCAGACATTGACAAAGAATGGAGGTCCCTGTCATCATCAATCCTCAATCCATCATCATTTTTTATAAATAATGTTCCGTTCTATTAATTAAAGGAATTCCAATGTTATGGTGATGAGCCAAAATTCCTGAAAATGTTTAATTAAAAGTAAAACTCCACTATGTCCAAAAAAAATTAAAAAAATATTTTAATAAAGTTTACATCCGATTTATGACTTTCATAGTCGACCTATGACTATCGATGTTAGGCCCTTCCTAAGGTAAAGTCGTTACTCTGAACACAAAAATTCCCTTAGATTTCTAATATGATCAAATATTTAGATTTTATTACCATTTTAATAAAAACCCCACATGCACTTTATTAATATTGTAAAACTCTTCATCATGTGGTTCTGGGCACACCGGGCCTGAAAATCTCACGCCGTCTCAGTTCCTGGTATCAATATTTTCCAAATTAATTTATAAAAATAAAAATTTTGAAAATCTGAGTCAATAAATATACATTATTTAAATAATTTAAATTTAGGAGTATCGAAGACATAAAAAATGAAGACCTATTCAAAAAATCAAATTGTATATTACAAGAAGGGTAACCTTAAAATTGAATTGTTAATAAGAGGTTAACATAATGACATAAACATATTATATTTTGATGTGGATATTAGAATATGGTTATATAAAATATTTAAAAAATACATATATTTATTATATTGGATGTTTTATGAGTATTAAGACTCAAGAAAAAATGTAAGAGAATTTCATCTCACAATTTATTTCCATGAGAAATATGCCTTATTCAATATTAAAATATTTTGAAGGGTATATATAATTCACATTATTGTATTACAAGATTATTATTAAGAAATTTATACATATTTACATATCCAATCTATTGTATTTATTTCATGGGGTTTTTGTTAAAATTTTAATAAATTGGTATGAATTTTGAGTGCCAATTTGCCTTCATTAGGTCACATTTTTGGTTATGTACCTACATTGCTTTTAGAGGTGTATATACTAACATTTGATATGTTATATCATGAATCTTATTCTTTTCTGTTTATTTTATGATTCATGTAATTTTAGTTTGTCACATGGGGAAGATAGTTCAATGTTAAATTATGGTAATATTTTATTTAAACTATATCATCATTTATCAGAATTATTTATAATTATGTTTCCATTAATGAAATATTATGACCCAAATCTCATGAAAACTCCTGAATTTTATTCTTCCTTATTTATTAAATATATTTCCTTGTATTAGTACCATTCTCTCCAATCTTTGCAAATAAATATATTAACCAAATTTTTTAATAAAATATAAATACACTTATCTTTTTTTTGGGACATCATATATATTCAAAAAAATGTTTTAAAAACATCATTGAAATGATATGTTAATATCATTTTTCTGGAAATAGATTTTAATTTTTATAGGTTTTTTAATGCTTCATTTATAAATTTTCAAAATAATTTTGAAGGAAAATGGTTTTAAAAAATATTCTATCCTCTTAAAAATAGATTTTCAATTTTGAATAAAATTTAAATAAAAAAAATTAATAGATATTTTAAAATTATATGTCATCTTTGATAAAATATGTTTGTGTTATGCATGACTTCTTGGAAAATTATTCAATGTTTCCCTTTATATTCTTTCTCTGAGTGGTTTATGGTTTTTTTGTATGATGTTTATGACACCCCATTCTTTTACAAGGATTATGTATGTAATGACCTGAATTGTTATAAATTAAAAACCTTTTTTGTTTTATTTAATTTTCTCATCATGTAATATGGTAAAGAAAATAGATTAAATTCTTTATATTTATTATATCTAATTGTATTTATGTTACATTTTTTAATCTTTATTGCACATAATATAACTATAGAATAGTGATCATGTGATTATAAAAAATATAGGGTTTTAACGAATCCCATTGACATAGAAAAATGTAGTGATGGCCTTAAATAGTATGATCATACCCCATGAAGCAGATTTATCGGAGATTTTAATGGAGATATCACATATGGCCTTTCAACTTGACCAACCCCAAGCTGATATCCAACGAACTAGTCATGAGAAAAATCATTTACAATAGAATGTCAAGCTCATCGAGATCACGGACCAACCAATGTCTGCTGAACAGCCCCATGAAAGTCCCACCAACATGCACCTTACTATTAGGATTTTTTTGTACAGTATTACAGGGATATGTATCATGAAATTTGGAATATGAATATATAAATTATTTTCAATATAATAAGAAATATATTTTCCTCATATTTTTTAGTTTTTAATTGATTTTTTGTACTATAAAGCAAAAATTGTATTTTTTGTTAATATTCAAAATAAATTTATGATTTTATAAATTAATGAATTTTTAAAATAAATTATACTTTTAAAAATTTTTATTATTAAATAATTTTTATTATATTTAAATAATCATTTTATTTTTATAAAGATGACGATAATTTCTTATAAGAGTTTGGAAATCTCTTATTTATCAAAAATCCTTAATTTTCTATAAATGTCAGTTATTATTTAAAAAATGAGAATTTAAATATTTATGAAAAAATATAAATAGAATGAATATTATTTTTGTAATTGAAGCATCTAAATTATGTAATGGTTAATTTTTCATAAATTACTGATATAGTCAATTTTTTGGGTAAAAAATAAATATCGTATAAATATACTTAATGTTTCATGACATCATAATGACCAAAAAAAGATGTAATTACTTTAATAAATGGGATCCAATACCAAATCTATTTTCTCCATTTAAAATTATTTGATGTTATTTAATTTATTAATTTATTTAATCCATTATGAAGCCTCCAAGACTTATAAAATATTTTTAGATATTAAAATCATTTTTTAAGAGAGTGACCCACCTACACATAACTGTTGGTAATATTTTAAGATGTTTAGACCTTATAATTCTAAAAAAAATTGACCCATCCCATTTGGTAGAAATTATTGGTGAAACCCATGGGATGGTATGTGGTTTTTATATTTTTTTATATAAATTCCAAAACCCAGATAATAAAGAAATCCTCCTCTTTTCCTATACATACCCACCCAAAATTCCATTTAACTTTATTGGAACTCCATGGAGAATTTATATATTATTCCATCCACTATCTAGAGTGACTCAAAGGTTCCTCAAAGCTATTAGGAAGAACCTCCATATCATTTGAGGTGGCACACTCAATTAAGGGGTCATCACCTTCGTCTCCTCCTATCAAATTCAAGAAACATTTTTGGAATTAATTCTTGTAATATCGAATAGTTATAATTTCATTCATTTATTATCACTGTCTTACTATAAATTTTATGATATTTTAATGAGGGATCATTTTTTATCTCCCATTTTGACCCTTACCAAACCCATTGCTATGCTGAAATTCTATATGGGATCTTCACCTTCGTCTCCTCCTTTCAAATTCAAGAATATTCATTTTAAATAGTTCTTGTAATATCAAAGGGATATATTTTGATTAATTTATAATAATTAATATATTATCCTTTTAATGTAATTATAATGAGTAATAATTTATACTCCTCCATTTTTCCCCTAAACTATGTCGTTAGTATGCTGAAATTACGTAAGGGATCCTCACCTTCCTCTCATCCTTTAAAATCTAGGAAACTTTATAAATATCATATCATTGAAGGGTGGATTAAGAAAGTGAATATAATATGTTAATTCACTATAAATATGAATTAAAAACTCCAAATACCAAATAATATTTTACATATTCATTTCTCTATAAAATATTACAATACCATAAGCACGAAAGTATAAGTTTTTCCCAAATTATGGATATTGGGTAAGGAATTCCCTTACAAATTTGTAATAAATGAAATTGTATGAAAATAAAAGTAATAATTATCAAATGAAACATTTAAAATAATTAAGAAAATGATATTAAGGATATTATATAACGACGGGATGTAAGAAAACCACATATATGGATAAATTGGTAAATAAGGCATATATCTCATAAAAGTCAGAAGAGAGGTGAGAAACTCTTACCTCACACCCCTCCTTAGTGTATAATTATTTAATATTCTGTATAATGGTATCAATAATGATATTATTTAATTATATTACTATTTTTATATTTATAATACCTTATATAATGTTTTTATAACATATTATTTCCCATTAATTTATAATTTTTTTCTGATTTTCAATGTTTTTGGTGTATTTGTTTCATGGTCTCATGATTAATTCTCTTGAGTAAACTATGGATGTTCTTATAAAATGTGAATAAAACAAAATTAGTGGAATAGAATGTTATTAGTGAAAATCTAAAAGCATAAATAATTCCATATATCTATTATCTTTCTGAAATTTGGATTTTTCATCTCATAAAATGTTATTTATAAATGGTTAGTTTATTTTGGCTATTTTTCCGAATATCACATACTAGTTTCCATTACTATAGAAAGGATTTTTAACATCAATATTTTTTTAAATTGGTTGTTATATATTTTTATTAAAGGAAATGTTGTAAATATCTATTTAATATCGGTTAAAAAAAGAATGTTGTAAATGTATAATGGATCTTGTTTTTTATGCCAGTTATTTAATAACCAATGTAAAAAAATATATACCACATCTGTTATTATAAAAATGAAATGAAAAATCATCACCATGTAGGGTTTTTACATCATTTTTAAAATATCCAATGTAAAAAACCATATTCCTGGTTGGTTTCTACATAATTGATGTGAAAAGAATCAAGATGATATGTTTATTATTTTGGTTATTTAATAACTGATGTAAAAAATAATTTTCAACAACTGTTATTTAATAACCTATAAGGAAAACTTTATTAAATCAGTTTTTAATTTAATTTATCAAATAACTGATTTAATTTTATTTATATTAAATTTATCCTTTCCTCTCCACTGCCGACCAAACCACCAAATAAACAGAAACAACTAGACACATAAACAATATGCAAAAGTAGCAAATAAAAATTCACATTTACAACATTAAAAATTACAATATTAACTTAAAAACTAAAATTCAACCAAAACAACTACCAAAAACACATTTACAATTACAATAATCAAAATTATAAAATTTACTAAAAACTAAATTCCAACCAAACAAGTAAAATGATTTTCCTATTCCACATGAAAGTGTGTGAGCTCTCGTGCACTATAAGGGAAAATTAATCAAAAAGTTAAAAATTAAAAGGATAATATTTAACATGTGTAACGAATAAAAATTAAAAACATTAAGTAATAGTTTATAATTAAATCAAACAAGGTCGAACATCATTATTGTTCCATTTGTGATTATTTAAAACATAAATATTATCACAAATATCTGCATTCTATGACGGCTTATTAAATATTAAAAATATACATAAATGGATTTGTAAATTCAAAATAACATTTTTATGTAATATATCAAAAATTTCTTAATTTTTAATGAAATTCACCCTTAAATTTACTTATTTGATCTAGTAACTATTTTTCATTGTGTTTTTTCAAATGAATTACTATCCCATATTAGAAAATAATGTGAATGAAATAAATATAAAATTAATTATAACATAAATAATTATTAAGAAATTAAAACACATAGTTCCAACTTATTCTTAAAATATCCATGCACATCGCCATGCATATTACATATCCAGAAATTTTTCTTTCCTCTTTGAAAAAAACTCATATCATCCATTGGTCACTAATATAAAATAAAATATAACTCTTGTGGTTGTTATGTAAAAATATAAATAACACATTGTGAGATATATGTTTCATACCTATCAATATATGGATACATCCCACACTACATAATTATATTGGGTTCAAATATTTTTGTAATATAAATTGATCTTTCTTATTCAGTTATTATTTTCAATTTAGGGGAAATGAACTATGTGTCCATTAATCCAAATACATATGTATTTTCATTCTCAATTTTTTTTAAATATACCTTACACAAAAAAAATGGGTATATGATTCATGTAAATTTAATATATGGAATGATTTATGTAAACACATTCAATGAAAAAATGTGTACTGCATTGATGTCCAAATTATCTCCACATAAAAGATACATGATATCCTTATTTAAATATCTCGAAAATAATTACATGAGCAAATACATTATCTTCCATTTTAATGTCATATATACCCTCCAAAAAATTTCAATATCATGAAAATATTTTAAGACTAATAGAATCTATATCTGATGTCATAACCCTTTTTTTGTTGGCTATACAATATTTCATTAACTTTAAAGTATTCCAATAAATAAATAGATAAATATATTAAGATTCAATTATTGAAAAAAATAATAATAAAAAATGAAAAAAATATAAAATATCCACAATCGTCTATCTTAATATATTATAGAATCCTATTTGGAAAAAAAATTAAAAGGGGATGATACATTGTCCAACTGTCTTGGCCTCATTTGAAGGTAACATTTCTCTAGCTGATATATCTATAATATCCTTTATAGTAGCCCTATGTTTCACTATCTGTAACTGTTTATAATGAATGGTATCTCTAATATAATATATCATCCCATATACAACAACATGATATTAAGGATCATCAACATATATATCATAGTAATTTGGAAGCTGTGGAGGAGGGGTGGGGGAGTATGATAGAAATGGGTTCTGTGGGTGGAGGTTGAGGGTTGGGAGCCGATGGTAAAGGTGGAGGAGTGGGAGATACAGTCCAAAATTGTCTTTTCATGTATTCAAACATGGACTGTACCGATTCTTTGATATTATCCACCATTATCACAATAGTATTTTGAACTTTAGCCTCCAAAGATTTTATTTTATTTATTAATACCCTCCATTTCAGATTCTGAAAATGTGGTAACACTTTTCTCATGGATACACCAACCGGGTATCCACATACATGACCTGTGTGATCAGTATTTCACAATGTTGTAAATAAAATATCATATGTCCCATCAGCTAAAAATACCCATATGTTCGTAGCTCCTTAATAGAATCCAATATGAATTATTTGAAAAATTATTTAATGATACAAAAATATATAAATAATTGAATTCACATAAATAAATAAATAAAACAAACCTCTTACAATCCACTCAACTACAACCCTCGATTCATCAGTATGATATTACCTATTTATAATCATCTGGTCCCTCTTCCATTTTCTATGCCTAGCTGTGGGAGATAGATGGGTATCCTCTCCAGAGCATGAAGAGTCATCTCTCAGTTTCTGAAAATTTTCATATGTAATTTTTTCTTCAAATAATGTATACCCTCCCTTATAGGAATTATTTTATGGTATACAATTCTGGAATGGATATTCGTATTAGATCTCCACGATTACTATAAATTAAGAATAAGAAATCATTAAGAAGATTATTAATATAAAAAAACTTCTAAAAGTTTATATTGAACATACCAAACATGTTTCTTTTATTCTACATTCAAAAAATTGTATCCATTCGTATTCATCTAGAAAAGGAAATATATCACGTGGGTTATGATGTTGCCTATTCTAAAAAATGGAATCAGATGTGAGGGTTAATTAGAAATCCCTCCTTCTCCTTGAATCAATTGATAAATATTTCGTCCTAACACCTCAAGATTAAGGTAAATCAAATTTTATCTAAAAAGAATGGGGGAAATATGTTATGATATACATTTCAAGATTATTAATGTAATACAATACATGCTTACCAAAACTGTCACCCATAATTAATATAGTTTTTCACTATCAATGTTTCTCCAATAATTAAAAAAATACTATCTTTTCTTTTACCTAGAACTAATAAAAACTCTTGAATTGTTTTTCATGAAGAAATTTTGGAATATAATTTCATCATTGTCTACCAATATCCTATGGTCATGGAATTGTGACACTAATAATTTTGGTAAACATGTTCTTCCAAGTTTCCCAACCCTCACACTCTTCATTGGATTTGTGGGAGTATATGACACCTGAAAAATGATTGGTGATCAACATGAGGAGCATGTGAACGTTCATCACTAGAGGTATGAGTACATTCATCTGTAGAAGTTTGTGCTTAATTAGCTAATTTGTTATTCATTATCCTTCAAATCAATGTAATAATCAATTAGTAAAAAAATATACAAATTCAGCTATTACAATAGTAATTTTAATAAAAAATTAATAATTATAAAACAAAAAATTAAATGTAAAAATACCAAAATATTATTCATATTTTTTATAGTTTATGAAAAAGCTATCAATAGTAATTATATATGAAATGCAATGTAATTTAATAAAAAAATCCAAAATATATGAATGAGTATTAAAAATGGTAAAACATAATAAATTATTTTTTACCCAAAAATGAATATTTTATCAATATACACTTATAAAATATTTTTGTTTCTATTTAATGTATTATATTTAAAATAAATTCATTTCTAAAAATAGATATATATAAAAATTGTTTAATGTTATACATTGTAATCTAGGAAAATCTAAACTACTATAAATAATAATTTTAAATAATTAGTTTTAAATCATGTTTTAATAAAGGGAAAAATTATCATATCTATCATTTGATGAAATTAATAATAGAAAATGAGAAATAAACATATCTAATTTGTAATATTTGGAATGTACTACTAGGTTTTTTTCAAAATTCCTTCATCAAGAACATTCCTCATGGGCTAAACCATGTCTATGACATGCTCATCATTATTATATTTTAATATATCAATGGAAATAGGGATCTCACATAAATCAGTATCTTTTTCATTTTGATCTTCGCCAACATATTTTTTTTTCTTATAAAATAGAAAATCAATGAATATTAGAATGATCAGGAACATAGAATTTTTTTCTACTGTTACAATTGTAAAATGATCAGTTGTGTCTTCCAATCTATTCAAATTAATAAGTGTCATTCCAAAATCAACATTTTTTACTATCTTGTTACCAAAAAACCATTTGCAATTAAATTATAGAACATTAAATTTCATGTAATCAACCTCTATATTTTTTCAATGACTCTATAATATGAACATAACTAATAAATTTTGATTTACCCTTTAGAAATAGAATGTAAATTTATTCTATAATAACCAATACACCACTATAATAAAATTTACATTTGTTTCCCTGATATTTCATATGAAATGTATTAACCTAAATTTTATACCCGTACCACATTATAACGTTTAAAACTGGACCACCCACTAAAAATATTAATGTTTTAATACATTTAATCTAAATAATATTTTCTTTTTTAACCATTTAGATAGTAATTTAATGCTCATTAAAAATTCACATTTCATTATTCATTGGATGACATAGTTCCAATACATTAATATTAGATGTTATATATGGTTGGGAATCAACTATGTTATTTAAGATGTATAAATGTACCTTCTTTTTCCCTTCACATAAAAATTATTTGTCTTTAAATCCAAAAATCCACTTTCCCACATAATTAGCTCATTCATGTTTAGATGGAGGCAAACAAATGTTCTCCAACGTAGACATGTAGTTCATACAAACCTATTAAAACTCCCTATAAATATGATTTTAAACAATATAGTCTTCATGTTGATATTTATTCTTAACATACGCCATCAATATCATCATATTCCATTAAAAAGGATACATCCAATATAGATACACAGGTTTATGAAGAATTAGTTTTCAATCCATATGTACCATTAAAAGAAACATTATATCAAGAAGGGATAGAGGAAAATACCTTTCCAATTGACAATTTATATAAATGAATTTTTTTTCAAAATTTTTCAAAGCATTCAGATAAATAAAATTATTAAGAGTTAAATTAAAAAAAACACACCTTCCTAAGAGTATTTCTTTCATAGATGAAAAATATTCCACATAATGAAACTGGTAGAAGTTGTTTCATTAGGATGTTAAAATTATTATATTTCATACCTATCAACATCAAATCCTTTAATTCCACAAATGTTTTTTAAATTTAAAGTATAATCCTATGATACATTTATATCATTAATACAATAAAAAAGTAAATTTACTCCCACAAAGATAACATATGACTTGATGGAGGAAGAAATGTTCTCCTTCCACTAGGAGTGGGAGCTAACTCCAAATGCATTCCCATTATTAGAAATTTCAATCTTGCATTCAACCCATGTTTAGTTGTTCTTTTAATATCTAACAATTTTCCAGTCAATATATCAGAGATATTCTTCTTCACATGCATGAAATAAATGGCATGTTTCACCTAATGATATATCCAATATGGTAGATCAAAATATATTGATCGTTTATTTAAAATATATCATTTATTACCAGATTTATGTTTATTTTTAAAATTTCACATCCTAGTTTTCACCGTCTCAAAATAATAATTAGTGACAATTTATTGAGAAATATCAAATTCTTTTGATCAATTTAATACAATTTTTAATCTTTTATTAGAGTGATACATATAAAAAATTGTTCAATTCCCCATGTATGATATTTTCTCCCATGATGCAGTTGATAATATGAAGTCCTCTATTCAAAAATGGGACATTCTTTATTCCCCTAAACACAATATCTAAAAAAATTATATATTATGAGAAATCATTTATAGTGAACATAATCGTTTCATGTAGTTGAAAATATTGTATTTCATATGAATCATACACCATAATAAAATTATTTCATAAGAGTTTCAAATCATAAATTAACGGTGATACGAAAAAATCCTTGTCATTTCTAGGATGTTTTGGTCCAATGATCATTAAACTCCGCAAGAAATATTTGTGCTTTATAAAAAATTCTGAAGAAAAGTTGTAAATTACCAACATAATAGGACATGAAATATGTGTACTACTAAATCTACGATACTGATTTCTTCCATCCATGAATAGTCAAGGTCTCATATATCTATCTTTATTTCCAAATGATGGAAACCAGTGATCAGTTTTCGACCACTATAGACAATTGACTAGATGAATAACTTTTCAATCACATATCATCTCATCTGCATGCCATCTTAACCTTTCTATATCATATGAATTAGAAAATAAATGTTTGAAATGATAAATTTTTTGGGGATACCAAAATTCCCGAGTACGGGTCTCTATAACCGCTAAATAAAACTATTTCTTTTCTTTCATCCTAAACCATGATGTCCCACATTTTGGAAAATCAGACCGAAATTAATATTCTTTCTTATATAGCACTTAATCAATCTAGAATGTAAGCATTTTTTACCCTAATATATTCAGGCATAGTTTTTTCTTCACATTATAATATGAATTATGAAGATCATTGTCTTTTGGAAGAATATATTTCAACTATTGTAGAAAGTCAAAAAAAACTTTTATTAGTCCAACCATGTTTCACATTCAAGTTAAGAAATCTTAGGGCAGATGATAAAACTATAAAATATAATCATCCTGGATACAATAGTTTTATGAGCATCACCATAAAGAGACAAAATTTTATTCTCTTTCTCAATTACCTCTACTTCAATATCACGAATTATTTATTCTATTTCATTAGAGATACCATATTATGAGGTGTCATCATTAGTTTATCAAAAATTCATCCTATCTTCACCATACCAAATCCATGGGCTATAAGTACGAGTAAACCCATGAAAATTTAAATGATCTTTGATCTCTATAAATTTAAACTCATTAATTTTTTGAACATTTGAGTCCTAGAAGGAAAAACATGTTGTTGTTAAGAACATTTCGTTTAGAAAATTACAAAAATACAACACCTTCTACATATTCATCACATATTCAAAGTTCTGTAATCCAATTTAGACTCATTATTACAAATAAGAAATATATATCATGTTAAGATAAAGCCATTTTAAATTTATATTAAAAATTCTACAATTTGAAGGTAATAAAATTTTGAAATATAAATAATATATATACATATTTTAAATATAAAATTATAATTTTAATAAATAAATAGAAGCTATTTTTATATATGAATTATAAATCATAAAAATATATGAATGGAAAGAAAATGAAAAATAAAATATCTTTAGATAATACAATATTATATTTATATAAAATACTCTTAAATTTTAATGTAACACAATTTTGAAATATGAAAAAAATAGGCATATTTGGAATTTATAATTATTAAATCTATAAAATAATAGATGATATGATTAAATATAAATTGAAAAACATAAAAATTTATGCATGGAAATATTTTAAAAAATAAAATATTTTTAGGCTAAATTTAGCCATCTATTATGCACACCCATTGGGATATTCGATATGAACATTCAATAAGATTTTATATTGTTTGGTCGAAAATGGATTCAGTTATCAAACCATATTGAATAAAAATGAAAGTAGTATTTGGATTGAAAATATATGATAATTCTCATACATTTAATGATATCTCCAAACTCAAATAATTCTTTATATCAATTCCCTCACATTTTCATTATATTTTTTTAATACAGTAAGATAGAAAACATATATGTAAATATAAATCACCATCAACTAGTAACCCATCAATTTATTTTCTCAATGTAACTCAGGGAAAATAAATAAATATGAATGAAACCCTTGAATAAATATATAAATTCACTCACATTATACGTAACTCTATAATTTATCATATTTCTCTGTGATGTGGAATATGAATATTGTCCAAGGGATACCACATTGAAATCATATTATGTAATTTTCTATAACAATATTCATGGTGTTGGATTTCATTGGTTGAGGAACTATACTCAATGAATCACAAATTTAATTTTATGATTTTTTTTCTATGATACAACATTAATATATCACCATATGTTTTCAATACATTTTTTGAATAATTTATAAATATTTTTTATGAAATAACTAAAGCTTATAACACACTATGTTTTAAATGAAACATGATAATATAACATGTTTAAATATATTGTTTGTATGTATAAATTGATATTACAGAATCCATAAAATTGAATGAAAAGACAATGAAACTGGAGAATGAAATACGAGATTTTATGATAAATAAAATTTTAAAAAATGAATTTCATGTTTGAAATTATTAGAAAAAATCATGTGATAATGATGAATTCTATAATAAACATATAATATCCATCATTGTTCATCAATCGATCAATTATCAAAGAACATTCACAGAGATTCATAAGTAAAATAGAACATTATTGCAGCTTTTTGGAGATAATGATGATATTGTATGGAGAAAATTTAATTTTATAGCTACAGATGCAATGTAATAACATAAAAAGATTTAAAAAGATGGTACCATGATATTTTATTAAATTAAATACAAAAATGGAGTGTTTTGGAATCTGAGAAATAGGACTTCTGAAGGTGAGGCATGTGAGGCTTACGTTAGAGTTACATGTTGGCCAACTAGGTGTGTGGGAAAAAATAGGATTAATGATGCTAAAAAATGAGGTTGCAGGGCATGGTATTGAAGAAAGGATTTCAGGGTTTCTTCACGATATAGAACTGAGTCTGTTATCGCCCGATCGAAAAACACAATAATGACTCAAAAGAAGCAATCATAAATTTTTAAAGAATTTATCATGATGGTTATGTAATAGCCTATGTGATAAAGAAATTTTAAATTAATTATCACATATATTATTATATAATCGAGCATATAAATCTATTTACCACATCAAACACATAATAATTGATATTATAAAGTAATGATATTTTCATTTTCACGTCATTTTTTCCTATAAGAAATGTAAAAAAACTCACTTTATAACCTAAAATGTGGAATAAATAACTTTATAAAGTGGAATACGTGGTTTATTAGGTCGTTTATATAATAAATGATTTAATAAAAAAATATATGTGGCCTTTCATGTTAGTTATAAATAACAGACGTGAATAGTATGACACGATAAATACATTTGGTACTAGTGTTAATTTTATTTAATATTAAGTCTATATATTAGTTATAGATTAATATATAGGTTGTTATATACCTATTAAAATCTTAATTAACCATAATATTATTTTCATGACCATTAATTAAGGTGGTATTGGAAAACAAACAAAAACTTTCTTCATGGAGGTGATTAATTGACATAACATGGAGAATAGTTTTGTTTCTTTGAAGAAGATTAGGTAATAAAATTCATGGATATAATATATCTTATTATAAAAATAAAAATCTATTAAATACATGATTTTTAAATTATAATTCCATTATGAATGAAGGATATTATGAGAAAGTGTAAGACAAATTGAAAATAAGGGATGTGTTTTTTGAAAATTACATCTAGATTATCACCTCCTTTGAGGAACCCCTGAGGTCCCTGGATTTGGTATTTTGATGAGAAAATAATCATGTGGACATGGAGAGATCCATAACGATATGGTTTGTTTATATTTTTTTGAGCTTTACATCTTGAATGTATAAATGGTGTGGTAAGGGTTGGTATTTAAACTTGTTGATAGGTTGGTTTAAGAGATTCAATAATGATTATTTTACGTTTAAATCCAACCACATTGAGGAGGAATTATTTACCAAGAATTTAAATCATAATTAGTGTTTTAAAGTCTTATTATGTTTGACAAATACCTCAAAAACCCATTTTATTTTTTATTGTTAAGTATTTAAATACTTTACATATTAATTTTAACCATTTTTATTATTTTACCTATAATGAGATATATAATTTTTTTACCATGATAATTTTTTATCCATGAAAATTAAAATTAGAATAAAATAAATTGTACCATATTTTTCCAAATATGGATTCCATATTACCAAATTCAATTAACAAAATTCTAAAAAAAAAATATTGAAAAATAATCTTGCAAATACAAAAAAAAAATTTGGGTTTTTAATGTGAAAAGGTTCAAAAGATTGAAATATTTTTTTATTCAATTTCAATAAAAAAATTGATTAAAATGGAATAAATTGGTATTATTGATGTATATTTCAACTAAATAAACTTTAAAACTATTTCAAAAGATAATTTATCTATATAAATAAATTAGATGAAAATGAAGTTTTCAATTAAATTTCAATAATCTTCATAAATAATGATAAAATGTTGCTTCTCAAAAAAATATCAAAATTGTACACTATGAAAATTTTGATATTCCACATTCAATATTTAAGTATATTTTTTTAAATAAAATTTATAAAATTTCAAAATTTACTTTTAAAATGGCATGTCATTAAATAGAGGGAAAATTTACTTTTATAAAAATATATCTTTTGTGCTCAAAATTATTTTTATTATTTTCTTAAGCCTATCAATATTACTTGGTGAATTTGGAAAAAACTTATTTGAAAAATAAAATAAAAATTTCAATAATATATTAAATTAATAATGATTAATTTAATTTATTATGTTAAAATACCACTGTGGGAATACAATGAGTTTTTTAAACACCTCATGTATGTTCAATTGATTTTCATTTTAATTTCAAATTATTTTTTATCCGATGAAATAATTTTATAAACATGTGTACAAAAATTTCATAATTTAGTTAGTCTCATTCATTCCCATCATTCATATGGCTTGGTGATAACTATGACCATTAAATAAAATTATTTAATCAAATTTTTATTCTCGGTGTTATGTGTAATGTAATCTCTCAAACAAATATAATTTTACCATAAAATATTGGGGTTTTACATTCTCCCCTAGTTTAATAAATAATTTCAACACAATGTTAAATTGAAATTCAAAAATAAAAGTTTTATACATTGAAATTACTTTGTGGGAAACCCACATCATAAATTGGTTTAATAAAACATAACCTTAATAAGATTGAAAGGGAAATGTGATGGTCCACCCAAATTAAAATTTAGAAAAGGATAGAATTATATATAAGTAAATATAGGGACATGGAATTGAATTCAAATGATCAACCTCTGATGGAGTCTGATAGAGAAAATATCCTACATAAAAAATACGGTCACAAAATCAAAAAAAATTGATGGGTTAAATAGGTTGTTGATTTTATGGTAAAAACATAGGCGAATACATTTATTTATTCAAAAGTAATTTTCTTAGATTTTATGAATTATTTTACTACGTAGAGTGAGAAAATAGTGGATTATACTTACTTGTCATGTGGATTTTCATCATTTAATCAATTTCCAAAAAAGTTTATTTTTCTCCAAATTGTGTGTATACTGATTTTTTATTCCTAAATCTCTAGAAAAAAATTATATGGATAATAAAATCCACAAATAATGAAAAATTTATATTTCCTATCATAAGAATTATCCAATAGAAAATGGTTAGAATAGGATAAAATAATTCCCAAAAATAAAAAACATTCATATGAAGATTTCTACATTAATCTCCCAAAAATAAATAGTAATACATTGAATTCAACATAGATTGTTCAATAAATTAGTATCATTAAATTTTCCCAAATATATTCTATCCTAACATTGAAACCAAAAAATAAAAATGATATGACGATATTTTATTCGATGATAAATTAATTATTTATCTCTAAGAAATATTATTCCATAAATATATATAATATTTATGAAATAGTAACTATTTTCATAAATAACATAATTATCCATAAATCCATAGTAAAATATTATTTTCCCCAAATTCAATTCCTGCATTATTAATCAAATAAAATTATGTAATATAAATTTACATTAATCATAGAGGGTTGTAGAAATGAAAATATCCTTTATTCATCATATTGTTAAACTAAAATCAAATTTCATACATAATGGGACATCACATGAGTGAGTGGTAGGTAATGAAACCTTATCACCGTTCGATTGTGGGTTTAAGCACCAAGGACTTTCTGAACATTCTAGGTTATCAACCAAACTATGGTTATTCATTTTTGGAAAAATATTTTAAAAAATTATAAAACAATTCCAAAAATAAATGTGTTACAATTTTAGAAAAATATCCTTAATATATTTTTTATTATTTAAATGTTTCAATGTAAAATGTTATTTAATACCATTTAATTTTCATTCTGAAAATATATTATCCAATAGTTTCCTTAAAACTAAAGATTATATAAACCCTAATGGTTATAATATTCTTTAAACTTATGTCCACGACCTTTAAAGGAATTATTTTCTAATTAATTTTTTCACACATACTATTCTAATGGGTTATATTGCTACTTGTTTCTTCAAAAATATCTTTAAACTTTATTAACTCCCACAAAATATAATCTAAAAATAAAATTTAATAATTTATACCTATTAGTAACATTAAACTCATAAACCCTGGATTGTTCCTATTACAATAATAATAATGAAAACATATATTCTTCCAAAATCAACAAAATTTTGTAATCATTTCCTCATTCTTCTTATAATAATATCATTGGGGAAATAATTTTTCAATATATTTTCTATAATTTTCAATGTTGAACAAGTTTATTTTGTTTATTTGGTTGAATAATATAAAAAATCAAAGAATAAACATAAAAATACTTGGATAAGAGTGGGATATCAAATAATCATGAAATATTAGTCAAATGATGCCTAAATCATGGCACATTCTTCTCATTCTATCATTTTATATGTTTAACCTATGTTATCCATGGTCATTTCCAAATCTATTGGATGTTATATTATACATAGACATATCCTCAATAGTTAGTCAAAGTATTATGTTCATTAGGTTATTTTTTTAAAATCTAGTTCCCAAATATTCTACTTAGAATTCCCTCATACCAACTATAATTCCCCAACACCAGAAGCCCGAAACAAATTACTTATTTTAATACATTATCTTATATGTAAGGAATCATATCACAATGTATAGAACAGATTATTAGGATTGGTAAATTGGATACATTTTT
Source organism: Viscum album (assembly GCA_963277665.1). Lineage (NCBI taxonomy): Eukaryota > Viridiplantae > Streptophyta > Magnoliopsida > Santalales > Viscaceae > Viscum > Viscum album. Next base: position 1,234,343,421 of record OY728120.1, read on the forward strand.
GAAATTCAAATTACAGTTTAAACAAAAAATATACAAAATTTATTTTTTTTAATATTGCATTACCCCCTTTGTGAAGCCCTGTATATTAACAAGAATAAACATTTCGAAAACCAGGGGAAATAAAACATAATGAATGGGTGAGCTAAATTTTTAAAAAATAATTATGTATAATATAATCATTCATAAGTAAATAATTACAATTATTGAATGGTAAATTACTAAAATTCATTATATTTAATCAATAACATGAATATAACATGTTCGGAATAAATGATGATAAAATAATGCCACATATGAAATAACATTAGCGTGAAAAAATAATAATGGATATTCTAATAATCATATAATCACATGTAAATCAAAAAATAATCTCATAATGAGGGAATGTGAAATGTTTGACTTGTTAAACTCGCAGTATGGATTCCTCAAAGACACCATATATAAATGAGTAAGGGATGATCCAATAATCAAATTAGATTGTCTCGTTAGACATATAGATGCATCAATTAGAAATATCAGGATCTGCATGCCTCAATCTATGTCCTATAAATTCCATATTGTATAGTGGTGAAGAAGAATCAACATATACGATTTTACTGAAACTAGAATAAAAATTGTGAATAACATTCCCCATAATGTAAAAAACCCCAAAACATCCAGAGTAAAATGGTCAATGGTACCGAAATTGTACATCCCTTGTAGAATTAATCAATAACAATTTAAAAAAAGTAGGTAGATATTATCAAAATAGATCAATCTAAATTACTAAAAAAAATCAATAAAGGAATTTTATTTATATGAAAATACATTAAAAGAGAACATTGAAAAATCTAGAGGAATATAACTGTTTTCACTTTGAAAATCATTTCTTCAAAAAAATGATGTGAAATTAAAAAATAAAATTGTTTCATTGAAAATAAAAAATAAAAAATTTAAAGGGATATTTAAATAATTATCTAAATATGATGATATCAAAATCATCTCACAACGTATATTTTAACAAAAATTTATTCAGTCATTTTTTTAGAAAAGTCTCAAATAAACATTTTTATAAAATATCATAAAATAGCATTAAAAACAATTTTTTTAAAAATAAAATGAAATTATAAATGAATTTATACGATCATAGGAGGATAGTAAAAGAATTTATAGAAATATTTTTATAATCCATAGACATGCAATAAAAAATGATTTGTAAGGGAATTTTTTTAAAACAATTTTTTTGTAATGAAATTTCCTCATATATATAATATCATTGAAGGTTGAATTGATAAAATGAGTAAAATAAGTGTATTAACTATAAATAAACATATGAAAGTGGATATATAAAATTATATATTAAAAATTCATTTCATAGATAATCATAGTATTACATAATTATGAAGTAGAACTTTAAACCAAAGAATCGAAATTGGGTTAGAAATTCTCTTAACTCCTTGTAATTAGTAGAATTGTATGCACAAAAGTAATAAAAATAAAATGAAAAATTTAATATCATGAAGATAATGAGATAAATGATATGTAAGATCAATGGTTATTATATACAACACACACAAGGATTATATGGTGAATAAGGCATGTATCTCATAGAAGTAGAAAGTGACACGAGAAACTATTACCTCACGCTTCCCTTTAATGAATCCTCATTTAATATCTTTTATAATGGTTTAAATAATTTTATAAATTAACTAATAAATAATGTTCATATTTTTAATATCTTATATACGGTTTTTACAACATCTTATTACCCTTTTATTAATAATATTTCACGATTTTATTTTTCATGGTGTGTTAGTTTCATGGTTTCATGATCAGTTCTATTCAAATTAATTATGGTTGTTCTTGAAAAAAAATTTAATAAAATTAAATTAGTGGAATTAAATTATATTAATGAAATTCTAGGTTAATAAATTTTCCATAATATCATTTTGGGTTTTATCTTGAGGATAATTCATTTGATAAAATGTTAATGATTAATGGTTTTTCTACTTTGGATGTTTTTTAAAATATCAAGAACTAGTTTCATTTTATATAATATTATGTCTATATATTAGATGCATAACATGGTATAGGTCATTTAATACCTATTAAAAAATTATTTAATATAAAAATATTTTTATGACCATTCATGATGGCAGTAATGGGAAATGAACAAAAAAATTCTTCAGTTTGGTTATTAACATTCATAACTTGGACAATAGTTTAATTACATCTAATAAGAGGAGGTTATAAATAGGATGGATGTAATATATATCATTTTAAACATAAAAAATTATTATATAAATGATTCTGGAGTTATCACACACTATTGGATGAATAAGATGATGATAAAGTTGGAGGAGAAAAGAAAATAAGATTGATGTTTTGAGAAAATTACATATTGAATACCATCTTTTAGAGGACACCTTGAGGCCCTTGGAATTGGAAATTTGGTGAAACTGTAATAAATTTGATGTAGGGAGAGTGTGGTGGATTGTTTTTTATAGCAATTTTAATATCTTAAACTCATCTGAGTCGAAATGGGGTGGTATTTATACTTGAGAATATGTGGGTTTAATTGACTAAATAAGGACTATTTTACACATAATGCGAACAACATTGAGGTGGAATTATTTTACATTGATTTTTATGATCATTAATGTTTTAATTTATTTTTCTGTTAGTGAAATATGTTAAAACGTTTTAATTTTTTTGTTTTTAGGTATCATAATCCTTTACGTTTAACATAAACCATTTTCATTATTTTACCAATACTATTGTAAATAAATTTAATGATGTGGTAAATTTTTTTAAATATTTAAAAATGGTGATACAAAAATATTTCATCCTATGATTCCACATTTGGAATCCAGTTTAACGATTTCAATACAATGTATTTGAAATTTTTTATCTAGAATTAATCATTTCGACACAACGGGAAATCAGGTTTCAAAAGTGATAACTTTCAAAAGATTGAAATGTTTGTATAAGCAATTTCGATGTGAAATTTATTATAATGACCAAAATTGTATTTATATATTTATTATTGAGATAAATACTATTTAAAAAAATTATTATATAATTTTACCATATCAATAAATTATAAGAAAATTTAGTTTTGAATTAAAAGTCCACATTTTTACAATTCATAAAAAATAAATGTTTTCTGAAAAATTACAAAATTCAATCCTATGATAATATGGTATATTATTATTTCAAAAATGACTTTTATTTTCTTAAATAATTTTTTTTAAATTTTCACAATTTAATTTTTAAAAATATGTGCTATTAAAAGGAAACAAAATTTTCCATTAGAAAAATATAGCTTTAATATTACTAATTAGATTCATTGTATTTGTAATACATCATGTAAAATATGATGGATTTTTTTAAAAAAAGTATTGAGTTTATTAAATATAAATATCATTAATATATTCCTACCAAGTCCAAGGAGGTCATCCAAGGTAAAACGGGGCAATTCAATTACTGGTCATGATGGGCTTTAACCGTGGAACCAACATGTAAATTCTAGATCCAAGGTGTGTATCCATGGTATCCTGTAATGATATTTAAGGGATCCTATTGTGTCGTAATAGACATCCAAATATTAAAAAAGTATCACGATCTTGGTGGTTCTCAACCTAACAAATCAATATCCTCGAATCAGAAGGGTGTTCTTGAGTTCTTATAGAATTATCCTTTCACAATACTTGGAGAGATCTAGTTATGCCAATATAATTTAATTCTAACATCATAATATTTCATTTGGTTCGATCCATGATTTTCATTAGTCGGATAAGGTCAAGTAGCATGCAACCACTATTAATCTGTAAGTCCATTGGGTTCAATCCTTGTCTTTAATTAGTGTGAAAAGTCCTAGTAGCATGAAAACATTAAATTAATCCATTTCAATAATATTTGATATTCAATGTTGATTCCTCTACCATCCATTAATATGTTATGGGGTGAAAAAATTATGAAACCTACTATTCATTTACATTTATGGTCAATTCATATACATACCATTCATGGAAATTCACATTTTATATTTTGTGCTCAATTTCAAGACCTTACCTTAGGCGGGTCAAGTGGTGAAATTATATGGAACTTTCCATTATGAAATTCTCATTATAAATAAACATTTATTATAGAAACAATTTCTCTTCATATGGTCAATCCGAGACTCACCCTAACAGTGTCTTAAACATGTCAAATACTAAAAACCATATTATGGGATAACATCCTACATGGGAATGATGTAGTTGTGGGTGTAACACCCAAAATTAACCACATATTTTGAAATATCATAAACATATCATTATAATTATTATAATCATGGATTATAAATTCAATAAATGGAACCCGATGAAATCATTGGGTCCCACACGATAATTTCAAATTCAACTTAATTGAGGGATGATTTATAAACCCCCACCATATGGTTGTATGATATTTATACTTTAACATTATCCACTAATTCATCATGTAATGGTGTATATCCTTGAAAAGGAAAAAAAATATCTTACCCTTATAACTTGATTGAGAGAAAAGATAAGTTGAATAGATTAAATAGACTCGAGTACATACAGTTGTACATCCAATGTGTTGATAAAAAGATCAAAATAATCCTGGAAGAAGGAGTACTCTTGATTCCAACCATAAATCTTCAAAAATCACTAATATTATATCCATGGAGTTAAATAACACATAATCTAAGATTAGGGAATAAGGAGTGGGATAATCAGATCATTAAGGGAAAATTTGTAAAATTCCCTAGAAAAATTGCATGTTGATGTTTTGTCCGAATGATTTGAAAACCCAAGGGAAAACCATGAATGGTTACCAGGAAAAAAGGGGAAAACAGTCATTTAGGCTATACGACCATGTGCCAATTGTGCAAGGTGGCTATATCCAGAAAACACTATACACAATGTTTAGAAAATCGGGGACCAACCATGCACCAAATGAGACACAGATCCAGTTTCCCCAAAAAAGATGGGTTCTATGATTTAAACATGCCGTAGAAACCCCTATGACCTTTACTAAATCATTTGGAAACCATATTAGGTCTAAAGTAAAAATTTTGAACAAAATATTGCGTATCCATAACTGAGTATGAAAATAGGTTCTTGTAGTATTCCCCTGTTAAAATAACTCATCTACAGGTTCTTCTTCCATGTGTATAGAAATGCTATCTGAGAAATATTCTGGCCACTAAACACATATACGAGCCTCATAAACCTATATATTGTCTTGTACGTAGTTATTAGGCCATATAATTCATACTATAGGGATAGACTATCCTCTAAGATCCTGCATTCTCCGGTCAACTGTGTGTACTAGATACTCCCTAAAGGTAGAATCAACACATAAATCATATACTTTGGGATGAAAATTATGAGATTGATCAGCATGATACTAGTGAAGCTCTAGGACATGTATGGTGTCATGAATGGAACTTTACATCTGAGGTTGTAGAAACCAATTAGCCATCATCCCAATTATCACTAGAATATCCAAAGGACCTACAAAATTAAGTGACAACTTCCTTTGATTTTGTTACCATCTATTCTCTAGACAAGGTGATACATGAATGAAAACATGAACCGTGTCCTCATGAAATTGAGGTTGTCAATGGATATAGACATGATACTTTTGTCTACACTGAGTAGTAGTCATACGCTTTCTGATGAGTTGTACCTTCTATGTTGTCTCCTGAACTAGACAAGGACCTAGTTGGTTTTCCTCACTTGCCTTTAGATAGAATTGGGTTGAACAAAATGTAATTCTATACAAGGCCTCAAAAGGATATATCTGAATAATCTCCTGAATGATATTATTTTAGGTGAAGTGAACAAGAGGGATATTATTCTCCCAATAACCTTTGAAATCAAGCACACATGCTTGAATCATATCCTTTAGTACCTATATTGTCAACGTTGATTTTACATCGGTATGAGGGTGAGAATTTGTGCCTATAATCACATGTGTTCTCATATCCTTATAAAATCCCTACCAAAATAAAGATATGAAAGGAGAATTCATATCTAAAATGATAGTACGAGGAACACAAAGTAGTCATATAATGTCATGGACATATAGTCTTCCCATTTCTTAAACTGAGAAAGTCTATTGCATAGGATTGCAGTTGTATTATTTCATTATTCAGTCAATGAATACCCATTTTGAATTTCTACCCCTCGACAACATCAGTAAAAGACTAAAATATCCATAGCAACATCTTCACATTTACATTCCAAGACTGAATGTATCTACAAGAAAACCTACAGGTCCCTGGTGCTCTGCCTTAACCTCCTGGTAACTGGAAAACCTAGTTATTAAGCATGATATATGATGTTTTATACCAAGAAATCAATACTAGAAACACATGTATTGATACATCATTGAGATTCATGGATTAATTACCTACTGAGAGGCATGAGACTCTTTCATCGACTCTTATATCATGTCTATAGGAACCCAAAAACGTCTACAAATAGGGAAAATATTGTCTCTATCTACAAACCATTCCAGTGGTGGGTTATATTTGGATATACAATCACGAAGTACCTAGCCTTCAGGATCTGAAAATTGTCTACCCATAACCATCATAATGATGTTTGTGGAATCATTCAAGGATAAGAGATAATACTGTTCGAGACTGTCATGAAACTCTATATTTATATCAGAAAAGAGGTTCCAAAAATTCCATTCATCACTGGCTACCCTTACATCATGTGTTTGATTTTTATGACTCAATCCATCTATAACTACATTTCCCTTCCCAAGAATATAGGAAAGCTCACAGTAAATGAAATCTAGATATTGTACTTCTATATATTTTCTACGGTCCAATTCAAGCTGAGAAAAGATATATTTGAGGCTATTGTGGCCTATGTATACAAAAATCCACTCACCCTAACAGATAGTTTCTCCAGTAACATAAGGCTTGGAAAACAGCTGCTCTCTCAAGGTCATGTGCATCACGTAATTTATCTCATGAGGCATCAAATTCCAAGATCCGTACACAATGAGTTTTTCCTCATTCCTCAACACTGATCATAGGATGATTCCAGATGCTTCACTTAAGATATTATAACATGTGCCTAACTCTAGATGAGTTAGAAAATGGGATAATATAATCCTCTCTTTCAAATACTAAAATATTTATCACATTATAATGAAAATATGAACTTATCAACAATCAATTAAGAATAGTATGAGGTGAATCAAGAAGTGAGAAGTCTTGTATGAAATGCATGTAATATATATCCATCTCTAAGAAACATTTTATATCAAACCCATTATTTGGTTTCTCCAAGGAAACTATATCAGTAAATATTATCTAGTCAAAAAATAATCTTGATTCCTATATTATATATCATAAGAATTGGAATTTGTCAATATATATGTGGTACTTAGAAGGCTTGGCGTAAAGATGATTATCTCTCAATGTACTCATAAGGATCTCAAGATGTTTTTCATGGTTTCTAGGAGTGTGAGAATACACCAATATTTCATCCACAAAGTCTATGAAAAAGAAATAAAAATAAGGGTGGAAAACTATATTCATTAAATCCATGAAAATGGTGGGAATGTTTTTAATACCAAATTCCTTAAAAGGTACTCAAATAGGCCATACTTTCTACAGAAAGATGAACGAGTCATGTCTGAAGGCCTAACTTCTACATAATGTTAACCTGATCTCTGGTGGATCCAAGATAAGACTTTTTCTCTATAGAGCTGGTCAAAGATATCATATATTAAAGGAAAGGGGTATCAATTCTTTACCATTACATGTTTCACCATTAGGCTATCAACTCATAGATGTATGTTTCCATCACCATTCATAGAAAAAATAATGGGCGAACCCCGAGAGGATGTATTGGTCATATAAATCATTTGGCCTCTAAATACTTCAACTACCTCTTGATGTATTGAATCTCTATTGGTTCTATCCAATACAATCGAATGGACATTAGATTAGCTCCTAGAATAGTCTCAATTATAAACACTACCTATCTCTCAAGAGGTAATCCTAAAAAATCATCCATAAATACATCCCAAAAATGATCCACCACCGGAGGGAAGTCAACTTATCATATACCCGATCCTCCGTGAAGAAATTTGAAATATGGCTATTCACTCCACCTATCCCATGATTCTATGGTCGTGATCTATCGTCCTGTACAACTCACTCACCCTTATTTATATAACTGCTACCCTATGGTAATGTATATGATACCCTTCAGTGATAATAGTGTACAAAAATATGATACTGAACTAACCATTTCTTCCCTTTAATGACATCAAATCCCATCATCCCAAGAACAAATATGTTACATAAGAAAATAAAAAGGCCTACCTTAACGGTAAAATACCTAATCTGGTGTATACCCTCTATTAGTACCCCATACCAGTGTCTCTACATTCATTAAACCATAGTGGTACACTATATCAAGACCATGACCTTCAATGATAGATACAGAGAAAAATAGTTTCAAGAACCTGTATCAAATAAAGAAGATACTAATTTAGATTCCAAAAAAAATAGTACCCCATACTATATATGGTCCCAGATCATGATCCACGATTATTGACTGTAGTGCTTGCAATAGGACTAATCCACATCCCTGTGAAACAACTGGACTACCACTATAAAAATTGTTATGGTAATGCTGCTATAAATTAGGAATCTTGCTAAAATGACCCTAACATCACCCACATCTAGATCTACTAGTGCAATTCAAAATCCCCACCTGATACTGAGTAAAAGAACTCAGTCCTGATGGTGGAGCTGGTGCAGATCTATTTCCTCCCATGGATGACGGAAAGGTCCTACAAAAAGTCTAACGATTCCCTATACAGACACTATCCTGGAACTCCAGTGGGTCTCTATCACAATAAGTCTTCTAATTCTCTAGTTTCTTACACCATCTACCCACATTAGAGAAATCAAAATGAGCACTCTGGTTGTCAATCCCCTGATGAGAATCCTCGAGAGAACATTTCCTACCACAAGAAGAACTACCCTCCTACTATGGAACTAATCCTCTATAACTGATTCTATTATCATCCCTCAGTTTCTTCTCAGTGATAAGAGACTTATTGAATATCTCCTAATAATTATCTAGGTGATATACATTGAACTATATAGGGATGGTGTAATAGAGAACATCCTCAATGCATTTAGCTCGTGAAAGATAATCACTAGAGGGAAGTGGTGAAAAGTGCAACAACTCAGTGAAATGCAATGAATATTAAAAAATTGAAATAAAGCTCAGCTCCAGATGCATGAAAAATATGGATCTGTCAATTCTCAATATCTATAGAAAGAACTAATCTGAGATGGAAGTCTGGAAATCAACCCATAACATGACATGACGATGACATGCTTAGGTAATCACATCCAACCAATACTTGGATGAATCCCAATGCATGTAAGTAAAAATATTGACTCTCTTATCTAGAAGTGTCTCCAGATTCTCAAATATATATTTAATAGACTTTATCCAAGACATAGTAGCCTTATTACATCCATACCTTGATAATTTAGGAGGATGTTGCTATTGGAACTCATGAGCAGATCATCCATCGCAGGTGAAAGACATGGAGCACAATGAATGGACTACATCATATGTAGGAAACCACCATGAACATGGGAATAAGTTCACATAAAAATTAAAGTAGGTGGTTCCTCTATTTTCAATATTTAAAGTAAGATGGGTGGCTCATGGCCTATTATATTTGGAGTGTTGTTGTCTCCAACCTCTAGGAATATGATACCGGGACCTCATGGAAACATTGGTCTAAAAATTCCAAGAACACACATCAGAACAAGATTTAGCAAAATTATATCATCACTAGTGGAGGATGATCATAAGAAAAATCACTACCCAATTCATACTACCTCAACTACCCTTTTAGATGGATAGGTATCGGTATGTTCTCTAGTATATGATTCATTTAATTTTACATTTAGTCACTAGGTTCCACTCATTTACGTTTCAATAAACATGACATGTTGGTATAATGAAATGAAAAAAAATCATTTTTTGTCATGATTCACATTATAATGGAAAGCCAATTCTGGTTAATCAGTGCCCATACACCAATAACTAGAAATGACACCAATATATTTATAGCATAATGGATTGACTCAGTAATTCACTAATCCCTACCGATAATGGCCTACATACCTCAGGAATTGATATTGGAGATTACCAAATCCCAACCAAGAGGAATAAAAACCTAAGATAACTATCCCAACATCACTCAACAGTTATATGAATATCAAGCAATGAAAAATAGGAAAATGAAACTTTATAGAATGGAAATATGCATGACATAATAATTATATGTGACTATAATGATGCATGTAAAAATTCTTCTTTCCTTCATATCATCAAGCCAAGAAAGAAAAAGAAATCCATAATCAGAGTAATAATCAACAACTCCACAAATCATGTGTGTCACCCAATGGTGAAATAATATGAACTGCAATAGAAATAAGTCGAACAACAATTATAATTTAGGGTAACTCTACTTTTACCATAATCTTGGGTTCACAGAACCCAAGAACGACTTATTAAAATGTTTAGAGCAATCTAATCCTTGATATATTGTCTCTAAATACAAAACAAAAGAAAAACGAAACTTCCTCTTATACCAATTTGTGACGTCCTGGTCTTGGATTCCACTTAATGGGTGCCATGAGCCGGGTGGGCCACATGGCCTCATGCGTGTCTACCCAAATTCCAGAGGATACTGACTAGTATTGATGTAATATGTTGTGTCTGTGGGGATATTATTACCTCATTATCAATGTGTAGAGTAGTTGAAGAATGTAAAAATTGGTCAATATCTGAAGCAATTTGAATAAACAAAAGAAAAAACAGAAAATACATACAACAGTAACAATAAATGAAATTACTAGAATAAGATACAAGCATACAAATGATGATGATATTTCATGTATCTGGAAAACAAGGAAGAATGGATACAAGAAATCAAAAAAACATGTCTCAATGTTTATAATGTAAATCAAATACAATTCCAAGAATCTAGAGCTCCAACTCAGTCATCTTCAATCAATATCCATACTAAACAGCAAGCAATATTGGGTTTGAAGTTGTATACTTCCCTTTTATGACACCAGAAAACATGTATTCTTATTGGGGTACCAAATGACGTCCATAGAGGGTGTGAGATAAATTTATTTGGTTCACAACCAATGATTTCTATAATATACATCCTGTGTAATGGAAATGAAATAGTTTGAAATCATGCATATATAATGTAAAGTAATACCGTGTAACTAAATACCCAAGTACCAGCTTTTTCCCTTTGTTAGTGTTTGGACATAACCACTCTATTAATTTATGATTTCAAATTTTTAAATAAGTCAAATGTAACAAATAGTTAATGTCCCTTGTTATAACAAGGAAACCTGTAATAATATTTAAGAGAGAAGTTCCATGGAAATAACCAGTGCAATGTAAACCTCAAGGGTCACCAACTAAATAATAATTGTATCCTGGCGTGGGGTAAGTATGTAATCCAAGGAGAATAGTCCGAGGTATTCCACAATGTGAATTTTATTGAGTCCATGGAGTTCATCCATGGTAATATAGGGAGAAGAAATGACTATGACTGATGGGCATTAACTGTGGAACCTAATTGTCAATACTGGATCCAAGGAGCATATCCAAGGATTCTTGTAATGATATATAAGGGATCCTAAGGTTTTATACAAAGAATTTATTTAATATACAAGGATCATGATCTAGGTTTTTCTCAAACTAATCCAGCCTTATCCTTGAATAGGAATTGGGTTCTTCAGTGCTTATGGAATTCTCCTGTCAAAATACAAGTTGATCTCAAGTTAGTGCAACCCTATTTAATTATAAAGTTATAATATTTCATTTGGTTAAAGAATTTCCAATAATTAGTGTTATAAGGTAAAGTAGAATGAATCAATTATTAATCCATATGTCGATTTGATCCATGCCTGGACTTTCATTAGTATGACAAGGCCATATAGCATGCAAACATAAATTTAATCCATTTATAGAATATTCCACATTAAAGGTTCATTTTGATACCTTCCAATAATTTGGTAAGGGGTTCTATGGATATGTAGCCTACTATTAATTTACATTTAAGGAAATATAATATACATAGTATACTTTCCAATTCACATTTCACATTTTATTGTCAATTTGAAGAACATAACTTAGGTAGTCTAAGTGGTGCGAATACATGGTACTTTCCATTGTTTAATTCTCATTATAAACAAGCCATTTAATATATTAATTCATACCCTTTAGAAGGTCAAGACGAGTCACACCCGAACGGTTGCTCAACCACGTCACATACTAAAAACCCAACTATGGAATAACATCATACAAGGTATAGATGGAGTTGTGGGTGTAACTACCAAAAATTAATCACCAATTTGGATAGACCATAACTATATGAATCTAATTATTATGTGAATGGAATATAAATTCAATAAACGACACCCAATAAAATCGGTGGGCCCCACTCAAAAATTTGAAAATATAAGAAGATGAGGGATGTGTATAGACCACCCACCATAGGTTCTTACAATCCTTCTCCTTTGATATCGGCATTTAATTTAGTTAGGATTGATCTATATCTATGAAAAGGAGAAAAATCATCATATGCAAATAACTACCTCGAGAGAAAAAGAGAAGATGAAAGGCTTAAAGGCACATGAGTAGTTACCGTTGCACATCCAAAAGGATGAACAAATGCTCAAACAAGTCACAGATGAAGGAGATCTATTGATTCCTACCTTAGGTCTTCAAAAATCTCCAAAATGATATATATGGAGGTAAATCCTACATAATCTCAGAATCAGGAAGAAGGATATGGTAATTAGATCATTATGAAAAATTTGTAAAATTAACCAAAAATATATCATGTGAACAGTTTGTACGCATGGTTTAAAAAACCATCCCCAAACTATGCACGGGTACTAGGGAAGAAAGTAAACTTGAATGATTAGGACACACAAAATATTTCCAACCATGCTAGGTGATCTTTCTAGAAAAATATCATCCACACGGTTAGGAAAACAATTCTCCCAAGGGGAGACTTGGATAGATTCCCCAAAAGATGGGTTTATGGATCTGAACCATCCCTAGAAATACCTAAGACCTCTAAAAACTCATTAGGAATTCATATTAGGTCGAAAGTATTGATTTAGAATTAATTTTAAAGGATATATACGAGATTAAAAAACCGAGTTCTTATAATAATGATGTATTTTTAGATTGTATTGATTATAATTCATTTCATTGTATGTAAATATTGTTTATTGGATTAAATTAATAAATTAGCATTTAAGTGTAAATGGTAAAAATAAATTGATTTTTTAATACTCATATAAGATAATATATGATTTCATATAATTTATTTCCTAGAAAATATAAGTAGGTAAAATTCAAGAAGGGAATGACTAGAAGTTTCCAAACCAATATATATGTTTTTTCCACTAGAAAATTAACTAGGGTAGAAATTTTTTTATTCTAACATGTCAATGTTTAAATTAACTTCATGTCAAAAATTAAATGAATATAAAATTTAAAAATTAACCGATAAACAGGCTAGAATAAAAAAATATAAAAATTAAAAAAACATTGAAACAAAATGATTAATGCACATTACTCCCCAAAACATTCGAAATTCCCCTATAAATATGTTACTATCAATTTGATTCTTTTATAATAAAACATTAAATTTCATATGAAGTACTTGTAGGATATATAGACCTAGTTCTAGGTAACCCAGATTCATTCCTAGATCTTCCTCAACTGTAGTCATATCCAAAGGTAAAAGGTCCTAAATTAAAACTTCTTCAACTGTAGACCTATCAAAATGTATTATTGAAATCTATCTAAAAGATACACTTTTATTTAATTATTGGAAGAAAGTACACACTAGGGATTTGTCGAACCCATAAGTTTTAATTAAATTGTTTTGTCCCGGGATGCTCATTGATTATGATGGATCTAAATCAATAAGGGTTTCTAGCCCTAAAATCTCATTGATCGCACAATAATAGACAAATAAAAATTTAACAGTAAACTATGATCTTTATCAAAAACCAAAAAATTATCATGTCTCTTATAATAAACACATTAAAACCAAAAGAATAATGAGAAGTTACAAATTGAGAAGATACAAACATCATCATAACTGTAATAATTCTCTGCATATTTCAACCATTCAATAATTATTATTTAATTCATTTAATTATCTTGGATTATTTTATATATTATGACATAGTAAAATCCAACATCCCAATTCTAATAAATATTGGTATAGTTCCAATAACATTAGATACAATACTCCATCTACTGATGGACGTGGTATTTATTTCTCTCATCTGATGAGAACACTACCATAATGATACAACTATAATAATTAAGTTAAATGCAACTTCATAAATTAATAGAAAATACACATTAATTCAGTTAAAAAAATAATAATATATTATAAAATAAAACTCAACAACATAAAATACAAACAATAAACTCCACGTTAAATAAACCTCTGTATAATATGTATTGTTATTTTCAAAATATAAGATAATAATGATTTCAATAGACTCAAAAATATAATCCTTTATATCATCCACAAGAAAATAATTAGAATGTGTGATTAATTGAAATTTAAAAATAAAATATTCTCATAACATTAAATGATACTCCCATGGAGATTAGAATATTGAAGACATAAATTATATACCTTATAAAAATTACTCCCCATCAAAATAATTCCCCATTAAAATAAATTCTTAGTAAATAAAGGGAAATTTCATAAGGAAATTTACATTTTAAAATTTCTCGTACATTGTGATTTCGAAATTGAAAAACATAAAAAAATTAAAAATGTGGATTAAAAAATATTTTTTAGAATCATTAAGGTTTTATGAAATTAAACAATACACACAGTTATGGGATAAATAGAGCATACCACATCCCCTATAAGAGAGGCATTTTACCAAACAAAATTATGTAATTTAATTACATATAGGGTCTATGGCTTAAGATACATTGAATTTCCAGAAGTCTCATTTCATCATATCACAAATGATACATATTCTATACTGAATCACTCCATACATTATCATATACAGAGGTATGCAACAATACCCGAATCACTGACAATTTTATTAACCATAAATTGCTTCAAAACTCTTTCCCCAATGAGAATGATGGTATTTCGACCTTTTTTATATGATTTTTTTGTTTATTTAAGCCTAAATTTTTTATTGAAATAGAAACAAATAACTCCTTTAATCTTCTAATACTCAGTCAATTTAGAATGTGTCTGTTATAAAGTTTCTATATTTTACACTATTTGAAGATTCACCATTATAGTAAGAAACAATTTTATAATGAAAATATATATTTTTAAAAAAATTTGTAACATTAATAGATTTAATAATTATTCATTCATTGAAATATTCATTTCAAAATAAATTGAAACATCTAATGAATGTATATTTCATATGTAAATTAGGAAATATGACTATCAATAATAGTATGTAGAAAAATTCAATTATGTAGAAAGGTAATGAAAAATATCATAAATTTTTCCAAAAGTAGATCTATCACTTTAATTAATATCTCTCATATCATCTTCCAATAGTTTTAAGAGTTTAATTTGTTCAAAAAATCCTTCGATAAATATTGTATTTATTTACAAGGTTATAAAATAAAAAAACCTACTACCTGTAATAATGATTAGGAAAAACAATTGTAATGACCCGTAAATTCCAAGGAAATTTTTTTCTTAATTTTCTTTGGAATTTTACAAGAACACAGTTTTTGAAGGCACCTGATTCCGAGGCCCAGTGTGTCCGGAATCATTTTCCGAAGTTTGGCTCGGGTACGTTCAGTGAACGGATGAGTGGGTTTTTCTAACTTTTGAACCATTTCTCAAAATCAAATTCTGAGGGCACCGATGGAATCGCAGGGCCGGTAATTGCTTAGAAACGCCTCTTCCGGAGTTGCGTTTTCTCAGGTGTGGTTTTTAATTTTTGGGCTTAAAGTTAAGAAATAAAATAATTGTACGACAAACTTTATTTTATTTCACTTAAGACACTTGGAAGCCACTTGAAACCACTTAAAGCGGCTTATGCTGAGTTGATCCGGATATGCTGCTATCTAAAAATATCATACCCCCTTGGTAGGATATTTGTGGGGTGGGGCCATCACGAGCCCCGCTGTTTCTTTTCCGCTAAGTAACGTACCCGCGAAAACCCGTCATTATGAATGTCAACTAATGTGTTTTCTTAAATTCTTAAAGCACCATTTAATTGGGCGGATTTCTTCGTTGAACTAATTGGTCGGTTTATTTCGTAGAATTAATTCTATGAATTAATGGGTCGTTACTTATCTCTTTTTCGTTTCTTAACCGGTTTGAATCTGTTAGCGTAGTAATAAAATAAGACCAACACCGCATCTTGAGGTTTACACGTTGGGAGGCATTTGACAGAATTCTTGTGCCCTCACCGTTCTTCGTGAAGAACGCGAAGAACGCGAGGAACGCGAAGAATGCTGGCCTCCGACGAAGAATGCCAAAACCGTGGGAATCGACGACGCGACGCCGTGTGCCGCGACGCCGACGTTTCCTCTTCCACGACGTTCTTCTGCGACATTCCTTCTTCCGCAACGAAATCTTCGATCTTTAGTTTGAGGTAAGAGTTTTCGGGTTTCATTTAAAACTACTTTGTGGTTTATAACAACACACGTGTTTAATTATTTATAATTAAATCTGTTGTTTCTTGGACCTCGGAGTTCGTCGACGCAACGCCGGATACCGCGAAGACGCGACGAACCCCTCCTTACGCGACGATCAAACCCGCGAAGAACCCATGTGCGACGACTTGACGAGGTAGGGAGTTTATGTGGATGTTTTATATTCCCGTGTTTGTTTCCGTTCAAAATGAAGTAACCAGTTCATGAAAAAAATTCTAATTCTTTAAAATTGTTTTTGATTATGTATTCATGTGTTGAATAATTCTCCTGTTGTTTTTATGTAACGCGGAGGGTGCGGGCCAAACGAACACGGCCCGACAACCCTCCACCGTTCTTCGTGGATGTGCGGTTTTGGTGGGCGACGACAAAACGTGACGCAAGGTCGATTTGAAGATCCCGCAGTGGAGAACGGAACCCGGGAGGAACAATGGCGCAGACGGGAAGGAAAACGGACCACCGGAGCAACTCCGGTCGACCGCACGGGACGCGGCGACATGCCGAGTCTGTTGATCCAGCGCGGCCCCACGCGGGGCCGCAACACTTCCAACCCGCGGGGGCAGCGCCCCACGGCGTCCAGCTGCTCGGCCGCTCGGCCGAGCCGAGCCAGGCCCGTCCGACCGGCCGGGCCGCACCCTGGCCGGACCAGACCCCGTCCAGCCAGGTCGGACCGGGTCGGGGTGACCCGGTTCGGTCGACCCAGGGGGGTCGGGCCGGGTCGGCCCGGGCCCAGACCCCCCATCTTCGGACCATTTTCGGTCTTTTGTCCGTAACATGAGATACGGGCCTCCGAACAACGCGCGGTCAGCCGAAATGCGATCGTTGGATCGAGACGGTCGTTTCGGTATATCGCACTCAAGGTTTCGGAATACAATGGGTTTGGCCGGGTTGGTTCATCCACGAAACCAACCGGGCCCTCAGAGCAGAAACGCTCATATCTTGTGCTCTGGACGTCTGATTGACGTGCCGTCAACTTTGATGGATTCCTATAAGTGAGACAGATCTTTTGGCTTACTCCGCTCGTGGTTTGGACGTAGTTGGAGTGCAGTCGGGTTGGTTTTAACTTAAAAACCAACCGGGCCCCCGGGACGAAAAAGCCAATAACTTCCAGACCGGGCATCCGATTGACGCGCCGTCTATTGCGTTGCGTTCCTGTTGACGATACGGAACTTTTGGCATCCCCTGCCTGAGTTTTGGATTCAGTTGGGTTATATCCGGGTTGGATTGTGCCCGAAATCCAACTGGGCCCCTGGAACGGAGAAAGATGATATCTTTCAGACCAGACATCCGTTTGACGAACCGTCAGCGGCGTTTGTGATCACCTTGAGAAACTGTCCCTATGAGTATACCCTATGAGTGTTCAGGGTATAGTTGAGTTACGGCCGGACTGGTTGGCACACGAAACCAACCGGGCCTCGGGGACGAAAAGGCTAACAACTCACAGACCGGGCGTCCATTTGACGCGCCGACTGTTGCGTTGAGACCCCTATGACGAGGCGGTCCTTTGAGATACTTATTCGTGGGAATTTGTGATACTTGGAGTATCGACCAGTAGCTCGTGGAGCGGACCCTCCCGGAAACGAGCGTGCGTAGTATGAAGACCCTGTAGACGACTGAGACCTGACGAATGCTTGACCGACTCGACTTGGAGTGAGTCGACTAGCCCAGTGGACGGAGCGCCCAGTATTTGGAGGTAGACCCACGACGGACAGAGCGCCTGGTAGTTGGCAGTAAACCTGCGGCACTCGACCGGAGAAGTACCTCTGTAGGCTTTTAGGGAGAGCGCGCGATATTTGGTGACAAACCCTCAGCGGACGGAGTGCCCGGTAATTGGCTGCAGACCCGCGGTGCTCGACAGGAGGAGTACCTCAGCAGTCTTGCGTTTGTGAGCAGTACCTCGGAGTTGTGACCGGTCCACTGTACACTCCAGAGACAGAGATCTTCAGCAGTTACGGTTTCGATAATGAAAATCCTGGTTGAGCAGAATCTTTTGACCTTTGTGTTTACCTCCTGATTGAGATGGGTCACTTGATAACTTAGGTATATGTATGGGCATATACCTGTGTAGTGGTTATCCGTTGATTTCATGATCCTTGTGTTTCCTCATGATTTAGATGGGTTACTTGATAACTTAGGTATATGACTGGGCATATACCTAAGTAGAGGTTATCTGTTGAGATCTTCTTTGTGGTTATCCTTGTTGGTTTTAGTGAGACCTTGAGGGTCTCAGGGTCCCTACTGAGTATCGTTATACTCACCCCTGCACGGGCTATGCCCGCACCTCGTTGTGTTGGTTGCAGACGACGGGCAGTGCTGATAGAGGCCGAGTGTTCGAGGACTGGACGGTACCCGGAGGTGGACTACACGACGAGACAGTACCCGGAGGTGGACTACATGATGAGTCAATATCTGGAGGAGGAATTCACAGAGAGACGACACACAGAGGAGGTTGACGGGCGAGAGCGTTGATGAGGCTATCTGTACCTACCCTTCAGGTAGGATCCATGTCGGATGATCCAGGAGCTGCGCTATCTGTACCGACCCTTCAGGTAGGATCTGAGGAGGACGACCCAGGAGCTGCATCCTTCTTCCAGCTGTTTTCCTTTTTCTGTTGTACTTCGTTCAGTTGTTGCCGCACTTTCAGTTGGGTTTGTATTCTGGCCCATTTACTTTTCAGCACTTTCTTTTGTACATAGTGTTTTGCTTCCTCTTGTACTCTGTGGTGTTTTGTTTACTTTTATAATGGAAATTCCTTCCTGGTTTTTGGGATTTTCACCTTTGGTGCTAGTCGCCAGCCCCTGGCCTATAGAAGGCGGGCTTGGGGTAGTCACGGCACGGGCCCCAAGGACGGGTCGTGACAAAATGGTATCAAAGGAGTTCGGTTCTACCGCAGAACTTATAACTCTGATGTTTCTTTCTGTGAAGCAATAGTGTTAAGAGTACCGAGTGTGGTTTTCAGTTCAGGGAGTCCATTGTTGGTGCGGGAGGCCGAGGTATCCATACACCAGGACCCTGACAACTGATTTCCGACTTTGTGCATGAAAACATTGATTGCATGTGTGTTTTCCAGAAGTTTTATTTAAATGTCAGCTCAAACCAGGTCATCTCACCAGGGATAATCTTTTGACCGTGTCACGTTGTTTCTTTCAGGATGCCTCCCCGTGGACGACCATCTAGAGCCCCGAGAGTGGTACGTACTGACAGCCCGCCGAGCGACGAGGCCTCAGTACATGGCCCTATCACAGTTGAGGCACCAGCGGAGGCACCAGTGTTACTACTACCCGTTGGGCCACCGATGCCACCAGCCCCGGCAGTAGAGGATGCACGTCGCTTGAGGGCACTGCATGAGTTCCAGCGCCAGAGGCCACCCAGGTTCCAGGGAGGGATGGACCCACAGGCGGCTGAGGATTGGCTGGAGGCTGTGGTGAGAGTCTTTAGTCTAGTGGGGACGCCGACAAATTTCATGGTGATCCTTGCTTCCAGCCTTCTTCAGGTAGCAGCAGGCAGATGGTGGAGCCTGATGCTTCAGATGCATGACGAGTCGACACTTCTATGGGCAGTCTTCGAGAGCCTGTTCCGGGCAGAGTTTGTACCAGCCACCCTTCGAGGGGTGCGTATACAGGAGCTACTTCAGCTGTGGCAGGGCAGCATGTAAGTGGCGCAGTATTCAGCGAGATCACAGACCTCTCGCGCTACTCCACAGATATGGTTCGTGACCCATTCTTGAGGGCCCGAACCTTCGAGCAGGGGCTCAGGCGAGAGAGTAGAGCTACTGTTGTTCCTCACAGCATCCCGACGCAGACAGGGGTGTTGGAGAGAGCCCTCTTAGTGGAGAGTTTTCTTGCTGAGCAGTCTCCAATAGCAGGACCCACCACTAGCCGGCTTGCAGAAGAGTCTTCTACAGCAGGCAGTAGACATATGACGCAGAGGTCCAAGAGGACCAGACCTACTGATGGCCGACTGCACGACTCAGGTTCAGTTTTGTGGGGAAACCGGGGTGGAGTCAGAGCCAGCCGTGCCAAGAGTGTACAGTGTTACTCCTGTGGCGGAATTGGTCACATGGGACGTGACTGTCCGACCCGCCATGCAGATGACAAGCAGTTAAATGAAGAACCTCTGAGGTAGAGGCAGAGGTTCGATCAGGGCGGACCACAAGGAGTAGGCGGCCATGGCAGAGGAGCTGGCCGTGCAGCTAGAGTTGGACGACGCTTCGGGATGTTGCCACCACCACCACCAGGAGGCCCACCCCGACCACAGTGGACATGAGGACATGGGAGAGCTCAGCTTCAGGAAGCTGAAGCCTATTGTCATGGAGCTCCGGAAGCAGATGGACAGGAGCGGGACCAGCTTCCGACCTGAAGGCTATTAATCCTGTTGCTTCTAGTTTTTTTGATGTTTGTCTGTAGTTGCTTTTTGTCTTTGTACTATGAGATGCAATAGTGAAAAGACACTTATCTTTGTAAAGTTTGATTTCCTGTCCTTTTTGTTTGGTTGATACTGAGTGGTGCCGGTAAAGACTGTTGACTTGACCCTCACTTTCGAGTTTTTTACTTAAGGAGACCTAGTGACCACACACTGATGCCGACAGTGTGACTCGACCCTTGGAGGCGAGAGTGACAGTTGGATCTCTTGGTAGTTACGTCGAGGCCTTACAACGTCATCCATGGCATGAATGCATCATTCATGTCAGGATTGACTGTATTAGGCAACGAATGTGGTTCATCTAGGTGATGAGACTAGATTTCTATTATCGGAAAATAAGAAATCATAGCAGCTCTTGTGAGACTAGAGAAGGTCCAGGTCATCCAAGAGCGGATGAGGACAGCACAGGGCCGACAGAAGCCTTATGCTGACAGGACTTGGAGGCCTCTAGAGTTCGAGGATTACCATCACGTCCTTATACGAGTCTCAGCTCGACGAGGTTTACGGAGATGTGGCCTGGGAGGCAAGTTATCTCCGAGGTTCAACGGACCATTCTAGGTCCTCAGCTGGGTAGGCGAGGTGGTTTACCGCTTGACCCATCCACTTCAGTTGCACTAGATGCACGACGTTTTCCATGTATCCCAACTGAGGAGATCCGTTCTCAACCCTCCACATATCATCGATCATGAGGAGCTGGATGGTGGTGATGAGGTGACTTCTACAGAGGTTCCTGTGGGGATCGAGGATCGACAGGAGCGGATCCTACGGGGATGAGCGATTCCTCTGGTTCACTTTCTTTGGAAGCACGAGAACCTCCAGGTGAGCACATGGGAGCGGAAGGCTTAGATGTGTGCTTAGTACCGCCTTTGTATCCCTAAGTTTGTGGTGAAGCTTTACGGGGACGTAAAGCCCTATGATGGGAGTAATGTAATGACCCGTAAATTCCAAGGAATTTTTTTCTTAATTTTCTTTGGAATTTTACAAGAACGCAGTTCCTAACGGCACCTGATTCCGAGGCCCGGTGTGCCCGGAATCATTTTCTGAAGATTGGCTCGGGTACGTTCAATGAACGGACGAGCGGGTTTTTCAAACTTTTGAACCAGTGCTCATAATCGAATTCTGAGGGCAGCGATGGAATCGCAGGGCCGATAATTGCTTAGAAACTCCTCTTCCGGAGTTGCGTTTGCTCGGGTGTGGTTTTTAATTTTCGGGCTTAAAGTTAAAAAATAAAATAATTGTACGACAAACTTTATTTTATTTCACTTAAGCCACTTGGAAGCCACATGAAGCCACTTAAAGCGGATTAAGCTGAGTTGATCCAGATAGGATTCTATCCAAAAATATCCTACCCCCTTGGTAGGATATATATGTGGGGGGGGGGGGGCACGAGCCCCGCCATTTCTTTTCCGCTAAGTAACGTACCCGCGAAAACCCGTCATTATGAAAGTCAACTGACGCGTTTTCATAAATTCTTAACGCACCTTTTAATTGGGTGGTTTTCTTCGTTGAATTAATTGGGTGGTTTATTTCGTTGAATTAATTCTACAAATTAATGGGTCGTTACTTATCTCTTTTTTGTTTCGTAACCGGTTTGAATCCGTTAGCGTAGTAGTAAAATAAGACCAACGCCGCATCTGGAGGTTTACACGTTGGGAGGCTTTTGACAGAATTCTTGTGCCCTCACCCTTCTTCGCGATGAACGCGAAGAACACGAAGAACGCTGGCCTCCAACGAAGAACGCCAAAACCGCGGGAATCGACGACGTGACACCGTGTGCCGCGACGCCGACGTTTCCTCTTCCGCGACGTTCTTCTGCGACGTTCCTTCTTCCGCAAAGAAATCTTTGATCTTCTGTTTGAGGTAAGAGTTTTCGGGTTTCTTTTAAAACTTCTTTGTGGTTTATAACAACACACGGGTTTAATTATTTATAATTAAATCTGTTGTTTCTTGGACCTCGGAGTTCGTCGACGCAACGCCGGATACCGCGACAACACGACGAACCCCTCCTTCTGCGACGATCAAACCCGTGAAGAACCCGCGTGCGATGACTTGATGAGGTAGGGATTTTATTTGGATGTTTTATATTCCAGTGTTTGTTTCCGTTCAAAATGAAGTAACTGGTTCATGAAAACAATTCTAATTCTTTAAAAAAAAATTGGTTATGTATTCATGTGTTGAATAATTTTCCCGTTGTTTTTATCTAACGCGGAGGGTGCGGGCCAAACGAACACGGCCCGACAACCCTCCACCGTTATTCGTGGTTGTGCGGTTTTGGCGGGCGACGACAAAATGTGACGCAAGGGCGATTTGACGATCCCGCAGTGGAGAATGGAACCCTGGAGGAACAACGGCGTAGACGGGAAGGAAAACGGACCACCGGAGCAACTCCGGTCACCCGCACGGGACGCGGCAACATGTCGCGTCTGTTGATCCAGCGCGGCCCCATGCGGGGCCACGACACCTCCAACCCGCGGGGGTAGCGCCCCGCGGCGTCCAGCTGCTCGGCCGCTCGGCCGAGCCGAGCCAGGCCGGTCCGACCGGCCGGGCCGCGCCCGGGCCGGACCGGACCGCGTCCAGCCGGGTCGGCCCGGGCCCAGACCCCCCATCTTCGGACCATTTTCGGTCGTTTTCCTGTAACATGAGATACGGGCCTCCGAACGACACGTCGTCAGCGGCAATGAGATCCTTGGATCGAGACGGTCGTTTCATTATATCGCACTCAAGGTTTCAGAATAATTTGGGTCCGGCCGGGTTGGTTCATCCACGAAACCAACCAGGCCCTCGGAGCGGAAACGCTCATATCTTGAGCTCCGGACGTCTGATTGACGTGTCATCGACTTTGATGGATTCCTATAAGGGAGAAGGATATTTTGGCTTACTACTCTCATGGTTTGGACACATTTGGAGTGCGGTCGGGTTGGTTTTAACTTAAAAACCAACAGGGCCCCCGGGACGAAAAAGCCAATAACTTCCAGACCGGGCATCCGATTGACGCGCCGTCTGTTGGATTGCGTTCTTGTTGACGATACAAAACTTTTGGCATCCCCTGCCCGAGTTTTGGATGCAGTTGGGTTATATACGGGTTGGATTGTGCCCAAAATCCAACCGGGCCCCTGGAATGGAGAAAGATGATATCTTTCAGACCAGACGTCTGTTTGACGAACCGTCAGCGGCGTTGGTGATCACGTTGAGAAACCGTCCCTATGAGTATACCCTTTGAGTGTTCGGGGTATAGTTGAGTTACGGCTGGATTGGTTCGCACACGAAACCAACCGGGCCTCGGGGACAAAAAGGCTAATAACTCACAGACCGGGCGTCCATTTGATATGCTGACTGTTGCGTTGAGACCCCTATGACGAGGTGGTCCTTTGAGATACTTCTTCGTGGGACTTTGTGATACTTGGAGTATCGACAAGTAGCTCATGGAGCGGACCCTCCCGGAGACGAGCGTGCGGAGTACGAAGACCGTGTAGACGACTGAGACCTGACGACTGCTTGATCGACTCGACTTGGAGTGAGTCGACTAGACCAGTGGATAGAGCGCCCGGTATTTGGCGGTAGACCCACGGCGGACGGAGCGCCTGGTAGTTGGCAGTAGACCCGCAGTACTCGACCGGAGGAGTACCTCTATAGGCTATTAGGGAGAGCGCCCGGTATTTGGCGACATACCCTCAGCGGATGGAGCGCCCGGTAGTTGGCCGCAGACCCACAGTGCTCGACAGGAGGAGTACCTCAGCTGTCTTGGGTTAGTGAGGAATACCTCGGAGTCATGACAGGTCCACTGTACACTCCAGAGATGGAGCTCTTCAGCAGTTACAGTTTCGATAATGAAAATCCTGGTTGAGCTGAATCTTTTGACCTTTGTGTGTTTACCTCAAGATTGAGATGGGTCACTTGATAACTTAGGTATATGTATGGGCATATGCCTGGGTAGTGGTTATCCGTTTATTTCATGATCCTTATGTTTCTTCATGATTGAGATGGTTTACTTGATAACTTAGGTATACGAATGGGCATATACCTAAGTAGAGGTTATCTGTTGAGATCTTCTTTGTGGTTATCCATGTTGGTTTTAGTGAGACCTTGAGGGTCTCGGGGTCCCTACTGAGTATCATTATACTCACCCCTGCACGGGCTATGCCCGCACCACGTTGTGTTGGTTGCAGACGACGGGCAGTGCTGACAGAGGCCGAGTGTTCGAGGACTAGACGGTACCCGGAGGTAGACTACACGACGAGACAGTACTCGGAGGTGGACTACACGATGAGTCAATATATGGAGGAGGACTTCACGGAGAGACGACACATGGAGGAGGTTGATGGGCGAGAGCGTTGATGAGGCTATCTGTACCTACCCTTTAGGTAGGATCCATGGCGGATGATCCAGGAGCAGCGCTATCTGTACTTACCCTTTAGGTAGGATCCGAGGAGGATGACCCAGGAGCTGCTTCCTTCTTCCAGCTGTTTTCCTTTTTCTGTTGTACTCCATTCAGTTGTAGCCGCACTTTCAGTTGGGTTTGTATTCTGGCCCATTTACTTTTCATCACTTTCTTTTATACTTAGTTTTTTGCTTCCGCTTGTACTCTGTGGTGTTTTGTTTACTTTTATAAAGGCAATGCCTTCCTGGTTTTCAGGATTTTCGCCTTTCGTGCTAGTCTCCAGCCCCTGGCCTATGGAAGGCGGGCTTCGGGTAGTCATGACACGGGCCCCGATAACGGTTTGTGACAAAAATTCAGTTGAAACTTTATTATATAAAAAAAATTATTTTTCGAACAAAAGGATAGACAAAGTAAAAAATATAGAGTTATATGACTAAACATCAGAAAGAATGTATTATTTCTATAAGAATTGATTAAAATTTAATATATTTTTGTTATATATATCAATCAAGTTATGGTTTTTAATGAAATAAAAATCATAATGTTTATATATAAATCCAAAAATGTAAACACACAAAATAAATCATTGAAGAATAGGAATTTAAAAAATAATTCATGATAATTTAAACTATAAATAAATTTTTTTGAATGATATATAAGGGGAATCTGAACCACTATGATATTATCTTCTATAATGATGGAATAATATTCTTTTTTTCTAGATGGTTTAGAATGTTAGTAAAAAATATATTCATACCTACTATTTAATGTAATGGTATATAAATCAAATAGTTTAATAATGTTATCCATACAAACAACTCCCATTTGATAAATGAGTGGAATTTTAAATGAAATCTTTACAAAAAATAAGAGAAATAAATAATGAAATGTTAACTAAAAATTAATATCATATTTTAAATATCTTTACATAATTACATCATGAATCACAAATTAATCATGAGGAAACATAACAAGCTTAGGTATGGTGGTATCACAAATGATTTCTATTGGCACCCATATTCGTCTATCTCTTTAATTTTTAAACAATGAAAGTCTCTAGACATGTAAGATAAATGAGTTCCAAAATACAATGATTTATTTAAATAATTTTTTCCCTTAGTTTCTTCTTCAATGAAATTTCATACAAAACAATTTCCTACTTAACAAAAATCAATTATTATGAAAATTATTACTTCTATTGATTTAATAAAATAAACCAAAAGTGTGCATCTTTCGCATTAACAACTTACAAAACATTTCAAGATATTTCATTCTTTTGGTAAACCCTATGAAAAAATTATTTAAAATTTCATCATCTAATTTTATCTTAAAATTTTCATTTTTCTCTAAAGAATTTATAGAAGTTAACATTCCCCAAATCATGGAAGTTGATTTTAATAAATATTATCATCCGATTTAACAATATTATTATTATACATTACTAATTCATTTATTTCCTCAAAAATCACTTTATTCTTATCAATTACATTTTCATTAATATGTGAATATTTACTAGAATGTTTAGAAAGAAAAAATTTATCTTGATTTTGTTATAACTTGATGCTTATATTTATTTTCATCAAAATATATTCATATATTCTCATCTCCATGAGTGCTGGTTCATCATATTCATAGTCTGTTGAAGCTAAATTCACATAATCTCATGTAAAGGAAAATTTAAGATAAAGGTATTAGTATTCAAGTGAATCAAATGTTATATTTCCCAAAACAAACTAATTATTTTGATGTTCTATAACACAAAATCAATGTATCTTCTAGGTATCATCACTTTCGGATCCACTACCATCATCCATAGAATATTGATCCTAACAAGAACTCCAAGCACAATTTTAATCTTTGATAGATTTTTTAATAACTTTAAATTATTATTTTATCATTCAAAATTTTATTATTAGGTATAATATGTCTTGTTTTCATGCAATCATTAAATATAGTGTTTTAGGATTCCTTCTTTTCCAGTTTTTCTCTTCTATCACTCTAGTTATCCCTACAGATGTTATTATATTCTTTATATCAATTAATTATTATAGAAAAATGAGTTATCTTAACTTATTATGGTTAGGTGAAATTGTTAGCCTTAGATATATTCAATATAGATGTTCAAAATCCATATGTTAAGGTCTCAAACATTGATAAAAATGAAAATAGTTTTTTGTTTCATTATATTAATGTTTCTCTTATATATATTAAATCAAATTTCATGACACACTAAATTAAAACGTCTATGATAAACTTATTTATGTTCATTATTTCATAAATAGATGTTCATTTTGACTCCCATTATTTTAATAAAATATAAATTCTCTTGTCCAATGTTTTATCATTTGATTTTACTTTCTCACAATGATATTGTATGATATTCATGTTATTGATGAAACATAAGTTCATTTATATAATTAATAAAATCTATGGAAGGACAAAACATTTATAGAATACCCTCAACTAAAATCTTTTATTCTCCAATAATTTAGAAGATCCAAATTTTACAACCCAAACATATTTCAAATTCCATAAGTAGTCTGACATGGTGAAACATTATTATATTTGTTTCTTTGATTAGAAAAAGAAATGTATTTCTAACTTAAATGATAAGTATAAATGTGATCATTCTTCACAAATCACACAAACAACTTATTAATACATAATATTATAATTTTTACTGAGAATTATAAAATTCTCCACTACATTGTTCATAATGTATGTCTCAATCTAATCTCCCATGATTCATATTATGGTTATCAACCAATGAAAATCGTATTCCTACAAGGAAAAAAATATATACACTCTTATAAAACATATATTTTAATAGAAATAGAAACAATATCAAAATAAAATTTCTTGAACTATATACTAATAATATGATACTTAATGTACCATAAAAATAAAGATTAAGATTTCATAGAAATTTTATTGTGTGATTGAAAAATATTGATCAGATAAAGAGCCATGTATAGTTAGGATCTTATTCGAAAAAAATCCAAATAAAGACATCTATGTAAACATTCAAGGGGGTGAATTGATGCATCAAAACCAAAATACATTTCTAAACCCACTATTGAATCATGTAGTTTAAATTTTATATTGTTCTAAAAAACTAGAATATGAATTATGTATACATAACAAATTAAATGAATTTTCTATTAAAAATGAAACCAATAAACATGTTATAATTGATGAATTAAAAATTCAACATATAAGGAAACATAGAAAACAATGTGTGTATCGCAAGATAACACTCTATAAAACAATAAAAGAATATTATTAACAATATAATTCCAAAAAATGGATCGCTTTTCATTATTCAAATTGATAAGAGTATTTGAAGACCAAATCCTAGGTATCACAGTTCTACACAAATAAGTTCCTCAACTATCAAAGTATGGGAAGTTAGATGCTCTAAAACCAAATATTGTTCACCTATAGGCAAACTGGATATTAACATGACACAATATACCAGTGATTCTGTTAGAAATAAAAATTTTAATAATGTACGAACCACATATTTATCATTCTTGATAGTTTGAACAAACTTCTTTGTAGCCCCAGATTCTCCATGATCTCTATATATCTGAATCAAAAAATGTTCCAAGCCCAAAAACCTCACCGATCATGCATGGTCATTCAAATAACAACTATAAGGTTAACTAAAATAGTCATATGATAATTTCCTATTATGATATTTATTCAAAAAATCCATATAATTAGATATAGAATAAGATGTTTTCAAAGGATTATGATATGCGAATCTTCTAAACAACTGTACAGAATATCATCATAGTTCAACTTTTCAACACAACCATATTTTGTTTTGTGTAGTCCAAAGGAATAATTTATAAATTAAACTATAAAGAAACTCAAAAACATTTAGATCATCATACATTAAAACATCACACAATAAGTTTTTATGATAGAAATCTCAAACCACAAACACATTGTTAAATCAACCTAATTATCGAATTTATTGTTATTAAAAAAGAATAAAAGTAATTCAGTTGACTCAATAATTATTAATTTATATCATGGTGAATTTCATTACTTCATTAACTTTAATAACAATTTCAAAAAGTATGGGTATATATATCTTAGGAAATTCAAGTATGAATATTTATACATTTTTAATGTGTTCAAAAATGTTGTATGAAACCAACATGAAGAATATATTAAAATAAATTGATCTTATGAATTTGGGGAATTTTTTATACAGGTATTTCCTACCTTTTCATGAGACTATGATAGAATATCACACCTCAGTTGAGTGGGGTATTTTACTGGATAAAACAATCTTTTTTATACATTTATTGGTATATAATGAGTTTTGAAGGCCTTCCTATTTCTTTTTTAGGTTATAGAATATATTCTCATACATATATAACAAATTTCTCATTATTAAATATTATACAAAATTTCACTACATCTGATGTGGATTGAGAATAATCCCAATTGTTTCTTTTATTTTCTTTTATTGTTTTCATAAATGATATATATTACATTATTTTAACATTAAAAAAGCAGATAATTTTTTATTTTTACCACACATGGAGTGTTTTTTTAATTTCAATATTCCTTTTAAAAAATATATTTTTATTAATCCACGTGTATTTTTTATAGAATGGGAATTTATTTAAAAAAAATGGCAAATTTTTTTGTTTTTGAAGTTTACTATAAGAATATAGATATTACTACTGGTATGCATCTTTTTAAAGAAAAAAGGGTTATAAAAGCTAAAATAATTTAGTAT
This sequence comes from Viscum album, assembly GCA_963277665.1. Taxonomy (NCBI): domain Eukaryota; kingdom Viridiplantae; phylum Streptophyta; class Magnoliopsida; order Santalales; family Viscaceae; genus Viscum; species Viscum album. The sequence goes on from OY728120.1 coordinate 1,234,373,752, forward strand.
ACATAAAAACTCAAATGGTATTATAAATTTTTCAAACACCTAATGAATAGGGATTAATCATTTTTTTTATAAAATGTGACATAATTTTATATAGAATACAATCTTATATCAAACCAAGTAGAAATCATAATATATGTCTCAAATTAATGGTTAAAAGAAATGGAATATAATATTAAACCAATGTTCACTAATTTGGTTTAGAAGAAGGTAGATCCACTTAATTTGGTGAATCGTATTAGTTGTAAGTGTGACATTATCTTAAAAAATGAAATGGATCATAGAGTGTTTATCAACCATGTTATCATCTTAAAAATTGTTTTTAAATAACTTTTATGCATTAATTATGAATAATCCATTTACCCATTTGATGTGATCAAATAATGTCTACTATTTTGGCCATATCTGTAACAACCAAGTTATTTATAGATTAATACTTTTCCATATATATTAAAATTGATTAATAATATATTAATTTTATATTAAATATGAATCATTGACTGATATTGTACTCAACACACAATAATGGGTTTCATTGAAATCTTACATTGCAAAAACTTTGAGTTATACCGAAAACTAATATTATAATATTATTATTTTAAATAGTAGTTAACGCATAGATATAGTATCCCTTGAAATGAACATAACCAACTAAATTATTATTAATTTTTTGTTAAATGTGTTTACAATTATCCAAAAAAATTTAGAAGCTTAAAATAAGATTGAATATGAATTTAAGCATGACAAACTCTAAAATCATTGAAAGATCATTTTATCATTTTTTGATGGAAAACCTTTTTTAAATCTATTTTTGACCCCATTATATGTTATATTTTACAAACAATACTTTTATTTATAAATATGAGATCAAAATTTACTTTGGATTATTTTTTTTGTCTTTTTCTGATAAAGTTCATTTTTTTAATAAAAAGTGAAAAGTACTACATTTTAGTTCAAAATTTCCTTTTAATCTAATATATTAATATAGTTATATTATCTTTTTAAATTGTTTAAGAGTGTAATTAGATTAAATTTTTATCATTTAATACAATTTTGGTCATTGTAAGCAATTCCCCTATGAAATTCGACATAAACACATGTTAATCTTTTATAGTTTTTACTTATTTAAAACATGTTTACTCGTTTTGACAACAAGAATTAATTTTAAATTAATTTTGGAAACATTTGTGTTTTTAAATTGAGAAAATGGATTTCATATTTGGAATTAGGAGGTCCAAATTAGGTAAATATGTTGCTTTTATTTTGAGTCATTATGGGTAGAAACTTCAGAAAATATTTTATTTAACATGGTTAAAAGGTAAATATGGTAAATAAGGGTAAAAAATAATACTATAATAATATTAGATTACCCTAACACATATTTTAACCATATTGGATGAGCTTTTTATTACCATGGTCATCCTTGGGTATATTTTATGACCCCATGGAGCCACTTTTGTGTGAAAATGACATTTAATTACTTTTAATTTATAGATAATGAAAATATAACATAAACATGTATCTTTTTAGAAAAAACAATTATTATATAGGGTTATATAATGTATCACATTGACTATATATAGAAATTATAAATATAAAAATATTTTATAAATCATGTTATTTTATTTATAAATTTTATTCATCAAAAAAATAAATATATTTATGACACAATGGTGATGTTGTGATTACATTATTAATGAATGATTTAAATAAATGAGATTATAAATATTAAAATAAAATTATTTCTAAAATTTTTATGAAATAAACGATTTTTAGGTATGATTATGACTTGTTATGTTTTAATTTATGATGTTTTTTTGGAATGAATCATGTTTTATGGATTTTTCAATTCATGATATGAATAGTATAAAAATGGCATAAATGAGATTTCAAAACACATTCTATTTTATTGAATGATCTAATAATACTAAAAATATAATATTCAGCCAATGGTGTAGATATGGTTGTAAATATAATTAATGAACCACCTGATGTTCGATTGGAATTTTATATTAACTATATTAACCATATTGTATGATGATACAATAAGACATGGTAATAGTTAAATTAGTTAACTAAGGGTTAAAGATAATTGATAAGGTGAAATTTGAAAACAAAACTTGTCTAAAACATATTGGTTGCATGTATTTTGAATGAAAATCATCTTAGATTCTAATTAAAAAAGTTTTGGTCATTCTGAAATCGATGTTTTGTTTATAATAAAATAATATTTGAAGGTGTTCCTAAAGTACCCCTCCTCCCTCTTATAAAAGACCACCACCTCTAACCCATACGCACACCTCTAAATGAACTTGTATCGTCAAAAAGCTTCCCAAATAAGCTCGAAACAACCCTATATTTCTCATAGAATCCTCACTATACGAATACGGAAATTCAAAAATTCTTTTTAGCTTAATTCAAATGGATTTACCCGATTTGATGTAATGTATTCTCTCAAGCATATTTCAATTATTTTCCTTCTCCAACCCCATAAACTCACTTAATTCCATTATTTTATAGAAATAACAATATATGAAATATAATACTATTTTTTTATGATTATTATTTGTACTAAACTTACAAAAACCTCTATCTAATGGATACGAACATATTATTTCTGTGTAAGACGAACTACTGCCTCACAAAACAATGATTGTTCGATATTCTCCTACTGCATCTCATGGTAACCATTATGATGAAAATATATTTATATATGATATATAATGTATTTATATTATCTCCATGACACTAGATTTTTTAATTAAAACATACCATTATGCTTTTCATGACGTGTAAATAAGATAATTTCATATGAGGCAGTGCGGACTACTGCCCCTCCAAGTGACATGACTCGTTCATTCCATACATGGAACATAAAAAGTATGGAATTAATGGAAATATGTAATTTTTATAAAACATTATATTATACATGAATTATAATATACCTATGTATCATTTAGTTTTCATTCCTTTAAATATGAAAAAATTAAAGTTGCTTTCATGTGCATGTAAAGCTTACCGCCTTAATGAACGGTGCATTTCATTTCTTATATCCAAATGATATGGACTATTCTAAAAACACATATACAGGATATACAGGATATATATGATATATTTATTTTTTATATAATTGTGTAGATAATTTAATTTTTACAACATTGACAAATTATAATCATAACATGTTCATTTTTACTCAATTACCAAGCATCGACAAAATGGCCGATATGACCATGAATAACTATATGATTGTTATAGAAAGGTTATAAGTGATATAAAAATAATAATAAACATGAAAAAGGTTATGGATAAAGTGGAAATTAACTTAAGTTTATTATTCAGAATGAACAAGGAACATACATAACGATTTAGACTCCATGTGAGGGACTTCATCTCAATTTCCATTCATTGACACATATTTTTATTTATACATGAGTTTATTTTATACAGTTTATAATAATCCCATTTTAAATTTACTTTCATTCAAAGGGATTCTTTTTTCTATGAAGCATTTTAATAAATTAAAAATGGATTTTTTTAAATTTTGTGGCGACAATGACCTCGCTGTGGCCATAATCGTAATATGGATTCCTCTATTATTTCAATGTCTTTAAATGGTTTTCTCTGATTTCAAATGAAATGTTATTAGTGAAATATTGATATTTTTAATATCATATTTTGTATTGTTATATAACGGTACACAGACATTTGACGGGTGGTTACATGATAAACAAATGATGGGTGGTTCAATGATATAACAAGGATTGGTGGTTCTGTTATACCCTCTAATGCATTGGATATGGAATTCATCTCTATGGTTTTTTCATTTAGTGATATGTGTGGAAATCTATCGTATAGTTATTCCATTTATGTATGGATATATAACAAGTTACCTTTATATGATATATGTTGATTTATATGGGTTTTATGGTAATATTTTGGTTACATAAAATGGTAACCAATGACATTTAATTAATTTTAATTTAATGATAAGGAAAATAATGTGTGAACATGTATCTTTTTAGTAAACCAATTTTTATATGAGGTTATATAAGGTATGATTTTGACTATAAATAGTCATTATAAATCTAAAAATACTTCCTACATCATGGTATTTTATTTTAAATTTTTTGACATTAAATAAATAAATATATTTATGAAACAATGATGATGTAGTGGTTACCTTATTAATGAAATATTTAAATAAATGAGATTATAAATATTAAAATAATTTTATTTTTAAACTTTTTGTTCCATAAACGAATTTTAGGGATGTGTATGTCTTATTTTATTTTAATTTATGACTTTTTTTGAAATAATCATATTTTTATAAAATTTTAAAAAGTCATGATATTAATAGTATAAAAATGATATAAATGTGTTTTTAAAAGAAATACTATTTTATTACATGATATAATAGTACTAAAAATCTATGATTCATCCAAATGACATAGATAATGTTTGAAATATAATTAATGAGCCTCATGAGGATAGTTTTTAATTTTATAGTAACTATATTAATCATATTTTATGAATAAAGAAGAAGGCATGGTAATAGTTTAATTATGTAATTGAGGGTTAAAGAAAAATGATACAATTAAATTTGAAACCAGAACTTGTATAAAAAATATAGTATTAGAGTATTTAAAACTATACACATATTATATTCTAATTAAATTAGTTTTGGAATTTATTAAATTGAAATTCAATTTATAATCAAATAATATTTCAAGACATTCTTCAAGTACCCCTCCTCCTTCTTATAAAAGGCCACCACCTCTAAACCTTACTCACACCCCTCACGCCCTATGGATCATTCATCTTATACCCAAATTATCTTTCAACATCCCTATATTACTCATAAAATCCTCACTATAGGAATAAGTCAATTCAATAAAATCTTTTAGCTTAAATCAAATGGAGTTACCTGATTTGTGGTAATGACTTCTCTCAAGTTTCTTTCAATTAATTTCCTTCTCCAACCCCATAAACTCAACTTATTACATTATTTTATAGAACAAAGTGTATCTTAAATATATTAGGATGTTGTTATGAGAAGTATTACAAATAAACATACACACACTTTAATATAATTGATACAATCAGATTGTTTATGTGTATGGAAAGCTACTGCCTCACGAAACGATGATTGTTCATTTTTTTTCTACCGCCCCTCATGGTGGCCATTATGATATAAATGTATTTATATATGATATATATATTTTTTATTTTCTCTATTATAATGTAATTTTTATTTACAAACACATCTTTATTCTTTTCATGATGTTAATAAAGAATAATTTCATTTGAGGAAGTGCGGACTACTGCCCCCTCAAAGAGATATGGAACGTTAATTCCATACATGGAATGTATAAAGTATGAAATTAATGAAATTATGTAACATGTACTAAATATTATGTTATGCTGGTATTTTTAAGTACCTATGTATCATTTAGTTTTCATTCATTTAAATATGAAAACGAAATGAATGTAGAATTCTTGCTTATTTACGGCTTACCATCTCTATGAACGGTGCATTTCATTTCTTATATCCATATCATATAGACTATTCTAAGTGCATATATACATGATATATATGATATATAAATCATTAATATCATTCTGGAGATAACATACTTTTGACCACATCGACTGTTTTTTATTAAAACAAGTTCAATTTTGACTCAACTACTGAGCATCGACCAAAAGAATGATATGAACTTGAATAATTATATGATTGTTATAGAAAGGGAATAAGTGATATAAAATGAATAATAAACCTGAAATAGGTTTTTAGAAATGTATAAATTAACATATGTTTATTATTTAAGAATAACAAGGAATATACATGGTGATTCAGACTCATGGTACGAGACATCTTCTCAATCTCCATTCATTGAGGTGTATATTGATTTATTTCGACATTGTTTTATATGGGGTATAATAAACCTCTTTGACTTTTACATTCATTCAAAGGGAATATTTTATCTATGAATCATTTTAATAAATGAAAAAATAATTTTTTTTATATTTTCTGCGACAATGACCTCTACACCGTCGTAATCATTATTTGGTTTCCAAAATAATCCTTAATGTTTTTAAATAGAAAAGAAATCCCTTATTCCCTATTTTGGTGTTTTCTTATTGAAAATGGTTATTGAAATGGATTGAATATTTCAGTATTTTGAAATGATTTCTTATGACAGGAAATGAAATGTTACTAGGAAATTTTTATATTTGTAATATTTTATGTGTGGTGATTATATAATGGTAAATTGATATTTGATGGGTGGTTACGTGATAAACCAAATGACGGGTAGTTCCCGGATAAACCAAGGATGGTTGATTAAGATATAACCTCCAATAAATTTTGTATGGAAGTCGGCCATATGGATATTCTATTTAGTGATATGTGTGGAAGTCGATCGTATGGTAAATCTATTTATGTATCTTATTTGATCCAAGTTAACTTTATATGATATATGTTTCTTTCTATGGGTTTTTTGGTAATATTTCGTTTATAAAAAAGGGTATTCAGTGAGCTTATATTTAGTGAATTTTCTTTCTACTTCTTTAAGGTGAAAAGTATTAAATTATGATAATGTATTCATGGTTGACACATTTTTTTGAAAACAAACAGTTTTCCTTCTTTATGTAGCCATTACAGAGCTTTTTATGCTCATCCCAAGTTTTTTTTAAAAAATCATAGGAATTAAAGAGGAATATGGTCAAGGATGATATCAAGGAAAATTCATGATTTATAAAACGTGGAACTAAAAATGTTTCTTTTTTTAGGTGTTTTTATTTTATAAAAAAATGGATACAGAGTAGAAGCGTCAACATGTAATATTCAGGTTAAATATAAAATTTATAACCTAATTCACTAAAGCTCTAAACCTGAATGGATCCTCAATTTTAATTATTAACTTAATTTATGATTAAATAATTTTGATGGTCGGGTCCTTACAATATCAAGATATAATTATTATTAGATATATCAAATGTATATCAAAACTTAGATTTTTTATGTTATTTTTTATGGATGTATATATGATGACTCGTTAAGGTTTGGATGATCTGAACAATGTATTTATGACTTATACACTTAAATGGTCAATATATTGGTTAAAACATGTTTTTAAAAAATGGAATATTCTTTTTAATTATGAGTTCTTAGTCCTTGATTGTGATTAAGTCCTCAATGTAAGTGGTTACGCCGATTCAAGTTTCAATATAGACAATGGTATTTGTTTCTTTTTAAAAAAATTTACTTTTCTTGAATGGTGGAGAATCAATGTAGGATCAGAATTTTTACCCAGATACATTCAACTTTAGTTTTCTGTTTGATCCTTTAAAATTTTTAAATAAGATGAATTCTAGGCTAAAATAGATGTTTCATAGGTGTTTAATAGCTCAGAGGATTCATGATAGTGGAAGAAGATAGGTGACATCCTACATTGGAGATATTATAGTTCCACTAATTAGCTAAGGGGTTATCCAATAGCATGGTAAATATAGACGAGTCCCGCAATATAGCTGGTAGACCACAAGAGTATTTGGAGCCAAATAGGAGAGCCACAAACTAATTAATGGGGTCTTCAGTCTTGTAGGTCCATAGGGGGACATCACTGGTTAGTAAATGGTTCCCACCAACCTGCCACAAACATCATGCTAGGATGGAATAATGGAGAGTGGGTTGGGTCATAAGCCTCAACCCTAAACCCCATGATTATGCATTTTATTCCGTTGGTGTGACCAAAATATAGAATTTTGGAATGTGAAGGTTTCTATAAGGTTTATATGGATTATCCAACACCATTATTAGGTACATCGATCAATAGATTGTCTAGAAAACATGAATCAATATGTAAAACTTATTTTTTGTGAAATTTTCTTGGGTTATCCTTGAATTCAATTCTTCCAATATTTATGGAGTGTGTTAATCACTATCCATAGTCTATAATTGCATTTTGTGTGGATCCATAAGCTTGATCATTAGTGTTCTACTATTCTACTTGAGGTTTGTGATATGAAAAATATCCCAACTATTTAAATATTACTTTTTGTATGTGAAACATGTAGAATAATTACATTACTAGTTCATATAGACTTTAATAATTGGTAACCTTATAAGTTTTTTAAATTCAAATTATTATACATCACATAGATCTTGTATAGTCTGTTGGAATTTAGAATGGGACTTCCGACAACCCATGGTCATTTCTTACCCTTGAATCTAAGTTGGAACAAGGAACACATGAACCTAGAGGCATATCATGAATTTCAAATTATTTATGTAATGCATCATTATTTTAATTGCCCTATCATTTTAATTAAGTTAATTATATTAATAATAAATCACATGGTATGTATGTTGTTAAGAACTGTGTTTTTTGATAATTTTTGCCTTGTTATAGTATTTCTCAATGGGAATGTATATGTGTCTCTACAATGGGAATTAATGTAGAGTCTAGTATGCATGTAAATGAGATTCTTGAGGGTGATATATATGATTACCTAAATCCCAAGGGTGAAATTTTTAGTTAAATGAGGTATGAGGTTTATATACACTACTAATTAAAACATAATATGCAAAATTAATTATAGGAAATAGAATATTTAAAGGTGTGGGTGACTGATCGTAGGAATTAGAATATTTCAATGGGAATAAACATTTATTATCACACTACAGTTGGTATGGATGTCCGAAGGGGTCAAATGGGATATTAAGGTCGATTGGTTATTTTAAATTCTATATTAATTAATTAATTATTAACCTTGTTAGTAATACTATTCGATGAAATGTTATTTCAAACTATATTTTTTCCCCACCATTGTTTTCAGACTACCTTGTCTTACTCACTTACTATTCAGGGACCATTTAGTACCATGGAAGACAGTATAGAAGTAGTTTTGGTCATGGGAAAGGGATCATATTATTGATTTCCTATTTTCTAGATGGGATTTGATCTTGGATATGGTACTATGAATGGGGTTTAATTCTATGTTTTTAGTTTCTTTATTTTGGAGTTTGTATTGTTTATGATTTCTTGAATGATATTAAAAAAATATATTGTTTCACATATAGAATGGGATGACATGGTTTGTCATTATCATTATTGTTTTGTATTAATCTATTTTCTTTTTAACTTATATTTCATGATTTATATTTCTTATTTTTTTTGATTACTAGTCTATTTCTAAGGGTATAGTCTCCCCTCAATATTATTTAATCCCTAACCATTAATTGGAAGCCACTAGTATATAAGGATGGCATGAATGAGCTCATGTATTGACTCATATCAATCACATAAGGTATAACCCAAAAGAGTATATTACAAAGTGGTGTCTATGTTCTAGTATTTTGTATTTATTTAGTGTCTAGGGAACACACATAAGATAATACGATGATTCAGGGCTCGATAATGATCTCATGCATTGGAGAAGTTATCCCATGTGGTGGTGAAAATCTATGTTCTCATGGACATATATATTAATAATGATTTTTTCATATTATAGATGGAAAATTATTTCCCCATGAGTTATGTGATTATTTTTTAATGTTACAGTATTATGATTTTTTACTCATGGGATGGATTGGAATGGAGCACATTTAAATCCATCATGGAAGGCATGTAAGGAAATATGTTCACAGTTCTCATTCCTGATAAGGCCATATTTACTACATATGATATATCTTCCTAATGAAATTTTGAAATTTTATCCATTAAAATATCCGATAAAAATATATAAATGAAACTATTATAACATCAAAAATAACTTCTTAAGCATAATTTTAGAGTAATATTTCCTTAGTGGTTCTTGGTTTTTATCTTTTTTTATAGGTTTCATCTTGTCATGTATCGAGGTTTCAGAGGATTGTGTTTACCCTTGATGATATAATGCCACCTCATCATCTCTATGGTGAGCTTCAAGAGTTTAGTAATCAACACACTCCTCATGAAACAAATCTGGAACTTCTTATAGCTCTAGGGAACTTGATCTATGATCATCATTGAGAAAGTTTCCTTCATTTCATGTGATTCGTTGAGATGGAAAAGAATCATGTTCTTCCTTCAATGTACTATCTATCTAGAGATTTCCTCTTATATAACTCATCCATGTTCACTAGGGAGGTAGGACCTCAGGTAGTTTAGTTCTGGATTGAGCCAATATAGATGACCTTCAAACATATGGAGACACCCATGAAAAGGAGTATGGTTATATTATTGTACAACGACCAGTCAAATGCTAGTGGAGCATTGTATAGATAGTCAGAAACAAAAAGGATATAGCCTAAATATAAATTGAAGTGATCTTATTGAGACACATTTATCCATAGATACTGAGGGATGAGAGTGATTGCGAGTTTAGGCACCTAACCTATGGGAAATAGTTAGTTATGGACAATGATGGATTTTTTTAACAACCATCTAAATTTTACTGCATGTTTTGAAAAATATGAGGTGTATAGGGTGGAGTAATTATAAAATTGGCATCGATATGATTTAATGTTATAAGTGAATTTCATTCAGTGGAAATACATATATGATATGATGAATCATGTAGTCATCACTGAAGGGAACATAATGGGAACCCAGAGTTGTGGAATGATTGTCACAATAATATGATAATGTAGATATTATTCTGGAAGAAATTAGTGATACTATGAAAATTTAAAACAATCCATTGGTGATAATATTAGTAAGGGGTGTGGAAATCCATCTTAAGGACATTGACATAGGAAAAGATTACATTTTATAAAACCTTTATTTAGAGCATCCAGTTTTATTTCCCTATTATTGAGTGCCTCAATTTCAGTACAATGGGTCTTGTAAAATTGTTGTATAAAAGTAATAATATTTTGAGTGGTGGTAGAGGATTACAAAATGAACTTTTTACTGTGAATGGATCTGCTTCAACTCACCAGATAAGTAGCATGAGTTCCACGAGTCACTTGGGATGAGGTATAGGATGTCATACCCTAATATAGGAGTGGAATTAATAATATGAGGGAGTATAATATGTTAGTTATGTTGCATCCCATGAAATATGGTTGTGTAATATTCACATTATATATTCTTCTCCACCATGTTTGGATGGAGGAACTTTCACTATAAAAAATATAATTCAGGAATCATCTACCATTTCATGTATTTTTTGATATAGGGGGTCTCAAATTCCATTATATCTGAATAATTTTACAATATATTAGGTTTTATTGGGAAAATATTTGTTATATTTATGACTATACAGACCAATTTTTGGGTTTTATCATAGGTTATAATATTCTCTATGGATTCTTCTCTTGTTTTTGGTGGCTAGAATTTCTTCTAGGATTTCTGTGTATGGGAATTGGTTGCATTCATTTTGATCTTTGTAATGGATTCCATAGTTATGGACCACTTTCATATCGAATGTTATCTAAGTATATTGATATTTATATCAATATAAGGGGACAACTATATTTATCATGGTGAATGGGATCATGAAGATGCTAATATAAGAAAACTTTAGTAGATATTGGATTGAATAATTTCCTAGATAATAGTCTTTATTATTGATGATTGAGAGTTATAGTATACTAGTTTTACTATAGTATTGAACTAATATAAAGACTAATTTTTTGAATAGTTCTTCAGATTAAAACCCATGTGATATATTGAGTTCATTGTCAAGTTGGTGGTCATAGATACACCTTTTTATAAACCACCATATAGGTTGGTACTAGTGAATACTTATGAGTTGAAATTGTAATTGGATGATCTAGAATATAAGGAATTCATATATACTGGTGTATCACCAGGGATCTCCTACACTTTTATCCATAATTTTTGATAAGATAAGGTCATTTTATGTGTATTATTAGAGGCTAAATCAATTTACTATTAAGATTTTGTATCCAATTAAACACAATGAAATATTTATTTGATCAGCTGAGAGGTTCACCACTTTTATCTAAGTTATATATCAGGTTAGGATTTCATTAGTTTATGATATAACTATCTGATATACCCTAGACTAATTTTAGGATAATGTATGACTTTTTCAATTTTATAGTAATGTTGTTTGGTCTAAATAATGACCAGATGGTATTCTTGGACTTGACAAATTATATCCTTTATAAATTTATGAATCACTTTAGGGTTATATTATTCAATGACATGTTATTGTTACCTTAGTATAGATATGATCATTCCAAACATCTAGACGTCATCTTTATGCCATTCTATAAAAATGTTACTTATGGATTGTAATTTTCAATTATTATGTCATGTTACATCATAATTGTGAGTTTCAGTTGATCTAGAAAAGGTGGAAGAATTGGTATCTTGGGAATTACCTTGGAGTATTTTTTATATTTAATTAATCCTATGTTTAATAAACTATTTCATACACTTCACCCATGTTTTCTCCTATCATGTTGCTTTAATGTCATAGAAAACATGAAATTGTTGAATTTTATTACATATGATTCTTGTGTGGAATTTTTTCTTTAATTAGATAGAAGGATAACCTATAAATTAATCACCACCTTACATAAGTTGGGTAATGAGTATTGTATGGTTTGGTATGCATCAAAAGTCAATCATGAAGTAGTTTTGATGTAGGTAGATCAAAATTTTTATTACATATACATATTATTAAGGCCTCATTAATGGAATTATCTTAAAAAATATGGAGTTTGATACATTCGTAAATTCCTTGAGATGTAGGTGGAATTGGGTTTTGGGTATGATTTTGGTATTTTAAATTTATTTTAATATCATAAGGAACTTATTTTTCATAGTGGTACGTGATCCTTCAAATGTGGTGGTTGTTATAGTAACTACATTCTATCAAATTTGGGTTACCATACAATACGGGAAAGTGTGTTATCATTTCAAATTTATTTTATAGGAAGACACAAACTCATGTAGTGTGTGAATATAATGATGAATAGTGGTTGATATAACTCTATTAATATATACATCTAGATGTTATATATTCCCTATGGATAAAAACATTGAAGTTAAGAAATTTTTTTATTCGAATGTGCAAGGTCAAGGGATTGAAGTTATCCAAATAGGATGTTTTATCCCTGAGGCGAATAAAGTATTGTAGGGGAGCATCCGTTTGGTTGGTCTCTTAGCAGTGATGAGTTCCTTCAAGTATGGGCACGTATATTGGTTCTATGGGCTTGTTAATGGAGATTCTGATGGAAATCTATGCATTTAAATGGGTGGTAGAACATGGTTTTATGAAGATATTACTTGATATCTATATGATTTACCTATGGATAGGGATGAATAAGGTGATAGAGGGATTCATGTCGCAATTTTTTGTCTATCATCTATTGAAGGCCAAGTATCAGATTAAAACAGGGTTATTACTTCCTATTCCAATTCAGGGATTGATCTGGGATAATATCACCATGGAAATATAGATTGGACTAACCCCGAAACCTTATAAAATGATGTATTATGCATGATTATAGATTTATTGGAAATAATACCCCACTTATTTTCCATTTGGTAGTCCTTCACCCTTGATTATATTCATAACCTCTATATATGAGTGATAGTTTTTTTGCATAGTGTTTTTAAGAGAATCATTTCGGATCAAGATCACCATTTCACATTATAGTTCTTGTAGGGAACTCAGAATTCACATAGATCATATGTACTTCTAAAAACTACCTTCCACCCTTAAACTAGTGAACATTCTAAGCAGATGAATAAAATATAGAGGTAATTTATCAAACTTATGTTATATATTTTTCTTGTTCTTTGGTGTTACATATGTCTCATAAGGAGTTCACTTATATTTATATAATATCATAATCAATCAAAATGGACCCTTTTGAGTTTTTATATGGAAGGTCGTGTAATTTTGATTCATGATGTTTAGACAAGTATGGATTATTACTCATTGAAGATATTATAATTTAGGATAATTATTTTAAACAACTATTAATCAAAAAATGCTTGCTAACCATTTAGAGTAGAAGAAACTATTATAAGTACCATCAAGATGACCTATAGTTTGTTATGTTATTAACCATGTTTTTATTTGCTGTCACCCAAGCAAGTGAACACCATATATGGAAGATAATACATCCATATCCTAGGATCCTCAAGTATTTTGAGGTAGTAGAGGAGGTCAGTGCTATGTTTTATCAATTGTTTTTACCACATTGAAATAGATCCTTGAAGAACTTGCTTCACATATCACAACATTAGAAATATCACCCTGGCCATTCTCATGTGATAAATGATTATTATTTTGGTATTGATGTTGACACATACTTTATGAAGCATCAATTACATATTTTAGATCATATAAGGAATAATATATAAAGAAATATTGTTCCATCAGTGAATGTTTTGTGGAAACATGGGTATCTTCTAGAGGATACCTAGGAGAGGTAGTCTAATATGGAGGTGTAGTGGCCTATGTTATTCACTGATACATGTGAGTGATTCTTTGGATCATAGATTAGGTATATGATATTATATGTTGTGGATGTTATTAGATCCCATAACTTAACAAGGTTTGTAATTTTATATGTTTTTGTTTGACACTCTTTAATTTTTTAAATTTGTTTCATTATTTATTTAAAGAGATGTCTTAGAGGTGTTCGGGGGCTTATAGGTGTGAAAATTTTAGTCAACTATAGGTGGTATGAAACACTGGAGATGTTGTCAAGCCACCGTCAAGAATTTTTAGTCCACAAGATATCTATTGGTCAATATAGTAGAATGGTAATTCAATAATAGTATCACCAGTAATCTATAGATTATTACTAGCCCACTAGTGGGGTCTCTATCCATGAAGGTTCACATGAGAACACTACCAGCAAGCCAGTGGTTCCTTTCAACCATCTGGTAGTGTTGGTCTAGACTAGAATAATAAGGGGTATAATCCAATTTCTTCCCCCAAAACCCATGTCTTTACCTTTTAATCCCCTATTATGAATTTAATTTTCTATTTTCAAATGTGAAGGGTTATTTAAGGCTCCTAGGGATTCTCCAACACTATTCCTTCGTTTTTCTATCCTTGGTTTGATATGTACCACTTGATTAAGTATGTATTGCTTGTTTTTAGTGAAATTTTCTTTCCTTAACCTTGAAACCTATTCTTTAATAGTAGTGGAGTGTTTAAATATTTTTACATTGGGGTTATGGTGTTGCAAATTGATCACAATTCTTAATAATATATGTTTTTATTTATTATTAAATGTTGGTGGTCTGAAGCATATTCTTATAAGTTCAATTTGAATTTTAGTTTGTGTAACATGTGAGATCATGATAACATCCATTTGATGGAACTCTCTTAATTGGTAACCCAGTAATATTATTGAATATGTATTCATAAATTTCCCAAAAATCTCATTGGGTCTCAGGGAATTTATATCGGGAATTGCTGAAACCAGAGAGGCATGCCTACTATTGACACTAGGTTCAAACATTGAATGTTTGAACCTAGAACCAAATGATAAAATATTAATTTTTTATGGAATGTCTTAATGGTTTATATCTTCTGAACATATGAACTGGGTTAGTTGAATTCAAAAAAAATACAATGGAATGTATGTGGTTAATTAGCTTGAAAATGGAATTGGAATAATGGAATGAAATCATACAGGCATAAATGACACATGAAATTATACATTGGAATTAATTTAATTTTAAATGTAATTTTAACAAATATTTTGACTATTTAATAAAATGTTACAATTCAATAAGTTCATTTATAATTTGTAACATGTATGGATTAACCCATACTGCTTATGATAACATGTTTAGAATGATTGATAAATTCTAATTCATCAGTTCATTCTATATTTGTTGTCTAATGTTTAAATATTCTATTGTATGGTAATTTTAAAAGATTCTAATGTCATTTCATCATGTAAGTATCCATATCATGAGAATTTATACTTGGTCTAATGACATTTATTCCCATGCAATTGTGTTATTATCTATGAACATGTCAGAGAGTTTATCATGAGAAATCACATAAAGTCCAGCATACATGAAAACATGATGTATGCGGGAGATATTTATGACTTCATGATGTCCAAGGGTGATATGTATGATTACATAATGCCTTAGTGAGAGATAAACTATTAATGGAACCATAATATGGGTGATTCATCCATATAAATAGAATATGTAATTTTTATGGGAGATTTATTCATGAATTGTAACGACCCAATCTTTTTGAGTAGTATATTAACTTACTCTTAATGATTTAATAAGATGTTAATGGTTAATGCAGAAAGAAGAGTCGATGGCTTCATCCAGTAGACTCAAACCTTATGAAGCCCACTTATTAGAGCTTGGGAAGGAGGTAGCATCTGTGGGCTTCGCTTTGGACCAAGCCCAAGCCGAACTTCAGCGTGTCAAGCTTGAACGGAAATGCCTGCGGGAGAAGTTCAAGTTAGTAGAGATTACTACTAGGGCAATGTTATCTGAGCCTCCCTCAGATTCTCTCACAATAGCACACCTTACACTTAGGTCATATGCCGGTGTTATAAGGGGCTATGTGACGAGACCCTAGCTTTTTTTTTTGTAATCCCTTGGGATGAATGAATTGAGATCTCTTCCTTTAGTGATGTTTGGGAAATTACAAATGTACGGATAATTTTAGGATGTATTTAATTGATGAATTTTGAAAAAACGATATTTTAAAATATTTATGTAAACCCTAAATAATTAATGATGTGTAATGATTTTTAAAAAAATGGTCTTCTACAAAAGTGTTCAGTAAGGAATTTGGAGTCTTATAATATCAACATAATTTTTGATGAATAGTAAATTATGAATAGTGATTTTACGCTTAGGATTAGTAATGTGACCAAATGGATTAGTAATTTCACTCAAAGAAAGTTTTAATATAATTTAGACACCTAGATTAAGTAATGTGATTCAATAAAATGGGTAAATAACGGTTTCATAAATTATTAGCCAAGTATTAGTTTTTTCGGGTGAATAGTGTTTTTTAATTAAAAATTTAATTAAAAATAAATAGAAAATTATTTTCAAAAAAATGACATTATTTTTGAACACAGAGAATCGATATTATGTTATGGTAATTTTTGGGGATTTTTCTGAAAAAAATGAATTCTCGATGAATAGTGTTTTTATTTTAAAATTAAATTAAAAATATTTATAAAATTATTTTTATAAAATGGAGTTCATAAATTTATTTAGAGCATCGATATTTGGTTATGGTGAAATTTTGGGATTTTTTTGAGTAAGATGAATTTTTCAGTGAATAGTAAAAAAACAGTTTTAGGGTTTCTGTATGTCTTATGACATCATAGTTGTGTCATGGTGATTTCATGAGATATTTTAAGGGTTGGCCGGCCAAGAGTGATGAATTATTGTTTTGGGGGCCCCATGTGGCCTAACTCCATGGTAAATTCCAAGGGAGAGCACATGGTTTTGAGAAAAGCACTTGTGAGGTGTCCCTTGGCCATTAATGCCTTGTCCCCTCACTTTCCCTATAAATACAAAGCCCTCCTCTCATCCTCTCGACTCAAAAACCATCCTCAACGACGTTATGGTCTCCTTAACTCCCAAGGAGTCCTCCCAAGGTGCCCCCAGGCCCTCAAGGTCCAAACCTATGAGTTTTAAGAGTTACATTTTAAGGTAAGGGATCTGACCTCTCTCTTTCTTTTCATGTAATCTCTCTTAGGTCATTCCTTTTATGCTCCATGTTATTAAGTGAGAGGATGTTCTTTTATATTCCTCATACTGCCCTTTTCATTTTTATATGATGAGAGATCCCCTCTTACTCTCATCATTTTTTTTATGAAAGTTTAAGTGACGTCGTTAGGCTGCCGAATTTTTAAGGGATTTTTTCACCCTTCTCATTTTTTTAGTTCTATTTTCATGTCAAGTCTTTCAAGTTACTTTTTATTATGTTGGGGTATGATATCTATATCTATCATACTGATCTCTTATGATCATATGATGAGAGACCCTATTTGATCATGTCAAATCATTTTTATTGAAGTTTAAGTGACGCAGTTAGGCTGCCGAATTTTTATAAGAGAAATCTTATTTTTGTCTTTCTTCCATGTTTTTCATTTCTAATGGTATGTCCTTAAAATTTCATTACCATGATTCATATCCTTTATATTATGTCCCTATAATATTTTTATATATCATTTATGAGTGGGTGACCCATGTCCCCTCTCTTTTCAATGTTTTCTAAAACCTCGAAATGTAGTCGTTATGCTAGCGAATTTTCGTCTCAAAATTCCTCTCTCTTTTCCCAAAATTATTTTATGTTATTAAGTGAAAAATCAAAGCTCTTATTTCTACAGGGGTATTCACATATATATCAAAATGTTCTATTTTAAATTCTGGGATCTACATATATGAAACCCGCTTCCCCTTTCTGTGGGTTTAAAGTGACATAAAGATCATGTCTTTAATGGAGTTTTTAAAATGTTATGATTATGAAATGAAACCCATTTCTTTTATGCTATATGGGTTGTTTATGAAATGTTTGATGATATATGTGGCTCACATGATAATAAAGACATGTCAAGGGTGCGCCCAGATAGCGCTCCAATTCATTGGGTAAAGACATAATCTCTAGAGATGACTTTTAGACTGATACCTTGGTGAATAACCTTGGTAATTTTAATGACACCTTGGGGATGGACCTTGGTGAAACGAAATGATTTTCAGTATTGAATGTTGCAGCCACATCTTCAAGTTATGAAAAATGTTATTTTTATTATGATGTATCTCATGATTTCTTTCTCATGCCTTAAAGTTCTTTTCATGTCCTTATTGAAGTATCTCAAGTTCACATGTAAAATGTTTCTCTTGTTTCCCTTACTGGGCCTTCTGCTCACCATTTTCTTTTGATGTATGTCCCCAGGTTATGAGATGCAGTAATGAACCTAGGATTAACTTAAGGAGAAGCCTTTCAGGTGTTTAAGAAGAATGTTTTATGTTCTTTTCATGTATTATGTTCCTTGTTTCCAAGACACTAAACCTAAAAATCATCAGTTCTGTGTAATGAAATGAAAGTTATGTTATAAAATAACGGGATGCTATAGTTGGTATCAAAGGATGGTTTAGTTATTTGTGGAAATTAGGATATAAAAACTTTAGGAAGAACCCTATAGAAAAGTTTAAATATAGGAAAACTTCCTGGTATTTTGGTAAGTATTGAGTAAGTGTTTTATCAAACAAATATATCCCTGTCTGGATACGAGCAGGTAGAGGCGGCTCTGGCACAGATGTACATAGGGGTAGAACCCGAAAACACCGCTTTGAGCTAGACTCGAATGGGAACTAGTGCACGATAACGGGACTTTCTGCACTCTTGGTTACGACACTCCTGGGGGATATGTTTGGTTAATCACAAGCTTTTTATGAATCATTATGAAGGAATTATATAGAGGAGTAATTGTCTAAGCATGAAGGCTTAGTTAAAAGATTCATAAATGAAATAAGTTTCTCACTAAGGTTTTATTCTTTTAGAAAATTACGGGCAATAGGAGGAACCGTGCTGATGGTGACTACAATGCACCATGTGCTGACGGCCCTCCGATGGAAGCCGGAATGGAAACATTCATGCGAATGATAAACCAACTGACTCATGTTATGAGTAATAACTTGAATCAAGCTGAGAGGCCAACCTCACCATGAAGGGAAAAACACTCTGTTGAGTCCTTCATGCGTCAACGACCACCATCGTTCAGTGGATCTACTGACCCTTTGGTTGCGGAACAATGGATAATCTCCATTGAAAATATCTTTTCTGTACTCCTTTGTTCGAAACAATTAAAAGTCACCCTTGCTGTTTATCGCTTAGAGGGAGACGCTGATCAGTGGTGGTCACTGGTCAAAAACACGAAGCCTAGAGGAGAGATGGAAGATATGGAGTCGGAAGTGTTCTGGGGAATATTCTTTTACAAGTATTTCCCTCATTCCATGAGAACGAGAATGGAGAAAGAGTTTCTCGAGCTGAAGAAGAAGGAGAACGAATCTGTCGTAATCTATGAGATGAACTTCACCCGAATTTCACGATATACCTATAGCTTTGTCATGGATCCAAGTGGGAAGGTTGATAGATTTTTCGGTGGACTGAGACCTCATCTGTGGAAGAATTTAGCCAACCGGTACTACGACAGCTACGAGGAGATCGTGCGGAGTGCAATGAAAGTAGAGCTGGAGTTTGGTGAGGGGCAGTGGTCTCATAAATCCAATAAAATGAAGAGATCGTTGGAGCCCAGTTTAGGGAAGACTTTTGATCAGGGAAGAGGTGGAAAGAAAATGAAACTTACCACATGCAATAAATGTGGGAAGAAGCATCCAGGGAACTACTTGGTCGGAAGTGGCAAGTGCTACAAGTGTGGAAAAGGAGCACATATTGCTCGGAATTGTCATAGTGAGGTGAAGCCTCAACTCCCCAACACTAACGACAGAGGAAAGATGGTTATGGAATTACCCGAAGTCCATTTCTTCAAGTGTGGAAAACTTGGGAACTATGCTAATCTCTATCCAAATCCAAGGGCAGTGGAGGGGAATCACCATCAACCTTAGCAAGGGCCAGGGGAGCAAGGTCGTGCTTTTTCTATCACATCAACTGAAGTTGAAGCCTCGAATGACGTGGTAGCAGGTACTCTTGTTGTCCTCTCAAAACTAGCAACTACTTTGTTTGATTCTGGTTCTACACATTCCTTTATTTCCTCCATGTTTGCAAAGAATATAGAATCAATCCCGGAATTGCTTGAGGTAGTGTTGTCAGTCAAGACTCCAAGTGGGATTATCCATGCATCAACAGTGTTTAGAGACTCTAGTGTTTACTTTAGTGAGCACAATCTTATCGCAAATCTAGTAGTCATTCCCAAGTTAGAAATCGACGTTATACTAGGGATGGACTGGCTCTCAAAGTATAATGCTAATATCAAATGCAGAAGTAAGTAAATCTCAGTAGTCTTGAATGAACGACCTACAGTTATCTTCCAAAGATAGATATCCCGAACTGATTCCTATCTAGAAGAACCTCCTATAGCATTCTTTATGGAGTTAATCGGTGATGATGAAGAAGGAAAAGGGAGCATACCAATAGAAGATGTTCCAATTGTTCATGAATACATGGATGTATTTCCGGAGGAGTTACCTGGACCTCCCCCTGAAAGAGACGTAGAGTTCTCCATTGAACTCATACCTGGGTTTCAACAGATATCAAAGACTCCATATAGAATGACAAATGTGGAGCTAGAAGAGTTAAAGAAACAACTCCAAGACTTGTTAGAGAAGGGGTTTATCCGACCAAGTGTGTCTCTTTGGGGAGCACCAGTTCTCTTTGTGAGGAAGAAGGATGGATCAATGCGGCTATGCATTGATTATAGAGAACCGAATGGGATCACAGTGAAGAACAAATACCCTCTTTCAAGAATTGATGATTTATTTTACCAACTTCGTGGGGCTCAATTCATCTCCAAGATTGACCTTCTATCTGATTATCATCAACTGAGGGTGAACAAGGAATATATTCCTAAGGCTGCCTTTCAATCAAGATATGGGCATTATGAGTTTACTGTTATGCCCTTCGGCTTGACTAGTGCTCCTGCTATTTTCATGGATTTGATGAATAGAGTCTTTAAGGACTACCTTGATAACTTTGTGGTAGTTTTTATTGATGATATTTTGATATATTCAAAAAGACGTGAGGAGAATGAAGATCATCTTAGGGTTATTTTGAAAACTCTTCGGAATGAGAGGCTCTTTGGAAAGTTCAGAAATTGTGATTTTTGGTTACAAAAAGTGGATTTCTTGGGGAACATCGTAACCAATGAAGGAATCTCGGTTGACCCTGCAAAGAAAATGGTTGTGGAGGAGTGTCCTCAACCCACAATAGTAACTGAGATTCATAGTTTCCTTGGTTTTGCGGGATATTATAGGAGGTTTGTGAAAAACTTTTCACAGATTTCTAATCCACTAACCAAGTGACTCGAAAATGGGTTAAGTTCATCTGGAAAAAGAAATGCGAGGAAAGTTTCCAAGAGCTGAAGAAGAGATTGGTTACTGCACCTACGTTAACACTACCCTCTATCGGAGAAGGATTCGTTATTTTTAGCGATGCATCTCTGAAAGGGCTTGGGTGCATCCTCATGCAAAATGACAAGGTAATTGCTTATGCATCTCGACAGTTGAAGATTCATGAGCAGAATTATCCTACGCATGATCTAGAGCTGGCGATAGTTGTTTTTTCTCTAAAGATATGGAGGCACTATCTTTATGGGTAGAAATGTGATATATACACTGACCACCAAAGACTAAAGTATATTTTCACGCAGAATGAATTGAACCTGAGACAAAGGAGATGGTTGGAGCTCATTAAATACTATGATTGTTCAATTCATTATCACCCTGGAAGAGCAAACAAAGTTGCAGATGCGTTAAGCAGGAAAGATCCTGTTGTTCTGGAAACAATGAGGATCCTAGGAGATGCTTTGATTAAAGATCTAGTAAAACTGGACATGGGAATTATAAGGAAAGGGACATCATCAACCCTATCCCAAATGATTTCTCAACCTTCATTACAAGAGAAGATCAAGAAGGCTCATAAAGAAGATCCTTTTCTGTAGGAGAAGTTGGAGGTTGTAAAATATGGGAAGTTCCCTGATTTCAATATTGATCAAGAAGGTGTATTAAAATTTCGTACAAGACTATGTGTTCCATATATTCCGGAGATAAAGAAAGAACTGATGGATGAAGCTCAAAGCCCTACTTTATCTATACATCCGGGAAGCACTAAGATGTATAGAGACCTTTGTGATCATTATTAGTGGGATAACATGAAGAGGGATATTGCTGACTACACTACAAGGTGCCTGGTGTGTAAGAAAGTAAAGGCAGAATGACAACTTCCTATGGGGGTATTACAACCGCTACCCATACCAGTATGGAAGTGGGATAATATCACTATGGAATTTGTAACTGGTCTCCCGAAAACATCCAAAGGAAACAATGCGATATGGGTTATTGTGGACCATCTCACCAAGACAGCCCATTTTATCTCTATTCGGGAATATTTATCTCTTGATCAGCTTGCCAAGATATACGTAAGGGAAGTGGTAAGGTTGCATGGGGTACCACTATCCATCGTGTCTGATCGTGATCAAAGATTCACATCAAAATTCTGGAGAAGTCTTCAACATGCTCTGAATACTGAATTGAATTTTAGTACAGCCTATCATCCTCAAAATGATGGCCAATCTGAAAGGACTATTTAGACACTCGAAGACATGCTAAGATTATGCTCAATGGAATTTAAAGGTGGATGGGATCAACAACTTCCATTAGTGGAGTTCTCCTATAACAACATCTTCCATTCGAGTATTCAGATGGCACCCTATGAAGCTCTGTATGGAAAGTGATGTAGAACTCCTACTTGTTGGGATGAAACTGGTGATAGAAAGCATCTTGGGCCTGATCTTGTGCAAGAGATGATAGAACAAGTCCATTCCATCCAACAACACATAAAAGCTGCTCAAAGTCATGAGAAGAGCTATGCTGACATTCGTCAAAGGGACTTGGAGTTTGGTGTTGGTGACAAAGTCTTCCTTTGAATTTCTCCATGGAAGAGAGTCATGCGGTTTGGGAAGAAAGGGAAGCCCAGCCCTAGGTACATTGGCCCCTAGGAAATCCTTGATTTCATAGGAGCAGTGGCCTATCATCTAGCACTTACACCGAACCTAGCTCAATTTCACAATGTCTTCCATGTATCTCTCTTGAGGAAGTAAATACCCGACCCTACGCATATACTGAACCCAGAGGTGGTACAACTGGAACTTGACCTCTCTTGTGAGGAGCAGCCAGTGGAGATCTTGGACCATAGAGACAAGGTTCTACGAAACAAGACTACCCACCTTGTGAATGTGTTGTGGAGGAATCATAAATATGAATAAGCGACTTGGGAGCCTGAGGAAACAATGAAGCAAAAGTACCCCCACCTTTTCGACTAGGCCTCAAGTATAAATTTCGGGGACACAATTTTTTAAGGGGGGAAGAATGTAACGACCCAATATTTTTGAGTAGTATATTAACTTACTCTTAATGATTTAATAAGATGTTAATGGTTAATGCAGAAAGAAGAGTCGATGGATTCATCCAGTAGACTTGAACCTTATGAAGCCCACTTATCAGAGCTTGGGAAGGAGGTTGCATCTGTGGGCTTCGCTTTGGACCAAGCCCAAGCCGAACTCCAGCGTGTCAAGCTTGAACAGAAATGCCTGCGGGAGAAGTTCAAGTTAGTAGAGATTACTACTAGGGAAATGTTATCTGAGCCTCCCTCATATTCTCTCACCATAGCACACCTTACACTTAGGTCATATGCCGGTGTTATAAGGGGCTATGTGACGAGACCCTAGCTTCTTTGTGTAATCCCTTGGGATGAATGAATTGAGATTTCTTCCTTTAGTGATGTTTGTGAAATTTCAAATGTCCGGATAATTTTAGGATGTATTTTATTGATGAGTTTTGAAAAAAAGGATATTTGAAAATATTTATGTAAACCCTAAATAATTAATGATGTGTAATGATTTTCAAAAAATGGTCTTCTACAAAAGTGATCAGTAAGGAATTTGGAGTCTAATAAGATCAACTTAATTTTTGATGAATAGTAAATCATGAATAGTGATTTTACGCTTAGGATTAGTAATGTGACCAAATGGATTAGTAATTTCAGTCAAAGAAAGTTTTAATATAATTTAGACACCTAGATTAAGTAATGTGATTCAATAAAATGGGTAAATAACGGTTTCATAAATTATTAGCCAAGTATTAGTTTTTTCGAGTGAATGGTGTTTTTTAATGAAAAATTTAATTAAAAATAATTAGAAAATTATTTTTATAAAAAGAACTTTATTTTTGAACTCAGACAATCGATATTATGTTATGGTAATTTTTGGGGATTTTTCGGAAAAAATGAATTCTCAATGAATAGTGTTTTTATTTAAAAATTAAATTAAAAATATTTATAAAAATATTTTTATAAAATGGAGTTCATAAATTTAATTATAGCATCGATACTTGGTTAAGGTGAAATTTTGATATTTTTCTGAGTAAGATGAATTTTTCAGTGAATAGTAAAAAAAGCAGTTTTAGGGTTTCGGTATGTCTAATGACATCATAGTTGTGTCATGGTAATTTCATGAGATATTTTAAGGGTTGTCCGGCGAAGAGTGATGAATTATTGTTTTGGGGGCCCCATGTGGCCTAACTCCATGGTAAATGCCAAGGGAGAGCACATGGTTTTGAGAAAAGTACTTGTGAGGTGTCCCTTGGCCATTAATGCCTTGTCCCCTCACTTTCCCTATACATACCAAGCGATCCTCTCATCAATTCGACTCAAAAACCATCCTCAACGACGTTCGAGTCTCCTTACCTCCCAAGGAGTCCTCCCAAGGTGCCTCCAAGCTCTCAAGGTCCAAATCATTGAGTTTTAAGAGTTATATTTTAAGGTAAGGGATCCGACCTCTCTGTTTCTTTTCAGGTAATCTCTTTTATGTCATTCATTTTATGCTCCATGTTCTTATGTGAGAGTATGTTCTTTTATATTCCTCTTACATCAATTTTCATGTTTATATGATGAGATATCCCCTCTTACTCTCATCATTTCGTTTTATGATAGTTTAAGTGATGCCGTTAGGCTGCCGAATTTTTAAGGGATTCTTTCACCCTTCTCATTTTTTTAGTTCTATTTTCATGTCAAGTCTTTCAAGTTCCTTTTTATTATGATGGGGTATGATCTCTATATATATCATACTGATATCTTATGATCATATGATGAGAGACCCTTTTTGATATTTTCATATCATTTTTATTGAAGTTTAAGTGACGCCGTTAGGCTGCCGAATTTTTATAAGAGAAATCTTATTTTTGTCTTACTTCCATGTTTTTCATTTCAAATGGTATGTCTTTAAAATTTCATTACCATGATTTATATCCTTTATATTCTTTCCCTGTACTATTTTTATAGATCATTTATGAGTGGGTGACCCATGTCCCCTCTCTTTTCAATGTTTTCTAAAACCTTGAAACGTAGCCGTTATGCTACAGAATGTTCGTCTCAAAATGCCTCTCTCTTTTCTCAAAATTATTTTATGTTATTAAGTGAATAATCAAAGCTATTAATTCTACAGGGGTATTCACATATATATAAAAATGTTCTATTTTAAATTTTGGGATTTACATATATGAAAACCGCTTCCCCTTTCCGTGGGTTTAAAGTGACATAAAGATCATGTCTTTAAAGCAGTTTCTAAAACGTTGTGATTATGAAATGAAACCCATTTATTTTATGCTATATGGGTTGTTTATGAAATGATTGATGATATATGTGTCTCACATGAAAATAAAGACATGACAAGGGTGCTCCCAGATAGCGCTCCAATGCATTGGGTAGAGACTTAATCTCTAGAGATGAATTTTAGACTGATACCTTAGTGAATAACCTTGGTAATTTTAATGACACCTTGGGGATGGACCTTTGTGAAACGAAATGATTGTTAGTATTTAATGTTGCAGCCACATCTTAAAGTTATGAAAAATGTTATTTTTGTTATGATTTATCTCATTATTTCTTTCTCATTTCATAAAGTTCTTTTCATGTCCTTATTGAAGTATCTCAAGTTCACATGTAAAATGTTTCTCTTGTTTCCATTACTGGGCCTTCTGCTCACCCTTTTCTTTTGATGTATGTCCCCAGGTTATGAGATGCAGCAATGAACCTATGATGAACTTAAGGATAATCCTTTCAAGTGTTTAAGAATAATGTTTTATGTTATTTTCATGTATTATGTTCCTTGTTTCCAAGACACTAAACCTTAAAGATCCTCAATTCCGTGTAATGAAATGAAAGTTATGTTATAAAACGACGGGATTCTATATGAATGGAGAATCCAACACTAGGTAGAGATAACAGACATCTTTTTTGTAACGCCCCGACCCCAGCTACCCAGAGTCGGTGCATTACTTCGAAACAATGGCATGATCACAAAAGATCAAGTCTCGAAAGACCGATTAGTTTTGTAGCCTTGGAAACACTAGATACATTCATAAATGTTACATTACATCATAAATTGAGAAAGTAATAACAAAGTCTTCATAGTCCACACTAATATCCTCTTCTGACTATCCCTGCAGGTCATTCATAAAATACTTCTTCATATCCTGGAAAATATTAAACCATTGAAAGGGGTGAGCTCAGATGCTCAGTAAGGATAACAATATTGCGGAAGCATTCATAAATAAACATAAAAATTTAAGGCAATGTATAACTAAAACAAAAGCCTTTTAAACTTGAACATCAACATAATATGGCAAAAGTAAAATGAGATAATGCCATTCACTTCTTCACATGGATATTCTACTGGTCGAATAATCACATGCAATATCAATAACCACTTTCATAATGATGGAATGCATAATGCCAGATTATCATAACCACGTAGCCAAGGCCTCGTGCCAAGACCACAAATAAGATTTTGTCAAGGCTTGGTGCCAAGACACTAGTTTGTCTCATGAGACCTGCCGATGCATCGAGAAGCTATAGCGGGCTCCACCCGTCACTTATTAAGTCCAATGCATTCCTCATATGAATAGGTTTAAACATACCATAAACCATAACATAATCGTATCACATAAAACATGCATAAAGGAAACATAACATTTCCACATTTCAATCACAAGATATCAATACAACACATTGATAAAAACCCTTTCAAAACCATTTTCAATACCAAAATAAAAGAATGTTAAAACTTTGTATTTATTTTTCATTAAAAAAAATGATGGCTTGTAAGGGAAGCCGAAACTCAAATAATGGCCATGGCGGCGGAGAAGTCGTTGTCGCCGCATAAGTACGGAAAGAAAAACATTCACTTTTTGTCATTTAGTAAAACGCTTCGTATAAAAAAGATTCCTTTTGAATAAACATAAAAGTCAAAGGGGTTTATACACCGTATAAAAGAAAGTTGTGTATAAAGCCAAATATGCCTCAATGAAAGGAGATTGAGACGAAGTCCTTAAAAAGATCATTTTTAAAATAAAATAGATCTATTATGTGTATTCACTATAGGTACACATAAAGAAAGTAAAAATACAAAATAGGACATAATAATATCATGACATAATTTGAATGTAGGAGATTAACCCAGAGAATGGAAATTGGGTTAAGAAATTCCCTTACCTTGTGTCCGACTTGACTCAACCGTTATTTAACCTCCTGAAT
This sequence comes from Viscum album, assembly GCA_963277665.1. Taxonomy (NCBI): domain Eukaryota; kingdom Viridiplantae; phylum Streptophyta; class Magnoliopsida; order Santalales; family Viscaceae; genus Viscum; species Viscum album. The sequence goes on from OY728120.1 coordinate 1,234,402,003, forward strand.
AATAAACTAGAGTTAATATATACCTTATTAAGAACCATTTTCAATTTCATTATCCTTTTTATATCACTTAATACAATGTTATGAACATTATGTAATTATTTAAGTTAATAACGGTCGTTTTGTCGATCTTTGGTACTTGAGTCAACAATAAACTTCTTATAATTACAAGTTGTTCATGTGGTAGAATATCCATTATATCCAGAATTATATTCATGATTTAGATGTCATATATATCTTATATATCTAGTATATACATTCATTTATAATATTACGTAACATTTAGAGGTAAGAAATGAAATGCACCGTTCATGGAGACGGTAAGCCGTACGTACGCATGAACGCTACTTTCATTTAAATTTCATATTTAATGGAACAAAATCATAATGATATAAATGTATAATATAATTCCAGTATAATATAGTGTATAATACCATTTACTCCATCCTTTATACAACCCACATATGGTATTAACGATTCAAATCACTTTTAGGGGGCGGTAGTCCGCACTTCCTAAAATGAAATTATCGCGTTTTACCCATAATGGAAATCATAAAGTATGCCATAAATGAGAAATACAGAAGAATAAGTAAAACATAAACATATTATATATCATATATAAAAATAGTGACATCTTAATGTCCACCTTTGAAGGTGTTATATGAGTGTTGAACAATCATCGTTTCGTGAGGCATAAATTTGCTATCCATAGAAACCATATGTTCTTTAACCATTAGATGTAGGTGTGTGTAAGTGTAGCTCAAATCCTTCTTATAACAACATCCTACTATATTGAGGATACTGGTGTTGTTACAAAATAAATGAATAAAAAGATTTTAGGGGGTTGGAGAAGAAAAATAAAACAAAACAACATTAGAGAAGACATTACCTCAAAACCGGGTAACTCTTTTTGATTTGAGCCAAAGGCTTCCTTGAGAAGCGTTCTGCCCAAAGTGAGGCTTCTATGAGTAATAGGGGTAAGTTGGGAGAGTATTTGGGCAGAGGTTGGCCGATCCAAATGGCTTGAAAGTGTAAATGAGGTGGGAGAGGTGGGGGCCTTTTATAAGTGGAGAGGAGGGGCACTTTTGGAAAGATTGAAATGTTACATTATTTCACAATGCTTTTCGGATTCTAAAGGTCCCACACTTATCTAATTCGTGGCTATGGTGATAAGGGTTCTAAATCTCTTCATACAATAGGCTTTGGACAAGTGTAAGCCTTGTATTTTGCATTATCTTCTCATTTTATTTAAATCATTAAATAATGAGGTCATCGCCGCATCATAATAATGTCATAAATAATTTAATTTATTTAATGTCTAAAAATTATATAAAAAATAATATGATGTAGGAAATCTTTTTAGCTTTCTAATGAATATTTATAGTCAAAATATGGACTTGTGTAACCCTACTTAAAAACCGTTTTAGTAAAATAACTCATGTTTGTGTCAATTTAATTTTAACATTAAATAAATATATATTAATGTCATTTTCCAACTAAAGTGGCTCCATGGGGTCCCCAAGTTGACCCATGGGTTTTCTTGGTCGGCCATGACTCATCCAATAGGAGTAGGACAAGTGTCAAGCTCATATCATATTATTAAAACATCCTTTTTACCTTAAACTACACTAATTACCTCTAATCGCGATTAAGAACTTAAAAGTTACTATTCACCAAAAAATTATTTTAATCTCATTGAACCACATTTTACTTCTTAATGACAATCATGTATGTCGAATTTTTGAAAATCAAATCACAGAAGTGGTAATATTTCATTTAAACGAAAATTCAGTTATTTAACTACCACTTAGTGGTTTCACTATTCATCAAAAATTGAAGTTTTTCAGAACAAGGCCAAAATTTCACCCTAAGCTATAATTGATATTCAGAATTCAAAAATGATGTCTATTTTACAAAATTCCAAACATATAAGTTGCATTAATTAATTTTATAATTAATTCCCGCTGTTACAACAAATAGCGTGTTTTTAAGAAACAATTTATATCAAAAGATTGGAAATTGTTTATGTCCAATTTCAATGTTAAATTAATTATAATGACCACCATTGGATAAAATGGTAAAAATATATTCTAATTATACTTTAAAACCAATAAATAGTATAATTTATCAATATAAATTATTTTGATTAAAAAGGTTGTTTTTAAGTAATTTTCACTATTCATAAAAAATTAGAAGTTCTCAGAAAAATACCAAAAATTCAACATAGGCTAATTTCAATATTACGAATACATAAATGAAGTCCATTTTGAAATATAAAATTTCTATAATTTTAAAAAGCGGTTATTACTATTCATAACGGCTACTTTGATTAGTCGCGGTGTTTTAGAACTCAAACTTGCGTACAATGCAAGCTATTGCATTATTGAAAGAGAGGCGTATCGTGGAAGCTCGGGGTGTTACATTCTCCCCTCCTTCAATAAATTGAGTCCTCGCAATTTGAAATTTTTCTTTGAAAACAAAAGGTTGAAAAGAGAAAATACCTTTGAGGAAAACCCACATCGAAAATAAGGTTAATAAATATATAACATTAAAAGAAAGCAAGATAAGTACAAAGGTCACCCGATATAGCCCATTCTAGGATTCTATGAAAATATGGATATGGAGGAGAAACAAACCATCAAGGTCTGATGGAGAGTTATAGAAAACAGGATTAGGAGAAAGTTTAACCACAAGAAAATCACAAACTTGTGATTGGTTAAACGGTCATTGAATCCCTAGTTAGAAAAGTTAACCGACAAAATTTTTGTTTTAAGTTACCTTTTATAATGTTGAGGAATTTATTTAGGAGATTTACTAAGAACGTAAGGGAATATAAATACTTGTTATGTATACTTTCATTCGTTAATAAATTTTTACCACAAACCCATCTTTTACTCCAAATGGTAACGGAACTCAAAAATATTCTATTTATCCTAATTGTATAAGGTTCCAAATGTTAACACATACCATTTAGATTAGTAAAACTATTTTGTAATAACCAGGGACTTCCTGTAGGCTAGTGGTAGGAAATAAAGGCCTGTCGCACTATGATTGTGGGTTCGATTCCTGCAGCTTTGTCCGACGCGATGGGTTATTCCCCACCCTGCAGGTTTTCCTTTTCCTAAAACTATAGTGTTATAATATTCCAAAAATAATCTTCAGAAATGCTTTAACCTTAAACAATACTATCCATGGTTCAACTTAATCCATTCCAACCTTAATAGTTATCCAAAATACCTTTGTCCAGACTTTTCTAAAAGGTCTCTTAATTCCAAAATCAATTTATCAGATTCCCCAAACAAAGTAAAGTTTCTCTTATTGTCACATACTAAAAATATAATTACCTTCATCATATTAAAACCTTACCGAAATCAACAAGTAATGCAATACAATACTTATATATATATCACATTATTCTAATAACCAGAATATAATCCATGAGTCCAAAAGCACCAATACATTAGTTATTCTACATCAACTGTAGTAACAGCATAAGATAGTCCTTGATCCCTTGGCCTCTTCTGAGGTAAGTTTCCCAGACGCTTAGGGCATTCATTTGCATAATGACCCATTTCTCTACAATTCTAGCATTCAACTTTGACAGCCTCTTTCTTTCCCTTACAATCACGATCCTGGTGACCCTTTTCTCCACATTTATAACAAACTCCCATTCCTTTTAGGCAAGTACCAGGGTGATTCTTCCCACAATTATCATATAATGGAAAATCCTTCTTTCCCGTTATCCCTTTATCTGTCTCTTGTTCCACCGTTCTCTTCTTCTCTTGCTTTACTTTGTTGTCATAAGACATAGAGAATTCCTTTTCTGTCTTGATAGCACACGAGACAATATCTTCGTATGATGAGAAGGATTGTGATACTAAAGCCTGACGGAGAAATGGTTTTAACCCATCAAAGAAACGATCAATCTTACTCCTTGGGTTACGTATATAATCGGCAGCATGCCTCGCTAACCTTGTAAAGTTAGCCTCATACTTTGCGACATTCTCATCCTCCTTCTGCCTCAGACTCAGAAATTGCCTTTCCATATCTGCTCGATGGTCACGAGGAAAGTATTTTTCTAAGAAAATCTCTTTGAACTCCCTCAATTCCATATTTGATACGTCATCATTTTCCTTTGTGTTTCGAATCAGCGACCACCACTGATCGACATCTCCAGGGAGACGGTAAACTGCCATGACAACCTTCTCCCTTTCACTACTCCCCAAGGCATGGAATATTTTCTCTAAGGAATTTATCCATTGCTCAGATACTATAGGATTTGTACTCTCATTGAAGGTTGGTGGTTGTTGCCTCATGAATCGATCTAGCATTGATCCTCCACGTTGCGGATCAGGGTGCTCCATACGAGTAAGTCTATTATTCATAACCTGAGTGAGTTGTCCCAGTATGGTAATAATTTGATCAGCACCAGTTGTATCTCCAGATCCACAAAAATTATCTTGAGCAGGAGGGAAATCCCTACACGGAGTTCATGCATTGATACGGTTTCCATTCCTTCCACTAGGCGCCATTTCTAAACAATGGCATAAACTAGATTAGTTTATGAATCAAAATAAATAATTCCATAATTGTTAAACACTTTACATAAATTGAACTATTTATGGATATAATCCATAATCATAAAAAGAAATGTTTTCTTTGAGGAAGTATGTACTCATAACCCTTCATAGTGGTTTGTAAATAAAATAAGAATTATCCTAAGCATATCCCCCGGGAGTTTCGTAACCAAGAGCGCAGAAAGGCCCGTTGTCGTGCACCAGTTCCCGTTCGAGTCTAGCTCAAAGCGGTGTTTTCGGGTTTTACCCCTAGGTACATCTGTGCCAGAGCCGCCTCTACCTTCTCGTATCCAGACAGGGATGTATTGCTCGGAAAACTCATAACATATCTATAATACCAAAATTCTAGGAAGTTCTTCTATACTAATCCTTAAAGACTATCTTTGGGCTATGTGCTCTAATCAGAGTTTATCTAAATCTAGCTTCCAAGGTTAGTACTAAACTGCCTATGATACCAACTGTAACGCCTCGACCCCAGCTACCCAGAGTCGGTGCATTACTTCGAAACATTGGCATGATCACAAAAGATCAAGTCTCGAAAGACCGATTAGTTTAGTAGCCTTGGAAACACTAGATACATTCATAAATGTTACATTACATCATAAAGTGAGAAAGTAATAACAAAGTCTTCATAGTCCACACTAATATCCTCTTCTAACTATCCCTGCAGGTCATTCATAAAATACTTCTTCACATCCTGGAAAATATTAAAACATTGAAAGGGGTGAGCTCAGATGCTCAGTAAGGATAACAATATTGCAGAAGCTTTCATAAATAAACATAAAAATTTAAGGCAATGTATAACTAAAACAAAAGCCTTTTAAACTTGAACATCAACATAATATGGCAAAAGTAAAATGATATAATGCCATTCACTTCTTCACATGGATATTCTATTGGTCGAATAATCACATGCAATATCAATAACCACTTTCATAATGATGGAATGCATAATGCCAGACTATCATAACCACGTAGCCAAGGCCTCGTGCCAAGACCACAAATAAGATTTTGTCAAGGCCTGGTGCCAAGACACTAGTTTGTCTCATGAGACCTGCCGATGCATCGAGGAGCTATAGCGGGCTCCACCCGTCACTTATTAAGTCCAATGCATTCCTCATATGAATAGGTTTAAACATACCATAAACCATAACATAATCGTATCACATAAAACATGCATAAAGGAAACATAACATTTACACATTTCAATCACAAGATATCAATACAACACATTGATAAAAACGCTTTCAAAACCATTTTCAATACCAAAATAAAAGAATGTTAAAACTTTGTATTTATTTTTCATTAAAAAAAATGATGGCTTGTAGAGGAAGCCGAAACTCAAATAATGGTCACGGCGGTGGAGAAGTCGTTGTCGCCGCATAATTACGGAAAGAAAAACATTCCCTTTTTGTCATTTAGTAAAACGCTTCGTATAAAAAAGATTCCTTTTGAATAAACATAAAAGTCAAAGGGGTTTATACACCGTATAAAAGAAAGTTGTGTATAAAGCCAAATATGCCTCAATGAAAGGAGATTAAGACGAAGTCCTTAAAAAGATCATTTTTAAAATAAAATAGATCTATTATGTGTATTCACTATAGGTACACATATAGAATGTAAAAATACAAAATAGGACATAATAATATCATGACATAATTTGAAAGTAGGAGATTAACCCAAAGAATGGAAATTGGGTTAAGAAATTCCCTTACCTTGTGTCCGACTTGACTCAACCGTTCTTTAACCTCCTGAATAATAAACTAGAGTTAATATACACCTTATTAAGAACCATTTTCAATTTCATTATCCTTCTTATATCACTTAATACAATGTTATGAACATTATGTAATTATTTAAGTTAATAACGGTCGTTTTGTCGATCTTTGGTACTTGAGTCAACAATAAACTTCTTATAATTACAAGTTGTTCATGTTGTAGAATATCCATTATATCCAGAATTATATTCATGATTTAGATGTCATATATATCTTATATATCCAGTATATACATTCATTTATAATATTACGTAACATTTAGAGGTAAGAAATGAACTGCACCGTTCATGGAGACGGTAAGCCGTACGTACACATGAACGCTACTTTCATTTAAATTTCATATTTAATGGAACGAAATCATAATGATATAAATGTATAATATAATTCCAGTATAATATAGTGTATAATACCATTTAATCCATCCTTTATACATCCCACATATGGCATTAAGGATTCAAATCACTTTGAGGGGGCGGTAGTCCGCACTTCCTAAAATGAAATTATCGCGTTTTACCCATAATGGAAATCATAAAGTATGCCATAAATGAGAAATACAGAAGCATAAGTAAAACATAAACATATTATATATCATATATAAAAATAGTTACATCTTAATGGCCACCTTTGAAGGTGTTATATGAGTGTTGAACAATCATCGTTTCCTGAGGCAGAAATTCGCCATCCACAGAAACCGTATGTTCTTTAACCATTAGATGTAGGTGTATGTAAGTGTAGATCAAACAATTCTTATAAAAACATCCTAGTATATTGAGTATACTGGTGTTGTTACAAACGAAATGAATAAAAAGAGTTTAGGGGGATGGAGAAGAAAAATAAAACAAAACAACATTAGAGAAGACATTACCTCAAAACCGGGTAACTCTTTTTGATTTGAGCCAAAGGCTTCCTTGAGAAGAGTTATGCCCAAAGTGAGGCTTCTAGGAGTAAGAGGGGGAATTTGGGAGAGTATTTGGGCAGAGTTTGGCCGAGCCAAATGGCTTGAAAGTGTAAATGAGGTGGGAGAGGTGGGGGCCTTTTATAAGTGGAGAGGAGGGGCACTTTTGGAAAGATTGAAATGTTACATTATTTCACAATGCTTTTCGGATTCTAAAGGTCCAAAAATTATATAATTCGTGGATAAGGTGATAAGGGTTCTAAATCTCTTCATCCAATAAGCTTTTTACAAGTTTAAGCCTTGGATTTTGCATTATCTTCTCATTTTATTTAAATCATTAAATAATGAGGTCATCGCCGCATCATAATGATGTCATAATTAATTTAACTTATTTAATGTCTAAAAATTATAAAACAAATACTATGATGTAGGAAATCTTTTTTTCTTTCTAATGAATATTTATAGTCAAAATTTTGACTTGTGTAACCCCACTTAAAAACTGTTTTAGTAAAATATGTCATGTTTGTGTCAATTTAATTTTAACATTAAATAAATATATATTAATGTCATTTTCCAACTAAAGTGGCTTCATGGGGTCCCCAAGTTGACCCATGGGTTGTCTTGGTCGGCCATGACTCATCCAATAGGAGTAGGACAAGTGTCAAGCTCATATCATATTATTAAAACATCATTTTTACCTTAAACTACACTAATTACCTCTAATCGCGATTAAGAACTTAAAAGTTACTATTCACCAAAAAATTATTTTAATCTCATTGAACCAAATTTTACTTCTTAATGACAACCATGCTTGTCGTATTTTTGAAAATCAAATCACAGAAGTGGTAATATTTCATTTAAATGAAAAATCAGTTATTTAACTACCACTTAGTGGTTTCACTATTCATCAAAAATTGAAGTTTTTCAGAACAAGGCCAAAATTTCACCCTAAGCTATAATTGATATTCCGAATTCAAAAATGATGTCTATTTTACAAAATTCCAAACATATAAGTTGCATTAATTAATTTTATAATTAATTCCCACTGTTACAACAAATAGCGTGTTTTTAAGAAACAATTTATATCAAAAGATTGGCAATTGTTTATGTCCAATTTCAATGTTAAATTAATTCTAATGACCACCATTGGATAAAATGGTAAAAATATATTCTAATTATACTTTAAAACCACTAAATAGTATAATTTATCAATATAAATTATTTTGATTACCAAAGTTGTTTTTAAGTAATTTTCACTATTTATAAAAAATTAGAAGTTCTCAGAAAAATACCAAAAATTCAACATAGGCCAATTTCAATATTACGAATACAAAAATGAAGTCCATTTTGAAATATAAAATTTCTATAATTTTTAAAAGTGGTTATTACTATTCATAACGGCTACTTTGATTAGTCGCGGTGTTTTAGAACTCGAACTTGTGTACAATGCAAGCTATTCCATTATTCAAAGAGAGGCGCATCGTGGAAGCTCGGGGTTTTACATTCTCCCCTCCTTTAATAAATTGCGTCCACGCAATTTGAAATTTTTCTTTGAAAACAAAAGGTTGAAAAGAGAAAATACCTTTTAGGAAAACCCACATCGGAAATAAGGTTAATAAATATATAACATTAAAAGAAAGCAAGATAAGTACAAAGGTCACCCGATATAGCCCATTCTAGGATTCTATGAAAATATGGATATGGAGGAGAAACAAACCATCAAGGTCTGATGGAGAGTTATAGAAAACAGGATTAGGAGAAAGTTTAACCACAAGAAAATCACAAACTTGTGATTGGTTAAACGGTCATTCAATCCCTAGTTGGAAGAGTTAACCGACAACATTTTTGTTTTAAGTTACCTTTTATAATGTTGAGGAATTTATTTAGGAGATTTACTAAGAACGTAAGGGAATATACATACTTGTTATGTATACTTTCATTCGTTAATAAATTTTTACCACAAACCCATCTTTTACTCCAAATGGTAACGGAACTCAAAAATATTCTATTTATCCTAATTGTATAAGGTTCCAAATATTAACACATACCATTTAGATTAGTAAAACTTTTTTGTAATAACCAGGGACTTCCTGTAGGCAAGTGGTAGGAAATAAAGGCCTGTCGTACTATGATTGTGGGTTCGATTCCTGCAGCTTTGTCCGACGCGACAGGTTATTCCCCACCCTGCAGGTTTTCCTTTTCCTAAAACTATAGTATTATAATATTCCAAAAATAATCTTCAGAAATTCTTTAACCTTAAACAATACTATCCATGGTTCAACTTAATCCATTCCAACCTTAATAGTTATCCAAAATACCTCTGTCCAGACTTTCTCTAAAAGGTCTCTTAATTCCAAAATCAATTTATCAGATTCCCCAAACAAAGTAAAGTTTCTCTTATTGTCACATACTAAAAATATAATTACCTTCATCATATTAAAACTTTACTGAAATCAACAAGTACTGCAGTACAATCCTTATATATATATCACATTATTCTAATAACCAGAATATAATCCATGAGTCCAAAAGCACCAATACATTAGTTATTCTACTTCAACTGTAGTAACAACATAAGATTGTCCTTGATCCCTTGGCCTCTTCTGAGGTAAGTTTCCCTGACGGTTAGGGCATTCATTTGCGTAATGACCCATTTCTCTACAATTGTAGCATTCAACTTTGACAGCCTCTTTCTTTCCCTTACAATCACGAGCCTGGTGACCCTTTTCTCCACATTTATAACAAACTCCCATTCCTTTTAGGCAAGTACCAGGGTGATTCTTCCCACAATTATCACATAATGGAAAATCCTTCTTTCCCTTTTTCCCTTTATCTGTCGCTTGTTCCACCATTCTCTTCTTCTCTTGCTTTACTTTGTTGTCATAAGACTTAGAGAATTCCTTTTCTGTCTTGATAGCACACGAGACAATATCTTCGTATGATGAGAAGGAATGTGATACTAAAGCTTGACGGAGAAATGGTTTTAACCCATCAAAGAAACGATCAATCTTACTCCTTGGGTTACATATATAATCGGCAGCATGCCTCGCTAACCATGTAAAGTTAGCCTCATTCTTTGTGACATTCTCATCCTCCTTCTGCCTCAGACTCAGAAATTGCCTTTCCATATCTGCTCGATGGTCACAAGGAAAGTATTTTTCTAAGAAAATCTCTTTGAACTCCCTCCATTCCATATTTGATACGTCATCATCTTCCTTTGTGTTTCGAATCAGCGACCACCACTGATCGGCATCTCCAGTGAGGCGGTAAACTTCCATGACAACCTTCTCCCTTTCACTACTCCCCAAGGCATGGAATATTTTCTCTAAGTAATTTATCCATTGCTCAGCTACTATAGGATTTGTACTCCCATTGAAGGTTGGTGGTTGTTGCCTCATGAATCGATCTAGCATTGATCCTCCACGTTGCGGATCAGGGTGCTCCATACGAGTAAGGTTATTATTCATAACCTGAGTGAGTTGTCCCAGTATGGTAATAAGTTGATCAGCACCAGTTGTATCTCCAGATCCACAATAATTATCTTTAGTAGGAGGGCAATCCCTACACAGAGTTCTTGCATTGATACGGTTTCCATTCCTTCCACTAGGCACCATTTCTAAACAATGGCATAAACTAGATTAGTTTATGAATCAAAATACATAATTCCATACTTGTTAAACACTTTACATAAATTGAACTATTTATGGATATAATCCATAATCATAAAAAGAAATGTTTTCTTTGAGGAAGTATGTACTCATAACCCTTCATAGTGGTTTGTAAATAAAATAAGAATTATCCTAAGCATATCCCCCGGGAGTGTCGTAACCAAGAGTGCAGCAAGGCCCGTTGTCGTGCACCAGTTCCCGTTCGAGTCTAGCTCAAAGCGGTGTTTTCGGGTTTTACCCCTAGGTACATCTGTGCCAGAGCCGCCTCTACCTACTCGTATCCAGACAGGGATGTATTTCTCGGAAAACTCATAACATCTCTATAATACCAATATTATAGGAAGTTCTTCTATACTAATCCTCAAAGACTATCTTTGGGCTATGTTCTCTAATCAGAGTTTATCTAAATCTAGATTCCAAGGTTAGTACTAAACTGCCTCTGATACCAACTATAACGCCCCGACCCCAGCTACCCAGAGTCGGTGCATTACTTCGAAACATTGGCATGATCACAAAAGATCAAGTCTCGAAAGACCGATTAGTTTAGTAGCCTTGGAAACACTAGATACATTCATAAATGTTACATTACATCATAAAGTGAGAAAGTAATAACAAAGTCTTCATAGTCCACACTAATATCCTCCTATGACTATCCCTGCAGGTCATTCATAAAATACTTCTTCACATCCTGGAAAATATTAAAACATTGAAAGGGGTGAGCTCAGATGCTTAGTAAGGATAACAATATTGCGGAAGCTTTCATAAATAAACATAAAAATTTAAGGCAATGTATAACTAAAACAAAAGCCTTTTAAACTTGAACATCAACATAATATGGCAAAAGTAAAATGATATAATGCCATTCACTTCTTCACATGGATATTCTATTGGTCGAATAATCACATGTAATATCAATAACCACTTTCATAATGATGGAATGCACAATGCTAGACTATCATAACCACGTTGCCAAGGCCTCGTTCCAAGACCACAAATAAGATTTTGTCAAGGCCTGGTGCCAAGACACTAGTTTGTCTCATGAGACCTTCCGATGCATCGAGGAGCTATAGCGGGCTCCACCCGTCACTTATTAAGTCCAATGCATTCCTCATATGAATAGGTTTAAACATACCATAAACCATAACATAATCGTATCACATAAAACATGCATAAAGGAAACATAACATTTCCACATTTCAATCACAAGATATCAATACAACACATTGATAAAAATGCTTTCAAAAACATTTTCAATACCAAAATAAAAGAATGTTAAAACTTTGTATTTATTTTTCATTAAAAAAAATGATGGCTTGTAGAGGAAGCCGAAACTCAAATAATGGTCACGGCGGCGGAGAAGTCGTTGTCGCCGCATAAGTACGGAAAGAAAAACATTCCCTTTATGTCATTTAGTAAAACGCTTCGTATAAAAAATATTCCTTTTGAATAAACATAAAAGTCAAAGGGGTTTATACACCGTATAAAAGAAAGTTGTGTATAAAGCCAAATATGCCTCAATGAAAGGAGATTGAGACGAAGTCCTTAAAAAGATCATTTTTAAAATAAAATAGATCTATTATGTGTATTCACTATAGGTACACATAAAGAAAGTAAAAATACAAAATAGGACATAATAATATCATGACATAATTTGAAAGTAGGAGATTAACCCAAAGAATGGAAATTGGGTTAAGAAATTCCCTTACCTTGTGTCCGACTTGACTCAACCGTTCTTTAACCTCCTGAATAATAAACTAGAGTTAATATACACCTTATTAAGAACCATTTTCAATTTAATTATCCTTTTTATATCACTTAATACAATGTTATGAACATTATGTAATTATTTAAGTTAATAACGGTCGTTTTGTCGATCTTTGGTACTTGAGTCAACAATAAACTTCTTATAATTACAAGTTGTTCATGTGGTAGAATATACATTATATACAGAATTATATTCATGATTTAGATGTCATATATATCTTATATATCCAGTATATACATTCATTTATAATATTACGTAACATTTAGAGGTAAGAAATGAAATGCACCGTTCATGGAGACGGTAAGCCGTACGTACGCATGAACGCTACTTTCATTTAAATTTCATATTTAATGGAACGAAATCATAATGATATAAATGTATAATATAATTCCAGTATAATATAGTGTATAATACCATTTACTCATCCTTTATACATCCCACATATGGCATTAACGATTCAAATCACTTTGAGGGGGCGGTAGTCCGCACTTCCTAAAATGAAATTATCGCGTTTTACCCATAATGGAAATCATAAAGTATGCCATAAATGAGAAATACAGAAGCATAAGTAAAAAAAAACATATTATATATCATATATAAAAATAGTGACATCTTAATGGCCACCTTTGAAGGTGTTATATGAGTGTTGAACAATCATCGTTTCCTGAGGCAGAAATTCGCCATCCACAGAAACCGTATGTTCTTTAAACATTAGATGTAGGTGTATGTAAGTGTAGCTCAAACACTTCTTATAGAAACATCCTAGTATATTGAGGATACTGGTGCTGTTACAAAAGAAATGAATAAAAATAGTTTAGGGGGATGGAGAAGAAAAATAAAACAAAACAACATTAGAGAAGACATTACCTCAAAACCGGGTAACTCTTTTTGATTTGAGCCAAAGACTTCCTTGAGAAGAGTTCTGCCCAAGATGAGGCTTCTAGGAGTAAGAGGGGGAAGTTGGGAGAGTATTTCGGCAGAGGTTGGCCGAGCCAAATGGCTTGAAAGTGTAAATGAGGTGGGAGAGGTGGGGGCCTTTTATAAGTGGAGAGGAGGGGCACTTTTGGAAAGATTGAAATGTTACATTATTTCACAGTGCTTTTCAGATTCTAAAGGTCCCACAATTATATAATTCGTGGATAAGGTGATAAGGTTTCGAAATCTCTTCATACAATAGGCTTTGGACAAGTGTAAGCCTTGGATTTTGCATTATCTTCTCATTTTATTTAAATCATTAAATAATGAGGTCATCCTCGCATCATAATGATGTCATAAATAATTTAATTTATATAATGTATAAAAATTATAAAAAAAAATACTATGATGTAGGAAATCTTTTTGTCTTTCTAATGAATATTTATAGTCAAAATTTGGACTTGTGTAACCCCACTTAAAAACTGTTTTAGTAAAATAACTCATGTTTGTGTCAATTTACTTTTAACATTAAATAAATATATATTAATGTCATTTTCCAACTAAAGTCCCTTCATGGGGTCCCCAAGTTGACCCATGGGTTGTCTTGGTCGGCCATGACTCATCCAATAGGAGTAGGACAAGTTTCAAGCTCTTATCATATTATTAAAACATCATTTTTACCTTAAACTACACTAATTACCTCTAATCGCGATTAAGAACTTAAAAGTTACTATTCACCAAAAAAATTATTTTAATCTCATTGAACCACATTTTACTTCTTAATGACAACCATGTATGTCGGATTTTTGAAAATCAAATCACAGAAGTGGTAATATTTCATTTAAACGAAAAATCAGTTATTTAACTACCACTTAGTGGTTTCACTATTCATCAAAAATTGAAGTTTTTCAGAACAAGGCCAAAATTTCACCCTAAGCTATAATTGATATTCCGAATTCAAAAATGATGTCTATTTTAAAAAATTCCAAACATATAAGTTGCACTAATTAATTTTATAATTAATTCCCGCTGTTACAACAAATAGCGTGTTTTTAAGAAACAATTTATATCAAAAGATTGGCAATTGTTTATGTCCAATTTCAATGTTAAATTAATTCTAATGACCACCATTGGATAAAATGGTAAAAATATATTCTAATTATACTTTAAAACCACTAAATAGTATACTTTATCAATATAAATTATTTTGATTAAAAAAGTTGTTTTTAAGTAATTTTCACTATTCATAAAAAATTAGAAGTTCTCAGAAAAATACCAAAAATTCAACATAGGCTAATTTCAATATTACGAATACAAAAATGAAGTCCATTTTGAAATATAAAATTTCTATAATTTTAAAAAGTGGTTATTACTATTCATAACGGCTACTTTGATTAGTCGCGGTGTTTTAGAACTCGAACTTGCGTACAATACAAGTTATTGCATTATTGAAAGAGAGGCATATCGTGGAAGCTCGGGGTGTTACATTCTCCCCTCCTTCAATAAATTACGTCCACGCAATTTGAAATTTTTCTTTGAAAACAAAAGGTTGAAAAGAGAAAATACCTTTGAGGAAAACCCACATCGGAAATAAGGTTAATAAATATATAACATTAAAAGAAAGCAAGATAAGTACAAAGGTCACCCGATATAGCCCATTCTAGGATTCTATGAAAATATGGATATGGAGGAGAAACAAACCATCAAGGTCTGATGGAGAGTTATAGAAAACAGGATTAGGAGAAAGTTTAACCACAAGAAAATCACAAACTTGTGATTGGTTAAACAGTCATTGAATCCCTAGTTGGAAAAGTTAACCGACAACATTTTTGTTTTAAGTTACCTTTTATAATGTTGAGGAATTTATTTAGGAGATTTACTAAGAACGTAAGGGAATATACATACTTGTTATGTATACTTTCATTCGTTAATAAATTTTTACCACAAACCCATCTTTTACTCCAAATGGTAACGGAACTCAAAAATATTCTATTTATCCTAATTTTATAAGGTTCCAAATATTAACACATACCATTTAGATTAGTAAAACTATTTTGTAGTAACCAGGGACTTCCTGTAGGCAGGTGGTAGGAAATAAAGGCCTGTCGCACTATGATTGTGGGTTCGATTCCTGCAGCTTTGTCCGACGCGACGGGTTATTCCCCACCCTGCAGGTTTTCCTTTTCCTAAAACTATAGTATTATAATATTCCAAAAATAATCTTCAGAAATTCTTTAACCTTAAACAATACTATCCATGGTTCAACTTAATCCATTCCAACCTTAATAGTTATCCAAAATACCTCTGTCCAAACTTTCTCTAAAAGGTCTCTTAATTCCAAAATCAATTTATCAGATTCCCCAAACAAAGTAAAGTTTCTCTTATTTTCACATACTAAAAATATAATTACCTTCATCATATTAAAACCTTACTGAAATCAACAAGTACTACAGTACAATCCTTATATATATATCACATTATTCTAATAACCAGAATATAATCCATGACTCCAAAAGCACCAATACATTAGTTATTCTACTTCAACTGTAGTAACAGCATAAGATTGTCCTTGATCCCTTGGCCTCTTCTGAGGTAAGTTTCCCTGATGCTTAGGGCATTCATTTTCATAATGACCCATTTCTCTACAATTGTAGCATTCATCTTTGACGGCCTCTTTCTTTCCCTTACAATCACGAGCATGGTGACCCTTTTCTCCATATTTATAACAAACTCCCATTCCTTTTAGGCAAGTACCAGGGTGATTATTCCCACAATTATCACATAATGGAAAATCCTTCTTTCCCTTTTTCCCTTTATCTGTCGCTTGTTCCACCATTCTCTTCTTCTCTTGCTTTACTTTGTTGTCATAAGACTTAGAGAATTCCTTTTCTGTCTTGATAGCACACGAGACAATATCTTCGTATGATGAGAAGGATTGTGATACTAAATCTTGAAGGAGAAATGGTTTTAAACCATCAAAGAAACGATCAATCTTACTCCTTGGGTTACGTATATAATCGGCAACATGCCTCGCTAACCTTGTAATGTTAGCCTCATACTTTGCGACATTCTCATCCTCCTTCTGCCTCAGACTCAGAAATTGCCTTTCCATATCTGCTCGATGGTCACGAGGAAAGTATTTTTCTAAGAAAATCTCTTTGAACTCCCTCCATTCCATATTCGATACATCATCATCTTCCATTGTGTTTCGAATCAGCGACCACCACTGATCGGCATCTCCAGTGAGGCGGTAAACTTCCATGACAACCTTCTCCCTTTCACTACTCCCCAAGGCATGGAATATTTTCTCTAAGGAATTTATCCATTGCTCAGCTACTATAGGATTTGTACTCCCATTGAAGGTTGGTGGTTGTTGCCTCATGAATCGATCTAGCATTGATCCTCCACGTTGCGGATCAGGGTGCTCCATACGAGTAAGGTTATTATTCATAACCTGAGTGAGTTGTCCCGGTATGGTAATAAGTTGATCAGCACCAGTTGTATCTCTAGATCCACAATAATTATCTTGAGCAGGAGGGAAATCCCTACACAGAGTTCGTGCATTGATACGGTTTCCATTTCTTCCACTAGGCGCCATTTCTAAACAATGGCATAAACTAGATTAGTTTATGAATCAAAATACATAATTCCATACTTGTTAAACACTTTACATAAATTGAACTATTTATGGATATAATCCATAATCATAAAAAGAAATTTTTTCTTTGAGGAAGTATGTACTCATAACCCGTCATAGTGGTTTGTAAATAAAATAAGAATTATCCTAAGCATATCCCCCGGGAGTGTCGTAACCAAGAGTGCAGCAAGGCCCGTTGTCATGCACCAGTTCCCGTTCGAGTCTAGCTCAAAGCGGTGTTTTCGGGTTTTACCCGTAGGTACATCTGTGCCAGAGCCGCCTCTACCTGCTCGTATCCAGACAGGGATGTATTGCTCGGAAAACTCATAACATCTCTATAATACCAAAATTATAGGAAGTTCTTCTATACTAATCCTCAAAGACTATCTTTGGGCTATGTGCTCTAATTAGAGTTTATCTAAATCTGGATTCCATGGTTAGTACTAAACTGCCTCTGATACCAACTATAACGCCCCGACCCCAGCTACCCAGAGTCGGTGCATTACTTCGAAACATTGGCATGATCACAAAAGATCAAGTCTCGAAAGACCGATTAGTTTAGTAGCCTTGGAAACACTAGATACATTCATAAATGTTACATTACATCATAAAGTGAGAAAGTAATAACAAAGTCTTCATAGTCCACACTAATATCCTCTTATGACTATCCCTGTAGGTCATTCATAAAATACTTCTTCACATCCTGGAAAATATTAAAACATTGAAAGGGGTGAGCTCAGATGCTCAGTAAGGATAACAATATTGCGGAAGCTTCCATGAATAAACATAAAAATTTAAGGCAATGTATAACTAAAACAAAAGACTTTTAAACTTGAACATCAACATAATATGGCAAAAGTAAAATGAGATAATGACATTCACTTCTTCACATGGATATTCTACTGGTCGAATAATCACATGCAATATCAATAACCACTTTCATAATGATGGAATGCATAATTCCTGACTATCATAACCACGTAGCCAAGGCCTCGTGCCAAGACCACAAATAAGATTTTGTCAAGGCCTGGTGCCAAGACACTAGTTTGTCTCATGAGACCTCCCGATGCATCGAGGAGCTATAGCGGGCTCCACCCGTCACTTATTAAGTCCAATGCATTCCTCATATGAATAGGTTTAAACATACCATAAACCATAACATAATTGTATCACATAAAACATGGATAAAGGAAACATAATATTTCCACATTTCAATCACAACATATCAATACAACACATCGATAAAAACGCTTTCAAAATCATTTTCAATACCAAAATAAAATAATGTTAAAAATTTGTATTTATTTTTCATTAAAAAAATGTTGGCTTGTAGACGAAGCCGAAACTCAAATAATGGTCACGGCGGCGGAGAAGTCGTTGTCGCCGCATAAGTACGGAAAGAAAAACATTCCCTTTTTGTCATTTAGTAAAACGCTTCTTATAAAAAAGATTCCTTTTGAATAAACATAAAAGTCAAAGGGGTTTATACACTGTATAAAAGAAAGTTGTGTATAAAGCCAAATATGCCCCAATGAAAGGAGATTGAGACGAAGTCCTTAAAAAGATCATTTTTAAAATAAAATAGATCTATTATGTGTATTCACTATAGGTACACATAAAGAAAGTAAAAATACAAAATAGGACATAATAATATCATGACATAATTTGAAAGTAGGAGATTAACCCAAAGAATGGAAATTGGGTTAAGAAATTCCCTTACCTTGTGTCCGACTTGACTCAACCGTTCTTTAACCTCCTGAATAATAAACTAGAGTTAATATATACCTTATTAAGAACCATTTTCAATTTCATTATCCTTTTTATATCACTTAATACAATGTTATGAACATTATGTAATTATTTAAGTTAATAACGGTCGTTTTGTCGATCTTTGGTACTTGAGTCAACAATAAATTTCTTATAATTACAAGTTGTTCATGTGGTAGAATATCCATTATATCCAGAATTATATTCATTATTTAGATGTCATATATATCTTATATATCCAGTATATACATTCATTTATAATATTACGTAACATTTAGAGGTAAGAAATAAAATGCACCGTTCATGGAGACGGTAAGCCGTACGTACGCATGAACGCTACATTCATTTAAATTTCATATTTAATGGAACGAAATCATAATGATATAAATGTATAATATAATTCCAGTATAATATAGTGTATAATACCATTTACTCCATCCTTTATACATCCCACATATGGCATTAACGATTCAAATCACTTTGAGGGGGCGGTAGTCCGCACTTCCTAAAATGAAATTATCGCGTTTTACCCATAATGGAAATCATAAAGTATGCCATAAATGAGAAATACAGAAGCATAAGTAAAACATAAACATATTATATATCATATATAAAAATAGTGACATCTTAATGGCCACCTTTGAAGGTGTTATATGAGTGTTGAACAATCATCGTTTCGTGAGGCAGAAATTCACCATCCACAGAAACCGTATGTTCTTTAACCATTAGATGTAGGTGTGTGTAAGTGTAGCTCAAATCCTTCTTATAAAAACATCCTAGTATATTTAGTATTCTGGTGTTGTTACAAAAGAAATGAATAAAAAGAGTTTAGGGGGTTGGAGAAGAAAAATAAAACAAAACAACATTAGAGAAGACATTACCTCAAAACCGGGTAACTCTTTTTGATTTGAGCCAAATGCTTCCTTGAGAAGAGTTCTGGCCAAAGTGAGGCTTCTAGGACTAAGAGGGGGAAGTTGGGAGAGTATTTGGGCAGAGGTTGGCCGAGCCAAATGGCTTTAAAGTGTAAATGAGGTGGGAGAGGTGGGGGCCTTTTATAAGTGGAGAGGAGGGGCACTTTTGGAAAGATTGAAATGTTACATTATTTCACAATGCTTTTCGGATTATAAAGGTCCCACACTTATATAATTCGTGGCTAAGGTGATAAGGGTTCGAAATCTCTTCATACAATAGGCTTTGGACAAGTTTAAGCCTTAGATTTTGCATTATCATCTCATTTTATTTAAATCATTAAATAATGAGGTCATCGCCGCATCAAAATGATGTCATAAATAATTTAATTTATTTAATGTCTAAAAATTATAAACAAATACTATGATGTAGGAAATCTTTTTAGCTTTCTAATTAATATTTTTAGTCAAAATTTAGACTTGTGTAACCCCACTTAAAAACTGTTTTAGTAAAATAACTCATGTTTGTGTCAATTTAATTTTAACATTAAATAAATATATATTAATGTCATTTTCCAACTAAAGTGGCTCCATGGGGTCCCCAAGTTGACCCATGGGTTGTCTTGGTCGTCCATGACTCATCCAATAGGATTAGGACAAGTTTCAATCTCATATCATATTATTAAAACATCATTTTTACCTTAAACTACACTAATTACCTCTAATCGCGATTAAGAATTTAAAAGTTACTATTCACCAAAAAATTATTTTAATCTCATTGAACCACATTTTACTTCTTAATGACAACCATGTATTTCGGATTTTTGAAAATCAAATCACAGAAGTGGTAATATTTCATTTAAACGAAAAATCAGTTATTTAACTACCACTTAGTGGTTTCACTATTCATAAAAAATTGAAGTTTTTCAGAACAAGGCCAAAATTTCACCCTAAGCTATAATTGATATTCCGAATTCAAAAATGATGTCTATTTTACAAAATTCAAAAAATATAAGTTGCATTAATTAATTTTATAATTAAATCCCCCTGTTACAACAAATAGCGTGTTTTTAAGAAACAATTTATATCAAAAGATTGGCAATTGTTTATGTCCAATTTCAATGTTAAATTAATTATAATGACCACCATTGGATAAAATGATAAAAATATATTCTAATTATACTTTAAAACCACTAAATAGTATAATTTATCAGTATAAATTATTTTGATTAAAAAAGTTGTTTTTAAGTAATTTTCACTATTCATAAAAAATTAGAAGTTCTCCGAAAAATACCAAAAATTCAACATAGGCTAATTTCAATATTACGAATACAAAAATGAAGTCCATTTTGAAATATAAAATTTCTATAATTTTAAAAAGTGGTTATTACAATTCATAACGGCTACTTTGATTAGTCTCGGTGTTTTAGAACTCGAACTTGCGTACAATGCAAGCTATTGCATTATTGAAAGAGAGGCGTATCGTGGAAGCTCAGGGTGTTACATTTTTAAAGGAGGTATAAATTACCCTGAGTTCAATCCTAGAGCTTGGGGTTCAATCTATTTTTTGATTTTGTTCAATAATTAAAGAATTAATTTCATATTTTATCATACAGTCACATGAAATATTATTTTATATTGGATTTTGTAAGATACAATGGGTGTTTCCTAATAGTATTTACCCACACCTTATTCAACCATCATTTGGTACCCCATAAGACTTTATGGATATGAGCCTAGATAAAAGAAAGTCCCCATATCCGAGATTGGGTATGTACTCAATGGAATTTGTGCTGGGATATAAGACTGATTACGGGGATACATGATGAGTTAATAAATTAATTATTTAATAAAATAGTTTCTTAGTTGATTTCATTTATTAAATTCCATAGTTCATATAGTTTCACATATAGTATTACATGACATGGTTTATTATTATCATTATTGTTTAGAATTCATATGATAACTTCTTTTGTTGTATGTCAGGATTGGTTTATCGTATTTTACATTATGACTATACATTTTTTTAAAATTTTATTTTGCCAATTATATTTTTTATATGCTAGTTACTAGTTGGTAGCATTTAGAATACGAGGAGGTGGTCTTGTGGTAATGTAGTGACACAAGTTAATCATGTGAGGGAGAACTGTAATGGGGATGTAATAAGTAAACAAGAAAATCTATATTAAACAGGTTGTATATTATTCAATAAAAAATTAAAATATATCACATGATCTGATCTGGTTAAGAAATGATATAGGAAAATGATTTTTTTTACAATCATTGTGGGGTCCTAAGATTCTTGAGTCCAATTTAACTCTATGATAATAATATTAGAGTTGTTCCAAAATCTAAAAAGATAAGGCCTCACTAGAGATATAAATATATTATTTTTTTGATATTATATGATATATTTTTTATTTGAAATATTTATATGTGTTTGTCACCCATATAATAATTTATTAGGGAATTTCTAATAAATCCCTATAATAAAACATTACAATGATTTAAATATTTTTTCATGGTTTTATTATTATAGTTTACAAACTTATGAAAATAAAAACCTGGTCATATAAAAAATTAAATTCTGGTAATAGATTTATATTTCCCAACAGCTCTCAATCCGACCCTAGTGACAGGCTCATATTGTTGGTTTATTTTGAATTCAAAATCCACACCTTATTTTTGAATTACATACATAAGGATTCCCCCCCCCTTTTATTTCACGTTGATCCCTTTTCATGCCTTCAAATTTCCTTATAAATTCTTGGTGAATAATTAACCATTATATTATTTCCACTTTTTTATCATATCCCAATCTGTAATATCTTTCCCAATATATATCTAAAACACTAATTTCTTTATAAAAAACCACTCATTACCCTAACCTGATGTGATCAAAATTTAATTCTGATGAATTTTTTTAAACAAGTTACACCTTCAATCATCAAAACCTCCCATTCCATATTCTATTATGGTGCAGTATTATGATACACTTCATGATGATATTTAAAAATAATAATTATCCAACATGAAAAAATAAAATCTAAACTAGAAAACATAAACTATTCCATTATTTCCTTCAAATCAACACAACATTTCACTTTCTTGTATCTATATTTATCTTCTCCCATCTTACAGTGGCTTGAAATTTTTGGATTAAATGTCCATTTTATGATTTATAGTAGTTTTATGTATCTTGAATGGTTGGGTTATTCAAGGTCACTTGTTTATTATTAATGATTTTCAAGAAAATTTCATTAAATATTGCAGATCTAAACTCTATAGGAAACATTAAAATATTTTGGTTTCTTTATTTCAATTAAAAACCATGGATTAAATATTCCCTTACTATATAGTCAACATATTTTTTGAAACCAAAATCAAAAATTAATTAATCTAATTAGGTTAATCATATATTTTGTATGATTCCATTTTTTGTTACTTGTAATCATATTTTTTAAGAGTAAATATCATTAATAAATGGAGTATTGAATTTTATAGGTACTTATAATCACATTTAATTATTAATAAATATATGTTGAAAAATATTTTCATTTTGGGTATTTATTTAATATGGGACAATGTTTTATGTCATTTTAGAGTCCAGAGTAAATCTCATATATAATATATGGAACCTAATTTCATTTATTGTTTTTCACATTATTGTGTGATCTTTTTGTTGGATATTGATCAAACATTGATGATATTTTAATATTGATTTAACTATTACATTAATTTATATTATCAAAATAACAATATATAATACCAGTTTTTAATTAAACTCCATATTTTATCATTTTTCTAAATTTAATAGACTCATTGAAATCTATAATTAAAATTTTATAGAATTATAATGTGTAAATTACTTGTAAAATATATATTTAATTACATTTTTATAGGCTAATATAAAAATAAGAATATATGTGATAAAAAAAAGAATTTTTTCAGGTTAAATACAATGAATATGGGTAAATCAACATCATATATCCTCATTACTAATAATTAAACATATGAATATTTATATCATTTGTAGAAAACAATTTTTGAATGAATCTATATGATTTTTTCTAACAAGGAAACCTCAAATATTTTAAATGACGATATTGATATACTACTGAATACTATTTTTTATATGTTTGAGTTCTTGGATATGATATTATGAAGATTTTATGTGAATTTATGAATCTGATAAAACTAGAGGTATGTTGTCATGGGTAAATAAACTGTAAGAAGTAAACTTTTATTATTAACAGGTTGTTATTAGATTTTATGTTTCTTGATTTAAATTTTATATGGTTGGTGTTTATGTTTTTATGGAAATTTTTTTTTGTGTAATGGTTTCTTCATGATATATAAATTCATGGCCCAAACATCTAGTAAAAAAAATTTATTTGAGTGGACTATTTTTTATTTTTTATAAAATATTACATGGAATTTGATATATTTTAAATATTAATGACTACTCAAAAAACATATTATTTGTGTTAAGTATTTATAAATGACCTTTTTATTAAATAAAAAAGACTTATTTATCCACCCATTTATTCCTTTTTTTATGATTTTAATTGTGAGAACATTCTTATGAATGGATCAATCCCAAGTTATTTTTTATATCCATATAATATAATTTAGCAAACTGATTCTTTCTAAGTGATTTTGTATGAAAAAAAATTTATAAAAAAATTATAATAACTTTTTAAAAATATTTATCCATTGTGACCTATGAAGTACAAGTTCTAATTTTATAACAAAAAATATAGGTAATGTTTCTTACTATTTGGGATAAATCATACTTTTTGGTTTCAAAATACATTAAACTAAACAAATTTATGACATGTTATAAGTGTTATTTATATTTTATGAATAGTTATTATATAAAATAATATACCATTTAAAAAAATATGAAAATATAAAATTCTAATAAGAAAACATAAAAAATGTGTGAAGCATATAGTTCAATAGTGCATGTTGGTCTCACAACATTGGTTTTTACAAAATATATATAAATATTATACTAAATCATTTTTCACTATTATCATGTTATAGACATATTTTTGATAGAAAATGTACATATTTATGGTACATCAAATATAGAGGTTTATTATCATGGATTAGAATCCATGACTATAGGTTACGTATAGTCATAATATACCAAAAACTATGAAAATATATCTATACTCATGGTATGTGCATCCTTATTTATCTCAACGGTGTCAATTGAGTACATTACTTGGTTTTTGGTCTATATCCCCCATTTAAAACAATGGAAATAGAAAATAAATATAGTGTTTAATACAATCATGAAAGACACACTAGATCTCCTTGTATTTGACACATTAGTAATTGGATTTAATATTAGTGTAATATTGTTAGTGATTATGTCGTAAATTTGTTCTGGCTTTTTTCCTTAGGGGAATTATAAATCACCTAATATATATTAATGGATATGTTTGATCATTTATTTATTTTTATTTTTTATAATATAAAAGAATATATGATAATAAACCCCTTGGATTTCCCTGATTAATGCTCATCGTGTAGGGTTGGGTTGTTTTTTTATGATCTGTATGAGTAGGATCACTTTTCTAGAGGCACACTAATCACACTGCATGAACAATTTAGATAACATGTCTCAATATTATCCAACATAAAAAACACCAAATATATTTACATATATTTCTCATTGGTGTTACTCAAGTATAGATTACCCTTGGATCCTTGGATATGAGGTTTTCAAATATTTCCAACATGGGATGATTCCTATATTGAAACCAATCTATTATTTTGTGGTGATTTTCTTACTGGAAGGTGATTTAGTATGATACCTTCAAATTTATTGGATTTTATTTACCAAGATATTATGCTTCAATTCATATAACAAATTTGTGACATGAAGATCCATAGTTTATTTTTGGGGAAGAGAATATTCATTCTAGGATAATTACATTTCATGTAATTATATTTGGTTTAGTCAAATAAATAATTCTATAAAGGAGATAAGTTATACGCAGTTAGAATATAGTATGTGAAATACATAATTTTGATGTCATTGACCAAGGAATATTACTAACATAAATTTCATAGATTAGATCACAACAAACCCCATTGGTATTTAGATTTCAATAATTTATTTTTAGAAACCACTCTAAGATTGTGATTCTAAATAACATTCATAATCGTTGCCAACATTACATAAAACTCTTAGTTCACACATAAGAAAATTATTATATGGATTTTGATGGGATAATTTCATTAGTCCATTCATTAATATTTTTATGTTTATCAAAAAAAATAATAGGTTTTAAGTATAACATATATAAATTACATAATTTAAAAACAGTTATTTAATTAAATGATATACATTGAACAGTAATATAAATAATTATTTTTCTCATAGAAATAACACATATAAATAGTAAATAATAAATCCTAATGTTATTTGGGATAGTGATTGAAATAATAGACTTCTATTTTCTATTATAAAATATAATTCTTTACCCAATCATAAATATTCCATTTAGTCTCCCCATTTCCTAGTCTTATCCTTTTTAGGGTTAATGTACCTCCCAATTATGTTTGATACCATAGTAACTTATATAGGCTATTTAATAGTACAAATTGCCTATTAAGGATCTTTATTACATCTCCTTGGGTGTGTTAAAATTTAATAATACTTAGAGGATATTGATTTTTTTTGGTTTTCATATATAATAAGGAAAATGGGTGTTGTAATTATATCATTGTGAGAAAGAAAAAGAGATTCATAGGGTTTTAATTATTTCCTAATCTAATAGATTCTTTTTTTATTATTCTTTAATTCCATATTTATACATTTAAGTGACTATAATAACTTGGATAGGAAGAGTTCCCCATGATGAAATTGGGGATTAAAATTACTAGTGGATACCAAAGGGGGATTGGATTTCAAAATGATATATTGATATCAGTATATTAGATATTTTTTGTAAAAGGATATTTATATTATTTTGATTTATTCAATATGATATTAGATGTGTTTACAAAATATTTGGTCCATGTTTCATGTGAATGTTTAATTAATACAATCATGTTTTTATATGTCTGTTATAAAGTAATGTAATAATTAATTGGGAAATTGGATTATTGTTGTCGAGAAATTTAATTTATTTTTTGAATCGTCTTATACAAAATGATTATGTGGTGTAGAAAATTGGTGAGTTTGTGGAAAAGATTCATTTTTCATCGCATTAACTTGATAATATTTCAAAAAATATATAAATTCAACCCTATAATATACAAGAGAGGATATTTCATGTAGAATCTATAATTAATTTAAAATAAGAATCACCTCAAATTTTATAATCTTTGTCAATCATTTTTTTATGATATTCTTCCATCCTGTACATTGTTATTGTGAATCCAAAAAAAATCCTATACTTGTATTCATATATCATACATGAATCTATAAACACCGTTCATGAATAATTGATTGTTATCATGGTTGAAACAAGTGTTCTATTGGATTCAAGGCTATTCATTGATGGGAACGAAGGATTCTTTGTGTTTTTTTTCAACATTCACTAGATTGATCAGGGTGTTTCCCAAAGTAAGAGGTTCACAAAATTTTTTAGCATCACGAAAAAGTATTGTGAACAACATTATAAAGACCCTGAATATTCAAACATTAACATTATATAATTTTATTGAATGCTTAACACATTACACAAATAGATACCCAAATACTATATTGTTCTGGGGCCTTGGGTGACATGGAAACAAAAACACTGGTACCTATGTGAGATACAATATTTTCCACTAGGTTCTCCATGACTATAACCCTTAAAGATATATAATAGATAATAAACTTCTTAATAATATGGGGAAAGTAAAGATAAATGGGTGACATTGGATGCTCAATTAGTGTAATCAAATGAGATATTTAACCATATACAAGATCATAATGGTATGATAATCTGATCCTGACATTATAATATCATAGAATTTATAAAAAATATCATAAACATCAATCATGGAAAAAATATTGGATGTTTGTAAGACATGAATCATAAGGGAATCAATATAATAAACCATGAAAACATAACATAGGAATAAGAAAAAGAATTTTTGGTGAACACATAAGTATATAAAATTATTTTCACAATTTTCAATTCATATCATAGAAGTTTAACTTATCAGTATGGGTTCACTCCCTATACCCTCATCGTAGTAATGGTTCACTCTAATGACAATCTTAGTAGTCAAGTTTCACCCCAAAGACCATATTGGTAGAGAAATTTCTTTACTTAATCGAGTTTAAAACACATTCATGCCATGTTTATCTCAAGGGATATTAATAAATACATAATTAATATAAGGTTGATATAGTTCCCACCCGTATAATAATGAGAGAATTCATATGTGTGCCAAATGTTCATAAATAATCATATAATAACCCAAGAAAATAAATGGGAATCGTAAACATGTAATAATATCATAAAATATAGAAAAGAGACATGTTTGATAATCCCTTAAATGAAGCATAACCTAGGAAAAGAAGTGGGTTAACTAATAATATAACATGTAAAAGATAAACATGTTATATATATATAACAGATGAAAGAGAAACATGTTTTATAAAATCAACCCCTAAAAATATAAACCGTTCAATAAAATAATATGAGTGATACATTTGGATCATTTTCCTAAAAATGAACGATTAAAAACAATAGTTGTCAACTCAGATGGAAAATAATTTGTAATAGTCCTTTAAAACCATTTCATGATGATAATATATTTTCTTCTTTGAAAAAATCTTTTTAAAACATATTTCTTTTTGAAATATTTTCAATTTGAGAAAATATTAAAGAAACATGAAAAAATGTTAAAAACATTATTCTTTGAGAATATCATTGAAATCTTAAAAAAATTTACAAAATACTTTTCCCATGAATATTGGAATTAAATATCATTATTTTTTTTGATTTTTTAATACATTTTATTTGATGTGAACAGTTTTCTAACTGAAAAGAGAAATGAGGTTATATTTTCATAAAAAAATCCATATTTATCTTAAGTGCCTAAGTGAGGGAAAATGATACCAATACATTAATATATCATGAATTACCAGAGGATAAAATTTATTTATATTTTTTGAGATGAGGATCATAATATTTCTTCAATGGAATCATAATCATACACAATCCCAATAAACGATGAGATTGTTTCAGTATACTCTTAACACTTGGTAACTTTGAATAATACTCCCCATGTAAGAAAATTAATTTAATTGAATATTGAAGTATCATTAAAAAATTTATATTAATGATATAAAATTTCAAAGAGATGCGTATACATCTCATAGAATAATATAGGTTCATATCATGGCATGCGTCTTATAAAAGGAAAACGAATACAAAACTACATTACTGATTTGATATAATTGGAAACATAAACCCCATGAAAAGGATATCATCAAATGTATATGTAAATACCCATAAATTTATGTATAATGAATAATTAATACATTCAAGGGATGTACTTACAGAACAAAAATTAAATGAGTGGTCAACAAGTAATAAGTCTCACAGAAATAAAAGTTAGACGATAAAACCCTTACATTATGTCATGAATCTAATTTTACTCAATCAAAACATTTTTATAAAAATAATATGATTTTTTATAAATATATAAAACAAACATATAAATATATAAAATAATATATATTATTTACTTATGTCTTTATAATACCCATTCATTAATAACACCATGCTAATGTAACATTTCAATTCATAACCGCCATTTTTGTACATGTTTTGACTTGTTATTCATTGTACTCTAACATAGATGATGATTTAATTATTTTATGAATTTAACTCATGATATTAATATCATTTTTATTCATTATATATGTACATATAATAATCTATATTTTAAAAAAATATTAAATCAAATAAATCGTTCAGGGAGGTGGTAGAATGTAAGTATACAAGAACATTGTTTCTGTTTTCTTGTCGTAATGAAAGAAAGAAAGTAAATGAAATTTATATATATATATATATATATATATATTATCATTTAATTATATATAGTATTTCATATGTTTCATATAATATTAATAAACCAATCCTTAATGCATTACATGTAATGTTTTAAAGAATCACATAGCTTCGAGGAAGTGGTAGCCCACACGTCCACAAAAAAGTTATCATATGTAAAAAACGGATCGAATGAAGGTATAATTTATATAGTAGCTAAATAAGTCTAAATAAATCATAAATATCATATATATCATTTAAAAAATTAAATTACATCATAATTCTGAAACATTAAAGTTTTCAAGGAAAAACAAACAACATCGTTCAGCAAGGCCATAGTTCACCATATGCAAGAACGGAATTTTTTTACTCAATTAATAAAACTATGTGTATGTATAAGTATAAAACATAAAATAAAAAAAATTATATTTAGGATAATAATTATATTATATATTAATTTAATAATAATAGTTGAGTGGTGGAAGATGAAAATAAAACAAAAGAGCTTGATGAAGGTATTTTCCTCTTCTTTGGTTAACTCCATTAAGTCTGTACCAAATTGATTTATTAGATGTATATATAAAAAATTAAAAGCATATATAATGAATTTATGTATTTTTGTATGATTTTTTGTAAAATTTTTCCAATCCAAACTACTTGAGAGGTTTGAATAAGTTGTAGGGTTGAGATCCTTTTTCTAATGGA
Source organism: Viscum album (assembly GCA_963277665.1). Taxonomy (NCBI): domain Eukaryota; kingdom Viridiplantae; phylum Streptophyta; class Magnoliopsida; order Santalales; family Viscaceae; genus Viscum; species Viscum album. Next base: position 1,234,432,631 of record OY728120.1, read on the forward strand.
AGAGGAGTTTTATTCTTGTAACATTCTTAAAAGGGAATTCTACCTACATTTTTAGCTTGAAAAGTGTAAAAAATATTGGTAAAAAACTATAAAAATATATTATAGTGTCTAAATATTTACAACTAATGGATTTTGACACGTTTCTAGGACATTTTGGTAAATGAGTGTGAGGATTAATCCTTTGTATGATAATTTATCTCTTAATCGTTGTCATTAATTTTAACTACATTCAGTGTTATTTTTTGTAAAAACCTAATATTCACTAATTAAAAATTATAAATTAATCTCATTTAAAATAATAAAACTATTATTAAAATTTCAAATAACATAAGTTGTATAAATTAAATAAAACTTATTCCCAAAAATGTGTCCTGATAGTGGGTTTTTAAGTGAAGATGTTAATTTTTTTGAAATGTTATTATATAAAATTTCAATGTTAAATTGGTTTAAATTACCCTAATTTGTTTTATTTATTTAAAAATTATATAATAATACTTTAAAAAGGAATTAAAATATAATTTAAAAATATAAATAAATTAGATGAATAAGTAGTTTTGAATTAAAATTCTATATTTGTCACTATTAATCTTAAAATAATGTTTTCCTAAAAAATAAAAAAAAAATAAACCATAGATAATATTGAAATATTGAATTAAAAATATTATTTTATAAAATTAAATTTCTAAAAGTGTATAAATTAATTTTATTACTTTTTATAGAATGATATTAATATATGTTCATTTATGAATATTGTATTTTCAAACATTTAAAACATTAATTAAAATTATATCTCCCATTATAAATATATTACATTTAAATAAAACAATAATAAATAATATTTAAAAAATAGTTATTACTAATAATATTACTATATTTAATAGCATGTTATAATTATCTCTTTTAAATAATTAATATAATAAAATATTTTTTATTTGAAACCCAGTGTTGTGAGTTATAGAATGCAACTCGTTGTTTCGTGTAGAACACGATTAAAATGATATATTTTATAACAATGTTTAAATTACTATAGTGTGAAATGAAAAAAATCAATGGAAATCAATTTTTTCAAAAAAATGGTTCATAAAACTTGGGGGTGTTACATTCTACCCCCATAAAAGGAATCTCTCCTTCAAAAGGCTTCATTATAATAAAATTAAATGAGGATCATTATACATAATAATATCCTTTTGTTCCAATTTATCTCCTTGTATTTGGTTATTTCATCACAAAACAATGACCAAGTGACTGGTCTTTTTTATAGAACCTCCTCTTTATTATCCAGAATTTCAACTGGATGTTCCCTGAAACAAATATCAAGCTACAACGGTATCACCTCTCACATTGGTTCATGTGAAGGGCCTGGTATTTAGTTACTCAAGAGAGGTATCTAGAAGACATGATAAAATTTATAGAGATTTGAAAAAAGTACCAAGTGATATGGTTCCATTCAGATATGATAAAAAAATTCCAAGGGACCAATATTACGTAGGCTTAGTTTCCCTTTGTTTTTGAATATCACAACTTTATAACATGGTGAAATTCATATAAAAACAATATCTCAAAAACATAAAATTCTTGTTCACACTGGCGGTTATAAGTACATTTTTTCTGACTTTGAGCTTCTATGATATTCAGCTAAATTGTTATGACCATCCCATCAATTTCTATGGCAATCTCAGGTCCTAATAGCTTTCTTTGCCCTACTTCATTTCATCACATTGGATATCTACATTTATTCATGTTGATGGCATTATAAGGATACATTTTAATTATTTAGGGAATTATATTATTGTAATAAAACTCTACTATATGAAGGGTTTTATCCCAAACACCTTTAAAATCCAATGAACATGATCTTAGAAAACCATCTAGGGTTTGAATTTTTATTTTAGACTAACCATCCTCTTGATGATGATAACTAGAGATAAACTAAATTCTTTTTTGACATTCATGATAAAGACTTATCTGGAACATTGAAGTTATCCTCAGATATCAAACAGATACAATAATGTTTTCTAATCAATGGAACCTTGACACTTCTTTAATATATATCATTACAAGTTGATCTATAGATATATATTCTGTGATAACAATGAAGTGTGCTGAATTAATTAGGTGATTAGATACTACCCATATAGCAATAAACCAATTAGTGGTTTGGTGAATTCCAACAATAATGTCCATAGTGATGTTCTCCCAATTCCATTCTGGTATGGGAAATGAATGTAACAAACCATTAGACTATTCTCTTCCTACCATAATTTGTTGGAATACCAAGCACTGATATACAAACTCTATGATATCCATATTCCTTCCATAAAATAGTGTATATTCTTTCATGTATCCATAATAAAACATACATAAAAAATTAATCGGGAATTATGAACTATGTGCTTCCTCCAATATCTCCTTCATCAAATCCATTATGTGTAGAACACAAATCGGTTCAAGAACAATAACATTCCATCTAGATTAAGGTTATACTCTGGAACATTTTTGTTCTTTCTTGTGGAACTATATATCCTCCTTATGATCCAATTTAATATTCACATGTATAGAGTGTTGGACATTCAATTGTGTAAGATATGATTTTCCCCTTCCTTCACGATTTCCATTTCCATCCAATGAAAATGTAGAAATTTTGGATCTTTTTTGATCCTAAACATCGATAATATATCATGATCATTTCGACTCATAGTATCAGCAACCATGTTCTCATTCCCATGGTGGTAATATGTTGAGAATAGATAATCCTTCTTAATATCTAACCATCTACATTAGAAGATGTTCAACTCCCTTATGTGAATATATAATTCATGAGTTTATGATCAGTATATAGGTCACACTTTTCACCAAAAAGATACTGTGTTTATTTCTTTAATAAAAAAATTACCGCTACTAACTCTGAATCACGCATTGGATAATTTTGCTTATGAATATTAAATTTTCATGAGGCATATGTTATAACCTTGTTATTAATCATATGAAAACATCCTAATTTCTTCATGTAATTTTCACTATAGATTAAAAATCCTTCCCCACTAAAGGGTAATAGAGGCATTAGTGTCCTGACCAACTGTGTATTTAGATCCATGAAATTTTCTTCACATTAATCTACCTAGAGGAACTTTTAACCCGTTATAGTTAACTAGGTCATAGGATTAGGTAGTCATTAAAAATTATACAAAAACCATTAATATTATATGCCTATACAAAGAAAAATGTAGATATCAAACATCATGGTTGGTCTAGGAAAACATGAAATAGCCTCCATCATTGGTGGATCTATAACTACACTATCTCTTGAAATTATGTGACCCAAAAATGAAACCATTTATAGCCCAAAAATTTATTTTTAAATTATTCACACAGCTTCTCATCCCTTAGTTTCATCAGTACAATTATCATGTGTTCTTAATTTTCTTCCCAAATCATTTAATATACAACATTATAATTAATAAATACTACCCAAAACTGTTAAAGGTAATTTATAAACACTCAATTCATCAAATCCATGATGATAGAAAGTGAATTTGAAAGATCTAAACACAACTCTATATTATCATTGTGTCTATTATTTGTACCAAATGATGTATTTGGTATACCCTATTTTGTAGATTTCAATTGATGATATCTAGAATGAAGATCAAACTTACAAAATTATTTGGCTCCATAATGTTGATGAAACAAATCATCAATACGGGGAAGATGACACTTGTTCTTGATCAAGATTTGGTTCAACTCACAATAATCAATAATTAATATCATTGATGCATCGTTATTTTTCAAAAAAAGAACATGATCACCCCATGGTGACATACTTGGACCAATTAATCCCTTATTAAGGTTCTCTTGAAGATTCTTATTCAATTTCTACAAATGAATTGGGTCCATTATAAATGGAGTCATTGAAATTGGTGTAGAACTAGGTATGAGAACTATTGAGAACTTAACATCATGTTTTATTAGATGGCCAGGAACCACTACAATAGATACATCCAAAAACACATGAACAATTGGTATGTTATTGATCTTGATCTTCCCCAAACCATTTCTGATAAACAACCCTTATGAATGGTAATTAAGTCCTACATACAAGATGTAATCTCCATAAGATGTTTTTAATTATCGTCACATTGATGTATGATCATAATTTGATTTTAAATATAAAATATTAGCTCCCATACATGACAATTGATGTGGTATTTATAAATAGGAAGTCAACACATGCCTAGTATGACATCAAATTAAACCAAATTAAAATTAATAGATTTTATGGTTGTAGATTCCCACTAACATAAAAAGTAGATGAATCTTATAATTCAGATAAAAGCATCATAACATTGGTAGATTAAACAATTAATTCTATATACAATCATTTTTGTGGAATCTTACTACACTTAAAAATATTTGGATTTGAATGAGTGGGTAAATATAGAATAAAATAATACAATAGTAGTTTTAGAGGGGATAATAAGAATACCATTCACCGCATCATTATCACACACCTTACCAAAGATAGTCATTATATGTAATTTCCCATTTTCCCTCAATTTAAGAGATTTCTGGCACCGATCCTCAAAATTAACCACCGTGTTATTGCTGAAGATTACCTTAGCAGACTCATAAACCACAAGGATGAACAAAATTTGATTAAAACTATTCAAGTGGTCAGGAACATAAATGCCCCCACCCATATTTTATATGTTGATGATATTATCATATTCATAAAATGGGATTAGAGAAATCTACATGCTCTCAAGAAAACTATATCTCACTATGAGGATGTCTCTGGTCAAGCAATTTCCTGGAACAAATCTTATGTCTATTTTGGCAAGAATTTTCCTGTAAGAATGAAACCTAGTATTATAAATTACTTGGGTATTAAAGATTGCTTTTTACCTTTCAATTATTTGTGTGTTCCTCTATTTTGGGGTCGTCCCAAAGCTACCTATTTTCTAATATCATTTCTCATATAACAAATCAACTAGCTAATTGGAAAGGGAAGTCTCTCTCCATGGATGGGAGAATCTGTTTGGTTAAATCGACCATTGTTTCGAAAATGGTCTATTCCCTTATGGTCTATAAATGGCCCGTTGGTATTTTTAGAAAAATTAATATTATATTAAAAACTTTATTTGGCCTGGAAGCATTTTTGAAAAGAAGCTAGTCACAATTCCTTGGAATTCTTGTTGTAAACCCAGTGCTAATGGCGGAATTGGCATTAAAAATTTAAAGATGTTCAATTGATTCTCTTCAGTCCTGCCTTACTTGGAGCATCATTAACTATTATTCTAAAGCTACTGATTTCCTAAAACATAGGTTTTTCCATAATCTTTCAAAAGGTATTCTGAATTTCATTAACTCTTCCATGTGGCCTTCCATTCGGGACTCTTATCATAAAATCCTGCAAAATTCTAGATGGATTGTCAGTGCTGATTCACCCATTAATTTTTTGTGTGGCAAATGGTGTGGTCGCCCTCTAATTTCTTTGTCATCCCCTAGTAATCTTCTTGAAGATACTAATTAGTCTATAAAATAGGTCTTGCAATCTCCTGATTGGGATCTTCATGATTTTATTATGCAAGCTATTGAGAATTATAATTTTTCTTCTATTGGTGATTTCCTTGTTTGGGAACCTTCCTCTAATGGAATTCTAGATTCTAAAATATACTATAAACATAATTTCTCTGACAATGAACCTAATTTTTCTTGGGTGAATCAATTTAACAAACCCTGGATTAATCCTTCCAGGCCTACCCTTATTTGGCGCATTGTGCACAATATATTACCTTTGGAAACTAGCCTGCAAATCTTTGGAATTTCTCTTTGTTCTAAGTGTTGTCTGTGTAACCAGCATAGGGAAGATGCCAATCATCTTTTTCTATCTTGTGCGACGACCTCTGCTCTTTGGAATTACATCTTTAATCTTTTTAATTTCAGAAAGACCATTAATGATTTAATTCCTTTGTTTCTAAATAATTGCACTAGACATGATGCTTCCCGGCAGGTCAAAAATATCTTTCTCGTGGAAGTGGCGGAACTCCTGCATGAACTTTGGTATGTTAGAAATGATCTCATTCACAATAATCACTCTCTCAATCTTAATGCAGGGAAGTCCCGAATTCTTCTTGCGATTCATGAAGTAGCATCAATTCAAAAGGACTGTTGCAACAACTCAGTTGGTGATCTTATGGTCCTTCGTCATCTTCATGTACCTGGCATTTTCCCAAATCCTAAACGCTCCTTTGAAGTGTTCTAGAAATCTCCAATGCCAGGATGGATCAAATTGAACGTTGATTACGCTTCCAAAAGAAAACTGGGTCCTGCCAGTTGGGGTGCTATCTTCAGAGACTTAGCTGGTCAATGTCAGGGATGTTTCTTTGTTGGATGTGGTCACTCTTCATCCCTAGAGGCAGAAATGATCGGCGCCACTCATGCTGTTGACTTCTCTCTTAAAAGAGGTTGGAGAAAGATATGGATTGAAAGTGATTCAACCACTATTATAAATTCCATCTGGAATGGAAACATCCACCTAGCCTGGTCTCTCACCACTCTTGGATGAACTGCCTTAATTTGCTCCATGGGATTGACTATATAGCTACTCATGCCTACCGTGAAGAAAATTCCATTGTTGATGCTCTAGCCAACAAAGGAGTCCATCAAGGCATGACTTGTCTGGATGCTATTCCTTCTGACTTATTATATCTTTTTGATAGAGATTGTAAAAAATCCCTTCATTTCGCATTTTGTAATCATTTTTTTCTTATCAATAAATTATGATTTGGTCTTTGACCAAAGCATTACCTTTAAAAAAAATTTAGAAAACCTACCCCAATCACATCATAAATAAAATTCCATATTTCCTTCTTTTTCACACTTAAAACATTCATTATACACCTTAAAAAAATTTCATAAATTCTTCATTCCATAGATAGAGAATAATGGACAACTCATATTCTTCTCATCAAGGATTTTATATTTTCCTTTAAACTCCATACTCGTTATTTTTTCAAAACCATGATATTGATACGCAACACTAACCTTGATTTCAACCATGATTTCACAATGCACAATCTTTTCATAGCTAATAATTTCTCTTATAGCCAATGTCATTCTGAGACATGGCATTAATCCACTAAAAAATCATTCAACCTTAATTTCTATAACGATGATAATACTACAACTATACCTTTAAAGTCATGTGAAATTATCCTCATAGGTACCTATGGATTCAAAATCGATTTACATTAACTCAAGGATTCCTTTATCTATCTTTGAACAACAAATATTAATCAAGAACTTATAGAAAAAAAATACTTCAACTCATCGCAATCCATGTATTAAATTTCATTTTTCTAACACATTTTTCTATTAATGTCCACCATTGCTTTTATTTACCTTCTAACTAATAAAAATATAAAATTACTTTCTCAGATTATCAAAACTAGAGAACATAGAATATCTTTTCAGTGGAACTAATCCACTTTTCAATTACAAGTGGATCATAATTCTTACTGAAATATGGTAGAATATTCCTCTTGAATGTCTCAAACAATGTTGTTACCCATTTTTATCATTGGTATGTTCATCATGATTCATAACAAGAGATAGCCAACAAATAATAGAAATGAGATTAAACATTCCATCTCCCATAGGATTAAAATTCGCATGGCAGAAATATTTTCATTTCCCATCCCACTCATCATTTCTGTGGATCCTTTTGGTTCTAACCATTAACTAAAAACCAAAATCAAATATTAAGAAAGAATTATCATTGATGGAAACCGCATAATCATGAAAGGACATTTATAAGATGTATAAATTAGGACAAATTATTTAATATATGATTCTTAGGGTTTTTCTTAGGTTTTTTATAGTAAATTCTATTTAAATCATTCATGATGGTTCATGAACCGTTAGTGTATTTATGAAGCATATCCCACAAGAGTGTTAGACTAGGTGTGAAGCAAGGCCCATTGTCATATACTAAGTTACACTTGAGATAGGAAGGAGAAAAATTTTCAGAGTTATTACCCTTAGTTACATCTCTTCTAAAGCCACATCCACTTGTAGTATCGATACTTCTATGTATTTCTATGAAACTAATCACTCAATCCTTTAAAAAAAAATCTAGGAAACTTTTATATACATTTTCATATCCTTAGAGTTTTACTTAATCATGTCTTTGGGGTTATCACTAAGGTTTTATCATCCCAATTTCCAGTGGAAAAAATAATTTTCTTAAGGACAACTATAGAGAACCTCACTTTTACAAAATTAACATTTCTTTATTTTCACTGAATACTTAATACATTACACAAACAGACGCCCAAAGACCATATTTTTTCACTGATTTTGAAAAATGGAAACATAAACACTGGTACATAAGTGTGATATAATATCTCCAACAAGGTTCTCCATGACTAGATAATATCATATACATATCATACATAATTATTATCTTTATAACCTAGGTAAAGGAAACATAATAAGTAGTGAATTTAGAAGCACATTAAGGGTAAAAGAAGAGATATATATGAATAAACATGGACATAAGTGTATGAGAATATAATCACAATATAAAAAGATCATACCCTATACAAAAAATATCATAATCAGTAATCATGTCAAAAATATTGGTATTTCATATGACATGAATCATAAGATAATCTATAAAATAATCAATGAAATCATAACATAGAAATAGGATGTAGAATTTGTGGCATACATAGAAGCATATAAAATGAATTCAATTATAGTTATGCTCTTTATACCATGTCCATAATAGTTTTATGGGTACAAAACCAATACCATTTTGGTAGTCATGTTTCACACACATTTATATCAAAGTAATCATGGATCACTCCCAAGAACATCATAGTAGACAAACTCGTTGACTGAACCGAGTTCACTCCCAGTTCCAACCATGTCTATCTCATGAGATTTAAATATTTATCTAATTAATTATGGGTAGATTTAGGTCCCACACATCTCATAATGAAATAATACTTATATTTATCATATGATCATAAAACGATATCATAACCCATGAAATTAAATCAGTATCATAAACATGTAATCATATCCTAACTAGTGGAAAAAGAGACTATGTTCATAATATTTTCTTTAAATCATAACATATTGAAGAAAGAGAGTTTCATAAGAATATATCCCATGAAATAGAAATTGGTCCCAAATACATATAACCCAAAAAATTGGAACTTTTTTCACAAGTATCAGGCTATAAAAACATACAACATCTAGAGCATGAATATCAATGGAACCTTTGGATCATTTTCCAAGAAAGACATTATTTTCACAAAACAATGTCAACATATAAGGAAAGTATTTTTCAAAGATTATATAAAACAATTTCTTAGGGGAAAAGTAATTTATTCTTGAAAAATTATTTTTAAAACATTAATCCATTTCAAAGCCTTTTTCATTGAATACATATTAATGAAAACTAAAAACATGGTGCAAACATTTTATTTTAAAAAATCATTAAAAATTATAAAAAAATTTAGAAATAAATTTTCCTTATAATGTGTTTTAAATATCATTTAATAATACATTAGTGATTTTTTTAAACCTGGTTTTTAATGAAAATTGATTTCAAACCCAAAATAGAAAAGCGATCAACTTTTCTTGAAAAAATTTCATTAATTTTACTAAGTAATAAATAGTGGATAAATGGTACCAATATATTAAGATATCATAAATAAACCTTGGAGAATAATATTTATGAGTGTTTTTGATATATGGACAACAATATTTCATCAATGGAAGCATTTCTCCAACAATCCCCATGAACGATTAAATTGTTTCAATATACTCTTACAACTTTTAAACATTGAATGATAAAACATAGGTAAAAAAATAAAATCAAACAAATATTAAAATATCCCAAAAATAAAGATATTAATTATATTACATTTCAAATAAATTTTTATAATCCTTAAACAAGAACAGAGGTTCATATCATGGCATGTGTCCTAAGGAAGTAAAATTGTAAAAAAACTACTTTACTGATTTGTTTACATTGGAGAATAAACCCCATGGAATAGAGAACATAAAATGGATATGTAAAAATCCATAAAATTTATTATTAAAATAAAATGATAAATTAATTTTAATTATATACACCATATAAAATAATTGAGTGGTGAATAATTCATAAGTCTCAAAAAAATAAAAGTGGGATGAGAAAACCCTTAGCTTATGTATTGTCTCTCGTTGCAGTCATTAAAACATCTGGTATAATCAGTATAAGTTTATTATAAATATATAAAAAACCATATTCATATATATAATATAATATATAATTTACATAGGACATTATAATACATTTTCATTAATAACTCTATGCTAACGTTACATTGAGGGTGATAACCGCCTTGTTCTGCAGACATGTTCTGACATGTCATTCAAAATCCTCTAACATAGATCTTGATTAATTTCTTTAAAGAATGTAAAACATGATAAAACTATCATGTATAGTTAGTAAATATATTTTTATAATAATCAATTATCTTAAAATTTTTAAATAAAATACAGCGTTCATGGAGATGGTAGGCCATAAGTATAAATTAACATTGATTCCATATTCATGCTATATTAAAATTGAGAATGTAAATGACATATATTTGGGTGTTTATATATATATATTATCATTATCATATGATTATTATTTAATTTATATCATATAAGTCTATTTAACCCATCCTCAATAAATTCCAGTTAATGTGTAAACGAATCACATCACTTTGAGGATGTAGTATTCCACACGTCTAAAAATGATTTTATAATACATACAATAATTGGAAATCATGAAGGTATGTTTTATATAATAATTCTAGATAAATTAATAAACCATGAAAATCAAATATAACATATAAAAATAGACTTTAAATCTTAATTCCCAACAATGATAATTGGTAAATGAAAAACGAATAACATCATCACGTGAGGTAGTAGTTCACCGTACAAAAGTAAGATTAGTTAATTACCCATAAGATTGATGTTTTATTAAGTCTAAGTAAAAACCACAGAATAACTACATATCAATATATTTAGGATCCTGTGGTTTTTTTATAATCAAGTAATAATAAAATCTTAGTGGGTTGATGATGAAAATAAAACAAAGAAGACTGAGGAAGGATCTTGACTCTTCTTGGAGTAACTCCTTTTTGTATTCACAAAATGGATTCCATGGATGTATTCACTCCAAAATAGAGGCATATATGACTAAGTTAGATAGGTTGGGAATATATTTTTAAATATTTTTTCTGATCCAATGGGCTTGAGAGGTGTGAATAAGTGGGAGGGGTGTGTGTCTTCTTAAAGAGGTGGTGGAGGAGGAGGAGTGGCATTCTTGTAAATATTTCAAAAGGGAATTCCACCCAATATTTTACCAATAAAATCACCAAAAATTACTATAAAACAGATTAAAGGGAGAATATAGTTTAAATATATTTATTCAATTGATTTGGCCATGTTTCATAGTAATCTTGGGCCTTACTTTTTTGGGAATATTCCATTGTTATGTTAATTTTTCACTAAATCGTTGTCATTAATTTTAATCACTTTCACTGATATTTTGGTAGAAAAATAATTTTATGTTATTATAGATTTTAAATTATTCTGAATTTAAATATTGAATCCATTTTTCCAAATTACAATAACAGAAGTGATAAAAATTAATTTAAAATTAATATTATAGATGTTTCATGACAGAAGGTTTTTAAGAAAAAATGTTTAAATGTTTGAAATGTGTTTATGTTAAATTTTAATGTGAAATTGTTTTCAATGAACAATATTAGATTAATTTAGGTAATTATGATCATAATAATCTCTATAACCAAATAGAAATATATTTTAAATATATAAATAAATTAAATGGAAATGTAGTTTCGAATATAAAAATCATCATTTTTCAGAATTCATCCGAAATAAATGTTTCTAGTAAAATCCAAAAAATTACAATTTTAGAATTTAGAACTTATAAATTCAAAAAAAAGTTTATTTTGTCAAATTGAATTTCAAAATGTGTCTTAAATTAATTTTATTTTTGTTCTCAAAAGGACATAAATTGAAGTTATATTTTGAAAATATTATTTTCGATTATATAAATAATTTACTGAAAATTTATATTATTATAAATATATTTTATTGATCTAAAACCATTATATATAATAAACACAATTTATATGTTACTATTCATATTATTATTTTTTAATGTCTATGTTATAACTACTCTACTTAAATAATTAATATTATAAAATGATTTAACATAGAAATTTAGTGTTGTGTGTAACACAAGCAAAGTGGATGTTGCATGTAGAACAATATTAAATTGATATATAATTTTTCTAAATTCATTCATAATGTAGAAATTAACAAAAGATATAAAAAATTAATTTATTTGAAAAAATTGTTCATAAGTACATGGGATGTTACAGGCTGATGGATTGATGATATTCTATGTGACAATGATAAGTGGAGTATCACAAATTTGGCAGGTGTTGAAGGTAAAATCTAATATTAGGATAAGGTTTATAGGAGGGTTTAAATATACTAGATCATAATGAGTGAAGTAGATTCAAGAAAATTAATTATAAGGTTCATGATAAATTCACTAGACGCATGAGATCATTGTGAATTTTTTATCCTATAAATTTGAGGCCACCCATACTAAATTTTACATGAAAAGAATCTGGTAAAAAACCAAATCATTCTAAAGTCACAAAGGATAAGATATTTTCGAATATAGTATTAATTTTGATCCTAATCATTCTGAAAAGACTATTTTTGTCTTCACCAATACTAAAGTATCTATGAAAAATGAGTTTGTCGATGACTGGTAATTCCTCTATGACTGAGTGTTCCATTAAAGATGCTTTCATTACAATGGTTTTTAGCTTCACAAAAGAGGTTCATTAAAAAGTTTCATGACCATTTTTATTGAAAATATGGTTGAATTGAACATTTCATTCATGTGAACCAGCTCAAGTATATATTTCATGTTGAGTCTCAAACTAGTCAGGGTCAAAGACTTAAATTCCAATCTTCTGATTAGACTTACAAATCCCTAACCTGAGTGAGACCTCACATAATGAAGTGAGCTATAGTGTGTCGAAAAAGGTGTTATGTGGGAGGAATTGATATTTATTTAAATGATATTGGATAAAATATGTCATTTTAAATGACCAATTAACTAGGTCCATTAATCATCCCACTAACATTATCGAAAGATGAATAATAAAATATTTATTCAAGTAAATAAAAATTTCTAGGCAAAAAATATATTTTATTCACAAATATAAATAATAAATATTTATTTTGATATTTACATAACTATATAAACATTTATATATAAATTTATTCAATAAAATAGTGAATAAATATTTATTTATTTATTAAATTATGAATAATAAACCGTATACAAAATCCAAATCACATATTCTAAACATGAATATATCAATATTGAATATTTATGATAAACATTACATGAATAATTATTATTCAAAAAAATGAAATATATAAATTTTGAATATTAAATTCAATAAAATTTAATTTGATTCTTGATAAACATAGTATGTTGCCCTATACGACTATTTTTTTAGTGGAATTAGGTGGACATACCTAAAGAAAAAATCAATTTCAAGAAACATGCCAAGGGACCCATAAAGAAAGAAGTAAATATCTCAATGAAAAAATATCATTATAAATTGTAATATTTAATTTAATCTCTTTGTTTATTGTTATATCATCAAGTAAGATGAATATATGTTTTATCTCTATATTCAATAGGTTTTTCATTCCACAAATTTCTAACCTGAACTCCTCAATTAACAACCATAATCATCATTTTATTCATTAAATTACATATCATTTAGATTATCTATTCTATCTACTTCCATAAGTTTTTATGGAAAAAATTTGTTCATGAATTATTATTTTAATTCCATATCAATTATGATTCACCCAACATATACTACCTCACTTTGAGTATATGTTTTCATGATTTTCATACAAACATCAAAGTGCACATTTTGTGATACACAATAATAATAATCACAATTTGGAAGATGAATATGCTGGTTTTCATAAAGGTATATCCAATAGAACATAATCTTGTGTCATTCATATTTGCAGTTTTGTCCAATGACCTCCCTTATCGATGACCAAAAAGTGTAAAATTCATGAGAAGGATTCACCACATCTTATGAAACACCATCAAATGATATTCAAACATAATATGTTCCTTATATAATAAATGTTTTCATGACCACAATTCTTATATTTAAGAATATTTTCATAGAATCTCAAAGTTATAATTAAAGAGAGGAATAATTATTAATTTTTTATGTGATAAATAATATAAAAAATTATGATATTAATGTTATGTATAAGAATAATCATCATGTCGTAGGATATTTAATAATATAATAGTGACTGAATGGAAAAAAAAACTTGGTTATAGTGATCCAACATAAAAAATACATCAGTAGTTTAAATTGATTTATGGTAAATAGATGTTTTTAGGGTCAAATAGTTAGAATTAAGAATAAATTGGTTTGTTTTTAATAGATTTAGAGTTTTTATTTGGTCATTAAGGTTCTATAAAAAATACATGGTGAATCGGTGGTGAAACATGGTTCCCTGAATCTTTCATCATAAACATGGTTGATGAATTTTGTTTTAGATAAATTTTCACAGTTACATACATAGAGTGGTGACCATGAAAGTAACTATTAATATTTTAAAATTCCCCATTTCTTCTTTAAAATCAATCCCAATGATAATTTATTTTCTTCATATATTTTAAATGTCACAAGGGAAGTTATAAATTTTTGTCCAACTAAAAATTCCCATGAAATTTAATTTTTTTTTGTTTTGGATTTAGGTGATATAAAAAAATTCTTATGAAGATAAATACAGTGATATAAATTGGTAAATCCCATATTAATAAGTTATTAAATATTTAAAAAAATATTTTCTTACCTCTCAAAAATATATTTATAGTTGTTTTATGATATTTTATGGGCATGCACTATAAATTGGGTGAAATCTAATTGAATATATATTTTCCATATTAAGATAATAAATTTATCTTACAATATGATTTTAAATTTATATCCACATAAGATTATGTTATTAAATTTGTTGCACCCTCTAAAAAATATCATATTGGTTGGACTATTGATGGGTTTTTGTTTATTAATTATAATTTATTTTTTGTGTTACCATAGTCCTAGAATCAGATAATATAAGAAGTGTCTTCAAACACATAAATATTATTTATTAAATCATAATTAAATAATTTATATAAATTTTATAGTCAAGTAACTCAGCAGGCATTAAAATTAGTTCTATCTTTTAACAAGGATTATAAGTAACCTTGCGAGATTTTATTGATCAGTATTTTGAAAAATTTCTTTTTAGGGAAATTTCTATGTTGGGTTGTTTTATCCCACTTTTTTAATTAATTAGTCATTATTTAATCATTTCATAATTCTATTTTAAATATTTAATATTTTATTAAAACATTTCAGGATACCCATTTTATAATGGTTTGTAAATTGTGAAAAAAACAAGAAAGGATTCATGTTTAGGAAAATGTTTCCAAATTTATAAATTTATTAAGATAATAATTTTGAATTATTAAATTATTTAATGGTATTATATTACATTTTTTTGTCTTTTAAATTTAAGGGGAATTATTTTGAATTTTATGTATTGTGTTTAATTGAAAATCTGATGTTATCATTATTTGGATAATGCAATTATTTATATAGAAAATATATTGTTGATAAAATGGATGGTCCCCATTCTTCTATCTGGTGACCCATCCAATGGAAGGGAGTATTTATCCCTCATATTCTTCATCATCCTCAATTAAAATTGTATAAGGTAATCTTTCTTCCACCACCATCACCTCCTCCTCCCCACCATCATCTTACCCCCTTCATCTTTTCAATAAATATGTATTTTTAATGTTATAGATTTTGATAACGTATAGATTATCCAAAAACACCATGGGGAATCATAGATTAATGGATACTATATGCTTGGTTTGGTGTATTACCTTATTTAACACACCATTAGGTGGTTGATTTCATTTAGTTTCTAATAGGTTAGTTGATAAATAACATTCATTTTCATTGGATAAAACATGTTTTTTGTTAATTTAATTTGATTAAAATGATTTAAATAATTTAAATATATTAATTGATTTTTTTATGGTTTAATGTAATTCTATATTGAATCTCCTATAATATAATTATATGATTTCTTACGGGTTTTGCATTACATCCTAATAATGCGATTAGGTAGCGTATATCTTGCTTGGTTAAAAGAGTGGTATCATTTTATTACCTTCTAAATGTTTTTTTGTTAAATTGGAGTTTTATGAGTGATATTTGATTACTGTGTTATATTTTCTTCCTATTAAATAATTATGATTTTTATAGTTGTACTTTTAAATTAATTAGGATGTGATAAATAGGGAAACAAATAAACATAAATGTTTTTATTTTAGAAGTGTGGACATTCTTCAAATTCAATTGGGATGAGTAATGACCATTCCCTTCATAGTAGGTATCCCATGAGTGATTTGGGGTCGTAAAGTCATGGTTTTGGTTAATATTCACATACTTTTAGAAAATACTATTATATATATATATCCAAATATTTATTCAAATTAAATTTGGGTTTTTCATTACAATCGATCTATTCTAAGTATGTCCTTTGGATAATTCTAGATTATCAATGAGTATAAAATTATTAAATCATACCAAAGAACTAATTTATTCTTTAATACTGATTTACATTTAAATAAAAACTCACTCTTAATGGGAAACTATAATCTCAACAATTTGAGTGTAATATGACTTCCAAAATAAATTAAAACACTAAATAAATATTTTTTTATCATAATCACTTGGTGATAAAATAAAATATCACTATTTGTATGTGGACATTGGTAAAAAATTATAGTAGTCATGTAAATATTTATTATGTTTGAAAACAAAATCTCTAAGACATAAAACACATCAAGAAATAATTTTCATGAAAAATACTTTTCCAATTAAATTTCCTGATTGTAGAAGAATTATTCAATAGGGGATTATATATTAGAAGATAAATAGTGGGAGTAACACTTTTACCAAAATATATTCCACCTTCATCCTCTATATATGAATATATCTTTAAGAAAAAAATGAAAAAATCTAAACATTTTCCCAACACACTATAAAAAATTACAACTCAATCCTTTTAAATTCCCAAATAAAATCCATTGAAAAAGGAAATGAAAAGTTTCAGAATAGTAATGAAGCACCATGAAATATTATAAAATTTTGGATATACTTTTATGGGGCCAATGATAACATTGAACACTCATATATTCAATTAAAGTCTAAGGGAACTAGAAATTTTGTAATCATCGTCGAGCCTTGTATATTCTAACTGGGAAGGGAAATTCAAAAAATAAAATAAAATATCAATTCATGGATGAAATTTCTATTTTGATTCAAAATGATCTATTGGGATCCCTCGTGATTTTTATTAGGTTCTCAATGGTATTCCACTAACAATCATTTCCAAAAGGTATTCTTTAAAAAATTACCATATCATTTGTAACAAATAATTGATTTAGTTAATTCGACTATCATTGGAAATACGAATTTTATTGAAATACATAAATTTAAACAAAAAATATATCCATATAATGTTCCAAAACATTAATATTACCATTAAAAGTTCAATCATATGTTATAAAACCTATGAATTATAATAATATACATCTCCATTTTAGTTCCAATCATATCTGTATTACTTCAATTAAAACATTTATATCTTCAGTATATACTAAGAACCAAAAAAATCTTAGTAATCACTATAATCAATTTACCTCTATATATTTAATTTTTCTTAATTATGTTTATTTCATAACAATCTGAATATTTGTCTTAATTCATCATTGATGTGCAAATAATTTTCATATTTATTCATAACACCAAGTTCACCATTTTTACCATGTTCCAAAAAACTTCTTGTTATATATTCACCTATTTTTTTTTCATTATCATGTGGAATACATTATTGGAATGTGATTCATTAATAATTCATTCATTCTATTATAATGCATAATCACTATTCTTTTTAAACTGAATTGAGTCATCTTCAGTTATGAAAAAATATTCCTTCGTAGTCAAATATATCACCTTCACTTCTTTATATTACAACTGAATCCTATGTGCATACAATCCCTTCTGGGAACTTATAGATTAAACTCAGTAGTCATTATTCATGATACTCCGTGGATTTTACACATAAATTAATATACTAGTTCCATCATTCCATAATGAACACATCCTCTTTATCATTATTTAAATAATATTTCCAATGATGAACATTCATGAACTCTTTACCATATGATTTCGTCTCATGTGTTCACTTCGTATCAAACTATCTCGTATAGTTCCAAATAAATCCTTCATCATCATAATGATTTCTATGTTATAAAAGCATCCAGTTATTATCATTTTAGTATAAAAAGTTATTATCTATTTAATATGAGAATCCATTCATAAAACTCTATGTGTACTCAATCAACCCTCAATGAATCTCAGATAAATATTTTCCCACATTTAAACTCATAATAAACCCAAAATAAACCTCATATAATATAAATAATCTTAAAATAAATTTAATGTT
The DNA here is from genome assembly GCA_963277665.1 of Viscum album. NCBI lineage: Eukaryota > Viridiplantae > Streptophyta > Magnoliopsida > Santalales > Viscaceae > Viscum > Viscum album. The sequence goes on from OY728120.1 coordinate 1,234,451,357, forward strand.
GTTTCCCTAAAGATTTTGATTAACATGGAAAATTATTTCATCTACATGGTATTTAACAATGAATAGTATCCATAAATATATTTTAATGGTAGATTCTCAATAATATATCACTAGATTGAGTGAAAAGTTTATTATTGAAAAAATAACCATTTTATGATAGATACTAAGAAATTATTTTATAGTTCGATGTGAATTTGAGCAAAAAAATCTCCAAAATCTATTAAATTTTCCTTTTTCAAGAAGGTGAAAATCATGAAAATTGTGTCTCCAAGTGAAGATCATGGGCTTCAATTAGCATGAGGTAGTAAAATCTATATAAGATTTGTCTATTTTTGGATGTTCCTAGTCAGGTTTAGGGTGATGTAGTAACCTATTCGCAATATAGGTCTATCCACAGAAGTACTGTATTGTAGAAACTTCAACATGGTAACCACCATTCTACATATGTCTATGTGAGGAACTCCCCTCCCATCATAGAAGACATAATAATTAATTAAAACAAGTATCATTCTATAAACCAATTCCCCACAACTATTGGTCCTATAAATATATCCCCACATGTAACATTATTGGGTACATGGACTTTCTAATTCCATCCAATCCTCTATATTTTTAGGACAAAAACCTTTACACACAAAAAATTTAATTGGATTTCCAAAGGTCTCCATCATTCACATTTCAGCTCCCATGGTTTCATGAGTAATTAGGACCATGGTAAAGATGACATTAATGAATCCACAAAGCCTTAATGAAAACGTAAATCCCTTTCAGGAACCAGGGGATTCGTTAGATAATTATCCTTAGTGAGAACACCCCTATGGGAACCAATAAATTACTATAATGTAGGGTCTCTCTGTTTCATGAATGGCATTTTTTTGTAATTCCATTTTCCTTTGTGAGGACTCCAACATTCAATAACCCCCAACGTTCATTAAATTGATCCACCAGATCTCTGTGTGGGGACTCCATTTAACCAACATACTTTCAAGAAATTTATGTTACCAGTGATCCTATACCCATGAAGAATTAGTTCATCCACACCTGAAACTACCATGCAGCATCTATAATCAACCCTTGTATCCCACACCATTATTTCAAGTACTTATTATACCATTACATTTCCTTTTTATTCTAATCATTTATACCGTAATTAATCTTTTACTTAAGAATATGTAATCTAACATTAGGACCCTCAGGATTCCTATGCTCTGTGAAAATGTTTACACCATGTCCCACCCATAGGTGCATGAGTGGTAGACATATATTGCTCGAATGGTCCATAATTAAGGGATACTATAAAAATCATAGAGTGGGGAGGCCATATTCCACATCTTCCTCTCCTACATTGAAATGTTCTTTTTAGGTGTAGGCCCTAATAATATCTGAGAAGTATGACGTAAAACTGTCTAGAAAAATGTCCAAGTCATATGAAATGAAACTAAAATGTAATATCATAATCCCATATTGTAAAATTATATCCTTACCTTATGATGTGAACATAGGAATCCCTGAGTATGCCTGTAATGGGATGACCCCAAACCATTTAAAATATTTGATAAACAGAAGACGATCCATGTACAACCATTATTTCATACCACAATATTACATACCATCTTATGAATAACCTATTGTTGGAAACCCATATGATTAATCCCCACACCATCCCTCATTGACTCACTATCCATGACATAACAATCCATACCACATAATTTTAAACAACATGGACTATTCCTATCACACGACCTTAAACTAGGGCATCAATCTACATGAGTTTAATACATGTTTCCAAAAAGGGAAAGTAGGACACCTCCCTGAGGTTCAATCCTCATATCATGATACACATGTGGTACCTCAATGGGGTTCAATCCGGGAACATGCAACATTGCCTCCATGTATCAACTATGAAATTTTCTCCATTTTGGACACACTTAACAAAAAAGGAAAGTTTGAAATATTCCCAAATGGGACAGACATAAACAAACCCTCAAAATTAAATTCTCCTCTCTTTGGTTATTGATAACAAAATTCTCAAGTGTGATCATATTTTCCCCACTTGGGACTCACTTAACCACCCACCTATCCCAAATGGATGTCAAAACATTCACACATTTGGAACCAATACCCCCTAAAATAGGCATGGGATGTATCATGTAAAAATCCCCGGATTCTTTATTAACCTGGGTTTAACAAACCCTTGGTCGACATCATATTACTTTTTATCTGAACCTATGATGACTAACACAAGAGATACCCTCCTGTAGAGGAATATTTTTCAAATTAACAACACATCCAACATCCATAGATGCCCCATGATGGCCAATGTTACTATCTACTCTAACGGAAGATTTTTTCCCTACTAAGAGGGAAGCAAAATAATTAACCAATTTCCACCCCAAGATGGAATAATGAATGAGTTTCATGAACATGAGTCCAATATATGAGGGAGGTGAATATTAGGTGATCATTTCTATATAGGAATCCATGGAATGATAAACTGAAATCGTATCATCCCATTTTTATCAAGTGGAGAACTTCATAAATATAATGATGGTAGCCACCCACCAATGGAATATGGGAATGTAAGGTTAAAAGATGCATATCAAGTAGCCTCGATGTAAAACATCAGAAAAAAATATTTTAGGAATATTTCATCCCTAGCAAGTGAGAAATGATGAGATATTTGGAAACCCTATTATATTCTTATAATACCATATGATAACAAATTATATTATTTAAAACTGATGTTGGGAAAATATGTTTCATCCATTTAAGTTTGGTTTATAATCAAAATAGGTTATTCTCATATTAAATCTTAAGGCCATGAAAAATCATTTCACTTCATCATCTTATAGAAAGTAATATATTTTCCTCATATCTTTATTTTCATTAAGCATGAATGAAATTTATCACATTTCAATTATATATAGACAAGATGTAATTTTATATTAGAAAAAAGTCCAACAACCATTAATGTTCAAGGTGTTTACTCATATTTCTACATTACATAACTGATCATGGTTTTAACCTTTGTGAACCCCCTTACCTAGTTTTATCGCCCAACCTAAATCTATAACTCTTTCCCAGGATTATTATACCTTATTTTAAAAGTTAAATTTTAACTCCAACCATACCATGGAGTCTAAATAGTAACATACATTGGACAATTCAAAACCTAGTAGCAATATTATTCAATAAAATTTAACACAACTTCCTCACTTAATACGATTTTACCTTCTAATCCTTTTGTTTTAACTCAGTTGTCATTACCCCCAAAAAATAAACCAAATGTTTCTCCACTTAATAGATGATTTATAGTTCTTGTCTATTCATTATACTCTCCCTTTTCAATCCCTTACCTAACTTTATTTCTTATAGAATGTCAATAAGTTTTAATTTTGTATTCTATTAAACATGACATAATATTTCAATACTTTATGACTCATTTCACTTTGGTGTACATTGTTAATGCGGAATATACTATTTTAATTATGCCTATGATAGTATATTACCCTTGGGGAAGTTTTAATTCCTCTTCAATACATATAATCATGAGGATTGTGGATCAAAACACATTCTAAATAAAACAAATTTTGGTATTGAACAATTATCTTAGAATCATTTTCAATCTAGGATCACTAATATAAGAAAACTATTAAATTCACCCTATAATTTAAAAAAAAAATATATCATAACACATAGTTGTTATTTCACTCTGTCGCTACACATTTTTTTATGGTTGAAATAATTCATAGTAGGAGACTTCCTCCAATGTGTGGATGATGTTTTGAATAAATTATTCTCAACAAACTAATTCATTATAAAAACTCATTTATGTATATTGGTGGGTTTTAGGTATGTTTTCTCACATGTTTCTTCATACTTTTTTATTAAATCAACCATTTGTAGTTCATGGATTATGTTCACATAGTTAAGATGGGCACATTTAGTCCTAAAAAATATACTTCATGATAAAATAGGGTAAATCATATTTACCTACAATAATTATATCATAATTCATGAAATTTTATTTCATGATGATGCCATTATAATTCTTAACATATGAGTGAATTAAATAGTAGGGTGTTTCCCATGATAATCATAAGGTAATATGACCATATAAAATGGATTTTTCATTGTTATACCTTTGATTATATTGGTGTATAAATTAATTTTCTAGTTATATATGCACATTAGATATAATTTAATGATTTATTAAATTATTATAACATGTGAGCGTGTAAATAATTCCTGAAAGGTGTGAATGAGTTGGATGAATAATTTACTCATGTTTTATAAACTATAGTTAATGTGAAATCATGAGAGCATCACCCTAGAGAATATATTCATAGGTAAATCCTATTAGAGGGTTGTGTGTTATAGTATTCATGTCTTCATAATCCCTGAATAGAAATCCCTGATCCATAAGTTCCAATTAATATCCATTCTTTACACCATATCTGGAACCACATTGTTGAGGATTGTAGGATCCCAGACATACAATATGTGACATAGTAGCTCTGGTAAAAATCATGAAGGGATAACTGGTGTGATTACTTATTTTATTTATGTTTCATCCACATATATAGATGTAAGTGACGTATTAAGAACTTCAATGTAATTTATGACTAGTTTTTATCAGTTCTCAATTTCAAAAATCTTGAATTTTATGGTTTTTAACATGATGATATTGGTTTTTGGATTTTAAATACTTCTACTTATTTTTGAAAGTGTTATTATTCCACCTAGAATCCCATAAGTGGTACTGAGGCCACCATACGTTATGAATTTTTATGTTATATAAAAACTAAATTATTTCTAAATCATATTTATTTTTTATTTCTATTAATAAAATATGATATAGATATTTTCTGATGGGTTTATATCAAAAAATTATTATATAGGATATTTTCAGTTGTGACAATGTTTAATTCTATGATGAAAGATCTCAGGTCACCAGCCACATCCCTAATATCATCCTCTGAGATATACCGAGGCATGTTTTTGATCAAATAGATATTGAAGCATTTTAATAAGAATTAATAATAAATCTCCATGAATGATTTAAATATATAAATACCATCTAAAATAGGGGTTTATTTACATTAATATAGCATGACCCATCCATAAGTTGGACTTCCAGGTGAATTCAATTAAATAATTTCAATATCAAAAAATACCAAAAAAGTGATAATACAATATAATCAACTAAAATAAAATTTCATAATTAACATTAGAAATATTTATAATGGTTATAATAAAATAATATACTAAGAGTTATGAAAAGTAAATAAAGAGTTTGATAAAAAAACAACCCAAACAAATGATTATCCTTAGAAATAACATCATCCACTCTATGTGACCCACGGTCACCTACAAGTATAAAGTATATCAATAATCCATTGTCTCTATATCACAGGATGGATACTTTCATGAAGATGTAACAATTACACACTCTACGGTTATTATTTATGGTGTGACAGAAACAAGAATTATAGGGTTCCACTTGTAACGCCTCGACCCCAGTTACCTAGAGTCGGAGCATTATTTTAATAAATTGGCACGATTACAAAGAATCATGTCTCGAAGGACCGATCAGTTTAGTAGTCTTGGAAAATAGATTACATAAATTAAATTTACATTAAACTTTATAACATACAAAACAACATAAATAATCCTTTATGAACTGCAGTATTCCCTTGGCTTAACCCTGCATATCAATCACAATACACTTCTTGGAATCCTGTGAAAAATAAAACATAGAAATGGGTGAGATCAGATGCTCAGTAAGGATAACAATACAATGGAAACATTTATAAATAAGCATAAACATTAAAGGAAATGTATAACTAAAAAAAGCCATTTAGACAAGAACTTCAGCATAATATGGAAAAAATAAAATAAAATAATGCCATTTACTTATTCACATGGATATTCTACTAGTCGAATAATCACATGCAATATCAGTAACCACATTCATAATGATGGAATGCATAATTCCAGACTATCATTACCACATAGTCAAGGCCGTGTGCCACTACTATAAATAAATTTGTTTCAATGCCTTGTGCCCAGACACTAGTTTGTCTCATGAAACCTATCGACGCATCGAGGAGCTATAGCGGGCTCCACCCCTCACTTACTAAGTCCAATGAATTCCTCAAATGAAAAGTTTTATACATAACATAAACATTATTATTAAAACTAGCACACTAAATGTCAATAATTTATCCCTAAACCATGAATGGTATAAAAATAACATATCCATAGTCAAACATATCACAAAACCTTCAATACAGTATGGAATATTTGTATCATAATAAATCATCTTCAAACAAGTTAAAATCCATCAAAGGATATTGACATAGATGATAATGATTTGTAAAACTCTTTGACAGAAATATCCCTTTTTCATGAAAAAATTTCAAAGTCACACAAGTTTGAAACGATAACATATAGATACATTTTCAAACAAAAGTGTCCCATAGCACTTTGATACTTTTGAAAAGAATTAACATTTTAAAAACAGTCATGTCCATATAAATATATCCTTAAAAACCAGTTTGAGGAAATGTACATTAATGAGAAATATTTAAAAGAATAAATATTTAAAACAATTGAAATGATGTTTTTGTAAAAACATTACTTAAAAGAATACATTTTAAAACTCTTTTAGGAAACATGGACATGGAAAATAAATATTTCCCATTAGACACTTGGGTAAAAACAACCTCGGATAACAAAGAGATTGTGAAATTAACCCTTACCAATTTGGTATCTTACTAAACATAAACCCCATGAAAGAGGTATCATACAATGAATATGTAAATACACATAAATTAATGTTTATTACAAAAATAATACAATTATAGGTAGTAAATACACCACACATATGGTAATAGTGGAAATATGGCACGAATCTCACGGGAATAAGAAGTGAGATGAAAACCCCTTACCTTGCACTTTCCTTTAGTTGTGGGTACGTTTAACCTCATTTATGAAGATAATAGTATGTTATTAAAGTATACCAAAACCATATTAGTATTTATGATATCATAAATGATTCATTAATGACTTTATAATACCCATTTAATAATAATTTCCATGTTAAATTAACATTGTGGGTAATAATCGCATTCTTTATCATGCGTGTTTTAACTTGTTACTCTTGATTATATCACTTAGACCAAGATTTAAATACTTCCATAATATAAAACATGATTTATATATCATATATATTTATAATATAAATATTTATAATAGAAATATATATGAAATGAACAACATCATTTTTGGAGACTGTAGTCCGTATGTACGCATAAACGCTGCTTCTGTTTTCATATCGTATTGAACGAAAGTAAGTGAATAAGATATATGTAAGTACATATATATATATATTAATATATATATCTCCAGTGGCTTTATTATTTCATATATTACATACTTATTAGTAACATATATTTTTATAATCGTCGATGAATGGTTATCGTGGAAATGAATCTCATAGCGTCGTGGAGATGATAATCCTTACATATGCACGAGCGACAATATAATTTCTTTAAAGGTGTGGAATTGGATGGTATATTAATTTTAAAAATAAATTATCATGTTATATTCATTATTTATAGACATATTACTCATCATTATATCCATCCAAATAACATAGTGTTGAATAACAAATTAAACCATGGTGTGGAGACGGTAAGACGTATGTACGCAAGCATGGTGACATTATCATTCATAAGATGGATAGAATAATTATTGATGTTGTGAAATATTTATAATAACAACACAATCTATATAAGATACTGGATTTATTATTTTATTGTGAAAATAATAAAGAATGCAGAATTGGAAGAAGAGAGGAACATGAAAGAGGGTGGTGAAATCATTACCTCTTCTTCAGGTTCTTCATTTTTTTTATCAAAAGGGCTCCATAGGTTAGATTTCTAGTCAAACTAAGGCCTCTAGGATTAATTTTGGGTAGTTGGGAGGATATTTGGGAATGGTATGGCCGATCAAAATGGCTTTGGAGTTGTGATTTTGAGAGAAATGGAAGTTCCCTTTTATAAGATGGGTGATGGTCACTTTAGGAAGATATTAAACTATTAATTTATTATACAATCATATTCGGTTAATAATGGTTCCAAATGAATTTTATTTAGAGTATTAGGTAATTATTGGTCCAAATAATCTCAACCAATTGGTTTTATACAATTTTAGGTTACAATTTTAACCTTATCATTTAGATTTAACTCTTAGTTAAATAGTTTAACTTCTACCGTGTCTTCTTGTATTCTTACTATGTATGGTTAATAAACATACTCTAAACTTATAAAATAACCTCAAGTGGATCATTAATGACATATATAATATTATTTAAGCCCTTTTGCCGATCCTAAAATTTTTAGGAATATTATATCATCCAATAATATAGTATTTGTTTTAAATATTAATTTATGTCAATTTTGACACTATTTGGTATTTTGTTTTTTTGAAAGTCATAAAAACTTGATTATGTCAAATAAGATACATTGAATCAGCCCTAACATGTCATATTCTACTTTAAAATTCGTGGATGTCATAAAAACTTTGAAATCATATTTTTTTTAATATTTATAATACCATTTATTTGATTATTTCGTTAATAAGGTAACTACTACATCATCATTGTGTCATAATTAAATTTAATTATTTAAGGTATAAAAATTATGAATAAAATACCATGATGTAGGAATTCTTTTTATATTTCTAATGAATATTTATAATAGAATTTATCTTATTTATAACCCTATAATAAAAATGGTTTAGTTAATAAACTTTGAATTTAACACTTTTAACTCTTCTTTAAATTATATAATAATAAAGTTCATATTCTAATAAAAGTTGACCTAAATGGTCATATTTTATTCATAATGTTGTTTCTGGTCGAATTACACTTATAAAATAGAATTATAAAATATGTTAGGGTAATAATAATATAATTTTTACCCTTAATTACCCAATTTACTTTTAACCATGGTAAATAAAAATAAAATGTTACTATTCAACAAAAATTATTTTTTTCTTATTGAACCAAATTTTACTCATTAATATTAACTATGTCTCTCAGATTTTCTAAATTCAACTCACAGAAGGGGTAAAAGTTTGTTTTATGTGAATTTACAAATTCTCCTAGGTGGTGGGGAAAAGACGGTGAAAAGTTCAATAAACGTCTTATATATCTAAAATTATTATAAACTGACTCCAATGAATTAAATTGAACATATATAGGTATTATGTATCTATTTTCAACTAAAATAAATTTAAATAAAATATATAATTATATAAATAAAAATTCGGTTTTATACTATAACTCAGTGTTTTTCACTATTAATCCAAAATTAAAAGTTTTCAGAAAAATACCAAAAAGTCACCCTAAGCTAATATTGATATTCTGAATTCAATAAGGAAGTCTATTTTACCAAATTCAAAACATAGAAGTTTCTTTTATTAATTTAAAATTAATTCCGGCTATCAAAACCAAAAGGCGTATTTTTAAGAAATAATAACTTTCAAAAGTTTGATAGTTGTTTATGTCCAATTTCAAAGTGAAATTACGTACAATACCATCAGTGTATTAAATGATATAAATATAATCTATTTACAGTTCCAAACAATTAAATTATATTATTTAAAACTATAAATTATTTTGATTAAAAAACTTGTTTTCAGTTAAAATATAGTATTTTTCACCATCCACCCAGATATGAATGTTTTCAAAAAAATACCAAAACATTATTGAAACTAAATTCTTATGTCCTGATTCTAAAGAAGAAGTTTATTTTGTTAAATTTTAATATATAAAAGTTTCAAATATTGGATTTAAAAGGGATTCTCAATTAAAAGGCGGGAAAATTTATTTTTTTGGAATATATTAATTTTATCTGCAAAATTTATTTGTTCTTACATTATTTCAAAGAAACTCATAATATGGATTCAGAAATTATAAGGATTATATAAAGTTCAAAATTCAATTAATACTATTCATAATTTCTTTTGAATGGCTAGTCTGGTATGTCATGTTGCGCTAGAACTCGGTGTTGCGTGTATTGAAAGATATTGAATTACTTTGAAGAAATAGATTTCTATGAAATCTTGGGGTGTTACATTCTTCCCTCCTTCAGTAAATTGCGTCCTCACAATTTAAAATTATTTTTCGAATATAAAAGGTTGAAAATAGAAAATACATTTTGGAAAACCCATATCAGAAATTAGGTTAGTAAAATTTAGTCTTAATAAGAGGAAAAGGGAAATGAAAGGTTCACTATAAAATTATGATCTCGATAAGGAGAACATTGATGGAAATTAGAGACATATAATTGGAGGAAAAACATAAATATTTATAGGTAGTGATTGAGTTCATCAATCACAAAGAAGTGTAAAATTAAGGGCCTTAAATTCCTTAATCTATGATGATTTAAAATACCATCAGTTCAACAAAACATATGGTATTAGTATAACACATCTTTTGTTTTAAGATCACTTCAATAAAGTATAAGAATTAATTTCTTCATAGAATAAGAGAAGAAGAAAAGTATATACTTGAAAAGTAGAGTCCCATCTTTTAACTGATTTCGATAACAAACTCATCTTTCACTTTAAAAGATAATAGAACTTAAAAATAATATTCTATTTGTCTTATTCGTGTAGAGTTAAAAAAATGATTTTATAATTCATCTACCAGAATTTTTTTAAAAAAAAGACTACATTATTCAATCCAGGACATCATGTGGGCTTGTGGTAGGTGATACACCCTTGTCGCCCTTTGGTTGCAGGTTCAAGTCTTGTGGCATTATTGGACGCGACGGGTTGCTGCTTGACCTCCAGGTTTCCTTTTATGGAAATCAAAAAATAATCTCAAACTAGAATAATCCAAAATACTTCTTTCCAAACTCACAGTCCAAAATTTATAGGCATGGTAAACACAATGAAGATAATTTTTATCACGTACAAACATGTGAACACCTTTATCATGTATTATTTTGAAACATTGCAACATCTTGAATTACCATAAAACCTTATTAATTACATACATGATCCCTTATTCCTTATAGAATAATGGATATACTCCTTCTATAAAAAAATGTTGTAAACTCCAAAAATGATGGAATATACAAATCATTAATTAGTTTCAAGGTAGTCATGAAGTTCAAATATAATTTATCCAAATCAATCATGTATTATTACAAAATCACTACCTCAGAATCAGAACCACATTATAGTTTATCTTTCTCTCAACCATATATTTTCCAAAATTTAACCTTCTATTGAGTCACTTTTCATGGTTCCACACAATCTCAAGTCCTTAATGAAATCGTACTGCATTACAATCATTATATACTCAATAATTATTATAACTAGTAAATTCTTGATACAACACTCAAATGACATAATTCTCTAATAACAACATAAGAACTCTAACCATTCCTCCTCAGTTGTGGTTGTATCATAACTTTATTATTATCCAATATCATCATTTGGGGCATACTCTGTTGATTTGTACATTGGTTTGCATAGTTTCCCAACTCATTGAAGATGGTGCATTGTACATTTGAAACCTTTTTCATACCCTTGCAGTCATGTACACGGTGTCCTTTTCCCCACACTGATAATAAACTCCCATTCCATTCAGGCAAGTTCCAGGGTGTTTCTTCCCACAGTTATCACATATGGAAAAATTCTTCTTTTCCCTCTTCCCTTTATCCATCTTTCTCTCTTCCATCCTTATCTTCTCTTGATTCCCTTCAAAGCTATAGGACTCATGTAATTCTTTACTTATCTTATTAACACATGATACTATTTCTTCATATGTTGAGAATACATGGGAGACTATTTCCCTTCTAAATGTTGGCTTAATACCATGAAAGATATAATCCTTCTTAATCTATGGATCATACGTATTCATGGAGTTCACATTCCTTCTATTGGGGGTTATTTCTATACAATAGCACAAACTAAGTCAGTTTATGAATTGCAATGAATAATTACAAACTTGTAAAATACCTAACTTTAATTGAACGTTTTATGGATATAATCAATAATGATAAAGATTTTTATATTGAGGAAGTATATACTCATAAACTCTTCATAATTATTTGTAAAGAGAATGATAATTATCCTAAGCATATCCCCTAGGAGTATTGTAACCAAGAGTGCAGAAAGACCCATGGTCATGCAACATTTCCCATTTAAGTCTAGCTCAAAGCGGTGTTTTCGGGTTTTACCCATTGGTACAGCTGTGCCAGAGACGCCTCTACCTGCTCGTATCCAGACATGGACGTATTTTCTTGGAAAACTCACAAAATCTATACATTACCAAAATTCTATAAATTTCTTCTATACTAATCGTAAATTTCATTCTTAGGTCTATGTGCTCTAATACAAGTTTATCTAAATCTAGATTCTAAGGTTATTTCTAAACTTCCTCTGATAGCAACTGTAACACCCCGACCCCAGTTACCCAGAGTTGGGGAATTATTTTAATACATTGTAATGATTACAAGGAATCAAGTCCCGAAGGACCGATCAGTTTAGTAGTCTTAGAAAATAGATTACATACATGAATGTTAAATTACACTTTAAAACATACATAATGACATAAATAATCCTTTATGAACGCCATTATTCCCTTGGATTAACCCTGCATATCAATCAAAATACACTTCTTGTAATCCTAAGAAAAATAAAACATAGAAAGGGGTGATCTCAGATGCTCAGTATGGATAACAATACACCATAAACTTTCATAAATATGCATAAATAGTTAAGGAAATGTATAACTAAAACAAAATCCTTTTAAACATGAATTTCAGCATAATATGGAAAAAATAAAATGAAGCAATTCCATTTACTTATTCACATGGATATTCTACAAGTTGAATAATGAAATTCAATATCACTAAGCACTTTCATAATGATGGAATGGACAATGCCAGACTATCATAACCACATAGTCAAGGAATTGTGCCAATACTACTAATAAAACTTTGTCAAGGCCTTATGCCAAGACAATAGTTTGTCTCATGAGACCTACCAATGAATCGAGGAGATATAGAGGGCTCCACCCATCACTTACTAAGTCCAATTCATTCCTCATATGAAAACTTTTAAATATAACTTAAACATTCCTATTAAAAATAGTACATGAAATTTCAATACTTTATCCCAAAACCATGAATGGTATAAAAATAACACATTCATAGTTAAACATTTCACAAAACCATCAATAAAATATGGAATATTTGTATCAAAATAAATCATCATTAAACCAGTTTAAAATCCATCAATGGATGTTGACATAGATGAAACTAATTTGTAAAACTCTTTGAGATAAATATCCATTTTTCATGAAAACATTTATATGTCACACAATTTAGAAAGGACGAAATTTAAATAAATTGTTGAATCAAAGTGTCCCATACCACTTTGAAACTTTTGAAAGGAATTAACATTTTAAAAACATTCATGTCCGTATAAATAAATCCTTATAAACCATTTTGAAGACATGGACATTAATGAGAAAGATTTAGAAAAATAAATATTTAAAACATTTTAAATGATGTTTTTGTAAAAAAATTCCTTCTAATAATCCCTTTGAAAACTATTTCATGAAACATGTACATGGATAATAAATATGTCCCATTAGATACATACATAAAAACAACCTTGGATAATAAAGATATTGTGAAATTAACCCATACTAATTTGGTAACATACAAAAAATACACCCCATGAAAGAGTTATCATAAAATAAATATGTAAATACCCAGAAATTAAATTTTATTACACAAAGAATATATTTATGGGTAGTACATACACCACAAAAAAGGTAATAGTGGAAATTGGGCACGAATCTCACAGGAATAAGGAGTGAGATGAAAACCCCTTACCTTGCACTTTCCTTTAGTCGATGGTAAATTTAACCTCATGTATGAAGATTTTAGTATGTTATTAAAGTATAAAAACCATATTAGTATTTATGATATCATATTTGATTCGTTAATGACTTTATAATACCCATTTAATAATAATTTCCATGTTAAATTAACATTTCGGGTAATAATTTCTTTCTTTATCGTACGTGTTTTAAATTGTTACTCTTTATTGTATAACTTAGAACAATATTTAAATACTTCTAGAATATAAAACATGATTTATATATCATATATATTTAGAATATAAATATGTATAATAGACATATATATGAAATGAAAAACGCCATTTATGGAGACTGTAATCCATAACTACGCATAAACGTTGTTTCCATTTTCATATCATATTGAACGGAACTAAGTGAATAAGATATATGTAAGTAAATATATATATAAATATATATATCTCCATTAGAAATATTATTTTATATATTACATACTTATTAGTAATATATATTTTTATAATCATCAATGAATGGTGATCGTGGAAATGAATCTCATCGCGTCGTGGAGACGATAATCTGTACGTACGCACAAGAGACGATATAATTTCCTTAAAGGTGTGGAATTGGATGGTATATTAATTTTACAGATACATTATCATGTTATTTTAATTATTTATATACATATTACTCATCAATATATCCATCCAAATAACATAGTGTTGAATAACAAATTACACCACGACGTGGAGACGATAAGCCGTATGTACGCACGCATGGTGACATTATCAATCATAAGATGGATAGAATAATTAATATAGTTGTGAAATATTTATAATAACATAAAATTTAATAGAAGATATTGTATATATTATTTTATAATGGAAATAACAAAGAAAGAACAAGTGGAAGAAGAAAGGAACTTGAAAGAGGGTGGTGAAATCATTACCTCTTCTTCGGGTTCTTCCTTTTGATTTGATCAAAATGTCTCTTAGGTTAGCTTTCTGATCAAAATAAGGCTTCTAGGTTGAATTGAGGGAATTTGGTAGGATATTTGGGAAGGGTTTGGCCGAGCCAAATGGCTTTGAAGGTGTGATTTTGAGAGAAGGGGAAGTGAACTTTTATAAGAGGGGTGAGGGTCACTCTAGGAAAAGAATAAAGTATTAATTTATTATATAGTCATATTCAGTTTATAATAGTTCCAAATGAATATATTTAGCACCTTAGATGCTTAGGAGTCGAAATCCTCTAAACCAATAGGTTTTAGACATGTTTAGGTTATTATTTTAACCTTATCATTTAGATTTAACTCTTAGTTAAATAGTTTGACTTTTACAGTGTCTTCTTGTATTCTTACTATATATGGTTAATAAACTTACTCTAAACTTACAAGAGAACCCAAAGTGGCTCATTAGTGACATATATAATATTATTTATGCCCTTTGTCCAATACTAAATTTTTATGAATATTATATCAACCAATAATATAGTATTTGTTTTAAATATTAATTTATGTCAGTTTTGACACTTTTTGGTATTTTTTTTATGAAAGTCATAACAACTTGATTAAATCTAACAATATACATTTAATCAGATATAACATCTCATATTAACCTATAAAATTCGTGTATGTCATAAAAACAATGAAATTATATTTATTTTAATATTTATAATACCATTTATTTGATTCTTTCATTAATAAGGTAATTATTGCATCATCATTGTGTCATAAATAAATTTAATTATTTAATGTCTAAAATTTATAAATAAAATTCCATGGTTTTGGAAATATTTTTATTTTCTAATGAATATTTATAGTTGAATATATCTTATGTATAATCCTATATTAGAAATGGATTAGTTAATAAACTTTGAATTTAACACTTTTAACTCTTCTTTAAATTAAATAATAATAAATATCCTAATCTAATCCAAGCAGACCTAAAGGGTTATATTTTATTCCTAATGTTGTTTCTTGTATAATTACACTTATCTAATAGAATTAGAACATGTGTTAGGGTAATAATAATATCATTTTTACCCTTAATTACCCTATTTACTTTTAAATGTGGTAAATAAAAATAAAACGTTTCTATTCACCAAAAATTATTTTTATCTTATTGAACCACATTTTAAACTTTCATATTTTTCATGTCTCTCATATTATAAAAATTCAACACCCAGAATTTGTAAAAATATCTTTTATATGAATTTAAAAATTCTCCTTGGAGGTTGGTAAAAGGCGGTGAAAAGTTCAATAAACTTTTTATATATCTAAAATTATTATAAACTGAATAAAATTAATTAAATTGAACTTATATAGGTATTATGTATATATTTTTACCTAAAATAAATTTTAATAAAATAAATAATTATTTAAATAAAAATTCGATTTCATACTATAACTCAGTGTTTTTCACTATTCATCAAAAAATACAAGTTTCCAGAAAAATACCAAAAATTCACCCAAAGCTAATTTTTATATTTCGAATTCAATAATGAGGTCTATTTTGACAAATTCAAAACATAGATGTTGCATTTACTTATTTAAAATTAATTCCCGCTGTCAAAACCAAGAGGCGTATTTTTTAGAAATAATAACTATTAAAAGTTTGACACTTGTTTATTTCAAATTTCAAAGTGAATTTACTTACAATGGCCATCATTGGATTAAATGGTAAAAATATAATCTATTTAAACTTCCAAACCATTAAAATGTATAATTAAAAACTATAAATTATTTTTATTAAAAAAGTTGTTTTCAGTTAAAATATTGTATTTTCACTATTCACCCAAAAATGAAAATTATCAGAAAAATACCAAAACATTTTTGAAACTAAAATCTTATGTCCCAATTCTAAATAAAAAATTTATTTTGTCAAATTTAATATATAGAAGTTTCAAACACTGGATTTAAAAGGCTTCTCCATTAAAAGGCGGTAAAATTGAATTTTTTGAAAAATATGTCTTTTATCTGAAAAAATGTGTTTGTTTATACATTATGTCTAAGAAACTCATAATATGGATTTTAAAATTATAAGTATTATATAAAGTTCAAAATTCTGTTAATACTATTCATAACCACTTTTGAACGACTAGTTTGGTAAGTCATGGTGCGCTAGAACTACGTGTTGCGTGTAGTGAAAGTTATTGAATTACTTTGAAGAAAAGACGTACTATGAAATATTTGGGTGTTACATTCTTCCCTGCTTCAATAAATTTCATCCTCGGAATTTGAAATTATTTTTTGAAAATAAAAGGTTGAAAATAGAAAATACCTTTGGGAAAACCCAATCGGAAATTAGGTTAATAAAATTTAGTCTTAATAATAGGAAAAGGGAAATAAATGGGTCACCCCCAAATTATGATCTCGATAAAGAGAACATTGGTGGAAATGAGAGTCATATAATTAGAGGAAAAACATAAATATTATGGATAGTGATTGAGGTCATCAATCACAACGAAGTGTAAAATTTAGGGCCTTAAATTCCTCAATATATGAAGATTTAAAATACCATCGGTTCAACAAAACATATGGTATTAGGATAACACATTTTTGGTTTTAAGATCCCTTCACTAAAGTATAAGAAATAATTTTTTTCATAGAATAAGAGAATAATAAAAATATATACTTGACAAGTAGAGTCCCATCATTTAACCAATTTCTACCACAAACTCATCTTTCACTCTAAAATATAATAAAACTTAAAAATAATATTCTATTTATCCTATTTGTATAGGGTTAAAAAAATGATTTTATAATTCATCTACCAGAATTTTTTTAAAAAAGACTACATTATTTAATCTTGGACATCATGTTGGTCATTGTTAGGTGATACACCATTGCCACCCTTCGATTGCGGGTTCATGTCTCGCGGCCTTATTGGACGCGACGGATTGCCTCCCAACCTCTGGGTTGTCCTTTTATGAAAATCCAAAAATAATATGAAACTAGAATTGTCCAAAATACATCTTGCCAAACTCACAGTCAAAAATTTATAAGGAAGGTAAACACAATGAAGATCATTTTTTCCGCCTAATAACATGTGAACACCTTCATCATGTATTCTTTTAAAACACTACAACATCCTGAATTACCATAAATCCTTATTGTTTACATTCATGATCCCTTATTCCTTATAGAATACTTGATATACTCCTTCAATCAAAAAATTTTGTAAACTCCAACAATGAAGGAATATACAAATCATTAATCAGTTTCAAGGTAGTAAAAAATATCCAATATAATTTTTCCAAGTCAATCATGTATTATTCCAAAATCACTACCTCGGTATCAAAACCATATTATGGTTTATATTTCTCTCAACCATATATTTTCCAAAATTTAACCTTCTATTGAATCACTTTTCTTGGTTCCACAGAATATCAAGTACTTAATGTAATAGAACTACAATACAATACTTATATACTCCATAATTATTATAACCAGTACATTTTGGATACAAAACTCAAATGACATAATTCTCTAATAACAACATAAGAACTATAATCATTCCTCCTCATCTGTGGTAGTATCATAACTTGATCATTTTCCAATAGCATCATTTGGGGCATACTTTGATGATTTGGACATTGGTTCGCGTAGTGTCCCAACTCCTTACAGATGAAGCGTTGTACATTTGAAACCTTTTTCTTACCCTTGTAGTCACGTACATGGTGTCCTTTTTCTCCACACTTATAAAAAACTTCCATTCCATTCATGAATGTTCCAGGTTGTTTCTTCCCATAGTTATCACATATGGGAAAATTCTTCTTTTCACTCTTCCTTTTTTCCATCATTCTCTCTTCCATCCTTTTCTTATCTTACTTCCCTTCAAATCCATAGGACTCATATAATTATTTACTTATCTTATTAACAAATGATACTATTTCTACATATGTTAAGAATACATTGGAGACAATTTCCCTTATAAATGTTAGCTTAATAACATGAAATATATGATCCTTCTTACTCTTTGGATCATACGTATTGCTGGAGTTCACATTCCTTCTATTGGGCGACATTTCCATACAATAGCATAAACTTGGCCAATTTATGAATTTTAATAAATAATTCCAACCTTGTAAAATACCTAATTTAAATTGAATGGTTTATAGATATAATCCATAATAATAAATAATTTTTCATTGAGGAAGTATATACTCATAAACCCTTCATAATGATTTGTAAAGAAAATTAGAATTATCCTAAGCATATCCCCCAGGAGTGTCGTAACCAAGACTGCAGCAAGGCACATTGTCATGCACCAGTTCCCGTTTGAGTGTATCTCAAAGTGGTGTTTTCTGGTTTTACCCCTAGGTACATCTGTTCCAGAGCCGCCTCTACCTACTCGTATCCAGACATGGACGTATTTTCATGGAAAACTCAAAAAATCTCTACATTACCAAAATTCTAGAAACTTCTTCTATACTAATCCTCAGTGTTTATCTTAGGTCTATGTGCTCTAATTAGAGTTTATATAAATATAGATTCCAATGGTATTGCTAAACTTCCTCTTATACCCACTGTAACGCCCCAACCCCAGTTTTCCAGAGTCGGGTCATTATTTTAATACGTTGTCATGATTACAAAGAATCATGTCCTGAAAGACCGGTCAGTTTAGTAGTCTTGGAAAATAGATTGCATACATGAATGTTACATTACACTTTATAACATACAAAAAAACATAAATAATTCTTTATGAATGCCATTATTCTATTGGCTTAACCCTGCATATCAGTCACAATAAACTTCGTGAAATCCTGGGAAAAATAAAACATAGAAAGGGGTGAGCTCAAATGCTCAGTAAGGATAACAATACAGTATAAACTTTCATATATAAGTATAAAAATTTAAGGCAATGTATAATTAAAACAAAATAATTTTAATCTTGAACTTCATAAAAATATGGAAAAAATAAAAGGAAGTAATGTCATTTACTTATTCACATGGATATTCTACTTGTCGAATAATCACATGAAATATCACTAACCACTTTCATAATGATGGAATTCATAATTCCAGACTATCATAACCACATAGTCAAGGCCTTGTTCCAAGACTAAAAATAAAAAATTTTCAAGGCCTTGTTCCAAGACACTAGTTTATCTCATGAAACCTACTGATGCATCAAGCAACTATAGAGGGCTCCACTGATCACTTACTAAGTCCAATGCATTCCTCATATGAAAAGGTTTAATCATAACATAAACATTCCTATTAAAACTAGCACATGAAATATCAATAATTTATCCCTAAACCATGAATGGTATAAAAATAACACATCCATAGTCAAACATATCACAAATCCTTCAATACAATATGGAAGATTTGTATCATAATAACTCATCTTCAAACATGTTTTAAATCAATCAATGGATGTTGACATAGATGAAAATGATTTGTCAAACACTTTGAGAGAAATATCCATTTTTTATGAAAACATTTAAACGTCACACAATTTAGAATGTAAGACATTTAAAGAAATTTTTTTTTCAAAGTGTCCCATACCATTTTGAAACTTTTGAAAGGAACTAACATTTTAAAAACATTCATGTCCATATACATGAATCCTTAAAAACCATTTTGAAGACAAGAACATTAATGAGAAAGATTTAGATGAATAAATATTTAAAACATTTAAATGATGTGTTTGTAAAAAAGTTCCATAAATAATCCATTTGAAAACACTTTCACGCAACATGTACATGGATAATAAATATGTCCCATTATATACTTACATAAAAACAACCTCAGATAATAAAGAGATTTTGAAATTGACCGTTACCAATTTGGTAACTTACGAAACATACATACCATGAAAGATGTATCATACAATGAATATTTAAATACACAAAAATTAAAGTTTATGACACAAATAATACAATTATGTTCAGTACATACACCACACGAAAGTTAATGGTGGCAATATGGCACGAATCTCACGGGAATAAGGAGTGAGATGAAAACCCCTTACCTTGCACTTTCCTTTAGTCGAGGGTACGTTTAACCTCCTGTATGAAGATCGTAGTATGTAATTCATTAATACCAAAACCATATTTGTATTTATGATATGATACATGATTAATTAATGACTTTATATTACCCATTTAATAATAATTTCCATGTTAAATTAACATTTCAGGTAATAATCGCTTTCTTTATCGTACATGTTTTAACTTGTTACTCTTGATTGTATCAATTAAGCAAAGATTTAAATACTTCCATAATATATAACATGATTTATATATCATATATATTCAGAATATAAATATGTATAATAGACATATATATGAAATGAAAAACACAGTTTATGGAGACGGTAGTCCCTACGTACGCATAAACGCTATTTCTGTTTTCATATCTTATTGAACGGAACTAAGTGAATAAGATATATGTAAGTTCATATTTATATATAAATATAAATATCTCCAGTAGAATTATTATTTCATATATTACATACTTATTTATAATATATATTTTCATAATTGTTGATGAATGGTGATCGTGGAAATGAATCTCATCGCGCCGTGGAGATGATAATTCGTACGTACGCACGAGCGACAATATAATTTCCTTAAAGGTGTGGAATTGGATGGTATATTCATTTTACAGAGACATTAGCATGTTATTTTAATTATTTATAAACATATTACTCATCATTATATCCATCCAAATAACATAGTTTTGAATAACAAATTACACCACGGCGTGGAGACGGTAAACCGTATTTACACACGCATGGTGACATTATCATTCATAAGATGGATAGAATAATTAATATAGTTGTGAAATATTTATATAAAAATCACAGTATATAAAATAAACTAGATTTATTATTTTAGAATGGAAATAACAAAGAAAGAAGAAGTGGAAGAAAAAAAGAACTTGAAAGATGGTGGTGAAATCATTTTCTCTTCTTCAGGGTCTTCCTTTTGATTTGGTCAAAAGGGCTCCATAGGTTGGATTTATGATAGACATAATTCCTATTGGTTGAAGTTATGGAAGTTGGGAGGATATTTGGGCAGGGGTTGGCCGATCCAAATGGCTTTGGAGGTGTGATTTTGAGTGAAGGGGAAGTTCCCTTTTATAAGAGGAGTGTGAGTCTCTTTAGGGTAATGATTAAAGAATTATTTTATTATTCAATCATATTAGGTTTATAATGGATAAAAATGAATTTATTTCGAGCCTTAGGTGGTTATGGGTAGATATCCTCTCAAACAATAGGTTTTAGAAAAGTTTAGGTTACCATTCTAACCTTATCATTTAGATTTAACTCTTAGTTAAATAGTTTAACTTTTACCGTGTCGTCTTGTATTCTTATAAAATATGGTTAATAAACATATTCTAAACTTCCAAGAGAACCTAAAGTGGCTCATTAATGACATATATAATAATATTTATTCCCTTTGGCCGAACCTTACATTTTTATTAATATTATATCAACCAATAATATTGTATTTGTTTTAAATATTAATTTATGTCAATTCTGACACAATTTGGTATTTTGTTTTTGTAAAAGTCATCAAAACTTGATTAATTCGATCAAGATACATTTAATCAGACCTAACATGTCATATTCTCCTTGAAAATTCGTTTATGTCATAAAAACATTGAAATTATATTTATTTTAATATTTATAATACCATTTATTTGATTCTTTCATTAATAAAGTAATTACTGCATCATCATTGTGTCATAAATAAATTTAATTATATAATGTTTAAAAATTATGAATAAAATACCATGATGTAGGAAATATTTTTATATTTATAATGAATATTTATAGTCTAATTTATCTTATGTATAACTCTATATTAAATATTGTTTAGTTAACAAACTCTGAATTTCACACTTTTAACTCTTCTTTAAATTAAATAATAATAAATGTCCTAATCTAATCCAAGTGGACCTAAAGGGTTATATTTTATTCCTAATGTTGTTTTTGGTCGAATTAAACTTATCCAATAGAATTAAGACACGTGTTAGGGTAATAATAATAATATCATTTTTACCCCTAATGACCCTATTTACTTTTAACTGTGATAAATAAAAATAAAAAGTTATTATTCACCAAAAATTATTTTTATCTTATTGAACCACATTTTACTCCTTCATATTAAATTTGTTTTCTGGATTTTTGAAATTAATCTCATAGAAGCTGTAAAATTATGTTTTATGTGAATTTACAAATTCTCTAAGGAGGTGGGTAAAAGACGGTGAAAAGTTCAATAAAATTTTTATATATCTAAAATTATTATAAACAGACTCTAATGAATTAAATTGAAATTATATAGGTATTATGTATCTATTTTGACCTAAAATAAATGTAAATAAAATAAATAATTATTTAAATAAAAATTCAGTTTTATACTATAACTCAGTGTTTTTCACTATTCATAAAAAATTATATGTTTTCCGAAAAATACCAAAAAATCACCCTAAGAAAACATTGATATTCCGAATTCAATAATGAAGTCTATTTTAACAAATTATAAACATAGAAGTTTCATTTATTAATTTAAAACTAATTCTCGATGTCAAAACCAACATGTGTACATTTACGAAATAGTAACTATCAAAAGTTTGAGAGTTGTTTATGTCCAATTTCAAAGTGAAATTACTTACAATGACAATAATTGGATTTAATTGTAAAAATATAATCTATTTATATGTCTAAAATAATAAAATGTATAATTTAAAACTGTAAATTATTTTGATTAAAAAAGTTGTTTTCATTTATAATATTGCATTTTTTACTATTCACCCAAATATGAATGTTATCAGAAAAATACCAAAACTTTATTGAAACTAAATTCTTAAGCCCCAATTATAAATAAGAAGTTTATTTTGTCAAATTGAATATAAAAAAGTTTCATATATTGTATTTAAAAAGTCTTTTCCATTAAAAGGAGGTAAAATTTCATTTTTTGAAAAATATTTCTTTTATCTGAAAAATGTATTTGTCCTTACATTATGTCTAAGAAACTCATAATATGGATTCTAAAATTATAAGGATTATATAAAGTTCAAAATTTAGTTAATACTATTCATAGCCGCTTTTGAACACCTTGTTTGGTAAGTCATGGGGCGCTAGAACTAGATGTTGCCTGTAGTGCAAGTTATTGAATTACATTAAAGAAATAATGTACTATGAAATCTTGGGCTGTTACACCACTAATATTATATTTTATTCTAAACCTTTTATAATAAATTCCATAAACACTTTTTTGAAATCAACCTCATTAAAATAATATTATTTAAGATTACGAAATCCAACAACATCTAAAAACAAAATTTCTCATTTTTATAAAACATCGAAACAAACTAAAATATTAAAATATAAATTTATTTGAGATCCATTACAAAATGATTTTTAAAATACCATCACACCATGATGGAATAACATATGAGTCTCAAAACCTAGTTATACAACATTAATTTTGTAAAATAATTTGGCAATCTAGTTAAATCCAAATTGGGGGAAAGAAAAATAAAAACCAGAAATAGTTATGCATATTTGAAAAAAAAGTAAAATCTACAAACTATATATATATAGAATAAACTAAAACATTAAAATTAAAATAAATAATGGACATGATTTTGGTAATGTTAAAAAACAACCTAATATATTTTGTTATTTAAATATACTAGATTCATTAAAGTGAATCATATAATTATAATTTGGGAATTTATTACTTGAAAATAATATAATCAAGGACAATAAGTATATGATATACGTTATAAAAATTGAAACATGAAATATAAATAATGAAAATGAACATCCCAATTAATCCTTACTGGATATACACTATGGTAGATAATGTCGTTGGCACCCTAGAATCCCTATATTATATTGTAATATGGAGTTCCAATCCAACTGCATGCATGAGACACTAAGGAGATAATGAATTAGATTAGAATCATAGTGATTCCAATCTAAGGGAACAATGACCACTATGTAACTAAGATGTTCATTTCATGGCCTATTGGTGTAGTGATTCCCATTTCATTTCACCATGACCTCAGTATACAATTCATTGGAGTTTTTAGTTAGATTTCCATAGTCTAAAGGACTACTTTATCTTAGTCACACAGACAAAAAACCCTGGTTTAACATGAATATTAAATTGGATTTGAAAAAACTTTTTAACACATGTTAGTCACTGAATCATTTCAAAGGCCCAAATTTATCCCACCAAAGAAGAAATATTCCTTACATTTTGTGGAAATGAAAAAATTGTATGTATGTTATGAAATTCATGTCAACCGCACCATGTATACCCATATTGATTCATCTTCATTTTTTTGAGGCCATTTAAATACCTCACAATTTTTTATCGGTGAGTGTGATGAAATTTCATGGATGATTCATGAATGAATAAATACCATACCTATGACCACATTATATATTGGCCCCACAGTAGTATTTTTAAGGGCATAACATCACTCTAGATATCTAGTTCATTTTATTTTCATTTTTTTCATAGTTAAAGCATGGAATAGTTCATTTAATTTCATAGTGACCTTATTAATTTATTCTAAACATTAGAAAATAGGGTGGGGGTTGACTTGGGAATTCCATTCTTCTATAATATAAGTTTGTTCCTCCCATAACAATTCACTAGTTAGGTGACATTCATTGCAAAGACTAATGAATATCCTTATCTTGTTGATGAAATTTCATATATTATTCTTCATGTACTTTTTACAAGTGTGATGTTTTAATTTATTTCACTCAAGATATTTCACGATCATAATGATAAAATTTTAATCCACTCTCTACTTCTTATATTCAAATAGAGGAGACCCTTAAAATTCACTATTTATTATTTATACATTGAGGTATCTATTGAGAATTTACTTATATATTTCAAAGTAATGAATCCCAAAATATTTTCATAAACTCGGATTTATCCCACCTAATATACAGTAAAGTTTTCTTTTATAGGAGATGACAAAGATTGACATGTATTAATAAATTATTTTGAACTTCGGCTTATATGGCCAAATAGTTTCATTATAATGTTTCATTAAGAAAACAAAAACCCACCCCAGTATATTTCAGATTTTGTGAGGCCAATATTTATAAAAAAAATCAATATTTTTTTCATATCCTTCATTTTTATCTCTTCCTTAGGAATTTTATTTTTTATCAGTATCCACCAGTGATCAGCTTATACAACCATTCAATAAAAATTTAGCATGATAATTTAAAGAGTAATATCCATATTCATTTCATTTCATTTTAAAATCCACCACACCACTCTATTCATTAAAAACCACACATTATAGATATTGAGATCAAAACTGGTTTAAATATATTTGGTCACATAAATATATTTGAGATCAAAATGATTTTATGTGATGGATGGAGATTTATGGTAAAATAATGAAATTTTAATGATTTGTGGATAACACTATGAGACAAGGGGTCCACATTAGAAATAACTCTAGAAAATGGTGGTGGAAGGGATAAAAAAAGTGGGATGGAGGATATGACTCCCTCATGTGATCAGGTGGATCAGATGTAGCACCCTAAAATTTTGGATTTCATATTCATTAAACAAAACTATATTCAATATCATGTGGTTTGTGCCACAGAAAACTGAAATCATCCTTGGTATAATATAGAAATATATTTATTTCAAATATTATTGTCAAAACATAGTCATTGGTTTGGTGGACATGAATAGTAATAAATCTATAAAAATATATATTTTAACTTTTTTTCTTAAAAAAATGAATAATTAATCATATAGTTATTTTTAATTCATTATAATTAATGATAAATTGTTTGATGGGTAAAAAATAATTTTTTCATAGAAATATTTTTATGGTCCCAATGTATTTTTCTGTTTTTTTAAGTGAAGCTTTGGTCGAAGACCAAAGTACAATTTATTGAAAGTCAAACAGGATTACAAGAGGCAAAAGGATGGGATTTTTTTACAATCTCTATCCAAATGATATAATAAATCAGAAGGAATAGAGTCCAGCCAAGTCATGGTCTGATGAACTCCTTTGTTGGCAAGAGAATCATCAACTACATTCGCTTCATGGTAGGCATGAGAAGCTATATAATAAATCCCATGAAGCAAGTTGAGGCAGTTCATCCAACGAGTAGTAAGAGGCCAGGCTAGATGGATGTTGCCATTCCAGATGGCATGGATGATAGTGGTTGAATCACTTTCAATCCATAGCTTTCTCTAACCTCTTTGAAGTGAAAAATCAACAACGTGAATGGCCACAAGCATTTCCGCCTGCAGAGATGAAGAGTATCCACATCCAACAAAGAAACATCCCTGACACAGGCCAATTTTTCTGTTAATATACATTATTAAAAACTATTAATAAATGATTCTAATCAAATGAGTACATTATATTTCAAATTTAATTAATTTAAAATCTTTTAATTGTTCATATTATGAAATAAATGATAATTAAGAAATTTATGCTAAAAATTATATTTTCATCAAAATGGGGTTTATTGTATGTTTTTTTTCATATTGTAATTAATTTTTACCACATTTAAATATATTATTTAAAAATAAATAAATTAATATTTTATATCCACATATCAAATTTTATTTATGTCAAGTTTTTTGGACTATTTGATATGTCTGAATTTGGTTGAAGAATGAAAACTATCTATTTTTTAAAAAACATAATTTCAAATAATTAATTAAATAATTTAAAAGATAAATTATGTATTTTATTTTTTTAATGAATTATATGATAAATTTTATTATAAATAATATAATTAGTTATATTGGAATCAATATTATATTTTATTTAGGTATAAATTCATATTTATGATAGAAAAAAATTATTCTGAAAATAATTTTTGTTATCATTTTTTGAAATTATATTAAAATTAATTTATAAAAAATCAAAAAATTGAATACTGGTTTTTTTAGAATCATTAGGATGATACTTATTAATATGGTCAATTTTATTTTTACTCATAAGGAAAAGCTAAGATGGTAAATCGTTGTCATCGCTGTAAAGGGTTTAATATATTTATTAATGTTAAAACAAAGTGATAAGTTCAAAGAGTAACTTCTTTATTTTTATCCTGTTATATTATTTAGACACTTATAACATTATCTTCGTATTTTATTTGATTTCCATCCGCATTCCAATGAGTAAGAACATTTAAATATTTAAATGTTAAAAAAAATAGTAGTGTGTCCCTTCCCTCACATACAAAATTACTCCTCCTATCCTCTTTTCATCAAATATATTTATCCATTTAGATAAAAAAATTCCTTCTTAAAGACATACCCAACCATCCTTCCCATGTAACTGAGGCTATGTTATCACCAGAATACTGTCCTATAAATCTTAATGTGTAATTCAAAGTATATTTTCCAAATAATAGTTATAACACATTTGCAAGTTATATCATATTTATTTATTGTTTTCCACCATAAAACCAATAAAATATATTATGATAAAATATAATTAGAAATTATAATACATTGAAATGTTGTTATGTATATTTATAATATTTTTTCATATCCTTTTCCATTATATAGAAAATAAAAACATCACTAAGGTGTAGCTATGTAGAACCACATTTATAAAGCGGTGTGTTTCATCAATCATCACTGATTGATATAGATGTATATAATGATACTTAAAATAAATATATAATATAATTATTTGATTAATATTTTTATTAAAATATATTAAATTACATACATTATTTACCTTCTATCCATTAGTAAGTGATAATGTTTCTTAGTCATACATGGGGAATACCACCTCTGAGAAGGGACATGATTCATTTTCCATTTCCACATCACACTGAGGGTCATATGAACAAAAATAATGAAGACATATGAAATTTATAAAATATTTTTTTAGAAAAATTTTATATATATTATTTATTTTCTACTTTGTAGAAAAATGGAACATCCATCATGCATATGTACAGAGTTCCATCTTAATGAAATATTGTGATTTAATTTTCATGACCACCTTATATGGATGGTTATAAAGGTAGATATAATTTATAAAATTTTAATTAAATATTTTTTCATATTTTTGATATGATGGGAACATGAACCCTTTTAAATGTAAAAGGCATATATAGATGGTCGATATATAATGTAATGGATTTATTTTTTCAATTCCCTTTCTTTGAGACTTATACCAATTTCATCAAATGTTTTTATTTATGTGGTTCACAAACATCAATATGGATGTATTTTATCATTAATTTAATTAAATTAAATTGGTTAAAAAATTTATTTAATCTTATCCCATTCAACCTGATTTTAATTCAAAAGTTTGAAAGTAATAAGGGATTTTATTTCAATCCTTAATTTAAAATATTTCATTTCAAAATCTTTCTCATCTACATATATGTTTATCAAAATGATTTTAGGATCTTTTAATTGACCTATAAGTTGTAGAGATGTGTTATTTTTATATAATTTTATATTCTTTACAAATTATTAAAAATTATATTTTTAAATGATTCATGTTTCAAAATGATTTTAAATTATTAGAAAGTGAAAAAATATTTTTTTTCCTACATTTAACACATAATAATTATTTCCTATCATTATAACCGTTAATAATAATAAGCATTCCCCGAAATTGTTTAATATTAAAAAAAAATACCATTCACTTTTTTATGATAGTTTCTATAAATTAATTTCAAGGGAAACTGGTTTTTCATCTCAAACTCACGTGATAACTAAATTTGATTTTACTTATGTGTTTAAATTATATTTTAATGTTTTTTTGATGAAAAAGTGAATGCATAATTTTTTTATTATATATAGTTACATTAAAGTTATATAATTTATTGTTTGATCACTATATAGCTTATAAGGGTGAGTAATACAAATGTAGATCTCCAATGCATTGGGTAATGAACAATGTATAGAGGGAAAAAATGAGGGAGATAATATGGTAGGTTACACCCTTAGAATTAACTAGATCTTTGTTATTATAATACACCTTAAAAATTATTTAATACAATTTTCAATATTATGTTCCAATGTGACTACATGGTTTTTAAATTCTTGTGTTGATTTTTAATAGAAGTTTATTTCTTTCAGAAATAATGTATATCAGCTTTCAAAAGTGAAGGGATTATTTTCAGAAGAAATATATTGATGATATTTATTGTTTATATTGATTTATTAATTTAATTTCTATTATTACTAAAATGATTAAAAAAATTTCTTTGATAAAATTTTTATTTTATCATATTTCTACATTTATTTTTTATTCTCATATTTTTATTGT
This sequence comes from Viscum album, assembly GCA_963277665.1. Taxonomy (NCBI): domain Eukaryota; kingdom Viridiplantae; phylum Streptophyta; class Magnoliopsida; order Santalales; family Viscaceae; genus Viscum; species Viscum album. Next base: position 1,234,481,533 of record OY728120.1, read on the forward strand.
TAAAAGGTAAAATTTTACATAGATTTTACTATTTTTCAATATATTAATGAGTTACCATTATATTTATATAATTTATTTCTCATTTCATAACTCATTCTATTTTTTCAAATGTTTACAACATGATCTAATTATGATAAGAAGCTATATAATGTTCAATATTTAAAATATGGAACTTCATCTTAAAGAAAGTAAATGTTTCTTGAGTTAAATAGGGGTGTAAATTGAAGAACCAATTTTTATGGGAAAATATTCAAGACATAGATATATACACTTTATTATATAATGTATATACAAATTATCTAAAACAATTAACCTAAAATTGTTCCAAAGTATTTAAGAATGTGAAACCCTTGTTATATATCATGCAATTATGGGTTGATTATGAGACAAGGTGTTATAGTTCCTATCAAATGAATGTTTTAGATAACATTATAGGTCATGATTATTTTTTAGAATATTATAAAATTATTTTACCATCATATAGTTTAATATATTTTGGATTGTTATTATTATTATTTTGGGCTCACTAAATAGAATTGAATAGAAGATGGAACAGTTAATGATATATTACAGTTTATCATCATCATCTGATAGTTAATTAAGATATAGAAACACTAACCTTTTTTAATAATATTAAATGGATATAACTAATAATAACTAAGTAAATATATGATATAAATAAAAATGTGGTGTTTTATGAACGAGAAACCAAATTTGATAAGAGTTAGAGTGAAAGAATTTATGGATTATCCCAATAAACTATCTCGGGTTATGATAAACAACCTAAACCATGTATATTTTTATAGCACACTAAATATAAGAAAAATAAGGTTTCTTGAATTTTCATGTGATAATGATTATAAATACAAAATGATACAACAAACTACATGTTATTTATGTTGGAAGAAGAACCCAAATAAATTTCTTAAAGGAATGATTAATGTTTTTTGAAGATGGAGAATATAGTAATTATGAAACAAAATTTACTAACAGTAAAAATCGTTTAGATGTTCTGAATGTTAAAACAAATATGGGTTAAATATTATTATATGTTAATAATGTAGAAAATCTTAATGACATATAATTTTTTATATTTTAATGCTTTTAAAATTTTATAAATTGGGTAACATGATTATGACATGAATTTTAGGGAAATATTTATATTTTTTACTGTATGAATGAATTTTTAGGGAATAATATAAAAAAAATTAGTTAAAGTATTATAAAATAAAGTGAATGATTAAAGTGTCTATATATCGGGTTTCGAGATTTGTGATGTATTCGTATTAAATATAAGGTTAAAAATCATTAAGTATAATCAAATGTTTAATGAAATTGATACACTTGTGTAGTGTTAGATAATGAAATTACTTCAATTACATTTATTGATTTTTAATAAATACTTCCAGTATATATAACACTTATTCTTAATGTGACTTATTATAAAATGATTATTCGAGGAAAATGAATTTTTCATTTTTAGATATTGGAAAAAATTTATTGATTTCAATTTAGATTAATATAATCATTTATGATGAAAAAATTAGGGTTAATTTGGATAGGGGTTATTAAATTTTGGGAAAATATGTTTTTTTATATAGATTACAATGTGACTGAAATGTGATTTGGTAATTAAGTGATTAAATTTATTTTTTAATAAGTTTATTATTTTTGTATTATTATATGATTAAAGTTATCAAAATATTTTTCTCTGATATGATATTTTATTTTATGAGTAAATGTTTAGTTATCTTTGGAATCATATATTGTTTTTTTGTATTATTGTGTTGATTTTCATTATTTTTGGGATGATTATTTTATTTTGGGAAACATATTATATTGGAATTTAATGTTTTTTGTTGTGACTCATGATTAATTGATATTATTTGGTAATAAATTTTATGTTGATCGTGGATGAATATGCGATAAAATCATTCAAATTTATTGATTTCAATTTGGAGGGGGAAATTTTTTTAGGTTGTTACATTTTTATTTAGAGAAATATTTATTTAAAGTATTAGGTGTTATTATTAATTTGTTTGATTTTGTAATGTTCATTTTATTGGATATAATCTTAACTTTATATATTTTTTTTGATTGATTCTTAGTCATAGAAGAAATAATTTTTTATCCTTTTGAGAATCATTGAATTCCTTTAATATCAGATTTTGTGCTTCATTCATGATAAATTAATCATTTATAATATGAGATCAAAAATATGTAAAACTAATAAAACATAAAACCAAATGATTAAATTATTCATATGGTATGGAATGAAATCAGATCATTATATTGTCTTATATTCTCTATCTTATTGATATATGAATTTCATAACATAATAAAGCGGATGATTAATCTATTGAATATGAAGGTATGATTTAGGAAACATATTTACAAGTACGTGTCTCATAAAGTTAAATTCATGGTTTTATAAATATTTAGGAAATTTAAAGTTTCATATTATTGAAATTGGAATTAATTTAATTTTGAAATGAAAAACACATCAATATTGATTAAAAGGTAATTCTTTCAACTTATTTATGTTTATCTTCGACTCATTATATTTCTTATAAAAATGTTACTCATATTTTCTATTTAAATTGAGTTAAAATTGTGAGGAATAAATTTCATTAAGGGGGTAGATTGTAACATAACATTATTTTAGAATTTATATTCTTTAAATAATACAATATTTGATAGCATATGGTATATGCAACATAATGCCTAAAAAGATAACGATATACTATAGAAATATTATTTATGAAAGTGATGGTTAGAAACTATCCATAGTTTAGGATTCTCTAATTTTTTATAACCATATTATGAAGTATATGTAGATTTTTCTTCCATACTAATATGAAAAATAAATATTTAATTTATTATCAAATGTTTAAAAATGATTAAAAAATTATTTGTCTCTTAAAATATATATTTTTATAAAAAATGTATTTATATGAATAATGTGATATTATAGTATATTAAATCATTCCTTATTACTAAATGATTCTAATTAAATCGGTAAATTATCTGTAAAATATATATAATTAAAATTCATTTAATTATTTTTAAATGTATGTACTGATAATTAAGATATTTTATCCTTTAAAATACATTTTCTTCAAAAATTATTTCTATAATATGTTGTGCACAAATATTATAATTAATTTATAACAGTTCTTAAAATCTAATGTTATAAAACTCAAATGATTATTTAAGATCATATTTCAGAATCTATTTAGGGTAATATTTTAGAATTTTTCTTAATGATTTAAATTTTGGTGAATTTTGAAAATTTTCGATTTTTTGAAAACTGTATTTTATTTTAATCAAGTCATGTATTTTAAAAGAATCTTTATATTTTGGATTTAGTTTTAAATGAAACATAAAATCCCCTTAATTAAACAAAATCTAATTAATTTTATAGTAATCGACATTATATATTGTTTTTGTATAAGTTTGTTTTTTTCTTAAAAAAATTGTTATCTAAAAATAGGTTTTCATTTCATTTGGTGAACTTGTATTGAAATTAGTTTATTCTTCTTATAGAAGTTATATTACCAAAAATGGATTTACTGTTTTTAATTAATTTGGTTAAATTTGGTAATATAGAAAATTTTATTTCTACCCATATTGTCTTGTAACCATTATAAATACGTTTGACTATCTTATTATAATTTCCATTGAGTAATAATTTCAAAATATTTAGATGTTATCAAAAATGGTAATAATAAATATGTTTGAAATATAGAAAAATTTTATGATTCTATAATACTAGAACATGTTCTTCAATTTTTCCAAATCATTAGAATATTAAAATCATTTCAAAATCATACCAATTGACTATCATCTCCCTAAAATGATGTGCTTAATTTTTATGACCACATGTCATATATTTCTATAGAATTATAATGAATCATTAAGAATAAAAACTATGACATGTTTATGATTTTGTATATTATGAAACAAAAACACTTTTTGACCATGGTCAATGAACTGATGTTATTTTGAGGTTATTAAATGAAAAATGTGAGAATGTTTGATGTGAACTAAATAGATTTAGTTTATAAATGAAAATTTTATTAAATAAGATAAATCGAATAATAAAAAATTAATTAAATAAAAAAGGTCTCCTAAGAACATATAATTTTTTTAAAATATATTATTTTGGAATGTGAATGTTTTATGTGGATAATTGGGAGATTATGTAAGGGATTTATCATCTCAATTATCTTTATTTGGGACTTATACAATTTTGATCACATAATAACTTCTTTTGTGTATGAATATCTATATAGATGTATTACATCATTAATATAGTGAAAATATAGTGGTTTACATTTTTTTATGTAATCTCTATCAATATAATTTTATATAAAAATAAATAAATGTTTTATAAATTCATATTTACAACCTATTTTTAAACATGTTCCCTTCAGAAAAAGTTATCTTCCATGTCAATGTTTATCAAATTATTTTATGGATGCTTTTAATGATATATAAATTTTTGAGAATTTTTATTTTTATAAACATTTAATTTCACTATAAATGATAAATAAAATCTTTTTAAATGTCTTCTGATGTGATATGGTATTTAATTTTTATAATGTTGAAAAGAATATTTCTCTAATTTTTACCTCTATACCACATTCTCCCACTTTCTTATATAGGAATTATTATTAATATTCTTTTAAATGTTTTTGTTTTTTTTTTCAAAAAATATCATCTTCCCATTATTTTTGTTATTTTTTTAAAAATAATTATGGGAAAATGGTTTTCATTCCCATTTTTATATGATAATTGATTTTTATTTGGATTATGTGTAGAATGAACTTTTCTTGGGTTTTATTATCAAAATGTGAAATATTATAATTTTTTATTTAGGTTATAGTACTAAGAAAGTCATGACGATGATTGGTGATCAAGTAATGGATCATGATAATTGGTGTGTGCCATATATATCTCCAATGCATTAGGTAATGAATTTTCATCAAAGGGGAAAAATATAGAAGATACCCTAGTAGGTTACTCTTATGGAATTAACTATTAATTATTTATTATTACATGGTTTAAATATGAGAAAAAATGGGATAAAATATTTTTTCAATAACAACTACATTCGTTTTTAGTGCTTGTGGTGAGTTTTAATGGAATCCGATTTCATTCAAAATGATTTTATTTTAACTTGAAAAAATGGAAGTGATCATTTTTCAATGATATGATTTGATGGGTTCTCATGTTTCTAATGATTCCTTTATTATTTTTAGATTCTTCCAAATGGGTTTAACTAGATTTATTTGAGAACATGTTGATTTTATCATATGAATATTTGTATTTATATTCATAATGTTTTATTGTTAAATAAGAAAAAAATTCATTATTTTTCGCGTTTCTTAGTAAAATATTTTGTTTACTGTATTTTTATATACCTTACAGAGCATTGTTTTCCAAATTTCATGTCTATATTTTATCTCCATAAGACATAATGATTATTGGAAACCATAAATTTTTCATATTTTCACTATGTGGGGTTTTAAAAAAGTAATAAAAACATTATTAATTGAAACAAGGGATTAAATTTTAAAGAAAATCATTATGGACAAAATGAAAAAATTGTAAAAATGACCAGTTTCTTATGTAATGGTTTTCCTATTTCTCTAAAACTATAAACACAAAAGGGCCTCAAAATATGTGGAAGTGAAACACTTATTATAAATCCTTTAAATATGGATATATTATGATAGAGGGTGTTATTTTGACTAAACCAAATAAAATAGAAATGGATGGGAAAAAAATTTAAAATTATGGAGGAAAAATAATGTATTACTTTTTTCAATTAATATGGGTAACTATAATTGTTAGGTTACATGGTTTGGTAAACTATGCATAAACTTCTTACCTCCTATTTGAAAATTATTGGGAATCATAATTGTTTATCATCATAGTTAGGTAAACATTATTCCAATCATGTCAGAAACTCTTCAAGATACCCCATGCTACATATAGTGAGGCCAAATGTTTTATAGAAACAATGCATATGCCATGTTTATGGAAATATTACTATTTTTTTTAAATATTTTTGGAAAACTAGACCAAAACCGGAGGTTTAAATTATTTTTTAAAAATGTAAATCATGGTCATGGTGTGACACCATGGAGCTATCTGTTGGGGTGTTTTATAAATATGGGAAGTGAAATGGAAATTATTAAAGATGTAGTGAAATGGGGTGTTTGGAAGTGACAAAATTGTATGTTTCTAACAATTATATTTTGTATTCCCTCTCCTATTAAGGGGTTTTTTGAGTAATTTAGGTTTTATTCTATGATTAAACTTTACTACGGTTAGTAAACTTTAGGGAGGGGTTTTTTAGTTGTTGTTGTGTGTGTGTAACTATTGGTGAAGTGCATGTATGGAATAATTATGTGTGTATCATATCATGGGGGTGTCTACCTTGAGTTGGCTATCTCTATAATTTTATTTGTATGAAATGGAGAAATATGAAATGAATTTATAGATAGTCATAGTGGTGTGGAGTTGTGGTTTGTATTGGGTTTTCAATAATGTTTCAAATGGTGAGGGTGGTCACTCTACATTATGGTGGCAATCATAGTGTTATTGACATGTTTGTGGAAGATTCTCCATTCCATAGTGAGATTATGAAGAGGGTTGGGGTCAAGGGAACCATGACTGAGATGGGTACCAAAAAACCATGGTGGAGATGAATATGGTTTTTAAAAGGTCATTTTGACCATCGAGATAGAGTGAGATATTCAAATTTCGAGGTTGGGTATTTTCAATTAGTATTTCTATAATATCCAAAAATCATTGTATGTCATCAGTAAGCCCTAATAAAGTCCCAGGAATTCAATTCTATAAATAATGTTTCAGGAGCCCTTCTGTTCTATTTCTATTTTTATCATTAAAAACAAGGATGACTCTAAGAACCCTTGGTGGTCTATATCCAAACTTTGGTGGATCCTAACCATTTGAATTATCCATTACACCCTTCATTGATCCATATTTACCCATATCTCTTTCTCTATTTCATCATTACCACTTCCTCCCATAGATCATGGAAATATTTTTTCATATATTTTCTTGATATTTTAGTAGGGATTGATAGTGATTCATCATAGTTAGTTTCTTGAGGTGGTCATTTGAGTTTTCTAGGTGATTTATCCTCCTTTCTTTATTTATTGTGTGGTTTTCCATTGATGATTTATTTTAAGGTTGGGGATTTGAATATTCTCTCTTTTATTTATGTGAATCTATGGAATTAATATTATATTTCATTCATTGGTTAGATTATATGGAATTCCATGAGGATTATAATAAATTGTTCTATTGAAAATGTATGGTAAGGTGTATTTCACATGTTTTTACATTCTTTCATGATCATTATTATGTAGTTTTTGTCTTTAAATTTCTATGGACGAAAACTTATTTCTAATATGATATACATATATGTTTTTTCACTTTGATTTATTTGTTTGAATCCAATTTGAGGAATTATAATTATTTAAAGCAGGTGAAGAACTATTTTTTTGAATTTCATATTGCTTTGTGGTCACCCAAGTAAAGTATATAGAACTTAATATAGAAAAACATTATTAAAAATGGAAGTGTTGTGATGTTTTATTTCTTGTACATGGTGTCGTTTTTTGATATATTGACTTTTTATGATGCTAGGAGTGTTCAGGAGTTCTTGGGCATTATTTGTGGTTAGTTTGAAATATTGGGATGGACTATTTAGTAGGGATTTCAACTAATTTACCATGATTTCAAAGGGAAGGTGTTATTAGAAATATGAAAATTGTGGAACATCTGTTGGCATAAAATGGGAATGATTTTATTGACGTTGGCGGTGTTTGGGTGTAAGTGTGTGGTGGTTTTTGAGGATTTCTTCAATGATTTGAATAGTATGTGTTTTTGGTGGAATTTTTAGTTGTTGGAGGTGTGTTTTTGGGATAGTATTGACGATTATTGATGGTTTAGAATGTAAACAGTTGAAATGAATATAGTAATGGGTTCATGATATAATTTAATATGTTATGGAATGGAAATGATATGTTAATATTGAATTTTGTATTATGTAATGGATTGAGTGAATATGGACAGTGAATGGAATATTTAATAAAATATGGATAGTAAATAATATTTTTGGAAACAAACAAGTGATATGATTAAATAAGAACATTTAGAATGTTTTTTAGCTACATTGTGTGGGATGTGGGGAATGTTTGTAGTAAAGTAAATGACAACAATACCAGGTTGGTGGTTATGATGAGAATGATAGAAATTATTGATGAAAAACCTTTAATTGGAGATTTTTTCTATCTATATATATAATATAATAAATTTTATAATGATTTATTACATGCCCCCATGTTTTTAATACTTATGACCCACAAAAGTTTTGCGTTTCACTTATATTTCCACAGTATCTAGGTCAATGAGGGGATGAACTGATAACTAATACTTCTTCCCCTCTCTCCCTTTACTTTTAGTTGTGGCTATGATGGCATGTTTTTATGAAGTAGAAGATGATTTTTCATGAGGTAATTTTGTGTGATATACTGGATGACATGGTTATAGGAATTTATTTATGTTGTACGGTTAGGGCCATTCATGGTAGGAGGAGGCTATGAGGTTGATTTTATTAATGTACTCAATATCCTTATGTGAAGGATAATAGGATGATAAGGTGTTATGTGATTGGAATATGGTATATAGTGGTGGATATATTATTATGATGGTAATATGGTTAGGATATACGAGACAGTTCTTGTAAGAAATATGATGTTCTATGATACAACTATGGGAGGGATGTAACAATATGACATTATATATTGGTCCATGAGAGTGGAAAACTATTAGATAAGTGGTGTGGGGAAATTTTTGGATATTTTTTATTTATTATATTTAAATTCTAGGATGTGATGTTTCTGGATTTCACCTAAGTGATATTTTATTGGTTGACCTAGCATAAGTACATGATGGTTCTACTATTTTTTCATGGAGGTATTAGTATTGTTCATCTACAATTTCACGAGTCTTATTGAGTATGATCATACTAAGTATACCTTTATGAACACTATTATAAATATATTACTTGTTTATATGATTATTTTTGTGTTTCGATCTATAAATTACTAGCTTTTAGGTGGGTGCTGTGGTTGGATTTTTTTTCAGGTTTTTATTTTGGTATTTAATTATAGATATGTGTATAATTATGAAATTTTCATGTATTATGGTTTTTCCTATGAATATTTTTATTTTTCATTATTCTGTTTATTGCTGACGTAATTATCATATTCTAGAGATTTTTGAGGTCAATACCTCTCATATTTAGAATTATACCACGAGTGCTAGTCAACAGCCAAGGCATTACTAGAGTCAAAAATCAGATGTTACTATCAAATTATTTTTTGTAATATATAATATTTCCAATATGGGAGGCCATGAAATTTCATGTTATGAGGTTTGGTTTGTATTAGATTCCAGATAGTGTTTCCAATAAATCCAAAGGGGGCGATTTTTAAAATCTATTGAGGATTGGGACAATTGTGTGTCAAATTTTTGGAAACCCATTGTATACAGAGTTGTAGTATGATTTATTTTTTTCACCATTCCAACAGGTAATAAATACATTTAAATATCCATTGGATGGAATGTTATCATCCAAATTGAGATTTTATGTTAATTTTTATATGGACTAACAATAGATATTTGAAATATATGGGTGTAACATTTATGCATCCTGATATGGTAGTTATAAATATTCCTTTTAGAAGAGGGTTTAAGTTGTGTGATATAGTTTTTTTGAGAATCCAATAATAAGTGTTAGATGATGTCTTTATAGAATACTTGTATGTGAGAATGTTCCAGTCACCAACAGCACCTGAAAATTTCAAATATACATTAGTATTAATATAGTGATTCACTATCAAAATTATTTGATTATTTTTAGGTCAATGAATATGTAAATATAATCATGAAAGAGTTGTAATATAAGGTTTAGAATGTTTTAGGAATGTATTTAGTTGAAATTAGGTAAATGTACATAGTGGCATGTAAAGTAATGTAGGGACTCACACAAATGTGGAGTTTCGTGTGTGAAATAATGTTTATGATGTATAGGAACCAATAAGTAGTCAATTTGTTTTAATTGGATAATATTAGAAAAATATAGGTGTTACATGAAGTAGATTTGTGTGAAAGGGAGTTTTATTTGAGAAGGAAGGTTTTCATGACACATGAAGTGTAAGTAATTTTCCTATAAATAATCCATCCCCAAATAAAAATCATGATAGTGGAATTTTTTTAAGAAGATTCTTATGATGGATAAATGTTCGTATGTCTCTAGTGAGTAATTTTATTGTAGTATTTATGTAAACTATTATTTTTCATCATTGAATTGTTTGAATCATTGAATATCACGAATATACAGTGTTCAAAAACCCTAGTTTTATGAGAAAGAATGTATTTAATGAAAGAACTATCTTGAATGGTTATTGCACTGGGATATGAAATTTTATGAATAGGTGAACATAAATTATGAAAAGGATAGTATGGGGAACATTCATGAAGGGAATAGTATTGAAGGTGGGATGTCACTCATTAAATACCATTACTAAAGAAGAATTTATTACCTTAAGAGGCATTGTAGATTAGTAGGGAAAGTTAAAGAACTTTTATAGAGGATTTTGAATATCATGTGTGGAAAATTGACTCTAAAATGACTATGGGATCCTTCCTATACCTGGTCAAATAATTAATTAATTATGTTTTTCAATGGTGTGTGTCAAAAATATTTTTAACCTCTTGAGTAGTGAGTAAATGAAATAAGATGTCTCTGACCATTGATGTGACGGAGTGATCCTTGATGAGGATTGACTAAACCTGAAATCATTATAAGGGGAGTGAGAATTTGTAATGGTCCAGAAATCTCCATTCTATTGTTTTGTGAAAATATAGTGCTTGAAGTTTTCTTGGAAGTCATAGTAACTAATTTAGAAAGTTTTCCAAATTTCCATTTTTTCAATGGGGAGCTGTAATGGTGAGTCACACTAGTAGGTTACAATGGTGAGTTATAATGGTGAGTCACGACTGTCAGTCGCGATGGTGAGTCGCGACAGTGATTCTGAATGGTGAGTGACAATGGTGAGTCCCAACAGTGAGTGGAAACGGTAGATGATAAAGGTGGGTCGAACTGATGAGTCAGAATAGTGACTCACATCGGTAACATGAAGTGGTAGCTCATGGAATGGTGACTCATACATGTGACTCTCACCAGAGAGTCAAACCGGTGACTCACATGGGTGATTAAGTTAATGTTGATTCATTTCCAATAGTTTGTCAAATTCTAGATTTCAACCATATTTTCTCCATCCATTTAACATTTTCATTGATGTAAATTAACTTTAATGACATATTTAATGATTTTTGGAGTAATTTCTAATCATATCTATCTTTTAAAACCCTAAACCTCCATTGACTTCCAAACTGTGTGGTCTGGATCAAGATATACCTTTAATGGATTTTAAAACCAATTTCTCCCATTGATATAGGATCTGGAATTTATAAATTCAAGATCTTCTCTTCCTTTTATGCTTCCATTTCTCTTGGTACGAGGTTCCTAGAATATAATTCCTTGAGTAATTTCATGTTCTGATGTGGATTTTGGATCTTTTTTTTCCTGAAGTCATTTTTTACATGTTCACCCCTTGCTTTGGCGCAATAGGTGTTTATCCTTTCTTCTTCTAGGTAGGTTTACTTTTTTCCTTCTTCATTGTGCATCATAGACGGTGGGTAAATGGATATGTATTCTATGATAATAGATGATCCTAGATTAAAAAATATAGTTGAATCCATTTAAAATAAGAAAATTAGGGGTTTGGAATGTAACATATGTTTTACTCCATTATTGTTTCTTATGAGGATATTATGATCTATATGGGCTAGTGTCCCACTGAAAATCATGGCCATTGGTCGTCCTTAGGAGCACTTGGGATAGTTATGGGATTTATACTATTTCATTCCATGAACACAATTATATAAAAAAACTTTTACTGACGTTATAATAATTGGATTCCCCAAGATCAAAAATTCGGTGATAACCCCATATACATTAGGTATGAAAAAAATTGTTGTGATAACATGTTTTGCTGGTATGTGTATGAGTTTCGGGTGTTCTCTATTGAGAGGATGGATTGGGAGGAATGGATTCCATGAATGTAGATTGAAGTGGTTGGTATGGGTAATTTTCCCAGAGTTTCACTATGAGTATCATGAAGAAATCTTCACCTCATGTCTCGAGATTGATGTATCATGAATGAAAATTGGATTAATTTACCATAGTTATCCTTCTTTTGTGTGACATTTTTTTGTTCTTCTAATTCTGGTTTGTGTTACATAATTTCCCATGTAGTGAGGGAGTAAATAAATACTTAATAATGTTGAGATAGAATGAGTTGGTTTATTAAATATGGAGTATTTTTTTAAATGAAATGTAAAATTATTGGTTTCAATGTTTACTATGGATAAAGGAAAATAATTAAATGAATGGGTGTTGAGTGAAAGAGCTTTGGAAAGATTCTTAATTTTATAAATGTTGGAAGTGACAGTTGCTGATACTATTTGAGGTAGAAATTTTTGTGAAACCCATAGGTTGGGCTTGAGTGTTTGGTTTTATATATGTATACTTTTACTTTTCCATGGGATTTAAATGCGCACCCAACCTAGTTTCACACTATGTTCTGATGACCCCCATAATCTCATGTGATTGTGTCTTTCCTAATAATCATAGTGGGAGGATTGATAGATGGCCACCACATCATATCATTCCCTCTTCTATGTGGTGACTTCACATTATTTTTAAGGAAAGTTGTGTTATGAAGGGCCCAAGTGTTTTAGGGAATGTTGGATTTTCCATGGTGTCTTCAAGATGAGATGTGGTGTGCCCTCCCAGGTGTTTTCAGAATGTAACATGGTATTTGAAATAGGGGTGTGTGGGAAGGGTGTGATTTGGTATGTGGCCTGGTTTTGTACTGGTGCGATATAATGACCTTCATTTTTTAGATGATGCGATTAGCTGTGAGGACCAGGCGTGTTCATGTGTGTTGTGTCATGGTTCTTTTGGAAGTGGTGGGTGTGTTGGGATGTTTTCTTTTATGGTGTGAGAGCGGATAATCTGTGGGAAAGTGGTATGGGTTATCCAATAATCAGTGTTATTATAATATTTATTTATATGACTTACATGATTTTTTCATCCTATCTTGGTGAGATGGGGATGGTGAGTATGCCTTGTTAGGTGATGTTGTTTTTGTTGTTTCCTCATGGGATAATTAATATGATTCTCTCATTTCGGAACGAGTGGCATTGGTTTTTCCTACTGAGTATACTTTTATGATCACCTTATGAATATTAAGTTTTCTTCAGGTTTCAAAGAGGACCACATGAACCATTTTGGGTCATACTAGCTCGAAAATTGGGAAATTTTTTTTATTTCTACTTATATTAACTCTTGGTACTTACATTGGAGTTTTATTTTATTTGTAACAGTTTTTTTTAACATGAATGTGGGATAGTTTTGGATTATATATATATATATATATTTGGTCATGTAGTTTTTTTGGGATTAACCATCTTATCTCCCAATTTGTTTTATTATAAAGTGTAATACATACCATATTGTGATATCATTTTACACTTTGTTCTAGTCTCCACCCCAAGGACAACTGGTGGTAAGAATCGAGTGGTCATTATTTTTCTTCCTTCATTTCCAACTCTAGAGTGACATTCTTGGAGGGAGGGGGTCTTGAAAAAATTGTACCATATGTGATGGTTGAGAGATTGGATAGAGTTTAGGGTTATTCACATTGAGGATTTCATATGTTTTTAGGGAAATAATGTTAGGTGATCTTGGTGTGTGATATTGGCTAGGGGAGATTGATTAGGACATAGTATTTTTATGCCCCCATGATTTGATGCTAGGAATATGAGCCTACCAACCGACCATGTGGGGATACACCATTTGCAGGGTAGAGACCCTAGAAAAGGTACATGCATCATAATTAAATCTATTCTAGTTTGAATTAGGTTTTTTCTGGAGAATTTGAAATGGGAAACAAAATGAGACAAATGAGTTAAAATGAATATTTAAAAAATTCAAGAATACTCAGGCTTGGGAATTCATTGTTTACCTCATTTAGATATGGAACCCAGTGATCGTATATTTGTGGCTTGGAAAGTTGAGGCTCAGTAGTCTGATATAGATTATCATCATAGGGTTGAACCAGTGGAGGAGTAATACCAGGGGTAGAGAACACTACCAACATTCCAGCCGTAGACCATAAGATAGTAAAAAAGTCAATGTTTCAAACTTGGATATGGGGAGATATATCTAGGATCGTGTGATCACCATAAGATTGATCATGGATCCAGCAGATTTTTGGGTTTCATTGTAAGTGATTCAGATGCAGGGAGCTACACGTCAATGGTGGAAACTGTACATAGGGGAGAGAAAATAGGCTGATGTTTCGTGGGTCAATTTCGAGAAGATGTTATGAACAGAATTACATTCATCGATCATGAAGGCTTAGAAAAGGTGGGAGAAACTCTCCCTCTAGTAGGGTAGTATGTCAATCCAGGATCTGTGGATTAATTTCATCGATATCTTTTGTCCCCCCCAAAATCATTTTCCTAAAGAAGAGTCTCATATGAGACATCTAGAGGAGGAACTTCTTACATCTATTTTCTATGTGGTCACTCCCTTTACATTTCTGAAGTAGTTTGATGTTTTGATGTAGGAAGATTCAATCAATTATTTGCACTTGTGGGTAAGTGTACCATGATATTGGAGCCATATGATTTTTATTATATGCAGAGTCATTAGTGGAAGACAATATGAGATGGGATCTTATAGGTTTTCACTGGGAGGGAAGCAACCTCAGTCACTTCCCTTCTATAATTTTGGTGCTAGTGGTTCCTGTGCACCTCTTATGGGATTGGGACTAATGTCTTTCTTGTGTGGAGTTCAGAACCCTCTTCAGAACCTAAGGCTAGTGGCAGTTCAAGTTCATTATGGTGGATGTAACACCACAAGATTTCATAGTGTGTTATTTCATTCAAATAATTCAATAACATGCACTACATGCAACACTGAGTTCAAGCACACCATGACTTACCAAACAAGCCGTTCAAAAGAGGTTATGAATAATATTAACTAAATATTACACTTTATATAATCCATATAATTCTAGAATCCATATTATGAGTTTCTTAGACATAATGTAAGAACAAATTCATTTTCAGTATTGCACTTTTACCAACATTTAATAGTGAGCCCTTTTAAATCCAATATTTTAAACTTTTATATAATCAATTTGACTAAATAAATTTACTTTTTATAATGGGGACATCACAAATTTAAAATGAAACATCCCAATCTCCCACGGTACGCTTTCCTTTGAATAATATAGTAGTGTGTGTTGTACACAACTTCGAGTTCTATCACACACCACAACCAATCAAACGAGCCGTTATGAATAGTAATACCTACTTTTTTAAATTTTATAAATTTTATTTCTCAAAATGGACTTCATTTTTGTATTTGGAGTATCGAATTTAGCCTATGGTGAAATTTTGGAACTTTTCGGATAACATTTATATTTTGAGGAATTGTTAAAATTACTAAATTTTAATTAACAACAACTTTTTTAATAAAAATAATTTATACTGATAAATTATGAATTTGAGTGGTTTTAAAGTATCTTTAGAATATATTTTTACCATTTAAAACAATGTTGGTTATTGTACAAAATTTCACAATTAAACCGGACATAAACAAGTGTCAATCTTTTGATAGTCATTATCTCTTAAAAACACGCTATTTGTTTTGAGGACGAGAATTAATTTTTAAATTAATTAATGCAACTGATATTTTTTGAATTTGGTACAATAGAAATCATTTTTGAATTCATAATATCAAATATAGATTAGGCATAATTTTTGATATTTTTCTGGAAACTTTCATTTTTTGATGAATACTGAAACCACTAAGTGGTAGTTAAAAAAACTGAATTTTTCATGAAACATAATTTTACCGCTTCTATGAGTGAAATTTCGAAAATCCGATACAAACGTTTAATATCAAGGAGTATAATTTGGTTCAATGAGATGAAAATAATTTTTGGTGAATAGTAACGTTTACTTTTATTTACCACGGTTAAAAATGAATAGGGTAATTAAGGGTAAAAATGATATTAATATTACTCTAACACATGTCCTAATTCTATTAGACAAGTGAATCTCAACCGAAAACAACCTTATGAGTAAAATATTGTCATTTAGGTTCACTTGTATTAGATTAGGACATTTATTATTATTTAATTCAAAGAAGAGTTAAAAGTGTTAAAATCAAAGTTTGTTTACAAAAACATTTTTAATTTAAGGTTATAAATAAGATAAATTCGATTGTAAATATTCATTAAAAAGCTAAAAATATTTCCTAAATAAATGTATTTTATTTATAATTTTTAAACATTAAATAATTTAATTCATTTATGACACAATGGTGATGCATTAATTACCTAATTAATGAAAAATTAGAATAATTGATATTATAAATACCCAAATAAATGTAATCTGAGACTTTTTATAATTAGAAAAAAATTTAAATGTTAATAGGAAATGTTAGGATTGATCTAATAAACCTTTTTATAAGTAATAATTCTGTTATGAATTTTACAAAAATCAATTATTGAATAGTGTCAAAATTGACATAAAAGAGTTTTTAAAACAAATATTATATTATTAATTGATATTAAATTCTTATAAATCTAAGGATCAGACAAAAGACTTATATCATGATATTTGTATCATTAATGGACCACTTGGGTGTCTCTTGGATGTATATAGTTTTTTTATTAACCATATAATATAAACATACAAAGAGACATTGTAAAAGTGAAACTAATTAACTATGAGTTAATACTTAAAGATAAGGTTAATATAATAACCCAAACCTATCTAAATTCTATTGGTTTGGTGGATTTCGACCCATAACCACCTTAAAATTTAAATATTACACTTTTTATCCATTAGAAACCGAATATGAAATTATTATAAAATAATATTTCTAGCTTTTCCAAAGGTTCCCCTCACCCCTCTTATAAAAGGGAACTCCCCCTTCTCATTCATTCACACCTTCTAAGACTTTTGGTTCGTCCAAAACCTTCCCAAATACACTCTAAACTTCCCTCACTACAACCTAGAGGCCTTAGTTTGATTAGAAACCCATCCTAAGGATCCCTTTTGATAAAATCAAAAGGAAGAACCTGAAGAATAGGTAATGCTTTCACCACCCTTTTTCAAATTCATTTCTTCTTCAACTACTTCTTTCTTTGTTCTTATCATTCTAAAATAATGAATCCATTATATCCTATATAATTTAATATTATTATAAATATGGTACAACCATATTCATTATTCTATCCATCCTTTGAATGACATGTCGCTATACGTGCGTACGTACGGCTTACCGTCTCCACATCGTGCTGTAATTGTTATTCAATATATTATTATTTGTATGGGTATAATAATGATGTTTAATTAATGTAAATAATAAATATTACATGATAATGATTCTTTATATAAGATATACCATCCAATTAAATATTATTTTAATATCAAAAGATTTATATTGTCGCTCGTGGGTATGTACGGACTACCGTCTCCACGAACGCGATGAGATTCATTCTCCATCATATCCATTCAACTATAATTTTCATTTTATGATCTAAAAATAATGTTTAAGGACTTGATATCATTATGGATATGAATAAGATACAACCTATCTATGAAAAATATGGCTTACGTAACGAAACATATAAAAGGAAACGAGTAAGTTAACACCCGAAACGACGATAATACTAAGATATTATTAACAAAGAAATGTTAAAAGATCATATATGATAACATAATAATATATATGATTCTTGTATAACTTAATAGAAATTATTTTACAATTATACATGAGTTTAACCTACCCTCAACCAATGAAAGTTACAAGGTAAGGGTTATTTTACAATCTCATCATTATCTGAGGTTGTTTATATGTAATTATCTACTGGGACCTCTTTATCATCCACATCCATGTTTCTTGAATGTGTATTTCAAAACATTATTACTATTTTACAGAATATGGGATAAAGTCATTTATATCCTTGTTATACTTTTTATAAGATGTTTATAAAGGAATCTTTCCGTCGTTTTCCAAACAAGGTCCTTTTTAACCTTTTCGACATAATTAAGGTAAGAATGTATTTTTTTTTTAATTTATACGGCGGGTGCGGCTATTTTCCGCCGTTATAAAATTTTTGAAGCTTCCCTTACAAGATTATAAAGATATTTTCAGACTAAATGTTTTATTTTATAATTATGTGACTTTTAAATGATTTCAAAATGAATATGTTAAGATTTTCTGAAAGGTACTCTTTATCAAAATCAAAATTTTAAATGTTTTAAAGATTTATCTTTCTAAATATTTTTAATTAATGTCCATGTTTTCAAAGGATTTTACGGATTTATTTATATGTACATGATTGTTTTGAAATGATATTTCTTTTCAAAATTTTCGAAGTGGTATGGGACACTTTGATTCCAAAATATCTTTTAAATTACTTCCTTAATAAATGTGTGACTTTTAAATGATTTC
Source organism: Viscum album (assembly GCA_963277665.1). NCBI lineage: Eukaryota > Viridiplantae > Streptophyta > Magnoliopsida > Santalales > Viscaceae > Viscum > Viscum album. The sequence continues at coordinate 1,234,500,248 of OY728120.1, forward strand.
AAAAAAAGAGATATTTCTCCCAAATAGTTTTGATCTCATCTATATCAACATCCTTTGATGGATTTTAATTTAATTTGAAGTTGATTTATTATGATACAAAACTTCTATATTATTTTGAAGTTTTTGTGATGTGTTTGACTGTGGATGTGTTATTTTTATACCATTCGTGGTTTATGGATGAAGTATTTACATTTCATATGCTAGTTTTAATACGAATGTTTATGTTATGTTTAAACCTTTTCATATGGGAATGCATTGGACTTAATATGTGATGGGTGGAGCCCACTATTTCTCCTCGATGAATCGGTAGGTCTCATGAGAAAAACTAGTGTCTTGGCACAAGGCCTTGGCAAAATCTTATTTTTAGTCTTGGCATGAGTCCTTGGCTATGTGGTTATGATAGTCTGGCATTATGCATTCCATCATTATGAAAGTGGTTATTGATATTGCATGTCATTATTCTATTAGTATAATATCCATGTGAATAAGTAAATGACATTATTTCATTTTATTTTTTCCATACTATGTTGAAGTTCAAGTTTAGAATGCTTTTGTTTTAGTTATACATTGCCTTAAATGTTTGTTCTTATTTATGAAAGATTACACTATATTGTTATCCTTACTGGGAATTTGAGCTCACCACTTTTTCTATGTTTTATTTTTCCTAGGATGTGAAGAATTATTTTATGAATGGCCTACAGGGATAGAATGAGGGGATATGAAGACAATATATTATTCTAGTTTTTCACTTATTGATGTAATGAAAACTTTATGAATATATCTAGTGTTTCCAAGGCTACTAAACTAATCGGTCTTTCAAGACTTGATCTTTATTGTGATCATGCCAATGTTAAGTAATAATGCACCGACTCTGGGTATCTAGGGCCGGAGCGTTACAGTTGGTATCAGAGGAAGTTTAGTACAAACCTTAGAAGGTAGATTTAGATAAACTCTGATTAGAGCACATAGATCTAAGATGGACTTTGAGGATTAGTATAGAAGAACTTCCTAGAATTTTGGTATTGTAGAAATTTTGTGGGTTTTCTGAGCAATACATCCCTGTCTGGATATGAGTAGGTAGAGGCAGATCTGGCACAGATGTACCTAGGGGTAAAACCCGAAAACACCGCTTTGAGCTAGACTCGAACGAGAACTGGTGCACGACAACAGTCCTTGCTGCACTCTTGGTTACGACACTCCCGGAGGATATGCTTAGAATAATTCTCATTTTCATTAAAAACCATTATGAAGGGTTTATGAGTATATATTTCCTCTAATGAGACATTTTTATGATTATGTATTATATCTATAAACTATTTAATTTATGTTATGTATTTTACAAGTTTGGGATTACGTATTGTTATTCATAAACTAATCTAGTGCATGCAATTGTTTAGAAATGGAACCCAGTAGAAGGAATGAGAACTCCAGCAATGCACATGATCCAAAGAGAAAGAAGGATCATATCTTTCATGGTCTTAATCCAGAATTTATAAGAGAAATAGTCTCCCATGTATTATCATCATATGAAGAAATAATATCATGTGTTGATAAGATAAGAAAAGAGTTTACTGAGTCCTATGGATTTAAAGGGAAGCAAGAGAATAAAATGATGGAAGAGAGAAAGATGGTTAAAGGGAAGAGGTAAAAGAAGAATTTTCTCATATGTGATAACTGTGGGAAGAAACACCATGGAACTTTCCTGAAAGGAATGAGAGTTTTTTATAAGTGTGGAGGAAAAGGGCACAAAGTACGTGACTTCAAGGGTAAGAAGATGGTTTCAAATGTACAATGCTTCATTTTCAAGGAGTTTGGACACTACGCGAACCTATTTCCTGGTCATCAGACTATGCCTCAAATGATGCTATTGGATAATAATCAAGTTATGATACTACCACAGATGAAGAGGAATGATTAGATTTCTTATTTTGATTATGTCATTTGAGTGTTGTATCAACAATGTAATTGTTATAATAATTATGGAGTATATAAGGATTGTACTGTAGTATCATTTCATTAAGGACTTGAGATTGTGTGGAACAAAGAAAAGTCACTCAATAGGAGGTTAAAATTTTGGAAAATATATGGTTGAGAGAATGATAAACCATAATATGGTTCTGATATCGTGGTAGTGATTTTGAAATAATACATGATTGATTTGGATAAATTATATTGGATATTCTTGACTACCTTTAAACTGATTAATGATTTTTATATTCCATCATTGTTGGGGTTTACAAAATTTTTGGATTGAAGGAGTATATATATTATTCTTTAAGGAATAAGTGATCATGAATGTAATCAATAAGTTTTTATGGTAATTTAGGATGTTGGAGTGTTTTAAAAGAATAAATGATGAAGGTGTTCACATGTTACTACGTAGAAAAAATGATCTTCATTGTGTTTACCTTCCTTATAAATTTTGGACTGAAGTATTTTGGATAGTTCTATTTTGGATTATTTTGGATTGCTATAAAAAGGACAACTCAGAGGTCGGGTGGCAACCCAACGTGTATGGAAAGGCCACGATACTTGAACCCACAACCGAAGAGAGACAAGGGTGTATCACCTACCACTGACCCACGTGATGTCCTGGATTTAATAATGACGTTTTTTAATGGTTCCACTAGATGAATTATAAATTCATGTTTTTAACCCTATATGAATTGGAAAAAGAGAATATTATTTTTAAGTTCTATTATCTTTTATAGTGAAAGATGAGTTTGTGGCAGAACCTAGTTAAAGGATGAGACTCTACTTGTCAAGTATATATTTTTCTTCTTCTCTTATTCACTGAAGAAATTAATTCTTATACTTTAATGAAGGGATCTTAAAAAAATGTGTTATCCGAAAACCATATGTTTTGTTGAACTGATGGTATTTTAAATCATCATAGATTGATAAATTTAAGGCCCTCAATTTTACAATTGTTTGTGATTGATGACCTCAATCACTACCTATAAATATTTACGTTTTTCCTCCAATTATATGTCTCTATTTTCCACCAATGTTCTCCGAATAGATATCATAATTTGGTGGTGACCCTTTCATTTCTCTTTTCCATTATTAAGACTAAAATTTATAAACCTAATTTCCGATGTGGGTTTTCCCACAAAGATATTTTCTATATTCAACCTTTTATTTTTGAAGAACAATTTCAAATTGTGAGGATGCAATTTATTGAAGGAGGGGAGAATGTAACACCCCAAGATTTCATAGTGTGTTATTTCTTCAAAATAATTCAATAACTTGGACTACACGCAACACCGAGTTCAAGCACACCATGACTTACCAAACAAGCTGTTCAAAAGAGGTTATGAATAATATTAACTAAATTTTAAACTTTATATAATCCTTATAATTTTTGAATCCATATTAAGAGTTTCTTAGACATAATGTAAGAACAAATTCATTTTCAGTATTGAACTTCTACCAACTTTTTATAGTGAACCCTTTTTAAATCCAATATTTTAAACTTTTATATAAAAAATTTGACTAAATAAATTTAATTTTCAGAATGGGGATATCAAAAATTTATAAAGAAACATCCCAAGCTTCCACGGTACGCTTTCCTTTGAATAATACAGTAGTGTGTGCTGTACGCAACTTCGAGTTCTAACACACACCACAACCAATCAAACTAGCCGTTATGAATAGTAATATCTACTTTTTGAAATTTTATAAATTTTATCTCTCAAAATGGACTTCATTTTTGTATTCGGAGTATCGAATTTAGCCTAAGGTGAAATTTTGGAACTTTTCGGATAACATTTATATTTTGATGAATAGTGAAAATTACTAAATTTTAATTAAAAACAAATTTTTTAATCGAAATAATTTATATTGATAAATTATGAATTTGAGTGGTTTTAAAGTATATTTAGAATATATTTTTGCCATTTAATACAATGTTGGTCATTGTACATAATTTCACAATTAAACCAGACATAAACAAGTGTCAATCTTTTGATAGTTATTATCTCTTAAAAACATGCTATTTGTTTTGACGACGGGAATTAGTTTTTAAATTAATTAATGCAACTGATATGTTTTGGATTTGGTAAAATAGAAATCATTTTTGAATTCATAATATCAAATATATCTTAGGCCTAATTTTTGGTATTTTTCTGGAAACTTTCATTTTTTGATGAATAGTGAAACCACTAAGTGGTAGTTAAAAAAACTGAATTTTTCATAAAACTTAATTTTACTGCTTCGGTGAGTGGAATTTCGAAACACCAAGAGACACTGTTAATATCAAGGAGTAAAATGTGGTTCAATGAGATGAAAATAATTTTTGGTGAATAGTAACTTTTTACTTTTATTTACCACGGTTAAAAGTGAATAGGGTAATTAAGGGTACAAATGATATTACTATTATCCTAACACATGTCCTAATTCTATTGGACAAGTGTATCTCGACCAAAAACAACCTTAGGAGTAAACTATTATCATTTAGGTCCACTTGTATTAGATTAGGACATTTATTATTATTTAATTCAAAGAAGAGTTAAAAGAGTTAAAATCGAAGTTTGTTTACTAAAACATTTGTAATATAGGGTTATACATAAGATAAATTAAATTGTAAATATTCATTAGAAATATAAAAATAATTAATACATAATTGTATTTTATTTATAATTTTTACACATTAAATAATTTAATTTATTTATGAAACAATCGTGATGCAGTAATTACCTAGTTAATGAAAAATTAGAATAATTGATATTATAAATACCCAAATAAATGTAATTTGAGACTTTTTATAAATAAAACTAATTTTCTATGTTAATAGGACATGTTAGGATTTATTTAATTAACTTTTTTTTAAGTAATCATTTTTTATGAGTTTTAAAAAAATCAATTATTGAATAGTGTCAAAATTGACATAAAAGAGTTTTTAAAACAAATATTATATTATTAATTGATATTAAATTCCTAAAAATCTAAGGTTCGGAAAAAAGACTTATATCATGATAGGAGTCTAATTAATGGACCACTTGGGAGTCTCTTGGATGTATATAGTATGTTTATTAACCATATAATATAGAAATACAAAGAGACATTGTAAAAGTGAAACTAATTAACTAAGAGTCAATACATAAAGATAAGGTTAATATAATAACCCAAACCGGTCTAAATTCTATTGGTTGAGTGGAGTGCGACCCATACCCACCTTAACATTTAAATAATCCACTTTGGAGCCATTAGAAACCGAATATGAATTTATTATAAAATAATATTTCTAGCTTTTCTAAAGGTGCCTCTCACCCCTCTTATAAAAGGGCACTCCCCCTTTTCATTAATTCACACATTCTAAGCCTTTTGGTTCGGCCAAACCCTGCCCAAATACTCTATCAACTTCCCTCAATACATCCTAGAGGCCTTAGTTTGATCAGAAAGCCAACCTAATGATCCCTTTTGATCTAATCAAAAGGAAGAACCCAAAGAAGAGGTAATGTTTTCACCACACTTTTTCAAATTCATTTCTTCTTCAACTTCTTCTTTCTTTGTTATTATCATTCTAAAATAATGAATCCAGTATCTCCTATATACTGTAATATTATTATAAATATGGTACAACCATATTCAATATTATATCCATCCTTTGAATGACATGTCACCATATGTGCGTACGTACGACTTACCTTCTCCACGTCGTGGTGTAATTGTTATTCAATATATTATTATATGGATGGGTATAATAATGATGTGTAATTCATGTAAATAATAAATATAACATGATAATGATTCTGTATATAATATATACCATCCAATTAAATTTTATTTTAATATCAAAATAATGATATTGTCGCTCGTGCGTACGTACGGACTATCGTCTCCACGAACGCGATGAGATTCATTCTCCATCGTATCCATTCAAGTATAATTTTCATTTGATGATTTAAAAATAATTTTTAAGGAATTGATATCATTCTGGATATGAATAAGATACATACTATCAATGAAAATCATGGCTTACGTAACAAAACATATAAAAGAAAACTGGTAAATTAACACCCAAAACGACGATAATGCTAAGATATTATTAACAAAGCAATGTTAAAAGATCATATATGATAACATAATAATGTATATGATTCTTTTATAACTTAATAACAATTATTTAACCTTTGTATAGGAGGTTAACCTACCCTCAACCAAGGAAAATTACAGGGTAAGGTTTATTTTACAATCTCTTCATTATCCGAGGTTGTTTATACGTAATTATCTATTGGGACCTCTTTATCATCCACATCCATGTTTCCTGAAAGTGTATTTCAAAACATTATTACTATTTTACAGAATATGGGATAAAATCATTTATATCCTTGTTTGACTTTTTATAATATGTTTATAAAGGAATATTTCCGTTTTTTCCAAATAAGGTCCTTTTTAACCTTTTCGACAGAATTAAGGTAATAATGTCTTTTTTTAACTTATACGGCGGGTGCGGCTATTTTCCGCTCTTATAAAATTTTCGAAGCTTCCCTTACAAGATTATAAGGATATTTTCATATTAAATGTTTTATTTTATAATTATGTGACTTTTAAATTATTTAAAAATGAATATTTTAAGATTTTTTGAAAGGTACTCTTTATCAAAATCAGAATTTTTAATGTTTTAAAGATTTATCATTCTAAATGTTTTTAATTAATGTCCATGTTTTCAAATGATTTTTAGGATTTATTTATATGGACATGAATGTTTTGAAATGATATTTCTTTTCAAAAGTTTCGAAGTGGTATGTGACACTTTGATTCAAAAATATCTTTTAAATTACTTCCTTAATAAATGTGTGACTTTTAAATGATTTCAAAAAAAGAGATATTTCTACCAAATAGTTTTGATTTCATCTATGTCAAAATCCTTTTATGGATTTTAAGTTTATTTTAAGTTGATTTATTATGATACAAAACTTCCATATTGTTTTAATGTTTTTTTTTTGATGTGTTTGACTATGGATGTGTTATTTTTATACCATTCGTGGTTTATGGATGAAGTATTTACATTTCGTATGATAGTTTTAATATGAATGTTTATGTTATGTTTAAACCTTTTCATATGGGAATGCATTGGACTTAATATGTGACGGGTGGATCCCGCTATAGCTCCTTGATGCATCGGTAGGTCTCATGAGACAAACTAGTGTCTTGGCAAAAGGTCTTGAAAAAATCTTATTTGTAGTCTTGGCACGAGGCCTTGGCTATGTGGTTAAGATAGTCTAGATTATGCATTCCATCATTATAAAAGTGGTTATTGATATTGCATGTGATTATTCGATTAGTATAATATCCATGTGAATAAGTAAATGGAATTATTTTATTATATTTTTTCCATGCTATGTTGAAGTTCAAGTTTAAAAGGCTTGTGTTTTAGTTATATATTTCCGTAAATGTTTATTCTTATTTATGAAAGTTTCTGCTATATTGTTATCCTTACAGGGCATTTGAGCTCACCCCTTTTTCGATGTTTTATTTTTCCCAGGATGTGAAGAAGTATTTTATGAATGACCTACAGGGATAGTATGACGGGATATGAAAACAATATATTGTTGTAGTTTTTCACTTATTGATGTAATGTAAACTTTATTAAGATATCTAGTGTTACCAAGGCTACTAAACTAATCGGTCTTTCGAGACATGATCTTTCTTGTGATCATGCCAATGTTATGTAATAATGCAACGACTCTAGGTATTTAGGGTCAGGGTGTTACAGTGGAGGTGGATAGGTCTTTCACCAGTCGCAGCATCAGTTTCCATATACTCTATTTTAGCATCAAGGATATCAGTCCCATGTTAAACTACGGGGTGATGGATCAAGTAGGGGCTGACCTCAGTTTGTTCCTTAGGGACCTCAAACCAAGAATAGCCATGTAGTACGTTGTAAGAAGAGGGTAATATGATCTGGCAGTGGTTAGTTTCATGCCACAGAAGTACCAGTTCCATCAAGACCGGTTATTGTTAGAGGTACGATCATATTGTTAATACCCTTTCGTGTGCTTTTTCTGATTCAGGAGCTTTACATTCATTTGTTTCACCCATTCTGGTCCATTCCCTTATATTATACACATAGTATCTTCTCATTCCCTAGGTGTTGTGTGCTCTATTATGAGGTCATACCATGTTTTCTGATGTGTGTTGGGGATGTAAATGGATAATTCGACTACATAAGTACAATGAAAATCGCTTCTTGATACTGATGAAATGATACAATTTTATTCTCATCATAGAATGGTTTTATTCTATATAAATTTTTATTGACAAAATCATTGGATGAGTCAGCTTTTTGTTGTGGCTAGCCTGTATGTGGTTTTCATTGCTGGCCAGAGTTTGCATATGGGAAATCAGTGTGTGGAGACTCTTCTTCCCTTGTTGGTTGAGATTTCAATGGAATCTGTAGATGTTGGGATGGTGGATATTCCAATAGATGTTGCAGAGTTCTGGGATGTTTTTCTCGAGGTGGTTGTGACACTTCCACCTCGTTGTGATTTTGATTCTGGTATAGACTTTTAGCACACTACTTCTCTGATTTTGATTTCACCCTATTGGATGGAACATTTTATGTTGTGGGATTTTAGGATTCATATTGATGACCTAATAATGAAGTGTTTCATGTAACCTAGAGTGTCTATTTGGGTGTGCCCCAGTGTTGTTTGAAAATATGGTGGATGGTGGTCTGATGTCGTGAATAGACTACCAATGATTGAACCAGGTGAAGATCAAGAACTATTACCCTCTCCTGAGGATATATGATCATTTCACTGAGCTGAGCGTGGAGGGTTGGTTTTCTAGGATTGATCTACCATCTAGATACCAATATTTGAGTGTGAAGGAGGTAGATATCCTAAAAATGACATTCTAGTACACATATGAGAACTTTGAGTTTGTGGTTATGTTATTCAGTATTACGAATTCACCAACAATGTTCATGGGGCTTATGAAATCCTTATTTCATGAGTTCCTAGACCGGTTCATAATTGTATTCATTGAGGACATATTAATCTACTCAAATTGAGTGGAGGAAGATACAAACCACCTCAGTACTGTATTACTTGATATTTGATGCCACCATCTCTTTGTAATGTTGTTCAAGTGTATTTTTTGGACAAGAGAGATGTATTTCCTTGGGAATGCGGTGTCATAGTAGGGTTTAGTTGTGGACCAGTAAAATTTTAAGGTAGCCGTTTCATGTGCATCACAAAATAATGTGGAAGACGATCATATTTTACTCAGTCTAGAATGTTATTACTAGAGTTTTATAACTGATTTCTCATGAGTTTCAGCTCCATTGACATCTCTAAAATGAAAAATCCATGTTTTTTTGTGGAGATAGAAGTGCCTTTCAATATTAATATATCTAGAGGGGACATTGGTTAATGGTCTAGTTCTCTGGTTTTTGGAGGAATGGGTGATGTTCGAGTTGTTTTGTGTTTCATCCCATCTGGACTTGGGATGCGTAATGTTGTAGAAATGGGTATTGATCTCTTATGGGTCTGGTAAGTTTTTTCCTAATGAATGTAACTATTCCACCCATGATCTGGAGCTACCAGCGGTCATGTTTGTGCTGAAGTTGTAGCTTCATTTCCTCATTGGGGAGAGTTTTGTGGTCTTCCCAAATCCGAATAGTTTGAGTTATATCTTTTCCCATAATGATAAGAATATGTGGTAGCATAGGTGGATATTGTTCCTTCAAGACTTTAATTTTTGAGATTTCCTACACCTCATGAAAGGGAATTTCTGTTGTCGATGCTCTTAGTAGAAAGTCATTGAAGGAGATTTTTAGAAAATCTGCATATTCCTGGAATGTGATGGAGGATTTGGAATCCTTTCTCTTGGTGCAAGGGTGAAAAGTGGTAGATGATATTTATTTTAGATGACAGTGCAGTCTTCACTGATACAACTAGTGGATGAGTCTCAATGGAGAGATTCTGAGGCGTAAGTGTAGGGAAATCTTGTTAACCATGGAGATGACTCTTAGGGATGGTTAGAATTAGTATTTGATCTATGGAAGGCTATTTGATCTAGTGTAAATTCATGAGGAATTCCTCCATATGTATCATAACTCACCGTCAGTGGTACACCTAGAATTTTGAAGATGTATTGTGGCTTGAGAATGTCGTTTTGATAGCCTGGAATGAAGAGGGAAGTGGAAGAGTTTGCGGTGATGTGCTTAGTGTTCCAGTTGATGAATTCTGAGTACCATGTTCCCGGTGGTTTGTTGCAACCCTTCGATGTCCCTGAGAGGAAGTAGGATGTCATATCAATGGATTCTGTCACAGGGTAAACTAGGGCTTATGGGGGATATGATGCTATCTGGGTAGTGGTAGGTCAGTAGATGAAATAGGATCACTTTTTAGTGATCAAGGAGTCGAGCGCAGGGGATGCCTTAGTGAAGAGTTATGTGGGTGAAGTTTTGAGGATTAGTAGAGTTTAGAGATCCATTTCCTCAGATCCAGATACATGTTTTACCTTTTGAGTTTGAAGGGTTGGGCGACATTATTTTGGAACTCAGTTACCCCTCATCACTACCTTCCATCCAAGCACAGTTGTGTAGAAAGAACGGACTATCCATGCATTGGAAGATATGTTTTAAGAATGTATAATGGACTTTATAATATATTCTTAATAACACTTTCCCTTGGTGTAGTTATCTTATAATAGTTAATATCGCTCTTCCATTGGCATGGATCTATTTGAATCATTGTATAGAAAACCAGGATGTTCACCATTATACTAGATAGTGGTTGGGGAAATAGTTTTTTGTGGACTATACCTGGTGCAGAGCATGACCAATAAGGTTTACGTTGATCGTGAGATAATGAAAGAATCACATGACCACTAGAAGTCATTTTTTGATTACAGGAGGTGGTACATGTAGTTCGAGGATGGGGACCACATGTTCTTGATGGCTTCCCCTTAGTGTGGGTAGTGGAGGTTTGTAGAGGGAGCAGGCTTTCTCCCAGGTTTGTCAGACTCTTCAAGGTGTTGGGAAATTTTGGTAATGTGGTATAATAGTTGGAACATCCATCATAATTTGAGAGGATCAATGAAATATTCCCCTTCTCTAAATTCCATCGATATCTTCATTATTAATCACATGTAATTGACTAGGTAGAGTTGGATATCGAATATCAGACAACATACATGGAATGGACAATAGATATCTAGGATCCTCTGGAGAACGATACTATGTAGGAGGATCATTCATTTGGTTCACGTGTTTTGGAGGCATAGTGGCATGGAGGAGATTACATTGGAGTGAGAAGTGAAAATTTGTGTAGACGTCCCAGAGTTTTTTGTGTTTTATTCCTATTATATTGTTCCTTTCCATGTAATGTTAGAACCTTGTTTGTTATTATATTGGTTTTCTACTTATTCCATAATATATTATAAATCTCCGATACATGAATAGGGTTGTAACCGATTCCAGTTTGGGATTAATTAATTGTGATGTTATTAAACTCGTGTAGGGGAGTCAGTGCCACCAAGAGTGGATAGTATTGTGACCAAGAGTATGGGATTCCTTAGTTTATTTGTTGGGGTGGGGAGGTTGTTGTGCTTGTGTGGTGTTCTTTGGGGTTGTTTAGGTTATCCTATGGGAGAGGAGTTTTTCATGGATGGGGAGTTTTCCACTGTAGATTTCAAACAACATATGGTGTTTAATCATTGAACTTTGATGATAGTAGCGGTGTATCAATTGTAGCGGTATCCCTAAGAGGTATTTCATGAGGTTGTTGTTTGGACCCCTATTTCTTATGGGCTTGGTATTGGATTCATGGGGGCTATAATAGTTTGATAGGTATCTTCTGTAATTTTATAGACCTCTCCAGTCCTTTAAATTGTGAAAATATAATGGTTAATGTGTTATGGGAGGTTATAATGACTCATTTAGAGAGTTTACAAATTTTTTTTTTCATCAGTGAGTATCATTTGGGACCAACACTTGTAGGTCACAATGGTGAGATTAAGTTGTGAGTCGTGACAATGAGTCATGATGGTGGGTTGGGGTGGTGAGTCTAAATGGAGATTCATAGTGGCGAATCGTAGTAGTTAGTCATTGAGGTAACTTATAGTTGTGGGTTTCACTGGTGAGTAAAAATAGTGACTCGCTGAATGGTACTGTCACGAGAACCCTCAAATGATTAATGGTTTTTGGGGTACTTAGGGGAAATAGTGTGGCTGACCAAGGCAGTCTCTCAAAAAGGTAGTAATTTAAACAACTTATTAATGGTATAATGAAAATAACATAAAAGAGAAGAAAACACACTACCAAGAAAGGATGGGAATTTTTTTTACCAATTATAAACCTTGATGAAGTCTGCTGGAAAGAGATTTTGTTTTTTGGTTTTTATTTTTGAAATGATGATTGATTAGAAAGACACACAGAGAAGATACTTTTTTTTAGAAAATACAATAAAACACATAATAGATCTAACTCTACCCCTTCATTTACTTATTAATAATTATCATTTAAATTAATACCCACTTAATTTTGATCCTCTATTTTGTTAACCCGAAAACCCTACAAGTGTTCACATATCCCCAAAGATGAAATTACTTAAACCCTATGCTACCTTCAGAACATGCAATCGCAGCACCCTACATTGATTGATGTTATATGGTTAGCATATGGTAAGTGGTTAATTAGAGAACATATATATTCTATATATTGGGATTAATTGTGTTTATGTATTATATTTGAACACTACGAACATATCTTTTGTGGTTTTGTATTAACGATTGAGATTCTTCTCTCACAATTCACACAATACATGACCTCGCGTGTTTTGGTGTTAATTGTTCAATTCCTTGCATAGTTTCTTTTAATTTAAAAACTCAATTAATAGATCATATTATGTGAATTAATGTATCCCAATTATTCAAATTTATTTAATGAAGAGGGTAGAAGATAGATTGATCACTAAAAAACTACTCTTCTATGGGCAGTGTAATCATCGTGGAGACATTTTTCATGAGAAAAGGATTGGAAGGGTTGAACCCAATATCTTCTCCAATATTGAATTCCAATCAAATGATAGATATAAGATGATGAAAAGGGAAAAATACCTAATATTAATAGAAGAAAAATTAATGATACAAGCATAAAAGAAAAGAAATACAAAGAGGAGTTTTGATAGGAGAGCCTTTTTTGAAGAGATGTTAGCACAATGCCTTACTCCTTCCAAGAGTTGTGAAGGGCTCCCAAGTGACACCATTTCGTCAAACCCTTCCCAATTCTAGGACCAACCATCCCAAAGACTGAAAACACACATTTATTGTGTGGTGGGGATTATAGGTTCAATGTGGTTTCACGTCAGAATGGGGAATCACATCCAAATATTTTCAGCCAAAATGAACTGCCCATTTGGCCTTCGAAATGCGTGACCTAGTTGTTATTCTAGAAAGATAATTTGTGAAAAAAAAATTTCGATCTCATCTCAAAATTTGGGATCAATATATGTGTGGATGTAGATGTTATGTCCCAAATACAGAACCCAAGTCTAATCTGGCGAGTCCAGCCCAACTTTGACTTCATGGCCCATTTGTACCAAAAAAATAAATAATTTCGCTCCAATGTCCTAAATGAAAGTTGTATAAAATTATGTCCGGAACACACTTAGAAAATATTAATTCAAATAATTCAATTAAAATTATATATGTTCTGAATAATATAGTGCTCTATAAAGGAAAAAACTGGAATATCCATGAAATTTTAAAATGAATGATCTAATCCCAAATATTCTAAAAAGAAACATATTTAAGAAAATGTTAAGAAATATTATAATTTAATATCAATATAATATTCAATAAATTATTTTTAATCAACACCCCAAACATACCCTTTTTCACTCATGGGAAAAACCTCATATCACATATTCCGAAATATTGTGACATGTAAACATTAATATCAAATCAAATCTAATTTTAAAACACATATCCTTGAGATCCAACAATTCCAAACCAAGAAACCAAAGTTATCAAGCCCCATAAATAAAATTATAACAAGTTCTCCATTTATATCATTCAATATATATCCACATCATTTATCCTAAATACACAAAACACTTGCTTGACTTGAATTATCTCTTATCACTCAAATGTTTATTTTTCAGCTATGTCTTTCTCATCCAAACCCATTAAAGAGACACTATAGGTTTGATAAATTCCTAAATCACCATCCATTGTGATTCAAAGACAAATGTTTATCCTAAATACATTCTTGGGTTGTTCTGTGGCTTTCGGTTGCTTGGATTTAGATGTGAAAAATTCTGAGGCTGAATGAGGGGGCTTGACTCTTCTTGATGAAAAATTGCATTAATCTAATTTTCACTTAAATATGGTCTCCTCTTCAATCCCCATAGAATAAATCCACGTTAATCATCATAAAAAATAAATTAATGTGCACACCATTCAACATTTCAGAAGTAAATATGTCAATCTTATCAAGCATTATTTTCTTGAATGCTCCAGATAGGCACTACATTCTCCCTCTATTAGAAGCTCCTGAAATGCAAAACATCAGTTATCATGAATTCTCTAGGAAAGTCACTTATTTAAATATAATTATTTTCTTCATTATAAAACACATCTCTTCAGAATTTAATATTTTTACTAAAGTATCACAAAATGTTGTATCACAACACCATACATCTTCCCCTACAATTAAGTTCAACTAGATATTGCAATTTTACTTCAAGAGTTAGTTGTATATAGAGAATTGTCTTGTAATGCGGCTAACCTAACAAGATGCTCATGGGTTCTAAGGGCTATAAGGATTAAATGTTCATGGTAGGCTATTATAAAAATGATTCATAGAAATATGGGATTTAATACCAATCAAATGCCTCAATCATTTAAAATAGAAGTACTTCAACCCTCATGTTTTTATAGGAATAAATCAAATTTTGGTTAAATAAAGAATGTTTTGGTTCTCCCAATAAGTTTAGTAAATGAAAGGAATATGGAAATAATGGTTCATAAGCCTCATAGGAAATTGATTTTAAAGATAAGGACAATGAGATGTGGAATCAGATTCAAAATTCAGAGCACATTCCATGAAATTACTAAATATTTGAAGTTGAAACAAAGTTATTTTACACATTAATTTAATCTTGGTTTCATGGGATAAACTGTTTCACTTTTTGAAAAGAATTTCAAAAGGGTGATGAGAATCATTTCTACTCAAATGTTTCAAAACACACAAAAAATGATGATTAAACCCATAAAGTTTAAAAAACACACATTTTTTTGAAAATCATTGAAAAACAGGTAAACAAATGAAATTACTAAATTAAAATCCCTCCCCCCACACACACACATAAAATATGTCATTGTCCTCAATGTGAACCTATGAGTTGATATATGCACATTAAACTTATATTTTTAAATAGAACAATGAAAAAAATTAAAGGGTTAGTAACAACCTGATATGCTCAAATGATGATGGGGTTATTTAGTGCGATGAAATCCACTACCTCAGTAAGAAGTCCCTTAATTTATTTCTTCAAATGTTTTCCATTAACTATAAATATCTTTTTTATGTCTTGTTGTGTGGTTTAAAATACACCATAAGGAAAAACATTAGTCATAACATAAGGAACTAACCACTTGGAATGCAACTTACCAGGCATCATCATCAGCCGTGAACTATAGAGATATACTTTCTCTACAACTTGATATTCTCTTTTCTGGATCACTTTTTCATGAGATGATTTTGATCATTCCTTATAGATCCTTGATTTATCATATGAATACAATCTAATCTCCTCAAGCTCTTGAATTTTTATCTTCCTTTGGATTCCATCTTGTGCCAAATCCATGAGGTTTTTCATTATAGCCCAATAAACCTGATTCTAAACTTCCTCAAAGAGATGAAATGTTTTACAAAAATCAATTCTAACTGGGGAAGTACCAATGGGTGTCTTGTATTATATTCTATAATCCCAAATCTTATCATCCAAAATCTTGCTCCAATATTTTCTATTTGGCTGCACAGTTTTCTCCAAAATTTGTTTCAACTCCCTATTTGAAACCACAACCTGGCCATATTTTGAGGGTGGTATGGTGGTGATGTTTTGTGTGTCACCCCATACATCCGAAGGAGGGAAGCCAAATTATGATTGCATAAGTGTGTCCCTTGGTCACTGATGATGGCCTTTGGTACTCCAAACCTACAAAAAATATGTGTTTTGAAAAACTGCACAACAACATGAGAATCATTAGTCAGGATGACCTTAGATTCCACCAATTTACTCACATAATAGACAGCAACCAAAATTTATATAAACCAAAGGTACTAGGAAAAGGAACCATGAAATTGATGACCCATACATCAAAAATATCACTAAATAGTATGGGTTATTGGTTCATCTCTTGTCTCCTAGGAGTGTTCCCAGTGTGTTGGCAATAAGAGAATGACTTAAAAACACATGTGCATCATGGAATAAACAAGGCCAATATAATCTAGATTCTAAAACATTCCTTGAAATCTTTTGGGGTCCAAAGTGTCCACCACAAGCATGTGAATGAAAAAAATGTAAAATAGACTCTAACTCATGATCAGGAACCCACCTCTTAATAACTTGGTCACTATACAAGTGCCAGAAGTATGGATCATCCCGAACATAAAATATTGACTCCCAATTTAACATTTGGGCTTGATGCTTCTTTAAATTTGTAGGGATTTCAGAGGAAACACGGTAGTTAACTAAATCAGCATACCATGTATGCATACCTAATATGGAATAAAGATTCTCATCTGGGAAAGTGTATGGAAGTGGTACCAAGTCCAAGGTGTCATACTCTAGTGTGCGAGTAGGCATACACATGTGTTCTGCAACCAATTACCCATCTTCTATTGAAAGTAATTGTTGATAAAAAGAAATGTAATGACTAGATTAGTTACATTGGTATGGTAAATTATTACTTTAGGAACCCATATTCTTTAGTATCATTCATTCATAAATATAGCATGTTCTAAAGAAATTTAAGACCAATGTGTTGAGAAATAAAAAAAATTTAAATAGAGTTTCCTCCCTAAGTTTCAACCTCATTTACATTTCAAAAAAGGTTCACTAGTTAACCCACATTGATTGCTTTGATAATTTATATTTCTAATGTTTTTATGTAACTATCCAATGTTTTCCCTCTTGGGACTTAAATGATTATACCACCCCAGGATATATTTCATTTTTTTGGTTATTCTTGTCAAAAAATTATTTCATCATTCATCAATTTATTTATTCTTTAAAGCATAAAAATTATATTCTAAAGAATTTACAGAAATTAAAATTCCTTTAATCATATATGTAAAATAAAAAAAATATATTCTTATAATTTAATAGCAATATTGTTAGACATAAAAAATCATTTATAGCAACAAATAGTTTTTTCTTCTTCGTAACAACTTTTTCTTTTTGTTAATCATATTTCCTTGTATTTTTAGAAATATCTACTTTCTCGTAACAAAATTAAAAATTGATACTTTTATTTTTCTTATTCAAAATAGTTACATGTATTGCATTATAATTGAGTGCTTGTTCATAATAATCAATTTATAATGAATCTATATTCACATAATTTCATTTAAGATAAAATAGGGATTAAGGGATAACTATGATTGTGAATCATATGTAATATTTCCAATAAAGAAAAAAAATATTTTTTAGTTATCTAACAAAGAAACCAGTTATCATCCAGATATCATGACATTATAAACAAATAATATAATCCAATAAAAATTGAACTTCAATAGAACTTCATGTATCATTAGTTTTCTTGATATATTTTCATTCCATTGTCTATTATGAGTTTGAATCCATTTTTTTCTTCAACCTAGAATAATTAGGTTTAATATTTCCAAATTTTATTTACTAATTCAATATACTTTTTGAGGATTCCTTCTATTTTAATTTTTCCCTATTATCTTTCTAGTTATCCTTTTGGATTTTCTTAAATCCCATATATCATTTTATTATTCTAAAAAGGTGTGCGATCTAACCCTCGCTATGTTCTGTGAAACTATTACCCTTAGTTATAGTCAATAAAGATGTTTGAACTCCCGAATTTGATGTCTATAACATTGAGAAAAATGAAAATACCATTTTATTTCTTTCCTTTAATGCTTATCTTTTATGTATGATCTTATAATACATGATAAACGCAATTAAATCATCTATGATAGTTTTATTTAAGTGTTTTGTTTAATAAAGAGTTGTTCATTTTGGGTCTCATGATTTTTTTAAAATATAGATGATCTTATCCAAAGGTTTATCAAATGATTTATCTTTTTCTATATGATATTGTAAGTTATTCATATTATAAATGGTACACTAGTTTATTTATAAAATAGATTCACCTATTATGAAGACAAAAATCTGATTTTATACACAGAACATAGCAATTTTAGACCCTATTAATATAGATATTCCAAATTGAGTAACCCAATGCTACTTCTAAATCACATCAACATACCAAATTGATGAACCATGATAATAAATGTTTCTTTTAATGTCATAATTAATAGTATTTCTAGTTGGGATGTTATGTTGAAATTTACCCCTTTCATCTCACATCAAAAAAATAACATGTTTATCTATAATATTATGAATTTTACTCAGCATCATATAATTATTCTATCTAGTGTTAATAACGAAATTCAATAAGTATCCCCAATATTCATAACCTCCATGATAAAATATCAATGGATTAATGAGATTTATGTTATATATCATTCCAAATGGTATTCTTAACATGAAAAAAAGATCCACTCCCTTCTAAAATAGTTCGTTTATGGAAACTAATTTTAATCTCAAAATCAAATGATTTCAGATATGTTCCTAAAATCTAATACTCATTGTACTGAAGAAAATATTCAGTAAGATTAGATAAAAATGTTAGTGTGATAAAAAATAGTTATTAGATAATGATCTATGTATCGTTATTCTCAGATACATATTTTTTCTGAATAATGGTTTGTATGTAAACATAAAGGAGGGAATTGAATTCACAAAAACAATATTCAATTTTCACCCAACTAATGAATTAGGTTTCTTTAAACATATATCCTTAAAACAATCAGATTATAAATTATGTAAAAAAAATATTAATTAATTATAATATAAAAACTAAAATAATAAAAAATTTATAATAAAAAAATTCAATATTAATAACACTATAAACTATTAGGAAAAACATTTATTGCAGTAGATGAAAATCGTGAAACTAATAAGAGGTTACTGTTACAAATATTATTTAATAAATGGAACCCTGCTATTTTATTCGAATCTCTAAGTGGATTTGAAAATTTATTCTTATGTATCACAGTTCAACACCAAGAAATTCATCAAATACCAACATATTATAACGTACATGATCCAAAATGATAAATTCTTATATAATATACCTATTGGAATTTTTTACAAAACATTAACCCTAATATTCTCTTAGATCTAAAAGTTACAATAATGTATGAACAAAAAAAAATTATACATGAAGGCTATAACCAATGATGTTCCAGCCAAAGAATATTTTCAATCTCTATTGATCAGAATCAAAATAGGTTATAAGCCCCCAAAATCATCACCGATCAAGTAATATTATACAAAGAAAAACTATAGGGTAACATAAAATTTTAATAATTTTTTTTTTAAAATTATGAGAATGTTCTCTAAAATTTACTTAAATAATATGTAAAATCAGAATGGATGCAATGAGATGTGGAAAACATCAGAACGACAGTAAGAATTCTCATCCTAATTCATCTTTTTAACAGATTCTTCTTAAATTTCTTTGCATCCATTGGTTGGATTTAAAATTGACCTTGTTCAAATCAATAATAGTAAAATTCTAAGATCATTAGGTATGGGTAAAACTAGGTCAAATTCAACACTCCATATTCCACAGGATATAGGTTTTATCTTCTTTTATCTGACGAACACACCATCACAATTATATAATATCTGATGATTCTATTTAGTGAAACATTATAAATTATTAGAAAATTCATATACATTTAGTTCATCATGATTTAAAACATCAAAAAATAATGTTGTACAAACCAAAACTCACACTAAAAACTCTATGTTAAGTCAACCCCATTATCCATTATATTGTCTTAAAAATGATAAACAAAAGAATTAGTTTGACTCAAAAATAATTAATGTGAATCGTGGTGAATTTTAGTTCTTCTATAACATTAAAAATGAATTCAAAAAGTATGGGTATATATATTTATTATGAAACACATGTATGAATATTTTTAAATTATAAATGTGTTCCAAAATGATGTATGAAATGAACATGATGAATCTATTAATAGAATTTGATCTTATCGTATTGGGGAATATTTGACCTAGTTATTTTGTGAATTTATATGAGAGTGTGATATAACGTCACACCACAGTTGAATAGTATATTTTAAGGGAAAAATATAACATTGTTACACATGTTATTTTTATAAAAAGAGTCATGAATGCCTACTTATTTCCTTTTTAGTCTTTCTCTAAATGAAAATTCATTCATAAAAAAATTGTGCTCCATTAAATTTTATACAAATGTCACCACATGAGGTATGATTTGGGAAGCATCCCAATGTTTTTTCATTAATTAGTGTGGTTTGGATTTATAAATAAAATGTATTACAATTGGTTAACATTAAACAAAAATATGATAAATGTGTATTTTTTATCCTAAATATATTGTTTGTTCATATTTTAACAATACTTTAGAGAAAAATGTTTTTTTTACTCCACATGTATTATTTATAGAATGGTATTTTATTTATAAAAAAACTATGGATAGTGTTAAAACATAGTGAAGTACAATAAAATAATGTAGAGATTATTCATGATTTGGATGTAATAGAATCATAAAGGGTTTTAGAAACTGAACCGATAATTATACACAATAACTGTGATGATCTTGTAGATTTTATCAAAATCATAATTGATATAGACTTATCATTTATAATAAAAGGTAATGTAATTTTTCTTGAATGTGATCCTATATCTATCCAAGTGGAAATCATAATATATATCTCGAATGAATGGTTAAACAAAATGTAATATTAAAATAATGTATTGTTCCCAAATTAGGCATGGAACCTAGTAGATCCACTTAATGAGTTGATACCTATTAGTTGTATTTGTGTCTTTTTAATAAAAATTTACCTGGATAGTAGATTTTATGTCTACCATTATTACTTCACAGTGAAAGGTTTTTTAACAAAATTTAGGAATTAATTAGAAATAATCCATTTACACAATGGATATGATTAATCCCATTTAGTTATTTTAGACCTATCATCATATTGTGATTATTAGATATTTCAAGTGTATATAAAAACTAAATTCCATTATCTAATGTTATTTAAAGATGTTTATATAATATATCTTGAAGGTTTTGAATATTTAATAAAAAAATTGATTTATAAGCATGGATGATCCATATATGGGTTAAACAATAATTATAAATATTGTAATATTTATTTTAATGATGAGTTCATAGTAATTGGGGGTCAGTAAGGTATCATTGTAGTGGGTTACATCGATTCTAGTATCCAAAATGAAAATGATCATTACAAAATTGTCAAATTATTAATTTTTCTTGAATAATGGACCTGTAATGTAAGATCCCATCTTCGAGCCTAGTACGTTCATATTTATGTTTATTTGTCCTCTTTTGTTAGTAATGGTGTCATGTTATTATCTTAAAGTGGTGTTACATACGTGTTTGGGGCTCATAGGAATGAGATAGTATAATGATAGAGGTGACATGTAGTAATGGAAATACTACATTACTACAGAATAGCCGATGGGTTGTCTAATAGAATTGTAAATATACAGACATCCCACTAGATATCTAGTTATATCCATGAATATAAATTACCCTATATAATACTAATTATATATTTAATGGGGTCTCCAATGATACTGGTTCATAGGGTGAACCACCGCCAAGTCGGAGGTTCCTACTAGAAAGCCATTTTCATCGTGCTATGAAGGAATAATGATGGGTCGAATAATATTTATCCCAACCCTTGAATCACATTTTAATGCCTTTAAATCACATTTTAGGTCCCCAATATGGTGTTTTAATGTTAAATGGTTCTTTAGGTATCATATTATTTCTATAACACATTTCCATGGTTCCTTGAAATGTATAATCCCTTACCATAAGGTTGGAACATCGAATGTATGAACCTAGATCCCTATATTGAATTAGAAATTTTTTATGAAATAAATTAATATTTTATTTCAAATAACATTTTAATTGGGTCAATTTGTATCACGACCTATCCCCCGGTGCTTGTTCCATGACTACCCCAAGCCCGCCTTCCACGGGCCAGGGGCTGGTGACTAACACTAAAGGCATAAATCCCTAAACTGGGAAGGCATTGCCTTTATAACATGAAAATCCACACAAAAGAGTATGATATGGAATCAAAACACTAAGTAAAATTGTATAAACAGAGTGATGAAAGTAGAGGGGTCGGAATACAAGCCCAATAGGAAAAATACAAGAACAGCTGAAAACAAGTACAATTGAAAAGGACAAAATTGCTGAAAGGTGAAGAGACGCTTGTGGATTGTCCACCATGGATCCTAACGGAAGGGTAGGTACTTATAGACTACTCTGAAATCCACGTCTTTCGGTCTTCTTCACGTACCAACTGGTCATATGGTCCACCTTCAGGTACCGTCCAGTCCAGGTACTCTCAGCTCTAGTCAGCGTTGTCTGTCGTTTGCAACCAACACAATGAGGTTGGGGCATAGCCCGTGCAGGGGTGAGTATAATGATACTCAGTAGGGACCCCAAGACCCTTAAGGTCTCACAAAATCCAACAAGGATAAAACAAAAAGTATGAAATCAATAGATTACCCCACTTTGGTATATGCCCACACATATACAAAAGTTATCAAGTAATCCATCTCAATCATGAGGTAAACACAAGGTTACTGACTCAGCTCACATAGGTATACAAATTAAGAAGAGAGATAGAGATGATCAGATGTAGCCACTGAATCATCTATTCTATCAAAGCCACATAGGATCCTGGAACAGATATCAGAACTGTCAAACTGACACAGGATCTAGGAATTGTAAACGGAGTTGTCGAACCACACCGGATCCAGGAACAGTCGTCGAAGTTGTCGAACCAACACAGGATCCAAGAAAATTTGTCTGTGCTGTCGAACCCACAAAGGATCCGAGAACTTTTTTCAGTGATGTCGAACCCACACAGGATCTAGGAACAGTCTTCAGTGTTGTCGAACTCACGCAGGATCCAGGAACAGTCATCAGTGCACAACCAGTAACAGGATTCCGTACAAAGCATGCTTGATTCTGGGAGGTTCCGATCCTGAATCATAGTTTTGATACATCAACTGCCACGAAGTACCAATTTTATTTATCCAAAATATCCTTCTTTCCAAAAGAAACCCAACGCGATAGACATTGCATCAATCGGACGCTCGGTCTGAGAGTTATCAGCATTTCCGTTCTGAGGGCCCGGTTGGATTTACGTTTGATCCAACCTGGTCATACCCCAACTATGTCCAAACCTCGAGTGGGGTATACAAAAATAACTGCCTCCTTCTATGGTTACCCTCACAAGATAAGGTTAATCAATTAGATGTTCGTATCTCATGTTACGGGCAAAAGAGTGGAAATTGGTCAAACGGGTCTGGATCTGGTCATGTCCCGTTAGACAGACCTGGCCTAACTCGAGTCCGGACCGGGGTCCGACCCGGTCTGTGGGACTAACCCGGTCCATAGGAATGGACCAACCCGTGGGGTCCGCCCTATCCGCATCCAGGGGGAGGTCGTGCCCATGGATCCCGAACTGCTTAGCCGTTTGGGTGATTTCCAAAACTGGTGCCACATGGTGTCGGTCCGCATCACGTGGGACCCAGTGAGGGGTCCCACTCTTCCCGGTTGGCCAAGCGGCCAGCCACCTCCAGCGCATCGCCATTACGTCGTGCATCCTCTGGCAACCTGGCAGCTCGGGCCGCCAAACCTTCTCGCGGTCGGCCACCGTTGCACCACCACGGCCAGGGGTCGCGGCCCCCTTTGGTTCCACCACATGGCGCGGTTGTGTCGTTCCTTCTTCGGTGACCCGATGGCTTGGGCTTCCTGTCTTCCTTGCAGTAGATCTTACATTAGCCTCCACTACAACGCCGCGGCCCATCGTCCGTGGGTTACTCCTACGGCAGTGCAGTTGCGCCGCCACCATCCATATGGTGACGATTGACGCTTCATCCATCAGCGAGCTTTCCTCGGGTCACCGAACGAGCTCTGGGGCCCCAATTCTCGTTCTAGAAGTTACTGAGCATTCCTCAGGATGTCCCCTTTGATCCACAATCATTTTTGATGAGAATCGCTCATCCCGGTCTAATGTCGCATTTAGCGTCAAATTCCACAAAGAAGTCAGAGGGGTCGAGCCGTGTTTTTTCGGCCCGCACCCTCAGCGTTAAGGTGATAGCATGCAGCTTCGATTCTTAACCATTGATGAAATACGAAGAACGTGCAACAACAAAGCATGAATCCCCTAACTTTGATCATTGATCGTCGATGAAGTCATGAAAATGTAGGCATCGATTCGTTGTATATGAACGCATCCTACATCAAGGAGGTTCTGAGGGAGGAAGTCGAAGTCAGAATTGAGGTCGAAGTTCTTCATCAGTTGGAGCATTCTTCATTAGTGGAACACGTTCTAAACTGGGAGCCTTCTTCAATGTTCTCCCAAAGACAAATGCCAACACAAAATAATATATTATTCTTACCTATTATTTAATCATTTTAAAATAATTAAAAAAGATTCAAAGTAATTAATTAATGTTATCAATTAATTAATTGGGAGGGTTTTGACACCATAAAGTGGAGAGCTCAAGAGGTTTCCCCCCAATTAATGGGGAGTTCAAGAGGTTAAATCCCAGGTGGTCCCCACCACATTTTACAAGGAGAGAAGGTTGGGTTCGAGTGGGCCCTACCACCATAACCTCTCATGGGAGGTTAAGGTGTGGTAGTCTCACCTCCAACTTCAATGAGGAGTTTTTAACCACAAAACACCCACATGCTGGCTCAAATTAAAATAAAATGAAAACCTTATTTTTATTTAATCTATACATTAAAACCCAAAATCTAACTTACATTCTGGACCAACTACCGTCGTAGTGAATGTATTCTTAAGAGAATACGGGCGATGCAAGTTCAACTATTCCCTCGAATTTCAATTCCTAGTACCGGTTCAAAAATTATAAAAACCCGCTTGTACATTGATAGAACATACCCGAATAAATCATCAGAAATTGATTATGGGCACACCGAGCCCCAGAATCATGTGCGTTTAGTTTTCGTGGACTCGTAAAAATCCCAACTATTTAAAAAATGTTCCATGAAAACTCAGGTTTTTAACATTCTCCCATCCTCAGGGCTTTATGCCCACGTAAGCTACAACTCGAACTAAGGGAAAAAATGGGGGTACTGAGCATGCATCTGAACCTCCTACTACCAGGTGCTCTCCTAGAGGATCCCACGCTGCCAACGAACACACACCAGAGGTATTGACCATCCACGAATGAACCACTCCTATCGATCCTCAATCTCAACTAGGACCTCCATAAATGTCGCTCCATCATCGACGTCCAACTCTCCATGGTTGATGATGTGAGAAGGGTCGTGAACGTATCTCCTCACTTGGGATACATGGAAGACGTCATGAACCCAGTGCAACTAAGGGGGAAGAGACAAGTGTTAAGCAACCTCACCTACTCTGCTGAGGACCTGGAAAGGTCTAATAAACATCGGAGATAACTTTCTGCCTTGGCCAAATCTCTGTAAACCTCATCGAGGTGAGACCAGTAGAAAGACATGGTTGCCATCCTCGAACTCCAAAGGCCTCTGTCTCCTATCAGTATACGACTTTTGTCTGCTCTGTATTGTCTTCAACCACTCCTGGGTGATCGGCACCTTCTCTGTGGTAGCTTGTACCATCTCTAGTCGCACTAGTGCTGACTCCCCAGGGTTAGTCAAGCACAAAGGTGATCTTCAATGTCGCCCATATAACACCTCAAAATCTACCATCCCTATAGTGGAGTGATATATATTGTTTTATGTAAACTCCACGAAAGGTAAGTGATCCTCCCAGCTGCAATCGAAGTTGAGGAAACAAGCACGCAGCATTTCCACGAGGGTCTGAATGGTCCGCTCATTCTGGCGATCCATCTGAGGATGGAAGGTGGTTCTCAGAAGAAGTTGCTCCCCGAAAGCCTACTTCAACCCCTTACATAGTCGGGAAGTAAACCGTGAGTCATGATCATATACAATATAAGAAGGTACTCTATGTAGACACATAATCTCTTGCATGTAAAGGCATCCCAAACTCTCTACAGAACCCTATTCTCTGATTAGTAGGAAGTGGGCTGACATGGTGAGTCGGTCAATGATCACCCAAATCAATTCATGACCCCTGGATGTACGTGACTGTCATGTCACGAAGTCCATTGATATCCTATTCCACTACCACTATAGGACCTCTAAAGGCATAACCAAGCCTACTAGTACATGATGCTCCACTTTCACTTGTTAAGAAGTGAGGCACCTTGAGACAAACTCTAAAGCTGCCTTCTTCATCCCTGGCCACCAGTGATATCGCTGGAGATCCTAGTGCATCTTCACAACTCCTGGATTTACCACTAGAGGGGATGTGTGAAACTTCTTAAACACTTCCTCCAGATGTTACACTGGCACCATAGTATGTCTTCTAAAGAGGGTGAAATGCTCCCCAATATCAGAAAATCCATCAGATGTCTGCCTTGGTGATATCTGAGCACGTCACGTCTAGTAGTCAGCATCCCCATGTTGTGCCTCCCTGACTCACTGAATAAGTGGGGGAGTGACTGTAAGGGACTCAAGAAATATCTTCCATCACTATCAAAAATGGATATCTATAAAGCAACAAGTTTCTATTTCGTATCTCCTAGCATCTATATTCAAGATCTCTTCCTAAGTGCATCTACTACAACATTCCCCTTCCTAGGATTATAGACTATCTCAATTTCATAGTCCTGGAAGAACTCAACGCAACATCACTGTCTCATGTTTAGGTCCTTTTGAGAGAAGATATACATGAGACTCTTTTGATCAGAGTAGATAGTAAAACGCTCTCCCATCAGATAATGCTGCCACATCTTCAAGGAGAAGACCACTACTACTAACTCCAGGTCATGGGTGGCATGGTTCTGCTCATGTTTTTTCAGCTGATGAGATCCATAAGCGATCAATGCTCGCTCCTGCATCCGGACACACCCAAGTCCAGTCCCTGATGTGTCATAGTATACTAATTACCCTAAGCCCTCCTCTGGAAGCCTCAGGATGGAGGCACTATTCATCCTCTACCTCAGCTCATGAAAGCTCTACTGGCATGTCTCCAACCACACAAAGTGTTTCTCCTTATTTGTCACAGTTGATAGTGGTGCTGAAACTCTGGAAAAGTATGGTACGAACCTCCGGAAATATCCAGCCAAACCCAGGAAACTCCGCACCATCGTCACACTCCTGGGTTGCTCCCAAGAAAGTACCGCCTCAATCATCACTGGATCTACTGCAAATCCAGCCTCTGAGATGACATATCCGATAATGTGAACCTCTCAGATCGAAAAATGGCACATCGAGAGATTACAATAAAGATGGTTCTCTTGGAGTGTGGCCAGTACAACCTACAAATGGGAGGCATGCTCATCCTCAGTAGTCAAGTAGATCAGAATGTCATCAATGGAGACTATGAAAAAGTGATCGAGGTATTACTGGATGATCATGTTCCTGAGTCCCATGAACACTGCATGGGCATTGGTTACGCTGAAAGGTATAACCAAGAACTCGTAGTGGCCATATCGACATCTGAAAGTCGTCTTCTGCACATCCTCCTCTCGAACTCGGAGCTAGTGATAGCCTGATCTGAGATCTATCTTCGAGAAACACTGTGCTCCCTTCTGCTGATTAGAGAGGTCGACAATCCTCGGGAGTGGGTACTTGTTCCTCCCGGTCACCTGTTTCAGGCAGCGATAGTAAAAAAAGGCTCAGGCTCTCATCCTTCTTCTTGGAAAACAGAATTGGGACTACCTAGGGAGAAACACTAGGCCTGATGAATCCCTTCCCCTTCAAGTCCTCCAGTTGTACCCGCATCTCACGAAGCTCACCAGGAGCCATCTAATATGATGGCGTAGATATCAGTGTCGTCCCAGGGTACATGTCAATATAAAAATTCCAATAGTTTTCAAGGAGGTAGACTGGGAACATCATCAGAGAAAACATCTGTGTATTGGTCCACCCCTACAGGATAGCTCGGACTCTCCACATCAACTGCTCGGAGGGTAAGGCAGGCCAACTGATGAGTGATCAGTTGCACCTTCCTCTGAGTAAGTTCGTCCTGCACTGTAAAGGATCTCTTCTCATTATTGAAGGTGAACCTGGTCCCATCTATATGGACACACCGCACTTTGCGCCAAATACATTTGATCTGAGCATGGACTATAGATAACCATTCCATACCGAAGATGACGTTGTAAGGCCTTGATGCCGCTACTAGAGATCCCAGTCGAAGATCTCACATCCTAGAGTAAGATCACACTACGGGCACTAGTGTCTAATCATTGAATCTCCTCCCATAGGAGACTCTAGCCGTAAGGATCGAGCCAACAGCTCTGTTGGAATCTATGAGATCATAACGAGGGCAGTTGAAGTGAAAGAGTGACTAGAACATGTGTCTATAAGAACTAAAAATAAAGTCGATTAGACATATACTATACCTCGAATCATCTCTAGAGCTCCATGATCGTAAGCATTGGCTACCTGGAGCTAAGATCTCCCATGTCCACCTGCTCCCTCCGGTCGAGGTGGACCTCTGGGTGGTGGTGGTGGTAACACCTCGTAATGAATTCCACTGCCAGTTGCACGACCAGATCCTCTTCCACGTCCACCTATGCCCTACAAATTTCCTCGATCGAACCTCTGCCTCTTCCTATGAGGTGCCTCAAATGTCTATTGATCATACGAACCGTGGGTCGGACAGTCACGAGCCATGTGATCATGACTGACGCATGTGAAACACTACCCATTCCTCAAATAACTAGCTCTCCCTCGTGTGCCTCGCACAACCGAACCTGTGTCCTAAGGTCATCCACTCGATGGTTTTGTCCGCTTGGACCTCAACATCACTTGTCTGCTACCTGCTATATAAGACTCCACTACGTGATGCCCGGTGGTGGGTCTCATTGCTGGTGACTTCCCAGTAAAGAAACTCCCCACTAAGATGGATTTATCCAACACCCATGCCTACGTCGGGATGCTGAGTGAGATCATCGAAGCCCTGATATCTCGCCTAAGCCCCTGCTCGAAGGTCTAGGCCCTGAAGAATCGATCTCGTACAATATCTGTGGAGTAGCATGAGAGGTCAGTGAACCTCGAGGAGTATTGTGCCACTGACATGCTACCCTACTGTATATGCAGTAGCTCCTGTATCCACACCGCACGTAGGTGGCTGGGACAAACTCCTCCTGAAACAGGCTCTCGAATTCTGCCCAGAGGAGTGCCACCTTGTAATGCACATAGAGGATTAGGCTCCACCATCTACTTGCTGATGCTTGAAAGAGACTCGAGACAAGGATCACCATAAGGTCTGCTGGTGTCCCTACCAGTCTGAAGACTCTCACCACAACCTCCAGCCAATCCTCACCTGCCTGCGGGTCCGTCTTGCCCCTGTACCTAGGGGGCCTCTAGTGCTATAACTCATGCAATGCGATCAGGCGGTGTGCACTCACTACTATTGGGGCTGGTGGCATTGGTGGCCCAACAGGTATTGGTACCGCTGGAGCCTCCGCTGTAATAGGGCCCTGCACGAAGGCCTCGTCACTCGGTGGGCTTCCATCTCGTTCAAATCCCGGATCCCTGGATAGCTATCTATGTGGGGCCATCCTGAAAAGAAATAGGGGTTCCATGGTCAATAATTTATACCTGGTGAGCTAACTCAAATAGATGACTATAAAAACTCTTGAAACACACAGGAAATCAGTGTTTTTGTGCACTGAGTCAGAAATCAGAAGTCGGGGTCCTGGTGTTTGGATACGTCGGCTGCCACAAAAACATTGGACTCACTGAACTGAAAACCACCCTCAGTACCCTTAACAATATTGATTCACAGAAAAGATCAGATTCCTAAGTTCTGCGGTAGAACCAACTCCTATGATACCAATTTGTTACGACCAGCCCCTCGGGGACCGTGTCGTGACTACCCCATGCCCACCATCCAGGGGCTAGTGGCTGGCGACTTCCACCAAAGGCGTAAATGCCTAAAATGGGTATAAATTTCCTTTAAAACATGAAAATGAACATAATAGAGTATGAGCATGAAGAAAAAAAATAAGTAAAACTGTATAATAAGAGTGCTGAATGTAGAGGGGCCGAAATAAAATCCAAACATAAAAAATACAAGTACAACTGAAAATGACAATATAGCTAAAAGGTGAAGAGAAGGTCCTGGTTCATCCACTACAGATCCTACCTAAAGGTTATGTATAGATATCCTCCTCATCACTCCACTATTATTGGTCTCCTCTGTGTACTAACACGTCATATGGTCCACCTCTAGGTACCGTCTAGTCCTGGTACTCTCAGACTCAGTCAGCAATGTCGTTCATCTGCAACCAACACACGAGGTGCAGACACAACCCATGAAAGGGTGAGTATAATGATGCTCACTTGGGACCCCAAGACCATCAAGGTCTCACAAAATCCAACAAGAATAATCCACAAAGTATGAAATCAACAGATTACTCGACTTAGGTATATGCACATACGTATACGAAAGTTATCATGCAATCCATCTCAATCATGAGGTAAACATAGGGTTACTGACTCTGCTCACACAGGTATACAACTTATGAAGAGAGATAGAGATGATTAGATGTATCCATAGAATCATCTATTACTATCGAATCCACACAGAATCCAGGAATAGAAGTCAGAACTGTCAAACCCACAAAGGATCTAGGAATTGTAAACAAAGTTGTCAAACCCACAGAGGATCCAGGAACAGTCGTCGAAGTTGTTGAGACCACATAGGATCCAAGAACAGTTGTCAGTGTTGTCGAACCCACACAGGATCCTAGAACAGTTGATAGTGGTGTCGAACCCACAAAGGATTCAGGAATAGTCGTCAGTTCTATCGAACCCACATAGGATCCAAGAATAGTCGTCAATTCACAGCCAGCCACAGGGTTCTTCACAAGGCATGCTTGATTTCTGAAGGGTCCACTCCTCAAGACAAGTTCAAATACATCAACATCCACAAAGTCCCATTTTGATGTATCCAAAATATATGTCTTTCCAAAAGAAAACCAACACGACAGACGGTGCGTCAATCAGACGCCCAGTCTGAGAGTTACTGGCACTTCCGTTCCAAGGGCCCGGTTGGATATACGTTCAATCCAACCTAGAAATACCCCACATGTGTCCAAAAATTGAGTGGGGTATACTAAAAAAATCGACTCCTTCTATGGTAGCAGTCACCACATATGGTTCGTCAACCGGATGCTCGTAGCTTATGTTACAAGCAAGAGAGTGGAAATTGGTCAAAAGGGTTAGGATCCGGTCAGACCCATTCAGACCGACTTGGTCCACGAGTCTGACTCGGTCTGTGGGAATGACTCGGACCACGAGGATGGCCCGGCCCGCGCTGGGTCTGGCCCACACGGGGTCCGGCCCCGTGGACTGTGGGGTCTGCCTTAGCCGTGTCCAGGGAGACGTCGCGCCCTTGGATCCCGAATGGCTTAGTCGTTTTGGTGATTTCCCAAACCGGCACCACGTGGCATCAGTCCGCATCACGTGGGACCCAGCACAGGGTCCCGCTCTTCCCAGAGAGCCGAGTGGCCAACCGCCTCCCACACTGCGACATTTCTCCGCAACTCCTCTGACAACCCGGTGGCTCGGGCCATCAGACCTCCTCGTGGTCGGCCTTGGGCCGGGCCCCGCTGCACCGTCACGACCCCTTATGGTTCTACCACGAGGCACGGTTGTGTCGCACCTTCTCCGGCGACCCGGCGGCTTGGGCTGCAAGCCTCCGATGCACCGTTGTGGCCCTTCGGCCATAGGTTACTCCTCCAGTGGCACGGTTGTTACGCCACCATCCATACAGTGACGATTGACACTCCATCCATCGGTGAGCTTTCTGTGGGTCACCGAACGAGTTCCGGTGGCCCGATTCTGGTTTCGGAAGTATCCATGCATTCCTCATGAAGTCTCCTTCGATCCGAAATCATTGTTGATGAGAATCGCTCATCCTGGCCTTATGCCACATTTAGCATCAAATTCCACAAAGTAGGTGGAGGGGTCGGGCTGTGTCTGTTCAGCCTGCACCCTCCGCGTTAGGGTGATAGCATGCATCTTTGATTTGTAGCCCTTGAAGAAAAATGAAGAACATTAAAAAACAAAGAATTAATCCCCTATATTTGATCATTTATCATTGAAAAAGTATTGAAAAAGCGGGCATCACTTCATTGCAGACGAACACATCCTACGTGAAGGAGGTTTTGATGAAAGAATCCAATGTTGGAATCGAGGTTGACGTTCATCGTCAGTTGGAGCGTTCTTCATCGGTGGAACATGTTCTTCGCTGGGTGCCTTCTCCCAAGTTCTCTCAAAGAAAAATGACAACCCAAAATAATAGATTATTCTTACCTATTATTTAATCATTGGCACATAATTAAAAAAGATTTAAATTAATTTAATGATGTGCTCAATTAATTAATTTAGAGGGTTTGACACCAGAAAGTTGGGAGCTCAAGATGTTCCTCCCCACTTAATGGGGAGTTCAAAAGGTTAAAATAATGGGTCGTACCCACCACATTTAACATGAAGAGAATGTTGGGTTTGGGTGGGCCTCACCACCATTGCCACTCATGGGAGGATAGGGTGTGGTGGTCCCACCTCCAACATCCAGGAGAAGGTTTTAACCACCTAACACTCACATGGAGGATCAAATAAAAATAAAGTGACAACCTTATTTTTATTCAATCTATACATTAAAACCCAAAAACTATCTTACATTCTCGACCAACAACCGTCAAGGTGAAAGTCTTCTTAAGCGAATACTGGCGTTGCGAGTTCAACTGTTCCCTCCAATTTCAATTCTGAGAACCGGTTTAAAAGTTATAAAAACCCACTCGTAAGTTTACTGAACGTACTTGAACAAAACATCAAAAATTGATTCTGGGCACACCGGGCCTCGAAATCACGTGCCATCAGTTTTCACATACTCGTAAAATTTCCATATATTTAAGTCAAGGGATTCTACCTGAGTATAAATTATTACTTCTACTTACATGTAACACCCTCGAATGATAAAGGTTTAAATGACTAAATGATATGACTCATGTCAACAAGGTGCACCATCCTTTTCAGGAGCCTGCCTGATTAGAACTCCACTGTTAAGCATGCTTGTCTAGGAGTAGTGATCAGGATAGGTGACCTTCTGAGAAGTTTCCCAGGGAGTGTGTTAGTGAGGAGAATGCACACTGGAAAAGACATGTGTTGGCTTGTGGGGACTATAATTAGTCAGATGACTCGTTCAGGCATGTGGGTGGACCCCAGGGTGGGGACCACATGTCTCCGGAGCAACTAGTGGTACCTGGCGGGCCAAGACCCGATGACCATGTTATGGCGGGGTGTTTGTGATGTCCCTGATACTCAGTTTTCACATTTGGTATCGAAGCTGAAACCCATGCTTAAGTGCGGTGCACTACATGGGTTGAGATGTAGGGCCCAAAAGGAGGTCATTGTGATCTAAGGGGGGGGGTGATTGTTACACCCCCCGAATGATAAAGGGTTAAATGACTATATGATATGACTTATTACAACTAGGTTCACCTTCCTTTTCAAGAGAATGTCTGATTAGAACTCCATAGTTAAGTGTGCTAGTCCTGGAGTAGTGATAAGGATGGGTGATCTTCTGGGATGTTTCCTAGGGTGGGTGTAAGTGAGGAAAAAGCATACTGGAAAGGACATATATTGGCCTATGGGGACTTTCATTAGTCAGATAACACGTTCAGGCTTGTGAGTAAACCCTACGGTGGAGACCACGTGTCTGCGGGGCAACTGGTGGTACCTGGTGGGCCAGGACTGGACGACCATGTTATGGTGGGGTGTCTGTGCTGTCACCGGGACTCTAGTGTCACAATTTGATTCATAATAAATCGCATGTATGTATATGGTTAATTGTCATAAAATTGAAATTTTATTAATATCATGATTGAATAAATTGAAATTAAATGGTTCTTGTTTTAATTTAATGTTTAATTGTCAAATAGGATCTGCCATTATAATTATAATATATTAGGATATACATTTATTATGTAAGATTCCGTAGAATTGGAATATACACTCTGTCGAGTGATGTATTCTCCCTCAGAATGTTATTTTTCTGTGGGAACATATAAGAAGATCTAGGTTAGGAAGTCACGTAGGGTGAGTTCAGAATCGCTCTCGACTGTACTATCCCGTTACCTCTCTAGTTAAGATGTAGGGAAAGTACATGCCCCCTTCCTCCCCTCTTTATCCCACCTCAGCCGGTTAGTGGAGATAAAGATTCTCCTTCAACCTCAATCCCTTCCCAATTCCCCTTTTTCTCCCCTTCCATGGATCTGTCCTCCCTCCCACTTTTCCCTCTGATAGAAATAATCCATAATGTCTAATCCTATATGAATGGATCTCTCTCAGTACTCTTTTCACCTCTAGAGTTCATTGAAGAATCAACTTTATTGGATCTCATAATAGTATCATGATTTGAAAATATTCATCCCTTTACTATTATGTTCGAATGTTATGTGTTATCTTCTTATAATTTTCATGAATAGGTGATTGTTGTCCTTTTATATTCGACACACATACAAAACAATTTCTCAAATTATGAAGACAAGGATTATGCATGGGACATTTCTCCATTCTCCATGGAGGGATATATATATATTCTCTCCTATAGTGGACTTTTTACTTTCATATAATGTGTAAACCTCTAACCACAACACTCTAGATATCATTTCATGGAAATCCATTACCATTTCTGAAATGGCGATCCTCCGATTGATAGGAAACATGTTAACCTGCTACCTCTTCTCGGAATCCTACAGCAAGTCTATTTTCCATAATTTCATTCCTAAGACTGTGTTGGAGCTGTAAAATTGAAAGGCCCACTAGAATCCTTTACCATTGAGATTGAGGGTGACCTCCAGTAGAATTATAAGGTATTATTTGATAATTGGATCCCTTACTATTTTGGTTGTTGTTGATTATGTCATGAAGATTCCATATGTCATTGAAGAATCTTTGGTTTCTCCCAGACAGCTCCTCCATATCTGATTGAGGTTCCCACATTTGCAGTATGCATGTCCATAGAGTTTAATCAATCGAATATAGGGGAGGATGATGTTGAACAATGATGCAATGTGGGGACTAGTAAAACTGCAGAGGGGTAATATCATGGGATTACAAATCCACCAACATCTATTCATTGTGTGGCTAGAAGGTCGATTGAAAATATGAAAGTGAAAGATTTTTTTACTCGATTAAAAGAGGACCTGGTTATACTAAATTAGTTACAAGATTAGGGTTTTAATGATGAGTAGATCTATGGATAGCCTGGTTGAATCATTATTTAATAGAATGTTTCTGTTAGTTCCCTTCCAATTGATATGTACAATCCCTTAATCACTTTAGGGGCCCTGGAAGTGTTTCCACTATGGTTGACAATAGTGTGAAGGGTGATCAATCTGAATATTCATTGCACGTGGCACTTTTTTGGCTTTAATTAAATTAGAATAAGAAAATTGGAGGATGGATGAAGTGAGTGTTTTGGGGACCGTGGACCCAAACACTCTCACTTCAAAATCTGCATCCCATATGAAGGTTGTGAGTGTGGGGAAGAGGACATACTTATAGGATAAAGAAGGAAAGGTTAAGACTTCAAGTAGTCAATGCCCCCTCAATGAAGGCTCGATGGATATGTCAGGAAACTACTTGGAAGGTATGGATATTCAGAAAAAAAACATTGTCTCCAGAGAAAGTTTATCTTGATGATGACATTTATATCTTATTCTTAGTGGATTGTTTGGAATGAATTCAATGGGATGGTCTCCATAGCCCTTGAAGAAAGAAAGGGAAAAAAGGAAATCGAGACTGAGGGAAATATATTTTGGTCATTGTAAAAAAACCAAAGGGATGCAAAGATTATTCACACTTTCTCAAACCGATGGAAACTATTTTGGATAATAAGGGTGGAAAAAATGAAAGCAAAGCCTTAATGAATAGGGAATGTGAAGAACAAGGTGGGAAAACTGGAATGGTGGAATAAGAAGAAGGATGGTTTTTTAATCTCATCCCCCATTCCATGTAGTAAATGATTGATAACAATGTCTATGGAAAAATCTCAAAAGGGGATATCTAAATAATATATGAATGAAGGATTCATTTTGAAACCATTGAGGTGGAAGAGGTGTGGTTATAAAGACATGACCAAATCCTAGACCAAGGCTTCCATAATTGAAAAATCGACTTAGAGGAATTCATACAGATAATGAACTGAATTTATTCCCACCTTAAAGATATTATCAATGGTGATTTAGATACCTTGGTTATTACTCTGCAATAAGATTTATATAGATTGTTTAATTCAAATAATCTCAGTCTTGTTTTTAATTAATTTATGTTCTATTTTATCATGTATTTATTTCTCTATTTTATGAACATTGTTTTTCCACTTTTCCTTATAGTGGCTTAAAAATTTCTTTTTTTAGTGGAATTTACATAGAGTCTAGTATGCATGGAAATGTGATTCTTGGGGAAGATATGTTTGATTAACTAATTAATGTGGGTAAAATTTAAGGTTACATGACGGATCAAGGTGTGATACACTAATAATGACACATGATATGGGAGATTCACCATAGGAATTAAAATCCTCCAATAGTGTTGGTGATAAATCATAAAAATTATAATCATCCAATGGCTTGAGACATCTGGTATCACGATAAATTTAGTATGGTTAGCTCCGAGTGTTGACTAGGAGCTCAATGGTGGACATTTTATTTCATATTATACATTAATTTATAAATTAATTTCATTTCTTATCATACTATTTCATTCCATACTATTTCATAAGAGATTTTCTATAAACCATGACTATCGGTCAATAGAGTTTTCTCACACACTGTAAATGTTCCATTTGGTACCTAGGAAAATTTCATTGATGCTAGCCTAGAAAATGGAATGGGTCCCTATTCATGATTGGTTAATTTGTAGATATGACCGAAGCTTTAATATTGGATAGATCATGGTTTTCAATATTGGGTTGTTGGGGTCCTTATTTTTGAGTTTGTAGTTAATTTGATTTCTTGTATAACAGTCATCATGACATGTTGTTTGGAATACATTATAGAATGACATTCTCTATCATTATCAACCTTGTTTAGTATACATCAATTATATTCTACTATTTTTTCCCTGAATTATTTGTCTTATTTTATTATGTGATTGAATCTCTGTTCTAGAGTGTATAGTCTCTCTAATATATTACCCAAACCAAAAAATTAATCGGAATCCCCTAGAATTTAAGGAGGATTGTTTGTGGTCATGTATTTACCCATCTCATCTCCCTAAGGAAGAACCCATCTGAGAATATTAAAATTTTGTATTAGAGATTTGGTATTTAATGATTCTTTACTGTGTAGGTAAGGTAGATAGGACACTAGTATGTTTTAGGGATTATAATAATCTCATGAAAGGGATTCTCTAACCCATGTGTTATGGAAAATCATTGCACTTAAAGATTTTATTACTATAATAGATGTTTTCATTGTATGGTTGTGATCTTATATCACTTTGGGTGATGCATATATTATGTCATGTTACTGTTCTATAATATTTTACATATGGTTCAGTTTGGAAAAATCTGCATTTTCATGATTCATTGTAGGAATATAAAGAAATATATTGGAATGAATCATAAATGTTAATGAAATATTTACAACATATGATATACCATTCTATATAAATTTTAATTTTAGTCCCTAGACATATCAGATATAAATAAATAAATGAAACAATTATAACATACTAAATTACTTATTAGTCAATGGTTTACAGTAACATTGCATTAGTGGTTCTTAGATTTTTTCTTATTCTTGTGGGTTTGATCTGGTTATATATCCTTTGATATAAATATTTTGTTGAAAATTATAGAGAGAGCAAATCATCATAATATTTGGGGTGCTAATCATGAGAGTAATAATCCACATAAACCTCATGACGCAGTGCTAGAACATCTTGAATCTCTAGGGAACCTATTGGATGAAATTATTTGAGACCATTTCCTATAATCCATGTGATCCATAGACAAAGTGACTATGTATTTCATTCCTCTAATGTACTATATTACTAGATAGTTCCTACTATCGTAACCTCCCATGTTAAGTTCGGAGGGAGGACCTCAAGTAGGTGAGGCTTGGATTGACCAAATTAACGATATCATCAAACACATGGGGACACCCATGAAAAGGAGGATGGTTATATAGTACAAGGAAAAGAAATATATTAGTGGGCCATTTTTTATAAATTCCAATATTAAGAGTAGATAACCTATTTTTTCCATGAGGTGGAGTTATTATGTTATTTTAATCTGAATATGATGAGGGATGAGAGGCCAAGAGAGTTCAACTAGCAGGAAAATGGAATCAAATAAATGATGGAAAACAATAGATATTTTACTGACTGACATAATTATACTCCATAATTCATAGAATATGAAATGGTATGGTTAAAAAAATACTAGATAGGTGTAAGTATGATAAAATGTTAAAGGTTAATGTATTTATCATGTAAAAAATAACTGATTTGATGAATCAGGTTATCCTCAATGACTGAAACTTGAAAGAGGGCCATATTGTTGGGAATATAGTACAAAAACATGATCACAGAGCTCTTTTTTAGTAATCCATAAGTGACACTATGATAATTTATACAAGGTGATTGTTGAGTATAGTATCTAGGGGTGTCACGACCCGACCCTACCAAGGCTCAAGCCGCAACTACCCCAAGCCTGCCTCCATAGGCTAGGGGCTGGCGACCAGTGCCTAATGCTAAACAACTCGTGGAGGCATTTTCCAATGTACCCATACACCCACACACACACAGCCCACTCAATGCAAAAGTGCAGAGTAAAAAAGAAAATTCAAGTAAAGTAAAAGGCAACTGCTATAAATAAACCACAAATGTACATCGACCTCTAAATAGTACAATGTGAGTGCTGAAGGTAAATGAAAAAGAAAAGTGGAAAACACGCGCCCAACCAGAAAAGGTGCCACAACCCGGCAACAGGTAAACATAAGAAAAACAGTTGGAAGGGTCCCCCACCTGGAACCCGACTCCGAAAACTGTACGCGGTCCAAGTTCCCGATCTCCTAAGCTCTGCTGAAGTCACGATCAACCTTCCCATTGTCTTCAAGGGCACACCAAGAGCGGGAAAATCCCAAGAAGGGGTGAGTATAAAAATACTCAGTAGGATACCCAGAAGGCTCTAGGGAGAAAAAAAGGAGGTACCGAAGGTTGAGCAGTATATCGAACATGGAAAAGTAAAGGAGTACAACCGAGAGTGATGAAAGAGTACAACAAGGGGGTGAAGTAGAGTAATAGTAGAGAGTCCAGCTCAACCCAAAAAGATAAAGAAGGTAAACTCATCCAAAAACAAGGAGCTAGAAGCGGTGAGAAGATGAACTTCTCGTCGAGTCTTTGCTACCTATAGTAGGAGAGTATACTCGTCCAACCATGAGAAGCTATAAACGGCAAGCACGTGGCATACCCCGCGTGTCTTCGCCTCTCCTGGAATAAGAGTGACCAAACCCCAATAAGTGGGTACTGGAATAAGGTATATACGTATATATATATATATACATGCTCTGTCAAGAAGCCCGGACAAAATTGTAAGGGGATCTCCATCCCATAGCTTAGCCCAAGAAAGTAAGTAGCCGACAGTCCCAAATGTAAACACTATCGATGCCCAGCATCCCGCACGTCTTCCCTAAACTGGAAGTCAAGGGGCTAAAATTACCGCCCCTCAAAACTATCTGCTTTTGGCGACACTGACTCGCCTGCCCGGTTTTAGGTCGCGTCGCAAGGATGCATCTCGGTGGGGAAATCACCCCTCGTACTTGAGATTTATGGGGGAACGTAATGCAACACATCGTCACTACCCCTTAGTCGAGAGGTCTCCTCAAAGTTGATAGGCGCACCCCTGCCCAGCCCCGCTTGAGGGTGATCCCTGGAAGTCGACGGGTTCCCATTGTAGGGAGTCCTCGCAAGATTCGATGGGTGCCACACTACCCAGTCCCGTAAATGGGTAATCCACTGGAGGATGACCCAGCTAAAGTCATCTACGAGTCCCAATAACCAGTCCTGTAAAAGGGTACTCCACTGGAGGGATGATCGAAACCGTCATCGGGGACCAATTCCCAGCCCACCTGGAGGTGAAATCGGCATCGGGGGCCACTTTGCAGCCCAGTTGGAGGTAAACCCGACATCAGGGAACACTTACCAACCCCATTTGAGGTAAACACAGAAACACTCTGGGCATCCCGGTGGGATGGTACTGCTTGGTGAACACCGCTGTACTGGCCATCCCTGCTGGATGGTAACCCCCTGGCCATCCCTACTGGATGGTACTGCTCTGTCCATCCCTGCTGGATGGTACCCCACTGGCCAGCCATACTGGAAACAACCTCCTGGCCAGCCCTTCTGGAAACAACCTCCTAGGTAGAGGATCAGTGCCCGTGTAATGTGTTGGTCACACCGAATCCACAAGAACTCTACCACGGAACACGAAGGGACGAGAGAAACTCACTGGGCCTCTCATGGCGATCACACTCCAATCCGTTGAGTCATTATCGAAGCGGACCAAGACAACTATCCCAAGAAGTGGGAAAAAAACAACCACGTTGTACGAGCACACGTAGTCACAAACGGTGACGCAGTCCGATGAAAGGGTCACGGTACAGAAACCCCTCATAGTTGAAGAAACAGAGGAACCAAACCATCTCTGTCTGCCAAATGAGAAGAGAACCAGGGGAAAACTCAACCCTATTGTTCAACAAACGAGAACATAACCTGGGGAAAACTCAACCCTGCTGGTCAACAAACGAGAACAGGACCAGGGGAAAACTCAACCTTGCTGGTCAACAAATGAGAAAAAAGGGACCCTCTATGTCGCGAGATGTCAAAGGTATGCAAAGCAGAACACTGCACACACATGGGGCCCACACGATGTGTGGCCCCAAGTCAGCCACAACCGAGCGCACAAACATTCTCTGGTACCAACATCCACATGTACCTCCCTACATTCCCATATACTCCTAGAGTATACCACATCTCCAGCGAAGAGGCTAACGTGCACACAGAACCCATTGTCAATGAGAAGGCATAAATGTAACAACTCCAACTTTCCACCTCAATAGCTGAGACACGGCTAACCACATATCTTCAAGAATTCACTTCACTCTCCCAAGAGTAAACACGATCACACACCAAGGGTTCTCTGCAAACACCACAGGAAGAACCTCCACTGGCACACCTTTCGTGGTTTCACATTTAATAAGATTGTGTAAGAGGCTCTGCTCGCCTGAACAGATTGCACCATTGTAATCCTCGCGGAAATATTTGTGAGATATATTACTTACTCGCCTCAAACGGATATCCGACGGAAAAGTCACCAACACCACCTTACACCCGAATGGTGTCCAGTGGTCCCAAGCCCCAGCCCCGAAAACAGTCGGGCGCATCGTACCATTGCGATCTCCTCGGAAAGACACATAAAAAAGACTACTCACTTGAGTGCAACGGATATCCAGAGAAAAGGATGCATTTCATCAAACCATACATGAGCGGTGCTTTGTGGGACCCGCATCCCAGTCCTTAATCACAATTAACGGATCATACCATTGCGATCCTCTCAAAAAAGTACACAAGATGGACTATTCACTTGTTCAAAATAGACACCCAGTGATTAAGCTGGAAATCACCGCCAACTCCCAAAACCACCCTCGTGGGGCCCGCACCACCATGCAGAATTAAAGCGGGCAGATTGCCCCAATGTAACGCCCTCGGAAAAACACCAAAAATCGACTGCTCGAACACCCCGAATGGACATCCGACGAAAAAGTTGTAAAGCACTGCATGCAGCTTGGAAGACGGGCCGTGGGGCCAATGCCTCAACTTCGGCCTCAAAGCCTGAAACCATACTGGGAAACTTCGCCTCAGCACTAGGGTCCCATCACCGCTGAATGCGCTCAAAACGGATGTCAGATGCGTCCGCGCCGCTCAGAACTCGAACCCCCAGAAAAACATCAATCTTCTTAACACACGTGACGTGCCACCGAACCCTTCGTTTTGGGGGTTAAAACCCCCTAAACCATCTCAAAAGGCTCATCTCGACGCCAGGAAGGCACTGCCGCTGACGACACCCAAAACGGACACCGGTAATGAAAATTACGGGTGTCCGAAGTCAAGAGGGCTAAGCCACATGGACTGGACCGGCCTGGACCGGCCGGTCCGCCTGTCCTGGGCCGGCCATGGACTCACGCTCCATGCGTGGACCGGCCCTCGTGGCTGGTCGTCCCACCGCGTGACGACCCGCAAGATGCGGGTCTTGTTCCCTCGCAGGGGTCGCGCGCCGCGACCCCTGTGCTCCTTTTCACCTCAGCGAGCGCCGCCTCGCGCCGACGCCCTGGAGCCACCACCTCCCGTCGCGCTCCCCCGACGCCCCTGACCCCTGGCCATCCGCCGCCTGCAAGCCACGACCGCCGCCGCCGCCGTCCCGGCATCCGCTGCCGCTCCGCCGTACTGCCTATCCGGAAAAACCCATATACCTGAGAACATCGCCAGACATTTGCAAGCTACTCGGAACTCGGAATTGAAATCCGTAACAAGCATCCGAAAGAGCATGAAATATAATACGCATGAATGGGATTTTATCGAATAAATTGCAACAATTATAAAATATAGATGGTATTCAAAGGAGTATCGGGAATTGAAAACGAAAAAAATAACCGCCTACCTCGATGGGCTTCGTCCGAAGATTCAGAAGGGTTCATTGGAGCTACCGCCCCTCGTCGGAGCTGCCGCGCCTCACTGGAGAGTTGGAGGAAAGGAGGAGTTCCTCCTTGAGAGCTCCTACCATGGGGGTGAACAAAGGGGCAGAGGTTGGGGGGTTAAGTGTTTAAATATAAACACACATAACCACCCAGTCGTCGGCCCGAACCCGAACATCCGGTGGGGTCGAGATTTAGCCTCCCCTAGGACAAACACAACCTCTCAAGCACAACAACGGTCTCGGAATTTTACTCTGAGGCCCCATTCAAAAGTTGTTAAACTAAACGCCTGTGGCCACCAAATTATGAAAATGCCTCCAGGGCCATTTTTCACTGACGGCCCACGCCTGTGAAACTTACACCCCTCTTACGGTAAACAGCACTTTCCGAACTAAACGGTGCCCTCTGTTTTCCAATCCGAGCCACTGTTTAAGAGATACTTGCATTAAGACGTTAACCGAATAAATTAATTATTTAATTTATCTGTTCCATGCTCTGATAGCGAGCGAGGGGTCCAAACGTCCCACGCCAACATCTTTTTTGTTGTTCCTAGGGTAAAAACACCATTCCAGACCCATCCATGCACTCAGATCTCTGATCCGAAACTCCGTTTAGGAGTTTTCCCATTTATTTGGTGTGGCCAGTGTGAACGCACCTAAAATTTAATTCTGGCCACACCGGGGCTCAGAATCGCATGCCGTCTGTAGACACTACACTGGAATAATATCAAGAATATTCCAAAGTCCTTTATATCCAAAAATCGGGTTCTTACTTCATTCCCTCCTTCAAGATTTTCATCCCCAAAAAGCAAAACCAGGGAGAAACTCAGGGTACCAAGCCCACACCTGGCTCTCCCGTACCCAGAAGAACTCATGCACAGCTCTGCGCCACCGCACACAGACCAATGGATTGATCTGTTTCACGTGAGGTCTACCCTTGCCGATGACGTGCATAGGAGCATGTACACTTCCTCTCAGGTAAGGCAGGATGGAGACACTATGCACCCACTCTAGACTTTGGGTTTAGGGAAAGGCGGTAGGGAATCTCATCATCCCTTCGCATGTTCTCAAACGGTCCGAAGGACCTCGGCGGCAGGTCACCTCCCCGACCGAACCTCTACGTCGCATGTAACGACTGGAATACCCGCACACACCTGGAACAAGGCCCGTTGATTCCCCTTTTCAAAACATCCATATGGTGAAACACCCAAGGATATCTGGTCACACAAGGTTTCACAGTTGATGTCTCTCAACCAAGACTCTCTTACATGCTCGGAGAGTGATGGAGTCGACGCCATCGACTAAAGAGGAAGGTTACACACCTTTTACTCTACCAACACAATGTTACACCCGATGCCCTGTGTCACCCTGGTAA
Source organism: Viscum album (assembly GCA_963277665.1). Taxonomy (NCBI): domain Eukaryota; kingdom Viridiplantae; phylum Streptophyta; class Magnoliopsida; order Santalales; family Viscaceae; genus Viscum; species Viscum album. The sequence goes on from OY728120.1 coordinate 1,234,544,806, forward strand.
CACATTAAACAAGGAGCAGGAATAAAATCATTCCAAACACGGAGTCTAACAATTCTACTACAAAAAGTAGAAGAGTTGTAGAGCGTACCTCTTTTCACCTCATACTCTGCAGGATCGTAGACAGCCAAAGCTCGCGGCTGTCCATGGTCCCAACTGTCAGCTCCCGGAGCCTGACATGGACCACCTAGTGGTGATGGGAAGACCTCGTAAGGTCATTCTCCACATCCATCTCTTCCCTCTCCTCTGCTAGCACCACCTCTCTGGGCGCTACTCTCATCACGGAAATGCCTCTACCGCAGTGGTGCACCTACTGCCTGCCCGATGCTCTCTGCATGCCTGGTCGAGCAGTCCCATGCGATGTAACCTCGTTCATCACAAGCATAACACCGACTCTCTGCGGGCCGCACTGGTGCCCTCTGGTGCCACTGTGGTGTATGACCACGCCCCTGAGTCCGGTTGTCAGAAAGCCACATGTGTCGAGGTTCTTCTTGCCGATGCCGGCTAGCTGCGGCAAATGTCCCGGCTCCATCGAGCCTGCTTCCACCACCAACATTAGAGCGTGACAGGAAGAAATCTATCAACAATTCCTTCTATAGCCCCCCCACATATTTGGAAATTCACAAGGGCACTATGACAGCACGAATCACTCGACGGAGACCCTCCTCAAACTTTTGCGCTGGGATGTTGTCGTCATGGACCAAGTCCGGGTAAAAGCATGCCCAATATGTGAAACTAGCCACATACTCGGCCACCATCATCCCTCCCTACTGAAACTACAGGATCTCCTGAATTTGAATGTATTGAAATAAGGAGGGTAAAAACTCCTCACGGAACAACAACTAAAAGTTGCCCCACAAAAACGACGACTCGTTAAGAAACTGAGTCACCAGACTCCACCAACGCCAAGCTTCCCCGCGAAAAAGGATGGGTGAAAAATACACCATAAGATCTACCGGCGTCTTTACAAGCCTGAAGAGGCAAACCACAGTCTCTAGCTAAACCTCTGCTGCTTGAGGGTCTGGCTCACCACTGAACCTCAGCGGTCTCTGTCGCTAGAACTCATGGAGCGCACTCCAGCTCAGTATACTCTACTGAAGCTGTCTGCTGCTCAACATGTGGGGGTGCTGCTACCGGCCCACCCAGAGAAAGGGGCTCACATGATGGGTCCTAGAATGAGGCCTCGTTGCTCACAGGGTCGTCGTCACGAACCAAAGCTGGTATCCTGGCTGGCTGTCTTCACGAAGTCATCTTGAATGTTATCATGGAGTGCCTCAGTTAGATGAGAATATATGTATATACCAATAACAGATATGGAGAGATGACACAAAAAATAAAGTCAAAGACTTAATCCTATGTGATCCACAAACCAATTTTACCTTCAACAAGTGTCTCAGTATACCGATTCGACAAGCGGGTTATCAGGGTACTGGTGAATGGATACGTTAGCCGCCGCACCATCACTGGACTCCTTGGCCTGAGAGCCACTCTCGAGACACGTTAACATTGTTTCCCTAAATCCCCACCAATTCCTTTTTAGGGACGTCTGAACAGTGTCCCAAGGAACGAGCCACCTATGATCCCACTTTGTCATGACCCGACCCTACCTGAGCTCGAGCCACAACTACCCCAATCCCACCTCTATAGGCCAGGGGCTGGCGACTAGCATCGAAGGATAAACAACTCGGGGATGCCTTTCCCTAAGTACCCGTACACACACACACGTAGTCCAGTCAATAAAAAAGTGCATAGTAAAATGAAAAGTAAAGTAAAGTAAAGGGAAACTGCTATAAATAAACCAATAATGTGCATCGACCTCTAAACAGTACAGAGCGAGTGCTAATGTTAACTGAAAAAGAAAAGGGTCAAACACACGCCCAACCAGAAAAGGCACCACAACCCGACAATAGGTATACAAAAGAAAAACCGTTGGAAGGGTCCCGCACTTGGAACCCGACTCCGACCACCGTACGCAGTCCAAGCTCCCGATCTCCAAAGCTCTGCTGGAGTCACGATCCACATGTCCATCGTCTACAAGGGCACACCATGTGTGGGAAAAGCCCAAGCAGGTGTGAGTATAAATATACTCAGTAGGATACCCTGAAGGCTCAAGGGATCAACAAATGAGGTACCGAAGGGTGAGCAATAGATCGAAAAGGGAAAAGTAAAAGAGTACAACCAAGGGAGAAGTAAGAGTACAATAAGGGTGTGCAGTAGAGTAACAGTAGAAATTCCAGCTCAACAAGACAAGAGAAAGAAGGTAGACTCATCTATACACAAGGAGATGAAAACGGTGAGAAGATGAACTTTTCGTTGAGTCTTCACTACCTATAGCAGGAGAGTAGACTCGTCCAACCAAGAGAAGCTAGACATGGAAAGCACGTGGCAAACCCCACGTGTCTTTGCCTCTCTTGGAAGGAGAGTGACCAAAACCCATGATGTGGGTACCAGAACAAGGTATATACATATATATATATGCTCTGTCAAGAAGCCCGAACAAAATCGTAAGGGGGTCTCCATCCCGTAGCTCAGCCCAAGAAAGTGAGTAGCCAACAGTCCCAGAAGTAAACACCATAGTTTCCTAGAATCACGCACGTCTACCCCGCACTACATGTCAAGGGCTCAAATAACCTCACCTCAAAACTATCCACTTTAGGCGGCACTGACTCGCCCGCACTATTTTAGGTCACGCCGCAAGGATGCATATCTGTGGGAAAAGTGCCCCGCGTACTTGAGAGTTCGGGGGGAACGTCAAGCCACACCTCATCACTTCCCCACAGTAGAGAGTTCTCTTCAAAGTCGATAGGCAACCCCCTGCCCAACACTGCTGGAGGGTGATCCCTGGAAGTCGATGGTTCCCACTAGAGGGAGACCCGACAAGAGTCGATGGGTGCCACACTGCCAAGTCCCATAAAAGGGTAATCCACTGGAGGGCGACCCGGCTAATGTCGTTGACGAGTCCCAATGCCCAGTCACGTAAAATGGTACTCCACTGGAGGAAGGCTCGGAACCGTCATCAGGGACCACTTCCCAGCCCATCTAGAGGTAAACCCGGCATTAGGGGCCACTTCCCAGCCCAGGTAGAGGTAAACCCGGCATCGGGGACAACTTCCCAGCCCCACTAGAGGTAAACCCAAAACCAATCTGGCCATCCCGGCTATATGGTGCTGCTAAGTGAACACCACTGTACTGGCCATCCCTACTGGATGGTAACCCACGGGCCATCCCTACTGGATGGTACTTCTCTGGTCATCTCTACTGGATGGTACCCCACTGTCCATCCCTACGGGAAACAACCACCTGGCTCACCCTAATAGAAACAACCTCCTGGGTAGAGGATCAGTGCCCACGTAAAGTGTTGGTCACACCGAATCCACAAGAACTCTACTAGGGAACACGAATGGATGAGAGAAACTCCCTTGGACTCTTAGGGTGATCATGCTCCAATCCGATGAGTCACTATAGAAGCGGACCGAGACAACTCATCCCAGAAAGTGGGAAAAACACCCACGCTATACAAGCACACATAGTCGCAAACGGGGCCGCAGTCCGATGAAAGGGGCGCGGTACTGAAACCCCTCACAACTAAAGAAATAAAGGAACCCAACTATCCTTTTCGGAAAAACGAGAATAGAACATGGGGAAAACTCAAACCTTCTAGTCAACAAAAGAGAACATAACCAAGGGAAAACTCAACCCTACTGGTCAACAAACGAGAACAGGACCAGGGGAAAACTCAACCCTGTTGGTCAAAAAATGAGAACAAAGGGACCCTCTACGTCGCGAGAGGTCAAAGGTATGCAAAGAAGAACACGACACGCACATGGGGCCCACATGACGTGTGGCCCCAAGTCAACCCCAACCAAGCGCACAAACATTCTCTGGTACCAACTTCCACATGTACCTCCCAGCATTCCCATATACTCCCAGAGTATACCACGTCTCCAACCAAAAGGCTAATGTGCACACGACACCCATCGTCAATGCGAAGGTGTAAACGTAACAACTCCAACTTTCCACCTCAATGGATGAGGCATGACCAACCACATCTCTCGAAGCACTCACTTCACTCTCTCAGGAGTGAACATGATCACACGCCTAGGGTTCTCTGCAAACACCGCACGAAGAACCTCCACCGGTAAACCTTTCATGCTTCCACATTTAATAAGATTGTGTAAGAGGCTCTGCTCTCCTGAACAGATTACACCGTTTTAATCCTCGCGAAAAAACACGTGAGACAGACTAATTACTCGCCTCAAATAGATATCTGATGGAAAAGTCTCCAACACCGCCTTACGCCCGAACGACGTCCCGTGGTCCTGATCCCCAACCCAAAAAACCGTCGGGGGCATCGCACCATTTTGATCTCCACGGAATGACACTTCAAAAAGACTGCTCACTTGAGCGCAACAGATATCTAGAGAAAAAGATGCATTTCTTCAAACCGTACATGAGTGATGCTTCATGGGACCCGTATCCGGATCTCGAATCACAACAAACAGATCATACCGTTGCGATCCTCTCGAAAAGGTACCCAAGATGGACTATTCATTTGTCCAAAACGGACACCCGGTGACTAATCTAGAAATCACTGCCAACTCCCAAAATGGCCCTCATGGGGCCCGCACCACCGTGCTGAATTAAAGCATGAAGATTGCACCAATGAAATGCCCTCGGAAAAACACCCAAAATCAACACCTCACACGCCCTGAACGGACATCCGACGAAAAAGTTGTAAAGCCCTGCATGCATCACGAAAGACGGGCTGTGGGGCCCACACATCAACTCCGGCCTTGATGCCTGAAACTCTACTGGAAAACTTCGCCTCGGCACCAGGGTCCCAACACCGCTGACGATGCTCAAAACGGACGTTGGAGGCGTCTCAGCCGCTCAAAACATGAAGCCCCGGAAAAACCTCAATCTTCTTAACACATGTAACGTGCCACCGAACCCCCCGTTTCAGGAGTTAAAAACCCCTGAAACCATCTCAAAGAGCTCGTCTCGACGCCAGGAAGGCACTGCCGTAGATGGTACCCAAAACGGACACCCATAATGAAAATTATGGGCGTACGAAGTCGAGGGGGCTAAGCCCCTTGGGCTGGACCGGCCTTGACCGGCCGGTCGTCCCACTGCGTGACAACCCGCGAGACGTGGGTCCTTTTCCCCCGCTGTGGTCCCGCGCCGCGACCCCAGTGCTCCTCTGCACCCCGACAAGTGCCGCCTCACACCGACGCCCTGGAGCCACTGCCTGTCACCGCGCTCCCCCGATGCCCCTGACCCCCGGTCGTCCGCCGCCTACGAGCTGCAGCCACCGCCGCCGCTGGCCCAGCCTCCGCTACCACTCCGCCAAGCTGGCTCGCCGGAAAAACCCAAATACCTACAACCTTCACCATAAATTTTCCATCTTCTCGGAACTTGGAAATGAAATCCGTAACAATAATCAGAAAGAGCATGAAATATACTACACATAAATGGTATTTGATTGAAGAAATAGAAATAATTAGACACTATAGTTGGGATTTGTAGGATTCTTGGGAATTAAAAATGTAAACAACAACCGCCTACCTCGATGGGTTTGCCTGAATCTTCGCAAGGGTTTACTGGAGCTGCAGTGACTCACCGGAGCTTTTGCGCCTCACTGGAGAGTTTGAGGAGGTGAGGAGATCCTCCTTGAGAGCTCTTACCGGGGGTGAAGAAAGTGGGAGAGAGGGGGGGTTAAGTGTTTAAATAGAAACACACTTAACCACCCGCCCGTCGGCCCGAACCTGAACTTTCGGTGGGGTCGAGATTAAGCCTCCCTTTGGCCAAACACCACCTCCCGAGCACAACGGTGGTCTTGGAATTTAAATCTGAGGCCCCGTTCAAAAGTTATTAAACTCAACGCCCGTGGCCACCAAATTACGTAAATGCCCTCGGAGCCATTTTTCACTGACGGCCCAAGCCTGCGAAACATACACCAATCCTAGGGTAAACTGCATGCTCCAGACTCAACAGTGCCCTCTATTTTTCAATTTGATCCACCGTCTAAGAGATACTTGAGTTAAGCCATTAAATGAATAAAATAATTATTTAATTTATTCGTTCCATGCTCTGATAGCGAGCGAGGGGTCCAAACGTCCCGCGCATACATGTTTTACGTCATTTCTAGGGTAAAAATCCCATTCTAGACCCATCTGTGCACTCATATCTCTAATTTGAAACTCTGTTTAGGAGTTATCCAATTTATTTTGCGTGCCTAGTGTAAACACATCGAAAATTTAATTCTAGCCACACCAGGGCTCAGAATCTCACACCATCTAAAGGCACTGCTATGGAATAATATCCAGAATTTTCGAAAGTCCTTTATAGCCAAAAACCGGGTTTTTACAAGGGGAGTGGGTGTCTATCTCAACACTAAGAAAACATGCATTTTTTAGTGTGTAAAAGCATTGTAAATGATCTTATAGTGTCTTTTACATGTTTTGGAGTGCCTCACTTGTGGTTTGGTGGGTCATCCACGATGTTTATATAGAAAAACCATGCTACTGAGCAATGGTAAAGGATCATAGTAGGAACTAAAGTCTGGGAAGGAATTAAATACCCCAGAGTAGATATGTAGATGGAGTTCTACTGTTATTTCATGCCATGGTAGAGGATGTGATACTCTCAAATAGTCTTCACAATATTATCTAGAGGAAGAATCATAGGGAATTAAAGTTGTAGCCCATCAGAGAAGGGTGAGGCATATGCACACTATGTAGACTACTCCACCTAGTTTGGTTACTTGATAATCCAATATCAGACATACAATTATTATATCAGATACACTTTCATGTAAGTTGTTTGATATTAGGGCATCAAATTACATTACATATGTAATTTTTTTTAATTTTTTGGGTTTTATTATGAAAATATTTGATGTATTTATGACCATGAGTTTTCTATTTGGTGTGTGGTCAGAGGTTATCATATTTTTTATTGATTTTTCCCTTGATGTTGGTGGATACAATTTCATCTGGTAGCTGTTTGTGCAAGTAATGGTTGTGTACAATTTGATTCTCATTATGTATTGACATGCTATAGTTTAGGATCAGACCAAATGATATCATATGAGAGTATCCTTTTTGTCAATAGAAGGGGTCAACTATATCAAACATGGTAAATTTTATATTTAGCCAGGTAATGTAGGAACAATTTAGTAAAGATTATATTGTCTCATGTCCCTGATTGTAGGCCATTTTCTAAATGATGAAAAGCTATAATAGATTTCTTTTCATATAGTATGGGACTGTTTTAAAGAAGTATTTCATAAATTACTCTCTAACTAACCACCCATTTGGGAGACCGAGTTCACTGTTGAGTTGTTGATGAAGTTGAACTTTTTTATATCCCACATTATAGGTTGGTAGTAGAGGATCTTTAATGTTTTAATGTGTAGTTGTAATATCTAGAATCTAATGGATTCATACATCATATTACATCACCATTAGGTTATATTGTTCTTTTTACATAAAGGATGAAAAGGAATTATTAAAATGTGAGTTTTATCAAAGGATAAACCAATCGATTATTAAGCACTGGTATCCCCTTCAATGCAATAACTATATATTAATCTAGCTGGGAGGTGACTGAATTTTCATGAAGGTTGATTTGAGGTCAGGATGCCAGCAGTTGAAGGATTCAACATATGACATAAAATGGACTTCTATTATGACAATGCCTAAATTTAATGATTCTAATTTAATATTTTTTTTGGAATAATGAATATAAAAAATTCATGTCATTAATGAATCAGATCTTACATCCATTTGTGGATAAGTTTCTAGTGGGTTTCATTGACGACTATTTTGTGTTATCCGATTCTAGAGACGATCATGACAACATATTGATGTCAACATGAGTACATATATAGATAATCCACATTATTCCATGGTATATAAATGCCACTTTTAGATTAAAAAATTACTCTTCTTAGGTTATGTTATATCATATTCTTGACTGTCAGTGGATCTATAAAATAGGGTAGCATTAGTATCTTGAGAATTTATCAATAAAATCTTTAGTATTCAAAGCGTCATAGGTTTATAAGGAAAATAATTTCATTTAATTCAAGAAAAATCGAATATATTAGAGCTAATGTATGGTCTAACCCAAAATGCTTTAAATTTTATTTGGCATGAAGTTTGTGAGGATGTTTTCCTAGAATTGAAGAGAAGTTCATCCTCATCACTGATCATCACCACAACGATGTTAGGTAATGAGTACACAATTTTTTTTAATTCCTTAAGTGTCAGGCTTGTAGTATTTTTGATGCATGGGGATCAAATTTTTTCTTAGGTGTATATATAGTTGATTTCACATTAGTGGAATTATACTACTCATTATCAAGAGTTATCTATTTCTATTCATGACCATTGATGTAGGTGTCATTATTTATTGTGTGAGAGGATTGTGTGGTATATGTATCTTAAAACCCATAGGTATATATTTTCATAGTAGAACCTAAAACTTTAGAAGTATAGGTGGGTAAAGTAACTAGACTATTTCCCATTTGATTTCTCATTTACTCCTTGAAATGGAAATGTCATCGAATTTTTGTGTGTGTAGGATGACGTTGAATCAGGAATGTTGTTATTATTCTGATGAGTGCCATCCAATGGAAAAAAAATTATATATATCTATCAAGGATCAAGATTTCCAGGGTAGAGGAACATCAAATTTAACATCTTTTCTTATGCTCATAGATTGGATCATCATAGGGAAGTCATTTTATTTCAAATTTTTGTCCATGATGTTCAACATGTATGGTGGGGTTCCACTAGTATGATATTCTCTGAGAAGAGATAATGTTAATCAATTATATAGACATATTTAGGAATTTAAGGGATTTTTCATAGATCTATTGAAGGAATTCCATGCCTTGAAATGGGTGGAACATCAGGGTTTGATGAATATGTTTCATGATCATTTTAGTAAGTACCGATGTCAAGGGAAGAATATGGATATAATAGGATTTTTTATGATATCACCATGGACATAAATATAGGAATACATAATAAATATAATAATTTTTTTATATGGGTGAGTATGGATTAATTTATGATTTTATCCCACTTTTTACAAATTAGACAGTCTTTCAACATTAATGATCGATGTAATCTCAATGTATGAGATATTTATTATTTAATGGTGTTCCAAGGAGTATTATTTATGATCTAGATCATCATTTGACAATATAGTTATAGTAGGGAATTCTGAAGGAACTCATATCATACTTTCTTCTAATAAAACCCTACCATCCTTGTACATATGGACAATATATGTAGATGATTTAGATTCCAAAAAGAAATCTTACAAGTCATATTTATATATTGTTTAGTTTATGGTAGAAACATAAAAATATATGGTGTTCTATTATCAGAAAAACCTCTGATAATCAATCAAAATGTATTCTTTTAGGATTTATAATGAAGTCCATGTCATTTGAATTTTTCCTGGCTAGATGTGGATGGCACAATACTATTCGAAAAAAGCTTCACTTTGGAGATTCCTACAAAAGTAATTTTCAATATAAAGTGGTTGGTAACCACACTATGTAGGAAATAATCTAATATATTATATATAATATGACCTATGGTGTTTGAGGATAGTAACCATGTTTTTCTTTTTGAGTCACCTAGGCTCGGGAAATGTCATATCTAGATGCTGAGAAATCAAGTTCCTAGATTCATCAAGCTTTTTGTGGTAATGGATAATCGTGTTTATGTGAATTAAAAATTGTGCATTTTCTTTTGAAAATGATCAAAAAATGGATTTATTCACATGCCACTACATTATAAATATCAACCAGACCCTTTTCATTTAAAACATAATGATGATATTGATAATGATGGGAAGGCATTCTTTAAAGAGAATCATATTATTATCATAGATCATAGGGGGAGAATCTCTGAGGACTATTTATTCCCTTAGTAACACTATGACAAAAATTTGGTCAAGATAAAAAATATACAAACTAGATGAAATAATATTTGTGAGTGAAGTAGCTCAAGATGTTCACTAATACCCCTTACTGATGATGGTGTGCACAACCCATGGAAAACTTATTTTCATAGTAGGTAGGTTTTGTGACACCTAAATTTACCTAGGTTTTTAATATAGATTTTTTATCCAATTTTGATTTTTTAAATGAGTCATATTCTTTGATTAATGTGATGTACCAATTGTTTTTTCAAGCTCAAAGGAGACAGGGTAGTAGTATCCAAAATGTGGTACACAACATTGGTGATGCTGCAATGCCATTGGATAAAAAGTTCAGTCCACCATCATGCTAGTGGATCATATAGCAGCATGGTAAAGAAACAAGTGTCCCACTAGTGATATAAGAAGGCCATAAATAAGACTAGTGGGGTCTCCATCCATGCTGGCACATTGGTGGACACCAATGGATAGCCAACGGTGATGGACAACCAAATGGTGGTTTTGGGATGGGCCGGAATAACAGAAGGTGGAATCAGATTTCTTCACAAAAAACCCTTTTTAATATATTCAACACATTGTTAATAATTTAATTCGTAATTTTAAAATGTGAAGGTATTGTGATGGTTTCTTCAAGGATCATATGGATTCTTTAACACTTTTCCATGGTTATTCGATCCATGGTTGGATCAGGACAACATGAATCAATATCTATAAGTTGTTCTTAGAGAATTTATCATTATATCTCCTTGAATACTCATATTCATCCCTTTTAGAGAGTGTAAATACTTTTCCATAGGGGATCATGGTATTGTGAAATGATCCATATTCTCAATCATTGTAGTAATCATCATTTTTATGCAGATATTTTAAATCATCTCCCCAAGGATTAAATGGGATTTTTTTATGTTTTTCTCGTGAGATGTTTTCAAAAACCATGTTCATGACCCCTCTGAACTGGTAAACCACTACAATTATTTAATCTAAATTCTTATATTTCACACAGATCTTTTTTTTTCTATTGGTATTGATTCTGGGATGTTCATCCTCATTCGATTTGTTCCTAGACTTGACACAAGGATCAAACATAGAATGTTTGAATCTAGATCAATATTTTAAATTAGATGTTTCATATTTAGTTTCTTAATGTGTGTATTTATTTAATTTATGAATTAGGTTTATAGGTTTGATAAATAATAAATTTTCATATATTTCATTAATTGTCTTTAAATTGGAATTTTCATAATTGAATGATTGTATAATCGAATAACTGACACATGAAATGGTAATTGGGTATTCATAGAATTTGTAATGAAATTGTTACAATTGTTTTGATAATAGAATAAATTTTTATAATAGAATATGTTATTTTATAATTGGTAATGTGGATGGATTAACTAATACCTCATATGACAACAAGTTTGGAATGTTTGATAAATTGGAAGACATTGGTTCTTGTTTGTATTTTGTTTTTAATTGTTACAACTTCTCTCAAATGGGAATTAATAAAGTGTATGATTTCATTTCATCATGTATATACCAATAGATTTGGATTTGAAATGGGTCATATTATATTTTTTCAATGGTATGGTATTTTTCTATGCAAACTTGTAAGAATATTTAACATTGTAATTCTCAAAGAGTGTGATATACATGGAAACAATATATATGAAGGTGACATGAATAATTTCCTCATTTAGAAGGGTGATATGTATGATTACATAATTCTCGATAGTTAGATAAATTATTAATGGACACAATATAGTGTTGATTCATCCTGGATTGGAAAATTTATAAATAGTGTGTGTGATATATCCTATGTGGGAGAATTCACAAATTGGAAAAGGTCATCTGGATCATGTTAAAGATTATATGAATGAAACCAAATGTATTCTTGTATATCAAGTTTCAACTGGTTATTTGGTGTTATGCATTAATTTATCAATTTATTCCCATTTTTATCATATCGATTCATGAAATATTTTATTTAGATTGGATTTTTTTAGACAATATGGGTGTTAGCCTACTGGTTTTCTATCACAATATATTTTTACATTATAATGTACCTGGTAGGACTTCCTAAATGTGGTCATAGGCAAGGGAATGTGTTCAAATTCTTGGTTGTTTTCTTATTGTGTGTAAGTGGATCTGAGGTACGGGATCGGGTATGTGGTTAAGCGATGAGTTTTTTGAGTCCTTATTTTATAATATATCTTTTAGCTAATACCATGTATGACATTAATCATGAAATATTGTGTGACATATATTATTCCATGAAATATTATGTTATTAAAATTATTTCATAGAATTAATATTATATATTATTGATATTTGGGTCATGATTGGTTTATCGTATATTATATTATGTTTGATAATTTATTATAGAGGGTATGAAAAACACATTATTTTCCTTAAACCCTCACTATTAGTTGATTTCCACTGTCATATGAGGAGGTGGTCTTGAGTTCAAGTAGTAATACATCTCTTTAATTTGAGGTAGAACAATGTTGGGGACATTACAGGTAAACTAGAAAAGATAATGAAACTGATGGGTTTTTATTCAATAATAAAAGTCTAGTGTATGACTGGTTCTAGTGAGGTTAAATAAAAAATTTAGATAATTTTTTTTATCATATATTGGGGGGTCTTTAGAATCGAGTCTAGAATTATACTCTATTATAATAAAAGGAGTGTTGTATGAAACTTTAAAAAGACAATTCCACACCAAAGATCAATATATAATTTTATTTTTTTCATATTATTTAAATTATTATAGATAGATGAAATATTTAGATGTGTTGAGTTCCCATAGAGTACAACATTTTAAAACGTTTAAAAAATACCCTTATCAAAAAACTACATTGATTTTATGTTTTTTTCATGGTTTTATTGAAATAGTTTTAAAAATTGTGATAAAAATATATATAGTTTGGATAAATTAAATTGTGGGACAATAAATGGATTTTAATATAGGTCTCAAACCAACCATGTGGAAAGACTCTCATAATTATTTAGTTTCCATTTCATAACCCACTCTTTCTTTCCTATCCCATTTGTAATGATTCTCACCCGTTATTTCTCGTCGGTCCCCTAACTGGGCTTTCCAATTCGCTATACCTCCATACTCTATAATTCCCCTTCCTATTATTTACACTTTCTTATCATATCCAGGTCCTTAATAACCTTTCTAATACTGATCCTGAACAAATATTTTCTCACAAATCCCACTTCATTACCCTAACCTGTTGTGATGAAATTCTTATTTTGATGAAATTTTTTCAACAAGTAACACATTAACTAGTTAAAACCTCCATTATTATATTTTATTATGGTGTTTTTTGGTATATTATTAATGATTATCTTTTAAAAATCATTTATCTACATGATTAATTATTGTGGAAACTCAACAAAAAGAACTATTGACCTATTTCATTAAAATTGAAACATCAATTAGCATTCATGGATATAGATTTAATCCCCCCATTATCCAGTGTCCTGAACATTTTTATATTAAATTTAAAATTTATGATTGAAATGGTGTTTTCATGTATCATGAATTAGTGGGATGTTCAAGGGTCAAAATAATTGTTTTAGGAGTTTTCTAGTATAATTTAAGGAATCTAGTTAATGAAAACACTAGATGAACCTTTATTACATGTATTTTTCATTATTTCCCCTCAAAACAATCGATTAATAATTCCCAAATAAAGTAGTCTTGTTATTTTTTAAAAAAAATCAACATTTATTTATCTAATAATTTTGATCACATATTCTATTTTATATCATTATTTTAGGAACTTTTAATCGTGTTGTTTGGGAATATACATGTTTATGAAATAATATAATGTCTATTATAAGTAATTCTAGTCACATATAGTTATTAATAAATATTTTGGTATAAATATTTTTATTTTTTTAATTTATGAACATTAAATGATTATTTTATGTTAGTGTTATATATAAATCATATATATTATGTGGAACCGAATTTCATTTATTATTGATTTCACGTTTCATTCGGAATATTTAGTTGGATATTAGTCAAACATTTATGCACCTATCATGGTGTTTTATATATTTTATTAATGTATACTATAAATACACTAATATATGAGACCGCAATTCTAATTAAACTTCATCTATATCATTATAATGAAAACAATAGAGTAAAATATATCTATTATTATTAATGTTTTCTATTGTCAAGTTGAAATTTTTAGGAAAATCAATATTTATTTTTATTATCGAGATTTCTAGTAAAATAAGTGTACAAAAGATCATAAAATATTTTTCCAAGATTATTTAAATGAATACTGGCAAGTCAACATCATATATTCCCATTAATTATAATTAGATAAAAGAATATTTATTTCATTTATCAAAATCATGTTTTGAATCAATATATAGGCTTCCTTTTAACAAATCACTATTCAAGGATTTTAATCTGGAGATTTATAAAATATTGATTAAAAATTTTGACTTATTTAATATATTAGATATGATTCAATTAATATTATTGTATGAATTATAGATATGATAAAACAATGGTTCTATTAGTTTGGGTAAATAAACAAAAATAATAATTTATTAATGTTGATAAGACTATATTCATATGGAATTTTCAAATTGTATAAAAATTGTATATGTTTATATATAGGGGCTTCCATTCTTATTAATTTCCTATCCCAAAAATCTAGAAAAAATTGAATTTAGTTCAAGGGTATTTTTTACAGCTCACAAAAATAATTACTCAGAATTTGTTTGATTGTACTGATTGAAGACTACTTGTAACACATATCATTTTTTAAAATAATATATGTATAATAGTTTTATTAAATAAATAATGGTTTATCCCACTTATTATGTTATTTTCTCATCCATTTTATTATAATAAATTTTCTTTGAATGGAATAATCATACTTTATTTTTTATAGGAAGATAAAAAAATTATGGAATATAAAACCGTTGATATGATATTTTTTTATTAAAAAACAATTTTTTTATAAAATAATTTATAATCACATTTTAATTATTTTATTTAAATATATTCTTCAAATTAAAATTTCATTTTTAGATAAAAATTACCTTTTATTATTATTACTATATGTGATAAATGCATCTTTTTGGCTTCAAAAATTTCTTAAACTAAACAAATTTATGAAAAGTACTAAATGTTTTTATTAACATTTTATGTAAAATAATAATAAATTTTAAAAAAAACAATAAATTTTTAAAAATAAAATTCTAATAAGATAAATAAAAACATGTTTCAATCATATAGTAAAATAGTTCAAGTTGATCTCTTGAATTTGGTTTTTACCAAACATATAAAATTATTATATTGAACCATTTCTTCTTTTCTGAATTTACTGGCACATTTTTGATAAAATGTGACCATATTTATAGTATAACATATATAGAATATATTATAATCATGTTTTTAAACCATAACTATAGTTTACATATTCTCACTATTTTCAAAAAATCATAAAAAATTATCCATAATAATGGTATATTATTCCTCTATTCTGTAAGTAATATAATTTTAGTATTTTCCTAGGATGTAAGCCTATATCCACTGTGTGAAAGCATGAAAATTTATAATAATAATAGTAGTGAATTAAATCATGGAAGAAACAAAAAATCTTATTTTTTTAAACTTGGTTAATTTTATTTAATGTTTGTGAAATATTTTTTGTTTTTTTTCATAAAGTAAGTCAATTATTTTTACTAGGGAGAATTTTGAATCAATATATATATTAACGGAAATTTTTAATCATATATTTATGATTATTGTGTAAAATTTAGGATAACATGTTATAATAACCCCTTTTTATTTTCATGATTAATTATCATCAATTCATGTTGGGTTGATATTTATTGATTTGTATGTGTAAGATCACTCTTTTAGAGATACACTAATCACATTTAGTTTAAAATTTGTCAAACATGTATCTAGATTAACCCACGTAAGGAAATATTCTTCGATTTTATAGTATATTACATTAGTTTTACTCGAGAAGACATTGTCTATGGAACCTTTATGTTTAGTATTTCAATATTTTTCCATCGTGGGAGGTTGCATACATTGATAAAGATCTAATTTTATTTGAGAATTTATCTTCATAGAAGAAGATTCGGTATGATACATGAAAATTAGAAGTATTTTATTAACCATAGTAGGATGTTTTGATCCATATAACAACTTTATAACATGAGGGTTCAAAATTGAATTTTGATGAAGGGCATGTCCATTAAATAATAATTACATGTGATGTAATAATATAGAGTTTATTCAACCTATGAATTGAGTAAAAGAGATATGTTATATAGGGTTGTCATTAACAATGTTCTATTCTTAATTTCAATATCAAGGATTAAGGAACCTTACTAATTGAAATTTGGTTAATAAGATCACTCGAAACCCCTTTTTAATTTGGGTTTCTATAATGTTTTTTATAGAAATCACACTTGGCTTATGATTATGAATGAGTTCATAATCATTACCAACTTTATTGTGGTCGTTTGTGTCAAATATTTGATAATGATAATTGGAATTTTGTGGGGATTATGTGACTACTCCATTCATTAACATTTTTTTGTTCATAAAAAATATATTGGTTTTGGGATTGACACATATAAATTTATTAATTAAAAAAACTATTAAATTAAATGACTAAAATTGAAATATATTATGAAGAATGAGTATTTAATATCATTAATTCCTAAAAATGATGAAATAATAGAGCTTAAGGGGATTTGGAATGGGGATTGATATAATAGACTTATAGGGGCCATTACGTGAGGTAAATTCTCAGACCTACCAACATAGTTCATTTAATCACACCCTTTTCTAGTTTTATCCCATTGAGTGGCCCATTAACTTCCCTCCCAATGTTTTTTAACAACTTAGTCACTTGTATAGGATATTTGACAATATTAATGGACAATTAAATATATTTATTTCACCTTCTTGGGTGTGTTACAGTTTTACATTACTAATTATATATTAAATTATTTGGTTTTATATATAACACAGAAAAGTGGAGGCGTATTTATTTTATTCTGACAAAGAAAAAGTGATTCATTTAGTTAAATATTTTTCCTTATTAGTTGACTCAATTGTGTTTATCATTATTTAATTCTTTTTTTAGATTGAATTGACTAGAATAAATTAGATAAGAAAAGGAACAACCATGTTATTTGTGGTTACTATTACTAGTGGATACCAAAGTATTATTATACTAAACAATTCAATATTAATCAAAATATAATAGATCATTTTTTAAACATGTTTCTTTATGGTATTTTAAATTTATTAATTAGGATAATTGATGGATTTTCTTAATATTTTTGATATGTTTCATGTGATTTTATCAATACAAAAAACCATGTAGTTATATGATTTTTACAGAGGAAATTAAAAAAAAATATTGAAATTTGATTAATATCATTGAGAAATAGATTCAATTGATATTATAATGTTATACATGAAACATATCAGGAATATAAAAAATGGTGATTGGATGCCTAATTTTTATTTTTCTTCACTTTTAATGGATAAAATATAAATAAAATTATGAATTCCGTACAGGAATATTCAAGATAGGATCTTTCATAATAATTTTTTAATAAAATAGAAATTAGAATTACTTAAAATTAAATACTCTTTCTCAATATAATTTTTTATAATATTATTTTTTCAATGTTATTTTCATTGATAATCCAAATAAAGAATAATATAGTTTACTAAGAATGCCAAAAAATAATGGTTTTGATCCCATTATTCCATAATTTATTGAAAATAGATGACTACGAGTAAAAGGGACAGAAGAGATTGGAGTTATAAATATGTGAGGGAACAACTCAATTAAAATAGGGGATCATATATGGAAACAACAACCAGCCAACCCCAAGGATGAGCCCCCTCCATGTTTTAGGCTGCAACCACTCACCATGAGTCTCCTTTAATGGGATATCTTTCTGGGCTTATTTAGTCTCTATAGAAGAAGACCTTCTGTCAATCAGGGAGAACCATGAACACTTCCAGATTCCTCGCTGAAGAATTCCTTACCTTTAGTAGGGCCACATGATAGTTGAAACATGATTCCATGAGTCACTCACCATAATCATAGATGATTTATTTTGGTTTAGTAAACATTGTAATGGTAGATGCATAGTTTTTGGATGATGAAAGTAAATATTACTATTTTAAATTTCACCTCTTTGACCTTAAAATAAATAAAAAAAATACTATTTTTATACAAAAATTTTAATCTTCAATAGAGAAGTTAAAATTTGTTTTCCAACTTAATATTACTATAACATTGAATTTTGGTTACATTTGGGATATTGAAGATATAAAAAAGATTCTAATGAAAAAAATAAAATGATAGATACTGGGTAATCCCATATTAAGATTTCTTAAAATATTCAAAATTCTATATAAGACCTTTTTATATTAATTTAGTGTTGCTTTATGATAATTTATGCCCATAAAGTCAAAATTTGGAGAAATATATTTAAAATAATATTTTTATCCTTATGATAATCAATTTATATTATTTTAGGTTACTGATTTTATATCCATGGAAGATTATATCGTTTAATTTGTTCAACCCTCAAATTGTTTTCATATTTATTGGATTAAAAAGGATTATTGTTATTTATTATTTTAAAATTCTTTTATTGGTTACCATTATCCATGAATAAAATATTATTATTAGTGTGGTCAAACCCTTAAATATTATTTATTAACTCTAAATTAAGTAATTTATATAATTATGATTCTCGAGGTAACCTAAAGGTGTTAAAATGTGTTTTATCTTTCATAAATGCTAATAAGGCACCTTAAAAAATTTTCATGACTAATATATTAGTGTTTTTCCAGTTGTGGAGCCAGTAATACTGGGTTGTTTTGTATTTTATCTAAAAAGTATTTAATAATTAAAAAATTGTCCACTAATTACGTTTTATGATTCCAAAATTTTAGAAAAATATTATTGTATCACCATTTAAGAATGGTTTGTAATCCATTCCAAATACCATATAAGGATTCATTTTTAACAAAATGTGATTAAATATTTTAATTTATTACCCGGATAATTTGAAATGATTTAATTATATAATGGGATTATAAATTGGGATTTGCGTGTGTTTTACCTTTAAATAGAATAATTGTGAATTTTATGTAATGATTTTATGTTATAATTTTATATTACCATTATTATTATTATAAAATTATTTATTTTAAAAATATATTTTATATAAATTCGGGGATCCCCTCTTCTATTGTTTTGTGACTAGACCAACGTGATGGAGTGTTTAACACATAGATTCTCCATCCTCTTACAACATAAGGGTTTAAGGTAAGCATTCATCAAACACTACCACATCCCCCCCACCTCTCCTACTTTATATTTCTATACCCTTTATCCCTATCATGTTCATGTAGTTTTTAATATTAGTGGTTTATATAATATTTGGTAAATCTATAAACCCCACGGTTCTTTTTTGATTAGTGGTTTGAGGAAGATCATGGTGATCAATTCTAATAAAGAACATGTCATTTGGATGTTGGGTTCATTTTGATTATAATGGGTAAGTATCTCCCTAATATCACTTTTCCTGGAATAGAACTTGTTTTTATGAAGATATTTTGAAAAGAAATTGAGTAAATAATTTAAAAATAATATTTTAATTTTTTAATGTTCTTTTCTATTGTATAATGATTTTTGTAAGATATAATTATAATATTTCTTATTGTATTTAAATTAAATCCATGTAATTTACGTATGTATTCAGTGTTTATCTTTTTTAGAAGAGATAATTATTTTTATCACATTCCAAATTAATTTAGGGGAATTTTATAAACTAGGATTTATGATAGGTATTTGATTAGTGTGTTATGAATTTTTTTTCCATTAAAATATATGTAATTCTTATAAAGGGACTAAAAAATATATATGTATTTGATATATTGGGAAAACAATTTTTATTTAGAATATTTTATTTTATAAATATAGTCTTTTTCAAATTCATTTGGCATGAATAATGACCTCTATTTTGATAGTAGGTACCCCATGTGTGATTTGGATTTATAATTTCATGGATTAGGTTTTTATTCCAATTATTTCAAGCTGAATTTATTTATATATCAAAATATTTATTCAAATGAATATTGGGGTGATTTATTACATTCGTGAAACGTTGAATATCTCTTTGTGGTAAATAAAGTCAACCAATGAATATTAAAAATTTATATTAAACCAAAATACTCATAGATTATTCAATATTGAATATGTTGTGATTAATAATCAATACACAATGGAGATCCACACTTTCATCAATTTGAGTATATTATTACCTTCAAAAAATATTGACACACTAAATAAATCTTTTTTATCCTAATAACTCAATGATAAAATGAAAATTTAAACATGTATATGGCCTTAGGTAAAAAATTGTATCAGTTATATCAAAATATCTTAAGTGTATAATGATATTCAATAATACATTAATCTCCTCTAGATTTCATATTCATTAATAAATACCATTCCAATTAAATTTCATCATTATGGAAGAAGTATTCAATATTGGATTATGTAATACATGATAAATAGTGATATGATCACTTTTACCAATAATTTATTCGACCTAGTTTTATATGTAAGAATAAATCTTTGAGAATGACAAGAAAAAACCTCAAACTTCTCCCAAATCCCTATCACAAATTACTGCACTTTCCTTTTAATTTTTCTAAACCAAAACCAAGGTATAGGTAAGTAAAATTTGTTGAATTGAAATAATGGAAAAAGAAATATTATAAAAGTTATCATATACTTCGATCTATTCAATGATAATATAAAAACCCTGGAATAATGTATGTATGCATTTTATCTCTTTTGATGAGTATATGAGTCTTTTAAAAAAGAATCCCAAAGTTTATATTAGTTTAGTTCCTTTAAGAAATACAGAAAAAATTTCTCTAATTTGGCGACTGATCTTAAAAATCTTCAATAGATATCTTATCATTTACTATTCTTATAAAAAAAATCCTTCATATTTTGGTGAAAATATATGTATGAAAATGGTTAGCTTAGATTTTCATTAAGGGTAACAATAGAAAATATCAAGTAAAACATGAGAATAAAAATGTAAAAACAAAAACATAAATTTTGAAAATCATACAATGAATAAAATATATAAAAATATAGAGTTATTTAATAATCATGATAGTATATAAGACATATATCAAAATGGAACCAATATTATAATCGAAGAAATAATAGCATGGAATAAGGAATAAAAATTTTGGAAGACACAAATGCATATAAAATTATTTCCATAGTAGTCAAGGAATCGTTTCCAAGTCCATATTAGTAGAATGGGTTCACGCCACATTCCATCATCTTAGTCATGATTGACTCCCATAACCACATTGGTAGTAATGGTTTACTCCCATAATAATCTTGGTAGTTAGGGTTCACTCCCATAACCATCATAGTAGTAAAGATTCACTCCCAAAACCATCCTTGTAGATAAGAACTTTTACCCAATGCACTAGAGGGAGATATAGGTCCCACCCATCCCATAATGAAAACCATACATATTTTTTCCACAGGGAGATAAATAATTCAACATATCAGAACCCATGGATTGAAATGGGTTTCATAAACATACTCCAATCATAACATAACCCATGGAAAATAAATGGTTTTAATAAGTATCATTCAATAGTAAACATAAATAATTGTTAGAAAGAATAATAATGGTATAATTGTATTATAAACCAAGTAAAAAATAATTAACACAAAATAACATTATCATAGATTTTGAGAGATTACTTGAAATAAATTCATAAGGAATGTATCGTTTCTTCTTTGAGAAAATTTTCTACTCATAAAATGATGAAAAATTTTAAAAGAAGAAATTCTCTGTGAAAATAAATATATATGATTTTAATGGAAAATTCAATTAATTTTGACATCCTAAAAGTGTAAAAATATTTTTATGATGTATATTTTAAAAAAACATTCCTTTCATACATTTTCCTAAAAAGTTATGAAGTACCCTGTTCTAAAAATGGATAAAAATATCCCTATCAAATCTTTTAATAAAAAGTAAAACATGGGTAAAAATGTAATTAAAATTGATAGAAGAATAATAAAAACAATTTATAAAATCATTTTTATTAAAAATGGAAATGTGTGATAAATATTCCCCAACATAGACTAAAAACGAAACAATACCAAATATAAATGTGATTGGAAAATAATACTCAACACTTTAAACTCAGTAGAATCATATGACTCATTAATGAAATAAAATTATAAGAATATTAAAATATAATAATATTTCAGATAATACTCATTACAATACATTAATATGTCATATATACACAACATTGGAGAATCAATTGGTGAATATGGCGTAAGGCTTATTGAAATAAAATTTTGATTCGAAATCCCCTTTCTATTTGAGTAACTTTATTACAATCAAAACCCATTATATAAAAAAATTAATAAATTGTATATCATTAGAAAATTTTATTTAACAATATAAGATTTCATATTTCAACATGTACACCACACAAAAGAAATTAGTGTTGAACAAGGAATGTGACTCATGGAAAAAAGTTGATATGAAATTCCCTTACCTTAAGTCTTAAAATGCTTCACACACGTTAAAACCTCTTTTATAATAAAATTCTTTTATTATAAATATAAAATATAATCATATTGATATATATATACGATATATGATTATATTAATACCTAATATGACATATTTTTCAATATTCCCATGTTAAAGTAATGTTTTCATGTAATAACCTCTTTCTTTATCGTACATGTTTTGACTAGTAATTCTAGATCATATTTTGAAATCATAATTTAGTTACATGAAAAAACTAAATATTGACTTATATATAATATATATTCTGTATATAAATATTTATAATAATCCAATAAATAATCAATATATGAAATGAAATACAACATTTGTGGAGACGGTTTGTCATCTGTATGCATGACCATTGTTTCCATTTTATTATCGGGTTAATGGAAGGGACTGTATATGATATGTTATCATTCCTAAATAATTTTTATTTCAAAAAATATATATATATTCATAATGATTAATCTTTATTACCACTGATGAAATATATGTAAATAATGAATCACATCGCATCTTGGAGATGGTAAGCCATACATACACAAAATCGACGTTATAATATTCCAAAAATATTAGATGGAGGGTAAAGTGGTAGGCATGATTTTATTTTTCAAAAAAGTATAATTATATCCTAAATATAAAAACTATCATATAATAATAGATTTCCCATTTTTAATGCTTATCATGATAGGTGCTAAAGGAAAGAAAAACAACATCATTTCATGAAGTGGTGGTTCGTTGTACCCAATGAAGATAAGTTCATTACACCATAGGTGTAAGTGTTTGC
Source organism: Viscum album (assembly GCA_963277665.1). Lineage (NCBI taxonomy): Eukaryota > Viridiplantae > Streptophyta > Magnoliopsida > Santalales > Viscaceae > Viscum > Viscum album. The sequence continues at coordinate 1,234,568,222 of OY728120.1, forward strand.
GAGTGTAGGTAAATACCATAATATAAAAACATACTAGTATATTGAGTATTTTTAGGTTATTATATAAACATGAAATAAAAATAATTTATGTAGTTTAAGGAATAAATAAAAAAATTTATTTTTGAATGTTACCTCTCATTTGGATATCTGCTTTTTATTTTCATAAAAGGACTCCATTGGTTTTCTTTATGACAAAATAAAGCTACTTGTATAGAGTTAAGGAATTTGGGTGGAGAATTGGGTAGATTTTTTCTGATTAAAAATGGATATTATAGGTTTTTATAAAAGAGAATGAGGGGTGCACTTTTATAAGAGAGGGGATGGGCACTTCGGAAACTCTGAAAATATTAAATTAAAATAAATTTATTTTTGATTTAAAATGTACCTGAATTGAATTATGTCAATTATAATATGATTAAGGATATAAGTAATTATATACCATGATTTTTAGACATGTTTAGGTCAGAATATTAACCTTATCTTTTGGATTTAACCATTCGTTAATCCCTTTAACTCTTACGGTGAAAACATAACTTTTTATATTTTAGGGTTAATATAGTCACAATAAAATGTGAAAAGAACCAGAAATGGATCATTGATGAAATAGTTATTATTATTCTTGTTTTTTGGATGAATATATTTTTTATGACTTTTAAATCATTTAATAAAAGATTTTTCTTATAAAGTATCATTTTTTCAATTTTGATACTATTTAATATTTGAATTTTCAAAAATATATTAACAACATGAAAACATTGAAGAAACACATGTAATATATCACTGACATATCTGAGTTATCTATAAATTCCTTTTATTTCATTATTAATGTTAAAACATAATTAGGTTAATATTATAATTATCAATTATTTTATATTTTTATTAATTAAACCATTATCGCATCATCAAAATGCAACATTTTAGAATAAAAATTTATTCTCTACAAAAGAAAAAAATGTATCTTGACAAAAAAATCTTATATTTCAAAAGAATATTTATAGTCTAATTTTCCTTTTTAATGACCCTATATTTAAAATAATTTTATTATTAAAAATATGAGTATGGAATTTTTAACCTATCATTAATTGAACTATAACAAATTTCATATTTGTAAACAATACAAAATCCACATTTGCATTGAAATTTGAAAAAATATTCGGATAGTTTTATAATTTTATAATATTTTATTTACCTTTAATTACCCAATTTACCCTTAACCACAGGAAATAAGAATTTACTAATAAAAATATAATAAATATCCTGAAATATAAGTGATCCTATTGTACAATAAATATAATACTTATTAGAAATTTTTATATCTATGTTTCAAAATTCAATTTATAGGACTGTGAAAATTTTGTTTAACTCTAATCTCGTAGTCGTGGAAATAAGGCATGTTTCTAAAAAAAGAATTCAAAAGACCAATATGTTTTTATATCCAAAAGGATTCTAAGGACCTAAATGATATTATTATATGAATAATTTATAAATCATGACTTTAAAACCAATTTAAAATAAAATTTAACATTAACTGTTTGTTACAGCCTTTTATTAGATAACACATTTATAAAATGATATATATTTTCATTTCCAATTAATTGGTAACCATTCAATCCATTCTATAATTTTTATATTTTTATAATATAGTTAATAATATTAATAACCTTTAATTTAATGACAATGTTAGGTCTTATTATATTAAATAATTATATTTTAATAATATATTATTTTTTGGTAGAACTCAGACTTTCATGTAATGAAATTTTTCAAAACAACGTGAAATTTGTGTATAAAACAACACAATAATAGTCTTTCATATTCCACCAGATAATATAAGTGTTTATTGAAATAGAATGATGACATTGATTTATGTATAATTTAATCCAAACATTGTGTTTTTTATATAACAAAATTTATATTCAATAAGGTTTCAAATGAAAAATATTGAAATGATTAAATTAATTATAAAAAATATATTTCACAAAATCATACGATGTAACATTCTACCCACATAAAATTAATTTCTCCCTTGAAATTATTATGGGTTTTCAATGGTTTAACTCATGAAATTTCCTTTTATAGAGACCCATATAGTAAAAATAAATACTAGAACCTCCTTAAAAAAGAAAGCTGGAACTGTAATGGTTACCCAATATAACTCATAACTAGAATACCACATCGGAAAACATTGGTGGGAAGAGAAAACGGGGACATAGAAATGAAATTAACTTTCATATTCTAATGTAGAATCAAGGGGAACATTATTATGAGAATGTTAAAAATCACAAGCCCTTAAATCTATTATTGTATAAGGGTACATTGGATTCATTGAAAAAAATGTACAAAGATAACATCTTTCACTTCAAGATCCTTTTTCTTAAGGTTTTATAATTCTAACAAAAATATATACTTACTTGATTTCTACATTATCTCTTTCTTTTGTTCTGCATTATTTAATTTCTACATCCTCTCTTATTTTAATAAATTAAGGTGATATTTTTTTTCCTAATGTACTAAGAAATCATAAGATCCAAAAATAGAACGATAGGTTATCAAAACAATAAGGTCAGAAAATGTAATCATATAGGTATAAATCCACCTATGGTGAGAAAATACATTAATCTCAAAAAATTCATCCAGAGATTAACATAGAATTTCCATAAATACATAACCTTACAATCCTTATAAAATATTAATGTATGAAACATCAGAAAGAAGGTCCACAAATTTCACAAAAAATAATTTTTCATTTATCCACTATGTATCATAAATTTGATCATATTTATCACATACAAAACATGTTTTTTACAATTATCATGTATTCACATGAAACATGGAAATAAACTAAAATAAAAAACATCTTTATTGATAACATATATGTTTCCTTATTAAAATTTTTATTTGATATATAACAGGAATGTTATAAACTTCCTCAACGTTAGCACAATCCACTTTTTCAATTAAACCTTAAGTAGGCCAACAATAATCAGTACCGTCCAACATATCTTTATCAAAACATCACAATCTCAATATCCATAATAAATTTAGGGTTACCTTCCATTAATAAAAATATAAAATTTCATGTAATCACTTTTCTACTATATTAGATCCATTCAACATATTCTTGTAAATTATTAACAAAACATAACCTGGACAATCATTACGTAGTTCACTATTAATAATTTTGGAATCCCAATACATAAGAACTTTTTTTATTCTAATTCATTCACAATTCATTAACAATACTACCTCATCCTATTACTTATTACCATTTTTCTTTTCCATTTCATATGTAGTCACGTAATCATCAACAATATAACCATTAGTTGTACCACATTGATGATTCCTTTCAGGATCTATGCTCTTAGGACATTGGTGTTCAAAATTCGGATTCATTCCAAAGAACATGTAATTTTCCATTTATAGTTACTAGATTTGTGTCCTTCTTTTCCATAGTAAAGACATATTCTTATTCTATTAAAACATTCACTTTTTTTTTACATACACTAGGCTCAACATGTAGGAAAACAAATATTCTTTTCTCTATGGTCTCCATTACCCAAACACTCAGTGAACTCTTTCCTTCTCTTATTTGGTATGTCTGAGAGTTTTTTATGGTACATGATTTTAATCATGTTTATTGATAACTAATTATCAATGATCACAAAATCCTTCACTGCTCTTATTATTCCATTTTAAATCTCCTAAGAAACTTTTCCATTAAATTCAATTTTAATCTTGTTACATTAGGTTCCCCCAGTTAATAAAACCAAAAAACATGGAGTAAAAAAATTATCATAGTGAGGATTTACATAATCATTAAAATCCACTTATATAATGACTAAATTATGAAAAATTCTTTAATCAATGACTCATTAGTTTTATCCATGATTAATCATATCCAAAATATATTTAAATCCTTCATGATGGTTCAATGAGAGTTTGTGAATTCCCAAATCATTTCCCCTCGGAGTGCCAAACCAGGTGTGAAGCAAGGCCCGATAAACCTTTTCCGAGTTGTTACCCCTAGGTACATATTTTCCAAAGATCCATTAACATGTAGTATTCATACAAGAATTTATTTCTAGGAAACCACTCACTCAATACTCTACCAAAATTTGAAAAAAAATTCCTTATAATTTTCATCATCCGTATATTTATCCTTAAAGACATCCCTATACATATCCTTAGAAACATCCATAGGAATCTCAATAATGTTTTCTCATCGAAGGTTCAAAATTTTGACTAAAATATAACTGTAATACCAACTATAGAAACCCAAAAATTGCCTATGTATACATTAGATTTCTTTTGTGGAATACTTAAAACATTAAAAAATAGATGCTAAAAATCATATTAGTTTAGTGCCTTTGTAGACATGGAACACATTCGTAAAATTTTGGGAAATATCTTCAACATATCCCACAAAGATCTTCTCCTTTAGTATTCCTACATAATAATTTTCTTTATATAATTTGGAAATGATACATATAAATATGGTGAGGTCATATGCCTAGTAAGGGTAATCAAGTAAAATATAATGAAAAACATGAGAAAAAAATTATAAAAACATGAATATAACTTCTGAAAATCATAACCTATATAAAATATATCAAAATTTCAATTCAAAGAATAAATCATGGTATTTCATAAAACATAAATAAAATTGGAATCAATATTATAAAAAATGATATAATAACATTGAATAAGAGATGAAATTTTTTGCAGACAAATAATAATATAAAATTATTTCTATAGTAGTCAAGGAATCATTTAATGGGCCATGCTAATAGAATGGATTTACTCCTCATACCATCATCTTACTCTTAGTTTACTCCCCTAAACATCTTTGTGGTAATGGTTTTCTCCCATGACCATCTTGGCAGTCAAGGATCACTCTTGTAATTGTCTTTATAGTCTGGGGTCATATCCAAGACCATCTTAGAAAAGAAGGTCCTTTATGTCTATGCAATGAGATATAAATAATTACCCAATATATTAGAGGGAGATATCAGACCCATCCATCACATAATTGAAACCAATCGTATGCATAATGCAGTAATAGAAACCATTAATCATATGAGAACCCATGGAATGAAATGGGATTCCTAAACATCATTCAATCATAACAAAACCCATGATAAATAAATAGTTTTTATTAATATCATTATAACCTAAAAATAAATCATACTGAGAAGTAATAATAGTGGTAGAAGAAAATAATATCCCAAATAAAACATAATTAACACCAAATTACATTATCTTAGATGAAAAATATTTTTTAGAGATCACTTGATATTAATTTTTGAAGAAAAAAACATTTCTTCTTTGAAATTGTTATAATTTCATAAAATGCCACAAAATTTTATAAGAAAACATTTTATTTGAAAATAACATTTTAATATTGTAATTTAATCTTCAAATCATTAATTCCTTACAAAATTGTAAAAATATTTTCATTTCATATATATTAAAAAACATCGCATTCCTGATTTTTTTGGAAACGTAACTAAGTGCCTTGTCCGAAAAATATGATCCCATTTAAACCATTTAGTATAAATTATAACATGGTTAAAAATGAAATTAAACGTACACAATATTATATCAATAATGTTTGAATCCATTTTTAGAAAAAATGTACATGGATGATAAATATCCCTCAATGGAGACCTAGAATAAAACAATCCCTAATATATAAGAGATTGGGAAATAAACGCTCATCATTTTATAATCAGTAAAGTCATATTCCTCATGAAAGAAATAAAATTATAAGGATATTAAAATATCATATTATTTATGATAATACTCATAGAAATAAATTCATTTTTAGTATATACACTATGTAGAATAAACTAGTGGTGAATATGTTCTAAGTCTCGTAGAAATAGAAATAAGACTTGAAATCCCTTTACTATATAATTAACATTAGAATCACGAAAACCATCAAATAACAAAATCATTTGAACATTTTAATATCATTTTATAATGTAATTTCATGATATTACATTTCATAGGTCAGTGTATGACACACATAAAAAGAAGTGAGTGGTGAATATGGTATGTATATCCCAGAAATAAAAAGTGAGATGAAATTCTCATTCCTTAAGTCTTGACATCCTTCACACATGTTAATACCTACTACAAATTAAATATTATATTATTATACATCTAAATTATAATAGTAGTAATATATATACCATATATGTTATTCATATGACCTTTTATTTCCTATTTATTTACAATTTCCATGTTAAAGTAAAGTTTTTGGGTAATAACTGCTTTGTTTAAAATACATGTTTTGACTAGTCATTCATGATCCTCTTACATATATCATTCTTTATATATTATCAGAATTAAAATAATGACTTTTATATCAAATATATTTTGTAAAAATTTTTTATAATTATCTTATAATTGATATATTTTTAAAAGGAAATATATCATTCATGGAGACGGTAGGTTGTACATACCCATGAACGTCGTTTCCATATTTTATCAGTTAAAGGAATTGAATTTATAAGATAGATAATCATTACTGAATCATTTTATTTCTTATAAAACATATATTTTCATAAAATCTCATCCATATTACCATCCATGAAATATAGGTAAATAATGAATCACATCACACGGTGGCGATGATAAGCCATATGCACACATGAGCGAAAATATCAATTTCCCAAAATTTTAGATGTAGGGTAGAAAGTTAGACATGGTAGGTTCTTTAGAAATGTATAATTATATTAAAAATATAATATATATCATATAGAAATAGAGTTTCCATCTCAATTCCTACCATGAGAGGTGATCATGGAAAGATGAAGAATATCGTTTTGTGAGGCGGTAGTTCTCTGAACACAATAAGGGTGAGTTCATTTCCCATTATATTGAAGTTTGTATGAATGTATGTATAATCCATAATTTAATAATATCCTAGTATATTTTTTATAATATTTATATTATAAAAATATTTAATAAAGAGAGTTGAAGGATTTTAAAAAACAAACAGAACAAAATTTAGGGTGTCTCCCTTTGATTTGCACAAAAGAACAACCTTGGTTGGAATTATGATCAAACTAAGGAATCTAGGATGAAGTAAAGAATGTTTGGGGGGGGGGGGGTACTTGAGTTGATATTTTCCCTAAAAATTAGAATTAGAGTAATGAATAAAATAAAAGGATAGATTCCCTTTTATTAGAGAGGGGAGGGTCACTTTTGGAAACTCTCAAACTATTAATTTAATATAAATTTATTTTTGATATTAAATAGCTAAAAAGTAAGTTATATATAAAATAATGGGTTTATTTGTATAAATAATCTCAACCAATGATTTTTAGACAAATTTTGGTCACAAAATTACCCTTATCATTTGGTATTAACCCTTAGTTAAACACTTTAACTCTTGTCGCGAGAACAATGAATTTTTACACTTTTTGGATAATATAGTTAATATAGAATGCCAAAATAATTCCAAATAGGTCAATGATTACATATTAAACCTTATTCTAGTTATCTGGACTAATTAATTTTTTTATTAAATTTTTATCATATTAAAGAATATTTTTTATTTTAAAGTATCATTTATGTCAATTTTTATACTACTTAATATTCATCTTCTTAAAAATAGCCTAGAACATGATAAATTCAATAAAATACTTATAATATATCAGTAAAATATAAAATTTTCCTATAAAATTATTTATTTCAAATTAATTATCTTAATTTATATTTATTGTAATAATTTTATTTTCATTTCTTGGACATTTAAATTAATTAAAATATTACTCCATCATCAAAAAGAATGATTTTAATTAATTTATTTATTCTCTAAAAATTTTAAATAAATTTTCATGGGGAGTATAAATTTTTTATATTTAAAATTACTATTTATATTAAAATTTATATTTGTTATAACCCAATATTAAAAATTATTTACTTATTAAAAATTTGAGTATAACATTTTTATCTTATTTTTAATTAAAATATAATAAATATCCTATTATTTTCAAATTGACATAATAAGTTTTAATTTAGTAATAATGATTATTTTTGTTGAAACCTAATTATCTGATGAAATTGGGACAATATTTATTGTAGTTTTTTAATTTTATAATTTTATTTTTCACTTTAATTGATCGATTAACCTTCTACTATGGTAAATAATAATTTTCTAAAGTTACTATCAATAGTATCCAAAAAACATTGAACCTATTAGATTATAAATAAATATATATTAAAAAAATTTATGTACTTTTATATATATTCAATTCAAAAAGTGTCCAAAATAACTTTAATGCTAATCTTATAGTCGTGGCGAGATAGTCTGTTTCAAAAAACCTTTTTAAGTTTAATACGTGTTTATATCCCAAAGGAATCTAATGACCTATATTGGAATGATATATGGATATTTGATCTTTTATTATGTTAAACCCCATATTAAAATATAATTAAAAAATTATAAACTTTTTAAACGAAAATATTGTTTTTAACTAATGTATAGTATTCTCACGATTCATCAAAAATAAAACATCTCTTAAAAAATAAAGAATTTAACTAAAGTAAATTTTTATATCCCTAATTCAAATAAGATATTTATTTTTTCATATATATATATATTGTAAAAATATATAAAATTATATATACAATTTGTTCACCATTAAATGGAGGTAAAATTATAATTTTGAAAAATATATGGTTTTAGAATAAAATTGGTTTTATTTACATCGTATACCTATAATATATATTTGATGAATATAAAAAATATTTTATTTAAGTTATAATAAATATATTTCACTAATATCATTCACTAATTTTATTTAATGCAATTTATTAATACTAAATGTCTTTGGGTGTATAAAAATAAAACCATTTCATTTTCAATAAAATGGTGTATATTTTCATTTTGATTAAATTGGTAACCAATGTGTCCATATTAGAAATCTTATATTTTCATAATATAGTCAATATTATTCATATCATCTAAATTGATATCAATGCTTTATCTTATTATATTAAATATTAATATTTTAATAATATAATATTGTTCGATAAAACTCGGTCATTCGTGTAATACAAGTTATCTAAAGAACTCAAAAATTGGTGTAACAAAAACCATGAATTAGATTTCTCATACCATAAGTTAATCTAAGTGTTTCCAATAGTTCAATCCCAACTTAGTGTTTCATGTAACACAAGACACACATAGTTTTTTTTATATAACAAACCCCATATTCAATTATGTGTTAAATAAAAATTATTGTAAGGAATAAATTTATTCGAAAAAAAATATTTAAAAAAAATTAACGGTGATATAGATAAAATAGGCCTTTCTTAAATTTTACTTAGTTCAAAGTGAACCAAAAAATAATTAATCAAAATCTATCATTATATATTCTAATTTGTAATTCCGATAAACAAACAATGATAAAATAGAAACACATGGTTATATTTTCCATTATATATCCAAATATAAATTTTTATTAAACAAAATTAAGAAAAAGTGGGAAACGAATGTTCACAATGCACAGAAACCACTACGTGCTGAAAGAGATCACAAATTGATTAAACACTAGACTAATATTATTTGAGTCAGACAGTCTATATAATACCCAGTGTAGAGTTTTACACTTGGTGTCTGGATCCTTGCTGATAATATCTTTAAGGTGGGTATGCATTCAGTCCTCATTCTGTATGAATTGTTCTGAGTTGATTTTGCATTGGTTGAAACCTTAAGGCAGAATCAAGTTTTGTTTTTCTAACCACTCCTCTTTCTCCTAAATGGTGTTAATTCTCATCCTTATTCCATAAATTCTTTTGATCTCCTCTTTTAAGGCATTAACACGGACATCTTTTTTAAGCATTTCATCCTTGGAATGGAGGATGAGATTTAAAACCCCCTTCATATTCTTCAAATATTCCCGTTTTCTCTCATGGTTCTCCACACTACCCATTCTATAACGGGTTTCTTTCCTTGTTTCTACCCTTCTTAGCTGACCTAGTTTCCATTAGTTTAGGAATTTGTGAATAATCCTTGCATCCATTTGGTTTTATCCCTTTCACCATGATGCAGTTCCATGAATCTTACTAGGTTTCCATCATATACCCATTGGGTTTATAGTTACCAACATTTCCAAAAATTATTCATTAGTAAAATCACTATATCCTTTAAGTCATATATTTTATTTAATTAATTCAATATTAATTGGAAGAAAAAATTCAATTTAAATACATAAATTCATATAAATAAAATATAGACTTATCCATACGATGATCCAAAAATTTAATATTACCATTGAAAGTTCAAACTGATGTCAAGAAAAATAATTTATCTTAATATCCTCCTATATTTGAGCTCAAAAATTATCTATATAAGTTATAATGAGACATTATATCTTGATCATATATTAGGATTTTAAAAATCATAGAAATCATCATAATTAGTTTACCTACACATAAAAAAGGATTCCATGTCAATTTTATTTTGTAAAACTCTATATATTGCAACATAATCCTTCATTGATGTAAAAAAAACATGAATAATACTTCTTAACACCATGATCTCCAGTTTTATATGGTTCCAACAAACATATTTTTTCATATTCAAATACTTATTTTCCATGATCATATTGAATACACTCCATGAATGTTCTTTGTTAATAAGTACTTCCATACATTATAATAAATAACCACTTTGATTTTTCAATTGAATAATAACATTTTCATTCATGAAAAAACAATAACTTTATAGTATGATATGTAATATTCACGGACATAGTTTATAATTGAATCCCATGGGCATACAAACTCTACTTATAACTTATAGGTCAAAATAAGTAGATTTTTTTCATGACACTCCAAGGAGTTCATAATACACTCATAATATAGATTCCTTTATTATTTAATGAACTTAAATAATTCATCATTATTTATATAATATTACCAATGAAAAAACATAACAAACACTTCACAATAGGATGTCATCACATGTGTGCACTTCATCTCAAACTGACTTGTATACATATAAACAACACCTTCATCATCTAAATAATATACATTTAAAAAAATTGGTATTATTTTTCTCATATAAGTAAAAATAGAGGTATATATTAAAAATAAGCAAGCATTAATAAAACTATAACTATACTCAATCAACCCAAAATACACATCACAATAAATATTCCTTGTATTTTAACCCATTATAAACCCACAATCAGACTAAATAATAATAAATAATCTTTTGTAATTTGTAATTATGTTACCCTAATGATTTTGATTAACATGGATAACCCTCTCTTCTAATTTTTCATTCACAATGATCAATTAACATAAACATCTCCCAAATATATGTTCATTATACTTCATCACTAGATTGGGTGAAATATTTTTTAACGCCAAAATACCCAATCCATTAGATAGGTCAAGGACGTCAGGTATTTTTTTAAGGGAATCTGATCTAATATAGCTCACAAATACACATAAGAGTTTTTTTCCATGAAGTTCAAAACCATTGTGAATGGTGGTGCCTTATTGATATCTCCAACCGCATGAATCATGAGGTGGTCACCTCAATGAATTGTATGTATATTAGTATATGTCCTTGGTCATTTATAGATTGACATGATAACCTCAGAACATTGTATGTCTATTCACAGATGTCCATAGTTGCAGTGCGGTTAAAGTGGGACCTCTACATAACATTTTTATGAGTGCAGAATGGGCCTTCCATTGTGAAAATCATATTATTCCCTCAAAACCATTGCCTTTAATGAAAATAATTATATCACCTTAGTTGGTCATATAAATACCACCACACATGTGGCATTTTAATGGATGTAATCTTTGGAATTCCACCCACATATCTAAATTATTGGAACTCTAATATTAACGATATAAAGTGGAAATTGATTAACCTAGGAACACATATTTTTTGAGCTATCATACCCTGGGAACCTATGATATTTGGTCCGTTGTAAAGATACCTTTAGTGAAAAACTATAAACTTCATGAAAAAAGAATTCACATTATGGATATTTGGGTTTTATGAGATTATTATCTTTTATAAAATCACACCCAAGGAAAAAAATAAATTCCCTTAATGTTTGGTCACTTTAATTCATGAATGATACACCTTTTTGAGACCTCAATCGGTTGTGAGGATGTCAACCATTGCAAACCACAACCATAAAAAAAACCCATCCCCCTGGCCTCTCCTTGATTTCTCCTTTCATCCAACACCCTTCCATGAATGTTGAGTCTTGGGGACCTTATACCCATCATGAACCAGTTTATCCACACCCAAAATTATCATGATATGAGTATCATAATACTTATATCCACATCTATTTCTTCACATGGAGAATACACTATTACATTGACTTTTTCTACTATAAAATGGAACCCCAATGACTCTTTCTCTCATGCTTGGGGACCCTAACAATGGGACCCATGATTAAAACAGTTTTATTTTAGATTTTATGTTATTCCCCACCCATGATGTCTTGATATGTACACATATAGGCCTCAAATGTGGCATAATTATAAGATATTATCCACTTTTCCTGGTAGGCATCCCTTATTCTGGATGTTCCTCCCCAACATCGAAATGATCTCCCTAGGTGTAGGCCCTCACAATATTTTAGTTTCATGATTTAAAGATAGCTTGATCAATGTTATAGTAATAAAATTTAAAAAATCATGATAAAATCCTCTACACATGATGTAAAATTGTAGCATTACCTTGTTCAATGAATGCAGGATTCACTATGTATGATTGCATGGGATGGCCTAATCCTTTTTACCTATGTGATGAACACAAGATGCTCCATTCATGAACATCATGGGATGACACCTTATTCCCCATCATAAGATGATTCACCTATATTGGGAATCCCCCATGGGTAAGCCCCATAAAATCTCTCAGTGAGGAAACCTTCTGCGACATGAGTGTCTTTTCATCATGTTGTTAAACTGAATGGACCAAACCAGTCAAATGATAAATGATAATATCAATCTATGTGGCTTTAGATCCAAATTTCCTAACAAGGTACATATTAAAAATTCATGATATTAATTTTGGATATCCCGATACACATGGGACACCTCCATGATGTTTAATCCCAACACCCCAAAATTACAACTAAGTCTCAGGTTTAAAATATTCCCCACTAGGGAAACACTTAACAAAACCATCAAGTGTGAAATATTTCAACTTGGGACACACTTATCAAAACTCCCTTGTTTTGAATCATACCCCTTTTTAAACAGTTAACATAACCCACTAATGTTGTCTTTATTCCCCCTAAGGACACACATAATCACTAAACTATCCCCACAAGGTGTTAAACCTATGAACTAGTCAGAACCAATGTCGCCTGAAATAAAAATTTGATGCCGGTGTAATATAATCATATTTCATACACACCTAGTTTCAAAAAACCCATTGTTAAAATGAGATGTAATGGGTTCCACCCATAAGGTGCTCACACATGTGATAACCATAAATAGATGAATTATTTTTAGATTCCTAGCACACCTAACGTCTAGAGATTGATAGTAATTCCAAATTATATTGTCTTATCTAACAGATGGTTGTTTCTTTATAGAGTTAGAATCAATTTAATTAACTATTATCCATATAAAGATATTTACAAGAATGAGTTTCATGAACGTGACTAAAATCTATGAGGGAGACCACATTAGTTGATGAGTTCAATGGAAATCCAGAGAAGGATAAAAAACATCTCATCATCCCATTTCAATCAAGTATTTGATGTCAACAATTAGTGTGATGGATGTCCAAAACCATTCTAATCCAGAAATTTGTGGGAAAAAAACATATTAAAACCCAGAAAGAAAGAATTAAAAACAATATTTAAGTAGTAAACCCTATTTTAATCACCTATTAATATATGATAAAACATCAGTTTCTTTTTTCCTCATGTTTTGAAATATCTGTTTCATCCATTTTTGTTTGGATTACCAACAGACCTTATCATTCTCATAATCAATATTATGGCCTATAATAAGTTTTTCACTCTATCATCCTATAGAAAGTAATACAATATAATAATCTCATTACTTTCATTGAACTATAATCATCGTTATTATATTAAAATTATGGATAGATAGGATCTTATTTGACATTATAAACATATCTAACAAACATAAATGTATGTGGTCTTTAACCTTATTTCCCCATTATAAAATTGATCATGTTATCAATAATTTAAAACCCCCATAATATATTTATTTAAACACACCAAAGATTTAACAATTCCCATATTTCCACTACATAATTGGAAATTTTAAAAAATATATCCATTCATACCATTGATTAAAAAGACTCACTTCCATGGGATAATTCAAACACAAGTGGTAAGGTTGGTCTTACAATGTTTGACCTAACATCATCCCTTACTGATATTTCACCAGATAATCCTTCTGTTTCATCTCATTTGACATCACCCCTTTCCATTAACCTGAATATTTACCTACCTAAAATGTAATCATTAGTTCATGTCTATTAATTAACCTCTCCCCCATTATCCCCTTACTACATTAATATCATATCGAATTTATAAATATATTAATAAATTATTATATTAAAACTGACTTCATAGATCAATACATTTAGACTCATTCCACATTGGAAGAAATTAATAAAGATGAATGTATAATTTTCTTGATTACTATGATATTATATTCACAATGAATTGGTTGTAATTCATATTGAATAAATCAAATCATGATGATGATGGATTTATGATCATTCTAAACAAAAACGATTACTAGTATTGAACAAATGTATCTAAATAATATTCAAACTATGACCACTAATATAAAATAATTATTAAATTCACCCTCTCATTATTTTTGAAATATATAATCATAATGTTGGGATTTCGATCCCTCCCTACTAGTTTTTTATAGTGGAAATAATTCATAGAAAGAGACAACCTCTTATGTGTTAGTGATTTTTTATTAATTTGTTCCCAATAACATTCTTCATTCTTGAAACTAATTTATATGGATAGGTTTTTTATGTTCTATTTTTCAAATGTTTCATCTTCGTTATTGACTTCCTCTTCCATTTGTAGTCCATTGATTAATTTTAATTAGTTTTGAGGGATATGGTAGGTACTACAGTGTTTTTTCCTGATATAATAAGCTAAATCAAATATTAAAACAATATGGATATCATAAGGAATAATAAATTATTCAATAATTCTAAATTTTTAATTTATTTTCATGGGATCTATATGTTGATTTCTCGAATCGAACAACCATGTGACCTATGGTGCACCTCCCTATAAGCTAGAGGCTACTAACTAGCAGAAATGGTCAAATATCATTCTTGGCAGACATTACCCTCTTTTATTAGAGTAATGAACCCATTGAAATAAATAAAAAATACTAATGAAATAATAATATAACATGACCAAAATAGTACCAGAATCCTAAGATCAAAAAAACCAGAAATTTAGAATCAAAACTATACCATAATATTTTTTATTCAAATGTATGTTTCAATTTTTAAAATTTAAAACCAATACTAAAATTATAGAAAAGTCACCCAATAATGTCATGAATCAAGTATGGTTCCCTCATACATTCTTCTTCCCAAAATATCCATATAATACATGGTCATTTTTAAAATATTATCCAGCTTTCATGAAATCAATTTGGGTACTGATCAAGCAGACCGAGTTGGGTGTGTGTACAACTCAGCAATCTCCCAAAATGGTGTCTAAGTTAGTATATAGTCACTAAAAGTGTATGATGTTTTAAAAATAAATACACATTATTCATATGTAAATACTTATCAAATTATCAAATATTCTTTATTTAACCACATAAATGCCTAGGTTCGTAAGGACACTCGATCCTCAATACCTCCTTTAGCCTTTTCCACGTCTGAACCATGTAACAAATTCAATTGATATTTCATTATCACAATGGTATTTCATTATCAATTTAATTTTAGTTAATTATTATTTCCATTTGAAACCATAGTACAATGATAATATTTTGGGTGTATAATGCCACATATAACACCTTGTGAGTATTTGTAGAATTAGTATGTATCTCACACCTCATGGATATTTGGAGCATCAGTACGTATCCCATGAAATTAATCATTCGTTGTTTGGATGTAGAACATCATTTCATGCACCCAATGATAATTTTGAGCATCAATCCCTCTACCACACCTCGTTTTTTAATCAATAAATATATAATGCATTTGGGTGTTGAATACCATGTCTAGCACCCTTAGGGATATTTGGAGCGCTAGTGTCTACCCCACACCCAATTATCAATCAAGAACAGATATCACATACATCACATTATTAAATATTAATCTTCATTAATCAATAATCACAATGTTAATGTATTATAAAAACCAATTAATTATTTCAATAATTGATTAATCACGTCAAAATCAACAATTAATTAAACAACTAATTGGTCACAATATTTCCAATAATTGATTCAAAAATTAAATAATAAAATCAATGCCATTAATTAATTCAATAATTAATTAATCACAACCACTTATTTAAATTTTGAAATATTTATTAATCCGGTCAATCTAATTAATTAATTCAATAATTAATTAAAAACAAAAATACCATTAAATTATTAAACAATTAATTATTCCCATCACATTATCAAAATTTTAGTAATTAATTCATTAATTAATTATTTGAGTTCCATAATCAAAATATCCCAATAAGGGTTTCAAAACATAATTATCCTACATCCACATTTAAAAATCATCAATAATTATTTCAACACCGAATTATTCACATGAAATTAATTCACCAGTAATTTTTTCACCTAAAGTCCATTAATTAATTCCTTAATTAATTAATCACATTTTTCCCATTTGATTAACTTGAAAATTAATTATTGATGTTAAATCCATTATTTAATTTTAAAATTAATTAATCATGTTCTACTCCATCAATTCATTCACCAATTAATTGTTCACATCAATTTCCATTAATTAATTCCCCAATTAATTAATCACATTCAGTCACATTAATGTGTTTACTAATTAATTATCCCTGTCAAATTCCATTAATTAATTTAAATTTAATTGATCTTATCTAATCCATTTGATTAAATCACCAATAATTTTTCAATGTCAATCCCATTAATTAATTAAATTAATTAATCACATCAAACCTATTATTTAATAGAACAATTAAATAATTATAATACTCCAAATAATTAATTCATAAATTAGTTAATACCAACAATTCCATTATTTAATTCAACTATTAAATAATTACATTACACCGTTAATTAAGTCTTCAAAAAACAAAACCCATCAATCACATTTTTTAATTAAATAATTTTATAATCACATCAATCAATTAATTAACTCAACAAATAATTAACCCCATTGGTCAACCAATTTTATTCAATAGTTTAATAATTATATTTCTCCATTAAATAATTCATAAATTAATTTATCTCATAAATCCCATTAATTAATAAAATAATTAAATAATCACAATACCCTATCAATTATTTCATTAACTAATTAATCCCACCAATCCCATTATTCAATTAAAAATTTAAATAATCACATTAATCCATTAATTAATTCATCAATTAGTTAATCCCACCAATCATATTATTTAATTCAAAAATTAAACAATCACATTAATCCATTAATTAATTCATAAATTTCTTAATGTCACCAATGTCGTTATTTAATTAAATTATTAAATAATCACATTACTCCATCAATTAATCCTTCGATTAATTAATACAATCAATCTTATTATTTAATTTAGAAATTAAATATATACATTACTCCATTAATTAATTCATAAATTATTTAATTCCATTTGTCCAATTATTTAATTTAGAAATTAAATAATTAAATTACTCTATTAATTTTTAATCAATTAATTAATCCCATAAATCCTTCTATTTAATTCAATAAATAAATAATCACATTTCTTAATTAATTAATTCATCAATTTATTAAACACATTACATCAATTAATTCTTTTGATAATTAATTATATAAATCCAAACTCACAAAAATTCCCATTATTAATTAGTCAATTTTATTTCCATCATAATAAATTTAATAACCCCAACAAATTCATTAATTAATTATTCCCTATCAATCAATTTGACATCACCAATTAAATACTCAATTATTTATTCTATCGTAATCTATTCAATATCCCCCAATTTCACAAATCCCTTAATTAATTAATCTACCCAATTAATTTATTCATTAAATGAAAAATCATTTTATAGTCAAACAATAAAATTTTTCTAAATTCACACATGTAATTGAAATCCAAACTTTCTAATTTAAATAATAGACCAACTAACTAAATATTGATAAGAAATGGTCACCAATGGAATTCCCTAATTTCAGGGTAATAACATTAATCACATCAAATATAAAGGTCTTCATTAAATTCCTAGATCCATGATCAAATGTAATAGGATATATTAATCCTAGGTCTGTATCAAAATCTGATAATGGATAAACATTCCTCTATTTTCTAGGAAGTGGAGTGGTAGAGAAAGAGACATCTAAATGGGAAGAAACCACTTACCCTGGTAGATGTAGATCTTTAATTCACCCTTCGATTTCACAATAATGGAGGTTAGGTACCATAGTTAATTGTCTGAGAGCCTCCAAAATCATGACTTGTCATTTCGGAAAGATTGGGTATCGATTCAGTGTTAATAGAAAGGGTTTATGAATTTTAAAATATATTTTTTAGGAAAACATAAATTATATGAATGGTGTTCTATATAGAGGTTCATGGTTTCCCCAAACCATGAACCCTAACCATAAAACTCTTTAAGGGGGTTCATGGATTTTCCTCTTAGGGTTAAAAATTTGACAAACCGTGCATCAGCCATATAATCCCTCGGTGTCTAGGGTGGCACAGTTTTCGAGGTTAGGGCACACAATTTGGGAAAACTTTGTGCCAACCGTGCACTGTGAAAACATCATCCAAAATTGTATATTTTCATCCAAATACATCCCAATATAAAACCCAAATAAAATTACTTACCAAAGGGTAAGAGGGTTATTATAAATAAACCTGAGACATCTCCAGAAAAGTTCAAGTTCTTATGATCTCTCCACCTTATAGAAGCTAATCATGGAGGTTTACTCCCAAGAATCTCTGTGATTTTGAGTATAAAAGGTTGGTCCACTAAGTCCTTACATCAACTACCCTCACTGTGTTTCCTCCATAACATGTCCATATTTCTATATTATAAAAATTATCAACTTGTCATCTACCTGAAACAATTTCACACTACGATCCAACACATGTATCAGATACTCCTAAAATAATGTATATATTTTGGACACATATCTATCCACTATAGAGGTTTTTTTGTAACCACATTACATAATAAATTAAAAACAAGAGTGACTCACACATACTCACTTATAGTGGAAAATAAGTGTGCATATTCATCTCATCCTCAATCGAGTGTAAAAGTGGATACATTAACTACTATATGGTATTGTCTTCCAAGAATGGAACCCTTACCACTTTTCGACACACAATATCCTTGATACCCTCATTCGTGTATGTGAAATGGTTCACTAGTCACCACTAGGATTCTCCTTTAACTTTATCTAATGGAAAAAACTTTTATAATTACCATTATACCACTAGAAATGGTCCTTAGGTATATTTTCATATTACTAATGATCTGTCACTGTACATTGGTGGATGCCAATTTTTTGGGTATGATCGTATCAGTTATGCAAGTATCCCAAGAATGTCACCAATGGACACTAATATTTCACAAAACAATCCTATCCCAGTGACTGACATCACCCCATGTGTCACTTCCCTCAAACTATGTCACACATTAAAAACTGGGGCACTATCACTACCCTTAACCATATTATTTCAAGTCGATGGTTAATAATGGTAAATACATTCTAATTATTATTTTTTAACTTAGATAACCATTTATTCAAATCAGTCATCATTTTACGATAAAAAATTTCATATATGATCCATTTTCCCTTTAATTCACATATGAAATAAAAAAACATTACGTTCAATAAGTTTCCTAAAAACCGTTTTCCCGAGAAATCCAAAATAAGATTCATGTATCAAAATAATCCTGAATGCATATAACAATGCACAATTAATCAATTCTAATACCAATCTGGTACGTGACTCGATTCTTAATAAATAATAGAAATTATAATCACTAGACACAAAATCTGTGTCACTAATGGTGAAATATCACCAACTATAATAAAAATTATCAATAACAACAATCCCACAATGGGTACATGGATTTTAACCCCACTCATGGGTTATATACTCCCTCAAATAAGATATTAACCATGGATAGAATCATCATATTATCTGGTATAATGTTTACAAATGGTAATAAAAATAATGGAAAAGAAGCATCCTTTGATCCCACCTTGTAACATCCCAACCCATGTCCCACAAGTCGGTTCCAGGAGATGGACCACCACAGGACCTCAGGCAAGCCTCCCCATCTGCTAGAGGCTACTGACTAGTAGTGAGGGTCTAATATCATTTATGGGGAGTCTACAACATCTTTTATTAATACAATACAATATTTTATATAAATAAAAAATAATATCCATATGATAATATAGCATGACCAATATAGTACCAATCTCATAAGAAGATCAATACTAGAAATATAAAATCACAAACATGGGAGAAAATATTCCATGTCAATGTACATGTTATGTTTCTAAAATTAGACCCCAACATAAAGACACCAGAAACCCCCCCCCCCCCATGGGTATCCTGAATCATGTCTCATTCCCTCACCCATGCTATATCCCAACTCAACCATATAACGTTGGAATTTTCCCTTTTCATATCCAATATTCATGAAATATATTCATATACCTATCAGCCAACCATAGTATCATGTGTGTACAACTCAGTAGGCCACCAATAACGGTGTCTAAGACAATATCCAATAAATAATTGTGTATGAAGTTGTATAATGAAATCAATATAATTAATATGTGAATAGTTATCACATTAAAACTTATTGATTATTTAACTAGAGAAACCCCTAGGTTCTCATGGGCACTTAATCCTCAATACCTACTTCACCCCTTGCAGGTTATGAACCATGTCCCATATTCAATTCATATTTCATTATCACAAATTGGATTTAAATCTCCATGAAATTTAAATTTTTATTAGTTCTATTCAGAACCATAGTCCATTGTCAATATTCTTTTTGTAGAATGTCATGTCTAGCACTTCATGTTTATTTGGAGCATCGGTCCCTGTCTCTTACATCATGGGTATTTGGGGCATCAACCCATGTCCAATATAATTTAGAATGAATTATTTGGGTGTATAATTCCATGTCTAGAACCTTATATGTACTTGGATCGTTTGTCCCTTTCTCACACCCCATTTATCAATCAAGCACATGTATCAAGTATTTGGGTTTAAAACTCCATGTCTAGCACCACCTTGAGTATTTGGAGTGTCAGCCCATGTCTCGTGCCCCATTCTCAATGAATTTCTTATATTTCATACCTCGTATTATTCATGATTAATCAACATTAATAATATATATAAATATTAATTTATCACTACAACCCATCAATTAATTAACAAATTAATTGATCAGTTAAACTTATTAATTAATTCAACAATTAATTGATCACTAAAATTCCTTTAATTAATTCAAGAATTAATTAATCACACCAATATCATTAATTAATTAAACAATTATTTAATTACAAACATTCAATTAACTAATTAATAAATTAACTAACTACTTCAACAGCATTAATTAATTCAATTATTTAGTAATCATAAAAATTCTAGTAATTAATTCATCAATTAATAAATCAAACCAAAGTCTTATAATTACAATAATAAATTAAAGAATTAATTTTCTTAGTTCCACATTCATAATCTCTAAATAATAAATTCAATGATTAATTATCCCAGTTCCATAATCACAATATTTAAATAATTAATTAAGAAATTCATTATTTACATTAGTTTTCATCAATTAATTCATAAATTAATTATTCACTCCAAGTCCATTAATTAACTGTATAATTAATTAATAAAATTTTATCCCTTCATTAATCCATCAATTAATCATTCATGTATACCCCATTAATTAATTCCATAATTTATTATTCACATTCAAATCCTTAAATTGCATCACTAATTAATTTCTCACATTTATTCCCGTTATTTAATTCAGCAATCAATTAATCACATTCAAACCAGTCAATTAAATAACCAATTAATTATCCATGTCAAATTTTATTAATAAATTCACAATTAATTAATCACATTCAATCCCTTCAATTTATTCTCCAAATTAATTTTCGAGATCAATCTATTTAATTAATTCAATTAATCAATCCCATCAAACTCCATATATAATTTAAATATTAAATAATAAAATTACTATAATTAATTAATTTGTCAATTAATTAATCACATCAGTCCCATTACTTAATTAAACTATTAAATATTCACTTTACTTCATTAATTAATTACTTAATTAGTTATTCCCGTAAATTCTATTATTTATATGAATAATTAAATATTCAAACTAGTACTTTAATTATTTCATCCAATTATGAATTCTCTCATTAGCATTATTTAATTAAATAATTTCAAAATTAAATTACTCCATTAATTAATAAATCATTTAATTGCTCCCACCAAGCCCATTATTTAATTCAACAATTAAATAATCACACTACTTCATTAATTAATTAACTAATTATTTAATAACATCGATATCGTTATTCAATTCAGCAATTAAACAATCATATTAATATATTAATTAATATAATAAATAATTAATTTCATTAAAAACATTATTTAATTGAACAATTAACGAATCACATTACTCAATTAACAAATTCATCAATTGATAAATCCCCTTAATCTCAATCATTAATTAAATATTTAAATAATCACACTACTCCATTGATTTTCTCATTAATTAATAAATTACTTAAATACCATTTTTAATTAAATAATTAAAAAAACTACATTACTCCACTAATTAATTCATCAATTAATTAATCCCATTAATCCCATTATTTAATTCAACAATTTAATTATTACATGGATCCAATAATTATTTCATCAATTAATTAATCCCATCAATCTAATTATTTATTTCCAAAATTAAATAACCACAGTACTACAATATTTAATTCATCAATTATTTAAACATATTACTTCCATTAATTAATTTTAAAAATAAATAATCTGATCCACAGTTAAAATAATTCACATAATTAATTCATCAATTAATTATTCAATCATAAAAAATTAAATCACCCCAATTTATCAATCAATTATTTATTAAATATCAATAAATTCAATATCCACAATTAGTTCTTCAATTAATTGGTTTGTTTCAATCAATACAGTATTCCCCAATTTGAAAAATCCCTTAATTAATTAATCTACCCAAATAATTAATTCAATGTAAGAAGACCCAATTTCTAATAAAATAATATAAATAAAACAATTACAGTCACATAATCAAAATCAAGACATTGGGATTTGAATTATAGACCACCTGCCATAAGATTTATGAAGAATTATCACCACCTACCCAATTAAATTTTTTTTAAAATTTTTTTTTAAACAAAAAAACTAGAAAGGCAACTAAAAACCTAAAATGGGTTTTCATATTGAATAACATGAAGAGAGAAATATATAAAATCTATAATAGAGGGAAAAAATAAAATGTTAATATGTATAGAAATATTGTACATAATATAGGTACAATAAAAAAATCACACAACAACCATAGTTATCGAAATATAGTAGATGGAATGTAGTGAGTCATGTAATTAAATATAGGAAATATAGTACTGAAAAATAATATAATACTTTAAAATATGTATATCTCATGCACTATAAAAATCTACACATTAAATAAAGACAATGAAAAAAATCCTCCCAATTAAGCCTCAGTGGATACTCTCGATGGTAGATCACCCAAAAATTCATGTATTATATATTGATCGAGAGTTCAAAATCCATATACTTGAATGAGACTCAAAAGAGATAATTCATTGTACATGAAGAAAAATAATGCTTGTCTATTGTAACTATGATAACAAATTTACTAAGGAGTGCATATCTTATCCTATCTTCATAGTGAAACCCATTTTATGGTAACAAGACCTCATTGTATATTTCATTAGAGTGAGTAGTTAGTGTTTCATATTATAAAAGAGTACATATTCCAACTATTTCAATATACTCACCCTATTTTTTCATGCATCTTTCTATTGGAGGTGAGGAAGTATTTTAACACGATCCAATCACATGTAAATAACATGAACCAAGGAAAATAATCAAAATATAATTCCCTCATATCACCTCCCAACACCATTTTGTTAATAATACAAACTTATTGATAAGATAATCATCAAACCACAACCATATTTATTTTAATATATACACAAACACATGTAAAGTATAAATAAAGGAACCTCAATCCAAGGGTGTTTACTTTATAGTGAAAATTTTATTATATGGTTCTAAATGGGACATTATTTTTAATCCACGCCTAAAAATAAAGAATCCCACTTTTTAAAACCATTTTTATCCATATTTTTATTAGATATCTCAGTTAACTCAAATAAAATCACCAAAATTTAATTATCATGAATAAATTCATCAATAGGTGTCAATGGTCAAAAAAATAATATAAATAATATATTCCAAAGACATCATACAGTCAACATAGGTGTATGTTGAATAAAATCCATCAACTCAATTACATCTATATTACCAACAAATAACCCTGTAAACATCTCTTACATCCACAAAATATCCCATGGAAATTAATTTAGAATATCATTTAGAATTATAAACCCCAACTATAATTATAAATTTCATATAAACGATCCTCTTAAGAATTTATGAAAACTCATAGAATGTACTTAAATTCATTCTAATTATATATATCATAGAAAAAAATTAAGAATAACATTTTGAATCATTATTGGGAAACAAAAACATGATATAACCAATGAAACACCATCAGTACATGTCTCTTAAAGTATATTATTGTTAAAAGATTGGTTTTGAAAACTCAAACACCCATATAATGATAAATAAATGTAATTTCATAGAACAACCAACCTTAATATGATATAATAATGTTTCCGTCATTGAAACATGGTATATAACATCTCAAGATAATATTTACCATCCCTAAACTCCAAAATCATCATGTTTACACCAACCCTAGACATTTGGTTCAACCAACATGGCCATTAAGTAATGGAAGATAATAGAAATAATAATAAATTAAAGGATATGAAAAATAAGAATAAAAGTAATATGAATTAGGTCATACCGTGAAGAATCGTGAATAATTTAACCTCTTACCATGGAAGGATGGATACACCCTAGAATCCCCCATGATTGTCTCCAAAAATGGAAAATAAAATAGGAATTCAGTATAATAAAACCCACCCAAAAAACCAAATACACCTCTTCATGTAGAATTCATGGTTTACCGACATCTTTTACCGAACCATGTGATAACTATTCAAAATCCGCTAGTGCCAAATCCTTCCAAAACTGCACACTTTATGGGCATGGCTAAAAAAATATAACCTAAAAAAAGAGACTAAAAATAAAAATTTTCACCCCACACACATAAAACTAAAGGTTCAAACTTATATAATAAGTACAGATACTTAAAAGTGCAATTTTTATGTGGAAATTCTCCCAACCATGCCTTTTATTCCCTAATAAAATCATTGGTAAATTTAGAGTGATGAAAATTTTACATAGAAAAGAAATCTCAACCCACCAAATGAAATTAATACAAAAAGTGGTTCATAGTTTCTTTATTCCATGTTTGATTTCAATGATATACCATAAACCTCTACAGTGTGACCTGATTCTTGATCAATAAATAAGATGTCTCAATAATTAGATATATTGAACAACTAATGTAACAGTGATTCATTTGGTTTCCATAGAAATCTGATAATGGTTAAAAACAAACTAATCCATCAATAGAAAAAATATTACATTGGAAAAATAAGGATCAGAACTTGTATAAATAGTCTCACACTAATCCCATTCCAACTAAGGGTATAATTAATAGTTTCTTATTGAGAAGGGTGATACCCTCTATATGAAATTCTTTATTCCTTTTTAGGTTGAAATTTCTTGATGGAATAAGAACTTATAATTTATATGATGAGATGAATTTTTAACCATGATTAATAATTACATTTCATAGGTTTTAACAAATAAAAATGTTTTTTATGACATAAAAATAGGTTCAAAGTGTTGTTTGAGGGCTTGAGAGACTAGTGAGGGGACACCAGTGGAGGCCGGTCTCATCATTTTCCAAGAAAGTGACATTTTAAATCTTCATGTAGACACCAGATAAACAATGCGGATTTTAGGGGACTGATATGAATTTTTTACCACTTGTGTATTTTAATTTTAAAGACCATGTCCTCTTATTGAGAACATGTGATGATGGGTTTTAACCCCATCCTCCCTCCTTCAAACCCCTAGTTTTTTTCACAGTTTTTGAGCTATTATTTGGTGGATTATGGTCACTATATCCATTCATTGATCACATCTATATATATCAATCATTTATCTTTAATTTTTATGTTTAAAAAATTAGGTATTTGATAAATATTAAATTGAATCATTGTGGAATCAACCAATTATCTTGGGACTTCTATTATTTCTCTTATGAGGGGGTCTTGTACTTTTTTTAACAGGTGAATGATATTCATTCTTGTTATAGTATGTGGGTATATAATTTTTTTCAGTTTATTTTAAAATGTAATCAAATAAATTGTCTAAGTGGAATTAAAGGTTGGGTATTTATCATGGGTTGGGTTTAAAAGTGTGCACTATGCTATTGGAACCCTATTTATTGAAGAAATAGAAATCATTTGAATTTAATTGAGATAATAACAATTATTTGAATATGGAAATAATTTTTTTAATGTTTTCATTGGTATATTTGATTATTGTTGGAGTGAAATAGGAGTCATGTACCTGATTATTGGTGTTGATAATGATGAATGAGATCAGGTGATCCTAGGTTGTAGTTATGGGGTACTGGATAAAAATGGAAAATCAATTACAATAATGTATGCTGTCTTTAGTTGATTCCATATGTCATTATTTAATTATAATTTACAATTAATGTGATGGGTAGTTGTTCTAAAAGGGAATTAACAAATTTTGTTAAAATTAATTATTTATTTTAAATATTTTGTTAATTTAAATAAAATTGTAATCTAATTTAATTTTTTTGACCAATATTAAATGATGGGAATGAAGTGAATAATGTACCAAGGGAACTATGTACCATGATCATTATCTTCATTCCTCCACCAATAATGTTAAATTCGTATAATATGACATTACCCAACCTCATTAACACTCCATGTTAGGGTGTGATGAACATGATATTGGTGACCCTTCTCGGTCAGTGAGGCCCCTTGAGATGTGTTTGGACTAGGTTGATAAAATACTAAAATATTTGGAATGGGTTAGGTGAGATGAATTAACTAGATGGACCATGAATATGGAGATATTTCTTCATCCATATCTTGATAATTTAACTAGATATGTGTACCCTCCTAGAATTTGAGTTTGTATAATGACTTTGATAATGTTGAGGGATGATATGTCCTTCAATAGTTGAGCATTGAACCAATTGATATATTTTAGTGGAGGGTCCCAAGTAAGATTACACTAATTTCTAAATGATATTGGGGGCCCCCATGGGTTTCTATTTTTTAATTGACCCTACAAGTGGGTGTGTGTCCATTGTTAGCAGTGGTATCTGGTTTTACCCTAGAACTAAAACCAAAGGTTAATCCACAACGAGATGCAATGATTATGATGGGAAGTTCAGTTTTGTTGGACATTTTGTAGTATTCATTACTAAATTATATTTATGACCTATGATTTCCTCATATTTCTGGGAATGTGAAATTATCCAGAACTCTATTAGGATAGCCCATGATTTCTAGGAATCACCAATTGAGATGGATGAGACCTAGAGATGACTGGAATTCCCATGATATAGACACATGATATTTTAGGGGTGGATTAATAGTTTTACTATTATATAATATATTTGTTTGATATAGTTTTTTATCCTTAGAGGTGGAACTAAGGATCCATCATATGACATATTAGAATAAATGAGTATAAGAATTCCTAATTTTTAAATGATTCCATTTCTAGATTAAGACAATTGTCATAGCCTAGGGTTCCCATGATTCAAATGGAATTACCATTTTCAAATTTAAAATTTCAAGTTATCTTAGTATTATTATGGATGTATGAGCTTCCATTGGGCCTATATCCTTGAGAAATAATCTTTGAAATCAATGGGGTGACTATTATATACCATAGATTGATTCTGAGTATACCCATTAGGATCGGGTGAACATACCAAATGTTTCAGATAAAGATTCATGAGGTGTGGATTATAAGTTGAGTGATAGTAGGATCCAAGAAGTTATTATTTTAAATTCATTAGGCTAACAGCAATCAACCATGTCTTGAAATATATAGTATTTTTTAGTGACTTCCCCCTCCTCTGAATCAGATGTCTACTTGATAGTGATGAAAATTCAGGAACTACCATATGTTTCATACAGAGGGATTTTTGATGATGGAAGCATGGGGATTCCCCATGTTCAAATACTCATCTTGAGGGAGGTGTGAGAATGGGATTCCCAGTGGTTGGCTAGATATTCCCCAAAGGTGATGCTTCTTCATAGAGACATTCCATAAATAGTCGAAGAAATTATTGTATATCAGGGTCACAATCCTAATGATCAACGATGGATATTGGGAATGCTTATGGTTATATAAACATAC
Source organism: Viscum album (assembly GCA_963277665.1). Lineage (NCBI taxonomy): Eukaryota > Viridiplantae > Streptophyta > Magnoliopsida > Santalales > Viscaceae > Viscum > Viscum album. The sequence goes on from OY728120.1 coordinate 1,234,597,135, forward strand.
TCTTGGGGGTTTTTTTGGTTTTCATGATCCCCTTGGAATGCTAAGATACATTCCTATATTATCTGATATAGGAATTGAGTTTTTTTTTAAATTTTATTATTTCCCACCAATAATTAATTTATTTTAGTTGGTTATGTTTCATGCGTATATCAATGTATTTTTAGGAATGTATTAGACCACGTGGGTAGTTCACTATTATGTTATGCACTCATACACTACTCAAGACACCATTTTAATGGGAATTTGAAAAGACTCTCAATTAGTTATAGGAACATGTTGGGATGAGTCCTCTGTATTATGTGGTCAAGCTGGAGTAGTTTAGATGGATTGGATATCGAGATGAGATGAGGATTGGTGTATGTAAATTAGCTTCATCTATATTTTCATTTAATTATTTTCATTTTCAATTTTTATTTGTGATCGGTCTAGTGGATTTTACATCATGTATAAAAATATATCAATATTGAATTTTTTATTTCAGGTTATATTTATTTATCTTTTTTTCATAATATATTATATTCTTGATGATTGGATATCAATTTTTTTCACTCTATATGGAGATATAGTCTCAAAATTTTACAACACGGTACCCTTGTATTATTTCAGAAAACATTTTTATATAGTGAAGTGTGTTGGATGTCAGTTGGTGTTCTGACCCAGTTACTATCTTGGGTGAGCTGAGGGGGATTTATAATATTGTATTAGAGGTTTCCTCTTCAATTTTTACAATGCTAGATAAGGTATATAGGATATAATAATATGACAATGTTTATAGTGGATACCATGATAGTATGTCATGGATACCAATTCTAGTAGGAATTCAATGTTTCCAGGGATTGGATTGACGTTCTTGATCTATGATGTTACAGATGACAGATTTATCCTCAAGTGATTAAGTAGATGCATGGATTTCTGAGAATTATTTAAAATATATTTTGAACCATGTTTTTAGATTTATGAATTGTCTCATGAATCATGAGTAGTATCACTCAACTCATATATATCCTATAGGCATGTTAGTTTTTTATTTTATCACTGATGAGAGCCCCATGTTTTTAAAGTGTCCATAATAGCTCACACAATGTTTTCCCATATAACATCTTTGTGGAATTTTACAAAGATTGACTAACATATGTATATGTTTTCTTTTAGTAGTTGGTAATATGGATCATTTTTGTATTTATTGATTATGTATACGATTCATCTCCATATCCATGTTGTGAATCCAACTTAGTTGGTTTGTAAGGCACATGATTACTTGATGATGAACCCCACATCCGGTTCCGTTATTTGGGTTTTGTTATTGAATGTATCAGTAAAAAACAATATGGTTCATTACCATATATCATGAAATAGAGTAATATTTAAATGAACATTATGTTTTGGGGTCTTTGACATGAATCATTATGGAAATTATGTTTATAAAAGAAGGAATGTTGATGATTTTTCGATTCTACAATGAGAAGTAAAATATATGGATTCTCAGTGTGAATTGGTTTCCTTAAGGGTGGATGAGTTGGACCAAGGATCCCAATCAATGAGTATATAAGATACCTTTTATAGGACATTTGAAAATGAATATTCCATGAGATATCATATAGAGGAATATTGAGGTGATTCCCATTAATTATAACTTTTTTATGATAGACAAATGGGTTATATCGGAGAGCCTAGTGACCCTTGCGATATTACTCTTCAATTTAGTGAGTTATATCCTAGCTAGCTATAGTGGGGTACCATTTGAGGGGTTTTTAAGATTATATAATTGTAGTATATATGGTAACCTTGGGTAGATGATTCATATTAATATTCATTTGTGGAATGATCTATTTGGATTATAGAAAAAATGCTGATGCCATGGAATTTATGGGGAAAATTACCTTATCTATTGAAACCATAGAATGTGAGGTAGATGGAGTGGCATGGTATTAAAGATGAATATTAATGTAAGGAATATTCTGGTTCCAAACCTTTTTGTCATTGGATGTACATAACAATGTAGTGAGTGCATCCACTAACACTCGGTACATGGAATAGTGGTGGATAGTGGTTACGAACAAGGTTTATCATTTAACAAGTGAATTCAATTTATTTTTAATGTTGGTAAAAATGGATGTACTAACATTATAATACTAGAATTATTGATGAAAATTATCATTGTTTAGGAACATCAACATTGTTTTAGTGAGTTAGGATACATGGAACTATGGGTTGAGTTCAACTGATTGGGCGATACAAGAGAATAAACCTATATTTTTTCAGATAAGATCGTGGTAGTTTATGCACTAGTAACACATGTTGATATTTTAATAAGTAAATGGTGAGGGGATATGAGGGTTCTATGTTTCATTTCTCATGATGAAGGTCTCATGCATGGATTCTCAAGAATTAATTATAAAGTTAAATGAACACTCATGATAGTGTAGTAATTGAAAATTGATCAACTATTGTGGATCATCCTATACATGAAAATCTTGGGAAGTTGTTGACTATGAAGGGAACATGGATTGGGAGGAGTGACAGTCATGTGATGTTATATCAATTGGGAATTTTACTTTAGGATATTTAAGGGAAGTGAAATGTTGGGTGATGCATTGTTTTTATTTGATGGTGTGACACTCACTAAGAGTTTCATTTAAGTGGATGTCAGAGATGATGTTTTAATGATTCAAGATAAATCAATGGTCATGTTGGTATATTTGTTTGGGTCTATTTTTTCAAATCCAACCATTATTTTTTGTTATGGATGGGTCATGAACAATAATGATCACAAATTTGATCCAGTTAGGTTATAAAGATTCCACACCTATAGTCATAAGCATTACAGTGGTCATGGAGATAAAACCCTGCACTAGAGGGACCAAGAATATGAGAAACTATACCTTGGTTGGTCATATTATAATTGGCACACTAATTCTTAAATGGTTTTTTTATTTTAATTAGATTCTTCATTGAATGTGGGGAATAAATTCAATTGTTACTTCAAATAGATAATGACTATCAGCCACATTAGTGGGATAAATTGAGGCAAAGAGAGCCTTATCATATTTTTTGTGTGTTTGTGATAATAGTGTTGTTGATATGGAAAATAATTTATTTCTAATTGAGTTTATATCCATTATATTACATCAATATTTCATTTCAATCTTTGGTGGTCATGATTGCATGATCATGAAATTCCTCTAGGATTTGAGGTATCATTATTAGGAAAAATGATCACGTTTTCATAACTGAAGCTGACCAATTATGGGATGGGTTGAATTAAGGATATTTAGATGGATTATTCAATCCTAACTATATTAGGTGATTCAATAAACACCATATACATGTCATTTTAGACAATATGGATATGTTTTGGGCAATTGATATGGATTTTAGGGGAAAATGTGGAGATCTCATATTATACATTGATGGTAGAGGATCTCCAATTTGATTTTTTATTAGAGGAAAACTATAGTTTATTATAATTTGGGTGGTTATTTTAGATATTTTGATGTGTGTAATGATGAAAACAACACCATACACATTGTTAAAATGAGAGATGGGTGTTCTGGTTGGCTATTCCGATGATGAGAAGTATCGCAGCTCAAAATATATAGTTATGAGATTAGATATTTGGTTGGAAGAACCACAGTCTATATCATCAACTAGATGAATAATCATGGTTTTCCTATTATAACATGTTATTATGGATCATTGTCTCAGTGTTTTAGTAAGGAATTCAGTTGATGGGTCGTGTTTCGAGGTTTAACCACCATTTTTGGAGTTGCATTTATGAGGAACATTAAGTATTATTAGATGGAAAATGATGGGTATAACCTGAATCAGTGACCTGATTAGGTCTGGATCAGGATATAATTCATTTCAAAACTTCTTTGAGATGATATGTTTTATGGTTGGGAATTTGTATTTCCCTACGTTTGTATGGGATGAAATTTCAAGAGGGAATTTGAATTTACAAATTTGTGGAATGGATAAATTTATAATTGTGGATTGGTATAGAATTATAAGTGTTGAAGACAATTAAATATGGTTTGTTAGATGTGTAATTAAACTAAATGTTTGGTTGGAGGCCACATGATACCATAGCAAGGGCACCCAAGGTGTCTGGGCTTGTCGGGACTCTAGATTGCTCAGCTAGCCAGGGGATTATCATGTGGAACCTATGATCATGGGGGTGGGGGTTTAGGGGTATTTTTTAAAATACATCCCCCATAGTTATTTAGAATTGGTAGGACACTTCCCCAGATATTTGGGTGCTACAATGTTGTGGCTAAACCCCCTCATCCTTTAATCAAACTGTTGATGTTGGATCAATTTTGAGGAATGTTATGAAGGATTTTGGTGATTTTTTCCCTATATTTATCTTTATCTTTTGTATCCTTCATTCATCTCCATTTTTTGTGTTTTTATATTTTATATCTGGTGACGATTTCACTTGACCATGTGGGTTTAGAAAATGTATCATGGGACACCTACTCTGATTGTGATGAGGGTTCCCAGTAATGCATTCTATATAATGTGGATATTATTTCATGGTAAGGTATGTCACACCATGAATTTAAGATTATTATTAATTAAAACATAATAAATTTAATGTTATAAGTGGTGTCATTGGTTTTTTATTTTCCTTGGTTTGTGTTCTGTGATATGTTTAGGTTGGATTTCAACTCATTCCTTGATGAACAGGTAAACATTGGACAGTTGGTGAGTTAAAAATAAATATTACTATTTGGAATTAATTTATTAATTTACATTTAATTTTTTTCCATAACATACTGAAATATCTTGGATTGAGATAGGATCCATAGATTGGGGTATATAGTTTCTTAATAATAGAATATCTTTGGAGAGATTTTGAAGGAGTTTCCGAATAATAAATGAAATGGTAAAATCCTCTAAAATAAGATAAGTTCTCTTTGGTTCTTTCCTTATAGAATTATTATTTTTGGTTTATGATGTGTGAAATATTTTATCATTCAACTAAGGGAAAAAATCTATCTAGTTAAAATTATTTTTTAATTATAAATTTTTAGGTTCATTTATATTAAATGGTAATTTAATTTGAATTCTTCCACCTATGTAAAATAATTGGGATGAGATGAATATAGTGACAAGGCTGTTGAGGAACATGAGAATCCTAACGAAACCTTAAACATTGATGGTCAAGGCATGTACTCTGATAATACATTGGTATTTTAGAACATACTATTGGGGGTATCATCTAGCATCAGATAAAAACCACTTGTATGCTAGGTGAAGACACTTGAGATGTGTTTGACCTTGGTAGAGAAATTATAGGAAGAATAATTATTGATGATTTTGGTGAGATAATTAGCCTAGGGTGACCCTATACTAAGATATGGTCTTTATTACATCTAATGAGACTATCAGAAGTGAGTTATACCCTAAAGGCCTATTTGGTTGAATAGTGAATTTGATGATGTCAAGGGATAGGATGTTATCTCATCATCAAAAATTAACCCAGAATACTAAATGTGGATGTGGATATTGAATGTGATTCCTTCACTCTTTTGAGGATCAAAAATACCCCCATGGGTTCCCCTTTGAGAGTTGACTTTTAGACAGTGTTTATGGCCAGGGTTTGAGGTTGTTTTAGGTGTAACCATAGAACCCGAGCTAATGGTTTTTCATCATGTAAACATGATGATGATGAAGAGTGTGGGTGTTTAAACACACTATGTTTTTTTTAAATTATTTATGACAATGAAATTTAATTAATTACGATTATTAGGAATCATCCAATAGGTCTATCTCTATTATGATTTCCCAAGACACAAGGGAATCACCAATTGAGAGCAATAAGAACAAGGGATACCCAAATTTATAGGGATCTGACCTCACCAAATGATGGGGATGGATTCATAGTTTGGGTAACAACCATTTTATTGGGTTCATACAGTCAGGTATGTCTGGACGTGGTACCTAGGATCTAATATCAAAGCTATGAGATAATGTTAATCCAATAATTTATTTGGGTTTATGAATTCCCTTGTTATATTGATATAGTAGAGAATTCTCAAGATTCCCAATATTCAAATGGGAATACCCTGAAAAAACTGTGAATGTCATGATATAAAAGTATTCTAATAGTAATCTGTGGTATTTTTCGGCAATATATAAAAAAATGGATGTTTTAAATCACGAGTGTTATTGTTACACCTCATTTATTGATATATTAGATACCACTTAGGATCAGTTTTCCATGAAAATTTAAATCACTTGAGAATCTATGATATGTGTATTATTGGTTTAGTTACTGTATAATAGTTATGCAGGTGGTTCATACATATATATTACATCATTTTTTATGAATACTCATTACATTACACAAAACACTCCTTGGGACCTTAATAGTTTTGTGCCATTTGAAACATGATACATAATCTTGTAATCTATTGAATGATCTAAAATATTTTAAATAAATATCATCCATATTAGTACACTTCATAAATATATCCTATATAAAACCTTTTTTTCATAACATTGGGAGTGGAAACATAATATAGTATGAACTAATATTCGTATCAAGGGAAAACATAATAGATATGAATCTATGATCATAAAAATGTATAAGATAAGGTTAAGGGTATGTGATAATGAACATCACTTAATAATTTCATGAACAACATTTCATTGATTATAAACAAGATTGGTATTATAAATATTGGTATTTCATTAGGCGTGAATCATAAGATAATAAAATAACATGAGTTAAGAGGGCACAACATTGGTATAAAAATGGATTTGTGACATACCAAAAATAATAGAAAATCATTTCCATATTATTCAAGGATAACTTACAAGGATATCATATTAGAATGGGTTCACTATCCCTTACTAAACCAGATTCACACCCCATTCCAATCACATCTTACTGAATTTGGTTCACTGCCCATTCTAGACATGTCTTAATGAACTGAGTTTACTCCAAATTTCAACCCAATATGAATAAAATTAATTCACTCTCGATTCTAGACCTATCATCCAAAATAATAATTAATCCCCATTCTAGTATAATAAATATCATGTGATATATTTCATTTACCAATGAATTGGAGAGAGATATATGTCCCACCCTTCTTGGATATAACGTAATCACCCTCTTGGTTTATAGTATAACAAATATCTTTTCTTATAACATAAACACCATCACATAATAAAAATCATATATAGGCATGAAATAATATCATAAATTATTCCTCGTATGATAACCCATGAAATGAAAAGTGTTTCCTAAATATTTCATCATTACATTAAAGGGTTTCATAATCATTTTATCAATGAATAAAATATGGAAGTGAATCTATTTTCATAAAAATATTGTCATCATAAACATAAACCATTAAAGTATGAATAATAATGGGTTAATTTTATCATCTCTATAGTGAATTATAATTGATCTCAATCAATGAAAACATATATGGAAAATACTTTTGATACACTAGTTGGTACATTTCTTGAGGAAAATATCATTACATAAAAAATAAATTCATATAAAATAAAAAAATTACATTATTTTCATTTAAATTAACCATAAAACATATAAAGAAATCATTGAAAATTAACTTAATAATTTTCTTTAGGAAAATATATGTTTCCTTATTAAAAACTAAATCAAAATAAAAAACAATTTGTTTTAAAAAAAATTGAAAATAACAATGAAAATATATAAACGAATATTTGAAAATAATTGAAATCTTTTATTTGGGAAAATAACCTTTAATATTTTAAAAACACTCTTTCTAAAAATATTTAAAACATTTTTTTTAAGAAATATGATTCCCTGTTGAAGACCGAAATAAAGTTATATTTTCTTGGAAACATATTTTTAAATATTTTAATAAAAAAATTTGTAAAATAGTACAATTACCAGGAAATATTATGAATTAACAGATAAAAAAAATTCATGTGTTTACTGAGTGATATATCTTATCAATTTCTCATCAAAAACATAATCATTAGTAATCCTGATAAATGATGATATTGTAACATAAAATCATTACCACTTTGGTAACAAGTAATCATAAGACCCACAATGGAATAAAATAATGGGAATTCAAATATCATGATGATAAATAAATTTAAATTATTAAATTTCAAATGTGCTATATATTCACCACGTGAAAGAATATAGTTTCATATCATTATATACGTCTAAAAGAAGGTAAATTTAGACAATAAATTCTTCCCGATTTGGTAAAATTTGAAATGCAGGCCCCATGAAAGAGATATCCTAAAATAAATATTTAAGAACAATAAATATAACAATAATAATCATAAGATAAATTCATTCGTATTTTTTACAAAAATTAAAAGAAACATGTGGTGAATATGTCTAATGTCTCAACGAAAATTAATGTGAGATAGAAATCCCCTTAGCTTAAGCCTTGAGTCTCATAGTACTCATTCAAAAATCCTATATAAGGAATCTAAATTTATTGTAAATATATTAAATAATAAAATTCATATATATAATTTCACATATGATTTTCTTATTACAATTTATTTCCCATTTATTATTAATTACATTTTAATATTACATTTTGGGTAATAACTACTTTCGTTTTTAAATATGTTTTGATTTGTTATATATTAGATTCGCTTACATTGATCAGGGTTTCATAATTCCAAGATATTAGATCATTATATAAATATAATATATATATTAATTTTATATGTATTTATAGAAATCCATAATATTTATAGATATAAAATGAAATGCATAATTCATGGGGAAGGTATGTTGTACGTAAGCAAGAATGCATTATCCATTTTCATGTCGGATTGAAAGAAAAAAGTAAATAGTCTATTTTTTATAATTTAAAAATAATTTTTCTAATATATATATCACGAATTTTCATCAAACCCACCCTTAATACATTCCATATGATGTGTGAATGAATAATATCACGTCGTGAGACAATAGTTTGTCATACATAAGAGCGATGTTATCATGTTCCATAAATATATAGGGTTTGAAGTTATAAGTGATATAATAATTCAAAATTCATAATAACATCATAAATATCCTATATAAATAGTAAATTAATCATTTTGACCATCCTAGATAGGTGGTAATGGAAATATGAATAACGATATATCACAAGGAGGTAGTCTGTCGTACAGACAAACGATGAGTTCATACAAAATTTCATGAAATATGAGATATTTTTAGGTAGTTACATTAACATAAAAATATATCATTATATATAATGTAAAAAGGATATTATATAATCATTATAAAATAATAATTAAAAAAGGTGTATAATGAAATAAAATAAAGATGATCGTTGAAGAATATTACATCATCTTCAGGTATTCTCGGTAGTTTTTTCACTAAATCCTCCATATGATTTATTTATACCAAAAATAATGATTCAAGAATGAGGATATAGAATTTGGGAATTTATTTGGGTATGGATTGGTTAAAAATTAATTGTTATGTTGTGAATAAGGGAATAGATTTTGTTCTATTTTATAGTTTTGGTGGAGTCACATTTTTGTAATTACCCAAATGTAATCACTATTCGGAGGACAATATTATCTCATGTTGATCCATGATTTATGATTAATGGGTTTTAGGGATTAAATTTTCAAGAAAAATCCACAAAAATTGTTCAACATTTTTAGACATTTTGTTCTTCAACATCTGTGTTTTCTTATTTTTCCATTTTGGTTTTTAACTATGGTCACTAGTTATTTTAAACTAGATAATTAAACCATTAATAGTAAATGAAAATGTTTCTTTCTAGATTATTTTTACACCATAGTTTTAAATATTAAATATAATTTATCAAATTTAAACCATATTTGTGTTAATAAATTATTTTAACACAAGCACATGTAATGTGCAAAAAAAAAATCTTAACCTTGATCATAATAATAAAGGTTTTACTACTTAACAGTCAATATAGTAATTATAAAAGATAAATCAGTTCATGAATAGAAAATATTACATGATTATTATCATTTCAAAATATATTTTAGGAATATAGTAACATTAAAAAAATTAAATCATTTTATAAAATATCATTTATTGTAATATAATATTAATGTCAATTTTAACACAATTTATTTAATTTCAATTAAAAAACTGGAAAATGATGGAATTCAAATATATCGTTTTTAGTAATTTTAATGTACAATATAATCATCTTAAAAATTAATTTACCACAATAATTACTTAAATTTATTTCTCTTTTATTATTTTTATTATAATTTATTTTATTTTATTACTAAATAAATAATTCATACAAAGTTATTTGTTAGGCATTGAAAGTAATTATTTCATATATAAAAAAATAAAATAAATTATCATGACGAAAAAATATCTATTATTTAAAAATAATACATACAACCAAATGTACGATGTTTTGGTCACTATCACAAGTCTTTATAGAAATTAAAATTTAGAAAGCTTTCTTTTTGGTCCTTTGCATTAGTTAACTTATTATATAGGTCACTTTCATGGAATGGTGCCCCAAAACACATAAAAACTAAACATAGAATCACAAGGGTCAAAATATAGCTATAAAATATGTAATAGACTAATTGGTGTTTCATTTTAACAACATATCTTCTTTGTTTAAACCCTCATAACTTAAATTTTCTTGTTAACCGAAATTTAATTTTTACTATTTTACTATTCATTTTGGGGAATATTAAATTTATTAGAATGGAATAAATTGGAAAAATTATACTATAAAACTAATTAAAAATATAATTTATCTTTGTTACTAAATTAAATTAAAAAATATTTTTCCCATAAATTTCACAATTTTTCACTATTTATCAAAATTGAATATTTCCAAAAAATACATGAATCTTATACATAAGCTAATTTGGAAATTATTTATATCAAAATGAGTTTTTTTATAAATTTAATTTTTTAAAAGTTTGATAAATAAATTTTATTATTTTTTCACATGAAAACATAATAACATTTTGGAGGAAAATAGTTTTTTTAAATATAAAGACTTTATCAAAAATTATGTATTCTAGTATCAATATGTTTCATTTATGTAACCACGATAAAATTAATTTTTAATAATTATTTATTACTATTCATGTAACTGTGTTTAATGGATATGTTATAACAGTCGTTTTAGTGATATATCATGGCTTTCTTGAAACATCGTGTTCTGTGTAATGCCAGCTAGGACAACATTGTGTGGAGAACAAGATTAACATGGTGTTTCTTATAATGAAAGTAAATAAGAATATTAAATGAATTTACTAAAATTATAATTCATGAAAACTTAGGGAATTAGATTCTACCCCTCTTAAAATGAATTTCACCCTCAAAATTCATCTTAGTGAATGAGGGTTTAATAATTGAAAACTTATATCATAAAAACCCACATCAAAAAGGGTTAATAAAAAATACTCTTTGAAATGATAATGGCATGGGTGAATGTCCTACAAAATAACACATACTAGGATTCTAGATAGGATAAAATTTGTGGGAAGTAGAAACATTGTAATATAATAGAAAACTAATTACAAAATATTGAATGAGAGTGATAGAGAACATGGTCATGAGAAAGTAAAGAATCAAAAATCCTTGAATCAAACAGTCTTGAAAAATATGTTTGATATCATAAAGGATATCATAAAATTTATGAAATCAATAAAAAATTATATTTTAGTTACCATTTCATAATGATGAGGAATTATCATGATAATAAATACTTACTTGATTCTATTACTTTTCCAAAGAAAAGTATCACCCTATGGGTTTTCCATCATCAATTTCCACTACATCCCTTTCAATATGAAATGGAGTTGATATTTTTATTCCTCTTTCACTAATAGATTATAATATCCCTATATATAATAGTAATTCGTTCAATAAATATTTAGTTATCATCAAATAAAATCGTTAGCACATGTTATCTGATATGCCTAAATTTCCATACGGTAAAATAGTACATTAATCTCTTAAACATTATTAGAAGTACAATATAAACCATTTCAAAAATAAATTAACCATATGACCATTCAAAAAATTAAAAATCCAAAAATTTACATAAAGGGTCAATAAATTTCTCTAGAGGAACTTATAATTACGTCATACATACCATATAGTGTCTCTTGATTTTAACATACCAAGAATGTGAATAAATTCATCATGAATTCTCTTGAAACATGGTAATAACCTAAATAAACTGAAACCTTATAGAAAAAATGCTATCTTTTTTACTCAATAAAAAAACACATATTACTGGTTTTTCTCATTAAATAGAACAATGAGATAAAATCCATCAATGATATCATAAACAACATAATCAACAAATAATTATCTACTTTCAAGATAATAAATAATATCCAATTTACTTATTCATATCCAAAACCTCTTTATCCCAACAACATTATCTTGAAATCCATAAACTACCAAGGTTTCTCTTTCCTTAGTCATGTGATTTCCATAAAATATAGAAATTTCATTAAAATAGTTTTCTTTTTCAATATAATCATTCACATTTATTTTTAATCCTTAATGAAAAACATATTCTGATCAATACTTGAATAGTTCACAATTCTTGAATCCGAGTACTGAAATACTTAAATCCTACTACTTCCTTCTCAAACTATTAACTGTGCTATTTAGCCTTATAACTTAATACCTATTTCATTTCTTAATTGATTTGTAGTCTCTTCGTCATTAGTAATATATTTATTACTTTTATTTTAATGTCTCAGAATTTCTGTATAATTTTTTTAAATCATATGGAATTATTTCGAGACTACGAAATCTGACCACGCCTGATTCTGAGGCCCGGAGTGCCGGGAATTATCTATCAAAGTTTTTTTAAACTTTAAATAGCGTGCATAATGAGTTTTCATGAAAAAATCATATTATCTCTTAAATTGTTTCCAGAATAAAAAATATGAGGGCATCGTTGTGCTCATGATGGCGGGTTTACCCAAGGAGTGACTTAGGTTTATTCGGACCGGGCCGCCTATGAGAAAACCCAAAAATGGAATAACTATAAATAAAATAATTTAATAAAATAATTGTAATTTTCAAATGATTATTACTCACGAATGGTAACTTAGATTAAAAATTTGAGACCACCACTGAACTCGTGAGGGTATGGTTTCTTTAAGAAGATACGAACATTGACTGGCACTGGAAACCAGTAAATGTTGGTTTTTGGTCATAAATAAAATAGTTAATTGAAAATTATTTTATTTTAAATCCATAACTTCTAAACGGTAACTGAGATTGGAAATCCGAGAGTACCATTGGGTTCGTTGGGGTGTGTTTCACTTAGGTTGATCCTAGCCTCAACCTGCGCGGGTTGAGTGCGACTGTTAATAATTTATTGAAATTTTTTTGGGTACGTTTAGTAAATGATTGCGGGTAATTTTATAACTTTTGAACCATTGCTTGGATTAAAAATTAGAGGGCATTGTTAAATCTGTAGCACCGAAATTCGCATAAGGGAGGCTTTACATTGACCATAGTTTGTTCGGAGAAAAGTTAATTTTTGTAAATTTTAAAAGAAATGAAATAATATGATCCCATTATTTTATTTCTTTTCCACCAATGGACATGCGGAGTGTGGGTCTCGTGGTGATTCCGGACAATGAATGGCTTGACTAGACAAATACTAAATAAAGATGTATTTGGGGGATTAAGAAGCTTCTAAATTTATAATCCCCATTAAATCCTCGCATTATTACTTACTCTCCTCGTTTCCTATAAATATAAAGCTTCGTAGAGGGGTTTCAGAAAAGCTTCTCTATGCAATGAAGTTCTGTTGGAGTGCCATAACTCTGAGCCCTTTAAGGATGGAGCCGACCCCAGTAGGTGTTGACGTACGACACCAAAACCCTGAACCAGTGTTTAAAGTTTGAGTGGCAGTGGGGAAAACTTGTTGTGGGGACGGTGAACAATGAGACTCCCTCAACTGCGATCTCTCTCCAACGTTTCGAGGTAGGGGTTATTTACATTTGTGAATTTTTGGATCCCTCTTCCCCTTTCTTGAAATTATACGATGAACATGGGTCAACCGACTAATGGCTAGTCCCGCGATTCATTCTTCTTTGCGAGAGGTTATTGTAGGGAATCTTGTGGGGTTAATATTTTTGTTCAATTGAAATATTTATTGAAACCTTAACCCCCCCTCCCTCATGCTATGATCTACCGAAGAAAGGAACAAGCCTAATGAACCCAGTACAAACACTTCGATATCTTTGCTGCATCCTTGCACCTCCTTGGAAGACCGCGAGCACAACAACGCATGCCGCAAGAAAGAAGGTCATGGCTCATCATCCGCGGCAAAAAGAGGAGGTGGTCGGCACGATGGTCGGCCATGTGCATGGAGTTGGTGCGACCTCCACTCCACTGACGAATGAAATCTATAGTAAAAGCCGTGGTGGAGACCGAAACTGCCTCTGGCGTGTTCTGTAGTGACTGAGGGGCGCCCTCTAAGTGTCGCCACCTCGCTTACTGAACAACCTTTAGACTATTTGGGAATCAGAGAGACTAGGTGGTTACACCCCCCGTGTCGGACCGAACCGGGCCACGACCCTTGGACCGGGCCCCGACCTTGGATCGGGTCGTCACCCTCGAACCGGGCTACCTCCCTCAGAACAGACCACCACCCTCAGAGCGGGCCGTCGCCCTTGAGCCGGCCCGCCCCCCTCGAGTCGGGTCACCGCCCTCAGGACGGGCGGCTGCCCTCATTCCTGGCAGCCACCTTCGAAATGTGCTTCCACCCTCGGGGTGCGCCGCCACCCTCAGAGCGGGCCCCTGCGCTTTTGTCAGGTCCCTTCCCACAGACTGGGTCGTCGCCCTCGGAGCGGGCCTCCGCCCTCATGTAGGCCACCACCCTCAATCCGCATCGTTGCCCTCAGATCGGGCCCCCGCCCTTGGAGCGGGCCGCTGCCCTTGAGCCAGGCCACCGTCAATGGGACGGGCTGCCACCGATCGGGCCACCGCCCCACACAGGCCAGGCCTCCCCTTTGGGTCTGCCCTCTTCTGGCAGGGACTCCCTTATAGGTCAGACCAAACATCTTCCTTTCAGGCTGAGACCACCTCAGCCCAGACCTGACAGGTTTGGTCCGACCAGGTGGGATGAGACCTGGGCCCAACCAGGCCCAACCTAGCAGAGAAACACTCAAAGGACCTTACTTGGAGAACTGGATGCACGTTTGATGAACCGTCTGTGGAATTGGGTCCCTTGGAATGAGATGGTCCTTTTTCCTTACTCCATTAGAGTTTCGAAGAATCCTATAATATTGAGGGGTTGGATCGCACCTAAATCCAACTGGGCCCTCGACACTGAAATTCCAATAACGTATAGATTGTGTGTCTGATTAACTTGATGTATATTGTGTTTGAACCCTTATGACAAGGCAGGTCATTGGATACTTCTTTGTGATACTTCGTGTTGGTCGATATGTGAATGATGGATTGGGAAGCGGTTCTACCAAGCACACAACGTACATAACCATGTGGCTACCTGAGACCAGATGACTATAGACTTTTCGACTTGGAGGGATTCGACGACCGTGGTATGTGATGGGGAGGAGTACCTTAGCAGACCATAATAGGGGTGTGTGTTTCTTTGTGACCTTTTGGGCCATAGTGTGGAGTGGATCCGGAAAACGATGGGGAGGAGTACCTTAGCAGTCCACGATGTGGGTGGGTGTCTCTGTGTGACCCGGCAGACCCATAGTACGTGATGGGGATTAGTACCTCAGTAGTTCGATGTTAGTGGGATGCAGCACTGAGTGACCCAGTAGGCCCACTGTACTCTATAGATGAGGTGTTTTCCAGTAGCTGAGGAGTTCGATGTTGTGACTGGGGATGTTACTTGTTACTACACCTAGAATCAATCCTTGTGTGAGTTTTCATTACCTAGTTCTTATGATTGAGGTTATGATACATGGTACATTACATGTGTAGTAATGTACCTTCATGGTGTTACCCTGGGTTTTTTATTGTGGAACTCTAGGAGAATTTCGAGGTCTCGGGGACCCTACTGAGTATCGTTATACTCAACCCTGCTTGGGCTTCGCCAAACCTTATTGTGTCTTGTGTAGACAATATATAGCATTGATCGAGGCTGAGGGAGATAGAACTGGATGGTACTTAGAGGGGACTGTTCAGCATCACATGACGTAGAGGAGATGAGCATATGCAGAGTGATATAGAGGCGATATGTACATACCCTTCAGGTAGGAACCTCAGAGGACGACCTCGTAGAATTTTTCCTTTTTTTCAGTTGTACTGTAATTTTAGTCGTACTTTTACTTTTTTAGTTGGGATTGTATTCTGTCCCCTTTTACTTTCAACACACTTTTACTAAAACAGTTTACTTCACAATAGCTTCTCGTTGTGTTCTCAGACCGTGTGTTTTTATAGGTTTAATGGCAATACCTTCACGTTTTAGGGAATATGCCTTTTGGAGCTAGTCGCTAGCCTCGGGCCTGTGGAAGGTGGGCTTGGGGTTGTCACGACATGGGCCCCGAGGAACAATTCATGACAAAGTGGAATCAGAAGAGTTTGGTTCTACTGAATAACTAGGACTATGATCTTTTCTATGTGGTAATAGTGTTAAGTGTCATGGGTGTGGTTTTTAGTTTAGGGAGTCCAGTGTGGGTGCGGCGACCGATGTATCCATACATGAGGACCCTGAGTTCTGATTTCCAACTCAGCACATGAAAACAATGATTATGTGTGTTTTGAAAGGTATTTGTTGTGTTTTCTTGATTCATCTCACCAGTTATAACTTTTAACCATGATAGCCACCCCGGTTTCTTGAGAGAGTGTTCAATGATAGACCACCGAGCGATGAGGCCTCGGTGTAGGGCCCCCTTACGACATTTTCATGTTCGTGTGGTGTACCAGAAGCACCACTGCCCATTGGACAACTGTTTCCACCAGCCCCTCAAGTAGAGGGTGCATGTCGACTGAGCACATTGCACGAGTTTCAGTGGTAGGGGCATTTGAGGTTCCGAAGTGAGAAAGACCTGCGGGTGGCTAAGGATTGGATGGAGGCTATGCCTAGAGATTTATACCTAGTTGAGACACTAGAAGTGCAGATGGTGATCTTAGTTTCTAGTATTTATTAGTGAGTGACCATAAGGATTTTCTTCATAGTGATGAGGCTTTAGAATGTGGATCGTTTCCTGAGATAATACCTTCTGGTAGTCTATCAGCTATATCACTACCTGTTGGTCAGTAGTTACAACCGACGGTACTGGTATAGGACAAATATAGTCTTAGTGCCTTACACATATTTAAGTATCAGATATCAGTCAGGTTCTGAAGTGAGCCCAACCCATAGGCGACTAAAGACTATCTTGGGGATGTGGCTGAGATTTCATCTAGTCAGGGAACCTACCAATCAAATGTAAGTCATTGACAAGAGCCTTCTATGTGGCTCAACAGGACAATGAGATGGTTTTGATTACCCTGATCTTATGAAGATTTTAATTTTTCTGCGGATAATCTTGAGAGCCTTACCCATAGAAGGGGGTCTTTTGCCATAAAGTGCTAATTAATGAGAGTTCCCTAGAGCTTCTACATCTTTGGAAGGATGATATGTCGATAGTTGAGTATTCATCGAGGCGTACCGACCATATAAGGTACACAATGAATACATTATGATTAGTTCTTCAGGGCTTGGACCTCCAAGCGGGGTGTGTTTAGGGACATCCAAGTCAGCACTAATCCTCCATGCATTCATACTTATGTTAGTGTGATATAGAGAACCATTATTGTTTAATGTTCATTCGATGAGTGAATACATGCATAGAATGTTAGTAGTATGAAAGTAGGAAAATGACATCGGTCTCGGAGACTTGGGTGTGTAAAATGTTTTGGGAAGAGGAAGTGAGAGGGATCGATGAATCTGCATGTAATCAGATCTGTAAGTGGAGCTTGGAGAGCAGAATGACGTGGTACAAATTTCTACATGTTACAACCACCACCTAAATGTGGTCCCCACCAAGCACACGGTGCTGGTGGAAGGGGGAATGAAGTTGATGCATACAGTCAAGGAGTGTGACCGAGGGACTCCATAAATGATTATAGGTACGGTCTGGGTCAACTACTAGCTATTGTATCAATAGACATAGGTACCAATCATTCTTTCCTTCCATGAATCTTGTCTAGGACCTAGAGTTTCTGGTTAACCCGTTTACTTTACCATCACATCTAGAGATATTATTGTGAAGAGACTTGATAATCCCACATACACCGATGGTGTGATCTGATCCTTGAGGAGAGAGTTTCAGTAGGATCCTCTTGGTGGCAGCATCGAGGCCTTATGACCATAGTTAGGGTTTTTACGGGGCAACGACAGTTCATACTTAGATTGACTGTATTAGGAAAAAAGTTTGTGGTTTATCTACAACATGGTAATGGGGGTTTCCTGGGTCGAAGAAAAATGAAACACTTGTAGCACATGATAAACCCATGCATAGGATGGTGCAGCCGATCACTCTTCAGACAACCAGACTTACCCTCTTGGTAGTAGGAGTTTTCAATTTTCAGTTCCAAACATGAGTGGTAGAGCATGGGTACATCATTTCAAAAGATTTTTCAAGGATTACCTCCCCAATGGTAGAGGGACATCTGCTTTGGCTAGGTACTACCAGAGATTTTTACCCGAACTCTCCATGGTAGTGTAACCCTTGTCAGCTTTGATGAAAAAGGGGGAGCCTTTCCTATGGATGGAGATGTGTCAGCAGAGCATTCTAGAACTAAGAGAGAGACAGACAAGTAGAACTATTCTACCCATGACCTAGAGTTAGAAGTAGTAGTCTTTGTGTTGAAGATGTGGTGGAACAACTTGATGGGTGAATGGTTTAATATTTTCTCTGATCACAAGAGTCTCAGTTATATATTGTCTTAGAAGGACGTAAACCTATGATGGGGAAGATGGATAGAGTTCCTCTAGGACTATGCCTTTGAGATATTATATACTCTAGGGAAGGGGAACATGGTAGAAGATGCACTCAACAAGAGATATGGTCTACAACTACTGAGGAAGGTGTCAGAGCAGCTAGTCGTGCAGCATATATCCTTTGCGGATAATGATTAAACATCTACCTCGAGTCTATGACATTCACTCCCCAATTCTTAAGAAAATGGGGGGGGGCTTCATATGTTCACTTCGTGGCCCGACGTTCTCAGATATCCCCAAGACTATCTCCTAAAATATTTTCTGAAGGTGGGGAGTACGTCATCCTCTTCAGAGCACACACCATGGTACCAGTGATGCATTCGAAGGAGGTGTTGAGGAAGATCCAAACATCCCCTTTAATAGTACATCCAGGACTTGTGGATATGTACTAGGACCTCCGGTGAAATTACTGATGGTATGGGATGAAGTAATCAGTGGTATAGTTTTTATCACGATTCCTCGCTTGTTAGCAAGTGAAAACTGCTCAGAGCCGGTAGATGTCTTACGCCGACAGGAGGAGGGAGACCAGGACTTCCTATGGGTCTCACCTCAACGAGGATTGAGGATATTTTTTCGGGGAGGAAAGTTATCACCGAATTTTATCGGTCCATTTATGATAATTCAGAGGATAGGTGAGGTGGAATACCGCTTGGCACTTCCACCATAGTTGGAGATGGTGCAAGATATCTTCCACGTATTCCAGCTGAGGATATACGTGCATGAACCCTATAACGTCATCGACCACGATGAGCTAGACTTAGATCATGGGGAAATGTTTTCAAAGTTTCCACTAGAGATTGAGGATCAGCAAGAGAGGGTACCTCATGGGAGGTCGATACCTCGGATGCGAGTTCGATGGCAGCACAAGAACCTCTTGGATAGCACATGGGAGCAGGAGGCTCAGATTCATGATCAGTACCCTAATTTTTTTCCTTAGTCTATCTTGTGAATTTCAGGGACATAAAGATCTAAGGTGTAGGGAATGTAATGTCTTCAAATTTCTGTATAAATTTTTTATTTATATGGAATAATTTTAAGACCTCAAAATCTGACACCATGTGATTCCGAGGTCCGGAGTTCCAGAATGATCCGTCGAAGTTTTGTTAAACTTTAAATTGAGAACGTAAGCTGATTTCTTGAAAAAATGGAATAAATCTTAAAAGATTACCGATAACTCAAGAACGGTAACTCGGATTAAAAATATAAGAACACTGTTGAACTAGTGATGGTATCCTTTCTTTAGGAAGTTACTAACATTGGCCAGCGCCAGCCACTAGTGAAAGTTAGTTTTTGGCCGTAAATAAAATAATTAAGTGGAAATTATTTTATTGTAAAATAGATAAATTTTAAATGGTAACTTAGATTGAACATCTGAGAGTACCGTTCGGTTCTTTGGGGCCTGTTTCACTTTGGAAGAGCCTAACCTCGACCGGCGTGGGTCAAGGGTGACTATTAATAATTAATTGAACATTTTTTCAGGTACATTCGGTAAACGCACGAGCAACATTTTCTAACATTTGAATCATTGCTCAGATTAAAAATCTGAGGCCACTATTCAATCTACAGTACCCGTATTCTCTTAAGGGAGGATTTACATTGACTGTACTAGGTCTAGAGAAGAAGTTAATTTTTGTGACTTTTAAAAAAATGAAATAAAATAATCTGATTATTTTATTTCTTTTCCACCAATGGAAAAGCGGAGTGTGGGACCTATAGTGAGTCAGGCCAATGAATGGATTGACTAGCCAAATCCTAAGTAATGATATCTTTGGGGGTTTAGGGGGATTTCTAATTTATGTGCCTTATTAACTCCCTGCGTCGTTACTTACAATCCCCTCTCCAATTAATATAGAGCTCGAGGCAAGGGTTTCAGAAAACCTTCACCAATCAACGAAGTTCTGTTGGACTGCCATAACACCGAGACCATAGAAGATGGAGCTGACCCAAACAAGAGGTGATGTGTGACACCGAAACCCCGAACCAGAATTTGACGTTCAAGCGGTGGTGAGGACTAATTATTGGGGGGACGATGCAAAATGGAACTCCATCAACTGTGAGCTCTCTCCAACATTTTGATGTTGGTTGTTATTTTCGTATGTTCTTTTCAAATTCCCTCTTCCCCATTCTTGAAATTATATGAAGAACATGGGTCAACTGATTAATGGGTTGACCCCTGATTCAATCGTCTTTGCGGGATGTTATTGCGGATAATATTGTGGGGTTAATCTTGTTATTTAATTCAATTGTTTATTGAACTGTTAAACCTCTAATGTTACAAGATAACACGGAAGGGCGCGGGCCTAACAAACCCAACCCGAAACCTCTGCTATATTTTCTACATCCTTGCGCCTCCTTGGAAGACTGCGATAATGTCGATGCACGCCACAAGAGGAAGGTTGCGGCTCGTCATCCGCGGTGAATGGAGGAGGAGACTGACATAATGGCCGGTCGTGGGAAGGGAGGTGGCATGAATGCCACGACATCCGTGAATGGAAGCTGCTGCCAAAGCCGCAGCGGAGGCCGAACCTGCCTCTGGAGGGTTCTGCGACGACCGAGTGGAACCCTCGTGATACCGCCATGTCACCAACCGAATATCCTTCAGGCTGTTCGGGTATCCGGGAGACTGGGGGGTTACTCACCCTGCATTGAGCTAAACCGGGATGTTTCACTCGACCAGGGCTGCTGCCCTCGGAACGGGCTGCCGCCCTTGATCGGGGCCACCCCCAGGGACCGGGTTGCCCCCTCGGAGCTGAACGCCACTCTCTGGTCAGGCACCCACCCTCGAGTCGGCCCGCCACCCTCATGCCGGGTCGCCGCCCACTAGTCAGGTCACTGCCCTCAGAGCAGGCCACCCTTAGAGCGGGCCAGGCCGCCACACTCAGGCTCGGCACCCACCCTCGCGCTGGGCTGCCGCCCTTGTGTCGGGCCACCGCCCAAGGACTTGGCCCCCACCCTCTAGCTGGGTGGTTTCCCTCAATCTGGGCCATGGTCCATACGTTGGGTCGCCTCCACCCTTGGGCTGGGCCACCGACCTCGGAGCGGGCAACAGACCTCGGGCTAGGTCGTCGCCCTCCCGCCAGGCTGCCGTCATTGGACTTGTCACCGCCTTCAGAGAGGGTCACCGCCCAAGCTGCATGTCGTCGTCCTTGGACCGAGACACCGCCCGCAGAGTGAGGCGCCACCCTCAAGCTGGCCCGCCTCCCACAATTCGGGCGACTGCACTCAGACAGGGCCGCTACCCTCACGCCGGCCCATCACCCTCAGAGCGGGATGCCACCGTCGTGCCAGGCTGCCGCTCACGGGCCGGGGTGCCACCCCACACATCCTGGCTTCCCTTGTTGGATGGACCGAACATCGGTCCAACGGGGCGAGACCACCTCGCCCCCCCCCCACCCCCAGACCGGGTCAGGCTGGGTCGGACCGGACTCGGGCCCTTTCGGGCCCATAAACACTCAAAGAACCATATCTTGAGAACCAGACGCCCGTTTGATGAACTTTCTACAGCATTAGGACCCTTGGAGTGCGATGATCATTTTTTCATACTCCATTTGTGTTCAAGAGAAACATGGAGTAAGACTGGGTTAGATAGCACCCAAATCCATCTGGGCCCTCTACACAGAAATTCCAATAACACACAGACCATGTTTCTAATTGACACGTCGTATGTTTCGTTTAAACACTTATTACATGGATTTTCATTGGGTTACTTATTTGTGAGAATTTGTGTTAGTTGAGATGTGACTGATGGATTGGGAAGCAGTTCTCCTAAGAGCACTATGTATGGAACCCTACGACTGGATGAGACCTGACAGCTTCATACATTTCGAATCATAGTGACTTTATGGGAGCGGTATGCGATGAGGAGGAATACCTTATAATACAACTATGGGGGGTGGGTGGTTCTGTGTGACCTAGCAGGCCATGATAGGTAGCGGTCATGGTACACGATGGGGGCAGTATCGTAACAGACTACAATTGGGGTGGACTGCTCTCTGTGACCTGAAAGACCCATAGTACATGATGGGGAGGTGTACCCTAGCTGTTCAAGGTTAGTGGGAAGTGGCTCGGAGTGACCCTACTGACCTACTTTACTCGATAGAGGAGGATTTCTCAGGCATTCGAGGCGTTCGACGTTGTGATTGGGGATGTTACTTGTTACTACCCCTAGAATTAATCCCGGTGAGAATTGTTTTTACCTTGTCATTGGGATTGATGTTATGTTATGTGGTACTTTACATATATGGTAATCTACCTTCATTGTGTAACCCTGTGGTTTTTCATTGTGGAACTCTAGGATACCTTTAGGGTCTCGAGGTCCCTTCTGATTATTTTTATACTCACCCACACACGGTCTTCGTCGTACCTTGTTGTTTCTTGTGTAGACGATGTACAACATTGATTGAGGTTGAGGTAGCCAGAACTGGACAATGCTTGGAGGGGGATAGTTCGATGTGACGTGATGCAGAGGAGATGAGAGGACATGGAGTGCAGTGGAGGTGATCTGTAACTACCCTTCATATAGGAACCTCAGAGGGTGACCAAGCTGATGTTTTCCTTTCTCTTTCAATTGTACTATAATTTTAGTAATAAATGTACTTTTACAGATGGGCTTGTTTTCTAGCCCCTTTTACTTTTAGAAAACCGTTACTACAGTAGTTTACTTCATAGTTTCTTTTTTTGTTATCGGACAGTCTATTTTTGCAGGTTTAAATGCAACGCCTTCCCATTTTCGGGAATATTCCTTTCGTTGCTAGTCTCCAGACCCTTGCCTATAAGAGGAAAGCTTGGGGTAGTCCCGACATAGGCCCTGGGGGACAGGTCACGACAAAGTGTGACAAATAGGACCCGGTGACAGCACAACCACCTCACCATTAATATGACTGTCAGTCCTAGCCCACTAGGTACCACTATTTGCCCCACAGACACATGGTCCCCATACTGGGGCCCACCCGCATGATCGAATGGGCCATATGACTAATGATTATCCCCACAGGCTAACACATGTCTTTTTCAGTGTGGTTTTTTCCTTTATCACATGCACCCAAGAAAACCTTTACAGAAGGTCACCTATCCTGGTCATTACTCGAGGCCAAGCATGCTTAACTATGGAGTTCTAATCAGATAGGCTCCCAAAAAGGATGGTGCAAATTTTTGACATCAGTCATATTATTCAGTCATTTTACCAATTTTCATTCGGGGTGTTATAATCACCCCCCCCCCCTTTTATAGAACACTGTCCTCGTAGTGATCCCTAAATCTCAACCCAGGCAGTGCACTGCACTTATGGTTTGGTACCACCTATGATACCAAATGTGACAACTGGGTCCCGGGGACAACACATCCACCCTGCCATTAACAAGACTGTCGGGTCCTAGCCCACCAGGTACCACCAGTTCCCCTAAGATACATTGAACCCATAATAGGGCCCACCAGCGTGCCCGAATGGGTCATCTGACTAATGACTATCCCCATAGGCCAACACATGTCCTTTCCTATGTGTTTTTTTCCTCACTCAAACACACCCTGGGAAACATCCCAGAATGTCACCCATCCTGATCACTAATCTATGCCAAGCACTCTTGATTGTGGAGTCATAATTAGAACAACTCCCAAAAAGGAAGGTACACCTTGTTGACCTGAGTCATATCATTTAATCGTTTTACCCTTTATCATTCAGTGGTGTTACATGTATAACCTCGTGATGTTTCATTGTGACATTTCCTCTTAGGACATTGATTTTCATAATTCCTACACTTTACATATATAATTATTTCAATAGTACATGATATCTTTTGGAAACTATTATTAGCATCCCTTTCATTAACCTAACTTTTCATTTCACCTTTATAGTTACATTATTTTTTTCCTTTTTCTCAAAATTCAAAACAAATTCTTGTTCCTATAAGACCTCCATATGGGTTCTTCTTTTCACATTCTCAACACATAGGAAACTGAATCTTTTTTCATCTATTGTCTCTACTACCTGAACACTCAGTGAACTCTTTCTATCTCTTATTTGGTGTGTATGAGAGTTGGTTAATGTATATGTTGTTGATCATGTTCCATTAAAATAGATTAGGCATACTCACATAGTCCATCACTCCAATCATCATCCCATTTTACTACTCATTATGAAATTCTCCATCAGACACAAAATATAAATGGTTAATTTATGTTATATATATCGATTAGAACGAAAACCATAATGTGAGAATCACTAATCATACAGGGGAACCACAAAATAATGAAAAATGATTTATATTAAGTCTAAATATAGTCTCCTTATGTAATCTATAATAAATTTTTTCAGTAATAGTCATAGTATCCTTCATGATGGTTTCTAAATAATTTTTGAATTTCAAAATCATATCATATGAAGTCTCATAATAGGTGTGTAGAAAGGCCTATTTTGTGCACTAGTTCCAGATCAAAGATTGCACAATATTATGTTTTCATGTTTGTTACCCCTAGATACTTGTATTTCAGATCCACGTCTACTGGTAGTATCTATATAGAGATGTAATTTCTTTGAAACCACTCATGATATCATTTAAAAAAATTACAGGACATTTTAATTTACATTAACTCATCCTTATACATATCCATAGATACATCCCCAGATGTATCCTTAGAAATATCCCAAGGGATATCACAGTGGTTTTTAATCCTACTTTATAATTCTTACCTAAACCCATCATCTCATACTAGCTACACTGACCCATAATTTTTTACACTTACGTATTAAATTATTTATGATGAATGTTCATTATATTACAAAAACAAATGATTTTAGACAAAAATAGTCTAGTTAAATATGAATCATGGAACACAATCTTTTAATCTCGTTAATTATCTTCAATGATTTACACAAAGATCTTTCCAATTAGTAATTTTCATAAAAATATCATACATATATCCTTTCTTCATATCATGGAATAAGGAGACTGTAACACCCGAGACTTTTATGTTATATAAATCGTCAAAGGAATCTTTTTCTACACAACACTTACTTGGCTTGCTTTACACGCAATCGCGACCTTCCTCGATAGCTTGCGTCGTACGCAATACTGAGTTTCACTAAACAACAATATGCTATTAAAACTAGCCGTTATTAATAGTAATAACCACTTTTTGAAATTTTATAAATTCTATTTTTCAAAATGGACTTCATTTTTGGACTCAGAATATCGAAATTAGCCTAGGGTGAAATTTTGGTATTTTTCTGAAAACTTTCAATTTTTGATGAATAGTGAAACCAATAAGTGGTAGGTTAAAAAACTGAATTTTGCATAAAACTTAATTTTACCGCATCTGTGAATGGAATTTCGAAAATCCGAGAGACACGGTTAATATCAAGGACTAAAATGTGGTTCAATGGGATGAAAATAATTTTTGGTGAATAGTAACTTTTTACTTTTTTTACCGCGATTAATAGTAAATAGGGTAACTAAGGGTAAATATGATATTAATATTACCCTAACACATGTCCTAATTCTATTGGACAAGTGTAATTCGACCAAAAACAAACTTAGGAATAAAATATGACCATTTAGGCCCACTTGGATTAGATTAGGACATTTATTATTAATTTATTTAAAGAAGGGTTAAAATAGTTAAAATCAAAGTTTAATAAGTAAATCATTTTTAATATGGGGTTATACATAATATAAATTCGACTATAAATATTCATTAGAAATCTAAGACGATTTCCTACATGATGGTATTTTATTTGTAATTTTTAGACATCAAATAATTTAATTTATTTATGACACGAAGATGATGCAGTAATTATATTATTAATGAAATATTGACATAATTGATAATATAAATACCAAAATAAATGTAATATGAAACTTTTTATGAATTACACCAATTTTCTAGGTTACTATGATATATTAGTGTTGATTTAATCAACTTGTTTCGAACATATAATTCTGTTATGACTTTCACAAAAATCATATATCAAATAGTGTCAAAATTGACACAAAATAGTTTTTAAATCAAATATTATGTTACTAATTGTTATTTTATTCCTAAAAATCTAAGGTTCGGCCAAATGACTTAGATAAGGATATATATATTAATAATAAACAATTTGGGGTTCGTTTGGCATGTTATAGTAAGTGTATTAACCATATAGTGAAAGAAAACAAAAAGACATGGTAAAAGTTAAATTAATTAACTTAGAGTTAAATCTAATTGATAAGGTTAAAATAATACCCTAAACTTGTCTAAATCCTATTGGTTGATAGTATTTCGATTCTTCCCCACTTTATCTTCGAAATAAGACCCTTTGGAACCATTATAAACCGATTTTGACTTTAATATAAAATAATATTTTGAGATATTCCTAAGGTGCCCCTCTCCTCCCTTATAAAAGGGCACCTCCTCCCCCTCCTCCTCACACCAATTTGAGCACTCAAGCTCGGCCAACACCTGCAATTTTCTCCTCTCCACTTCCCTAGAATAATCCTATAGGTCCTGGTCTTCTCCAAAGACCAATCTTAGTTCCTTAAGTGGAGGATTCAAAGAGGCGTTCCAAAGAAGAGGTAATATCCATTACCGATCTTTTCAATTTCTTTCTTCTTCAACTTCTTCTTCTTTAGTTGTTTCATGATAAAGTAATAACATCAGTATTAATTACATACTTATATGTTATTATAAATATGAAACAACCCTAATTCACCTTCTATCCATCCTATGGAAAAATGAAATCACCGCGCGTGCGTACGTACGGAATATCGTCTCCACGCCGTGGTGTAATCTATTTTCCACTATCACCTTACAAGGATGGGTATAATGGTGTAATGAGTAATTATATATGATTATTATGAAGTAATATTGATACTGAAATAATATATATATACTCCAATACAATTCCACGATCATTGGAACGATATCATCACTCGTGCGTACGTATCATCACTCGTGCGTACGTACGGAATACCGTCTCCACGATGTGATGCGACTCGTTCTACATGATCTTCATTTCATAATGATTATATAAATGAATTGAATGAATGAATATGGTATATACTACACTAATACCATTCTGTAAATGAATTATCTATAACCTAAAGATAAGAATAAGAATTTATTCGACAAAACACGCATAAGAACAAAAAGTTATAAAGACCCGAGTAACAAGTAACAATGAAATATTACTAACAAGAAGCTAATAATATGACCATATATGATATCATATCAATATGTATGATTCTGCAATAAGTCAATAACATTATTTAAACCATTATACAGGAGCTTCGGACACGAACAAAGCAAATCGGACCTAAGGTAAGGGAAAATATCACAATCTCACTTTTATCCGAGATTGTTTTTACTTTGGTAATTACTGGGGTGTATTTTATCATCCACATCCATGTTTCATCAATATGTAATATTATTTCCATCCACCTACAATTGTTTAAATCCATTTTTACCCTTTCGGTGAGTTTTTAGTAATATGTATGAAAGGAATCTTTTGACGTACGAGGTACTTTTTGACTTTTCCGACAAAAGTACGAAGAATGTTTTTTTAACTTATACGGCATGAATGGATTTCTAAAACATTATTTCCAAGAAGCTTCCTTTACAAGTATTCAATTTTATTTTTAATCAACTTCTTTTAGTTTAAAATTGTATGACATGTTAAGAAAGGAAAAGTGTTTTTGAAGTAGAAAGGATATTTTCCTCAAGAACGAAGTTCAAGTATTTTATCAAAATTATTTTCCATCTATGATAATAAAAGGGTTCTGTTTTTATCCCTATTATTACATGGATTTGATTATGTTGTGATGGAAATATTTTTATGAATTCCTTTATCTTATATGAATTGTTTTATGATGTCATGTTGTTTAAGAATCCCATTTTTATTACATGGGTTATGCGATGATGTATGATTTATGATTATGTGGAACACATAAGAAAGGATTCATTATAAGATGGGTGGGACCTATATCTCCCTCCAATGCATTGGGTAAAGATTTTATATCTCATGAGATAGACATGGCTGGAACGGAAGGTTATTTCGGTTCAGTGATACAGGACTGAAACGAGGAGTGAACTCGGTTCAGAAAGGGACTTTGTCCACTAAGATAGTCTTGGCAATGAGTCATGACTAACAAGAAATGATTTTACATGATTATGTGTGCATGCCACAAAGTTTCAAGTCTTATGTTATGATTATGGGGATCTCATTTTCACTTCTATGATTTATTCCATGATAAGATATTATGATCTCTTTTGCCGGTTTTGATTTTCAAAAAGATATGATATTATTTTTATTTCCTTTATTTGCCCTTGCTGAGCATTTGAGCTCACCCTTTTATGTTTTCTTTTCCCCAGGTCAGGAAGATGGATATTAAGTAGAATATGCTAAAAGGGACCCTAGATATGATGAAATAAATGGGAGACACTGTAGAAGATTTATGAACCAGTTGTTTATGTTTCCCAGTTTCTAAAGACACTATACCTATACGGTCCTTTGTGGTTTTGTCATATTTTGTAATAAGTGTGCTTCAATTTCGAAGTATTAATAATATATGTAAAGTATGGGTCGTTATAGTTGGTATCAGAGGAAAGGTATAGTCAACCTTTGGAAACTAGGATGTGAAAGCCTTAGTAAGAACCCTAAGAATAAGTCTAAGCATAGAACAAAATCTTAGAAATGGCCATGAATAATCTAGGATAAGACCATATGCATGAAAATTTTATTCTTGAATTATGTGGTTTCCTATTATAATTAGTGTTGCTCACACTATTCTTCTTGGTTTTAGTCAATGGCTGGAACCCGAAGGAACCGTGTTAATGCGGAATGCGATGGGCAATGCAATGATTGTCCCCCTGAGCAACCAAACGATATGGGAGCTGGAATGCAAAATCTTGTAGCCATGCTCACACAACTTTCTCAAGCTATGAATCATGCAGGATTTCCAAACGAGCAAAGGAGGGAGCAACATTCTGTTGAATCCTTCATGAGGCAGCGTCCACCTTCTTTCAGCGGGTCTACTGATCCATTAGTTGCTGAACAATGGATTAGTACTACTGAAAAGATATTTTCAGTTCTTCAATGTTCTGAGCATGATAAAGTCATCCTAGCAGTGTATCGTTTGGAAGGAGATGCTGATCAATGGTGGAATCTTGTTAAGAATACGAGGCAAAGGGATGAAATTGAGTCTATGGAATGGGACGAGTTCAAGAACTTATTTTTCAATAAGTACTTCCCTTGTATTCTCCGAACAAAGATGGAGAAAGAGTTTCTTGAACTGAAGCAAAGGGATGATGAATTTGTTGGTACCTATGAAGCAAATTTTACAAGACTTGCAAGGTACGCTTCTGGTATTATTATCCAGCCTGAGAGTAAGATCGATCGATTCTTCAATGGCTTAAAACCAAGTCTTCGAAGGGCGTTAGCCATAAGGGACTTCAATAGCTACGAGGAAATCGTTCGATGTGCTCTCAAAGTTGAGATGGAGATTGGAGTAACCCATCAGTCACATGGGTTTGATAAGAAGAGGAAGATGGAATTCAAAGAAAAATCTAAAGAGCACACTGAAAAGAAGATGAACTTTTCCTTATGCTCAAAGTGTGGAAAGAAACATGGAGGGAGTTGTCTTAAAGGGACAAGTAAATGTTTTAAATGTGGAAAGGAAGGTCATCTGGCATTTGAATGCCGTGATAATGGGAAGAAGATGTCTAATGATGCAAACAAAGGAAGGGATACACAAAATGAACCTACTACACTTCAATGTTTCAAGTGCAAGGAGATGGGGCATTATGCCAATCAATGCCCAAATCCAAGGGTTGATGATGATGGTCGACGTCAACAATCTCTTAAGGCTAAAGACAAAGGAAAGTCACATGCAATTTCTATCAGCGATGTGGAGTACGATAACGATGTGGTGAAAGGTACACTTACCATCCACTCTAAAGTAGCAAATGTTTTATTTGATTCTGGATCCACCCACTCTTTTATTTTTGAAGAATTTTCTAAGGGTATCACCGTATTACCTCAACAAATAGATGTTGAGTTAGCTGTGACAACACATAATGTCACATCAATCGCATCAAAAGTTTATAATTCTTCTCCGATCGAAGTTTGTGGGAAAGTGCTTCCTGCAAATCTTGTGATCCTTCCTTTAGTGGAATTTGATGTGATTATTGGCATGGATTGGCTTTCTCTACATGGAGCTCATATCAATTGCCAAAGAAGGGAAGTCACATTTCATATTCCAGATCAATCTACGATCGTCTATCAATGCAAGGATGAACATAACCTTCCAGTGGAAATTTCTTCCATCTTATGGGTATTGATTCCACTAAATGAAGGTTATTTATCTCAAATGGTTGGTGAGAAACTCACGATTAGGAATATGCCCATTGTACGGGAGTTTGATGATGTCTTTCCAGAGGAATTACCAGGTCTTCCACCAAATCGTGAAGTTGAGTTTTCAATAGAACTCGTACCGGGTGCTTTGCCTATTTCAAAGACACCTTATAGAATGGCCCCAATTGAGTTGCAGGAATTGAAGAAGCAACTCCAAGAGAATCTTGATAAGGGATTCATACGCCCTAGTGCGTCACCTTGGGGAGCACCTGTTCTATTTTTTAAGAATAATGATGGATCAATGAGACTCTGCATTGATTATCGAGAACTTAACAAGATCACTATCAAGAACAAATATCCTCTCCCACGCATTGATGACTTATTTGACCAACTACGCGGAGCTCAATACTTTTCCAAGATTGATCTTCGTTCAGGGTATCATCAATTAAGGGTCAAAAGGGAGGATATACCAAAGACGGCTTTCCGTACAAGGTATGGACACTATGAATTTATAGTGATGCCATTTGGTCTTACTAATGCCCCTGCTATCTTCATGGATCTAATGAATAGAGTCTTTAGAGACTATCTTGATCAATTTGTGGTAGTCTTTATAGACGATATTCTTGTCTATTCAAAGAGCAAGGAAGAGCATGAAGATCACTTGAGAATTATATTGAGACCCTGAGAAAGGAGAAGCTTTATGCCAAATTTACCAAGTGTGAATTTTGGCTTCAAAAAGTTGCATTTTTGGGTCATATAATCTCAAAAGAGGGGATATCTGTGGATCCAGCAAAAACAGAGGTTATCGAAAGATGGTCAAGACCAACAACAGTAACTGAGATCCGAAGTTTTCATGGTTTGGCTGGATATTATCGACGTTTTGTAAATGATTTTTCACGATTATCTAATCCACTCACCAAGTTGACTCGGAAAGGAGTTAAGTTTGTCTGGACAGAGGAATGTGAAGAGAATTTCAAGGAGTTGAAAAGAAGGTTATCCAGTGCACCTGTGCTCACACTGCCTTGTAGTGGAGAAAGGTTTGTGATCTACAGTGATGCATCCAAGAAGGGATTGGGGTGTGTTCTTATGCAAAAAGATATGGTGATAGCTTATGCCTCACGACAGTTGAAAATCCATGAGAAAAATTACCCAACACATGATTTGGAGTTGGCTGCGGTAATCTTTGCATTAAATATTTGGAGGCATTACCTTTATGGTGAAAGGTGTGATATTT
Organism: Viscum album; assembly: GCA_963277665.1. Taxonomy (NCBI): domain Eukaryota; kingdom Viridiplantae; phylum Streptophyta; class Magnoliopsida; order Santalales; family Viscaceae; genus Viscum; species Viscum album. The sequence continues at coordinate 1,234,629,644 of OY728120.1, forward strand.
ATACTGATCATAAAAGTTTAAAGTATATTTTCACACAAAAGGAGTTGAATATGCGTCAAAGAAGATGGTTGGAGCTGATTAAGGATTATGACTGCTCAATCCATTACCACCCTGGGAAAGCAAACAAGGTGGCAGATGCATTAAGTCGACAAGACCATGCTAGTTTATCCATGATGAGGATCACAAAAGATCCAATATTTATGGATTTACAAAGGATGGATCTTGGAATTATAATGGAAGGGGAAAAATCTTATCTTTCTCAAATGAATGTTCAACCATCTATACATGTGAAGATTAAAGAGGCACAGAAAGAAGATGTCGAGTTACAAAAGAAGGTGAGAAATGTTCCTGAATTCAACCTTGATTGTGATGGGATAATAAAGTTCAGGAATCGGGTTTGTGTTCCTCCCATCCCCGAATTAAAGAAGGAGCTGCTGGATGAGGCTCATAGTTCTTCATTCTCTATTCATCCTGGAAGCACGAAGATGTATAGGGACCTGAAAGAGTACTTCTGGTGGGATGGAATGAAAAGAGATGTTGCTGAATTTGTCTCTCGATGCTTGGTTTGTCAACAAGTTAAAGCTGAGAGACAGAAGTCTAAGGGGATGTTACAACCATTACCCATACCCGAATGGAAATGGGAAAACATCACTATGGACTTTGTCACAGGACTTCCTAAAACATCCAAAGGCAATAATGCTATTTGGGTCATAGTTGATCGTCTTACAAAGTCTGCACACTTCATTCCTATTAGAGAGGATTTCTCTCTAGATCAGCTTGCCAGGATATATGTAAAGGAAGTGGTATGATTACCACTTTCTATTATATCTGATCGGGATCCGAGATTTACCTCGAAGTTCTGGCGAAGTCTTCAGCATACTCTGGATACAGAGTTGAGTTTCAGCACTGCTTATCATCCCCAGACAGACGGTCAGTCTGAGAGAACAATTCAAACCCTAGAAGATATGTTGAGAGCTTGCTCTATGGATTTCAAAGGAGGTTGGGATCAACACCTACCTTTGGTGGAATTTTCTTATAATAATAGCTTTCACTCCAGTATTCAGATGGATCCTTATGAAGCTCTCTATGGAAAGAAATGCAGGACTCCAACTTGCTGGGATGAAGTTGGGGAAAGAAAGCTATTAGGACCTGATCGCGTTGATGAAATGGCAGAAAAGGTCAGATCTATTCAACAACACATAAGAGCAGCTCAGAGTCGACAGAAAAGTTATGCCGACAACCGAAGAAAAGACCTAGAGTTTGAAGTGGGTGATAAAGTGTTCTTACGAATATCTCCCTGGAAGAGGGTTATGAGATTTGGAAAGAAGGGGAAGTTGAGCCCTAGATATATCGGTCCTTTCGAAATACTGGATCGTGTTGGGAAGGTTGCTTACCGATTGGCGCTTCCACCGAATCTCTCTCAAGTTCACGATGTGTTCCATGTATCTCTCCTGAGAAAGTACATACCCGATCCTTCACATGTACTCAGCTCAGAAGTTGTACCGCTGGAGCAAGATCTTTCTTATGAAGAACAGCCGATAGAGATTCTGGATCGTAGCGAAAAAGTCCTACGAAACAAGACCACTCTCTTGGTGAAAGTTTTATGGAGGAACCACCAACTTGAAGAAGCTACATGGGAGCTTGAGGATATGATGAGGGAGAAGTATCCTCATCTGTTTGTTACAAAGTGACGAATTTCGAGGGCGAAATTCTTTTTAAGGGGGGTAGAATGTAACACCCGAGACTTTTATGTTATATAAATCGTCAAAGGAATCTTTTTCTACACAACACTTGCTTGGCTTGCTTTACACGCAATCGCGACCTTCTTCGATAGCTTGCGTCGTACGCAATACCGAGTTTCACTAAACAACAATATGCTATTAAAACTAGCCGTTATGAATAGTAATAACCACTTTTTGAAATTTTATAAATTTTATTTTTCAAAATGGACTTCATTTTTGGACTCAGAATATCGAAATTAGCCTAGGGTGAAATTTTGGTATTTTTCTGAAAACTTTCAATTTTTGATGAATAGTGAAACCACTAAGTGGTAGGTTAAAAAACTGAATTTTGCATAAAACATAATTTTACCGCTTCTGTGAATGGAATTTCGAAAATCCGAGAGACATGGTTAATATCAAGGACTAAACTGTGGTTCAATGAGATGAAAATAATTTTTGGTGTATAGTAACTTTTTACTTTTTTTACCGCGGTTAATATTAAATAGGGTAACTAAGGGTAAATATGATATTAATATTACCCTAACACATGTCCTAATTCTATTGGACAAGTTTAATTCGACCAAAAACAAACTTAGGAATAAAATATGACCATTTAGACCCACTGGGATTAGATTAGGACATTTATTATTAATTTATTTAAAGAAGGGTTAAAATAGTTAAAATCAAAGTTTAATAAGTAAATCATTTTTAATATGGGGTTATACATAAGATAAATTCGACTATAAATATTCATTAGAAATCTAAAACGATTTCCTACATGATGGTATTTTATTTGTAATTTTTAGACATCAAATAATTTAATTTATTTATGACACGAAGATGATGCAGTAATTATCTTATTAATGAAATATTGACATAATTGATAATATAAATACCAAAATAAATGTAATTTGAAACTTTTTATGAATTCCACTAATTTTCTAGGTTACTATGATATATTATTGTTGATTTAATCAACTTGGTTCGAACATATAATTCTGTTATGACTTTCACAAAAATCATATATCAAATAGTGTCAAAATTGACACAAAATAGTTTTTAAATCAAATATTATATTACTAATTGTTATTTTATTCCTAAAAATCTAAGGTTCGGCCAAATGACTTAGATAAGGATATATATATTAATAATAAACAATTTGGGGTTCGTTTGGCATGTTATAGTAAGTGTATTAACCATATAGTGAAATAAAACAAAAAGACACGGTAAAAGTTAAATTAATTAACTTAGAGTTAAATCTAATTGATAAGGTTAAAATAATACCCTAAACTTGTCTAAATCCTATTGGTTGATAGGATTTCGACCCTTCCCCACTTTAGCTTCGAAATAAGACCCTTTGGAACCATTATAAACCGATTTTGACTTTAATATAAAATAATATTTTGAGATATTCCTAAGGTGCCCCTCTCCTCCCTTATAAAAGGGCACCTCCTCCCCCTCCTCCTCACACCAATTTGAGCACTCAAGCTCGGCCAACCCCTGCCATTTTCTCCTCTCCACTTCCCTAGAATTATCCTAGAGGTCCTGGTCTTCTCCAAAGACCAATCTTAGTTCCTTAAGTGGAGGATTCAAAGAGGCGTTCCAAAGAAGAGGTAATATCCATTACCGATCTTTTCAATTTCTTTCTTCTTCAACTTCTTCTTCTTTAGTTGTTTCATGATAAAGTAATAACATCAGTATTAATTACATACTGATATGTTATTATAAATATGAAACAACCCTAATTCACCTTCTATCCATCCTACGGAAAAATGAAATCACCGCGCGTGCGTACGTACGGAATACCGTCTCCATGCCGTGGTGTAATCTATTTTCCACCATCACCTTACAAGGATGGGTATAATGGTGTAATGAGTAACTATATATTATTATTATGAAGTAATATTGATACTGAAATAATATATATATACTCCAATACAATTCCACGATCATTGGAACGATATCATCACTCGTGCGTACGTACGGAATACCGTCTCCACGATGTGATGCGACTCGTTCTACATGATCTTCATTTCATAATGATTATATAAATGAATTGAATGAATGAATATGGTATATACTACACTAATACCATTCTGTAAATGAATTATCTATAACCTAAAGATAAGAATAAGAATTTATTCGACAAAACACGCATAAGAACAAAAAGTTATAAAGACCCGAGTAACAAGTAACAATGAAATATTACTAACAAGAAGCTAATAATATGACCATATATGATATCATATCAATATGTATGATTCTGGAATAAGTCAATAACATTATTTAAACCATTATACAGGAGATTCGGACACGAACAAATCAAATCGGACCTAAGGTAAGGGAAAATATCACAATCTCACTTTTATCCGAGATTGTTTTTACTTTGGTAATTACTGGGGTGTATTTTATCATCCACATCCATGTTTCATCAATATATAATATTATTTCCATCCACATACAATTGTTTAAATCCATTTTTACCCTTCGGTGCGTTTTTAGTAATATGTATGAAAGGAATCTTTTGACGTACGAGGTACTTTTTGACTTTTCCGACAAAAGTACGAAGAATGTTTTTTTTAACTTATACGGCATGAATGGATTTCTAAAAAATTATTTCCAAGAAGCTTCCTTTACAAGTATTCAATTTTATTTTTAATCAACTTCTTTTAGTTTAAAATTGTATGACATGTTAAGAAAGGAAAAGTGTTTTTGAAGTAGAAAGGATATTTTCCTCAAGAACGAAGTTCAAGTATTTTATCAAAATTATTTTCCATCTAAGATAATAAAAGGGTTCTGTTTTTATCCCTATTATTACATGGATTTGATTATGTTGTGATGGAAACATTTTTATGAATTCCTTTATCTTATATGAATTGTTTTATGATGTCATGTTGTTTAAGAATCCCATTTTTATTACATGGGTTATGCGATGATGTATGATTTATGATTATGTGGCACACATAAGAAAGGATTCATTATAAGATGGGTGGGACCTATATCTCCCTCCAATGCATTGGGTAAAGATTTTATATCTCATGAGATAGACATGGCTGGAACAGAAGGTTATTTCGGTTCAGTGATACAGGACTGAAACGAGGAGTGAACTCGGTTCAGAAAGGGACTTTGTCCACTAAGATAGTCTTGGCAATGAGTCATGACTAACAAGAAATGATTTTCCATGATTATGTGTGCATGCCACAAAGTTTCAAGTCTTATGTTATGATTATGGGGATCTCATTTTCACTTCTATGATTTATTCCATGATAAGATATTATGATCTCTTTTGCAGGTTTTGATTTTCAAAAAGATATGATATGATTTTTATTTCCTTTATTTGCCCTTGCTGAGCATTTGAGCACACCCTTTTATGTTTTCTTTTCCCCAGGTCAGGAAGATGGATATTAAGTAGAATATGCTAAAAGGGACCCTAGATATGATGAAATAAATGGGAGACACTGTAGAAGATTTATGAACCAGTTGTTTATGTTTCCCAGTTTCTAAAGACACTATACCTATACGGTCCTTTGTGGTTTTGTCATATGTTGTAATAAGTGTGCTTCAATTTCGAAGTATTAATAATATATGTAAAGTATGGGTCGTTATAGAGACATAAAAAATGTGACCTCAAATGATATGTAGTGGTAAACATAATATATTTCATGCTATGATCATATGAATGTATAAAATAAGAATTAGGGTACCTGATAATGAACAAAATTTACACTATTCATTGAAAACCTATTATATATTATAAACATGAGACATGGAATAGAGAATGGATATTCATAAGGAATGAATTTTAAGATAATAAAGTAACATGATCCATGAGAGTATATCACTCACATAAAACATGGATATTTATAATACACATAATAAATGAAAATAATTTCCATATATTTCTTTTCTCACATAAAATGTTGTCATTTTGGATTGGTTTCACTCCCCAAACCATCATAGTAGAAAAACTCCCATATTAAACTCGGTTTAATCCCAATTATAGACCATTCTTAATGATCCTATTTCACTACTCATTATATCCTATTCCTACTAAACTAGTTTCACTCCCAGTTCTTGTCCTACCTTATTGAATTAGTTTCACCCCCTTTACAACTCAGACTTACTAAACTAGTATCACTCCCCATTCCTAAAATTTTTTAAGGAACTAGTTTCACTCGCCATTTAATTCCTATATATCTCATGATATCTTAATATTTACCTAATACATTGGAATGAGATATAGGTCCCACATATCTTTGTTATAATATAACCATCATCCTTGGTTATAACATATCCACCGTCCTTGGTTAAAACGTAACAACTATCACATAATAAAAATAATACATATGTGTGAAACAAGGTCAGAAAATAATAATCATATAATAGGACATGAAATGAAATGGGTTTCATAAACATTTCATCATATCATGACATGTTTTCACAATTATTTAATCATTTAATCATTGTATAACCTCGAGGATAAGAAGTAGTTTTTATAATAATTTGATCATTATATAACCGGTGGAAGGGAAATGGGTTTCATAAAAATATTTCCATCATAAAAATAAACTATTCATAGAATAAATAAGTGTGATATACATTGATAATAACCAATTAAAATCATATGTAACCTCAAATAATGTAATATAATATTGAAAATAATTTTGAAATACGATTGGAAATTTTTTTGGGAAAAATATATTTTCATTAAAAAACAATTTTTTAAATTATAAAACATTTTGAAAATATTTTTCATTGAATATATCATTGAAAAAATATAATGTAATATTTTAAATTCCTTTAAACTATTTCCAAATGAAAATAAACTTTCCTCTTTGAAATAATCTTTTTAAAAAACAAAATAGTTTGTTTTTTAAATGATATTGAAAAATTATAGAAGACGCTTTATAAATACATTAATGAACAAATTTGGTAAAATATCATTTCACCATTGAAACAAAATTACAAATTTTTCAAAAAAATTATAAAACATGGATTTTGATGAAAACATATGTCCAACTAAAGAGAGAAATAAAGTGGGATTTTCATAAAAACACCATCCCAATAATTTTTAATGCCAATTAATGAGAAATGATACTATTAATTGAAAATATAATGAATAAGTATCAGATAAGAAAATTCTAGTTTATATTTTGAGATGGAACATAATATTTGATCATCATAATAATAACAATAAACAATCTATATCAACGATGAGATTGTCAAAAAATAAATTCCACATTGGTGTCTATGATTCATAATACCAATAATTTAATAAAATAAAATATAATTATGATAAATATGTTCATGATATTACTTGTCTAAGAGGTTTTTATATACACCTTATTAAAAATTATTGGTACATTTCATAACATATGTCACTGAGAAATAAAATTGAGACAAAAATCTCTTACAAGTTTGGATATACTTGAATAGTAAAACCCATGAAAGTGAGATAGTAAAATGGACATATAAATACCCATAATATTACAAATAATAATCATTACATACATTAATGGGAATTTTATACACCACAAAAAGGATACTTGTTTTTAATATTGATTGTGTGTTGATGAAAATAAATGGGACCTTGAAATCCCCATTGCATAAGTTTTGACTCCAGTCATACTCATTAAAAATAAAATTATGATAAAATTTTTTTTTTTATAAATATATTACAGAATCATATTCATATAAATAATACCACATATGATTTTTTTTACCTTTTTTACTTTTTTATCTGAAATTCCATCTTAAAAACACGTTTTAGGAAATAACCACTTCATTTTTCCTATATATTTTTATTCGTTATATTTTTCATCCATTTAAATATATCATGGTATCATAATATAAATAATACAATACATGATAATTGTAACATATATATTCATTATATATTTAGTTATAGTAATCCATAATATTCAGATATTGGAAATGAAATGCCCATTTTATGGAGATGATAGGCCGCACATACGCATGAATTAAATTTCCATTTTCATGTTGGATTACAAAAAATAAAAGTAAATTATATATATATTGTCGTTATATTATCATATTTATGTAATATAATTATCAAATATTGTTATTAAACATGCCCTTAATACATTCCATGTGATGCGTGAACGAATCGTGTCACTTCGTGAAGCGGTAGTCTATTATATATGTGAGTGATGTTTTCATATACCAAAAAATGATACTATGATGGAATGTACGATATAATGATTAAATTTTAATAATAAAATCCTAAATATCATATTGGAACTTTAATTTAATCATTTTTACCAACCTCAATTGGTGTTAATGAAAAAATGAATGATATGAGTTCGTGAGGTGCTAGTCCACCGAAAACACGAATGGTGATTTTAGAACCCATTTCATGGGATTGGAGATTGTTCTAGGTCATTAAATTTGAGTCAATAAATCTAAATATATGAAATTTATTGAGGATATTTTATAATCATGATATAATAACAATTTATGTTGGTGTAGAATGAAATAAAATAAATACGATTATTGAATAACATTACCTCTTCTTCTAATATTCTCCGTAGTTCTCCACTAAATACATCCAAGGATGTCATTATAGCCAAAATGAGAATTCAAGGGGGTTAATATGTAATTTGGGATGTTATTTCGGAAGATATTTTCTTAACCAAATAAATGGAAAGGTGTGAAGATGTGTGCGGAGTGAGTTCCCTTTTATAGTTGAGGAGGTTTGGAATTTTTGTAAATACCAATAAGTATTCACTTTTAGGAGGTCAATATTACCTCGAGCCGATAAAAAATTTATTATTCATGGGTTTGAGGAATTATTTTATCTATCCACTTCTCCGATAAATAATAAACAAGTTTTTTAAAAAATGTTTTTCCTTTACTTATATGATTTTGAAGTACCTTTGTGATAAATTATTTTAACAATGTTTTTGTATTTTATGAAATCTAAACTTTTTGTATTATTCTGATTTGTTTTCTAGGAATCAGATCCATATTCATCATATTCAAAACATTAGATCAAAAATAATCGAAGGCATGATGTATTGCTTTCAGGGAGTTTATCATTAATGTTATCAGAGGAAGAATGAAGTTGTTGAAGAGATTTGTGAGAAGAAAGTGCATTCCGAATATAGAACATTTTCATACGTTCTAAAACAAAATAAAAAGAGGTATTGATAATCAATAAGTTCTCATATTTCTTTTAATCGTTCATGATAAAATATTTTGAACAAATGATGAAGAGGTTTGAAGAATTTTAGTGTTAGAAAATTGACATTTGTAGTATTATTTTGATAATAAAATTTTCATAATCATATTTTAAAAGTAATATTTTCATAATAAGAATTTCATAATCAGAGATTCCTAACCATAATTATGAACTAATTATAACCATTTTTTTCAAAGAATCATAACCATCTTTCCGATATAATCATAACCACTATTCTCTGAAAATAGTAACCAACGTTCTTTTAAAATCAGGACTTGATGGAAAGAGGAAGTTATAATGACAATTATATACCAAATAGTCAAAATTTTGTAATGGGATGAGAAATAAAAAAAATTATAATAGGCTAAACAATAATTATTAAAAATATTATTATTAATAAGAATTAAATTTGTAAACTTGAAATTAATATTTACAAAAATCATGGAGAAACCTAAAGAGGTTTGATGATGTCAAAGATGAATATAAAATGTAAGAGATTTGATGGTTTTTATATTTGAGGAAGTGGGAAAGGTTTTATTTTTTCCACCATTATTTCTTGATATTCAAATGAATACATCCTCAGAACATTACTTAATTGTCAAATTTTATATACATGCGTGAAAGGTGGAGAACATGAGAAATTGAAGTGGTAGTTCTAATCTAATTAAAGGATAATTTTTTTGATAATTTTATAAGATTTTGAGTTTTTATTGATTGTGTTTGTTTTTATTGTTTTAAAAGAAATCGGATCTAGACTAAATCAACATTGTATTGAATGAAATCAAATTAGGAATTCATCATCATTGTATTGAATGAAATTTAATCTAGAATACATCAGCATTGTATTGAATAAAATCAGATCCAGATAACAACACCATTTAATTGAAATTATTTAGATCTAAATTAAATCAGGATTCTATAGAATGAAATTCGACCCATATTACAGGATCATTATATTGAACGAAATAAGATGTTGATTACATTAGCATTGTATTGAATTAAATTGGATTTAGATTATAGCAATATTGTATTTAGAAAATCAGGTCCAGATTACATGAGTATTATATTAAATGAAGTCGGATCCAGATTACAGTATCATTTTATTGAAAGAATCAGATCCAAATTACAGAATCATTGTATTGAAATCAATTGGATCCAGTTTTTAGTAACATTTTATTGAATTAAATCAGATCCAGAATACATCATCATTGTAATGATATAAATCAGATCTAGATTACATCATCATTAAATTGGATGAAATAGTATCCAGAATCCAACATCATTGTATTGAGAAAATTTGGATCCAACGTCCTCATATTGAGAGATTCAGATCCATCCAAATTGTACTAAGGATCTTAACTGAGAATATGTAGAGTAGTTTTAAAAAATACTTGATTATTTTTATTTGCTCAATTATTTTAAAATAAAACAATTTATACTAATAGGTGTTAGTATAATTATTCTTATAAGTATATAGAAGGTGTCTAATTGGAGTTGGTAGAATTTGTATTCACTTCTTCATAATATTGTACATCTGTAGACCCATGGGATTGGATATGGTAGGTATATAGGTTCTCAAATTGAGGTCTAACCTTGTAGATATTGTGTTATTATCATTCATAACCTTTTTTCAAAACATGAGTATTCAATAAATGTTAGGGATATAAATATTAGTTGGTTGTAGGGGTTAGGTTTCTAAATTTTTTGAAACTTATAAAATGAAAACAATTGATTCACCCCCCCCCCCTCTTAGTTATTATTTGATCCTTGTAAATTTCAGTTGGTATCATAGGGTCCAGGTTCTCATGTTAAATCATTATCACGGACAATATCAATTCTGTCAACAGTATATGAATTATAACATTTAACGGTATGAATTATTATTCATGAAAAAAATAGGATGATTCTTTATCTCATATATCTAGGATTGGATGTTGGGGATGCATCTACTATTGGGTTTCCACCAATTGATAAATATTATCCCATGACATTTTTTTATAAGATAAACATAAAAGTTGATGGGAATTATAGAAATGAAATCCTTATTTCCTTCTCAGAGATTTTTTATCAGAATGTGATGGGTCTCAAGGCTTCAAAAATTATAAGGTACATGCTGTAATGTGTTTTCAAAGAGAATGGAAAATTCAGGAAACAAAGATACTAATTGGGTGTAGTATGTATCAAGAAATTATAATGATAGATGATGAAACAATTGATGAATTCATCACTAGAGTAAATGAAATTGTATGAAATATCATAGAATTTAGAGAGAACCAGTAATATTCTAAAATTGTGAAGAAACTAAGGAGAAACATTCCTAATAGGTTCGAATCTAGGATTTATACTTTAGAAGATTAGAATGATTTATCTGATGATGTGTTAAACAAAATTTGTGTTTTTTAGGAAATGAGGAGTGATCCAATCATTAAAATGAAAATGAAATATTAAATTTCTTTTTATTCTATAAGAAATATAAAAATCCATGATGTTGATGAAGCCGGTATTTGTGTGTCTGATGATAAGGAAGATGATGAGTTGAATGAAAAAAAAATCAGAACTCTCATATCCAATAACAATCTAAGAGTAAGAAGAAAGTATAATGGAACGATTCCACTCAAATTTTTTGAGTGTGGTGGAATCAGAAAATTTTCTATGAATTTCCCAAAGAAGAATATTGGATAATGTCGAGATGATTCTGATGGGAAATCTCGATGGAATGAGTGGATCAAAATTGATAGAAAATAGAATTCATCAAACCAAATTCGAGAGGAATATTTCAAGAAATAAAATAAGTATGTTGAGCAATTAGTTTGAGTTGGACTCAACTGACAATGATTATTACGAAGATGAAAGTTTAGAAAAGTTCAGAACCAACATTGGAAAAGTTGGGAATAAAAAATATTTATCAGTGAGTGAAGAAGGTGGTGAAGAATCTTATATTGAGTATCATAATAGAATGAGAATTGTTTTATATCTTGAGTATAAAATCATAAGAAAGAAATTATCTTAATGAAGTAAGGTCATGAAAATGTTTTTGATGACTGAAAAAGTGTCATTAAGAAGGAGGATGAATACATTTAAGAGATTTAAAGTTACAATCATAGAATTGATGAATATGGAATGATTATTGATGATCGTGGAATTAATATTGTATCTAGTGACAAAAAGGATTACAATTTTCAAAAAAAAATTCTTGTGTTTGAAATTACCTTGAGAATGATAAGTAAAAACTTTATCATTGCTACGAATGTTAAAGTTGAGACTAATAAAGTTGATAAGAGATCTCATTATGATAATGAAGTCAAATCCTCTCAATAAAAAAAATAATGTTTCATCTGGTTTTTATAATATTCCATGTTCCAGAATGTGTATTTGGAAATATTTTGTAGGGAAATAAAGTGAGAAATCTATCAATTCTACCAAATTTGAAAACCCACTTGAAAGAAAAGATGTTCCCAATCCTGAGTATGTTAAAGAAGAAAGAATTTACCAACTTCATGATATTTTATATTAAGAAACATATGTATTGAATAAAAAATAAACATCAGAAGGATATTAATGGTGTAGTGGAATCTATGGTCATAGACATTATAATATTTGTCATAACATTTCTCTACCCAGATGAAAGTTTGAGGAAAGTGGAAGAAATAGTGAAAGAAGAATAAGAAACTATATTAACTGACACAACGTTTGAAAGGTGAATTCCCAATATGATAGACAAATTCCAACTAAGAATTTATTTGAATGTATAGAAAATGTTTTTGGAAGATGTGATCAGTCTGTTCAACATGCCGAAAGATGTATGACACTCCTTCTAGAAAAAGTATCTTATTATTGAAAAGAAAATATTTCTGAAAATAAGAAGGTTGATGAATGATCATTTGTTATTAAGACAAATTTAATGGTAAGTTAGAGGAAAAACCCATGGAATAATGATGTTTTTTTAATTCTCAAATGAATGGTGATATAAAAATATTGAAATATATTGAAATTCATTATGAAGGAGCAGTTACGTTTGGAAATAAATGTTCCTAAAAAATAATAGGGATTTTTATGGCATTTATTGAAGCCAAGAAATTGAAATCTAAATAAATTTTACTTGTTTGTGGGTTAAAAAATAACCAACGTAATATACATCAATGTTGTGATGATGGAAAGAATTAATATTTAGAAAGGATTCTTGTATCATCAAAATATTGAAAGAAGTAAAAATTATTACAAAAGGTGAATGAACCAGTCAGATTGCCTTTCAAATAATAGAATTCAATAACTCCAGTTCCATGAGTTCTAAAGATGAAAACATTTTGTGGCACCAAAGACATGGGAACCTTAGCCAGAAAAGAATTAACAAACGTTCTAAAGTTGATGTTTCCCAGAATTTTCACGAATTCAGAAGAACAGATGAATATTTTTTTACATTCCAGAAAGGAATGATTACAAAAAAATGTCATATGTTAATTGTTATTATATCTATCAGATCACTTGAGCTTATTAATTATGATATATGTGTAAAGATGAGACATTAATCAACAGAAGGTCATTTATTATTTATCAGTTTTGTAGATGATTTCACTTGGAAGAAAATCATATTGTTTAGGAAGCACATGTTTGAGGCTATTGAAATTATTAAATTCAATAGAAAAGATGTAGAGAAATAATTGGGGGTTTCTATTGATAAAATGGGAACATATAATGGTACTGAATTCACATAAAATACATTTGAAACATATATGATAATGAATGGTATCCAGAATCAATATAGTGATCCCTATACTCTACAACAAAATGGTGTAGTAGAAATATTTAATAGAATCTTCATTGAAATGGGAAGAAGAATGATGGTTGAATACAAACATCCAATGTTCTATTGGAGAGAAACTGTTAGTACTGTTATAATTGTTCAAAATGGATGTTTGTTGAGACTGGAAACCAACATGACTTCTTATGAAATGTTGTATAAAAATACATTTATTCAAATAAATCAATGTTTTTTGAAGTCCTTGTTTTATCAAAATAAAAAATCCATACTAGGACATGTTTGTTGAGAATGATAAGAAAGGAACTTTCAAGTGTTTTCACCAGATAAGAGAAGTTAAAATGTTTGAACAAACATTTAAAAATTTTGGCGGACTCAAATGATGTGAAGTTAATTGAAAATAAATGTTCTTTAAAAAAGGTTTAAATGAATAATAAGCTGAAAAATTTGTAGATTTCCAACTATATTTATTTTTATTGAAAAAATTCTCATCCAAATTCAGAAGAATCATGCTATGACGAAATTGCATATGGGAAAGAAACATTGATATTTTCTACCTTATAAAAACATGTTGAATCTGAATTTCTTATTGTGATTCCTAAAGCTCGAATTCAGACTACATGATTGTTGAGATTAGAATATCAGACTTAACTTAACTTAATTGTTGAACTATAATCTGCTTCATATGCTATTAAACATAATTAATGGTTGGATGCTATGAATGAAGAGTTGGATCAGATTAAAAATAAAGAAACATGGGAACTTCTTCTAGGGCCCGTAAATAGAAATGTTTCCATAACCATGTGTATAAGGGCCCTACCTTAAACACTACTTAATCACGAGATAATTCATTAATTTGAATTTATTTAAAATTGAGGATCTTTTCAGGTTTACATCAATAGAGAAATAGGTCATAACACATAAATATCAACTTGATTATTTCAATGTAGACACATTTACTCACTATAAACTTTTTTATAATTGTTTTAAAACAATATACAAGGTTCATTCCATGTTTAAACTACATTTATTTTCCATTATCAAATCATTGAATCTATTCATCTTTATCACCTATGAAAAACATTTCAATGCTTGGGATGATCATAAAAATTTAATTAAGGGATACATAATTAGTAAAACTGTTAGTCATGGGAAATCATGACAACCATGAATACCTTATCATAAAGTAATACTTTTCACCATTAAGTAGTAGTAAATATACTTCATTGAATATAATCTTATTTATTACCATTTTTTTAACCAAAAGATTACCAAAAATCCCATAGTAATCAACATATAAAAAATAAAGGTATCTTTGGACATAAACATACTTAAATGGATTAACCATACAATCGACATCCATATATACCACTAAATGAAATAGCATTACAGACGACTTCCATACCCAATAAATTAGACGTAGTAACATAACCACCCATCCATGGTTTATTATGGAACAAAAAATCTTTGTTTTATCACGTAATCATTTGTCATTTTATTGTCACGTAACCACCCATCATATTTCCAAGTACCATAATATATTTATAACACATAAAATATTGAAAATATTTACATTTCCCTATAACATTTCATTTTCAATCACTTGAAATCATTTCAAGATTTTGAAATATTCAATCCATTTCAGAAACCATTTTCAATACCAACACACCCAAAAATGGAAGAAGGGATTTATTTTCCTTTTAAAAACATTAAATCTTATAGGGGAATCCAAATAACAAATAATGTTTATGGTGGAGGAGAAGCCGTTTTCACCAAATATGTTAAAAACATTTCTTTTTGTCATTTAGAAAACACTTTGTAGAAAAAAGATACACATTGAATAAAATTAAATTTCAATGGGGTTTATTATATACCGTATAAATGTTGGTGGTGTATAACATCAAAATACGACTCAATGAAAATAGATTGAGACGGAGTTCTTTACCTTGAGTCCGACTTGTCTTATTCGTTCTTTATATTCCTAAAAAATAATATTAGGTTAATTTATACTTGCTTCAAAACATTTTTTATGTTTATTATAAATTTTATATTTCTTATTTTCATGTAATAAAAAATTAAATAATTATTTAATTTCATATCGTTTATTTTGTTGATATTCAGTACTTGAGTCGAAAATGACCATATTTTGATATAAATTGTCTATGTGGTCAGAGTAAATAATCTCATGAATATTATTAATTTTTTAAATATCATATATATCCAATATATATGTATTTATAACTTCCATAATATTTGGAGATAACAAATGAAATTCACCATTGAGGGAGACAGTATGTTGTATGTATGCATGAATGATACTTTCATTTCATTGTCATATTAAAATAATATTAATAAAATGATATAATTGTACATTATAATACATGTATTATATTTATTTCATGTATGTCTTAGAGGTTTAATAAAGTAATTCTTTTATATGTTTTAATGTATATCCTGAACGAGTCATATCACATTGAGGGGGTCGTAGTCCACACTTCCTCTAATGAAATTATCATATTTACAATTCAGGGAAAGGATAAAGTTATGTTTTATATGAAAATTAAAAAAGAATATAGACAATTTAAATATAATATATATCATATATAAATACAGTTTCATTATAATGTACACTAATAGAGGTTGTAGAAGAAAAATTAACAATCTTCGTTTTGTGAGGTAGTAGTTCGCCGTACAAAGAAACAGTATGTCTGTATCCATTTGATGAAGGTGTGTTTAAGTGTAGTTTGAATACATATAATAAAAAAAATCCTATTATATTATGTATAATAGTTTTTATATGTAATAAAATAATAATAAAAGAATAGGGAGTGGAGAAGGTAAATAATGGAATGGATCTTACGAGAAGACGTTACCTCTAAATTGGGTAACTTCATTTGATAAGATAAAAAGGATTTCTCGAATTTCCTTCATCCCATGGTAAGGATTATAAACGAAATGTATGGATATTGTGAGATTATTTGAATATAATATGGATGAGTTAGGGGTCTAGATTGTTTTGTTTAATGGGATAGATGTGTTGGCATTTTATAAGAGGGAGGAGGGGTACTTTAGCCGTCTTGAAATATTATTTTATTGTAAATTTATTTTCAAATTATTATAGTTTTAAAGTGATAAAATTAGAGGATGATATGAGTGTGGGTATAAATACTCTCAAAAAATAGGTTTTAGAAATTTTTAGGTCACAGAAGTAACTCTATCATTAATCTTAACCCTTAGATAAAATTATTAACTCTTACCATGTATTCTTTTATTTTCATAATATATGTTTACTATAATTACAATAAAATGCCAAAAAACCACTAGTGGATCATTAATGGATTTCATGAAATTTATATAAGAACTTTTTCTGAATATTATATTTTCAGGGAGTAATATATCATTTAATAAAATATAATTTGTTTTAAAAACTCATTTAGGTAACTTTAGACCCTATTTAGTAATTGATTTATTCTGAAGTCACAACTACAAGTTTTCCTCAATGAAAAGGCATTAAATCAAATCAAAAATGTAATAATCATCAATAAAATTTGTTTATGGAATCAAAATGATAAAATTAAATTTATTTTAATATTTATAATATCATTTTTTTAAATATTTCATTAATAAGGAAATCAATGGATCATTATTGTGTCATAAATAAATTTATTTATTTAATTTCTAAATATTTTGAATAAAATACCATGATTTAGTAAATTTTATATATTTATAATTACTATTTATAGTCAAACATATCAATTATATGACCCTATATTGAATTTTATTATTAAAAGATATATTTTTATGTTATTTTTCTATTTTCCTTAAATTAAAAATTATAAAATATCATTTTCACAACCAAGTGGCTCCAAAATTATATATGTTATACATATGGATGTTCATGGTCTGAAGTATCTCATAAAATAGGATTAGGATGCATTTCTGGGGAGATCTATATTATTAAAATATTTTTTTAACCATAATTTACCTAATTTTCCCTTTAACCATAGTAAATAAAAATAATTTTTGTAGTTACTATTCATAATGTCCCTAAATGAAATGTACCAATTTAAAAAAATTGGACCTTATGATTCCAAATATGTAATTAAATTTTCCAAATTCCAAACACATAAATTGTAGTAATTAAAAAAACATTAATTCTCGTTGTCAGAACTATAAAACTAGTTTTTGAGAAATATCAACTATTAAAAGATTGACATGTGTTTATGTGCAATTTAAAAGTGAAATTATTTATAATGAAAAACATTGGATTAAATGATAAAAACATATCCCAATTACAGTTTAAAAAAAATTAAAATTAAAATCTCACTATTCAAATAAATGATAAAATTAGGCAGTTTTAAATTTAAATGCACTATTTTTAACTATTTATAAAAATGTGATTTTTTTAAAAAAATATAAAAATTTCTTCAAAAGTAAATTTTATGTCCCTATTATAAATTAGAAAATTATTATGTCAAATAGAACATAAAAAGTTACCAAAACTAGATTTAAAAAGGTTTATCCATCAAAACGTCGTAAAAAGTGCTTTTAAGAAAATTAGAGTATTATATGCTTAAAATTGGATTCATTCTTATATTAATCATCTAAAATTTATTGGATAAATATAAAATTTAAAAAAATGTATGTATCATATTTTTGTTAGTTATATTTATTCTCTAAAATACAATGGAAAGGCATTAAATAACATTTATAATTATAATAGTACTATTATATTATTTTTCAGTATAACTCATTGTTTTGGGAAATGTAAGATTTGGGAGAAATATGTTGTTGTGTGTTGAGTACACTATTAGAAAAAGTGTCCAATTAATTTAAATTTAATATACTATTTAAAAATATTAAATGATATGAAATAGGACTATTCTATAAATACATTGGATGGTACAAAGTGGGTTTATAAAAAAAATTGAATTAGCTTGGAAATGTTTCAAGAAACAAATGCAGACATGTTTGTTAAGGATATGCATATGTGGAAGGTGTGTATTTTGATTAATCTTTTACCTTATATGTATGATTGGAAACTATTATAATGTTTCTTTCTCTAGCCGTACACCATACTTACACTTATTATCAGATGGATGTAAACTTATCTTTCTTAAATGGGGAGATTGAGTAAGAAGTTTACCTTGAGAAACCTTTTGGGTTTCTACATGATGATGATGAGAACAAACATTGTAAATTGAAGAATTTTTTTATTGGATGAAACAGGGTCTGCGCACTTGGTATTCCAATCTTAAAAATTTCTTGAGAATGATAATATTTTCTAAAGGAAAAGTTATTCGTAATATGTATGTGAAAGCCTGAACATTAATTTTAATTGTTTATGTGGATGATATAATTTTTTTTGAGGATGAATAAAAGGTTCTTGAAGATTTTTCGGAATAAATGATGAATAATTTTGAAATATAAATATTAGGAGAATTAAATTCTTTCATTGTATTTCATGTTCAATAAAAAAATTGAAATTCATCTTCTTCTCTCAAGATAAATATACCAAGGAATTGTAAAAGAAGTTCAGGATGTGTGAATCCAAAGAAGTTTCAACTCATATTTTAGTGAGAATAATGTTAAGAAAGGATGAATTTGGAATAAGTGTGAATCAGAGTAACATTCAAAAGCCGATAGGAAGTATTCTTGTCATTACAGCTTCAAGCCATGATATTGTTTATATTGTTACATTATGTTCTAGGTATCAGTGTAATCCAATGAAATCTCATATGTTGGTAGAGAAAATAATTTTGAGATATATCAACAGAACAACTTCGCATGTGTTGTTATACAAAAGAAATTGTGAGATGATATTACGTGGTTATACTAATGCTGATTGGTCTGCAGAATGTAATGATAGAAAATCAACCTCAGGATGAACAATTTTCTTGGTTGAATATTGTGTGAGATGGATTAGTAATAAATAATATTCAGTAACATTGAGTATATAAGAATATAAATATATTTCAGGAACTCAGTCTTGTACTCAAATGTGGTGGTTTTAATTTTATCTGGAATATTTGAATGTGAATGTTTCTAAACAATTGAATATACATTATGATAATCAATGTAAAATTGATATTTCTATGAAAACATTCCAACATTCAAGATCAAAAAACATTGATATAATTTTTCACTTTATAAGACAGAATGTTGCTACTAGAGGTGTTTTACAGGAATACATTTCAACAAAGTATCTGATAGTTGATATCTTTACAAAAGTGATGCCTAAATAATGGTTTGTGGAATTGAGGTTGAAACTACATGTTCAACCTCTTCATGTGTCTTCCTAAATATCATAAAGAAACACCCCCACCATGTTATGTATTATGTTGACAATGGGGGAGATAATTTAAACAACTTATAATTTTTTCATGAATCTAATGGTGTGGTTACATTATAATATGGGAGAGTGAAAACAAAAATGAGTGAAAAAGAATATTTAATGAAAATGAAAGTGATAAAGGAAAAAACAGGGGATATAAAATTGATGTATAAAAAGAAAAGTGTTGAGTTTTTATCCTTATATTTCCAAAAAAAATTCTTTATGTCAAGGGATGGAATTAATTTAAAAACATTACATTATCTAGTAGTGGGGTTTAATGACACTCTCTTTTGATAAATTATATGTTTCGATAAAATTAAAAAAAACATGAGTTGTGAAAAATTATAAAATTGAACATTTTTAATAATGATTTTCAAAAAATACAGAGGTAGAGATTGAATTAACAATGTAATAAATTGTTTTAACAATGTTTTTGTATTGGTTGACAAAAAACGTTTTGTATTATAATGCATTATCTTCCCGGAATCAGATTCATTTTCTTCATATTTAGAACATAGGATCAAAAATAATCACAGGCATGATGTATTGTTTTTTGGGTGTCTATCTATGCTTTTATCAGAGGAAGAATAAAGATACATAAGTGTTTTGAGAGAAGAATGAGATTTTTGGAGATATAAAGTTTTCATACTTTATAAAAGGAAATCTGATGATGCTTTTCTGATCAATATGTTCTCATAAGTCTTGAAAACATTATTGATTCATGATTTTGAAGAAATGGGGAAGTGGTTTGATGAATTTATGCTTTGAAAATGGATTTTCTTGATCATATTTTCGTAATCATATTTTCATAATCATATTTTCATAATCATATTTTCATAATCATATTTTCTTAATTAGAGAATCATAGCCTGTATTTTGAGAGAATCGTAAACTATTTTCTTAGAGAATTATCTCCATCTTTCATTGAGAATTATAACCAGAATTCAGTGAAAATCATTACTAGAATTCTATGAAAATCAGAACAACATGGAGAGAGTAAAGGATACTGAAAATTGTATACCTGAAAATAAAAATATTGTAATGGGAAGAGAAAGAATCAAATTTTAATAAGATTAAAGAGAATTAGTAATGAGCTGATTACGAAATTGAATTAATGTGATGAAACATTATATTCACTTTTTCAAAAATCTCCAAGAAAACTATAGAGGTTTGATGAAGTCAAATATGAAGTTTAAATGAGAGAGCTTTTCAGAATATTAAGATTTGAGGAAGAGGGAAATATTTCATGTTTCCCACCATTGTTTCCTGAGTTTCCTATAAATACATCCATATATCATTAATTCTTTATCGAATTTTCAATACATTACTGAAAGGTGAAACATAAGAGAAATTGATGTGGATGTTCTCATATGATAGAGGGAAATTTTTTTATCATATTACAAGAGTTTATGTGTTTTTATTGATTGACTTTTAGATTATTGTACTTCATGAAATCAGATCCAGATTAGAGTATCATTGTATTGGAATAAAGCAGATGTAAATTTTGTCGTCATTGTATTGAAAGTAAATGGATCCAGAATACAACATCATTGTATTTAAAGAAATAGTATATAGAGTACATTATCATTATATTGAATGAAATCAGATCTAGAATACATTAGCATTATACGGAACAAAATCAGATCCAGATTACATCATCATTATATTGAATGAATTCAAATACATATTACAGAATCATTGTATTCAAAGAAATATGATCCAAATTGTTGCATCAATGTATTGACAGAAATCTGATCCATATTTCAGCAACATTTTATTGAATAAAATTAGATTCATCTTATAACAACACTGTATAGATAGCAATTGCACTCATATTACAACATCAGTTTATTTATAGAAATCAGATCAAGAATACAATATCCTGGTATTGAAAAAATAAGATATATATTATAGATGTATTGGATTCAATAAAATCAGATAAATATTACAACATCATTATATTAAAATAAATTAGAACTTCATTACAACATCATTTTATTGAATGAAATATGATATAAAATCCAACATAATAGTATTGAGAAAATTCAGATCTATCAATATCATATTGAGAGAACTGGATCTAGTCCAAATAAGACTGAGAAATTTGATTATGCATTTGTGGGGATGTTTCGACAGAATTATTTATTATTTTTATTCTCTCAATTTTTTTAAAAGGAAAAATTGTAATCTAACAGGAGTCAGTATAGTCATTCTTCTCAAGAGATAGTTGGTGTCTAACAGGAATTGGAAAAATTTGAGTTCACTTCTATATAAAAGTGTATTTACAATGACCCATATGAGTTGTTATGGTAAGGACGTAGGTTCTCACATTGAGGCCAAACCCAGTAAATATTGTGTTCTTTTCATTCATACCATCTTTTTCACACATGAGTATTCAATAAAATTTGATAACGATATAACTATTAACAGGTTGCAGGTGATAAGTTTCTAAGTTTTTTGAAACATAAAAAAGTAAACAAATTATTCCACCCCCCCCCCCAATTATTATTTGATCCTTGGAACATCAATTTCCCAATTTTTATAATATTGTTTTTTCACTATAGAAACTAGTTTTTTTATCCTAGATAATTTATCCTTTAATACCTAATTAAAATGATACATATTAGATATTTTGGGCTAATTGATTATAAATATTAAATTTGATTTATCAAATATAATTCCAAAGTGTGTTGATAATTAACATTAATGTCAGCACATGCAATATGAAAAAACACATTTTAACCTTAACCATGCAAATATAATTATTAAAATTTTCTGATTACTATTGTTATTAAAAAATAAAAATTGTTCCATGAAGGGAAATATTTTAAATTTATTATCATTTACAACTAAAGATTAAAACTATAGTATTTTTTATTAATTTTAAACAATTTAATAAAATACAATTTATTATAATGTAACATTAATGTCAATTTTGACATTATTTATTTAATTTCAAATAAAAAAATCAATAAAATGATGGAATTGAAATATATAATTTTCAATACATTTTAAAATGATAATTTAATCAGAAAAAATAATGTAACATAATGACACATTCAATTTACTACACTTTTAAAAATTTTAATATAATTTATTTTATTTTATTATAGGGTAAATAATTCATGTTTTTGTGTTGTCCATGGTATTAATGTAATTATTTGATATCTAAAAAACTATAATAAATTATCATGATAAAAAATTCATTTTCATTTAAAATTATTATATATAACTTAATATCTGTTGTTTTGTCCCTACACCAATTATTTATTAATATTAAAACCATGGAACATTTATTTACTTTTCTTTACATAACTTATTATAAATTTCTATTTCATGGGAATGTATCCAAAAACTCAGAAAATTAAATCAAAGGTATTGAGGATCAAACTATGGAAATAAATTGTATTTGAACTAATTGGTAGTTCAGTTTAACCCCATATCTTATTTTTTTATCCCCCAAGAAGACTCATTTTTACCTTAACGACAAAAATTATTTTTATCTATTTTTACAATGAATTATGGTGAAAATTATGTTGTACTTATTTTAAATTAGTTATTATTCTGATTCGAAATTTGGAATATATTTTTAAAATTTCCCTTCAATTAAGTGAAAAAATTTAAAATTAATCCTACAGATATGATGAGAAAACAACTTTTTAAAAGGAAAATAATCAAAAGTCTATAATGTTTTTATATACAATTTAAAAATTTAATTGATTAAAATGACCTTAATTTGAATAAAATATGTATTATTGAAATAATTATAATTTAAAAAAAATTTAATACAACTTCTCTTTATAAATAAATTAAACAAAAAGGAAATTTTCAGTTAAAACTCATTATTATTCACTATTTATAAAAAATAATCCTTTTTAGAAAAATCATGAAAATTGACCATAATATAATTTTGAATTTATTTATACATAAATTATTCTTATTATATCAAATTAATTTTAAAAAAATTATAAAATTATTTTTATTATTTTTCATAAAAGTACATAAAAACATTTTGTTTTCAAATAGTATTTTTGAAACATAGAATTTCATTACCAAAAATAGATTATTTTATTATCAATAAGTTTTTATTATATAAAACCACTATACTTAATATTAAAAATTTAGAGATTTCTATTTTTATCACTAATTTTAAAAGCTATGTTATAATATAAACCTTAATAATATATCATGGTTTTTTTAAAACTTATTATTGGTTGTAAAGTATGTAAATCCAGAGGTGTTTGTATTAAGGTCTTAACATGGTTTTTCATGTAAAAAATGTCATTAATGACAGATATTTTTTTTGAAAAGATAATAATTCTTGAAAACTAATACAGTTACATTCTACCCCCCTAAAAATGAATTCCTCTCTCAAAATTTGTCTTGGTAATTAAAAGCTTTAGTACTTTAAAATTAATTTCATTGAAACTTATATCATAAAATGTGTTAACAAAAAATAATCTTTAAAATGAGAAATAGATGTTCTAAGGTGAAATGGAATATCAAAAACTATTTTTCTAAGTAGGATAACAAAATTTGGAAGTGAAAATTATAAATACTATGGAAAACTAACACATATATTCTAATGGAGAGTGATGGAGAACATGGTCAAGAAAAAACTAAAAATAAAAAATCCATAAAACATAGAGGCATGGAAATATCCATTGATATCATAAAAAATGATGGATATAGGAATAAATTTAATTTTCTAAGCCTTTTCCTAAAGTTTAATAATTTTCATAGGAAGATATACTTACTTGATTTTATTCAATTTTGTAAGCACAATCTCACCTTGTTGTTATGCCTTAATCAATTTCCACTTCATGTCTATATCACTAAAATGAAGGTTAATTTGTTATTCCTGAATATCTAATAGATTATAAGATCCATAGATAGAATGATAAGTAATATTTTTTATCTTTAGTTATAACAATAATAAACTGGTTAGATCATGTTATACAATATGAAAAAATCATTCTATTGTGAAAAATGAATTAATCTCTAAAACATCATTCAAAGATCTACATAAAATAATTTCTTAATTGGATAAAATTATGGATCTTTTGATGGATGAAAATAAAAAACATTATATAGAAGGACACTAATTTTTTCAAAATTAAATTATCATTAATTTACATATCCCTTAAATTATTTCTTGATTGTCACATACCAAACATGTGAATACCTTTATCATGTACTATATAGAAACATGGTAATAAACTGAATTACCAAAAATCCTTATTGAAAACATACTTTCATCCTTACTCCTTAATGAAAAAAATATGATTGGATTTATTCCTAAAATTGAATAATGATTTAAAATCAATCAATGATATCATAAAAAATTGTGTCAAATAATAATTAATCAATTCCATGGTAATAAGTACTATCCAATTTACTTATTCATAACCAATATCATTTTATTCCATCAACATTATCATATCATCCGAAAAATATGAAGATTTATATTTCATTAATAAAGCGTTTTCCATATAATATAACCTTTGTATTATATCAATTTTCATATTTTTAATCATCATTTAATATAATAGTTCAAATCCTTAAATAAAATTATATTTAATGATACTTATATATTTCATAATTATTGAATCCCAATAAAAAAATCATTCATACCAGTTACTTATCAAAAATATAAACTATTATTCATCATCATATACCTTAAGACATCATTCCATCCATTTTTAATTTATAGTATCTTTGTTATGAACAATATAACAATTTCTCATACAACCTTCTTGATTTTCTTCCTGTGATTTTCATATAAGACATTTATTTTCATAATTTCCATAATTTACCAATATAAATAATTTAGTAGTTGATGATATCTTATGTAGACCATTATTCTCATCAATTTACAAAATAGAACTTTTCATTTTTCCCATTGGAGTTACATGATTTTTGTACTACATTTACATGGTCAAAACTTCTTTTTGTTCCAATATTTCCTACACTTGGGTATTTTATCTCACATTCTCGACACATTGGAAACTAAATCTCAATTATTTCTTTGGCCTCCACTACCCAAACTCTTACTGAACTCATTCCTTCTTTTCTTTGTTGAGTCTGAGAGTTGGTTAAGGTACATGATTTTTTTTCATGTTCCATGAAAATTGATAAGCTATCATCAAAATATTTTTCACTCCAGATATCATACCATTTGATTACTTGTCGTATAATTACCTACCATTGTCAAATTTATCATGGTTCCTTCATGTTTCAGCCATATACTCAAAACAAAAATATATAGTGATCAACAGAACTCATAGTGGGGAACCAGATAATCATGAAAAAATCACTAATAAGAAGTCTAAAACATTACAGCTTTATTAATCGATGATATCTCTGGTCATTCATAAGATTCATATATTTAAATCCTTAAATATGGAATATAATTTTTTTTATGAATTTATAAAGGATATCCCCCGAGATTAAAAACTAGGTGTGTTGTATGGCCCTTTGTTATGAACTAGTTCTCAATAGAGTCTAGCACTATTCGGTTCATTTTGGTTACTTACCCCTTAATACATCTATACTAGATCCGAATCGAATTTTAGTATCCATATATGGATGTAATTTCATCAAAAATAATCACACTATTCTTTATCAAAATTACCTGACATTTTACTTTACTTTAACTCATCATTAGACTAGTTGTTAGATAAATCCCAAGAAATATCCTTATAAATATCCTTAGGGATCTCACTATTTTTTATATTTATAGTTTCAGATTGTCAACTAATACTATCATATAATATTAGCTACACAACAAGAGATATTTATTCATAGATATTATATCATTTATGGTAAATATTCATTATATTATAGAATCACACACTTGGGGACCATAATAGTTTAGTTCAATTGGAATCATGGAACAAAATATTTTAATCTAGTGAATTATTTTCAATGTTTCTCACAATGTAGTTATTAGTTCATACTCTTTATATAAATATACTATATATAACCATTCCTCATATCTGGGAGAATGGATACATAAGAAATATTGAGATCATATGAACAATAAGGGTAAACCTAATAGATTATAATATATGATCATATAAAAGTATAAGATACAAATAATGTTATATGATAGTGAAAATAACTTATAATGTTCATAAATGACCAAACATAAATCATTAACAGGATACATAACATCAAGAGTGGTATATCATTTTCCATGAATCATAAAATAATCAACGAACATGATCCATGAGAGTAAAACGTTGGAATAAGGCATGGATTTATAATATATACATAAGAACATAAAATTATTTCCATATTATTCAAGAATCATAGTGTAATCTATTATAGTGAAATGGGATCACTCCCCAACAATCTTATCAGAAAAAGTTACTTACTAATCTTGTTTCACTATCAACTCTAAATTCGCCTTACGAAACCTGTTTTACTCCCCTTTCCAAATTTTTATATCCAAACCAAGTTCAATACCCATTCTATCCATGTATTATTAAATTGGTTTCAGTCTCTATTCCATCCATGTATTACTGAACATGGTTCAATAATCATTCCATCCATGTCATACCAAACTAGGATCAATCCCCATTCCATTACTATCTATATCATGAGATATAAATCTCTACGCCATGAATTTGATGAGGTATATGTCCCACCTTTCGGGGTTATAATGTAACCTCTATCCTTGGTTATAACATAACCACATCCCTTGGTTATGAATTAACCACTATTACCTTATAAAAACCATAAATATAATGGAAAAAAGATTGTAAAACATTCAACATATCATAACCCATGAAATTAAATTTTTTCAAAAACATTTCTTTATTTGGTGAACTAGTTTCATAATAATTTCACTATTTCATTAAACTATAACCTAATAAAAAATAAGCATGTCTCCTAATCAGTTTCCATTGTATAACCCATATAAGGGGAACATGTTTCATAAAAATAATTCCACTATAGACAAAAACTATTAATTGAAACAATAATAATGGTATCCTTGAAATACAATCCCAAGAAATTCATATCTATTGTCAAATAATGTAATCTTAGATGGAAAATATTTTTTAATGACTACATGGGACATTTATTGAGTAAAAATATATTTTAATGGAAATTCAAGTTATAAAAACACAAAAAATATGAAAATTCAATAATTGTTAAATATCAATGAAAATTTATAATTTAATATTTAAAAAATCATTTAAAACGTTTCAGGAGTAAAAAAAATTTCAGAATTTTTTTTTAAAACATAAAATAATTTTGAATACATTTTTATTTAAAAATAAACGTGGAAAATAAGAAATGAATATTTTGATTTAATTTATAACATTTATTTATAAAAATATCATTTAATCCTTTAAAATAAAATTGTATACCATTTTTTAATATATTTTCATAAAAATGTTTTTGGAAGATAATAGATTTCCCACAGAGTTGAGAAATAAAGTAATTTTATAATAAAAAGATTTTCCAAATTATTCTATGTAAAAAAGACTTGTAAAATGGTACTATGAATTGAAAATATGAATAATGACTATATGATTATAAATTCAAGAGTTTCATAAGAGTTTTTTCCGAATAGTTTAACTTCAGAAACATAATCACAAACAATCCCTATAAATTATGAGATTATACAATAAAATAATTACCACTTTAGTAAAATGAAATCATAATACCTATGTATAAATAATGGAAAATGGAACATAAAATATCAAAATGATAATTATTTTCATGATATTATATTTAAAAGAAGTTTTATATAATCCTCATTAAGGAATACAGGTCCATACCATAACATAGGCCTTAAAGAAGGAAAATTTATCTGATTTGGTATCTTTGGAACCTTAAAACCCTTGAATGAGACATCCTAAAATGGAAATGTTGGTTAAAATAATTTTATTTATAATAGTAATAAGATAAATTAATTGAACTTATATGAACAACATAAAAGAAGCATGTGGTGAATATGGTTTGCATCTCACCGAAAATAAATGTGAGACAGAAATTTCCTTACCTTAAGTCTTAAATCCCACTGTACTCATTAAAATATCCTATGTAATAAATATAATAGTATTATAAAATCTACTAAATATCCATATTCATGTATATTATACCATATATGATTTTTATACAACATTTTATTACCCTTTTATTAACAATCCCACGTTAAAGTTATGTTTTGGGTAATAAAAACTTATATTTTTATATGTTTTGATTTGTGATATATTTTTTCATATTATATTGATCATAGTTTCATAATATATATAATTTAAAAAATCATATAAATAATATATATATTTAATATATATGTATTTATATTAATCCATAACATTTATAGATAGAAAGTGAAAACAACTATTCAGGGTGATGGTAGGTCGTACATACACATGAACGTCGTTTCCATTTTATTGTTGGATTTAAATAAAGAAAAATATATAATTTATATTATCATTAAAGAATCACATTTATTTGAGAAATTTATCTCATATTTTTATTAAATTCATACTTAATATATTCAATGTAAAGAATGGATGAAGCGTATCACTTCATGAGGCAGTAGTCTGTGGTACACATGAGCGTCAATATCATATTCCCAAAAATTGGATATTATTAATTTATGTGTGATATAATAATTTAAGATTCAAAATAAAATAAAAATATAATTTAAAAATAGTAAATTCATCATTATAACTATCATTGAAAAGTGGTAATAGATAAAACAAATGACATCAGTTAACAAGGTGATTGTATGAAGTACACACGAACAATGATTTTTTACCTAGATAATTGAATTCAAGATGGTTTTGGTTAGACCCCAACCATAGAATCCAGGATCCAGTTCATCATATTATTAAATTGGTATGATTACATGGAATAAAATTCCAACTGACTGATCTATTTAGAAGTCTTAATGATTTTGAAACATAAATGGTTCCCTTCTTACATTGATAGAACAAAAAAAAACAGTGGTAAATAATTTAGATGCTTAAAATCATTCATAAATTTCATCTTAATGCTATGGTTAATATATAATAAATAATATGGTTATAAAAAATTCTTAGCTAGGGTATGTAAAGTGATTAAAATAATGAATTAACAAAAATAAATCAACATGGGGTGTTAAATAACTGAGAACATATTCCATTTAAATAAATGGATAATAAAAAACCAATATAGATCAATAGGTCACTAAAAACATTCCATTAAATCAATAAACATATAATTAAATGGATCCAAATATATTTAAATGAAAAAATCTCATGGATAATGGAAATATAAAAATTTATGTTGAAAATTAGTTTTTATTACCCTTTATTATGAGGCACATGAAAACCAATACCATCAAAACCATTCACAAGATGATCTAAACCCATAGGTAAAAAACCATTTAAAAATCAGAACTAATTTTTATCATGACAACCAATTGATGCATCGATGGGATATATAATGTTTGTTCCACACTGTTCATTTTCAATCCAATGAAATCCTCATATCGAGTAATTGATTTACTTTATAATTAATATACTTTATAAAATATCTATATTGAATAAAGAATTAGTATTTATCAACAATTTATCAATGTATGTTAAGGAATAAAAAAGTTTTTTGAAGTTGGTGAATCTAAATAGCATTTCTAGATCATTAAATATATTCTTATGGAAAACAATCTTTAAACATTCCAATGTGTCCAATACCACATTGAAACATTCAAATCATAACTACCATGTAATAATTACATTAAATAAAACATATAATATCATTAATATAATGATATTTAAGATATAACTTTTAAATGGGAAGTATATACACCATATAAAATATACTAGGTGTATAACATTACAATATTCCTCAGTGAAATTAAATTGAGGTGAATTTTCATTACCACTTTGATTATATATTTAAAAGACCACACATTTATAAAAGAAGAAATTTTATTTTCCAATACACATGTAAAAATATTATGTAAAATTAAAAACATTTGGGAATCATGATGGTGGTAAATTCAGTTTGTGTTTGATAAGTTAAAAATTAACAATCCCTTACATTTTATTTAAGAAAAATAAAAAAGTACATTACTTTAGAAAATGACATGAAGATTCCTTTTAAATAATATTATAAAATGTCAAAATGGGGTGGAAATAATTATAAACATTCATGGTGGCATACATTTTTGAAATCAATATTAAAAAACACTAATAAAGAAGATGAATATTCTCTCGAGGAGACTTAAACACTAAAAATCCCAAATAATGATGAGATTGTGAAAAGAGTATATATCCATTAACAATCCGTAAGATCGTATTCCATTGAATAAAAAATTCATAAGGATATAATAAAGTCTATAATTTTTAGTATAATAGTTATAAAATACATTCATCGGAAGTATATACACCACACTAAACAAATATGTAGTGTATAAGTCATGTGGCCAAATAAATAAAAGTGAGACAAAAATCTCTTACATCACACTACTTATTTATTTGTATGTTATTTAAACACTTGTATAATTGTTTTAATAACGTTATTAAATTAAATCAGAACCATATAAATGTTTATAATATCATATATGATCCTATTATATTATTTAATCCCACATTTGTTTAAATATTTGATTTTTACCATTGTTTCTGGTGTTAACTGCTTCATTTTACTATGCATGTTTTGTTATAAATTCCTAATTATTTTGAAATAGGTATATATAAAACTTATCCAGATTTATATTAATTTCACAAATATCATATTTAATAATTAAATAAATTTTCAAAATCATTATTTAATGTTAATCATGGAAAATAAATCACATCACATCGTGGAGATGGATGGTCATACGTATGCACGGGCGCCGGTATCATTCCCATAATGATGAAAGGGTAAGGAAGTGGATGGTATAATTATTTTTCCAGGATAAATAACTTTTCAATATTATAATATATATATTATTTACAATATTATACTAATCCATGTAAAGTGGTGATGAAAATCACTTTACATCACGGTGTGGAGACAATAATACGTATGTACGCATGTGTAGTGATTTTTCTTATCATAGGACGAATTAAATTTAGAATATGGGTTTTACACAGTCATAATAACATCTCATAATATATATTACACATTATTGATAACATTATCATGGAATCAATACACCAGGGGGAAGTAAAAGAAGAAATGAACATGAATGACTTAGTAAAAACGATACGCTCTTCTTTGGTGGACTTCCCTTAGATCACTTTTGAAGGGATCTATGGTAGGTCTTTAGGGAGAAATAACCATCCCCAACATAGATAATATGTTGGGATACGAAATGGTTAGTACATATTCAATCTATAAGTTTCATTGTTATGTGAGGAAGTGAGTGAGGAGGTGATCTTTTATAATTGAGGTGGGGGGAACTTCCGAAAATCCACAAAAAATTAAAATTTTAGAAAGATATTCTAGATGAAATGACCTATAAATGGCCTATAAATGTTTATTTTAAGTTATTTTATAGAATATATTATCATCTTTCTGATTATTGAACATTTTTTTATTTTAAAATAATTAAGTAATATATTTATTAAATAAAATATAAGTATTTTCATATTTGATTCTATTGTTTTAATTTGACTTCCAATACATCAATAAAAACTGATAATTAGAAGATAATCCTTCAAAACATATATAATACATGTTATAGATCTAAAATTTTCATTATAAGCATTAACTAATAAAAAATATATCATAATTAATACTTTTAAAATCAACTTTTTATTCTTCTGTTAATTAAATAAAAAATATTTTCGGATGGAAAATGAAATTAAATTAATTATATAACTTATAAAAATATAAAAAAAATTATATAATGAAAATAGATTCACTACAATCCAAATGGTCATTTATTTTCATTCATGTCAGGATTTTTTTCCAATGTGAACACATAAAATATATTAAATACAAAGAGAATGACATTTTTTATCGATCTTTGATTTAAATTATTTATAAGTTATTTTCATTGAAAAGTGTTCATTAAGGAAATACAACTAAATCATGGGTTGATGAAATTTTAATATTATTCATTTAATAATTTTTGGACAATTTTTTATTATTTTTTAAATCCTTAGTTTTTTAACCCTTATTTAACCCTTTTAACTATTACCTTGCTATCATCTATTTTATACCTTAAGGGTTAATATATTTAATAAAAAAAGAAACATAGTCCCAAATTGAATAATTTAGGATATTTTGATACTTATACCAAATAATTTTCTAATTTTTTTTAATGTTTTTATGATTAAATAAAAAATTATTTATTTTAAAATTTCAATAATATCAATTTTGACACTATTAATTGTTTTGTATTGCAAAAAAAACAATATATCTTGAAATCAAGACTTCATAAAATTTTATAAAAAATTATATTAACATATTATCTTTTTTATGACATTAACTCTCTCAAATTTTATTTATTTTTACTTTTTTAATATAATTTATTTTGTTCATCCATTAATTAAGTAATTATTGCATCATCATTTTGTCACCGTTAAATTTAATTAATTTTCCATTGAAATTTTTAAATAAATTAAAATAATGTAGTTAATAATTTTATGTTTCAAAATAATATTTATAATCAAATATATATTTTATATTACCCCATATTATAATCATTTATCTTATTAAAAACAAAAGTGTGACAAAATTGACTTTTCATTTAAATATATCAAAATAAATGTCATATTCTTGTCCACATTAATCAAAAAAGTTTATAATCATGGAAAAATGATTATTTTAGTTGAACCATATTAATAAAATTACAATATTACATCTTTTACAGTAATTTTATAACATTTGTAATATTACATTTTACCTTCAATTACCTGATTTACCCTTAATAGTGGTAAAAAAATATTTCTAAATTTACTATTTAAATAACTTTTTTACATAACTAATTTATATACACTGATTAAAAATATGAAATCTATTTTTAAAAATTCAAAAAAAATTAAATTTTAGAAATTAATTTAAAAATATTCTCATTGATGGGGTGGAAAGGGGGTTGAAATTTTTAAACATAGAAATAATTGAAGCATTTTTTATATACAAATTCAATGATGAATTGATTCTCATGACCTAAATTGGGTTAAATTATTAAAAAATATTGTATTTATAATTTAAAAACCATTCAAACAAATTATTTAACACTATAAATTACTTCAAAGAAAAATCTATTTTCAATTAAATATGGTATTATTCGCTATTTATCAAAAAATGAAACTTATCCAAAAAATATCATAAATTGATCCAAAGAAATTATTTATATTTCTATTTAAAATATGAACATTATTTTATCAAATAATTTATATATAAATTTCCCAAATTGGATTTAAAAAAAAAGATCACTATTAAATGGTCATAAAATTGCCTTTAGAAAAATATAGCCTTTAAAAGCATCAAATTGGATTTATTATTATCCTATACTATTAAATTATTTTAATGTATTTAAAAACATTTTATTAAATATATATTATATATTAATTTCATATTTTTTTAATACTGTTAATAACTTCAAACTTAATAGCTAGTTTATATTTTATTATATTAAATAATAATATTTTAATAATATATTATTGTTCAGTTTAGCTCTGCCTTTCATATAACGTTAGGTATCAAAGAAACTGAATTTATATAACAAGATACATACTCTAAAATCTTTTAGTGTAACGTTATCCACTCATTTAATAAATTGTTTCCTCTTAATTTTAAATTGTGGTTTTAAAAATAAATGGTTAATACTTGAGAATTACTTAATGGGAAACCCACATAGAAAATAGGGTTAATGAGACCTCCACATTAAAATCATGAATGAGATGTATATAGGTCTCTAGAGATAACACATACTAGGGTACCATTTTGGAATACATGGACATGTAAGAGAAATCTATGCATCATGCTCTGATGGAGATGGATAGATAACATAGTCAAGTGAAAGATAAAAATCACATAGCTATAAAACTGCGATGATCTAAGGGACTATTAGATTCATCAATAAAAGAATGTACTTGAATAATTTTTTTTGTTTCTATATCATTTTCCTAGAGTTATGGAATTAATTTACTACATATATTATGAACACAAGGAAACAAACATACTTGAAAAGTACAATTTCATAACATAATTAATTTCCACCACAAAATATTCTTTTCCTCCAAAAGATGAGTATTTAAGATGAATTTTTCATGCCTAAATATTTCGAATCAACTACAATGAAACACAAAATCCACAAATTATAACTATAAATTAATCGTTTCAATAAAAAATGAAAAAATATTGGTAAGGATATGATAATATAATTCACCATAAGGAATATCCAAAATTCTATTGTATTACAAAAATTTCAACATATATCAATCCAAAAATAACTATCATTACTTAAAATTATTATAGATTATGGCTAAAACCCCAAATTAGAAATATTTGATTGTATATTCTTCCAAACTACATAAATCACTATTAGTGTCTTATAAGAAAAATTCGTTCTCAATATCTCAGAATCTCATAGATGTTCTTACAATTTTTATAAATAGCATGAATTAGCTTAAGTCCAAAATAAAATCATATATGATTCCAAAATACAAGTTTTAATTTGTTTAATCACAATATTCTATTTAAATTACTCTTATAGAAATCCCGAAATAGAAAATTTCCTTCAAATTAACATTAATCACTTAATCACTAATTCTTTTTCCCATCCGAGGGTTTTTTATTTGATAAAATAAATTTTAATAAAAACAAAATAACCATTATACATTAGGTAGTTTTATTAAAAAATCATGATAACTAAAAATTATTATATGTTGGAGGTAATATCTGCACCCTTATCAAACTTCGATGGTGGGATAAATTCCCATGTCCTTGTAGGATGCAATTAGTTGTCACCCAATTGCGAGTTGACCATTTTATAAAAACATATATATATATTTTCCAAATATTTTATTAGAATACACAAAACAATATATGAATATCTTCTACATTAATGATTTTTTTAACGAAAATGGTGATATCATATGTTTCATTTTTAATTATAAAAAATATAAATAGCCATAATTACCTTAATGTCAAAGATTATATAAACTCTAATTATTATCTTTACCTTTTAACATATTTTCACTAAATGAAATTTCATTATTCATTAATTAACATTTTCAGACATACTAAACCAATGTGTTGTGTTCCTTTACGTATGTTCTCTTAAATCTAGTTCTCAAGGTTACTAATAATATTCCTTTGATACCAAATGTAATTCCACAACCCCAGAACCCCGGAGCTATTACATTAATTTATTAAATTGGAATTATTACAAGTAATCATTTCTCAATAGATAAATAATTTATTGGTCTTGATTTAGTAGATACACAAATGTCTCTCTTATTACAGTGGTAAAACATAAATCACAGAAATGGAAAATGTTTCATCCATGAAATCTATAAAAAAAATCAATATCCTAATCGTGGAAAAATAGGAAAAATAAAAGGGTAAATTCTAATTATATATCGGTGTATGTAAAGAGGATGAAAAAATGAATTAATGAGAATAAATCCTCCTTTAAAGGTAAGTAACCCAGAACAAATTCTATTTAAATAATTAGATATGTAATAACAAATATTTCATAGTAGGTAAGAGAAACACATTCCATTAAATCAATAAACTATGAATGAAATAAATCCATGGATAATTCAAAGGAAAAATCTCATCGAAAATGATAGGTGAAATATTTATAAAGGAAATTATTAATTATTAGATTTCACTTCTGAGGCACATTAAAACCTATACCTTCCATGTCTTTCAAAATATGGTTTAATCCACACATAAAAATCCGTTATATTTTTGCAACAAATTTGTCTCCAAAGAACCTATCGATTCATCGAGGGTCTATATAACGTTAAGGCCCCCAACCGTCATTCCCAGTACAAAGTATTCCTCATGTCAAGTAATCTATAAAATTAATAATTAATAGGCATTATCAAATATTTGTATTGAATAAATAATGTTAATTTATCAGTAATTAACTAGTGGATTTTGTGTATCAATAATGTATATTAAAGTTGATAAATCTAATTACAATTTAATGACTTTAAAAAATTATTATGTAAAATAAAATTTTAAATTTTAAAGTATCCCATACCAAATTAGAACGTTGGATTCATATTTCCCATGAAGGAATAACATTAATTCAGAATTATTATATAATGAAAATAAATAAATTCTTTATGTTTCATGTCAAAGGGAAGAACATATAAAATATAAAAAACATGGTGCGTTACATTAAAATAGTCCTCAATGAAGTGAAATTGAGATGAAATATGTTTTCAATTTGTAATTATTTATTCAAAAATTCACAAATTTATAAAAGAAATAGTTATATTTTAAGTTAACCTTGAAATCATTTAGAGTAATATTAAAAACATTAGGCCATATTGATGGTGATAAATTCCATTTATTCAATATAAGTTAAAATCAAATATTATTCTTAATATTTGTTTTTAAGAAAAGTCATAATGGAATTTATTTTGGAAAATGACTGGATGATTCTTTTTAAACAATTTTGAAATATAGTAAAAAAAGGTTACAATTACTTCAAAAAATCATTATAGAACAATAAAAAAGTTTTAAAAAACATTTTTATAAAACCATACCATGGAAGAGGAATATTATGTAGTGGAGACTTAAATACAATAAATCCGAGATAAAAATGATATTGTGAAATAAATACATATTAGTTTCAAATTAATAGAATTGTATTCCCATAAAGGACAGAAAATTATATGGTTATAAAAAACAATAATATTCAAAATGATACTCATAAAATACACTCATGGGATGTATATACATCACACAAAAGAAAACGTATTCTATATGTCATGTGTCCCACATAAATAAAAGTTAGACAAAGATCCCTTACCTCACATTTCAATTTTAGTTGTGCATCCTTTAACTTCGTATAATATAGTTCAAATCATGTTATTAACTTATTTCATTAACATATCCATAATTATTATATCATTTATGATCTTATTAATTTATTTTATCACATTTTTGTCGATTCTATTTCATAATTAACATTTTCTTGGGTGTTAATTACTTTATTTAATTATTCTTGTTTTGTAATAAATGTCTCATTTCATTTTAATAGGGTATGTATACAACATCTCAAGAAGGATACTAATTTCAAAAATAAAATATTTAATAATAAAATAATTTTTAATAATAATTCAGAAATTGTTAACATGTAAAATGAATCACATCGTGTCATGGGGATGGTAGGTTGTATGTAAGCATGAGCTTTGATATCATTCCCTTAATGTTGAATGGGTATGGAAGTGGAAGAAACATTAATTTTTCTTGAATCAATATATTGTCATTATTATCATATTTATCCATTATTTACATCACTATACTCATACATGTAAATTGGTGATGAAAAATAGTATACATCATGGTGTAGAGATGGTAAGTCATACTTACGTGTGCATAGTGATTTTTCATTGCATAGAATGGATGAAAAGTGTTATATAGTTTTTCCACAATAATAATAACATCTAATAATATATATGATCATTAATTTATAGCTTTTTTTGGAAACAACACATGAAGAGGAAATATACGAATAAATTAACTGGAATGAGTTAGTAAAATACCATTACCTCTTATTTGGTGGACTTCTGATATATTTATTCTCAATTGATTTATAGAAGTTATTTTGGGAGAACCAAAACCTCTAGAACATGGACATGGTTGTTTGGAGGGGAAATGTACAGGTATTTGTGATGATTTAAGTCTCAATGTTTTTTGGAATATTTTAGAGTTGAGGTTCTATTTTATAATTTAGATGTGGGGAACATTCAGAAATACTCAAAATATTAAAATAAAATAAGGTTATTTTAGAGGAAAATACGTCCAAGTGGTCTATAAATGAATCATTTTAGACATTTTACACTTTATAATACCCCCTTTTAGTTATTTAACATTTTTTTGTGATTTAAGAAATAGTTTAATAATATATTAATCCAATTAAATACCATTATTTACAAACAACATACTATTCTTTTAATTTGACTTTAAATACGTCAAAAAAATTGTAAATTTAAATATAATGAATTCATAAATCATTAATATATTCTAAATATTTGTTCAATTCTTTATTCACTTTAAATTAACCCAAATATATAAAAATCAATAAATTTAAAATCAATTATTTTATTTATCAGTTAATAAAATAAATATTGTTTTGGAAATGAAAATAGAATTTATGATAATCATATAATTAATAATAACTTAAAAAATTATATAATTACAATAGTTTAACTAATTTATAAATAGATATTTGTTTTCATTTATATCCCGACTTTTTCCCTATTTGAACACAAATGAGATATTAAATATAACGTGAGGGACCTTTTGTAACGATCATCGATTTTAAAAAATTATAATTTATTTTATTGGAAAAGGTTCCATTAAAAAACTCAAATTTGATCATAAGGTGATAAGGGTCTAATACTCTTCATCCAATATTTATTTTCACATGATTTTATTATTATTTTTTAATCCTTCTCTTTTGGTTTTAACCCTTATTTAACCCCTTTATCAATTACCCTAATATCATGTATTTTAAATATTAAGTGATAATATAATTACTAAAAGATTCTAAATGACCACTAAATGAGTCATTTATGGAATTGTGATATACATACAAATTATTTTATGAAATATATTTTATATATATATTTTATATCATTTAATAAAATATTATTTATTTTAAAATATTAATAATGTCAATTTTGAAACTATTCATTATTTTGACATATATAAAATTAAAAGAATGTGAATTAAAATTTATAAAACATTAATAATGTCAATTTTGACACTAATCATTATTTTGACATATATAAAATTAAAAAGATGTGAATTAAAATTTATAAAACATTAATAAAACAAAAATTTCATACATAATATTATTTTATGATATAACTCCATCATATTTTGTTTATTTTATTTAAAAAAACATTTATTCGATTTTTTTATTAATTAAGAAATTACTGCATCATTATTCTGTAACAATTTAATTTAATATCATATTTCTTGAAAATTAAAAATAAATTAAATTGATGAATATAATAATTTATATTTATATATAATATATATATTAAAATATATCTTTCAAATTATCCCATGTTACAAATATTTCTCTTGTTAAATCAAAAGTATGAAAAAATTGACTTTTCATTGAATTTAACATAATAACATTCATAATATCATCCATGTGGCATAAAAAGGTTATAATCACATACCAAGGATGATTTTATTCTACCCACACTGATAAAATTATATAAATAAATAGTTAGGGTAATTTTTTTGATATTTATAAAAATATTTTTTAACCGTAATTATCTTATTTACCCTTAACGATGGTAATAAAAATATTAGAAATATTAATATTCTCATGCCAAAAATAAAAAAAAAGATTGAAAATATTTTTTCTAACTTATTAAAATATTTAATCCATTTTTCAAAATTTAAAAGAAATAAATTACCTAAATTAATTTTAAATTAATCATGTTGATGAGTTTAGAAAACTGGTTCATTATTTAAAACATAAAAATAATGACAGATTTTTAAATGTGAATTCAATGTAAAATTGACACTAATGACCTGAATTGGGATAAATTATAGAAAAATGACGGAGTTATAAATAAAAATCATTCAAAAACATAATTTAATAGTGTAAATTATTTTGATGAAAGAAGTTGTTTTCAATTAAAAATTTGTATTTTTAATTGTTCATCAAAATAAGAAACGTATCAGAAAAACTCATAAAATTTAACAAAAGTAATTTTTTAAAATATTATTTAAAACAAAATATTTATATTGTCCAATATTTTATATAAAAATTTCAAAAATATGATTTAAAATATGTTATTCATTCAAATGCGGGTAGAAATTCCTTTAGAAAAATATAGAATTTTTTATGAATAAAATTTGATTTATTCTTATCTTATGCATATAAAATAATTTGGATTACTGTTAAAACTAGGAATTAAATATATTTAATATATAATGTTTTTATTTTAATTAATAATATTCATAAACACTAACATATTGGCTATATAATAAATTATTTTATCGAATATTAATATTTTAATAATATATTGTTGCTCAATAAAACTAAACATTGAGTGTTACATAAGATATCAAAGAAATTTAATTTATTTAATTAGATACATACTGTTAATTCATGGGGTGTTATGGTTTTATGTTATTCCATTTAATATAATAACATCTCATTATATAGATTATACTAAGGTTATCATATAATCGTGACATAAAATGAATTATTGAAGGTAGAGAAAGAAATAATATTAAGATGCTCATAGAGGAACACCACCACTTCGTTGGATATTCATATTAGTTTTTCAATAAATCCTTCAAAAGATGGATTTATTTCAAAACTAGGTAATATAGGATGATACGATGTAATTTTTTAAGTGATTTGTTTATGGATTGGCTGAACCAAATTGGTGTGATTGTGCGAGTAATGGGGGAGATGGGGTACCCTTAAAATGTTGAGGATGCGTCAAATTTTTGTAAATACCAAAAATTATTCACTATGGAGAAGTGAATATTACCTCAAGTTCCTAATAAATTGATTATCAATTGGGTGGAGGTATTATTAGGTTAATCGACACAACAATTAGAAAATGAAGCATATTTTTAAAAATATTTGTTCCTTAGCTTGTAAGTTTCCTTACTTTTACCATTTTGAATTTTCACATTAAAAAGTAGCCTTTTAACATAGATAATTTATCCTTTAAAAATAATTTAAAATTATCCATATAAGATAAATTGGAACCACAAATTTTAAATATAGAATATAAGTTATCAATTAAAAATCATTGTGGGTTTAAAATTATTATTAACACAGGTGCATGTAATGTACAAAAATATTGTTTAAACCTTAAATGTGGTAACATAGTTTTTACTATTTATCAAGAAATATAGTAATTATAAATGAGTAATTGTTCCATGAAAGGAACATATTTTATATTTATTATCATTTAAAAAAATACTAGGTTGAATGTCATATATTTAGTAAATATGAAGCAATTAATAAATTGTCATTTATTATCATATAACAATCATGTTAAATTTGACATTTTTAATTTAATTTGAATTTTAAAAAAATCAATATATAATGGAATTAAAATATTTCATGTTAAATAATATTTCAAATTTTTTAATCATCCATAAAATTATTGGGAGACAATAATTCATTCAATTTACTTCACTTTTATGTTTTTTAAAACCTTATTTTTTTATAATTTATTAACTAAATAATTATTTCGTTACAATTTATTGGGCATTTAAAGTAATTAATTCATTTCTAAAAATTATAAATAAATTTTATTTAAATTAAAAACACATTTATATTTTAAAATAATTCCAATTACTTAACATATTATTTTTTTCCTTATAGCATGGATTTATAGATATTAATGGTAAGGAATAATAATTTTTTTCCCTTTTATTTACCTAAGTTATTATTTTGGAATCATTAATGGAAAAGTGTCCCAAAACTCATAATAGTACAAAATAACGTCATAATGGACTAAATATGGCCAAAAAATGGGTTTTGGCCAATTTGTATTTAATTTTAACCCCTTTTATCTTTATTTTAACACCATGATAATCCCATTTTTACCATAATTGTGGTAATTAATTTTTACATTATTTACTATTCATTTTGGATTAAAATTAATTTTTCCTTATTTTAAATTATAAATAATGATAATTATTAATATGGAAATAGATTTAACAAATTAACTTTATATAAATGGAATAAAATAATATAAAATTAATCATCTAAACATGATGATAAATCCGGTTTTTAAAGCCAGAATGATAAATGTTTACACTATTTTTATGTCAAATTTCAAAAAGAAATTGATTTCAT
Source organism: Viscum album (assembly GCA_963277665.1). Taxonomy (NCBI): domain Eukaryota; kingdom Viridiplantae; phylum Streptophyta; class Magnoliopsida; order Santalales; family Viscaceae; genus Viscum; species Viscum album. The sequence goes on from OY728120.1 coordinate 1,234,672,640, forward strand.
TGACCTAAATCTGATTAATTAATTTATAATTAAACTAATTATGGGGTTAAATAAATTTAAAATTTGATTTAACTTTATTAATAAATCAAATTAAAACATTGTTTTCAATTAAAATTAAGTATTTTTCAAAATTAATAAAAAATGAAAATTTTCAAAAAAAATACAAACAATTATCCCATGGTAGTAATCACATTTTGAATGAAAAAGATATATTTTATTAGTTGAAAGTAATTTTCTGACTGTTTAAAAAAAAATTATATTTGTTTTCCCAAAAATTTATAAAATAAGTTTATTGAAAGTTGTATTTTTGAAATATATATGTACATTATCAAAAATTATGTATTTTGTAATCATTATGTTATATATATAACCAAAATACATAATAGTTGAAAATTATTTTTGACTATTCATATCACTAATAAAATAGCTAGGTTATAACGGTCACTTTAATGATTTATCATGGTTTTGTTAAAACTTAGTTTTTCCTATATTGCTAGCTAATGCAGTGTTTCATGTAGTGAAAACATAACTTGCTAGTATGTATAATAAAATCCATTAAAAATTTAATTGAAAAAAATATTACATAATGAAAGCATAGTGTGTTACATGCATGATCTAGGTGTGAACTCCATTTGATTATCTAGGTCACCCAATAATAAATTACACTTGGTCATATAAGATTGCCAAGGGTCATTCCTATCGTAAGAGTTTGATGTTGGCTTAATTGGCATGAATACCTAGGTACTACCATTAGGTTCAGGTAGAGGGAATTAGGACAAGGGATGCCAAGTGATTCCCCAAGGGAACTTCTCGTCATGGTGGTCATGTGATCAAGGGATCCCCAATGACTAGACTAATATTACCTAAAGGTGATGCTAATTCTTAGAGACACTTCGGTACTAGATGAAGTAGGTAAGGTTGATTGGGTCCATAAACCCGAGGATCGATAATAGTATCAAGAATAGACCTATTTATATGTATACTAAATTAATAAATTTGTTATTCTTAGGTTTTCTCAGGCACCATGACATGCTCAAACACATTTAAACATATGTTTAAGCATGTATCAATGGTTGTTTTCTTTATTTATTTGTTCTATATATTTTATATATTACTTTCAACTGAGCATGTTAAGTGAACATATCACATCAGTTTTTATTATGTATTGGACCATTTTTGTGGTTACCTACTATGTTACATACTCATTAACTTCTTAGTCCACCATTTCACTAGGGTTCTGGTGAAAAATCTAACTTGGTTAAAGTTATAGGTTGTGTCGAGGCCCAAATATTATGTGATCAAGATGGAGTGTCTCATATGGTTTGGAGGTTGGGATGAGATATGTCTTGGGGTTGAGATAAGATCCTATTCAATATTTTAATTTCTTTATTTGGTTTTTTTATATGTATTTGATATTTTCCTAGTGTTTGATCCATCATGTATTACCATATATTATTATTTCATTTTTTATCAAGTTTAATTTGTTTATTCATTCATAGTATTATGATATGCATGATTCATGGTTTCTTATTTATCCCGAAAAACATTGATATAGGGGTATACTATCCCAATGGGACTACACTAGACCCTCACTTCTAGTTTTTAGCCATTGGGGTTTGGGGACTTGTTCTTGAGGTCAAATGGAGGTCCCACTATGTCATTGTTCATAGTGAGTCGAGGTGGGTTGTTACACTATAGGTTTCTCCACCAGGGAATATATCAAAATAACATTTAGAAAAAAATAAGGTAAAACTACCAAATAAGTATAATTTCAATAAGGACATATTATTTCCCAATTCACACCTAAAATATTTCAATATAGGAAGATTAATTACTTGTGGCCAATTAGGTTACTCTAGATTACATGTTAAATAATCAGGAAATGTAGGAATATTGGATTTAACTATCAGGCTACCTACAAATGACTTAACCAAATTAGGAAAGATAAATCAGAATGAGGGGTCATTTAACAAATTATAGAAATAAAGAGATACATATAGGTATATATTAGTATCTCCCCACATACATGAGACGTAGAAAATAAACTACCCGACTTGGGATACCCTACGAGTAGGACTTAATAAACATATTTGGATCAACCATACTATTCCAAGATTATGTAAAGTTGATACTTAGAATGTTCATATTGAATCTAAATAAATACCCATTCTATAAGGGAACCCTAAATAAAAATAACCCAAAATAAAAAAAAATTATTTTTAAGGAACACATTTACCTAAAATAGAAAAAATAACTCTAACATTTATTTCATAAGATTCAAATAACACAACATAATTTAAAAATTATAAAACCCAAAACAAATTTCACAAAATTGGTAAGATATATATTTTACGGTCACTAAATCCTTTATAAATATTTTACATTGATAGGTAACTCATGTAAATCTGTTGATGAATACACCATGAATAAAAAACCCACTCTCCTATGAGGGAAATCATAAAAAAATTCCTATATTAAAGAAATTAATTTTATTTAAATGAAAACATGAAATTTCAATTTCAAATCACTATTTTGAAATTATTTCACCACATAAAATGTAGTTTTCCATCCCAAAAATTTTTTATACTGAAAATCTCAATTTTTAAAAACTTAAAACAAAACGAAAAAAGTTACACCCTAAACCTGCACATCTAAATATACTGTAAAAATATACATATCCATATTAATTTATTATTTTTATAAAGGATGTGATAACAAAAAAACTGACCCCACTTTAATAATATATAATAAAATCTGGAACATTGAATATTATGTCACTACAGACCTAATAATCATGTTTGTTTTAGATATTTTGAGAATAATTTCAACAAATATATATCCAAACACACATTTTGTTCTAAAGGAAATTTTTGCAATCATTCATAATTTATACCTAAACCAACAATATAGAGCTCAACACAAATAAAAATGTCATTACTCATCTCTATTTCATTGAAAAACATTTTAAAATGTGGGGTGAGAATAAAAATCTCAATAGGGATTTTAAAAACGTAGGTATGTGTAAAACCATGAAAAACATGATAAAAATCATTAAACAAGGTTTTCCTATAAATAATATGATTTATTTTATTTAATAAATCATTTAATTAAACAATAAATTACATTAAAAGTGATTATAACTTAGATTCCTAAAGTGTGTTAAAATAAGAAGATAGTTTTGAAACACACATGTAGGATACAAGAAATGTCAGGATGTAAACAATATCATAGAAATAATACCCTTTAAAATTGACACCACTATGTATTTATTTCAAAAAATTAAACCATTATTCATTAAATGATTAAATCAACTTTTTTCCAAAAATTTATTATTTTATGAAACCAATATATTTTGAAAAAAAAATTATTCTAAGCATTGAAAATCATAATAATATATAGAGGATTTAAATTCATAATCATTCATTATAGAATTACATAATTGGATAATTCCAACCTTATAATATTTGAATCTACATCAGTTTACTTTATTAATTCATATATGTTATTAAATCCATCACATTGTAGGATGAGGTATCTCCATCCAATACATTGAATCAGTTAACTACATCACTTCATATATGTAATTATCATTTTCACTTAATAGGGTTACAAAACACTATCACTTCATTGGAATAATTAAATTAGTCACATTATTGGAGTAATTAAATCCATCACTTCATGAAAAATACCTAAAATTAGTTAACTCCATAAAAATTTTTCCATTTAATTATAGTATTTTAATAGACCCACCAATCACATAGTGGAAATTGTCGACTAAGGGTTTGGATTCACTCTTAATTATCAATTTTATTAATAATACCTAATATCATTTATTGGAAAGAAAACATGTAAATAAAATTCATATTTCCTTATGTCATAAAATCTATTCATTTAATAGATTTTATAATTTAGATAATAGATTTGATAAAATGACCAATAAAAATGAACATTTAAAAATAAAATTATTAATTTAAATTATCTTAAAAAATTATAAGCATGTTCAATTAAATCATTTTAAACATTACTTTAATTCCCACAGTAAAGAATATTTAAAATCAATCAATATAAGAAATTATTTCAACAAATTTTTTGTTTATTAATGAAAACTCTAGGAGAAATTATTTCAATAACAGAATAAATTATGATACAAACTAAGTATTTAAAGTAAAATCAATTGAGATCCTATAAAACATACTTTAATGAATCTTTAAATAGAACCACAACGAGAACTAAATTTAAAACAAGGCATGTTTTTCAATTAGAAACAATGAGAGGGGATGTTTATTAAGGGGTGTTTTAGAACACTATAGTAGTGGTTCAAAAATATTTTAAATGAATAGTTATTAAATATTTAAATTGGTCCCCTCACATTTTATTCAGATAATAAGTTGAAGTATTCTTAAGGATTATTTCAACAGAACATTGTGACTCCTTGTTCTAAATGATAAATATTTTTTTTTCTCATATTGATGTCAAATATTTTGATTTTACACTAACTATATCAATCTTTAATTATTTATTGCAAACAACAAAGTTCACACACTACTGCAAAAGGAAGTAGGATCATCCCAAGTAGAAGGTAAAAGTTTTTATAGCTGATATTAAACTGAATATTTAAATTTAAATATTACTGTTTAATTGATGAATAATATATTTATCATGAAATTAAAATAAATAAATTTTCTATATCCAAAATGGATTTTGTTAGACGGCCATATAAGATCACATTCAATGTGATGTTTTTCAAAAGCTAATTCATGTTATTGTCCTTGTTGGTCATGGTATATAATTTCACCCCATATCACTATACTAGTATAAAGGAATATTATCTCCAAATTATGTTTCTTACCAAACATGGACATATATAACCACACACATAAGCTCATATAGAGATCAAAATTTCTAATCTTTTACTATATAATTATCTATAAAACATTTAAATTTAAACTTTCATGGGGTTGATTTATTATTATCTTACAGAATAAGATTCAGAAACTATATCAGTGCATGATAGGTTCAAAAAATTTATAGTTTTACACCATTTCATGTTCCAACATTTTGTATCACCTTCATCAGTGAAATCATGATTAAAATCAATAGATTTTGTATCCTATAATAAATCATATTATATAATTATAAAAACTTCAATACAACATCAAAATTCATATTCCAAGGATGTGGATGATGGATTGTAGTGTACTGTATCCTTCATAAACATAACATACATGGAAAATCCTGAATTATGAATAATGATCAGAAAATATATCATATAAATACAACCTCCATGGTTCTTTTAGTTTTTAGAGGAAGAAGATGACAAGGAGTGTCGATGTAATTCAAAAATCTCCATTCACAACATTTAGATAATATGGAAATTGAAAAAATGATGATATTTACATGGGGATAAATTCATGTATATACCCTTACATGAGTTCGAAAACCACCATTCCATGAATAGAGAAATAGTAACTCGACATTACGTCAATGAGATCACCGAATAAATATACAATTACCATGATTTCAATTACAAGACATAACCTTTATATATAAACAATATATCTTGTACATGAGTGTAACTACATATATTGCATAGATCGGTAGTTTATATTTATAGCTAAATGCATTATAGATTTTTATCTTTATTTTAATTAATTTCTACACATAATATAATTTTACTTATTAAATTTTATTGATTTAATAATATATATTATAATTCTATAATATGTTAATCTCATAATAAATTTACTCTTTATTAATATATTTTCTATATTAATATTATATATATAACATAAAATTAATTAATTATTTATTATAGTTACTATATAAATTATTATCTTACCAAAAGAATATATTATCAACTGTCATAATCTTGAATATAATTCCATTTATATAATAACTACATTATATATGCTCTTTATATTAGTATACACTGTTTTATTTGTTGATATTATATTATAATAAATATTTAAATTTCATCACTAACTATAATCTAAAACAGTTCCATGTTAATAATGAACTTTCAATTACAAAATATCATTCTAATAAATACAATATTTTTATTATGCAACACCTATTAACATATCTTAATTACTATTTTACTATTTGAGTGTGTATATTCAAAGTTAATTATATTTCATAAATTCATTTCCACTAATATAAAAATTAGTATTAAATTTTCTATTTATCATTAGTTATATTCATTTTTTAATCAAATTAATTATTTTATAGCTTTTTTTATATCAATTCCTTTCTAAATAATAAATTATATATATTAATAATTACATTTATCAATATATATATATATATATAATTTAACAAATTATTTCATAATAAAATATTATATTTCAAAATAAATATTATTTCAAAATTAAAATTAGTAATTATCATTATCTAATATATTTTCATCTTAGATTAATATCATATATCTGTTTATAATCATTAAATTACTATTGAAATTTATATTTAATATATAATATCATTCATCAATATATATTTCCAAATAATTAATCTTTTATTTCATTATCATGTTACCCATATGCTAATAAACATAATATTCTTTGATTAGAAAAAGAATATATCATTTGAAATGAGAACACACTATGAATAAATTCATATTTAATAACCATCCATTCATATCATTTCATGGAAAAATAAATTCAAATATAGTTAAATTAAAACTTTTGTAATTTATGTTGTTCATTGGTGCAATGATTTTTTTAATAAAAGTTACTATAATGCTCAAATATATCATATTTTTTCATAGTTTTGAATTGGTTCATTTAATTTATATTTATTTATGTGAGGAATTTATAATAAAATATTAGGATGCTACTTTTTACTTCCTATATAAGTTACATCTTCACAATATTAATCCCTTATCTCAATATTGATATATATTCATGTATTCTATAAATAATGTTATAATTTATAATTATTTATCCACCTTACAATCATGGGTTAGAATCGTATTTTACCTTACAATATATCTGGATTTTAATTTTATATCTCCATTGTTTAAAATATTGTTTCTTAGTTATAAGACTAAAGGGTTTCAATTAACATATCTATCATCGGTTCATTTTCAGGATCCAATTCTCAACCAAATACTAAAATGGTGATTATAATTGCTGACAAACAAATCAATAGGAAAAATCAACCCCAATTTTCCTATTCCATTCACACATTCATTTCTAATCATAATGGTATCTTCAAATCATAAATATCATTAAATAATGACATCCTATATTTGAACCAATATAACTATATTATTTCTATATAATTCCTTATTTATAACATAAGGACTGATGATAATCAATTTTTTCCAAAATACCTTCAATCACATAAAATAAAAATCATGAATTGCTAATAAAATTAAACTATCCTAAAAAGAAAACGCCCCTACGAGTAAATATATATATAAAACTTTAAATTTATAGTAATATTGACACCCAAGACCAATACATCTGGATATGGTATAAAAAATAACATCACATTCTATTCATTTCATTAATAGAGGGATTTCTAAAAAATTCAGTGAGCCAATTTTATTAGTATTAAATTATAACTAAAATTTTGAATTTTGAATATCTACATACTTGAGAATATTTTTAGGTCTTAGTCTTAATATTTTTAGTCCAACTTATATATATCAAACCCCAATATTTTTATTTACAAATTATAAATTTTCAAAATATTTGAAAGATTCACCTAAACCAAAAAAGGATATACATCAAAATCATTAAAAAAATATTACTTTTTTGTGGCCATGTGAAAAGAAATTTGAAAAATGTGTGAGAAGAAAAATCACTATAAGGTTTTTAAAAAATGTTAGGTTTCTTTTATCCCTTTTAAAAACATTAGAAAATCCTCAAACACGTGTTTCTTTTAAAATCTTAAATATGGGAATGGTCATAAAAAATTCATAAAACAATAAATTACATTGAAAAGTGTTCATAAAATAGTTTTATAAACTATCATAAAATAAAAAAAATAATTTTAAACAGACTTCAAAGAACATGAAAAATCATAGCGTAGAACTTTATTTTCGTGAAAATACGACACTTTGAAATTAACACCACTTGAAAATTAATTTAAATAATAATAAAATTTTACATTAAATGTTAAATATTCTTATTTTTTTTCTCGCAACCATTTTCATTCAAAAAAACATTAAAATTTTATTTTAGGAATATAAAACCTAAAATCACATCTTCAGCCATTAAATTCATCATCATTTATAATGAAGTCACCTAACCAGATAATTCCCAATACACATTGAAATAACATAAATAGGTAAAAATCATTAAATAATATGATTAATTAACTCCATAAATATTTAAGATTAGTTAACTCCATCAACATCATAGGCGTAGTTAACCTTTTCACTTCAAATGAGAACATTACTCGAGGACATTATAAGGCTAATTAACTCTATCACTTTATATGAGTGATTAAAAGTGACACATCATATGTTTAACTTAAAATTATAGATCATCATCAAATATTACATTATTAATGATAGGTATTTAGTAGACCAACCAATGACATAATGGACATAATCCCTTAAGGTCTTGGGTTTATTATTTATTTCCACTTTCATCAATAATTCCCATATAACATGTATTAAAATCATAACATTTAAATAGATTTTACATTTATCTGTATAATAAAATAAAATAAACTTAATTACACACAATTTTAATAAAAATATTATATAATAATCCATAAACATGACCATTTATAAATCAAACCAGGATAGTAAATTATATCAAAAAATGTTTTGAATCATTATGGAAATTATTTTAAATGTTATTATAAATCCCATGGAAAATTTTATTTAAAATCAATCCACAAAGGAATGTAATAAAATAATTTTATATTTCATTGATTAATACTCTAGAGAAAAGGTTTTCAACATGAAAATTTGTTAATATATCAAGTTTAGGTGTTTGAATAAATGAAATCGAAAAACCATAAAAACATCAATATCAAACCATTAAAAAAATCCTAAAGATAAATTATTTTTAAAAATATATATATAATTTTTAAAAACTCTAAAAGAGGAAAATCATAACGGGGGTTTTTAAAACATAAGAGAATTGGTTTTAGATAATTTAAAATTGAAAAATAATGAACCATTAAAATGATCCCATTATCAATAGTTATTATAGTATGTTGAACTCTTAATAAAATCACTTCTATATGACTCTAATACACCAACTCCTCAAATATAAACTAAAAATTTCACTCCAAATTATGAAATATCATAATATTTTACATTACCTATCATAGTCCAGTGCATGACTCCATCTAAAACAGTATGCACACTACGTATGAAGGATGTTTTCTCAATCCTAAGGAAAAGGGTAATATTTTTATAGATGTTTTTAAACAGCATATTCTTTTTAAAATATTAATAAACAGTTGATGTATAATATATTGATCCTTAAACGGCATAAGAAATAGATTTACATATCCCTTACTACATAAGTTTTAGTATTTGATAGGATCACATTCAGTGGGAGAATTATTAAAATTTAAATATTAATTTAAAATTAATATCTTTTATTTCGTAATTAATATTTTCTCATGGAAAATTATCAAAATTTACATTATATTATATATATTAGTCTCAAATTATTATCTTATATTACTATTGGAATTTATATTTTTTATATACTACCATTTATCAATATAATATTCCTAATTACAAATGACTAATTTTAATAAAATATTACTCTCAAGTTCATAAACATAATATTGTTTTGTTATAAAATAAATATAGATTTCAGAAATGATAACGTATTAAGAATAACATAATTTTTAATAAACATAAAATTATATCATTTCACAGATAAATAATTAAAAATATAGTTAATGAAATTCATTTTTATCATGAATAATTCCAACGTAATTTATTTAATAATTATGAGTGTTAATGAGGTAAAAACTAAATATTATAGTGATTGTTCATGCTAAAACATATCATAATTTGTTTTAGTTTTGAAATATTCCATTTATTAAAAATAATAATTTATTATAAAATATTGGGATGTCACATTCTACCACTATTTAAAAACATCATCTTTGAAAATTTAATCACTTATCTATCTATAAAAACATATGAGGGCATTCTTAATATAACAATGAAATAATTTCTAAAACATTGTCAACCATACTATCATGGTTAAAGCTCTTATATTACCTTATAATATATCTTGATTTTCTTTTTTAATCTTCATTGTTCTAAATATATTTTTATCGTTATCAGAATAAAGGCTTCCTAGAAACATTTATTTCATTGCTTCATTTACTTGATCAGGTTCTCAACCAAACATTAAAATGAGCACAATATTAATTGTTAAATCCATTAAAATAAAATATCATCAACAAATTTATTATTATATTAACACCTTCATTTCTACCCATAGTGGAACCTAAAACATTAAAATATTATAAAATAATGAAATCTTAAATTAGGAACAACATAACCTTATAATGACCATATAAAATGTACAAAATTACTCCTATAGAATATAATGTCTTTATAATATAATTGTTTTTACAAATTACTTTCAATTATTCAAAAATATATTCTTGTAAAACTCATAAACTTAAATTTTCCACAACTACAAAAATTAAAACCTATAATGTTTTCTAAACCATTATTTTGATAGAAACTATGAACCCTCAATTCCTTACTCCCTAATCCACTGTCCAAAAGAAACATGAACATAGTGATGTTTTTCATAAAAGGGTTTTATACTAAAACAAGTGACCCAATTTTTAAATTATAAAAGTATAACCTCAATCCAATGTATTGATTACCTATATACCTAATAATTATTTTTTAGGATTATAAATTTATAGAATTAGGAAAACTAGTTCATATCAAAACCCCTATTTATAATTTCCAATGAATAATTTATAAAAATCTACAAAATCTAAAAAATCCCAACATAGAGCTAGGATTTTCAACATGAACACCTGACCTTACTCATCTCAACACTGATGAAAACCATTTTGAATCTTAATTTAATCATAAAAAAATTAATATGGTTTTTTAAAAATTTATGGATATGTTAAACCATTGAAATATTTGGGAAAAATATTTAATTAAGTGTTTCCATTCCAAAATAATATTTTTTAAATTTCATAATTTTTTAGACAATAAATTTCCTTGACAAGGATCATAAAATATTTTTAGATACCACCATAAAATAATAAATTAGTTTTTAGACTCTCTCGAAATTTATATGAAAAATTTTAATACAAAACCATTCTAATTAAAAAAATAACCCTTTCAAATTAACACCATTATATATATTTTTAATTATAAATACTTTATCCATAAAAGTATAATAACACCATTTTTATGAAAAATAAATTATTTTGTTAAAAACAAATATTTTCATTAAAAATATATTGAATTCATAAATATATTAACAAAATTTTAAGGTATTAAATTCATCAACATTCATTATGTAATCACATAACTCCATAATTACAATATCCACTTAGGTGAATCTTACACCAGTTAGCTATGTTAATTCATATGAGTAATCAATATCATCACTTCATAGGACTAGTTCACTCTATCCACATCAAAGGAGTAGCTAGCTTATTAAATTCATAGGAGTAATTAAATATCTCACTTCACATGGGAAATTAAATATATAACTTCATAAGACTAATTAACATCAACACATTATAGGAGAAATTTACTCAGCAACTTCATAGAGTGAAAAAAATAAGATAACTCCACATAGATTACCTAAATCATTTTATATTATTAACAGAACCACATACCACATAATAGACATAATCAATTAATGGTTGGGGTTCACTCCCATTTTTCCACATTTATCAATAATTACTAACTATCATGTATTATATTATGAAAAATAATATCATTCACTTTTATCCGTATCTTGAAATCAAAAAATTTAATTACATCTACTTTTCATAATAAATCCCATAAAATCAACCATAAAAATGATCATTTTAAAATAAAAAAATAATTGAAAATTGTATCAATAAATTCTTAACACATTTGTAGAAATTATTCTAAACTTTAATTGATATTTCATGAAGGAGATTTTTTAAAATAAATCCCAAATTTAAAAAAAATTAATAAAATTCACGTCTCTTTGATGGAAACTGTTAATGAAATTTTTTCAAAAATAAAATATTCTAAGAAAATAAATAATGTTTTTCAAATAAAATAAATTGATTGTTCATAAAAAATACTTTAAATAACAATTAAGTTGAACAATGAAGGGGAATAAATTCAAAATATGACAGAGTATTATACTAAAAACTCTAAGCGGGGAAGTTAATGAATGGATTTTTTAAACATAAGATAATCCATTTAAATTGAATTATTAAGATAAATATATTAAATATTTAAAATGATTCCCTTGCATTATGTTATGATGAAAAGGAAAACTATTCCAAGTGATCACTTCAAAAAACAATATAAATATACCTACACAAATATATATACAAAAATTACATTATCTTTATGCTATATCATAATATTTTACTCTCCCTTTCTCACTTTCAATCATAAACCTCAATCTATAGTTGTATACACACTACTGTAGAAGGATATAGGATCTGACCTGAGGTGAATCTTCTTCTTTTGAAATATAATCTTTTGATGTTTATTCTTATTTATACAGTACTAAATAATTCTGGAAAAACTAACTAATAATTAATTGTAATGAAAAAAATTATCTTACCCATTTTTACTTAATATAGATGATCTGATAAGGTTTCATTCATAGTGATGTTTATTAAAATATCATTCTTCTCTCTATCCTTATTTTTCAAGGAATAGTCCTGAACCACATAAAAATATACGTATATAAATGGATAATTTTATCAACATATATTTATTATAATTTATATCTTTATATATCCACAGAAAGAAAAACTCAAGATCATGATGATATCTCTATTTATTATATTTAATTATAACTTAATATATAAAACTCCAAACCAAATTCATTCATGGTGTTATAGCTCATATTGGATTATGGAAGTATCATGGAAAACTGTATCAATGTAGGTGGGATTCCAAAATTATATTGTTCTATGTTTTTTATTTGTCCACCTATCTCAATCACCTTCATCGGTAAAATTATCTTGTAAATTCATGGAGAAGTGATGTGTCATCATAAAACAAAATATATAAAAACAAAACCATTTTTATTTCCAAACAAAATCATATGATAGGGACGAGTACAATGGCTTATAATGTTTCGTATCCTTCATCAACATCCCCTACTTATGAAATCATGGATTATTATGTACGGATGATGAATATATAGAATATTTATATACATAATTTTTTATAACCCTAGATGGGAATAATATGGAAATGATTTTCAATCTCATTCAAAGAAGGTCACTCATGGATTGTGAATATTAAATATAGTGCTCATAGGGTATCCTTTGTGTGATGGTGAAGTTGGGTATTTACCCTACCACATGTAGGATAACCATAATTACATTAATTGGGAGACATTGACGAACCATTACCTAAACATAATCCCCATCATAATCTATCCTTACTCAACTTTTAAACCATATACATGACCATAGTGCATAAGTAAGAAAACAATTTAAAAAATAAACCACCCCCTAATTGACATAAAACTTTATTATGATGATACCTATAGATAATATGTACATTTTACCTATAAGTACAATCCTTTTCAGCCATAATGAAATTTTTCTATAAAAGATAATAAATTTAAAAAATTATGCTATAAATCTATATAATTATCACCTCATAATCTATTTACTCATTAAAATCAAAATATTAATATTTATACATATCTTATATATGAAAAACATAATAATGAATTTATTATAGATACTATATTTACAATTATTTTATCTTTATAATTTATTATCACATATCATCATCTCGAATATAATTCTATTTATAAAACAAATTCTTTATTTATTTTTTTATCTTAATATATACAATATTATTTTTGGATATTATATTACAATCAAGATTTATGTTTTTGAACTTAATATAATTTTAAATAATTCCATGTTAATAATAACCATTCAATTAAAAAATATACTTCCACTATATATGGATTTTTTATAATTTAATACCTCTTTATAAATCATAATTATTATATAAATACTAGAATGTTTACATTCATTTTTAATTTTCTTGCATAAATTATTTTCAAATACCATAATAATTAGTATTAATGTTTACATTTATCAATATATATTTGTATTTTTTAAAATAATTCACTCATAACAATTTATATACATTCATTTCAAAGTAACATTTTTATATCAAAATATTTATATTTATTAATTTATATATATAATTTTTTTTATTTTAATATATTAATTTATATTTCATAATAATTATTTTTTGATAATAAAATTATACAATTACCATTTTCTTATTAATATTCATCCCAAATTAATTTTATATTTGTTGATAAATTTTAGGTTATTTTTGGAATTTACTATTTTTATATACTATCATATATCAACATAAAATTCCAAATTAAAAATGATAAATTTCACAAACACATTACTCATATGTTCATAAAAATAATTTTGATTGATTAATAAATAAATATAGGATTTTATGTATGAACATATTTGTAATAATTTCTTTTTTGATAATAATCTACTTATATCATTTCTTTGAAAAATAATTTTAAACATATTTATTGTTTTATTTGTATAACATTAATATTGTTCATTTAATTTATTTCATAATTTATTTTATTCAAGGAGGAAAACATTTTATTTAATCATAGAAATTTTATAATAGAATATATTTTAGTTTATTTTAGTTTTGGAATAATCCATTTAATAAACATTTAATTAAAATAATAATCTTTACTAATATCTCATGATGTTATATTCTACCCCCTTAAATAATCTTTTCCCACATATTTTTAATCACTTATTTCAATGTTGAAACAAAGGAGGGTGTTATTAATATAATCATGATATAATTTCTAATAAGTTATCTACCTTACAATCATGGTAAGAAATTTATTTTACTATATAATATATATATATATATATATATATTCACATATCACATCTACAGTTCCAATATAATTTATTAGATACATTTAATACCTAGTGAACTGCCATGTTAATATATTTTGTGGAATAGTAGGAGTTGTTAGTTGGTGCGGGGTTTTTTTGGAGTACCTAAACAACGATTGTGATTATAAGGGATTTACTATCATGAAATTGTGTTTTTGGGAGAGGACTAATGTTTAATGGATTCTCTATGTGTTTAGGGGAATATATAGAGGTGTTAGATGTGGTTGGTATTTAAATTTTCCAATAATTGCATCCATTCACATTGTAAACTATGAAATAACATTGTAATTGGTGTAAGCCCAAAAAATATATTCCGTTAGTGGAATTCAGACCATTAGTTTGTGGGAATATAGTGTATTAACATCCTGGCCTCCCAAGTCATGCCATTAATTGTACCATTATTGTCTCATTTTGATAACTATGAATTTGACCAATGTGGGGGTTAGGGATTTCATGGTTTATATTACATGGGAGGAATATGGTGAGGTTATATTCAATTATTCTCCTTAAAAGATCACACTCCAACAATTCCCTTTGATCTGGGATGAGAATGCATGTGTTATTCGGTATATTTAAGGTTAGTTCTTCCATTCAAGCATCCTCCATTGTTCCCCACTTATTCTTATTTATTTTATTTAATGACTTGGTGTTGAATCTAATGAATCGTGGTGGAGTTTACTTGGATTCATGGGGATTTTTCTCGATTTGTGTAGAAGAGAACCTGAGATAGAATCTTCATGTCTTCATACATCATTTTTGCTAAGGTACAATGTTTTATTCTTTTTCTATGTTATTTTTGAATAACTAATGTAATTTGGTGAATAAATCGGGTTTTATGGTTATTGATTTTGATGGGATGGAGCCAACTGTGTGTTGTAGACCCTGTAGTTTTGGTTGTTTGATGTTCTAGTAATTCAATATTTAAGGATGTGTTTTTTAGAAATTTTATCAAATTGGTTTAATTTAGAAAATAAAAAATTGTAGTTTATAATTTTTTATTAATAACATGTGACAAGATAATGTGTCTTCGTTGGATATATGGGATCACAAAATCCATGGGCATGTTTTGTCAATGTGTTGTTGACCATAGTATTTTATGTATATACATAACATAGGTATTTGGTCCCTTAATAAAATCTCATATGTTTTTTATGTATGACCATCATATTACATTAATATATCATGGGTTTGTGAAAAAAGTGATAGGCGTTGATAGTATCTATAGAGAATAGGTTGGATGATGTTGGGACTCCTATACTCAGGATGAGTCTTGTCAGAATATTTTTTAGTAGGGATTTCACAATGATTTTTTTAACAATGGGGTGAGGGTTCTGTTTAAGATGATGTGATACTTTTGGTGGTCTATATATGTGTGACAGGATATGTGTGGCCTACACCAGTTCTCCAAGAACATTTTTGATAGGCTCAAAAGGAACATGCCTATTAAAAATGGGTATAATTATTGTTCATAAGACAAAAATTCAGGGCAACCTAGAGAGTTTGGTCCACATCATGGAAAGAACTATGGGTGGGATAAGTCATCAAGAAAAATATGAGGTTAAATGGGAATGGGTTTCCTCTGAGTGATGGATTAGAGGATCAACTTTAGGATATGTAAAATGGTACCCATGTGTGGGTTGTCAGTTTTTTCAAAAATTTGAAATAAGATTACAAGTTGGATAGAGTGGTTTATGGATTGGGGTGGTATCTGAGTATTGGGACCATGTGTGTTAAAGGATTTGACAAGGATGTGGAAAGAGAATTTGGTTCTGAGTTGAAGGTGCCATCTGGATGTGGTCCCACTAAGGGTTGATGAGTATGAATTGGTATCAATGATAACAGACAAGAATGCATATAGAGGATATAGTTGATTCCTAGATGGGAATCCTGATATGGGCTTCAATTATGCTCTTAGTCTTCAATGTTTAGTGACTTAGGAAAAAAATGTTTTTCTAGTTGATTGGTTGAATACCTTTTTGGTTTAGATTATTGGTCCTTTCTTTAAACAGTGTTGGATCATTATGCCAGAGGTTACAACTCTAGAGTCTATGGGGATGGGTCATTATAATGATTCAAACCTAATTATTTTGGTATTCGGTCATGGAACATACTATAAATAGATTTTTTTGAGAGTTTAATCTGCACGTACCCTAAGAGAAGGTTTTGTGATTTTTGTAATATCTTAGATAATGAAAGAGAAGGTCTAGCTGACCACATCTTGAGTGAGAGATCGTATGATGACAAATGTTGGTCAACCATGTATAAGAATCTTAGGTTAAATAATTCTTGTGTGATGGGTTGTCGGTGGAATCAAGATATTGATGGACTCTTCCATGAATGATTGAGTAGTGGTCATGTATAGTGATATATTTCTATTCCCAATGTATATGGGAAGAGTGTCGAGGTTTGGAGACTACCCCATAGTAAGTCTTTGGGTATGGGATGGGAATCAGTGCAGAAACATGATGAGATGAAAAAGTGGATTCCAACATCAGACCAAAGAATGTATAAAAAGGTTTCATAGTGTTTAGTATTCACATGGTGACCTGATTCATAGTGATTCATTTTTTCCTAGTTAGAAAATGATGTCAATGTCTCTTTTATGGAATTTCTATTTTACGAATCAAGAATTCATGTATATTATAGATTATACTAGAACAAATTTTTTATACCCTACTAAGATATATTTCTCAAACCCTTCATGGGAACCCAATGTGCTTTTTGAACACATTTTTCCCTTTAGGATGATCATAGGATGTATAATTGATTAAGATGGATCAACAAGATAATATTCAGAAAATTGGTGAGTGATTTTCCTAGATAGAAGTAGGTCTAGTGCTAATGCATTGTATTTTGTTGTTTATTTTTCTTATGGGTTAGGAACAGTAGGAAAATAGATTTATTTTTTATAGATTATATATTTTATTTATTATATCATTTTATTTATACGTCCTATGATTCTTGTGATGAATGTTTTAGTCATTTCCATAGTGTTTTATGATTCTTATTTGGTGGAATTTTCTCCCCTATGAAATGATTAGTCTATATGTACTTGTCAGTAGCCTCTTATGTTTGGGGTGGCATCATTAAAGCAACATTATGTTATCATATTGAGCAGGGATGAGTGGAAGGAGTCTGAGAATTAAAAAGTCATATTATAACATTTTATTATTTTTATTATTTTGGATGTTGGTACACATATGGAGTAAGAACGTGTTAGATATTGTGATGTACATCAAAATATTGAGTCATAAAGACCTTCTTAGTGAGAAGTTGACGTTATTAGGGGTACCATACCATTTTCATGATTTATGATATTATATATGATATTTCTATTGAATATTATAGGTAAAAAAATAGATGTTTTTTATGATTTCAGATTTTAGCCATTTGGTGAGAGGCTAGTGTTCATATTTTAGGATAAGCCAAATAGGACACACTGGACATAAATTATATTTTATCATATTTAATTTTTTAATGAGGTTTTAGTTGTTTAATGTCTCAAAAATAACATTAATATTGATTTTATTTATCTTTTTTTTTGTCAAATTCTAATCAACTAAACAATATATGGTTACCTCAAATTTAACTTTTTTTGGATCTCAGTGTAGGACATTCTCTGGTTGTATTTAAAATTATGTTCCCTACATCAATCGATGTATTGCGACCCTAGGTGGGTAGATGTAAGAAATGAATTACTCATTGATATATCCCTGAGGGGTTGGGGAAAA
Organism: Viscum album; assembly: GCA_963277665.1. NCBI lineage: Eukaryota > Viridiplantae > Streptophyta > Magnoliopsida > Santalales > Viscaceae > Viscum > Viscum album. The sequence continues at coordinate 1,234,691,479 of OY728120.1, forward strand.
TTTTCACAAGATATATATGGGAAGGTAATAGTTTTGAGAACTTACAGTTTCTAGGTTGAGGTTTTAGAGAAAGATTAGTTTGATGCCTCGCAACTTGGATCTTGGGATAAAAATTCATATAGCATGGTGGAATAACTAGTATAACATCGTGGTTTGTGATGATGCTCGGGTGCTGGGGTATTGTGTGGTTTTAAATATAATATGAGAATCCATGGGTTATTGCATAAGAGAAACATGTGTGTTTGGCTTGGGCAATGGGATAGGTGTACGATCCTTGGTGAAATTGCACATGACTCAATGAAAAGTGAGTCTGGTTATGTGATCGAGTTGCATGGGATCACCAAACTATTGTATTTATTTTAGATAGAGGTATATAGTGAGTAAAGACCTATGAAAAATTTTGTGATGTATCACTTATCCATTGGGGGAGGATAGTGAGTGTTGGTGAGGATTTTTCAGAAAAGTATTGTCTTTCGAGTGTAGGTTCTTTTTGGTAATGCATGCTACCCTATTAGATGGTTTTCTAGGTTATTGATGAAAATTAATAGTTATGTGGTGGTAGTATTGTGGTTAGACACTTGTGGTCATGTTGGTCTGAGGTTCGATGTTTGAGATATTTCCCTTAGCGATGATATGTGAAATTGGAAGAGGATTAGGAAACAATAGTACGGTTGACCCTAGTGGAATTAATGTCAAGGATTTCCATGAATTTTTGGTTTCATAGGATCATGAAGGTGAATATTATTTGAAAGGAGTGACTCACAGATAATACTGGACACATTGGGGTCGGTGTTTGATGTTTGAGGTGTGAGAATTCATGTGGTGGGGAGCGCAAAATTGGCTTTTGGTCATTGGATTGGTTAATAATATGATGATCCATGAGTGGTTTGTTGTGGAATGTGTTTCATTCTGGTGTTTTTGTGCGAGTGGTAGAACCATGTCCATTAATTTCACATAGTGATGAATAAAATATAGGTCATGGATTTTTGGTTTTTAGGTACATCGAACAACAATTATAACACTCTAATAGTGGGTTAAAATATACCAAATGTGTGTGAATTTCCCTAATTTAGGAAATATTATCACAATGATGATAATTATGGGTGGTTGATTTTGGTTTCATAAGGGCACTGGTGCGTGATATGATACTGTGATATTTAGTTTCTGGGGTAACACTAGATTTGAAGACTAGATCTGGTATTAAATGGAGTTGACGCATTTGTATTGGAATCTAGGCGGTCTTATCTAGATCTAGGTGTGTTTCTTGTGGTGATCCATGTTTTTCTCAGGATTTATGTGATGAATCACCTTTCATTTCATGATTCATATAGTGTAATTGTGGTATGTCCCATGATTCAGGGGGTGAGATAATGATTCCTAACATAGTTCATGGGGTAGACCTGATTTATTAGATGATTCTGTGGGTAAATCATGTGATGGAATGTTATGAAGGTGTCTATTAAAAAAAATTATAATAAAATGATGGTTGGTTTCATGGATTGGTGAATAAGTTGGATCCTTCATGTTGGGTTCATTTGTGAAAATGTATTGTTTAGGGGAGCTGTTATTTGAAGATGAAATGGGGAGTGTACCTATGTTATTTGAGAATGTCCGTCAAAGGATATTTGGTTATAATTTTTTTGATGTTAAAAAATGTGGCAAGGAACCATATATATGACATCATGTGAGATTGGTTTTGTGGTTTGATAAAAAATTGGAAGATAATTTCATGTAGATGATTCCTATGGGGGTAAGATTTGGGGATTGGATTCAACCTCCCTAATTGGACCCTTATAGTGGGTAAAACCATGAATCTCAAGATCTACCTGTTGAAGAAACTGTGTTATTTTAGGGTTCTTGGGTGTGGAAATAATCGTCTCCATGCTCGTGTTAGTAGGAAATGGGTGTCTCTCCATTCTATGAATAATGTGTTTTATTGTTGGAGTTGTAGAATACAATCATTATAGGTGTTTGGGGTTATAAAATGGTGGTTTCTAAATAAATTAATAATTTTTAATGTCATGGGATGTGGTTTGAGGACTACTATGGGTTCTAAAAAAATAGAATCATTATGATTGGGAATTTGTTAGGCCCTATAGATTTCTATGTCATTACATTTTATGGAAAAGCTAGAATTTTGATATGGCGTGTGGTTAATTTTTTTCAACCCAAAATAATAATTGTGTTCTGATGGTTCGATCATCTTAAATCATATTCTTGGATGGTTTCTGACATTTGGTGGATGTTCTTCGGGTTTATGAGAAGCTTTAGTGTTGATAGATGTTAATGGATGAAATATTATCATTTTTTATCTTCATTCACATTGTTTCCTAATATTTTACATCATGACTGGTGTCTGACCCAAAATTTTATGTTTTGAATGGAATTTATGACATAAATTTTTAGGTATAGGGGGGATTTATGGCATTACCCACGTAGTGAAAATTCGAATCATTCAAATACTCTTCCTTTTTATTAGAGTCATTTAAGTACTTCTAACTGTACCAGGTCTCACAATTTAAGTGAGGAGGGGACTTGGGGGGGAGGCCATTTTTAGGTGTTCCTCCAATCCTAAAATGATTCCTTCATACCTTATGAATATGAATGATTTATTGTTCATTATTTGGTAGATTTACTATGTTTTCTCCAATTCAGACATCTCCTATCAACCCCCTCTAATTTATCCCAAAATTATATAGGTATTTTGTTTCAATTCCTTCGAATCATGATGTAATCTAGAATGATTCATGGGGATTTTTCCATCCTGAGGGTGTGTTGTGGACCACACGGGTGTGGTTTGTTGTGGTTTTGGTGATGTAGTGGTTATTAGGGAATTTTTCAAAATGTACTCCACCTTTTTAAATTTAAATAATTATTTACAATTGATTATAATTAATTATTTATGTTTTGTGTTGTCAGGTTAGTGATTGGGTGGAGGTAAGAGACTGGACAAGGCATGGAAGGGCATTGATGAGGGGTTATAGAGCTTGGGTAGGGTGATAAATCTATGAAAGAGCTCGATGTCTACTTTAATAAAATATTAAATGAATATTATATTTGTGTTTCATACTACATGAATGCTTCATTAGTTTACGTAGAACAAATACATACTGGGTTTGGTCATTGGATGATGTCAGTTGTGCTATGCTCAGGATCAGTGCTATTTATAAATTTTATGATAAGGGATCACCCGATGACTCTGTCATCAAACAGAGAAGGTGTTAGTTAGATGAAGTGATACATTTTGTAGTCTCGGGATATTTCATGGGGTGCGGGTATCCTGGTTCTGTTCTCCTTGGGCTATTTAGATGGGTACAAAAGGATTTGGCCTAGTAAGGATGAGTGAGATGACTGTTCATCTCACCCAATAAGGGACACCCTCTACAGGGTGGTATATGGTTTGGAAGGAATTGGATGATGGATTGGTCCCATGGTCCTAGATTATGTGTAATGGGGATATTTTTCCTCAGAATCACTATTTAATGAATCTACCCAAATATAAGTGATATGGGACCGAGGTGTAGGCCAAGGATTTTGATTAGGACTTGTCATTGGTATGAAAACAGGATTAGAGTGTTATGGATTGGGATATTTTATGGGTAGTGGAACCAATTGTTTTGAGGTACATGAGGAGGATGTGGACAAGGACATGTGATCTAGGTTGAAGGAGCCTTTGGGTAGTGGTGATGCCTATGTGTGATGGGAATGTGCTAATATTTAAAAAATGATATATAAATAAGTCTATAGAACCTATTGTATGACCTAATATGGGAGTAGATATATTCTACAATGATAAAAAAGGTTTTAAATGAATAACACCCTGGGATCATCCAATGCTCTTTATCATTAGTTGTAGCATTATGTCCTTGTGATTGTGGAGTCATTCCATGATGAGTCTTAGATTGGTGAACTATATATGACCTCCAGTTGCTATATGGGGATATGTTTGTGTGATTATCATAAATTTTTTCTCTAGGTATTGTGTTAAGAAACATTCCATACATGGATTGGTTCTATGTGAATGTAGTTGAGTCATACCCTTACTCACAAGGTACTAGTTGGGGAAGGATCCTAGACCTTGAGTGAGAATACCTAGCTAACCATGTCTTGAGTGATGGATAAAGGGTTTATAAATAATTATATATCTTTTCGGAGAGTCTTGGTTTGAGTACATACTCAGTGGATGGTTTGCAGGGTGATATGATGAGACTAATAGACCCCATTGTCAGTTATTAGGATATGGGTTGAGATATGGGTGTATTACCTGACCCAATGTAAGTGGGTAATGACTTGAGGTTTGGATTCATAGCTACCATACATATTTGAGTATAGAATGGGTGTCAATATAGTAGCACAATGAGAAGATTACTTAGATTCAATTAGGGAACTGAAGCTGGTATAATCATCTGTTATGGTTATTGGGTTAGTGCACAGTGACCTAAGGAATTGGGAGTCATGTTGTATTTAAAATAAAATGATATCCAAGGTTCTTATATGAAATTTTTATTTAATTAGTCATCCACACAATTATATGATAGAATATTCTATGGTCAATTTGTTTGACCCTCCAAGAATGTATATATGAAACCATTTTTAGACATAGTTTAGTTCATGAAGAACTTATGTATGCTTGATATTTTAACATCTAACATGTAGTTGGTCATTTTAGAGAATATCAGGCCTATTCAGAGATAGATTGTATGAGGCCCAAGGATGGTAGGTGGTTCAATGTTTATGGGTGTTGTATTTAAGGATTATATTTTATATGGGGCCATCCTAGGCGTTGGACAATATTTATTTTGTATGGATTGTGTATGAATTTAATATTGACATTAGGTTTGTTTATTTATGAATACTCTAATTCTTATTAAAGATGTATTGTTTATTTTTATTTTTTTATGACTCTAATTTTATATAATAGTCTTCTAAGTATTTTTATTAGGTCCTAACCTATAATAAATAGCCTATGTAATATGGGAAGGTGCGCGTGACACCACACAACTTCCTCGACTTGAGAAATTATTAGTGGATTCAGAGGGATATTACAAAGTGGCATCAAAACATTATTTTATTTTATTATTTTTAGAGTTTCTAGAAATGCACATTTATAATTTGTTTGAGTAAGTGTTATACCTCACCCTGGTGTTTCTGGAACACATTTCTGGTGGGTAGTCCTAGTTACCAAAGTTATGGTACTATTATTCATTATTTTTGGTCATTATGGATGTGATTTTTATTGGACATGATGGTTTCGTCAAATAATATATTTATATTTTTGAATATCGGATCATTGTTAAGAAGAATATGTGCATGCATCATGATTAGGAATATATGAGTCACATTAAATTTTCCTAGTTTAGTTTGATTGGATTCTCTAATGAATGTTTGGTTATTTAAAGTCTCAACAACAACATATATGGTGTTTTATCAAATAAATTTTTGGGGAAATTATTCTCAAAAAAATTATAGATGGTTTCTTTTAATGGAGGATCATTTGGATCCTAGTGTTGAAAATTCATTGGTGATAAATAAAAAATATATCCCATCATCCAGAGTTATGTGGGGACCCTTTGTGGATCTGTGTATGCATTTGATGCCTCAGTGATAGAACCCTGAGTGGTTGATGATCCAATTCATGAGATATTACTTTACTTTAGGATAAAAATTTCATAGAGCATTTCTGGTACAAGGGATGGGGTTAGGGGCTATATCCATTGGATTATTGGTCCATTTGTTCTCCATAAGTGTATTCATGTTATATAGTAGGATCATGGATATAAACTCATGGTATAGAATGATTCCCATTTATAATATGATTAATAAGATATCCTTGATATATGAGATTCCTTGTATTGTTTGATATGGACCACATAAATGTGAGTAATGGTCAACGGGTAAGTCATGTGATCCTGGGAGAGAAAATATGTGACTCATGGGAGTGTGAGTCCAGTTGTGTGATCGGGTTACACTTAAACATGAAACTAATAGGTTTAGTTATGGTATAATTATATATCATGTTAAAAACTATGACTGGATACTTATTATTTCAAAATACCTTAGGTTAAGGAGATTTATTGTAGGAAAGCATTTTCCAAAAAACGGATTTGTGTGTGAGGGTAGGTATGTTCAAGGAAGTCCTAGTGCACTATTGGGTTGAAAATTAGGGAACAAATAAGGAGTAATTTGATTGAGAATTGTTCAAGTTTTAGATTAACTCAAATAGTGTTATGAAATTAGAGTGGTTTTGGGAAACTCATGGGTATATTGACCGATATTCTGGGGTACATTATATGTCCCTCAATAGTGATAAGAGGACCACCTGAATTTATAATCAACAATGAGAATGGTTGGGTTTTATTAGTGTAGGGAATTTTTTATCTTTTGCAACTTTTTATCTCTTTACCTCATAGACCTATTAATATATTTCTTACTATATTATATTTTCTATATCATATGTATGTATATGAAAAGAATTAAATGAGGGCACATAATATTTTTATAATGTTCACAACTAAATAATATATCTAGTCTTTGTCATGTTTGGTCATGACCAATGAACATATTATCCAATATAATTAGACAACATTTATAATGGTTAGGTATAAAAACATACGTCACTACCATGTGGAATCCTATAGTTTAGGAGGGGGAAGAATGATCTAACCAGAATGGGGTAAAATGTCACCAAACATTAACCTCCAGGATGGTTATTTATACAAAAATGGAATAAATTCATCAATGCTATTGTATGGTATGTGTAAACACCAACAATTTCCTCCACTAAGTAATACCACTGTTGGATTACATGGAGATAATTTGTTGTTTCAATTTTTAATTCTCCACTAAGATACATGAATGGTATTTAGAAAACAACTATTCTTCTTATATACAATAACAATGTGAGAACAACCCAATCTCCTAATTATTATTATTCTTCTATGAATAGATATTCATGGTACTCTCTTCATTTAATCTACTTATTTTATTATTTAGTTCTAAATAGATTGAATTTTATTTCCTTCTTATTTACCATGTTTATATAATTTTGATAGACAATAATAGTTCTATTTTGTATCTAGAAAAACTATACTTCTTCATTATGAAAAACTAAATTTCTAGTCATTATAGAATCAAAAATATATTTTGTGATTATGAAAATAATGAAATTTGAAAACATTATCATCATATTATATATCATTCTTCCATGAAATATCAATAGGGAATCTAGAATGATTTCACCTATGTACTTCTTAATGAAAAAAATATTTATTCTGATGGTTCACACCACACAATAAATAATAATTCCTGGAAGAATAAACATTCACAAACTCAGTGCACTAACAACTTTGATATTAAGTATTATGATAATCTTCTCGGATTCGTTCACTAGATAAATACACAATATTAATGAAAGTAATATTTACTAACTTATTGTTTTACCTTCATTTTATATAAGGATAAAATAATTATATAACTATTATGAATTCACAAATTCATGTACACATGTACATTGTCTTCTCCATTATTCATTAACTTCCATTCATGCAAACAGTATAGGTGATTATATGTACTAAGAATTTTATTCATGCATAGTGTAAGATAATCCCTATTTTATCTTCATTCTAAGTATATTCTCAATATATTAATTCTCACATGAAATATTAAATGAATAGTTCATCTTCACATAAGATTTTATATGTGGAATATATTTTTCATGAAGCTATTATGATTTTGGAAAACAATCTTCACAAAACTCAGTGAGATATTATTATTACCACTTGTTCATATCAAATATCATCATGTATTCATGAATGAAAAAACATACAATGATAGAATGAAACTATTTATTCATGAAGAATATTGGGAGTGAGTAACTATAGTAGTGAAAATGGATCTTCTTCATCATAGATTAAATGTGTGGAACTCACCTATATTCATTTCTTAAGAGGCAGGTTGTGCTCTCTGAATCTCCATGAAAATTTTAATGGGAGATGCCCATTTTTTATGAAAAAAGATATATCACTTTAAAATTGAATGTGTTAGCTACTTTAATCGGATTAAATGATTGGTATTTATAGGACTTATGTAATTCCTCTCTTCAATGAAAAAGAAGCCCAATTTTTAGGCTGTGTTAGTACTAATATTAAAATACATTATGAACTTGATGTATGGAAATATTTTCACAAGGTTTCCTTTTTCTATGATTTTTAGAATCCTGGAATCACATCCTGCATGATTAGTTTCACCTTGTGGTAAGTATATAACATGAACACAATGACCGTAACATGTTTCTTTTAAATTGAAACTCATCAATTCATCTCAATGTCCTGAGTATCCTTATGAAATTCCTTTAACATTCTATATTGATTTTTTTCTTTTAATGAATCCATTTATGCACATAGTTTCATGTGTGTATGAATATTTATGTGCTCATCTACTTAGAATGTCTTCTATATGAACTTATCTTGATGATGGAATTAATGTCCTGAAGTATCTGTTTAAAATAAATAAATTTTTTAGCGAATGTTGAGGCTGAAGAAGATCATTATACTGATTGGACATGCACGATTGATCCAATCGGACAAAACTACATTTGTCAATGACATTTAATAATGGAGGAATAATGAAGTGCCTCTTACATACCACATTGATCTTTAACACAATCATGATCTCCTATATAAACCAATATTTTCTAATATAGTGTCAAGACAAGACACTAAAGTTGGTACTAAGACATGCATATCACAGGACCTATATAGGATATGCCTCACCTAGACTATACCACCGACGCACACCATTTATGATATGTGTTGGGAATAAGTTGGAAAAAAGTTTTTTATTGAAGATGGAAGATTTTTAGAGTTGTATATTGTTTTAAAATAAGATTAAGCAAGAAATAAATCACCTCACTTTGTAATGTTGGTTGATCGGACTCATAATCGTATTCAAGATTTCCTACTCGTAATACATAATAATGTACATTAATTGGGTAGATGTTTTCTTGTTGAAAAGTCTCGTTAAACTCAACTTCTTTTTGGAATGAGGTATTGATTGTATTTAGAAATATAATCAGACTCTTCATGTATCCAATTAAAATATGATGATTCTTTGATGTTTTATTTTTCAAAAAAGGCCATAAGTTGCTTGGGAGACGTGTGATACAATCCTTTTAATGAAATGGGAGAGAATATGATTCCATACGTAATGAGGATTGGTTGGAAAGAAGAGGGTTACTATTGAATAAGAAGATAAAATACATTACATTATAATTTTTATTATGTTTTACCAATCATTAACATTCTCAAATTCACTATGAATTCATGATAGATTCTGTGATTTTGTGGGAAAGTAATGTTGCAAATGAAAAAGATTTTCAATATTTTCTCATTAACATAAGATAATCGAATGTAGATTTTATTGAAGGGTGAGAAGTTTTATAGTAATTTGAAAATATAAAGATGTTGTTTTTAGTTATAAATAAATCATTAAATAAAGACGTTAGAATTTTGTATCATAACCAAAAAAGAAGATAGATGTTGTTGATGTCAAAGATACTAACACTGGTCTATCAGACATGGTATGCCACCAAGAATTGGAGTCAAACTGACATTGATCTTCATATTAAAATATGTGGAAATATTTTTTCTGTGAGTATTTGATAAAAGTAAAATTTAAATGGAATAAATTCCTTCAAACCAATGGGAATATAAAAATCATAGATCAATTAATAATTTTGGAATAAATTATCATCAAGATGAATTGTTCATTTTTTTCAAGTGAGAACTTTTTTTTCATAATAGGAGAGTCATGAGAAAAAGAAATCAGATATGTTTTAAACATTTTGGTTAAGATACATCACACTAGAACTAATACCATATATTAGATTGAGGTAGAGACCGATCTATAAAACATGGGATGATGTTGATTTATTAATCACACTCAAGATCATCTATAGAAGAAAACAAAAGATGAATAATTCTTTCATTAAGTGTAAAAAAATTATAAGGTGAATATTGAAGTTTAAATAATTTTTCAGAATTGTTTTTGACTAATTAGTTTTCTGATTTTAGGAGTATGTAAGGGTCATCAAAATGATAATATATGTTTTTTCATATTTTATTATTAGTTTGAGGAAACATAATAAGATGATTTTTATTTTGGTTTTGTGGCAATAGTGTTAAGAGAATTTGAGTGACCTAATGCTTCTATAATATTGAAAAAATTGGAGTGAGGAATTGGAATTATACAGTATTATTTCAAATGATAGATAAAGTTGGGAGAATATTTGATATGGATAGAGAAGAATTAATAAGTGTTGGAAAATTTAATGATAAAGACAATATTTAAGATAAATTTAAAGACTCGGGAATAATTGCTGACCATGAAACTTCTTTAGAATCCCACCCAAAACACTTTTTGGACACCTATAAAAGGGTGAGGTTGTTTTTAAATTTTGATGCGGATGAATTGTTGAAGATAGAAGGAGGAGTTATGAAGAAATCATGAGAGATGATCTTTGGGATAATGCACACCTGAGGAAGTTTTCCATAAAAAATAATTAATGTATAAGAGAGAATATTACATTTAGCTGATCACTGTATCAGTTTGGATCATTATATTGGGAAACAGACTGGGATTTCCAGACTAAAGAACAATTAGTTTTGTATTGACACAACTATATTCAGAGAGAATTATTATTTCGTATATGAGAAATCAGAACTAAAAATCATGATAATTATCATTAGGATTTATATCATGTTCTTAAATGTTATTAGGTAGTAATGGGATGACTTGTTTTGAAGAATATATTTGAGAAAGTTGACAGGCCTCATGATAAATTTTTGTATTGATACACAATATTTTATTACAACATTTCATGATACATGAAGAACGTCTACTATTGTATGAAACATAATGCTACATTAGTGTATTGGAGTATGGTACTAATTGTATTCAACACCAAAGGAATTTTCTAGTGGATTTTTTGGTATTTTATTGCTTCCTAACCATACGAAGGACGAAGCTATTATTGTTGAGTTATGAACCTTGTAAATTCTTCTTCTCCTATGGATATGTGATTGTTTTCTTTTCAATGAAAGTGATAAATCATTAATATAAGGAATAGTTTGTTTCCTAAATAAAAAACATAAATAAAAGAGATATCAAAAATTCACCCCCACCCTCTCAGTGAGATTTGATATTTTGTGGTCACTTATAACTAGTTTCAGAGCCATATGTTCTATTTGTTTACTCTTTGTTGGTGTTTTTTTGAAGGTAGTTGTTATTGATAATCTCAATTTATTGAATATTAATGGTATTCTAGTTTTCAATCTTAAGAACAATCATATGTGGAAATATATTATGTTTCCTTATATTATGTCTATTATATATGACGTTCTTGAAGCATTAATAGACGGATTCCATCCTATTTATTTTAATGATCTTCTTAAATCTATTGATAAGAATAATAATGGGAATGGTGGAAGGGACCTTAATTCTTTTCTATCATAACATTCTGAATTTTTTTGTAATAGTGAAAGGTGTTTCTACTAGAAAATGAATCTTTTATACGTTTAAAATCAATTACGATGGAAATGCAGAAGTAAATAAGGCAAAGTCAAAAATCTTGAGGCTGAAGTATGAAGATCTTATGATAGGTTACTATGAATATGATGTAAATTTATTTACCAGGGTGAATGAATTTTTTAGAACTGTTATATTTCATGGTGAAATGTTAAATGATTCTATATTTTCTGAAAATATCTTGAGAATTATTCATGACAAGTATGATTCCAAATTTTCATCATTGGATGTTTGAGATCCAGAAACATTCTATATAGATGATTTTCATAGAACTCTAATTACTTATGAAATAACAAGGGAAAAATATATTAAATAAAAAATATAAGCTGAAAGAGAAATTCAATTCGAAGATACAAAAAAGGAAAAGACAAATATGATTCTTAATGAAGAATATGCTAGTGAAAATAATTCCAAAAATATGTTATGTAAAAATCATAATGAATTTGTATGCTTTTTCTAAGAATATGAAAATAGGTTCAGGAAAATATAATGGAAAAGATCATATGAAATGTTTTGAATATACATCTATTGCGAAATTTTTGGCTAATTTCATCAAATAAATAATGAATTGGATAGTGAGGAAGATAATTAAAGGTAGAGAAGAGCACCAAAGAATCATGGTGATAAGGGTAAATATAATTCCAAAGGAAAAGATAAAGAATTGTCTAAAGAAAAAAGGATAATCTTCTAATCTAATGATGATCAGGAAGAATACAATGCAGTTGGATCCAAAAAGTCTATTGATAGGGTTGATAATACATTTATTATACTATTTTATAATGAATAGTTTGAAAGTAGCAGTTCTAAAAAAGAATAAACACAATTATAATTTCATCTAAAAGAAGAATTGAAATCAGTTCTCAGAATGATTTGGAATCTTGAGAAAGAGAACAGGAATATGAAAATAGAATACTCTTCAAAAAATAGTCATGAATGTGTTAATAATGTTAAATTAATGCTACTTTAAGAGATTAATTATTTGAAAAAATTTATTGAGTTAGAAAAGGATCATAATGAACATATAGATGTAATGTTTATATCAGAATAAGTTGAGTTGGAAATTTTCCAATAAAAACATTCTAATGTTGTACAGAGGGTGACATGTTTCAATAATTATATCTCTAATGTTGGTGAAAGCTCTTGAAAGGGTAAACCTAAAAAGCCTCAAAAACTATCTTTGAAGGTTGAGAAGAAGGTTTAATTTTTATTTAGTTGATTAAATGTGGTAAAGTTATGTATGTGTCCAAGACCAAAAAGTCGAAAAGTCAGAGGTTTCTAAAAATTATGTGTCCAAAAAGAATTAGAATAATAATAGTTATTATAATGATAAATAGAAGACCAATATTAAAATTAACATTTTGGTTAATAAAATAAAGGTTAGTGATCAATGATGTTCGGATATGATAGATGATAATGTTGTCGAGAAACATGATCACTACTCTAAATACTGTGAAGATTTTAGTGGAAAATATTATTTTATTAGATAATTATAGTATTGTGGTGCATATGAACTCATTGAAAATATGTAAGGAAAAATTTTAGGTGGAATCAATCACCTCAAACAAAGATGTCTATGAAGGATGCTCTAAAAAAACCTCAAGAAGATGGTGTATAAAATGAAAATAGGTTTTAACTATTGAGAAATAGTTGTGAAAGGTGTTAAAACCATATACATGTTGCAAATAGTTGTATGGGTTCTTTTACGAATCAACAAAAGCTTATTTACAATTCTCATAATATGAATGTTAAGAAAGATAAATGGAAAGAAGAATCTCTTATTGTTAGAAACATGTTCAATGCTACAATGTTGAACAACTATTGATTTTGGAAAGTGGGTGTTCCTATTATATAAAAAGAGATTTTAAATTGTTAAATAATGTAAAATATGAAAAATAATGAATACCTACATTTGGAAATAATGAACCTCTAATAATCAATGGAGTCAGATCAGCCCTCATTGAAAAAGAAAATATAAAATCAAAGAAGGATTTGTCTATTGACAAACTAAAACACAACATGCTAGGTATTTCACAGCATTGTGATGAAGGAAATTATTTTTTCAAAAAAGGTGGATTATTTTGGTATGTGAATGGGATGGAAAAATAGTCAGAAGTGGACAAAATAAAAAAAGGAAACTTAGTTGAAGTTACTGAGGCTCAAATCTACTATTTCTTAGGCATGGTGGAGGAAAATCAGTTGTGACAGAAAAGGATGGGAAACATAACTTATAGAAACGAGAGAATGATATCAAATGAAGATATTTTGGGGGGGTTTTCATGTCATGACTATATAAAAAGATTGGTTCTAAAAAAATCAGAAAAGAAATATTACAAATTATGTTAATTACAATGTTCACATTTTTTTAAAGACAACCCGAGAAATTATTCCTCTATATATATATGATCCAATGATAAATCCATCAAATCATGGTGATAAGTACTTCATTACATTCATTGTTTAATCTACTTGTAATACTTGTATTATATATATGAAACAAAATTCAGATTATCAAAAAATGTTTAAATGTTTAATGAGTTAATCTGAGGAGGAATGTGGGTATTGAGTGACTAAGTTTATAACTGAAAATATAGATCAATAAAAAATAAATAATATGAAATTTATCTTTAGAAGAATAGAATTTATAGTGAGTTTCAGAAGATGCACACAAAATAAATTGAAGAAACAATTGAAGACTAGTAGAAATATGATGAACTATGTTACTTGAAAATGTTCATTCCCATTACTTCTAAAGGAAATCCATGATCACTATATGATATATTCCATACCAAATATTCTATAGACCATTTTAATATATGACTCCATATGAAATGATTTATGAAAAAACTCCTTGTTTGAAACACTTAAGAATTTTTGGGTGTCCATGCATCACAAAAAACAAATGTGGAAACCTTGGAAGGGTTGAGAAGAAATGGAAAGATGGAATTTTTCTGGGCTATGATATAGATGTAAGAGGATATATATGTTTTAAAAAAGAGTCAGAATAATTATTCAAATTTATTAATGTGATTGTTATTGAAAAAGACAAGGAAGTTAAACATGATCATAGAGAAATAGAATATTATCAAAATTAGAGAATTTATGAAAATTCTAATTATAATGATGATAGTGTAAATCTTATTAAATAAAAATAATCAAACCCATCTATTTCTAGTGATGTTGAAGAATATAAAAAATCTTATCCTATTATGAGGATGGAAGTGGATTTTGAAAACATTATTGGTGATAAAATTTAGAGTACTCAAACAGGATGAATAATCACACATGATTCATTAAATTCATGAGTATATTGAAAATAAGTGAATTATACTTCTAATAATCTGGAATGGGTTCAGGATATGAATTTTGATCTTGATAAGATTAAAAAGAATGGTACATGGGAGCTCTTACCAAAGATAGATAAAAAAAATTATCTGTACAAAATTGGTTTACAAAGAAAAAGTGAATAAATAAATTGAAGTGATAATAAAAAATCATTATTAGTGTGAACTGGTTACTCAAAAATTTATGGAATTGACTTTGATGAAGTCTTTTATACTGTGTAATGGTTAGAAATAATCAGAATCTTTCTTACAGTTATTAAACAATTATGTTCTAATATTTTTCAACTAGATGTCCAATGAGTATTTTTGAAAAATGATATTTATGTGGATGTTTACATTCAACAACCATGTGTATTTTCTATTTGTAAATATAAAAGTTGTGTTTTTATGTTAAAGAAATCCTTTTATGTACTAAAATAATATATAAGAGAATGGTATTCCCAATTTGATACATTCACAAGAAAAATAAATTTTAATAATAGAAGTGTTGATAAAAATCTATACTTTTAAATTTTTCATATGTTTTCCCTATGTTTATTGAATTAACATTGGTGGGAATAATGAAAGAACTTTTGAATGATTTACTGAAGAATTGAAAATGTTGTTTGAGATGTCTATTCTAGGTGAAATTTAATACCTACATTGTTTACAAATCTCAGAATATAAGAATTTAATTTTTCTTCTCCATGAAATGTATTATATGTATCATCTTTAGAAGCTCAGTTTAGAAAATTTGAAAACTATTTCCACACCCATTTTAAAAGGATCAAATTTCAATAAATATAGAGATTGTAATGAAGTTGATAAAAATATGTTTGGAATATGGGAGGATGTTTTTTTTGTATTTGACTACATGAATTCCCGTAATAATTTATCTTGTGAACTTATCTGAAAGATTTATGAGTTCTCTAAAAGAATAACATTTTTTAGTTTGACAAAAAATTCTCAGATATATCAAAGGAAGAGAAAATTTAGTAATTAGGTAAGATTTTATTGAAAGTACTAACTTTTGTGGGAATTCGAATAGCAGTTGGATAAGAAATGTTGAGGATTGAATATCCACATCTGGAGTAGTATTATTTTTGGTGGAATGTTTTTTTATTTTTCACACAAAGAATAAAAATTCAGTAACTCCAAGAATGGATCAAGGTAAGTATATTGCTACCACATAAGCTGCAACTGAATATATATAGTTGAAAACAAAACTAGATTATTCACTTTTTGAAGTGAAGTTTAACATGCTCTTAGGTTGTGATAATCAAGGTATCATCAACCTTACCATAATTCTAGTAGAGTATTCTCCTTCAATTGAATGTGATATAAAATATCATTTCTTCAAAGATCATGTGTTGAATAATGAATTGATGTTAGAAAATGTTCCTATATCATAAAAAGTTTATTAAATTTTCACAGAACCTTTAACAAAGGAACAATTTTAAAAACGGATGATGATCATGGGTGTCCAACCTCTTTCCGGTAAATGTTGTTGTATCCGTTTCTTTCCCCTATATCATATTTTATTTGGACTGTGTTTTCATGGGGGATAATGGTTTCATAAGTCTATCCAATTTTATGTGCTAAACCTTTTAAGGATTCATGTAAATTGAGGGAGTTGTGGTTAAGATGTAAATCCAACATGAATGTTTTTGAACAATTGTAACTATTTGTTTGAGTGCTAATAAGGAACATTTGTTTACATGAATTTTGAATAATTAAACATTGATGTGAATAAATGTTGAATATGTTTCATGATACACTAATTCTAGATGGCATAGTTTTTTTCTGTCAATGATTCTTTTTTCATACAGTGATTTAGCTCATGTATTCATAGAATTAATGATAAGTAATTCATATCTTTTAGTTACAAAGTTCATTGATTTATGAATCTTGTTTGAAAACAAAATCCAAATGGGGCGATTGTTAGGACCAATTTGGTTGGAATTTGTTTTTGGAATCAATAATATGTTTGGTATTGTCTTTTTTTCAATGAAGATAATGAAGAAAATAGATCACATCACATTTTAGTTTTTGGTGATTGGATTCACACTCATATTCAGGATTTCTGACTAACAATTCCTGAGAAATTCATTTATATTGGGATGTTTTTTCTAGAATAAACGGCTCCTAAAAATCACAATGGTTTCAGAATTAGGTTGTTATCATAATGAGGAAGATAATTACATTTAGAATTGATCCGATGAATATCTGATATGATTTTATATTTTTTTATTTATGAAAATTAATATGTTGTATGGGAAAACAATTTTGAAATCCCTATGATTGAAAGAGGGAGTGTTACTACTACCAATCATATTGATGATTAGTTTTAAAGAATGATATTTATAAGAAATGGGAAGTTACAAATACTTTTTTTATGTAAGAAGATTCTATGCTGATTCATAACATTCTCAAAGACATTAGAATTTCATGAAATAAGTATGATTGTTTAGGAAACACAATTTTGTTGAGGATGAATATTTCTTATCTCAGATCGTAGGTGTAAGATCACCATACAAATTTTGTTTGAAATCTATGATGGTTGATCAGAATGTGAGAATAAATTGATTCAATTTTTAGTCATAAATAAATCATAATATATATTTTTTAGATGTTTATATAGTAATAAGAAAAAATATATTTTTTTGATGTTAAATCTTCTAACACTGATTTTTCAGATGATGTCTGCACTTGAAAATTAAATCCATACTGACACTAATCATAAGATAGAAATTTGAGACAGAAGTTTTTTTATGAGAGAGTGGATACCAAAAATGTAAAAGGAATAAATGTTTTTTGGGACTTATGTAGTGATTAAAATCATAGATAAATTAAAATGTATTCAACCATTTTAATCAGGATGAATTATTTTTTTAAGTGGTAAATTTTATCCCTTAACAATTTATTAAAGTGAAATAACAATTTTGATATGATACTAACATTTGGGTAAAGGGAAATTAGACTGTAACTGACATTTTTTTATCAAAGTGAAGTAATATCTGATCTACCAGACACATTTTGATATTATTTACATCCTCATACTCAAGATCATGTATAAAAATATTATAAAAAAAATATTTCAAGAAGACTCGATAGTTTTACCAAGGTAAGCTTTATGTTTTAAGTGTTGAGAAAAAGAGTTATTGACTGAAGCGTTTGTTGGTTTTCTCAATAGTCATGTATCATTATAGTGAGAGGACATCTGCTTTTCATTTTTTACAACTGCTTATGAGAAAGTCAGTGTGATGTATTTTGTTCTTGTTTTTTTCAAGAGGGTCAATAGAATCAGAGTGTCCTTATGTTTCCATCATGTTGAGAAAATTGGAATGGGGAATCAGAATCATACTGAATTTTTTATAATGAATGATTATATTGTAAAAATATTCCAGAATAATAATGGAAAATTAAGAATCCATGATGAAGTTTACTATTGAGAGATTATTTAAGAGAAATTTATATATTTGGGAAATTTTTTTAGGAATTGTTTTGAAAATCATGATCAAACTACTTTTTGTTTTCTTATGAATGGAGGAGGTACATTGTACATTCTAACTCAGATGTATAATTTAAAAGAGAATCTAGATCTCAGAACAATTATAGAGAGAACATGTTTTTAGATAATTCATAACTTAGGATGTTTAACACACATAAGTGGTAATAGAGAAAGATAAGATCCCATTTAGATGATCATCTTAGTGGGATGGGTCATTAGACTAGGTATAGGACTTGGATTTCTAGTATGAGGAAGAATTATTTCAGTATTGTCTTAAACTTATTCTAATATAATTATATTTTTTTATTGAGAAATAATATTGTTAATTAAAACTAAGTATAATTTCTATGTTCAAGAAGTTCTTACCAGCTACTTGGTAGGAAAGGGGGTAATTGTTTTTTAAAAACATATTTGTGAAAGTAGACAAGGTGTTATAAAAAAGTTTTTTACACCAAATACAATTGCATCATTTTTTCTACTTGAAGAACATATACTATTGTAACGAACCTTGTACTACATGAGTGTAATGGAATATCATAATCTTTTTATTCCCACAAAATTTTTGTTTTTCTAATGGATTTTGTGGTATTTGATTGTTTCCAAACCATACCATGGATGTAGCTACTCAGGTTGAGTAATCAACCATGTAAATTCATCTGTTCATGTGGATGACTCATTGATTAGTTTTCAGTGATAGAGATAAATATTTAATAGGAGGTGTAGGTTTTTCAGAAAGAAGGAAACACAAAAGAAAAATATATTACAGATTCACCCCCACCCCATCTCAATGGTAATTGATCTTTGACTCAGGACATACCTTATGTGTTCCCCATAGGCATCCACCTATTCACTCCTTCTGGGATCCAAGCCCCCACATCATCCGAAAATAATGTCTTACTCACCCTATCAACTTCCTCCCTCATTATTATACTGAGGGTTCCACATATGTTATTGAGGTGGCCCATGGTTTGATGGTATTTGGTAGCACAATTCATTTTAGAAACAACTATAAAATGTGTTCAGAAAATTCATATTCTAAAAAACTTTATCCTCTTATTTTATTAACTGAATGGCCATCATTTAATAACTCCCCATGAAATAACAATTATTTTTCATCATATTATTCTTCGTTTTTCCCTATATGGATATATATTTTGAAGATATTCGTCCTTGCTATAAATTTTTTTCATAATCAACACAATTTATAAATTTATTCTAAACATTACACCATCTCAAAAATAATTAATGTTTTAATTTCAAAGTCTTCAAATGAAAATCCTTATGATAATATACCATGAGAACTATACATTCTTTATTCTTCATTAAATCATCAAATATATAAAAACATTATTATCTTGCATGGATTCTTATATGAAATTTTCCAACAAATTATTATTTAAAAACATCTTCACCATATTGAAAACAGTGATATAATTAAAAACCAATGGAAATCATTGAAAATAAATACAACACATTCATAAAGTGGTACCCATAATATTCGCCTTTTTTTGTAAATACCTTCAAATTTATTTATAAATAAATGTGTTAATAGGTCAATTTTTTTCTTCTTACTCACCCATTTACTTTCCACACATTCATTCCACTTTCTCTCCCCCATATTGACAATAAATATATAGTTCATTGAAAAAACGGTTTCATTTCATTCATAAAAATTGAGTCACAAATCATATAACTCTAAGACTATGTGATCCATTCTCAGTATAAAGATCAAGAGTATTTTATTTAGACAACAAATCTTCCCTTTACCAAAAAAGATTTACAAATCATGATATGAGAACCCACATAATTGTCATCATGGGATGTTTAATTTTATTACAGTCAAAATATATTTAAATTAGGAATTAAACTTTTGGAACAAATATCCACTAGTAGCTTCAACACTCACTTCAACAAAAAAATCAAAAAAATTCCAATTCAATAAGAATTATAAGTGGACTTCGAAAACTTATTTAATTATACATTTCATATATCATTGATTATTTAAATATCCCCCACTATATATTAAGTTTATTATTTTTTATAACCAAGGATGAGATATTATAGAAAACATACATTTCTAATGGAATTATCATTAATAACATTACAGAGTAATTAGATTGGAAAAATTGAAACAGTCATCCTCGTAGAAAGTTTGTCATTATTTTTTTGTCTCCTATTAAAAGGAAATACTACTCGAAATCCACTTAATGATGAATCTCTTCAAGAATTTATTTTATGATGTGTCAATATTGAGAATAAATCAAAATAGATCATCAAATTATTCTTTAAAATATTTAGAATCTTCCAAAACATCCCCAAATTTGAATTTAATCAATAATTGTTTTCTAGGATACCTAAAATAAGATTAAACCAAGATGATATGTTATTTTTCCTTGTTTCATATGATATAACATCACAGTTTTCAACATCATTGAATATGATCTTCTATTATATTTTTATTTCAATTCCACTTCTGGAATCATTCAAAGATGATGAATTCTTCAACTTTACTATCAAAATATAATTAAAAGGACTACTTATCATGTTCTCCCCTGGGAACATTCATCACAATAAATTCCCAACTTAATATGAAGCAATAAAATCAACTAATATTAATAGAATAAGGTTGATCCTACATTCTTCATAATGTGAAAAAAATGGTTGAGATGATTATCGTAACTAAATTTCCAAATTTCCCCATTTCGTTATTATTATATATATGTAGTTATGTTTTGATTTATATTTTGGAAGTATGTATTTCTTAACATTCTCTTCTTCTTTGTGTGGAGAATTATTTTTCTTCATATACATAACAGATGGTACATTCTTAACCCTCTTAATGACAGCTTCATATTCTGGAAAAATAGTTAAACATCCTCGTCCAAAATGTTCATATTTATCAAATCACTCACAAATAAATTATTTAAAACAATAGTTATATTTTTTTAACAAACACTCATGTATTTTTTAATCATCGTGTCGAATATTTTATTTCCTTCTTTCTCGCAAGTTATGGATTTTGATTCGTCCTTTTTCTACATTCTCTCCAAAATGTAAGACTAGAGAACTCACATATAATTAATAAAAGTATTAATATATTTATATCTTACAAATTGATTCTTCTATGTTCCATACATCTTAGTAGTTATTTTATATTTTTATCATTTTATCAACTTATTGAATTTGTAATCAACATTCATCTCACTATTCTTCTATGATACTTTCTTTGGAGAGTTCATGTTTATAACATTTTTATGATTTCATCTCAATTTCAATTCATATTTATAAAAAACATACATGGTAATATTTTCTAATCATATTTGGGTACATGTTGAGATGTGAATGTGTCATTATTTGGACCACTAACATTTCAGGCATAACATGTATTTTTATTTTTTTCAAATCCATTTAATTTGTTCTAACTTTTTGATGTTTCTTATTTGTTTTTGGAAAATACCATATAAGATTCCCTTTTTTGTTTCTATATTTAAGGGATTGTACTAAAAATATAATTCACAATTCAAAAATTTTGCATAGAACTAATATTAACCAAATAACCATAATTGTATTTTTTTCTTATATTGGACGTTTTTTGTTCATATTCATTGCGTGTGGGTGTCTTTGTGGTGAAAAATATCCAACACTCATTTTTTTATCCACTCTATTCACATTGCTATTATTCATCTCTTATTATTTAATTTATACTTTTTTAGATATATTTTCCCACCTGCACTATTTATGGATATAGAATTAGAAACAACATTACAATATTGTATGTATGGTACAAATTTTTCCACATCTACATTAGATAGATCCTTGAATAAATCCATGATATTATTTTCACATGTTAGAGGAAACTAACATTATAGTACTCCAACGAGAATTGAGTAGAAAAATCAGCATTCTCTTTATATTGTGAGGTCTCAATATGAGTCTTCTCTAAATTATCCAACTAAACTTTTGCTTTTAGACATTTGATATTTATGGTGTTTTTCTGATCTTTAATTATAATAACCTTCCCTTCATAGAATTTCATTGTAATTTTCACTTATTATTAATTTACATTTGCAATGTTTTGTAACAATGATCCATGTTATATGAGCCTTCTGTACATTCCTTCCAATTTTAAATCCTTATTTTCAATTCTATTTTTTAAATTTATTCAGATTCATGGATCTATTATTCTAGAGTTTTTATGACTCTATCATTCTCATCAAAATAGTAGATCCATTTTTGGGTACTTATTTCATGATTACTATTTATTTATTCAAAGAATAGAACTTTTTTTTGAAGATACTTAATCATTCTATAATTTTTTATTATAAATACATCTCTATACAATTTTCTTCATTATCACACAAGGTGATATTTTTTTCATACGTTGAAATATTCCACCAACAAGATAGACTATTTATGTAGGATTGAAATGTAGAATATCACATTATATATACACTAATACCCCTTTAGAGGATAAAAATTGATCATTATAACCACTTAATCTATAATCTTCATTTCTAGGATAGCTTCTACCAAAAATTTCACAAACCTCATAATCTCTTAAATTTTTTGATTTGATTGAGTTAGTACTTTTATCTTTCTCCTTGGTGGGAACATGATCCACCTGATCATTATATTAATACCCTAATATTTATCCACTATATCTAAGACATGATAAGACTAATACTTACACTTCATTAGATAAATGAGGATTCTTATTTAGCTTCTTTTTTCATCCATTATCATATTCCTCAAGGATTTTGTTTCAGTATAAATATTCTTAGATATAAATGAATTGTAACATCCCAGGTAATTAAGAATAAAACATTTTCATATGTATTAATATTTACGAATTAAATATTAATTTTACTTTAAAGGGTGGCTATGTTCGATAGCGTGCCCGATACCCAACAATGAGTTTCTTTGAAATCTTACGTTGCACACTAGTAATATAATAATATTTTTTTAAAATGGTAGTTAACACGTAGCCATTGTATTGTAGGTAATGAATAGAAATAACTAAAATATGATTATATATTATTTTTAAATGTTTTTATATTTATCCAATAAAAGATAAAGGCTTAAAATAAGAAAAGAATTCAATTTTAGGCATACATTCTCTAATTTTCACTAAAGGTCATCTTATCGCCATTTGATGGTGAACCGTCATAAATATAGTTTTGGTCACTCTTATACATTCTATTGGACCAAATAAAACTCTTATTTAGAATCGGGACATCAAAATTTACTTTGTGTGAATTTTTGGTATTTTTCTAATAAAGTTCATTTTTAATGAATAGTGAAAAATGTTGTATTTTAATTCAAAACCTATTTTTAGTCTAATTTATATATATGATTAGATTATATTTTTAATTGGTTTTAATGTTCAATTAGAATATATTTTTACCATTTAATCCAATTGTTGTAATTGTAATTAATTTCACTTTGAAATTGGATTTAATCTAGTGTCAATCTTTTGATACTTATTGTTTCATAAAAACATGCTATTTGCTATGACAGTGGGAATTAATTATTAAATTAATTAATTCTACTTATATGTTTTGAATTTTTTAAAATAGAAATAATTTTTTAATTTGGAATATCAAATATATCTTAGGGTGATGTTTTGGTATTTTACTAAAAAACATCAATTTTGATGAATAGTGAAACCACTAAGTGGTACTTAAAAAACTGATTTTTCGCTTAAATGAAATTTTACCACCTATGTGTTTTGAATTTCAAAACTCCAACAAACATTGTTTTCATTAGGAAGTAAAATTTGGTTCAATGGGATTAAACTAATTTTTTGGTGAATAGTAACTTTTAAGATTATTAATCGCGATTAGAGGTAATTAGTGTAGTTTAAGGTAAAAATACTGTTTTAATAATATGAAATGACATTCACACATGTCGCACCCTTATTTTATGTTTCATGGACGACCAAGAAAATCCATGGGTCAACTTGGGGACCCCATGGAGCCACATTGGCGGGAAAATGACATTAATAACTTTTTATTTAATGTTAAAATAAAAATGTCACAAACATGTTTTGTTTTTCCAAAACAATTTTTACATGGGGTTATACAAGTCATATTTTTGACTATAAATATTCATTGGAAATATAAAACTATTTCCTACATCATGATATTTGTTTTATAATTTTTAGACAGTAAATAAAATAAATTATTTATGACACCATGATGATGCAGCGATTACCTCATTATTTAATGATTTAAATAAAATGAAAAGATAATGTAAAATCTAAGACCAACACTTGTAAAAACCTATTAGATGGGTGAATTTAAACCTCTTATCACCTTATCCTCGAAATATATAATTGTGGGACCTTTAAAAAACGAAACTCATTTTATAATAAAGTAACCTTTTATAACTTTCTAAGAGTGCCCCTCCTCTCCTCTTATAAAAGGCCCCCACCTCTACCACCTTGCCCACACCTCTCAAGACTTTGGCCCAGCCAAACCCTGCCCATTTTGTCTCTCCACATCCCTCTATTACTCCTATAAGTCTCACTTTGGGAAGAAGTCTTCCCAAGGAAACCTTTGAGCTCAAATAAAAAAGAGTTACCCGTTTTAAAGGTAATGTTTTCTCTTGTGCTCTTATGTTTTATTTTGCTTCTCCAACCCCCTAAAATATTTTTATTCTTTTCTTTTGAAACAACACCAGTATTTTCAATATACTATGATGTTGTTATGTGAAGTATTCGATCTACACTTACACACACCTATATCTAATTTTTAAAGAATATATTGTTTCTGTGGATGGCGAATTTCTGCCTCACCAAACGATGATTGTTCAACACTCATATAACACCTTGAAAGGTGGACATTAAGATGTAAATATATTTATATATGAAATATAATATGTTTATGTTTTACTTAAGCTTATGTATTTTTCATTTATGGCATACCATTTTGGTTTCCATTATGGGTAAACACGATATCTTCATTTTAGAAAGTGCGGACTACCGCCCCCTCAAAGTGATTTGATTCGTTAATGCCATATGTGGGACGTATAAAGGATGGAGTTAAAGTTATTATATATGATGATATACTGGAATTATAATATACACATATATCATTATTATTTCTTTTCATAAAAGTATGAGATAGAAATGAAAGTAGCGTTCATGCGTATGTACGGCTTACTGTCTCCATGAACAGTGCATTTCATTTATTATCCCCAAATGTAATGTACTATTATAAGTACATAACTATAATGGATATATATGAGGTATGTTACATCTAAATGATGAATATAATTATGGAATTAAAATATACATATCTCTCATTTAGTTTTAATTCCATTGATATGACATAGAAATGAAAGTAGTGTTCATGCGTACGTACGGCTTACCGTCTCCATGAACGGTGCATTTCATTTCATACCTCTAAATGATTATGTAATATTATAAATTAATGCATATACTGGATATATATGATATATATGATATCTAAATCATGAATATAATTCTTGATATAATGGATATTTTACCACATGAACAACTTGTAATTATAAAGAGTTTATTTTTGACTCAAGTACCAATGATCGACAAAACAACTATTATTAACTTAAATAATTACATAGTGTTCATAACATGGTAATAAGTGATATAAAAGGAATAATGAACTTGAAAAATTTTCTTAAGAAAGTATAAATATATCAAGTTTATTATTCAGGACGTTAAAGAACGATCGAGTCAAGTCAGACCCGAGGTATGGGACTTCGTCTCAATCTCCTTTCATTGAGGAAATTTTTTTTACACAACTTTATTTTATACGGTGTATAAACCCCTTTGAATTTTAATTTTATTCAAAAGGAATATTTTTATACGAATCATTTTACTAAATGACAAAAAGGAATGTTTCTTTTAACGTACGCGGTGACAACGACCTTTTCCGCCGCCACGACTATTATTTGGTCTTTGGCTTCCTCAACAAGCCGTAATGTTTTTAAAATGAAATAAATACCATATTATCATTTATGTATTTTGGTATTGAAAATTGTTTTTATAATGGATTTTTTATGTCAATATATTTAAGTGATATATTGTAATCAAAGTGTGTAAATGTTTTCATTCCATTATATTTGTTTTATGTCTTATGATTTTATAATTGTACTTGGACATTTGATGGGTGGTTACATGATAAAACATATGATGGGTGGTGTCGTGAATACCAGTACGGGTGGTTACATTATAACCTCCAATGCATTGGGTATGGAAGTCGGCCATATGGCTATTCCATTAAGTGATATGTGTAGAAGTCGACCGTATGGTTATTCTGTTTAAGTATGTTTATGTCCCAAGTTACCTTTATATGTTATGTGTTCTTTATATGGGTTTTATGGTAATGTTTTTGTTACAAAATGGTAGGTATTGATCTTTTATTCAGTGAAGAGTTTTTACTACTTCATAAGGGTGAAAAGTATTACTTTGACAAAGTATACATGGTTTACATGTTGTTTTGAAAAACTAACAGTTTTCATTATTTGTGTTTCCCTTACTGAGCTTTATATGCTCACCCCAAGTTTTTGAAATGTTTTTCATAGGACTTAATGTGGAATAGGGTCAAGGATCAGATCAAGGAATAGTCATGCTATCTAAAACATGGAACTAGACATGTTTCTTTTTAAGAGTTCATTATTTTATGGAAACTTAGTAGAAGTGTCTACTTTGTAACCTTTTGAGATGTAATAGTTATGTCCTAATTCTCTAAAACTCTAAACCTGAAAAGATCATGAATTGGAATTATTCATTTAATTCAATATTAAGTAAGGCATAAGGTCTAGGCCTTATAGTTGGTATCAGAGGTCGGTTTAGACAACTTTAGGAGTTAGAAAATTATTAAATTATAAATTAATTTATGGTATGATTGAAATTATATAGCATTTAAAGATTACCATGTTGCTACACCTAAGATATTTCTGTGTTCAGAATGGTTTTCCATTGAGGAAACAAGGCAGCTATGTTGGGACGACATCAGGAGGAAGAGATCCATCCAAATCAGCAACCCGAGATGGTCGTAATTGGAACTGAACAGTTTGTTGAAGTGATGACATAGTTGAATTAGGCAATAAATGGTGGTGGTATCCATGCACAAGATCTTCCAGATCAACCGCAGAGGAACATGTTAGTGGTGGAACATTTTAGGAGGCAACATCCCCCATCATTCAGAGGATCATCTGACCCTATGCTAGGGGAAGGGTGGATTGAAGCACTGGGGAAGATTTTGGATGTCATGGGGTGTTCAGAACATCAAAAGGTTAGTCTTGTTGTTTACCGTTTTGAAGGTTAAGTAGATCAGTGGTGGTCGATGATGAAAAATATCAGGGATAGTGATGAGATTGATGATATTTTGGTGTTTTATAAAAGTAAAGAGGAGCATAAAATTCATTTAAGGGATATCTTGCAAACCTTAAAAGAAAAGAAACTGTATGGAAAATTCCGAAAGTGTGAGTTTTGGTAACAATAAATTTCTTTCCTTGGTCATAATGTTTCAAAAAATGTCATAACTGTTGATCCTGCTAAAACTAAATTTGTTGAATAATGGCCAAGACCCACAAATGCAACCGAGATCTGTATTTTTCTTGGTTTGGCAGGTTACTACCGAAGGTTTGTTGAAACTTTTCATGTTTATCTAGTCCAATGACTATGCTAACTCGGAAGGGTGTTAATTTTATCTGGACAAAATAATGTGATGATTGTTTTTAGGAGTTAAAAAGAATATTGGTAAATGCTCCAGTTTTGGCACTTCCTTCCAGGAATGGTGTGTTTGTTATATACAGTGATGCTTCGTTGAAGGGACTTGGTTGTGTCCTTATGCAGAATGATCAGGTAATTGCATATGCTTCACGTCAGTTAAAAACTCATGAGGTAAATTACCCTACACATGATTTGGAATTAGCTGCTGTTGTTTTCGATTTAAAAATTTAGAGGCATCATTTGTATGGAGTAAAGTGTGAAATATATACTGATCACAAAAGATTATAGTATATATTCACTTAGAAAGAATTGAATATGAGATAGAGGAGATGGCCGAAATTAATTAAGGATTATGATTGTACAAATCATTACCATCTGAGAAAAGCAAATACAGTGGCTGATGCTTTGAGTCAAAAAAGTAATAATTTATTAACCAAGATACGTTTGGAACAAGATCCTTTGGTTTTTGATTTGATGAACGTTGTCATAGAAGTTGTTGGTGCAGGATGTTCTTCTGTTTTATTTCAGGTGTCAGTGAGATCATCCCTATTAGACAGAATTATGTAAGAGCAGAAGAAAGTCAGTGGGTTGCAGAAAAAGGTAGAACTAGTTTAGAAGGGTATTTTTCCTGAATTTAATATTGATAATTATTGTGTTTTGAGGTTTGGGAAGAGATTATGTGTGACTGGTGATTAACAGTTGAAGAATGAGTTGTTATGTGGGTCTCATAGTTCCTCGTTTTCAGTTTATCCTGGAAGTACTAAGATGTACAGAGATCTGCGGGAGTATTACTGGTGGGATGGAATGAAAAGATATATTGTTGATTTTACTGTAAAGTGTATGACTTGTCAGCAGGTTAATTAGAGTGGCAGTTACCGAAAGAGATTCTTCAGCCTTTACCGGTGCCAGAGTGGAAATAGGAAAATGTATCCATGGACTTTGTTGTGGGATTACCGAGAACATCTCGAGTTAATAATGCAATCTGGGTTATTGTTGATCTCTTGACTAAATCGGATCATTTCCTTGCTATACGAGATACTTTTTCCCCAGATCAACTTTCACGATTGTATCTTAAATAGATAATCAGGTTTCATGGAGTTCCCCTATCCATTGTATCTGATCGTGATCCCGGGTTTACTTCTAACTTTTGGAAGGGCCTTCAGAAGTCATTGGGTACTGAATTAAATTTTAGTACATCTTTTCATCCTCAATCAGATGGGCAGTCAGAACGAACAATTTAGACATCGGAAGATTTGCTACGTGCTTGTTTGATGGATTATCAGGGAAGTTGGGACCAACATCTTTATTTGGTTGAGTTTTCATATAATAACAGTTTTCATTCCAGTATACAGATGGATCCATTTGAAGCATTATATAGAAAACGGTGTCGAACTCCAGCTTTTTGGGATGAAATAGGTGAAAGGAAGTTCATGGGACCAAAATTGGTAGAAGAGATGGCATAAAAAGTTCAGTTGATTCAGAAACACATGAGAACACCTCAGAGCAGACAGAAAAGTTATGCAGACAACAGGAGGAAGGATCTATCTTTCGAGGTAGGTGATCATGTTTTTCTCAATGTTTCGCCATGGAAAAGTGTGATGCGATTTGGTAAGAAAGGAAAGTTGAGTACAAGGTTCATTGGACCATATGAATTTCTCGAGAGAGTTGGATCAGCTGCTTACCGAGTCGTTTTACCTACGAGTTTATCTCAGGTACTCAATTTTTTTTTCATGTTTCGATGTTGAGAAAGTATATGCCAGATCCATCTCATGTTTTGAGCCGAGAGGTAGTTTAGTTGCAAGAGAATATCTCTAATGAAGAACAACCAGCCTAGATTCTTGATCGAAGAGAACAAGTGTTGCGAAATAAGGCAATTTATCAGGTAAAGGTTTTGTGGAAAAACTATATGGTTGAAGAGGCAACATGGGAATCTGAAAATGCTTTGAGGGATAAATACCCCCACTTATTTTGATAAGTGAATAAAATTGTGAGGACACAATTACCAAAAGGGGGGAAGGATGTAACATCCCATGTAAATAAAGAATAAAACATTTTCATGTTTATTAATATTTACAAATTAAATATTAATTTTACTTTAATGGGTGGCTATGTTCGATAGCGTGCGTGATACACAACAACGAGTTTCTTTGAAATGTTACGTTGCACACTAGTAATATAATAATATTTTTTTAAATGGTAGTTAACACGTAGCCATTGTATTGGCAGGAATGAATAGAAATAACTAAAATATGATTATATATGTTTTTTAAATGTTTTTATATTTATCCAATAAAATATAAATGCTTAAAATAACAAAAGAATTAAATTTTAGGCATAGATACTCTAATTTTCCCTAAAGGTCCATTTATCTCCTTTTGATGGAAAACTGTCATTAAATATAGTTTTGGTCACTCTTACACATTATATTGGACTAAATAAAACTCTTATTTAGAATCGGGACACCAAAATTTACTTTTTGTAAATTTTTGGTATTTTTCCGATAAAGTTCATATTTTAATGAATAGTGAAAAATGTTGTTTTTTAATTCAAAACCTCTTTTAGTCTAATTTATTTTTATGCTTAGATTATATTTTGAATTGGTTTTAAAGTGATATTAGAATATATTTTTACCATTTAATCCAACGGTGGTCATTGAAATTAATTTCACTTTGAAATTGGACTTAAACTAGTGTCAATCTTTTGATACTTATTGTTTCATAAAAACACGCTATTTTCTCTAACAGCGGGAATTAATTATTAAATTAATTAATGCAACTTATATGTTTTGAATTTTTTAAAATAGACATCATTTTTGAATTCGGAATATCAAATATAGCTTAGGGTGAAGCTTTGGTATTTTTTAAAAAACTTCAATTTTTAATGAATAGTGAAACCACTAAGTGGTACTTAAAAAAACTAATTTTTCGCTTAAATGATATATTACCACCTCTGTGATTTGAATTTCAAAAATCCTAACATACATGGTTATCATTAGGAAGTAAAATTCAGTTCAGTGGAATTAAAATAATTTTTTGGTGAATAGTAACTGTTAAGTTTATTAATCGCGATTAGAGGTAATTAGTGTAGTTTAAGGTAAAAATAATGTTTTAATAATATGAAATGACCTTGACACATGTCTTACCCATATTGGATGTGTTATGGCCGACCAAGAAAATCTATGGGTCATCTTGGGGACCCCATGGAGCCACTTTTCTAGGAAAATGACATTAATAACTTTTTATTTAATGTTAAAATAAAAAAGTCACAAACATGTTTTGTTTTTCTAAAACAATTTTTACATGGGGTTATACAAGTCAAAATTTTGACTATAAATATTAATTTGAAATCTAAAAAGATTTCCTACATCATTATAGTTTTTATAATTTTTATACATTAAATAAATTAAATTATATATGACACCATGATGATGCAGCGATTACCTCATTATTTAACGATTTAAATAAAATGAAAAGATAATGTAAAATCTAAGACCTACACTTTTCAAAAACCTATTGTATGGGTGTATTTCGATCTCTTATCACCTTATCCTCGAAATATATAATTTGGGGACCTTTAAAAACCGAAACTCATTTTATAATAAATTAACCTTTTATAACATTCCAAAAGTGCCCCTCCTCTCCTCTTATAAAAGGCCTCCACCTCTAACACCTTACCCACACCTCTCAAGCCTTTGGATCGGCCAAAGCCGGACCATTTTGTCTCTCCACATCCCTATCTTACTCCTAGAATCCTCACATTGAGAATAAGTCTTCCCAAGGAAGCCTTTGAGCTCAAATAAAAAAAAGTTACCCGTTTTAAAGGTAGTGTTTTCTCTTGTTTTCTTATGTTTTATTTTGCTTCTCCAACCCCCTAAACTATTTTTATTCCTTTATTTTGCAAAAAAAAAACCAGAATCTTCAATATACTAGGATGTTTTTATGTGAATTACTCGATCTACACTTACACACACCTACATTTAATGGTTAAAGAACATACTGTTTCTGTGGATGGTGAATTTCTGCTTCACGAAACGATGATTGTTCAACACTCATATAACACATTCAAAGGTGTCAATTAAGATGTCACTATATTTATATATGATATATAATATGTTTATTTTTTACTTAAGCTTCTGTACTTTTCATTTATGTCATACCTTTATGGTTTCCATTATGGGTAAACGCAATATCTTCATTTTTGGAAGTGTGGACTACCGCCCCCTCAAAGTGATTTGATTCGTTAATGCCATACTTGGGACGTATAGAGGATGGAGTTAAAGTGATTATATATGATGTTATACTGGAATTATAATATACCTTTATATCATTATTATTTATTTCCATTAAATTATGAGATAGAAATGGAAGTAGCGTTCATGCGTATGTACAGCTTACAGTCTCCATGAACGGTGCATTTCATTTCTTATCCCCAAATGTAATGTACTATTATAAGTACATATATATAATGGATATATATGATGTATGTTACATCTAAATTATGAATATAATTCTGGATTTAAAATATAAAAATCTCTCATTTAGTTTTAATTCCATTAATATGAAATAGAAATGAAAGTACCGTGCATTTCATTTCTTAACTCTAAATGATTATGTAATATTATAAATGTTTGTATATAATAGATATATATGACATATATGATATCTAAATAATGAATATAATTCTTGATATAATGGATATTTTACCACATGAATAACTTGTAATGATAAAGATATTATTTTTGACTCAAGTACCAATGATCGAAAAAACGACCATTATTAACTTAAATAATTACATAGTGTTAATAACATGGTAATAAGTGATATGAAAGGAATAATGAACTTGAAAAAGGTTCTTCAGAAAGTAGAAATTAACTCATGTTTTTTATTTAGGATGTTAAAGAATGATCAAGTCAAGTCGGACCCGAGGTATGGGACTTCATCTCAATCTCCTCTCATTGAGGCATATTTTGTTTCACACACAACTTTTTTTATACGGTGTATAAACCCCTTTGACTTTTAATTTTATTCAAAATTAATCTTTTTATACGAATCATTTCACTAAATGAGAAGATGGAATGTTTCTTTTAACTTACGCGGTGACAACGACATTTTCCGCCACCACGAGTATTATTTGGTCTTTGGCTTCCTCAATAAGCCGTAATTTTTTTTAAAATGAAATAAATACCATATACTCTTTTATGTATTTTGGTATTGAAAATGGTTTTTCTAATGGATTTGGTATGTCAATATATTTATGTGATATATTCTGATCAAAGTGTGGAAATGTTTTCTTTCCATTATATTTGTTTTATGTCTTATAATTTTATAATGGTAATTGGAAATTTGACGAGTTGTTACGTGATAAACCATATGACGGGTGGTGCCATGGATACCAGGATGGGTGATTACATTATAACCTCCAATACATTGGGTATGGAAGTCGTCCGTATGGCTATTCTATTAAGTGATATGTGTGGAAGTCGACCGTATGGTTATTCCATTTAAGTATATTTATGTCCTAAGTTAACTTTATATGTTATGTGTTCTTTATATGGGTTTTAAGGTAATCTTTTGGTTACAAAAGGGTACGTATTGATCTTTTATTCTGTGAAGATTTTTTACTACTTCATAAGGGTGAAAAGTATTACTTTGATAAAGTATACATGGTTTACTTGTTTTGAAAAACTAACAGTTTTCATTCATTGTGTTTCCCTTACTGAGCTTTTTATGCTCACCCAAAGTTTTTGAAATGTTTTTCACAGGACTTAATTTCGGATAGGGTCAAGGATGGGATCAAGGAATAGTCATGCTATCTAAAACATGGAACTAGACATGTTTCTTTTTAAGAGTTTTTATTTTATGGAAACTTAGTAGAAGTGTCTACTTTGTAATCTTTTGAGATGTAATAGTTATGTCCTAATTCTCTAAAACTCTAAACTTGAAAAGATCCTCAATGTGAATTATTCATTTAATTCAATATTAAGTAAGGATTCAGGTCGGGTCCTTATATGGATATTCACCGATGATGAACTTAATTGTTAATCAAAAGAGTGAGGCACAAATTTAAGAAATTTAATTACATAATATTAGAGAATCCAATAGAGGTGAACCTTATCTCTCATACCAACTAATAAGTACACTTTGGTATATAAACTACTATAAGAGGGGGTGAATCCGTGTTGGAAACTTCTTTAAATTTTTTAAATTTTTATCCCATTGAATATCATACCTATTAGGATCTTGATACTGATTTTCTATTTTCCTTATTTTATGAAACCATATGAAATAATTTAAAATATGACACATGATATTTTTACAAGGTTCACTACTAAGTAACTGATGCTAATACATATCATATATTTTGATGAGTACTACAAATATTTTCCACTATAATGAGACACCTATTACAGTGGTTTTTAAAGAATACAATTATAAAACTATGGTGGGAACCTACACTTTAGAAGGGGTATAAAAACAATCATCTTCCTTTTATGGGAGAAAAACCTCATCCAACATGAAGTTCATTGTTGGTTCTCTATATTTCCTCTAAAGATAGTCTTTAGTGTATTTGTAAGGTACTCTTCAACATCAATAATGTCTTATACTAGATGATATGTCTGTTATATGTCATTGTGATTTATTTTTCTTCAAATTCATACTTATCCACATTTTTAGTTGCACAAAAATGGTAAAACAAGTCCTCTCCTTGTTTATAGTAGAAAACTAAAACTATAAAAGTATTCTTACTCTAATTCTTCATATGAAAAAATATAAGCACATTACACTCTCAATTTCTTCTTATTCCATTATCATTTCTTTCTAAACAGACTACCTTGGATATCATTCTTCATTAACCAATTCATCTAACATCAATTGATAATAACATATATGTTCAGTATCTAGTAAAATGTTTCTTCATTCTTCTATTACATTGAATCTATGGTATTTCTAGTATAAAAAATCACAATCGTGATTATCAAAACCGTGA
Organism: Viscum album; assembly: GCA_963277665.1. NCBI lineage: Eukaryota > Viridiplantae > Streptophyta > Magnoliopsida > Santalales > Viscaceae > Viscum > Viscum album. The sequence continues at coordinate 1,234,726,598 of OY728120.1, forward strand.
AAGGTCATATCATTATCATCATAATTATTTATAAATCCTGAAAATTATCTATAGTGAATGAAGTATCATTGCACCTATTTTCTTCTTGATGTAACACATATTTATTCAAATTAATAACACAACACTTTACATATTAATTCATATAAAAAATATCTGACACAAACTCAATGAATTAAAGAATTAGATATAATGACTTCTGATATTCTACTAGACACCAATCTCAAGGTCACTGTACACTATTCAATTATGTAATATTTATTCCATTATTATTTTATGTTAATTTTATATCATGTGTCAATATTTCTGAAATTATTATACATTCATGAATTCATTTACACATTCACACTATCTTCTAACATCTTCATTAACATTCCTCCATGAAAATGATATAAGAAATTTTATAAATTGCATATGTTCAACGAATATAGTTATAACACTTCCTTCTATTATCATTGGTAAAATTATATTCTCAATATATTCCTCCTTGATTGAAACTGTATGTGTATAGTTCTTCATCACATAAGGATTTATACATGGTAATTTATCCTCATGATGCTCTAAAGCATGTGGATCGTTTTCTTCATGTTGTTGAGACATAAAGTATTATAATATGATCTTTTTAGTACCTATCATCATGCAGTCATGAATGTTTAAACACAACATTATGATATTGATCTATTTATTTTCCAATTATAATTGGATTATATAACTCATGTATTTACTTCTTCATTTCAAAACTATTATGTGTAAATATCCTCTGCACATAGCCTAGGATACACAAAAAACTACCTTCCACTTTTTTTTTAAATTTAACTTGGTGATTATTATTTTTATGTAAAATGATATCACAATTTGAAATAGTGAGGCATAATATTTCCTAGGGATAAAGGATCAGTATTTATGTACCTAAATAAATAACTATATTCATTGGTATAAAATATGGTTTTTTAATCCATATATGTTCTGATATTTAAATCACTAATGATCCCAGTATTTGGATATACTTCCATTTGGTATCTTTATTATTTAATTAGAAATATCATAGAATCAATTCTTTTATGATATAATTATCTTTATAGTGATTATATCTGGTTTTCATGAGGAAGGTCATGTGGTCATTTTAAAGTCCAAGTCATTCCAGTTTATCAGATGCACTGGAATCCTAAAACAACTCCCATTTTATTCGATGGTATCATGATCTTCAAATGAATCCTTTCATCTAAAATATTTCATGTGTGAATGAAGATCAATGGGTTTATCTACACATAATTTTATCCATTAGATATTAACATGATGATGGAATTTATGGTCTTCAATATCAATATATATGAATATCTGCTAACAAAGGATGACATATTAGATGATCATCTTGATGATCAGATGCACATGATTGATCCAATCATACGGTGTTTAATCTATTATATTTAATAATGGAGGAATAGTGAAGTGCATTCCATATCATACATTGATCATCAGTAGAATAAATTTTTCCCATTTAAACTACAAAATTCCCTCATTTCATTAAACCATGCCACCAAGTTTGGCACCCGAACAGACATTCCACATTCCTTTCATGAGATATGTCTCAACTGCACTATCCCACCTAGGAACACCATGTGCGCTATGAATTCACCATCCACACCCACCAGTGAACTCCTTGCTGTTGTTGTGATCCCACATCCTCCTACTTCCATGGATGGTAATCTTGGTTAATCGTCTCTCACATGGTCGGCCCAAGGGACCCATTTATTTCTATATAATGGTTCACCATTTTTTGTGGAAAACTCACATAAAATGAGTTTGTAAAATAATCATTATAAAACACCATAGCCCTATTCTACTTATAATTAATATACAACTTCCAAGAAACACTCATGAAATAACAATTAAATTTCATGGGATTCTTCTTTAAATATATTCATTACAATAAATATTTTCATGATCTTCTTATTTTTTAAAACATTGTTTCATCTACTATACAGTTAGGAAATTTATTCAAATCATAAGACATTTTCAACAATAATAAAATTTATAAACTCAATGTATTCATAATAACATCCTTAAGATAATATGACTTCATAACTTTACTTCAATTCTTCTTTATTCAATCATCAAAACTATATCAACTATATCATCGTTTTTGAATACATACTCCAAACATTACAACATATTATTATTTGAAAGTTTCTTGATCATGTTTCCATCAATAATATCATTAACAACAAATGAAAATCATTGAAAAGAAAACAACTCGTACACAATATGGGATCTATATGTGAGATATGACATTGGGAGAGGATTGGGGACTTATTTCATAGTCAACATATGTGGAGGCCTTAACATGGATTTTTATGGATGAATACTATCAATAATTGATGGAGGTGACAATGGCTTGAAAATATGGACATAAATGAAATATCAGGACACATTGGGGTCCTTGTTAAAGGAATGGTGTAATGGATGTTATATGGTTCGAATCACACTTTTTATAATCAATTGATGGCATGGATGATACACTGATGAGCCATCAGTTGGTGGAAACAATTGGTATTTTGTGTTTCGGCTAATGTAAGAGTGGTATTCCCATTTCAAATCATTTAATTTGGTTATGGATGTAGAATGTGGCATATAGAATGGGAATTAGGGTTCTTCTAGAGATGATAATGGAACTCAAATGGTGGGAAGCATTATATATTTAATGGGTAAATTAATCTCATGTCTAAAATGTTGTTTGTTTGGTGATATTATTTTATGGATATTCTATGTAACAATAACGAATTTTATTGTGATATGACCACTAGATATTTGGTTCCATGGGTAATACCATATTTGAATCTTATTTCTAGTATTTTTTAGATTTTGTGTTTTGGAATCAAAATCGGGGTGGACTCGGTGTGATCTGTGGCCTATTTGTGGGGTATTCCATAACTCTTATTTTGATTTAAGGGTTGAATCATGTTTCATCACATTTTTCAAGGGGGTGAAATGTTGTTCGTCCCATGGTACATGTATGAATGAATTTCAGCGTTTGGTTGGTCGTGTGATCTAGTTATTCTTTAAATGATTCAAGGTGTGAACATAATTATTTTCATGATTCATGGAGTCAATCATGTGATGGAATATCATTAAGGTTTCCATTGAAAAAAAATTATTTCCAACAAAAGGAAAGTAGGTTTCATGCATTACGGAATAAGTGGTACCTTGTGTGTCGTGTTCATTATTTAAATTTTTTGAATACGGGAAAGTGTTCTTTGAGGATGCTTCAGTAGGTGTAATCGAGAATCTTGTATAAATTTAGATAGAGGAAGTCTGCATGGAATTATTGTTTTTTGTTAGACACTATTATAGAGGAATGGTTTGATGAGTTTCATATGGGATGAGACTAGCAGTTTAGTGGACTATTGGAAGAGAATTTCTAGTTAGTTATTACTATGGTGCAGAGGAAGATGTATCTCAGGGTATAATAGCTAATTGGCCCTAGATTTGTTAGGGTATATAGGTTTTTTGCGTGTCATCTTCCAATTTGTGTTGGTATTGATCAAGTGACTCATCTTATTGTGAATGGTGTATTTGTTTTTTGGATTTTTATAGTGGAAGTGTGGTAATGGTTCATAGTTGGAACACTGGGATTTCTTGATGAATTAATGTTCTTGGTTGGTTAGGGGATGTTGATTGATTTTCTTCATGAATTATTGATAATGAGAAGAATTATAGTGGGGATTTTTTTATCTATCATGTATTATTTGATTTAGAACATCTATATGAAGAACTTCAATCTTGTTTTGGTGGGTTATTAATTTTAAGAACCCAGACATAAACTTGGGTTACAAGGGTTTGAATGTAATAACATAATTTTTTGATGGGACTTGATGTTGAGTGGGTTCTCCAAGGGTCCAAGGAAGTATCGAAGGTGTTAAAGGTTCCATGTTGCAAACTTGTTGGGTGGTTATATCCATCTATGCTGTGACCGAAGGGGTCACATCGTGAATGGTGTAGGCCTCAAAATTTCATGCCATTAATGGATTTTTGGCTACGATGTTTTATGAATGGGTGGATTGAAGGAATTAAAACCACATTTTGGATGTGAATGGTTCCCAGACAATATCTTTTTGAGTGGAAGATTTTTTTTCATTTTGGATGTATGTGGCTTCACAATATAAATAAAAAGGAGGCTCTTTAAAGGGTATTTTTTACCATTACTTGCCTCATATGACTCTCCTCTGATTCCCTTCAACTATGGATGATTATGTGCTTGTTTTTTGTGGGATTTAAGATGCATTATTCCATTCTTGTTACCCCACTGATTCATATATATTTCATTTAGGGACATGGTTTCTATTCCGCGAGAGCGTGGTGGAATTAATCAAAATTCATCATGATTTATCCATGATTTCATAATAGTGGACAAGAGATGGAATATTCAAGCCCCCACTTATTATTTCAAAAAACATACATCATCATATGATTTATCTACGGTGTCCAGTTAAATAAAATTAATTTATTGAATGATTAGGTGCAGATGGTTAGGACTGTTACAAAGGATTTTATCAATAGTAAGTAGAGGGCCACTTTTGATGGATTGTATAGGTTCCAGAAATTTGTGTAGTGATAAATATGTTTTTGTGTAGTTATTATACATTTTTATCAATAGAAATAATTAATTTTTTATAGTTAATTATTTATGATGTGTGACTTGTGATAGGATCTTGGGAAGTTTTATGGGTAGGCATGGGGCATTTATGGGAATGGATGATCTATTACAGACCGGTTCTAGAGTGGAAACTCCTTAAAAAGGTAGTTGGTCTAGTTAATATAACTTTTATGACAATTATTTAGGAATATATTACTTCATGAATGTTTGATGGGTTTGGGTACAAGAGATAGGGGCTAGGAGTGACAAAGGAGAAGAAGAAGAATGATAGAGGTTCACATATGAGCATGGTGAGGGTTTTTATCAGATTTGTGATTTGGGATTGATTAATAATTATTTATCTAAGGGGTGAGGGTTCCATTTAATATTATATGTGCCCTTTGGTGGTCTCATGACATGAGATAGAATATAGTTATCCTAGGTTGGTTTCACTAGGGCTAGTTGGATGAGTATGAAAGGCTTGGGCCTAGTGATGATGGGTGAGATGACAGTAAATATCATTCCTAATGATGGACACCAGCTAAGTAATGGTCTAATTATTAAATAGAATCATGGGTGACACAATTCTAAGGAGAATATATGAGTAATGATGTTGATGGGATTATAATTAGTTATGGGTGAATGGATCTACCTTATAAGGTTGAGATGGGACCCTAATCCAGGTCAGGGGTTTTGATCGATACTTGGAATCTAAATTCCAAGAGGTGCAGAGTAGTATGTCTTGGGACTGTCCATGTGTAGTGGTATTGTGAGTTTTGAGGGACTTCATGAGGATGTAGACAGGATCATAGTCTTAGATCAGAGGACCCATCAAGAAGTGAGTTCAATTAGGGGTAATGGTTCGTGTACTTTTCATATAGGTCATGGGTCGATGTTATTATATTGTGGTCCTACCCTAAGTGAGGAGGTATTAGTTATGGGATGAACCTTTTCCATGAGTTGAAAGGAATGTTTATCCACATATTCAGTGAGAGTTAACGGTTTGAATGATAATTATTGAACTTTTTTAATATTTTTGGTTGATAATCTCCCTAGGTATTAGGTTATAGGGTAATGTGATGAGACTGATGGAGCCTAATAGGAGAGATTATATAATAGGCCATGATATGGAATGTTTCCATGGCCAATTTCTGTAGGTATTGGTTCATGGGTTGAATGATGACCTACCATTATTCTATGTGTATGGGTTGTGCATCGATGATGAGGTGGATTGTGTCATGGCTTTGAAGAATATATGATCAAATTCCATTATGGACTAGTTATCACATGGTGAATTGATGCAAAAATAGATGTGGCATCTTTGTTGACAACAAAATATATGGTCCTTATGGGAAATGTTTATTTTATTACTCATACATACAAATATATAATGGTGTATAGTAGGGGAACATGATGAGACCCTACAAAGGTGTTTTTCTCAAACCCTACACAAGCACCCAACTACTTGTTTAAAACTTAATTCCTCTTACTGGTTAAGAACAAGGCGTGGATATTTTGGGGTTTGAGAAGCTATATTTTCTTTAGATAATTTTTTTTGGGGAACATGGATAGAATTACGGACAGTTTTCATGGTTTGTATTTTGTCTTTATTTCTTAGATTAGGTTATCACAATAGAAACCCAGGGTAGGTTTTCGATATATCATTTTTTGTAAAATATATTAGATCATTGTGTTGTCTTTTTTATGAATAGTATTATCATTGATATGTATGTTTTAGTTATCATTAATACGTATGTTTTAGTTATCATATATATGTATGTTATGAGTAGTATTATCATTGATATATATGTTTCAGTTATTATATCATTCCGGCCACATGATTTCCTTTGTCTATGAATTAATGTGTGTCTTGGGTTGGGGCATTAAATTATGACTATAGTGTCCTTAAACACATACATGTTCTGGAATCATTTTCAATATCATGTTTTAAACCAAATACTAACACGGTTATTATAATAATTGATAAACACATTGATTTTGAAAAAAACCACAGGTGTTTTATTCAATTAACACCTTAATTTCTTCCCATATTAATGTCAACATCTTTTATATATCTTTAATTATTTAAATCATAAAACTCAAAAATTAATAAATTTGATATTTGAATAATTACATCATTAGATAATAGGGACTTTCTAAAATATGATTTTCCCAAAATACATTCAACTATTTAAATTTCATATCATGGAATCCTAAAAAATATAAAGTACCTTTAACTACAAATATCACAACCTCTAATTTTTTCTAAACCATTTATTTGATTCCAGCTCTGACACCCTTGAACTACACTTACAGGTCCACTTTAAAAAATAACATAAACCTCAAACTTTTTTAAAAAGTATCTGGTACCAAAATACAGAAAATGTTTTTGAAATATATAATTATAACCTCAATATGGAATATTGATTCAATTATTTTCTAGGAATATTTTTTGGTTTATATATTTATAGAATTATAAAGACTCATATATATCTAAACATATATTTTAATTTCAAAAGCATAATTTCTAAAACTTTATAAATTTTAGAACTTCACCACATAAGGATATACCACGCAACTGACATAAAATGAACATACACTTCTATATGCCTATGAAAAAAAAATTAAATCTTATGGTGAGAACAAAATACTATTAATGGTTTTTAAAAAGGTATGCATATATTAAAAAATTTAAAAACATGAGAAAACATATTAAATTAGTGTTTCCTTTAAATATAAAATAATTTAACTCCCATGAAAAATTTCTTTAAACATGAAATTTTCTTTAATATGGTTCATAAAATAGTTTCATATAACATCTTAAAATAAAAAAATTTCAAGATTTATTGATGTAAACATGAAAAATACTGAATTTTAAACTTCTTTTCATTAAAAAACATCCATTTGAATTTTACATCACCATGTATTTCTTTTAAATCATAAAACAATTGTCGATAAAATGATAAAAACTCCCCATTTGTTCCAAAAAACCGTATTTCATAAATTAATAACATTAATATAAAATTAATTCCAAGTGAAGAAAAGTTAGAAATACATTTTGAGGAATTAAATTCATCATCCTTCATTGTGGAATCACATAATTGGATAATTCCAACATTCTATTAGGAATAACTCACTTTGGTTAACTCTATTACTTAATAAGGTTAATTGAATCCATCACTTCACATGAGTAGTGAAATATTTCTACCTCATAGGATTATTAACACCATCACTTCATAGTAGTTACTGACTCTGTCACTTCGTAGGGGTACATAAACATGTCACTCTATATGAATAATTAACTTAATTACATCATAGGAGTAATTACCACTTTAATTTAATAATATTATCTCAAAATAAGTTAAATGTTTTTACAATAACCATTCCATTAGAAGAATTTTATCGACCAACCCATTTAATATTTTTTAAATATCATAATAATTAGATTAGAAAGTTTGAAATCATTCAAATAATTATGCCCTGAGCATTAAAGTAAATTGTGCTATATTATAGAAATATTTGTATAATATATCCATTGAATTGTTTTTAATGAATATTATCAATATCAATGTGAAATTAATTTATAATTTTCTTTCACAATATAAATTTACTTATTAATCATTATAAAATAATAACAATTTATTTAGTGAATACATTTGATGTTTCCCAAATGAATTTTCTTCACGAATCATTTTCATTTTATTTTGTTTTAGAATATTTTAATTATTTTTTGAAACCCTTATAAATTGAAAATAAAATTTTAAATAATAATATGAAAATTAATATAGTTTTAAATTGTTTTTTTAAATGATTTATTTTCCAATGAAATGTAAAAAATATCAATTTTCAAATAAAGTGATTTTATCCATATTAAAAATATTTTAAAATTCCAATCATATTTTATATTTGGTCTTAAATTTAAATATGATATTTTTAATTTATAATAATCTAATTTAATCTATTTGAGTCATCAATATTTTTTATTTTGATATAAGTTCATTTATATTCCGAAAACACATTTATCAAAAAACTGATTTTCATTGCATTTAACACATTTATATTAAAATTGATTAATCAAAATTATTCAGATTAAATACTAACGGCATTATCCTATATTTGTAATTATTAGTTTTATTTTTACTAAATAATTCCCCTTTAATTTTTTTTATTATGAATATTTTATAGGGTAAATATGTTTCACCATATTAAGCCAAAGATGAGAAAAAACAAGGTTTAAACCAAGATATTGGGTCTCAATATCAACACAAAACATTTGATTATTTAATTTTATGTGATTAATTAAAACATACAGATAGTAAATTCTACTATTTTTTCATTTTGGTTCCATTATTCATTGATAATGAAATTTATATTATTTTTTGTAATGAAAACTCCAAAATATCACCTTATTGTTTTTAATTGATTTTAAATGTTCACGTAGGGATATAAATATGTTATAATTGAATATAAAATCTTATTTTGGATATTATTAATTTAATTTCTTGATTGATATTTATTTCAAATTTTTAGTTATAGTATAGTCACTATAAATTCATAGGCAATGTTAACATGATGTTTGTCTAAGAAATTGAAAACGTAGTGTAAATTCTTTCAAAAACCTCAAAAGTTATATTTTTATATAACATTTGGTGTCACAAAAATTTTATGTATAATAGTAATGTATAATTTATTTTTAAACATTATATATTCAAATTACTTGATCATTTAGATGTCATGAAATTAAAATTAAATTAATTGAGACAATATTTACAATTATGTTATTTAAAAATTTAAAATTTTTCTATATTTTTTAAAAAGTTAAAAAAATATTGAAATAAAAAAGAAGTATGATAAATGCTTCCAATTTTCATACATTTTCAATTTCTGATAATTTGTGTAGTTTATATGTTAAATTATAACCCTTTAAAATTGAAAAAACACTTAATTTATTTATGGTTAAAACAAGTTCAGTGAGGGGTTTACCCAAGTGATTGGGGAATTTTTCCAAATAATTTTAGGAAAATCCTATTTTCATGAAATATATTGACCCATATTATCATTCCTAAAATTATATTTCCATTTTAAACAATTTTTCTATATTATTAAAATTTTATAAAGTAATATTTAATGAAATTCCATGTATGTCCTCTCCCCTAGATATAAAGGAAAATTCCACTCTTCTCATATTTACAACACTTTTGGACATATAGATCAACCCAAACCAACCAATATATCTTATATACATAAAAATATTTGATTTATAGGTTCATTAATTGTTAAAAATTTATTCTAAGAGTCCTTATGAATATATCTAAGGGAGGTCTACCTATGAAGATGTAATCATCTTACCCAACACTTTTCAATTAATTTCTTTTTATATATCCAATAAATATATGGTATTAATCCTAATATAAAAACCTTAGTATTATAAATATAACAATATGTTATTTTGATTATAAAACCACCACTATTTACCCACTTTTTCATTAAATGGGACGTGAATATGTCGCTTGCACGTACTTATGGACTCCACAACCACATTATGATACATTTCATTTTCTATAAACATCAATTGTGGATGGTTATTATGATGGGTTAAAATTTTTTATATGATATATATTTAATTATTATTATTATGTAATTATAATATCATATCTTCCTTCTTACATATCATTCCATTGATAAATGATGAGGTCACTCAAGTATATGTGTGGACTACAACCTCCACAAAGTTATGTGATATGTTTTTCTATTAAAAATTAAATATATCAAAATATGGATATGTTTAATTAATAAGTATGATATATATGATATAATAATTATTTAATAATGGTGAATTATTATTTATCTTTTTTTCTATTCATCAGTTGAAAATTTAAAACAACATTCACGCATGGGAAAGACCAATTATCTCAATGAACGGTGTATGTAAATTATACATATCAAACTTTTAAAGATGGAAAGAAATATATATATAATAAATATATATGATATATATGTCATAAATAACATTTAATATATTATGGAAACATGGATAATGTTAAATTACCAGAACTATTGAACTACAATCCTCAAGAAATATGAAAAATTAAACACCCAAAATGAATGATTACAATAAATAATTATTAATAAATAGCTGTTGAAATTTAATAAGTTCCTAATATATGATATTATAGGTATGTAAATAACCCTTTTATGGAATTATAATAATTTAAATTTATTATACATGTCCTTAAAGTTCCTTCAATGAATCTCAAACTTAAGGTAATGGGAGTTCTTGTATCACATTTATTTTTGTGAGACATATTTCATATTCAACAGTTATTTCTATTGATTAGAATTTATAATTAACATGAATTTATTTTATTATTACTATAAAAAAATTATTTGGACTTAAAATATAAAAAAAAAATACATTTTCATGACGTTTTCATTTAGTGAATTCCAGAGCGATAAGGCTTCTTTATCTCAATATTGTTTCTTTGAGACATGTTTGATTTTATAATCCTATTTATGATTTTGATGTGTGTAAACTACATATTTAAAATCTCATATTGTTAATATAATTATATTTATGATATTTATGGTTTCATTGCATGCTATTATTTATTGGGTATTATGATTCAAACATTTCTAATTTGTTAAGTGTTTTATGTGGAAATATCATTATTTATTGGGATAATTTTTCTTATGTTTTTTGGAATGGTATTTCATGATAAACCTCTCAAAAATATCATAAAAATTTATTATTCTCTCTATACTCATTGGATTTATCAAGTAATAATAGTATTTTTCTCTATTTGTTACATAAAATGGTCTAGAAAATGTTTTTTAGAAAAATAATCATTATTTTGTATTTTTTAGCAAATATTTTTCTTCCATGTCCAAGGTTTCATTAAAATGTTTTCAAGATGTTTTTAATAATATAATATGATTTAATAAATTAATTTCCCCCAATTTGTTTCTATAAAATATATTTTGGGGAATATTTTATTAATTTTCCAAAATGGTAATTTTTTGCTTTTTATCAAAAACACGAACGAAATTTTTTTAAAATACAAAACATGAAAAATTTTCCAACAATTAATATTAATAAATTATTTGAAGAACTTTAGAAAATTATTAATTTCTATATTAATTAAAAACATTTCATTAATAATTTTGAAATGTCATAATTTTTAATAAGTTATTTCAAAATGAAAGATGTATTCTTCACATGACATATTCTTAGAGATCTTTTAAAAGAATTTTTCAATCAAGATAGCATCCTTTGATTTTAATTATGATTTTCATGGGATATTATCCAATTGTACTACTCTTATTATTTCTCTATATGGTTTATGATTATGATGATAATATTTTTTTAAAACACATTTATTTTCCACTGGTTATGCTATGATGATATATTTATATGATTATAAAATTCATTTCTTTTCCACGAGTTATGATATATGATGAATGATTTACAATTGTTTAGAAAATAAATGAATAGATTATGATTATATGAGAAGTGGGAATGAAATTAAATACACCTATAATGTATTTCCTAAATATAGATATCTTAAGAGAAAGTAAGGAATGGATTGTTGAGGGATCCTATTTCTATAAGGAGATCTCGCTACTTGATTGTCCTGGGAGTGATCCTTGAATAAGGTTATAATGTGTTAGAGATTGAACCCATTTCATTAAGTGAAACTATCCAGTATTAATGTTTTGCAATAGGATCCAGACTATGGATATAATATAATAGAGAGTAAACACAATCCATTTTGATAGTCTTGGTAGTGAAAATTGATTGGGGAAAAATAATTGTACTTCTATATATACCATAAAACTTATGTCTTCTGCAAATGTTAAACATTCATGTCTCACGTTCTTTGATTCTAATATGATTAATTTCTTACAAACATTCATGACCTATTCCATGACATGTAATTATGATCTATTATATAATTGTTATGGGTTTTAAGTGTTAATCTCATGTTGTCATACAATTAGTATCTTCTAATTTTTAATTTATTTGTAATATCTCTTTTTTTACCCTTACTAAGCATTTTTGATCAAGTATTTTTATGTTTTCATATACCCTAGATATGAATACAAGTATTAAGTATGATGTCCCAAATAAGGTAACTAATAGAGAAATACTATGTGGGAGATGACGTAGATCGTCTATGTACCGAATATTTATGTATCAAGGTTCCTAATGGAAATAAACCATTATGGACCTTCAGAATGTATTTGTAAGATATATTTAAAATTCATCTAAAAAATGTAATATTTATTTATTAATTGTATGGGATATTATAGTTTCCATAAGAGGTAATATTAGTAAATCATTAGATATTAGTATTATAAAGCATTAGTGAAAACCTTATGAATAATTCTAAGTATATGATAAAATCAAAAAAAATTGTTAAGAAGTGATTATTTCATCTTCATAAAAATATTTACATGTTCATATAATAAATTTGGATATGATTTTTTCATAGATTTATCTAGGTGTAATAAACCTAAAAAATTTGGTCAATTATATCTTAATAATAATTCTAGTGTGCAATGATTGTTCCCTTATTATGCTTCTAGTCTAAAACTCCTTGGGGATATGCATTGGGGAACTCAGATGTTCCTTATTAACCATTATAAAGGATTTTAATATATTATAACCATGAATTAATTATATCATACATAAGGATCCAATGATTTAATACAAGGTTTCACAATTTATATATCATATCAACGTTTTTTTCTTGATTAGTTAGTTTCCCACTGTAGGTATTTTTTTCTCGCACTTTTATGTTTGGAATTAGACAATGATTAAAAACAAGAGGATTCATGTTAATAGTGATTGTGATGAAAAATGGAATAATTTTCTTCATAAGAAACTAAATGTGATAGGATATATAAGTAGAAACCTTTTGATTATGACTATCCATATATATATCGATATATGATTCACAAAATAATCATTGGTGAGTTTCTTAATGTGTATAATAAGAGTAATTGAAAATTATTATGATGTTCTTGTGGTAATGACCATAGTGGAGAAAAATATAAATTTTATTCATGTAATAAATGTGGAAAAAAGATCAGAGGAAAATGGTTCAATATATTGGAATGATATTTTCTATATGAAAATAAAGGGCAAAGAGAAATGAATTTACAATTAATTTTATGTCTTATATATGGGAAACATGGTCATTATCCATGTAATTGATCTAATTAAAAATATAACTCCTAGAACAATGTGGGGAATATGTCATGATTACCATTGAAGTGGAGTGATTCTGATGTTTATGTTTTTTGGATCTAATAATTATGTTATAGATTCTTTTTGTTAACTATTTTCATGTTATAAGATTCATGAAACGTCTAGGGTTTATTTGGAATTAGTTTTTCTTTGATGATTTCCCATTATATTCTCAATGGTACTGACAACCTAAAAATATATATTTTTTAGTATGGTGATATTTCATGATTAAAACTGATTTAGGGTTAGGTAAGCCTTAAATATTACTAAATTTGATATAATAATTTTTATTTTAGATAAACAGATGATTGGTACTAAAAAATTAGATAGTATTGATGACCTTGGAATTGATTAACGATTTGAGGAAACGTTGTTTATGTTATTTTTAATTAAATTTAGTACATTTTTTGATTTATATAATACATTCTATTGTCAGGTATTTTATTTTTGGAATAAGGATATTGTAAATAATTAGAATGCTAATTTTTTTTATTAATTATTTATAGTGATTTGAGTTCATATAATGTTTTAGTAGGATGTATCATCCTGTAATTGAAGCACAAGGTATTTGAAATTATGAGATATTTTGTGTTTTTAAAAGATTAAAGTTATATTCAATTTGTAAATTTAGTCATTTTAATTTTAATTTTTTGGTTTTTGAATTTTTTCAGACTTATTTTCGGTGAATAATAAGGTAAAAAATTTATGGAATCGATTAAGATGAACATTTGGTGTTATTATTGAGCTTTTAATGATTATTGTACAATATTTATTCGTAATTAATAAATTATTATGGCATTTACAGCTAATATATGGAGTTATAATTAATTACATTTCATTATTTTAAGGATATTCAGAACCATTAAATGTTAATTTTATTTCTTTAAACATGAATTTTTTTCCTTAATATTCATTTCATTAAATAAGAGATAAAGTGTAAATTGTTCAATGTAAAAAAAATGGATGAAATTGTGTTTATTAAATTTGTAAATATCAAGTAATTATATTTTCACATGTTATCTATTTTTATAGTAAAACAATACATCAATATTAGGAAAGGATATTGAATAAAATATTTAATCATTTTACATTAATTTATAATGAATTGATTTTCTTTTCTCCCCTCACAGATTTATAGTTTTGGGGTCATTGAAATTCTCATGACCATGTTCAATATCACTCTCTATTATTTATTTTATATTATTTTTCTCCAGCCTATATATATAAAATAACTTCTAACCAATGTTCTTGTTATCCTGGAAGCTGATCTTGATTTATTTTGGGTAACCTTTATGTTTTCGAAATTATTTTTTCAAATGAAATTTTTTATCCATCTATACGATGTGGATTTTTAACAAAAGTATCTTAAAATTTTTAACCATTTATGATAGAGATAAAATTTTGAGGGTCTACTCTATTTCATATAGGATAATTTAACAAAACAAAAATTTAGAATCAATGTATCGATAACTTTCTTAATATGCCACATCAAACATTATCAGAATTATGATATTTCAAAAAAATATTATTATAATATATCCATTGAATTGATGTGTATGAATATTAGTATATTAATTATGAAATAAATTTATAATGGCCTTATTAAATGAAAAAAATTTATTATTTGTTATGATAAAATACCTCATTTTTATTGATGTCATTTTGTGAATCAAAAAATCATTGTCCTCAATAGTGGTTTTCAATGCATTTTGTGGATAAAATTATAATTGATTTATATAAAATTTAGGAATTTTATTTTATATAATTAAACTAATTTTTGAAATAGAAATATCATAATTAATATATGGTGAAATTTTTTCATTCATATGAATATTTTTATTTTAAATGAATTTTTAAAAAGTATCTTTTTTTAAAGACCCTCATTTCTTTTCCTTAAATAAAGTAATTAAAATGTCACATTATATTTTTTTTATCTTAATGTTTCATATTATAAATTTTATCTATAACATTCTAATAAATTCTGTTTTATTCATTTTTTTCTATAAGTTAGTCATTAGGCTTAGAAATTAGCAATTTTCCACCAACTTATTTTTGATGCATTTTATGCATTTAATTTAAAATTGACTTATTAAAATTATAAACAGAAAATATTTAAAAATGGATATCATATTCTGAATTGTGGTGTTTAATTTTTTTTAAATATATCCATTGGGTGTTTTTCATTGTAAATTGTAACATGGGTAAGTATTTGTCAAATTGGTAAGGGTGAAATAGTAAAAACATAGTTAAAAATTTTAGATAAGATCATAAAATCAACCCGAAACATACATTTATTAAATTTTATTTAATTAATTAAACCATATAAATAACAAATTCAAATTTATTTAATTTTAATACCATTTTTCCTTCATAATTAAATTTAAATTATTTTTAGTTAATTAAAATCGCAAAATTTCACTCTCTTGATTGTATTTATTATTACATGTCCACATAGTATAAGAATATTTTCTAAACTAATATATATGTTTTCTTTTAAAAGTATTAATTTATCTTCAAGAATGTAATTTATTTTTAATTATTAGTTAAGGTATAAATACCTTAAATGGTTACATAACACCGACATTATGCTTGGGAAGGTAGTAGAAAAATCAATGTAAATGATTTTAAAAACATCAAATATAAAAACAATTAGATTAATTATGGAGTAACATAAATTTTATGGTTAATAATAGAACCTAATTTAAGGTTAAATAGTTTATAATCATTTTTATTTATCATCTAGCTGTCGTTAAAGTCAAATTAAATGAATAGTGGAATAAATTTATTTAATGCTTTTTCATTAAAAAAGATATTTTATTAACTTATTTTAAAATAATTAAAATCATTCAAGAGGAAAGGTAAGATGCAAAAATGTTCTAAAATTCCATCCCTTACCAATTTGTGATCCAATTATTACATTATAAGTAAAATTATAACCCTTTGAAATTGAAAAATTATCCACTACATATAAGGTTAAAATTGGTAATCAAGGATTAAACTAAGATATATTATATTATTGGCCAATTAATATGGTCGAAATCCAATTTTCATTCATTATATTGACATCATCCAATCCCACCATCAAATTCTCTAATTTTGGTATGAATTATTATTGTCAATGGAATTATTATATTTTAATCTTTTAAGAAATTCCATGTGTGTATTGTCCATAATTTTAAAAGGAAACCCCTCCTCTATATTATTTACAACAGTTTGATATATCAATACTTACCAAACACAACCTAGTAATCTAATGCACTTATAGATAAAAAATTTATTGTAATTTTATTTTGATAAAAATTTTATAATCTTGTTCCATTATACCCGAATTTAAATCCATTATTTCCAAATTATATTTTAGGTTTAGAGTTTTAGAGAATTTTTTTAAAATTATTACATAAAAACCCATAAATTAGAAGGTGGACACTTGTAATCATTATCAAATTTTCTCAAAATATAAAACCATTAAAATAAATATCATTTTTTAAGAAAATTATTCATGAATTTAAATTTAACTTTTTCTTTTTCCTTACCTATCCAGACACCATGCAATGATTTAAAATAAAACATTAGTTGAGAAAACAATATTTGTATGGTACAAAAACAATGAAATAAACCATTAATACCTAAATACATGTAAAAATTAACATTCATAAAAATAAACATTTGGTTCAAAATAAACAATTTTATTACCCATTAATCCACCTTATCTTTCCAAAATTTTATAAAAAATTTCATTTTAAATCATTAATGAAAAATAAATTCATCATTATTTTATTGAAAATTTTAAAATCATATAAAGGATTTTTTTTAAAAAAATACACTTTTTATTATTTCATATAGAATATCCAACATAGTAAAAGTTTGGGTACCCATCATAGCTACTCATGTAAGACCTTCACATTTAACATAAAAAAAATAAGTTAGATTAACCATCACAACAACTCATGGATTAACCATCAAATTTAATCTTGAAATAACCATCATAATATTTTCCAATTATCTCTTTGGAGAAACAGAGTGGCTTAACTCCATACCATATTTGGAATAATGATATTTCCAAATTACATACCAAATTCATTTAAGGTACATTATAAACCCTTTTATATTTGGTTTATATCAGAAACACCCATCATTAAGAGCAATTTTCATGAACCATAAAATATTATATTATTAAAATATTTTATGAGGAAGATAATTTTTCCAGTTTTCAGTCACTATGTTAAACAGAAATGAAATTATATAGGTAAGAATTTTCAATTAAAAAAAGATTTGTAAATTTATTAAATAATATTAATATAAAATATTATTCATGAGGGTGGTAAAATATTCCCATTATGTAAAATTTATAAAAATATTCAATTCATACTTTCGTCGAAAAGTCAAAAAAAGTACCCAGTTTGTAACATGATAAAAATATTCCTTTAAAAAAATTGTGAAAAACAAAAAAGTTGGAAAAATAATTGTAAACAATCATAAGAGAATAATAAAAAAATTTATAATTTTTTTTAGAAAAAAAATCATGTATAAAAGAAATAAAAACATATTTCAATGGAAATTTTAGAATATAATTTTTAAAACAAAGTCCCTTACCTTGAGTCTGACTCATCATGCACATTACTTCTCTTCGTGAATAATAAAATTATATTCATTATATAAATTATAAAAGAAAATTTTATATTTTATTTTTCCGTTTATTTTATCTCTTACTTTTCTATTAATAATTTTTTTTAATTAAATTAGCGTAATATGTTTTTACGTTATATGTTTGGACGATATTCGTATCATAAGTCCAAATTGACTTCAGTAAGATAGATACAGTAAAATAGGAAACAATTACACCATCATTAGAATAATAATAATCAAATCTTTATTTTTTATACGTAAATTATAATTTTAAATTTTCCCTTTATATATGGTTATGAAAAATTATCTATGTTTTGATAATGGATATAATAGTTCATACATACACATGAGTAACCTTTCCATTTTTCTATGATAATTAAAGAAATATTTTAAGTATAATTTTAAATTTACATAATTATTACAATATAGTAAATATAATATTGATTATTTAAATATACTTATATACAAAAAACATGTTATTTGTGAATGAAAAAATAATCACATCACTTTGTGAAAGTGCTAGTCTACACGTACACACAGATGACATTGTGATTTTTTAGTGAATGGATTGATTAAAGGTAGATGATATAAAATATTTTAATAATTATAAAAAACTTATTAATATCATATTTAAACTTAAATTCCATCATTATAAACTATTTTTAGAGACAGTGATGGAAAATGAATTAGATTTATTTTTAAGGTGGTTGTCCGTTGTACACCAAAATGATGAATTTATCTTCCATTTGATGGATGATGGAGATGTACATAAGCTATAAAATTAATATAATAACATATAATTGTATATAGGATACTATTTTTATTGTTTTCTATTTTTTTATTAAATTTATATGAATAGGAAGAATAAAAAAAAGTAAAACAAAAAGTTTAAAATTATACGTCTTCGTTGGAGCACCTCCTTTCCTTAACACATTAAAATGTATGAAATTGTTATTATTAATAAAAAATACCATTATAATAAGGGTATGGGTTATTAGAGTGTATTTTGGTAGGTATTGGAAAACCCTAATTTTTTATGTGTATTTATTAGGAGAATGGGTCCCCATTTCTATGTGAGTGGAGGGGCACTCTTCAAATTCTCAAAAATATTAAATTAATAAAAATTCATTTTCAATTTAAAAATGCATAAAACTAATTTATTTAGAATATAGGTTTATAATGGGTTGAAATAATCCAATAAAATAATAATTATAATAGATTTTAATATATTTTTACCCTTATCTTGTGATTTTAACACATCATCCACCCCCTTCACACTTACCGTTACAATAAGGGGTTTTACACATTGAGGGTGGTTATATCTAATATAAATGTAAAAAATTCCCATATATGGATCATGGTGTATATTATATAATATATACAAATAACATGTAAAAATAAAAAATATTTTATAATTTTATATCATTAAATATAATATTATTTATTGTAATATATTATAAATGCCAATTTTTTTAACTATTAATTACATTGATTTTGATAACCTCAATACCAAATTTAAAATTTCGAAAATATATTTTATTAAAAACCACACATTTCATGGTAAAATATATAATTCTTGGATCACTTTATTTATCCAATATTATTTTACATCTAATATTTTTAAATATTTTACTTAATTTATCCATTAATTGAATAATTACAACATCAGCATTATGTAAGCATTTACGGTAAATATTTATTTAAATGAAAATATAAAAATTTATTAATATGAACATATTTGTTTGATATTTGAAAATACTATTAATAAATTAACGAATCCTCTATTTAACCCAATTTTAAAAATATTATTATTATTAAAAATAAAATTGTGACATTTTTTACTTTTTCTTAAAAAATATTATAATGGTAATAATCACCATCTTGTGGCATATAAAGTTCACATATTTGATATATGGAAGATTATTGAAGCATTATAATGATTAAAAAAATTTATTAAAGGGTTCAAGTCTTTTTATAGTCTTTTTATATTATTTGTTACTCGTATTTACCATAATTACCCTTTAGCAAGGTAACAAAAATTAAAAAGGTTTCTATTCATATTGAGAAAAATAAAATTCTCTAGTTTACTAAATTCAGATATCATGATTTCAATTATTGAATACATTTTTCAAAATTCAAATCACAGAAGTTTAAAAAATTAATTTCAAAATATTCCTAAAAAGAAACTAAAAATAGTTTTTAGAAACATGTCCTTTTAAATTATAAAATGTTTTCTTACTAAATTAATGTATAAAAATAATTTAAAAACCTATAATTGGACCATTATAAAAAAAATATAACTAATAATATTTAAAAAATTAATCAAAAAGTAAAAAAATTCAATACTTTAAAAGAAAATATGGTTTTCAATAAAAATCAATATATTCACTATTCATTGGAAAATAATTATATTCATGAATTTCTAAAAAAATTATTCTAATTTAATATATAATATATTAATCCATAAATTAAATTCAGTTTTTTAAAATTATTTTAATTAAATTCCTATAAATTAATTATAATTCTCACACATAAAAAGAAATAGACCCCATTTTAAAATAATCCATTTTCTTGAATAAAAAATCACTTTACTAAAAATTAATTCATTATTTTATAATAATTTTCCAATGAATTAATATTAAATGTTACATTAAAATTTATTTCATATGTTATTTTTTACAATTCATACATGGTAATTTAACGTCTAGGTTATAACGACCACATTTAAATAATAACATTTTGTTGTTTTTTCTGATCAATGTTCTGTACCTTTTTTAACCAACATAGTGTTTCTAATTAAAATATCAAGATATTAAATTCTCCACACCATTTGTGAAATTATATATGTGAAATTTTAATTTCATATTATTGGATAGGGTTTCGATTCTCAAAATTCCTTTATTAAATACACACAACTTCAAAAGTGTAAAAAAAATAACATCTTCAAAAGAGAGAAGGGGGTATGAAGGGAATATAGAATAACACATATTATGTTAAAAAGTATAATAAAAAAATTGGAATGTGAAAACATTGTTATGGAAGAAAATCTTGACATCTTATTACTAATATAGTGTGATAGAGAACATGGTCATGTTAATGATTTCCATCACAAAACCGTAAATCTTTGATGGGTTAAAATGCCATTGATTTCCCATTAAAAATGTATATGGATAATAAATTTTGGACAATCATTTTTAAATATGAGGAATCCTTTAACTTGCTTGACTAATAATATAAGGAGATATACATAGTTTTCATTAATAATTCACGTTTTAAACAATTGTTACCACAAAATCATTTTTTTCTCTAAATGATGAGTATTGAAGATGAATTTTTACGAATGATGTACATAAATCAATTTATAATGGATTACACAGTCTAAAAAAAGATAAAAAGATATTCCTATTATATTTAATAATTAACCAAAACTAACTGGGTTGGAAAATATATGATAATTTCCTTAATTAGTAAACCTTCATATGACTAAAATTTACGTTAATTTCCAAAATTCAATATAAATACTGAAATTTAAAATTATATTATACAATAAATAATTATTTATAAAATTCCTAAAATTGTTTTAGACAAATATTAATTCCAAAAATGAATAGGATTTTGTCACATAGTCTTCTAGGATTAATTTATCTTTAAATAACATCATTCATTTTTTATTTCTCTATATAAAGGTTTTATGTTCTAATCATATAATCTTCAAGATATGCTAATCATTTTCATAAATAACCTAATTAATCATAAAGCCACATTAAAATAATATATTATTCTGAAATATAATTTGACCTTTATCCCTTACATAAAATCCCATCGTATTATTTTGACATTAATTATGTAATGCTCCCTAAAATTATGATGGCATTATTTTGAAATTAATTAATCACGAAATAAATTCCTAATCCCATGTTCATCGTTATGATAATAAATATTTCCCAAAAAATAACTTAACCTTTATACATAAGATCAATTAAATGTTAACAAAAGATGTCACACTGACTAGGAAATCACATAGGACAGTTGTTATAGATGCACCTTTTTTCCCCTTATTTGGATCATTCAGGGCCTATGGAATTTCAAAATGTGATGGGTTGTCATCTGACCTACACGATTACCTTTTAATAAAATATAATTCTTATAATATTCCAAAATTATGATAATCATCCCCAAAAATAAGCTTTATATATTTAATATTAATGAAATTTTTTAACTGTGAAGTTTATCTCATACATTTAATTTTTATTTCGAAAAAAATAACCAATAAATACCTTCAAATCATAGATCATATAAACCCTAAGGTTATCTATAGTAATAATACTACATTTGTGAACTGAAAATATTGTTCTTCCAGAAATATCTTTTCTAAATGATAAATATAATGGTTATATAAATGTAAAACATATATTAAGAAATGATAAAAGTCACCCAATGTAGTCTCCTCATCCAAAGTGTATTAATGCTTTTAAAATATGGATCATCATTAACTATACCACTACATCAAACATATTGCGTATAGAAACATTACTCATTCAATTTCATTCATAATCCATTAACCATGTCTTCTATCTTATTCCATAATACTTATTTCCTACAAAAAACTGGAGTCATGTTCAAATATTAAAAAAATTTAATCATAGGCCAAGAAATAATTCATAATTTTAATATGTCACGTTCATTTTACACATCTTAAAAAACAAGGGAATTATGTATTATTAAATAGTTAATTGTATAGTCTTTCGAATCCCATTCAAAATCCTTCCCCATAGGACCCTGATTTTTATAATGACTAATCCTTCAATATTTATAACTATAACATCTCGTGATCTGGAACTCTCTCAATTAGCCATTACAGGTTGGTTATAAGACTTCATGTGTGCTTCCTCATACACCAGAGGCTACTGAATAGCAGTGTGGCTGTGATAATAATAGTGGGCAGCCTATACCCCCTATATTAGGAGTTTAAAACATAGTGTAAAATCAGAATAAACAAATGAATAAATATGAGAGTGTGGAAGTAATGGAAACAAAATGATACAGTGGAATTACAATAATAAATACAGCTTAACAATGAAATAAATAATAGAAGAGTAATGTAATTAGATTCTAAAATGTAACTAAATTTAATACTATAAGTAAAAAAATATAAAATATAATAATTCTCGACAAAAGACTCAAATTTATTTCATACAAACCCGTATTTCAGTCCCATCTTCAATCTCCAGGACATCCAACAATGAAAATCAATTGCATGATCCATTACCCTTGTCCAAAGCTACATAAATATAATCTGTATGGGCACAAAATGGAGGCCAAATTAGGGTCTGAGTATAACGTAATATATCAACACCACACTGTCTAATCAAAATAGTCCAATGATATATGTATTCAATAAATCAATAAACCAATTTATTAGTTAATTAAATAATTTAATTAATACCACATAAAAATGATTCAGAAACATGTTTGTAAGTCTTCGACCATGTCTCACAACCATTCCAACCATAACCATATAACCATGGCATAAAGTAAAAAAAATTGAGCCAAACATACTATATAATCTTTCCATCATGAGTCATGGGGCCAATCCTGCTATATAAGATTTCCATCATGTCAACTAGGACCAGACCGTTATATCATAATTTCATCATATCAACTCGGCCAATCCCATTATATTAGTATTTTAGCATTTCAATTGGGCTAAGACCACTATATCAGCATTCTAACATGTCAACTAGGAAAATTCCCAAAAGATGAATTATAATAGGGAAATCCCAACACCAGTTAGAGAAATAAGGGTGTGACAATATCACATCATATGAATGAATTAATAATTTCTAATTACCATTTATCTTTCAATTACACATTTCAAATATCAATTTTCCATAACCAATAAATTTCTACTAAACTCAATTAAAAACCAATGTCAATGTGAATCGATATAGAGAAATCACCCATAATTAATTTCATGCTAAACAACCTTTAGTCAATTTAAATAATTAAATTAATAATCAACGGTTATCTCACCCTAATAGTTTCCATAAACCAGGTCAAGATCCAATTGGATCTAAATAGACTCCAATGAATAATCCATAACATTATATTTTAAATTATTTAGTGCAAAATATTTTTTCTTGATTCCATTACAATACAAACTTAACAACTATCAAAGAATTTGTTTTTGACATGGAATCACTACTGTTAATAGATTAATAACAAAAGGCTTCCAACAGAAAACACCCTTGATAAAGAAGGTGTGGTTGATCTCATAAAGGTTCCTTGATCAAAACTGATCAAGATCAAATCCAACAATCCACATGGTTAATAGATTTTACCAAAATCGTCCAATATCAATGGGATAGAAGGTAAATTGTAATGAAAAATACTTACTAGGAATCGAATGTTTGATTGGAATGTCTGGAATCAAGAAAGGCACCCCAAAATCACAGGGATGGCCACCCTTGGTTGAGAGGAGGAAACTTCACATGAGATGAAAAAAAAAATCAACCCCAAAGAACACATTAAAATTATAGGTCTATAAATTACATGGTCTGTAATGTACTTTCACATCATGTAATTATTTTTAGAGTGATAGGTAGATAATCCCATCACCTAGGTATAATGTTAAAATCACCCAAAAATTACAAGACTTTTAATCCATTTAAATGGTATTTAAATGTTCTACATATGTTTTTCATCCCATTTCCTTATAAAAGACCCGAAACCCATTTAAGGTATCCCAACCTACCAAGAACAAATGGTAAAAACATACCCTTTTATTCCCATACAACATTAATTCATAAAAACATACATCCATGAACATTAAGGTATTTTCCCCAACAAAGGTGCTACACATCAGAACAAGGCATGTCCACCAATGCTCAACAGAAAAACTCAATATGGGATATAACTGAATATTGTATAGATCTTAAAACCACCCCATAATATATAATCATGTGTCTGAGCTTCCCAAATCATCGTTATGGGGTATCTACAAACAAGTATGGCCATTATGCTGACATAACCGACTCCATCTCCCAGTTCTCCTTTTGAACTCACTAATTATTCCACTACACTCGAACTAAAGGAATCATAGTACCTCAAAGATACATATCATTACAGTCCATAATTTGTACCAGATTCTCCCTAAAATATCCATTGGTTCAAATCATGAGGTTTGTTGTGTCTGTCAACAAGTGAGGTTCTAGATAATATTTATGAATCAACAACATATGGAACGTGTTGTGCATAAAACTGATGCACTATCTAAGGGATAATCAGTATTCCACTTGCATGAACCTGTCCACTATCTCAAATGGCATAAAAAACCCCAGTCATTAGATTTATATGTATCCTGGTATGATGTTTCCCCAACCTAGGAGAATTCTGAAGGAAAACATTTTGGCCAAACTCAAAATCAAAAGGTAATCTCTAAGGGATATAATATGATTCATTCATGTTCTGTGCATTCACAAACCACTTTCTGAACAACTAAAACTACCCTAATGTCTCCAGAAGTACACTATTCCAAATAAACACTAACGCACCTTCCTTTATCCAACAAATATTAGAACAGAAGGTCCTTCAATGCCAGGCCTCAAAAGGTTCCATCTGGATAGATTCTTGGAATGTGTTATTATATGAAAAATATATATGTTCCATATTATGATCCCATGAACCACCAAATACAAACCACATGATTTTAGTATATCCTCCAAAACATGGATAGTTCTACTAGATGAACCATCAGTATGAGGAAAATAGAGAATAATCAAAAGTATATGTGATCTCGTAGCATTCTAAAGACCCTTCTAGAACCACGATGTGAAACAAGGATATCTTTTTGAAATGATAATCCTTGGAACACTTTGTAGACTTAATTACTAGTGCTCATAAATAATAGCTAGATAATAAACTATGAAGGTCTCTCTAATTGGAATAATGTGGGATACCATCATCAGTCGATCCATAATTTCCAAACAACATCATTCTTATGGGTTGTTCTAATTAATTCTATAACTAAATCCATCATAAAATTATTTCATTTCCAATTAAAAATGGGTAATGTAACACACATAGATTTTATGAAATATATTTTATGAATTATTTTAAACTGTTTATTTGTTCCTTTTCTCACAACACTTTATATAGATTGTTTTATATGAAAGAACAAATATTGACTTACTTTTCATAGAACACCATGTTAATATTCCATTAAACACAAAATGTAGATTATCTTGTGGTATATGAAACACTATGTCTGTCTTCTATTAAACGCAATTCCAAATTTTCTTTGATAGCATATGTTACATGCAAGGCTGAGTATTACCGAACTACAACACACTATTAATATTATTTTTTAAATATTATTAGACCCTCCATATAGTTGTTTCAATGGAATATACAATAATGATTAACTAAATGGTGAAAATATTATTTACACATGCATATAGATTTCATCCTTTGGTTATCAATTATTACATGCGAAGAAAATATTTATATGAAAATAATGAAATTAGTTTTCTATGAAAATATTTTCTCCGTGTGAAAACAATATTTATCTCAATATATTAAGAAAACCATTTTTATTGATGTTTTAAATTTATTTTATATATTTTATATACAATAAATTTCATTGATACTCATAAAATATATTTTATAGGTATAAGAAAATAATATATCCAATTTTATGAATAAAAATATGCATTTCTCTTAAAGATTAATTTTACCCCCTATTAATGGAATACCCATTTTAAATCTTAATTTTAAAACATTTATAATTTTTATTCAAAAAATAAACTTAAAATTCAAAATCAAAATACCAAAAAATACATTGGGTGATTATTTAGTATTTTTATGGGATGTTTTATATTTTGATAAATAGTGACAGAAAACTGAATTTCATATCAAAACAACAATTTCATTTAAATAATTTATAGGATTAAATTATTTTTTTAATTATATTTAATGACTATATAGATTGTTTTTTCAAAACATCCTAAAATTTAGGTTATTTAAATCCATTAAACATTGAAATTTTAAATAAAAACATTTCAATATTTTCAAAAAAATGTCATTAAAAACCCACTTTGTTGTCCTGTCATTAGGATTAGATTTAAATTAATTTATTCTAATTATGTGATTTTAATTTTTAAAAATGGATTGAATATTTAGAATCATAAAAAAATAATTTATAAAAATGTATATTTATTTTTTGACAAAAAAATATTAGTGAATATGATTAAAATTAATTACAGTGATTAAGAGAAAAATTAGCTTTGGAATGAACTGAACTAGAATCGTAATCCCGAAAATCTCATATAAACAGTCAACTAGTCCATTGTGTGTTCATATATAGTTTATATCCTTTATTTATTAGTTTTTTAGCACAATTGGTGCCACATTATATGGGAAAAACGCTGTTGCAATTCCCCATTCATAAATTTACCTGAATACCACACCCCCTCCACTATAAAAAGGCACTCACCACTCAAACAGATTCACACCAATAAATCAAATTTGATCATACAAAATCTGAAAAAATATCATTCAAAAATACCATATATAATACAATATTAATCCCTTTTGGAAGAAATCCATCAAAGGAATCCATTGGGTGCAAACCAAAAAGAGTTACCCAAAGATGACGTAACATCGATCCTCAAGCTCTATTATTTTATTTCCATTCTCAATCCCCTAAAATATTATTATTATTTGATTATTTAATAACCACATTATCTCCAATAAACATTATTTATTTATTCAAATAGTTCTACGTAATCTTAAACACGCTGCCCTATAAAGGGTAACAAAGATACCATTCTTATGTACAGTGAACTACCACTTCACGAAATGATGTTGTTCATCTATCTTTTACCATATATCATAGTTGGGAATTAGGATGGAAAATATATTTTAATATTTTAGATATTATATTTACGATCTATTTATTCATTTTTAATTATTATATAACACATACCTTCATGCTATCAATTTTGTGTAAATATGGTAACTTCTTTTGTGGATGTGTGCACTACCACCTCCTTAAAGCGATGCGATTTGATCAAACATTAAATAGAAAGTGTTATGGATGGGTTTAGTAAACTTATATTTCAAATATTAAATAATAATTTTACTGTATATATTTTATATATGTATATATATATATACAAATATTAAATTTACTCAATTTCTACAATGCGACAAGAAAATAGAAATATTGTTCTTGTGTACGTACGACCTATTATCTCCGTGAATAGGGTATTTCTTTTCTTATTTCAATATTTAATATATTGTTATATATTGTTATATATAGAATATATATGACATTTATATCATGTTTAATATTCTTGAAATAATAAAATCATAATATAAGTATGAGGATCATGAATAATAACTCCAAATGTATATGAAAAAACATATATGACCCGAAACATAAAATTAGTTTTGAATTGTTAATAAAAGGGTAATATAAAGTCATACTAAAATAATATATGGTGTTACATATAATAATAGTGTTTTTTATAGACTTATTAAACATAAATTTATTAAAAAGGAGTTTTTAGCATGTATGAAGAAACTCAATACTTAAGGTAATAGTTTTCTCATTTCCATTTTTTTATCAAAGATATCCATGCCTTAATCAAAACAAATTTATTTTTTTAGTGTATATAATTCCAATTAATGGATTATATGACTAATATACTTAAATTTATGGGTGTTTTCATATCAATTTTTTTATCATTATTTCATGGGGTGTATGGTTCAAATGATACAAAATTGATAAAGTGATTTTATTCTAAAGATTCCATCATTTAGATAAATTCCATGTTATGTTCCTATATTTTTCTATGGGGTGTATATTTTAATCATTTACCTGTTATATCATTTATCTCTTTATTTAATTTTATTTTAATCTTCATTTAATGTTATTGTCTAATGTATAGTAGTAGTGGATTTTACCAATGTTGTAATAGTTTATTACTATAATATCATCATTTATTAGGATTATTTATGATTATGCTTCCATTAAGGAGACATATAATGATACATATATCGAGAAAACTCCTATATTTTCATCTCCAATGGTTAATAATGGTATATTAAAATATTAGTACCATTTTTTTCACTCTTTGGTTCTTAAGAAAACTAATAAATTGTTTTTATGAAAATACAACATTATCTCTCTCTTCGGTTGCAAATTTGTGTTCATTCAAGAAAACGTTTCCTAAAAATTATTTTCAAAACATGATTTATGTTTAATTTATTTTTTAAATTCTATAAATCCTCGTTAATATGTTTTAATGGAATAATTTATTGAACAAAATTTTCATGCTTCTTTGTACTTTTTTTAGAATATAATTTCAAAAATGATTCAAAGGCTTTATTTTATGTTTTCATATTACTTTTAAAGAAAATTGATTTCAGAATTCGTTGAAGCATTATTTTTGAGCTTCTATGTTCTTTTCAAAGAAAACATTTTTCAAAATATGTTTAAGCTCCTTTTATATGTTTTCAAATCGGATTTAATGTTAAAGGGACTTCAAGATGTTTTATGTTTTAAAAATAATTTTTAAAATCAGAAAAGATATTTCTCCCAAGAAATGTTTTAAATGAAATTTTAAATCATTATTTATAAAAATAAGGATTTTATAAATGGTTTTATAAAAAATTATTTTTAAATAATGTATATTTTCCACAAAAAAATCCATGTGATATTTTATAATCATTCTTCATCTAATATTACATACTTTTCATACTTTATGATGTAATATGGATATGATCTAATAATATCATTCATGTTATTTTGGGAATGTTTTTTGTTTTGATGGTATGATGTTTATTACACCCATTTCTTTTCCATGTGTCACATATAATTGATACCCATATATCTAAACCGGTTACTCTTTGATGAAATGATTTTGAGAGATATTACATTTCCATAGGTAGTTTTATGATGAAATGTTAATGATGTACATTTAATTTCACATGTTATGATATGATGTTTACAAAACCCATATATTTTTATGGGACGTGACATGATGTAATTGTTATAAACATTTCGAAGAAGTATGTTTTATTTTATGATGTGAAGGGTGGGAGATATATACCCCTTTAATGAGTTGGATAATGATTTATATCTCATGAGATAATAATGTGAAACAAGTCTACATGCTTGATATGCAATGAGAAATAGGTGTTTCCTAAACGAATATTGGAATATGGGATGCTGGGAAACCATATCCACTATAGAAATATGGGGAAACTTGATCCACTATGGGTATATGGGGAAGCTCAGTCCCTTATAAGGAAATGGTTTTGACTGGGAATAGTGGTGTGTACCTCCTAGTAGGTGTAGTCCCCATGGAATTCCTTAATATGTTTTGGAAATGATCCTTGACATTTATGAAATTTTTATTATGTGTGAACTTGATTACATGATCACAATGTAATGCATGGTCCAATTTCTTGTCCATAAGTTTATATGAGGTCCTCATATTATTAACTTAACTAAATGAGTGAACATGATTCTATTCACACATGATCAAAATGTTATAAGATGATGATTATTTCATAATTATATGTCTCAAGATAATGTTATGATTTCATGGCTTAGGTTATTTAACTCTCTTTTTATTCAAGTCTTATGAAAAACAAATATTAATCCAAATCACATTGTTACGATATTTTAAATGATGTTTATGAACTTATCATTTTATGATCCTTTTGTTATATCCTAATTCACTTTTTGACTATTTAACTCCATTTACTAACCTTACTAACCATCTGGTATAAAACTTTTCTTATGTTTCCTTTCCAAAGTATTTGAATAAAGGTTTCGAGTAGGAGTACAAAAAAGGATGATATTTTAGGGATATTTTTAATATATTCTTCCATGTTAGATGATTATAGTCCCATTTTCCCTATTACACTAAAATATTATGGTCCTTGGGAATGTATTTTTTCTAATGTGTTAAATATTCATTTAAAATGATGTAATATCCATGTATATTAAGCCTAGGTCACTATAGTGGGTATCAATGGAATGGTTTAGTAAACATTTTGAATCAAGGATGATAAAACATTAGTGGTATGACTAGGTATATTTATACGGATATTTCTAGGGATTTCTCTATGGATAGTCTAAGGATGTGTTATTGTTTAGGAAGATATCAGGAAATTCTAGTAAGGATGAATTAAGTGGTTTCCTAGAAATAAATTCTAGTCTAGATTCTACAAGAGGATGTGGATCTGGGATTGATGTACATATGTGTAACAAACATGAAAACACTGTATTTCGAAAGACTCAATTAGGAACTGGTGTATGAAAATGGGCCCTACGTAACACTTGGTTTGACACACCCAGGGGATTTGTTTTGGAATTCACAAAACAATTATGAACAATGATGAAGGATTTGAATAGAATATAACTATGAATATCATATTATAAACCTATGGTGATGTAGATTTATTAATTAGGTGTCATTATTTAGAAATTCTATAAGTGATTGTTCATTATTATGTGGTTTTCTATTGTGATAAATGTTTCTCACACATTGATTTATGGTTTTAGTTAATAGAAGGAACTTTAAAGATCTAGGTTGACATTAAATTTTTTAGATGAGGAAAGTATGGGCATGATTAAAATCTATTTCCTAAGTCGAAATATCATTAATGGAAATAGGAAGGTCCTTGAGTAATGGTAATATTGCTGAAGAAAAAGAGACCGGAGGTGACATGTGAAATGTTTGGGATGTATTAATAGTATTTTTTACATTATACATAAGAAACTTGATTAAATTGAGGATGAAGAACCTCCAGAAAAGATTCATATTTCATATTCTATAAAAGGTGTATTAATGAATAATATTTTGAATATTGACTAATAGTTAAAGAATAATGTTGGATTAAAGAACTATTTATATTTTTCAATTTAAATATTATGTTATATGTGTCATTATATATATACATTCTGATATATATTTTTTCATCAATGATTTGAAAGGATATGTGATATGGTCCTGATAACCAAGAAAATATATTTAATAGAATGGAGAAATTTAGATTAATTTAGGATATCCCAAAATGTGTTAGAAAAATTGTGTTTATATTGGATAAATATGTGATTGATTTGAATAAAGTGAATTGGATAGTATCGATTACTTAAAAATTGATTAAGGATTTTTGGGAGAGGTGGTTTATGTTTTCATGGATGAAGTTTACATCTTCATGGATTTATGTAATATATCTAATTATCCTTTGAATAAGGAATAATGTATGTTTTCTAAAAGGATTTATGGTTTTTCAGGTTATTACCATGTTGCAAGAGAATATATGATGAAGGTATTCACATGTTTGGAATGTGATAACCAAGAGATACCTTATGATATATGTGATATATACTCCATGATCTGTTAGTGCTTCAATAACGACAAATTCACCTCTGTTTCATTGAAGAAGAGAAAAAGTGTGAATTGATCAAGGAAAAAATTGTCACATTGTTCTAAAATCAAGTATGTATATCATCTCATGAATATTATTAAAATTTGGGGGATGTTTTTTTAAAAAAATTATGTCATATTAAAATCATTATTGATGATATCAAGGAACTCTTTCATGCTTCTTTAGTTTATGGTTATATGATTATTAACATTATTTGGATCATCAATTTTCTTATGGTTAGTGATATTTATCAAAATCTATGGTCAATTAAGGTTTACTTATATATAAATTTTGTAACTACCCACCAATGTTATCCATTTTTGGAACCTTGTTTCATGTTATATTGGGTAACTATTTTCTTTCCAACATTATTTTTAAAGGATTTTTTTGTTCTCAATTTTACGATGTGGGTTTCTATGAATAGAACATTCATGTATTAATACATTAAAATACTAGAATAATTTCAAGGGAGAAATTAATTTTAAGGATTGTAGAATGTAACAATGCAATATTTTGTGAAGTGTTTCTCAATTAATTTAAACAAGTTGATATTTTTCATCTCATACAACACTAAATAGATCTTGAGTTATATGAAATCACTTTGTTTGAATTGTCTATCATGAAAAACAGTTTTATTATTGCACTACATGAAACCATAGATTACATTGTGGTATAAAAAATTATTATTTTAGCTTTTATATCACACAATTCTAATGAACCTCTGATTGCTTTCATTAAATTCATGGTCGAGTTTTACTAAACTATAATTCACTATTAATAATATTATTAAAATATTATTATAACTACCACCAAGTCATTGTTATGGGTGTTCTGAATAAGATTCAGTAAATTGTTGAAATATTATATACACAAACGCACACACACACACACATATATATAATGAATACTTTTGTTACAAATTATTATAAGTGAATGGATGAATTATTTGAAAATAAATAAATTACATTTCTAAGAAAACTATTTTACCAATGTACAATCAAACATTTATCACAATAAAGTAAACAAACCAATTTTTATTAATGTTTTCAATATAATTTATATATTATATATTTAGTTAATATTTCGGATACAGGTACATTACATTTGGTATGTTTAATATAATAATAAATCCAATTATAATAATAAAAAGACGTATTTTTCTAGAGGAAATTTTACTGCATTTTAATGGAGAACACATTGTAGTTATAAATTTTGAAAATTTAATAATTTAATTTAAAAAAACATAATTTTTGAGATAATAATATCGATATTTTCTTTCAGTTATCTTTTTTATATTTTTAGGAGAAGTTTCATTGTTTGATAAATATTGAATGAATGGAATTTTAATTAAAAAATGATTTCTAATATAATTAAATTTTTGGGATAATTTCTATTTTGATTTGTTTTAAAATATTAATTAAAAAATTTATACATAAATTAAATAAATTTATTACATTACAATTCACTATTCATTTAAATTAGATAGAAAAACATTTCTATCATAGGAACATTTTTACTTTTAAAACCTTCTTTGTCATCCCATTCGTCAGATTAAATTTAAAAAAGGTTATGCCACTTCTATGATGGGAGTTTATAAAATTTGATTCTATATTTTTATTCAAAATAACTTATAGTTTCTAATAAGTGTAAAATATTTTTTTGAATAAAAATATTAGTGAATGTGATTAAAATTAATTACAATAATTAAGAGAAAAGGTAGTTTATCATGAACTAAACCTTAAAATTAAGGCCCAAATGAGCAATAAAATTTGTCAAAAACCATTTCACGTTCATATATCTACCCAATACAAAATTTTAAAGGATTTTTATCCTTATTAGAACCACATAAAATTTGAAAAACTTGGGTGAAATTCTTTATTTAAAAATTCATAAAAGTGACACCTCTCGTCCACTATAAAAGACACTCAAACCTCAATATTTTTTCACACTTCTAAATCTATATTTCTCATAAACATTCGTCCATAATATCCTATATACCTCACTAAATTCATTCTATAATCCTCCCTTGGAGAATAAATCCATCCAAGTAAGCCCATTGGTGAAAAACAACAGTTACCCAAAGAAGATGTTACATCCTTCCTGAAGCTCTTTTGTTTTATTTTCATTCTCAACCATATAAAATCGTATTTTTACATAATTATATAATGAAAATATATCCTAAATATACTGATAGTTTTTTAATATAATGGTTTTACCTTCACTTACACACAAATCCATCTATTGGGAAATGAACTTATAGTTCCAGTGTTTGGCGAACTACCGCCTTGGGAAACGATGTTTTTCTGTTTTATTTTACCACCTCTCACGGTTGTTAATAATGAAGTATAATCCTTTTTTATATCAAATTTATTATAGTAATGAATTATTTAATCTTATATAATTATTATATAACACATATATTCATTCTATCTATTTTTTGTAAATTTGATAACTTCATTTGTAGACAAGTGGACTACCACCTCTTTAAAGTGAAGTGATTCAGTCACACCATACATGGAAAGTGTAAATGATCATTTTAGTAAAATTATATAATAAATATTTCATATAAATAATATTTTTATTATATTATATACATATATTAATATATTTCATTTACACTCTTTCTTTCAATACGAAAAAAATAGAAATTGTGTTCATGTGTACATACATCATACAATCTCCACTAACGGTGTATTAGATATCATATTTATGTATTTTATAGATTATTATAATTTATATTATACTAAATATATATATATATATTATTTATATCATTTTTTACATTATGTAAATTATTAAATCATTATCTATCTAAGATGATCAATAATTAAAAGTAATAATATATAATAACAAAAGTGGATATTACCAAAAACGTAACATTATGTTAGAATTGTTTAAAATGGGGAAATATAGTGTCATTATAAAATCATATATGATATTAGATAAAAAAATATTTTTATTTGGACAATTTCTAGTAAACTTATATTTATAATATAGAAGGTTTGAGTGGGTTGAATGAACGTCATGACTTAATGTAATGGTTTTCTCATCTCTCATTTTGTATCAATGAGTTCATGACTTACTCAAAAGTCATTTATTTTGTGGGGTGTATATAAAAAATATGTATGTATTATATGATCGTTATAATTAAATTTATGGATATTTTCATATCAATTTTATTATATTTTTTCATGGGGTTTATAGTTCAAATGTTACCAAATCAGAAAAGTGATTTTTTGCCTCAAGTTTCCTTCTAGATACATGCCATGTTATGCACCTATAATTTTCTGTGGGATTTATATACTACCCTTTGAAATGTTTTATCCTGAATTTAATTCCTCATTGATATTTTAATCTTAATGTAAATTTATTCTCTCACATATAGTATGATTCATATTTACCAAAGTGGTAATAGTTTGTTGCTACAATATCATCATTTATTAGGATTATTTGTTATTACGTTTCCATTTATAAAATCATATGATACAACTATCAAGAACACCGATGAAATTTCTTATCCTATGATTATTAATGATATATTCATTTATTGGTTCCATTTTTACACTCTTTGGTACTTAAGAAAATTAAGAATGTTTCTTTAAGAAAATATGGCATTATCTATATCTTAAGTTGGAAATTCCTGTTCTTTCAATAAAATGTTCTCAATAAAATGGTTTTCAAAAATCATTTATGTTTAAAAAAATTTTAAAATATTTTCAAGACCCTTTTATACTTTTTCAAAGAAATAGGATTAAAAAAATTCAATCTTCTTTTTTAATTTTTCCATAGAAGAGTTTCCAAAATGATTTCAAGCGTTATTTTTATGTTTTCAATTTTTTAAAATGAAAATGGTTTTCAAAATCTATTCAATATTTATTTATGAGTTTTAATGGTGTTTTTATTGAAAATAATTTTGGAATATTTTCATGATTCTTTTATAATTTTTCAAATAAATTTTTAAAGAATTTATTTCAAATCTATTTATGTTTTAAAAATAATTTTTTAATAAGGAAAATAATCTACCTCATAAAATGTTTTAAATGAAATCGTAGAACCGTTATTATAAGAAAAGGATTTTTTAATTTTTTTATTAAAAATCATTTTCAAGGAAATGTTATTTTATCTATAAAATGTTCAATGTATTATTTCAAAATCATTCTCCTTCTAAGAGGACATAATTTTTTGTATTTTATTCTTTACTTTGGATATGACCCTAAAATATAATTCATATAATTTTTTGAATGGTTTATCTTTTTAGGCCATGATGTTTAGGACACTCGTTTCTCATCCACGAGTTATATTCTTCTAAAACCTACTTCTCTTCATGGGTTATGATTTGAAGAAATAATTATGATATATACCTCTTTTCCGTAGGTAATTATATGATTAAATTTATATGATGGTAATTTAATTTCATATGTAATGATATGATTTTTATGAAACCCAACTCTTTTTATGGGTCATGATATAATGCAGGTTTTATTATCTCGTGGCATAAGTATGCATGGTTTTATTATGTGATGGTTGAGACCTATATATCCCTCCATAAAATTGGGTAAATATTTATATCTAATGATATAATGATGGGTAAAAAGTCAACATGCTTGATCTACAAAGGGAAACAGATGTGTCCTGATCCACTGTGGGGAGATGGGAAAACTCAATCTCTTATAAGGAATGTACTATGACTTGGGGGGGTTGTGTGTCCTGCACAGTTGGTTTTTCCCCATGGGGTTCCATAATATGATTTGGAAATGAGCCTTTAGTTTTATGGAATGATTTTGATGTGTGAACCTGATTAAATGGTAACAATATTATGTTTGGCCCTGGTTTCATGTCCACAATTTTATGTGAATGCCTGATTTCATGTCCTTAACTAAATGAGTGAAAGGGTTTCTATTTTCACATGTTCACA
Organism: Viscum album; assembly: GCA_963277665.1. NCBI lineage: Eukaryota > Viridiplantae > Streptophyta > Magnoliopsida > Santalales > Viscaceae > Viscum > Viscum album. The sequence continues at coordinate 1,234,764,467 of OY728120.1, forward strand.
ATATCATAAGATAATGATTATAGAATAAGTTTTGTTTTTATTCCTATACTATGTTGTCATGACATGGGCTCTTGGACTCCCATATAATTTATGTCTTGCGAACATTCAATGTTTTTCCCATGACTCTTGATTATGATCTTTGATATGAAAGGTATGATCATCTAATGTTATGATCATTTTATCATACCATTATACTCATGGTTATGATTCTATATCTCCATTGTTTATCCTAAATGATAATATAATCTCCCCTTTTCTTATTTTTCTGTTTTTTAGGTTATGAATAATATTTTATGTAGGAGTAATAAAGGGGAAGATCATTAAGGGGATATTGATTTTCTTGGATCATGTTATAATGTTATGTTCCCATGTTTCCGAAGACAATAAACAATTAAGGTCCCAAAGAATGTATTTTTCTTCTATTTTGATTAATATTAATCAGAAATGATGTAATGCATGTGTATGATAACCCTATGTGGCTATAGGTTAAGGCTGAAAAATACTAGTTAGACTCTAATGATAGGATTTCACCAACTGATATGTGAAACATCCCCCCACAAATAATACTACCTAATTATTCATTATTTAACACCATTATTTCATATGAAGAATATGTTATATCTTTTTCAAACCCAGATGCACCACCCATTTATAAGAAAAAAACACATTAATTATATCTTCATGTAATCCCATAGAAACCCATAATAATCCATTGAAAAGAAAAGAATTTTCACTTCCAAGAGACAACCCTGACAGTTTCTCCCTGTCATACATTTTTTTCTCAAAACTAAGCACTATGAATCAAAAACATTATTGGTCTTGATCTAGTCCAAAAGAACAGTTATAACAGATGTTGTAGTCAAAGAAACTCAACCCTGAGACCCATTGACATCAATATTCATGTGTATAAAGAGTTATATTATTTTCCACTCATTTAATGGATCCCATACATCATCTACCTACTTCTTTCATCTCAAATCATCAGGAACAATGTTTCTGTTTCCTACTGTATAACCCAACTCCAGGTTGAAAGACTATAGATACTCAAACCATCTCTTATACCGATAGTTCAAGTATCACTGAGAAAAGTTGTACCAGAAGATTTTGGGTAGTTGTATTCCAAAAATCTCACAACCAAGAGATAATGTCTCCAAAATCTCTAGGTCTGCACCAAAAATGCTAACTACAAATCACGAGGAGATTAATTCTTCTCATGGGGTGTCAACTGTATAGACCCCTAAGTAACCACTCAATCCTCCTACATTAGAACTACTCAGATTCATAATGTGGATGAGTCATAGTTCATGGTATATTATATTACTAGAATAGGTAATGTGATGATAGGTGGTGAGTTCATCCCACCCTTCCACTCCTAGAAATCTTCATCACAAATATCTGACAATGCAAACATTAGACGCTTCCTAGTCAAACCTGATATAGGTGATTTATGACGGGAGAAGTCAATGATAAAGAACTGTTAAAAACTTGATAATCCTAGAAAGATACAAATCCTAATGTAATTCTTGGGTTGTTCATGTGATACCCTGGATGCACCCTACCCTAGTTCCACTATCACTCCTACCTTTTAGATGACATGGCCAAAGAAGATCGCATTATCAATAAATAAACTGATTGTATCCTAATCTCATACTAATCATGAATAAGATCAAAGTAACTATCAACAGATCAAATATATTATTGATTAACGGCAGAGGATATCTATTCTTGACAGTCATCTATTTCAATCTATGATAATACAAACACAAACAAAATTTCCTTTCATCCATAATTGAAATTAGAACTACAGAACCATAAGTAAATTTACTAATTCATATTAAGATGTTAGCTTCCATAACAAGAAAAACCTTCAACTCTATATTCTCTTCTAGTTCAATTCTATAAGGATGTATAAAAACTAGCTCCTCTCCCTCCAAAAAATCAATCATAAACTCAATATCTTGCTTGGGAGGTAATCCATATAACTCATTCAGAATGAAGTACTGAATGCGATCTATAACTAGAGGAAAAGAAACATAATATATTCCACCATAATAAAGAGAAATAATGGTTATCTTAGCCACAAGTCAATCCAATCTGAATTGAATTGGTCATGTACGACCAGCCTAAAGATCCCACCCACCATGGAGATAATAGTTTCCCCCACTAGAGATAGAAATGTAACTCTCCTATACAGATATTGTATATGACCCGAAAATAAATATAACAAACCCATACCAAGAATAAAATCAAATCATGTCACTTCTATGTCGAATAGTTCCCAAATGAAATGATTACCACAAATCTCATAAAAAAATTCATTACAACATTTTATATTCACCAATAAAACTATTAATAGTATTTCAATCATTAAAAAACAATATATAATTCAAAAACTAATACGACACCTTTTATAATAAGAGTAGAAAAATAGAATATGATTCTCCTATATCGAACACTACATAATCAAGGGTAGATGATACAATAATCATACCTCCGATAATAGAAGGTATTGTTTCTAAAATAGCATGAGAAGTCTTCATAATGTCCAGCTGACCAGTACCTCTACATAAGGATCTATTGTAACTACCATGAGTTGTACCACATACCTAGTAATGTTGATTCTATACTAGGTTATCGTGTTCCCATCCAAGAACAAAACATCATCTAGAACTTTAGTTACCTATCTACTAAGGCATAGGTGAGTCTTTCCTAGACTCTTGTAGCAATCATGGTCCCATTACATTTCTCTACTATAGCATTCACCTAAAAAACCTCATTAGGGGACCCAATTATTAGCATGAATGAAACTCTAAAGCATTGTATGGACACTGAGGTTGTTTTTTACCATCATTCACAGCTTATTACACCATAATGGAACATGGTCCTATGATGGATGGTAATTTATTAAATGTTCATACATTTTTATCCCAAATGAAATATATCAAAGAATCACTTCATTCCCCTAGAATATATGTTCACAGTTTTCCCTAATGAAATAGTCTAGCCACTACCCATAGCCTCTCTCATTTTCCCTTTCATCATGAGTGGATGATTTATCACATCTGTGAAACTACTCAGACAGAACATGATCATTTTATATTAGATATTGTAGAAATTTCCATCCTCAAAAATTCTTTTCCCCAATGATATCATCATCTTACAAATATGGTGCAAAGCATTGTAGGTCGGTGAAACATTTAGTGTAGTCTAGTACTGACATGCCCTCCCATGTCATGTTAATGAACCAATATGAAATTTCATACCTTAACATCACATGATATAAATGGATGAATAAATTCATCTTAAATACATTCCATGTTAACATATCTTGCCTCCTTACCTTCTCAAGAATTTTTCAACAACGCAAGAACTCGGATATCTAGGGGACTCTATCCGTTGTGAATATTGGTTAATATTGTATCAAAATATATTTCTTCAGCTTAGAAATCAAATTATTGGTGCATACAGTCTCTATTCCCATGGTTCTCCTAACCCTCATGTAGTTTTTGTGTGGCTGAACATCCATTTGATCCTTGAGAACTACAAGAATCTCCAGTTTAGTTGTGTTACTGGCATACTTATTTCCATTATCTTGATTCTCAACTCGAAGATGGTGGGGATGAATTTTCTCTATAAGAAAAACTCACACCATAGAACACTAGATATACAAATAATTGAATCATCAATATGAGAAAATAATATAGAACTAAAAACTCTTGGTGTCTCTAAACATAGATTACAAGTGTTTTACCATGAAATAATAGTTCATTTATTATACATCACTTATCATATATAAAAGATATACCATATCTTGATATTCATAGGAAATATACCACATGAATGCAAATATGTCCATATAATGAACAGTTCATGTCATAATATACACATATGTGCCTACAATGATGCATGAATACACATATCCCACCATACCGGGCCACTAGTATAATCTCAAGAACCAAAAATATCATAACACAATAACTCCATAAAACATGTGAATCCCTCAGGGTGAAATAACATCAAATATAACAATAAAATAACATAAATATAAAACCCATTCCTAAGAACTCATATTTTACCTTGAATATGGGTTATCTACTCCCATGCATAATAACATTTCCAATTCCAAACACATCCCAATCTACATTATACCTTTCCTAAATAGTAATGAAATATAAATGAATTCTTCTGTGAATTGATTCCACTTGGTAATATCCCCCAATCTAGAACACTCTCACATGGTCAGAATGGGTTGGTTATGAGACCTCAAGAATGCCTCCCTGTATGCTAGAGGCTTTTGACTAGTAATGGGATTTCAAAATATAGTGGGAAGACAATAAACCGTTTATTCAGAGGTTATAACATATTTGAATAAAGGGTATATAAAAATTAAAAAATACTAGACTGGGGAAGTAATGGAAAAAATTATATATCTAAAAGCCAATAATAAATCCGGCGAAACAATCTGCAAAATAATTGAGGAGTAATTTAACGATGTAATTTTATATAACAAAATGTAATCCTAGAAGTAATACAAAAATAAATTTTAAGAAAACTAAAAAAATGACTCAAAAGTCCCCACTCAAAAACACCATTTCGGTCTCTTATCCAAACACTATATCATCTATAGAAGGCAATCAAAATCAAGGTTGATTGTCTATGTCTAAAGATAAATCCATATAATATTATCATGCACCAAATAGAGGCCTGAATATGTTGTGACTCTAACTTAGTATTTTTAAACCACCATGTCTAAAAAAACATTCTGATAATAAGTTTATTCAATAATGTAATATAAAAGTGTATTAATTAATTAATAAATTTAATTATTACCAGATGAACATGATTCAACACCATTTTAGGGTGTCTAAGATAGTGACTCACAACCCTGCCTACCAAAACCATATAACCGTTATTTAATGTACAAAAATAATGCTAAAATTATCTATCTAAAAATTTCATCAAGTTTCACTGGGTTAGGAATGCTATGTAAGGTTTTCTCATGTTAGCTGGTCCAAGACTATTATATCTTAATTTTACATATCAACTGCGCCAAGCCCACTATATTAGCATTTCAGTCTGTCAACTGGGCCAATGCACCATATAATCATTACTGAATGTAAATCAAAACACAAGTCAAATCAACGAGGGTCTCAAAATATCACATCATGTGGCTCAATGGTTAATTTTGTAAAATATCATTTATCTTCACATTAAACATTAAATATATAAATTGTTCATAACCAATAAAATTATAGTTATCTGTATAAAATATCCATGATAAGGTTAATCTATAAGAAAAAATCAAAAAAAATTAATGTCATGGAAAATAGACATTAAACCATTTAAATAATTTATTTAATAATAAATGTTTTGTTTACATGAAAAGTAGCCATAATCCAGGCCAATAAACAATTAGATGCAAAGGGTCTCTAAGGAACAATCCATTCCATTCTTTTTAACTTATTCGTCATATTATGTGTTGGTGAAGTTGCAATACCACACATATATGAAAATTATTATACTAATGGATTGAGTTTTATACCTGATTCTATTAGTAGTTAAATAATAAGATGCTTCTAATAGAAAATATCCATGATGAATAAGGTGTAGATGATCATAGGAAGTATCCCTGATCAAAACTGATCAATATAAAACCAAAAAATTTACATGGTCAATAGAGTACCCCAAAATAGTAGAATATAAAATGTTGAGAAAATAAAAAATATCCTAAAAATTTAATATAGATCATATTCATGACATGGATGTCTGGAATCTAGGAAGGTGCTCAAAAATCACCTAGAAGGTCACCCTAGGTTTAGAGGAGGAAGCTGCTTGCGAGAAGAAATAAAAAACTAACAGCATGGAACACATTAAAATGGTAGTATTGGAAATTATAGAACATGTAATGTAGTTATATGTCGTGTCATTATTTTTATAGGGATGCATAGTAAAAACCCCATTACCTAGGCTGAATATTAAATTCACTCAAAATTTACAAAACATATAATGCATTTAAATTGATTGTAAAATTTCTAGAGGTGTTTTCAGCCCATTTTCATTATCAAATACTCAAACACCCTATAGTTATTCTCAACATACCAAGAACCCTTGGTGAAACATGACCCATTTGAACCCAAACGCCATTAATTCCAACAAACAAACATCCCTGAACTTGAAGCCACATTCCTCAACAAATGCTCTCTTTCTCCGAACAAGACTCAACCACAATGGTTCGAACAAAAAACCCAAAGAGGTACGTACTTAAAAAAATGGGATCATAAAAAACATTAAGGTGATAAATTAGGAATAAATTCTTTTCCCTTTATTGAGTTACCTAAACTATTCCTCTTTCCATGGAATATTATTTCTATATGACCTCATTTACCACATATAAAACAACTTCCGTTTTTTAAGACATTTTCCCAAGTGCTTATTTCCACATTATTAACATGAATGTAATTTAATATATTTACCTTATGATCAATATATCCTAAAATTCCATCAAGCATAATTTCCATTTTATTTTATTCATTTGTAAAATCACATAGATTCGTGTTGTTTATCGTTACTCATAGTATTTGTTTAAGAATTACCATAATGGTTCTCACTAAAACTCAAATTCTATTTTGTTCCATTTTCAAACAACCATCACATTTTCCTTTACATCCATTGAAACTTTAGAGCCTATTAGATCCAATCAATTACTAAAAACAAAAATGTTAGTGTGAGAGTATCAATAAAATCATAATATACCATCTCATGAGGAGGGTACATATTAATATTTACTTATTAATTTTATCTCAAACTCTTTTGATTTATCCCAAACAACTAAGATTATCTCTAACATACTAACAATATGGTCATTGTGTATTAATAACTTTTTATCTAATAAAATCCAATCCTGTAATACTATTTGAACCCTACGATGATACCAATAGTATGGAACCAAACTTAATTATTATATAATCTAGTTTTTTTATACTAAAATTAACATTCATTCATTCCATAATTTTTTTTAGCTTTATATTTTTATATAATTAGATAATAATTCTTCGATAACAAATTTATGAATTACAAGGCTTCCAATTATTCTCGATATTCATTTTTACCAAATTATAAAACCATTAAAATAAAAAAAATTTATTTAAAATATTCATTCCATTAAACTTGGATTCTTATTTTCCCCTGCCCATCCTCAAACCCAATTATTGTTTTTAAAAAGGATAATCACAAAAAAATTTAATTAAGAGACAAAAAAGATCGAAAGAAACCATTAGTACGTGAATACCTATAAAATTTTACATTTTTAAAAAAAAAATTCAATTGAAAATAAACCATTCACTTACCCAATAATTCATCCTCTCTACCCAAAAAATAATAAAACGTTTCATATGTAAATTTTAAGGAAAATTAATATTATAATGGTTTATTTTTAAATTTTATAATCACATGATGAATTTTCCACAACATTATACATTTCACTCTTACATATGGAATAACTAACACGATTAAATTTGGAGTAGAGATCACATATACTCATGGAAGTCCATAAAAGTTATGGTTTGGGAATTAATATAGAGTAACCATCATATATACTCATATGTTAACTATCATAATTAATATTGAAATAAACATTACTATATATTCCCATTATATCTTTACAGAAACCTAGTCGGTTAACACCATCCCATATTTGGAATAACCATACGGTAGACTTCCATAAGAAATTAATTTGAGTTATATCAAGGACCCATCCATATTTAGTTTATATTATAACAAACTATCATCCTTAGTAATTTACATGAACCAGAATAGATTGTATCATAAAAACATATCTTGAGGAAAAATAATTTATCCATTTTAAAATCACATGATTAAAAATCTGTGAAATTATAAAGAAAAATATTTTATTTGAAAGGATATTGATAAAAATTTAATGGATGATTAAAATCAAATATTATTCATGATTGAGATAAAATTCTCTCATTATATAAAAGTTAAATTGAACATTATTTACATTTTTTTTGTCATAAAATTCACAAAGTGCCTCATTTTAAAATGATGAAAATAGTACATCAAACCATTTGTAAAAAGTAGAATGTGGGTAAAAATAAAATTAAACAATAAATTGAGAATAATAAAAAAATTCTAAGTATTTTTTTAAACCAATATTATAGATATTCAAGAAAAATAGTGTTTTATAGGAAACTTTAAAAGATAATTTTTCAAATAATGTCCATTGGTTTGAGTTAAACATGCCACATTTGTTATTTATCTTCCAAAATAATAATTTTAGGTTAATTATTTACATTATCCAACAAAATTAGAGTGTGTTATTACATTTATTTTATCTCTTAATATTTATTTATTTAATTATTTAATTATTAAAATTGACTTCAGATGTTTTGACAATGAATATATTGATGATATTTGTTTACTAAGTCCAAAATCGATTCAATAAATCGACTATGGTAAAATATGTCAAAATTAAACAATCTAAAAAATAATAACCATATTATAATAATAATTTTCATTAATCAATTATTCATCAAAATTCAAAAATTAAATATGGTTGTGAAAAAATTAACTATGTTACAATTATAAAGATAGTTAGTCATACATATGCATGAGTAATGTTTCCTTTTTTCGATGTTCATTGTGGAAAGAATTTAATTTTAATTTTCACTTTCCATAATTATAAAAATTTCATAAATATAATTTTAATTGTTTAAATATAATTATATATAAACTCCATGAGACAAAGAGATAAAAATGGATCACATCACTTATTGGAGGAGATAATCGACACATACACACGAATGGGGTTATCATTTTTCAATGTATAGAAAGATAAGAAGGTAAACAAAAATTTATCATTCAATAATGAAAAAAATTCATGATTTTAATATATAAATATTAATTTAATCATTATAAGACTTCATGGGAGACATTGATTGAAAAAAATTACATCGGTTTAAGAGAATGTAGTGTGTTGTACAAATGAATAATAAATTCCTCCCCCATATAAGATTGGTATTGTGCCTAAAAATACCAATAGAATTGGGTAGTGAATCTATTAAGTTATTTTGGTAGATTTTTTCCAATCCAAATGGAATTTGATTTGTAGATGAAGGAGTTGAATAGTTTTTTATAATAGTTGGGAGAGAAACTCTTTGAATTTCTAAAAATATTAAATTAATATAAATAATTTTTTAATTCATAATGTTTCCAGGAAATATCCTAATTATATAGGTTAATTTAATATTTCAGGAAATTTTTATCATTTAATAATTTAAGCACATGGATCCATGATGATTGAGCCTTTTGATGGTTCCAAAGACTAAGGATCATGTAGGAGTCTCGAAGGATGTTTGGATGAGTTTGGATATGAAATGATGAAAAATATGCATAATTACACATCATGTAATAATTACACATCATGAAAGTCAGGTTCAAGAAGTGTCTGTTTTTTTAGGTTAAATAATAATAATGATATGCATTTCTCAGATAAAACCGATCCCTTAGGATTAATTAAAATTCAAGGGGATTACACATTTTCTAAATCTCCAATGTTGTATGTTTTTCGATGTTTTATCCACTTGGTTTCTTTAATAAAAACAATGGTTGTAGTGATTCCTCTAATTTTCAAGAATCCAAATGCTCCCTTTCTGTAATTTTGGGGATTCTATTGTCAATTATTGATCTCTGGCTTCCCAACCTTAATTCATGGTGATCCAAGGTATGTTCAATCACCATTCTTGTGGTTTTTTAGCCATTTTCATCATATTCCACTTTTCTATATGATGTCACTAGAAGTCAATTTTTTTAATTTATTTTTTGTTTTTTCTTGTTGCCATTGTGTAATGGCATCCCCGAGTGGATGCATTTCTTGAGGGAGAGTGGATAGGAATCTAAAAAAATTGTTCCATTCTCCTGAAAAAAATTATGACCCCCTTTTTCGTTAGGGGAATCGTTTCTTCTCTATTTATTTATGTGAAATCATTGATCTTTTAGTATTTATCATCTTGGATAATAATGATATTAACCAAATAATTACTTGAACATGTTTAAAGAATTACTATTGACTGTATGGCAGTGCTGATGTTTTATACTATTTTAACAGGGTGACTCTTGATTTTATATATATTGTGGTATCTATAATGCTTTTACAATTCTTGGTTTATCATGTGGAAATAGGTAAAGAACATAAACCCATAATTAATTGTTAATTAATTTTCTATCAGATTAAAGAGGCATGTTTAATTAATCTGGTGTGTTGTAGTTTTAATGTCGTGATCATGTTTAATTGATCAGAGAATAATTAAGTGAAGAATATATATTCTTTTTTATAAAATAATTGAAGGAATGATAAATTAAATGTTTCATTATTTTATGATCTCTGTAAAGGTTTCCCGTAGTTGTAACCTATGCATAAATATAAGGTTAATTAAAAACGACATAAGAATTGGTTGTGTGATAAATATAGTCCCTTATTGGGACTATGTTTCCTTCTTTCTTATAAGGGATGAGTGCCTTGTGCATTAGGGCCATGAGTAACCGTTTCCTATGAAGGCTGAATGCCTTGCTTTAGGGCCAAGATCCCAGTTGTTATGATTGTTTCCTACTACTTGTGATGTGGTATGATCCTGAGATGGCTGACCCTAGAGGGTCGTTGTGGTATATGGGGTGGGTAGGCCAGAATGTGATGTGATTCTAGGATAGATGATCCTAGAGGTCTATTGTGGTATTTGTGGAAGGGAGTCCTGATTTTTGTGGCATTAGTTGATGCTTTTAATGGTGGGATGCATCAGGATATGCATGTGGGTGTCGGTGAGGAAACCAGGGTGGCTTAAATAGGTATAAATTGTGATTATATAATAATATCAAAAGCTGGGAAATGGTTTGAATTTTTTGTTTGTATGATATCAATGTTTCTTTTTCTTCTTTTCTTTCCCCACAACATGGGTTTTATTGATATGCATGTTTGTATGCCTTATTTAGTTTCATAGGTTGTTTCTCTAGAGTACCTAGTAAAATATAATGTAATGATGTTAATAAATGAATATTTTTTAACCAATGGGGTTGGACATTGCTGGGATGTAATTATTAAGTTACAATTCTTAGAAGTCATGGAACCAATTTTCTTATGCTGGGAGGGCATGTGGAATTTTATTAATGATAATGTAATATAATGTGGATAATTTTAATGGTTAATTAATCGTTAAATAATTAATTAACATAAATTGGAACAGATGAAAATGGATAAAATAATTCAATGTATCTCTTTAAATGGTTGTGTTCTTATAAGATATATAGTATTAGGAGTGGAATTCGAGAGTCTGAGATACATTATCTATAGTATAATCTGATAATATGTTATCCCATAGTGTGGTTGTGAGATATATTGTATCCAGTAAATTTTTTTATTCTAATCCACCCTTTTGGTTAGGGAGATTGATACCCAAGGTATTCTCAGCCATGGTGGTCTTTTCTTCAACATCATGGTGAGAGGATGGATGGATGACTAACCCCATGGGTACCACTCTCTCATATTGGTTTTTACTTCTTCTAGTATGCAAAATTGTTTGTTTTCCACATATGTTCTTGTAGAGGGATGTAATGGATTTTTGTTAATTCAAAGACATGTATTCTGGATGTTGTTTCCTAAGGAATACAATAGGTATAACATGTATTGGATGTGATGGATTGAGGATCGTTACTGTATGTGTGGGATGTGATGGGTGATGGTATAATACCTAATGTGTGACAAAATTTATATGGGATGTGGTGGTTCCATGAAAATACCAGGTTCCTTTTGCATTTGTGGATGTTGTGGGGTGTTTCCCAAGGTGAATGTTGTGGAACTTTTCCCAGGAGTCTGTGGGATAGACTTTTTTTGGGAGAGATGATCAGGACGTGCGATGTTGGGAAAAAATGAAAAACTAGTGGGAAAGCGGTAGAGGGTTACCCTTGATATTCTTTACTATTTTATATTCTCTTGTATATGATACATGGTGAGAGAATCCATGGTGCGGCTGGGAACTTAGTATACATGTTTAGGTGGTGATTTGGATTCACTTATTGTTAACTATTCTTTAGCTTATTTCGTTACCTTTTACATGATAGGGTTCGTGTAGGATCCTACTGAGTATATTTTTATAATAAACCTATGTATATATAATGTTTTCTTCCTTCTAGTTGAATCAGGTTGGAGATCAGGCTAGTTACTACTAGATTTGGGTTTAGTAGGATCAATTTGGGCATTGCGATCCCCAACACCCTTATTTTTAATTGGGCACTTGTAGTTTTCCTTTCAGTTGTAGTGTGTTATTTCATGTCATTTCATATGTTCACTTTATCCTTTATTTTTTATTTTATTCTGATAAGGAGTGTGTTTGTGTCAGTATTATCTCTCTCTTTCTCATGCGTTATCATAGAGTTTAATTTCTCGCATCTGTGTGTTTACTTTACCCATGTTACTAGTCTCTAACCCGTGGTCTACTAGAGGTGAGAATCAGTGATTCACTATCTCACTTCTCCATATTCTAACCTAGGATGGGTGTAGATTTTGGGTATGGTTCATGAAAGAGTGGTATCATAGGCTTATTAGAGGAATATAATGGATTTTAGGGTTAGGCGTAGGTGAGGTCATGTATCCTAGTAGGGATATAGTGTCTACTTTGTTAAGGAATATTTGTAAATATTAGGCACCATATTATACATGGGTATTTTGGGACCCCTATGTTATGTTTCATAGACCATTATCCTTACAATAGCTACTAAATGAGGTGATACTAGTTTCAATGTAGAGACCAAAGAAAGGATCATTCATGATTTTTATTTTCACCTTTGTTTGAATAGGTAGACAATGGGATAGGTTAACCTAAAATGAATAAAAAATGTTAAATTCTTTCATATTCCTTTTTTGGATACGTAACTATTTTTTTTGAATCCATGGTCAAGTTCGACCTCTTTTTGTGGTTGAGATAGAAGATGTTCAGTAGGATTTGCCAATAGATCGTTGTTGGGTAGATGTTGAAAATGATTACTCTGGGAGAAGGACAATCTACTTGTTTTAGTACCATATCTTGTAGATGTATGGTGGATCCATTTAAAATAAATTCATCTAATAATGGTTTGACAAGGTTGAGATATCCTTCAGTTCAATCAATGATAAGAAGGATAATCTGGGATCATTTCCTATGAAGATGTTCTGTGGGGTTTGGAGGTAGTGGTGGTTCTTATTTTAGGGAGATTGTGAGGAGTCAGCATTCTCATAGGAGGAGTATTGAGACCAGTTTAGTGCCAAGATTATTTTTTGATTATGAATGAGGCTAGTGTCTAGGATCTACATACCCTTACGAAGGATATATCCAATGTGTGAGAGTCTAGGATCCATTTCTGGAACATTCTGTGATATGCATCGGACCAATTTCCTGATGAGGAGGCATAGGTGAAGCATTTTGAGAATGCATTGCATCAAGATATATGGCTCCAGGTAACCCTTTTTATGAAGAAGATGTATCTCGTGGTTCTGGAAGGAGAAGAGGTCATCAAGAGTATGTTATCCATAACCAGATCTCTATAATAGAGGAGCCATCAGGAATCCACATGAAGCAGATCCATGGTTCGGGGTTCCCAGTTGTCCAGATAGAAGAGCTTTTGATCAACCCATAGTAGTTCATATCCATAAATGTATCATTTATATGGGGGAAGTGGATATTTGGAAAATTTAAAGGGGTCAAATCCATTTATTTCTAATTAATGTTGAGATGGAATGAGATCCTAGTATTACTGAGAAGTCACTATGTGCCATTTTTTTCTCTTTAGTCGCCTCCACTGAGGCATTTCTAGCTGAGGAAGAAGTCGTAGGTTTCTCTAGTTTCGCATCATTAGATAGTATATGTCATAGGAAGAGGACTTATCTTGGATGTTCTACTTCTTTAGAGAGCTAAGAAAAGCCCTGGAGGATGTCATCAACATGGCCATAAGGCCCATGGAGTATGTTGTGGTCAACATTAATCTTTAGAATTGACAGTTTTGGGAGATATAGACATCGATTGCGGTCCACGTTTCTTGTTTTCTACTTCAGTGCAAGACATGATTTATACATGAACATAAAACTCCTCAAATCATATTCCCTTGTCAATGATTTAAGAATTGAGGTATAGAGGCTTCCATTCCATTGGAATTAACTATTCTAATTAGACTTCAACCTAACAAATTGGATGTTTGTAGATACTTCCAGCAATCAGAAGGGAAGAAATTTTATTAGGTATATTTCTATTTTTTATGTGTATGACCATATTACATTATACTCATCATGGATTGGTTTAATTCAGTGCAGGAAATCGTGGCTTACTTAAGGAGATGGTTTGTGTTATTCAATGAAGATAGACATCCAATGCTGTTTATTGGTGAGACAGTGTAAAGGCCCGGAAATTTCAATGAAATTTTTTTCTTAATATTCTTTGAAATTTTACAAGAACGTAGTTTTGGACGGCGCCTGATTCCGAGGCCCGGTGTGCCTGGAATCAATTTCCGAAGTTTAGGCTCGGGTACGTTTAGTGAACGAACGAGCAGGTTTTTCTAACTTTTGAACCGATGCTCGGAATCGAATTCTGAGGGCACCGATGGAATCACAGCGTCGTTATTTGCATAGAAACGCCTTTTCCAGAGTTGCGTTTGCTCGGGTGTGGTTTTTAATTTTTGGGGATAAGTTAAGAAATAAAATAAAAGTGGTGCGACACTTTATTTTATTTTCCTTAAAGCTGGCTTAACCTAAGTAACGCACCTGCACCCCCCCCCTTTTTAATGAAGTCAAACCTTATGTTTTTTTGGTTAAGAAACGCCTCATTAAATTGGGTGGTTAAATCATTACAATTAATTCATTGAATTAATTGTTCGTTTCGTTTCTTTTGAAATTCAAACGTGTCATGTGTGTTAATAAAATAAGATAACTCTTATTTTATTTCTGTTGGAACTTGTGGCGTGGAGAGGATTTGGAGGAAAGCGTTCTTCTTCGACGAAGAACGTGAAGAACGCACTGATCTCCGACGAAGAATGCCAAACCCTTGGAGATCGACGACCCGACGCCGTGTATCGCGACGTCAATGATGCTTCTTCCGCGACGCTTCTTCCGCGATGCCCCTTCCGCGACGCGATGAACTCGCGTTCGACGACAACGTTGAGGTAGGGAATTATGATTGATAATGATTTTATTCCCTTGATTTCTTTCTTTCTAAAGAAAACAAAGAACACAGATCAACTTATTACCTAGTTGATCCGCGAACGATTTCCTTGCGGGTTGGGAATAATCTGTTACGGAGAAAAACTGTTTGGGTTGATTCTCTTTTGTTCGTGAAAATTCATTTTTGTTCTTCGTATTTTGGGCCACTTGTTACCAACTTAACGGGAGGAGGTCAGACCGTACGAACACGGCCGTCTCTCCTCCCCCTTTGTTTTTTTGATTCGTTGTGGCACGAACCAAGGCGGCACAGTGCAACAGCACCGTGCGGACATGAGAAAAAACGCGGCGAAGAAGCGCGGCGCCGTCGCGCCGCGCCGTTGAGGCTGAACAAAACCGCGACCGGAGTCGGAGCCGTGGAGGCGATTGAAGACTCGGCTGATTGATTGTTGTGCACGGATTGAAGGGCGAAGACAAACGGGGCCGCAATTTAATTTTGAATCCTTCGTAGTGAAGGACGGGTCCCGGGAGGACCGTTGGCGAAAGCGGCGAGCAAAACGGACCACCGGAGTGCGTCCGGTGGTCCGCGGAAGACTCCGCCGGTGCGCCGCGCAGGCACGGCGGCACCGGCCGACTGCCAGGAGGGGGCGACACCTAGTGCGCCGCCGGGAAAAGGCCGCCGCATCCGTTGACAGGGAGCGGCCCTCGCGCGGGGGCCGCAATTTCGTCCAGGGGGACGGTCCCCCCTTGCGCGGCCTCTTGGTCGGAGCCAGCGAGCCAGCGCGCCGGGCCGAGCCGCCCGGCCGGACCGCCAGGTCGGGCGGTGCCAGCCGGGCTGGGCCGCGCCCGGTTGGTTCGGACCCGAACCCGGGTCGGGTCAACCCGGTTCAGGCCGACCCAGGGGGTTGGGTCGGGTCGGCTCGGGCCCAGACCCCCCGTTTCGGATCACTTTCGGTCTTTTGCTAATAACTTGAGATACGAACCTTCGATCGACGCACCGTCAGCGGCGATGCGATCCTTGGATCGAGACGGCCGTTTCAGTATATCGCACTCAAGGTTTTGGAATACTTTGGGTTCGGCCGGGTTGGTTCGTACACGAAACCAATCGGGCCCTCGGAGCGGAAATGCTCATAACTTGAGCTCCGGATGTCCGATTGACATGTCATCGACTTTGTCAGATTCCTCTAAGTGAGACAGATCATTTGGCTTACTCCGCTTGAGATTTTGATGAATGTGGAGTACGGTCGGGTTGGTTTTTCCTTAAAAACCAACCGGGCCCCTGGAATGAAAAAGCCAATAACTCACAGACTGGGTGTCTGATTGACGCGCCGTCTGTCTCGTTGAATTTCTCTTAATGAGACGGAACTTTTGGCATACTTCGCCAGAGATTTGGATGTAGTTGGATAGTGGCTGGGTTGGATTGCACCCGAAATCCAACCGGGCTCCTGGAACGGAAAAGCTGATAACATTCAGACTGGACGTCGGTTTGACGATCTGTCAACATCGATGGTGATCACGTGGAGAAACGGTACCTATGAATATACCCTTTGAGAGTCCGGGGTATAGTTTAGATACGGCCGGGTTGGTTCGCACACGAAATCAACTGGGCCCCGGGGACGAAAAGGCTAGTAACTCACAGACCGGGCGTCCGATTGACGCGCCGTCTATTGCGTTGAGACCCCTGTGACGAGGCGGTCCTTTGAGATACTTCTTTGTGGAACATTGTGATACTTGTAGTATCGACCAGTAGCTAATGGAGCGGACCCTCCCGGAGACGATCGTGCGGAGTATGGAGACCGTGTAGCCGGCTGAGACCTGACGACTGCTTGACTGATCAACTAGGTGTGTTCGGATAGCCCAGTGGGGAGCACTTGGTTGTAGCGGCAAACCCATGGCGAAGGAGCGCTTGTTTGTAGCGGTAGACCCACGGTACTCAACAGAAGGAGTACCTCTGGAGGCTATGAGGGGGAGCGCCTGGTTGTAGCGGCAGTCCCACGACAGAGGAGCGCTTGGTTGTAGCTGCAGACCCACGGTACTCAACAGAAGGACTACCTCTTGAGGCTATGAGGGGGAGCGCTTGATTGTAGCGGCAGACCCATGGTGGGAAGCGCATGGTTGTATTAATAGGCCCATAGTACTCGATAGGAGGAGTACAGCAGTAGTCTTAGGTTAGTGAGCAGTACCTCGGAGTCGTGACAGGACCACTGTACACTCCATAGACGGGGCTCTTCAGCAGTTACGGTTTCGATAATGAAAATACTGGTTTGAGCTGAGACATTTGACCTTTGTATTTAACTCATGGTTGAGATGGGTCACTTGATTACTTAGGTATATGTATGCACATATACCTGGGTAGTGGTTATCCGTTGATTTCATGATCTTTGTGTTTCCTCATGATTGAGATGAGTTACTTGATAACTTATGTATATGTATGGTCATACACCTAAGTAGAGGTTATCTGTTGAGATATTTTTTGTGGTTATCCATGTTGGATTTAGTGAGACCTTGAGGGTCTCGGGGTCTCTACTGAGTATCGTTATACTCACCCCTGCACGGGCTATGCCTGCACCTCGTTGTGTTGGTTGCAGACGACGGGCAGTGCTGACGGAGGCCGAGTATTCGAGGACTGGACGGTACCCGGAGGTGGACCACACGATGATTCATTATGCAGAGGTGGACTTCACGATGAGACGACACATGGATGAGGTTGACGGGCGAGAGCATTGAGGAGCTGCGCTATCTGTACCTACCCTTCAGGTAGGATCCATGGTGGACGATCCAGGAGCTGCACTATCTGTACCTACCCTTCAGGTAGGATCCGAGGAGGAAGACCCAGGAGCTGCTTCCGTTATTCCAATTGTTGTCTTTTTCTATTGTACTTTTGTTCAGTTTTGGCTGTACTTTTAATTGGGTTTGTATTCTGGCCCATTTACTTTTCCGCACTTTCTTTTGTACTTAGTGTTTTGCTTCCGCTTGTACTCTATGGTGTTTTGTTTACTTTTATAAAGGCAATACCTTCCCAGTTATCGGGATTTACGCCTTTGGTGCTAGTCGCTAGCCCCTGGCCTATGGAAGGAGGGCTTGGGGTATTCACGGAATGGGCCCCAAGGATGGGTCGTTCACAATTGGTATCAGAGGAGTCGGTTCTACTGCAGAACTTATAACTCTGATATTTTCTTTTCTGTGAAGCAATACTGTTAAAGGTACCGAGTGTGGTCTTTAGTTCAGGGAGTCCAGTGTTGGTGAGGGAGGCCGACGTATCCATACACTAGGACCATGACAACTGATTTCTGACTTTGTGCACGAAAACACTGATTGTGTGTGTGTTTCCAGAAGTTTTTTAAAAGTCAGCTCAAACCAAGTCAGCTCAAACCAGGTCAGCTCACCAGGTATAATCATTTGACTGTGTCACGTTGTTTCTTTCAAGATTCCTTTTCACGGATGACCAGATAGAGACCAGAGGGATATCCGTACTGATATCCGGCTGAGCGACGAGGCTTCGATACAGGGCCCTCTTGCAGTTGAGGCACCAGCAGAGGCACCAGCGGTACTACCATACGTTGGGCCACCGATTCCACCAGCCCCAGCAGTAGGCGATGCACGCCTCTTGAGTGCGCTGCACGAGTTCCAACGCCAGAGGGCACCCAGGTTCTAGGGAGAGATGGACCCGCAGCCGGCTGAGGATTGGCTGGAGGCTATGTTGAGAGTCTCCAGGATAGTGGGGACGCCAGCAGACTTCATAGTGATCTTTACTGCCAGCCTTCTTTAGGAAGCATCAGGCAGGTGGTGGAGCCACTTATTCCAGTTTTTCGACGGGATGACCTTCACATGGGAAGACTTAAAGACCTTCTTCAGGGTGGAGTTTGTTCCAGTAGCTCTACACTCCGAGCGTTTACAGGAGCTTCTGCCTTTGCCGCAGGGTTTTCGATCAGTAGCCGAGTCATCTGTGGGTAGTAGACAGATGATGCAGAGGTCCAAGAGGACCAGAGCCAACCGTATGAGGAGCATGAAGTGTTATGAATGTGGCAGGAAGGGTCACCTGGCACGTGACTTTCCTACTCCTCGTACAGTTGATCCGCATGCTTTGGATGAGCCACTGAGGCAGAAGCAGCGGTGGGTTCTTGAGCAACAGCCAAGAAGTGGACAAGGCAGTAGAGCTCTGGGAGCATGTGGACAGGAGCGGAACTAGTGGATACATCCCATGTACTTCTAGTTCCATGTTGATGTTGTATTCGTGTCTTTGTACTATGAGCTGCAATATTAAAAAGACACTTATCTTTGTTTTCTTTCCTGCCCTTTTGTTTGGTTGATACTGAGTGGTCCTGGTTAAGACTGTTGACTTGACCCTCACTTTCGAGATTTCTATAGGAGGAGACCCAATGACCTCGCACTGATGCCGACAATGTGACTCGACCCTTGGAGGCGAGAGTGACAGTTGGATCTCTTGGTAGTTACGTCGAGGCATTACGATGTCATCCATGGCATGAATTCATCATTCATGTCAGGATTGAATGTATTAGGCAATGGGTGTGGATCATCCAGGGGATGAGACCGAGTTCTCTTTTCGGCAAAGGAGAAATTTTAGCATCTCTTTCAGATCGTAGGAAAAGAAGGTGCAGGTCATCCAGGAGCGGATGAAGACTGCACAGTGCAGTAGAAATAGGAAACTGACGCCAGTGTTAGAGACTCGAGCATGTTAAATGTTTCAAGACGTGGAATCTTTAAGGAGAGATGAGTCTGCAAAGCAGCAGACGTGGAGGCAGAGCTATGATAGAATCATGTGGTGATGTACGTTTTAACATGCTACAACAAGCTGCCTTAGTTTTCCCCGCCAGGCTCAGGGAGCTGGAGGGCAGGGGAAGAGAGTAGCTGCTTGCGGTCAGGGAGAGTGACCCAATGGCTCTAAGAATGATTCAAGGGAATGTTTGTGTCTACTACTAGCTTTCGTAGTAATAGACGTTGATATGAATCATTCCTTCCTTTCATGAATCTTGTCCCATACCTAGAGTTTCTGGTAAGTCGTAGACTTGACCCTCACGTCTGAAAATACCTTGGGAGAAGACTCTATAATCACACTTATGTTGACGGTGCGGTCAGACCCTCGAGGAAAGAATTTCGGTTGGAATCTCTTGGTTGTAGCGTCGAGGCCTTATGACGTTGGTTTGAGTATGGACTGAGCAATCACAGTTCATACACAAATTGACGGTATTAGGAAAAAAGGTTGTGGTTTATGTACGACATCGGAATGGGTTTTCCTTGGTCGGAGAAAAGGAAACCCCAGGAAGCACTGAAAAAACTCATGCACAGGAGGGTGCGACCGATCACTCTTGAGTCGGTCAACCTTATCCTCATGGAAGCAGTCGTTTTGAGTTCCAGTTCTTACAGGAATTGGATACCGATAGAGTTCGAAGATGATGATCACGTCCTTATACGAGTCTCACCATGACGAGGTTTACAGAGATGTGGCCAAGGCGGAAAGTTATCTCTGAGGTACAGCGGACCTTCCTAGGTCCTCAACTGGGTAGGCGGGGTGGTTTACCGCTTGACCCATCCACCTCATTTGCACCAGGTGCACGACGACTTCCACGTATCTCAACTGAGGAGATACGTGCGTGATCGTTCACATATCATAAACCATGGGGAGTTGGACTTTGGTGATGGGGTGACTTTCACGGAGGTTCCAGTGGGAATCGAGGATCGATAGGAGCAGATCATATGAGGATGTTCGATTCCTCGGATGCGCTTTCACTAGCAGTACGGGAACCTCCATGTAAGCACATGGGAGCGGAAGGCTCAGATGCCTCCTCAGTACAGCTTTTGTAACCCTTGTTTGTGTTAAATCTTTACGAGGACGTAAAGCCCTGAGGTGGGAGTAATGTAAAGACCCAGAAATTTCAAGGAAATTTTTTTCTAATTTTCTTTGGAATTTTACAAGAACGTAGTTTCTAACGGCGCCTGATTCCGAGGCCCGGTGTGCCTGGAATCAATTTCTGAAGTTTAGGCTTGGGTACGTTCAGTGAACGAACGAGCGGGTTTTTCTAACCTTTGAACTGGTGCTCAGAATCGAATTCCGAGGGCACCAATGGAATCACAACGCCGATATTTTCTTAGATACGCCTTTTCCGGAGTTTCATTGTCCCGGGTGTGGTTTTTAATTTTTAGGGTTAAGTTAAGAAATAAAATAAAAGTGGTGCGACACTTTATTTTATTTTCCTTAAAGCTAGCTTAACCTAAGTTAAGCGGATTAGATGGGACCCACAATACCCTACCCACTTGGTAGGATATTTTGTGATGTGGAACCCACACAAGCCCCACCATTTCTTTCCTTATAAGTAATGCACCTGCACCCCCCTTTTTAATGAAGTCAAACCTTGCGTTTTTCTGGTTTAGAAACGCCTCATTAAATTGGGCGGTTAAATAGTTACAATTAATTCATTGAATTAATTGTTCGTTTCGTTTCTTTTGAAATTCAAACATGTCATGTGCGTTAATAACATAAGATAACTCTTATTTTATTTCTGTTGGAACTTGTGGCGTGGATAGGATTTGGAGGAAAGCGTTCTTCTTCGACGAAGAATGCGAAGAACGCAAAGAATGAACCGATCTCCAACGAAGAACGCCAATCCCTCAGAGATCGATGACGCGACGTCGTGTACCGCGACGTCAACGATGCTTCTTCAGTGACACTTATTTCGCGACGCCCCATCCGCGACGGGACGAACTCGCGTTCGATGACAACGTTGAGGTAGGGAATTATGTTTGAGAATGATTTTATTCCCTTGATTTCTTTCTTTCTAAAGAAAACAAAGAACACGGATCAACATATTACCTAGTTGATCCGTGAACGTTTTCCATGCGGGTTGGGAATAATCTGTTGCGGGGAAAAACTTTTTGGGTTGATTCTCTTTTATTCGTGAAAATTCCATTATGTTCTTCGTCTTTTGAGCCGCTTGTTACCAACTTAAAGGGAGGAGGTCGGACCGCATGAACACGAACGACTCTCCTTCCCCTTTGTTGTTTTGATTCGTTGCGACACGAACATAGGCGGCACAGTGCAACGGCACCATACAGACACGAGAAAGAATGCGGCGAAGATGCGCGGCGTCGTCGCGCGGCGCCATTGAGGCTGAACAAAACTGCGACCGGAGTCGGGGCCGCGGAGGCGATTGAAGACTCCGCTGATTGATTGTTGTGCGCAGATTGACGAGCGATGACAAACGGTGATGCATGTTAATTTTGAAGCCTCCACGGTGAAGGATGGGTCCCAGGAGGACCGTTGGCGAAAGCAGCGAGCAAAACGGACCACCGGAGCGCGTCCGGTGGTCCGCGGAAGACACCGCCGGCGCACCGCGCCGGCACGGCGGCGCCGGCGGCCGGCACCGGCCGACCGCCCGGAGGGGGCGACGCCTGGCGCGCCGCCGGGAAAAGGTCGCCGCGTCAGTTGACAGGGAGCGGCCCCCGCGCGGGGGTCGCGGTTTCGTCCAGGGGGACGGTGCCCCCTTGCGCGACCGCTTGGCCTGCGCCAGCGAGCCAGCGCGCCGGGCTGGGCCGTGCCCGGTCAGGTCAGACCCGGACCCGGGTCGGGTCGACCCGGTTCAGGCCGACCCAGGGGGGTTGGGTCGGGTCGGTCCGGGCCCAGACCCCCCGTTTTCAGATCACTTCCGGTCTTTTTCTCATAACATGAGCTACGGATCTCCAATCGACGCACCGTTAGCGGCGATGCAATCCTTGGATCGATATGGTCGTTTCGGTATATTGCACTCAAGGTTTTTAAATACTTTGGGTTCGGCCGGGTTGGTTCGTACACGAAACCAACCGGGCCCTCGGAGCGGAAACACTCATAACTTGAGCTCCGGATGACCGATTGACGTGCCGTCGACTTTGTTGGATTCCTCTAAGTGAGACGGATATTTTGGCTTACTCCACCTGAGGTTTGGACGCAGGTGGAGTACGGTCTGGTTGGTTTTTCCTTAAAAACCAACCGGGCCCATGGAATTAAAAAGTCAATAACTCACACATCGGGTGTCCGATTGACATGCCGTCTGTCTCGTGGAATTCCTCTTGATGAGACGGAACTTTTGGCATACTTTGCCAGAGATTTGGATGCAGTTGGATAGTGGCCAGGTTGGATTGCACCCGAAATCCAATCGGTCTCCTGGAACGGAAAAGTTGATAACTTTCAGACTGGACGTTCGTTTGACGATCCGTCAGCAGCGATGGTGATCACGTGGAGAAACGGTCCCAATGAATATACCCTATGAGAGTTCGGGGTATAGTTGAGATACAGCTGGGTTGGTTCGCACACGAATCCAACTAGGCCCCGGGGACGAAAAGGCTAGTAACTCACAGACCGGGCGTCCGATTGACGCGCCGTTTGTTGCGTTGAGACCCCTGTGACGAGGCAGTCATTTGAGATACTTCTTCATGGAACATTTTCATACTTGTAGTATCGACCAGTAGCTCATGGAGCAGAACCTTCCGGAGACGAGCATGCGCAGTACGGAGACCGTGTAGCCGGCTGAGTCCTGACGACTGCTTGACCGATCGACTCGGTGTGTTCGGATAGCCCAGTGGGGAGAGCTTGGTTGTAGCGGCAAACCCATGGCGGAAAAGTGCCTGTTTGTAGAGGAAGACCTGCGGTACTCAATAGAAGGAGTACCTCTGGAGGCTATGATGGGGAGCGCTTGGTTGTAGCGGCAGACCCACGGCGGAGGAGCGCTTGGTTATAGCTGCAGACCCGCAGTACTCAACAGAAGGAGTACCTCTTGAGGCTATGAGGGGGAGCGCTTGGTTGTAGCGGTAGACCCATGGTGGGAAGCGCTTGGTTGTAGTAGCAGTCCCACAGTACTCAACAGGAGGAGTACCTCAGCAGTCTTAGGTTAGTGAGCAGTACCTCGGAGTTGTGACAGGACCACTGTACACTCCAGAGATGGGGCTCTTCAGCAGTTACGGTTTCGATAATGAAAATCCTGGTTTGAGATGAGAATTTTTACCTTTGTGTTTACCTCAAGGTTGAGATGGGTCAATTGATTACTTAGGTATATGTATGGGCATATACCTGGGTAGTGGTTATCCGTTGATTTCATGATCTTTGTGTTTCCTCATGATTGAGATGAGTTACTTGATAACTTAGGTATATGTATGGTCATACACGTAAGTAGAGGTTATCTATTGAGATCTTCTTTGTGGTTATCCATGTTGGTTTTAGTGAGACCTTGAGGGTATCGGGGTCCCTACTGAGTATCGTTATACTCACCCCTGCACGGGCTATGCCCGCACTTCATTGTGTTGGTTGCAGGCGACGGGCATCGCTGACGGAGGCTGAGTGTTCGAGGACCGGACGGTACCCGGAGGTGGACCACACAATGATTCAGTATCCGGAGGTGGACTTCATGATGAGACGACACATGGAGGAGGTTGACGGGCGAGAGAATTGAGGAGCTGCGCTATCTGTACCTACCCTTCAGGTAGGATCTGTGGTGGACGATCCAGGAGATGCACTATCTGTACCTACCCTTCAGGTAGGATCCGAGGAGGACGACCCAGGAGCCTCTTCCGTTCTTCCAGCTGTTGTCTTTTTCGGTTGTACTTTTGTTCAGTTGTAGCTGTACTTTTAGTTGGGTTTGTCTTCTGGACCATTTACTTTTCAGCACTTTCTTTTGTACTTAGTGTTTTGATATCGCTTGTACCCTATGGTGTTTTGTTTACTTTTATAAAGGCAATACCTTCCCAGTTATTGGGATTTACGCCTTTGGTGCTAGTCTCTAGCCCCTGGCCTATGGAAGGCGGGCTTGGGGAAGTCCCGGAACGGGCCCCGAGGACGGGTCGTGACAGAGGGACCCACAGATGGGTCGTAGAAATGTTCTATCCATATCAACCTTGATTGTTGAGGTGATAATGAATTCATTGGAGGTTCACTGATCATTGTTTTCTAGTGTTGTAGAAGGGTTCTCTGATGTCTTTTCATAGGAGGTTGGAGCTTTACCCCTTAGATAAGAGATCAATTTTGGGATCAAACTATATCTTGGAATGTATTCTATCTCAATGTCTCCATATATTATGGATCCGAATATGTTATGAGAGATACAAATACTAATCGATGGTCTTTTGCGGTATGGTTTTTTTGTCCAGATGTGTCACTTTTGGGAGAACTAGATTTTATTGTGAAGAAGGATTATTGTAGTTTTTAATCATGTATCGATTATCATCGCTTGAACCATGTGATTGTAAATAACCACTATACCCTTCCACAGATTGGTGATTTATCTGATCAAATAATGGGTTCTTATTGGTTCTTTCAGACCTATTTACTGTTAGGAAATCCTCTGATTCTTATGATGGATGAGGATATCTGTATAATTCATTCCATTATCATGCTGGAAATTATGACTTTTTTGTGATATGTTTTAGTGACATCAATTCTATAGATGTTTTCATGGGGTTAAGTAAGACTATATTCATTGAGTTCATTGATAATTTCATTTTACTTTTCATTGATGAAATCCTTATCTACTCTACATCTGTGGAGGAGCATGCAGAGCATCTACATTCTGTTTTGGGGGTTTTAATCACAAGCAGTTGTTTCAGATGTTTCCAAAGTGTGAGTTTTTGAATCGAGAAGTATGTATCCTCGTTCATGTTATATCCCAACATTGATCATCTATGGATCTATTTAAGATATAATTTGTTGGCTCTTGGGAAGCCCCCAAGACAGTGGAATAGGTTCGATGTTTCCATGATCTTATACGCTATATCTGGGGGTTTTCAGCTGATTTCTCTTGATTTGTGACTCCTCTTACAATGATGACCAAAAAGGACTAGGAGTTATTATAGACCGATCAGTGTTAGATAGATTTGGAGTATCTAAATGAGGATATGAACAGTGTTTTCGTTCATTGTGTGCTAACCGGAGTTCAGTTTGGGGTTTTTTGTGATCGTTCACATATTCTTTTGGTTTGTGATCTGATACAGCTGAGATCTATCATTTATTATGGTTTTTGATAGTTATTTCATCTTGAGAATTATTCTTCCTCCATATCTCTTGAGTTGATGGTGGTGGTGTATTCCCTAAAGTTATGGAGTCATTACCTCATTTGTGAGCATTTTATAGTCTTCACTGGTCATAAGATCATGAGGAATGTTTTCTCCCTACATGACATGAACATTATACAACATTTGTTGGTGGATATATTATATAATTATGACATTGAGGTTTCTTATAAACCTAGAAAGTGTAATTTCATGGATAATGCGCTAATTAAAAAGATGCATATTATTGTTGTGCATTAATTTGGTGATTCCTGGAGAGTGATGGAAGAAATATCATCATTTCATCATGGTATAAGAGTATTTGGTTGAAGAGGGTGACTTTTTTAGATGAAGGTGTAGTCATCTCTGGTGATACATGTGGAAGAGTCCTATTTGGGGGATCTGGTGGTTCATTTCTAGAGAGACCATGTTTTTTGTGGTAAGGCCAATGATGATTGGTTTGAAGACGAAAAACACATAGTGAAGTTTCATGGTGGGTTTTTTGTTCTATTGGTGATGCATGATAAGGTTCTAAAATATTACCATATTTCCCCTTTGATAGTACAACCTAGTGTTAGAAAGATATACCAATCCTTGAGGGGTGATTTTTGGTGGCCTGGGATGAAGCATGATGGTAAAATGTTTTTGTCTCGAAGTTTGTTCTTCCATAAGATGAAGGTAGAGCATCATGTTCTTGATTGTTTTCTCCAACATTTATATGTTCTTAATTGGAAGTGTGAGGACATATTGATGGAAATTTTTATCATTTTACCGAAATAATAGTTATTTTATGATTCTATATGGGTGGTAGTAGATCGTTAGAAGAAATTACGCACCATTATAGTAATTATGGTGTCCAGATTAGTGGTGCTTTTGTCAAGTAAATATCTAGAGGAGGTGTTGAGACCCCACAAAGATCAATGAAGATTAATTATGATCAAAATCCTGATTTTACCTCCAATGTGTGGAGAGATATCCATCAGGTTTTTGGTTATTAAATATGAATTAGAACTAGTTTTCATATCCATTTGGACGGTCAGACAAAGATAACCATCTAAACTCAGGAAGACATGTTGTGCTCTTGCGTCATTGATTTTGGAGGTTCATGGATGAGGAACCTTTAAATGGTAGAGTTTTCATACAAAAAATGTTTTTTCATAACCATTAGTATGGTTCCATTTTAATACTTGTTTCGTTGATATTACCCTTATCTATTATACTAGACTGGGGTTGGAGAGTAACCAATTCTCAGGTCGGAACTTGTATAAAATATGATAGAGATGGCTCATGTGATTCATGAGAGGATGAAAGCAGCATAGTATCATCATAAATACTATTCTAATCATTTGACGAGACCTCTAGAGTTTGATTTTTGGAATCATGTTTTCCTAAAGGTGACTCCCCATCATGGAAGAGAATGTTTGGTCATAGGATTAATCTTTCTCTACATCTTGTTGGGAATTTCTAGGTTTTTGAAAATTTTGGAGCTATGGCATATAATATAGACCCTCCCCCCCCCCCCAAATAATTTGGGTACGTGATGATTTTCACATGTCGTAGCTCCATATATATTATTATGGTTACTCTCACGTCATCGATTAGGTAGAGATCAATGTTCACAATGATAAGACCTTCAAGGAGTGGCCTAGAGAGATCTAGTACCACCATGAGAGGTTTTCCAAGGAAATTATGTCCCCTAATTTCTTGTCTTGTGTCATCATAGTGGCATTGAGGAGAGTATATGGGAATGTGGGTCACATTTACACACTCAGTACCCCATTTTGTTCGATTGTTATCTCTTTTATTGTAATGATTTATAATTTTTGGGGGTATACATTTTTTCTTATGACATTCCATCTCTTTTTTCTTGTTTTGGACTACTCTCTTTAAGAGGTATCTACAATGGGGGAGTAGAGCAGAGATGGTTGCGTCACTTACACTGTTTCACATTAATATCTTACCATAGTGGTTGGAATAATTTGGCCACAATATCCTTGATAGGTATATCACAGGGTGGATGTCCAAATGACCATTTTATGTTTCCTCTTTGGGATGATTTTATTTTATCCATTATTATAATGTTTTGAGAGTTATCTGATGTAAGGGTTGGGATCCATGAGGATCAACCATTCTGTGTTTCTGAAGACTGGGGTTCTTGGAGTAGGCATAGAGGTTGTTTGGATGATTTTGGATATAAAATTATAAAAATATGAAGAATTAAATGCCTTGTATGAATTAAACATCATGTATGTTAGGTTCACAAAGTGTATGTTTTAAAGGGTATATAATAAAAATGTGATTCATTTTTTCATCATAAACTGATTCCTGAGGATTACATGATGTCAAATGTTCTTACAAGTAATTTAAATACCATATACTATACATTTTATAATATTTTAGTATCTCATGTTTTTCAAAACCCTAATGACTATAGTAATTCTTCTAATATTCCAGTGTAAATAGGCTCCATTTCAGAAATTCTGGTGATTCCTTTATCAAGGATCGATCAATAGATTCCCTCCTCCAATCCATAGTGATACAAGGTATCTTATACCTCCTTTGATGTGGTCTCTTCAGTATATTTCCTCCCATTCCTATTTCCCACCTGATGGAACTCTATCTCCATGTTTCTAGTAGAGTTCTATTGGTTTTTTGTTGGGGAAGTTTTAGTGCAACATCCTCAGGTGGATGTTGTTCTTATGGGGGAGGAAATCTGGATCTGTATCATTGGATTGTTCACATGTAAAGAATTTTGACGCCCTTTTGAGGTTTGTGATTTGTTTCTTCTCTATTAATTTTATTTAAATATTAAAGAAATCATGCTGTATACCAATGGGTCACAATGAGATTAACCTAATAATAACTTAAACTGGATTAAATAATTAGTATCGATTAGATATTGATGTTTCCTTTTGGTAATGTGAAACAGGTTGCTTCTTTACTTTTCCGATAGTGTGGCATCTATTGTTTTCTTACTATTCTTGTTTTAGAATGTAGAAATTCATAAAGAACATAAGTCCAAGATTAATTTTTTAGTAATTGTATAAAATTTTAACATAGCATGTTTAAGGAATCCAGTGAGTTTTTATTTTAATGAGGTTAGCATGTCTAAAATAATTGATCTTCTAAGTGTTCTTAGAATTGAATAATGATTCGAAGCATGTTTATTCTTGTTAATAAAATAACTAATGATTTGATAAATTAATTTTTTATTTAATTTGTGATTTCTTTTTCTAGAATACTTGGTTTCCCATAGTTGGAAACTATGAATAATGAATCAGATAATTAAATATGACATAAGAATCAGTTGTTTGATAAAATATAATGCATTGTATGTATTTATTTTCCAACATTCTTTTAATAGTCGAGTTCCTTGTGCTATGGGGATATGAGGGATCGTTGTGTGCGAAGGCTGGTTACCATGATTTTGGGCCAAGAGTCTAGTTGTTATGTTTTTTTTTCATTCTTCATGTTATGTAATGTAATCTTGGGATGGCTGAG
This sequence comes from Viscum album, assembly GCA_963277665.1. NCBI lineage: Eukaryota > Viridiplantae > Streptophyta > Magnoliopsida > Santalales > Viscaceae > Viscum > Viscum album. Next base: position 1,234,794,183 of record OY728120.1, read on the forward strand.
CCTAGAGTGTGGTTGTGGTATATGGGTGTGGAAGCACGGATTTCATGTGAGCCTAGGATTTCTAAGATAGGAGTGCATTTTTGGTATGTGCAGTGGGGATTCCATGTTTTGGTGGAAGTAGTTGATAGTTCTAATGGAGTGGTTCATCAGGATGTGCTTGTGGGTGTTGGGGAGGACATTCGGGATAACATAACAGGTAGAAGTAGGACATAACCATTGATATGAAAGATGGATTCGTGTTTGAATCATCTGTTTGAATGATGGACATGTTGTTTTATTGTCTTCTTTCCATTCCTCAAGGCATGATCTAGATGAATGTGATTAGTTATATGACTTGATTTAAATTTTAGAATGATTTCTAGCTGTACTTGGTAATTTGGAAATTAATTTTATTAAGTAATTAATAATTGTCTAACCTCTTGGATTAGAACTTTTTTGGATGCAATTTTGAAGTTATAAAAATGAGAAGCCAAGTTTTATTATACTAAAAGGTCATGGAACATTATTGTAAAGCTGATTTAATTTAATGTGGATAATTTTAATGGTTAATTAATAGTAAAATAAATAATTAAGATAATTTGAAAATGATGAATTTTTTTATCAAATTTAATGTATCTCATTAAATTGTTATGTTATTTCAGGATATATTGTCTTAGAAATTTTAGTAGAAAGTCTAAGAGACATTAGATACAGTTGAGTTTGAGATTAGGATATCCGCATAGTGTGGTTGTTAACTATATTATGTATTTTAAATTTAGTTTTTTTCACACAACTTCACATTGTCAGTTAGGGTGGTTGACACCCTAGTGATTATGATCCCTAGGCATGTTTCACTAACATCCCACTAGGAGGATGGATGGGTGATTACACTGATTTGGCCCCACTCTATTATATGTGTAGTTAAATATGCAAGTATTCAAAGGGGTATGTTTTCCCCATATATGTCTGTAGAGGGCTGCAATGGATTTTGGTTATTTCACGCACATGTATCCTGGATATATTTAACTAAGGACTACTATAGTAATAACGTGTATAGGCTTTGATGGATTGAGATCCCTTACTCAGTTTATGGGTTGTGATGGGTTGAGGTATAATACCCTATATATGATACACATTATACAAGCTATGGTCACTCCCATAATCTAGTGGGTTACTTTTGATTTCATGGACATGGTGGTGTGTTGCACAGGGTTCATATTGTGGTGTTTCACCCAAGTGTCTGTGGGAAAGCCTTTTGGAGAGAGATTCTTATGAAGTGTGATTTGGGGGAAGAGAGGAAAACTAGTGGAGAACTGGTAGCAAGGTACCCTTGATATTAATTATTATATTATATTCTCTTGTATGTGTTTCTTGGTGAGAGAATCTATAGTGAGGTTGAGAGCTATGTATACTCTTTTAGGAGACAAGTTGGTTTCACTTGTTGTTCTCTAGGATTTAAAGTTCATTATTTACCTTTTTATGAGAATATATGGGGTTGTTATTATTTAGTATACTATTATAGTCACCCAAAATTTATATAAAATATTTTTTATGTCAGTTGGATCATCATGGAGATCAGGTTAGTTACAACTAGCTTGGGGCTTAGCAAGGGTGGTTTGGGCTTCATGGTTGCTATCATCTTACTATTTCCTTTCGTACTTACAATAATCTTTTAGTTGTAGTAGTCCTTGAATTTCATCAAATATTATCACTTTTTATTTAATTTTATATTGTATCTTGAGTGGGATTCAGTTGGTTTTTGTCTTATCACTCTCATTTTCATGTGTTCTCTTATAGTGTAATTACTCTTAACTATGTGTTTAATATACCCTTGGTGCTAGTAACCAACACAGGTCCTACTGGAGGCAGGACTCAGGTGTCAATATCTCTCTTCTCCCATTTTCATCCCATCAGTGGTACACCTAGTGGGGAGGGGGTCATGAAAGATAAAATATTATTTATTATAATATATAATTATTTTCAATTTTTAGAACTATTAATTTAATTAATTTTAATAACATCTTGCAAGTAAGCAAAATTTGAACCAATTACATTATAAAATCCCAAAAATGTCATGGTAATGAATAAAATTCATGGACCCTATTATTTATGTCAAATTATATTTTTTAGTGTTTTTAATATCATTTATTTCATTATTCCATTAATTGAATAATTTCAAAAAATATAAGGTTATAATTATTTTTGTCAAATTAATTTAATTTAAGGTAATTATTTCCTCACTAGAAATTAAAAACCAATTATAAATATGAATAAAAAAATTACATTTTAAAAAATATTTTATTAATGACCATATCCTCTAGTTAAACCCACACTAAGAAAGTACAGTTATTAAAAATAAGTGTGTGTCATTTTTTACTTTTTATTAATTAATATATTATTATGTTCATATCCAACCCAAATAGAAAAAATGTCATATATTTTATATTTTTATGATTATTTACTAGTAATAACCATAAAATTAAATTTAGTTAAGTGTTAGAGTTATTTAATAGTCTTGATAATAAAAATTTTAACCCTTAATTACCTGATTTAAACTTTATCATTGTTAAATAATTACAAAGGTTAGAATTCATATTGATCAATGATAAAAGGGAACTTTTAACTATATTTAGACCTCTTAGTTCTACATATGGATCCCATTTTTAAAAATTAAAAACACACAAGTCGCATACTTTAATTTAAATTTATGTCGAAAAAATACGAGGAAAAATATTTTTTTTTGAAAAATATAGTTTTAAATATAAAATGTTTTTATACTAAATTCAAGTAACAAATTAATTTAATAAACATAATTGGATCATTCTAAAACAAAATTAACTAATGAAAATATTAAACTAATCTAAAATATAAATTTAATTTTTAAATAAATTAAAAATATAATATTGATTTCAATAAAAAAAGATTCACTATTCTTTGAAATATAAATTGATTAATAAAAATATCAAAAATTCAATATATGATAATTTTGAAATTATTAATTAAAAAATGAATCATATTTTTCCAAGTAAATTTAACAAAATCGTGAAATTAATTATAATATTCACTTATAAAAATAAAGAGAACCCATTTTTTAAGATAATGTATTTTTGGACTGTAAAAATATATTAAAAAAATTAATTGACTATTTTATAAGTATTTTCAAAGGATTTTATAATTAATTTTGCCTTTATATTTCTTTCATAAATTTTCTATTCATATTCATCCCTTTCAATTTAATTTCTAGGTTATAACAGTTATATTTAAATAATATTATAGTGTTGTTCATTTAAGATTGATGTTCCATATATTTTGTTCCTTCAAAAACAGAATTTACTTTTAAAATGTCCTAATATTACACTTATATTCTTAAAATAATATTCCAAGGATCCTTAAAATGATTATAAATAAGGAATACCAAAGAAGAGGTAGTCATCTTACACAACCACATTCATTTTAATTCTTCTTGTACCACCATTAAATATATGGTATTAATCATTAAGTAATTACTTAATCATACGAGATATATTAAAAATTATGTTTGAATATGGAACAAGTTATATTTACTATATTTTTCATCAAATGGAAAGTTAAATTATCACTCATGTGTACGTGGGGCCTAACATATCTATATAGTGATACAATTTATTTTTCACCACCATATTTAATTAACAATTATTAGGATATTTTATTTATTTATGAATGATATTTAAGATATAATTTTTCTTCTGGAATTATAATATCATATCATCCATTTACATTTCTATCTTTTGAAAAATGATAATGTCTCATGTGCATATATATGGTAATATGGATGTGGTTGGTTTTTAAATTCCTCCTAAATTGGATGGTAATAAATATGTATTTAATTAATATATTTGATATATATTATATAATAATATTTTGTAAAGGGGATTTATTTTCAAACACCCTTTCATTTCATCTATCTAAAGGTGAAAACAATATTCATGTGTATGTACCTCCTACCATCACCATGAACAGTGAAATATATTTTCTATCTCTAACATTTATGGATGACTATATATATATAATGTATTTTTATTATATCTATATCATGATTAACATTATTTAGAGGATGTAACCTTGATAAAAGTAAAATTTTTGGAACTACCATAATGATTGTTTCATAAAAAATGAAATATTTGACACCCATGGATGATGATTTTATTTAGGAATTATAAATAAAATGGTGTTGAAATGTTATAAGTGGGTAATATATGATATTATAAGATTATAAATTACTCTTTTTATTAATTATAATAAATTTAAATTTATTATATCGTATCTCAGAGTTATTTAAAATAATTTCGATCTTGAGTTGAATGGATTTCTCGTTTCACTTTTATTTTTTAAGGATATATGACATATTCCCCATTTATTTCATTAATGTGGTGTATATAAAAACCATGAATGTATTTTATTATTATTTTCATGAAAATAATGTGTATTTACAAATACAATTATGGTTCTCTTGATCATGAGTATTTTATTTATTTATTACCAAAGAAGTGATGGTTCTTTGTCTCCATATTGTTTAATTGAGACATGTTTGATGTTATTAACAAATTTAAATTTATGAGGTCTATATACAAAAAACATTAACATGTTATATAATTATTTTTATAATTAAATTCAAATTATTTAATGTATCATTTTATGTGGTTTCTTAATGGGGCTTACAATTAAAAAGTTAAAAATATGGTATGAGTTTTATGGTGTAATATAATTGTATTCGAAAATTATTTATGATTAAGTTCAAGATGATAACATTTCAGGATAAAAATATCATTAATCCCATGATTTGTTTTCTTCTGATTTTTCATGGAATATTTAATTTATAATACCATTTTACTCTATTTGGTACATAAACAGTTCATAACCCATCATTAATTTGAAACATCCTTTATATGTTTTAAAGGTTATTCCCATAAAAAATCCGCAATATTATTGGATATAATTGGATTTTAAATAAGCGATTTCAAAATTAAAATGGGTTTTCCATTTGAAAATAATACATGTGATATTTTAAATTAATATTTGTTTAATAGAGCGTAAATTGATGTTACTTATGATTTTTCGGGGATATAAAATAATGATTTATTCCTTATTATTTCTCTAGATGGTTTTTAATTATAATTATGAGTTTTTTTAGGAAAGCTAATTATTTTTCACACGTTCTACAATGGAGAAATATTGAAATTTTTTAAAAAAACATGATTCCTTTCTATGGGTTATGATATATGATAAATGATTTGTCATCTTATGGAAAACAGATGAATGGATAAAAATTATGTGATGGGTGGTCCTGGAATTATATAAACCTATAATTCATTGGGTAAATATGGATATATCATTAGATAATAAGGACTTTAATGGGCATTGAAACCAATTGAACAAGGGACTTTTTCTACTATGATAGTCTTCGGAGTCAACCTTGACTAATGATATGATGGGATGGGGATTGATCCCAAACCAATATGATAGTATTAGTTGTGAGCATTGGATAGATAATAAATTTTCTATTCTTATGTGTATGAAACAAACTTATTTCATTCTCCAATTTTATTCTCTCACAACTCGCATTCTTTTATCCTTTTTGATTCATTTATTATGAACTACAATGTATTACAAAATGTCTCAAGATTATAATCTATGATATAAAGTGTATTTTATTAAAAAGTTAATATCATGATCTCATACCCTTATTCTCATGTTATGCTGATGTGATTATTTTTATCTCCCTTATTTACCCTTACAGAGCATCTATGTTCACCCATGGTTTTGTTTTCTATTCCAAAGGATATGAAGGAATGTTTTAAATATGTTGGGTTTAATAGGGGTATTAATTATGATGTATTAAGTGGTAGATTTTTTAGATCAAATATATACCAGTTTTTTTATATTTATGTCTCCAAAGACAACAAACCATTATGGACTCAAGTGTGTATTTATAAAATATATTGAATATTAATCCAAAAATATGTTATACATATTTAGAACAAGTATGGGTCGATATATAATGGATGCAGTCCCTTAAGATTTTTGGATCAATCAACATTTTCACTTTCTTCAATAACTCTCAAGTTGCTTGTCTTAAAATTAAAACATTTAAATATCATTCACATTTCTAGTTATATTAAAATAAAAACATTTAATATCTTTAATTTATCATAATAAATCTCTAAAAATCATCTATAAACATTTTAATATTATAAAAAACATGAAAATAAATTATCGCAATGACATATTGGCACAATTATTGAAATTATATTGAATTTTATTTTTATTCCTCTTGAAAACAAAATTTAATATAAACCCATAATAAATATTAATTCAATAATTTCCTTAGTAATTCATGACAACTTTATATAAAAAAATGTTACTATGAAAATTCATTTAGACATAAAATAATGGTTTTAAAATAAAATAAATTGAAATCCAAAACAAATTCCTTTTACCAAAAATTTCAACAGAACCACAAAGAGAAATAATTTTAAAAGAATTTATAGTTTACTGTTAAAAATTATTAAAGATAAATTTCATTAAAGTTGTTTTGAGACATAAGTGTAATTATTTTATAATGTTTAAAAGAGAAAAAGGATTATGCTTTTACAGAATCAACATACCAAGTGTTGTGCTACTATATTGAACCCTTCCAAAGGATGAATTAGAAAAAATGATAGGATTCATTCTCCTTGAAGATAAATATTAAAATTCTCTTCACTTGAAGACATAGATTATGAAATTATTATCCATTTTTCATTTTCTAAATCACAATTAAAACTAATGACGTATGATCATTACTATAGAAGGAATTTGGATATAACATGATGAGAAGGTTCACCTTTTTATGAATAGTCCTAGTTTTTTTATTATATTTTAATTATTAATAAATAATATTTGAATAATAGATTGTTCATGAAATGGAATGTGAACGATATTTCCATGTCCATTACATATTAAGTTGGATGATTAAATATGATCTCATATATAGTGATTTTATTTATAATATGGTTCTCCTTTTTATCCTTATCAAGAAGGTAATATCCTTGTTCTATATTCCATTTCTCCACTATATATGAATCTTATCACCAACTTATAGTAAACAATATGCACGGTCATATATTCCCAAACAATGAAACACTTAATATCATAATGTGATCTCTATTTATTATCTTTAAAAATATAAAAATCTACAAAACTCCCAAACTAAAGCATCTATGGGGTTCAACCTCTTGTTATCTTACAGAACAAGACTGGGACACTATATCAATACTTGTGGGGTTCATAAATGTTATTATTATAACTTGTGTCATGTTTCATTAGTCTTAATCACCTTCATTAAAGAAATATGGTTGAGAATCTATGAGGTATGATATATCATCATAAATATAATTAATAAAATATAAATCCTATCTTATTTCAGCATTAATAACACACCAGGTATAAAGAAGATGAACAGTAGAGTTTTGTATCCTTCATCAAAATCAACTTCTTCCATAATCATGGATTATTATGTTTGAATGTAGAATATATAATATATTTAAGGGAAACATATTTTGAAATTTTGTGAGGTAAGAACACATTTATAGGTGTTTATTTCATTCAAAATTGTTCATTAATGGATTTTAATATCATAAACAATGCATAAAGGGTTACCTTTATGTGGGGATGAAGTGGGTATCTACCCTTAAGATCATTAGATAACCACCATTACAAGAACCGGGATATGCTGACTTACCCTTATCAAAATGAGAGAAATCATTGAATCTACCCACCTATAGCTTTCAAATCCAGGAAATGACCATTGTGTACAAGAAATATGAAATTTATATGAATTTAACAATTAAAATTACACACATAATGAGTTTATAATCATACCTATACATAGTACTTTTTTTACATTCCTACAAATTAGTATCTAAAAATAATATAATTTTAACTACTAAACTTCATAAATTTTATCGCATACACTGTAATTCAATAAAATTTTAAACTCATTATCCATTTACACATCCTGTACATATTTTCTATATGAATATATTTCATATAAATCTTATATATCTTATAAATCAAAAATATAATTTTTTATATTTTTTATATTTAATATTCAAATTATTATCTTGCTAATAGATAGTATTAATAGCTACCATCATATTTAATAAAATTATATTTATATAAAAAATAATTTTTAAATTGTTTTTTGAGTAATATATACCATATTATTTAATTTTATTATATTGAAAATAATATTTTAATTTTATCACATTCTATAATTTAAAATAATTCCATGTTAATAAAAATCGTTCAATAACATAAAATCATTTCAACAAATATAAATTTTTTATAACGAAACTCATATTTACATATCATAATTATTATTTAACTATAAGAAATTTTTTATTCAATTTTGATTTTCAGGCATAAAATCATTTCAAATACCATAATAATAATTATTAGTGATCAAATTTAATATTAGATGTATATCTGTTTTAATGAAAATAATTTTATTTTTACAATTGTATATAAATTAATTTCAAACTAATACATTATAAATCATGATATTTATATTTCTCAATTTATATTGAAAACATTCATTTTTATTTCAAATTAATAATTTTTATTTATTAATAAATGTTATTTCACTATTAATTCAATAATTTTCATTATGTTATATATATTCATGTAAAATTAATATTTTGTATTTTATGATAAATGTTATATTAATTTTGGAAATTATATTTATTATACACTATCATTTATAGATATATAGTTCTAAATAAATAATGTTTTTTTTATTAACCTATTTCCCAAAAGATTATAAACAAAATATTCTTTGATTATAAAAAATAAATATATTTTTAAATATAAATATTTATAATAAATTCATGTTTAATAAACATAGATGAATATAATATCATGTAAAAATATAATTTCCAATATATGTATTGTAGTAAATTAATAACATGAATATTTTTCAATTAATTTATTCAATAATTTATTGTTTTCATATAGGAATGAATTTGATTTTAAAAAAGGAAATTCATGCCAATGTGAATTATAATTGTCTTTAGTTTTTAAATGATACTTTTAATAAATATTTATTTAATAAAACAATTTTTACTAAAATCTCAATGTGTTACAGACAAACAATAATTATTATCCGAACTCATACCCTATAACCTATATTAATAATAAAAAATCCCTTAATTCACCTCAAATCAATACGAAACACCATTAGAATAACCTTAAAATTAATAGGAGGTACAAAAAATAAATTCCAATATAATGTAGGACTATTCAAGATTTAACTGCACTCTTTCGAGATCCATAATCCAATAATGAAACAAAATCTAAGAAATGTTATAAAGAAAACCATGTAAGCTCTGTATAGTTTCCCAGACAATGTCTGATAACCATTATTCACTAGTTTATCCTCAATATCACCCCAAGACTATTAAAACCATAAAATAATTCATATGAATTTAGTATAGATCAAAATAACATCAATACAAATCAAAATTAATCAAAAATTAAATATGAATTCAAGACTCACATCCTGACTACCCCATGTGTATAATTTTTTTTCACAAACAGTGCTAATGAAATTCCTATTCATAACCTACATCATTAGATATGATATATTATCTTCTATATACCATCTCTCCCCAAATAACAACAAGTCTAAAACACCATTTTGTCACAAAACAACTTGTGTTTGTATGTGACAAGGCCTAGGGTGTGTTTTTGATCACCGTGGGTTTCTAACTAGTTCTAAGGGATAAAAAATAACTGATTAGTAACTATTTCACTCATTAAATATCAATAAACCAATGTGGTGTCTTTCTAATAATCCAACACGACCCATATATATGTTTTACCACTATGAGAAGTCAAATAAGTAATTATAATTTACACACAAATAAAATTAGGCACAATCCAAAATAAATGACCAAAATCACATCAAATAATAAACATAGAACATATATATATATATATATTTGGTACATTGTAAGTAGAGAAAATGGGTGAAAAAAATGGTTTTAGCAGATCATTGCTGAACAACCAATCCCAACTATAAGCCCAAGTCAGAACACAATCAAATCCATGTGACCCATGGTCACCTTTAATCCCCAATGATATTTGTGAGAAACCACCCATAAATCACAATTCAAATACATACACGAAGATAAATGGTTAAAATAAAAAGAAGGGTGTGTATGTATGGTGGGTCCTAAACATTCCTAGTAGATTTCCACCAAAAATAGATTCCATAAAAATCCTTTTATATTTCAGTCTATAAAATATAGTTTGAAACACACCTCATGAAAAATATTCTTTATAGAATTTATAAAATTTAACAACATCTAAACATTTCATTACTCGTTTTCTAACACAATACCACACCATAAAATTTAAGTAGATTTGTTCTTTTGAAAACCAATAAAGAAATAATTAGATTTGTATTTTCATCTCCTGAGAGAATAAAATATTATTTTAAAAACCTATTTATACTCTTCTTATTTTTTTAAATCATTTGATTATCATACTTAAAACCCTAAAAAAGATAAATAAAACAAAAAAATGTAATTATAATTATTATAGAATAACATGATAAGATAAAAGATATAAACTGAACAACTTGAAAATAAACTACTATGTTATGATGAATATAAACAACATATGTCAATTTGGTATAGTTACAAAAAACACAATGTATTTAGTTATGGGACCGTATGGGATGGAATAAAGTGAAGCATGTAACCATAATTAAGAAAGATTTAATGAACCGAATAATATAATAAAGTTTATCAAGTACATATCACGCATAATGTAAATTTAAACATGAATGTTAAACCATTCAAAAAAAAAACATCTCAATCATGTTTAATTGGATACATCTAATGGTAGTTATGGTCATGGTCACCATATAATACACATAACATCTCATGATCACGTAACCAAATCTAACTTATCATGTGCACATCTAAGGTAATTTTTCCGTTTCTATGTTTCTTGGTGATTCTTATATGAGACCACCACAATCAACAATCTTATAAGGAGTCCATTTTTGGCCTTGGGGTGTGGTGACACCCATTGGAAGTCCTCATGAACTATTTTTCAAAGTTATAAGAGGGTTTAGTTTTTGTGTATTAGTGCAAAGCAGTACTCAAAACAACTATTCTCAATTACATAGTTAGGTTTCCATTGAATATATATAAGGGAGGTGAGAAAATATTTTAACACCAACCAATCACATATCAAAAACATTGAATGTCACAATTGATCATAATATAAATCTATTACTCCCCTCCCCACACCCATTTTGTAAGAAACCCCATTACTAATCACATAAGAATAAAACCATAATAAACTTATACATAAAATATAAAAAGAATCATGTACAGAATAGGGGAAGATGATTCAAACTAATGTAATTTCCTTTATTATGAGAACAATTATTATATGTCTCTAATTGGACCTTTTGTTTTAATCCAACCATTAAAATCACAGAAGCACATTCTAAAATCCTTTTTTAATCATTTTTTTCCTGAAAATCTCAACTAACTCAAAGAAACACAAAAATAATGAATAAATATAATAAAAATTCCTAAATAGTTTTAAAATTTTAATTTGACTATATATAAATAACATATATATAACCAAGGTGTATCACAATGAAAATCTATGAACAAAATAATTGTTGAGTAAATAAGGATTCCTTATGACATTTCCATTCCTTTATGTTTTAAAAATAACAAAAACATTTTCTTAAGGACAATTATCTTTCCCTAAGAATTATTTGTTTATGGAAAATTTCCCTTCTCTAAGGAAATTTTTATCCTTACTATGGTTTTTATTGCCTCATTTTATGTTCTCTCAAAACCAAGTTTATTTTATTACTAAGTCAAAAATTATGATCCCTATCAAAATCCATGGAATATTATAGTTCCTTGGATACTGAATTCTCTAAAACTCAAATTCTGAATTCTAAAAAATTCGGACTCCAAATTATTTGAAATTCAGAATTCGAATTCTTTGAAATTCAGATTATGAATTCTCTAAAATTAAAATTCCGAATTCTCTGAAATTTAGAATCCAAATTCTCTAAAATTTAGACACTGAATTCATCAAAACTATAACTGCAAATTCCTCAGAATTCGAACTCTTGAATCTACAGAATTTAGATTCCAAATTCATTGAAAAACAGAATCCGAATATCCATGTTTTCTTGAATCCGATTGTTTATTTCTTTACATTCTAAATTCTATTTTTCCTTAGATTATGTATATTCAGAATTGGTTAAGGTAATTCATTTTTCTTTATCAAAGATTTATATTTATGAAATGATGTTATAGACTATGATTATTACTAATTTTTGTGTGAGTGACATGTGTATAGGTCCCTCTGAAATTAAAAGAAAAATATGGTCGTTGGGGGAGGGAATCAACCATTGATATTTTTTCATACATATAGGATTTCATTTGAACAACTTCATTATCTATCTATTGATATATCTAGAGATAAAATGTTTTGATGTTTTGAAGTGATTTCTAGTGAGAGGAATACTCTCTTGCTTTGTGAATTTCATGAACATCTTCTTCATCTTTCTTCGTAGGACTCCGATTGTTACTGAGTACAATCAAGGGCTTCTCGGGATAGGAAGAAAAAAGTACTGACTACCTTAAAGTTTGAGGGATTATTTGGGTATCATGATAGAATCTAATATTCATATCGATGGTTACCCTTTTGTGGGTAAGACATAATTTCTTGAAATTATAAATCACGGGACCATTATCTAAGGTTGTGGGATACCCAACTCTTAGGGTTAATAGATCCCCTACTTGTTAATTTTTACTATTTCATCTTTTATTTCCATTTTAATTTTGATAATGAAAGAAATAATTACCATATTATAAATTATTATACTATAATCACTCTGATAAATAAAATTATACATGATTTAAGGTATAATCATCTTTTAATAAAAATGTTCCCAAGTTTTTTTTTCAGATTCATATTTCTAGACTCTAAGCAAGCTTATTTTATAGTTGAGAACCTAAATAGGATATGTGAATTTTGGTTGTTTAAATTTGTTAAAAATATTTTTCCATAAGGTTAGAAATGACAGTTTTTAAACATACAATTCAACCCCCCTCTTTTAATTGAGAATCCACATACACTTTTTAGATTATACCATTTGTATTAGAACATGTCTCTCAAATAATTATACTTACGTATAAGGTTTCAAGATCAATTGTTTTTTTCTAAATTCGTCATGCATAACTTTTCTTGTTCTTGTTTTTTTTTAAAAATTATCTATTTTACAAAAAAAAATCTATTAAAAATTTTGGAGAAGATATTTACTTATAGAATGAAAGAAATGAATATTGGTTCCATTGAAAATTTTAATCCTACCAAACCACCTATTATTGATGGTAATGATTATGAGTACTGGTGAGATTTAATGAATGATTTTTTCATAAAAATTGGAGTAAAAAACACTTTGATGCTTACTAGAGATTAAAAAAATCCAGACATGGAAGTCAAAACCTTCACTAACCAAAAAAATCAAAAAATAAACTTAATTAGAGGGTACATAGTAATTTTTTGTTTTCTATGACCAGGAATATATATAGTCAAATATCTTCTTATACATCTTCCAACTACATATGGAATAGACTTGAAGTTACAAACTTTGTAACTTTAAAAGTGATAGAGACCATATGATCAATGTTAAGAGAATAATATCATGGATTGGTATTTTCTTTTTGGAGAACTAGTTTGAAAAGTGCAACAAATATTTTTGACCGTAATAATCAGTCTTCAAACTATTGTAGAAAAATATTTAAATGATGAAATTTTTATGGACAATATAATAAACATTATTCCCAATGAGTGGTGATCCAAAAGAAAAACCATTGATGAGAATATTAATGTTTCTAATATTACTCTTGATGAACTTTTTGGAACCCTTCTTCAAAATGAGAAATGAATGAAAAGAGATGTTGATATGAAAAAGAAGAAGATTGGAAATGGATGTCTAGCCTTTACTACTACTAAATCAAGACTTTGGAAAGGGTTACATGATATAAGAGTAATAAATTCAATGTTATATCTGAGTCTAGTGAAAGTGAACTTTCTTAAATTGAGTTAGATAATCTTTCTCAAAGTATGAACAAGATATTGGGAAAAAAAGACTTTCAGTTTAGATATAAGAATAAATAAATAAAATAAAATAATGACTTGGAATTAACTTGATATGAATGAAAATTATTCTGACACATCATTCTAGATTGTCCCATTAGTAAATGAAAAGATATAAAAGAAAATAGTTATGAGAGAAATTGAAATAATTATTAAAAATCTAATGGAATGAATGTATTTAAGGATAATGAAACATCAAGTGATATTAGTGGTGACTCATCTGATGAATCCTCATAGTATGAATATTATAGTTATAAGGAACTCGGTCTATATTCCAAACTAACCATTGAAAACCATTGTCTAATGGCCAGGGTACACAATGCTGAATATATCACTAATGTATCATTGAATGTAAATTATACTGAGGTTAAATATTATAAGTCTTCCGATGAATAATCTTCTACTAATGAAGGTAACTCTTTACCTTCTTATGAATAAGTGTATATGTTTTCCAAACTACTTGAAAATGAAAATTGTAAGTTAAAAAAGAAGTAAGAGAATGAAATTTCTAGAATTTATATTTTAATAAAAAAAGTATGAGATCATTCTGAGGATCTTGATAAAAAAATTAATTTTAATTTATTTCTAAAAACATTTGGGTATTTAATTCTGAGAAGGATAAACTTTCTATGGATCTAGAACATTTTAATACTATGAAATTTTTTAGAGGATAACTCAATTTGTAAAACTAAAAAATTTGAGGATAATAACCTGATAATTAAACAAAATTCAGAAATATTTTCATTAAATAAATTCATATCAAACATTTACTCTGGTAAGGAAAACTCTGACAAGATGTATCCTCAAATTAATCCATTAAGGAATAGTTATGGATTTCGTTATACACATTCAAAACCTATTTTTATAAACTATTATTTTGTTCCTCAAAGTGCTTCATTTTTTAATAAATTTCATTGTGGTGGAAATTGGGAGAAAATTTTTTCCCTAAATAAAACCCAATCATCAGGATTTCATAAATTCTATTTTCCATGAAAATATGGGTGCCTAATATTTTAATTTCTAAAATTTCCAGATCCATGAATGTTTTGATTCCAAAAGTTTAACTCTTTTATTTTTGGGAAAATAAAAAAAGTACCAACCCCAAAAAATTGTACATGGATTGTGTGCGTTCCTGACATATGACTGGTAAGAAAAAATTATTTCAAAAAATTATGATGAAAAAATGAGGAAAAGTAACTTTCAGAGATAATTCTCATGGACAAGTTGTCGGTATTGGTAATATTGTTCTTCTTGGAAAATCATTAATTTAAAATGTTTTATTTATTAAGGGTCTTAAGAACAAAATCATTAGCATAAGTCAATTATGTGATGAAGGTTACCTTGTCAATTTTAGAAATGATAAATGCTTAGTGCACAATTTCAAGAAAGTTTTTATTCTTTATGCCCATGGATATGAGAATGTATATACACTGAACATTAAACTCCTTAGGAACTTAGATAAAAAATTTCCTAGTACAATGGAAGATCATTTTAGGTTATGGAATAGAAGGTTAGGAAAATTTAACCCTTAGGAATCTATATAAACACTCAAATAAAAGACTTGTTAAGAATCTACCAGAACATAGATTTGATTCTTTAAAACATTATGACCCTTCTCTATATAGAAAAAAAATAAATCATGTTTTAAATCAATCTTTGAAGTCTCCACTTCTGATGCATTATATTTAGTGAATATGGATTTGTGTGTTCTATCACAATTAGATGTATTGGAGGAAAATATTATGTATTTGTTTCTTTTTGATGCTTAAAATAGATTTAGTGGTTTTTTGTTCTAGCCAAGAAATCTAAAAAAATTTCATATATAAAAACATTTAGAGACCATGTTAAAAATGAGAAAAACCATCCACTAATAACTATTCTAATTGATCATGGAGAAGAATTTAGAAATTCATATTTTGAATCTTTTTTGAGTAAAAATGCGTTACTCGTAACTTACCAATCCCAAGAACTCCTCAATAGAATAGTGTTGATGAATGAAGAAATTTAATTCTTTAAGGGATAACTTGAAGCATGATTATTGTAGATTCAATTTCTAAACAATTTTGGGATGAAGCTATTATTACTTCTTGATAAACTATAAATTGAGTTTTTATCAAACCTTTTATTAACAAAAATATCTAATAAATTGTGGACTGGTTGAAAACCAAGACTTTATAACTTCAAATTATTTGGTTGCAAAGTATTCATCCTGAATACTAATGATAACATACATAAATATTCACCCAAATCTGATGAATTGATTTTCCTAGGCTACTGCACAACTTCTAAGGCGTAGAGGGTTTTTAATAAAAAAACTTGTACTTTTGAAGAAATCGTGGATATTAAATTCAACGAAACTAATCCTTTTGTTTTTAAATAATACAAACCTATATCCTATGATGTATTTTAAAAAACTAATTATCAACCATTGAAATAATATTCTTATAATAAGGAAAATGTTCAATAAAACATTTATAAAGAATGTACCTCAGATGATTTTCTACCTTGTGTTGACGAATAGGGTTTACAAAACCCAAATCAGTTGTTTATTAAGAATCATCCAAATGAATGTATCATTAGTGATTTGAATAATATTATAAGTAAAATAGTATCCTTATTAAATGAAGTAGAAAATATATCATTACTTTCCCAATTAGAACAAAAAATAACTGATGACACTTTAGGTGATGATGATTGGATTAAAGCCATGCAAGATGATCTACATGAATTAGAATGGAACAAAGTATGGACATTGCTTGAAAGACATAAGAAAACATCTGAAATTAGAGTAAAATAGGTCATCAGAAATAAGTGTGATGAAAATGGAATAATAGTTATAAATAAAGCTAGATTAGTCTCTAAAGTCTATAATCAAGAAGAAGTAATAGACTATGTAGAATCCTATGCTCTTGTATCTAGGATTGAATCTATTCACATTTTAATTTCCTTTAGAGAATTATTTAATATTAAACTTTTTCAAATGGATGTGAAGTGTGTTCTCCTTAACAGATACGTTCAATAGGAAGTTTTGGTTGAACAACATCCTAGTTTTAACAAAACAAAACATCTTGAACATGTTTTCAAACATTCCAATGTTTTAAATGGACTTAAACAACCCCATAGAGCCCGGTATGACAAACATACATGATTTTTGTTACAAAAAAATTATGTTAAGGGAATTGGTGATCCATCACTTTTTATAAAGACAGATAAGAATTTTTTTTATTGATCAAATATATGTTGAAGACATTATATTCGTACTAGCTCCGCAATCCATAAGTGATTAGTTTTTGAATCTAATGAAATATAAGTTTGAAATGAAATTGATGGATGAGTTAAAATTTTTCCTATGTTTTCAAATTTCCTAAAAACCTGATGGCAATTTTGTATGACAACATATGTATATTAAATTTCTCTTAAAAATTATGTCTATGAAAACACTAAAAGTATAATCACTCAAATTGGTACCTAAAATTATCTTAATCTATATGAAGTTGGGAAACTAGTAAATCAAACATCATTTAGAGGTATCATAGGAAGTTTATTATACTTGATAGCTATTAATCTAGACATAATGTTTTCAGTATGGTTATGTGCAATATATCAATCTAATCCAAAGTAATATCATTTAATAGCAGTGAAAATAATTTTTCACTATTTAATGGGAACCATGGATTTATGGCTTTTATATGTATTTGGAAATGATTTTGTTTAAAACAAATTGGATGGTAATTTTGGTGGATTTAGAAAGGGTAGAAAAATTAATTTTAGAACTTATCATTTCTTAGTAGATTTGTTAGTATCTTGGTCTTATAAGAAGAAAAACATAGTAGAACTTTCCACTACTGATGTTGAATATGTATCAGCTGTATGTTCTTATTCCCAAGTTTTGGGGATGCAGTACACACTCACATACTATGGCATGAGTTTTACCAAAACACAGATATTATGTTACAACACTAGTTCCATTTACCTAAGAAACAAACATGCACATCACTCCAGTGAAAAACACATAGATATTAGTCCTCTCATTCTTAAGGATCACACACTTAAAGGATATATAATTCTTAAATTTATCAAAATCCAAGATCATCTTGATGATATATTTACAAAAAATTTAAACTCTGATATATTTGAATACATTAAATAAATATTTGTAATTATAACCATATGGTAATATTCCATATTAAATAGTTGTTGAAACTGATATCCTTACATTATGTAACTCATTATTTTAGGGGGAGTACATTTTTTTGTAACCTATAAATATTTTTCCATTTATCAAAAAAAAATTTAACTAAATTTTTTTTATAACTCAAAATTCAGGAACCTAACTTTTCCATTTCCTAATATTTTTCCAAGAGTTAATGTTTTTAAATAAAAATATTCTTAATTACTGAAATTTTTTTTCTAGCAATAAAAAAGTTATGTTCCTTACTCAATTTTTTGTAATTGAATTTTTTAATTGTTGGTATTCAAGAAATATTTTATCAAATTCACATTCATTATATCAGAATTTTCCTTAGATCCTCAATAGATTGGGACCCACCAACTCCTTCATTGGAAATCATATTAACCGTCAGATTAGATCATGATTATTTCAACCGATGGATCAAATAAATAATTTGAACCGTCACTTCAATGACTATATAAAGGCCCCCTATTACATGTCCCATATTGGTTTCAAGGATTTCTATGTCGAAGCTCTACCTCTCTTCAAAAAGCTCGTTCAATTTTTTCAACATTTCCTTAGACTCTGGATGTCTCTAAAAGCCTCCCATAGAAAGAGATGTCTTTTCCAAAGGATATCAAGGATTGAAAAATCTACCAGGATAGGTTTTTTTACCCAAAGTTCTTCACTGAGTATAAATATATAATTATGAAAAATATTAAGCAGAATGGATGGGAGAGTTTTTTCATAGCCAAGCCAGAAAAAGGATCGAGTTTACCCATAATTGATTATAGAATTATATGATATAGTAAGTATTTATAAAAAAATCGGAATAGAAATATTTTCATTCAAGAGTTATAGGAAAAAATATTCCCTATCTTTTAATATTGCAGTAAATATTATTGTGGTTCTGTATGAAGGTGAATCAATTTTTTTCTAATCACAAGCTTCCAGATTATTAAAGAAGTTTTGAAAAGTAAAATGAAATAGAGTTCCTTGGACTCAAAGTATTAAAATACGTAATGATTAAGAATCTCTAGAAATATTCATATTTTTATCATTTTGGGTACACGTGTTTTTCATTCCAAGAAAATAAGACAGGGAATCCGTAACGAAAAGTGACATCATTTTTTATATTTTATTGTCATCATGAAGATGATAAATCTTATGAAATATATCGTTCTCAAAATAACCAACATTAAGAATGGAACTCACAAATACCAGATCATTATGTATCCAACTATTTTTTCTAATATCAAAGTGTTATTATTAGAATCATTCAAAATTTCCTGCAACTCCAAATAATGAAATTTCAAGATCTTACTGCTAAGTGATGACACATTAAGGAGAATGAATGTGGGTTTCAATACTGATTCTGGAGAATTTTATGATAATTTAGAAATATAGGTAAATGCTCTAGAATTGGATGTGGAAGTATTAGATACTTCCAAGAACGTTCATAAGAAAAGAATGAAAAAAAGAACTGGAAACCAAAGAGATACCTACAGTTCTAGAAACTCAGTTAGGTCCACAAAATTCAAAAAATCAAAAGTCATTCCATGATTACGTTGATATTATGTGTAGGGAATAGATGAAGAATAATAAAAAAGGTGATCCTAGTTTTGGCATTGATCTTGCTAAGGAAAAATCTCAGAAAATTAATTTTACTGAAGAGCAAGAAAGGAAAAAAAAGCTCAATAAAATGTCTGAATCTGAGTTAGTTCAAAAACATCTCATGGATACTAAGAAATCCTCTGAACAGTTGTAGGTACCAAAAAAGTTTCTCCAACAACCAGTACCAATAGATACTCTAGGAAAGAAATTCAAATTCTGGAACGTAAAGTAGAAGATGAAATAGTTCATGAATAATAAGTAGAAGAAGAAGAAGAAGAGGAGGATGAAGAAGATGATAGTGATGATGTTATAAATCAATTGGAATAATAACATGAGAATGAAAGTCCTTCTGAAAGGATATTGATACCAACGTCCTGGGTCGAGTCAAAAGAAAATATTTATCAAGGAAAGAGGACGGTGGAAAGGAAGAGGTTAAGAAACCTACTGATGATGAATGTAGAAATCATGACATCATGGAACCCAAGGATCTTAATGGAGATTTTGAGAAAGAATAGGTTGATTAAGATAATTTTTTCCAACATTTAGATAGTAACAATGAATCTACAATGGCTATAAAGACTATTTAAAATGTAGTCAAAGGAAAATAGTTGATTTATGATATGCCTAAGAATAATGTGGTGGTTAAAAATGATGTTAGTGGTTCATCCAAGAGGAAAGCTAAAAAGGTATACAAAGAATCTTTTCCTGCAATGGAGTCAAATTCTGAATAGTCTTCTACGGGCTAGGATTTCATGGTATAATCTATGAGGATGTTAGTAAACACCATTCCCATGTTTCGTAGTATTGATTCTTGTTTCCAATTTCTTCGACAATATTTTAATCAGAAGACAGATTCTGTAAGCATGATCCTAGAAAAATTCATCAAACATGATACACACATTTTATTATTGGATATGATGCTCATAAAAGATCATTTGAGGAGATTACAAAGTGGTCCAAAAGAACAATTGAATACTTGAGAGCTATTGATGATTTCCATGATTCCTAGAAATATTCTTTTTATAAGTCAAATGATAGAATCAAAAATCATACCACAAGTTTTTCAAAGA
Organism: Viscum album; assembly: GCA_963277665.1. Classification (NCBI taxonomy): domain Eukaryota; kingdom Viridiplantae; phylum Streptophyta; class Magnoliopsida; order Santalales; family Viscaceae; genus Viscum; species Viscum album. The sequence goes on from OY728120.1 coordinate 1,234,815,243, forward strand.
AGCTGAACCTTTATAAAATACCTCGTAAGCGAGATGATAAATATCTAAACACAAATTTTAATTCAGTAAAATTAAATTTTAAGAGATAAAGGAACTCAGGGAAGGGTTTTAAGAAATTTTCAACCAGTAAGAAGAAGTAGTATTGTCTCAAGCATAAATAATTATGTCTCAGGATGAAAAAAATCAAGGATCTAGAAAAGGAAAAATCTAGAACAGTAATAGTTTCTCAAGAGGATTGAGGAAGATCATAACAAGCTCAAAAATTTTAAGTTTTCTTTGAGGATGATCATGGAGAAAGAAAAGAAGGATGTGTGATTTTCAAGCGATTCCATTATTTTTTTTCTATTTTCCCTATATTAATTTTTCCAATCATAATAAAAATTATGTTGTCATTTTTTTTATAGTTCTAATGTTTCAGGTTCCATTTTTTTCATTCTCTATATTCCTTTCTGAAAATCACAAAAGGGGAGAATAAAATGATCAAAATAATAATAATTATAAAGAAGAGAATTCTTTAAGTAAGGGGTAGTATACTTAAAAAATACATTCTTATGCAAGAAAAATTAAAATCTCTCCATGGCTGTAAAGAATAGGACCTTTAGGGATTTCAAAAACTATGGTGGGGTTAATTGTATTTCTCTTGATTCATAAGTAAAGGGATATATGTTTTTATTGTAAAATATCATTAAGAAAATTCATATTTCTTATATTATTTTTCGAAAGTATGTTTGTTCTTTCAAAAAAGGGGTAGATTGACGTGTCAATAAGGTTTCGTTATAATGTTTCTATTCCTCTATTTTTTGAAAATAAAAAAAATTATCTTAAGGAAAATTATCTTTCCCTATGGATTATTTTCATATAGAAAAATTCCTTTCTCTATGAAAATCTTCATCATTACCATGGTTTTCAATCCCTCATTTTATGTTCTCTCAAAACCAAGATCATTTTGTTACTAAGAAAAAAATTTTGATCCTTATCAAAAAGCTCAGAATCTTATAGTTCCTTGGATACCAAATTCTCTGAAATTTAGACTCCGAATTCCCTAAAATTCAGACATCGAATTCTCTAAAATTCATATTCCAAATTATTTAAAATTCAGATTTTGAATTCTATGAAATTAAGATTCCAAATTCTATGAAATTAATATTTTCAATTCTCTGAAATTTAGACTTTAAAATCATCAAAATTCTCAATCTATATTCCTTAAAATTCAGACTCTGAATTCCTCATAATTCAGACTCTGGATTCCTTAGAATTTAGACTCAGAATTCATCAAAATTAAAACTTTGAATTTCATAGAATTCAGACTCAAAATTCATTAGAATTAAGATTTTAGAATATATAGAATTCATATTCTGAGTTCTTTGAAAAAAAATATAAATATATTTCTTTTCCAAAATCCTATTTTTTAATTGTTTAGATTCTGAATTCAATTTTTTCATTCGATTATGGTTATTCAGATTTGGTTATGCTAATTTATTTTTCCTTACTCAATATTTTTTATGTGTGAAATGATGTGGAACAATTTCATTCTGAAAACTGGTGGGTGAGTGACACATGTATAGGTCCCTCCAAAATTCGAGTAAAAATATGAGTGTTGGGGGGGGGGGGAGTCGACCGTTGATGTTTTCCCTATGAATAAGAAAACTTTTAAAGGATCTCATTATCTATCTGTTGAACGATCTAGAGATTACATGTTGTGATGTTGTGAAGTTATTTCTAGAGAGATAAAGACTGTCAAGCTTTTTTGTTTAATGAACATCTTGTTCATCCCTGAACATCTTGTTCATCTTGCTTCGTGCGACTTTGATTGTTGCAGAGTACAACTGAGGGATTCCAGGAAAAGGAAGATAGAGGTGATGAGTACCTTAATGATTGAGGGATTATTAGGATAGAAAGAAATACTCCAATATTCCTATATTGTTCTAACCATTGTGTGGGTAAGGCAGACATTCTTCAACATATAAATTAAGGGACCTTTATCCAAGGTTGTTGGATACCCAACTCTTTGGGTTAAAAGATTTCTTACTTGTTACTTGTTATTATTTCATGTTTTATTTCTGATCTATTTTGGTAAGGTAAGAATGTATAACCTTCTTATACTTTCTTATTCTCTACAAACTCTAAAAAATTAGATCCTATTCACTTTAAGGTAGAATATTACAATAATAAAATTATTCTTAATTTTCATTTTTCAAATTCATATTTCCAAACTCTAAGAAGTTTATTTTATTATTATGAACATAAAGAGGATATGTGAATTTACCATGTTTAAGTTTGTGAAATATACTTTTCATTAAGGTAAAAAATAATGTTTCTTAAAGTTACAATTCACACCCTCTTGTAATTTAGCATCTACATACTCTATTTCAATCCTACAATAACAATAATACACCCTTCTAAACAACCCATTCAACCTTTTTAGCATCTCTTAATCCCTAAATATCCAATGATCAATAATTTTAAAAATAATTAGATTAATAAAACATAATTTTAATTATTAATATCATTGAGTGGATACTCTAAGAAGTTTTTCTTTAAGATATATTTAACTTAGATTCATTATATGTATATATATCTTAAGATCCAAAAAAAATCTTATATAAATATTGGGAAACATAAACACAATATAACCAATTCAATTCTGTCAATTATAGTATTTATTAGTATATTATAGTTAAAATATTGGTTTAGAAAACTAAAAAATACTTTGATTTATAGAAAAATGTAATTACTGAGAACTATCTACTGTAATCTAACAGAATAATGATTCTTTCGATGAACACTAGAAGATAAATTTTGAAGAAAATCATTTCATTTTCTAAATATAAAAATCCTCATATTTAGACCAACCCAAGACAATATTTTTGGCTAAAATATCCATTAGGGAAAGGAATAATAAGATAAATATGAATTTATGTAAATAAATGAAGAGAAGAGAAATAAATGAAATATTAGTATGTGTTGACTATGAAGAATAAAAAATACACCCTTGAGTTTGAAGGAATGAGGGATAATCATCATTGAATCCTACTAAATTGAATATCATGAGCAGGGAAGGAAAATATGCGTTATCCTAAAAAACCACAAAAAATAAACCAAATACCCCTCTTTGATAATGTTTCATAGTTTACCAGCACTATTTAAAAAATTGTTTGGTGATCGAGTAAAAATAATGAAGTTAAAATTTTTCCAGACCCACACAAATTACCAGCATAGTTTATAAAACCATACCTCATGGAAAAGGTTCCCTAAAACAATATAATTTATATTTTAACACTTCAAACTCAAGGGGAATCATTATATAAAAATTATAGACACATAAAAGTGACATTTGATTTTAAAAAATTATATTGTTTTTCACTGATCCTAGAGTTTTATGTTTACCTACTTTAATATATGATTCTTGTACTATATATTTTCAAAATAAGAGTATCACATCGCCAATAATAAATCCCTATATATCGTTAAATGTTTTCTATGATATTTTACATATCAAAATCAATATCGATTATAAAATATGACTGATAGTGCATGATTTTTTTATTTTATTTATGGATTCTAATACCAGCCATTATGTACAATTGATACCACTAGGTACTACACCCTATCAATCATACCCTCCGAATCCCCTTAAATAGCAGATTATGATTGAATAATAAATTTTATTTTTCTTAAAATTCAATTATATATTGAATGTTACAATTATTTATAAATTCATTTTAATAAATATGAAAATATATTTTGGTTATATATATTAATTTGATAAATTTTTTAAAATGTTAAATTATAGAGAGTGTATAATTATTTAATTATTTTTTATTAAAAATAAATTGTCCAATATTTGTAACTATAAAATTATAATACAAAAAAAACTTTTATCAAATTATATTGGATTCCTTATGAAGTATAATTAAATTTTTAATTTAGTATTAATAAAGCATAATTTATAAAGTCTTTTAAAATTAAATAATATGGGAATTTATAAATTATGTATATTTAAATTATGAATCATTCTCAATTAATTAATTGGAATCATACAAATTTAAATCATAATTTTTGGAAATTATTTAAACCTCATCAATAGTAGTGTGAGAATTAATTTGATCAGGGTTTAAATAATTTTAATTATGTGATATATAGATTGTGTGAATAATTCACACTATAGAGATTGGGTTCCAAAATGTTCATAATTCACAAAAATATATATGCTCAAAAAAAATTCCACATAATAAATAATTTGAAAGGATCAGCATATGAAATTAATATAAATTTTAGTTATTTAAAATTATGAAATATTAATATTGAATAAGTATGTGTTTATAATTACAATCCTTTTTGAATAGTTCATACACTATTCTCTTATGATTAAAATTATAATGTATTCATATATTTAAAAGTTATTCCCTTATTAATTATTCATCGATATAATTTTAATATATTTTTAATATGTGTATTCTTTAGTTTATGTTTTTAAAGTGACACCTTTAAATTTTCAATATGTTCATTATATAATACATAAGATTACCTAAGATTTAGTTTTCATCTGTGTTGTATTTAGCTTGTCATCAAATTTTTTAAATTGAATTTAGTTTTTGAACAAAGTCTGTGTAAATTTTTTTAGATAATGATTAATTGGTTTATATTTTTAGTTGTATTCTATTGGTAGACCACCATTTAGTTGAACATCCTACTATATTGGAGGCTTATTTCTTATTATTGTATTTGGTGTTGAAAATCTGTATAATTATGCATACTCTTGTAGAGATTTTTAATTTCATATAATTATGAACTTTTTCATTGAAATTTATTATACCATATTAGATATTCATTTAGATACTTGTAATATATTTGGATTCTATTTTTGGGTGAGAAACACAAATAGTGGATTGTGTAAATATTTTTACATCAATAAGTATTATATATTTTCATTTTGTGTAAGGAATAGGTATTGAAAACTTATTTATTAGAAGCATGAACACATAGAAAGGGAATAATTGGAGATTTTATATTGATATTAATATCCATTTAAAATAGTAAGTGTTATATTCCTTCCAAAGTGTCACTTTTCATGATCTCAATAAGAAAAACTATGTATTTTCATACAAGTACAAGGTTCCCTTAGATTATTTTTTTTTAAAAAGTGTTAAATTAATTGGTCTCCCATTTAATTCCCCATGAAATTTATTAAGATAAAATTTAAAAATAAATGAACATGGTATGAAGAGATTACAAAATAAGGGATTGAGGGAAATACAAGTCGATATTTCCATGAAAAATAATAATAAAAAGCTCAAGATGCAAAAACAAATTACTTGAAACCTCTTGTCATCAACCATTCCATGATATCTATAATTTTATATTAGATAGGGTGTAACTATTTCTTCATTTGGATTTTCCTCTATATGTGTTCACTCTTCTAGTCTCAGAAAACATAACACCATCAAACTGGCTCCACAACAGCATAAAACTACATTAATGGCCTCCTCATTCATATCATTCTCCATGGCCATTTCATTAACATTCTCACCAGCCTCTTCTTTAAGATTTTCCAATGATTCTAAAAAAGCAGTACAACAATGAGCAGACAAAAGAAATCACAAGGATTACTAGTAGGAAAATTTTCTAATCAGTATAACTCATTCCCAATGTAGGTATATAAACATAAAATCAGGGCTCTTCTTGTATTCATCAACTGTCCTAATGAACATAAATTTATTTATTTGATGATACGTCTCATATAAAATATCACTATTGTTATATTTCTGGAATGTAATTTCATCTTGTTCATCCATCCAAGCATTAACTACATCACTCAAAAAGTCCACAATCATACAGTTATCTCTGTACATAGGGTATTTTTTTGAATCATATTCCTCCACCATGCCTACATAAACTATATCTTCACATTTTAATGTATAATCAGTATCTTTATCAATAGATAAATTTTTTGTATCATCTATATTAACTTCTGTTCCAAAAATGTCAGCATCAATGTTTTGTGGAGTATAGTCTATATTTCCTATATTGGAAGAAACAATATACCTAGAAACAATTGTTCTTTCAATATTAGAATTTTATTTGTGTTCTCGAGTCTTCTTGATATGTGGAATGATATAACCATCATGATCATTCATTGAAATTTTTATATTTCTAGAGTTCGACATCATACACACTTCCACAAGTTGATAAGATTGATCTTCTATATTGTATATAGAATCATTACAGTCGTAGTGTATACTTATTTCCTCATGTTCTTCCAATCATTCATGGGGATTACAATGTTACACTTGTTCCCCCACCAGGGTGGTAGTGAATGAGGAGGAGCTTAGAGTGTTGTGGATTGAATCCAAAAAAATTAACAACATTGACCATAGGTTTATTGATCACTAATTTTCCATTATGATTTTTGACATCATGAGCCTCAATATCATCCGACTTATCAATAATAATGTTTGGGCCTCTTAGAGAATTCTATAACATAGAAGGTCCAAGACAAGTTGTGTATAAATTTACCTTTCCCTTTTCTATCCATTCCTTTTTTTGAACGGATGAGTGATCTGCCTTACCATCACAGTACATTAAGGAGTTACCAAGAATAAGGTAATCTCTACAGTAAATTCGGATATTTTCATAAATCACTTCATAGAAGAATCCATATTTAGCATTATGGATCCAAATCTAGGATGGAAGAATTTTGGAAACATCGGCCTCAATACACACCCTATAAACCGAGGGTCTTGAAGGAATCCTTGAGGTATATTCCAGCTCGAGAGGGTTTCTAAAAAGGAAAGATATCAGAAAAAATAAACATGTTTGAAGAAGTGAAGGGGAAGTCCTGAAAATCCACTCTAGACTAGAACAATAGGGGACTCGATGTGATGATCAAATTCCAGGGTCCATTTCAAAACATACATCCAATAGCCTCCAAAAGACCATGACCCTCTCGCCTAAAATCTTTAATAATCTTATAAAGAGGATAAATGAATGGAGACATTAGAATTATTTGATAAACAGATATATCTTCCTGAAAATACAATTACTTCAATACATTTCCTTATGTAATTCAGTGAAGGCCTATATTTGAATAATTTTACAGCAAGCATAAAATGTAAATCCTAAGCAAGATATGTTGCCTCTTTTGATCAAAAATAGATCATCAGATGTCCTCTATGTCAAATGTTCCTTGGTTCAATACATGAAACTTAATCTGTGACATCTTTCGTATCCATCTCAGTTGGCTTGATAGATCTTCTAGAAACAACATCAACAAATGAACATGCATTCCTATCAAGGCTTCACGGTTTTTCACCCAAGATCAAGTGCATCATCCATGGTTCCAATATTTTATCTCATCTCATCATCCCATTGTTTATCTTATGTTTGAAAATTGATTTATAATTTTACTAATGCATATATTCCTTGTGATTGGAATTTTTTGGGGTTATACTTATCTTTAAAAACCTAATCATTTGGAAAATAAAAAAATAGATTTGGTTTTATCCCCTTGCAATATTTTACAAAGAGTTTCTAACTCATCAATGAAAGAGCTATATATGATACAATTGGTATGTTTCCCTACCAAAATAACAAAATTTTAATACGAATTATACAGAGTAATCAATTCCTAGTGAAATATGTGTCTTCTCCCACTAATGGATATGATGAATTTAGAAGGTTTCGTCATTTTATGTGAATCCATTTAATAAAATTAATTATTAAACAATAATAAAATATTATACGCATCAGATAAATTTATTTAAATATAAATAGAATCATCATAATCAAAATTAATTTTGAAATTAATTCATGAGAATGATAATATAACTAATAGTTACACCTTATATTGGTAACATAATAAAAATTTATTAGTAAAAAAATAAATTCATTGCGTTACGGAAACAGATTATGAAATAACTGAACAATTAATGTTATTCGATACATGGAATCAAGATTCTTATGAAGCTAAAATCGACTCACTATAGGTTTCAATGGAATTAATTTCTAAATTAACTAATTAATTTTAGTACCATGTGATCAGTAGGATTGGTTATGTCACTTTATATTCAAAATGATTGAGTATTCTAAAAATTTAATGAGATTAGTGGTTATTATTTTTATTGGTAATTAATTTGTTCTATTTTCATTTATGAAAATTTTATCACAAGATAAATGAATTCAATAAACATTTTAACTAATATTCTTAGAGGATGAGAAAAGATGAACAAGTAATATGATGAATTTTTTTGGTTCTTTATAGAAAATAGAAGTGGGTGAAAGTGAAAATTAGTAGAAGAAAAGATATTTGTAGAGTTTAAAGTTTTCTCTTCATGTAGTCAATTGATCTCATTGAAACCTAAATGTATAATTAGAAAATTTAAATGAATCAGGGGATATAATTTTCAAGAATGAGTGAATGAGTTTAAAAAACACCATTAAATTATCATATTTAGTATCAGGGTTATATAAATAAATTACTCATTTTTGAAGGGTATGCCATACAAAAAGTATACTTTATAAATGATGTAATTATTAAATAGTTAAAAATCATATAAAATTTGATAAAACCATAATTTTTTCAATAAAATGACGATAAAACAAGTTGACAAATTAATGATTTCATTATAAAAGTAATTGGAAATCAAAAATATAACTAAGAAAAAGAGTTTTATCATCATCTCAGTTATCATATATAGTATAAAAAGTTGTTAATTAACAATATATTTTTTTTAAAAATATGATATAATTAATTATTTAACTGTGGTTTATGATTCATCATATTCTATAACAAGATTTGAAAAAGGATACAAGAGTAATTTTGATTTGTCTAGGAGAAATTGTTTATACGGATATTTGTTAAAATTTGGGGGAATATATTCACACCACTAATCTTTGGGATTATTTATAGAAAAATGTTTTAGATTTAGATTAAAACACTCCAAATACATAGAATACCATATGGGATTGGAAAATAATAGCTTATTTCTTAAATATTCTAAATAAAAAAATATAATATATTTACAAAAAAAATGTTTTTGTGTAATATAAGTAAAATATAAAATTAAAATATTGTCTAAGAGTGCTCTGGGAGTATATTTCAACATAAAAAAGTTAAAATTTATAAAAAAAAGAATATGAAAATCTAAAATTCATATGATATTCATTTGATATCTGATATAGTGTATGATATGAAGTGGTAAAGAGAAAAATTTTACATTAGGTTAGGGTGTACTAGTGGATATCACTATTTCCAAAAGGATTATTCCTATAAAAATTCAAAGTTAATTTCACTTTATATATTAAATTTGATATAGGGTATGAATATAAAATGAAATATAAAGAGTTACATTTTGTTACCATAATATAGTAAATTTCATTATATCATTAAGTGTTTTAGGATGCGCTGGTGGGTAATAATATAATTTGTTGCATTATATACTAAAATATACCGATGAATATATTAATGGAAAGGGTTCTATAGATTATGATGCTAAAATAAACTAGTTTTAAGTATTCAATATAAGTAAACATCATAACTGATGATGTTGTGGAGTTAAGTAGTCTTAATATGTGAAAGCTATTGAATGTTATGAATAGGTTCCTAAATATGACCATTATTCAAACATTCTTTATTCATATATGTTTCTCACTAAAACCTTTAATGGTTGGGTTTTATCATATATTCATATAGATATAAGGAGTGAATTTCAAATAAATGTAATAAGTTAACAAAAAACATCAAACCAAAGGTTGATCTAGTAGTTTATCAAATATGATACAATAGAGAGATTATGATATAGGTTTCTGTAAAATATTCTTAAAATATTTTGAATAATAGACTAATATATCCTATAAAAGGAAGCCTCTACATAATCATTCTTTCATGTTGGCTTCATAAATGTATATATTGATACAAATATCTTGATATGTGATAATAATTAACCTATCAAATAATGACATCGAGTTGTCCCTAACAAAAGTTCATCATGGAGTATTATTAGTTATTTTGAAATGTTAATGTTATCATTGATTATGATTCTAGTATGAGTTACCAAATATAATCATGAGGAAAAAAAGTGTTTATATGCACTGGATGACCCCTTAAGTATACCACTTGGATTGTTATACACAATGTATCTATTATACCTGGTACGAATGTATCATATTGGAGTCCATGATACCAATGATTGGATAGATTTTTCTCATGAAAACATTTATTCTTTGAAACCTTCCTTACATAATCCATTAGGTTTAGTTTACCTGGGGTGGTTTTCTATGTGGTTGATTAGATTATCAGTTTTCTCTTAACATATATTGGGTACAATATAAGGGTAACTGGTTAATATAGACCATTGATCATATGACCACAATGAGATTGCACAAATAATGTTGTTATCTATTTAGATGAATGGAATGTGATGTGTTCATCCATAAAGATTAGTGTAAAATTATATAATCATCAACCATGATAGTATGTACACAAAGAATTGAGAATGTTTGAGTTGGGTATATTGGAATGAAAAACATGGCATAATATGGTCACATGATATGTTAGACAAAGGTAAATTATGATAATGAACACTATCATGAGATGCTACTAGTCATCATAGGTTTCAAGATACATGTGTTTGATAGAGATCACACAAGATCGGGTTATAGTTTTATTATCACTAATATATTTATGGTGGCCTCTATTTTATTAAATTTACTGATCCAGTGATTCATATTTGATTTTAATACAATAATCCCCAATAGGGTTTCACTTTTGGGTGGAATAAATTGATATTGAGATGGAATCATATATTGTCTTTAGAAAATTTCTATAGTTATTCAAAAAATGGATATGGCTAGGTATTGAGATGTTATTTCATAAGATGTGATCATAGGTGGATTTAATTTTATACTTCTATAATTGTTTTTTAAGATATCCAAGGTGAGTTTGAAAAGAGTTTCATAAGATATTTAATTTGATACATTAATATTGAAATAGTGAAAAATCTATAGGCTTTAATGAAATTGATATATTAAAGGAAATTGTAATCCCTGTTTTAGATTTTTATGTGATATAAATGGAACATTAATATTTTATGATTGAAGGAAAACTTGAAGACAAATAAGTTACTTTCATACCCCTACCTAGTCCAGTAATATGTTGTGATTGTATTCAATGATAAGGTCTTTCCAATTCTATTTGTATGGTATTATATCCATATCATATGCAAATTTTCTGGTTATTGTCTTCGATTATATAGATTTTTGGACTATCATTTGATTGATTTAACCATGCTGGATATCATTTAAAGAGTTTCTAATGAAATTTGTAGTGTGAGAGATAAAATCAATGATTTATGATATACAACAGTTGGATAAATAATTTACTAATGAATTATAAATTCATGAGTAAATGTGAAAACACTTGAGGATGGTAACTGAGGGTACAAAAACATGTACTTCTCATTTGATTGGAATGTGGTGTGAAATGAATTTCTACCCAAGCCCTAACTAGAACAGCCACATCCAAGTGATATTTTTCATCTACTGTCATTATTCATGATGATATTTAATGTTTTAGAGGCTGGGAGGATCCCTTATATACTACATGGGATCCAGAAAACCATGTACACAACATGTAGGGTGGATTCCTATGATTTCCATTTGATGATCTTCTTCTAACCCAGAAAAATATAATGATTATTTATTGTAAACTACAGTGTTAGTTATGCACTAGTTTTACATGTTATTTAGTTATGTTATGTGTATTTCATCATTCCATTCATGTTGATCATTGGTTTGGGATTTCAATTACATATATTGGTCATAAAATTTTATATTAGACCCCTAGGAATCCAGAAAATTCATTCATGGATTCATCAAAATAAATTGGGAATTCCTTGTTGTTTAAAACTACTTTAAATCTATTATAAGTGAATTGTTTCTATTTGGAATGTTTTAAAATTTTAATATTCTAGTTCTGCTTTCATTAAAATTGTTATTTATTAAGAATATGATTTTTTTATTAGGTTTTCATGTTCATTGTCTATCAACATTTTTAGTATCCCCCCCAATGTTTTAAATATACAAATTTTGTTGAAATCCCCCTTTCACTTATTTTACCTCAAATATGAAAATTGGACCAATTATGCTTCACCGTAAACAAGTCTATGAATAAAACTAGTACATATTTTCTCATTTTTCATTATGGTTATGGCACTTGTGTATTTTTACACATCCGTGTGTTTTATTTTGTCATGTGAGTACATAACATGATACTTTTGGTGTTAGTTTTTAAAAATCATTTTTGTGCGTTTTAGTTCCTAGGAAACATAGAGACAGAATGATATATATATGGGTGTGTGTGTGTGTGTTTTATAAAATAAAATTTAATAAAATTTCATGATATGTGTGTGTAATATAGAAAAATAAACAATGTCACATACACATATAACATTTTATAATTCATCACATAATATATTTTATTCATTTTTTATCCATTTTATACATTAATTATTTAATGTAATTTGATTTATTTGTCACATTTTTATGTTACATACTATGTGTATTTTTAATATTTTTCTTGTAATCATTATTTTCATTCATAAATATTTTCAGACATCATAAGTGGAGACTAAAACACACACAAAATGTTATGTTGATTTAATATATAATATATGGAATATATTATTCAATATCTTTATAAAATGTTTTTTTTCATATTCCAGGAATTAATTTTATTAATTTAATTAAATTTTATAATTAATGTTTTGTATATTTTCTTATTTAAATTATAATATTTAGTTTTGATTTTTATTTTAAATTTAAAATTATGTTTTTTTATATAAATTTAATGTGGGTTATCCTGTAAAAAACACATGTTTTATGTTCTATTTACAATATTTGTTTGTATTAAGTCCAAATATTGTGTGTAAATTCGAATTTTTTAATAACCAATCATATATATTTTTTGTATTTAAATACCAAAACCTATTATCTTTAAAATTTTAAAATTGAATGAGGTTCAAAAATGGTGTTAAAAATTGGAATCTATAAATTCACAAAACATTTATTTATATATTTATATGATATTTAATTTAAATGTTCATAAATATTTGTGTTATATATACAGATGTCTATAGAGAATATGAAACTATTTAAAAACATTTGATATATGTACATCATATATATATATATATAATCATCAATAAAATAAAGTTTCTATGTGTGTGTTCACATAACATTGTATAATTCAGCATTGAAGACATGTTCTCTATCATCTAGTCATTTAATATAGTGATTATTAGATAGATAATTATTTTTATTTTCTATTTTTTTTATTATAATTTTACAATATATTTAGTATTTGATGTATACTCATGATTTTGAATTGGATATAAAATATTTTGGACATTAAAAGTAATGTGTGATTATCTTAATAAATATACAATTTATTTAACAAAGAACATGTATTTTTTTAATTTAAAAATATTTAACAATGATTATATAGTTTTTTATGACATGTATTTTAATTTAGTATATTTATTATTTTATATTTCATGTATTTAATATATTATGTTCATAATAATGATTTTTATTTATATTTTTAGTGGGGTTCCATAGTATATTATCCATGAAAAAACATCGGTTTCATTTTTGTGTGTTTTATCCATGTAATATGTGTAAATATAGATTTATTATCGAAATGATAAATTTTAGGAGCATTTAACAATTAATATATATATATATTAATTTTTTTTATTTTTATTAAATTTAATAATAACATATGATTGAAGATTATTTATTTAGTAAAACATATATATTTTTATTTTTTAACGAGTGTTGAAATATTATATTTTTCTATATTATTATTTAATATAAATAATAAATTCATTAAATGAATATGTTTGAGAATATTCATGAGGGGAAATAGGTAAAAAATTTAATTATCGTGTGCTTGCTTATTTTTCAACTTCAGTTTGGAGGTAAATAGTTTCATTTCTTCCAATTTATCTGTTAATATCCCTAAAATTAATTGAAGAAGTTTAATTAATAACCAGTTATAGTATATTTTTAATGATATATTTTTTATTTATATTTTCCATATCTAATGAATAATATTATCTATTATGAATGAATTTAAATAATTTAATTTTTTATATTTTAAATCCTAAAAATGAAAATATATTTCATAAAATGAAATCTAAGTTACATATTATTAAAAATAGTATGAAAATTAAATTTTATGTGAAAATATTAACTATCCTATAAAATAATATAATATAATAAATACGTTAAAAAATTATAGATATTTGAATATTATTTTAAAAAATTGACTATAATTCTATCCAAAATTTCATTTTTGAAAAATTGCAAGTAAATTATTAATTGAAATAAAGGGAATGTGATAAAAAATAAGAATGATTTCATAAATAAAAACATGAAAATAATTATTGAAAATATGAATATCAAATTATCTTCTTTCATTATCATATTATCTAGTTTTTATAAATTCACAAAATATAATAGTTCATAGTCATCCATATATTCTATGTATTATCTAATGTCTATAATCTTATCCTCATGGATGGAGGAAAATAAAGAGTTGAATTTTTTAATTTATTTACATTGTAATCAACATTTATATGAAATTATGGACTCCATAATTAATTTTATCTCTATCACCCCATGTATTTTATTTGCTTTATGACATTTTATTTACCATCCTTTTTAATACTATGTCGGATAATTGAGTGTCATAAAAAATTTTTGGGTTTTATATTCATTCAGAAATACCTCATTAAAAAATTGTTTGGAAAATTGTTTTTTTCACCCCTGGATTTTTATTTTCATCATTTTTCAGGTTCATCCCTTGTATGTATTTTTTTATCCTAAGTTCCGGATACGGTGGGTTTTATTCATTCTGGTCATCTTTTAGTACTCTCTATCATATTTTCATCTCTTAGTTTTCCCATGTGTTTGAGGTGAAAATATGGATTTTTGGGGCATGGAAGAATGTGGTGCGAGTTTTGAAAATGGATAGAGGAAATCATGAAGCATAGACCATGAAATCATATTGCTCATGGTTTGGTGTCTGGGGCATGAAACACAACCTGTGCACTATTAGGAAAACAAGGGGAAATCGTGCGATGAGGTTCATGTTTTAGATAGAGGTGTTTGAAATTAATGGCATATAGTTTGGGAAACCGTGAATCCATCCTTTTATAGGATCCCCTATTCTCCAGTAAATTGTGTATGGATGGTAAATGGTTAGGAAAACCGTGCAGCCAAACCATGTGAGCTTCCCAGATCTTACAAATTGTAAAATTCCTATTCTACCCTCTCTAGATTTTAACACAAAATCATCCATTTCCTACTCCTATTGGTTTCTTTGAACCATAGGGGGGTCCTACCTTGATTTCCAAGATTCTCCTCTTTTCCCATGGTGTGGATCAATTATTTCTACATGGTTTTGTGTTAAATCTTCAAGGTAATATTCACTTCTCTTATCCATCTTCCTTATCCTACCATTTTCTATTGAGTTATACTACTGCCTTGTTTATCTTGATCCAGGGTTCATGTTTATCTTGATTTATTTTAGGGAATTTTTTATGGATAGGATTTATCTTGGTTTTTCATGGCTCTTCGAACAATGTCAAGGTTTTTTCAGGTGTGCGTTGTTGAAGCATCGTGAGTTTGAGGTAGGTTTCCCTTTTCACTATATGTCTAAATTTAATAGTCATTCTCATCATGTTTTTTGTACCATGACTTTGTGATAAATAATGATGTGTGGTCTTGCGAATAATTTTATCATGTTAAAAGTTGTGATTTCTCCCTTTCCATGAAGCGAATGGCATTGCTTTATTAAATGGAGAACACTAAGTGTCTGCAAAAATGTCTAATTGGACTTTGTGAGTGATTTTTTATATTTAAAGCATGTTTTACTTATAAAATTATATTTTGACAATAAAATCACATATTTTCTTGGTATTGTTTGTAAAAATTATATTGAATGATTTCGTTACCAGGCGTTGAGACAGCGTGCAATTACAACGGTCGGTGTTCCCTGAACTATAGTTTGAAAAATATTAAACATTAAACATCATGTGCATGTTGTTTCCCTGAAAAAGATGAATAACTCTTAAATGTGTTGCTAGATCAAATATCTAAGTGACCAATTGATATCCAAGTGGTGAATTTACCGTAGGCGTGACCTAACATTGGTCGGCAAGGATCATCTGTAGAAAAAGTAACCGAAGATGTAACCGTAAAATAATTATTAAATAAAAAATGAATTATTTTAAAATATTATTATCTCATAAATGGTGACTTGGATTAAACATATAATCCCACCATTTAGTTCATAATGTGTTGTTTTCCCTAGGTGCGACTTCAACTTAGTCGGAGTGGGTCTTTCGTGAAAAAAACGGAAAGTATGTAATCATCATTGAATTATTTAAATAAAAATTATTTTTTTATGCTAAGACTTTTACCATATATGTATTATTATTCATAAATCCAATGGTTATCTCCATAACCATGGGAATGTCTATGATTCCCTAGGGAGTGATTTTTAATAAATATCTCAAACAAACATGGATGGATCATGGATGGACGATCAATGAGCAGCTGATAAGAATTAACATCACTGATGATGATGATGATGATGAAAAAATATCCATTCATCATCAGTGACTAATCTAAATCAAGTTAGGGAGTTTGATTTCTTGTTCTATTTCTCTGTTATTAATTTTCATGATGAGTTCATTTCAATCCAAGAACAGATTGTTTTCCCATTCAATCATGGTCGGATGGTTATTAAATTGTTGGGATTATTTCCAAGAGTTTTAAAGATTGACCTTCTTCCTTGTTATAATGATAATGGATTGAGTCCAACCCAAACTATATAAGAGGTCTATTCTCATGGTGTTTATCATGTCTTTCATTCCCTCGTTCTTGGCATTCTTCGTCGTTTGACCCCTTTGGTCACAACCCAACATTCTAGGAGGCTCTGAATGCAATCAGACCCCCAGATCATAGGAATACTAAGAAATGGGCCTGATATATTTAGATCTATACATGAACATCATTCATACGCACTCGTTTTAGATATCCAAGCATTGGAGGGGCATCAGTGGTGGGTTGTCGACCACGGTAGACAAAATATGGGATGCAGAGGAGTGTGACATGGGGCTATGGATGTGAAGGAACCATGGGATGCGACTATGGAGGGGACCGCATAGGCTTGGCTAGGCGTCGTGTGCATAAGTGGGAAAGGCTTCATGCACACGATCTGGCTAGGTAGCCCACACGTGATAAGGCTAAGTGGCTCACGTTCTATTGGGCTATTCTATGGTAGAAAATCAGTGTCCATGTAGAATAGGTTGAGCCACATGATGACGGGATTGGCCAAGCGAAATTATCCAGCACAAGAAGAGCAGGCTAGGTCGGAGCTAGTGGGTCGGGATAGGCCTACCTTCTTGGGTCTGACCTAGGGAGTCGGGTCAGACACATTTTGGTCATACTAGGACACAGTCGACGGTGCACCATGTTCGATCCATCTACCAGAAAGTCATGGAAACACTAGGCATGGTCGACCGCCATGGTCAGTGGTCCGAACATGAGTTGGTCCATGGGCCCAGTGACCCCCCTTTATTTAAAAATTCAAACCCCCAAAATTCTCAAACTGATCATCTGTTTGTCAATCCATCAGTCGATTTGGAACCCTGATGATGATATGGTTATTTTTAGATGATGTGGAATGTTTTTAACTTGGACTAGTAGATTTTGAGGGCATTTCCATTGAGCCTTTCTTCATGGGTTCAGTACGGTACTGTGTCCACATCACTGGACTATAATCCCCTTTATAGGTTTAGTCTCAGATAGAGTCAATAATCTCACCCTGATACTGGAGTGAAATCCTATGTCACACCTAGTAGAGTTTTTAGGGAATCTCCATAACCTCTAATGGGACGGTTTTAGTCCTAAATCTAGTAGGCACATCATTAAGGTATGTGGTATCCCCTAGAGTGTCTAGGTGAGATCTTTGGTATCCCCCAGGGTGTTTGGGCATGATATCCTACATTGAGAATTGATCTAGATTTGGCATGTGGTATCCCCCAGTGTATTTGGACACGGTCCATTGTATCCCCTAGTGTATCTAGGCACAATCCCCTCTCTATGGTATCATACTTTTCCTTGACCAATACACTGTAATTTGGGAATATCTGAAATGATATATACCTCTTGGTGAGTGTCTTCAATGATTTCATGGATCGAGGAGTTGGTTTTCTTGGAACGAGCGTTCTTATATCAGTATCCTATTGCTAACAGATGGTTAAGGTCTCTTAATGATGTGGCGTTTATCATGATTATATCTAGATATTCTTGTTATATATGATTTAGACATATAACTATGTATATAATACTATACATACCTTTTTGTTTCTCCTTTTTGGTATTTCAATTATGGTTTGGGGGTGTCCTATTGAGTATATTTTTACTCACCCCTTCATTGGATATTCCCGCACATGTTGTTTCTTGGGAATATTTTTGATCCTTTGACGGAGTCCTAAATGGGCTAGGATGTGGAGGTACATTGAAAGGACAGATAGACATGGTGTGCTTCTATGAATTCAGAGAGCAATAACCATACCATATAATTCATGTTGGATTATTTAGTGTTTATGTGGATGAGTTTCACGAACTTTTTCATTCACGTTCCTATACTAGGATGATGTCTAAAACACATCACCATATTTTTTGGTTTTTTTACAGACTCTTTCTAGAGGGATTGTATTCTTTCCCTGTTTACTTTATTGTACTTCCTATCATACTATGTTGTGGGATCCTAGAGGTTTTCCGAAATTGTTTTCTTAGTGGTTTTAAATTACATCATTTGTTTCTTGGACATGTGTGTGTGCATGCATATAGGTACATAGGTTAATTCCTCCAATTTTGGGATATTCCTACTCGGTTCTAGTCACCAGCCCTGGCCTATTAAAGGTGGGATTAGAGTAGTCATAGAATGCGCCCCTCTGGGATAGGTCATGATAGTGTGGTATTAGAGAGGTCCAATTCTACTATAGGACTTGGAGTCTGTGAGATTGGTTTGGTGCGATAGTGTTGAGTGTTTTGAATTTGGATTTCAATCCAGGGAATCAAAATTTGGTGAAGCATCTGACATATCCCTAAACTAGGACTTTGATTTCTTTCTTTAGGACTCACACATGAAAATCTTAATTGGGAGGGAAAATAATGGTACATGCATCATGTATCATTGGTTGTGTTTTCCATGTCCTTCTGGAGTTATATCCCAAGATATACTCTTTTGATCATGGTACATTCTGTTTTGTTTCAGGATTCATCCACATGGATAACCCATTAGGATTCCAGTACATGATAAAGATGAGGGTCTTACTTGTGACGATTAATTGATATAAGGGCTTCAACCAAAGATATCCCTTCAAGGTGGTTTTCGTCTATACCACAACCTTTCAATTAGCAGTTACAAGAATCCCAACCATCAAAGGATAAACACAGGATGGGTTTGTTGAACGAGTTCCAAAGGAAATTCCCTTGGAGGATTCTGGGTAAGACAGATCCCTAGTTTGTCTATGGATTGGCTGGAGGCAGTCAGTCATGTTTTTTTACCTTTTGAGGATGATTGTCGCCCTGATGGAAGTCCTCACCACAATCCTTCTACACAAATCTACAGGGTGATGGTGGTTTTTGGTGACATAGTATCATGAAAATACAGATCTTTATTGGATATACTTCAAGTGTCTCCTCATTGGGAATTTCCATCCATCCCTGTTGTGATCGGTTCACATACAAATGATTCTTAATCAGTAGTACGGTATTATGCCCAAGGAGGAGTACCGAGGGATGTTTACTGATCTATCATGATACTCCATGGATATGGTACAATAGAAGTTCATTCGGGCTTAGAACTTATCACATGGATTAGGCTGGGACATCATGGTTTTAGTGGTATTCCTTAGTATTCCAACATATGGTGGGGGTACTTGAGTGATCCCATATTGTGGGGAGTTTTCTAACAGAGAAGAGACTGGAAATGGGAGCTAGTAGTGGACACGGGGAAGCTGAGACCCTGGCAACAGAAATCCCATAGTAGTCATAGTGATCCATGTGGGTTAGCTGCTTCAGGAGATGAACCCCTGATTTAGGGTTAGTGGTGTAGGGATCTCGGGGTAGCTTTAGTCAAACCTAGAGACATATGGTGTTACACATGTGGCGGTTAGGTACATATGGAATGAGATTGGTCGACCCATCATAAAAATTATTATGGGATGGTCAAAGAATTGATGAGGCAGAGGAATAGATTGGACCGGTGTTGTTCGTAGGGTATAGGATGTAGAAGATGAGTAGGAAAGGTAGCAGGACATGGTGGTAGGTTCGATCCATTACCACCACCACCCCTAGGTGGTATATGCCCTGTTCAAGGAGCTGATGGACAGGAATGGGTCTAGCTACAAGAAATAGAGGCATATGACCCTAGTGCTCCATGGGTGATTCGACGTACAATCTATGTCATTTCCACCATGTTCACAATGTTGATGTCTATAATTTCAACTCATTCCATTAATTACATGGACCTTGTTTTGGGCTCATAGATTTTGGTTGAACCATTGAAACGACCCTGACACATTGGGAATCCTATGAGAGGAGAATTGGTGATCACAATCTAGTTCCAATAGTGCGACTTCACTCTTAGAGTTGAGAGTTTTAGTTGGTATCTCTTAGTAGCAGTGTCAAGGCTTTATGGCATCATTCTTTGTATGGGATGTTTTTCCATAGTTCATGTTCTTATTGACAATTTTAGGCACAGTGTGGTGTGTCCACAAGGACCGAACTTGATTTTCCTTCATTGGTGAAAAAGAAATTCATTTAGTGTAGGATGGACATACACATAGGGTGGTGCATCTAATTAATCATCAATTGGATAGCATCACCCACATTGTAGTGTATGATATGATCCCATAGGTTCATGTAGCAGTGGAAGAATATGAAGATATATTTCTTGAATATGTTCCATGTTTAACTCCCCATAGAGAGATGGACTTTTTTAATGATCTACACCCCCCTGAAAAAATTTATATCTAATCCTACATCTCATATTCCTCACACATATCATCATGAGATAAGAGTGTAGTCAGAGGACTAGCAGAGCAAGGGATTCATGAGACCCAGTGTTTCACCCTAGGAATCCCCAGTTTAGTTTTAAAATATGGAATACGAATGCTTGAGGATATGTGAAGATTATAGGTTCTTGAACCAAGTGATTGTGAAGAACATGTACACACTGCTAAGGATTGATCACCTCTTTGATCAGTTTAAGGGGTGCGGTGGATCTTGGTGATTGACCTCAGATCATGTTATCACCAGCTATGAGTACAGGATGAGGATATTCCAAAAATCACCTTTAGGTGTCATTATTGTCACTATGAGTACATGGTGGTTCCATTTTTCATAATGGAAACCCCATCTAAGTTCACGGGACACATGAACCAGATCATTTAGCCTTTCATATACCAGTTCATGGAGGTCTTCGACTAAGACACCCTAATTTACTCGACATCCAAGGAGGAGCACATGAGACCCATGAGGATGGTCTTAGGAATACTCCAATAGTTACAAAATTATTGATTTATCATGATGTGTCAGTTATGTATTTTAGATGTCGATTCTCTAGGACCAAATATCTCATAGACTGGTGTAGTTGTGGATCTAGCCACGATTGAGAAGGTTCTTGCATGGGAGCCACCCAAGAGTTTTACTAAGGTGCAGATTTGTGTTGTATTGGAAGGTTACTATCAGTGGTTTGTCCCTTGATTCTATAGACTGGTTACACCCTTGATAGCATTTACATGAAAGGGGAAACACATTGCTAAGATAGAGATGTGCCAGTAGTGCTTTAAAGATCTGAGGTCGTTGTTGGCAAGCACTCCCATCTTCACATTCGTAGAAGAGGGAATCGAGTATGTGGTGTTATGTGATGAATTAGGGATCAGTCATGGTTGCATCCTAATGCAGGTGAAAGTGATGATTACCTATGGTTCATGCCATTTGAGAATGCATGAGGGAAAAAAATGTGACCCATGATATTCTTCAACCAGTGGTAGTCTTCACATTGATAATGTGGCGACACTACTTAATAATAATTAAGTTTGTCATCAACTCTGATAACAAGAGTATCATGTATATCTTCTATCATATAAAACTGAACATCAGACTAGATACCCTCTAGGACTATAAGGTTGGGATTTTCTATACTCCTAGGAAGGGGAACATGGTGAAAGATGCTCCCAATTGGAGATCCATTTCACAGTTACTGAACAAGGATTTGGATAAATAAGAATTGTTGCAATTATCCTTTATGGATGGAGATGGGGAATCTTACCTCCCATTAATTTATGTCACCCCTACACTCCTACAGCAAGTTAGGGAGTCACATCATTGGGATACCGACTACGTGACCCTACATTCTCAGTTTTCCAAAGGACATCCTCATTATGCATATTCGAAAGGTGGGGATCATGTCGTTATTTTTATAGGGAACATAGTTGTACCAGTGTAATTGTGGGAGTATGTTTTAAGGGAGTTCCACATATCCAATTTGGTGGTACATACTAGTGAGTAACTGATATAATAGGACCTCTGATGTTAGTTTTGTGGGCCATTGATGAATAAGGGAGTTGTAGAGTTCGTATCTAAATTCCTCAGTTGTCAGTACGTGAAGGATGGGAACCGGGTTCCAATGGGGTTTTCCCAACCCCTTGAAGTACTATAATGGAAGTGGGATGGAAAATATATGGACTTCATAATGTGTTTAGCAGTTATGTCTAGGGGAAATGATTGCATATGGCTGATCTTTGACCAACTAACCAATTCTTCTCACTTCCTAGAAAAAAAAGAGAATAGTTCATTAGATAGATTAGGATTACTCTACATGAATGAGATAGATTGACTCTGTGGAGTCCCCTCAATGATTGTTTTAGATTTTGATTCCCTCTTTTAGTCCTGGTTATGAAAGGAATTACAGGAGGAATTTGAGACATAGTTATGATTGAGCATAGAATTCCACCCATAGATGGATGTCCAGACTGAGTGGAAAATTTAAGTTCATGAGGAAATGTTATAGGCAGGCATGTTCGATTTTGGCCGCAGTCATGAAGATTTCCTACCTATTGTGGAGTTTGAAAAAACAATTGCTATCACTCCACAATTGTTGTGGATAAATTAAAGGACATGTATGAGAATCTCTCCTAATTTCTACATTACTAGACTATCATAAGAGAGTCCACACTCATGCGGTTTGAGTTTTTGTGAGATACCACAAAAAAATGAAGATCATTGAGGGGTGGATAAATAATGCACAAGTCCAATATAATCTTATATTTGACAGGTGGCAGAGACCTTTTGAGTTCATGGAAGGAGACCACGTTTTCTTTCAGGTCTCACATCGACACGAATTATATAGAATTATTCGGGGCAGCAAGCAATCTCTTAGGTTCATTTCCCCTTTCCAGATACTATGTAGAGTTAGAGAGGTGGGGTACCACTTAGATTTCCCACCACAATTAGATAAGGTACACAGTGTTTTCCACATGTCACAGTTAAGGAGGTACATGCATAACCCATCGCGCGTCCTTGGCTGGGGTGGGTTGGACATCAAGGATGGGGATACTTTTGCTAAGTACCCAGAGGATATTGAGGATCACCATGATAGAATCCATTGTTGGTGCTAGATTCCTATTTTTTTCTTATCATAGGAAAAGAGTATCCAGGAGAGAACATGGTGTTGAGAGGCTCATATTCATGCTCCAGAGACTCATTAGTTTAGGTCGCCCTTGTTTTGAATTTTGAGGATGTAAATCCCCAAAGTGGGTAGAATATAACATTTCATATATTATATTTATTATTTCTATAAATTATATTGTATGATTTCAAAACCAGGATCTAATAAAGATTGTGATTCTGAGGCCCGATGTTCCTAGAACTAATGTTTGAAAAACAATTAATCATTTAATAGCACACACACACAGTTTTCCAAAAACAGTAGAATAACTCTTTACCTAGTTCTCAAATCAGAAATATGAGGGAAATGTTGAGATTATAATTATGGATTTACCCTAGGTGGAACCTAACATTAGTAAGGGAAAGTCATCTGTATAAAAAGTCACCAAGGAGGTAACCATAAATAAAATAATTAAGTAAAAAACATTATTTTTTAAATCCTAATAACTGATGAATGGTATACCGGATTGAAAATTTGAGACCAAATTTGAGTTCAAAAAATAGTGTTTTCCCTAGACGAAACATAAAAATAGTCCTTGTGGATTTTTTGTCGAAAAAATAGGAGAGGATGTAATCGTAATTAAATAATTTAAATACAAAAATTCTGTTAAAACTATGATTGTTACCTTAAATTTGAACGTATATAGAAATCCTCGGGTAAGCCGCAAAACCCTGGGAAGACCATAGAACCACTAGATATAGCTATTGATGAAATATCTATAACAAATGGTGATAGATTTTGGATAGATGATCGACACACAATCGATTCGAAGGAACCACACCGATGATGATGACGACTCAAAGATCATCCTTCGTCAACAAGTGATCTGAATCAAATAATGGTAGGTGATTTCATTTTTATTTTCCCTATTATATATTTTAATGATGAACATAGGTCAATAAATGAATACATTGATCTATGATTCAATAATTTTGGGATGGTCATTAAATTTTTTGGATTATTTCTAGAAGTTCTCAAGTTTGTTCTTCATCCTCATTCTAATTACAATTTACTGAGGCTGACACATACAAAGGATGAGGTCTGTTCCTCAGGAAGTTCTTCATGATTTTCCCTCCCCTGTTATTAGTGTTATTCATTTTTCCACCATTATTGGCATGGCTCGACATTCCAAGAGGCTCTAAACACAATCAGACCCCCGTATTGGAGGCAAACAGAAACAGAGGCTTGGTCTTTATAAATCGGCACTTGAGCATCATAGATATGTCATTGTTTCAGAAATATGATCATCAGAGGTGGATTAGTGGTCCCTAAAAAGGACCAATGGCGTATGTCTGGAATAGTGGTTTGTAAAGGTGTTGCGACGGCGATATGGTGACCAGAGGCAGCAGCTGTAGAAGACAAATATGATAAAGGTATGGTCCACTTGGGACATATTTGAGTGGGATGTAGGATGTAGTGATGTGGATATAGGCACATGGAGGATCACGATGCAAGGCTAGGGATTCAGAGGAGTCACAAAATATAGTTGTGGTGGTGGTTATGTGGGATACGACTGACACCAGCGTAGATGGCACCATGTGGATTGCATGCGAGCGGGCCAGTCTAGGACAGACTGGTCAGACCCAGGTTGAATGGGTCAGGCTAGATAAAGATGGTATGAGAAAGGAAAATCAATCCAGCATAGGAGGAGTAGTCCATGTTGGACCCATCTGGTTGGGTTGGACAGAATGTGTTTAGACCAAGCTACAGTCGACTGTGGCAGTTGACCGTGAGTCACGGTCAATCCAACTACAGCATGGCTGTAGTTGTTGGGGCCACGGTCCACTATAGTTGTTGACCTCTGTGGTCAGTGGAACAACTGTGACTCTATCCACAGTCCCACTAACCCCCCTTCCTTTGAATATTCAACCCCCATAACATTAAAATGATTTTTTCATTTGATGATTTGTCTACAGCCTTGGGACCCTGACAATAAGACCGCCCTTTTGATATGACATGGTGAGTTTTTTCTTGGATTATGAGAGGTTGAGATCATTAAATTTGGTACTTTCCGTGAGGGTTTAGTATGGTATTAATTTCACATCACTAGATTGTAATTCCTAATAGAGGTCGAGTCCAAAATAGAGTAAGGCGTCCCCCCCCCCCAGGACTGGAGTGTGATCCTCTATCACCCTTAATTATGTTTTTGTGGAATCAGTATAACCTACCAGAGTTGGGAGTTGGTCCTACGTCGAGAAGGTGCCTCAGTAGGGTATGTGGTATCCCCCAGAGTGTCTAGGAATGATCTGTAGTATCCCCCAGGGTGTTTGGGCATGGTCCCCTACATTTATAATTGTTCTAGATTGGGTATGTGGAATCATCCTGTGTATCTAGGTTTGATCTGTGGAATCCCCCAATGTATCTTGGAGTGATCCCCTCTTTGTGTTTTCATAATGTTTCTTACCATTATGTTCTCATATTTCAAGGGACCAAATGAGAAATACCACTTGCTGAGTGTCTTCGATGATATCATGGATGGAGGAGTGGCTTCTCCTAAAATGAGCTTTCTTTGAGAAATATCATGTGGATATAAGATGGTTAAGACCACCTAATGGTGTGGAATTTCTCATGAGTACATTTTTGATATCCCTGCTATATTTTATTTATACCTATACTTGTGTAGAGATTAATGTACATACCATTTTGGTTTTCTGTTGTGTTATTTACTTTTTGGTTTCAAAGTGTCCTACTTTGTATTGTTTTACTCACCCCTTCACATTCTTTCCCTGCACATATCATTTCTTGTGCAAACTATTTAGCCTTTGACGGTGTCCAAGGTGGACCAAGACCTAGAGGTTCTTAACAAGGATCGATAGATGAGGTGTGCTCATGCGACTTCAAACAACAGTCTTATTACCAATGCCCTTAGGTTGGATTAGGTAGTGTTTTCTGTGGTTGAGTTTCACGATCTATTTCCTTCACATTCCTATAATAGGATGATGTGGAAAAACATCACCATGTTTTTTCATTATGTTTAAAAACACTTTTTTGTGGGCTTGTATTCTGGCTCTATTTACATTACTATACTTCCTATCTTACTCTTTTTGTGGGATTTTAGTGTTTTGAAAGAATTTTTTCATAGTGCTTTTATATATCATTATTTTTGGCTTCAGGATGTTTTATCATAAATATAGGTACATATGAGAAAGCCTCCCATTAGGGGGATATGACTACTTGGTGCTAGTCAACATCCCCTAGCCTATTGGAGGTGGGCTTGGGGTAGTCATGACACAAGACCCTCTTGGACGAGTCATAACAGTGACATCCTAAATGGTGGATTATATTAATAATAAGGGTTCCCAATTTGTTTGGCCGTATGATTGGTGTGTGTTTAGATTATTGAAAATGATTTTCCATGTAATTATGATGTGTGGTCCATTTGGAATTTTCATGATAGTGTACTTGTTTTAAAAATGTTCTTTAAATGCTTAAATATAATTTTATGAATTATTTTGAAATGAAAAAATGGTGTATTTTCACCTTTTTGGAAGGTGGTTGTGACTCTATTTAAAAAGAATTCTTGAGGACCCTTTTTCACTTTTGTGAAATTGGTGAATATGACTATTATGAAAACTGTTCTTACATAATATTATTCAATTTTTTATATTTAATTGATGGGATGTACTCAATGTAAAATCCTTGATATCCATTTATGTCAATCGGTGGGACATCCTCACTATGGACTCATCATGACCCATTTACTTTGGCCAGAATGGGACATACACCATGAGGACTCATGTGAGATCTATGAGTTATAATGAAAAAAATTGATCCCTAGGGTGAATTAGGGTGATTATTGTTTTGTAAATTAATTATTTATGATATATGTTAATGTGATTGGATGCTCAGTTTGAAACAGTTGGCTCTCCACCTTTATACTCCAAAAATGACAAACTTGCATAACTGGGGAATTTTATGAGAAAAATTATTGTACATGATAGAATTACACACTAACTGGTGGACCATAGTAGAGAATAAAATATGTTTTTTATTATTTCTATCCCCCCCCCCTAAATCAAACAATTATGAGTACGATCGAGCCTATGGGTGAAATGGGATGTCATCGAGTGAGGCATGATTTCGAAGATGATTTAAGATGTATAGTATGTGCTAGATTATTTGACAAGTTCTTATATTCTTACATGTCTATTTTCATGTAGTTTTATATAGAGGATTATTCAGATAAATTGTTGGTTGGTTATCCTTGTGTACTTATTTATATTTCCCTTATTTTTTGATCATTTATATATCTCACTTTCATGGTGTGCTTCTTTGATAAAATTTTATTTTTATTTTTCAAAGGATTGTGATTTTTTTTAATATTTTTGGTACTCTATTAATCTTTTTTCTAAATGATATTCTCTCATTCATCAATAAAATTCTTGTGTCTCCCTCTGAGAATATAATGTTATTTTAAGTGGACAATGGGCATTAAAGTGATTTTTTAGTAGAAAATCTGTTGAAAAACTTACTTTTATATACTGTATTTCAACACTAAAGTTGATTTTTTTTATTTTAAGGGAAGTGAAATGGGGATATATTTGTTTGGGAATGTCTCTAAATTTTTAATACAAGTGCATATAATTTATTTCTTTTTTAAATCTTGTGGTGCATGTTTTCATCATCGTATTGATAAAAATGGGTGGCAGTAGATATTAGAATCGGAGTGTGACCCTCAAGGTCACATGGAGATGTTGCAGTCATCATGTTCATCTGGGGTTTTGTTGTTTAGTTTTATATATTCCATTTAAGTGTAATTGATGTTAAATTTGGTTATTTATATATATTAGGATTATTTGTTCATTTTTTATGTTTACTTATTTATATTGGAAAATATTGTTCCCTTGGTTACATTAATAATTCATGACACTGGTTTATAGCCTGGGAGAACTGGTACTAGATCTCGATCCCCTCCACGGATCAGCTTGGGTGAAATTTTTGTGGTCAACCCCAGTTGGTTGTGAAAAATGGAATCATTGGATGTCGGTTCTTTAGATGACAATACTTTCAGAGTGCCCTTTATTTTTTGGGATGTCAAGGTAAAATCAGTAGGACTATTAGAATATGGGGTGCAGGTATGGGGGAGTGTATGACCAACAGATTCTATACTATACCATTGGTTTCCATAGTATGTTGGTTTTAATTTTTTTATCTGTTTCGTTTTTGGGGTTTTGTGTTTTGGATATGAAAAGTGAGTTGGTACAATGGAATCACTGATCTTTTAGTGCCTAGAAATCCATGTAAGGCCAGATACAGGGTTATAGAATACTCTCTGTGATGGTGGTGTGATTCTTATGTAGCCACCAACCATATAGACAAGTCACCCATAGACACTAGTTTCCCCCTTGTTAGTTATTTTTTCTATTCCTTAATTCTCATTTTTCATTCAAAACTCATGTTTCAGAATTGTGAAAATAGGATTTTTATTTGAAATTTTATAGTTTTTGGAAAATGGGAAATGGATTTTAAGAATTTAGTTTCCAGAATTCTTTATAAAAAATGATATTTATGAAATAAAATTTTGTGTAAAATAAGAATAGCTTGATGAGGTTATATTTTTTAAACAAAATCTAGAATTGATTGAATTTTTTTTGGAATTCATAATTTTAATTTTAAATAAGGATTTAGAGTTTGTTTTAAATGAGAGGAATTATGTTTTTAATCCAATTATTTTGATGGAATTTGATTTTATAATCTGCTGAAAATGTTTTGAATGTATGAGTTGGATTTTTGTATGGAGCTCATGGGAGTTCATTTTGAACATGATAAATGTATTCAAGTGTATTATTTATAAATTTATTTTTTACGTGGTGGTAAGTGATCTTTGTAAAGGTTTGGTAAAATTTAAAAAGGTATGTGAATTAAGTTTGTAAAAATTTTGGGGGAATGTTTTTTTTAAATATAAATGTTTTTCTTTGAAATTTTGATCTCCCGTGAGTGATCACAAGCATTGAAATGTGTGGGAATGTGGATGGATAATGGAATGGGTAGATCCGTTCATGGATTGGTGTGAGTGGATGGGTGCCAGATTGTAATGAGAATGTGTGTGTGAGTGTGTCTCAAAGGGATACTATTGGATTTAGTTAAAATCTATACATTTTTTCTATTTCAAAAGTGTTATAATATGGAATGTTTTGATGATTTGAAAACCAATTGTTTTTTGTCTTATTTCCTAGTGATTTGGGAATGATGTTTATGAGGAGTTTTGATTTTTTGGACTCTTAATAATGATTTTATCAAAACTGATTTCTTGATTATCTTGATTCTTAGTCAATTCCTACATAGAGTTTCAATGGATATTAATTGGGTAACTATGGGTGGGTTACCATTAATACAACTTCCAGTTGATGAACCTAATTTTTTCTTTCTTGAGTTTTTTATGTTAAATGCACTTATCTTTTTGGTCAAGTGTATACAATCGAATCAAAAGAGTGGATGGGGAATAAAGAATAGATCTTAAATCTCCATTAATTTCATTAGTAGTTAAAGGTAATGTTTTCTCTATTTATGCTTGATAGACTGATCAGGCCGTGAAAGAAGTTGGTGTCTCAAATCAACCTTTAGAAAGATACTACTTGGGAGTTTATAAAGGCTTTGTCCATCCATTAATATTTCTCTATGGTAGTGAAGGTTTGGTAGGGGATCTGAAAATGTTTTCAATAGAAAGGTGATTGATGGGTGTTACAATTATTTTTTCTCTTTGTGTATCTTCCTCATTTTCTTATAGAGTTTTTTATGAATGATTACCTAAATCTCAATTTTTTTATAGTGGAAATCATCCAGATCCATAGTCCAAAATGTCAGATAATGGTTTAAATTCTATTTTTGATGTGGTGCGGAATTAATTTTTTGTTGACTTTTTTTAGAAGGGGTGCTTGAGGAAGCTTTCCTGTATCCAGTCTCTAGACGAGGTGAAGATAATTCCAATAATAAAATGGAGATTTGGCCTGAATCTATTGGTACTTGTTGTGGTATTAAAATTCTTTGAGATATTTCATCTTCATATTCTATGTTCATGATCATGGAATGTCATTAGTGTAGAAATATGAATAATAATAAATCCTTGTGTCTGAGCACACAAAATATCAATCATACATGTGAATTCCTCTGTCACTTTAATAGGTTTTTTCAAGGTGTTTCCAAGAAGTGACGTGGATCACGTTTGCAGAAGTAATGTGATTTTTTGGGCTTAGTTTAATGTCTCCTTCAATGTGTTTTTTGTTTTTCTAATTTTGGTGACTTCTGGTTTTTTGTGGGGTTTTTTATCTTTAAAATTTATAAATAAAAATTTTGAATTTCCTGATAACGTCTATTTTATGGGATGTTTTTATTCATTCTGAAATTCTGAATTTTGTCTTATTTAGTAGAGGTGTGCCTCATTGAGTGTCTGGTTCCTGTTATTTATTGTTTGATGTAAAAAATCGATGATGTGTTTATAATGACCAATACATGACGTACATGGAAATTTGATTACTTTTTCAGACTACAAGATACATTACCCAAAAATATTCCTAGATATCATATTAGTTTAGTGCCTTTGGAGACTTCGAACACATTCTTCTAATATGGTGAAAGATCTTCAACATCTCCCATAAAGATATTCCCATTTAGTTTTCCTACCTAAATAATTTATTTATGTATAAGGGAAAATAATAAATATGAAAATGGTGAGATTAGATGTTCAATAAGGTCAAATATGGAAAATATCAAAAAAAACATCAACATAAGAATTTAATAACATTAACATAAATTTGAAAATTATACCATGTTTAACTTATATAAATATATTTAATCATCGAATAAATCTTGGTAGTTCATAGGACATAAATTATAAAGGAACAAGAGTTAAGAGAATATATCAATATAACAAGTCATTGTATTGTGGAAAATTTTTACGCATAGAAAATCATTTCTATATTAGCCAAGGATCACTTCCAAAACCATCATAGTGGACAATGTCCATTACTGAACTGAGTTCAATCATCATTCTTGTATAGTATTATAGAACTAGTTTTACATACCATTCCCTCCATGTATTACTAAACTAGTTTACTTATCATTCTATTCCTTTTTTACTAAACAGGGTTTACTTACCATTCCAGGCCTGTATTACTGAACTAATATCATTTCCCATTATATACTTGTAATATTGAACGAAGATCATTTCTCATTCCATTACTATATTTATAATGAGATATAAATAATTTTACAATGCATTGGAGGGATCTATATTTACTAACCATATCATAATGAAATAAATATTACATGTTCCATAAAAAACCTTAATCATTCATCATAGTTTATCTTAATAAATAGAATTTGTTTCATAAGCACCATTCAATTGTAATAAAATACATGAATATAAAATGGATTTTCGAAATATAATATCACATTAAACATAGTCAAATCATAATATTAATAGGGATAGTATACTAGAAACATAACACAATTAATAATTCCATCTTTGATTGAAAATAATTTTTATAGAACAATTGAAATTAATTTTTGATGAAAATATAATTTTTTCTTCCAAATTTTTTTCTTCTCCCAAAATTCCATGGAATTATAAAAAAATGAATTTAATTAAAGATATCCTTCAAAAATTTTAAATAAAGCTTCATGTAAATAAGTAATTAGGAAAACATTAATATTTTTATATGTCTTATATGTTAAAAAAAAATTATAGTACTTTTGACGAAAAATTCAAAAAGTAACTCATATCAAAAATGAAAAAAGATTCCTATTATACCATTTAATAAAAATTCACCAATGGGTAAAATTGACTTTAAAAATTTTATAATAATACAAATAATATTCTGGAATACACATTTTTTAAATATGGACATGGATGAAAAATATACCCCAGTAAATACTTTTGTATAAACAATCTCAGATAATAATGATATTGAGAAATTATCCTTTACTGTAGGTCTGGGTTACTTCATACATGTTTGAACCACCTTTATTATGGGTTAAATTATTTCATTAACCTATTCAAGAATCAAATTAATTATTATAGAATCCCAAGTTAGCATATTATTACTCGTTTGTTAATTACATTATTACTCATTCATTGGGTATTAACTGCATTACTTTCATTTGCATGTTTTTTATTATGTTTTTATTCCTATTCATAGATTTTAGTTATATAATTTATATAATTATATTAGTAAAATTTATTTCATATTTATTCATTATATTAATTTATATGATCCTTCTTTAATGAATATCGTATAGAATGAATACCATCGCATCATTGAGACAATAGGTCGTACGTATGCTAGAGCAATGATATAATTCTAGGAATTGTGGAATTATATTGAAGTAGATGGTGTATATAATATTAAAAAATTGATATCATGTTTTAATAATCATATATAGTTATTATTCCCTTCACTACACCCATCCACATAAATTGGTGATGAAAAACAAATTACACCACGCCGCGGAGACCGTAAGCTATGCGTCCGCACACGTGGTGATTTCATTTTTCATAGGATGGATAGAAGGTGGAATATGTATTCTACATAACCATAATAACATATCTGAATATAATTGATACTGGATTTAGTACATTCATACTGAAAAAAATAATGAATATTAAGTATAAGAATAAATAAATTTGAGAGAATCGGTAGAGGAGATTTCCTTTTCTTCGACGAGCTCTCTCTAGATCTCTTCTTAATGGCGCTAGAGTTGGTCTTTTGAGTATAAAAACACCTCTACAATTTGACTAAGGAATTTAAGAAGGTAAATGGGAATGCTATATTCAATTTTTAAGGATCAATGAGACGTGAATTTGCGAGGGAGGATATACCCTTTTATAATTGATACGTGGGAACATTTGGAATCACAAAAAATATTAGTTTATAATAATACCAAACCACAACAAAATACCTAAAAAATATTATATTTTAGAATATGAGATAAGATATGGTTTTAATAAATCAAAATATTTTAGACATTTTTTTCTATCAATTTAAACATTATCAATTTAATTAACCATTAATTATTGTATTTTAATTTTAATTAAGGTAACAAATGATTGAGTATTAATATAGTATAATTTTTTTGTATTTGATTTCAAATATACCATAAATGAACAATTTATAAAATTTTAAACCCCATGGTAATTATTTTATATTTTTAAAAATGTATTTCTATGTTTAAATAATTTCATAAATCATTATTTTGACAAAATATCAATAGTGTCAATTTTGACAGTATTCAGTTTGTGGATTTTTAAATATATCAAGATAAGAATGTTTCCTAGAAAATATATATTTTATTATATTTATTAGGGGTAAATTTCATCTTTAATGTTAATTGGATAGGTTAATTATCCCAAGTTATATTTATTATGATATTATTAATAACATTAATCTGGTATTTTCATTAAATAAATAATTACTATATCATGATTGTGTAATTATTTATTATAATTATATGATAAATAAAAAATAAAAAATAAAATACTATGATTAATATAAATCAAATTGATTTTATAATAATACTTATGTTATAATATTCTTTCTAGAAAATTCTACAATTAGAATGTTATATTTATTAAAACATGAATATAACAACATTAACATTAATATAGATATAATATTGTATGTTTCATAATCTATCCATGTAGCTCAAAATGGTCAGTAATTAGACCCTTAGATTATTATAGTCGATATATACACTACCAATAATATTGGGTCAATTCATATAGTTTTTAATATTTATTATGATTTTAATAAAAATTATTTAACTGATTTTTCATCAATTAATAATTATCTACATCATCAATATAGAAGCCTTTATGGGAATTATTTCTTTCATAAAAATTTAAAATAAATAACCATGATAAAGAAAGAAAATTTATTTATAATTAGTGTTTATATTCAAACATAGCTTCTTTATAACCTTTTATTAAATATGATATAGTTATTAAATTTCGAGTAATACAAATTTAAATTTTCTAGCAATAAAATATATTAAATTCACTAATCCCATCCAAGTGGCATACAAGGGATACGATTTAAATGAAAGGATTATTTAGATAGAAATAAAATCATACAATTATATTATTACAAGTGTTAAGGTAATTTTATACAATTATTTTTACCTTTCATTACATGATTTACCATTTTAAAGTATTAATAAAATATTCTGATGTTATTATTCATAATCCCCAAAAATAAGACAAATCTATTAAAATAATTTTCATCAATTTATTCCAATTTTGTTGTCTATTTTTTAAAAATACAAACATAAAACATTCAGTAAAAATTTTAAAATTAATCTCATTGTCAGAATAAGAAAATAAGTTTTCAAACATAAAACATGCAAAATAATGATATATTTTTTTCATCTAAATTTAATATAAAATTAAATAAAATAAATTTTTTTTATTAAATGATAATAATATAACCTATTTATACTTTTAAAAAATAAAAATATATAACTTGACACTATAAATAAATTTTATTAAAAAGTAGTTTTCATTTAAAAATCATTGTTTTTTTCTGTTCATCAAAATGTAAAACTTATCAGAAAAATAACAAAAAAAAACAAAAAGAGTGAATTTTTATATAACTATTTCAAATATGAATTTTCTTTTTTAAAATCAAATATAAAAATGTGTCAAAAACTGGATTAAAAATTGGTTCACCATCAAAAAGAGGCATAATTTCATTTAAAAAAATACTTATTTTATATGAAAAATGGAATTTTCCTTATATATTTTCAAGAAAACATAAAATATTACTTTTAAAAATTATATTTAATATATTAGAGATATAATTTATTAATAACATCCATGAAGAGTGATTTTTTTTATAAAATCCCTTTTTTCATTTAAATAGTTTTTCATAAGAAAGTTAATATTGTTCCAACCAGCCATTATAATGACTAGGTTGTAAGGTTACATAATAATATTTAGTTTCTCACAAAAACTAGGTCTTATATTAAATTAATTCTATCAAAATAAATTAAAGTTATGTGTAACAAAAACAAATTGTAGTGTTGCGTATACAGAAGCCTATGTCGGTGTTATGTACAGCGCAAGATTATTTTTGTGTAGCATAAAACACAAGAAGTCAAAGATATTAAAAAGAACCTATCCCATAAAATTCATTAGTTTTTACCTTCTACCCCCCCCCCCCCTTAAAATTAATTTCTCTTCAAAATTCTTATGCTTTATAAAATTATTAATACACTAATGTTTCTTTCATAGAAACCAACATCAGAAAAATGAAGTCTAAATGTCATTTTAAAAAGGCATAGTTGTAAAATAACAGTTTCCCAATGTAAATCCTGAAAAGGTATATATGTTGGAGAACATATGTGATGATTTGGGCATGGAGTAAAATCATAAATTATAATAGATATTGAAATATATAACTGATCATAAGAAAGTGGGTGATCCAACGAAATTTAACAATCACCTAACCATAAACTAGTGAAGCATTGAAGAGGTTATTGATATCATAAAAAACGACCATAATAAGACATAATTTTACACCATAGTCCCTTTTCCTATTATTAAATAATTTTCATGTGAAGATATACTTACTTGATTTCATCATAATCTCACTGTTGGTCATTCCTTGAATACTTTCCACTTCATCTATTATTCAAAAAAAATGAAGTGGAGTTTTTCAATCAGTATTTGTTTGGAGATCATGAGATTCATATATACAATGATAGGTCATTCAATCTTTCTTTACCGAAACTAAATGTTTATAAAAGGTTATAAAATATGGATAAATCCACCTATGGTGAGATAATACTTATTCGTTAATACTTCATCCGAAGTTAAAATTTTACTTTCAGTAAATAGGCAACCATAAAATCCTTCTGAATAATAAAAAACCAAAACATTAGAAATAGGATAACTAAATAATATTTTCATTTTTCTCTCATATATCATATGTTATCTCTTTTTGGTCAAATTAAAAACATTTGAATTTCCTCTTCATGCATTTTTTTGAATCATGGTAATAACTTGAACTACCAAATAAACTTTGTGAAAACATACATGATATAAAAAATTATGTCTTTCCCCATACCATATATCCTAAAATTTTAACATACATAATCCATGATATCATAAATCAATATATCATCATATCTTTCTTAAGGTCATTAATGAAATCAAACATTTGCTAATTTCCATATCCAATCATTATGCACATATTAAACGTAGTCCTTCCCTTAATGTTTTTTCTGACATAACTTAATCACATATCAAGGTTACTAGTACAACTTGTCAAATATTTCTAAATACATTTGGAAAAGACGCAGTGGACTATTAAATAGATATTTCATTATTCCATAATTCCATAATACCAAAAAAGTTATTTTACAACATTATTATCGAATCCCATTACATAAACACTAAATCATTCCCCCACTTTGTTATCGTACTCAACTCTCCCAATAGTGAATTCATGTGATTTTACATTTTATTTGGCATTAAGAGAAATCTAAAATAAATCATCATTGGTAACCCTAGGATTAAGTTATTTGTTTTCATAATTCTCCATTTCATTTCACATGTATCACTAAAGTGTGGGAGGTGCACTGTATGTATCATTTTCCCTATTCGCATCAATACCTATCATTTTCTCATTACATTGGCACTCAACTGGTTTATGCCCCTATTTTCCACTCTTCAAATATTTTCTAGTCCTTTTAAGACAATCTATATTATATTCCTTTCAATACATTGAGTATTAGGAAATGATCATTTTCGTTTCACAATTGATTTATGATTTTACCTTAAATTCCATTATTTATTTCTTTTCAAAACCATGAGATTGATAATTAACCCCAACATCCATTACTACCTTAATATAATAATGAATAGTATTTTAATAGATAATAAAGTCACTTATGGCTAATTTCCTTTAAAAATTTTGTTTTTTTCCACTGAGGAATCGGTCAAACTTACTTTCTGGTTAGATAATAATGTGATAAGTGTACCATTAAATTCTTGAAACATTTTCCTCATATGTACCAATGGTTTCATCAACCCTTTTATTAAACTCAATGAACTCCTTTTCTATCTACATATTAATAATACAAGGAAATTACTTATACATAAATATGTTCTTAAAATTGTCCCATTCATGGAATCAATTTCATATTCCTACGGTGTATTATTTATTAGAGTACACCACTGGTATGATTTTCCTTCAAGATGATAAACAAACAAAATGAATTTTTTATGTTCACAATATTGAATGATAGAATATATTTTCTTAGTGTTGCTGATCTATTATTTAGAAAAAATTGGATCATAAGACCCATTGAGATTAGGTGGATGTTAACTCAAGAAGGACTCAATAGATTATTGTTCCCATCTATTCTTATTTGGAAGTAAATAATGATTCATATCTACTTTAAGTATATAAATAATATCATCATTCCCGCTCCCATAAATTTTTTTCCCTGGATTGTAGTCATTGAATTTACCATTGCATTCATCAATAACACGTTTCTTTCATGTTCCATCCATTTTGTAAAACCCAAAAACAATAGTTTGAGAGGAATAATTCATACTAGGAAAACAAAATAATCAAATAGAGTTACTTTCAATCTCTAACATCTTAGGATTTTTCCTAGGTTGGCCATGATCATTACTGAAATAAAAGGATTGTAAAATACACTTTTACTTATCCTCAAGGACATCTGTAGAGATATCAATAGAAATATTTCATAGAATCTCACTAATGTTTTCTCATCCTTGTTTCCAAAGGTTGGATTAACCATTTCTCTAATACAAACTATACCGACCCATTCTTGATGCACGTAAAAATTACATTACTTATTTATAATACATAATACATTGAACAAAAATATTCACAAAGACCAAATTATTTTAGTGCTATTGGAAACATAGAACACATTCATCTATTTTGGTGAAATATCTTCAAAATCTCCCATAAGGATCTTCCCCTTTAGTTTTCCTACC
Organism: Viscum album; assembly: GCA_963277665.1. NCBI lineage: Eukaryota > Viridiplantae > Streptophyta > Magnoliopsida > Santalales > Viscaceae > Viscum > Viscum album. The sequence goes on from OY728120.1 coordinate 1,234,854,023, forward strand.
TAAAACCGTTATTTTAACCCATTGGAAAAGAAAACATATGAAAAGGTTGAAATCATATGCTCAATAGGTGTAAACAAGGAAAATATAAAACAAAACATGAACATAATAATGTAATAACATGAATATAACTTTTGAAAATCGTAACATGTATAATATATATCAATATAATTAATCCTTTGATAAATCTTGTTAGTTCATTGGCCATAAATCCTAAAGGAACATATTTGATGGGAAAATAAAATTGGCATAATACATTGAATTTTGGGATGAATATACTAGAAAATCATTTCTATATTATCCAAGGGGCATTATAGAGTCCATCTTAGTAGAAAAATTCATTTATTAAACTGATTTAACACCTCGTTTCAGCACTATATTACTAAATTGGGTCTATATAACATCTATCCATGTATTACTGAACTGGGTTTAAATATGGTTCTATCCCTATATTACTGAACCGGGTTTGGATATCATTCCATCCATTTATTACTAGTCTAGGTTGACTTACCGTTCCAGCCCTGTATGATTGAACCAAGATCATTTCCCATTATAGCCATGTATTACTTAATTGAGATCATTTACCATTATATTCACGTATTTCTCATGAGATATAAATCTTTTCCGAATGAGTTTTATGGAGATATAGGTCCAAACCATATCAAAAGTAAATCATTCTTATATTATTCCCAAAAAAACATATATCATTTTTCATTGAATAACCAAACCAAAAAATTGGTTTCTTAAACATCATTTCTTCATAACATCATCCATGTAAAAAAAATGGATTTTATAAATTGTTTTACATCATAAATATAATAAAACCCTAGGAATAATATGGATAGTATACTTTAAACATAACCCTATATAATAATTCCATATTTGATGTAAAATAATATTTGATGAAACACTTAAAATTAATTATTGAGGAAAACATCTTTTCATCTTCAAAATCATTTTATTTTCTAAAAATTCCATTAAAATTTAAAATAAAATAATTTATTAGAAAATAACATAGAAATATTTTAAATAATGTTTCATGGAAAAAATCTATTATGAAAATTTGAAAAATCCATTTATGTTGTATAAGAAAAAACATTCTTTTCGTACTATTTCTAGTAAAGTAAAAAATTACATCGTATCAAAAATGACAAAAGATAACTTTTATATAGTTTAATAAAAATTAACCAACGGATTAAATTGAGTATAAATTTTTTTATAAGAATTGATAAAATATCTTGGGATAAATATTGAGGAAAAATGGACAAGTATAATTAATATATCCAAATAAATACTTAGGTATAAACAATTTCACACAATGATGAGATTGAAAATTTTTCCCTTACTCTAGGTTTGGGATCCTTCTTATGTGTCCAAAAATACTATATATTTGTTTAAATAATGTAATTAACTTGTTATATTGTGATATTATTTTTTATAATAACATAAGTGATCATTTTATTATACGTATTTTAATAAAAAATTTACTTGTCTATAGGGTATTAGCTGCTTTATTTTCTTATTCATGTTTTTTATATAAGTTCTTGATCTTGTTATTATCTTATAGTTATATAATTTCTAGAATTTTATTAGAATAATAAAAATCATATTTATTTATTTTATTCCTTTGTAGCATCATGTTTTAATGACGATCAAGTAGAATGAATCGCATCATATTGTGGATATGGTAGGTCGTACGTACGCATGAGTGATGATATCATTCTAATAATTATGGAATGGTATCGAAGTTTATAGTGTATATAATATATCATAATTAAATTCATGACCTGATAAATAACAATAATAATATCTCATAATATTACAAATACTGAATTTATTACTCAAGTATAGAATCAAATCTTGAAGGGGAAGTAGAAGAAGAAATGTGTTAGAAAGAATTGTTAGGTGTATTAGCTCTTCGTTGATGAGCTCTCTCTAGATCTCGTCTTAATGGAACTAGAGTTGGTATTTTGAGAACCAAATAACATCTAAAATGTGACTAAGGTTGTTTAAAATCAAAATGGGTTGGGTATTGATGATCCTTACGGATTAAAGTGATGTGACGTTGTGAGGGATGATCTGTCCATTTATATTTGAGGTGATAGGCTCATTTGGAATCTCAAAAAATATTATTTTATTATAGAATGAAACCACATAAAAAAACTGCAATAATATCATATTTTAGAATATTAGATTAGATACGGTTGTAATATCATCATCCAATAAATTTTAGACCAGTTTTATTATTAATATAAACTATATTAATTTCATTAAACCTTTGTTATTCTATTTTAATTTTAACCATGGTAATAAATGTTTCAATACCAAAAAGGGATACTTTTTTCTTTTTTACATTCAATTAAAGATTAAATAAACATTAATATCATTTTAGACCATATCTAATTTATTTGATTTTTTTAAAATGTATTATAATTTTTAAATATTTTAATAAAACAATATTATCACAAAATATCAATAGTGTCAATTATGAAAATATTCATTAATTGGATTTTTAAAAATATAAAGATAATTTGTTATCCTAAAATAAAATTTTCTATTATATTACTAATGGGTCGGGGTTATTTATAAAATTAATTGGATATATTAATTATCTAAAATTATATTTATTTTAATATTTTTAATTACATTAATTTGATATTTCCATTAATAAAATAATAACTACATCAATTTTGTATAATTTTTTAATATACATATATGTTGAGTGAAAATAAAAAATAAAATACTATGACTAAGATAAATATTCAACGTTTCATAATATTTTTTATAGTCTAATATAGTGTTGGTAAAATCCTACATTAAAAATTTTATATTTAATAAAACATGAATTTGAAAACTTTAACATAAATTTAGATAGAATTTTCTAAGTGATATAATCATTTAAATATAGATCCAAATGGTCACTTATTCGACCCTTGGATTACTATGGTCGATATATACACATATAAAAATATTGGGGAAAGTTTTTTTGTCTTTTTATATTTATTACAATTTTAAAAAAATATTTTATTGATTTTTCTTCAATCAAATAATTTATGCATCATCAATGTACAAGCCTTTAAATTAATTATATATCTCCAAAATAATAATAAATGATATATAAAAACATTTTATTTTTACAATTAGTTTTTATAGTCTATCTTAGATATTGTATAACCTTATATTAAAAATGATATAGTTATTAAAATTTGAGTACGATGTCTTTAAAGTTTCATTACATAAAATATGTTAAATGTAATAATATCATCCACGTGGATTAAAAAGGATACCATTTTGAAAAATGGTTGATTTAGGTCAAATCGCACTCTATCAATTATATATTTATAATTTTAGAGTAATTTTATTAAATTATTTTTATCATTAATTATTCGATTTACCTTTTTATTGTCTTAATAAAATATTACTAAAATTTCTATTCATAATGCCCAAAAAATAAAAGAGGGTTATTTAAAAAAATTGATATACTGATTTAAATAATGGAATACAATTTTAAAAATTATAAACAAAGAATTTTCAGTAATCAAATTAAAATTATTCCCATTATCGTAAATGAGAAAAGTGGTATTAAATGTTAAAACATGGAAAAGATTGAAATGATTTTTTACATCTAAATTCAATGTAAAATTAATTCCAATTACTTAAATTATATTAACTGATAAAAATATAATATATTTAAACTTTAAAATAATTTAAATATATAATTTAACACTATAAATAAATTTGACAAAATAGTAGTTTTTAATTAAAATGCATTATTTTTATTATTCATCAAAATATGAATCTTATAAAAAATACCAAAATTTCACTAAAAGTAAATTTTTTATACTCTAATATTAAATAAGAATTTTATTTTTTGAAATAGAATATAAAAAATTGTCAAAACATGATTTAAAAAGGATGCGCAATTGAAAGACAGCAAAACTGCATTTTTTAAAATACTTGTTTTATCTGAAAAATTGAATTGGCTCTTATATCATATCTTGAAAACATTTTAGGATAATTTTACACATTATATTGAATATATTAAGTATATATTTCATTAATAAAATCCATCAAGTGTGATTTTATTATTTTTTAAACTCACTTATTTATATATAAATAGTTTTTCAGATTAAAATTAATATAGTTCATACCTTCCATTATAATGACTAGGTCATAAGGTAACGTAATAATATTTATTTTTTATATAAGGCCCCGACCTTAAACCTTACTTAATATTGAATTAAATTAATAATTCACATTGAGGATCTTTTCAGGTTTAGAGTTTTAGAGAATTAGGACATAACTATTACATCTCAAAAGATTACAATGTATACACTTCTACTAAGCTTCCATAAAATAAAAACTCTTAAAAAAACATGTCTAGTTCCATGTTTTAGATATCATGACTATTCCTTGATCCCATACATGACCCTATTCCAAATTAAGTCCTATGAAAAACATTTCAAAAACTTGGGGTGAGCATAAAAAGCTCAGTAAGGGAAACACAAAGAATGAAAACTGTTTGTTTTTTCAAAACAACAATTAAACCATGTATACTTTATCAAAGTAATAATTTTCACCCTTATGAAGTAGTAAAAACTCTCCACTGAATAAAAGATCAATACTTACCTTTTTGTAACCAAATGATTACCATAAAACCCATATAAAGAACACATAACATATAAAGGTAACTTGGGACATAAACATACTTAAATGGAATAACCATACGGTCGACTTCCACACATATCACTTAATGGAATAGAGATACGGCCAACTTCCGTACCCAATGCATTGGAGGTTATAACATAACCACCCATCCTAGTATTCACGACACCACCCGTCATATGGTTTATCACGTAACCACCTGTCAAATGTCTATGTACCATTATAAAATCATAAGACATAAAACAGATATAATTGAAAGAAAACATTTCCACACTTTGATCAAAATATATCACGTAAATATATTGACATAGAAATCCATTATAAAACCCATTTTCAATACAAAAATACATAAAAGGGTATATGGTATTTATTTCATTTTAAAAACATTACGGCTTGTTGAGGTATCCAAAGACCAAATAATACTCGTGGCGACAGAAAAGGTCGATGTCACCACGTACGTTAAAAGAAACATTACTTTTTTGTCATTTAGTAAAACGCTTCGTATAAAAAGATTCCTTTTGAATAAAATTAAAAGTCAAATGGGTTTATACACCATATAAAATAAAGTTGTGTATAAAATAAAATATGCCTCAATGAAAGGAGATTGAGACGAAGTCCCATACCTCGGGTCCGACTTGACTCGATCCTTCTTTAACGTCCTAAATAATAAACTTGAGTTAATTTATACTTTCTTAAGAACCTTTTTAAAGATCATTATTCCTTTTATATCACTTATTACTATGTTATGAACACTATGTAATTATTTAAGTTAATAATGGTCTTTTTGTTGATCATTGGTACATGAGTCAAAAATAAACTCTTTATAATTACAAGTTGTTCACGTGGTAAAATATCCATTATATCAAGAATTATATTCATGATTTAGATATCATATATATCATATATATCCAGTATATACATGCATTTATAATATTACATAATCATTTAGAGGTAAGAAATGAAATACACCGTTCGTCGAGACGGTAAGCCGTACGTACGCATGAACGCTACTTTCATTTCTATGTCATATTAATGGAATTAAAACTAAATGAGAGATATGTATATTTTAATTAAAGAATTATATTCATAATTTATATTTAACATAAATCATATATATCCATTATATATATGTACTTATAATATAACATTACAGTTGGTGATAAGAAATGAAATGCACCGTTCATGGATACGGTAAGCCGTACGTACGCATGAACGCTACTTTCATTTCTATCTCATACATTAATGGAAAAAAATAATAATGATAAAAAGTTATATTATAATTCCAGTATAACATAATATATAATAACTTTATCCCCATCCTTTATATGTCCCACATATGGCATTAACGAATCAAATCACTTTGAGGGGGCGGTTGTCCGCACTTCCAAAAATGAAGATATTGCATTTACCAATAATGGAAACCATAAAGGTATGCCATAAATGAAAAACACAGAAGCTTAAGTAAAACATAAACATATTATATATCATATATAAATATATTTATATCTTAATGGCCACCTTTGAAGGTGTTATATGAGTGTTGAACAATCATCGTTTCGTGAGGCAGAAATTCACCATCCACAGAAGCAGTATGTTCTTTAACCATTAGATGTAGGTGTGTGTAAGTGTAGATCGAATAATTCACATAAGAACATTATAGTATATTGAATATACTGTTTTTGTTTCAAAATAAAGTAATAAAAAGAGTTTAGGGGGTTGGAGAAGCAAAATAAAACATAAGAACACAAGAGAAAACACTACCTATAAAACGGGTAACTCTTTTTGATTTGAGATCAAAGGCTTCCTTCGGAAAAATTCTGCCCAAAGTGAGGATTCTAGGAGTAATATAGGGATTTATAGAGATAAAATGAGCAGGGGTTGGCCAATACAAAGGCTTGATAGGTTTGGGTAAGGTGGTAGAGGTGGGGGCCTTTTATAAGTGGAGAGGATGGGCACTCTTAGAAAGTTATAAAAGGTTACTTTATTATAAAATGAGTTTTGGTTATTAAAGGTCCCAAAATTATATATTTAAGGGATAAGGTGATGAGATTTATAAATCCTCCCATAAAATAGGTTTTTTACAAGTGTAGGTCTTAGAGTTTACATTATCTTTTCATTTTATTTAAATCGTTAAATAATGAGGTATTCGTTGCATCATCATGGTGTCATAAATAATTTAATTTATTTAATGTCTAAAAATTATAAAAAAAATATCATGATGTAGGAAATATATTTAGCTTTCCAATGAATATTTATATTCAAAATTATGACTTGTATAACCCCATGTAAAAATTGTTTTAGCAAAACAAAACATGTTTGTGACATTTTTATTTTAACATTAAATAAAAAGTTATTAATGTCATTTTCCAACCAAAGTGGCTCCATGGGGTCCCCAAGTTGACCCATGGATTTTCTTGGTCGGCCAGAACACATAAAATATGGGTAGGACACGTTTCAAGGTCATTTCATATTATTAAAACATTATTTTTACCTTAAACTACACTAATTACCTCTAATCGTGATTAATAAACTTAAAAGTTACTATTAACCAAAAAAATTATTCTAATCCCATTGAACCACATTTTACATATTAATGACAACCACGTATGTCGGATTTTTGAAATTCAAAACACAGAGGCGGTGATATTTCATTTAAGCAAAAAATCAGTTTTTTAAGTACCACTTTGTGGTTTCACTATTCATAAAAAATTGAAGTTTTTTAGAAAAATACCAAAAATTCACCCAAATCTATATTTGATATTCCGAATTCAAAAATGATGTCTATTTTAAACAGTTCAAAACATATAAGTGACATTAATTAATTTAATAATTAATTCCCGTTGTGAGAGCAAATAGAGTGCTTGTATGAAACAATAATTATCAAAAGATTGACACTAGTTTAAGTCCAATTTAAATGTGAAATAAATTCCAATGACAACCATTGGATTAAATGGTAAAAATATATTCTAATTGAACTTTAAAACCAATTAAAAAAATAATCTAATCATATAAATAAATTAGACTAAAAATAGGTTTTGAATTAAAATACAACATTTTTCACTATTCATTAAAAATTAATCTTTATCGGAAAAATACCAAAAAATTACACAAATTAAATTTTGATGTCCCGATTCTAAAGAAGAGTTTTATTTTGTCTAATATAATGTATATGAGTGACCAAAGCTATATTTAATGACAGTTCTCCATCAAAAGGCGATAAGTGGACCTTTAGTGAAAATTAGAGTATATATGCCTAAAATTGAATTTTTTTCCTTATTTTAAGCCTTTATCTTTTATTGGATAAATATAAAAACACTTAAAAAACATATATAATCATATTTTAGTTATTTCTATTCATTCCTGCCAATACAATGGCTACGTGTTAACTACCATTTAAAAAAATATTATTATATTACTAGTGTGCAACGTAAGATTTCAAAAAAACTCGGTGTTGTGTATCGGGCACGCTATCGAACATAGCCACCCTTTAAAGTAAAATTAATATTTAATTTGTAAATATTAATAAATATGAAAATGTTTTATTCTTTATTTTCCTGGGATGTTACATCCTTCCCCCCTTTTGGGAATTGCATCCTCGCAATTTTATTCACTTATCAAAATAAGTGGGGGTATTTATCCCTCATAGCATTTTCAGAATCCCACGTTGCCTCTTCAACCATATGGTTTTTTCAAAAAACATTACCTGGTGAATTACATTATTTTGCGACACTTTCTCTCTTCAGTCAAGAAGCTGGACTGGTTGTTCTTCATAAGAGAGATTCTCTTCCAACTGAACTACCTCTGGGCTCAAAACATGAGATGGATCTGGCATATACTTTCTCAACATCGAAACATGAAAAACATTGTGTACCTGAGATAAACTCGGAGGTAAATCCACTCGATAAGCAACTGATCCAACTCTCTCCAGAATTTCATATGGTCCAATGAACCTTGGACTCAGCTTTCCTTTCTTACCAAATCGCATCACACTTTTCCATGGAGAATCTTTGAGAATAACAAGATCACCTACCTCGAAAGATAGATCCTTCCTCCGGTTGTCTGCATAATGCTTATGTCTGCTCTGAGCTGTTCTCATGTGTTTCTGAATCAACTGAACGTTTTCTGCCATCTCTTCTACCAATTCTGGTCCCCTCAGCTTCCTTTCACCGAATTCATCAAAAAAAGCTGGAGTTCGACATCATTTTCCATATAATGCTTCAAACAGAGCCATCTGTATACTGGAATGAAAACTGTTATTATATGAAAACTCAACCAAAGAAAGATGTTGGTCCCAACTTCCCTGATAATCCATCGAACAAGCATGTAGCATATCCTCCAATTTCTGAATTGTTCATTCTGACTGCCCATCTAATTGAGGATGAAAAGATGTACTAAAATTTAATTCAATACCCAATGACTTGTGAAGGCCCTTCCAAAAGTTAGAAGTAAACTTGTGATCACGATCAGATACAATGGATAGGGGATCTCCATGCAACCTGACTATCTCATTAAGATACAATCAAGAAAGTTGATCTAGGGAAAAATTATCTCATATAGAAAGGAAATGAACATATTTAGTCAAACAATCAACAATAACCTAGATTAAATTATTACCTCGAGATGTCCTCGGTAATCCCACAACAATGTCCATGGATACATTTTCCCATTTCCACTCTGGCACCAGACAAGGTTGAATCATCCCGTTCGGTAACTGCCGCTCTGCTTTAACCTACTGAAAAGTCAAACACTTTACAACAAAATCAGCAATATCTCTTTTCATTCCATCCCACCAGTAATACTTCTGCAGATCTCTGAACATCTTAGTACTGCCAGGATGAACTGAAAATGGGGAACTATGAGCCTCACATAACAACTCACTCTTCAACTATGAATCACCAGGCACACATAATCTTTTCCCATACCTAAAAACACAATCATTATGAATATTAAATTCAGGTAACGTGTCCTTCTAAACCAGTTCTACCTTTTTCTGCAACCCACTGCCTTTCTTCTGTGCTTTCTTAATTCTGTCTGATAGGGATGATCTCACTGACACCTGAAACAAAACATAATAACTTCTTGCACCAAGAACTTCTATGCCAAAGTTCATCAAATCAAAAACCAAAGGATCTCATTCAAAACGTAGCATGGTCAATAAAGCGTTACTTTTTTGACTCAAAGCATCAGCCACTTTATTTTCTTTTCCCGGATGGTAATGAATTTTACAATCATAATCCTTGATTAATTTCATCCATCTCCTCTGTCTCATGTTCAATTATTTCTGAGTGAATATATACTTTAAACTTTTTGATCAGTATATATTTCACACTTTACTCCATAAAAATTATTCCTCCAAGTTTTTAAAGCGAAAACAATATATGGAAATTCCAAATCTTTTGTAGGGTAATTTACCTCATGAGTTTTCAACTGACAAGAAGCATATGCAACTACCTGATCATTATGCATAAGGACACAACCAAGTCCCTTCAACTAAGAATCACTGTATATAACAAACTCACCATTCTTGGAAGGAAGTGTCAAAACTAGAGCATTCACCAATCTTCTTTTCAACTCCTGAAAGCAATCATCACATTATTTTATCCAGATAAACTTAACACCCTTTCGAGTTAGCATTGTCATTGGACTAGATAACCATGAAAAATTTTCAACAAACCTTCAGTAGTAACCTTCCAAACCATGAAAACTATGTATCTCGGTTACATTTGTGGGTCTTGGCCATTCTTAAACAACTTTTGTTTTAGCAGGATCAACAGTTATGCCATTTTTTGAAACAATGTGACCAAGGAAAGAAATTTGTTATAACCAAAACTCACACTTGCTGAATTTTCCATACAGTTTCTTTTCTTTTAAGGTTTGTAAGATAACCCTTAAATGAATTTTAAGATCCTATTAACATTTAGAAAACACCAAAATATCATCAATCTCATCACTATCCCTGATATTTTTCATCATCGACCACCACTGATTTGCTTCACCTTCAAAACAGTAAACAGCAAGACTAACCTTTTGATTTTCTGAACACCCCATGACATCAAAAAAATTCTCTAGTGCTTTAATCCACCCTTCAGCTAGCACAGGGTCAGATGATCCTCTGAATGATGGGGGATGTTGCCTCATGAAATGTTCCACCACTGACATGTTCCTCTGTGGTTGATCTGGCAGATCTCGTGCATCGATACCACCACCATTAATAGCCTGAGTCAATTGTGCCATCACTATAACAAATTGTTCAGTTCCAATTCCAACCATCTCAGCTTGCTGATTTGGAAGGTTGTCTTCCTCTTGATGTTTTCCCAATATAGCTTCCTTGTTTCCTCTACGGAAAACCATTCTGAACATAGAAATATCTTAGGCGAAACAACATGGTAATCTTTAAAGGCTATATCATTTCAATCATACCATAAATTAATTTATAATTTAACAATTTTCTAACTCCAAAAGTTGTCTAAACCGACCTATGATACCAAATATAAGGCTCCGGCCTTAAACCTTACTTAATATTGAATTAAATGAATAATTCACATTGAGGATCTTTTTAGGTATAGATTTTTATAGAATTAGGACATAACTATTACATCTGAAAAGATTACAAAGTATACACTTCTACAATGTGTCCATAAAATAAAAACTCTTAAAAAGAAACATGTCTAGTTCCATGTTTTAGATAGTATGAGTATTCCTTGATCCCATCCTTGACCATATTCCACATTATGTCCTATGAAAAACATTTAAAAAACTTGGGGTGAGCATAAAAATCTCAGTAAGGGAAACACAAAGAATGAAAACTGTTAGTTTTCCAAAAGAATAATTAAACCATCTATACTTTATCAAAGTAATACTTTTCACCCTAATGAAGTAGTAAAAACTCTTCACTGAATAAATGATCAATACTTACCCTTTTGTAACCAAAATATTACCATAAAACCCATATAAAGAACACATAACATATAAAGGTAACTTGAGGCATAAACATACTTAAATGGAATAACCATAAGGTCGACTTCCACACATATCACTTAATGGAATAGCCATACGGCCGAATTCCATACCCAATGCACTAGAGGTTATAACATAACCACCCATCATGGTATTCACAGAACCACCCATCTTATGGTTTATCACGTAACCACCCGTCAAATGTCCAAGTACCATTATAAAATCATAAGACATAAAACAAATATAATTGAAAGAAAACATTTCCACACATTGATCACAATTTATCACTTAAATATATTGACATAACAAATCCATTATAAAATCCATTTTCAGTACAAAAATACATAAAATAGTATATGGTATTTATTTCGTTTTAAAAACAATACGGCTTGTTGAGGAAGCCAAAGACCAAATAATAGTTGTGGCGGCGGAAAAGGTCGTTGTCACTACGTACGTTAAAAGAAACATTCCTTTTTGTCGTTTAGTAAAACGCTTCGTATAAAAAGATTCCTTTTGAATAAAATTAAAATTCATAGGGGTTTATACACAGTATAAAAGAAAGTTGTGTATAAAAAAAATATTCCTCAATGAAAGGAGATTGAGACGAAGTCCCATACCTCGGGTCTGACTTGACTTGATCATTCTTTAACGTCCTGAATAATAAACTTGAGTTAATTTATACTTGCTTAAGAACCTTTTTCAAGTTCATTATTCCTTTTATATCACTTATTACCTTGTTATGAACACTATGTAATTATTTAAGTTAATAATAGTCATTTTGTCGATCATTGGTACTTGAGTCAAAAATAAACTCTTTAAAATTACAAGTTGTTCATGTGGTAAAATATCCATTATATCAAGAATTATATTCATGATGTAGATATCATATATATCATATATATACAGTATATACATGCATTTATAATATTACATAATCATTTATAGGTAAGAAATGAAATGCACCATTCATGGAGACGGTAAGTCGTACGTACGCATGAACGCTACTTTCATTTCTATGTCATATTATGGAATTAAAACTAAATGAGAGATATGTATATTTTAATTCCAGAATTATATTAATCATTTAGATGTAACATACATCATATATATCCATTATATATATGTACTTATAATAGTACATTACATTTGGGGATAAGAAATGAAATGCACCGTTCATGGAGACGGTAAGCCGTATGTACGCATGAACGCTACTTTCATTTTATCTCATACTTTAATGGAGAGAAATAATAATGATATAAAGGTATATTATAAATATAGTATAACATCATATATAATAACTTTTACTCCATCCTTTATACGTCCCACATATGGCATTAACGAATCAAATCACTTTGAGGGGGCGGTAGTCCGCACTTCCTAAAATGAAGATATCACGTTTACCCATAATGGAAACCATAAAGGTATGCCATAAATGAAAAATACAGAATCTTAAGTAAAACATAAACATATTATATATCATATATAAATATAGTTACATCTTAATGACCACCTTTTAAGATGTTATATGAGTGTTGAACAATCATCGTTTCGTGAGGCAGAAATTCGCCATCCACAAAAACAGTATGTTCTTTAACCATTAGATGTAGTTGTGTGTAAGTGTAGCTCTAATACTTCACATAACTACATCCTAGTATATTTAAGATACTGGTGTTGATGAAAAAGAAAGGAATAAAAAGAGTTTAGGGGTTGGAGAAGCAAAATAACACATAAGAACACAAGAGAAAACACTACCTTTAAAATGGGTAACTCTTTTTGATTTGAGCTCAAAGGCTTCCTTGGGAAGACTTCTGCCAAAATTTAGGCTTCTAGGAGTATGAGAGGGATGTGGAGAGATAAAATGGATAGGTGTTGGCTGGGCCAAAGGCTTGATAGGTGTGGGTAAGGTGGTAGAGGTGGGGGCCTTTTATAAGAGGAGAGGAGGGGCACTCCTGGAAAGTTATAAAAGGTTACATTATTATAAAATGATTTTTGGTTTCTAAAGGTCCCACAATTATATATTTCGAGGCTAAGGTGATCAGAGTTATAAATCCACCCATCCAATAGGTTTTTGACAAGTTTAGTTCTTATATTTTACATTATCTTTTCATTTTATTTAAATCGTTAAATAATGAGGTAATCGTTGCATCATCATGGTGTCATAAATAATTTAATTTATTCAATGTCTAAAAATTATAAAAAAAATATCCTGATGTAGGAAATATTTTTATATTTCCAATTAATATTTATAGTAAAAATTATGATTTGTATAACCCCATGTAAAAATTTTTTTTGCAAAACAAAACATGTTTGTGACATTTTTATTTTAACATTAAATAAAAAGTTATTAATGTCATTTTCCTACCAAAGTGGCTCCATGGGGTCCCCAAGTTGACCCATGGATTTTCTTGGTCGTCGATGACACATACAATAAGGGTATGACATGTTTCAAGGTCATTTCATATTATTAAAACATTATTTTTACCTTAAAGTACACTAATTTCCTCTAATCGCGATTAATGAACTTGAAAGTTACTATTCACCAAAAAATTATTTTAATCCCACTGAACCACATTTTACTTCCTAATGACAACCATGTATGTCAGATTTTTGAAATTCAAAACACAGAGGTGGTAAAATTTCATTTATGCAAAAAAATCAGTTTTTTTATGTACCATTTAGTGGTTTCACTATTCATCAAAAATTGAAGTTTTTTAGAAAAATACCAAAACATCACCCTAAGCTATATTTGATATTCCAAATTCAAAAATGATGTATATTTTAAAAAATTCAAAACATATAGGTTACATTAATTAATTTAATAATTAATTCCCGCTGTTAGAGAAAATAGCTTGTTTTTATGAAACAATAATTATCAAAAGATTGACACTAGTTTAAGTCCAATTTCAAAGTGAAATTAATTCCAATGACCACCATTGGATTAAATGGTAAAAATATATTATAATTGAACTTTAAAACCAATTAAAAGGATAATATAATCCTATAAATAAATTAGAATAAAAAGTGGTTTTGAATTAAAATACAACATTTTTCATTATTCATTAAAAAAGAACTTTATCGGAAAAATACCAAAAATTTACACAAAGTAAATTTTGATGTCCCGATTCTAAAGAAGAGTTTTATTTTTTCAATAGAATCTATAATAGTGACCAAAACTATATTTAATGACGGTTCTCCATCAAAAGGCGATAAGTGGACCTTTAGTGAATATTAGAGTATATATGCCTAAAATTGAATTATTTTCTTATTTTAAGCCTTTATCTTTTATTGGATAAATATAAAAACATTTAAAAACATATATAATAATATTTTAGTTATTTCTATTCATTCCCGCTAATACAATGGCTACGTGTTAACTACCATTTAAAAAAATATTATTATATTACTTGGGTGCAACGTAAGATTTCAAAGAAACTCATTGTTGCGTATCGGGCACGCTATCGAACATAGCCACCATTTGAAGTAAAATTAATATTTAATTCGTAAATATTAATAAATAGTAAAATGTTTTATTCTTTATTTACCTGGGATGTTACATTTTCACTTGAACTTGGTCTTTAGTAAAATTAATTCTATCAAAATAACTTGCTATTATGTGTAATAAAATCCAAGAAAAGTGTTGTGATTAAAAAAAACTAATTCGGTGTTGCCTGAAGTACAGGCCTATCTTGGTGTTGCATACAACACAAGGCATCAAATAAATTAAAAAAAAATATATCTAATTAAAATATCTAGTTGTTATAGTCTGTCTGTTTTCTAATTCAAAGTTTCAGTTGAAGGAAGGATTTATGGTCGGGGATTATTAGCTCAGGACTGTGTGGCAGAATATGCTTCAAACATTTGGGCTCCATCCATTGCACACAGATTGAATCTTGGTCATAGTCTGAAATCACTAGGGGTGGGAGGGAACATGGTTTATATTTTTTCAATATTGTGGAAATGGACACTGTTTAAGCTTCTTTGTATGGATGTTTCATCTTTGAAGGTCTCATTTTGTGGAAAGCGGTGTATATACATCATTTCCTTATTGTTGTTCTAGTAGTCTGAATGTTCTTCTTTAGTAATAAAGATTCATGGTGGTTCTATTTTATTTAAATTGTATTAGTGTTCAATTTTAAATGAATATATCTGTTCAGTTATCCTTGTGTTGTTATTATTTTTGAATTAGATTCTCTTTTATCATGTCTCATGGGTTGGAGATTCTTCCATAGTGTTTTCCACCTTATGGTGTGGTATTATTAGACTGTGTTGGGAGTTCTCTTGTTGATCTATGTCGGTCGGTTCATAAAATCAATGGAGACCCAATATTGATATCATTAATTTTTATTTTAATTTTTATCAGTAATAGTAGATTTCTAATGATGTGGAGTCTGTTTGGGTCTCCCAAGTTAGTAATTCTATATCATTTTTTCTATTGGTTTGCTAAGAGGTGGTATCTTTCTGATGTTAGTAAAATTTTTGTTTCCTCTCTCTTTGGGGGAGTGTTGGGATTTGGATAACCGGAAGCAAGTTTATCTATGGTTGAGTTGTGTGGTTTGTAGGTTGATTTTCTATGTTGTTTCTAAAAATGTGTTTGCGGTTCATTAGTTTTTTAGAAAAGAGGTATGAGTTTCAGTGGATGGTGGTGGAGGTATTATTTGGTCGAGATGTCAGATTATGTGGTTGTAGGAATCAATTGTTGTTTATTAATCAACTTGAAGATTTTTTGGCTTTCTCAAGGGAATATTTTTAATGATTGGATGAATTATTACAATAATATTTTTATTTTTATCCTCTGTTCCAGTTCATACCATTGATCTTTCTTTTTATCCTGAGTTCTAGGTGTAACAAAATTTCATTTTTGAGGGGATATTTTTTTTATTCGTTATTTTGTGTTCATCTCATTGTTTTCCAATGTGTTTTTCGGGAAAATTGGGTTTTTTAGGCTTGGTAGTAGGAGTTTAACGATTGGAACGTGGTTAGAAGAAACTGTGTGGCCTAGACAAGGAAACTCTATGGATGATGGTTTAGTGTTTTGTCTATTGCGCACAACATTCACATGATTGAGAAAACCACGTGGAAAGCATGCAGTGAGGTTCTGGTTTTGGATAGAGTCATTTTTCATAGTTGGTGGATGGTTTGGGAAATTGTGTGGTCAACATGTGTGAGGTTTACCAATTCAACAATAAAGGGTGCACAATTAGTGCACAATTTTTTAAAACCCTATGCAATACCATGTGAGCTACCTAGATCTTAATTTTTTTGAAATTTCTATTCTACCCACTCATCGGTTTGACTGAAAATCAACAATATTCTCTTCCTCCTAGTTATTGTGACCCCTAGGTGAATCCTCTCCAGTTCTCTAAGCTTCTCCTCCTCTCATATGGTTTGAATATGGGATTTCATCAATTTTTTGGGTTAAATCATCAAGGTAATCATATCATCTTTTCATAATCTTTCTTATCCACTCATTTTATCTTGAGTTCTTATTCTCCCTTGGTCATGGGGATCTAGGGTTCATGTTTCCCTTGCTTTATGATTTGGTTTTTATTGGTTAGGGTTTCTATAGGTTGTTCATGGCTCCATGAAATTTAGAGCTCTTTTTTTGGGTGTGTGCTATGGAAGCATCTTGAGTTTGAGGTAGGTTTCCCATTGAACATTCCAGGTACATTGAAAAATAATTAGTTTCATACTTTTCACACCTTCATTTTTTCTGAATAATTATTTGTGATCAGTGGAATGCTTTTTGGTGTTTAAAGTGGTGATTTATCCATTGTTTTGAAGTGAATTTCATTGTTTTACTAAATGTTTCATGCCAACTATTTGATAAAATCTATGGTTAGACTTTGTGATTGATTTTTGATATTTAAATCATGGTTCTACATGGTAGTTTTTTTATGAAATCATGAATTATGGATTGGATTTAGAAAATGGGTTTATAAATCATTTTTACATAAGAGTGGTTTTTTTTGTTCTTTGAAAGTGGGTTTCCATGTAATGATGTTTCATGGCCCTATTGGCCTTTTGATGAAAGTGGATAATTTTTAAAATGTGGTGTAAAATGAAAAATATAATTTTTTTAATATTTCTGAAATAGAAAATTTTGTTATTTCATATTTTTGGATGGTAGTCCTAACATTATTTAAAAAGGATGGTTGAGGCCCATTTGTAACTTTTAGGAAATTAGTGGAAATGACTATCATGAAAACTCTCCATGGAATATCTTCTTGCCTTGTTTTATATTGAATGGATGCGATGTACATACTATGGAATCCACATAATCCATTTATATGAATGGGTGAGATTTAGTCACTATGGAAACATCGTAACCCATTTACATTGAGTGGAATGGGAGATCCTTGGGGTGGACTACTTTGAGATCAATGATTTTTTAGGTAAGATTTTGATCCATGGGGTGAATCGGGGTGATGCATATTGTGTAAATAAACTTTATATGATATATATTTACGTGATTGGATGCCTGGTTAGAATCGTTTGGCTAAACCCAATTATACTCATAACTTGGGAACCTGGAATAGCTATCAAATTTTATGAGAACAACTGATGCACTACTATGGATTACACTCTGACTAGTTTCCCATTGCAGGGAATTGGATATTCTATTTTGTAATTTATGTGTGATAGTTCCCCTCTATCAGACCATTTAGGGTTTAATTGAGCATGTGGGTGAAATATGAGGTCATCAGTTGAGGAATTCTTTTTGAGATGATTCAAGATGTACAATATGTTCTATATTATTTAATGATCTCATATGTTCTACCATGTCTATTGGCACATAGTTGTCTACAATGGATGTTTGAGATACATTTTGGGTTGGTTATCCTTGAGTACATATTTCCATTTCCCTTATTATGTTATCATTATTATATTTTACTTGAATGTTGTTCTTCTTGGGTAAAAGTTGCATATTGATTTTAAAAGGCTTATGAAAATTGTTTAAGAGAATTTTTTGTACTTCATTACTCTCTATTCTAAATTAAATTTCATCGTTAGTCATTAAAATTCATATGTATCACATTGAGAATAAAATGGGGTATTAAGTGTTAAAAATGCCATTAGACCATGTTTTGTTTTAATGTTTATAACGCATGAAAAAATTTACTAATATATATTGTATTTTAACCGTGAAATTAATGTTGATTTTTTATAGGAAGTACATTAGGGGTATAATTGTTCACGTATACTGAGTTATAATAATCATGCCAATAGTTTCATTATTTTTTTAGCCTTTTGTTTATGTTTTTATCTTGCTATTGATCATCATGGGTGATGGTTGATCTTGGTATTAGATAGTGACCCTTCACAAAGAGACATTGTAGTCATCAGGTGAAACTTTGGTTTTTTTCAGTTTGATGTATTTAAATATATTTTTAAATGATTTTAATTTTGGTTGTTTATATATATTGGGTTTATTTTTTCATTTCTGATGATTATTATTTTTATTTTATTTTGTAGAAATCATTAACTTTGTTACACTGATGATTCATGTCTCTATTTTCCATTCTAGGAGTGTATGAACTATGTTTTTCACTCAGGAATGGATCATTTAAATTTCTATTTAATTATTTATTTTGGTTCAAATATGGATGTCGAATGAGTTAGTGAAGTTTTTGAGGGTTTTGAGGCTTGTTTAAATATGGTAAATAGTTTTTTGGGAATACCAAGAATGGTGCATGGTTTGTAGTAAATCGTGTGAGAATGCCACCCTGTTGGATCGAACCATGTGGGTAGTGCCTTTTTAGAAATAGCATTACCACACGGTAGGTGTACAATTTCCCTAATAGTGTGGCTTATATATCCAAGTTCCCCTCTTCCCCATGTAAGCATGTATTGTCTCTTCAATGTTTTCAAACCGGGAAGATAAAACGTGCACATGAATTTTTATGGGTAATTTTACCATTTTTCCCTTAATGATCTAATTAAGCCACCTTTTTCCTCTTAATCAAGAATTCCTACAGGATTAACATATTTTTTCACATCTTGGAGATATTTAATTTCCTATTGTGGGTAATGAATTATCTAATTATTCTGGGTCCTAATCTTGCTTCCATTCATCATGCTGTATGTGAAATGATAAGTACTCAAGTCCATTTTAGTTGTTCTTCTCCTCTCTTGTTCTCAACCTGGTTATCGAGGTGTGAGCATTTTTTTCTTATTCTTAGATCTCATTCATTCTAACACAAATAAAAGGATAATATAGAAGTAGGATGGTCTTACAACCCTATGACGGTTGGTCTATAACTCATCTCCCTAGATCGTTGATTTTAGAATTGTCTTTTGGGGCCCACTGATTTCATCGGGTTCTATTTATTGAATTTATATTCCATGGTTATACTCATTAGAACGTTATGGATTTGCTATTTCAAAATATGTGGTTAATTTTTTGGGTATATTCCCATAACTCCATCCATTCCATGTAGTAGGTCATCCCATAATTGGTTTTTTTGTATTTTACATGTTTTCGCCACCATTCAGTTGTAACATGGATTGACCCTTATAAGATAGGATTTTCTTTGTTAAATGGATTGATTTATTTTGTGAATTTCATGATGTAAAGTACCATGTTTTTTTATCCTTTTATTGTCATAATGTAAGTGATTAAATTGATAATTAAATGTTAAGATGAAATTGGAAAGTATACTAAATATATGACTTTTCCGGATTGAAATAAATAAATAATCGGTTTCATGTCTATAGCACCCCTCAGCACATTAATGTAAGGTCATGGAATGAAACATAATAATTTAATATTCCCTAAATGGATTTAATAATGGTTTTATGTTACTTGGTATTGTGAAATTAATGAAAGGAAAGGCTTGAACCAATTGAGTTTATTCATGAATTCCTTATTTAATATTAGTGGCCTCACTTGATCTCACCTTGTATTATTATCAAGGAATGCCTTGAGCACCCATGAACTCCATTATAATTTATGTATGCAGCTAGAATATGTTTAGACCCACCGTAATCTCAATCCTTTTCTATTTCTAGATGCCCGATATGACACCGTAGGATCCCTCACATAGTAGTAAAAGATTACTTGGCTACACTCATTGGATCCAACTTTGACAAGCAGGTGCCATGGTTACAAACCCATAAGGCCTAGTCACTACATAGACCGATTTTACCTTTCCTAGTCACCATTTATTAGATAGGAACCTTATTTTTGAATGCCTTGGATCATGATCCTTGGATTTTACCCTTACCCCTTATCTAGACTCAGATACTACTAACTTATCATCCCATTAGTTCAACGTTACATTGGTCATTATATTGGAACTTCATAATTAAATATCATCAATCATGGTTTCCCTATTAAATCTGAGAACCTTCATTATTTATTCTATCTCTATGTGATGTTAGTGATAGTTATGACTCTCATGACCTATCAACATAAATTGGTAATTAATTAATTAATGAATTGCTTACATGTTTAAACACCACAATAGGGTTGAAGCATGTACATCGGTATCTAGTTACATGTTATTGTTTTAATTTATATATATGAATTATTATACACTATTACATTTACATTACACGAGATGGATGTTTTAGACAATGTTGTTGGTGGCCCACTGAGATTTATCTCACACCCTTTCTAGGTGTTGTTTGGTACCTAGAATAGATTACATGAATGTAGGTGAAGATAAAGGAAACCGTACGACTCCAAACACAAGATTTATTATTATTTTTGATGGAGTGTGATAGTAAATGACCAATATAGAGGATGGGATGCTTGAGATAGTCATTTATTTCATTTATACTTTTGGGGAAATTTTCATTCCTACTACCTTGAATTCATGTTTTCCTGTTTTCAGATACATGACATAACAACATCAGTTGTTGAATGTAATTCCTATTGTTTCACTTATTGTCTCTATTTTAATATTTTTCCTTCTATATAATTACATTAAATCTGCTATTTACCTCAGTTTATATTTAAATGATGTTATAATCTTTGATAATGATGGAATATGCTCCCCATTGACACACCCTAGGCCCTCACTGCTAGTTGGAATCCTCTGGCATTTGTTAAGATTCACTTGAGTCCATGTTGACAAATGGGCATGAGGAACCGTTTAACTGGAATCCAGGTACAAGATGTCACAAAGTGGTATTATAGTAGGTTGATTTATTTCTTTAATGGTGGGAGACAATATATTGGAGATTAGGAATGATTGGGACTTGGTCGTAAGCCCTGCATGAGTATTGTGAACCCACGTTCCGGGAAAAAGTGAAGTTACCCAAAATATTACTATTATTTTTTTCTATTATGGTTGACATTATTTCAACCTTTGGTGACACACATGTTCTATGGTGTTGTTGATTATTATTCTGAAAAATATTCTATTTCATCATTGTCCTGATGATATAAGGTCATGGAGAATTTTTACATGCATCATACTAATCACCGATAATTCAAATTTCATTCATATTATCATGCCATATAAGTGCATTTCACTAATTTTCATTGCTTTATATACTTGTGATTGTTGAGTGATTGTGTGATAGTTAGCTTATGCTTGTATTATTATTTGTTGTGATTGAGTGTTTTCCTATTTCAATTCATGAGGTGTATGGGCCCTCAGTGGTTGGGATGAGTAATTTACCGGGTCAATCCATTATGCTATAAATAAATGGGTTTCATTTCTAGTGATAAGGTTTATGGGATCAAATTGAATAGGAATAGTTATCCATTTTAAAGTGATCATGAAATCCAAAAAGAATTATTTTCACATCCATATATCCACTTTTATTGATTATGAAAGGTAATGGTGTGAACGTGGTGATTAAATATAAAATTAAATAAAACCTATACTTAAGCACTTACCGGTACATGGACATCTAAGAGGGTAGTTGGGGTAGTATTCCTTGGGTAGTGAGTTTTCATTCATTATTATTATTATATTGATTATATTTCTCTTATTAATATTGTCCTAAGGAATGTGATTGGAATTTTTAAACCGATAATACCACAACGTCCTCACGTTATACATGAAGAAGCTGGCAATGACCAAGATTCAGATATAGTGGGACCAGAGCCACCGAAGCTACTACAAGGAGTGCCACTAGAGGCACCATATATTATAACTGATCTGGGAATTGATTCTCAAGTTCATGATAGTTTCCTATATCTAATTATATCCACACATGGTGCTCCATGTCTTTCTCCTTCTATGGCTGATATGACTCATGAGTTCCATTAGAAGTATCCACTTACATTCTTAGGGGATGGTCGTCCACTGACTGCTGAGTGATGGCTAGAGGCCACTTTATCTATCATCGAGCATCTGAAAATACCTATAAAGAAGTGGTTTAGGCTTTCTACATACATGATTTTTGATTCATCCATGCATTTATGGGTTGTGATTTGCAAGGCTGGTTGTCATCGGGCTATATTATGGGTTGATTAATAGACCTCCTTATATGATCATTTCATTCCTCAAATGATGAGACCTAAAAAATCCATAGATTTTATGCATCTCGAGTAGGGTTGTAGGTAAATTATTGGATATTCAATGAGTTTCATGGAGTAGTAGTGCTTTGTGACCCCTCAAGCTGATGATGAGCTTTCACGTGCCCGATGCTGTGAGGATAGGCTCTAGTACACCATCTGTACACAGGTGAATCTCTTTTTCCTACCTAATTCCATTGTAATAGTCTATATGGATCTTATCACTGAGCACTAACTGAGGGACAGAAAAATTAGCGTTCATAGGGGACCATTATCACATTAGTACAATAGTGTTTTGGGTGGCAGGAAGTGTTCTCTTGAGGTTTCTCATTAGGGAAGTGACAACTAGAGTGCCCATTTTGACAGCTCTTTAGTGTTTCATCGTTGTGAAGGATAAGGGATTATGAAGCCTTGGTATGACATAGTACTACTTGAGTGTTGGGATAGTGGTTGTATTGGGTATCTTCATAGATTTTTTAGGACCATCAGTACCATCTCAACCATTAGGAGCTGGTTCTTTTTCACCGTGTTAGGTTGGTAATTGTTGTAGCACTGGCAGGACTGGATGAGGAGGAGGTCGTGGTCATGGTTTCTAGACCCTAGATCATCAGTAGCACTATTATTGGAGTTATGATCATGGTGGTCCATCTTTTGCACAGGGCCACAGAATAGGTCGGTATAAAGTAATATTGTCGATACCTGAGGATTAGAATGTTGGACCATCTATAGTACGAGGTACTATTCCTACGGAATCTACTATAGTATCGGTGTTATTTGATATGGGTGTTTCAAACCCTTTTATCTCTAAATCTATCCTTCAATGTGTCACACTAGATATATGGTATTACTATGGTGTAATGACCCTAAATAGGTTGTTATGGATACAAACAGAGGGCATACACCAGTGTAGGGATTTTCCCCTTGATGTAGGCAATTAAACATTCTTATGTAACCTCTTCATTATCATGATTGCAGGCTTTTATGTTATTATTGTGAAGGATTGGTTCGTTCAATATCATGTTTTTTAGAAATCTATCACTACAGGGTATTGTTTACATCAACATAGGTTAGTAGTTATCTATATAATGGTGAGTAGGATTTTTGGGATGGTCGAGTTGTAACAAAGAATCTTAGGCTATGTGGAGTGACTGCCTAGATTTGAAATATCTTCATAGAGGATCTGGGTTTACATAAAGCATATTTCACACAATTATTATATCCTTTTATCTATTTCATTCTTGATGAATTTTATGGATTACCATTTGAGAGAGATGTAGAGTATACAATTGATCTTGTTCCAAGAGAATCTCAAGTGTTCATTCCAACATATAGGATAGAACCTACAGATCATTAGAAACTCATGAAAATGTTATTGAATTTAGAGTCCAATGGTTTTATATAGCCCAGTACATCCTCTGGTGGTTCTCCCATGCTTTTAACCAAGAAGGAAGATGGAAACATATGTCTATGTGTTGATTAAATAATGTTGAACATACATACATTCAAGAAAATTTAACCACTAACTCGAATATGTGATCAATTTTATTAGCTCCAAGGAGATATGGTCTTTCCCAAGGTTGTACTAAGGTAGGGATATCACCATGTGTGAGTAAGTTCATCAAACATTCCTTATATAGCTTTTCTTAGTACCTATGGTATATATCAGTACCTAGTTATACCATTTGATCTTAAATATTCACCCACCATTCTCATAGATATGATGAATAGGGTGTTCCACCCGTATTTGGTTTTTTTCATGGACTTTTTGGATGACATCTTTCTGTATTCCCGCACTCATAGTTATTATACCAATCATATTTAGACAATTTTGAGTACAGTGAGAGAGCATCATCTTTATTCCAAGCTTCCTAATTGCCACTTCTAGATCATAAAATTTCACTTCTTAGGATATATTATTTCAGAATCAGACATATTTGTTGACCAGAAAGGGTTTGTGCTATACTGTACTAGGAGAATCCCTAGATCATGTTTGATATACAGAGTTTCTTGGGGATAGGTAGATATTACTATAGTTTCATAAAATACTTCTCACATATTTCTTTACCTCATATTGGTGTTATAAAGAAGGTTCATAGGTTCTTGTTCTAAGATGTGTGTGAGAAATTCTGTCAGAAGTGGAAATGGAGGCCTGTCTTAGTGCATATTTTGATTCTATAAGAGCCTTGTAGATGTCACACTATCTTCTTTGATGCATCCAGAATTGGCCTAGAAGAAGTGCTGATGCAATAGGAAAGAGTCATTGCATATAGATCTCGGCAGTTGAGGCCCCATGAGAGAAATAACCCTACACATGACCATGAGCTAGCAGCAGTTGTACATGCCTTACATTACAGGAGACAATATCATTTGGGTTAGCACTGTGTAGTGTATATATAGGAAAAGATCCTCAAATATATCTTTACTCATCGTGACATGGACATCAGATATCATATAATGGTCAAATATCTACAATCCATTTATTTTTATCTAGCCTATTTTCCAATTAAGGGAAATGTGGTTTTAGATTCACTGAGTTGGAAAACAAATGCACAAGTTGTAGGGGATTCCAGTGATGAATTGATGTTAAATTCCTTTTTTTTATGAACTACATCAAGTGTTTCATTAAATTCCTGACCAGTCTTACCTCTAATATTTAAAAATTACCTCTTCCCTCCTTAAGAAGGTGAAGTGTAGTAAATTTTTAAATCTTAATGGATTGATTGTCCATGAGAATATACCAGGAGTTAACCCACCTCTATATTGGTCTGTGGATAGAGACGACATCTTGTATATTCATAGATGTGTCTAGGATCATAAGGATATGATAGAGGAGTTTATTCAATTTTCTGACGCATCTTATGGGGAAGTTCATCTAGTCATCTTGAAAATGTATGGAGACATGTGATGATAGTATTTTTATCCTCGGATGAAGTGTCAGATAGAAAGCCTTATCACTAATTATTACACCTTTCAGTAGGTGAATGAGGAGCACCAGAGACCTGCAAGCCTGTTACTACTACATCTAGTCCCAGAATGGAAATGGGAAGGTGTTTCTATGGACATCAGAGTTGGTTTTCCAAGGTCACCTAGAGGTAGCGACACTGTATGGGTTTTCATTGACAGACAAATGAATTTTTCCCACTTTATTTCTAATCTAGACACATTCTTAGTTGATGAGCTTCGAATACTATATTTTCCTGAGATCATATGACTACACGGGGTACCTCGTACCATCATTTCTGACAGGAAATATCGTTTAATGTCTTGGTCGTGAAAGGGATTGTAGAAGGCTCTAGGAACATAGGTTCTTATAAGCACAAACTTTTACCCTAATACAGATGGACAATCAGAATTGAATATACAGGTTCTAGAGGATAAGCTTTGAGCATGTGTCCTAGATTTTATCAGTTCTTGGGAAAGAATATACCTATAGTTGATTTATCCTATAATAATATCATTCAGTGGACAATTCATATGGATCCTTTTGAGGCCTTAAATGTTAGTTCATGAAATTCCACATTATACTGGCTGGAGGCTAGTGAGGCAACCCACTAGGATCCTCATCTCGTTCAAGAGACTTTAGAGTAGGTTTTTTTGATCCTAAAGTGTATGACTACACATCATTCTAGAAAACATTTTGTATGCCAAGCACCGTCGATGATATAAAGAGTACGAGGCTGAGGATCATGTTTTCCTTCATGTATCTCCTAGGCTATGGAACATATAGTTACATAAGAAATTGACGTTTTTTCCTCATTACATAGTATCATTTGAGATCCTAGAGAGAGTAGAGATGATGGCCTGTTAGTTTCAACTACCTAAGATGTACCATGACATCTATGACATCTTCATTATTTCTTATCATTGGTTATATCTTTAATTCCCATATCAAAACTTTTATCACAAATAAGTTGAGTTAGAAGTCGGTGCAACCTTTGAGGACTATCTTTTTTTCATCATTGACTATAGAATTAAGGATCTTTGAGGCTGGTCTAGTTATTTATTTTCTAACTAATATGGATACCTAATTTGATAGAGTATGTTTTTGGGTGTTTGCGGCTTATTAGATGTTGGGAAATAGCTTTTTGGGGAAACCAGGCCCGATGCATGGTTCAAATTAAACTGTGTAAGAAGGCCACATCGTTAGATCAAACCATACAGGTTGTACCTTTTTGAATGTAGCCTTACGGCACGGTTGGTGCATATTTTCCATAATTGTGTGTCTTAACCATGCGAGTCGCCCTCTTCCCTAGGTACCCATACATGCTTTGTACATGGTTTTTCAAATCATGTGGAGAAACAATTTACATGATATTTTATGGGTAAATTTAGCATTTTACCTTAACAATATAATTAAGCATCCCCCTTCCACCTAGTCTAAATTCATGAGTGATTAACAAATTTGTTTTATCATTTTGGAGCACTTTGATGGACTGAGGTAGGGATTTAAATATGTCCTTAATCTGGTTTTTGATTGAGCTTATTTTAATCATTTTGGATGTGTAACGATAAGTACATGGGTCCTTTTGTGTCATTCGTCTCCTCTATTTCTCTCGAACTAGTTATCAAGGTGTGAGCATTTTAACATTTTATTAGATCTACTCTATTGTAATCTAAATCAAAATCCTATATTAGAGGATGAAATTGGAACAACCATAATTTGGGTGGTTTATAACTCATCCCTCAAGATTGTTGATTTGGGAATTGTTGTATGGGCCCCACCTATTTCATAGAGTGTGGTTAATTGAATTAATATTCCATTTTTATATTCATTAGAACCGTATGGTTATGGTGTTACCAAATATGTGGTCAATGTAAGTTGGTTACTCCCACAACTCCATCCATCCCATGTTGGAGGATATCCCATAAATGGGTTTTTAGTATTTGACACATTTAAGCAACCATTCAGGTGTGACATAGATTGACCCTTCTAAATATAAGATATTCTATATTTAATGTATTCATTTATATAATGAATTTCATAATGGTAAGTACCATTAATGCTCACCACTTGACCCACCTATGGTTAATGCTTCAATTGATAATTAAATGTGAAATGGAAAAAAGTCATGTATACTTTGTAAATTACTTGGAAAGATTAAATATAAATAAATAATAGGGTGAAGGTCTATAGAACACATTATCATATTAGTTGAAGGTAGTGGAATGTACCTTAATTATTGAATATCCCTTAAATGGTTTTAATAATGGTTTAATGCAACTTGGACATGTTACTCTTATTAATGGAAAGGTTTGAACCAATTGAAATTATATATGACTTCATTAGTGAACGGTACTATTCTGACTCGATCTCACCTTAGATTCATATCATGGAATACATTGAGCACTCAAGAACCCCATTATAATTCAAGGATGTGTCCGGCTTAGGTTGAGAGACATGTTGATCCCAATCCTAGTCTATTTTGGGGTTCCCATTATGACATCATAGGATCCCTCACATAGTATTACAGGATTCCTTAGAAACAGTCCTTGGAAACAAAATTGACAAGTACATTCCATGGTTACCACCCATAGGTCGCAGTCACTCCTTATCCCCATTTTACCTAGTATGATCACCTTGGATTCGGTAGGATCCTTATTGTGGTTTTATTTGGAACATGATCCACGGATTACACTTTTACCCCATAGATAGAATCAGATACTACTAAGTTATCAACCCTTTATTTTTACATTGCCTTGGTCATAAAATTGGAAATACATTTTTAAATATCATTAGTCATGGTTTCCTTGTTACATCTCAGAACATTAACTATTTCTACCATCGCAAGGTGACATCAATGTTGTCTATGCCTCACGTGAACTATAAACATAAATTTGTAATTATTTATTTAATGAACTATTTAAATGATCAGACACTGGCATAGGGCTGAAGTAGGTACTTGGGTATCTAGTTACCTCGTAATATTTTACTTTATATATATGAATTCATTCACACTATTACATTTCCATTACACATACTGGATTTTATACACACCGTTGTTGGTGGACCACTGAGAATAATCTCACACCCACTACGGGAATCGTTTGGAACCAAGAGTAGATTACACGAATGCATGTGTTGATAAAGGGTAGCATGCGGCTTAAACCACTTTATTGAATTCTATTTAGGATAGATCTTGGTAGCAAATGATCGAGCCATAGATTAGCATTATTGGGAAAGTCTTTGATTTCATTTATACATTTATGGAATATGTTATGCATAATACCTTATATCCATGATTCCCAGTTTTCTAGATATATGAAATATCGTCATCAATTGATTAATGTAATTACAATTATTTCAGTTATTTTTATCGTTCTCTCTATTATTCTATTGTGTCTTCTGTTTACTTGTATTGATTCCTCAACTATGGTTAGTTTATATTTAACCATTGCGCTACACTTTTCTAATTAGGGATTTGTCTCCCCACAGACACACCCTAGTCCCTAGCTACTAGTCAGAAACCTCTAGAATTTTGAGAGATGCACTTTAGGGCATTGTCCCACAAATGTTATGGCATGTATTTAGTGGAATCTAGGTTAGGGAAATCATATGAAGGATCTAAAACTACTCTCGTGCCATCCCATGGATCGGCTTGGGTGACCAATTGGTGGTCGACCTAGGTTGGTTCTAGGAATCAGTGGTAAAATATGATTAAGGGTAGTATAACTTTCAAAACCTATCTCATGTAAAATGTTGATAAAAATTAAAATATTTAGAACAAATTTTTTTGAATTAGTTTCTCCAAATTTATTGACAGTATTACCTTTGTGAATAATTATTAAAAAAGTTTCATGTGATCCATCTTATTGGATACGAGTCCCATAATTCATTTAATGTATGTTGGGTATTTTCAGTGACATTTGATTCATCAAATAAATAGTGATATAATTCATCAATAGTTTTCTTATTCTAGATATTTTATCCTCTTGATAAGTATTGAGTATATCATTTTTTAGATTAAATAAATAATCGATTATTATTTGGTTAATAATAATTTTTATCCAAAATTATTCATGATGTATTTATAAATTAGAACAACTCATCAAGATGTGAGAAAATGAAATAAATGTTTCGTTTTACCAAAAATGAAATTTTTGGTCAAACATATATAAATAAATATCCAATTTAATAAGTAGATTTATCGGGATTAGAAAAACATTATAACTTACTTAAAACTATTATGTGACTATTTTGTTGAATTTTTATCGATTTCAAGATGGTAGAAATGTTTTTGGAATAATTTATAAAATTCATGACACATGGATTGTTAAGTTACCATTCGTAGATTTATGAATTTATAGGTTTTATAGACAATAGATCAAGTACATTAAGGTTAATATTTAAACTAAATTATATTTTAACCTTTCGTTTTGGAAATTTTTTAAAAGTCTAGAATTAAAAACTAATGCAGGGTAAAATAACCATGTTTTAAAATAGTGAATTTGGGAAAAAAATCATATATTTGATTTAAAAATTTTCATTCTGCTCTATTTACCCCAATGAATAACATAATGTGAGGTTGAATTAATTTGGACATTTCCAAGGATGATTTATTTTCACTCTACCCCAATTATAAATAGATTTATCATTATGGTTTGGAAAATAAAGGTGGATAAAATCTGAGAGATAATCGATCACATTAATTTCTATATTCATGAGTAGTGGTATAGAACAATGGGATTCTTGGTCCAATTCATGTGAAAGATAAAAGTGATCACGTTTAATTGAACACAAAGAGGATTTACCCAATATAGAATTATCAAAAGTCATACTTTGATGGTAAAAGATAAATTTTTTATTTAATAATTCAAAATCATAAATTATAATTAGGGTATCCTCATTTACGAAAATAATAATATGGAAATAAGTGGAACCAAACAAACTTTTATGTTGGGCCTTTTGAGGTAAATAAATGGATTATATAAGTTCCATAATATTTGGAATGTCATCCAAAATCTGAGGCAACTGGGAGCTTTTTATATACCTCTTTGAAAAGGAGGTACCAATAAGATTTTTCTCATATATTTATTTATAATATATTTCAATTAGATCCAAATGATATTTTTTAATAATTAAACTATGTTTTTTTAGTTGAATATTTTTAGGGGATAAACAATCCAACTAGTTCATGTGTTATAATAACATTAGAATATTTCATGAAGAGGCATGGGAAGGAGAAAATTTTATCTGAAAAAAAATTGATGATATTTCTATAATAAAAAGATCACTAAATTTTATAACTGCCTAAATTATTATAGTCCGAATAATTTTGACACCCTCAAACTACTATTTTTCTATTTCATCGAGTTTCAGTCGATTCGAGGATGAAACAAAGGTTAAAATTGGATTTTAATAAATAAATTGTATATTCCTTGTTAAATAATATTTTATTAAAACATGAATTTAATATTTTTAATGTGGTATATCAAGAATGGAAAAATAACCATTAATTTTGGAAAAACATGCATTGTGAGAAATGCATAATTGATTCATACTTAAATAAAAATGCATCTAAGACATTTATTTTGAAAAATATTTTTAGAATTTGCTTCAAAAAAAGTATTATTTTTAAATAAACACCATTAAGAGATTCAAATATCAGTTATTGAGTTTAAGGATTTTTTAGGATGATTTTGGGGATCCACACCATTTTTAGATAAATTTTTCTCAATGGTTTGGAGAGTGTTCACCTAATCAAGGGTAAGCGTTCATTTGTCAATTGTATTCGTAGATATCTATATTTATCACCATATGTTCCCACTCTTAGAAAATCCTTCCTAGATAAATATATCATGACTAGAAGAATCATGGATCTTGGATTCTGAATGGAAGTATCATGATTTCAATTTTTAATGAGAGGAATTAAAAAACTAGATCAACAATTTCATCATTATATATAGATCTATGGGTATTGAAAAATTATTATCTAATGTGGGTGTATTATATTATTTCCAATTATAGTTTGGATGATTTGAGATATTTTGTTATATTCTTATCTTATTAAAAATTCATGAATTTATTTAACAAAAAAATAACTACAACTGATTTAAAAATTATTTTAATTTTTTTTAATATGGATTTTAATTATGATGAGAATAATGGTTTTTATTTTAGAAAATTATATTGTATTGAAATATACTAGCAATGGTCTGAATATTATTTAGATAAACATTCATCGAAAAATGAATTTATAAAGAAATTATTATTTTTTAAATAATGATAAAATTTAGAATTATTTATTTTTGAATTTTGGGTTTTGTAAATCACATATAGAAATAAAATGTAATTATGTGGTCCAAATATAATTTTTTTCAACTAAAATCATCATAAGACATAATCCATGAATCTCAATTTGAAAAGGATGAAGTATATAATAAGGTATGGTGTATATTATAATAGAAATAGATTTTACCACTTTAGGAACTATCGTGTTTAATGTTATAACCTTTTATAAAACCTACATGACACATTCATTTGATAGGAAAACAATAAATTAAATATGTACATCAATGGGAGAGAACATGCACATTATATATATCATGCCCCATATTACACCATTTAGAATCTCCCTCGGCTCAACTATCTATCTTGGTAAACCTATAAATAATTTATAAAAAAATAATTTCCCTTATATTTTCGTGGAGTTATAATATAAATAATATATATGTGTGTGAAAAAATAGTTATAATATCAACATGATATATTTCAATATTTTTAACAAACAAATTATAGCTCAAAACCAAATTTAATTGTAATGTATAGAATGAGGAACAACCAAGAAATTGAGTATCAAAATTAAGAAATACTAAACTAAATCACAACTCAAGTAAATAAATAATTTCAAAAAACATTTAATTTTTCTAAAACATTTAGGTTAGGTATTGTTTCAGTTTAGACCATGCTACTATAAATAAATACACAATATAAATATAGAATACAGGTGGGTTCACCTATTAAGTATTATATTAAACATTATTCTATAATCATGTCAAATAAATGATACAAGAACTCAATGGAATAAGTAGACCTAGAATAAATGATTCTAGTTATTTAGTTTTGTATTTGATAAATATACGATAACTAGGAAGTAAATAATTGGTTTTGCCTTAAATTAACCTTGTATTAGATATTTTAGTGATTCAATGTAAGAAGAGAAAAGGAGATAATTTTTTTTTGAAACATAGTAAATGATGGATTTAAGGATTATGGTTCTTCCATAAAAGAAACAAGAAACAAAGGAAAAGAAAGTCCATCTTAACATTTTTTTACTTATGGAAGGATCTTGAAACTATATAGAGGAAGGATGAATCATGTAATAAGAGTTTAATCACATGAGATAATAATATAGGGATTTAATAATTCAAATTATGTTTTCATTGTGATTTATGAATGTTAATCCATACTTTGGTGATAAGTGGTCTATAAATTTTCAATTCAACCATTATACCTCTTAAAAAAACACACAATGTTTCTTTGGGTACCTAATACAAGGGCACCTAGTTCCCAATGGAAAAATTATTGTCAGCTCCATTCATGTTAAATACTATAGGGTACATGATAACTATCCACTAGATAATAAATATCATTCCACTAAGTACACGGTGCAAGTCATGTAAGATCCTGACCTTCGTACAATGTATGTTTCTTAAAAATTATTGTAGTATTCCCATTTATATGGTAAATAAAATACTTCCCATGAATACGAGGGGCCTTAAGGGTATCTTTTGGGTAATGTATGTAAAAAATTAAAACAAGAGTCCATCCATTTCATAGTGCATGGATTGTGCATGCTAAGAGATAACAATGAACCATGTCCAAGGAAATCATCTGGCCAGACCCCCCTCCCCTTATGAAGATGTTGGTTTAAGGCCATAACAAGGTTGTTAAACCCTAAAGGTTCCCCGAATAAACTATGAATCCATGACCTATATTTTATAGAGGAGGTCCCATGGTTGGTGTACAGTTTCTCCCAATGTGTGCCCAAACTGTGCATCCATGCCCTCTCTTGAATAGAGGATGACTTATGTTTGGTGTATAATTTGGCCAACAAAGTAACACCCCGAGATTTTATGAAAAATATTCTTTTTAATTTCATTAATGTCTTGTGTTGTACGCTACACCAAAAGGAGCTTGCACAACATGCATCCTTGACTTGCCTTGCACTACACTCAATCGCGACCTTCCTCGATAGCGTGTGTAGTACGCAATACCGAGTTTCACTAAACAACGATATGCTATTAAAATATTATTAAAACTAGTAGTTATGAATAGTAATAACCACTTTTTGAAATTTTGTAATTTTAATTTTTCAAAATGGACTTCATTTCTGGATTCGGAATATCGAAATTAGCTTTGGGTGAAATTTTGGTACATTTCGGATAACTTTCATTTTCTGATGAATAGTGAAAATTACTAAATATTAATTAAAAACAACCTTTTTAATCGAAATAATTAATAGCGATAAATTAATATTTTTAGTGGTTTTAAAGTATATTTAGAATATATTTTTAAAATTTAATACAATGTTGGTCATTTGATGTAATTTCACATTTAAACCAGACATAAACAAGTGTCAATCTTTTGGTAGTTATTATCTCTTAAAAACACGCTATTTGTTTTGACGACAGGAATTAATTTTTAAATTAATTAATGAAACTGATATGTTTTGAATTTGGTAAAATAGACATCATTTTTGAGTTCATAATATCACATATTTCTTAGGCCTAATTTTTGGTATTTTTCTGTAAACTTTCATTTTTTGATGAATAGTGAAATCACTAAGTGGTAGTTAAAAAAAGTAATTTTTCATAAAACTTAATTTTACCGCTTCTGTGAGTGGAATTTCAAAAATACGAGAGACATGGTTGATTTCAGTAAGTAAAATGTTGTTCGATGAGATGAAAATAATTTTTTGGTGAATAGTTACTTTTTACTTTTTTTTACCACGGTTAAAAGTAAATAGGGTAATTAAGGGTAAAAATGATATTATTATTACCCTAAAAAATGTCCTAATTCTATTGGATAAGTTTAATTCGACCAAAAACAACCTTATGAATAAAATATGACCATTTAGGCCTACTTGGATTAGATTGGGACATTTATTATTAATTTATTTAAAGAAGGGTTAAAATAGTTAAAATCAAAGTTTAATAAGTAAATCATTTTTAATATAGGGTTATACATAAGATAAATTCTATTTTAAATATTTATTAGAAATATAATAATATTTCCTACATAATGATATTTTATTTATAATTTTTAGGAATTAAATAAATTAATTTATTTATGACACAATGATGATGCAGTAATTACCATAATAGCGAAAAATTATAATAATTGATATTATAAATACCCAAATAAATATAATTTGAGACTTTTTATGAATTACACTAATTTTATAGGTTAATATGACATGTTATTATTGATTTAATTAACTTTTTTTCTAACTATTTATTCTGTTATGATTTTCAAAAAAATCAATTACTAAATAGTGTCATAATTGACATAAAATAGTTTTTAAAACAAATATTATATTATTAATTTTTATTTTATTCCTAAAAATCTAAGGTTCGGCCAAATGACTTCGATAATATTATATATATTAATAATAAACAACTTGGGGTTCGTTTGGCTTGTTATAGTAAGCTTATTAACCTTATAGTGTAAGAACACAAGAAGACACAGTAAAAGTAAAATTATTTAACTTATTGTTAAATCTAAATGATAAGGTTAAAATAGGAACCTAAACTTGTCTAAATTCTATTGGATGAGAGGATTTCGACCCATCCCCACCTTAGCTTCGAAATAAATCAATTTGGAGCTATTTAAAACCGAATTTGGCTTTATAATAAAATAATATTTTTTGTTATTCCAAAGGTACCCCTCTCCTCCCTTATAAAAGGGCACCTCCTCCCTCTCCTCCTCACACCAATTTGAGCATTCATGCTCGGCCAACCTCTGCCAAAATCTCTTCTACACTTCCCTAGTATCATCTTAAAGGTCCTGGTCTTCTTCAAAGATCATCCTTAGTTATTTAAGTAGAGGATAAGAAAAGGCGCGCCAAAAAGTGGTAATATCCATTACCGATCGGTTTCAATTTTTTTCTTCTTCAAATTCTTATTCTTTAGTTGTTTATTGATAAAGTAATAACATCGTTATTTATTATATACTGATATGTTATTATAAATATGAAACAACTATAATTAACCTTCTATCCATCCTACGGAAAAACGATATCATCGCGCGTGCGTAC
The DNA here is from genome assembly GCA_963277665.1 of Viscum album. Taxonomy (NCBI): domain Eukaryota; kingdom Viridiplantae; phylum Streptophyta; class Magnoliopsida; order Santalales; family Viscaceae; genus Viscum; species Viscum album. The sequence continues at coordinate 1,234,890,371 of OY728120.1, forward strand.
GTACAGAATACCATCTCCACGCCGTGGTGTAATCTATTTTCCGCCACCACCTTAATTGGATGGGTATAATGGTGTAATGAGTAACTATATATGATTATTATAAAGTGATATTGATACTGAAATAGTATACATACACTTCAACACAAGTTCACAATCATGAGAACGATATCATCGCTCGTGCGTACGTACGGACTACCGTCTCCACGACGCGATAAGATTCATTCTCCATGTTAACCATTTAAGAATGATTATAAAGTATATATAACCAATAATAATGAAATATAAGACATTATAAAGCTACTGGATTTATGTATATATGTATTTCATCTACTTACTTCCATTCAAGACAATAAGGAAAGGAAAACAGCGTTCATGCGTACGTACGGACTACCGTCTCCATGAACGGTGTGTTTCATTTCATTTATCTATCTATTATATTTTTATATATACTGAATATATATGATATATAAATCATGTTTTATATTCTGGAAGTAAGTAAATCATGATATAAGTAATAATAATGTCAAGAACAACAAGTCCAAACACCTACGATAAATGAAATGATTTTACCCAAAACGCTTCTTTAACATGGAATTTACAAAAGAACGGGTAATATAAAGTCATAAGTGAACCATATATGATATCATAACAATGAATATGATTCTGTAATAAGTTAATGACATTATTTAAATCATTATACATGAGATTCGGACACTTACGAAGCAAATCAGACTTAAGGTAAGGGAAATATCACAATCTCATTTTTATCCGAGATTGTTTATACTTTGGTATTTACTGGGGTGTATTTTATCACCCACATATATGTTTCTTCAATATGTAATATTATTTCCATCCACCTAAAATTGTTTAAATCCAATTTTACCCTTCGGTGAGATTTTAGTAAAAGATATGAAAGGAATCTTTTTTCGTTTTTCATACGAGGTACTTTTTGACTTTTTCGACAAAAGTACGAAGAATGTTTTTTTAACTTATATGGAATGAATTGATTTTTAAAACATTTTTTCCAAGAAGCTTCCTTTACATGTTTTCAAGTTTATTTTTAATCAACTTTTTTTAGTTTATAATTGAATGACATGTTAAGAATGGAAAAGTGTTTTTGAAGTAGAAAGGATATTTTCCTCAAGAATAGAGTTCAAGTGTTTTATCAAAATTATTTTCCATATAAGATAATATAGGGTTCTGTTTATATCCATATTATTACATTGATTTGATTATTCTGTGATGGAATTATTTTTATGAATTCCTTTATCTTATATGAATTGTTTTATAATGTCATGTTGTTTAAGAATCCCATTTTTATTACATGGGTTATGCAATGATGTATGATTTATGATTCTGTGGCACAAATAAGAATGGTATCATTATGAGATGGGTGGGACCTATATCTCCCTCCAATGAATTGGGTAATGATTTTATATCTCATGAGATTGACATGGCTGGAATGGTAGGTTATACTGGTTCAGTGAAATAGGACTGAAATGAGGGTGACTCGGTTCAGAAATGGACTTTGTCCACTAAGATAGTCTTGGAAATGAGTCTTGAATAATAAGATATGAATCTCTATGATTATGTGTATATACCACAAAGTTTCATGTTTTATGTTATGATTATTGGGATTTCATTTCACTCTATGATTTATCCCATGTTATGAAATTATGCTCTCTTTTGCAGGTTAAGATTTCCAAAATGTTATGTTCTTATGAACATGATGTGATTGATATTTATTTTGTTTACCCTTACTGAGCATTTGAGCTCACCCTTTTATGTTTTCTTTTCCCCAGGATATAAAAAAAGGCTGTAGGTAAAAAAAGGAAGATCATTATGGGAGATGTTGAAGATCTTTCACCACAATTAGAAGATTGTCTTCCGAGTTTCCAAATACACTAAACTATTACGGTCCTTGTATGTGTGTTTTTGTTATGTACTAAGTATTCTGCAAAAGCAATGTAATGTCCATGTACGTCAGGCTCCGGGTCTCTACAGTTGGTATCAGAGGAAAGGTTTAGTCAACCTTTGGAAACTAGGATGCGAAAACGTTAGTGAGATCCCTAGAGATATTTCTATGGTATGTCAAGGGATATCCCTAAGGATAAGTATACGTATAGGATATAGTCCTAGAACTATGGTAACAATCGTAGAATTTAACCTAAGATGTTAGATATTAAGGGTACTCCCCCTTTATTATGTTTTTTCCCTAGCATGAATTTTTCCTCTCACACTATTCTTTTTGGGTTTTAGACGATGGCTGGAACCCGAAGGAACCGTGTTGATCACTGTAATGGACAATGCAATGATTTTCCTCCTGAACAATCAAATGTTATGGGATATGGTTTGCAAAATCTTATTGCTATACTTACACAAGCTATGAATCATTCTGGACTTCCAAATTAGCAGAGAAGGGAACAATATTCTATTGAGTCCTTCATGAGGCAACGTCCACCTTCTTTCAGTGGGCCTTCCGATCCACTTGTTGCTGAACAATGGATCAGTACCACTGAAAAGATATTTTCAGTTCTTCAATGTTCTGAACATGATAAAGTCATCTTAGCAGTATATCGTTTGGAAGGTGAAGCTGATCAATGGTGGAATCTTATCAAGAATACAAGGCCAAGAGATGAAATTGAGTCCATGGAATGGGACGAGTTCAAGAACTTGTTTTTCAGTAAGTACTTCCCTCGTATTCTTCGAACAATGATGGAAAAGGAATTTGTTGAACTAAAGAAAAAGGATGATGAATCTGTTGGTTAATACGAAGAGAATTTTACAAGGCTTGAAAGGTATGCATTTGGATTAATCATGGAACCTGAAAGTAAATTTGATCGATTCTTCAGTGTCTTAAAACCAAATCTTTGAAGGGCATTAGCTATAAGAGACTTCAGTAGCTATGAAGAAATTGTGCGTTGTACTTTCAAGACAGAAATGGAATTTGGTGTTACTTATCCATCTCATAGTTTTGACAAGAAAAGGAAGATGGAGATCAAGGAGAAATCTCAAAATAATGGTGAAAAGAAGATAAATGTTTCCTTATGCTCAAAGTGTGGAAAGAATCGTGGTGGAGATTTTCTTAAAGGGACTAGAAAATGTTTTAGTTGTGGAAAAGAACGTCATCGAGCAGCTGAGTGTCGAAGTAATGGAAAAAGGGTTTCTAATGATGTGAATAAATCAAACACTACAGAGAACGCACCAACAACACTTCAATGATTCAAGTGCAAGGAAATGGGAAATTATGCTAATAAATGCCCTAATCCAAGGGTTAGTGATGATCAACATGAGCAACCACTTAAGGCAAAGGACAAAGGGAAGTCACATGCGATCACTATTGGTGATGTTGAATATGACAACGATGTGGTGGAATGATTAAGTGTTTATGTAATGGGATTCCATAATAATGTTGTATATAGTATCGTGGAATATTGGAATATTTATGTATTGGTCTATTGTGGTTTTCAATAATTTTATGGCATCAGTAACCATGAAAAGTGATTGAAATATTTTTGGAAAGCAGATGATATGCACATAATGAAGGGATAAAGGTAATATAATATGTTTGATAGTATTTATGAGCTCATGATTGATATAAGGGTTAAGTATATAGAATTTTGAGGATTTTGGTATGTGGAAAGAGTTATCTTTTGACAGCACTCATGTTTTCACTAAGATTCAATGGGTATTCATTTTTCAAGAGATTACATGATTATGGTATTCACATGACTGGAATGTGACGAACAAGATATATGAGGGATAAATGATGACATTCACGTGATCATTTTCTCTATACTATGAGCTTGGACCGATGTATTTTAGATAACCCTAAAGATTGGAATGGATTATGTGGGACATAAGTTAGTATTGTTTAAGGATAAAACATTTTTTGATATTGTTGATGGGATGTTATAGTAATATAGTTTTAGAAAAAGGACAACCTGCGGGACGGGCGACAGCCCATCGCGTCGGACAAGATCGTAGGAATCGAACCCACAACCGAAGTGCGACTGGCCTTTATCGCCTACCACTGGCCTACAAGAAGTATCTGGTTAGTAGAAACTAGTTTTATTTTATTAAGCGGAATGATATATGAAGTATAAGTTCATTTCAGGAACCATATATGATTAATCTCACTATATATGGACTTAGGTATTTTTTGATAACTTTTCTAACCTTTTGTTTGAGACAGATGGAATGACCCATTATTCTATCACATGATCTGCTAACACATCACGAATGACAAATTCAACTTCATTTCTTTAAGAGATGAAGTGTAAATTGTCCAAAGAACGACTAACAGTGAGACTATACCAAAATCACGAAAGTATTTCTTCTAATTCCAATTTCATCAACTTTAGGGAAATGATCTTGAAACCCAAAAATGTTGTCCTAGTGCTCTTATATCTGATGAATCAGATGGTACCTTAGATCATAACAAATTTATGGCTTTGTGATTGCTGGATTTTCCATAGCCATGTTCTCTACCACTCTCCATCAGAAGATGATGGTTAGATTTCTCATCCATATCCATATTTTCACCTATGTGGAAACCCAATGATTAGTTTATTTGGGTAACCGTTACGTTTCATACTTTTGTTTTTAAATATTGGTTTTGGTATTCCTTTTTATGATGTGGGATCTATTAAAGAAACTTTCGAATAGTAAACCATTTATAACCCTGACAAATTTCGAGGGTGAAATTCATTTTAAGGGGGGTAGAATGTAACACCCCGAGATATTATGAAAAATATTCTTTTTAATTTCATTAATGTCTTGTGTTGTACGATACACCAAAAGGATCATTCACAACACGCATCCTTGACTTGCCTTTCATTACACGCAATCGCGACCTTCCTCGATAGCGTGTGTAGTACGCAATACCGAGTTTCACTAAACAACGATATGCTATTAAAATATTATTAAAACAAGCCGTTATGAATAGTAGTAACCACTTTTTGAAATTTTGTAATTTTTATTTTTCAAAATGGACTTCATTTCTGGATTCGGAATATCGAAATTAGCTTAGGGTGAAATTTTGGTACATTTCGGATAACTTTCATTTTCTGATGAATAGTGAAAAGTACTAAATTTTAATTAAAAACAACCTTTTTAATCGAAATAATTAATAGTGATAAATTATTAATTTGAGTGTTTTTAAAGTATATTTAGAATATATTTTTACAATTTAATACAATTTTTGTCATTGGATGTAATTTCACATTTAAACAAGACATAAACAAGTTTCATTCTTTTGGTAGTTATTATCTCTTAAAAACACGCTATTTGTTTTGACGACGGGAATTAATTTTTAAATTAATTAATGAAACTGATATGTTTTGAATTTGGTAAAATAGAAATCATTTTTGAGTTCATAATATCAAATATAGCTTAGGCCTAATTTTTGGTATTTTTTTGGAAACTTTCATTTTTTGATGAATAGTGAAACCACTAAGTGGTAGTTAAAAAAATGAATTTTTCATAAAACTTAATTTTACCACTTCTGTGAGTGGAATTTCAAAAATCCGAGAGACACGGTTGATGTTAGTAAGTAAAATGTGGTTCAATGAGATGAAAATAATTTTTTGGTGAATAGTAACTTTTTACTTTTCTTTACCACGGTTAAAAGTAAATAGGGTAATTAAGGGTATAAATGATATTATTATTACCCTAACACATGTCCTAATTCTATTGGATAAGTGTAATTCGACCAAAAACAACCTTAGGAATAAAATATGACCATTTAGGGCCACTTGGATTAGATTAGGACATTTATTATTAATTTATTTAAAGAATGGTTAAAATAGTTAAAATCAATGTTTAATAAGTAAATAATTTTTAATATAGGGTTATACATAAGATAAATTCTATTGTAAATATTAATTAGAAATCTAATAATATTTCCTACATAATGATATTTTATTTATAATTTTTAGACATTAAATAAATTAATTCATTTATGACACAATGATGATGCAGTAATTTCCATAATAGTGAAACATTATAATAATTGATATTATAAATACCCAAATAAATATAATTTGAGACTTTTTATGAATTAAACTAATTTTCTAGGTTAATATGACATGTTATTATTGATTTAATTAAATTTTTTTCGAACTAATAATTCTGATATGATTTTCACAAAAATCAATTACTAAATAGTGTCATAATTGACATAAAATAGTTTTTAAAACAAATATTATATTATTAATTGTTATTTTATTCCTAAAAATATAAGGTTCGGCCAAATGACTTAGATAAGGTTATATATATTAATAATAAACAACTTGGGGTTCGTTTGTCTTGTTATAGTGAGTTTATTAACCTTATAGTGTAAGAACACAAGAAGACACGGTAAAAGTAAAATTATTTAACTTAATGTTAAATCTAAATGATAAGGTTAAAATATGAACCTAAACTTGTCTAAATTATATTGGATGAGAGGATTTCGACCCATCCCCACCTTATCTTAGAAATAAATCAATTTGGAGCTATTTAAAACCGAATTTGTCTTTATAATAAAATAATACTTTTATTTATTCCAAAGGTATCCCTCTCCTCCCTTATAAAAGGGCACCTCCTCCCTCTCCTCCTCACACCTATTTGAGCATTCAAGCTCGTCCAACCCCTGAAAAAATCTCTTCTACTCTTCCCTAGTATCATCCTAGAGGTCCTGCTCTTCTTCAAAGACCATCCTTAGTTCTTTAAGTGGAGGATAAGAAAAGGGGCGTCAAAAAGAGGTAATATCCATTACCGATCTTTTTCAATTTCTTTTTTCTTCAACATCTTCTTCTTTAGTTGTTTCATGATTAAGTAATAACATCAGTATTTATTATATACTGATATGTTATTATAAATATGAAACAACTCTAATTAACTTTTTATCCATCCTACGGAAAAAGGAAATCACCGCGCGTGCATACGTACGGAATACCGTCTCCATGCCGTGGTGTAATCAATTTTCCGCCACCACCTTAATTGGATGGGTATAATGGTGTAATGAGTAACTATATATGATTATTATAAAGTGATATTGATACTGAAATAGTATACATACACTTCAACACAAGTTGATGATCATGAGAATGATATCATCGCTCGTGCGTACATACGGACTACTGTTTCCACGACGCGATGAGATTCATTCTCCATGTTAACAATTTAAGAATGATTATAAATTATATATAAGAAATAATAATGAAATATATGACATTATAAAGCTACTTGATTTATATATATATGTATGTCATCTACTTATTTTCCTTCAAGACAATAAGGAAAGGAAAACAACGTTCATGCGTACGTACGGACTACCGTCTCCATGAACGGTGTGTTTCATTTCATTTATCTATCTATTATATATATATAATGAATATATATGATATATAAATTATGTTTTATATTCTGGAAGTAAGTAAATCATGATATAAGTAATAATAATGTCATGAACAACAAGTCCAAACACCTACGATAAATGAAACGATTTTATCCAAATCGCTTCTTTAACATGGAATTTACAGATGAATGGGTAATATAAAGTCATAAGTGAACCATATATGATATCATAACAATTAATATGATTCTGTAATAAGTTAATGACATTATTTAAATCATTATATAGGAGATTCAGACACTTACGAAGCAAATTGGACTTAAGGTAAGGGAAATATCACAATCTCATTTTTATCCGAGATTGTTTATACTTTGGTATTTACTGGGGTGTATTTTATCATCCACAACCATGTTTCTTCAATATGTAATATTATTTACATCCACCTACAATTTTTTAAATCCAATTTTACCCTTCGGTGAGATTTTAGTAAAAGATATGAAAGGAATCTTTTGTCGTTTTTCATACGAGGTACTTTTTGACTTTTCCGACAAAAGTACGAAGAATGCTTTTTTAACTTATATGGCATGAATGGATTTTTAAAACATTATTTCCAAGAATCTTCCTTTACAAGTTTTCAAGTTTATTTTTAATCAACTTCTTTTAGTTTAGAATTTAATGACATGTTAAGAAAGGAAAAGTTTTTTTGAAGTAGAAAGGATATTTTTCTCAAGAATAGAGTTCAAGTGTTTTATCAAAATTATTTTCCATCTAAGATAATATAGGGTTCTATTTATATCCCTATTATTACATTGATTTGATTATGCTATGATGGAATTATTTTTATGAATTCCTTTATCTTATATGAATTGTTTTATGATGTCATGTTGTTTAAGAATCCCATTTTTATTACATGGGTTATGCAATGATGTATGATTTATGATTTTGTGGCACACATAAGAATGGTATCATTATGATATGGGTGGGACCTATATCTCCCTCCAATGCATTGGGTAATGATTTTATATCTCATGAGATAGACATGGCTGGAACGGTAGGTTATACCGGTTCAGTGAAATAGGACTGAAACGAGGGTGACTCGGTTCAGAAATGGACTTTGTCCACTAAGATAGTCTTTGCAATGAGTCTTGACTAATAAGATATGGTTCTCTATGATTATGTGTGTATGACACAAAGTTTCATGTTTTATGTTATGATTATTGGGATTTCATTTCACTACTATGATTTATCAAATGTTATGAAATTATGCTCTCTTTTGCAGGTTAAGATTTCCAAAATGATATGTTCTTGTGAACATGATGTGATTAATATTTATTTTGTTTACCCTTACTAAGAATTTATGCTCACACTTTAATGTTTTCTTTTCCCCAGGATATAAATAAATGTTTTAGGTAAAAAATGAAGATCTTTATGGGATATTTTGAATATCTTTCACCACAATTTGAAGATTATATTCTGAGTTTCCAAAGACACTAAACTATTACGGTCCTTGTGTGTGTGTTTTTGTTATGTACTAAGTATTCTGAAAAAGTAATGTAATGTCCATGTACGTCAGGCACTGGGTCTCTAAAAATAGTGTGGAAAACCCATGAACCTCTTTAAAGTGGGGGAATTTATCATTTTTAAAACCATTTATAAATGTATCTTACACAATTTTTTCCCTCACATCCACCTCCAATCTCAAGGGATATGAACGCATCCTCTCAAGATTACCATGGATCAATATCCTTTGATTATTGGTCATTTGAAGCACTATCTATTATGAATCAAATCCTTGGGTGAATTTACCACTCTAATTTATTATATTTTATAAAGGAATCAGTTTGAGTCAATTATTCTCTTTCTAAATCTTATAAATCCATTTCTGGCACTTTTTATATCTTATTGTTAAAGGTTGTTTGAGATCAAATCAAGGTCTATGGTTTGGAAAGATGTTTTCTAAGAACTTTTGGATGGTTTTCTACTGGTAATTTCCCACGGTCAAGATGTTTATTAGTGTGTATGTGGTTGTTCCAATGATCATATTTTCAATTAATTAAATTTCTTGATTAGGAATAATATATTCATAATTTAGTATAAGTTTAAACCCCTATAGGGTCCCAGTTGGGACCATTAACCATTATGAGACAAGATGTAGGGGAACCCATGGGGTGTTCCACACCCTTGAAAGTAATGTAATGAGTTGAAAATGGATAAATTAAAGGTTTTATTGGGTTAAACCATTCATATGTTAGTATGATAAGTTAATATGTCATTAACAGTTGATTTTCATAACATGTAAACATCAAATGGGATATGAAATGATTAAGGATTAATGTTTTAAATGGTTAAATGGGTATGTATATGTTGATAAATGGATAAAAGTTTGTATAAAGGCTGTGGTTGTGAATATGTAGTAAATTTGTCTAGTTACAGAATGGAGTTATGTTGTTGGATAATGGAAACAGTGATAACCGATTATGGTTTTCTGTTTTTTTTAGAATGAAAAATCATGAATGTAAATGTTTGTAAAATGGATTTGGGTGTTGGTAATGGTATTCCACAACAAGGTATATACGATGGTTAAGGTGGTCTAAATTAGGAATAAGGGTTAATCTTCATCTTCCACACCACGATAATGGTGTTTTTCCTGGAATTCCACACTAATGAAATTATGTTGGTTTTGATGGTCTAAAATGGTAATAGGATTTGTTCATGGTGGTTGATTCCATATTTTGGGGCCCTAGATAAATGCTTTGAGTTAAAATGAATTATATTTTATTATGAATTCTCTTGTGACACAATGAGGTTAACCATTCCTGTTATTATTGTCGAAACAGGTATCCCTTGGGGATAGTTAGAAACTACATAATGATAAAACAAATCTTATTTGTTTTCTGCTTTTCCAATGTTTATTTATACATATTCATAAAATGTTGTTTGACTGGATATTATTTGTTACACTGTTGGTGTAGGAATGATTACTTTTACTCACACCCTACTTAGGTTGATGTTGGTTACCTGGGCAGATTTCATGGTTCTAGGTCATGATAAGGGAAAAGGCCTGATGATTGTTGGTTGAGTACGGATTTGGGGATTGACTATTGATAAGTGGACTATGAAAATTTTAGTATTCATTTTGGTGATTTAATTTAAACATGTATTTTTTTTGGTTTTTTATGACTGTTCACACTATTAGGACATGGAATATTTATAGTACATGGTTGTGGGCATGTACCCAGATTGGGATATCAATTATGATACATTGTTTTTGTTGTTTGTTGATTATCAGTGAAATGGATATTTTTTATATAGATTTTATTTTTTGTCTAAATATTCTAAAGATAGTTTATAATCCCAATATACTTCTTACACCATCACTTCTTTTCAAAATATACTAGTGTATATGGAGGTAGGCCTTTGGTTATGTGGTAAACTGTATCAGTGAACTAGTTTTTTTTTCAAAGTTTGGACTATTACATATTTTTTACAAAGGGTTTTTTACCAGTACATACAATTTTGAGAAGTTATATATAAGTCTTGGGGGTATTTATCCTTTGTAATAACCACATTCATGTGAGTATGTAACCCATGTATGGGGGGAAGCCCATGTTTACAGAGGTGGGACTCTTGTACGTGATATTAATTTGTTATAGTTATAGGATACTTCACTTTTGGTTGATGCACATTTTTCTATCATGTTATTATTTCATCATATTTTATTCATGGAATGGAATAAAATTTTGTTTTCATATGAATTCATAATTTTAACCACTAATGGTTATATGCTGAATGCATTATATTATGAACACAAGGAAAATAAAGTAATGGTTGGGCATTGGGAAATGAAAAATGTTTTCCTGTTGATTTTTGGATTCAGAGAAAATAGATCCTAATAATGAATGAAATTAGTGTTAATGAAAGGTGTTAAATAGAAATTGGTGAAATAGTCCCTAATGTAATGTGGAATTGGATTTTTGGTTTACCCTTGTTATCCACATACCATGATATGGATTCTGGAGGATAGGGATTATGTATGATTATAAATTTTAATATAGTGAATGTAGAGTGGTCCGGTTATGGCCAATTTCATTCCTTCTTTTGAGTTATTCATTGAAATAGTATTTTATGTGTTTTTAGATAGGTGTTTGGAAAAAAAGAGATATTCTTCCATGAATTTTTTATCTATTGGGTGACAAGAGGACATCATGTATAATACTCCTCCAGTATTTCAACAAGAACACTAATTGGTTCTTGGTATAGGGAGAATATAAGTTTTGTGAGAAATTCACTCATTTCAAGTAGTTTATGGAGAGAGACTCATGGTGGGATATTTTTATTATGTTTATCCTAACTATTGAGTTAATTCCAAATCACACAATGAAGCTTTCTGGATAGGGTGGAACTAAGGCCTTTGAGTTCTGGGTTGAGTCCATCCTAACAATTCTAGATCGCATATGGAGTCATCTTGAGAAGTGATTTAAGCTAGATTCTTACATGTTACAAGGACCAACGAAGCACATGTTGGATATCAAAGGATAGGATGAGAAGTTTGATGGAATGGAATAAATGGAAATCCATGATAGTCTCCTAGAGAACTTTTACACTAAAACCCTAATACATAATTAAGATAAATATTTTTTTGACTCTGGTAATTGTGATGGTGATGGATTATTCTAGCCCCTTCATAGACTTGTATCATTGTTTTCATAAGTTGATAGAATATGAGGCAGCTATGTCCATGAATTTTCCAGATGGATATAGATGTGAGATCAAGTAATATGTAATTATAAATCATCTAAATAGGTTTTCTTATGTTGTTTGTTGAGCTCTCATTTTAGAAGGGAACCTGAATTAGAATTCACATGGTAGGAATATTTTTTTATAGGGATATCTGTTGATAAATATTCAAATAACATGATGTATCATTATAAGAACCTCTACTAGGGTGGTTATGGATAAAGCAGGCATGTGAGAGGATCTACCTCTCGGGGAAGTAATTTGGTCTTCTATTGTTACTGTGGTAGACTAGGACCTATGCATAGCCAGTTCCTTTGATCACCAGTGGAGTCTTAAGCTTGAGGAAATATTGCTCATATAAAAATGTTCTGCATAAACACTAATTAGGTCGGGGTGATGGAGGACCTATGCTGATATATAGAACTGGATGGGAATTGTCTACTACATTTCAATCCCGAATTTTGAGTTCCATCAGCCATACTGGATGGGGAGCATTGGGATTCGGCTTAAGTGAATCTATATCTATTGGGTAGTATAGCACCCGAGTCTTAGGAAATAGAATAAGGTAGAGACATTGTCTAACTATTTATAGTCCATCCTAAACTAAGTGTTGGTGGTGGTATACCATTGGCTATCATAGGTATGATTCTTTTAGATTCCTTGAATACTCGTGCTTTATTTGATATTGATGTGTCATGTAATTTAATTTTTTTTGGATTAAACATTTTTTAGGTATACCTGTGGAATGTATGTGTGGGGTTATATTTATGAAAACAAAATTTACAGTATTTTTATAGTGTACCCAACATTTTAAGGAGTGTTCCCCCAAGGTTTTGGGTCATCATCATCTTTGGGGCTAGTAAATTACGAGGACGATCGGTTTTTTACAAGATATTGGGAATGTATTGGTTTTTTAAGTATCAATACCACATTGATTATTATCATATAAGGTATAATTTCACTTCTAATGATGGTGAAAACTATCTTCACTATGTGGAATGGGATATCCATGAAGGTTGTAGAGGTCCATTTCCTTGGAAACTGGGTGAACTCCTAGCCCATGTTTTGAGTCTCCTTCTTGATGATGAGGGGTTAGAGTGTTACAATTTTACTCTATTATTAGATTATTTTCCTGATGTGTTTCCTATAGAATTTTCATGATTTCCACCTAAGTTAGAGGTTGAGTTCACAATAGAGAAGATTCTTGTAGCTAAGATAGTTTCATTTCCACCATACAAAATATCTCTAGAAAAACATTAGGAACCCAAGATATAGTATGAAGAGTAAAGAATAATGGTTTTATCTACTTGATCATGCCACCTTTTTCATCTGTAGTTTCCTTTCCCAAGATGGCTTATGGGACATTGAGATTTTTTGTTGATTACCAAAAGTTTAATCATATGATGGTTATGAACCATTACTTTCTTCTATGTATTGATGATATCTTTTACTAGCATATGGGTGCTAAAAAGTTCTCTAAGATTTATTTGAGATCATGTTATCACCACATGATGGTGAGTCCTTAGGATACACCATCGACATGTTTTATAGTATGTTATGGATATTATGAGTTAATTGTGATTATATTTAGTCGGAATAATATAATCTATATTCGTATTGCTTTGATTAACCAAATATTTCACACCGAACTAGATTGTTTTGTAAAAATATTTTCGAGGACATCTTAGAGTACTCTTAAACTCATGATGGTCATTCAACAAATCTTCAAATCATTCTGAGTACACTGATGGAGCGTTCGTTAAACTATAATCTATAAAAGATTCAATTTTGTAATTATAGGGTTCGTTTATTAGGCCACAGGATCTCATAGGGAAAGTGTTTTGTGGGACACATAGAATGTTTGGTCTGTTTTTATTGGGAGTATCCCAATAAATTTTTTGATATGATATTCAACATAGGTCCAGAATGTTAATACTGAAGGCTCATAAAATAGTTTTATTCCATGGTAATGACACACTAAATATTGACAAAAAAGGGTATATTATATGACTAGTTAGAATCATGTGAGAATTATTTACTTGGTCAAAAAAAGAATGTTACCACTACACCAATCCAGATCTTACCCGACCTGAGTAAAGAGTATGATATATATTATGATAAATAAATGATTGGAATTTGGGTAGTATTAATTTAAGGAAATTTAGTCATGGCATATGGATCATGGTAGTTGATTCCACATGAATAGAATTATCCTATGCAAAATCTGAAGTTGGCTGAAGTGGTTTATGACTTTAAATATTGGTGGAATTATCTACTGATGGAGTTTTTATTAATATAAATAATATGATACATTTTTACATCTTTTCCCTGTTTGATATAAATATTTCATAGTACTTATGGATTGAGTATATGTAATATTTTGACAATGAACTGGACTATACATTGAGATAGGAGGACTATGTTTTTGATTATTTGAGTATAAAGATACAGACATATGTAGTTCAGTAGTCTAGTTCTGAGTGGAGTATGTTGGCATTGGTCATTAAGATGTATATAAGATTTTTGGATGGTAATTATAGAATGAAACTAATATCATTATTATTCTTTCCATTTCTTCTAAATATCGTAAAGATTGGATTGTATGAGGATGAAGAATTTCTATATTTGAGAGATAGTTTTGAAGGTGGGGGTCCACCTTCCAATTTTATTATTGATAAAAATGAAATAATTATAATTTGAGGTCATTTTGTTCTACCTGCTTGTATATGTAAATAGATGATGCATGAGTTTCATGCCTCAAAGTTGGTGGTGCACTAAGGTTTAATCAAGTTTTATAGATATATTTTAGATAATATTAGTGGTTAGAAATGGAAAAGTGTAATGTAGGATTTTTGATATTATTCTACACCTATTAACAGGGGAAGGTCAAGCTTCAACAACCTGAGGGCCTATTATAGCAATTTCTCATTATATAAAAGAAGTGGGAAGATGTTACCACGAATTTTTTAGTAGTTCATCTAAGAATGCCTCTTAATATTGATTTATTTTGTTAGATTCTAGATTAGTTTATGAATGAAGCACATTTTTTTATCTATCAAGATACTTTCACTATTTATAAGTTGGGTAACTTATCTGTTTGGTAGATAGTACATTTTTCATGATTCCATCGACTATAGTTTTTTATCATAATCTAAATACAAATTCTCACTTCTCGAAAGGGTTGAATAATTTTCATGGTACATAGGTTCTTTTATGTATGTATTTTTACCCATATAAAGATAGGTAATTAGAACACATTATCTCATTACTAGAAGATATGATGCGGTCATATGTCCAGTACATTAGTGGGTCTTGGGAGAAACACATAGAACATATTGATTTTTCTTATAACAACAATTATCATGGGACTGTTCAAATGGAACTGTACGAGGGGATCTACTATTGTCCTTGTAGATCACCCATGTGTTCGATGGAAGTGGGTGAGTTGGAGTTTTTTGGAATGAGCCTCATGCAAGATACATCATAGAAGATTCAATATCTGTATAAGCATATGGTTATAACCCTGAGAACACATAATTCTTAGATGATAGATGTTAGTGAACTCTTGAGATTTTATTGGATGATAGTGTATTTATTTTGGTGCCTCCAAGTTTGGGTCAGCATTAGATTCAAAAATACGGTATGTTGTCACCCATGTGTGTGGGTTTTTTTGATATCATGGTGATAATTAATCTAATGGTGCATTGATCGGATCCTCCACAACAGTATAGTTCTATGCATGATGTTTTCCAAGTGTCACATATGTAGTAGTATCACCTTGACCCATCTCATGTGATATATGTTAATGATGTTATTCTTGAGGCTCATACATCTTTTAAGAAGCATATAGTTAGTTTCAACAATTGTAGTGATAAATTATTAGATGGTAAGACCGTTCCATTAGTCCTCGTGTCATGGTAGAATTATACTATTCATGGTAAAACGTTGAAGATGGAAATAGATATTTATTATTGGTGGCTTGACCATTTTACTATAAAGGCATAGTGATGTTTGGGAATGCATATCAAGGAATATTTTTTCTATAGTTGGGTGTTTGTAATATCCTGACCATCGTACAAGGTATATCACTTTATATTTTTGGTTGGATTCCCTTTTAAATCATCAATAAAATTCTCCCGAGAATTTGAGAAGATTTAAGGGTGTATCAAGGGTTCAGGACATGGAAAAGTAAGAGAAGATTTCGTCCAATTTATAGTTGATGGTTTTTTCATGATTAGATATAACCATAAACCATTTCCTAGGAAACTATATGTCATAACACCCCTTAAATAGTGTCATTAACATGACTATAGAATGGTTTCTAAAACTTATAGGTGGACCAGCCAAATCGTTTCCTATAGCCCTCTCTTGGATGGAGGAGGATGCACTGTTGGCATATGGTTTTCCCAACCATGCGTCCAAACATTTTTCCTCATTAAAGTAGGGTAATTTTACATTTTACCCATATGGGTGACATATTTTGCACTTATTTTTTCCCCTCAATTAATCCTATATCATAAAAGGGTAACGAACCATTCCACTTCAGCTTCTTAAGGAACAACCTCCTTCGATTATTGGTTGGTTGAATTACCCTTGGTTAAAAATTGATGATGAAGGTGATTCTACCACTCCACATTCACAGATTTTGTAATCGAACCATTGTGTGTTATTTATTCTCTTTAAGAATCCTCTAAACTACTATTTTCTAAAATATTCTTTTTTTGGGTGTCTAAGGTTGTTTGATATTGAATAAATGGATAAGGGTAAGCGAGTGAATTTATATTAACATGAGATTGGTGTTATATATGTTATATCACATATTTATGTTTATTCATGTGAACTTAGTTGTACCAATATGATTATTTGTTGTGAATATAATTTCTAGATTAAGAAAAGTGAATTGAGACTTTAGTGGAAGTGTCACATAGACCCCATTGGGACTGCTAGTGATTAGGAGACCAGACATAGGGGCACCAATGGGGTGTTCCACTGACATTAATGCAATGGAATGAGTTATAATACGGGGGAAATTAATTTTTTTATAGGGTAAAACTATTCATATGTTTGTCTCATGTGTTATTATGGTTTAATGATTTTTTCTATTAATATGAAATAGTCAAATGGGATATACTATAATTAAGGTTAAATGTGTTAAATGATTAAAGGGGTACATCTAATTTATGGTATGACTAAAATCTGTGTAAAGGATGTAGATATGAATAAAATTTAAAATGGAATCATTATGTAATAGATCTACATTGTTGAATATTGGAAATTGAGATTAATCAAATTGATGGATCCTTATTATTGAATATGAAAAATCATAAAAGGTATATGTTTATAGAATTAATATTGATGTTGTTCATGGTGGTCAAAACCAAGGTATAATTGTTAGTCATGGTTGTCTGCATTGGTAATGTGGGTTATTCATGGTGTTCAACCCCATATAAATATTGTTGATAACAGCATTCCACACCATGGAAATGATGTTGGTCATAGTAGTCGACATCAAAAATCGGTGTTGGTCATGGTGGTCCACACCATAGTTTGGGTACATGGATCGATACTCTAATATATAATGGATTATATGGTATAATTAATCCCATTTTTTTCAATGTGTTTATCCCTCCATGGTATTATTAGGAAACATGGGATCCCTTGGTGATAATAGAAAACTACATTAATTTAAAACATGTACTATTTTGGTACAAATAAATTGTTTATTTATACTTCTGTAAACACTATTATTACACTGTACAATAATGTAGACACCACTGGTGGTGGATTACTGAGTAATACTCACACATAGCTTGGCCCTCTATTTAGTACCTGAGAATATTATGTGATCAAGTTAAGGAAAAATGCCAAATGAAAGATGATTGTTTCAAATTCAAGGATTGATCATGGAATTTGAAGAATGATAAAATTTCTATAACTTTTTGGGGACATTCATTAATAATTTCTTATTTATGGTTTTCTTGTGTAAGTAGACTCTATCATGACATGGCATGGTTATTGTACTTAGTTCTCGGCATGCACCCGATTTGGGATCTATTATATGTTCCCTGGTTTTTATTGGTTTTTGATTATCAGTGACATGGATTTTTTTATGTTTATTTACACGATTTTGTTACTATGTTAATGTGGGTATAGTCTCCCCACATAATTTATTACACCATCTATACTTTTTGACAACCTCATGAATACGGTGACGCAGTCTTGACGTTATGTGGAAGAATGTATCAGGGCACTAGTTATAGTGGAACATTGGATAGGATTCTACTAGTCCTACACTAACACAAATATTCATTTCATACCCTATCCATAAGATTTATTTACATGCCAATTAAACATCATTTTTATCATTTTAATAATTAATTAACAACATATTAATGGAAATAATCATTTTAAATTTTATGGATTATAACATAAAATGGTTTTGGATACCTATTGAAAAATCATATTTGATCTACCAATGAAATATCTATAATAATAGATGACAATAACCTTGAGATATTTGATTGTAAACACAATTTACATACGATGCATGAATGAAAAGGACCACAGTATAGATATACAGAACTACAATTATAAAAAAATTAGTGGATGAATATTCATCATGAGTAGAACTATGATCAAAGGTGTACACTAATTTTCTATGTTTGTATCAGGATTTATGATACATGATGATATAAAATATCCTATACTTGATCCTTATATTATTTTGTGATATTGTAAATCGTTTTGAGTATGATTCTGGTGAATCTGGTAGGGTGACACTTATTTTTGAAAAAATCAAGAGAGTATATTTTTATTAAAAGGATTAATTTCATTTTAGTTTATCTTAAAAAATTTGGTAATATAATGTGAAACATGTTTTAAAAAATGTTAACTTTTATTAAATATATAGGTATATAATGCATGGGGTTTTCAAGGTTTTATTTCATATTAGTTTGGTTTTTGTTTTTAATTTATTTAGCGTTATACATGTTAATATTGACTAGATTATTGGTTAATTCATCCCAAAATGATATTTTTTCCTATTCTATTACACTATTAATATTTACAAATTTTACGAAATAGATACCCACAAAAATATCAATTATATTTTGGTGAGATATATTGATGGAAACCAATTCATTTTATGTAATACAACATGATGTTTACTATTATCCCTTTTCTAATTTGTATAACATTGGTTAGGGTTAATTGGGCTAAATTTTAAATCTGTCCCCAAGGGAAAAGGGGGTTTTAATACTACCTAATAAATCATGGTGGTTGATAAAGTGGTAGAAGGTGCCATGATGAAGGGATTGTGACTGAAAATGGATTCATATGTATCCTCAATGGAGGTATACAAAGCCACATAGTTTGATGTCAAAATATAACGTCATATGGAAAGGAATGACACTTGGGTGAATTGATATTTAAATTATAAGATGACAAATAAATAATTACATGTAATTTAATGTTTTAAAATCAAGCATAGTATATTTTATTTTATGTTTATGCAATGAGGGTGAATGGTGAACCTTTTAAGGTTAGTGAAATATAACCAACAATATTCCTTTTAAAATCATTTATCTAGGACCATTATATCATATATTTTATGGCTATACAGAAAGGATTAAAAGGTGAAAAAAATCATAGAAATGTAGTATACATGAGGAAAATTTATAAACAACCCCTTATGGTTTGTATTGATATATGAGTTAAGTGAAGGATTGAGGCATACCGCAAGTTGGTTTCTCAAATGAAAGTAAATATTTTTATTAAAACAACATGAGGATGAGGTTGTATATAATGTAATTACAAGATTATGTGGTATTTGAAATTTTTTTGAATGGTTTCTAGTGTAATTGAAAATTTTATTAGGATTCTTGAAAAGGTTTCATGTTTCTTTGAAAATCGTTCTAGAACATAGTGTTAAGGATGAAATTTGGCTAAGTATACATCACATATGGGTCATCTGAATAATTTGAAATATATAGTTAATAATTCATAAATTCCTTTTTTTATATACACATGAGTAATTTTGAGATTGAGTAAGAGTCACAAATCTAAGTACTCGAATGAAAATTGAAAAATTAAGGATCACCCAAAGAATGTATAGCAAAAATCATCAAGGATTGAAGATCTCTTATGAATATAATTTTAAACATAATCTTATGTTAGGTTAATTATTTAAATAAATTTTTGAGGTTTCTAAATAGATATATTTTGATGAAATATAAATCAGGTAATATCATGTTATTCATAAATTACTAGATATCAAGATGATAATTGTGATTATTTATGATTCAAGTTAAAATGAATTTAGTTATTAATAATGAAAATGGATGAAATACCATCTTTGGTGGGTATTGGAGTTTGAGGGGTGACGATACCATGGTTAAGAAGTTCATGTTAGTTTCATTATAAAATGTGAATTTATTTTACTCAATAATATTATTGAAGTCATACCACATGATGAAGAATCGAGAGTCTCATAGTAGATTAATTTTCATGCTGAAAAACTATCTGCATGCATATACGGATAACACTATATAATAAAATCTCATAGATTTCTTATAATTATCGAAGAATAAAATATCAATTATTGTTAAATATATTAAATGTAGAATTTTTTATTTGTATTTGAATAATATTATTTGATATAAAATATGATGGATTATATAGACAAGTTGGTGAGATGAGAACATTACATTTCATTGAGAACCAAAGATGATTTCAATAATTATAATTGTAAAAAAATGACCTCATAATTCAGTGCAGTGAATATAAGTGATAAGAAATTGTTGATAAATTAGATCGATATTTCCTAAAAATTTTATAAGAAATTAATAAGAAACATTTGAGAATTTCTGAGAATATTTTTATTCCCGAGGGAGGAGGAAGATGATCAAAACAATATTGACCCTTTTCATAGATTTTTTTTTCATTTTGGTGATCATAATTATAATGAAATATTTATATTTATATTGTTTCCAATTAAAAATTATTATTGATGTTCTCATATGTAACAGGATCAAGGTTATATAATTTCTAGTATTAACATCTTGATAATAAAGGGATAGTTGTGTGGATATGGGACAAAAATCACAAGACACTAGAAATTTCGTTATCCTTTCGTAGAGGGGTACCATT
This sequence comes from Viscum album, assembly GCA_963277665.1. Classification (NCBI taxonomy): domain Eukaryota; kingdom Viridiplantae; phylum Streptophyta; class Magnoliopsida; order Santalales; family Viscaceae; genus Viscum; species Viscum album. Next base: position 1,234,911,594 of record OY728120.1, read on the forward strand.
TTAATAAACATGTTTTTTCATTTATTTAATATATATTATTAGTGATATTTTAGTTTAGTGTTGAATAATCATGAGAGATAATTGATTCAATAATATATATACACACTCATTCACCAACACCCCCCAACCCTCTCAGTGTGCATCACTATTTAAGAGATCCACATAATTGGTATCAAATACCATGTTTAGTCCTAATGATCTCTCAAAAGTTTTGGAATGGATCATGATATTTATATTACTATAAAGTTAATTATAAAAATTCATGGAAATATATTTCATATTGGGAAAGAGAGAATGGTATAATATTTTCTCTATTTGGGCATTGAGGTTGCTAGTTTTTTTAATATGGATTCACAGTGCTAGGAAATACTTCTGCATGGATACATCATAATAAAAATATATTTGAATTTTATACAATTGAATGAAATTTATTCATTTCATCTTTTTAGAAAAGGATGTTATAATATTCATGGGTTCTAAAATAAAAAATTAAATTTGTATGCAACATCATAGAATCAATGAATGAAACAAAAAATGGGGAAGATTCTAAATTTTAGATCATTTCTTCTTATTTCTAAGGCATTAATAATTAAAAAATTGAAATTATGGATTAATTATTTATTATGTTTAACCTAATTTTTATTTCTATTAGACGGTTTGGAGAAACACTTGGTGGTTTTACAATACTATTTACATTTGTAAGAATTTTACCGAACATGTTCAGTGAAAAAATATCAACCCTTGGAGATAGATATATTTATAATTTCGAAATGAATTAACTCTATAGGAGGGATAAATTATGAAATGTTAATAGGATTTGAAATAAAATATGGAGGGATACGAAACTGCATTCAATAAATTCAATGGTTTTTAGATGGTAAAAAACAAATTTTATTTAGATGAAGAATATGGTATAGAAGACTACATAGGCATATCTCACTAACACTATGGATCTTCACATATAAAAGAGGTTAGTATAATGTAAATCTACAATTTGTGTTATTTAACTATATAAAATGTGGACATTTCTCTATCAATTATAACTTGAAATTAAGAACCAAAAGTGAATATGAAGCAGTTGATGGAATGTTCTTCAATAATAGAAGTTCCCTGAAAGGAAACAATCAATAGATAAAAAGAAGATATCATACAAGTTATTATAAAATTCTTATTATTTTAAGAGGTTCTATATAATATTGTGGAAATTTTTTTTGAAGATAATATTCCTAAATAAACTTCAAATATAGGTCTCATATCTCAAAAAGATGATGAAAGTGATTTTTTAAAATATGATTCCAAAATAAATAGTGATTTTAAAGATGAAGAGTGAGATTATATCAATTATTATATTTTGATTATGTATTTAAATATGTGCTTCAAGGAAATTGGAATTCATAGAAATAATAAAATGAATCATAAGAATAATTTTGTGTAGTACAATCAAATATATGTAAACAAGGAGAACATAATCAAATATGATGAACATTTGAATCTTGAGAATATTGGAAAAGCAGAAATCATTAAGGATATTACATAAACTATTATTCTTGTGGAAAAGGAATTCAAAATACTAAATATGGATATTGTTGACATAGATAAGTAAAAGAAAAAAGAAAAAAATTGAAATGATAATAATACGGGAGCTTCAAAAAGTATAATAATGATCTAGAAAACATCATTCAAGGGTATATTGTTTGTAATTTGTAATAAATTATAGGGGAAGCTCCATTGAAGACCCATCCCAAATGAAAACCATTATAAATAAATATTCATGTGCCAAATTGTAATATATACCATATATAAATTTTAAAGACATGGTTAAATCATGTCACATCTAGAAGGATGAAATTTTATTTTAATTATCAATACCTATATAAAAACCTTGAAGAGGTGCACAAAGGGATTTCAGTAATATCCTCTCATTGAAAGTTAGTGAATGGGTTTAGATACTAACCTATATAGTAACAAAATTTTTATAAAATAATGGTGTTTAGGGTTAATACTAGTATTGTGGTGTGTTTAACCACAATGACTGAAATTTGTGGTCTATTATATCAATAATAAGACATAAAAGGTGTAATTAATTAATAGGGATATATTATCATTATGATATATCTCAAGAAATGTTCTATCATTATGATAATAGTATTGAAGTAAAAAAAAATTTAGGACTTTATAAGAAGTCAACGAGAGGCTTTCTCAAGAGTGAAACATCTCAAATAAATGTAAAATATTTATTCAAACTCATAATGATATTTTTAAATTACCATGGAATATTATAAGAAATAAATTTTATTAACATCAATATTTTTTCCAAGTATCCTATAAATAAGGAAAATTAAAAATGATTCGTAATATATATATTGGTTGATCTACTCACATGAAAGGCGATTCCAACAATCATGAAAATGTTAAAAAAATTCAAATGTGGGGTTTTAAACTTCGGTAATGAGAGCTAAATGAAAATTTATGGATTAATAGATCCAACTATTTGGAAGAATTTGATTATGCCCATATATTTATGATCAATTAATGGCCTAAAAATTATTAATTAATTTTATCCCAATTATTTGATGATATAAATGATGACAAATACATAAAAAATGATACATTGTCAAAAGGATGAGAGACAAATATACAATAACAATAGGGTTGATAACCTAGGTAACATATTTTTTATTATATAATCCACTGAAGATCTCAATGTGAGTATAGAAGTACAGAATAACATGGGGTATAAAATTATTTATCATCATATCCAAAGGAAATTGAAGAAATTTTTCTGAGAACTGTCACTGAGAAATATAACTATTCTAAAATAATACACTACTAATATTTTACATATATGAAATATGGGGAATTGGTGAAAAACATCCATACTGAATATTGGATTCAAATTAAGAAACCATTGGTGCATATTCTCTATGATGTTTTTCAATCAATGAAAAAAAATCAGCTAGTATATATAGATATTTCAACATTTTCCCGGATGTCTTCACCCAAATGACTGAATATTGTTCTTATTTCATAAACAAAAAGGGTTATAGGTGTTTAAAATTTCTAAAATCCTATCTAAAAAATTAAGTACTTTTTCTTTAAATATACTGAGGTCTCAGAATTGTTTTCAATATCCTAACAAGTAATTTTCATAATATCAAGATATACGTAGAATGGAACAAGAGTTTTATTAAATGTATACCACCCAACAGAATAGTGTGGATGAAAGAAATAAAAGTAAAATTTTAGATATCAATATAACTATTCACATAGATCATAATACCAATGATATTACAGGCTATAGGAAACTATTTCTAATTGAATCATTCAAAAAAGATGAATTATAATAAAAAAAATATAGATCAGACTCCCTATAAAATTTGGTTCAAGATGAAGAAAAAATTAAAACACCTTTGGTTGTTTGAGAGTCCTTTTTTATCAATAGGAATGGATGAAGTGGTAGAATGTTCGATAAAAAGGGACAATATAGATTATTTCTTGATTAAACAACAAATAAAAGGTTTTACAAATCTGATAACAACACATCATAGATAATTTTTTACAATGATGAAGTAAAGAAGATTTAAAATGAATAAAAGACAAAAAATATTTTCATGATAGATGATGAAGGTGATTTTTTTAGTTTTGAAACATCTGTATATGTTGAAGAAAACATTCATATTCAGATTGCGGATGAAAATGTTTATTTTAGGAGTGATAATACTAATGATATAAAGTCAAAAAGTATAAATGAATGTTTAAAAAATAATTTTGATATTGACAATATAATTGGGGATCAGAATCAAAGGGTTCAAACAAGATGTAAAATCATAGGAACTATTTAGACTAGTTATTTTTTCGAAGATTAAACCTCAAACTGTTCATGTATAGTTTGGTCATGAATATTGTATTCTGTATATGAATGATGATCTTGATAAAATTGAAAAGAATAAAACATAGTAAATTTTCTCAAGACCCATAAGAGAAAATGTAATCTGATAGAATTGGGGTTTTTAGTAACAATATGTGAAGTGTAAAGGAACAATGAATGTATAGTCTAAAATTTATATTCTTATAATGAGGGAATTTATTTTAATCAAACATTCACTTAAGAATACAGAACTGAAATAATAAAAACATATCTTTTAACAGTTGGTCAAAGAATCATTAACTTATTTTAAATGGTTATTAAATCTCAATTATAAAATTATGATTTATATGATGAAGTATATATGGAGATACCTAACGGATTCATGCATGATAGAGATGTTAAAAAAGAATATAATTTGAAAAATATATTTAGGGTTTGTAACATTCCCCAAAAGATTGGTATGTAAAAATGGATTACTATTCAAGGACCATGGAATTTATGAAAGGTAATGTCAATAAAAACGTCAATATTAATAATACTAATAAATAATAACTCTTTTTCATCATCTATATTGATGACATTATACTTTATAGGATTAAAAATAAATAATGTGAAACATTTTCCAAACATAGGGGAATGATGTTTGAAATGTCTCTACTTGGTGGGATGATTATTTTCTTGAATTTATAGATTATCCTAACAACTGGATACATTTTTATTTCACAAGAAAAATATAAAAAGGAGATATTGAATAGATTAATCATGGAGGAGTCTAGAGGAGTGCCCACACAAATTTATTTTTAAAATTTTTTTACCATGATTAAAGGAGAGTGTTGTTAATGAAAAATAGTCTAAAAGATAAATTAGTATTTTTTTATACCTATCAACTCCGATAACTAATATTTTATTTATAGTTACACGTTGTACAAGGTATCAATCATATCCTCAAAAAAACATATTCTTTTAGAAAATCATATTCTACGATATATCTAAAATACATTCAATCAAATATAAATCTACAATATTAAATACAATAATGACCTAAATTGGTTTAAAATTGTATAATGGGTAGGTGTGAATGATCATATGAAGTAAAAAATGGGGGATCATTTTTTTAATTTCTAAAGGATTCACAACATAGAACATAAAGATGAAATTTGGTTTCCATGAGCTCTACTGAAACTGAATATGTTGTTGTATCATATACAACTACATAAATGATCATGATAAATTCAAAAATTGATGATATGGATGTCATTATTGAATATCTACTATTAATTTTTTTTTATATTCAAATTTCCACAAATTTGTAAAATTATATTGTGTAGTATTTTATATCTAGACACATTAATATTAAATATCACTTTTGAAGTAAGATGTGGAAAATGGAAGTATTAATCTAAAATTTGTTTCATTAATGGGTCAAATAGATGATATAATCACTAAAACACTTAGGATTATGTCTTTTGAATTTTGGTTTACTAATATGGGGGTAGATACCACTTATAAATGGTAATTTAATTCTATTTCATGAGTTTCATATTATATTTCATCATATTAAAATATTTATAAAAATAATATAACTAATGTGCAAGCGATAAAATTTAACTTCTTGTTTATAATGTTTTTTATTCTTTTTACTGAGTGAGTGTAGGAATGTGTTAAAAGTAAGATTCTTGTTTGTTGATTGATGATTATGAGATATAATAACTTTTTCATATTTTAATTAATTTATTCAATTTTTATTGTATTTCTATTATATTCCACATAATGAATAATCAAGTAGACTTAGAGTGGATTGGTTCATGAATTATTTATTTCAATAAGTTAACACAACCTCCTTCACACAATAATGCATTTTCTCAAAAAGGGTGAGAAAATAATTATTTACATTTTATGGTTGCAATGATTATGGGGGAGAGGAATTTTTCTGTGATGTAAAATTAAAATGTATGCTATTGATATTAATATAAAATCCTTAGTGGGAGACTATTGAAAACACATGAGGATAATTATGTATTTGTTTTCAAAACATTTCGATATGTTTTTTTCGTTTAAGGGGTTTCTGGTGTAATTGTAAATTGACTAATGATTCTTAAAGTGAATTTCGGTTTCTATGATATGGATTTTGGAACTCTATATTATAGATAAAATCTATCAAAGAACATAGTAAATAAGGACAATATGATTAATTCTTATTGGTTAGTATAAAATTCATAAGAATCATTTGAAATTGGGTAAGAGTCATTTGAAATTATATATGTATCATTTAGTCTGCGTTGGAGACTAAATATTGGCAATGGAAAAAACACCATGAGTAACATAAGTGTAAAATTAACCATATATAAGGGTCCTAAGTTAGCGAAAATTACAAAAGGAAGAAGCTCTCCAGTGACTGTAAAATTAAACTTACCCCTTTGTGTGGATTATTTGTAATCCAAATTTGTAAGATTTCAAAATTGTGATTTTATGAGAAAATATAAATCCGGTTATTATATGTTATTTATACTATCATAAATTCCTTGATAATAATTTTTCATAGACATAAATTAATATGATTTAAATTCTATGATAAATAATGGAGATAAAAAAAATACCACCCAAGGATGGTACTAGAGTTTGAGTTTAGCACAGTCCAAGCATAAGAAGGCTTCAACATTGTAACTATGATATGGGAAGGTATTGTAAATTATTTGTTGGTTTATATAATGATGTAAAATGGATAATAGTGAGTCATTCCATTAATAAAGTTTCATTCTATGATGCTTTGGGAATTCATACATCCATGCCTACATTAACTAATATATTTTGGGTTTAATGGTTGATTCATATTATAAAGTAATGGGTCACACGTAATAATAAAATGTAGGAATATTGGTCATAATTTAAATAATATAAAATGAGATAAAATATACATGATCTTTAGGATCAACTTAAGAGAGTGAAATATGAACATTCACTGAGAATCGGGAAAGATTTCCATAATTATATTTATGTAAAAAAATCATCAAAACTCGATGTAGTGAATATATCTGAAAATAAAAAGAATAGGATTTATATCAACATTTATGAAACTACTAATGGATTAATTTTGACCGTTCATTGAGAAAAAAAAATTAAAATATTTTTTTACCCTGAGAGGATGAAGTACGTCAAAAATTAATTACCCCTTTTTTGAGGTTTATTCTTATTCACCGGATCATTCTTCAAAAGTGATTTTTTGATTGAAAAGTATAGTTGGATCCATTATATGTAACATGTTCAAGGACATACACATTTCTGTAAAAATATCTTGATAATAGGAGATCATTTGTGTGTTCATTAGATAAAAACCAGAATACACCAAGGATGTATTCATCATTTTTAGGAGGGTAACCTTGTTAACAAAGATGTTATGTTTCATTATTTTATCTATATAATTTCTTAATTTATATCAGTGACGAATAATAATGACATTAAACAAATTTGGATGAAAAATATTCAAATTTATTCAACCCACCCACCCCCACCCCATCACTTAGGGTGCTTCACCTTTCAAGTGATCCGTACACATGCCATTACATAATAAAATATAAAAGAATAATGGACCCAAAGGAGGTGGAAAATAGTGGGGGAATGAAATGTGGGTAACCTATGAGATATCCCTAGAGTAAATACTATCTATCCTTGAATACAAGGATCAGATATTTTTTTTTTGTTCCTTAAATTTGGGGATACTAATAATCAAAGGGGTATATGATTTATAGGAGTCTGAGGACCCCACAAAAAGAGAGAAATGCCAAGATAAATAATTTACTATATATTAATTTTCCATTATCAAAGGGATGTATTATCACATATTCTACAGGGATATAGATAATAAATCAGTCATTAAAGAAGGACTATACTGGTATAGGGAACGGAAAGTAATGTTTTTTGGGAATAAACCTCGGTTAAATGATTCCCCTAATTGTATGGAAGTCACTAGTGTGAAATAGGGGTTCATTTCCTAGGTTAGTGACCTAGGTGAGAATTTTTCATAGGGTATCTCTTTAGGACTATCACTAGACATCTTATTTTTGGATAGATATGGGTATCATAGAACTTTTCCCTTCATTCATTGAAATATTTTTCTTAGGGGTTGTTTGGCCCAAATCCTATCGTACCCATGAATGAAAAACATATATGGTCTGATGGGGTCTGTGATTTATATAATTTTTATCTTATGAAGGAGGTTCCACTCTTAAGTGGTCCTTGAAAATGATTGAAGGTGGTTAAGTGTTTGTGAAATTGCTCCACATCAGGTATGACGTTGTTGAATGGTCTCCAACGGGTTTATTTTTGGAGCCTGAAACACCCAACGAACCACTTGTCCACGATTCTGGGACATTCTTTCCAAAGGAAGATTCTTGTTGGATGATTTACCCAACAACACATGCGGAATCACATTGTTCAAAAGGATGGTAGGATGGTCTCATCACACCCTTTGGGAGGGAATTATTTCCTATTTTGTGACTTTATTATATATTTAAGCTATGCTCATATGTTCTTGATTAAATATTTGATTCCCAAGCATGTGAATTTGTATTACTCTTTGGTCACATGATCAACCTGAAATATGCATTATCTAGAATCTCATATATTTATCTGAGGTTCATCCTTAATGTTTCCATCTTATTGGATAGAACAAGAATTATTTAGTTTTCCACTATGATAATGATGGGTTTTAGCCTTATAGGATGGTTCTCTTATGTTTATTGTCATCAAAGAGGGATGAGAATAATTTCATTGTTGGGATCAAACCCATATGATTGGATTACAACGTATCCTCATAAATGGAATAAGAACCCATAATTTTTGGGGTACCTCATCAGATGGGTCACCTTTTTAGGTTTCATGACAAGGACCGAACCTTGCAGTTTATCATCATGCAGCAAGGACAAGCGCAAACTGACATGAATTTGAAAGTGTTGATCATGAACCTCAAGGTGGTTTCCAACATATCCAAGCTGATTGGGAATCAATGTCTGTGTAGTTCTGAAATCTGGGGCTTATGGATGTAATATTCCCATTAAATGGGGCATTGTTTAGGGATTACATCCAAGGGGATAGACCACTTGATCTCGGATGTAGACATGCAACCTATGTATCCTGGTTAGAACATGAGTTAGAGTTCTCATAGTTGAACTGATAGGGATTACAAACTATGTTTTCTCTATGGTGATTTGGGTGTTTTTTGATTATAAAATATTTATATAAAGGATACCCATTTAGATTGAGACATAGGTAGAAATACTACGTATCCTAGTTATATAAATAATCATATATCTCGTAGTTTATTTATCATATGGATCATGCATATACCATGATCTCCACTAATCTTTAATCCCACATGAGTCGTGCTTGGTGTGAGAAACAAGAGGAAGTGATAGATCCCACAAACCACACCCTTCCCTCTCTCCACTGGTGTAAAATTATGTGGAAAATTGTAGGAGAGGGTAGGGACCTGAAACTTCCCTAAAGATAGGCTAGGGGATTACCTTAGATAGACCACCCATAGACTAGTTCTGGGAAAGGGTCAGAGAATTCCTCATCAAATGGGAAATCAAGAGTGATTTACCCTTATTTATCTCTGGCCCTAATTGAAGTGAAAGACCAGTGATTACACTTAATCCCTAAAATAGGGAGGTACATGTGGGAAACCTAAGGATAGAATCCAGATTACCCTATGAATGTAAATATAGGGACATTCTGGGGGTATTCTTTATTAAATGGACTTCCCACATGACTCTTCTAACCATGGTTTTGTAAACTATGATCAACATTATGATCTTCTAAATGGTTTTATCATATGGGTATTGTGGATTTGGAAGATGTGTTTTCCTAGTGTCAATGGACTGCTTCTCAGAGAGACAATGGATGATGAGATTGGAATGAAAGAGAATGGTTGAAGCCATAAGGTTCAACACCCATGAATACCCCTTTCTCTGTACCATTATGTTATGCAGTATTGGGTTTCCCATGCATAGTGCATTACTATGCGAGCTAAGGGGATTCTGTGTACCTTGATGGTACGTGGACTTGGATTCAGTCTGCAAAGTGTATTGTTTCACGTAAATAGGGTTAGTTCATTTATCATGTTGTTATGGGGCGTTTTGTTCCCCTTGTGTTCTATGGTGGTACGTGGTGAGTTGTTCCATTAATGTACAAATTTTCAAAGGGGTCCATGGTTTCATTGGTGTAGCATATGTCTATGTGGGACACTAGTTTGAATACGGTGCATTGTTCTTACACATCAATGGATATTCATCTATAAAGGTAACTTGGTTCATGGTCCACCACATAATATTATATTTTCTTCTTCAATGTAATGTGGAAAGTTATACATGTAGGTAATTTTTGAAAGAGTTTTTCTTTTATGGTTCTCTCTTTATTCAGGCCTTCGATCACTCAATTCCTCCAAAAATCCACTCTCTGGTGACTGTGTGGCTCTCATCGATGTCTTTTTATATATCGGTGGAGGAAATTAATTTCTGGGTCACACAATATCTTTTGAGGAAGCCAAAGGAAGAAACACGTGTCCCATGGATGATTTGGTCTACTGATTCTTACCGGGTAGCAGTTTGAGGAGGCACAAATCACCACCTCAGTCCCATGAATGATATCGTTCGTCTAACACCATAGGTTACACTCTACCTATGAACTGTATGAGTACACCAAAAATGTTATGCTGGGTGAATTTCAATGCCTCTATCCCACATACAACATGGTGTGCAGGGGTTTGGTGTCATCTTCTCCATCACATGAACTAGTCAGTTTGTAGGTGCTTTATGAAGCTGACCACCATACATAGCATTAGTATGTGAAGGATGTTTTTTTATGCGGCCTAGTTATTCCTCGCTAATTTTTTTGGTTTCTTATTCACTCTTTTTCAAATATTCATTCAGTTATTTTTCCTTTTACAAATTTATGGGTGTATTTTACTTCCCATTTCCAAATTTTTCAGGGCCCAACAAATGCCTTCAATCAGAATAGGGTCTGATCTGGATGAAGAAGAGGCTATTTTGATGTAGAAAGTGGTCTTGACCTGGTATTCAGTATAGGGGTGGATTCATAGGGGTACCACAATTATATATAGGGGGCCCAGGTAATTTTCCTTTTACTATCTTTTTTGGAAAACAATGCACTCTCATGATTCTCTCTGTCACTTAGTTAAAATGAATTGTCTCTTCTTCATATTCCCTTCACCAAAAAAATGAACCTTACATCAATGAAATGAACAAAAAAAATTGGGAAAGGTGAGTTTAGGGTTCTACATATTGTGGGTCTGTTTGTGGTTCACTTTTTCTGTGAACTATCGGTTTACTGGCGAACACTTATTGGGAAGCCCCCTAAAAATCCTTCCATAAACCATCAGATCATATATGGTAATTCCTATGGACTATTCATAAGTGAGGCCTTTAATATGCACAATTTTTTTCAGTATTTTTCAAAAAAAATTGCCAAACACTTTTTCTTATATGTATTTTTGATATAAAAAAATGGGGATTCTTTGGTCCCCACTTCAATGTATACATTTAGAACAAGGGAAGCTATGGTTGAGAATGTTTGACATGATCATTGGTCCTCTATTATCTCTCAGGCGAGTGTTAATAATGGCCTTCTATAACTTGAGATCATCACATACCCAATGCCCTGTTACCTTCCAATTTATAAGTTCAGGCTTCAAGACGATTCCCCTCTATTTCCGGTTGATCGGAACGCCCCTATTGTTTTCTTTGAGGTGTCCAAGAGATGTGATCGAGCACACATCTTCACTATAGGGAAAATCACACTCGACTCGGATCAAAATGACATGTTATTCCAGAATAGTTCCATGTGCACATAGAGTAACCGTCATAGCCACAACACATCATTGGAATCAGTTTCCCATGACTACCCATCTATTTTCAACCTTTCATGGAATGATTCTAATGGATGGTGGTGCTCCAAATGGGATATGTGGTATGGACGGTGATTTTATGTTGAGTCGGCCTAGGAATTTTGTGTTCATCAGAACTTCTTTGAATCCCCCTAGCCATTGGTAGTAGTCATCCAATAAAAAGAAGTGTGCATCTCACAATTCTCCATTTATTCACCGGGCGAGATACTTCTAGAGTTGCTCAGTCGCTGGAATTCAAGAAGTTACACCTTTCACTTGTCCCATGGTGATGTGATGACCATTTTCTAGGATATTTATTAGATAGGGATACTTTCCATCCTCTATAATATATATGATTATTTTTTCCTGTGTCCAACACATGGGGGAATGTTGAGAATGTATCCCCATTGGTGAGGGAATTATTGATCATGGTGGAGAGACTACATGGTCAACCTCTTCATGCCCACTTACTTATTTCATTTTATGATTGGAAAGGGCTATTATTGTAGGAAAACAGGAAAAGGCTGAGAGTTCTCTATAGCTGAACCCATCCGAACCAGTAGTCACTGGTCATTCCTAACACCTATTGTGCTACCCTCGAGGTGGGTCGATACACCACATGGGGTTATGAGGTCCAAAAAAATGTATCTCCTATACTCAGATTGGCAGGCTTCCTTTCTATTTTCCTAAGTGGATGGGTCTTCCCTACCCTTAATGTTTACACTACTATTAGAGCCTACACCATAATGATTGCAACCAATTTTCATAGGGACATCCCATCAACCTAGCCATCCCTACCCCTACCCATATAAATGAATTTCTAGGGAAGATATAGCAAGGAATTCCCACACATTGTATTATCATTCCATTTCAATTTTTATATGGATATATTGAATATCATTTTTCCATCATTGAGTTTCGACATACCATGATAGTTCCTCATTTGGACTTACACTCAACTCTACTCAGTATTGTAGTGGGACATCCTATATCCCTAGATGTTGACATCATGATCGAATTGTTGTGTGATTTTTCTCATTTTTTATTTTCTCCCTACTTCAGGCCTCATGGGTCAATTGTGAATGATGAGAGTGGTACATTGGATGATCTTTCTTAAGATAATTCTCTATGAGATGGAATCTTGACTGCTCTTATTGACATAATGACCACTTTCACACCATATACTCCTTATAGGTTCACAGGGAAATTCAGATGCCTACAACAAGTTTCATTAATCCTAGTCACCAAATTCAATAGGGAATCTCATCCAGTAATCCTTAAAAAAATTATTTATAATGATGTGTAAAGAATCTATAATTTACGTTCTCATTCATCCCACAACATGTACCACTGAATCTTTTCCAGATTCTTCCAAACAATATATAGCATGATATCCTTAGGGATTATTAGAAAGGCCAATAAGATGAGTTCATTGGTTTTGACTGATTCAAGTCCTATCCTGACTATACTTGTGACACAACCATCCTCCATTCATTCTGTAAGAAGGTGTTCTATATGCCACCATATGAATTCATAAGGGACTTCACCCATGCAATTGATCCCTGTGGATAATAACTCAGACCCCACACTAAAGACGGGAATGGACTATGGTCTTACAGAATCTAGTTGGAGTGGGGCACCACCAAGAATTCCAAAATCCTTTTCCAATCCCCCACACATAGATTCAGGTTATGATCCATATCTGGGGGTGGTAAATCTCCTTCTTGGTAAGAAAAACATTGAGCAATTCTATTTTATGTGATGGCTCTTCTGAATTTTGTCTATATAAGCATTAGGTGAACATGACCAGAGTACAAACACAATATTGGGTCACCCTGTTTTGCAGGAATGGGCATTGATTCAAATATGTATTATTGTAACTAAAACTCATCTGAAAAAACTAACTAATGACGAAGAATCCCATATATAATTTTTATCGATTTGGGTTTAGGAGGGTTTGGTTATCAAAACCATCAATTTATCATATTCCATATTTTCATAGCTCAGGAATATATAGATACTAGTGAAGTAATCCATGCTTAGTTCAATGCATCACATAATTAAATGGGGACCTATTGAGATATTACTCAGACATTACACCATTTAATGGTTAAGGAATCAAATTCTCATGATCAAGTGATTTCCCAAACCAATGAGTGGAAATAGTGAGAGGCTCACTTTTTCAAGATGAAGGCACAACCAGAATCAACATGTGTTAACATTGAGGCCATTAAATGGAGGGGGTGAGGTCATAGGGTTGTCATGAAGTGAGTGTGTCCAGTGGTTTATGTTGAAGATGAATGTTAGGTGGTTATCAAACTACTAGAAATATGCAGTTGAAATTCATTTTAATCTTATGAGTTATCCTATTCCATATTTGTTTTGACATTAGGGGGAGACTCCATATAGTGGATATTCCCCCATTCCCATTTATTTGGATTGGAATTATTCTAGTTCTTCATTCTTCTATTTTATCTTCCCCTACAGTGTTATTCAATTATAGTTATCTTCAACTCGAATGATCATCTTTCACTGGATATCGGTCTAAATCATGATCTTGGATAATATTAAAAATAATCAAATCATGCTCTTATTTATTTCTGACATAAGGGTCTTAGTGAGTGTAGTTATATTATTTTTAGGGATACATGAATAATCCCGTGAACTTTTATTCATATTTCAGTATCACACTAATTTCCACCAAAACCCGATTTGGTGGGGGTTTAGCATGTCTGACATGAATTTTACCTAGGCTTCCATTTCGGGGTTTTTGACCTAACAAGCATTTCATATATTTAAAAAAAAATTATTGCTCATTATCCTTCAAAAACTGCACAAATTGTAGGTTTACTAAGTGGATACTCATTTTTTGCCCAAGGTACCTTTCACACATTTTTTAGCCTGGTGAATTTCATCTCCCCTTTATTGGAAGTTTAACGTCTTACAAACTAGATGATCATTATTGATAATTTGTGTCGTACATCTTTGATCGAGATTAATGTTTTTTAGGTCTAATATTTTTTACCAAGACTGATGTTTTCTGTCAAACTACTGCGACCATGATTTGTAGGGAAAGGGACCAAATTTAAGGTTCAATGACTAAGGATGTCCCAATATATTTAAAAAAATGGGGGTTTTTCATGACCTTGATTTTTTGGTTTCTAGATATAGGAAATTATTTGGGGCATGGAAGCTATGGGGTATATAGAATTTGGAAAATCCATTCCTAAGGATGAATTTTCCATTGGTCGATAGGCATTTTTTATGCAAAACATATGTAGAGATGTTGGGGCATTTTGTTCATAGTCAGACAATGATGTACTGAAGACATTGACCTTCCACTTCTGATGGTCAGGTTATTTAATGGGAGATTATACGTCTGAAACCACTATGAATGGATTCTCAATGGAGAGGTGTCTTAAATGAATGGGAAAATTTGTATCATGGGTGATCATGAATGATAGACCACTCTTTAACATATTTGGCTAGTGTAAATGTCGGTTGATGCATGGATTAGTTTAACATCATGAAACGACAACATTTGAGACATCAGATTTAAAGTAATTTTTATCTTAACAAGAGGGTAAAAAATGTACCTTTCCATAGTAGTCTGTCTAGAAATGTTCTATCATGTTCAATCATGAAAGGGGAGAGAAGACGTAAACATTACCCTGGGGGTTTCTGAAACCAAGACTAAGGTGGGATGTATATATCATATGTGCATATGGAGGTAGAAAAGTCTTTTCCTAATGATTAGTTTGACTTTGGTTGATATGATTTTTTTTGGAAATTTTTTGCAGAGCCATAGGGGCATATGTGCATAGTCAAACAAAGGAGTACTCAAGATACTACCCTTCCATTTCCAATGGTCATGGATGGTTATGGGGATTCATAAATTTTTGGATGGAGAGTATGGTTTGTGATGGGGTGACCAAACATGAAAGGGGGTATTTCAGGCCACGATTTACTATGGATGGGTGGATCCATTATTCCCATATAGGTGTGAGGAGGTTCCCTATATAGGTATTTCCCTTGCATAGTAATGGAGGTGGGGATGTTTTTCATGGATAGACTGAATATATAATATTTTAGTGTCATTATGATTATTATGATGACAACAATCATGCCAAGCATCATTCTATTAAGGTTTAATGTTGATCCATATTCAGATATAGTTTATACATGTGAATGTGGAATTTATGTCTTGTATAAAAGTTCACCAATAAGGTGGGGTGCATACCAGACTTTTTTGTGAAGGTTTATTTCACACACATTAACATGGGGTGAAATATTTCGCTTGACGTGTCTTGACCCATGAGTGAATATTAGGTATCAATCTTCATGCAGTTTTATTGTCATGCAATTAGGACATCAATATAGAATCCCCATGTAACTAGAGGATAACCAGACTGGGATATCCCAACATGTCCAAGATGTGGGTAGGAAGGAAAGGTTAAACCATTGTTCTGAGGGCTCTCGAATTGGTAGAAATGGAATGGGTCTTGGAATCCTTTGGGAGTACGGTTTTTGGAAAAGACACTCTAGAGGGTCAATTTTAGTTTGGATGAGAGTCCTTTTTGTGGGAAACTTATGTAGATCTGCCAGGTAATTGTTCACATATTCAAACAATGGTTATCCAAGGACATTGTCCTTCTGTTTTCAATGTAATGTTATGTTAATTTGAATTTGGACATCTCAAAACAACCATGGATTCTCAAAAGAGTTGTGTATGGATAGTATAAGTGAATTTGTTTCAATGCTGATCATTAATGAGAGACCACTCCTGTACATATTTTTATTTCGTAAATGAGGGTTGAAACATGGTGTTGATTAAGGTCGTGAAACCTGGACATTTGAGACTTATGATTTAAATTAATTTTTTCACTAACCATGGGGATAAAAAATATACCTTTCTTAATTTCTCTGACAAGAAATAATCTATCATGTTCAAGGATTAAAGGGGAGATATGTTGTAAACTGTAATATGAGGATTCCCATAACCAACAGTGAGTTTGGATATAATCTTCATTGGGGCGTATAGAGGTGTAAGAAGAACCTTTTGAGCAAAAATCTGTCTTTTGTTGTTGTAACATTTTTGTGGGAGACTTACGCAGAGCCATTGGGGCATTGTGTGAACAATTTAAAAAGGTACCAGATGGATACTAACCTTCCATTTATGATGGTGATCGATGGTTATGTGGATTCTAACTTTTGTAGAAAAAGGATCGGTTTGTGAGGTGGGGTGGTATAGAACATGAAAGGGGAAATTTCAGGACTATATTTCCCAATAACAAGTGGAAAATTTCATTCCATATAGGCGTGAGGAGGTTTCCAACACTGGTATGGACCTCGTGTGGAAAATGAGGGTGAATTATTTCTCATGGATGGACCTGAGGTATGAGATTCTAGCATCGCTACATATCCTTTGTTAAAATTAATCAAGATGGATGTTGTAACTCTAAGGATTCCCTATATACAGATCTGATTAACACATAGGGATGGGGCATTTTTTTTATTTCATACAAGCTCACTAATAAAGTGAGGTGCATATCAGACATTCCTGTGTGGTTTTATTTTGTAGTAAGGAACATGGGGTGAAATATTTCTTTTGATGAGTCTAGACCCAAGAGTGAACATTGGGAATCGATAATCAGTCTTATTTAATGTCATGTGAATAGGACCTTCATATAGAATCCCCATGTAACTGGAGGATAACGAGACTGGGATGCCCAGACTGGTCCAAGACATGGTTATGAAGTAATGTATAAACCATGGTTCTAAGGGCTCTCGATTCTAGATGAATTATACAGGGCTTAGGAGCCATTGGGCATAGGGAGGTAAGAAAATATTCTATTGAGGATGATTTTTCTTTTGGTTGATAGGAATTTTTTTGGAAACTTGTGTAGAGCCACTGGGGTATTGTGTGTATAGTCAAACAAATGTGTCCTTAGGACATTGACTCATCTTTTTTATGATCATGGATGATTATGTGGATCCAAAATTTCTTGAAGCACCATGCTATATGAATTTCAATGATGCTTATAGTCATATTTAGAATTATTCATGCCATGATTACCCAAGAAACTGAATTTTTTCCTACATAGATCTATCACTTATGTTGGTTGGGGTGTTTTTATTCCTTTATTGAAGCTAGACTGTGTTTTGATGACCTAGGCATCCAGAAATTAAACTCCCTATATTGGTTTGGTCCATACATAGGGAGGGGGAATTTTAGGTATATTTTTTCCATCAAATGTGATTGAGGAACCTGAAATCTGTTATTCATGACTCACTAAGTATTCTTCATTTACATGAATCATGATGAAAAGAATTCATGGGGTACCTCATAGTTTAATATCATGCGGTTTGGTCCTCGGACATCCCAACATGGAGGGTAGATCCATATTTTACCTTTTATAGTCTTGTCGCTAGGACCAACTATCATGGGTTGATTTTCCATGGATTTGTGGGGAATCCATTTCTGAGGTCTCTAAGACCATGTCATCTATGCTCTTTTTGAGAAACATGGGAAAATATGTATTTAATCCACCACCTATGGATGGAATGAACAGTGAAAAGAGAATTTTATGTTAAGGGTGATGTTGTGCAGCTTTAACTTCACTCAACAAGGAAGTTTATCATAAATTTTAGCATTATAAGATTAGAAGTAATAATTTACAATTTAACATCACGTGGATAGGATATAGAATCCATATAGTTTGACATTGGGGAGTGAGGACATTGATGAATCGACATGAAATAAGGGACATGTGATTCTACTTAAAATTGTCTCGAAAATGGGGCATGTGTAGAATCTCCTTACATAGACATAGCATGCACGTAGAGAATGGAACATTTATAAGTGTTCTAGAGATGAATCTAGGTTATAGGATCCAAAAATCCCTACATACTCTAGGGGATGATAGGTATAAACCCACACATAGTTATTTACCAAAATAATCTGGTATAGGTCCCTTTCATATATAAGGAGGGAATGTTTCCCATTTCATTATTTTCTCAGGGTGGATGGATAGGGGTGAGAATCCCAACATTACTACATATCCTGTCTAGATACGAATCAAGTTAGACATAGTTCTGTGATGCTGAATGGTAGGAAACCAATGCTGGAAGTGGTGTCCTCTCATGTGAGAACATTGTTTTTTCATGTAGTTTAATGTCGTGAGGTGAGGATGTTGTAAGCCTAGTTTAATGTCATGTCATGGGTATGAATTATCATAAAAATATTTAGTATGTAAGGACTAATAGGGCTGGGATATCCTAAAATGAATGAACATGAAGGGGAGAAGAAAGCGTAAACCATAGCTCTAAGAGATCTTGGATCTTGGGAAATGGTATGGGGATTGGGCTCTATCGGGTGTACAAAGTTAGTGAAAACCTCTCTTGAGGGTTAATTTTCATTTGGTTTTCTTGACGTTTTTGGGGGAAACTTATGTAGATCCACCAGGTTATTATGTGTATAGTCAAATAATAATGTCCCCAGGAAACTATCTCTCTATCTCTAATGGACATGGATGTTTATGGGTATCAAATATTTCATGGGGCATAAAGTTTGATGGATGGAAAGGGTATATCTATGTATGATCGAAATATCCATACCGGGATTTTTTGTGAAGTATTGAATACACCACAAAGATGTGACTCATATGTAGGGGGCATGATATTTTAGCCAATCCTTGTTGTTGGAGGCATGGTTGGGGATCTCCTGCACTAGGTCACATTTTTTTTACAGGATATGGGATCATTTTTATTTAGAATGGTGGATAAACGATGATGTAGAGTTTAGGCATCACTATTTACCCCGTGAGTGCAAGAATCAAGTTACACATAGTTCAAGTAGTATGTTCCTCACATAGGTCTTGTCCAAACATTGCGAAAATGGTCATTTTTATATATATTTTTTACAGTTTTGGCTAGACTATGATGCATAATCTGTGTGTCACTACATATCATGTGGCACAGGAATCAAGACACACGTATTTATAATAGTATTCTCTCTACACTAGTATAACCCATGCATATGGAGGGGGATTATTTTAATCGAATATAGACAATGATATAGGCTCCTTGAGCCACAACGTATCTTTTGGGTATGTTAATCAAGCCACACATTGTTCTAAAAGTAGTCTCCCTGCATAGGTTTCATCCATATCTACAGATGGGGGAATTTTTGGAAAATTATTTTGAGATAATGGGAATTTCATCTACATTCACTATTTTATTCATGTAGGGGAATCACTTGTTACCATTCCAATGCTCATGTGAGCAATGATCGGTGTGAGAAACAAGGGGCGATAAGAATTTCGTTCGCAATGCAGGGGATGTTGAATGTAAAATAGATGAATTTTGTATCATGTGGCGGCTGGTCCAAGATCTACGATTGGGTCATATCTACATATCCTATGGGATGATATGAGTCAAGTTGAATGTAGTTCTATGATCAGACCTTGTAGTGTTGGTATGGCTCGTACACTATGAGGTGGAATTTTGTTAGGGTGGTGGTGGTTGGGCCTAAGACATGGTGTCTAAGAATCACTATATATCCTTTGAAAATATAAATATTTCCACACGTAGTTTAGGATAAAGGGGGTTCCATGAGGATCTGACTCTTTCATAAAGTAGGGTCATTTTATCTTTCTCCGGCACAGATTTGACTCATGTGAGACAGATCATTGATCGAAACACAATGATCCATGTACAGTATAGTGTAATGTGGTTAGGAGAATAGATACCATTGTGTTTATCATCATTTGGTTAAGAAAAAAATCACCTAATGTGAAATGAAGGGAATTTTATGTTCTTCGGTTTAACGTCTGGCAGTTAGGACATCCATACTATACTGTTTAAGGTTTTACATCTAGGATGGACTATCGTAATGTTTTTTGACTTACGATTTGGAAGTTAATATTATAGATACATGAAATATTTGTTCAATAACCGTCCAATGGTGGGATCTATGGTTAGAATCCCATCTATTGAAATTAATAAATATGCTCTATTGGAGTAGAACTTATGTATTACTAATGGTCATTCTAATTTTTTCACCAATATGCGAGGTTTCTTCTGAATCCTCATTGGGGTTATGAGGACTAACACCATTTATCCTTTGAGGAAAGATAAGTGGAAAAACTATTAATGATATCTCGTGCAATCCAGTTATGGTAATCATTCAAATGGCGCATGGTGTGATATATATTCTCATTCAGATGCTCTAACTCATCGAACCATTTTTTTGGATTTCTCATCTAAGGATAGTTGATCACAGATCGAAACACATGGAGGTTGTAGTCGAACTTCGATGGGTAGAACCACCTAAATCCTATATACCAATGATTATGGGGTTTCATGGGTGGATGTAAGGTTTGTGGTCTAATAATCCCACAGGGCATTGAGTAGACTGTCCTCCCATGATTTATTATCCTTATTTACCATCATCTAAACTATGTTGGATATGCTCCTATTGAAGGCCTCTATCTGTCCGTTGGCTGGTGCATGGTAGCGGTATGAATGGTTGGACTTGATACTATACTACTAATGTAATTTTCCAACTTCGTAAAGAAGAAATTTGTGCCATTGTACATCAATATTTTGTGAGGGGCACCAAATCGGGAGATGATATTAGCCTTCACAAAGATGAAAATTCTTCTTTCCCTGACCAATTTAAGTGGTATGTCTTCTTCCCATTTGGAAAAGAATTAAATTTCTATGAGGATATAATAGAATTTTTTGGCCATGGAAGGAGGTTATCATCCCATGATTTGTTTTCCCTGTATGGAATATTTCTAATAGTACCAAGGTGTGTGAAGTAACTCTGGGGTTGATGGATTAAATTTTCATGAACCTGATTGGAATGGAAATTTTTTGTGAATTCAGAAAAATATTCTATTATATTGGACTAGTGGTATCCATTTATTAGAATTTGATGATAGAAATCAGGTCTGGACTGCTGTGCCCCAAAAGTCTGGCATGCACATCTTTCATAATGGAAATTGTCACATCACTATCAATACATCTGAGAAGGAACCCATCAAGGACTAACTTATAAAGTATCTTTTTTTGATTTGATCCATCATACATAAAAATGTTAATTTCTCATCTCCAGATTTGTTCTCTTTTAGATATGTATACTAGGAGTTCTCCTGTTTGAGGGAAATCCATGATGATATCTTTCAGTTAGTGGTAGCACTATAAGGCTTAGGTATAGGATTGATCTTATAAATTTCTTCTATGTTGGCCTCAATGAACGGTAAGATCATCTGATGTTGGGAAATGATGTTGACCATTTTATACTGGTCCAGACTGACTAGAGTGGTGGATACATTTTTCAGAGCATATTTCTTTTAATTTTTTGGGGGGATATCTGTTAATATTGGATCTGATCTGAATTCTTGCATTAGCTCTCATGTGTGGTCCATAAAAGGGATTAGATCCTCCTTCTTCAGAGAAAAGTCTCCATTGACATTCTTTATGATCAGTTCTAAGTCACCCTTTATCTTCTATTGTTCTTCTTATACATGAAGTGCTAGCTGAAAACCTGTAATGATGGCATGGTACTCTTATTTTTTGTTTTTTCACACTTATAACAGCATGAAGGAGTATGATAGGACTGCCTTTTCCAGATATATGAGTATGAATCCCAACCCAACATTGTTGATCTAGGGTTCTTCTATCCTTTTCCCTTTAAGTCTTCTGGATACACCGTCAAAATGAATCTCCCATGTATATGATTCATTTTGAAAAGGGAAAACCTCTTCATTAGTAAATTCTTCATCCAAATGAATTATTTATTCTGAATGGGGCACTGCAAGAAAATCCGCCAATGCATGGACTTTGTTGGATTTCTGAGGTGCAAACCAAATATCGAACTACTGCTGGATGACTTCCCACCATGACAGGAATTCGGTTAGCATTAGAGGGATGAAAATATACTTGAGCGAGATTCTATGGGAGATAAATTGGACCTTGGGGTGTTGTAGGTAGTGCCTTAGCTTTTTTATCTCAAAAATAAGGGTCAAATAGCTCTCCTCGAAAATTGAATAATGTGTCAAAAAATCGATCATGTTTTAGTTAGGATAATAAAGACTATTCTCATTATCTGCGTAATTCATTTTCATGAGGAAGGCTCCTAGGTATAACTCCAAGGAATTCACATATATAATTAGTGTTCATCATTAAACATGCATCATTATCACAGGAGGAATCTATATATATTTCTTTGGATGTCAAATTCTTGTTGATAATAATCATTCCATTAACATTCGACCACCTTTTTCATTAACCTCATGAAGGAAAATAATTTTCCAACATGTTTGGCTATGAAATTCCAAATGTATGTCTGATGTCCTTGACTTCTTCTCATATCAATGAGGTTTTGCGGAGATGAAATCACAAGTATTGAACATTTTTTTCTGAATTTTGACTTCGATGTCGTGTTGGAGTACAATGAAATTTAGGAATTTCCCTAAGGTAACACCCAAATAAAATTTTAAGGGTTTCATTTTCGGATGGTGTAGTTGTAGTTTGTTGATGTCAATTTCAAGATCTACAAAGTGGTCTGAGTGTTTTTATTATTTAATAAATAGATCAACAACATTTCATTATATGAACTTTCTTGAAATGGCTTGAAGATGCAATGCATGCTGCATTGATATGTGGTGCCAGCGTTTTTGAAACCAAAGTGTATTACCTTTTATAAAAATACTCCATGGGGGTAGAAGGAAATGAAATATTCATCTAATAGGGACATATATATTTGGTTGAATCATGAAAAGACATCCATGATGGAGAGAGCCTGATATCTAGTAGTTCCCTCGATCAATAATTCTATGATCGGTATCAGGAAGTTACCTTTTGGAAAGGGCTTATTAAGATCCTTCAAGTCAATACAGACATGGATATTTTCATATTATTTTTTATGGGGAAAATATTAACTAACCATATGGGGTATTGAACCTCACAAATGAATTTTACATTTAAGATCTCGTCGGAATTAGCCTCTATTTTGGTATCATGTGTCTGGTGAATCCTTCTGTTGGCTTTCGGGTAGCCACAATGATCTTCTAGTAGGACTAAGTGGTGAGTGGCCACTTCGAGATCGATTCCTAGATTATCTGTGTAGTTACATGATAAAACATATTTATTCTTCCATTGAAAGGAGTTGTAGACCTCTTTCTCTTTGGAAGACATGGACACACATATTAGAGTTGGTCGTGATTCTTCTTCAGTGCAAAAGTTTATTTATTTGAGTTCATAAATGGGTGAAGAGATACCCTCCTCAAATGATAGAGAATTATCCCTAAGATCTTCTCATTATTCCTCCAATACAACTTCCTAGTCATATTATTTTTCTGATGGACAATCAATTCTTGAGATTAACTCGCAAGAGTTGAGAGAAAAGTCACAATTTTGGCATTTAGAGGTTGAGGCGACTTCATCTAATCTGACTAACTTCGCGTAATCTTTCAGAGTTGATGGAGTGAGTGTATGACAAATGACTTATTGCTTTTATTCCTTACTATTTGAGTTAGGGGTCATATAGAGACATGCATCTTGATTGAGGTAATTTCCATTGGAACATTACCCATTGTTTTGGGGGGAAGAAGAGCATTCAAGCATATTAGGATCTGTTTTCAGGACTTAAATCATGGGCAATGTTGAATACATGTCCAAATTTGGACTAATTCACTCTAAATAAATGATGGGAAATACTTATTATTCACTGATCCTCTTGAAGGGGTTTATAGGGACCACATAAAAATTGTTTGGTGTAGTGAGCCAATCAATCCCATCGACTGAGGGTTGCTACCCTTCCTTCTCATAGAATCCTAGATCAATATAGTTTGTCTCGATAGATTCAAATGGGGCCTTATAAGCATGCAATGTTCCACTCTGTTATTTTTTTTGAAATATTTGACACAATTGTTCTATGATGAGGGAATCATCGCATGATGATGCATCTTGTCCATCCAAGATGAATGTTTAAGGCCATGTTTACTTGGACAACTAAAAATTATTATTTGGCAACAAGGTCGTTGAATCATGTTATGATCTTGATTTTTCCATGTGGATTCTACTATTTTTTTCATATGCTAATAGGTTAGTGGTGTCGGGCGTCATGTTATCCTCATTATAGCCCTACCAATGAAGTATCTGTAGTTTAATGTGATTAACACCCAATCCATTGTCAATGAATAATTATTGTATATTGACATCATTAATATCATCAAACACATATAAGGGTTTCATGTGTCCCTTCATAATGGAGACTTCATCTCGATTTGTGAAGGAGATGATATCATGGAAATCTGATGGATCGTTCTCTGTCTGATAGAATTTTGTAGCAGTTACTTCAGCTTCAAAATCTTGGGGGCTTGTAAAATATTCTATAATCACTTCCCTGAAATATTTGGAAAAATTTAGGTCCTCCATGATTGAAACATTTTATGGTATTAAAGAATTGTTTTTCATAATTTTGTATTTTGGATAGAAAGGATGGTGCTTCCCAACATGATGATTCTCTTTCATGGATGATCTTGGGTCTTAAGAATTGGATGAATATTAAAAGTTCCATGGGGCAAGAGCTAGTGGTGCTTCTATAATTTTTGAATTTTCTCAAGCATGTCTCCCTACATGCTATGGGATATTAAACATATGTTCTTCTTAGATAGATATTCCACGATTACTAGGACATAGTGTCTTTTGGTAGTGGTAAGGGAATTCTCTTTGTCTTTTTGGGTTTGCTGAAGGGATCATCAATGAGTTTCCACAAAAATTTATATTTTGAGTAGGAGTGCTTCCACGAATTGGGTTTCATCCATGAATGCATATTCATGGGTATCCTTGGCTTCTACAATATCTTCCTCTAGTTCCCCAATTGGGTGTGGGGAACACGGGTTCATATACAAACTCTTTATCAAGTACGAGGTCTACTAATTTAATGACATTAATATAACCAATTATGAGTTCCTCATATAAGGATGACTTTTACCAATCAACTTATTTCGTTGGTGTTTTTTGTTGAGGTGGTTCTCATCTCTACAGATTTGATGGCACAATATCTGAGAGTCTCAAAGCTAGATTTGTCCTTAGTGTAGGTTCGTCTTGTTTTACCTGGTCCAACAGCTTCTTGATGGAATGTGGGGCTGAGGATGTCTGCTGAATTGCATCAGAATCTTTTTTAGGGATATTTTTTTACTTCAATTAATCATAGTGAATTACATGGGATAATTTGATGGTTTTTTCAGTCATCCAACAATCAATCTATTGTTCCATTTTGTTATCAACATTTTTCCACTCCCCTCCTCCAATCTAAGTTAGTGGTGGAATCATATTCCACTTCTCTGGGAGATGGTCCCAATTTGAATTTCCTAGAATCTACCATTTTTTTGGAGTTCCTTAAAGAAGAAACCCTCCTGAATATTGTGTACTTGTATCTTGTGGATGGAATAATTAGCTTGCTGATTATTGGGACCTACTTCAACTTCCCTATTTGGATATGGTAGATGGAGTATGTTTCAATTCATGTCATCTATGAAGAATCCACTGGCTTGGTCATATCAAAATGAATAAACATTATTCCATCGTTCCTCAAATTAATTTTGACTATGTCCCCTCCACTCTTTAAGACAAGGTGGAGTATTTGGTTGTAATATAGGAGGGTTGAATGATTCAGTTTAGGCCTTGGATCTAGAACTAGTATAGAGGTGGATTAATCATAACAGATGCTACTTGGTATCTTCCTAAATTGTTTCTTGGGGCCGACATGGATTCTCGTGATATGAGAAAAGTCTTCTATTAAGAATATTATATCTTTTGGGAAATGGAAGAGAAATCTTGAAACCCACTCTTATATTTTACCATGATGAGTGGTGATTATATCTCATCAAAATGGTTATCGATGCACACAACAAGCCTATCATCTTGGGGTAGCGATCAGTTCAAAAATATGGTCAGACCATTCCATATGGAAATGAAATCTGAGACTCATTAATTTACCTATTTTTTTAATTTATAATGTCACTTACTATTGTTTTTTGCAAATGTTGAACTATATTAAAAAAGTAAATTTTTTTAGAGTTCATTCAATCATGTTATTGACTAAGCTCGAAAATTGGTATACCAAGAATAGGCTGAACCATGCAGGGTACACAAAAAGAATCTGAGTTTCATTACTTCTTTTGGATCTTCAGTCCCCATCACAGGATCATCATAAGACACATAATGTTTTAGATGTTGTTATGAGTCACCTGATCCATTTAATATTGGGAATATTGGGTACCCAAAATTTGGTGGTGATAGAACATTACTCACCCAGTCTAGGTAGGGTTTCTATTCTGGTTATATCAAAGCACCATGCCCTTCCCGGGCTTCTAGTTGTGCTTCTAACGAATTGATGGTATTCATGAGTCGTTGTTGAGTTCCTTATTGGACCTAATAATGGGTGGGCCCAGATTAAGGAAATATTGGTAGTGTTGGTTTTGCTGGTACTTGAGATGGATACTCGACCGGGGGCATCAATTGGTGATTTATCAAAAAAAATCCTTATTTTTCTTAAAAGGGAGGGAAATCATTATATCCTAGAAGGATTGGAATCGGGAATATTTATGGTCTCAAAACATCCTTGGATTAGCTTTTTGGGCTTGATTATTTTTCATGGATGAGATTTTATAGAAGAGACACACTTGCTGGAATGGTATGATAAATATATTCATAGAAAAAATATCTAATTGGATGATTTTATTGAAGTAGATCCTCAATGATTCACCTTAACTATTTTTATTTCTTCCTACTATTTAGTGAATCCCACTTAGATTGCCAGATAATAATTCACATTAGGGGGGAGGTGAGCTGTGTACAACCAGGTTTTTGTTCCTCTTGTTGTTAGGGATTCACAGAGGAGGTAATGAGTGATTGACCAAGTTAGTGCCCATATTTAGGGCTTCCCACTTATTCTGGTTCTTCATAGCTATACACTTGGTGTGGATCATATTCTGGGAAGAAACACCCTATCCAGATTCATCTTTATTTGCATTTGTTTTAGTGTTTTCTATATGATGGATTTCCATGGTGTTCACTAATTATTAACCAATTGTGGGTGTCGTACCATCATTCAAATAGTAGGAGGGCTCTTTGTGTCCTTTCATGTATTTTATCCTTCCATTTTGAGACCATCATTGAGTTTCTTGGAGAAGGGTAACTCAGAGGGAACCCTAATATGATGTTTTTGAATGCCTCCCTTATATGGGAAATGAATCAAGAGATGAGATGGAACATGTGACATATCTATTCAGTGTCCTCCTTGCGTGAAACAATATAGATGTTTGTTTGTAGGGATGTTGAGATAAAATTCCCCCATCCCTACATGCTAGGGATTCTCGTGTTCCTCTATTACTATGCCTCGACCTGGATTTTTTTAACTTATGGGAAAATATTATGTTAAAAATTACACCAAACCTATGGGCTGGGGCTGATCACACACTGTGGTCATTGCTGTTTCTATTGCCAATTTCATGATATCAAACATAGCCATTCGAGGGTGATCCGGATATGGTGCAATGTCTAAATGTGAATTATTTGTTTCTGATGACTTGATAGACTATTGACGATCAAAATACCTTAGGCGAGATTCCTTCTACATGTTCTTAGTTTCTTGGTTCATGAGTTTTTCAATGGCCTATTCTAACTAGTTTTTATGCTTGTGAGACTTACTCAAGGTTGGTTTCTGTTAAAAATATTTCCCTTATGGGATATGCAATTCGTTTTACTATCATCTTGGGAAAATGAAATTATAGGATTTCATCTTCAATGGGTTCTTCATGATGGATGTGGTGTTATGTTCAATGCTACAGGCTCTCCCCAACCTCAGATATGAACACCAGATGATGCATCACAAATTGGTCTATACAGCTTGTGTAGAGAGTGGAAACAAATCAGTTCAAGATATTTTTTTGCTTCCCATATTATGTCCATCATGTTGAAATATGGGATTCTAGGTCAATTTGATAGTGAATCTTCCCCAATATATTAACATGGTGTGCATACCCATCATAAGGTAGTTACTTTTCTTTCATATGTGGAGAGTTAGCTAGATTTTTTTGATGAATGTAACATATGAATTCATTAGACAACTCACTTCATATGTCGAAATGAGAAGTGGATTTGGAATAACACATAACCGCTGTTCCATACCCAGATAATGGTCTTCTCACAAGAAACATAGCATTTTTATCATTGTCCTGAGACTCCTCTACTTGTTTTCCCCAACTTGGATGCTTCATGATGTTTTCATTCCAAGTTTCTGGGCAAGTAGTAGTCCCATAAATATTTCAGAGGTGTGGGTGTATCTCATAAGATGATCATACCATATACTCACTGAGAAAGGGTTTTTGTAGAGACCCAAAGCCTGACGTACATGGACATTACATTACTTTTGCGGAATACATAACACATAACAAAAAAATAGACACACAAAGACCGTAATATTTTATTGTCTTTGGAAACTCGGAATATAAAAATCTAATCATGTTGAAAGATCTTCAACATCTCCCATAACGATCTTCCCCTTTTTTGTTTCCTTACCTAAAACCTTTCTTTATTTCCTGGGGAAAATAAAACATAAAAAGGGTGAGCACAAATTCTCAGTAAGGGGAAACATAGAGAACATAAAAAAATCCATAAACATTTGAAAGCAAAAACTTGAACATGAAATCTAAACATTAAAACCTTGAGCAAAGACATAAATCTTGGAAGTACGTAAGGAATATATCATAAAGTAACATCAATCATGATAAAATATAATGGAAATAAAACATGTAATTGTGGAAACCATTAATCACATGTTATGATTTCTATAGTAGCCAAGGCATTGCTGCCAAGACCATCTTAGTGGACAATGTCCCTTTCTGAATCGAGTTCACTCCTCGTTTCATTCCTGTAACACTGAACAAGATTAACTTACCATTCTAGCCATGTCTATCTCAAGAGATATAAATCTTTACCCAATGCATTGGAGGGAGATATAGGTCCCACCCATCTCATAATGAAATCATTCTTACTTTTGCCAAAAAATAAACATACATCATTCATAATAACCCAATAAATAAAATGGGTTTAATAAACATCATCCCATCATTACATAATCCATATAAAAGAAATGGATATCATTTTATAATAAGGAATGTGAAACCATATAAATCATAGAGACATTATACACATATGAACTAATTTCATCTTAGATGAAAAATGGTTTTGATAAAACACTTGAAATGAATTTTTGAGGAAAATATCCTTTCTTCTTCAAAATAATTTTCTTTTCACAAAATGTCATGAAATTTTAAAAGAAAAGTATTTTTTTGGAAATAGTCATGAAATATTTTGGAGTAAGGTCATGAAAATAAGGCTTTATAAAACCGTAAAAATACTTTCATGCCATATACGTTAAAAAAACATTATTCTCGTACTTTTTTCAGAAAAGTCAAAAAGTACCTTGTAGGGTAAATAAAAGAAAGATTACTTCCATACCATGGGGTAAAATTCAAATGGGTAAAAAGGACTTTAAAAATAAATTAATACACTTTTATAAAACATGGACATGGATGATAGCAATAACCCTAGTAAATACTTACGAATAAGCAATCTCGGATAAAATGAGATTTGAACAATTATCCCTTACCTAAGGTCCGATATGCTTTGTATGTATCAGAAACACCTGTATAATGATTTAAATAATGTCATTGACTTATTAAAGAATCTTATTCATTTTTATGATATCATATATGTTTCACTTATGACTTTATATTACCCGTTCTTTTATAAATTCCATGTTAAAGCAGCGTTTTGGGTAAAATCATTTCATTTATCGTATGTGTTTCGACTTGTCATTCTTGATATTATTACTTATATCCTGATTTAAATAATTCCAGAATGTAAAAAATGATTTATATATAATATATATTCATCATATACATATATATATTATATATCGATAAAAGGAATGAAATACACCGTTCATGGAGATGGTAGGCCGTACGTACGCATGAACGTTGTTTTCGTTTCCTTATTGAATTGAATGAAACTGAATAGATGACATAAATATATATATACATAAATACAGTAGCATTATTATTTCATATATTTCATTATTATTCATTATATAAACTTTATGATCATTCATGTAAGGTTAACATGGAGAATGAATCTCATCGCGTCGTGGAGACGGTAGTCCGTACGTACGCACGAGCGATGATATCGTTCCCATAATTATTGAATAGAATTGGATTGGATGGTATAATATATCAGAATCATTATAATGTTATAATAACCATATATAGTTATTCTTTACACCATTATACCCATCCATGTATGGTGTTGGTGGAAAAACATATTTCACCACGGCGTGGAGATGGTATTCCGTACGTACGCACGCGTGGTGATTTCGTTTTCCGTAGGATGGATTGATGGTGAAATAGGGTTGTCTCATAATTATAATAACATATCAGTATATGAGTTATACTTATTTTATTACTTCATAATGAACCAACTAAAGAATAATAAGTGGAAGAAGAAATAAAGTTGAAAGAATCGGTAACAGACATTACCTCTTCTTTGAAGCGCCTCTTTGAGACCTCCTCTTAGGGAACTAAAATTGGTATTTGAAGAATACCAGAACCTCTAGGATGTTTCTATGGAAGTGGAGAAGAGAAATTGGTAGGGTTTGGCCGATCTTGAAGGCTCAATGTGGTGTGAGGAAGAGAGGGAGGAGGTGCCCTTTTATAATGGAGGAGAGGGGCACCTTTGGAAAAACTAAACATATTATTTTATTATAAAGTAATATTCGGTTTTTAATAGCTCCAAATTGAGTTATTTATAATATAAGGTGGGTATGGGTATAAATCCTTTCATCCAATATAATTTAAACAAGTTTAGGTTTCTATTTTAACCTTATCAGTTAGATTTAACCTTAAGTTAAATAATTTTACTTTTACCGTGTCTTCTTTTTTTCTTACACTATAAGGTTAATAAACTTACTATAACAAGCCAAAATAACCCCAAGTTGTTTATTATTAATATATATAACATTATCTAAGTAATTTTTCCGAACCTTATATTTTTAGGAATAAAATAACAATTAATAATATAATATTTGTTTTAAAAACTATTTTATGTAAATTTTAAGACTATATGGTAATTGATTTTTCTGAAAATCATAACAGAATTATTAGTTCGAAAAAAGTTAATTAAATCAATACTAAAATGTGATATTAAACTATAAAATTAGTGTAATTTATAAAAAGTCACAAATTACATTTATTTGGGTATTTATAACATCAATTATGTCAATATTTCATTAATAAGATAATTACTGCATCATCATTGTGTCATCAATAAATTAAATTATTTAATGTCTAAAAATTATAAATAAAATACCATTATGTAGGAAATATTTTAATATTTCTAATGAATATTTATATTTGAATTTATCTTATGCATAACCATATATTAAAAATGATTTACTTATTAAACATTGTTTTTAACTATTTTAACCCTTATTTAGATAAATTAATATTAAATGTCCTCATCTAATAAAAGTAGGCATAAATGATAATATTTTATTCCTAAGGTTGTTTTTGGTCGAATTAAACTTATCCAATAAAATTAGGACATGTTTTAGGGTAATAATAATATCATTTTTACCCTTAATTATCCTATTTACTTTTAACCGTGGTAAATAAAAGTAAAATGTTACTATTCACCAAAAAATATTAGCATCTCATTGAACCACATTTTAGTCTTTGATATTAACCGTGTCGCTCAGATTTTCGAAATTCCACTCACAGAAGTGGTAAAATTATGTTTTATGAAAAAATCAGTTTTTTAACTACCACTTAGTAGTTTCACTATTCATCAAAAAATGAAAGTTTCCAGAAAAATACCAAAAATTATGCCAAATATATATTTGATATTATGAATTCAAAAATTATGTCTATTTTACCAAATTAAAAACATATCCATTTCATTAATTAATTTAAAAATTAATTCTCTTCGTCAAAACAAATAGCGTGTTTTTAAGAGATAATAACTATCAAAAGATTGACACTTTTTTATATCTGGTTTAAATGTGAAATTATATACAATGACCAACATTGTATTAAATGGTAAATATATATTCTACATATACTTTAAAACCACTCAAATTAATAATTTATCACTATTAATTATTTCGATTAAAAAAGTTGTTTTTAATTAAAATTTAGTAATTTTCACTATTCATCAGAATATGAAAGTTATCCGAAAAGTACCAAAATTTCACCCTAAACTAATTTCGATATTCTGAATCCAAAAATAAAGTCCATTTTGAAGGATAAAATTTATAAAATTTCAAAAAGTGGGTATTACTATTCATAATATTATAATAATATCTCGGTTAGTGAAACTCGGTATTGCGTACTACACACGCTATCGAGGAAGGACTTTATTGCGTGTAATGAAAGACAAGTCAGGGATGCATGTTGTGCAAGAACTTTTTGGTGTAGCGTACAAAACAAGACATTAATGAAATTAAAAATAATATTTTTCATCAAATCGCGGGGTGTTACATTCTTCCCCCCTTAAAATGAATTTCGCCCTCGAAATTCATCGGGGTTGTAAATGGTTTACTACTCGAAAGTTTCTTTAATAGAATCCCACATCGTAAAAAGGAATACCAAAACATGGCTTTAAAAACTAAAGTACAAAACTTAACAGTTACCCAAATTAACTCATCATTGGGTTTTCACGTAGGAGAACATAGGTGAAAATATGGATATGGAAGAAAAATCTAACCATCATGTTCTGATGGAGAGTGGTAGAGAACATGGCTATGAAAAATCCAACAATCACAAAGCCATAAATTTGTGATGATCTTGGGTACCAACTGATTAATCGGATATAAGGGCACTAGGAAAACATTTTTGGTTTTCAAGATCATTTCCCTAATGTTGAAGAATTTGAATTAGAATAAATACTTAATTTATTTTGGTACAATCTCACTGTTGTTCGTGCCTTGAAAAATTTCCACTTCATCTCTTAAAGAAGTGAAATTGAATTTGTTATTCGTGACGTGTTAGCAGATCATGTGATATAATGACAGGTCATTTCATCTGTCTCAAACAAAAGGTTAGAAAAATTTCTTAAATATACATAAGTCGATCTATAGTGAGATTAATCATATATGTTTCCTAAAATGGACTTATACTTCATATATCATACTTCTTAATATAATAAAACTAGTTTCTACTAAACATGGACTTCCTGTAGGCCAGTGGTAGGTGATAGAGGCCAGTCGCACTTTGGTTGGGGGTTCGATTCCCACAGCCTTGTTCGACGCGATGGGTTGTTGCCCGTCCTGCAGGTTTTCCTTTTTCTAAAACTAAATTACTATAACATCCCATCAGTAATATCGAAAAAATTTCTGTCCTTAAACAATACTATCTTATGTCCAAAATAATCCATGTCAATCTTTATCTAAAATACTTGGGTCCAATCTCATAGTATAAAGAAAACGATTACTTGAAATGTCATCAACCAACCATCATTTATACCCCATTATCTTGTTGGTCACATCCAATCATGTGAATACCTTAATAATGTATTCTCTTGAAAAATGAATACACAATAAACCTTAGTGAAAACATGAATGCTGTCAAAACTTAACTCTTTCCACATACCAAAATCAAAAAATTCTATATAATCAAACCATGATATAACCTTCTCGTTATATCATTCATGAGCTCATGAATACTATCAAACATTTAATTTTCTCTTTATCCCTTCATTATGCGCATATCATCTAATTTCCAAAAATTCAGGTACCATTCGTCACATACTTTCAAAACTTATGGAAATACAACAGTGTAACAATCCTTAGATGTCTCTTTATTCCATATTACCATTAGATTACTTATACAACATTACACTTGATAAACATGTAATCATTCAACTACCTTCTTAAACCATTGACCGAGCTTCAACAATTCTTTCATCTCACATATCATTTTTAGTCTCTTCATCATCATCAAGATAAATATTACCCATACATTCCACATTTAAAACATTTAACCATTGTTGATGTCATAGCAATACCATTATCCTCATCCATGGTGTTAACTGAACATTTTCATTTGCACTTACTGTCTTTATGTCCTTCTTTTCCAAACCCAAAGCATCTTCCAGTTCCTTTGAAACATTCTCCTTGATGCCACATCCCACATGATTTACATAGGGGAAATTGAACTTTCTTTCCTCTATGATCATCATGGAACTCCATCTTTCTCTTATTAGCCGAGTCCGGAAACATACCAAATTTGAGTTTATTGATCATATTATGAGATTGCTGATTCGGCATAATAATGATGTTTGGACTTCCAAATCCCATTTCATTTGGTTTCACATGAAGAATGTCATTCCATTGTCCATCATATCCTCCATTATCGTGAATCTTCCTGTTTCCATCCATTTTCTAAAACCCAAAAAAAATAGTGTGAGAGGAAAAAATCATGATAGGGAAGACAACATAGTAAAGGGGGAGTACTCTCAATATCTAACATCTTAGGTTAAATTTTAAGATCGTTACCTTAGTTCTAGGACTATATCCTATACGTATACTTATCCTTAGGGACATCTCTAGACATACCTTAGAAATATCTCTAGGGATCTCACTAACGTTTTCGCATCCTAGTTTCTAAAGGTTGACTAAACTTTTCCTCTGATACCAACTATAGAGACCCGAAGCTTGACGTACATGTACATTACATTAATTTTTCGGAATACTTAATACATAACAAAAAAAAATACACACAAGGACCGTAATAGTTTAGTGTCTTTGGAAACTCGGAATATAAACATCTAATCATGTTGAAAGATCTTCAACATCTCCCATAACGATCTTCCCCTTTTTGTTTCCTTACCTAAAACTTTTCTTTATTTCCTGGGGAAAATAAAACATAAAAAGGGTGATCTCAAATGCTCAGTAAGGGCAAACATAGAGAACATAAAACAATCCATAAACATTGGAAAGCAAAAACTTGAACATAAAATCTAAACATTAAAACCTTGAGAAAAGACATAAATCTTGGAAGTACGTAAGGAATATATCATAAAGTAACATCAATCATGATAAAAAATCATGGGAATAAAACATGTAATTGTGGCAACCATTAGGCACATGTTATGATTTCCATAGTAGCCAAAGAATTACCGCCAAGACCATCTTAGTGGACAAAGTCCTTTTCTGAATCGAGTTCACTCCTTGTTTCAGTCCTGTAACCCTGAACCGGATTAACTTACCATTCCAGCCATGTCTATATCATGAGATATAAATATTTACCCAATTCATTAGATGAGATATAGTTCTCACCCTTCTCATAATGAAATCATTCTTACTTGTGCCACAAAATAAACATACAACATTCAAAATAACCCAATAAATAAAATGGGCTTCATAAACATCATCCCATCATTACATAATCCATATCAAAGAAATGGATATCATTTTATAATAAGAAAAGTGAAACCATATAAATCATAGAGACATTATACACATATGAACTAATTTCATCTTAGATGAAAAATGGTTTTGATAAAGCACATGAAATGAATTCTTGGGGAAAATATCTTTTCTTCTTCAAAATCATTTTCTTTTCACAAAATGTCATGCAATTTTAAAAGAAAAGGATTTTTTTGAAAATAGTCATGAAATATTTTGGAGGAAGTTTCATGAAAATAAGGCTTTATAAAACTGTAAAAATCCTTTCATGTCGTATACGTTAAAAAAACATTTTTCTCGTACTTTTGTCGGAAAAGTCAAAATGTACCTTGTAGGGTAAATAAAAGAAAGATTCCTTCCATACCATGGGGTAAAATTCAAATGGGTAAAAATTAATTTAAACATACATGAATACACTTTTATAAAACATGGACATTGATGATAGAAATAACCCCAGTAAATACTTACGAATAAGCAATCTCGGATAAAAATGAGATTTGAACAATTATCCCTTACCTTAGGTCTGATATGCTTCGTACGTATCCGAAACACCTATATAATGATTTGAATAATGTCATTGACTTATTAAATAATCATATTAATTGTTATGATATCATATATGTTTCACTTATGACTTTATATTACCCGTTCTTTTGTAAATTCTATGTTAAAGCAGTGTTTTGGGTAAAATCATTTCATTTATCGTATGTGTTTCGACTTGTCGTACTTGGTATTATTACATATATCCTGATTTACATAATTCCAGAATTTAAAACATTATTTATATATAATATATATTCATCATAAACATATATATATTATAGATCGATAAAAGGAATGAAATACACCGTTCATGGAGACGGTAGGCCGTACGTACGCATGAACGTTGTTTTCGTTTCCTAATTGAATTGAATGAAAATAAATAGATGAAATACACACATATATATATACATAAATAAAGTAGAATTATTATTTCATATATTTCATTATTATTCATTATATAAACTTTACGATCATTCATGTACGGTTAACATGGAGAATGAATCTCATCGCGTCGTGGAGACGGTAGTCCGTACGTACGCACGAGCGATGATATCGTTCCCCTAATTATTGAATAGAACTGGAGTTGATGGTATAATATATCAGAATAATTATGATGTTATAATAACCATATATAGTTATTATTTACACCATTATACCCATCCATGTAAGGTGTTGGTGGAAAAACAGATTTCCCCACGGGGTGGAGATGGTATTCCGTACGTACGCACGCGTGGTGATTTCGTTTTCCGTAGGATGGATAGATGGGGAAATAGGGTTGTTTCATACTTATAATAACATATCAGTATATGATTTATACTGATTTTATTACTTCATAATGAACCAACTAAAGAAGAATAAGTGGAAGAAGAAATAAAGTTGAAAGAATCGGTAACGGACATTACCTCTTCTTTGAAGCGCCTCTTTGAGACCTCCTCTTAGGGCACTAAAATTGGTCTTTGAAGAAGAACAGAAACTCTGGGATGTTTCTAGGGAAGTGTAGAAGAGGAATTGGCCGGGGTTTTCTGGGCTTGATGGCTCAAAGTGGTGTGAGCAAGAGAGGGAGTTGGTGCCCTTTTATAAGGGAGGAGAGGGGCACCTTTGGAAAAAATAAAAATATTATTTTATTATAAAGTCATATTCGGTTTTTAATAGCTCAAAATTGAGTTATTTCGAAGCTAAGGTGGGTATGGGTCTAAATAATCTCATACAACAGAATTTAGACAAGTTTAGGTTTCTATTTTAACCATATCATTTAGATTTAACCTTAAGTTAAATAATTTTACTTTTAATGTGTCTTCTTGTTTTCTTACACTATAAGGTTAATAAACTTACTATAACAAGTCAAACGAACCCCAAGCAGTTTATTATTAATATATATAACATTATCTAAGTCATTTGGCCGAACCTTAGATTTTTAGGAATAAAATAACAATTAATAATAAAATATTTGTTTTAAAAACTATTTTATGTCAATTTTGACACTATTTGGTAATTGATTTTTGTGAAAATCATAACAGAATGATTAGTTCAAAAAAAGTTAATTAAATAAATACTAACATGTCATATTTACCTATAAAATTAGTGGAATTTATAAAAAGTCACAAATTACATTTATTTGGGTATTTATAACATCAATTAGGTCAATATTTCATTAATAAGATAATTACTGCATCATCATTGTGTCATAAATAAATTAAATTATTTAATGTCTAAAAATTATAAATAAAATACCATTATGTAGGAAATCTTTTTATTTTTATAATGAATATTTATAGTCGAATTTATCGTATGTATAACCCTATATTAAAAATGATTTAATTATTAAACATTGATTTTAACTATTTTAACCCTTCTTTAAATAAATTCATATTAAATGTCCTAATCTAATCCATGTGGGCCTAAATGGTCATATTTTCTTCCTAAGGTTGTTTCTGGTCGAATTACACTTATCCAATAAAATTAGGACATGTGTTAGGGTAATAATAATATCATTTTTACCCTTTATTATCCTATTTACTTTTAACCGTGGTAAATAAAAGTAAAAAGTTACTATTCACCAAAAAATATTTTCATCTCATTGAACCACATTTTATTCCTTGATATTAACCGTGTCGCTTGGATTTTCTAAATTCCACTCACAGAAGTGGTAAAATTAAGTTTTATGAAAAATTCAGTTTTTTAACTACCACTTAGTGGTTTCACTATTCATCAAAAAATGAAAGTTTCCAGAAAATTACCAAAAATTAGGCCTAAGATATATTTGATATTATGAATTCAAAAATGATGTCTATTTTACCAAATTCAAAACATATCAGTTTCATTAATTAATTTAAAAATTAATTCTCGTCGTCAAAACAAATAGCGTGTTTTTAAGAGATAATAACTATCAAAAGATTGACACTTGTTTATGTCTGGTTTAAATGTGAAATTACATCCAATGACCAACATTGTATTAAATGGTAAAAATATATTCTATATATACTTTAAAACTAGTCAAATTAATAATTTATCACTCTTAATTATTTCGATTAAAAAAGTTGTTTTTAATTAAAATGTTGTAATTTTCACTATTCTTCAGAATATGAAAGTTATCTGAAAAGTACCAAAATTTCACCCTAAGCTAATTTCGATATTCCAAATCCATAAATGAAGTCCATTTTGAAAGATAAAATTAAAAAAAATTCAAAAAGTGGGTATTACTATTCATAATATTATAATAATATCTCATTTAGTGAAACTCGGTATTGCGTACTACACAAGCTATCGAGGAAGGTCTTTATTGCGTGTAATGAAAGACAAGTCAGGGATGCATGTTGTGCAAGCTCCTTTTGGTGTAGCGTACAAAACAAGACATTAATGAAATTAAAAATAATATTTTTCATAAAATCTCGGGGTGTTACATTCTACCCCCCTTAAAATGAATTTCGCTCTCAAAATTTGTCAGGGTTATAAATGGTTTACTACTCGAAAGTTTCTGTAAAAGAA
Organism: Viscum album; assembly: GCA_963277665.1. Taxonomy (NCBI): domain Eukaryota; kingdom Viridiplantae; phylum Streptophyta; class Magnoliopsida; order Santalales; family Viscaceae; genus Viscum; species Viscum album. Next base: position 1,234,951,428 of record OY728120.1, read on the forward strand.
TCCCACATCGTAAAAAGGATTACCAAAACATGGCTTTAAAAACTAAAGTATGAAACGTAACGGTTACCCAAATTAACCCATCACTGGGTTTTCACGTAGGAGAACATAGGTGATAATATGGATATGGAAGAAAAATATAACCATCAAGTTCTGATGGAGAGTGGTAGAAAACATGGCTATGAAAAATCCAACAATCACAAAGCCATAAATTTTTTATGATCTAGGGTACCATCTGATTCATCGGATATTAGGGCACTAGGAAAACATTTTTGGTTTTCAAGATCATTTCCCTAAAGTTGAAGAATTTAAATTAGAATAAATACTTACTTTATTTTCGTACAATCTCACTGTTGTTCGTGCCTTGAACAATTTCCACTTCATCTCTTAAAGAAATAAAATTGAAATTGTTATTCGTGAAGTGTTAGTAGATCCTGTGATAGAATGATGGGTCATTCCATCTATCTCAAACAAAAGGTTAGCAAAAGTTATTAAATATACATAAGTCGATCTATAGTGAGATAAATCATATATGGTTCCTAAACTAGACTTATACTTCATATATCATACTGCTTAATATAATAAAACTAGTTTCTACTAAACAGGGACTTACTGTAGGCCAGTGGTAGGCGATAAAGGCCAGTCGCACTTCGGTTTTGGGTCCGATTCCCACAGCCTTGTCCGAGGCGATGGGCGTTCTCTAGTCCTGTAGGTTGTCATTTTTCTATAACTACATTACTATAACATCCCATCAATAATATCGAAAAAATATCTTTCCTTAAACAATACTATCTTATGTCCAACATAATCCATTTCAATATTTATCTAAAATACTTCGGTCCAAGCTCATAGTATAAAGAAAACGATTACTTGAAATGTCATCATCCAACCATCATTTATCCCCCATTATATTTTTGGCCACATTCTAATCATGTGAATACCTTAATCATGTATTCTCTCGAAAAATGAATACCCATTAAACCTTAGTGAAAACATGAATGTTGTCAAAATTTAACTCTTTCCACATACCAAAATCAAAAAATTCTATATACTCAAACCATGATATAACCATCTCCTTATATCAGCCATGATCTCATGAATACTATCAAACATTTAATTTTCTCTTTATCCCATCATTATGCGCATATCATATAATTTCCAAAAATTCTGGTACCATTCGTCATATACTTTCAAAACTTAAGGAAAGACAACAGTGTAACAATCCTTAGATTTCTCTTTATTCCATAGTACCATGAGATTACTTTTACAACATTACACTTGATAAACATGTAATCATTCCACTACCTTCTTAAACCATTGACTGAGATTCAACAATTCTTTCATCTCACATATCATTTGTAGTCTCTTCATAATCATCAACATAAATATTAACCATACGACCATACTGATTCTCTTCATGATACTTTCCCTTAGGGCATTGGTTTTCATAATGCCCGTAAATTCCACATTTAAAACATTTAACCATTATTGATGTCGTAGAAATACCATTATCTTTATCCATGTTGTTAACTGAACCTTTTCCTTTGCACTTACTGGCTTTATGTCCTTCTTTTCCACACCCAAAGCATCTTCCAGTTCCTTTGAAACATTCTCCTTGATGCCTCTTCCCACATGATTTACATAGGAGAAATTGAACTTTCTTTCCTCTATGATCATCATGAAACTCCATCTTTCTGTTATTAGCCGAGTCAGGAAACTTACCAAATTTGAGTTTATTGATCATATTATGAGATTTCTGATTCAGAATAATAATGATTTATGGACTTACAAATCCCATTTCACTTGGTTTCTCATTAAGAATATCATTCCATTGTCCATCATATCCTCCATTATCGGGAATCTTCCTGTTTCCATCCATTTTCTAAAACCCAAAAAGAATAGTGTGAGAGGCAAAAATCATGCTAGGGAAAACAACATAGTAAAGGGGGAGTACCCTCAATATCTAACATCTTAGGTTAAATTCTAAGATCGTTACTATTGTTATAGGACAATATCCTATATGTATACTTATCCTTAGGGACATCCCTAGACATACCTTAGAAATATCTCTAGGGATCTCACTAACGTTTTCACATCCTAGTTTCCAAAGGTTGAATAATCCTTTCCTCTAATACCAACTGTAGAGACCCGAAGCTTGACATACATGGACATTACATTACTTTTGCAGAATACTTAATACATAACAAAAAAACAGACACACAAGGACTGTAATAGTTTAGTGTCTTTGGAAACTCGGAATATAAACATCTAATCATGTTGAAAGATCTTCAACATCTCACATAATGATCTTCCCCTTTTTGTTTCCTTACCTAAAACCTTTCTTTATTTCCTGGAGAAAATAAAACATAAAAAGGGTGAGCTCAAATTCTCAGTAAGGTCAAACCTAGAGAACATAAAACAATCCATAAACACTTGAATGCAAAAACTTGAACATGAAATCTAAACATTAAAACCTTGAGCAAAGAAATAAATCTTTGAAGTACGTAAGGCATATATCATAAAGTAACATCAATAAAGATAAAATAGAATGGGAATAAAACATATAATTGTGGCAACCATTAAGCACATGTTATGATTTCCATAGTAGCCAAGGCATTGCTGCCAAGACCATCTCAGTGGACAATGTCCCTTTCTGAATCGAGTTCACTCCTCATTTCAGTCCTGTAACACTGAACCGGATTAACTTACCGTTCCAGCCATGTCTATCTCATGAGATATAAATCTTTACCCAATGCATTGGAGGGAGATATAGGTCCCACCCATCTCATAATGAAATCATTCTTACTTGTGCCACAAAATAAACATACATCATTCCTAATAACCCAATAAATAAAATGGGTTTCATAAACACCATACCACCATTACATGATCCGTATAAAAGAAATGGATATCATTTTATAATAAGGAAAGTGAAACCATATAAATCATAGAGACATTATACACATATGAACTAATTTCATCTTAGATGAAAAATGGTTTTGATAAAACACTTGAAATGAATTTGTGAGGAAAATATCCTTTCTTCTTCAAAATCATTCTCATTTCACAAAATGTCTTGCAATTTTAAAAGAAAGGGATTTTTTTGAAAATAGTCATGTAATATTTTGGAGGAAGCTTCATGAAAATAAGTCTTTATAAAACCGTAAAAATCCTTTCATGCCGTATACGTTAAAAAAACATTATTCTTGTACTTTTGTCGGAAAAGTCAAAAAGTACCTTGTCGGGTAAATAAAAAAAGATTCCTTCCATACCATGATTTAAAAGTCAAATGGGTAAAAATTAATTTAAACATACATGAATACAATTTTATAAAACATGGACATGGATGATAGCAATAACCCCAGTAAATACTTACGAATAAGCAATCTCGGATAAAAATGAGATTTGAACAATTATCCCTTACCTTAGGTCTGATATGCTTCGTACGTATCCGAAACTCCTGTATAATGATTTAAATAATGTCATTGACTTATTAAAGAATCATATTCATTTTTATAATATCATATATGTTTCACTTATGACTTTATATTACCCGTTCTTTTGTAAATTCCATGTTAAAGCAGCGTTTTGGGTAAAATCATTTCATTTATCGTATGTGTTTCGACTTATCGTTCTTGATATTATTACTTATATCCTGATTTACATAATTATATAATGTAAAACAAGGTTTATATATAATATATATTAATCATATACATATATATATATTATAGATCGATAAAAGGAATGAAATACACCGTTCATGGAGATGGTAGGCCATACGTACGCATGAACGTTGTTTTCGATTCCTTATTGAACTGAATGAAACTAAATTGATGACATAAATATATATATACATAAATCCAGTAGCATTATTATTTCATATATTTCATTATTATTCATTATATAAACTTTATGATCATTCATGTATGGTTAACATAGAGAATGAATCTCATCACGTCGTGGAGACGGTAGTCCGTACGTACGCACGAGCGATGATATCGTTCCCATAATTATTGAATAGAATTGGAGTTGATGGTATAATATATCAGAATACGTATTATGTTATAATAACCATATATAGTTATTCTTTACCCCATTATACCCATCCATGTAAGGTGTTGGTGGAAAAATAGATTTCACCACGGCGTGGAGATGGTATTCCGTACGTACGCACGCGTGGTGATTTCATTTTCTGTAGGATGGATAGATGGTGAAATAGGGTTGTTTCATACTTATAATAACATATCAATATATGAGTTATACTTATGTTATTACTTCATAATGAACCAAATAAAGAAGAATAAGTGGAATAAGAAATAAAGTTGAAAGAATCGGTGATGGACATTACCTCTTCTTTGAAGCGCCTCTTTGAGACCTCCTCTTAGGGCACTAAAATTGGTCTTTGAAGAAGACCAGAACCTCTAGGATGTTTCTAGGGAAGTGTAGAAGAGAAATTGGAAGGGATTTTCCGAGCTTGAAGGCTCAAAGTGGTATGAGGAAGAGAGGGAGGAGGTGCCCTTTTATAAGGGAGGAGAGGGGCACCTTTGGAAAAACAAAAAATAATATTTTATTATGAAGTCATATTCGGTTTTTAATAGCTCAAAATTGAGTTATTTCTAAGCTAAGGTGGGTATGGGTCTAAATCCTCTCATCAAATAGAATTTATACAAGTTTAGGTTTCTATTTTAACCTTATCATTTAGATTTAACATTAAGTTAAATAATTTTACTTTTACCGTGTCTTCTTTTTTTCTTACACTATAAGGTTAATAAACATACTATAAAAAAGAAAAAGAACCCCAAGTTGTTTATTATTAATATACATAACATTATCTAAGTCATTTGGCCGAACCTTAGATGTTTATGAATAAAATAACAATTAATAATATAATATTTTTTTAAAAACTATTTTATGTCAATTTTGACACTATTTGGTAATTGATTTTTGTGAAAATCATAACAGAATGATTAGTTCAAAAAAAGTTAATTAAAACAATACTAACATGTCATATTATCCTAGAAAATTATTTTAATTTATAAAAAGTCTAAAATTACATTTATTTGGGTATTTATAACATCAATTATGTCAATATTTCATTAATAAGATAATTACTGCATCATCTTTGTGTCATAAATAAATTAAATTATTTAATGTCTAAAAATTATAAATAAACTAACATTATGTAGGAAATATTTTAGATTTAGAATGAATATTTATAGTCTAATTTATCTTTTGTATAACCCTATATTAAAAATGATTTACTTATTAAACTTTGATTTTAACTATTTTAACCCTTCTTTAAATAAATTAATATTAAATGTCCTATTGTAATCCAAGTGGGCCTAAAGGGTCATATTTTATTCCTAAGGTTGTTTTTGGTCGAATTACACTTATCCAATAGAATTAGGACATGTGTTAGGGTAATAATAATATCATTTTTACCCTTAATTATCCTATTTACTTTTAACCGTGGTAAATAAAAGAAAAAAGTTACTATTCACCAAAAAATATTTTCATCTCATTGAACCACATTTTAGTCCTTGATATTAACCGTGTCTCTCGGATTTTTGAAATTTCACTCACAGAAGCGGTAAAATTACGTTTTAGGAAAAATTCAGTTTTTTAACTACCACTTAGTGGTTTCACTATTCATCAAAAAATGAAAGTTTCTAGAAAAATACCAAAAATTAGTCCTAATCTATATTTGATATTATGAATTCAAAAGTGATGTCTATTTTACCAAATTCAAAACATATCATTTGAATTAATTAATTTAAAAATTAATTCTCGTCGTCAAAACAAATAGCGTGTTTTTAAGAGATAATAACTATCAAAAGATTGACACTTGTTTATGTCTGGTTTAAATCTGAAATTACATACAATGACCAACATTGTATTGAATGGTAAAAATATATTATACATATACTTTAAAACCACTCAAATTAATAATTTATCAATATTAATTATTTCGATTAAAATGTAGTTTTTAATTAAATTTTAGTAATTTTCACTATTCATCAGAATATGGAAGTTATACAAGAAGTACCAAAATTTCACCCAAAGCTAATTTCGATATTCCGAATCCAAAAATGAAGTCCATTTTGAAAGATAAAATTTATAAAACTTCAAAAAGTGGGTATTAGTTTTCATAATATTATAAAAATATCTCATTTAGTGAAACTCGGTATTGCGTACTACACACGCTATCGAGGAAGGTCTTTATTGTGTGTAATGCAAGACAAGTCAAGGATGCATGTTTTGCAAGCTTCTTTTGTTGTATCGTACAACACAAGACATTAATAAAATTAAAAATAATATTTTTCATAAAATCTCGGGGTGTTACAGTTTTTCTTTTCATAGATAGAGTATCTAAGATGCATGACTCTATCTTTCGTAGTTCCTTAGAATATAAGGGTTTTCTTGTGTATGGCCCAGTGAGGGGGGGACCTCCTTGTCGGTGTGAATATTTATTGTGTGGAAGAAATATTTAGATGATTACTTGGTGGATAGGACTACCATGGAGAGTTAATGTTCTACCGTACGAGGAATATTTATTTCATATAACATAGGGGGGACATTTAGGGTGGATAGAAAAAAGGGGATTACCTTCTGGCTACGTGATGTCACTGTGGGGAGGGCCTTCACAATGGTGACCATCATGGTGAGGACTAACATCATAGCTTGATTTCATGATGCAGGGAGAATTTCTATAGTGCACATCATTGGGAGGGCCACCATAATGGGATATAATAATTTGAGTTCCTTCAATTTTCTTGAAGTCATTACGAAGAGAGACTTCGCAGTGACCCCCATCACTGTGAGCACTAGTATCATATTATGATATCCAGTTGTTAGGAGAAATTTTTTAGAATATATCCTAGGGATGACCATAAGTGCCACACCCCGACCGACACGTCAATTTAATTTAATTATTTTGGGTCTCACTTTTGAGTTGCGGTCTGAACCGGTTCTATTTTTAAGAAATTGGGATCTTATATGGGTGTGTGACTGTACGTGCGGCCGTCTGTAGTTCCCAACATTAATAAGAGAATGTTTTATGATTAAATTTATTATTACACGGCTGCACGACTATGACACATCCATATGCGCGCCTCTGTGCGATATCTAGGTGAATAATTAATGCAATTATTTTGCTACTAGTTTTTTGTATTACTTTAGTTTTATTATTTGTATTATTATTATTTAACTTATTGTTTGAATTATGTTGTTATTATTACAATTACTTTATTTAATTATTTCTCTTGGTCATTTCTATTATTTTATGTTTTATTATTATTTATTTATTATTAGAAATATTTTTTTTCAATTAATTATATTATTGCATTCTTATTTTATTTTATTTTATTTTATTTTATTTTTATTTTATTTTATTTTCTCTTTTCTTCTCATGTTTTACCTCCTATCTTTTCCTCACCCACTCTCCCTTGTCGCTAAGAAGACCCACCCTTCCCTCTGGTTTGTGTCGCCTCACCCTTATAACCCTCAGTACCGCAGCCCCACTCCCTCCTCTTCCTTGCAAGACCACCGCCACCCCTCCCCCGGACCAGCCTCAACCTCTTCCTTCGGAGAACCAGACCAGCTGCAGTCTCACACTGACCTGCACTACCCAACTTCCTCATGCCACTCCCTTCCACAACACACCCCCAAACCACCCATGGCTGGATTGCTCTCATCTTCACCTCCCCTCTAACTCAACTAGCGTTTTTGCGCCATCATCCGGCTCCCGTTCGATGCTGCCCGGATAGCCTCCTCATCCAGCGCTGCCCTAGCTAGATTCCTCACCATGTACTAGCTGGATCTCTGACCACCTCATGTCGCACTTCCCCCAACTCAAAACCCTACATTCTATTGTTCAGACCACCTCTAGAGCACTTGAAATCCCTACGAACACCCCCGCCTCCCATCAGCGGACGACCCTCCTTTATCCAGCCCCATGTGCACCTCCACTGGCTTCATCCGATGCTCTGACAACCTCCTCTCTTATTTGCGCCTCTTTTCAGTGGTTCCCCCATTTCTTTTCCAATGTCGTGCAATCCCTAATATCCTCCATCATCATTCAGCTAGCCTGTTGGACTCCTCATCGTAGGTGCAAAGTACCCAGGTTGATCATCTTTTTGTTTTGGGTGTTTGTTAGAGTTAGGGTTTGGCTTTTTTGGTTTATTTTTGTCACAGATGTAAATTAATTTGTTTTGGAGTCCGTTAGAGACTCCTAGCATTGTGTTCATCATTTGATGGGACTTTCGTGACAAGCCCGCAAGGCTTCCATCATAGAGGTAGGCGTTTCCGCATATAATCATTATTTGATGAATTCTTTTGGGATTTTAATTAATTCATGCTATTTAATTATTAGTTTGAATTCTTTGAATTTGGTTATGTTTGTGATTTGATGTACTTTTGACATGTTAATAGCATGTGGTGCAATATTTGTGTTCAATTTTTGGTGAAAATCCATGTTAAGCTGTGCAGTATTTTTTTATATAAATTGGGCGCTTTGAGTTTTGGTGTTGCGTTATGGTGCGCTTGATTTAAGAGAGGATGTTTTGAGTGTGTTACTAGTGTAAACCATTGATGGGATATTTATAATGCTTTCTAAATTTCGTATGTGTTTAATTCCTTTATTAAATTATATATATAGTGAGTGGTCCCTTGGGGGTTAGATTCATCATTAGTAAGGACCTTTGTATATACATATACATGAAAATGTATAGTCATGTGGGTGAAGCGGTATCAGGTAGACCTTGTAAAAAGATTCATGTTGTGAGGTAGGTACCCTATGCCTATGCCTTCAATTTTAATTCCATTAATTCATTAGTTCTTTTAAAAAGTGTTTTCAAGATTAAATAGTATATACATATTAAAACTGTTAGCGATGCTTAGCATTGGACATCAAATTATATTTAATGGTTCAATATTAAGATTTAAAATGTATAGCATTTTTTTAGATATGTTTTCTAGCTTGACACACTGAATTCTTGAAAGTGATTTTTCTTTGAAAAATGGTTCTTAATTCTCTATGCATAATTTATAAAGTTTCCAAAATGTGTTTTTCATGTTGATATATGATCCCGAACATGCTTGGAAAATGTAATACCATTTTCATACTAAATTGGTTTTGAAATTCTATATCCTTAAAGTGGTTTTTCCTAAGTGGAAAGAATGTGTGTTGAGAAGGTTGACTTTTGAATAAATATATATTAGTTCAAGGCTTTGAAAAGAAGGATGTTCATGTTTCGGTTAGTTTATAAGAATGAATTAGTTTTGGAATAAATCTGGGGTTAATTGGTAGTTTTCATTTCTTCAATGGTTTGATTAATTTTATGCATGATTTTAAAAGTGCGGTTCCTTGGTGGCACAAATGGATTTTTATGAAGATTTTCGGAACGTAAAGATGTTGAGAGACATTGTTTTCTAATTCGTAATGTTCTTTGTAAATTAATGGGTCTATTTGGTACTTTGAAAATGGTTTTAAAAATAGGAAAACCCCTCTTGAGGTATCCCCCCTTAGTTTGAGAAATTTAATTCAAGTGTTTAAATGTGATTTTTGATATGTTCCCAGTGTTGATGCTTATGCTTTGTGTGATGTGAAAGAGGGGGAATTCACTTTAGGAGGGAGAATGGTGGTGAGAGGTGGAATGAGTTTTAGATAAAGAAAGTGTTGTGTACATTTATGTTTGATTGATAAAAACTCACCACCACTTGAAATAGAGCACAATGGGAATCCTGGGTATCTAGGTGGGTGAACTATGACTTGTGGAATAGAGGTATGAGGGTGACTTGACCTTGTTTTACTGCAGGTTTGACGATTTCCACACTAACAAAACATATGAATGACTGAGGGTCGTGGCCTTCTAAGCCACGTTTTCTAAGGGTCATGGCCTTCTAAGCCACTTTCTCTGAGGGTCATGGATTATAAGCCATGTTTCACCAAGACATGAAGATCCTAGGTCCTGAACTAACACTATGTATATAAGAACTTCCTTTTGTGCTTGTGATATGCTTTTCAATTCAGTTGTTTCATGTGTGTTCGATCTTTTGTGAAAACCATATTTTAATAAAAATTGGTCTCCTTAAATTTTGAAATGTTAATGCATGATCAAAACCTATTTTGGAAAGCGAAGATAAATGTTTTTCTTAGAAATGAAAGAATGTTATTTGAATTTGAAAAGAGTGAAAAAAAATTATTTTATTATGCTTTATTTTCAAAATAGCATGATTAGGATTTCTTATTAAAGGAAGTGGAATAGGGTGTTGTTGTATTTTGGCTTTCCTACTAAGAATCTCGGTGCTCATGCCTACTTTATCGTTTCAGTTTCAGGTTCTAGTTTGGATCTCTCTTGCAGTAAGCTTGTTTCTGTGTTTGGTGGTGACCCTTGAGGTCACTTGGCGGTATGTTTAACTATCCATCATTGTTTTATTTTTAATTCAAGTATTTAATACCTTGCTTAGTTTATGACAGTTTTTTATATGTCTCTTATAAGCTAAATCATTACCAATATCCACATTGTGGTTCCCAGCACAAGTTTCCAGCCCGTGGGGATCGGGAATTCCCTTAGGGCCATGTCGCGGACTGGGTTGGGTGCCGGGTCAGAAGATGACTCGGCCTGGTTCATGACAAAATGTTATCAGAGGATGTTTGTGTTCTTGTTATTTGGGATGTCAGGGATATCAAGGATAGGACTGCCGGTACTCGAGTGGTAGGTGAGATGAGAGCGTTGTGAACTCTTTCTTGTTCTAATCCTTGAGTAACTAGGGGTAGAACAATATTTACGTTTTGGCTATGCCCTATGTGGATGGGGGATGAAAATAGGAGTAATCTGGTAGTGCGCATGGCCTCACAAAGAGTAGCTACCCATGTGATGCCAGGGAATATGGTTTGACACTCCAAGTGGTTGGATCTTGCCTAGGGCATGGGATGCTAAACCATGTTGTAGAGTTAGACACGACCACTAGTCCTCTGTCTAGGTTCCTTAATGTTTGTGATATCCTACTTTAGTTTTGGGTTGGAGAGAAAGTTTTTTAAGGAAAACTAACTTTGGAGTATCTCTTATCTTAGTTTGGTGTGTGTTTGGCATGATTCATGGGGTGTGTTTCCTTTAAACCTTGTTTCAGGAAGTCAGAATTTGATGTTATGAATATGAATTTCTAAAATAACGTTTTGGGTTATTTGAAATTGAAGTGAGCTATTTTGGGAATAGGAGGAATTATCAAAATAGGTCATTAATTTTTTATATGGATTGAAAAAAAGTATTTTCCGAATATTGAGAATGTTTTGTTTTGGAAGAAGAAGATCCTTATTTCATCCAGTGGTATTCCTAGAGGTTCTCACATTTTCATGTGGAAGTGATTAATGGATATCTATTGGATCATGTGGATGGGTGCCTGAGTGGCACAAAGATGAATATTTTTGAGGCATCATGGAATATCTGTGGTGAGTGAATGATTTTTAAGTCTGGTTCTTGTTTCTAGAAAAATGGACTTTTTCCTAAAATGGGTTTTTGTGCTCAAATGATTTTTGAAATTGGAAAATGGTTTTTTTTCTGGTATATGGATGTCAGTTTTGTGATTTTATGGATTTTTGGAAGGTTTTTTATTATTATTTTTTGGAACATGCCCCTGGAAATGTCCCATGAGATTCCAGCAAGTCTCTTTATTCTTGGCTCATCCCAGACTCCCAGTGGGGTGGTAGAGTTGGGTTCTGCTCGGTTGGGTCATCATTTTCTAGATGTTGAGGTCAATTGAGTATTGTTGAATACTTTGCAATGTTGGTTGTGTCTTTGGTTTTTTAGATACTCTGAATGTTGTGTGAGTGTAAGTTTTCTCGAGTATGTTTGGAGGATAGGGACAAGACCAGTAAATAGTGATTGTCTTGTTTCACTATGAATGACGATGTCTTGAGCAATCCTCAATACTACCTTCATCCTGAGGAAGCACCTAAATACGCGAGGCAAGGGAAAGTGGTTGATCTCGAAGGTGCTCGACCAGTCTACAGGCGATGACGGTGGAGTGTTGACCTTTCTGATGAGCGAGTTACATGTTCCCTAGAGGTAGTGTGGAACCATCAGTTTAAAACTCGTACAATTTGTTGGTCCTATTTATACTATGGTAAGTGAATTTTCCTCATATGATGAGGAGTTTGAACCAATGGGACCTATTATTGGAGTTCCCCTTCCATAAGATTGCATCGTGTGTTTTATATACCTCTCAATCTCCTATCTCTAGTATGGTCAGTCGGGCACTCTAAGTCATTTGCTGCAATTATCAGTGGGTATATTGACAGAGTGGTTGCTCAGGACATGATGAGAAGCATGCAGGTTACTCTTCCAATGGAATACGTTCTAGTTAGAGGTGGTCATTTTATGACTGCGAGGCGGTATATTATTCCGACATAAAGGCCCCAGCCATATGTATCGGGGTGAAGCATGCGCATAGTCAAAACTCGTAGGACATGGTGTGAGTTTGGTTCGACTTAAGTACGCAGTGACGGATTGGGAAAACTTAAACTTCTTTATTGTGGTATTGCCTCTAAAGGACTAATTTTTGTTGTGGTCGGTATGAAGGCTATGTATCCTAGTTGAAGTTTTAGTTTGTGGGAGTTCCTCTTGGGCCTTAAAGAGGTTTGAAAAATTAGTATTTCTGTAAATCAAGCGAGCATGCTCTGTGAACCTTCTTGTGGTCGGTTATGGATCCAAATTTTACTCATCTAGGAGATTCTTTTTTCTTGTGGGATTAACGCGTGTCTGTCCTGTTTTCTGCTAGGTTAGGAGATTCAGCTATCAAAACCATCTCATGTGGTGGAGTTTTCTTCAATGTGGGAATTTTCCGTGCATGTCAAAATTTGATGTTGGGTTTGTGACGAAGAGTTCAGTTCTTATATATCAAATTAAACTAGGAATGCCCACGCGGGGTCCGTGGTGTCCCGAAATTGTAAAATGGTGGGGAGACCCACCTCAAGTCTCACCGAATTCCCCTCTTGTGTTGGTTGGTTAAACATAAGGAGCTTGGTTGGTCAAGCTAGTGTTAGATGTTTTTCCGGGTTGGTGAGTTATTTTGGTCTGAAGAACCGATGTTTGACGAGAACCCTAATAGGGTGGAAAGGCCACCATAGGACTAACTTGTGGAAAAAAATTTGTCTTCAAAGTGTGCTTGGTGGAGCAACCCCTTACTTCTGTTCCGCCTAACCTTAACAATGGTAATAGGTTAGCATGGGTAGTGGGTCACTGGACGAGTGTTCCTGGAGATCTCGAGTAGCCCTGGTGATCCCTAAAATGGGGTTTGGGGTGTTCCATGTTGTAGTACTACCTGAGGTCAATTACGTGTCGCTGGTTGTTCTGCTTGGTGATTCTACTTTTTAGATTTTTAGATTTTTTGGTGATGGGCATTTTGAATGCTTGGTCTCAGGGTGATTAAGGTTTTCTTTAATGTTTCATCGCAGTCTTTCTTGAAATCTTGGATTGGTCAAGACTTTTGGGACTTTCTGGGGGAAGAAAGTGTCATAGTGGGGAGAATTTTCACACCCTGACTAAACATTTATTTTAATTTAATTATTTAGGGTCTCACTTTTGAGTTTTTGTTTGAACCGGTTCTATTTTAAAGAAATTGGGATCTTATATGGGTGCACGACTATATGTGTGACCATGTGTAGTGAAAAACTTTAATAAAAGAATTTTATATCATTAAATTTTTTGTTACATGGCCACATGACTGTGCCACGACCATGCATACGTCTGTGCGTGGTGTCTAGCTGAATAATTAATGAAATTATTTTGCGACTAGTTTTTTATATTACATTAATTTTTTTATTACTATTATTATTATTTAAGTTTATGTTTCAATTAAGTTATTATTATTATTATTATTTTAGTTAATACATTAACTTGGTCATTTATATTATTTTGGTTTTATTGTTATTAGTTTTCATATTAGTAATAAATTTTTTTATTAGTAAATATATTATTGTGTTCTTCTTTTTTTTCTTTTTTTTATATTTTCTTCTCCTTTTTATCCCTCCTCGATTTTCCTCATTGCTCTCTCCCTTGTCTTGCACAAGACCCCCTCCCTATGGCTTCCGTCGCCTCACCCTTCTGACCCCAAATGTCACAACCCCTCTCCCTCCTCTTCCTTGCTAGACCTCCTCTGCGCACTCTCCCATACTAGCCTCTTCTTCCTCCTCCGGTGAACCGGGCCATCAGCCACCTCCCACTGACCTATGATGCCCCACTTCCTCGTACCGCTCCCTTATGCAACACACCTCCGCACCTCCCATGGTTGGATCGCTCTCAGCCGCGGCTCCCCTACCGCTCACCAAGCGCTATCATGCCACCATCATGCCCATGTTCGGAGCTACCCGTACAGCCTCCCCATCCACCACTGCCCCATCTAGTTTCCTCACCAGGGCCCGATGGCTTCCCGACCACCTCACGCCGCACTTCCCCCCCCCCCCAACTCGTAACCCTCCTCACCGGAGTCCAGACCTCCTCTAGCACACCAAAACCCCCTACAAACACCCACTCCTACCATAATCATTCTCTCCTCCTTCATCCGGCAGTGCACGCACCTCCCCCGACTTCATCTGAAGCTCTAGTAGCCTTCTCTCTTGGTTGCACCTCTTTTCAGTGGTCCCCGTATTGTTTTTTTGGTGCTGTGTAAATCCCAACAGTCTCCATCATCCTCCAACCATCCTCTCGGACTCCTCGTCGTTGGTGCAAAGTACCAAGGTTGATCATCTTTCTATTTTGGGTGTTTGTTGCTGTTAGGGTTTGGATGTGTTTGGTTTATTTTTGACGCAGATGTATATTAATTTGTTTTAGGGTCTGTTAGAGACTCCTTGTGGTGCGTTCGGCATGCGATGGGAGTTTCGCACCCAGCCTGAAAGGCTTCTTACACTGAGGTAGGTGTTTCTACATATAATCATTATTTGTCGAATACTTTTGTGAGTTTAATTAATTAATCTTCTTTAATTATTAGTTATCATTCATTGAATTTGGCTATGTTTGAGATTTTATGTACTTTTCACATGTTAGTAAGATGGGGTGCAATATGTGTGTGCAATTTTTTGTGAAAATCCCCTTTGAGCTGTTGAGTATTTTTTAGATATAAATTGTGCAGTTTGAGTTTTAGTGTTGTGAAATGGTGTACTTTGTTTTAGAAAGGATGTTTTGAGTTTGTTATTGGTTTATAACATTGATGTGATATTTCAAATGTTTTATAAATTAATTAAGTGTTTAATTACTTTCTTAAATTATATGTATAATGAGTGGTCCCTTGGGGGTTTGATTCATCAGCATTAAATGACCTATGTATATACATATACATGAAAATGTATATACATGTAGATGAAGCGGTCTTGTGTTTCTATTGTCAAAAGATGTATGTTTTGAGGTAGGTCCGCTATGCCTATGCCGTTAATTTGAATTTCATAAATGCTTTAGTTCATTAAAAAGTGTTTTCAAGATTAAATAGTATATACGTGCTATGAAAAGTGTCAGCGATGCTTAGAGTTGGACATCCCTTTATATTTAATGGTTCACTTTTATGATTTAAAATTATAGCATTCGTTTAGATATATTTTCTAGCTTGACACACTAAATTCATAATTTTTTTTTAAAAAAAATGGTTCTTCATTTTGTATGAATAATATATAAAGTTTCCCTCATGTGTTTTTCATGTTGAAATATGATCCTGACCATGTTTGTAAAATTTAATACCCTTATTATGCTAAATTGGTTTTGAAATTCTAAATCCTTAAAGTGGTTTTTCTTAAGTGGCTAGCATGTGTGCTGTGAAGGTTGATTTTTGGAATAAAGATAGATTACTGAAAGACTTTTAAAAGTGGTAAGATAATGTTTTGGTTAGTATGTAAGAATGCATGAATTTTGGAATAAATCTGGGGTTAAATGGTAATTTTCATTTCATCAATGGTTTGATTTATTTTAAGCATCTTTTTATAAGTGTGGTTCCTTAGTTGCGTAAATGAATTTTTTTGAATATTATTGGAACATAAAGGTGTTGAGAAACATTATTTTCTGATTAGTATTGTTCTTTGTAAATTAATGGGTCCCGTTTGGCACTTTGAAAATGGTTTAGAAAATTGGAAAACCCCTATTGAGGCATCCCCCATAGTTTGGGAAATGTAATTAAAGTGTTAAAATGGGATTTGTGATATGTTCTCAGTGTTGGTGCTTATGCTTTGTGTGGCGTGAAAGAGGGGGAATGTGCTTAAGGAGGGAGAATGGTGGCGAGAGGTTGAATGAGTTTTGGATAAGGTAATTTTTGTGTACATTTATGTTTTCTTGATAAAAACTCACCACTAGATGAAATAGAGTAAAATGGGAAACCTGGGTATCTAGGTACGTGAACTAGGACTTGTGGGCTTGTGTTGCTGGGGTGACTTGACCAGGTTTCACAGGAAGTTTGACGATTGCAACAATAACTATACATATGAATGACTAAGGGTCATTGCCTTCTAACCCACATTTTCTAAGGTCCATGGCCTTATATTCCATGTTTTTTGTGGGTTGTGGTTTCTAATCCAAATTTCACCGAGATATGAAGATACTAGTTACCCAAATAACACTAGAGAATTTGGGACTTCCCATGGTTCTTATGATACGATTTTCAATTCAGTTGTTTCATGCATGTTCCCTCTTTTTTGAAAATAATATTTTAATCTAAATTGGTCTCCTAAAATTTTGAAATGTTAATTCATCCTCAAAACCTATTTTGAAAAGGGAATAGAAATGGATTTCTTAGAAATGAATGCTTGTTATTTGAATTTGAAAGACTGAAAAACATTATTTTATTATGCCTTATTTTCAAACTAGCATGATTTGGATTTCTCATTAATGGAAGTGGAATAAGGCATTGTGTTATTTTGGCTTTCCTACTAAGAATCATGGTGCTCACACCAACTTTATCATTTCAATTTTAGGTTCATGTTTGGGATCTCCTGTGTAGTAAGCTTGTTTCTGTATTTGTTGGTGACCCATGAGATCACTTGGAGATTTTTTTAACTTTCCTTCCTTATTCTATTTTAAATTTCAAGTATTTAGCTACCATTATCAGTTTATGTCAATTGTTTATATGTGTTTTCTGGGCTAAATCATTCCCAACTTCCTCATTGTGGAGCCTGCACTAGTTGAAAACCTATAGGGATTGGGAATTCCCTTCGGGCCATGTTGCGGATCTGGTCGAGCACAGGGTCGAATGACAACCCGGCTTGGTTCATGAGAATAAGGGTAGATAACAGAAATGGGAGGAATTTTTTTTCTATCTGATTATTTAGAAAGGAGAGGTCTATCATGATTCTCATCGGGATATAAGTTCTTATGAACAATTGTTTCTTTCCCAATAAGTAGGACCCCATGAGTGCTCAAAGGAGGACCGTCAGAACATCTAGTAATAATGTTTAGGGTAGAACATTCACACCATCAACTACCACTCTCATAATTTTGTGATGGTTTGACAAGATCTTTATCCTCAATTGATAGGTGATTGATGGATTCAAGAACTCTAGCTTCTAGAAGAATATGACCAGGAATGTGCTCTTCATTTTTTATTTTCCAACAGTGTGTTTCATTTTTGGGTGCTCCCTTGTGCGAAACTAGGCCCAAAAGTTGTTTTTAAGGGCCTTAATATTCAGGTTCCTATTTGGTTTGTTCCCATGAAGCCACCACAATACAGAAACATGCATCTTGAGTCCTAACAGGGATATCTGTCTGTCATAGAGAGACCATCATGGATGATCGGTGTCCCCCAATTGGAACGAGTGATTGTTCTAGATCTAGTTTTCCATGTGTCACAGAACATGGTTGTCGACTATCCTAGACTAGAGTAGGGATCTGGGTCTGCATCAGAGTGACTATCTTATCTTTAGGATGAGTGAATCCACTTGGGGTGATGGTTTTGTGGGCCCAAAACCTTGTTATTTACATGGACATGATCACATATTGATAGTTTTTTAGGATATGATTAGGAAAAAATATTTGATCATATATCATTCCTAGGATGTGTAAAGATACGTATTTTCCTGGAATAGGGATAAATTCTTGTTATGATGTTGGAGAAGGAGTCCGGGCCTGTTATAGTGCCCCATGGTATTCCAGTGGGTACCGTATGTTCTCTTATGTTGGGGTATAGGAATGGGTTTTTCCCATGTGTATAGCTGGGATACGCCAACCATTTTCTCCTATTATAATCCTATTTTGATGATGGGATTTGTATTTGTGAACATAGACATGTGTCTACTCATTTGACACTATATTTTTCTCACGATATTTATATGAATCTGTAGGAATTGTTTCCTTCTTATATTTGATTGCAATCATATTTGATAGATGGGTTTGATTTGAGGGGGTTGGAGTTTGAATCTTCCCATACTCGATAGTCACCATATTTTCCTGGTGGGATTCATATTCACTACCAGGGATGTGTTCTAGACTGATGTTTTTTATCATATTTGGAATATGGGCTTCATGCACATCGACAAGCATTTAAAACTAATAATAATATTCTAAACTTTTTGCACAGCGGGTCTGGAGATCATTTGTAGGAATATGAATTTAATCATAATTTTTTATCATATATGCACGACAGTCTTCAGTGGAGGGAGAAGTAATATATGTCTGTTCGTAGTGTACTACCATTTTTGTTTAGTGGATCTCCTCCTCAGGAACTAGGGTGATGAATTATTTCTGATTATATATTGTTCCCTTGGTGGGAAACCTGGGGTACCCGTGTTTGAAATTAATCAACAGCCCTGAGTGTGGTAACCTCAATAGAATGAGGATACTGGGTCACACAACATTGGAAACAATATCGTTTGGTAGGGGAACTTGACTGAGACCCCTATTCAGTAGGTATGAATACATCGGTGAAGACCTCATCTTCCTCCCTTATATATGGGAGGTACTTATTGTCATGTTTCAGGGAAAATATCTTGCAACTATTTGAGAGGGCCAGAGGAGCCTCTCGATTTTGGACTAACAACCACTACTAGGTGGGTGGATAGCACCACTTTATGGAATAGAAGGATTCCCCTACAACCAGCATGGTCTGGAGAGTACTATTTTGATGGTACACCATGATCAGTGTATTTGGAATCTAGTGTTGAAGATTCTGGGTGAGAAATGGGTTCATTTTATTCATTAAGGGCTCGACCACCTGTGCAGTTGTGGATTCACATGTCTAAGAAAACAATTGGGATTCAATTGTATTTAAGGTAGTTTTGTAGACCTCAAATATATGAAACACATATAGACAATAAGACCCTATCACAGTATAATCTCATTATCACATGCATAATTAATTATTTTTCTTTGTCCTTATTTCTTTTGTTTGAGAAAGAGGATTTGGGTGGGGTAATGCCACCACCTTAGTTAAGTATTCACATCAGGTTCACCATTTCATTGGCCCAAATCATGTCATACCACAGAATAAAATATATATATGGTCTGACAGGTATAATGAACTATATCCTTTTTGTCTTCCAAATGATGTTCTATAGTTATGTGGACTCGGTGCATGATTGTTGGGGGTTATGTTTTTTTTAAATCACTCCACATTGGGTACAACATATTTGGATGGTCTCTAAGAGGTTTGTTTGTAGATCCATAAACATCCAATGACCCTCTTATCCATAATTCATGGGACTGTATTCCAAAGTCAGGTGCTAATTGGATGATTTGGCCAATGACACTTGGGGACTTGCATTGGTCGAGAGGATGGGAACATGGGCTCATCACAACATTTTGGGGGAATTATTTCTTATTCGGGGACTCTCTTATAGATTTTAGCTATGTTCATATGTTTTTGAATCTTTGGATCATTCCCAATAATGTGTATGTCGATTACTTTTAGGTCACATGATCAACCATAAATACACATGTGTCCAAAATATCATGTATGTATATGAGGTTATTCCTTAATTTTTCCCTATTTTGGGACAAACCAGGAATTTATCAGATGATCACTAAGGCAAGGTGGGTTTTACACCATATAGGATGGCATTATGAAGCTTATTTTCATCCAGGGGGGATGAGAATCATTTCACTATTGGGATAAAACTCGCAATATGGTCTCCTATGTATCCTCATGTAAGAAATTAGAACCCATATAGTTAAGGGTCTCTTTATTAGACACATCATCTTTTAAGTTCACATGACAAGGACCCAATCACATAGTTTATCCTCATGCGGAAAGAACATATGTGAACTATCATGAATATGATGGTGCTGGGATTGATCCTTGGGGAGGTTTACTATGTATCACTACTGATTGGGAATCAAATTCAATGTAATTTTGAGGTATGAGGCTGATTCATGGAAGTTTCCCTTTATTGGAGGCATTATTTTGGGCTTATATCTAGAGGGAAGGACTATTTGAGATCAGGACTTAGATAGGCGTCTTATATATAACAGTTAGACCATGAATTAGAGTTCTTATAGTTCAACTGATCAGGGCATACACTATGAAGTTTTCCTTTGGTGATTTTTAGGTTTTGATTGTAGAATACTCCAAAGAACGACACCCATTGAGCTTGAGTGTTAGGTAGGAAAACTACATATCCTAGTTGTAGAATTAATATGAGTTCTCAAATTTCAATTGTCGGATGCATCTTACAGTTACCATGAACACCACTAATCTCAAATCCCATGCTTGCCATGTTGGGTGTGAGAAACAGGAGGAAGTGGTAGATCTGGAGATCCACATCCTTTCACGTCCCAACTGGTCGAAAAGGAGGAGGAGGCTAGTTTGAGTGGTCGGGGACACAACACTTCCCTAAATATATTCTTGCAGCATTACCTTAGATGGATCACCCTTAGATTGGTTCTGAGATATAGGAGGAGCATTCCTCATCAAAGGGGAAAGAAATAGTGATTTCAACTTATTTATCACTAGCCCTCATAGATGGAAAAGTCCATATATTATCCTAAATACCTAGAACAAAGAGGTACATGTGATGATCTTGAGGTCATAATCCAAATTACAATGGTACTATTAAATTAGGGAAATATCGGGGGTCATTTTTATTAGAGGGATTTACCCTAAAACTCCAATTACCAAGGATATGTAAACTATGAAGGTCCTACTAATGGGCCTGAAGATTTTTTCATTTGGTTTGATGGAATTTGGTAGGTTATTTTTTCAAGTTCCATTGGACTAGTTCATGTAGTGTCTATGGAGAATGTAATGGGAATAAAACAGAATAGTTGAAACCAAAGGGTGGAATGACCAAGAATACCCCATATCAGGTACCATTTCCTTATGTGGTATGGGTTTTCCCCCACATATCATGTAACTATATGATTGAAGGGGGAGTTCACATACTGTGATGGTTTATGGACTTAGAATCCGTCCGCGTAACATTTCTCCATGCATAACAAGGTTCGATTCAGGTACCACGGTGGTATGTGGTGCCACGTTCCATCCGCATATCGTGGTGGTATGCGATGTTGATTCCCACCCATGTAGAAATATTTTATGTGGTGCATGGTTCCATCAGCATCACATATGGGTATGAAAGAGGCTAATTTAAAGAAGCTTCATTTTTTGGTGCTCTATGGGATAGTCATGCGTAAACGGAACTAGGTTCGTGGTCCACCAATTATTATTATATTTTCTTACTCAGTTATATGTGTATGGTTATACCTATATGGAATCATATAATAAGTATTCCATTTTTGGATCTCTCTTCTTCCATTCATTTTATAGCTCAATTCCTCCAAAATGTTCCTCTTTGGTGCCTTCCTAGATCCCCTCAAGGTATTTTTATATAGGGGAGTAAGAGCTGGATCGGTGGGTCACACAATATATTTTGTAGGAGCCCATGGAAGAAAGACTCTTCCCAAGAAAGACTCATCCAATATAGTCCAACATGGTTGTAGTTTTTATAGGTTTAAATCAATGATTGTGTCCCGCGAACCACATCGTTCGCATGATGCCATCAGCTACGCCCCACGTGAAAACTGTTCTAGTCCATGAAAAATGGTATTCTTAGAGAATTTATCCACCTCTTTCCCACACAAGAAATAATTTGTGGGGGTTCAGTATCATCATATACATATTTTTAACTATTCATTTCGTGGGTGGTTTTCAAAATAG
This sequence comes from Viscum album, assembly GCA_963277665.1. Classification (NCBI taxonomy): domain Eukaryota; kingdom Viridiplantae; phylum Streptophyta; class Magnoliopsida; order Santalales; family Viscaceae; genus Viscum; species Viscum album. The sequence goes on from OY728120.1 coordinate 1,234,973,547, forward strand.
ACTGCCATGCAGAGCGGTGGTCTGTGAAGAATTTTTCCCTTTGCGGAATGGCTATTCTTTTTCCATGATTATTAGTTTTTATGAGACTCTACTTCCAATATTCAGTCATTTTATTTTCCTTTTAAAAATTTATGAGAGTATTATACTTTCCATTGATAAATCATTAAGCACAAAATAGGGGTCCTTCACCCTATTCTACACATAATAACTAGGCATAGGGGTCTTCTATAAGAGTTTTATGTTTAAAAAACTCAAATGAATCGATGGAGATCATTTTCAATATAATTACCTTATTTAATTATTTAGAAATAAAATATTGAAATTAATAGAGTATAAGGGTTCCCAATATGGTCTATCATATCATTTTTAACTATGTTGAATATGGAATCAAGTAAATCTTATTTATAATAAAATCTATCAAGGAAACTCAACCTAATGGGAGGTGTATACAAAGGCTATCCTTGTTAACGGAATGTATATGGTGAACTGTTTGGAAGATAGAAAAATATATATCATTGGAAAGGGGTATCAGTTACTATATTAGGGTGTCTTCCTAGCATGGAGTTGGACATATTCTCTAGTTGAGTAAGGTATAAACTATTCTAGAGGATGGTGGATGTAAAACCTCCTTGGAATATGAACTCAATATTATTCACATAAAATCCTGGACGTTGTAATTTAATGAACCATAATAATTAAATGAAGTAATTCATAAAATAATCCAACATTGAATATTAAAAAAAGGTTTTTAGAGTTCATATTTTTGTCATAGGCTATTAAATCCACACTAACTAGATGATTTACTCATTAGTAATCAAGTATACCCACAACCCATGATTTTCATAGAAAAAATAAATCTAGAAGAGATATAATATTTAATATAGATTTTATTGATTGAATCCATTAACAATTTTTAATTGATGGTTCTCACAACCATGTCACCGAATTGGAAAACAATTTTAAATACTCTCTATTACTTGTTATCTTAGAAATAATAGGACATATTGGGATCGTATTGCAAAATAATTTTGGAGAGTGAGATATTTTTTCCAAACCTTTCTTATTTTATATAAAATAGGATTATACCATGAATTTAAAATAAATTTGCATGGATCATTTTCTTATTCCTACAAAATTCTCCCTCTAATTTGGATTATTTGGAGGAAAATAATATTATTCTGAGGTAAATCGAGTATTTAAGACGTTATTTTTATATCTGGATGTATAAAATACTCATTTTTTCTTATCTCTATGTGAAAGAAAAATTAATTATTATTAATTATCCTCTCTAAATATAATTTTGAATCTCATTTCACTATTATCCTAGATACTACATTCTATGGGAGGATCTTTAGGAGGATGATCTCAACTCCTTATTTTCTCTCATGAATGCTATATTAATTTTTAATATCATGGTTTTTTATATCCACTTGAACTTATATGGATAATTTATTTTATGAATCTTGAATTTAAATTATTTATTCAAAGATAAGAAAATATCATTGATTAATTATATTTTATGATATATTCACTCAAATGCATAGATGAAAATTTTATATATAGAACATATGTTGTATCATTTTTCTTTGCATATATTGTAAGATAAAAGATTAAAGGTATTTGATTCCCTAATAGAATATTAATATTGGAAAATTTTAGGTAGACTGTATATATATGTCATGAACCATCACTATTAGCTAAGTATAGTGTATTCATATCTTGAAATATTAACAATTCGTGAAAATAAAATCCATTAGATAGATTTTATATGAGTGAAATAATATTCATCAATGGTTCAATACCCTATAATTGAATCACTAAAATTCTTGCACAAATTATCTTAACTAATTTATTTATAGAATGGGAAGGTACAAGATTTTACTAAATACATTATCCTAACAAGTATAGATTTGACTTCTTTTAATGAAAATATGTTATTATTATATGAAATTTTTCATTTAATTTTATGACTTAATTTTTCCTAATCCATGAAATGATCAGGCTCAGAGAAAAAACCCCTGAATTTTTTTTAACTATACCTTTATGTATTTTTTTACCTAGAATTATCTATTATTATTTATTTTATTCTATAGTCAGATATTTGACTATACCTTGAAAAGTTTAATATTTTAGTGATAAAAGACGTGGGTATTTCAAAATCCATCATTTTTTTGTTTTCAATATGAAATGGTTTTTGTTTTTTCCTTGTATAGATTAAGGTATTTCTTGTTGGGAAAAAATTTGACGTCAAATGCTTTAGATGTTATATCTTTTATTGAAAATATGGATGGAGTTTAAGGTCAAAATACTTTCCCAAAGTGTGTGGATGGATATTATGGTTAAATTATTGGTATAAAGTGGGGTCTTGTGTCAAAATATAACTGAAAAATAAACAGGTTGTAGAGGATGAACCAAACAACTGATATAAAAAACCAACAGTGGGGGTGTGAATGTAGTTTAATGTCCTATTAATGGGACTATATTGGCCTTATACATATTAAGGTGATTCATATTTGACCAAAATATAGTTAGTGGTCTAAAATCATGGATCTTGGACTAGAGTAAGGGGTCTTTCCCAGTGTAATAATAACTAACCTAACATAAATGGTGAATAAAAGAATTATTTCACTCTTATTTTTCTATAAGGTGAACACTATTAAATTTCGGTTCTAATATTATGTTTTATTCTTATTAATGTGGCTAAGAGTTTGAGTAAGGGTTTCGGAGAATTCAGGGATTTTGTGAAGCCCAAAGATCTGAATTTTGGAGACATTGTATGACTGCATTATTAGTGCATGGTTAGTAGTTACCATGGGACACAACCATAAAAATAATCCTTGTGAACAATTTATAAGGGAGATTGGTTTGAAAAAACAATGTAAGTGACGCATAATGGACATGTGAAAAATTTTAGACCAATTCTAGAGGAAACATAATTGGGATGTGCATATTTTAAAAAATTGATCACCTAGCCCGAACCCTTAGTCGACATAGATAGTGACCCTCCTTAGTTAGATCATGGTTCCCCAATCCATGTGTAATCATCATGCAAGGGGTGGTTCCATTTGGAAAGTAACTATCACATGGTTGGTGTATGATTTGAAAAACTACGTATCCAAACCATGTGACCCTTTATTACTTGATGAAATCCCCCCCCCTTCTTATTAAATTTAAAACCACTCTTTTATTCTTCATTTCTCTAGTCATAACCCATCCGAGGCGATTCTACTCCACATATTCTATGCTTGGATCTATCTTCTTCAAACTAAGTATGTTTCTTTTTTGGTCATGTTGGAACCATACAAGTAAACTCTCTAATATACATACATCATTTCTTAATTTATATTTCCATATCATATACTAAATATATGGGGTCTATTTTCTCTATTTTCATGGGTTTTTTCTATTTCCCCATTTTATATCATTATACTCCAAATTGGAACCAGATACTATATGAGTATTACACTATATCCATAAGGTAGTTTTTTATACCTTTTCCCCAAGGCTTTTTCTTTTATTAACATATTTCCATTATGTTGCAAGCCATACTTTACACTAGTTTCTCCAGAAATTAATATATACCATAAATTAGTTTTTTTATCCTTAAATGTGATTCCCACATAGAACATTGAATTGTTTATATGTTATCATCCCCAACCCAAACCACCTCTGAGGTGGGTTCAATCATCTTCCTAAGCTATGAAGCAACCCTTTGGGTGTGTGACATGCCAGATGGTTGTGAAAGCATTAAGTAAAATTATAGGATTTAAATAAAGGACTTAATGTGGATATTTTCATTTTATGAATGATTTTACCTAGTTCTAGAAACTAAGAGTGACTTGAACTTTATATTACATATTTAATTTTGATTCTTACAATATAGAAATGATTATTATTATCATATAGAATCAATCATTAATTTGGTATGGCGCTGAAGAGGGGATCAGGGTAAGAAACATATGACCCATATATATTTCATATCTCTTGATATTAAGATGTATCATCAATGGGACCTTGGTTCCTAAACTATATTGGTCTATAATATTACATGTTCCATTGGACGAATTCCTTGTTCGTGAGGAGTTCACCCTTTTCTTGAGCCTTAGAACCTAGACTGTGTATGTTTGATAATATTTTCCCATATACAACATATGCCAAATGTAGTGGTCACATAAACAATTTCCCATAACGTGTTAATGTTCACCATTTATAGCCTACACATAGTCATAGCACTGTTATAGACTTTTTTATACCATTCATTTATTATAAATCCTTACCTGTTATACCTACACATGGTTATAATTACTATTCAAATGATGGATTTTTTATTTACACCATTGGTGGTGGACGACTGAGTATATCTCACATCCTCTTCGTTCCCCTATTAGTACACAAATAGAATTCATATATGTAGGTAGGGAAATGGGAATTTTACTATTCATTGATAGTTGAGTGATTCATATCATGGGGTATTATGAGAACAATACCAACACATGGATCGTGATGTATAGAGATTTTTTTTTATTTTTTTCTTTTATTATACATGTATTGTATAGGATACATACTTCCATGTATGTTTTATTATTTTTATTTGATCATGAAATAATCATCATTTTTCATATGAAATTACTTTTGGATTAATTATTACTATTTTATGGATGATTTACTTATGCTACACTATTTTTCATTATTATTCTTCCACTATTTATTCAATTATTACCACCAATGTTCTACTCATATCAACAAAGTGTAGTCACCCAACTACAAAAACATAGAACATTTCTGCTTGTCAAAGGCCTCCAGTGTATGGGGAGACATTCATAAGGCCATTTGTCTAATCGAGTTTAGTTACATATGAGTGAACCGGGTCCGGGATATTATAAATAGGCATCCAATACATTTCATTTTTCCTTTATCTTATATTTTTGGGTTGGTAAAAAGGAGAAAAATAAATTTCATAATTTGGAAATGAGCCTATACCTGGGAGTGGCTAACCCACAATCAGGTAAAAAACCAAATTTACAAGGATTGTAAATGATGTTTTGGATTATAACTGTAACAGTTTCACTAATATCACTGTGGGAAGACCCACATAAGTTGTGGTGTCTATTTTTGTCCTATTATTGCTTTTACTTTTTCCTTGTCCTGGAATGGAAGGATGTGTTGTCCATGCATAATTATTTTCACTTTATAAATTTTTATTCCCTCCCATGTAAGTTTCATTGTTCAGCTTCATGTTAACTGTTGTATGTTCCTTGAAGGATATATATGTTATGAAACTAATGTTTCTATATGAAAAAGGATTAAATAATTTTTTATAAAGTGGTTTCATAAACCTAGATGGGATATCTATAATTATTATCATGATTTCACCTTAACTGACCATTTATAACATGATTGATATATATAAGTAAAGTTACATATACTAAAATTTTATTTTATTTTAAATACATGAATGTAATTTTTAATTTATAGTGTGCATGAACCTATATAAATTGGGAATATTGATTCATATACTCAAATAAAATTATACTACCAGTTTCATTCTAATATTGGATGTAATGGTTTGGATATTGTTACATGAATTACTAATTGTAATTTAAAAATCATTTATTTATATTAATTAAGTATGGTTCTTCATTTAAAAAGTCTACAAAATAAATACATTAGTTTATTAATCATAATTTTCACATGGTTCTCATTAAATAGGGATGTTAGTTGCAATATAAACGGTGTTTTCCACTATAATGTGCATTTAAAACACCCCATAATGGTAATCATGACTAAAAAAAGAGCTTTTATCAGACATGAGCTTAGTAGTGTTAATTAGGAAGTGTATTTAGTGATTATTTATAGTGTAATATGTCACAAAAACCTGGATTTAGGAGTAGGGAGAGGGGAGTGACTTACTTCTTAGAAGGCTGGTACTTGTCCTACTTTTATTTTATTAGTCACTTATTACCAAATCAAATATGAGGCATGTTATTTCAATTTTATTAGTTATTTTCCCATGAATCCCTTGATTCTTGCACTAGGATGTTGACGATGACCACACATCAGAGATTTTGGGTCCCAAGACACCCGGGTTACCTCAAGTACTGCCACTTATGGTACCTCCTATTATTCCTGAGATGGACAATGATTCCAAATTTAGAAAGGGATTCCAAAACATTTAATATAATATTCATTGATCTTCATAACATCCACCTTTAATGGAAGAGTTTATGTGAGAATTTAAAAGTTAGTATCCACCAACATTCTTAGGGGATTGTGGCTCTTGCTCTATAGAATTATGGGTCAAGATCATCTTATCTTTATGTAAACATCATGTGACACCTCCAAAAAGGAGGGTAAATATTGCAACTATATGCTTCATGGATCCTCTAAACATTAGTGGTATATTTAGAACAAGGAATATAAGAACCAGGAAATGATTTAGAATATTTTATAGTATTGATTTTAGGATTTTGTTTTTCTTAAGACTTTGAGGGATGACCAAGCCAGGGAGTTTATAAAACATGAGAGGAGATCTTTTTATTTTATGTATTAAACATCTTTTTTCACATAGCATCATCAATTTTCACCTATCCATACCACCATCTATCTATCTATACAAATATTCCTTAAATATGGAAAAAAATTATTTTATATCGAGTGAATTACTTTCGATTAACTACCCTGTTTGAAATACTAAAGCTGTCTTTTATTACTAAACTTAATTTGATGGACTCAATAGGTGTATATATTATTATAAATTCTTATAGAACCAATGGTATAGTATATTTTTGTGGGAAGCTTCTATTCTTGACATATTTCAAGGGCATTACTAGTAAGAGTACACCTACTAGAATATTGGTATTCTCTCACTTGTGTATGAACTAATCACACATGAAAACATACTATGATAAAGTTACAATTGAGATTTAATATGGTGTAAGGAAGGGTAAATTATAGTGGTTTTGTATAACCTTTCCACTAGCATCAAATGATAGAGTTTATACACTAACATGAGTACTAGTGTGGGATCCTCAACTTCACATCTGGTAGGGATCTAGAGTTCTACCAACTGATTAGGGTGAGGGGTAGTCGTGGATGATGTATCTAGACACTAGTGGTATAATACCTAAATAGTAGGAATAATGTGGTTAGTCAAGTTGTATATTAGGTATTTGGATCGAGTCAGATCTATGTAGTGCAGCCTATATCAGGGAAAAAAATTCTTGGTCCATCTATAGTTTGATGTATGTTTTGAGTATTATGTACATTGGCATCAGTTTTATTTGACATAGGCTCATCTCACTCCTATATATTTGTACCATTTGTGGAACTCCATAGGCTTGAAATTTATTATTTCTCTCGTGTGATAACACATCATAGTCTATTGTAAATATGATCAAAGAGTGCAAAGTAGTGTAAGGAATTCCCCCAAGAGTTAGGATGATATCATTTCTTATGGGACTTCTACATCAATGAGTAGATAGAATATGGATTCATTATCAAAATGGGTTGGTCGATTTCTTACCACTCCTATGTCTATTTACATTATCAAAGGGGTTATTTCACATCATATTTGAATGGTACGCTTATCCTTTTCAATTATTACCATCGATAAAACTATCTTATGGTTAAGAACCATTATCCACTAGATTTTGTAGATAGCCTCTTCAACCATCTCCAACTAGGGGGGGTTCCTTAATGATCGATAAGAGTTTGGGATATCATCAGGCACATGTCAGAAATTATTACATACCATATACAAAATTCCAATTCTAATATAGTCTATATTAATATTTGGTTATGTCATTTGGTCTCACGAACAAGTGAGCCATTTTCATTGATTTGACTAATTGGTTTTCCAATATATAGTAAGATTATTTTTGTGGTATTTATGGAAGAAATATTAGTTTATTCTCATACTTGACATGACCGTGGAAAACATCCTTTGATCATTCTTAATAAACTAAGTGAGGGCCATCAATTTGTTATACTCAAAAAATTCCAATTTTGGTTCCACAAGGACCATTACTAGACCACATTATTTTTGAGTTGGGAGTATCTATCGACCAAGATAAGGTGAGTTCCATAGTATCCTAGGGTTATACCATGAATGTCTTTCATATATGAAAATTTTTGTGGATGTATGTCTATAATGGTAATTTTATTACATAATTTTTACATCTACTAAAACCTATCACTTGATTGAATAATAAGGTAATCATAATTCTATGTTTGGAAGCATGTGAGACAACCTTTCAGGAGCTAAAAGGGAGACAAACATTAGCACCAATCCTAATTCTTCTAGAGGTGGAAGAAATATATACTATATATTGTGATTCAAGAGGTATTAGTATATGTGAATTTATTATAAATGGAGATATAGTTATGGTGTATGGGTCTCATTGGTTGAGGACACATGAGAGGAATTACTTGATGTATGATCTCGAGTTAGTAGTTGTAGTTCACACCATGTGTTATTGGAGGCATTACATGCTTGGGGTGTGGTTTTTAGTATTGAAAAAAACCAAAAGCCTCAAATTCATCATCACATATTGTGAAATGAATCTAAGGTATAGAAGGTTGGTTCAATACATATAATCCATTTATTTTTATGTTACTTATATGCGTGGTAATTGAGTGTTTTTACTAGATACTTTGAATTGGAGTACTCAAACACAGGTTGTTCAAGAGGCTAGTGGTGAGTGACAGTTGATGGACCTACTTTCTGAAATACAATTACTGTTCAATGAGCATCATGGGAATCGTATCCTTATATATTTTTCAATGAAATGTTTACTTATTTATAGAGTGAAAATGATTTAGTTGTTTAATCCTATGAGCCTGGTCCTACGAGATTTTTTTTATGAGAGGACCCACCTTCATGCTAGATTGTGATGAGGATGATGTCTTTTACATCCATGGGGGTATATGAGTTCCTATAGACATCCATAAGGAATTTATGTGAGAGTCTCATTTTTCAACATGGGAAGTACATCCTAGTCTTTCAAATATGTATCCTTATCCATTTTTGTAATACTAGTGGCATGTTATGAAAATAGATACTTCAGTCTTTGATACTAGGTGTTCTAAAAGTTAGCGTGTAAAGGTGAAACACCAGGGACTAGAAAGTCCTTTAGATATGTTTACCATTTTTGAGTGAAAATGGCTGATTTAACCATGGACTATGTGACTATCTTAATGAGATCCCCATGAAGCAGTGATACTATATGGGTGATCATCGACCATCTCACAAAGGTCGCTTACCTTCTACCAATCAAGAATAACATTCAATGAATGATCTTGGATGGATCTATGTTCAAGATATTATCCAACAACATGGTGTTACATAATCTATTTATTAGATAGAGATTATCATTTTACAAAACTGTATTGGTGAGAGTTTCATAGGACATTAGGTATATAAAATCCTTTGAGCAGAACATACCACCCTCAGATCATTGGGATGTATGATCAAGAAATATATGTGTTAGTGGATATTTTAAGAGAATTCATCTTTGATTTATAAGGATAATGGGAGAAACATATGCCTCTATCTTAATTCCATTATAATAACAGATTTTAGGAGACTACACAATTTGATACTTATGATTCCTTATATAGTAAGTCCTATTTATCACCAATGTGGTTATTAGAGGTTGAGGAGGTAGCCTTACTTGGAACCCATATCATTCATGAGTGTTTCATCTAGAAATGGGTATGACATTGTTTGTTTAAGGTTCAATCATTCCAATCGGTTTCTAACGGGTTTATTTGTAGAACTGGAAACAGCCAATAATTCTATATCAATATGGACCTACTTTCCAAAGGAAGGTGCTCATTAGTTGTGGACCGTTGAGGCGTAAGAATTTTCATTGGTTGATAGGACGGGCGTTCAGTCTCATCAGACCTTTTTGGGGGGAATTGTTTCCTACTCCGAGACTCTCTAGTAGATTTAAGTTATGTTCACAAATCCTTATTAATTAACCAAGCATGAAAATGAGTATTCCTTTAGATTTGGCAATCTATGATTGATATGTATGGGATTTAGAGAATATTTTATATGTATTTTAGGTTCTTCATCAGTGGAGAATCATTTGTATGTATTAGATATTCTTAGTCAATGGTATCCTTAAATACATTATATTGAAATCTCTTGGTCATTATGATGACCATAATGGTTTTAAATCCACTTAGTGGGGCACATGAAGTTTATTGTCATTCAGAAAGATAGGGATTATTTCAAAGTTGTTATCGTATCCGTAGATGGGCTGTCTACGTATCTTTGTTAAAAAGGAACCAGAACCCACATAGTTCGATAATAAGGATATAGTTTAACGTCTTATGGGACGAAAATAAATTAATGAAATATGGGCTTGAACCTTAGAAAGTTTTCTATGTACTCTACTTTTAAGGTATAGATCAAAGTCCGCATAGTTTGGGTGATGAAATATGGGGCTTATGGATGGTTAACGGCACAAAAAGAGATGTCAGGATTAATTTTATACTCTAAGCTCATGTGAGTCATTCTCGGAGTGATAAACAAGATGTATCAGTAAACCTAACTATTGTGACATGAAAGATGAAGTCACAAGATAGGATGTAGGGCTTATGTATGTATGACTTCCCAGGTAGATAAAGACGAGGACTTAATTCAGGAAAGAAGCCCAGGGGCAGTGTCCATAAAGGAATTTGTACATTATAGAGATTTGGAGTTTTAACTTGAGACTTACTCCTAAAGAGGATGCCCAAATTAAAGGGGACCTATAACATGGGCCTTAATCCTTAGAAGGAGGCCCAAAATAAAGAAATTATTATTGGGGATTATTCTTGAGAAGGAGGACCGAACCAAGGGAACTTGGGGCTTACTCATGAGGAAGATTCCATAAATCAAAATATCTTCTCATCTTAAAGTATGAGGTTATACAAAGAATGTATCTAACCGTAGTGACATAAATCTTGTAATTCATGGGGTTTTGGGAGATTTTCTCACAGAATTACTTTTAGATAAGGTATCCAACAAAAGAACCATTCCATAAATGGCTTTGAAAAGGGGTTCGAGGGATAATATCTTGAAGAGTAGAGGTGGACGAGAGAGAGGCACACAAATGTAGTTGGCATGCAAGTCTTGGCCATGCAAGTTTACTTATGTGGCATGGGTTCACCAAGGAGATGAAGAATCTCTAGGGTAATACTTGGGTAAGACTTAACACAAGTCTTTAGTATTATCCTAAGATGTTTCCAAAAGGGTGGCGCAAAAGTTTCATCGAAAGGGTAGGGCAGTGCACAAGGGTTTCAATTTTTAAAGAAGTCTGGAAACTTAGGCGTGCAAGTGTTGATAAATTATAAACAATTAGGCCTCATTATACTCCTTCAAGTCTTCTATTCAATGTAAAAAAGTTACTATAGATGCTTTTGGAAGAGTTGAGTGTGGGACATGGGTGACCAGAACTTCAATTTGACTTTTGGAAAATTCTTCTTGAAATGGGGTCCACAGGGGCTATTTATAGGCCACCTTGCACCATGGGTGAAAAATAAAATAGGGCACACAAGTGAGCTACGCGACCCATAGGTGGGGAAAAGTGACTTGCACGGTGTGCATGTAACTTGTGCGCCTCACTCTAAATGGGCTCCTAGTCCATGATTTCATAAATTTTGGTAATGTTCTTCAAAGGGTGACCCTCTTTTGCATAAGGTATTCTCCATTTCCATTAGTCGGACTCTGTGATGGAAAGGAGTGTCAAAAAAAGTCCCCCATCAAATTTGGATCCCAAAATGAAAGAAGATCCAGCTCTGAGGTAAATCCGGAGAAATCTACGGTCTGTAGCGCGCAGGTTTGGTGAACAGACGATGGGGCGCGTTGGTATGGGGAACAGGTTGTCTGGATCGCCTATATATACAGGCTCACTCCCACGAAAACACACTTGGCTTCCTAAAACATGATCTCCTCTCACGCAGTTTCTTCTGTCTTCGGCGAATCGCCCTTCAAGATTTTGTCGCGCTTCTGCAGAAGGTATTTGACTTGCACGCCATAACTAGGGCAGAAAAACTTGCTCGCCAAGTTGGGACTTGCACGCCATAATGACGTTTCCATTTTTTTTGATTTCCTTCAACATAAATTCACAAAAAAAAACTTACTTAAAAGTTGATTGTTTGATCATTGTGCAGATTCAACGGCTCCTAGAAGAATTGAACCAGCTGATGAGTTAGAAAGTAAGAGAATAGATGACATGATGAACTTCATTGGCCATGACTATTATGTTATCCACGACAGCACTCTCCCGGATTTGGCTATGTAATTGAAGAAATATCATGCTAATCTCCCACAGAGCATATACTTTCCCTTGTATGGCCATGCTCATCTGTGAGGAGTCACCATTCTAGAGGAAAATAATTATATCCCTCATTCCTAGTTTCAGACCTACACCAACTTCTTTTCGGAAAATGTCTCATTTGTAGGATCATTTTTCAATGTTGGGACAGTGGAGAAGGCATACAAAATGCATCATAGACCATGTGCTCCAGATCTGAAGCCTCACATGCCTGAGCTACAGCCGCATTGTTATCCCTCTATTTTCCGAAATTCTCAAATGCATCAATCTAAGGGATGGAAGAAGAGTTGGGATTTCTATCCTGGAGGAGGTTTGAAGTAAACATGGATGTGGGAATATTGGGTGTGACAAACCTATGAAGAGTTTGTTGATGATCTAAAGGGAGATGCAATATATGAAGCTATATAGGCTGGGCAGACATATGTCTACAGAAATGATGATTTTTTTCCAGAGTTAATTAGCCGTTGGAGCCCAAAAACGAATTCATTCCATATGACTCATGGAGAAGTATGCATCAGTTTTTGGGATGTATAAAATATTTTAGGGGCTCTAATTTTGGAAGATTTGTATGATGAATTCATCCCCCAAAGGCAACCTGGAATGATTCGGAGAAGAATCCACCTCTGGCTCGAGAGTTAATGAAATTTTTCTACAAGACTAAGAATACCACCACCACAGAAACCCACTCCTGAAAAGATATCCATCAATAGGAGTGGATGCACATATTTCTGATTAAGAAGTGAGAGAAGATAACTTCCTGTACTCATCCTAGTAGATTCTCTAAAGAAAAAAAGAGAGGTGCTCTGGGAACATTTTGGCTAAGTCTGGAAGCAGGAGAGTTTGATAAGTGGGGGTATGAAGTGAACCAGAAAATTCTGGAAAAGATCTATCTGGAAGGATTTTTGGCCTTATGGCTAAGTGTTTACCTTTTACTAGTTCGGTATTCTAATGTAGGTGTGAGCCCAAGGACCTTTGTTGTTTTATTCAATCTGGATAAAAGGAAGATGGTTGGGTTGGCCAGCCCAGTTTTGGAAAAGATTCATAGGATCTTACTTCATGTTTATATGGGTATGTCTCCTCTAAGAATAGTGGGACCATTCCAAGTTTTATGGGGATGGATCTCCACCCACTTCAGAACATTTTCTGTAAAAAGTGGGTTACAGGTTCCTAGATGTTCTTTCCAGCTATCTGTTCAGGCCTTTTCTGGAATTTCTCCCTTATCCCTCAATGCTTATGATATCATAATAAGGATGAGAATGTTCAAGGAGTTTCACTTCCTTCCTCATGGAAATCCACCAACAGGGTGATTTTTTGATGATGGAACAACCAACCTGGAGTTAAGGGCATATATGCTGGTATGTAGCGATGGTACACTGGCCACAAGGATTGATGGAGATATTATATTTGAGGCCTATGCCCCATAAAGATTTGCATCTCAATTCAAATGTCTTCAAAAAATTATAGTATCCACTCCAGTGCATGTCAGGTTAGAGCAGAATCTGATAGTTTCTCATCAACTATGGTTGGTAAAATCTATAGAGATGACTGGGGCATTATTTGATCTACCAGCTGTTGAAGCGAAAAGTCGATTGACTATATGGTATGCCGAGAGTAGGGTAGCATCATACCCTGAAGGGGTACTGAATCAACTGGTCCCTTAGGTGGGGACAAAGAAGAGAACCGTTAAGAAAGAAGCTCTTCATTTGAAAGGGGACTCTTCCTCACCTGGAGCTGATTCATGGAATTCCCATGATGGGGATGATGAGGCTCAAAATGCGTGAAAGCGGCCTCGTGCCAAATTTAATCCTCCTTCCAGAGTCAAGAGACCTATTCCATAGACTCCTTGTGAGATACATAATTGAGGAAATTCTGTCACCATTATTTTGAAGAGAAAAAAATTTCATTTTCTTATCCTTCATCTATGATTGCAGGAGTTGGGAAGAAGTTGAAGTCACAGATTGTAAGACCCTCCTCGTGGTCTTCTGGTGCACATTCTGAATATTTACGTCCAGAGGCTATCCGTACATGGCAGAGTCTATATTGTTATGCTGAAACCATCTGGATGAACTTATCCAAAGGGCTTCATATCCCTGGAGTAGGGAATCTCCAGGCTTCCTTTGAAATCCGTTTTGAGGACAACCCCAATGAAGTGAGGGATTACATCAAAGAGCTAGAAATGCTCATATATGCCACTGATGAAAAGTTTCTATCACCAAGAAGGTGAAGGAAATGATGGACTGTGGTATCATTGAGGGGATTGGTCCTTCATTTGATGAAGAGTGGAATGATTACATGGATCTTGAAGATGTGAGTTTCCTTTTTCTCATATTTCTATTTTCTTTTAAATTTTAATTTTTTAAAATATTTGTTATTAAAGGAAATAATATTCTTCATATTGTATCTTGTAAAGGAAAGAACCACTGATATACCTTCACCATGGTATAGCCCTGGTGGCACCGCTCTTGGACACACAAAATCTCCTCGTGAGCCAGGCGAAGTATCTCCAGACAAGCAATTCATGGATGTGGTGTTAGAAAGGGCGTTATTGTCTCCGATACCTATTTTTGGAGATGATGATGCCAGTCCACCCAAAAAGGCCAAGAAGGAAAGGCATCGAAGAAATAAGGCCATAGTCAAATTCTTTATCAGTAGTGGTATGTATTTCCGGTAGTCAAGAATCTTAACTTATGAAAAAGCGCTCAAAATTATCAGGATTGCATGGGATTTTATAGTTTTCCCTTTAAGGGAAAGGACTGACCATCCTCAGAGTACAACAGAGGGTGTTGTAGCATAGCTATAATTTCATGCCGAAACGGCTATTCCTGAAGAAATACTGAGAGTAGATGAGCCAGCATTTGTTCCCAGCATCGCTCCTATTTCTGATGCCAGGAGAGAAAAGACTTCTGATAAATTAACAATACATCATAGAACCACAAATGAGACAACAATTTACTTCCATTCTGTGATGTTTTAGGTTCAAAAAATGCACCATAACAATTGGAAACCACCGAAGCTGACCCACCAACTATCTTTGAAGAAGCTATCTGGGGTTAGAGATTGCTAGATGAAAGTCACGAAGAAGACATGAAGAGTGCTCCCACTAGTGAGACTAACCTATTATCTAGGACATCATTGGATAAAATGATGAATCTTGTCATGTCCTTTGAAGAAATTTTAGAACATGTTAATTTACCACCTGATTTAGATGATTTTGGATATCTATTAATAGAATCAATTGGACATGAGTTTCATCATTTTTCCTGTTAGTCTTCTCATGATTACACTTCTAACCATGTTTGGTTAAAAAAATTCACAGTTCCATCTGAAGAAACTGCTGAACCAACAACGCTTGAAAGCGGTGTAGACATTGATGTCAACCCTGTTATTGCAGAAACATTGGCTCATGTGGAACTTAGCATGACAGAACCTCCTGAAACCCATCCTGAAAATCCTGTTGAAGCAAGGAAATATGGGGAGGAGACTTTAAAAGTTTTTGATCAACTTTTAGGTAAAATTTGATGATATTTATGGCTTATTTAACCTTCAATACAATCAATCAACTTTTACTATTATTTGAAACTATCCATACTTTCATTTGACCAAACAGGGCTATCAACTTCAGTGGCTAGATCAGGAGGTGAAGCCTCAGCCTCAGCCCAAACAGTAGCAGAAGGTGAAGCAACCAGGGTTAGGGAAGGATCAGAACATGGCACTTCCTTAAGTGAATTAATCCCAGACTATGTTCCTCCATATGATAGCATTGCTGAATCAGACCGAGAGGTGCAAAAGGTGCTCCAATTATCATGTCGCAAGGCATGGAAAAATATATGGAAGATAATATCTGAGGTTCTTCATGAAGAGCTACCTTATAAAATTCCAAGACATTTGTCCATGTTCATCATGTTGGGACTTGGCGGTTTTGGATATCAGAAAATCCATGTCGCAGTGAAACAAGTCATTCGAAGGAGGGATCAAGAGCCAAGGTGTCATCAAGACCTGATCAGAGCTAGATTGTTGACCAATATCAGGGAATTTCAAGCTCCAGTGTCCCGAAATAAGTTTGATCAAGCTATAATGCTGAAGGAGCTGAAGCAAAAGATCAAGGAGAATATTGTCCACAAGGTTCACCTTTAGTAAGAGCTAGAAGCTGTTTCTGGGGAGCTTGACCAGCTTCATAATTCATTGGAAGAAGTCCAAGCGGATGGTATAAAAGCCATCACAAATGCCAGAGAAGCACTTCGTTGAGATGATGAGAGTGAAGTTGGTCGATTAAATGAACATCAAGTGGATGTTGATGAAGATCTGGATGCTATAAAACATATTATAAGTCATGTTGAAAGTCTTCTGTAATTTCTGAAAAAAAAGATAAGTGACTCCAGTCTATGGTTGTTATTCTAATCTTGTTCATCAATGAAAAATAGTTCATATTCTATCATATGTACCTTAATTTTCTTGATAATTGCTCTTATTTTTACCTAATCCAATGGGCCTAGTAAACATAGTTTGATTTTTACTAGGGTTATATAAACAACCCAAAAACTTTGCATCTTTTAATTTCTCAATATTGCCGAAATCATACAATATGTACGTTTAGTGAGTTGGGACTCAAATTTTGTTTAGAGTACCCTTTATAGGTTCCCAATTTAATCAGTACTATGTCTTTCGTTATTGGCAGTTTAAATTCATGCATGTTGGACTATAAAATGCTAATATTTAAGGTCGAATAGCTTTGACCGAATGGATGATATTAACTCAGTTATTGATAATTTGTTTGGAAACATATTACCATATTCATGTATGGAGGGGTAAAATTGTAAACTACGACTTGAGAAATTTTTAATTTGAGGAATGACATGGGAAAAGAGCTAAAAGGAATTAGAGGAAGTCATTTCTAAGAATGAAGTTACAACTACTTTAAAAACCTGTTATGGGGGCTGAATTATTCACGGACAACTAGGGAATATGTTGCACAATCAAATAGTAGTATCTTTTGACTGACATGTCCATTATGTAGACAACTTATGCAAGGAAACCTAAGGGCACATGTAGCATAGTCGGGCAAAAGAACTCTCAGAAATTTAACTTTCTATTTCTAAAAGCCGAATAATGTTTTAGGGAGATTCAAATTTTCCAAATCATAGTGTCTTCTTTATGGAGAAATTTACATGAATATGGAGAGGATATTTTCAATCAGAATTGTCAAGGAATTGGAGGAATGTGACTTCTACGAATGTTTGACCCAAACGTAGGAAAAAATGTATCTGTGGTTTCAAATCATATGACTAAAACTGGAGATAGAAACCTTATATGACATATGGTCAAGTGGTCCAAGGTTATTTATATTGCACTGAACATATAGAGAAGGATAAAAATGTAAACCATATAGTTTAATAATTTCAGATCATGAAAAAGAGTATGGAATAAATATGTTAAGGATTGCAGTTTTTTTTGAAGATCACTACATATCGCTGTTAAGACCAATAGGGATAAAAGAGGCATCGCTTAAGAATAAAGTCACCATTACTAGAAAAACCCATTATGGAGGCTAAATTATGTCGGTCCAACTGGGTCATAAGATGCATAGTCAAATAGTGTCATCTTTTGGCCGACAGGTCCTTTATGTAGACAACTTATGCAAGGCCACCTAAGGGCACGTGGTGCATAGTCAGGAAAAAGAACTCTTAGGTATCAGACATTTTGATACTAGAAGTCAATAAAAGGGTTATAGAGACCATGAATTTTATTTTTATAATGTTGCGGCTCGGTCCTGAATTGAGATTGTGGATGTCCCTACGTATCTCATTAGGATGAGAATAAAGCCACACGTAGTTCTTGAAATATAGTTTAATGTCATGCTAGACGAGAGCATGCAGGATATTAGTTTAGGGTCGTAGAGCTCAGATCATAGTGAGGGAGACACATCGTGCATTTGTTATAAACCTGATGTGAATAAAGACCAGGGTGTTCCATATCACACCATGTGCTCTCAGGGGGACTTTTCAGCCAAGGGACAGAAAGTGGAGTTTGGGGTTAGGCCCAAAGGCTCGGGGATGGACTCGAGGAATGCTTGAGCATTTCTACATATCGCATGAGGATTGGAGTCAAGATGCACATAGTTATTGAAATACCATTTATACAGATTTGGTTCGTACATATGAGGGGTAAAGAAGAAATTATTGCAATTATGTCTGGACCCAAGATTAAAGACTTGTGTGTCACTACGTATCTCATAAGGATGAGAATCAATCCATACATAATTCTTGAAATATGACATGGTTGGAGACCATGTCAATGATGATTTCTCTCGAGTGAGGGTATCATGGATTATTGCAGTTTATTTTTCATATATGACAAAAGTGAAAATAGTTTAAGGTCATATGCATGGACCAGTGCTATGCAGTTTAATGTCATGCCACAAGGAAAATGGGGGACTGTACAGTTTAACGTCATATAGCTAGGACGATGGGACATACACAGTTTAACTTCATGTAGGAAAAAAGTAAACCGATATGAATAAGATGGTTGACAGGGGCTTCACGGATCAACATCATAAGGGATGGAGGTGAATCGATGTGAAGAAAGTGGTTTCGGGCTTGAACTCAGGAGATTTCCTACGTACACATCCTAGGAGGAAATGATCAAATTCTACGTAGTTAAATTGAATGGGATTCAGTGATCGGGGTGTACTTGAGGACAACGACCTAAAGATGATGTTGGGACTTAAGCGTGGTTAGAGGCCCATATAAGATGTAATGGTCAAATCTTACTCTAAACTCAATTGAGTCATGCTCCGTGTGACAAACAAGAGGCAGCAATAGAACTGACGATAGTGTCACGAAAGATACGACCATGAAGGATATTGTGGGGATTATACAAGGTTAGATTCCCGCGGCACACATGGAAACAGAGTTTAAAAGACAATTGCGCATGCGGCGATCACAGTTTAATGTCATGTGTCACGGACATGGGGTGCTTGGCAGTTTAACGTCCTACAGATCATTCTATGCACAGTTTAATGTCATGTTTGAAGATAGAGGGGGATATGTAGTATAATGTCATGAATCTTGGACAATGGTTGTATTTGTGTTACACAAAATAATTCTTCACGAATATTACATTGGTTAGAGTTATAATAAGTTCCCCATCCATTGAGATCAAAGAATAAGATCCATTAGAGTAGACCCTATGTATTGAGTAAGGTCCTTCCCACTTTGGCTTAAGCATTGGAGGATTATTTCCCAGTATAATTGGGGTTCTGAGGACCAATACACATTCTCCTTGAATGAATTAATTAAGATGAACTTTTTTTACTGAAAGATCTTGTTATTCGATTCTGATAGACGTCTAAATGGTGTAGTGTGCATAATCTTCATTCATCTAGTCATTCCAATTCATACAATCGCTTTTGAGATTTTTCATCTGTATATAACTGATCATAGATGTCCACTCTAAGTTAAGGTAATTGGACTTCAATAGGAAATACATCTTCCATTCCATATACCAATGAATATGGAGTTGATCGTGTAGTAGTGCAGGTGGTAGTCTGATAGGCCCATAGAGCATCAAAAAGTTTATCAGGCCATGATTTCTTATCTTTATCCACCATCTTTGGAAGTATGTTTGAAAGAGTCTTATTGAAATTCTCTACTTGACCATTGGCCACTACATGATACACAGTTGAATGGTTCGATCGGATAATGTATTCTTGATACAATTTTCTTACATCAGATGAACAAAATTTGGTGCCAATATCCGTCAATATGGTATGAGGAACACCAAATCTGGTAATGATGTTGGAATTGAAAAAGATAACAATTATTTTAGCACCGACTTCATTGATATGTATTTCCTCTACGCATTTGGAAAAGAATTTAGTGACAGTAAGAATATACTTAAACTACTTTGTTGTAGCCATAGGATAAGGTCCTACTATATCCATTCCCCATGTAGCGAATGACCAGCTGTATCCAACTATGGGGGTTGATGAATGAATTTGGCACATACTTGGAATGAATGAATCTTCTTAGTGAAATCAACACAATATTTCATCATTGATGTCCAGAAGTATCCAAGTCTTCAAATTTGACCAGAAAGTCTATGTCCAGACTGGTGGGCACCACAAAATCTTGCATGTACTTCATTCATGAGAGCCATTGTCTCTTCACCATTAATACATTTGAAGAGAATGAAACCAAAACAAAACTTGTAAAGAATTTTTTGGTCACCTGGGCTATTATAAAGAGTAAAATTGACCACACGTCGCCGTACTTGTTCTTTCCCAGCTCTATCAGGTGGGAGTGCTCCATTTTGAAGGTATTCCCTGATAAGTGTCATCCATCCTATAATATGACCATATGGTTCAGAAATGGGACAGATTTCATTGATTTCCTTTGTTCTGATTTGAAAAAAAGGTGAAACTATTTGACGGTGGGCAATACTGATGATTGTTTCGTCCTGATCTGGATCTGCCAGGGTTGTGGCTACATTAGCGAGTGGATCAGCTTGGGCATTTTGTGATCGCGGGACATAAGAAAAATTCAGTTTCAAGGGAAATTCCACCATTATCTCTCTCACATAATCACACAAAGGGATTATCTCTTCCTTTATGATGGAATAATCCCCATTGATTTGTTTGATTACCAAATCTGACTCACCTTTTACCTTAAAGTGATTCACCAGTTCCTGAAGCGCCAATTCCAAGCCTGTGATGAGAGATTGATATTCTGCTTTATTGTTTGAATTGCCTTCCAACAATAAGAAGGAATATGGTATCATTGCCTTTTTCTAGGGAAATAAGCGCAATTGCTAACCCAACTTGGTTGAATTTAGGATATTCCATTTTCTTCCCTGTTGGACTTTTGGAGGCACCATCAAAGTACATTCCCCATGTTTGAGGATTATCTTGAATAGAGAAGACTTCCTCACCCGGAAGTTCAATATTTAAAGATGTATCTTCTACAGATGGGTTTTCAACAAAGAAATCGGCCCGAGCATGGCCCTTTATTTCCTTTTAAGACACATACTGGATATCAAACTACTGCAAAATAACTGACCACCTTGCTAGACGTTCTGTAAGCATTGGAAGACTAAGGATAAATTTGAGCGGGTTATTGTAAGATACCAATTGGACCTCAAGATGTTGCAGGTAGTGTCTCAATTTTTTAATTGCAAAGATTAATGATAGGAAGCACATTTAAATACTTGAATATCGAGTTTTTTCCTCAAGCATAGTCTGACTAAGATTGTAAAGGCTGTTTTCATTCCCAGCATCATTCTTTTGGGAAAGGATGGCACCCGATGATCGCTCTAAAGCTATCACATAGAGAGTAAGTGGTCTTCCTTAAATTGGTGGAATTAATACCGGTGGAATCAAGAGATATTTATTGATAATATCAAATTCCTCTTGACATTCTTCAATCGACTGGTAGGTGACTCCCTTCTTCATTAATCTGGTGAAGGGTAAACACTTGCCTACCAAATTGGTAATGAAACGCCAAATATAGGCCAAGTGTCCTTAAAGTACTCTTAATTTTTTCAAATTTCTAGGAGTTTACATTTTGAGGATTGACTTTTTCATCTTAGGATAATCTTTGATACCATAATGGCATACGACAAAGATGAGAAATATTCCTGAGGTTACCCCGAAAGAAAATTTCAAGGGGTTCATCTTCAAATTGTGTGGTCGATGTTTGTTGAATATGATTTTCATATTGTCCAAGTGATATGAACATTGTATGGATTTAACCACCAAATAATCCACATAACATTCAAAAAATTTCCCTAAAAAGGGTTTGAAGATATGGTGCATGGAACATTGATACGTTTCACCTTCATTATTTAGGCCAAAGGGCATTACCTGATAGAAAAACACACCTTGAGGAGATTTGAAGGCTGTAGACTCCTCATATTCTAGGGCCATTCATATTTGATTGCACCCATAGTAACAATCCATGAATGAAGGAGATTCATAGCCAGATATTGCATCAATTAAGAGTTCTATGATCGGAACTGGAAAATCATCCTTGGGACAATACCGATTAAGAACTATGAAGCAAATGCAAACTCTAATTTTTCCATTCTTATTTTTCACAGGGACAATATTATCCATCCATTAGGGATATTGAACTTCTCTGAAGAATTTATCTTTGATATGGTTATCATCTATAGAATCAATTTTGGTGGCATATGTTGGGTGTGTTCTTCTTACTGCTTGCTTGAATCTTCGGTGTTCTTCTGGAAAACCCAAATGGTGAGTGGAAACATCAGGATCAAGACCTGGAATTTCTGTATAATTCCAAGAAAATACATCTCGATTTTTATTTAGAAATGAAGTATATATTTCTTTCTCTTCAAGATTCATGGTTGTAAAAATTAAAGTGGGGAGTGGTTCTTCTTTTCTTCCCATATTTATTTCTCTGAGTTCATCAATAGTTGTAGAGATACCCTCTTCAAATGATGTAGGAGAATCCCGAAGATATTCCTCTTCTTCTTCAATATGTGTTACTTCTTCCATTTCAACATGCATAGTAGATGACAGAGTAGAATTTCCATGGTCATGGGAGAAGATAAATTTGAACATCTTGAAGAAAAGGATTCCATTTCTGACCCTATTGATGATGATGGGTCTTCCCGGGGTGATAGAGAAGAGATGATGGATTGAGAATCAACATCGTTGTTTTCCTCTGGTATTTCTATAACTTCTTCAGGACTGGTTGATTTAGTATAGAATTTTAGAATTTCAGCAGATGAAATGAAGACATATCCATTTAATCTTTCATCAGTGCTTGGTGAATAAACAATTTCTCTCATGGTGTCTGGCTTGATTATCGTAATTGACATTATGGAAGTTTCCATAAGAGTGTTTGGATTTAGGTCTATACTGTCAATTTGAAAGATAGGAAACACATGATCTATACTCACATGTACGAATGGCTTTACTATAATCATTTCCAAACAATTTGGAGCATTAATTTTGGTGACCTTCTTTGCCGTGGATTTTTTTTCCCTCCATGTGATAAAATTCTACCTCAATTTATCGAGATTCACACGTTTTGAATGGGGCCTTATCACCATAAAATGTCCCAATTTTACCATTGAAATAGTATTTGAGACATTGATGGTATGATGAAGGTACGACCGCATGTTGATGTAGCCAAGGTCTTCCAAGAAAAATGTTGAAGGTGGTGTCTTGACGAACAACCGTGAAATAAGAATTAGACACAAGGTCTCCAAACTGAATTCTAATTGTTATCTTACCCCGAGGTTCTTGTTCATTCTTATCATATCCTTGCATCATCGAAGTAGAAGGAGATAAATCAGATTTGGTGAGGCCCAGTAGACGAAGTGTATGAATAGGAATGGGGTTGACTCCTGAGCCATTATCAATGAAAGCTCGTTGGATGTCTATGTCATTGAATTTTTCAGATAGATACAAAGGTCCGATATCTCCAAGTACAACATCATCTTCATCTTCATCTATAAAAGATATCACTGCTTGGAATTCTATAGGATGATTCTCTATACAGTAGACCTCAGCTGCAACAATTTCAGTTTCGAATTCTTGAGGACTTGAAAAACTCTCAATAAGTGCCTCCCAAAGATCATTTGATAGATTCAAGTCATCCAGAGTTGATAACTTTCTTGGTAGTTGGGCCAAATGTTTCAAGACATCATAATTTTAGTCCAAAGGTCTGCATTTACCAGCATGAAAATTTGGTTTTGCCGGTGCCTTGGATTTTGATGCTTTGGTAGTAGATGCATCCCGTATCGAGGCAGGAATTGGAAACACTCATAGATACAGTAGATTAGACCGACTATGTCTATCTATTTTCTGAGAATAATAAGGTGTAACCTCTAACCGGTCCTCCAAAATAACTATGTCAGGACCGAATCTGCCATGTTTAGAAAAACATTCTTGTTCCTGTTGAGCCTGCTGAAGGGATTTCCAAAAGTTTCTACCGCCTATACAGTTCTAGTTGGGGTAGGATTGAAATAGTAGCTTCTGGAATATCCACATCTTTTCTTGTATCCTAAACCTCTATCTCTTCCTCTAATTCCTCTATTAGATAGAGGGAACTTAGGCTCATCATTATCGAAACTATCATTGGAATATGGATCCATTAAAAAAATCATGTTAACAGAACCAAAGATCAATTCTTCATCTGATGAAGATTCTGCCTGATGAACCAGTTCAAGTTGTGCCCTTTGGTGGGGCAGTCCCCATTATTTTGAAGTAGATGGAATAAAATCTGCCAAAGTCAAAGAAAACATAGGCTTTTACACGAGCTCATCTTCTTCTAACTGCTCTTATTTCATCAAATTATGCATCTTCTTTGAGTATTTTCCATCTGATGAAGGGGGTTTTCTGTGGAAGAAATATCTAAAGACACAATTGGTGGATTCAATTGTGTTTATAAATTGGCATGAGTTCGGTTGATCATTTTACTGACCATCCAATCATCATATTTCTGTGCATTTTTTAATTTTGACTTTGTGCCACTAGGTTTCTTCCTCTGGATCAGTAGCAGTAACACATGCTACCTGGGCTGAAGAACCTTTCATTTTTACTTGTCCAGAGTACACCATCTTTTTCAAGAGGTCTCCGTAGACAAAACACTACTGAATGGGATTCCCCAAAATCTGACAAAATGGAAAATAGTTGGGGTGGTCCCCATCTCCTTCCTTGATCGGCCTTTTGGGCCTTGGAAACTAAACCAGATTGTTTTCCAGAGCCGAGATGAAGAAACCATGAAATTTTTCATTACAGAAAGAATAAACATTGTTCTTTAAATCCTCTAACAATTTCCGCCTTTGATCATCTGGACGAGGTAGCCATTGTTGATGATGCTCAAGAGGTGAAGCCCTTAGATATAAGGAAGGTTTTGAATTGGAAGTGGGTAGAGGTTCTTGTTAAAGTTTAAATATAGTAGTCTATGCTTTCCTTATTGTTCTTCCCGGAGCTGATGTAATTACATGATTTTTAGCCCTAGTCTCTATAAGAGAGTATTCTATCTACTAAGTGATTGAAGTAAGGTCTTAAAACCATCCTATGTATTTCATAGGGATCAATGGTGTGCGTAATTCATCATGCAGATTTGCCACACATATTGGCAGTAACTCTTTTTGAGGAAGTGCTAAACTTAAGGAATATGTTAATCACTTCCAGTGAGCAATGAAATTCGAAACACTTTAATTTTCCCTTTTTTTACAAATGGTAAGATCCAAAAATTTCGTCTTTGGTAATGATGAGCTAAATTGAAGAAGGAATTTTTGATGGAGATCTTCCCACCCAGTAATTGACTGAGATTGCAAACTTGTATACAAGACAAAAGCAGGTCCTTATAATTACTGCACAAAACACCTAAGATTAACTACTTTTTATTGTTGAGGATTTCCCCTCATAGGATCAAAACGAGAAAAAAATGTGTTAAGTGTTGTTCTGGATCTCCCGAACCATTAAAAATTGGGAATGTGGTATTCACAAAATTTGATGTGGAAGGAATTTCATCCACCCATTCAGGGTAGGCTCTCTTTTCCGGTTGAACTAGTGCACGTCGTCCTTCCATAGCTTCCAACTGAGCTATTAATGACTCAATGGTAGTCATTAATGTTTGAGAAACATCTGGTTGAGCTTGGACATGAGCAGGTGCAATAACTAGAGTTTGGATGGGTGTGGCAACTAGAACTGCCATTGATGGTAGTATTGCTTGTTGCAGTCACGTATGACCCATAGGATTGGACATTTGAGGGTGTACATGTAAAGTGGGTTTTTATTTATCCATCCAAATAGCTACAAAAAATTCCCTTGATTGATTAACTCCAGCATGCTTAGAAGGAAGACTACCTTGAAGTAGTTATGCATTTAACCTCCTCAACTCTTTCATTTCATCTTCATTCTGTGCGAACCATTCCTCTAATGAGAGTGATTTTCCTTCTCTAGACTTAAGGTGGTATGTAACCTGACATTTACCTTTTTCCTTGGCACAAGCCTTTCTAGAGTATTGAAGGGTATTACTCGAATGAATGTCTTGCCTCTGGGAAACCCTATGGATTCTGGTATGCACACCTGCTTCATTTGATTCTATGTATACAGCCTCTTGAACATGAACTTCTTCATTTGATTCCTCTGACTAAGCCTCATGTTCTGGGGGATTAGTGATAATAGCATTGATGACATTTATCGATGCATAACGCTTTTAAGCCCTTCTGTCAGCATTTTTGAGATATTGTCTTCTTCCATGTCATTTATGAGATATTTCCTTTTGTATGGTTGATCCATCAGGAACGTCTTGATGAACTGTAATTTGAACGGAATTTCCTGATAATTCACCTCTGCATTCATCTTATGGCTTCTTCCCAAATCGAGAGAAAACTAACTTTCATTGAGGAAGAGATTGAAAATTTTAAAAAAGTCACCAGTTCGGTGGACTGGGGATATTCCTACTTTTCCTACTCAACTCCTTGAATCCTATCTATTGATCCTAATGGTTGTATTAAAAGAGTCCCCAACCTGGAAAGCTGATGTGGCTCTTCAGCTGCTACATCTGAAACTTTCTTAAAAACTGTCTTGATTTTGCGGAATTTAGTCCGAAAATTGGTCGTATACATCATCTGACATCCACTCAAATCACCTGGCTTTGATAACCATTGGATTATTTATGACACCTCTATCACCTGATGATGTGCATGATCTAAACGAAAATCCTATTCGATATTCTCATTTTCTTGATGCAAGAGTAATTTGAAAACATGTTCTTTAAATGCCTGACTTTGGGAAGAACTAGTAGAGGCTAGTTCTTGAGCAAGCCTTTGATTAGACACAAAACCAGTTAGTTGTGGCCAGTCATGGGAAATAACATTGAATGAGACCACTTTTGGCGGGCTTTGTTGACTGGAGTGAAAAATGAAATGCAATGCTCCATGAACACCCCATCCCCTGATATGAATATTAGATGGGGTATTTGTAATTAACTAGCACAACCTTTCTATTGTGCCAAGGCATGTACGCTGAAAGGCTCTCTGCTTCTTTTCATCCTTTGGATGTTGGGAAACTTAGCGAGATGCCAAGTCAATTTGGCGTTGCAACCCTTCTATTACCTTAACGTGATTTTGATATTCATCATAAGGTATTATTTTCTATTTTAAGTGTCAAAGAGTTTTCCCTATGTTGAGACGAATATTGTGAATACAATATTTTGTCAACGTTTCTGGAATATCATACTGAGAGTCAGTCAAAGGCCAAAACATGACTGGTATTTCATCTTTCGCCAATTGTTTTCTCATATTAAACACTTCCTCTTTTTAATTTGATGAATATTCTTCTACCTGACTGGACCAAAGCTGGTACTTCATTATTGCTTCATTATATTCAACAATATTGGTAGAGAATTAATTTGTAAAATTAGAAGATGAATGACCCAGTGGTGGTTTGGAGAACGACCTACACCCCGGGCTATCTTCTGATTGAGAAAGTATTTCACCAACTACAGGTAAGGCATCAGAAAATATTGTATTTTCATTTTCAAGTGCCTCAAGATAAGAGGGCTTTCTCATTACTGCATTGTCCATTGAAAAAATTTCTAGGCAATGTGAATTACTACTATGGAGAGGACTTTCACAGCTAAATTCATCATCATGGGGAGGACAACCATAGTGGGTTACAACAAAGGATGAAACCTTTTTCTCTTGGGTCTTCTGGCCACGTCGAGGTTTATCGTGGCTCTCATCTGAAGATGATGCTTTGAGATTGACTGAATTGTCATGAAGCAAGGATTCATGAGGAAGTGTCTGATGTAGAACATCAGAATTATTGTTGTTATTTCCAGAATTTAGAAATGAGATAGTAGAATCTTGAGTTGCAATAGATAATTTTCTGAGGGCTTCAATAACTCCAGCATTGAGAAAGGCCTTATTTCATATGGGATCTTGATTTTTTAACTATGATGGATGGGTATTTTTCTTGGACGTCTTCTTACTCACTTTGGAAACCACTTGTTGGTGAAAGTGGTTATTATGGGAAGGTGTATGTGCCTGCTCAGGAGAAATGGTCAGGTCAGGCTGACTATCTCCTTTTAAATTCGGTGTATGTGCCTCACTTTATTATCCATATGACATGAGGGAGTATGCCCCAAGACCCTTCTGTACTAGAACAGAAGTGTGTATCTGCTCCAGGGTGACATGTCAATGAGTCACTCCACTGATAGGGATATATTTATGTTTCTTTCCCTCTAATTTCGTCGAAGTTGTTATAATATTCTGACAGGTATCCAGAATATGGGCAGGGATTTTCTTCTACTCTTTCACCATTGTTAAAATGTGTTTGGTGACTTCAGTTTCCAGAACGGGAATATACGTCCATTCCGTGTTTGGAGTAGGTGTGTGTTCCTACTCCTATCCTCCTTTTCCTGTTAGTGAGTTTTGACCGTACTCATGTGTGGGGTAAGAAAGTTGTGTCTGCCTCTTTTTGTCATTGGAGCATTCCAATTGACATCTCCTGGTGCTACCAAATGATATTGTTGGTTAGATTTATGAATTGTTGGTGTATGTGCCTGCTGATTTTTCTCCACCGAATATGATTGATGAACTTCCTTCAATATTGGCAGATGAGACTGTTGGTATAATTGATAAGTGTTAGCAGGTGTATGTGCATGTTTATAGGTGGTCACCACATTGGGTTGACGGGCTTCTTTGGATGCAGTCCGATGATCCTATTGTATGTTCATGCCTATAGTACTCCACTATAATTTCCTGGCGGGATTGGTGTGTTACTGCCATACGATTCTACTCAGTAGTGAAATTAGGACGGACTGGTGTATATGTCCGCTCATTGTTTTCCATCAAGTTTGGTTGATGGACTTCTCCAGGGGAAGAGGTAAGAACTTTCTCCCTATTGGCCAAATTTCTCCTCTAACGGTTCACCTTGTGTGCTCGGGTCTGAGGAACCTTTTTCGAACACCTAGAGGCGATACCCCCTTCTTGTTGAGGGTGCACTACCACACGAGTCTAGCAGCGATTGTTGGTGGGATTCCTCATGAAGGACTCCTATCTTCTTGAACCGAGGCCTTGAGTGACCTCTTGATTCACCTCCCTATAATATGGGAGGTACTGGTAGTTGTGTTCCAGGGATAAAGACCTGAATCAGTTGGAGACGGGGGTTGGAACCACCGGCTTCTTGACCACTAGTCTTCACTGTCTGAACCACCATGGTGATTTTTTAACATGGATTTCTTGTCAAGCGGCCTCCAGAGTCAGGATGGTACTGTGTTGTCGATATTCCCTCACCTATGAATTTGATACTGAGCATTAAAGATGTTGATTAGGTGATGTCATCCTCAGAGCGGACGATGATCCAGTAGGAGTAGCAGCTGAGGCATTCACAGGTGTGAACCTTAAAGAAGCCATTTTGTGTTGCAGAGAGATCTGAGAAAAGAGTGCCTATTTGATATAGCAGACATAATCAAGATAAGTCTTTCTAGACTACATCTTTTGGATGACCACATATATTATTGATTTCTTTGTTATCCCTCACATTGAGTTTAATAGGGGCCTAACAAATAAGTAAAACATCATTTAACTTTGTTAAGGATTCATGTTGGGTTCACCTTTTTTTGTTTCATCTAGAAATGGGGATAACCTTGTTTTTTTAAGGTTCAAACTTTACAATCCGGTTATAATGGGAATATTCTTAGAACTGGAAACACCCTATGATTCTATATCCATTTGGACCTTCTTTCCAACGGTTGGTTCTCATTAGTTGTGGACCGATGAGGCTTAAGAATTGTCATTGGTCAAGAGGATGGGAGGTCGGGCTTATCACACCTTTTTGGGGGGAATTATTTCCTACTCTGGGACTCTATTATAGATTTATGTTATGTTCACAAATCCTTATTAATTCACCAACCATGATAATGAGTTTTCATTTATATTCGGAAATCGATGATTGATATGTATGGGATTTAGAAAATCTTTTATATGAATTTGAGGTTCTTCATTGATGGAGAATCATCTGTATGTATTAGAGATTCTTAGTCAATGATATCCTTAAATACATTATATAGAAATCTCTTGGTCATAATTATGACCATATTGGATTTAAATCAACTCAGTGGGGGCACTTGAAGTTTATTGTCATTCAGAAAGACATGGATTATTTCAGAGTTGGGATCATACTTGCTGATGGGATACCTATGTATCCTCATTAAAAAGGAATCCAAACCCACATAGTTAGATAAAATGATATAGTTTAATGTCATATGGGATTGAGACAAATTAATGTAATATGGGCTTGAACCTTATAATGGCTTCCTACGTACTCTACTTTTAAGGCATAGATCAAATTCCACGTAGTTCGGGTGAAGAAATATGGGGATTATGTATGGTTAACATCCCAAAAAGAGATGTCTTGATAACTTTTACACTCTAAGATCACGTGAATCATGCTTGGTGTGAGAAACAAGAGGTATTAGTAAACCTGACGATTGTTCCATGAAAGATGTAGTCACAAGAAATGATGTGGGGCTTACGTATGTATGACAGCCCAAGTAGATGAAGTCCCTGACTTAATTCAGGAAAGAAGCCCAAGAGCAGGGTCCATAATGGTATTTGTACTTTATGGATATTTGGAGTTTTAACCTGGGACTTACTCCTAAGGAAGATACCCAAATTAAAGGGGACTTATAACATGGGGATTACTCCTGAGAAAGAGGCCCAAATTAAAGGAATTATGATTGGGGATTGTTCCTGAGAAGGAGGCCTGAACCAAGAGAACTTGGGGCTTACTCTTGAGGAGGATGACCTAAATCAATAGTTCTTCTCATATTAAAGGATGAGGTTATGTGGAGGAAACCTCTAACCATAGTGACATAAAGTTGTAAAATCACAAGGCTTTGGGAGAGGTTCTCACATAAATCTTTTCAGATAAGACAGAAAATAAAGGAACCAGGCCATAAATGGATTTGAAAAGGGGTTTGAGGGCTAATATCTTGAAGAGGAGAGTTGAATGGGAGAGAGGCACACAAATGATGTTGGTGTGCAAGTCTTGGTCGTGCAAGTGTACTTTTGTGGCATGGGTTCACCTAGGCAACGAAGAATCTGTAGTGTAATACTTGGGAGAGACTTAACTCAAGCCTTTAGTATTATCGTAAGAAGATTCCCAAAGGGTGACGTACAAGTTTCATCAAAAGGGTAGGGCCGCCCACAACTATTTCTATTTTTAAGGAGGTCTAGACAATTAGGTGAGGAAGTTTTGATGAATTCTAAACACTTAGGCCTTATGCTACTCTTTCAAGTCATCCATTCTAGGTAAAAAGTTACCTTAGAAGATTTAGGAAGAGTTGAGTTGAAGACTTGGGTGACCAGAGCTTGAATTTGACTTTTGGAAAATTTGACCATGAAATTGGGGCCCACATGGGCTATTTATAGGCCACCTTGAACCTTGAGAGAAATATCAAATAGGGCGCGCAAGTGAGTTTAATGACACATAGCTGGAATGGAAGTGACTTGCGTGGTGCTCAAGTAACTTGCGTGCCTCACTCCAAATGGGATCTTGGTCAATGCTTTCATTAATATTTTTGATGTTCTTCAAAGGGTGACCCTCTTTGTGTTTAAGGTATTCCCCTTTTCCATTCGTTGGACTCTGTGACAGAAAGGAGTGTCAACAATGAGACACCAAAGACATTTCAACTAATTAAGAGGATAATTTATATGGACCATTTTATGTAAGAATCATATGTAGACCTCGATTGAAAACCTCTTGATTTCAGTGTTGGGGATCTAGTATTCTCGTGTGTTTTGACCAGACAGTTCCATCAATGATTCCAGAAGTAAGTGAAGATTTCACCTCATTTTATCGAAAATTTTGAATTTATAGAGGGGTTGAGTCAGTAAGATTATCAGATAGAACTTAATCAATGATTTAGATCAATGCATCACAAATTTCACATATTTCAATTACATTTCAACTGTTTAAATCTATCTCATATATTTCATCCTGATGGAGTTTACATAAAGGTTGATGTGTCCTTTTAGAATCATATTATACGCATCATGGATCAGTTCATGAAAAATCTTTGAGGAAGATAAGTTTCTTTACTATATTTTCTATGGTCTAGTTTTCATTTATAGTATCATACCTTAGATAGAGAGGCTAACATACATTCTGAGTAGCCCTATTTTTTTAGAAAGTGATTTATCACTCTTAGAATGGAAAAATGGAGATGTGTTTAATTAAGTAGAAGAGGATGTAGCACCCCACTTTTTCACTAAGATTTTTCCCATTTGAATTTTAATTATAATATTATTTTTTATTCTTATAAATTTTCATAATATTTTAAGGATTGGTTGAGGATTATTTAGGGATTGTTCTTAGCCTATAGCTCGGTATTTTAGAGAAGTTATATGTGGGGGATGGTTGTAGAACGGATAGTCGTAATCACTACTAGAAAATTGTGTTTTCCCAACACTTGTATACCAACGGTTTGAATAAACCATTGGTATATTTAATTTATCCCAACGGTTTCTTCAAACCATTGATAAAATGGGATGAGAATTATATTTTCCCAACTATTTACTTAAACCATTGGGAAAATATTGGAAAATATATATATTTACCAATGATTTTAAAAAACTGTTGGTTAATACAATCTTTCCCAATGGTTCTAAAAAACTGTTAGGAATGTTTTCTCCAAAATAGAAGCACTTCCAGAATCCCTCCATCTGCCCGATTGCATCTATAAACCTAATCACTACTGACACTCTCTCTTCTCCCCAAGGTATCTCTCGAATCTCTCTCTGCAATCAGGTAATTCTTTAATTCTACACTTTTAATCTATAAGTGGAATGTAGTGCATCTGTATTTGTTTGTTATTTATTTTGATTTCACCTAAATGAGATCTGTGTGGTCTGCTTCTATTTCTATTTCTCCTATCATTTTCCCTTACCACAAGACCCTTCTACAAGAGATAATCATGAGAGTGGTGTTTTTTATTATTTAATGTGATGGGGGCCTTGGGTAGAAGTTCCTTCTAGTGGAATACTTTCCATTTGTTCAGTGAGGCATTCTAGTGTGCCATGTGGATAGTGAAAACCCATTTGAGGTGTTGAATAATTTTGATTCCGTTTTTTTTTGGGTTATGTTATCTCAATTATGAGAGGTATTTGTTGTATAATGAATCTAGTTTTATGGGGGATTTCATGTATAGTGTAGTAGTAATATGATTCATCAATTTAATTTATAACGTGATAACCTGTTTCATTTATTTGTATTATTTATCTTATTGTCTCTATTTATAAATGTAAGATGTTGTCTTAGTGTGGTTTCTTGGTAGAATTTTTTGTAGTGACAGCTCTTCATAAGAAGATATATGGTGAAATCCTTTGTTTGTTTATTCATGTAGTATATGGAATGTGTTTGAAAGGGATAATGGTCTGAGTGACTCTTTGGGGATATATTATTGAGTGAGTTGGGTAATTTTGAAATCGTTATGTGATTTCCTTACGACCTATGGGGTATAGTTACAACCTAGAGGGGTGTTATGCTGGTATGTGGATGAGGGTGGCTGATGAGATTGGCCATATATCGATTATGTCCAATGGGATTGTGTGTAAAATTAGGATATTTCTGAGTTATAGGGTATTCCGTGGGTGGTATGGTATATGGTCGGATGGGATAAGAAAATTGATGATGATTTGCTTATACAAATTTCACTTAGGAGGGGGGTGTGGGATGTCCTGGGAGGGAGGGTAGTTGTCCCCCCCCCCCCTTAGACCACCCCCTAGACCCCACCCCACCACTGGACAACCCCCACCCCCTAGACACCCCCACCCCCATTTACAACCCCCTTGGACACCACCCCACCCCATTGGATAGCCCCCCACCCCCACCCACGTAGTAAATAATCATCCTACTAAAAATTAAATTTCTTTATTACATCTTGTATGATTTATTGACTTCATTATATATTTGTTCAAGATCACCTAAAATAATGGTTAGTTAAATTATCCACGAATCCCCTTATTTCCTCTCATTTTTTTGGTAATAGAACCCAAACCTAATTTTAAGGGTTTTTTTTATTTTCTGGTTGTTTTTTTAGAAAAAGAGGTTTTTGAGAGGTTGTGCAGGGGCGCACAGTTGATTCATGGCCTGAACAAAATGTGATGCTAGCCCGAAAAACCATGGACCCTTGACAGTGGGTTCTGCACGGATTGCTCACGGTTTTTCAAAACATGTAGGAAAGTCGTGCATTGTCCCTGGGTGAGAAAGGGGCAACCACACTGTTGGCGCACAGTTTTCCAAACTGTGCGGGGTAACCGTGCGACCACTTAATGTTTGGGTTTTTAAGTCCCGACCTGACATCCCAACATTGGGAGAGCGGTGATTCAGCATATATAAAACATCACGACATTTCAAGAAAGTTTAAGTACCACCTATCTTTATTCTAGATAAAATCACACTCTTTATTTAGCATCTTGGATCCCAATCTATGCTCTCTTTAAAATGGACACCCTTTTAAGTAAAAAAAATTGGCATATGGAAAACTGACCAAATATGTTTGGACTATGTTTATACCTTATCACAAGGATCCATGTAGAGAACCAAAGCTTGAAGTACATGGAAATTACATTACTTTTGCGGAATACTTAATACATAACAAAAAAAGACACACAAGGACCGTAATAGTGTAGTGTCTTTGGAAACTCGTAATATAAACATCTAATCCTGTTGAAAGATCTTCAACATCTCCCATAACAATCTTCCCCTTTTTGTTTACTTACCTAAAACCTTTCTTTATTTCCTGGGGAAAATAAAACATAAAAAGGGTGAGCTCAAATGCTCAGAAATGGAAAACATACAGAACATAAAACAATCCATAAACATTTGAAAGCAAAAACTTGAACATGAAATCTAAACATTAAAAACTTGAGAAAAGACATAAATCGTGGTAGTACGTAAGGAATATATCATAAAGTAACATCAATCATGATAAAATAGCATGGGAATAAAACATTTAATTGTGGAAACCATTAAGCACATGTTATGATTTCCATAGTAGCAAAGGCATTTCTACCAAGACCATCTTAGTGGACAAAGTCCCTTTCTGAATCGAGTTCACTCCTCGTTTCAGTCCTGTAACACTGAACCAGATTAACTTACTGTTCCAGCCATGTCTATCTCATGAGATATAAATATTTACCCAATGCATTTGAGGGAGATATAGGTCCCACCCATCTCATAATGAAATCGTTCTTACTTGTGCCACAAAATAAACATACATCATTCATAATAACCCAATAAATAAAATGGGTTTCATAAAAATCATCCCATCATTACATAATATATATAAGAGAAATGGATATCATTTTATAATAAGGAACGTGAAACCATATAAATCATAGAGACATTATACAAATATGAACTAATTTCATCTTAGATGAAAAATGGTTTTGATAAAACACTTGAAATGAATTCTTGAGGAATATATCATTTCTTCTTCAAATTTATTTTCTTTTAAAAAAATGTCATGGAATTTTAAAAGAAAAGGATTTTGTTTAAAATAGACATGAAATATTTTGTAGTAAGCTTCATGAAAATAAGTCTTTATAAAACCGTAAAAATCCTTTCATGCCGTATATGTTAAAAAAAACATTATTCTCGTTCTTTTGTCGGAAAATTCAAAACGTACTTTGTAGGGTAAATAAAAGAAAGATTCCTTACACACCATGGGGTAAAAGTCAAATGGGTAAAAAGGACTTTAAACATACATTAATACACTTTTATAAAACATGGACATAGATGATAGCAATAATGGCAGTAAATACTTACGAATAAGCAATCTTGGATAAAAATGAGATTTGAACAATTATCCCTTACCTTAGGTCCGATATGCTTCGTGCGTATCCGAAACTCCTATATAATGATTTAAATAATGTAATTGACTTATTAAAGAATCATATTCATTGTTATTATATCATATATGTTTCAATTATGACTTTATATTACCCGTTCTTTTGTAAATTCTATGTTAAAGCAGGGTTTTGGGTAAAATCATTTCATTTATCGTATGTGTTTCGACTTGTCGTTCTTGATATTATTACTGATATCCTGATTTACATAATTCCAGAATGTAAAAAATGATTTATATATAATATATATTCATCATAAACATATATATATTATAGATAAATAAAAGGAATGAAATACACCGTTCATGGAGACGGTAGGCCGTACGTACGCATGAATGTTGTTTTCGTTTCCTTATTGAATTGAATGAAACTAAATAGATGACATAAATATATATATACATAAATCTAGTAGCATTATTATTTCATATATTTCATTATTATTCATTATATAAACTTTATGATCATTCATTTACGGTTAACATGGC
Organism: Viscum album; assembly: GCA_963277665.1. Lineage (NCBI taxonomy): Eukaryota > Viridiplantae > Streptophyta > Magnoliopsida > Santalales > Viscaceae > Viscum > Viscum album. Next base: position 1,235,010,256 of record OY728120.1, read on the forward strand.
GAATGAATCTCATCGCGTCATGGAGACGGTAGTCCGTACGTACGCACGAGCGATGATATCGTTCCCATAATTATTGAATAAAATTGGAGTGGATTGTATAACATATCAGAATCAATATGATGTTATAATAACCATATATAGTTATTCTTTACACCATTATACCCATCCATGTAAGGTGTTGGTGGAAAAAAAGATTTCACCACGGTGTGGAGACGGTATTCTGTACGTACGCACGCGTGGTGATTTCGTTTTCCGTAGGATGGATAGATGGTGAAATAGGGTTGTTTCATAATTAAAATAACATATCAGTATATTATTTATACTAATGTTATTACTTCATAATGAACCAACTAAAGAAGAAGAAGTGGAAGAAGAAATAAAGTTGAAAGAATCAGTAACAGACATTACCTCTTCTTTGAAGCGCCTCTTTGAGACCTCCTCTTAGGGCACTAAAATTGGTCTTTGAAGAAGACCATAATATCTAGGATGTTTCTAGGGAAGTTTAGAAGAGAAATTTGTAGGGTTTGGCTGATCTTGAAGGATCAATGTGGTGTGAGGAAGAGAGGGAGGATGTGCCCTTTTATAAGGGAGGAGAGGGGCACCTTTGGAAAAACTAAACATATTATTTTATTATAAATCCATATCATTTATCATATATATATATTTTATAAGGAAAATTTTTAAATCAATTATTTTATGTATAATGAATGAATTAGACATGTTTGACACATGTGGGGTATGATTATATATAATACTTCAATGCATTGGTAGTCTCACAAGATGTGTTAGTTTTCTAGACTTTGTTGGGTTTTAACCCAATATGATAAACCGTCTTGTGAAAGTTATTAATGGTAATGGTTCCATATACATAGGAAACATGGTGTCTAAAAATTAATCATTTCCTGCATTTAGACACATTTTTTATTTATAAATTTGATTTTTTTTCTTTAACATAACTATGGATTTATTATATTCTATGTTTATTGATAATGTTTAATGTGTTCTAGTTTCATACATTGACATATTTATTTTTCATTATCTAGTTATTTGTGTTTAATATGTTTCTATAAATTTACCTTTCTATATTGTTTACACAATTCCTTCTCAGTTTATTAACTTCATTGAATGTGTCTTCAGCTATTACCATTCGATATTTATTTTTCTCATTGATTCATTATTGTTTCTATTGTATTTACCCTTACTGAGCATCTGATCTCACCCTTATTTTGATTCCTTCCCCATGATTCTAGGAAGAGTACTAAGAAATATATTAAAGGATATGTTAAATGTAATTAAGTTTTCCCCAAAAGGAATGAAAAAGTATGTTGTCATTAGTGTTTTCATTTATAATAAAAGACTTATGTATGTATCTAGTTTATTGAGACTACTAGACACTTTGGTACTTCAATATTTTATTCCTTGTATTCATGCCGAAGTAATGGTAGTAGACCCAGGCTCCAGGCTTTCGGGGTGATACATGTAACATGTTTGATTGTGAATATTATGGGGTGGAACATATCATTATTATGGTATGCTTCTGATTATTATTATAATATTCTATAGAAAATGGGATCGAGTTATGGCTCATATGATCCTATAATAAATCATATATCTGGATACTAGGATACCTTGTCCATGGGTCCTTGTTTCTTATACCATATTGGTTTACACTATTTCATGTTACATTGGATATGTTCCATGGTCTCGAGGAGGTGACCTTGGTCCTTTTTCTTGGGACCTATCATATGTAGGTATAAAACTCTTATTATATATGTGTCATATGCCAAATCTAGTAGTAACTTTCACACATTTCCCTTACGTATTGATATTCACCATTTATAGAATGCTCATATTCATATCCATGTTATGGGATAGTTTATTCCAGTCAATCATTATATAGATTTGCCTATTATTCCTATAAATGTTTATACATTTTATGTATAGGGTGGATTTGTTATAGAAATTTTTATTGGTGTCTTATTGAGTATACATCACACCTCATTTGGACTATCATGGGTAGGTGAACAAAATTCTTGGATGTAGGTAGGGACAATGGAATGAACCAAATCTTGGATTCTTTAGTGATTCTTAGAATGGGAGCTTGGGAGCATAGAACTGAGCCTTGGCATTGATGATTGGAGATATCCTATTTTTTATTTTTGTTATTTTGTTATATGTTCACTATAAGAGATGTCGGTTCTCATGTATGTTTATTTATTTTTGAAGAATCATGACATACCCCTCATATTATATGTGAAACCACATATGTATTGATTATTACTTATTCCTATATGATTTACTTCCACTTATCTATTTTCCATAATTATCCATCCACTATTTATTCATTTTTAATCACCATTTTCCTACTCTAATCATGAGGGTATCTTATACCCACTCTACCACCTTATACCTTCATAGTTGTTCAGTAGCCTATATTGTATGGAGAGGTATTCTAGTTTCTATATTAAAAACCAGGTTCATTTACTTATGAGTGAATCAGGATCAGGATGATACAACACTGGTGTAAGAAACTATGATATAAAACAAACATTTAATAAACTATATGGAGAACATTTCCATTAATAAAGAATAAAATGTTTCTTTATTCCATTTACTTTAAAAGAATGAAATAATTTTTGATGGGTTAGATATCATCCCCATGAGTTTTTTAGATTTTGATTTTATAAAAAACATTTCTTCTATACCATAGGTACATAAGGATTTGTGAGAGGACACTTTACTTTTACTCTACTCACATTTTTTATGTGTTTAGAAAAACAATCTGAGTTCTTTTTTATCTTATAGTTTAGTAAATAAAATTACTAATGTTTAATGTCATTAAAATTTGACCAAAGGTGTCTCATAGATTAATGTTGTATATCTTGAAACAAAGTAGTAGTCACTTTTCTAACCAAAGGGAATAAATGACCTAAATTTATTCAAAAGGGAAAAACATATACAGTTTTCCCATATTCAATTTGGATCATATTAGGTGTCTTCTATTTAACCACATAAAATATAGACCAAATATTTATGAATCACAAGTATGAATAGTTAAGACCAAAGTTGGATCTTAGTTTAAAGTTGTAGTTCTTCGACTAAAGTGTAAAATTACAAGTCTTCATTCATGGGAGATTTTTCTTATAATTGAAAATAAAATATTATTTTAGTTTCATTGGATTTATTAACCCTCAGTTAAAAATTTATTTAATTTATTTTGTGGATTGATTGATTACCAAGTAAGATTCTAAATATAAAAATAAATATTGTATTAAAAACTAAAAATAGTATATTCCTCTTAAGAAGAATGTGGGATTCAGAAAAATACTGCATCATTGAGTTGAGAATAGGGGCTTTATCTAAATATAACTTTTAATTAATTTTTTAATTGATATTAAAATATAATGAAGTGGTATAGATATAGAAAATATTTTTCAATTATTTAAATTTTCATTTCAATTTATTATTCTAATAAAAGTTTTATATTAGGTTTAATAGTCACATTTTATAGTTTTAGAATCATTTTGAGCTTAATTAAAAAACGTAAAAAAATTTGATTTTAATTTTTTAATTTATTTATGTATTTCTTTCATAAACTTTTACACGCAAAAATAATTTAAGAAATTTTTTTTTAATCCTAAAAAAATATTTTTGTACATTTCATTCTTCTTGAAAAATATTTGAATCCCACATTTGAAGGCCAAAAATATGCTCAATAGTCAAGCATCAAAATTAATGCGTAGATCTTGATATTTTTTAATTTTGGACTATAACTTGTAAATGTATGGAATAATGGAGGTGCAATTTTACAATGATAAACATAAAATCTTTGTGAACAACTTTCAAAACTATGGACCACTTTATTCTACTGATATTAAGTCCATAAATTCATGGCAAATTAGATTTTAGAAATTCAAATATTCTTACTAGACATAATAATTTTTAATAGTAAATGGGATATTTCTTTTTTTATATGTTAATAATAAAGGTGAAATTTTATATTATAATGAACAAGATATATTTAGTCAAATATAATGAAAAAATTATTACCAATTTGTTTTATTAAAATGGTATACCATGTGCAACCTTTTATAAGAAAATTATTTATCCATGATTTCAACCCTTTTTCCTATAAAAATGTATCTCATCTCCATTTCAAATAATTTGAAATTTTTTTATCTATTTTTTTCCTTTCTAATGAAATAGTATTATGAATTTTTAATATAATTTACCCTTCTTCTTCCACCCATTTTCTCATTTATAGCTTTTTTGTTCCCACCTCATTATGTTCTCATTTTGATATATAATATTCATGATAATGTGTAACTATCTTGAAGATGGTCCATGGAGATCATCCCAATTTTGAAACTGAGTCATTTCACATTCATAGTTATTTTTTATTTTTTATTTTTATATAAAGGGGGGCCTTATTGGTTATGATTCATTTTGTCTCTACTTAACACATGAGGCATAACTTTTTCTTCTGCAATATTTCCCCCTGATCGAGGTGGTGGATGTGTGGTCTCTTAGTGATCATTGATTGCACCATATATTCACATTAATGGGTATAAGAGGATGTTAACTCATATGATGGATCACGTTAAGTATGTTGATTTGGAACCAATAAAGACATGATGGTGGTTTACTCAATGTGATCTCCTAGGTGGATCTCTTTTTTTCCAAACCTCATTCTGTGTGGATTCCATATATTCACATTGAATTGTATTTACATATATAGATATAGATTAATATAACTTGAATCTATCATACCCACTTATTTATATTATTTAGTTTTTATTAGTTAGAGTATAAATAGAAATAATAGAAATTATGTGTTGTGTGAGTGGTCTCCTCGAGACCAACCATAGGTGTGCACAATATTTAATCCCTAGGGAAATAAAATATTGGCAAGAGATTTATGAATAACAATCACACATAAAGTAGCGTTGAATTTTTTTCTAAATTATAAAAAATAAATTTTAATTCACTTATTATGGATTTATCTAAACCATCTCTAATATATTCATTTCTAGATGATATTATCATGAGTATAGGGTTTTTAAAATATGGGGCCACCATAGAATATCTTCTAATATGGGAATATCATGGTTAGATGAAGTCATATCTGGGAAAATCAGTCTGTTTCTTGGCACTAAATTTCCTTTATTTAATCTTAATATTTTATAATTACATTTATTAGTTTATATATTGAGTTTTAAAAATTAAATAGAATAAAAATTTCTTAATTTTTTTATGAACCTAGTACCCTTTAAATTTATAAAAACATTATAATTATTTAGATACGTTCAAAGGTTCTAGATTTATGTTTTCTATTTGATGTGCTTCCTATTAATTTTTTTAAATAACATATAGAGTGTTGTTTTTGGAAAATATATGAATCCATTACCTTTGGATTCTTCAAAATATAGATCCAATCTTATGAGATAAGTTAAAACTTATGTTTCTGATCATTTTATACAATCTATTAATAACTTTCGTCACAAAAATCTAAAAAATCTTATGTATGACATTACAAATGGATCCATGAGGATATTATCCATTTAGAATCAGTCCAATTTATGTTATAGTTTTGGGAAAACATTAGTGTTAATTTTCTACATATTCCCCCTTATCAATATTATTTCATATATATTTAGTCCAAATCAAAAAAAAATTAAGGCCATATCTGGAATCAGTAGATGAAATCCACTTGTGTATAAATTTTTCTGAGGATCGATGGATTTATCTCTCAAAACATACACTATGTGTGGTTATAGGTGTTGTTGGAATATATAGGTGAGTAAAATTAGAATTTTGGCCATACATTTAATTATCTAGTGGCCTAGAAGGTTCCATTTATCCCAATTTGGGGGTTGAGAGTGTTCTGCCACATAGGGAATCTCATATCACTCTAAATAATTTCATCAAATTATTAGACAATATAAAATATCCTACCTCTTCTGAAAATGTTGTTGTCACTGTGGAGCTTCTTAGTGAGTGTATGATCTTTTGCTCAAATTTTTCAGAAATGTACCTATATAAGAAAATTGGCCACACGCAAAACCTTAGGTTATCAGATCTGATTGATCAAATGAATTCATGTGTGTCCACATTAAACATATAGTGCAAGACTCGGCCAAGGTCGAGATATCACTCCTTGGTTGTCCACTCAATTATCAGGAAACCCTGATTCCCCTATGTGATCAACATGGAACACAGTATTAGTAGTTCCATAAGTGGCTCATAGGGGTATTGTGTGAAATTAAGGTTCCCTAGATTCTCACTCCCTGTTCCAGTTTTAAAAAACATTCCTCAAACACATTATTTGATAAAAATTTATATTTCACAAGCTAAAAATACATATATTTCAGTAAATTAAATATTAATTATCGTAATAACCATATAATCACAAAACATTAGTGTTTAGTATATTTTTGGATTATCTACATATGCAATTTATTTTATAAAACTTATGAACATTTATTTATAATTTAACCAAACTAGACTTCATTCTAGACTGTTTATAGACAAGAATCATAATTAAAACACGAGGAATAGAAACATGAGAAATGGGTTGGCTAAAAAACATAGTAAGGTAAACATTTAAGAAAGGAATTCATCCTAAGCATATGAGAAACGATTTAAATGGGATAAATATATTATTAAATAAATTATGGGATCATAAGGTTTTTCAATAATTCATAATATAATTATATATAATCTAGAAGGAATAATGGTTTTCCCTGGAATATGAGTGTGATATAATATATATGATCCATCAAAAATAATCATAGGAATATTCCATTATCTGTGGAGTTTCATGTAAACATAGAATAGTAAGGAACATTGGTAAAAACATAAGTATAGAAAATATTTTGAAAATATCTACTCACATCACATTTTGGAAACAAACTTGTGAACAAATCTACTTTCATCACATTTACACAATAAATTTTGAACAAAGATACCCACATTATGTTCATACAAAAAAGATATAAAAAAATATACTCACATAAACATCAAAAAATATCTTATGAAAAAAATTATCTGCATCACATTCACAAAACAACATTGTGGAAAAACCTAAATATATCATGTTGACATTGAAAACCTAATAAAAAATAAATGTTTTACATTTAAAAAAAAACATTTCATAAAATATACCTACATCATGTTAACAGAATAAATAATCATATAATGTTATATGAATCCTTATAAAATTAATTTTAGGGAGATTTAAGACCCCACACAACATTAAAATAACCATTTATACACTTGTGAGAAAATAGATAATGAAAACATTCATTTGTAAAACATCACAAAATTAAAATGAGAAAAAGATATGGATTTTTATGAATAAAACCCATGAATATTTCATATTTAGTCCAAGGAAATAATGTGGATGGTTGTATAATAATATATACTCAGCATAACAAAATAGTATTTTAATGAATTTTTCATGGATGGAAAACATTTATTTAAGAACAACACTTCAAACGCAAGTAAAAAACAATGGATCAAGAATTCAAGAATTTTTTACCACATGTTTAATCCCATTAAAGATAAAATATTATAAGGTAATTTACAGGGAAATTCTTGGAAATTATTATATATTAATAAATCCATTTTATATAAAGAGTAAAACCTAAATGAAACAATAAATTCGTTTTTAAAATAAAAAATAAATATTGAAGTATAAGAAGATGAAAAGGATTACATTAAAATTTATTTTTTGAAAATTTATAGCAAAATATTTTGAAAAAATATTCTTTTAAAATGAATATTTAAAAATTTGTCCTTGAAAGTAAATAAAGGGTATATAAATAGAATGATGAGGGGATGATAAAATACTTGATTATGAACGGATGGAAAAAATTTATCCTATTTTTAAATACCTTTTTTGAAAACACACATCCTAAAAATAGTAATAAAAACTCTTTAATGGTAAATATATGTGTTAAGTTCCACTAGAAATATTAATTATTTTATTTTCAAAATAATAAATTTAATATTTGTAGGAAGGATAAATAAGGATATAGAAGATCAATCATCATTAAATTAAATAGAAATTAATATTAATTATTTCCTGATTTTATTGGGAATAAATTAGTCTATGATGATTTGATTCCAAAATTCCTTTTTCCTCATGTAGAAACAGAATGTTAATTATAAAATTTCATTGTAGAAGAAACTAATAAAAGAATAATGAAATTCAAGTTTAAGCATTAGAAAATAAAAAGGTCATTTTGAGTTAATAAAATGTCTTACCACCTCCGTAAAACGTGAATAAAACCCCTTAAATAGAAATATAATGGTGAATTTGTGAATATATATAATATCATGATGGGTAGTAAATTAATAAATTCATGATAAATATATATCCCATATGAAGTCAAACAATTAGTGGATATGGAATAAATCTCAATCAATGAATATTAAAATGAGAATCCCCTTATATTTTATTACCACTTAATTATAGGTGATCTAGATTCTTGTATATCAAAATAACTCTCTTAATGAATTATTTAATAACCAAATTCATATCAATTACAATTTATATTATTCAATTATAGTCATTTATTACACATTTACTAGTTATAGTATATTATCATCGTTGGATGCTTATAATTTTAATTTTTTGAACATAACTTATAATGTAGATGTTGATCCATATTTTTTGAAACCATTTTCAGCATTATAATAATATTTTAGGTACTATAATATATTTCATATATTGACATATGATTTTCCAATTTAATTCTAAGATAATTTTAGTTTTAATTCTTGGGGATGAAATCTATGTCATGCTTATTTCAGAAATATTTTAAAGAACAATTGGTGGATTATTAATAATTTGTTAAATATTAATATTATGATTAGAAATCCATAAAAGAAACTATATTTGATCATTTATATATAATAACACCCTTAGTAATGTTTTCATATACATCTTTGATAGAAATTTATATCATTCTATATGTGGGTCATTTAACTGAACCAAACAATAACATGATATAATTAAAGGATGAATGTGGTTAAGATAGTGAATTATTTGGAATAAAATAATTATTAAACAATTATAATGGTATTTTTTATATGTATTGAGTATTTTGAATTAAATATTAATATATTTTTATAAATTATAAAATTACACATAAATAAGTATTTTTTTTGTTTTTCGGAGGCAGTGCTCCGCACGTGCACATGCGTGGAGTTCTCATTTTACTAGAACAGAAAGAAGTTAGGGATTGGATTATATTTTCAGAATGTTAATAAGGATTTAAGTAAAATATTTATTCATTAAATATACCCTTTTAACCACCCATCTCATATTATTATGATAAATATAACAATTTATTTATGAGGTGGTAGAATGCATGTAAGACAAGAAAAACTATCATTTTTTGAATGGTTGAGAGAAAGGAATAAAATGATCTCCCATAAGAATAATAACATTTTTGTATACATATGATAAACCAGAAAGGAATTCATCATATTTGTATTATATTTTTAGTAGGTATATCAATAAATAAAGAAAAAAAAAGAACAATAAGTGATTTAAATTTTTAACTTACTCATCGGAAGAGGTCCTTTCAAAATTAGATTATGGTTTTAGCAGGTAGTATTTTATGAAGATAAAAATATCTTGAGATTATATATGAGTTTTGGGGAGTTATTTGGGAATATTTTGGTTTAATGTAAGAGTCATGTTGTTTTATAATGTCATGACCTAACCCAATTTTTATTGAGTTGAAACTACCCCAATCTCACCTCCATAGGCTTACAGCTCAAATAAATCACAAAAATGAATAACTAGTATTATAGGTATTTCCCTAATGTAACTATATTCACACACATGACCATATAAATGTAGAAGTTCCTAGTAATCAGTGAAAAGATGAAACATCTTGAATATAAACCCATCATGAAATAACATCTTTGGTGTACAAGAGTACAGTAGTGAAAATTTAAATGTAAAGGGGAAAAAGAATGCACCCAACCAGATAGATATCCAAACCTTAAAAAACCAGAAAAGTGAATTGCTGAGAGTGTCCCGCTCTTGATCTCAATGATCTAACCAATATATGTAGTCCAATGCACCTATTATCCTTAAGATAATTGATATTTAATGTTGAACTATCTTTCATCATCATAAGACAAGACACATGCGAGAAAAACCAATATAGGGGTAAGTATACACATACCTAGTAGGATGCCCCGAAAGCTGATGGGGGTCGAATTAGGGGACAAGTTATGAATAGATAGATATTAGACAACTAATCCCAAATTAAGAGAATATACAAATACAATGGCATGGATATAGTTATATATATTCTCAAACCAATGGACCACAAATGAGATAAAAATGGGATCTCCATCTTAAAACCCTTCCAAATAAAATATTTCCTATAGTTCCAGAATTCCATCAATGATGCCTAGAAACTGATACATCCATTTTAATAGAAATCCAACTAGATTCAAACCTCACCACTATGCCTCATAATTTATAAGGGAAAATCTCTAGGTAATGGAACAATTTCATTGTACAATTGGATAGTTCTACTCAGTAGATAACTAGAAAACCCATGACATATCATGGAAGGAGGGCGCCACACAAGTAAATAGTAGAGGAACCATTCCCATCATGGCTTAAGGGTTCCAATATCATAGTTATATGGGGACTCATCTACATCCTAGTTACTGCATTACACTCTAGTAGTCATGGACCTATTCCCTAAAATAGAAAGATGGTGCCACTTAAATAATAGATAAGGGATTGATTCCCTACCCAGCATGAAGATACCAGTATGTTTATAATGAACCCAAACCCTAACTCTATAAGAGGGTGTTGAGTCACTAAAGTTTTCCTTATGAATTTTCCATTCCTTCATACTTGGGGAGATTGTTGAGTCATTAAGGATTCTTGATGAATTTACCATTCTTCTTGTTTTGAAAATCACAAACAACTTATCTCAAGGAAAATCTATTTTTTACCCTTTGTTTTACTTATATAAGGAAGAATTTCCTTCCCCAAGGAAATTTATCCTTACCATGTATCATTGTCCATATCATAATTTTTCTAAATGTAAAATTCTGTTTGAAACAAAAACCTCAGAATCATATAAATACCTATATATGAAGCGTTCTGTTTTAGGTTCCGAATTCTAATTACGAATTATAGATACGAACTCTTCTATGATCTGAATCAGAATTCTAATTACGAATTCTGGATACGAACTCTTTTGAGTTCTGAATCTGAATTCTAATTACAAATTCTGGATATGAACACTTCTGAGTTCTAAATCCTAATTTTAATTATGAATTCTGGATTCAATCTCTTCTGTGTTCTGAATCCAAATTCTAATTTAGAATTCGAGATATAAACACTTCTGAGTTCTGAATCTGAATTCTAATTATGAATTCTGGATACGAACTCTTCTGAGTTCAGACTCTGAATTCTTACTACAAATTCTGGATACGAACATTCTAAGATCGGACTCCGAGTTCCCTAAATTCAAACTCTGAACTCTTATGAGTTCTGACTCTAAATTCTCACGAACTATGACTCCGAACTTTTTAAGTTCTGGTTCCAAATTCCTGAGAATCTAGATTCCAAATTTCCTTCAAATTCAGACTCCGGAATTCCATAGAATTCAGGTTATTAATTCCTTGAAAAAAGAATCTGAATATCCTTGTATTATGGACACCGAATTCATTTTTGGTTAGACTCCGAACATTCTTATTTTCTTACATTCCGAATATTGTATTTTAGTTATGTAACCATATTTTTCTTACACCTGTTTTTCTATAAAACGATTTCATGCTTTCAGTTACTAACTAACTGTTGTTTGAGTGACACATGTACAGGTCCCTCCAAAATTCAAGGAAAAATATGACTGTTAGAGGAGGGAGCCGACTGTTGAATTCATGCTTATAAATAGGAGATTATTTTGAAAGATCTCATAATTGTTCTATGACTCTATATATTACATGATTTTGAAGTGATTTCTAGAGAGATACTTTCATTTTTCATGCGTACTAAACTTCTTGTTCAGTTTTTCTTTGTGCGACTCTGATTGTTGTTCTGTATAATCGAGGGTTGCTGGGGATAGGAAGATAGAGGTACCGACTACCTTGATGTTGATGACATCATTGTTGAGAAAGATAGAGGTACCAACTACCTTGAAGTTGAGGGCTTGCGGGGATAGCAATACAGACTCAGATCTTCATATTGAGGGCTTACCCTGGTGTGGGTAAGACAGACTTTCTTTAAAGTAATAATCAAGGGGCCTTTATCCAAGGTTGTTGGATACCCTTCTCTTTGGGTTAAAAGACTTACTACTATTACCAGTTTTGTTACATGTTTTCCTTTGTATTTGTTTTGATAAGGACAGTATAACTATCTTATACTTCCTTACACTTGTACTCTGATTTAGTTAGATTCTATATAGTTTAAGGTACAATCTTCATCATTATAAACTTTCATTAAGTTTCATTTTTCGATACCATCTTTTCATATTCAAATTCTCAGAATCATATTTCCTGATTCAAGAAAGTGTGTATAACTAGAGGTTTTGTGAATTACCTTGTTTAACCATGTTAAACATAACTATATTTAAAATTTCCAAAGGAGTTTTTAAAAGAATACAATTCACCCCCTCTTGTATTTTGACCATCATTATATACTCCATACAATATCTATATTATTTTGATCCTATATTTTGTATTATAGAGTATATCATACTCAGGCATACCATCTCAAAAATTGGTATCAGAGCATATTACCTTCGACCCTAAACCAATCTAATAATTGGATTCAGAATATTTGTTCAATCTGAATTAATCTCATGATTAGATTCAGAAGAGAACTCATCTTCTTCTTATATTTTTCAGAATCATATTTTCCAGAATCAGTTCTTCGGACTCGTATAGTTCGGATTCATTTTTTTATTAGAGATACTCAAGTTTTTTTAACCTTGTTTACAAACTCTTTCTATTAACAAGTTTTGTGTGGAATGAAAATTTTCTTTAAATATGGCAGGAATCAATGTTGGTTCCATAGACAATCTCAATCCAACAAGACCGCCTATCATTGATGGAAATGACTATGAGTATTGGAGAGATCGAATGAAGACTTTCATTATCAATACTGGTGTTGATAATTTTGTAATGATTATTGGAGGATATAAAATCCATGAAAAGGAATTTAGTACCTTTACCAATCAAGAAAAGCATGATTATCAACTGAATTATAAGGTACGCAATAACTTACTTTGTTCTATGACTAGAAATATATATAGCCAAATTTCATCTTGTTAAGAAGCAAATTATATGTGGATGAAACATGAAGTTACTCAATTTGGAACTTCCAATGTTATTGAAACCAGAAGAGCCATGCGCAGAGCATAATATCATGCTTTTTGATTTTTTTTATGGAGAACCCATATGTAATGTGCAACAAAGGTTCATGACTATTGTGAATAGTTTACAATAAATGTGTGAGAAAGGATTAGATGATGAATATCTTTTTGATATGATCCTACTCAATAGTTGATTCAATTAGGGACAAATCATAAAATTTACGAGTACAACCTTTATATGGTTCATTTTCTATTGATGAACATGCTCACTAATGGAGGGAAGAATTCATTGTGTTTGACGCTCCTCGATCTTCATGGATCCAGAGGTTAAAATCATCGGATCCCAATTCACATATTATGGTTAGAAGAAACCTCTTGATTATCCCAAGGGTTATGTGGTTAAACTAGGAGAATTTTTATAATGGTGATTCAAAGGAAAATTTTAATATGATAATTTAATTAAATAAAAAAATATAACTATTTGTTTAATAAAACACAGCCACCAACAGATTCTCTTTACAAATGTCTTACGCTAATCTGTTTAGGGTTGTGCCTAAGAAAAAACTCACATTATGGATTCAGCTATGGTCTAATATTTATAATCCAATAGTTTTTATATGATTTATGACATTTTATTTAATAAAATTCTCATATATAATACAAAATAATTATAATATTTTTATATAATTAATTCCTATAATAAAAGGCCTCAAAATCACATGTCATATTAATGCCTGGATCCAAAAATATATCTAGGAATATTTCAAAGTGTTACAAGGAATAACTAGGTATTTACATCATTTCCCCCATGAAAAATTTAATCTTAGAAAAAAACTAATAAAAATCTCAGGATACTTACACCACATCTTGCTCTCCAACTTCTAGGAGCTCTACTATACACTCTCATGCTACCACAACACACAAGACAAAGGGATGGTCCTTCCATATAGGGTCATATCATGTCTGTCCTTGATCTCCATTAGTTACATCATAAAGGTGGATCCATTCTTGATCACTAACTCACCCTAGTCAATAACATACATAGGGTCAAGCACATATCTCGTCAACTGTAAAAACACAGAATATGTCATGAACCCACTCTAACGCTGGGCGTAGGGAGAGGCAGTATGCCACATTGTGAACCATCTAAAAAAATCTGGAATTTCCCAATAAACCTTAGGGATATCCTAACTCCCCATATAAATCTATATAATATGAATCATGAACAAACTCACTTGAAAATGTGGTCCCCCTAATCAAACTACAAGGCCCCATGATGTTTATCTTCATAAGATTTCATCCAACTTTAGGTTTTCCTCATCCACTCACAGAAGACCTGGACCTTCTCAATCGTTTCCTGCACTATCTCTCACCCAACAAGAGATGCCTCGCCAATTTATTTCCTACACAAGGTTGACAGTTATGTTCCCCCATACAGGGCCTCAAAAGGATCTATAATGGTAATAAAGTGATTTATATGGTTATACGCAAAATATACCAATGGAAAGTGATCCTCACCACTCTGGCCAAAGTCGAACACACAATCCCACAGCATATCCGCTGACACCTTTGTAGTGTTCTTCGTCTGCCTACCTGTGTAGGGTTATAAGACTATACTCATCCTCATATTGGTCCTAAATTACTAATTTAGGAGTCTCCACAATTGTGACATGAACCACGAATCATGATCATAGACAACAGTTGAGGGACCCAATAAGGTGAAAAATATTTTGTTCATACATCTTCTACAACCACTCCACCGATCTCTACACCCTAATAGAAAAGTATTTTTCCGACTTCAGTAGTTGTTCAATAATCACCCAAATAGAACCATGGCCTCTCATTGTCCATTAAATCCCTATAAAAATGTCCTTGGCTATGTCATACCACTACGTCTTCAGGATCTCAAAAAGATGCAAAAAAAAATTGGAACCTTGTGCTCAGCCTTAACAAACACACAAGACTTCCCCAATAAAACAAACTCGGCCATGCTTCATCTCATTCGAGGCCACAAAAATTGCTACTAGAGGTCAATGTACATCTTACCAATACCCAGATGTACATCCAAAGGGTAAGTGTGAAACAATCCCTTATCCTCTTCCAACAACGTAACTGGGACCATAATTATTTTTTGGAAAATGATGATATGACTCCCTTTATTAGAAAATCTATGTAGTGAATCTCCTCAGGATATCTGGTCATTAAATACCTCACAGTCGATGTATCCTAACTAGGACTCTCACACACACTGATGAAGTAGATGAATCAACACCATCAATTGAGTAAAATATACACCCTCATTTTCAACTAGGGTATGTTATAAGGAATTCAATTGCTTAGAATCCTCCCACACCAAAAGATCATGGGGATCCTTGATAAGGGAATCAACCACTATGTTTCACTCCCTAGAATTTTTAACTATATCAATTTCATAGCCCTGTATGAAATCCACCCAACAACACTTTATCAGGTTTCATTTTTCCCTATATGAATAAAAACATGAGAATATAATGGTCTTTGTAAACCAAAAAGAACCCTCCCATAATTTTGTTCCCCCACATATTCATAAATAAGACTACCACTACTAGATTTAGATCATGAGACACATATTTCTTCATAGGGGGTATCAAACCCCACATCATATTTGTGATGACTTCATGACTCTACATCAATACACAATTGAGTGCATATCCTAAGGAATCACAGTAAACTACAAATTCCATTCCCACTTTTGGTAGTCTCAAAATAGAATCAGTCATCATCCTCAGCCTCAACTCCTAGAAGGCCCTCTGAAACTACTTTTTCTTTATAAACGGATTCAGGATTCATGGTAGGTAGGTTAAAGGGATTTCGATCCTATAGAATCTTTCCACAATCCTATAGTAGTACCCATACAAGCCAAGAAAACACTTAAAATATTATATGATCTTGGGTGGCAGCCAAGAAAGAACTTCATCAATCTTCACTATGTCTATGACTAAACCACGCTCAGAAATGACAAGTCGATGGATGTGAAAATAGTTAATATAGAACTGTAACATTGAGAGACTAATATAAATATTGTTATCCCGAAGAAAATAAAGAACCAACTTCAACTGCACTACATGTTCCTTTTCTAAAGAAAATTATACGAGTATTTCATCGATAAATAAAAAAATGGTCTACGTATGGATAGACGATCTAGTTCATCAAATTCATAAGCATGGAAAATCCATTCATCACACTAAAGGGAATACCTATGAACTCATAGTGTATATAGTAACATTGGAATTCGAAATTTAGAATATTATCCTCATGAACTCTCAACTAGTGGTAGTCAGACATGAGATCAATCTTTGAGAAACAACTCACACATTGCATCTGGTTAAAGAGGACGTAAATCCTTAGAATGGATTAATTATTCATTATTATGGCCTCGTTTGAGATTTGACAATTCAAATAGTTCCAAAATCTCCCATTCACCTATTAGGAAAACCATAAAGGGATTTCCATGTGAACACCTTGGTTCTTACGTAGACCTAACTCTACAGACTCTACAACTGCACCACTAGACCTTGTAGCCCCATGGGGTCATCTAATGTTATATCCTAAACATTAGTACATCCCTTGTGAATCTTAATATAATGTTCAATATCATGATGGGTAAGTAAACTCATCACCCCACCATACCCCCTCCATCATTGGATAGAGTTGAGAGCTCTTAACATCCATTATTCTAAGGGAAATACTGGACAACAAATGAATCTGCTGTAACCACATGTGAATTAGCTCATCCTAGACTATCTTAGGATAAATCCACCTCAAGGAGGAAAACACCATCTCAAAACCTAGATGAAATTATATAATCACTAGTAGAAATCATCTAAACATAGTTAACTAATATTACAAAATGAGCCAAACATCCTAGGGTATCACTACTGCTATAGAATTATTTTGTGTGGGGATCTCTATCTCTGCGTAGAGTAAGTTCCCCCTATAACTAAAACCATGTAACCAATGACACAATATATAGGTTCCTCTAACATAAGGCTCATGAAAATATGGCATCCACTAGTATTTCAAGGTCTGAAACAGGGGATGCACATGAGGAAATGTAGATGTTGAATTTATGCTAACTACAACTGTTGTAGTAGTGACATAGGTCCTACATAAAACCACACTTGGGCCTCCCATATAGTATCCCAATTCATTGAGAGAATATCCTTTCTGTTCCTTGCCTACTATCCTCAACTAGGGTCGGGTCTGATACACCATAACATCGGCACATCGCAAACACTTAAGTCAATGGGACTCAGCCAACACTCCTTGACATTATCTGTTGTAAGTAGCACTGACTCGACCTCATAGTTTGAATCATGAAATAAGAATGTATCTCAGTGTGTAAGTGTAAATTTTCCATTCATATCTAATTTGACAATATAATTTCTCTATAATATGAATCAATTGATTCCAATTTTCTTCCTGTAGTGGTCTCACCTTATAGAACCCAATCTATATGGGGGTCCAATGAAGTAGGATATCCAAACCATAGGACGGTGCCTACACTCTAACAGATGATTAGGGAGTATGGCTCAACAAAAAACATGGAAGATATCAATATTTTAATCTTGTAAATAACAATCATCATGGGTTCATTATCTTCTACCACCATTGGAGAAAAATGTTTCTCTCTATAGAGCACCTGTTGTGAGTGAAACCATTTGATCATTCGGGATCCAGACAAGTCTAAATTTTCGAATTATCGACTCAAGATGATAATATGCTTCTGTGGGATCTATATCATCATTGAAAACTAGTGGCCTCTAGGAATAGATCTCATAGAGTTCAATAAGCCTATGTGCATCCTCAACCTACTATTCTGTTACTATCTACCACTTAAAAAGAGGGGGTGCTGCTAACTTCCTTCATAGTGGAAAAGATTGCATGTGATCGACCATAAACTGATTCCATATCCCTCAATGGATCATCCTAACTATCAATAATTTATATCCAGGTTTTCTATCTTTGTGAAGTACTCTTAGAAGTTACCAAGACGTACCACAGTCAAATGAGAAAATCTACAAAATGGGGATCTGACTAAAGAATGATAGTCAAAGACCTAATATTATATGATTAATATACCATTGATCTTTGCCAAATAAAAATATCAACATTCAGAGATGACAAAAAGGTATTCTGAGTCATGCTCAATGGATACATTGGTTTCTCATACAATTATGGGGTTCCCTGGCCTGAAATCCACACTCGAGAAACGTTGAAAAGGTTTCCCTATGTCACAACAAAATCCTCAAAAGGGGACTACTCCAAACATTTTCCAAAGGAATAAACTACTCTAAAAGACCTAATCCAAGGGGCTCAAACCAAAACCACCCCAATACCTCCTCCATATATGATTGGATAGTGAATATAATAGTGCGATAGTGAATAATAAAAAGTAAAGGGGGAAAATACACGCTTAACCAGAAAGATGTTCCATCCTGGACAAACTATAAAATTGAAATGATGAGAGGGCTCATCTCTTATTATCTATGCTACTACCACTATATATGGTCCAATTCAGAAGATATACCTAAATCCCTCTTTATTTACAACTGACCTGTCTGTAATATCCATAAGAATGACATGTTCTTGAAAATTCCATGTCAGGGTGAGTATATACGCACCATGTATGACACTCTGAAATTTCATAGAGGAGTTGAAAGATACACGATTGGAATCGATAGATAGTAGATAGATTAAAATAAATAAAGAGAGTAAATAAAAAAATTACATGGATATATATATATATATATTCACAAACCAAAGCAAATGATATAGCAATTGGATCTCCATCTCACAGCACAACCTAGGAAAATAGTGAAAATAATTCTAGAAGTCGATCAATGGCGCAAAAAATCTAGTACATCCATATAAAGATACATCCATGTAAATACACACATAACCACTTTGATTCACATTTGAGGCATAAAATCTATAGTAATATGACTAATTACCTAGTAAAATAGGGGATTTCCACCCAGTATATAGCTAGAGGCCCCATGTTCTATACCCACGAGAGGGTTCACACATGTAAACAGTAGAGGACCCTTTCCTGCCTAGCAGGAGGGTGCCACTCTTGTAGTTGGTAGAGGACCCATTACAAGTCCAGCTAGAGGGTTCCACTATAGTATTCAAGGAACCAATCCCTGATATAGTAGGAGGTGACACATGGAAAATAGATAGAGGAAGAATTTCTTCCAATAAGAGGGTTCCACTCTTGTAGTCGAGGAACCATACCCGAATCCACAGGATGGTTCCACTCGGGGAATAGGTAGAGGACCCCGGACATATCCAACTAGTAGGGTGCCACTATAATAGTTAGTAGAGGAATAATGTCGATCCCAGATCGAGGGTACCACTCTAAGAGTCAATCAAGGACCCATTCCATACCCATTTGGAGGGTTCCGCTATGAATGTTGATAGAAGACCCATACACTATACCATATGAGTGTTCCACTCTATAGCTAGTTATAGGACCCATTACCCATCCTAGTAGTCAGGTTCCACTCTACTACCTACGGTGATCCTTCCGAATTATTGTAATAATTAAGCATCACGTAAAAAGAGTCAGATCCACTAAATCTCACATCATATCTCAAAATACAATACAGATATAACCACTATGTTTTATTTGTAATAACACTTAGGATATGCTACTCACAGGATAAAATCTAGGTACAAATGAAATTGATATGGGAGGTTAAAGTTTCATTAGAATGAAATAAGTGTTAAATGACATCTAAGGGGACCCACAGGGCATGTGTTTCCGATTAGATGACTGGTCGTTCCCCTCACAGTGTATAGATCACGGTTTGGGTAGAAAATTATGGTTTTTAGAGGGAAAATAAGGAATATAGAAGGACTAAAGAGCATGTCTGAGAAACTCATGGTCATACCAGTGCTCCTGGCCATCTTGGGGTACTTGTGCTCATGTATGTGTATGTTGTTACATGGTGTGTACTCCAAAAATGGGTCCTTAACGTGTTCTATTTCAAACTTCTTGTACACTCAGGGAGGGATACAGGGTGTGTGTACCTAGAACACAGTGTGTCATCTTACCATTTCAACAACACTAGCACTATCCATATAGGGGTACTGTATGGGAAGTGTTCTTAGAACTACAGGTCATGTAGTTGGGTTTTTCATAGAAACATATATATACATTTGGCATTCTATATCAGACCATTGTGTATTTGATCTTGCCTCCAGTCCTCCAGAAAATAGTGTATCTTATACATCTTGGTCGTTATTGGCCATCTGGTGGCTGAAAATACGAATACATCAATCTGTGAGGGTTCATCACACACTATGTGTGCCTCATATGGCTCCATTATTTTATACAGCCCTAGATACATGAAACAATCCCCAGTTATACCAACGCTCATCTCTGATCATCCTTGATATTACAAAACATTCATTGCATGGGAATCTGCCATTATTCAGGGGGTCTAATTTGGACTGATCCATCACAACAACATCGAATGGATACACTGTAGGCCAATCAGTGAAGAACTCAAAGAACATAGGGGTAAAATCACTCAAAATAAGTATGAAAATATATTTTTCCAAGTTTTATTTTCCAATGAAACCCATTTGGGGATTTTTGGGTTAGAAACCATGGTTCAATAAATATAAATTAAATAATCAATTTGTAGTGGATATTAGGGCACATGTAAAGGTTCATAATTGGAATAGATCAAAGATAATAATAAGATACATCTCAACAATTTAATCTCTTATGGAAAAATAATATAATTGGTATGTTTTAGTTGGAATGGGCCATTTTCTGATGAATTACTTTCTCTCCAATGAATGGAATAATTTTTTTCATTCATTGTGCCTCGCTCATCCTAGATCCGGGGCATCATCGTTGCCAGGTTCCGATTAGCCAACAAAGGGTCGAATGAACCTCTATGTTATCTCATGATTTATGTGGCTAAATGTATAAAATTGTAATAATGGTTTATTTAATGCAATTTTTATTAGTTTAATTTAATTAAACAAATAATTTTTTTAAACTAAACGCACCCAAAAATAGTTTCTTTTATCCGAACATCCCATGCTAAACTATTTTTGGTCGTATATAGGGAAAGCCTTGCATTCCTTATTCAAACATGGTTTATATTTTATATTTGATATTTTGTTTAAAATTTATCCCTTTATCTATAAGAAACTAGGCACATAAAATAAAAATTAAATTGTTTATTCTTATAAAATTAATTCCTGGCACATTATGCCTCAGAATCACCCCCTTTCCCAGCTTATATCTCTGAAAATATATCATGAAATATTTTAATGTCTTAAAAGTAGAAAAATGGATGTTTATTGAGAAGATGTCATATGGTGATGGTTCCTTTTGTAAGGGACAAGAGTGGTATTTTTAAAACAATATAAAATGTGAAGTGATTATTCAAGGAAATTGACTTCAAAAGTGTCAAATAATGGGCAAGAGGTAGGGGTAGATTCTTAAAATCCTAAAACATTCAATTTCAAACAATTTTAATCAACTTTTTTTGGACTTCTAGTCTGTTAGTTTTCACTTATTTCGTTTTTTATCACGGTAAATAAATTTTCCTTGAAAAATAAATTTTAATGTATAAAAATATAATGAGAATTATTACATAATTTGAAACAAATTATTAAAAATAAGAAATAAATTTTTTTAATTAAAATTTAAATTTATATAGAATATTAATTTTAATATTGTCACACAAAATGAAAACAACCCAGTACTAGAACAATTTTATTTTTTTTCTTTCTGAAAATGATAGGAGTGGCTTCTAAAAAAATATGAATCCTTTTTAAATTGGGTAAAGGGAAAACCCATTACTGGCCCATAGGACCAGAGGCACATAGCCTTAAAATTTAGTGGCTCGAGAGACTATGGGAAAACCCCATTACAAAGCCAATTTCCATTACATATACAAAGCACGAGCCCATTGGCACAAGTCAAAAATAAGAAATAGATCTTGACCATAGGTTATGCACCTGAGTCAGCTATGTCTTCCCCATCAACCAACTCCTCCATAACAACCCACAACTGAGGGGACCGAGCATGTCATCAAACATGTACATTACCACTACCTAGTCTCAAACAACCCCACCCGCTACTTGCACCAAGTCATCAAAGCCAATGATGTCACCACTTCCACCCACACTCTGAAGCATCGCCATCACCTACTCATGTCACATCCAGATTACCACTTCACCACATAAAATACAAACATGCTCATAACACACCCAAAACAATAATCATATCCATATCTCCACTTTCTACAATCAGATATGCTTCAAATATAACCAAATATCTAGGAAAAGGCTTGTCACTACTTATTCGTTGTGCCACCCAGGAACTCTAGCAACCACCATGAAGGGAGACACTATTAGAGGAGTGTCGTTGTCGTGGATTCCAATTCACACCGAACCACATGAGGCTGATCTATATCCATCATCAATTAATTTCATTCCATAATGAAGAGGCTTGGACTAGTTCTTAGGATGTGAGTCACGACCAATGCCATGGCCTTAGTATTATTATGCTTAAATGTTTGATTAAAATCAAATTATCAATTTTCATTATTTATATTAAATTAATTAGATTATTATTCAAAGAAAAAAATTAATTATGTCACTTTAAAAATTTTCAAAAATAGATGTACATCCATTGGATACATATTTAATATAAATCAACATAAAATTGTATTAATTTGAGTAAAATATTATTAATGTTTCCAAAAAGTAAAACATGGGTTTTATAAAGTCAGCATTGATTTTTAATTGATTTATTTTAGTATATAAATCAGTTTTTTTATTGAAAATGATTCATAAATTTTAAAATCATCTTTATATTGTGATAATTTAATAAAATTAATATTGATCTAAAAATATATATTTTTCACTAATCACAAAAAATTTCAGAATTTTCCAAAAAATATTAGAAATTTATCCAAAGATGATTTTAACATTATTAATTGAAAAATTAATTTCATATTATGAAATTAAAATTATATAATTTATAATTTTTTTAATGAAAACATTATATAAAGTGAAATCTACTTTTCATGAAATATGATGTTTTTAAGTGTTCTAAATATAATTTATATCAATTTATAACTTAATAAATTTTAATATATTAGATCATATATAATTATATTTTAGAAATTTTTTATTTTAATTATTAGGATAGATTTTACATGGATTAAAAAATAGTTATTTGAGATAGGATAATCCATTTTAATATTAAATCATATTGATTATTTATCATCTAAATGTTAGAAATATTTGTTGATGAATATATTTTTATTTAAAATAGGTTTAATTTTTATTATTTTTTTACTAATCTTATTATAATATGTTGTGGCTCAATTTAGATCTATATTTTATGTGAAATAGGTTATCAACATACTACTTTTCAAGAAAACTCTACTATTAAGTCTTGATGTGTTATATTTTCTCCTCATAAATAAAATGTTTACTAAAAAATTTAATTATCTATTAATCATTAAAATTACCAATTTTATGTAAAAATAGTAATGATTCATGATATAATTTTTAGAGATATATCAACCGTATGATATTAGGGAATATAAATCTTTCCTTATAATAGGACAATTCCTAGAATTTAGTTTTTCTCTAATAAATAGAGTGAAAAATAACTCATGATTATGTGTCATCAATCCTATAATATAATTTTATTTCATAGATAGTTCTTAGTCATCCTTATATAGATTTATGATTTTTTGTTGATATGAAATGTGATTTTCATATTTTTACTATTCAATATGGTGTCTATAAGGAGATGACCAATACATTTTCAAAATCACATCAAATTGATGTAAAGGAAGAATGATATGATATGAAAAATGTAATTAGATAAAAACCTCATCTTAGGTTACATTAATCATTCAAATAGTTGTTTGCTTTGAAAATCGCATTATTGGGGTGGGGATCTAATGATGTTAGGGAACATAATAGGTATATTAGTGTGCTAGACTAGTATCCAATATTAAATTAAGAGATGAGGGGTGGAAGTTAAGTGAGAATTTCACCACTTAACTATCACTATAGACATCCATAGTAGTCATTGAATATTTTTTTCTCTTATTCTAATTTCTTTGGAATTCACTAAAGTCTATTGTCCTTATTATCCCTTGGATTAGGGAATCAATTTGTATGATTCTTAACCTCCTTATATTTGATACATTGTATGTTATTGTCATCCAATGTATTGATTAGCTTATTTACCCCAAATCAAAAATAGTGAGCATGTTGGAATATCCTTCAACAGTATGAAACTATTCTCATTCCTTTGATACATTCTCTTTTGTATTTTTTTAAAATATTTTTGACACATAGGATGGTATATCTTCTTTCCATCATAATATCCACCACCTGATCTCCTATAAAACTTCATAAATCCTTTTTTTGGGTTTTTAGAGTTTAATAAAGACTCAATTTATTAATAATCACCCAATATAGTAAGGTGATCATATAAAGAATATTCGTTACACAAATATCGATCCAATTTGGTTTCTTAAAAAAGGAAAATAAATGCTTTTTCCATTTCATCCATATTTAATTCAGTTTCTCTTTATTATAACCATTAAATGAATAAAGGAATGTCAAAGATAAAGATACTAAATTTGATTACCATAAAAAATGGAAAATGATTTTAAACATCCTTTTATTTTTGAATAGGAACATTATGTTCAATATCATATAAGACATGTAATTTCATGCATTAATGAACCACGAAATACATGCATCTAAATGTGAAATTTATCACCAAGATGCAAAATTAGAAGGTATCAATTGTGATAAAAAGATTATTAAAATTATGTAAAAAGGTTTTATATAATGAAATTGTATGTATTAATTCATAATAAATATGTACACAATTTTCATTTTAGTCATTTAATGATTCAAAAATATATTTTCTTCGAAAATGATTTTTATTTCATCTAATGAGAATAGTTTATAGTTATTTTCTAAAAACTATAGAAAATATATTTGATAGAATAAAATTTATTTATAAAATTATCAATTCATAGTTAACTTATGGGGATTTTTTTAAAATATTATTAAAAGTTTTGCATTTAGTAAATAGTAGAATATAATATTTTTATTTAAAACTATCCTTTCTTTTAAATTATTTATTTTCTCACATTATATTTGTCATTAGTTTTAGTATTTTAGTTTTCACATTAAATTAAATATAATATAATAAATATAATTTTAATCAAAATCATACTGGAATCTTATATAAAATCATTTTTATAATTTTAAAGGAAATTTTCATGAAAACTGTTTTTATCACATTTTCTGGGGTTAATTTTAAATTAAATATTTTCACTTGTAGATATTTATTATGATAAATATTATTCCATATTTGTAATCACAATAATAAATATAATATAAATTATAAAGCATGTGTTTTTTTATAAGGAATAGTGAAACAATAAAAAAATTCCCATTGTTATGGTTGAAACTTATTTTGAGGGGGTCAAACTAAAGAGATAAATGGTATAATTACAAAAACCTATTACTTTATACTATTTTATGAGTTATTTATGATAAAATATCTATTTTTGGAGTTATATACTTTATTCGGAGACATTATTTTGAATTTGGGAATCCAAGAATGACATTTTAGAATCTATGTTATATTTCATTCAAATTAAAATCTATTTTTGTAAATTTTAATTTCATGGAATGGTTGGAAGATTCCATTCGGTTTTGAATTAAAAAAATGTAAAAAAATATTTATATTTTTTTAAAACCAAAAAAAATAATTGAAATGGTTTTATTACATGATTTTTAGTTAATTATTTTTTTACGTAGAAATAAGTGATTTTCCAAAAAACTATTTCTCATGCGTTTTGTTCTTATATTATTAGTAAATTATGAAAACTATTGAAATTTGTTCTAATGAAATTGATTAAAAAATTATTATCCATTTTTTTAATATTCCATTTTTTTGGTCCTAAAATTAAGATATCAATGTAAAAAAGTTATGTTATCTGGTATTAGGATAAAATGGGTTTAAAGTGGATTAACAAGGCTATAAAGTATAAAATGTATCCAAAAAATTCCTAAATGTTTTTTGGTGAGTTTATCCAAACCATATAACACCTTATCATCAATTATTGTGTGATGGGGTGCCACAGTACATTTTAATGACATATTCATTATTTAATCTTCTATGTAATTTAAATTATTCAATTTCCCTCAATTACAAATGGGCACCTCCTCTCCTCTATTAATAAAAAATTTTCACAAAATATCACAATACATACCTACCGACATAAATTACTAAAATCCGTCATAACTTTCTATATATCTTATTTTTTGACTAATACCACCCTTATTAGGATTAAGGTATATATCAAAGGGGGTTTCTGAATAAGAGGTATAACTTTTACAAGAATGTTTTAGTTTTATTTCTTTTAATACCACATTACAATTTTCTTCAAAAATGATCAAATAATACAACTAGTATATTCTATATATGGATATGTTGTTATTTAAATTAAATAACCTATATCTGTATACTTATTTCATCAAATGGAAAATGAGACCATCGTTCATTTATATGAAAGACTACTACCTCGCGAACTGATGTAATTCATTTTCAAACACCGCCTCTATAAAATAGTTATAATAATTCATTTAATATATAAATATGATAGTAATGAAATGATTGAAATTATTTATATATAATATATAATCTATTTTCTAACCTTTCTATAAGATTAATAATGATAATATCGTTAGTGCATATATGTGGATTGCCACCTCCACAAAGTGATGTGATTTATTTTTCCTCACTACTTCACATGAATGGTATTTATAACTGTATATGAAGAGATAATAATACATTACCCATATTATCATCACTATTAAATACTAATATGATTTTTACCATTTTTACAGAATGTTCATGGAAAACTGAAAATGTTACTACAGTGTATGTACAACCCACTGTCTCCATCATTATAACAAAATTAATTTTTCGTAATCATATTTTAGGGTTTCTTTTAAATGTATAAAAATGATATTTAAATCAAAATTACACTTCTAAACATAATGGAACAATGAACTTTATGACCATGTTCAACATAGAATTTTTATTTTCCAACTATGAAAAGAACATCCTCAAAACATATGATATAAAGTTAACATATTAAATAATTAAATATGTAATAAATGAAATAAATAGTTTAGTGATAATTAATAAACTTGTATGTGGTTCTTATATAAGTAAATATTTGATATATGTTTTTTATACTGATGTTAATGTACAAAAAAAAGAAATTTTGAGCTAAAGGTAAGGGATACCATCTCAATTTCCCTTCACTGTTGTATATTTTAATGTTATGGAAAACTTTCTATAATATGATGTGTATAATTAGCTTTTACATGTTTCATTTTCAATAATTCATATATCATGGTATTTTAAGTTAAAATTCAAATTTTTTTCATCCAAAGAAATATGAATAGAATGGTACCAAAGTGGTGAGGTGTTTCAAAACTCAATTTCCTTTCATAGTTTTATATCATTTATTCATTCATTATATTATGTCAAACTTTTGTGAGAAATGAAATTTTGTTTTATTAATATTTTAATTACACTTGTTTTATTTGGATTGAAAAGTTTATAATATTATATCTATTGATTAATTCTCATATTTAATGATATCATCATTAAATATTTATTCTTCACAAATTTTGTTTCTATATAACATTTTATTATGATATGTACCTATACTATTTTATGTGTTTTTTATACTACCCCTGGACATTATATATCAGGGATATTATTATATTTTTTTTATTTATTGTTCCAATTAATGTCATTTATTTGAAAGTATTATAATTTGAAATATTCAAATTTTATTAGACTTTTATTACTAAATCTCATCTTATATGTCGATTGTCTATATTCAAAGTTCATTTGGGTGCAATCATATGAAGATATATTAATTAAACATATCTGTTTTTATAATAATATTGTTAAATTGGTTTAAATGTTTAGATTTCATTTCCTCCATTATTTACTGAGGAAACACCAATACAGTTGTTTATATGTGATACTGATATTGTATCATCTTCTAGATAAGGAATATTTTTCTTCGTTAGCCATGTATTAAAAAAAATTATAGAATGTTATTTTGAAAATTTAAAGTATATCATAAATTTATTTTAAATGGTATTTTACCATTATTTAATAGTTTATAAAATGACATTCATTAATTTTTTCATCTTTTTTACTTTTAACACTATTGTAAAAAAATAAAAAGAATGTTAATTTTTAACATTTCTATCATGAATGGATTTTACTAACATCAGGATTATAATTTTTATTGAATATTCAATTATAAATTTATATTTTATTTTTCAATGAAATTAATTTTCACTATATTTTTAATATTTTACATTTTTACACTAATTTTCAATGTGGAAAGTGTATTTTCCTAAATAGTTTTTAATTAAATTTTAAAATAATATCTATTCAAAAATGAAAATAACCCTTGATGTTACTTATCCTCAAATATAGGTATATTTTAATTCTATCCATAAAACTATTTATCTAGAATGATTTTGATTATTTAAATATTTTCAAATAACCTATCTCTTTTCCACATGTTAATTATGTTATGAATTGAATAGTGGTGGTTTCTTGGAATTTTATAGTCAAATGAAAAATAAATGTGCATTATTTATGTTTTTGTTGTTTGAATTTTTTTTGATGATATGTGCTTCCATTATAATCCAAGGAAAGGTGGTTCCTTTATAAATAAAGAATGTGTGATCCCAATATAGATCTCAAGTGAATTTGGTAAAGGGATTGAGTCAA
Source organism: Viscum album (assembly GCA_963277665.1). Taxonomy (NCBI): domain Eukaryota; kingdom Viridiplantae; phylum Streptophyta; class Magnoliopsida; order Santalales; family Viscaceae; genus Viscum; species Viscum album. The sequence goes on from OY728120.1 coordinate 1,235,039,512, forward strand.
TTGGTTATAGGTTTATTGTAAGATATTATTGGAATTTGTTAGATTGGTAATTCCATTTGTTTAATTTATTATAGGAGTTTAATGAAAATGATGTTCCATGTTACCAAGATACTTTCTTTATGCTTCCATGAATTTCTAATTTATCTTTTTTCTAATGGATTGTTTTCACATAGCTCATAATTGTTGACTTATATAACTTTTGTGTTATGTTAATGTCATATTCCATGTCTCATGAATTATTATCCATGATTTAAAGGATATAATTTTTTTTTATTTTCTGGTAAATATCTTTGATGATTTCATCATACCCATATTTTCATGTTATGATCACTAATGACATTCAAATGTTCATGATTATGTTTCCCTTTCTGATCATTTGAGCTCTTCCATCATAGGCTTTCCATTTACCCATGTTATGAAGATTAATATTAAATGAATTATTTCTAGAAATGATTTTTGTGTGCAGAATTTTGTGGTAGATCTTAAATAAATAATTTTTAATATTAAGAGCTATGTATAGTGGGAAAAATCCTCACCTAAAGACATAATTAATGATATGTCATAGTTTTTTCTAATTATCTTAAAATATAATCTTAAAAAGCCTTTGGTAATACAAATTATATAATATTTCCTTTTTATGTTTGACTTTTTATATCATTGAAATAGGGTAACATTTATTTCTATAAAAAATATAATAGTAATGGTTTTATTTTAAGCATTTAAATCCCAGAGTATAGGTTTAAGGCATTAATTGTCAGTATCAGATTTAGTGTCTAGATAACATTGTATTTAAGGATTGTTTTTCATGTGAGGCTCACATATAATTTATGGATACCATAATGGGTTTCTATGATTATGGTTGATCATATGTTCAAAAGAAAATACACCACTTTTAGTTTTTATATGATTTTATTTTGAGGTGATTAATGACATTTTCGGAGCAATTTTAGTGGGTAATGGTATATATAACCCAAAATTTTAATAAGAAGTATTATTTCAAAATAATACCATTAATTTTTTTGGTTTCTATGATGAATGTTAAAGGGATTCCCTTCAGTTTAAAAAAATTTAATTTTGATGGTATTAATGTAATTTAGGATGTATGGTTATTTATTTATGGAATGATCTATGTTTAATCATTGGTGTTAATGTGGAATTTTGGATATTGATTTATTTTTTCTTCAAATAACGGTTTTTAAATTTTAGAGTTTCTCCTAATTTGTGCTAAATATATTAATTTTCATAATATATAAAAATAAGAGGAGTAGTTTTTTATCCTTTTGTAAATTATTTAATCTGTTAGAAGTATATTCTAGTGATTCATGCATGAAAAATTCATCTTAAATAATCATTTGGAGAGAAATATAATATATTTGCTGAAATTAATTAATTGGTGAAATTATTCTTGTAAGGTAAGTACATTTTCTTTTAATTTTATTCTGTGTGGAAAATAAATTCAAAAACTCTTAGAAAGGGAACCCAAATTTAAAATTGTTTCCCATTACAATATTTTTTTAGTACATAGTGGTCTTCATAATACATTATTTATTTTTTGGTTTTATATTAATTAATGCTTTTTTAATAATTTATATGTCACCTTTCATAATTGTAAAATTACCCAACTCCACTGTGTCCATATTTTCACTTCACATTAATTTTTATTTATTTGTAAACCCAATTATCTTTTATTCCATATCACCTTGATATTTCTGTTTACCTATTTTTCAAATGAAGTATTATAAACCATTTTTATAATGTGGGTTCTCAACAAAGGTATTTAAAATGTTATTCCCTTGATAACTGAGATTATGATAAAATTTTCAGGATGAAATTTCTTAAATGGTGGAGAATTTAACACCATTAGTTTTTAAAATATAAGTACTATTTTTGAAAGAATACGAGACAAGTAAAACAGATCTTAAATGGACCAAATAATATTATTAGTTATTTATGATTATTATAACCTAGATATTAATTTGGAAGGTACAAATACTGATAAAAACATTATTAAAATTACATATAAATGGTGTATATAATTCAGATGTATTTATTAATTCATATAAATAAAAATTCAATTTTCAGTAATGTTATTTTATGCATAAAAAATATGTTTTCTTAAAAATTGATATTTGTTACTTTAAGTAATCATATATTATAATTAATTTCAAAAACATTTAGAAAATAAATTATATAAAATTAACTTTATTTTGGAAATTATAATGTTAAAAAAAATTACAGTTAATTTTTTCTTATTTTTAGAAAATATTGATTTTTAGGGAATGTTGGATCTGAATCTACGGATTACACACAAGAGGGGGGGTGAATTGTGTCTTTTCAAAATTATTACAATCTCTTCAATTTAGACAAATTATGTCCAGTATGCTTTAGCACGATTAAATATGCAGCGGAAAAAGTAAAAGCATGAACACACGGATGTATAGTGGTTCGGGGAACAGAAGGCCCCTAGTCCACTCCACCAACGCTCAAATCCACGAGCTTGGCGATTTTCACTATCTGGTCCTCGTTTCCACAGACCTGTTCACAACTGAGTACAGGCAGTTGATACCTTTACAAGTTTTAGGAAAACACAGCCTTCCTGGTTCAAACACGAACCCACACAGCTTAGAACGAGAAGCTGATCACTTAAAAAAAAGGGTTTCGATAAAGAAAACACTTCTCCAGTTGTTCTTCACAATTGCAACAGAATGCAATTGACAGTAGATAGATCGTCGTCTTCAGAAAATAAAGATCTGTAATCAAAACAGTTCTGAGTCGATCCAGTTGCAATAGATATTACAAGAAACTTCACAACTTCAGCAGTAGTAGATTCACAACAGATAGTCGATGTAGAACACGTGAATCTGCTATCAAGATCTTCCTTCGGTAAAAAAGGTTTTACACTTCTTCTCGATCACCAGAAAAGAACACCTTCACACAGTCTCTATTTCTTGCTCGTTAAAAGATCAATCTATATATTTCATACACTTTCCTGTGTATATATATATCCGAAGTTTCCAAGATAGAACATATATATTCAAATCTGAGAAAATCTTCCGCATAAATAGATCCATGAAAATCTCCTTTAGATTCGCGATATTAAAAAAATGAAATAACAGAGCCGTTGTAACTCCCCTGAAGAATCGGCATAAAAAGATCCATTTAAATCAATCAGTAATCCGTTGAAAATCGTCTTTGATTCAGTCAAAGTCGTACTTAAGAATCGGCTCGAAATCCGCTTAATAATCCGCCTGTTTGACCAATGCAAAAGGAAATATCGTCTGTCAAAAATATCCCGACGCCAAACGTAGGGTTGATGACGTGGCTCCAAACGTAGGGTTCACAAACGTAAGGTTCAGAACGTAAGGTTCAGAACTTAAGGTTCAGAACGTAAGGTTCAGAACGTAAGCTCAAACGTAAGGTTGAACATACATACTTTCTCTTTAGCATTCAAACGTAGGGTTGATCATCCATACTTTGTCTTGCTTCAACTCTCCAAAGAACGTACGGTTGATTATAAAAGTAAGGTTGATGATCCATACTTTTGAGAAACAAACTCAACACTGAAAACTAATGTACGGTTTCTCTTCCATACTTGTCCAACAACAAAAACGTAAGGTTCCTTCCAAACGTAATGTTCTTCTTCCATACTTTTCAACAACGTAAGGTTCATTAACCATACGTTTCAAAATAACGTAAGGTTCCTTAACCATACGTTTCTTTTAACATAAAAATTAAACTTTTCATCCATAAGTTACGTTCATCAACGTAGGGTATGAACAGTGATTCTAGTATGCGCTAAAACTGATCTCGCGCTACAGTGATTCCAGAACGCGCTAAAATTGATCTCGCGCTACAGTGATTCCAGAACGCGCTAAAATTGATCTCGGAATAAATGAAGTATGAAATCTCGTTATATGAAATAAATAAATCAAATAAATTCCTGCAAAATACTCAACGAAATAATTAGTAAATAATTAAGGGTATTTGTGAGCATCAAAAATCATCATAAAGAGACAGAGTATTATTTAAAATAATCTCCCCCTTTAAAAAACATTATTTTGAATTGTTTGAAAACAATACATTGCTCAACAATCTCCCCCTTTTTGATGATCACAAAACCCATAAAATAATAGAACTAATTTAATTGCAATCTTTATTGAAAAATTAGTTTTATAAAATTTTAGAATTTTGAAAGGATTAAAACAATATTTAACTATAATAAAATTTCTCCCCCATAAAAATAAATTTTCAGCTAAAAATAGATAAAAGATAAATGTCGTATATATCCAAATTCTCCCATATATCCAAATTTCTTCATAGGAAACAAATGAATTTAAATGTTGTGTTTATCCAAATTCTCCCCCTTTTTGTGATATCAAAAAGAATGAAAAATTACGGATTTGAAGACATTCAATATTGCACTGAACTATAAGTAAATGCTATAATTAACTGTGTATGAATAAGTGAATTTGTTATACTGACTAACTCAATCATAAATCAATAAACAACAAAACAAAAAAAAGTAAGAAAAGAATTTTCATTCACAAGCTGTTATATATAAACGATTGTGATATACATAGGAATCAAGGTTCATAGACAAGATAGGGAAAAAGGTGTCTATCTCCTTTGAATCGCGGTCTTTATCTCTGTAAACTGTTCTCTGAGCCTCTTCATCATCCCATCTCCTAACTTGATGATAAGATATCTGTTCTCTTGAGTCATATGGATATATTCAATCAAATTAACTCTGAAAAACTCATGCATTCTTTCTTCTTTTTCAACAAAAAGAGCCAGTTTTTCTGATAACGGATTCAAAAGAATCCTAATCGGTTGCTCTCCAGATGTCAACTGATCCACTAAAAATCTCTGATTATCTAGCAAAACTGACAAAGGGGCACTATTACACTGAATATCGTGTAATCTGTCACTCATATTTCTCATTGCTGCAGTAATTGCTTGAAATTTCCGAATCAAATCAGGTGAAGAGCATGATCCACTCACAGCACTGTTTGCAACAGACTCAAATTTATTCTCCATGTAAATCTTCAACTCAGACAAATCATCTTTCTTTACCATCTCTGATTTTAACTGATCAACAGCATGCAACATATCAGTCTTAAACAAATCTACTTCCTGTCTTGAAACAGTACATTCTTTCAGCTTCTGAAACTTCAACTGCTCTAAGTTCAGAGAATTTCTGAGACTAACATTCTCAGATTCTAACTGAGAGATACGCTTGTACAACTCAACAACTTCTTCTTTTCTCGAAGCAGGGGCACCCTGTGCTCGATTCTCATGTCCAGAATTAGGTTGATGAAGCAGGGCAAGTGGTAAGGAATCTGCATCTGACTGTTCTTTGTCCTTGTCCTGACAAGGTTGATCCACTGAACTATCTTTTGAAGCCTGAAACTCTTCCACTGAAAAATATTCCTGAAGTACCTCTGTATTAGCTTCAGAAGTATGTTCATCACGAACAGTAGTCTCTCTGACTTCAACTGATTGGTCAAGAACAATATTTTCATGTAAATCTTGAGGTCGGGCCACTTCTTCACCAGGCACTGCCTCCATAAGTTGTTCTTGTTGAATTACTTTTTCAACAGCCACAGCATCAGATTGAGGTTCTTTTTGAGTTTCTGTTTGAGCTGCTGGTTCCTCTATCGGTGCAGTCTGCTCAACAACAGCTTCTCTCACAAATGAATAAGAAAATAACGGTTCAGAGGATTTCAAGGCAGGAGAGATAATTTCTTCATCAATTGACCTCTTCCATCTAGATTGAAGTCCTTCTTGACTTCTCTCTTCCTCAACTTCCTCCATCTCAAAACGAATTCTCCTTGCCACTGTACTAACTCTTGATTCTGCTTTTCCCTCCTTGGACTTAGCCGGTTGAGCCTGAGCACTCTCCGAGTTTTCCTCAGCTCCAATAGGTAAGAGTTTTCCTTTAATTGTGCTCCAGAAGTATCCTACTTTCCTCAAAGTTCCAGCATTAAAAACATTACTGTGGTGACATTTCACCCCAGCATCTACCAATCTGATCATTCCTCTTTTAAACAAAAACAAAGAAATGAACCTTCCATAAGGGAAAAAGGTCATTCTTGCTTCACTCTGACAGTAGTAACTCAAATATCTTATCATAAACCGAGGAAAATTAAACTTAATATCACACATCAGAAGATACATTATGTACATGTCCGGGTATAGGATTTTCTCCATCTCAGCCATTCTTGGTGCTAAACCAGTCTGAACAAATTTTACCAAAATTTTCTGATCGGGCTCCAAATCCTTAATAAACATCTTCTTTATCACTTTGGTTCCAAACAAAAAAGACATAATGTCTTCAGACTTATGTACAGAATCTCCAATATTCCGTTAATCGAAATGAAAAACTCCTTCATGAGGGCAGTTAAGAATTTGACTTATCTCTACAGATGATATTGAAAAGTCCTTATCCTCTATTTGAGCCAATAAACTATCCTCTGTATCTCCAAGGCTAAACTGAACAGTTCTAAAGAAATGTCTCATTTCGGCCTCATATAGAAACTCAGAATTTTCACTATTAAAAGCTTGCTCAAGGCTTTGAAACGACAACGCTTGCTTCAATAGTAAATTAGTTTCAAATAGCCACTCTAAATCTATGACTTTACCTTGCAGTATTTTCCGACTAACTACCTTAGGTTTCTTTGCAACACTGCTCTCGGCTTCATCTGGACGCTTAGTCTTTTCCATTCCAAAAACGATTTCTGAAGGTTCGTAAGTTTAGGGTTTGAAGATTCAGAAAAGGGTTTTGGAGCAGATGTGCGGTTTTAGGTTTTCGAAAGGGTTTCCGAAAAAGGTGTAGCCGTTTAGAAGGTGAAACGGTTCTGACAGCCTTGATTCCCGTGTAATCACTAATCATTACTTTTATTTAAAACAAAATAAAATTACTTATAGCGGGAAACAGAAATTAAGCAGAATTCCAAAATAGAATAAGATTTAAAAAAAACTATTGAAAATTAAATAAACCTAACTCCCCCTTAATAAATTCAAACCTTGCCGTGGGAAGTGGTTTAGTAAAAATATCTGCTAATTGATTTTCTGTATTTACAAATTCTAAAAATATATCCTTTTTAAACACATGATCTCTTAAAAAGTGATGTCTTAAATCAATGTGCTTAGTTCTAGAATGACTAATAGGATTTTTTGAAATATTAATTGCACTAGTATTATCACATAAAATAGGTGTATTATTGAAATTTAATCCAAAGTCCATAAGAGTGTTTTTCATCCACAACACCTGTGCACAGCAACTACCTGCAGACACATATTCTGCCTCGGCTGTTGACAGGGCAACTGAGTGTTGTTTCTTACTAGACCATGATACTAAAGACTTCCCTAAAAAGTGACATGTTCCTGAAGTACTCTTCCTATCTAATCTACAGCTTCCAAAGTCAGCATCTGAATATGAAATTAAATTAAAATCAGAGGTTTTTGGATAAAGCAGAGATTGATAAATAGTACCTTTTAAATATCTAAAAATTCTATTAACAACAGTTAAATGGGATTCTTTGGGATTTGATTGAAATCGAGCACAAAGACATACTGAATACATTATATCTGGTCTACTAGTAGTAAGATATAACAAACTACCAATCATACCTCTATATAACTTGTTGTCCACTGATTTTCCAGTTTCATCCAAATCATGTTTTATATTAGTACACATAGGAGTTGTAAATGGCTTGCCGTTTTCAAGTCCAAATTTCTTAAGTAAATCAGTAATGTATTTGCATTGATTTAAGACATTTCCAAAATCTTTTTGAAATATTTGAATACCCAAAAAGAAATTTAATTCTCCCATCATACTCATTTCAAATTTTTTTTGCATTAATTCTGAAAATTCATGACAAAGAATTTTATTGGTTGATCCAAAAATTACATCATCAACAAAAATTTGAACCAACAAAACATTATTTTTCACAGTTTTCTTAAAGAGTGTTGGATCTGCCAGTCCAACAGTAAAATCATTTTTCAAAAGAAAATAACTTAGTCTTTCATACCAAGCTCTAGGTGCTTGTTTAAGGCCATAAAGAGCTTTAGTGTGTTTGAAAACAGAATCTGGTTTTTGAGAATTTTCAAAACCAGGAGGTTGCTCAACATAAACTTCCTCCATTAAATAACCATTTAAAAAGGAAGATTTAACATCCATCTGAAATAATTTAAAATTCATATAAGATGCATAGGCTAAAAGGATTCTAATGGCTTCTAACCTGGCTACAGGTGCAAAGGTCTCATCATAATCTATTCCTTCTTCTTGATTATATCCTTTAGCTACTAATCTTGCTTTATTTCTAGTTATTATCCCTTGATCATCCTGTTTATTCCTAAAGACCCATTTAGTTCCTATTACTGGATAATCATGTGGTCTTTCAACTAACTCCCAAACCTTATTTCTCTTGAACTGGTTCAATTCATCCTGCATTGCTATTACCCATCTCTCATCATCTAAGGCTTCTTCTATGGTCTTAGGTTCTTGTTGGGATAGGAAAGCAGAGAATTCAACTATGTTTCCATGGTTTCTTCTAGTTTGAATACCAGTCTCTAAGTCACCTATCACAGATTCTAAAGGGTGATTCTTTAAGGTTCTAGACTGTCTAGGCATTACATTCAAAGGTTCTTCAGTGTCATGTTCTTCTGAACTGGACTGAATTTCTTTTATATCATTTTCAAAATCATTCTCTAAATTCTCAAGTCTCATGTTTTCATTAGAATCAGGTTCATCTATTTGTTCTATCCTTTTCTCAAAAGGATCAGATTCATCAAATTTCACATGAACTGATTCTTCAACAATCCTTGACTTTTTATTATAGACTCTATAAGCTTTGGAGGTTGCAGAATATCCTAAGAAAATACCTTTATCAGATTTTGGATCAAATTTACCAAGATTATCTTTGGTATTCAAGATGTAAACCTTGCATCCAAAAACTTTAAAGTAATTTACTTTAGGTTTTCTGTTATTCCATAGTTCATAGGGTGTCTTTTTCAAAATAGGTCTTATTCAAATTCTATTCATTATATAGCAAGCTATATTAACAGCTTCTGCCCAGAAATATATAAGTAGGCTATATTCATTTAACATAGTTCTAGCCATTTCTTGAATAGTTCTATTTCTTCTTTTTACAATCTCATTCTGTTGAGGTGTTCTTGGAGCAGAGAAGGTGTGTTTAATACCCATGTTTGAGCAAAAGGAATTAAATTCCTGGTTCTCAAATTCTCCACCATGATCACTTCTCAATGAGATTATATTAAAACCTTTTTCATTTTGAATAGATTTACAAAAACCTTCAAATAAACTAAAACCTTCACTTTTAAATTTCAAAAAGAAAATCCAAGTAAATCTAGAATAATCATCAACTAATACATAAACATATAATTTACCAGCTAAACTTGCTACTCTTGAAGGTCCAAACAAATCCATATGGATAAGTTCTAGAGGTTTAGTTGTAGCAACTTTATTAACAGATTTGAATGATGATTTGTGTTGCTTGCCAAGATGACATGCATCACAGAATCTGTCATTTTCAAATTTGAGACTAGGCAAATCAGAAACTAGATGTTTCTTAGATAATTTATGTAAAGCATATATATTGCAATGACCAAGTCTTCTATGCCAGATCCAGGATTCACTTATATTAGCAGTTAAGCAGTTTACTTGTTGTTTACACAAGGAATACAAATCCAAAGTATAAACATTATCAGTTCTGGGTGCTCTAAACTTAAACAGTTTATCTTTAGAAACAGTACAACTATTGTTAGTAAAATCAACAGTGTATCCATCATCACAAAGTTGAGAGATACTTATCAGATTGTGTTTTAACCATTGTACATAAAGTACTTTGTTGATTGAGACTGTCTTTGGATCTCCAACTGTTCCAATACCAATAATCTTTCCTTTGGCATTGTCACCAAAGGTGACAAGTCCTCCTTCCTTTCGAGTAAGAGAAGAGAAATTAGATGAAGTTCCACTCATGTGTCTTTAGCAGCCACTGTCCATATACCATATTTCTTTCTTTCTTTGGTGACCTGCTACCTCATCAGTTTCAGCCATGAAACACATATTTGATTTTAAATTGGCTTCCTCCTTCTCTGAGCTTGATTCAGAAGAATTACTTGAGTCTTCAGAAACACTCCAAGTAGCTTTCATAGCTTTCTTGTCTTTCTGCTCATAATCATCTATTTTGAAGAATTTCTTCTTCTTTGCATCTTTCAATTTTGGGCAATCCGGTCTGATATGTCCCATCTTTTTGCATTCATAACATCTCACTTCCTTGCTATCCTTCTTGAAGGATTTCTTGAAATATTTCTTCTTACTATAGAACTTTCTGAATTTTCTGGCTAGCTGAGCCAGTTCTTCATCTGAATTTGAAGAATCAGAGCTTTCTGATTTAGCACTTACTTCTCTGTTCTTCATCTTTCTATCCTTTTGTTGAGAAGTCACTTTCAAAGCAGTATTTTCCCTTTTTATGTAGACTTTATGCTCATTTACCTCATCTTGCATTTCAGCCTCGTACATCATCAATGTACCAATCAGCTCTCTCATAGTTAGATCTTTAACAGAAGTTGATTGTTTGATTGCTGCAAAGATTCCATTCCATCGAGTAGGAAGTACTCTCAGTACCTTTAACGCTTGATCAGCCTGCTTGATTGGTTCTCCTAGAGCTGTTATATTATTGACAATTTCTGTCAATCTTCCATTCATCTGAGTGATGCTCTCTCCTTCAATCATTCTGAAAGTATCGAATTTTAATTTAGCAGTTGCATATCTCATCTGTCTTACATTATCTGTTCCTTCATAAGCAACATCTATTGTTTGCCACATTTCATATGCAGTCGGGCATTGAGATACTCTATTAAATTCATCCGGTCCTAGACCACAGATGATTGCATTCATAGCTTTTGAATTCATGTCATACTCAGCCTCTGTAGCAGCACTCCATGTATCAGGATTTTCAGGAATTTCATAGGGAGTCAGAATCTTTGAATAGACTTTGTAACAAAGATTTTTCAGATAAATAATCATACGTGATTTCCAGCAGCCATAATTATCTCCATTAAAGTAAGGTTCTCTGACCATTGACATTCCCTCTCTCATATCAGCCATGATACACTATGTATAATCTTTAAATACTTCTAGCATGACAAGACTTTAAAAATAAGAAGCTCCTCCTTTGATACCAATTGTTGGATCTGAATCTACGGATTACACACAAGAGGGGGGGGGGGGGGTGAATTGTGTCTTTTCAAAATTATTACAATCTCTTCAATTTAGACAAATTCTGTCCACTATGCTTTAGCATGATTAAATATGCAGCGGAAAAAGTAAAAGCATGAACACACGGATGTATAGTGGTTCGGGGAACAGAAAGCCCCTAGTCCACTCCACCAACGCTCAAATCCACGAGCTTGGTGATTTTCACTATCTGGTCCTCGTTTCCACAGACCTGTTCACAACTGAGTACAGGCAGTTGACACCTTTACAAGTTTCAGGCAAACACAGCCTTCCTGGTTCAAACACGAACCCACACAGCTTAGAATGAGAAGCTGATCACTCAAAAAAAAAGGTTTTTGATAAAGAAAACACTTCTCCAGTTGTTCTTCACAATTGCAACAGAATGAAATTGACAGTAGATAGATCGTCGTCTTCAGAAAATAAAGATCTGTAATCAAAACAGTTATGAGTCGATCCAGTTGCAATAGATATTACAAGAAACTTCACAACTTCAGCAGCAGTAGATTCACAACAGATAGTCGATGTAGAACACGTGAATCTGCTATCAAGATCTTCCTTTGGTAAAAAAGGTTTTACACTAATTCTCGATCACCAGAAAAGAAAGCCTTCACACAGTCTCTGTTTCTTGCTCGTTAAAAGATCAATCTATATATTTCATACACTTTCCTGTGTATATATATATCCGAAGTTTCCAAGATAGAACATTTATATTCAAATCTGAGAAAATATTCCGCATAAATAGATCCATGAAAATCTCCTTTAGATTCGCGATATTAAAAAAAATGAAATAACAGAGCTGTTGTAACTCCCCTGAAGAATCGGCATAAAAAGCTCTGTTTAAATCAATCAGTAATCCGTTGAAAATCGTCTTTGATTCAGTCAAAGTCGTACTTAAGAATCGGCTCGAAATCCGCTTAATAATCCGCCTGTTTGACCAATGCAAAAGGAAATATCGTCTGTCAAAAATATCCCGACGCCAAACGTAGGGTTGATGACGTGGCTCCAAACGTAGGGTTCACAAACGTAAGGTTCAGAACGTAAGGTTCAGAACGTAAGGTTCAGAACGTAAGGTTCAGAACGTAAGGTTCAGAACGTGTAACGACCCGAAATTTTGAATAAATCTTGTTTCCTAATTTCATGTGTTATTTTTTAGACTCAAAAAAATGTTTTATTTGATAAACATGATTATAAATAAAATGAGACCATTGGTTTTTGAGTGTTATATGACCATCGGTCAATATGACCACCATGAACAAAATGTTTTGATTATTGTCTCTAAATTTAAGTAATCTTGGTTAATTATTATAGAAAGAAGATTTGATGGCCTCACCTAGTAGCCTTGGGCCGATCGAAGACCATCTAACAGAGATTGGGAAGGAGGTAGCACCATTGGGCTTTGCTCTGGACCAAATCCAAGCCGAACTTCATCATGTGAAGCTAGAACGGAATCGCCTTCGCGAGAAGTTCAAACTGATAGAAATTACTACTCGGGCAATGTTGACTGAGCCGCCCCAAAATTCTATCACCCTAGCACACCTTACTCTTAGGTCCTATGCTGGTATTATAAGGGGTTATGTAACGAGACCGTAATTGCCTTGTGTAATCCTTTTTTTAAATAAAAATTTGGATTTCTTCTTATGATGATGTTTATGAATTTTCAAATGACCGGATAAATATTGTATGCATATTTTTGATGAATTTTAGAAAAAGGATATTTTAAAGATGGTTGTGTAAACCTTAAATAATTAAAAATGTGTAATGATTTTCGAAAAATGGTCTTCTACAATTATGTTCAGTGCGAAATTTAGAGTCTAATAAGATCAACTTGATTTTTGATGAATAGTAAATTATGAATAGTGATTTTATGATTAGGATTAGTGATATGACCAAATGGATTAGTAATCTCACTTAAAGAAAGTTTTAAAATAATCTAGGCACCTTGATTAAGTAATGTGATTCAATAAAATAGTTAAATAACGGTTTCATTAATTATTATTCAAGTATTAGTTTTTTCGGGTGAATAGTGTTTCTTTTATTAAAAAATTAATTAAAAATAATTAGAAAATTATTTTTATAAAAATGACTTTATTTTTGAACTTAGAGCATCGATATTATGTTATGGTAATTTTTGGGGTTTTTTCTAAAAAAATGAATTTTCGATGAATAGTGTTTTTATTTAAAAATTAAATTAAAAATATTTAGAAAATTATTTTTATAAAATGGAGTTCATATTTGTAATCAGAGCGTTGATATTTGGTTAAGGTAAAATTTTGGGATTATTCTGAGAAAGTTGAATTTTTGATGAATAGTGAAAATACAGTTTTTAAGTTACGGGTGTTTAATGACATCATTAAATGATGTATTAAGTTTGTAATCAATATGTTCGAATTATTAATAGCGAGATAAGGTATGATGTGTCCCAAGTGGCCAATACCATGGGCAAATACCATGAGCAAGCCCATGGTTTTGCCAAAACCACTAATGAGGTGTCCCTTTGCCATTAATGCCTTGTCCCCTCACTTTCTCTATAAATACCAAGCCATCCTCTCATCCATTCGACTCCCCACTCTTCCCCAACGAAGTTCTGGTATCATTACCTCCCAAGGAGTCCTCCCAAGGTGCCCCCAAGCCCTCAAGGTCCCAACCATTGAGGTTTAAGAGTTACATTTTAAGGTAAGGGATCTGACCCCTCTCTTTCTTTTCAAGTGATCTCTTTTATGTCATTCCTTTTATGCTCCATGTTCTTATTTTGGAGGATGTTCTTTTATACTCCTCTTGCTGCCCTTTTTATGTTCATATGATGAAAGACCCCCTCTTACTCTCATCATTTCGTTTTAAGAATGTTTAAGTGGCGCCGTTAGGCTGCCGAATTTTCAAGGGATTCATTCACCTCTCTCTTTTTCAAAGTTCTACTTTCGTGTCAAGTCTTTCAAGTTCATTTTTATTATGTTGGGGTATGATCTCTATATTTATCATACTGGTCTTTTATGATCACATGATGAGAGACCCCATTTGATCTCTTCAATTCAGTATTTTGATGTCTTAAGTGGCGCCGTTAGGCTGCCGAATTTTTAAGTGGTTCTTCACCCTTCTCGTTTTGAAGTTCTACTTTCATGTCAATTCTTTCAAGTTCCTTTATATTATGTTGGGGTATGATCTCTATATCTATCATAATGGACTCTTATGTTCATATGATGAGAGACCCTATTTGACCTTGTCAATTCAATTTTGTTGAAGTTTAAGTGATGCCGTTAGGCTGCCGAATTTTCACAAGAGAAATCTTGTTTTGTTTTCTTCCTTTCATGTTCTTCATTTCATATGGTATATGTTCAAATTTCATTACCATGTTCATAAATCCCTTATATTTTGTCCCTCTACTGTTTGATGGGTCATTTATGAATGTTTGACCCATGTCCCCTCTCTTCTCAATGTTTTCTAAAACCTTGTAACATAGCCATTATGCTGCAGAATTTTCCCCTCAAAATGCCTCTCTCTTTTCTCAAAAATTATTTTATGTTATAAAGTGAATACTCAAAGCTCTTATTTCTACAAGGGTATTCACATATATATCCAAATGTTCCATTTTAAATTCTGGGATTTACATACATGAGACCCGCTTTCCCTTTCCGTGGGTTTAAAGTGACGTAAAGATCATGTCTTTAAAGCAGTTTCTAAAACGTTATGATTATGAAATGAAACCCATTTATTTTATGCTATGTGGGTTATTTATGAAATGTTTGATGATGATATATGTGGCTCAAATGATAATAAAGGCAAATTTAAGGGTGCGCCCTGATAGCTCTCCAATGCATTGGGTAATGATGTAACCACTAGAGATTACAATTTTCACGATACCTTGGTGAATAACCTTGGTAATTTTAAAATGACACCTTGGGGATGGACCTTGGTGATATGTTCATGATTGTCAATATTAAATGTTGCAGCCACATCCTCAAGATATGAAAAAGTTTTATTTTAATTATGATATGCCTCATGATTTCATTTTCATGCCTTAATGTTCTTTTCATCACTTTATTGATGTATCCCAAGTTCATATGTAAAATGTTTCACTTGTTTCCCTTGCTGGGCCTTCTGCTCACCCTTTCTTTTGATGTATGTCCCCAGGTTATGAGATTCAGTAATGAGCCTAGGGTGAACATGAGGAGAAGCCTTTCAAGTGTTTAAGAATAATCCTTTATGTTGTTTTCATGTTTTAAGTTCCTGGTTTCCAAGACACTAAACCTTAAAGATCCTCGGTTTTGTAAAATGTAATTAAAGTTTATGTGATAAAAAGGTGGGATGTTATAGTTGGTATCAAAGGATGGTTTAGTTATTTGTGGAAATTAGGATATGAAAACTCTAGGAGGAACCCTATAGAAAAGTTTAATATAGGAAATCTTCCTGGTATTTTGGTGAGTATTGAGTAAGGGGTTGCCAAGCAAATACATCCCTGTCTAGATACGAGCAGGTAGAGGTGGCTCTGGCACAGATGTACATAGGGGTAAAACCCGAAAACACCGCTTTGAGCTAGACTCGAACGGGAACTGGTACATGACAACGGGCCTTGCTGCACTCTTGGTTACGACACTCCCGGGGGATATGCTTTTGTAAATTCATAAGCTTGGTATGAACCATTATTAAAGGAACAAAGATAAAATAAAATAAAGATTCACATAAGAATATATGATCATGGATAACCTAGATGGGAACCTAGGGGATCACAAGTTAGGGTATACTTTTCTTCTACAAGTTATCCTTATATGCTTTAAGTTCCTTTTCATGATTATTGGTTATGTATTTAAGCCTCTAATTATACTTTATCTTCTTAGTTAATGGTGGGAAATGGAATAACGTGTCCCAACAGCCAATGTGATAGGAAATGTGACAATTTCTGTATTAATATGTCAGAGATGATTAGGGGATTAAAAGATGATTATTATTTTGGAAGGCGTTCACTATTTTGGGGACCCTATATGATCGAGGTAAATAGATTACTATAGTATTTTCATTGAGGAGTAAGGTTGACTTATATTTTGAAGAATTGATGAATTTAAGGTGGACTTATAGTAATTTAGGTTACTTTTGGGAATGATTAACCTATCTTGGGTAAAATATGTTTAGGTTAGCTACTTTTGTTATAAGATGTTAGGAGTGGTTGATGTTGTCTGGAGATGAACAACGAAGTTGTTTTGGAAGACTATGTTATCAAATCCTTCTTGTATTTGGGTTTCAATCTTAGTTTGGTTTATTTTGAGGAATTTTAAGGACCGTTATTTATGGAGCGGTCTATGATGAACATTGGGTAGTACCATGG
Organism: Viscum album; assembly: GCA_963277665.1. Classification (NCBI taxonomy): domain Eukaryota; kingdom Viridiplantae; phylum Streptophyta; class Magnoliopsida; order Santalales; family Viscaceae; genus Viscum; species Viscum album. The sequence continues at coordinate 1,235,056,089 of OY728120.1, forward strand.
AACTTTGAAGATTTAAAATTAGGTTCTATTCCTATGGGATTCTTTCTTTTTCAAGAGTTGTTTTACCTTAACCTTTCTGTTTTTGGGATAATGTTTAAAGATAGAAGAAATAGATAGTTAATCTTTTGTAGATTATGTGATTCTATGGAAGATGATTCTTGTGCTTTTATGAGACCAAGTGTTTTGGAATTCTCATCATTTGGCGAAAATATTAGTGTTGGTAGGGACTTGTTAAAGGATGAAACTCTACTTGAAGGTAGGAATATTTTCTTATGTTTTTGTTCTGTGTAGTAAATGAAATCCTCAAAATTATGAAAAGAAACGTAAAACAAAAATGTTGTTGGTTTACGTTTCCTACTAGGTAATCAAAGACCGTTTACACACATCATAAGTTTGGGATTTTCTCATGGTTAACTTTCTCCTAATCATGTTCTCTATCACTCTCTCTCAGAACTGACCCTTTGTTTTTTTCCTCCATGTCCATGTTTTCCTACATGGAACCCGAGTGTGGGTTAACTCGGGTGGCCTTTGTACTTCCTTTTCTTTCTTTCAAAGCAATGGTGTTACTGACTCTTTTTCCGATGTGGGACTTTCAATGAAATTTCAAAACCCAATTTAAAAAAATTGCGAGGACGCAATTTCTTAAGGGGGTAAGATTGTGACGACCCGAAATTTTGAATAAATCTTGTTTCCTAATTTCATGTGTTATTTTTTATACTCAAAAAAAATGTTTTATTTGATAAACATGATTATAAATAAAATGAGACCATTGGTTTTTGAGTTTTATATGACCATCGGTCAATATGACCACCGTGAACAAAATGTTTTGATTATTGTCTCTAAATTTAAGTAATCTTGGTTAATTATTATAGAAAGAAGATTTGATGGCCTCACCTAGTAGCCTTGGGCCGATCGAAGCCCATCTAACAGAGATTGGGAAGGAGGTAGCACCATTGGGCTTTGCTCTGGACCAAATCCAAGCCGAACTTCATCATGTGAAGCTAGAACGGAATCGCCTTCGCGAGAAGTTCAAACTGATAGAAATTACTACTCGGGCAATGTTGACTGAGCCGCCCCAAAATTCTATCACCCTAGCACACCTTACTCTTAGGTCCTATGCTGGTATTATAAGGGGTTATGTAACGAGACCGTAATTGCCTTGTGTAATCCTTTTTTTAAATAAAAATTTGGATTTCTTCTTATGATGATGTTTATGAATTTTCAAATGACCGGATAAATATTGTATGCATATTTTTGATGAATTTTATAAAAAGGATATTTTAAAGATGGTTGTGTAAACCTTAAATAATTAAAAATGTGTAATGATTTTCGAAAAATGGTCTTCTACAATTATGTTCAGTACGAAATTTAGAGTCTAATAAGATCAACTTGATTTTTGATGAATAGTAAATTATGAATAGTGATTTTATGATTAGGATTAGTAATATGACCAAATGGATTAGTAATCTCACTTAAAGAAAGTTTTAAAATAATCTAGGCACCTTGATTAAGTAATGTGATTCAATAAAATAGTTAAATAACGGTTTCATTAATTATTATTCAAGTATTAGTTTTTTCGGGTGAATAGTGTTTTTTTAATTAAAAATTTAATTAAAAATAATTAGAAAATTATTTTTATAAAAATGACTTTATTTTTGAACTCAGAGCATCGATATTATGTTATGGTAATTTTTGGGGTTTTTTCTAAAAAAATGAATTTTCGATGAATAGTGTTTTTATTTAAAAATTAAATTAAAAATATTTAGAAAATTATTTTTATAAAATGGAGTTCATATTTGAAATCAGAGCGTTGATATTTGGTTAAGGTAAAATTTTGGGATTATTCTGAGAAAGTTGAATTTTTGATGAATAGTGAAAATACAGTTTTTAAGTTACGGGTGTTTAATGACATCATTAAATGATGTATTAAGTTTGTAATCAATATGTTCGAATTATGAATAGTGAGATAAGGTATGATGTGTCCCAAGTGGCCAATACCATGGGCAAATACGATGGGCAAGCCCATGGTTTTGCCAAAACCACTAATGAGGTGTCCCTTTGCCATTAATGCCTTGTCCCCTCACTTTCCCTATAAATACCAAGCCATCCTCTCATCCATTCGACTCCACACTCTTCCCCAACGAAGTTCTGGTCTCATTACCTCCCAAGGAGTCCTCCCAAGGTGCCCCCAAGCCCTCAAGGTCCCAACCTTTGAGGTTTAAGAGTTACATTTTAAGGTAAGGGATCCGACCCCTCTCTTTCTTTTCAAGTGATCTCTTTTATGTCATTCCTTTTATGCTCCATGTTCTTATTTTGGAGGATGTTCTTTTATACTCCTCTTGCTGCCCTTTTTATGTTCATATGATGAAAGACCCCCTCTTACTCTCATCATTTCGTTTTAAGAATGTTTAAGTGGCGCCGTTAGGCTGCCGAATTTTCAAGGGATACATTCACCTCTCTCTTTTTCAAAGTTCTACTTTCATGTCAAGTCTTTCAAGTTCATTTTTATTCTGTTGGGGTATGATCTCTATATTTATCATACTGGTCTTTTATGATCACATGATGAGAGACCCCATTTGATCTCTTCAATTCAGTATTTTGATGTCTTAAGTGGCGCCGTTAGGCTGCCGAATTTTTAAGTGGTTCTTCACCCTTCTCGTTTTGAAGTTCTACTTTCATGTCAATTCTTTCAAGTTCCTTTATATTATGTTGGGGTATGATATCTATATCTATCATAATGGACTCTTATGTTCATATGATGAGATACCCTATTTGACCTTGTCAATTCAATTTTGTTGAAGTTTAAGTGATGTCGTTAGGCTGCCGAATTTTCACAAGAGAAATCTTGTTTTGTTTTCTTCCTTTCATGTTCTTCATTTCATATGGTATATGTTCAAATTTCATTACCATGTTCATAAATCCCTTATATGTTGTCCCTCTACTGTTTGATGGGTCATTTATGAATGTTTGACCCATGTCCCCTCTCTTCTCAATGTTTTCTAAAACCTTGTAACATAGCCGTTATGCTGCAGAATTTTCCCCTCAAAATGCCTCTCTCTTTTCTCAAAAATTATTTTATGTTATAAAGTGAATACTCAATGCTCTTATTTCTACAAGGGTATTCACATATATATCAAAATGTTCCATTTTAAATTCTGGTATTTACATACATGAGACCCGCTTTCCCTTTCCGTGGGTTTAAAGTGACGTAAAGATCATGTCTTTAAAGCAATTTTTAAAACAGTATGATTATGAAATGAAACCCATTTATTTTATGCTATGTGGGTTATTTATGAAATGTTTGATGATGATATATGTGGCTCACATGATAATAAATGCAAATTTAAGGGTGCGCCCTGATAGCGCTCCAATGCATTGGGTAATGATGTAACCACTAGAGATTACAATTTTCACGATACCTTGGTGAATAACCTTGGTAATTTTAAAATGACACCTTGGGGATGGACCTTGGTGATATGTTCATGATTGTCAATATTAAATGTTTCAGCCACATCCTCAAGTTATGAAAATGTTTTATTTTTATTATGATATGCCTCATGATTTCATTTTCATGCCTTAAAGTTCTTTTCATGACTTTATTGATGTATCCCAAGTTCATATGTAAAATGTTTCACTTGTTTCCCTTGCTGGGCCTTATGCTCACCCTTTATTTTGATGTATGTCCCCAGGTTATGAGATTTAGTAATGAGCCTAGGGTGAACATGAGGAGAAGCCTTTCAAGTGTTTAAGAAGAATCCTTTATGTTGTTTTCATGTTTTATGTTCCTGGTTTCCAAGACACTAAACCTTAAAGATCCTCGGTTTTGTAAAATGTAATTAAAGTTTATGTGATAAAAAGGTGGGATGTTATAGAACGTAAGCTCAAACGTAAGGTTGAACATACATACTTTCTCTTTAGCATTCAAACGTAGGGTTGATCATCCATACTTTGTCTTGCTTCAACTCTCCAAAGAACGTACGGTTGATTATAAAAGTAAGGTTGATGATCCATACTTTTGAGAAACAAACTCAACACTGAAAACTAACGTACGGTTTCTCTTCCATACTTGTCCAACAACAAAAACGTAAGGTTCCTTCCAAACGTAATGTTCTTCTTCCATACTTTTCAACAACGTAAGGTTCATTAACCATACGTTTCAAAATAACGTAAGGTTCCTTAACCATACGTTTCTTTTAACATAAAAAGTAAACTTTTCATCCATACGTTACGTTCATCAACGTAGGGTATGAACAGTGATTCCAGTACGTGCTAAAACTGATCTCGCGCTACAGTGATTCCAGAACGCGCTAAAATTGATCTCACGCTACAGTGATTCCAGAACGCGCTAAAATTGATCTCGGAATAAATGAAGTATGAAATATCGTTATATGAAATAAATAAATCAAATAAATTCCTGCAAAATACTCAACGAAATAATTAGTAAATAATTAAGGGTATTTGTGAGCATCAAAATCATCATAAAGAGACAGAGTATTATTTAAAATAATCTCCCCCTTTAAAAAACATTATTTTGAATTGTTTGAAAACAATACATTGCTCAACAGGGAATACTAGAAAAAAATAATTTTTATTTAAATTTTTCTTCTCTTTTCATGTATTTACAAAGATACATTATTTTTTTATTATTTTTAAATTTAAATTTATTATTTTTTATTATTAATAATTCAATAAATTTCATTATAATCATTATTATACATTAATTTAGTATAAAAAACTATACAAAGAAGGAAATTTTATGGAAAACCACTTTTTATCGTTTTTATTGGGTTTATTTTTAAATAAAATTAATATAATTATATAAATAGAATTTTATAAAATGGATTAAATATATGGAATAATTATAATTCATATTAAATTTTGTTCATAATTATTAATAAAAACATTAAAAAAATAATACAGTTTAGATAAAATAGGTATACTAAGGGTTTAAATTAAATACAAAAGGATTAAATTAATTAAAAACTATAATTTAACATAATTGATGAAGAATTTTAAACAAAATATCTATTTATTTTCTTAAATAATTTATTTGAAAACATTATTTTTTATTTTGAAACCCAAATGTGGCTTTTGATAATATAATTTATATTGTTTTCAATTAAAAAGTATTTTTCTGTCTTTTGAATTTAATACCACATTTGGAAGATGGAATTTAGTTTTTTGTTGATAAGAAATTACAAAACATATTTTTTGGAATTTATCCTAAAAATCCATAGAAGCCAAATTTATTTCAGTTTTTGAAGGTTAAATTATTTTCACACTTTAATCCGGTTATTTACTAAAAAAAATTCTTTGTGTTTTCTGTTCTTATAGTAAAAGTATTTTTTCCCAACTATATAAATTTGGTATGGTAGAATTAATAAAAAAAATTAATCATGAGGTTTAATTTTTTTTGGGAATCCTACTTTTAATTTTGGTCATATAATTATGCTATCATGAAAAAATTTTCTGTTTTCATTGTCTCAGTTAAAATGGATTTAAATTGGTTAACTAAGAGATAAGGATTAAAATGTATCCAACACATGTCTCTTTTGATTATCTGAGTTTAATAAACTATGTCCTTTACCTCAATCAAAAAAGGAAATATTGTATCCACTCTTCATTAAAAAAAAGAACACTATCATGTAAATTTACTAGAAGAATACATTGCTAAAATATCACCTAATGTTTTAGTGGTCTCTGTTAGAGATTAATAACAAACCTATAGGGATTAAGGTGAATTGAAAAGGAGGTTGAGCAAAGTAGAGTTAAAGATTTTATCTAAATATTTTATATTTATTTATCTTTGTACCTCATTCCAATATTCTTAAAATATAATGAAATAATAACACATATATCTGCCCTATAATTATATATTTTATTGTTAATTTAAAAACAAATATTTATATCTTTATTTAATCAAATGGTAATTGGAACCATTATTTTTGTGTATGGAGGACTATCAGCTCATGAACTGATGTAATCCAATTTCCACCACAGCCTCTCAAATATATATATAATTATCTATATAATATATAATTATTTTATTTGTGAAATAATTATCATTCATGAAATATAATATATCATTTATTTTCTTACCTTTCCTTCTAGTAAAGAATGATAAAATTATGCATGCGTACCAGTGGATTACAACCTTATTGAAGTGATGTGAATTGTTTTCATCACCACATAACATGAAAGTTATATATAATTGTATTTAAAGAGAAAATATTAGATGTTTCATAAAATCATAATTATGGAGATATAAAATGATATATACCATATTTCGATCATGTTCATTGAAAAATGGAAATGTTACTCATTTATATGTAGGACCTACCGTCTCCACGATTATAACAAGATTAATTTTTCAAAATCATTATTCATTGTTTTTTAAAAGTATAATGAATGTATAAAAATGATAACTATTTCAATATTATTATTTTGGATATGGTGGAAAAATGACCTTTTTGACTATGGTTTACATACAGAATTAATTTGGCAATTACAAACTGAACATCCTCAAAACATCTGACATAAAAAATAAGGTAATTCAATTTTACATTTTGATAATTGAGGTAAATTGTTTAAATATTATGTAATAAATTGGAAAATATTCTTAAAAAAATAAATAATATAAATATTTTTATTATAAAGGATTTCAAAAAAAACCTATAAATTCTACACTCGAGGTAAGGTATTGTGTCTCATTTTCTTTTTATTGAGGTATAATTTAATGTTGTGAACCTAATTTATTTTATATGGTGTATATAATACAATTTTACATGTTACATAATTAATAATTCAAACATAATTGTCTTTTATGTTAAAATTAAAATTTTCTCATCTATAGGTATTTGACATGAATGTTATCAAAGTGGTAAGGGGTTTCTTAACACCATTTCCTTTCATTGGGTTTTATCACTTTTTAATTGAATATATTATTTTAATCTATTATATAAAACTAATATTATTTGATTAATTTTATGTTCCCAATTTTTTTATTAAAAGTTTTTACACATAATCTCTCGATTCATTAATTCTAAAATTCAATAATTTGATATTTTAAAGGGTTACTCATCTCAAATTTTACTTATATCGGATATATATTTATGATGTTCATCTATATAATTTTATAATGTGTATATAATTACACATGACATTTTATATCATTTATATCATTATATTCATGGTATTTAATTTTTTATTTTATGACATTTATTTCACAAGATTAATATTCAAAAGATACTAAAATGGTAACGATTTTTATTATACAATCTCATCTTATTTCAAGATTATATAAATTTAAAGTTCTATTAGGAGGGATTATATTATTTTATTCATATGGAAAAAATATCTTTTATACATCTATAGTTATAGATGTGGTTTACATGTTTAGTTTATATTTCCTCACTTATTGATTAGTGTATCATCAAGATAGTCTTCTGTAAGTGATAAAAATCCTGTATCATTTTGAAATCAGGAATTATTCACTTACATATCTATGTATTTATAAATCATTTTAAATAATGTTCTTTTCTAAATGAAAATTATTTTCAAATGTTATTTTATTAAATATTTTTCTATATTTTAAAAGGTTTTAAAATGAAATTTGGAAATTTTTTCAGAATGGGTTACTCTTTATTATCTTTAAAAAAGATTGAAAGGAATTATTATTTAACATTTATTCCATGAATGGATTTTACATCCATAAAAAAAATTTCTAGGAATAATACTTTCTAATTTTCCATTTTTATTTTTAATGTAAATTATTTGAACAATATTTTGTGATTATTTAAATTTTTACGGTGATTTTTAACGTGGATGTTTTATATTCATCAATAATGTAGTAAAGGGTATTTTAATGGTCTTTGGTAAAAAAATTAATAGAAAAATTAATTCTAATTATGATCCAGTGGGGATTTTTTATAATTATACCGTCCTAACTAGCACTTTCTATGGATTATAAATTTTTCAAATAGAGTTTCATGGAACACGATTAATATCCATGGGTTAATCATCTTATGAAAGGAAATGGTTTTTTCATTGACTTTTATAATGAAATTACTGATATAGGTAATTTTCTCTTGTTATAGTTCGTGGAAATTTTTTATAATGATTGGTGGAAATATTACAAACCATTTATAGGTGGTTCTATTAAAAACTAAGAATTGGTGAGCCTTGCATAGCTCTTTGTTTCATTGGGTACATGGATGGAGTTAACCAGTTATAGGTTTCTCCTAATATAGTTTTTTAATTTACCAGGTAGGAATTCCAATTTATTAGAGGAATTTTAAGGGAGATATGAAAAATATGTCCCATGTTTAATAAAATCATTATTATTCCATCATGTTCTAATGTATCCTTTTCTAAAGGTCTATTTTCACATGGCTCGTGATTGTTGACTTATATAAATCATGTATTACAAAAGAGCATTATAAAATTTATTTTGAATTATGATCTATTTTTTCATGGGTATAAATTCTCTTTTATTATGATCATTCACTTTTATTATTTCATCATACTATTATTCTAGTCTTATAATAACTTATGAAAATAAATTATTAAGGCATGTGTTTACCCTTATAGAGAGTTTGAGATCACCCTTCTTTTATTTTCTACTTCCCAATGTTATAACGATGGTTGATAAATGAATTATTCCAAGAAATATTATATGTGTGAAGAATTTTATGGGAGATATTTTAAACTCGATGTTGAATAAGAAAAGCTGGGTATAATGGAAAAAATGACCACTTATAGACAAGTATAATGTTATGAATGAGTTTATCCTAATTCCCTAAAACACTAAAAATAAATAGTCTTTGGGTATATGAGTGATCCAATGTTTCCTTGTTATGTTGAAAAAATTGGTTATTTTACATTTGGTCACTTTTATTAGAATAAAATACATAAATATAAGTATTATTTTTTAAGCACTAGATTCTAGGATTCTATGTTTGAGGCTATTATAATTAGTATTTAACAAAGGGTTTCAAATACATTATTGATTATGATGTTTTTAGGTGTGGAGAACATAAGAGTTATTGTTACTATAATGGGTTTATGAGATTAATGTTTATCATAATTTGAAGGGATTAGATAATCATTTTAATATTTAAGTGATGGGATTTTTTTGGTGATTAATGATATTTTGGAGATGTTTTATTGTGATGAGATATATGTAACCCTTAGGTTTACCATGATGGATTATTTCAAAAAATACTATTATATTTTGTGGATGCATGATAAAAGTTATGGGATAACTATTTAGATTAAAATTTTATTTAATACAATATTTATTCAAGTTATTTAATATATAGGTTTATTTTACATATGGAATGATCTATGCTAATATTTTTTTGTTGTTATTGAATTTTGGAGATTGAAGAATTATTTTTGTAAAATGGTTTAAAAATTTTGGTTATTAGCTTACATTTTTCTATAAAATTTGATTTTGGTAAATATATAAATATTGAAAAAATATCTTGTTACCCTTCGGTGTATTATGTGATCAATTAGAAATTTATTTTAGTAATTCATTTATTAATAATTCATCTTGAATACAATTATTTTGGATAAAAATATTCGAATATGGTGTAGATTCATGAAATAAAGAAATTATACTTGTAAAGTAACTATATTTCCTTATTTTTTACTCTAGATGGGAAATCAGTTACACAAATCAATGAAATTTATCTTCAAATAAAACAATTGTCCCATTACATTAATTTATTAATAATTTACTATCCTCTTTATCCCTTATTAGTTTTCCATTTTCTAGTCATCAATTTTTTTATGGCTACACCATATATCAATTTATATCATTTAGACATTACCTTTCTCCTCAAAATCCATATTTTCACATCATGATAATGTTCAATTATTTGTAAAACTATGTATATGATATTTTGTATGACCATTATATTTCCCTTTATTTATTTTAAAAATGATGATTTATTAAACCTTTTAATGATGTGGGTCTTCAAGAAAGGTATTTTAAAATGTTACACCCTTGATTACCAATATCAATATAAAATTTTGAGGATACGTTTTTTTAAATAAGGATAATGTAACATCCTTGTACATTAAAATATGATCACAATGTTTGATAGCGTAAAATTCACGCAATATGGTCACAAACAAAACACAAAAATGTTATTATTTAAGTGTGATAGTTATAAAATAATCATTAAATAGGAATGTTTGAAAAGTTATAAAAACATTATACAAAATATGTATAAATATTCTATATAATTCAACATTATTAATTACCGCATTATTAATAAATACACAATTTTTAGTAAATTCATCTTATGCTTCAAAATACATTTTAATCAAATATGATTTTTTTACTTTTTAAGGGAAAAATATTATATTAATTTATACAACTTTTAAAAATTAATTTTATTAAATGAAGTAAATTTTTAAAAATATCATGTCAAAATTACCGTAGATTGATGTTCAGAAAGTTTTATGAGTAGATTTATTTTTTAGGAAACATTATAAAATATAGATTTCTGTTGAACATTTAATTTTATATTAAAGTATTTACAAAGTGAAATTCTATTTTAGATAATTTGTAATATTTAATTTGATAATTTTTATTCAAACTAATAATTTTTCTTAAAATCCAAATTATACTTTAATTTTGTAAAAAAATACTTAAAAGGTGTTTTCTATGAAACTTTTTTTAATTGTGTTTTGTGGTGTAGTTTTAAAATAAATTGTTCCAATTATGTGTACTAAATTTATTTAAATGGATTTAATACTTTTATTTATAATTATTAATTTAATTTAATATCATTAAATTAATTTTCAGTTATAATAAATAGAAAAAATATGAAAAAACAGTTATCATGGTTAATGTTAAAATAGGTTTACTGGGGGATAACAGAAGAGATAAAGGTGAAGATTACTTAATAACATTAATTTAAACTATTGTATGTTTTATTTTGAAAAAATATATTATTATGGATATTAATATTGAATATTAGAGCATTATTTTAAATTGGGTAACTCAATATTGACTTTGGAGAAGATAAGTTATATTTTATTACAAATAAATACAATTTTAGGATATTTTAATTAAATATTATGGTTGGAAGATTCCAATCAGTTTTGGATTGCTCTAAATGTTTAAAAACATCACATTTCTTAATATTTAACTAAAAAATAATTAAAACCCTTTTATTACTTTATTTGAAGGTAAATTTATTTTTACAATTAACTTACTTATTTTCCAAAAAACTGTACTTCATGAGATTTTCATTCTTATAATAAATTTACTTTTATCCACCTATAAAAAATTATTCTAATAAACTGGATTCCAAATTTTTAATAATAATTTCCAAAAAAAATATAATTTCCTTTGTTTTCATGTTATAAAATTATCATGGTAAATAGTAATGATATCAAAGTTAAGCTTAAAATGGGTTTAAAGTGCTTTAGCTGTGAGATAAAGCTCGAATGTATCAAAAACTTGTCTAAATGTTATTAGATGAATATATATAAATTTTATGAAACCTTATATTTTCATTTGGGGTTCTATTTTTTCAATTTAAATTATTATGATATATATATATATATATATTATTTTAGATTCGAATTATTTCCAACTGTGGCCTTTCCCTCAATTATAAAAGTTCACTTATTATCCTCTTTTCATACATAATTTTTAGCACTCTTGATCATACAATTAATTACAAAATACCTTCCTAACATAACTATATATGTTCTAGATACATTATTGTATCCATAATACCAAATGTTTAGGGATTAAGGTGTAATGAATAGGAGGTTTTCGGAAGAAGATGTATAAATTTTAACTGAAAATATTAGTTTTATCTATTCTTCTAACTCGATAAAATATTACAAGAACATAAAGAAAAAATTAAAAAAATACATTTAATATAATTATATTTTATAATTGTGTATGCCATATCCATTTCATTCTTTTTCCAAATGGGAAATAAAACCATCATTTGTTTGTATGACAGACTACCACCTTTCAAAGAATTGTGATACATTTTCCATAACAACCTCTCAAGGATGGTGATAACGATGTATTTAATATATAAATATGATAGTAATGAGATAATTATCATTATTTAAGGATAATATATCACTATTATCATCATGTTTCATCAATTGAAAATTAATAATTTCGTTCTGAGTACATGCGGATTACCACCTCTATAAAGATATGTGATTCCTTTTCCTTCACCACATCACATAAATGGTATATATAATTATATTTAAATGTTTAATATGATATTTATGATATAATAAAAAAAATTGAATGATAAAATTAATATTACAAACATTTCTGCATGATCATTGATTAATAGAAACCTCACTCATCCACATGTACGTCCTACTGTCTCCATGATTGTAACGAAATTTATTTTTTGTAAAACTCCTTAAAAAATAGTTTAAAAAGTATAATTAATATATAAAATTGATAATAATTCCATTATTAGTAGTAAGTAAATGATTTAATATTGACATCATTTTCCATGGATAACATATTGATGTCCATTAACAACTATGAATCAAATGTCCACAAATTTTTTTTATAAACTTAACCAATTATGTAATTAATATTATAATTATAATAAAGGAAATAAAAGGTTTAATGATAAACTAAAAAACCTATTAAAGGGTCGTTATACAATTAAACAATTGATATAATAGTATTATACATGAGTTAATGTATATAATGGGCACATTTGGGATCGATGTAAGGTATTTCTTCTCAATTTCACTTCATTGAGGCATATTTTAATGTTATACCCCAAATTTATTTTATATGGTGTATATAATACCCATTTACATTTTATATCACTTTATAATTCATAAATATTGGTATATTATGTTGCTATCTAATTTTTTTGATCCAAGGGGATCTGACATGAATGTTACGAAAGTATTAAGGGGTTTCTTAGCTCAATTTCATTTCAATGGGTTATATCAATTATTCAATGATTATATTATGTAAATATTATGTGTGAAATAATATTTTTTGGATTTATTTTTTATTTACACTATTTTTCTGTATTAACCTTTTTTCACATAATTTATCCATTGATTAATTCTCAAATTCAATGAAATTTTCCGTGAAAGAGTTATTCAACTCAAATTATCCTTCATTGGGATATTTGATATATTATGTAACTATGTTTTTTTATATCATATACATAATGCACATTGAAATTTTATACCATGGGAATTAATATATTCATGGAAATTAAATTTTTATTTGAATTCATTTCTTTTATGACCTTATGATTTAATAGTTAAAAAATGGTAAATATTTTTATGATTCAATCTCAACATATTTTAGGATTTTATATGTTTAATTTTATTTTGGGAAGGATAAAATGATATTGTTTTATAAAACCCCATATTTATTATTCTCTTATGGTTATGAATGTGGTTTACATGTTTAGTTTCTATTTCCTTCCTTATTTATTAAAGAAACATCGTGGAATTTTCTTACTATCGATACTTGTCTCATATCATTTTTCGGTCAAGAATCATTCCCATATATTTCATTATTTTCTAAAATGATTTTAGGAATATTATTTTAAAAAAAATAAATTATTTCCCAAATTTATTTTACTTGAGATTTTACTAACTTTTAAAATGTTTGAAAAGGTAATTTATTAATGTTTCCACATGGGACAATATTGACTATCTTGATTAAAGATTGAAATGAATGTTCGTTTTTAACGTTTATTTCATGAATGGATTTTCTCATAATCATGACCATTATATTATTTTAATCACATATTATATTTTACCAATTTTATTTTCAAGGAAATGGATATTCATAATATGTTGTTATTTTTTTATTTTTTAAAAGTGATTTTAAAAGATAAAATGTTATTTTCTTCAAAAAAAATTAATATTTTAATGGTATTTTTATCCACCAACTAAAATAACCCTTTATGATACCTACACTTTAACTGGTATATGTTCTAATGATACCATATTTATTATATCTCTAGACATATTATGATTTTTTTATAGAGATTCTCATGTAACCCATTTATTATCCAATGGATAATAATGTTATGAAAGGAATAATGTTTGTTTCTATAAGTTTTATGGTGAAATGAATGCAATATTTACTTATGTTACGAATCTATAAATTGTTTTTATGAAGGTGTGAGGTTTCATTATATATCAAGGATGGGTGGTTCTATTACAAAGCCATAATGGGTGAGCCAGTAATAGCTCTCCATTTAGTTGTATAAAGAGGAGGAATTGACGCTTTATAGGTTTCTCCTTAGATATTATTGCAATTTACCAGGTAGGTTGTTCCATTTATTATTGTTATTTAAATAGTGATATGAAAATTATGCACAATTTTTTCATGATGATTTTTTTATTCTTTCATCAAGTTTTAATATATCAATTACTCAACGAATATTTTCATATTATTAATGATTATTAACATATTTGAATATTTTCTTATGTTAAACTTATTTTCTATGTCTTGGGAATTTAGATCCAGTTGATGGGTATAAATTCTCTTGTGTTGTTATCATTCACTTTCATTATGTAATCATACCATTATTCTCGTCTTTTGCTCACCGATGACAATCATTTGTTAAATCTTATGTTTACCCTTTCCAACAATTTTATCTCAACCTTATTTGTTTTATTTTTCACCAGGCAATGAATTTTGATGTTAAATGGATTATGTCTAAAAAGGATTCATTTGGGAAGAATTTTATCTAGGATTTTTAAGAAATAATTTAGAAAAAGTAAATCTTGGTATAGTTGGATAAATTCTTAGTTAAAGAGATGGGTAATGTTATGTAATAGTTATTATAATTCAATAAAACTCTAAAACTAAATGGTCCTTTGATATGTAAGGGGTAAAAATTTTCCTTTTGATGATGTATGTTTTGGATTGTTGAAATTAGTTATTAGTTATTGCTATCATATCCAAAATTTTAAATATTATTTTTTAGTCAACAGATTTCAGGAGAACATGTTTAGGTCATTATACTATTAAAAAAAATCATAAATTAAAATTATATCTTAATATAAACATTTGTACGATTCAATATAGGTTATTAATTTTTTATATCCCATTAGGTTCACTAACAATACAATAAATATGTTCTCAAATCCTTCATATGGATTCATAAAATGTTTGTTAATCAATAAATAATATCACCCTGGAGTGTCAAACGAATTTTATAGTTAGGAATATTTTTCATGCACTTGGTGAAAATGAATTTAATACACAACTGGACTTTTAGAGTTATATCCCGTAGGTGAATATATTATAGAGCCTACATCCACATGTAGTATCTTGACAGTGATTTCATTTGTAAGAAAATCACAAAATCTTGACATTACCATATTTTTTTTGAATTTTTATTATACATGAACTTATCCCAATTATATTCACTAGAGATACATAATAATAATCCCAATAATAATTTAAAAAACAATAAAAAACCTAAAATGATCTTATAAAATAATTAAATCAATACTTTAAAAATAATTAAACCTTACTTTGATACCAATAATGGAGTTCCAGGCTTATACACGCTTTTCCAGAGCTAAAGATTATTTTATTAGGCACTAACTTTGATATAGAGTTATAAATTCGAAGATAAACATATATATATTTCAATAATTTAAAAATTACATCTCACAATAATCAAAAAATCATAAGAATGTAAGGTTTATTGTCTTTAAGGATAAACTACATAAGTGACTTATTTTAAGATAACTGTGATCATTTTTTTCAATAACAGAATAACACTATAATCACCTACATAATCCTTCTAGGTTATAATCATCTTCATAACCTTGGTAATATAAAAATAAATTCTATTTATGGAAAATATTTCATCATGGATTAGATCATATGCATATAATGACACATGATAAATAGAGAAATGAATTATAAAAAATAATATGCGTGTAATGTCTATGATTTTCTCAAGAGTATATACCATTTTTATTAATTTCAATCCTTGTTTTGTCCCTAATTTTGATGCCTAATGGGGTCAACTAAATCACATGGGTTTCATGGGATTATTTAAATCCTATGGCCCTGAAATTTTTATAATCAAAATGTTTTGCATGTTTACTTGAAACCAAGAATCCCATCCCAAACGGTTTTTCTAATCATGTAGCAAGAGATATTGTGGTGATGGGGGATGCTCGGATTGTCTACAACCATGATACCCTAGCACAAAACCATTCAAGATTACAAACCTTTGGGACAAAGCCGTTATTCGTGGTTGGAAAATAGTTTGTCCCACCATGTTGCCAAATAGTACACCCCTAACATTGTGGGTGAATTACCACATTTTCCCTTAATTAATTTAAATAAATTTACCTTATTTATTCCTTGTTTCATATGTGGACTTTCCCCAAACCGCATGCAGGAATCCCTCCTCCTCTAAGGTAGGGTTTTTTGATATATCCCTCCTATGACTTCTAAATATATCACCATTTGATCCATCGTAAAGATAGAAATAGGATCTTAAATACTGTCTCTTTTATTTCTAGTTGCTCTATTCCTTTTTTTTTGATATTTTACTGCAAGATAATTTTCACCGTTTTTATAGAATTTGAATATTTTTCAATAACTCTCATTATAGATTGAATCAAAGGTCGATGCTAGATAAGGTAAGAACTACAAGGATAATGTTGGTGGTCTAGGTGTGCTCTCTTTGTTTAATTGCATCCTATATCATGAAACAATGTGTAGCGCACTGGACCCGTTTTGTAATTCTTCTTAATTGTTAAAAAATTAAATTAATAGTATTTCCATGCCAAATTGGACCCTACCAAGTGTAAAGTCAACACTTCGGGTCAATATCCTTGACTTTTTCCTCCCTATAGGGTGTTCTCCACCTTTGGGACTTAATATAATTTTATGTATATTATTTAAATTCTCTTGAGGGGTTTTCCCTATAATTCATGTATTTTATTAATAAATTGAATTAAGAGGATTGGATAGTCATGCTCTCATTCTTTGTGCAATATGACTCTTTTCCTTGCATCAAGTTCCAAGATTTAATGATAATAATTAAATTAAATGGCCCATTTGTTAGTCATGTTTCATATGCATTTCTTGATTAAATGCTATAACCATAGTATTAAGGGAGATAAATGTCATTCTGACTTAAGGAACTCTTGGATGAGATTGGCATGCTTAATAGCTAGTTTTGTAAAAGTTTTTGAACATTTAGGGGGTGACACTAGCTATGTTATAGATGAGATTGTCATGAGTTTTATTTTTTACCTCCACGTGAATTACATTGGTTCCCTATATGATACCTCTTGGATGTGCTTTATGGCAAAATTATTTTACCATCCCATGATAGAGACTTGGGACCCTAGTTGTGATACGAGGGGATAGACTCTGAGGTTAATTTATGATGCTATCACACCATTCTAAGAGCGACATTTCGAATTTCATATATGGGTCACCTTAGATGGAATCCTATGAAATAATTCATATAGGTTTCCCCTATAGAGATTCATGGGGTCCCACCAAGACTTCCATTTACTTTCTTAGACTGAATCCGCTTAAACTTAATAATTGACCTTAATAAAGTAATGAAAACATTTAATTGTGAATTTAGGGGCATGTCCATGGAGCCAAATCCCAAGCTATTGGAATTTCTATATATTTATATCTATTATTCCCCTCTCATTATTTGTTTAAGGACTCCTAGGTTTAGAAATACAAGGAGTAGGTCGAATAAGCTAGAATTGGATGGGAGACCTATGTAGAATCTTGCCCGACGGGCTTATTTATTTTTTTATCTCTGTATTTCATTTATTATAAATGGAACACTATTTATTTTATAGTGCATGAACTGGATAAATATAGACACTATTGGCAGTGGCCTAGTGAGTATATCCCATACCCTACAAAGGAGTCCCTTATTAACAAATCAGATTTCATGACAATAGGTAATGATAAAAAGACAGTCTGATGCTTAATTGACAATTCTATGATGGAGTTCGGGGGAAACAATTGGGCCTATGCAAGTGATTCTAGTAGTAGATGATCATTTTTCCTTTTTATATTTTGATAGAATTTGGTATATTCGTGTATTATTTGATTCCCACATACTAAATGTTTTATATATTCTTCATAATTTTCATCATTTTCACACTATATAATATTTATATTCTACTATTCTTTAATTTATCAAATGTGTTTTTATATTATTATTCTGTTACTATCAACCAATTTAGTATTTCTTATTTCACTACAGCCGGTTAGTGGTACAGTCATATAGTGTATGATTATGTTGTATTATTATTTATTTCTTGTATATATATTTTTGTGCTCCACTCTAATAAAAGAGGTAATAGTCTCTCCATGGACACTCTTGGGTCTCTCATTGCAATTCAGCATCCTCTTGCATTCGGGGAGTCATCCTTTAATTCCTGTGGAACATCGTCTCGGGGAACCATTAAGTGGAATCCAGGGTGGGATGATACAAAGTAGTATCTGAGCTTATTTTTCATTTTTTTGTTACTATTTTTGTTTATAAATGAGGATATTATATTGTAATTGGGTAATGATCATGTACCATGGAGTATCTAACACACTTACAGGGGAAACCCAAATTACATGGGACGGGTAAATGTTCTTATTTCTTGTACCTGTTACACTTTCTTGGTTTTCATTACTAGGTGATGCACATGATTTTTTTCTTATTATTATTTATAAAATTTCTTATATAATGGTTTTATTTACTCCGAAAAGTGGATATGAAAAAATATTAAAAAACATGTCTCATATTAGGTGTCATAAGATTTAAAATTTCATGAATTATACCATTCCATATCTATTTTTCTACATGCATTTCTTGTATTTCATGTGCTTGTTTTGATGCCCTGTTTTTTATTCATGGAATGGTTTTGAATGTATAACTAACACTTAAAGTTATAAAATTAACCTAATAGTTTGTTCCAGCATAGCGTTATGCAGACACCTTAAGTAGTTAGTTATGGCACGTTGAGCCATGTACCACTTGTCTCTTGGAATGGAATGTGTCACAGTCAGGATTAAGTTGATGCCACATTTCAATTTTTAAATTTTATGGGACCTTGTAAAATTTAAATGGTGTTCGATATTATTCAAAACTGGAAAGGTATTTAATGCACAAACAAATTAAAAATTAATATTTATATGATCTATAAAATGGAATGGACATCATATAAGTTTGATACGAGACCATGACCCTAACCCAACCTTAGTAGTGGTTAGTAGTTTGGGTATTTTGTGTTCTATATTTATTTCTCTATCATGTAGAAAAATATCCAGGAGTAGGTTGAGGTGTATGCATAGTTATTGGAAGGTTCTGTGCATATAATTTTTTACCACTTTCCCTATTTATCCAAAATTCTATCTAAGGAATGCGTTTAGAAATTTTAGAGTTATTCCACCACAATGTCCTTATTTTGTATTCGAAGAGAGTGGTTATGACTATACACTGTAGGTGGTGCGTCCTGAGCCACATGTGATAAGTCTTATGGTGAAATTTGAGGCACCTCTTATAGATCTTACATTGGTCACCAAAGCTTAGTTTCAGGACAATTTCTTTCTGTTCATGCAGTCCATTCAGGGTGCTCCCCGACCTACCCCTACTAAGGAAGTGTTGACCGGGGAGTTCTAGCAGTAGAATCCTCCCACATTTATAGGGGATGGTGGAACTCATTTTATTGAGTCGTGTATAGAGTCCATGTAGACTATCTTTGAGAATTTCTAGATGGTTCCGGAGATGAGGGTCAAGATCATGACCTATTTGTTGTGTTACTCCACCAAGCATTTTTTGCAACATCCTATCTCAGGCCATTAGATATCAAGGTATGGTCTGGGTAGATTTCAAGACTTACATCTTCAACTATATTGTTTTCAGACCTTGATGAAAGTCTGAGCTAAAGAGTTCATGCACTATAATAAAGGTGATATGTTAGTGATGGAATATTCATCTCGCCTCACTAAACTACATTGTTTTATACTAAACTTTTTAAGTGATGATCTGACTAATGAAAAGATATTCATGGACAGAATTGAATACATTATCCTATCATAGGTGGACAACTTTTGGATTACCAAAATATCAGAAATAGTGATCTAGGAATTCATTACTAATCCGAACTTGAGGGAATATGATGATTTGAACTAGATCAGTTCAGCTTCCATGTAGGGGAGTGGGTTATCTAGGGGCAGGAAATGTCAATTTCAGTGTACACATGGGGGATGTACCCGCCAAATTCCATGTACCAATAGCTATGGGGTGTATTAATAGTGTATTAATCTAGTAAATAATAGCCCTAGTGTATAAGGAACTCGATCGAATGTAGGGCTTATGGCTGGATGGGTCACCACCATCTTTTCTTCTGCTTCTATCCTCCAGTTCCCAGTGAGAGTGGCTATGTTATAGAACCTCATGTAGGTTATGGGTTATTGAAACCACATCATGATGGAATTAGTCATCTAAAATTCATTTAGGCCTAGCAGGTGGTCAGGGAAGAGGCACACAAACTTTAGATTTTCTTCAGCGTCTGCAGAGTGGACATGCTTATGATACATAGGCAGCATCCCAAGGACATGGTTCAGGCCATATCTGAATATTATAGCCTAGGATTGATGACCATAGTCCGGGGATATCTATGGAAATAGGTACTATTCCTTTAGCCTCTTCATTAGTATCATCCTGGTTTTATATAGGTGAATCACACTCTTTTATAACTGCTGTAACTATGAGATTTAATATCCTAATGATAGAGTAATTATGTGGTGTTATAACTCTTGGTACACCATTAGATGTTCATTCTAAGGGTATATGCTAGTGTAGGGAGTTCCCCCTTGAGATAGGTTGGTACCATTTTCTGTAGATTATCTTCTTCTTTGTAATTACAAGCTTTGACATTATTCTCAGAATGGAATGGCTTATGCCTTATAGAGCCTATGTGGATTTCAAAACCCACTGAGTGACATTCACATAATTATAGGGTATTACTTTTAACCATAAAGTCCAATGGGATTTCCTGGATAGTAAATATGGAACCAATAATATTTTTCTAGTTAGAGTGAAACCCCAAATTTCGAGTCTCTTCATGAGTGATAAAGGAACATGGCTTGTTCACTTCTCTCATACTATAGATCATTTCATGTATGTATTCACTGATGATTTATCCAAATTACCTCATGTGAGAGATTCTAAGTTCACCATCGAACTTGTGCCATGTGAGGAACCTTTCTCTATTTATTTATATAGTGTGGCACCTACAGAGATCTTGTAACTCAAGAAAAAACATGAAGATCTAAAGGAAAATGTTTTATCCAACACATCACATTTCCATGGGGTCTCTTATATTTTTCACCCAGAAGGCAGAAAATAAACTAAGATTGTGTATGGATTAACATCAAATAAACGAGATTATAATAATGTTCCAGTACCCACAACCTTGTATAGAAAACCTCTTCAACCATATTCGAGGAATGATATTTTTCTTTAAGATTGATTTGAGTTCAGGCTATGATCAGGTTCTTATTAGGCCATTAGACATACCATGCACAATATACCAAAACAATAAAAGACTTGTATGAGTATCTAGTCATTTATTTTGGTCTGATGAACACACTATAAGTCTTTAGGGATCTGTATGAATTGGTTTGTTCACTCATATCTGGATTCCTTTTTTTGTGGTCTTCGTACATGAAATTTATGTATATTCTCACACCACAAGTGACCATGAAACAAATCCTAATATTTGAATCTATAAACAATGGGAGAACTATATATATTAGGATCTCAATAAATTAAACTTTTGGACTACTATGGTTTATTTATTATGTCCAATCATATCTGAAGTAGGCGTGTGTGTTGACGCACAGTAGTTGGGTGGAATGGTTTCTAGGGAGAAGTATAACAATGTGTTTGTCATACATAGTTTCTTTTGGTTGGCTAGTTATTATAGGTGATTAATATAGGAATTCTCATACATGGAGGTTCTTATTATTGGATTAACTAATAATGGTGTAAAATTTGACTGGATAAGAGATTATGAGATAGATTTTCACGAGTTAAAGGTAATACTAACTTCCACACTAATTGTGATTCATCCAAATATATGTAGAGTCTATACTGATTATTGTGATAGAAAAGGGATCAGGTTGGAAGAAGTTATGATTCCTGGTGATAGAGTTGTGAAATATTGGTCCCTCCAGTTCAGGCCTCTTGAGCGGAATTACCCTAAGCATAACCTTGAGTTAGTGGTTGTGGTTTATTATCTATGATTTTAGCAGTATTATTTTTTGGGTGAGGGATTAATTATATACATGGACCACAAAATTCTCAAATACATCACATCACATCGAGACATGATTATGAGGCAGCACAGGTGGGTAGATTACCTATAGTCCTTTGACGTTGAGCTAGCTCACACACCAAGAAAGGGTAACATCATAACTAAATCTCTTCTTTGGATGGCTTAGATGAAAGGTATCTAGGAGGCCAATAGTGAGTGGAAACTGATGGATCTTTTTAATGGGACGAATGACCCATCCCAAGAAAGGGCTTGAGCCAAAACTACTAAAAATACACTTCTATAGTGCATGGGTTGGTGACTATAATACAAATTTATAACTAATATAAAAATTCCTTTTACTAAGTACTTTTATGTATAAAAAATATCTCCCAATGAAAAAATGAAAATGGGTAAAATTTGAATGAATAAATATACTAAGGAAACAACCATGCATCTAAAACCTATAGACAATACAAGATTACAGTATTGTAAACTGAAAAGTGAAGAGGGAAATACATGCCCAACTACAATGGTGCCCCAACCTAATAAAACTGGAATGTAAAATGCTGGTAGATTCTAGGTCATAATCTCAATGTTGCAACCACCATACATGGTCCAAAGTACCATGTATCTCTATGATTCATTGAAGTCAATGCTGACCTATTCATCATATGCATAAGACGTGAAAAATGCCTAATGGATTATTAATAGGTGATTATATAAACACCCAGTAGGACACCATTAAATCATAATCAAGGAAGTATGAGATTCTATAGGAGTAAAAAGTCTTTATATAGTTACATGATGTGGAAAGCAGTGAAAGAGAACAACTCAACCCAAACCAAGTGATAAAGTAACCACGCCCAAGCATAAGGGGCTCAATGTAGTGTGTAGATGAAAAAAGAATGGGTCATTTCAACCAATATAAAAAATATTATACTGTTACAACCAAGATAATATAAACATAGAAATCATGTTTCATACCATGGATATCCTCGCAACCCACAAAAAGAGAGTAATAAAATTCAAAGGTAAGGACACAAAATTATATATATATATACTCAATGAAATGAATCCAAAATGTGCGGGTAAAAAGATATCCATCTCACAAATCATCCCAATAATAATAGTTTGCAATAATCCACAAATTCCATCAATGATGCCTAGAATCTTACATGGCTACTCCGAAGTAACAATCCATTTCATGCCAGGACTCACCACAGTGCCTCATAGTCTATGGGCCACAATTTCTTAGTGGAGGACATATTTACTAGTTCTTTGGGGTATTAAAATCTTTATTTATATATATATATTACCCATTACCTAGTTCATTAGAGGTTCCACTCTACTTTCATGAGGACCCACACCATATCTGATAGGGGGTTTCACTCGGTAAGTAGCAGTAGAGGACTCATTCCCTAGTATGTCATGGGGGTTCTACTCTAGTGTCATGACAAACCATGACCTATCTGATATGGGATTCCACTATGGTAATTAAATAAATGTTCCCTATTTTATATGGGGTTCCACTTGGAAGGTAGAGGACATTTTCCAAAGTTGATGGGCAGTTCCACTCTATAGGTTGAGGACCCTTTCCCTAGTGTGATATGGGGTTCCAATTTGGTCATCAAGGACCTACACCCTATCTGATAAGGGTTCCAATTAGAAGTTAGAGGACTCATTCCCATGATGATGGGGGTTACACTCTATTGGATTCCTTTAGTTATCCCACTTAATTAATATGATCTTCATGCATCACCTCAATAAGCTCAATTCCCAAAAAATTTAACATCCCATCTGTAAAGGCACAAATGAGAGAACCATCATGTTCTACATGGAGAATAAAATAGGATAGGATACTCATAGACCAAAATATTAGTTCAAATGAATGACATATAGAATATTGAGGTCTCATAAATAGAGCCATGGGGTAAACACTGCGTGAGGGGAGTCACACAGTGTGTGGTCCCGCTCCTTCGCCTGGTTGTGTCCCTTGAGGTACATGACTCAAAAAACATGTAGGAGTAAATGGTGTGTGGGGGAAATACATTTAATTCCCATTCCAATTAGGTTCTATTGCATATTATTGGATTTTCCTTGTATCAAATTCATGTATGTGTACTTTTACCCCATTTCATTATACTTTAGTACCTGACATGCCTCTTTATGTTGGGTGTTTCCCGTGTGCCCTCACCACGTTCATGTACTCAAGAACATGGTGTGTTCAATGATATGTGATCCATCGCATGTATCATTCACATAGGGAAGGTGGTAAAAATAATGTAGGAGTCCAACTAGGAATTCCATCCTTATAAAATACTAAAACCCTAGTCGTTGTACCCAACAGACTACATGTCATGTGTTCATTGTAAGACACGACGTGTAGTCAATATTTTCATAGTTCTACAGATCTGTAATCTATTACTCAAATAAAACTTTTCCTCTTTAATTATTATCCTATATCCACTCAATAATAGTTTACATATTCATAGTTCATAGCTACTAGTCATTCAGTGGCTAGAAATCAGATTCATTCGACAAACGATGGTTCTGCCTTATACATTGCACATCCTGCACCTTCCACTCAACGTATTTACCTCTGGTCATCCAAAAAACATCTATTTCCCACAAAAAACGCCAATATGTCCTTATTTCTTTGATATATCCCTATCACATTCATCTGTCATGATTCCATGGGTCTGATTATCCTTTGTACCACTCAAAAATGTCAAAATGAGACCGTTGAGTCTTACTGGTGAAGCATGTGAAGAAATTGAGGAAGAAAAGCACATGAATAATTCTTTTACCATTGTTTTCTAAGAATTAATGGACAATGTTAATGAACTGTGACATCTATGTTATAAAACAATTGAATAAAAAAATTATGATTGGGCCATAATAGGAACATATCAAAGGAAGAGATTTATATACTAAATGAATTTAATAAAAAAATTTGTAAACACAACTTAACAAGTCCTGCTTTGATATTATATCATTAATAATAAAATAATGCATTCACCAATGATATAGATGAGTTTTTTCATTTCTTGTGATCTGATCTGATTTGATCCAACGTTTTTTTATCATCCATGGTGATTCGCCAATGGAAGAAGAGAAGCTCTAGAAACCTCCAATGGTTTATTCATCTAAACCTAGAATATTCCCCTTGGAATTATTCTTATAGAAAGTTGTTTTGTTGACATTAATTAATTAATTAATCCAATGAACATACCGCCAACAAGATAGATATCTGAATGCCCCACACTCACCTATTTTAAGTCACGTCGAGGGTGAGAAACGTGTTAAAGACTACACTATGGTATCATATTTCTGATCAGTGCTTCTATTTTATAGTCATCCCATTTTATTAAATTAAATATTTCCAAGGAATATAAAATATATTTATAATATTTATAAAATTAATTCCAGACACACCAGGCCCCGAGAGCGCACATCATCTCAGCGCTTAGATCTAGAAACATTTATATAGAAATATTCCAATGTCTTACAATGAAAAATCTATGTCTCTATATCATTCCACACTTTAATGTTTTCATCCATGATAGGAAAAACTAATCCACCAACTCCGTATATTAGGCTTCAACATGTCTCTCTTACTCTAAGGATCTCTTCTACATGTTCATGTGATGCCACAACACGTGAATCAAGGGGATGGCCTATCCACCCAAGGACATCTATTTCTGATCCTCTATCACCCTGATGTGATATGAGAAGATAGCCCCCTCCTCGATGTACAAATCTCCCTTATTGATGATTTTCATAGGGTTACTAATGTATCTCCTTAGTAGTGACATGTGTAATACATCATGCACCTACTCTAGCTGTGGGGGTAGGGAGACTCTGTAAGCAACCTCACCAACCCTATACTCGATCTCAAACAGCCTAATGGACATCATGGATAGATTGAATCCCTAAATGAACCTACAAAGTCATTTTCTTGGGGAAACTCTCAAGAAAACATGGTCTCCCTAATTGAACTCCTAGGTACTGTGACATCATTCTACATAATATATATGCTTTCTTGGATCCATCCTTATCTACTTATGAATGATGCAGACCCTGTCTTTCATCACATGTACAAACTCTATACCAATATTATATATCTATCCATTATTTTTCCAACACATGGCAGGCCTTTAAGGTCACCTTTAAAGGTCCTTGAAATGTTACAAGCTGATTATAGAGTGGTATTTGTTTTGTACGCAAACTATGCTAACGGAATGTGATCCACCCAACTTCGACTGAAGTATAACACACTATCACTCAACATATCCTCCAACACCTATATATTGAGATCATTATTCCCATTTTTATAAGGGTGAAATGATATACTCGACTTCATTTGGTTGTTAAATTTATTAGGTAGTACATTCTATTCTCATGAAATAAACCACGCATCACGATTAGAAAGAAAACCCTGAGGGCACCCAATGAAGGTCAATGATCTCCCACATGTACAACATCTCTAAACACTCTATTGAACTCAGCTTCCTCATAGAAAGTAAGTGTGAATACATTTTGAGTCAAAAAACTATCACCTATATGGTGTCATGGAATTCACTCTATATGGAAGCCTTATCACAAATTCGATGGATTTCCATCGCATTTTGACTACGAGATCTCAATTGGGATACAAAAACCTATCATAACATTATACTCAACCTTCACCTACTAATAGGGGACACACTGAGAGCTGAACTCAAATATAACCCAACTAATGTCAGAAATCAAAATCATCCACTGAATGTCACTATACATATTTCCCACACTGCGATGTACATCTAGGGGAGAAGTGTGGAACTCCCACATCACATCTTCTCGCATCAAGACTAGAACCATTGTCCATCCCAGGAAAAGGATGATGTGATTCCCTCTTTCATAATATTCATATAGTGATTCTCCTAAGGATATTTTTGTCACATAATACCTCATATTCAATGTCTCTCAAATAGGACTCTCTCACATTCATGAGAATAAGAGGATTCAACACCATAGACTTCAAAAACATTTGTACTATCATATTCCACAAGGGTCAGATGCCGGGAATCCTACTACCCTAAAGCCTCCTACACCAAGAGGACATGTAAATTCTTACTAAGGGAATAATTTAATAGGTTTCACATAAATATATTATAGAATATATCTATGTCACAGTCCTCCATTAACAC
The DNA here is from genome assembly GCA_963277665.1 of Viscum album. Taxonomy (NCBI): domain Eukaryota; kingdom Viridiplantae; phylum Streptophyta; class Magnoliopsida; order Santalales; family Viscaceae; genus Viscum; species Viscum album. The sequence continues at coordinate 1,235,083,595 of OY728120.1, forward strand.
CAACCAAAACCACTATCTTAGATTCATGTATCTCTGTGTGAAGACACACACGAGAATCTAATGGTGTGAGAAAACCACAATGTTGTCCCCATGAAGGTATTACCTCCACATCATCAGGGGAAAGTCTATCACTGGTAGCTCTAGGTTGTGAGTCACATAGTTATACATATAGCATCTTAGAATCCTCAATCCATTTGATGTAACTTCCTACCACTACATCAACATGCAGTTGATCCCATCTCCTAGGGAATCACAATACCCTAAAAAATCTACAACTTCCTCTGGTTGTCTCAAAATATGATGTCTCATTAGCCTCAGACTTAACTCCTACAAGGCCCTCTAGAACATCTTTATCCGTGTAAACAGATACCCTTTCCACATCAAGGATATCAAAGAGGATTTTATTCTCAAGAAGTCTTCCACAAACCTTTTGTAGTACCCCTCCATGCCATGAAATCTCTACACCTATAACAAATTTTTGGGTGGCTCCCAGGAAAGCACTACATCGACATTCATTTGGTCCATGTCTAAACCATGATCATCAATGAAATTCCCCGTAAAGTTAATTTCATGAATCTATAATTGACACTTTGACAGATTTCCATAAATTTGGTTCTCTCAAAGAAACTAGAGAACCATCCATAAGTGATCTGAATGCTCCCCCTTTTATGAAGTGCACACGAGTAAATTCATAATAATGACAAAAAAATCATTCCATGTAGGTAAGGAATACCTAGTTTATCAAATCCATAATCACGGTGGGGGAATTCATCATGAAAAAGGGAAAAACAATGAACTCATAGGGTCCATAGCGATATCAGAATTCCAGCATTATAATATTAGCTTCATGAACACTTAATTGGTGGTAGGCAGGCTGAATATCAATCTTTGAGAACCGTCTCACACCTCAAAACTAGTCAATGTGGTCATAAATCCTTGATAATGGGAATTTTTTTTTATCATGGACCGGTTCATGAAGTGATAATCTATGAAAATTTGAAAGATCCCATCAGTTTTTTTACAAAAAAATACACTAGAGATTTAAAGGGGGACATAAGAGGCCTATTGAAACCCTTCTCTTGATGGTCCTCTAACTGAAACAACTACAAAATATTGTCAAGGTCCATATGATATGCTGAAGAATATATCAATTTGGTCTGGGGATGCATGTTGATGAAAAATACATATCCCGCCCTAGAGGTAGTCCCCGAATGTCTTCAAGGAGGGTGTATGTATAATCCTCCACAACTGAAGAAATCCAGATACCTAGAGGGCCTGATTCACCAATGTATGTACTCTCCAACTAATGGTTGATGGGATAAAGCCTCCTTCTCACAGAACACAATTATATCACCATGATGACCACTTTGTAAACGTCTCTCCACCACGATATAGCTTACATTACTAGAAAATAAAATATACAGAAGAATCATTCCATATAGGAACCTCCTGACTATGTTTTGTGGCTAGAAACTCCCTTGAGATCTCTGTATCTTGCACCCGAAGTGTAGAGATAATAGAATTAGTAGATACCGTTTCTACTAATACTGAAGAAATTGTATAATAAACATAAATCACACCTTTAATCATCTTATGCATTATGAGTTCAAAAGCCTCCAAAGCATATAGTTGTATTCAGCCCCATCTTCCAACTCGTAGATCCAAACGTGGGCTACGTGGTGGTGGTGGTGGAAGGATGTCATAGTGTCTCCCACCTCCCATAGCTCCTCCTACTCCTTTTCCTGCTTTACCTCCCTAAATACCACACTTACCTCTCATGGAAGATCACAGATCATGTAACTACCTCTATCATGGTGGTATATTAGTTATATTCCTCCACTCCCTTCCACATTGAGTCTGGTGGCCTTGTGATATTTGACCTCACACATCATATGAAAAGAACCAATCCTATCCTGGATGCAATGGTTCTCTACACTACCACTGACCACATGTTTGAATCTGACCACGAGGAGCTATCCTGCGTCAAGATCAAATAGAACAACATCTGCTTGCTTCTACAGATGACTCATCCCTATGACACCCACTGTTAGCTCATGTTTCCTATAATTCCTCTAGCATAAATATTTCAATAACTAGTGCCCACTCCAACACCCCGACATAGGTGGGTATTTACAATGGAAGAACACAGGAATGAATCTCCCAATAGATTCCCTACTCAATCTTTCATACTCAGAATTAGCCATCCCAGATCATGTCTACAGATTATCATGTAATGTCTACGAACATAAATGTGTTCCCATCCACTGTCACCCCACCAATGTGCTACTTCAGAAGCTACTGAATCTGATCCAAGATCAAACAGGATGGTTAGTACTCCTCACAGAACATTTTCTATAATTTGGACCATGAATGTTTCAACTCATCATGCATCAGAGTAACATGATTCCATCTGAACCAAGCAGATTTGGGGAAATTGCTACCTACAATAGCAACCTCATAACCCTTTGGTGTCTAGATAACCCTGAAGACATGGAACATTGACTTTAGCTAATACACTAGTGTCAGAGGATATGGCGCATTGTGGAACCCTAGTAATCTCTAGCATCAGAATTAATGTAGTGTTCTGAGGTTCTGTGCATCCTCAACCATCTCTGTTGGGAGGATCTACTACTCAAATGGTGTAGGTGCTACTACCTACCCACATGGAGGACAAATCTCGCAAGATAAACCATAAAATCAAGCCTAATCGCTCATCAGATCTTCTTCATGATTTAGAGATAGTATCCACAATGGTTGTCATCATGGAGGAAAACCGAAATTTAATAAAGACGTACCTTGGTCAGAAAATAAAAAAAATATATATATATATATATATATAATATTTAAATTAATAAGGACAGTCAAATAATCAATACAATATTATGCATGTACCATTGATCCCTATAACCAATGTCTCGGTATGCTGAGTAGAAAAGTAGGTAGTCAAGGACCAGTTTAATGGATTTTTCATCATCCCAATCCATCACAAGATTCCTTATCCTAAGATCCTCCCTTGAGAAACTCTGACATTATTTTCTTAATCCCATCCAAATACTCATAAGGGTACTACACCGAACACCATACAAAGTATCAAACCACCTTTGATATAGATATATGATGACTTGACCCAAGTCAGGGATCGAGTCACAACTACCCCAAACCCACCCCTATAGGCCAGGGGTTGGAGATCTGTATCAATGGAATAACTAATACAAAGTGTCATTTTTCTAGGTAACAGTATGAGCACACACATCTATATCAATGAAAATGCTCATAGTTAGTAAATTTAAAAGAATAAAAATACTAATTAAAAAACGATTCACGTAAAACCTCTGCACTTTACAAGAGTACGATAGCGTAAATAGGGAAGTAAATGAAAAAAATACACACCCATTCAAAAATATGTTAAAACCTAAAAAAACATGAAATTGAAATGCTTAGAGATCCCAGCATCTAATCTATAATATGTGACCATTGTACACAATCCAAAGTACTTGGTATCCCTAAGAACCTATAATGTCACCACCGACCTTTCCGACATATAAATAATACAAAACACATATGAGAAAATCCCAAGAAGGGGTGAGTATAAATATACCCAGTAGGAAAACCTGATAGCCAAAGGTGGATTAATAATAGATACAATAGGATTAGAAATAAATTATATATTAAAAGGATACAGAAAGTAGTTAATGAGTTTAGCTCAACCCAAATAAAGTGATAAATTAACCTCGTCCCAACACAAGGGGTTTAACTATATGTGCAGATGAACTAGACATCTAGTCTCTTCCACCTATTATAGGTTATTGTACTCATCTAACCATGAGAATATAATCATGGAAAGCATGTGGCATAACCCTCACGTATTCGTAACTCATTGATGGAGAGTAACCAAATCCAAAGTTATGGATACAAAAGTATATATATATATATATATAAATAGTCACAATCATACCAAATGGTTGAGTAAGGGGATCCCCATATCAAAGATCATCCCAATAAGAAGAGTCGCCAAAATTTCTAAAAGTCCCTCAACAATTCCTAGAATCTCACGTCTACTCAGAAGTAATCATCCATGTTGAGACATGCCTCATCATTATTATGCATAGTCGAGGGGCCAAAAACTCCATGTAGAGGACCCACACCCTAGTTCATTAGTGTGATTCAGCAATGTAATTATCCATAGAGGAACCATTACTTTTTTAATAGGGGTTCCACTCGATATGTTTATGTAGGGAACATGTTCCCTAGTGAGCCAGGTGGTTCCACTCTAGTGTCACGAGTACCCGCACCCTATCTGATAGGGGGTTCAACTCTATTCATCGAGGACCCATACCCTATCCAATATGTGGGTTCCACTAAGATAGTAGAGGACTCGTGCCAATGCTAATGGGGGTTCCACTCTATAGGATGAGGACCCGTGCCCTGGTTTAATAGGGGGTTCCCCAATAGTCATCAAGGACCTGCATCCAATCCTATTGGGGGGGGGGGTTCCACTCAGAAGGTAGAAGACTCACACACAATCTTATGTTTGGTTCCATGTTATAGGAAGCCTGTTGTGATCCCTCATAATCCCAGTCATCATCATCAATTTATTTTATATGATTCGTACCAAAAACACTTCTCATCATATACAGAAATCCACAACCGAGGGAATCATCATGTTATATATAAAAAACAACTTTGGGTAGTCTAGTAGTAGGTACAAATCCATGGTAAAAAAGGGATATAGATGATTAAATTCTCCTTAGAAAGATTCAATGGGTATACAACATGTTTGGTGATACATGGTGTGTGAGGGGACCCACACAATGTGTGGTCCCTCTCCACCACCCATTTGTGTCCCTAGAGGTACACAAATATCTCATAATGTAAGAGCACATAGCATGTGGGGAATATACCTGATGATCCCACACCCCTCAAGGTCCCACCCAGTTAATTGGGTGTGTCCCTATATCCATGTCATATCTATGTACTTTTACCTATTGTCCACCTACTTTTGGATATGGCATGCCTCTTCACGTGAGGTTCCTTCCAAGTTCTTTGGTTGTGTGAAAGTACTCATACACATGATATGTGTCTAGTCATGTGCTACATGACAAGTCTCATCTACACAGGTAAGCCGGTACACGACGTGCCATCCTTATGGAATTCCAAAACCCTGGGCACTATAACTAAGCGGATACAAGTTGTGTGTTCATTGTGAGATACAACACATAGTCGGTATTATCACTGATTTCCAAATCCATGATCTATACCTAAAATACTGATTTTTTTAATTAATTTTTTCCATATATCCACCCAAAATACTGGATATGTTCGTGGTTTGTAGTTTATAACCATCTGGTGGAAAAAAATCTGATTCTATCACCCCATGGTGGTTCCTACGTACACACCACACATCTTGAACCTTCCATCTCCACAGATTTTTCTCTAAATCATTTTGAAAATCATCCACAACCCAAAAAAATCCTAGATCTATCCTATTTTCAATGATCCATCCTTTTTACATTGATATGTCAATATTTTGGCATTCGTATCGAGATTGGTACCATTCAGAAACGTGGAACCGGGACCGTAGGGAGCTACTTGTGATGAAGATCGTGAAATTGAGGGAGAAAAACACAACAAGAAATATCTTTCCATCATTGTCCATGGATTCATGGACAAAGATCAAGAATAGGGATATCAAATTTAAAAAAAAATTAATAACCATCAATTTAATTGATACACAGGCGCATTCTTGGGCCCCAATTGATGCAGGTCAATGAATGTGGTAGATGCAAGAATATCATGCTTCTATTTTGGATGTTTAACCTGGTATTACTAATATTTATCAAGATATATGTCATTATAATTGGTGTTAAGATATGAAGGTTGTAACACCCCATGCTTCCATGGTATGCTTCCCTTTGAATAATGTAATAGCTTGCATTGTACGCAACTTCGCGATTCTAACACACCGCATCCAATCAAACTATCCGTTATGAAAAGTAATACCCACTTTTATAAATTTTATAAATTTTATCATTCAAAATGGACTTCATTTTTTGATTCAGAATATCGAAATTATCCTAGGGTGAATTTTTGGTATTTTCTGAAAACTTACAATTTTTTATGAATAGTGAAAATAACTGAGTTATAGTTTAAAACTGAATTTTTATTTAAATAATTGTTTATTTTATTTAAATTTATTTTAGGTCAAAATAGATACATAATACCTATATAAGTTCAATTTAATTCATTGGAGTCGGTTTAAAACAATTTTAGATATATAAAAATTTTATTGAACTTTTTAACTGTCTTTTACCCACCTCCTAGGAGAATTTGAAAATTCACATAAAACATAATTTAACCACTTCTGTGGGTGGAATTTCAGAAATCCGAGAGACACGGTTTATATAAGATGAAAATATTTTTCGGTGAATAGTAACTTTTTACTTTTATTTACCATGTTTAAAAGTAAATTGGGTAATTAAAGGTAAAAATGATAATAATATTATCCTAAAAAATGTCCTAATTCTATTGGATAAGTGCAATTCAACTCAAAGCAACCTTATAAATAAAATATGTACCTCTTTGGTCCACTTGGATTAGATTAGGACATTTATTATTATTTTATTTAAAGAAGAGTTAAAATCATAGTTTAATAACTAAAATATTTTTAATATAGGGTTATACATAAGATAAATTATATTATAAATATTCATTAGAAATATAAAATAATTTCCAACATAATTTTATTTTATTTATAATTTTTAGACATTAAATTGTTCAATTTATTTATGACACAATGGTGATGTAATAATTACCTTATTAATGAAATATTAAAATAATTTATATTTTAAATACCCAAATAAATGTAATTTGAGATGTTTAATGAATTAAACTAATTTTATATGTTAATATTACATGTTAGGGATGATTTTATTTTTTTTGAATTAATAACACTGTTATTAAATTAGCAAAAACAAAATACTAAATAGTGTCAAAATTGACATAAAAGAGTTTTTAAAACTAATTTTATATTATTAATTGATATTAAATTCCTAAAAATATAAGGATAAGTCAAAAGACTTATATAATGATATGTGTATCATTAATGAACCACTTGGGGTTCTCTTGGAAGTATATATTATGTTTATTAACCATATAATATAAAAATATAAAGAGACATGGTAAATGTCAAACTATTTAACTAAGTGTTAAATCTAAATGATAAGGTTGACATAGTGACCCAAACTAGTCTAAAACCTATTTTTTGAGTGGTTTTAGACCCATATCCACCTTATCCTTTAAATAAATCAATTTTGAGCCATTATAAACCGAAAATTATTTTATTATAAAATAATATTTCTAGCTTTTCCTAAGGTGCCCCTCACCCCTCTTTTAAAAGGGCACTTCCCCTTCTCTCAAATTCACACCTTCAAAGCCATTTGGCTCGGCCAAACTCTGACCAAATACCCTCTTAACTATCCTCCCTTCATCCTAGAGGCCTTACTTTAGTCATAAATTCAACCTATGGATCCCTTTTCATCAAATCAAAAAGGAAGAACCCGAAGAAGAGGTAAATATTTCATCACCTCTTTCAAGTTCCTTTCTTCTTCCACTTCCTCTTTCCTTGTTATATAAATTATAAAATAATAACTACATTATATTTCTATATACTCTGATGTTATTATAAATATGGTACAACCATATTCATTTTTATATCAATCCTTTTAATGACATTTCACCATACGTGCGTATGTACGGCTTACCGTCTCCACGTCGTGGTGTAATTGTTATTCAATACATTATTATTTGGATGAGTATAATAATGATGTGTAATTTATGTAAATAATAAACAAAACATGATAATGATTCTGTATATATTATATACTATCCAATTATATATTATCTTAATGTCAAAACAATGATATTTTCGCTCGTGCGTACATACGGATTACCGTCTCCACAAACGCGATGAGATTCGTTTCCCATCGTATCCATTCAAGACTAATTTCCATTTGATGATTAAAAATAATGTTTAGAGACTTTATATCATTCTGGATATTAATAATATACATCCCATCCATAACAAATATGACTCACATCAAAAATAATATAAAGGAAAACGAATCTGTTAATACTCGAAACGACGATAATACTATGATATTATTAACAAAGAAATGTTAAAAGATCATATATGATATCATATTAATGTATATTATTCTTTTATAATTTAATAAAAATTATTTAACCATTATAAAGGAGGTTAACCAACCCTCGACCAAGGAAAAGTACAATGGAAGGGGTTTCTTATCTCACTTTTAATTTTGTGAGATTTCCATTGTTCGCCACTTGTTTATTTCATGTGGTGTATTTTATACATACAATTGATATATATTATCATGATTATTTTTATATTTATGGTATTATGAGATTAATTTGGTGTTTATTAACTTTTTTTCATATGACTCGATTGATTACAACGAAGTAAGGGTTTTCCATCTCACTTTTATTCCTGTGACATTCATGTTATATTGCCAACTATCTCCTTTTGTGTGGAGTATGTACTGCCCCTGATTGTATTCATTTTGTAATATACATTAATGTATGGGTATTTAAATCTTCATTGTATTATACTTCATTCATGGGGTGTATTTTCGTATGTTACCAAATTAGTAAGGGAATTTCAAATTTCAATTTCCACTCATTCATTTTTACGCAAACATCATTGATTACTTTACTCCATGATTATGTGTAAAATCGCTATTTATTTACTTATGTAGTAATTTACACACCCATTTCTATGGATATACATTTGAGACACATAATAACTCCATTGATAAATCCTCATGTCATCGATATGAACTTGATAAGAGTAATTTTAACCCAATCTCCATTTATTGAGTCAAACATCCAATTAATTAGTGTTGTTTTTACAAGAATATGTGTGAATGTCCTCTGATTTATTTACACAGAATATCAAATAATATTGAGTGTATTTATATTTGTCACAAATAATTATTTCATTGATTTACAGTTAACCTAAGGATATGGTCTTTATAAGAGATTTCATCCCATCTTACATTCCATTGAGACTTCTTTGTTGTTATGCGCCAATCCACTTTTATTTGGTGTTTATACTGTACTTTGACATAGTATATCATGAATCCCATTATTCTCATGATATTATAATGTTATTATTACCTCAATTATTTTTATTCAAGTTTCTCTCATTTGGTTAGGAACTCTAACTAAAATATCATTTTAAATGTTTTAAAAATTTATTCTCCTAAATCATTCTCATTAATGTCCATGTTTTAAAAATGGGTTTAAGGTTTTATTTATATGAATATTAATGTTTCAAAATTTAAATTACTTTTAATAGTTTCAAAGTGGTATGGGACAATTTGATTCAAAAATCTATTTTAAATAACTTTTTGATCAATAGTGAGACTTTTAAATGTTTTAATGAAAAAAGGGGATATTTATCTCAAATAGTTTTAATGATTAAATTATTCTATGTAAATATCCTTCATTATTCTAAATTGAGGTAGATTTATTATAATATAATATTCCATATTTTATTAAATGGGTAATTTTTTACTATGGATGTGTTATTTTTATTCTATTCATGGTTTATGGACAAAGTATTGACATTTCCTATGATAGTTATAATACGAATGTTTATGTTATGTTTGAACCTGTCCATATGAGGAATGCATTGGACTTTGTAAGTGATGGGTAGAGCCCTCTATAGCTCCTAGATGCATCGGAAGGTCTCTTGAGACAAACTTGTGTCTTGGCACAAGGCCTTGACCAAATCTTATTTTTAGTCGTGGCACAAGACCTTGACTATGTGGTTATGAAGTATGGCATTATGCATTCCATCATTATGAATGTTGCAAATGATATTTCATGTGATTATTCGACTAGTAGAACATCCATGTGTATAATTAAATGGAATTATTTTATTTTATCTTTGCCGTATTATGATGAAGTTAATGTTTAAAAGGCTTTTGTTTTAGTCTTATACATTGCCTTAAATGTTTATGCTTATTTATTAAAGTTTCTGCTATATTGTTATCCTTACAGAGCATATGAGCTCACCCCTTCTTATCTTTTATTTTTTCCAGGATGTGAAGAAGTATATTATGACTGACCTGTAGGGATATTCTATGGTAGCTTAGTGTTGTCTATGGAAACAATGTTGTTTTAGTTTTCCATTTTATGATGTAATGTAAAAGTTATGAATGTATCTAGTACTTCCAGGGCTACTAAACTAATCAATCTTTCGAGACATGATATTTTGTGATCATTCCAATGATACGTAATAATGCACTGACTCTGGGATTATGGGTTCAGGGCATTACAGTTGGTATCAGAGGAAGTTTAGTACAAACCTTGGAAACTAGATTCAGATATACTCTAATTAGATAACATATCCCTGAGATAGCATTTGTGGATTATTATAGAATAACATCCTAAAATTTTGGTATTGTAGATATTTTGTGAGTTTTCCCAGAAATACAGCTCTGTTTGGATATGAGAAGGTAGAGGCAGATCTGGTACAGATGTTCCTAGGGGTAAAACTTAAAAACACCACTTTGAGCTATACTCGAACGGGAACTGCTGCACGATAACGATCCTTGCTGCACTCTTGGTAACGACACTACCGGGGGATATGCTTAGGACAATTACATTTTCTTTACAAACCGATTTGAAGGATTTTAATATGATATGAGAATAAATGACCTTGGTTATTCATATGGTGTTTCAAATTGAAAATATGGTGTCATGATATTTTCTAAATGATTATATGACTACTGTTACTCATACAATGCTTTCTGGTTTTAGTCAATGGATGGATTCCAAGGAAGTCACAATAGCTTTGATCATGATGTACAAGGTGGGAATGGTGGTGGGAATGAGAAAAAAAATGGAATGTTGATAGGTGTAAAAGATATCATGTTCAAGAAAAATCATTTTTCCAAATATATGATCAAAAACATATATATTATCTTACTCCCGAACTCAAAAAAAGAAGAGAAAGGTGATGAATGATAAGAGCTCCAGAAGTGGAGACCATGGAGAAAAGAATCCTCAATTTCCATTATGAAAGAAATGTTGAAGGAGACACCCAGGAAAGTGTCTCAATGGAACAAATAAATGATTTACATGTGGGAAAGAAGGATATAATGTAATGAATTGTCAAGGAAAAATGAAGAGTTCTATGGAAGAAAATAAAAATGGTCCCAAGAATCCATTTACAATCATTTTTCATAAATGTAGGGGACCTGGCCATTACTTGAGGGAATTCCCTATTCTATAGGATATTTTCTTGGTCAAAGAAGAAGCTATGTGGAAATAAATTTTTGGAGAATTGTTTAAAAGTATTAGTGCTCCTTGTTGATGGGATTACTTTGGAATAAATTTCCCTTGTATTTGTAACCCTGAAGTTTGTCAGGTGAAAATGATATTTGAGGAATAATTATCTTTTCTCTTATGGATATAGTTATAAAAAACCATTTGGTTTTATATGATCATTAGGTTTGAGGAAATTACAAGTTATTATATTTTGGAATGAAAATGCAAGGTATGAGATAACATTTGTGGTTAAATTATGTTATGGTTATTTTGAGTAATTTATCTCATTTTGGTAATTTTATAAAATAAAGTTTTTGAAAAAGGAAAACTTGCAAACTATGTGATAACCCGTCGCGTCAGAAAAAGCTGTGGAAATCAAACCCACAACCAGAGTGTGAATCAGATTTATCACCTACCACTGGACTACGTTAAGTCCCTGATTACTGCGACTAATTATTTTTTAGTTAAATGATTTTATTGATCAATAATATGTTGATTTGGGATTATATGTCTTATCAAATGAATACCATTAGTATAGAAAAACGATTGGGTGATTAAGTGATAAATGTTATTTTGGAAGACGTTCACTCTGTTGGGAACACTATATGCCTAAGGAAAACAGAATACTATGAGATTTCATTTGAGGAGAAATGGTGGATTTTTATCTAGGTTTTTATTGTGGATTTGTTGTGATTTGGGTTATTTATGGAAATGATTAACCTATAATAGAGAATATGTGATTAGGTTAATTACTTTTAAGTATGTGACTTTAAGAGTAGTTGATGTCATTTGAAGATTTAATTTAATGTGGAAGACTACATAACCAAATTCTTCTAAGTTTTGGGTTTCAATATTAGTTTGTATTATATTGATGTATTTTAAGGACAATTGTTTATTGAATGGTATTTATTTAACATTGGGTTATTTTTTGTTCAATTTTAGAAATTAAGATTAGTGTTTCTTTCTCTAAAAGAATATCCTTTTGGGGGATCATATGATCTTGTACTAACCGTTTTTGTTTTGATGAATCACTATAGACAAGGTAAATATATAATTTAACCTTTTTGGATCATGTGATTCTCTTGAATTTTATTCTATCTCTTCAAGTATGACCAAGTCATCTTGAATACTCATATTTTGAAAAAAAATGAGTTAGTCATAGAAATTTATTAAAGAATGAAACTCTACATAAAAATTAAGTATATCTCTTTATGTTCTTAGTAAATCTCATAAATAAATTCCTCATCTTTATGAAATGAAACTGAAAAAAAAACATTGTTTGATTACTTTTACTACAAGGAAACTAATGACCATTTGTCCCATTACAAGTTTGTGGTTTTCTTGTAGTTAACTTTCTCCTGATCATGTTTTCTATCCCTCTCCATCAGAACATGACACTTATTTTATCGTCCTTATCCATGTTTTTATACATGGAATCCTAGAATGGGTTATCTCGGGTGACCTTTATACTTCTCTTTCTTTCATTGAAAGTGATAGTTTTATTGACTCTTTTCCCGAGGTGGGACATTCAATTATGTTCCCAAACCCAATTTTAAAAATTGTGAGGAAGCAATTTCCAAAAGGGGGAAGAATGTAACACCCCAAGTATCCATGGTATGTTTCCCTTTGAATAATGTAATAGCATTCATTTTACACAACTACGAGACTCTAACACATCGCGAGCAATCAAAATAGCCGCTATGGATAGTAATACCCACTTTTTGAAATTTTATAAATTTTATCTTTCAAAATGGACTTCATTTTTGGATTTGGAATATTAAAATTATCTTAGGGTGAATTTTTGGTATTTTTTTGAAAATATTCAATTTTTGATGAATAGTGAAAAACACTAAGTTATAGTTTAAAATAGAATTTTTATTTAAATAATTATTTATTTTATTTAAATTTATTTTTGGTCAAAATAGATACATAATACCTATATAAGTTCAATGTAATTCAATGCAGTTGGTTTATAAAAATTTTAGATATATAAAAATTTTATTGAACTTTTTAACCGTCTTTTACCCACTTCCTAGGAGAATTTGCAAATCCACATAAAATGTAATTTTACCACTTCTATGAGTGGAATTTAAAAAATCCAAGAGACATAGTTGATATGATTATGTAAAATGTAGTTCAATAAGATGAAAATAATTTTTGGTGATTAGATATTTTTACTTTTATTTACCACGGTTAAAAGTAAATAAGGTAATTAATGGTAAAAATGATATTAATATTACCCTAAAATATGTCCTAATTCTATTGGATAAGTATAATTCGACCAAAAGCAACCTTAAAAATAAAATATGAACCTATTTGGTCCACTTGGATTAGATTACGACAATTATTATTACTTTATATAAAGAACAGTTAAAAGAGTTAAAATCAAAGTTTAATAACTAAAATATTTTTAGTATAGGGTTATAAATAAGATAAATTCGATAAAAAATATTAATTAGAAAGATAAAAACATTTCCTACATAATGGTATTTTATTTATATTTTTTAGACATTAAATAATTTAATATATATATGACACAATGGTGATGTAGTAATTACCCTATTAATGAAATATTAAAGTAATTGATATTTTAAATACACAAATAAATGTAATTTGAGAATTTTAATGAATTATACTAATTATATAGATTAATATGACATGTTAGGGTTGATTAAATGAATTTTTTTCGAAGTAATAATGATGTTATGAATTTAGGAAAAACAAAATACCAAATAGTTTCAAAATTGACATAAAAGAGTTTTTAAAACAAATATTATATTATTAATTGATATTCTATTCCTAAAAATCTAAGGTTCGGTGAAAAGACTTATATAATTATATGTGTATCATTAATGAACTACTTGGGGTTCTTTTTTAATTATATAGTATGTTTACTAACCATATAATATAAAAATACAAAGAGACATGGTAAATGTCAAACTATTTAACTAAGTGTTAAATCTAAATGATAAGGTTGACATAGTGACCCCAACTAGTCTAAAACCTATTGTTTGAGTGGTTTTAGACCCATAACCACCTTATCCTTTAAATAAATAAATTTTGAGCCATTATAAACCGAAAATTATTTTATTATAAAATAATATTTCTAGCTTTTCCTAAGGTGCCCCTCACCCCTCTTTTAAAAGGGCACTTCCCCTTCTCTTAAATTCACACCTTCAAAGCCATTTGGCTCGGCAAAACTCTGCCCAAATACCCTCTAAACTATCCTCACTTCATCCTAAATGCATTCCTTTACTCATAAATCCATCCTAAAGATCCCTTTTGAACAAATAAAAAATGAAGTGCCCGAAGTAGAGGTAAATATTTCATCACCTCTTTCAAGTTCCTTTCTTCTTCCACTTCCTCTTTCTTTGTTATTTCCATTATAAAATAATAACTTCAGTATCTTCTATATACTTTTATGTTATTATAAATATGTTACATCCATATTCATTATTCTATCCATCCTTTTAATGACATGTCACCATACGTGCGTGCGTACGGCTTACCGTCTCCACGTCGTGGTGTAATTGTTATTCAATACATTATTATTTGGATGGGTATAATAATGATGTGTAATTGATGTAAATAATAAATATAACATGATAATTATTCTGTATATATGTTATACCATCCAATTATATATTATTTTAACATCAAAATAATGATATTGTCGCTCGTGCGTACGTACGGATTACCGTCTCCACGAACGCGATGATATTCATTCCCCATAATATCCATTCAAGACTAATTTTCATTTGATGATTAAAAATAATGTCTAGATACTTTATATAATTATGGATATGAATAATATACATCCCATACATAAAAAATATGACTCACATAATAAATAATATAATGGAAAACTAATCCATTAACACCCGAAACGGCGAAAATACTAAGATATTATTAACAAAGAAATGTTAAAAGATCATATATGATATCATATTAAATTTTAGGATTCTTGTATAATTTAATAACAATTATTTAAACATTATACAAGAGGTTAACCTACCCTCAACCAAGGAAAAGTACTAAGTAAGGTGTTTCTTATCTCACTTTTAATTCTCTGAGATTTCTATTACTCACCACTTATTTATTGCATGTGGTGTATTGGGTACATACAATATATATATATATATATATATATATATTATCATGATTATATTTATATTCATGGTATTATGAGATTAATTTTGTGGTTATTAACTTTTTTTCATACGACTCGATTGATTACAACGAAGTAAGGGTTTTTCATCTCACTTTTATTCTCGTGAGATTCATGCTATATTGGCCACTATATTGTTTTGTGTGGAGTATGTACTACCCATGATTGTATTCCTTTTGTTATATAATTTAATTTATGTGTATTTACATCTTCATTGTATGATACTTATTTCATGGGGTGTATGTTTCGTATGTTACCAAATCGGTAAGGGAATTTCAAATTTCAATTTCCACTCATTCGGTTTTATGCAAACTTCATTGATTACTTTACTCCAAGATTATGTGTGAAATCACTATTATTTACTTATGTAGTAATTTACATTCCCATTTTTGTGGATATAATTTATAGACACATAATTACTCCCTTGATAAATCCCCAATTCATCAATATGAACTTGATAAGATTAATTTTAACTCAATATCCATTCATTGAGTTAAAAATCCAATTCATTGGTGTTGTTTTTACAAGAATATGTGTGAATGTCCTCTAATTTATTTACCCTGAATATCCAATCATATTGAGTGTGTTTATATTTGTCACATATAATTAGGTCATTTATTTATCCTTAACCTAAGGATACGGTCTTTATAAGGTATTTCATCCCATCTTACATTATATTGAGACTTCTTTGTTGTTATGTGCCAATCCACTTTTATTTGGTGTATATACTGTACTTTGACATAGTATATCATGAATCCCTTTATTCTCATGATATTATAATGTTTTTATTACCTCAATTATTTGTATTCAAGTGTCTCTCATTTGGTTATGAACTCTAACTAATATATCATTTTAAATGTTTTAAAAATTTATTCTCCTAAATCATTATCATTAATGTCCATATTTTAAAAATAGTTATAAGGTTTTATTTATATGGACATTAATGTTTCAAAATTAATATTATTTTTAAAAGTTACAAAGTGGTATGGGACACTTTGATTGAAAAATATATTTTAAATATCTTTTTGGTAAATATTTAGACTTTTAAATTTTTTAAAGAAATAGGGGATATTTCTCTCAAATAGTTTTGATGATTAACTTCATCTAAGTCAATATCCTTCATTATTCTCAATTGAGGTTGATTTATAATAATACAATATTAGATATTGTATTGAATTAGTTCATTTTGACTGTGGATGCATTATTTTTATACCATTCATGGTTTATGTATAATGTATTGACATTTCGTATGCTAGTTTTAATACGAATGTTTATGTTATGTTTAAACTTGTTCATTTGAGGAATGAATTGGACTTTTTAAGCGACATGTGGAGCCCACTATAGCTCCTCAATGCATCGGTAGGTCTCATGAGACAAACTAGTGTCTTGGCACAAGTCCTTGAAAAAATCTTATTTTTAGTCTTGGCACAAGGCCTTAACTATGTGGTTATGAAGTATGGCATTATGCATTCCATCATTTTGAAAGTTTCTAATGATATTGCATGTGATTATTCAACTACTAGAATATCCATGTGAATAATTGAATTGGATTAATTGATTTTATCATTTCCATATTATTCTGAAGTTCACGTTTAAAAGGATTTTGTTTCAGTCTTATACATTGCTTTAAATGTTTATTCTTATTTATGAAAGTTTCTGTTATATTGTTATCCTTACTGAGCATCTGAGCTCACCCCTTTCTATGTTTTATTTTTCCCAGGATGTGAAGAACTAATTAGTGATTCATTTATGGATTTCGACCTATAAAAATCATTAGCTAGCCTATTAAAAACCAATGACATATCTATCCATACTAGGGTTAAATTTAATTTAAGGAACCACCCAGAAAATTGGTGTACAATACAATGTCATATATAAATAGACAAATTATTAATGAAACACACAAGACTACCAACATTATGTTCCTTCTAGTTATCTCATATAGTATTATCTACTGATTCGACCCATCTTCGGAGAAATATTAAGAACAAGAGAAGAATTTGAAACTACATCACATGAGCATAAATCCAAATAGTGCATTTTATAGCCATAAGATCCGAGAAAGATTTAAAAGGAATTAAGGCCTTACTTGTATGAATCTAGTGAGATGAACCTTGATTGAATTTGAATTCAGTCATAGGTGATACCTTAAATCATACGATACATCAAAGTGTGGGTAATCCCAACCTCCCTTTTTAGTTCATAGGAGATATTTTCTATTTTGAGTTTTAATAGATTTTTAATTTTATTAAATTTATTAAAATTCCAAAAAATAGCTGGATCACATAGTTTCTGCACATGGTTTACCAAACCGTGCAAAATCCATGCATGGTTTCATGTTGCTTAGGGGAAAAATTCATGGTTTAGTTTCATAATTTACTAACCATGTTCAAAATGTGTGAAAATATGTTGTCAATATCTTATGAAATTGTAGACCTTTCCACATAGCCATGTGGTCTAACCCGCCGGGTTTTCATTAACCGTAAAACCTCCATTATTCACCCATAATGTATATTCTAGTTTCTAGACCAGCCCTAGACTCCCTTGATACCTCCATGAACTCAAAAAGAATTGATATTAGTTCATATTAAAGAAATTAAACTGATAATTGATAGAAAACAAGGATTTCATACTTCTAATAAGAATCGAGTTCTTAAAAACATCCCCATTCAAATCAATTGGTCCCTGAATTTCCCTTCCAAGGGTGGTGATACGTGATATGAGAATAAATCTTTCCACTAAAATCACACATCCTCCCCTAGCTCCAATGTATTGTCTTGTACTCAGTTTTGATTCCATATAAATCATACTAATGGAATGGACCAGCCTCAAAAAACCATCATTTTACAATAAAAAAATCATATAGTTTTCTCCTCATAGGACACATCTACCAATAACTCAACCTCCTTAGGTTTAAAGTCATTATACTACTCTGAATAATAATGTTACAATTAGAAAACATGTAAAACATCGTGTATAGTTTGATACCTCAGAGGAGACTGCAAGCGATAGGTGACTTGCCCGACTCTCACCAGAATCTCAAACAGCCTGACATATCTCAATGAAAGCTCACCCCATCTCCTGATATTTTTTTGTCCCATCCTCAATGAAACATGAAAGAAAACCTAATCCCTGATCTTGAACTCTATAGGTCATCTATGTAAATTCTTGAATGATTTCATACATGATTGTATAGTATCTATCTTATTTCGAGTCAACTGTACCTTTTCTAGTGTCATTGGGACATGATGGGGTCCAAAAATATCTTCCCCTCCTATATCCAACCAAAACATGGGTGATCGGAATAACCAGCTGTAAAAAGCTTAATATGGAACTATAGGAAAAGTATCTTCGAATATATTTTTGTAGGAAAATAGGACCTAGGGTATTTTTCACTCCCAAAACCCCTGATGTCTAGGATGCATGATTTCAGAATGTCTTCAACCACATGAATCATATGTTATGACTGGAAATTATTTTGGGGGTGGTATTTTGTTCTTAAAATCACATGAGTACCCACCACCCTCTATAGTTCTTTATAAAAAAGTGAATTAAACCAGGCATCCCTACTTGAAATGATAGAATGAGGGACCTCGTGAACTTGTAATATATAATTGATATACAAACTTTTATATGAATCAACTTAAAAGGTATATTCGATAGGTGGTAAGTGAGAGACCTTCATGATCCTCTCAACAACATCTCACATGAAATAATTAGCTCACGGTGACCTTGGTTAACCAGTCGTAGAATCCACCACATCATTCCACTTCCACTCAATAATAGGTATCTTCTATGAAGTTAGGTTGTTCGTTCGTGTTCCACCTTAACCTGCTAACAGTTGGAACACATCATGAAAAAAATATCCACATCACCTTTCATACCCAACCACTAGTACTTTATATATAAATCCTGAGACATGTTAGTGACACCATGATACAGTGTCCAAGATAAAGCACGAAAATCTCACATTATATCCTTGGGTATTTCTATTGAGACCCATACACAACCTAAAAAATACCGAATCTCATCCTCACTTATAGTCCAACCAGGAGGAGGATCCTCACCCATCACACTCTCCTATAGAACTAGAACTTTAGAATATGATAGCTACTACATCCTCAATCTATCCCAAAATGTAGAAGTTGTAGCTATGGATGCTCAAAAAGACTACCCTTGACTGTTGTGCACCTATAAGTGATTCTCAAAGAACACATCCTTGATTTCACACTCATTATGGTCTTACTGAACTAATTATATCTGATCCCTCTTTCTTAGAGCATTAACCACTTCATTTTCATTCTCAGGGGTTTAGGAAAGCTAGAAGCCGAAATACTAAAGTTATTTGACCCATTTTCAATTCCTCAAATCCATATCACACAGTGTAAATATATAATTAAGTATATTGTGGTTTTTTTACACCAAAAATTCTTTCCAAGTAATCAATGACTACAACAGCTCCATGCATGAACAACTAAATCTAACTCGAGATCTTGTGTTTGAAAATTCATCTCATGTGACCCCAACTGGTGAGACATGTATATAATGACTAGATTCATCTGCATATGAATTGATCCCAGCCTAATACCTCTTGCATCATAGTACAATGTGTAACTCCTTCCTAGATCTAGAAAACGCAGTATTGACACTCAAGTCAATCTCCTTTTCAGGACCTAATAATTTGTCTCATAGGAATATGACCACACATACATCACAACATTCTTATTCAAGCTCGTCATCAGAATTTGGAAATGTGATAAGTCCTATTTGAAAAACCTATTGTAACCAACAATCCCTAAGGAACTCTGTAACTCAATGATGATCTTAGTCCTATCCTAGGAAACTACTGCTCGGACCTTCTTTGGGTCCATTTATACTCCTATCTCTACGATGATGTGACCTAGAAAGTGAATATTATCCATCAATAAGTGGAAAATTGTGAGATTATTATACATCCGATGATCACACAGTGTGTTAAAAATGTTCTCAATATGGGTGTTATGGTCATTTTGATTATAATAATACAATAATATATCTTCCATGAAAACCACAACAAATGAAACGAGGTATGAATGGAACACTCAGTTAATCAGTTCTATGAAGTTTGATTGATTTTTCATGAGACCGTACATCATAATAAAGAACTCATATAGATTTTACCTAGTCCAAAAGGTTGAGGGAGTTATGTACGATGGTCAAACATACACCTGATGGTAACAACATCCCAAATCAATCTTTGAGAAGTCTCACGATCCTCAAAACTAGTTGAAGAGATCATTAATCCCCAAAAGAGGATACTGGTTCTTAACTGTCAATTGGTTCAATATCTAGTAATCCACACATATCTGGAGGGTATCATCATCCATTTTCTGAAAAACATCCGATGAACCCAACAGAGACGCACTACATCAAATGAAACCCTTTTCCTCTAAATCATTTTGGTACCTCTTGAGCTCTTGAAAGTCCATCATAGCCATCCTGTAAGGTGGAATGGATATCGATACACCTCAGAAGACTATCTCTATAGAGAACTCTACCTCACTCATCAGAGTTAATCTAGATAATTCATCTGGGATAATGTCCCTGAAATTTTAAACCACTTGGGTAAATTAGTCTAACGTGTCCCCTGGTAATCGAGATATAAACTCACAAATTAGGTTGTCCTCCTGCCCATCCCATAATTCATAGGTCCATATCAACTTTCTTGGACATCACATTCACCTTTTTGAATATATTTTATTCCCTCTAGTGATGTAAATATCACCCTTTTATGATAGAGGTCAATGAAATCATGAAAAGGGACTAACCCATCAATAAAAATAATGAAATCAAATCCATTCATCTCTAAGAATAAGAGGTCCAATACAAAGTGACACCCTCCTATCTCAAGGGACACTCCCTACAATATCCCACAACTGCATTTATAATTCCCAAAGGACTGTAAACTGTCACGACGCCATCATGTGGATGAACACTAAGCCCAAGTCTCTCTACAATGGGAATAAATAGAAATATATATGATTCACATATATCAAACAGTATAGAATCTAACATGGATGCTACTAGAATAGTACCTCTGATAGTAAAACTTACCTGATCATTCTCCTCACATTTCCATTGAAAATCATAAGTCTTTCCTATTCCACAACCTTTTTACACTGCCTAGATACCATAAGCTGGTCCACTCTGTTGTTGTTGTAAACCTAGGTTCTAGGAATGATGGCCATGACCACCACCATAGCCTTATAGTCCATCTATACCCCATTCCCCTATATATTTAGAATATGATGACCCTTCTCATGAACGTGATGTTGGTGCAGACAATCTCTCACTAGTTTTTGGTGTAAACGTCATGTAGAATCTCTATATATGGCCCATTTTTCTGAATTCTTGACACTCAACTGGGTCCCTTTGATACTAGGGCCTCATTTCCCTAGCCTACCGCAATGGTTACAACACACCAGGATACATTAAGGTGTGGTTTGACTACTATAATCACTGAGAGGTAGCTCCAAATAACTATTCCTAATATAGGATGATGAACATATAAATTGGGATGTCAAACCACCAAGACTCACACCCCCATCCTCTCTAAGGTTACACTCTATGATCAATACATAATTATCTATTCTATAAAGTATATTCATCTGAAATACATTCAACTATGATAATATTTTATGAAAGAGTCCATCCTCGAATTTCCTGGATCTATATAGCCCTTCACCCATCCTAATAAGTGTAAATCATTGGTGCTCTATAAAACAGGCTGAATAATCCATAATTAACAGTGTGTCTAGCTTCAAATTTAAGAAATCTTGGGCTTTATCGGCCGTCTATTTCTTATGATTGAAATAATCAAATAAGGCCATATGAAAATCCCTCTAATATATCTCTTAATGATGATCAGTATTCATGATAACATCCCACATTCTCTTGGGGGAATGGCAAAAAATTTATGTTACATGCTTTACCCTCCTCTTTGAAGGCATCCCTATGTGGTCGAAGATAGAAAGCATGGCCTTAGCCATGACTATGTATCATGAGGTTCACCATCCCCCAAAAACAAGGGTGGATGTTTTGGATGAAACTGACACATCAACACTGCCATAGTTGGGGGATTTTTTATTGTTCCATAAATATTTTTCAGGAATCTCAATAACCCCTGATGGAACTATGCCTCAACACATAAGTGTGGTACAAAATTTTTTGTCGTAGATGGTATGACTAGAGGATCCACCAGTAGCCCTTGGCCGACCACCTATAAAGTATGATCATCACAACCCTACTGATAATACACTTGAGTTTGTTATGGTGGCATACCTCTGTAATTCCAAACACAATACTTCATGCATGATCATTATCAAGGTTTACAGCTCAAGAGATCATATATAAAAATAATATATGTAAAACCCAACCTCTATAATATTTAACCCCTCTTCCTACCACATGGTTCAGGTATATGAATAAAACAAGTCACATATAATAAATAAATACAACCTACTTCCTACTACTAAGTTTGGGTTAGGTCAAGTAATCTATAATAATCAATTTCAATTTCGATTTCATTCTCATTTGAACTTCACGATCATTCAAACTTATATCACATTTCATTTAAGAAGGTTGAATTCATGGATGTCAATATTCAGATCCATGAGGTCTCATAATCCCTAGGGATAAATTCATGACATCCATTTCATCCATACCATAGCACAATTCAATATTCCTATCACAATAGCTAGCATACGTATCATAAAACCTTTCCCAATACTATGAAACAAGTAATAAAATCAAAATGGAATGGAAGGATCCTTTTCATGTAAAATATAATATCTTAATATATTATTCATGAGAAGGTATACCCTCATTTCGATGTGTTTCAATAGAATAGAACCCATATTCATTTATACAATAACGACATAAATCAAGCGTATCACCCAAAAGTGAAATCAAATCATTTACATTAGTTAGAATCCAGTAAAGATAAATTCAATTTTTGGAAATTTGGATTTTTCCCTACAGGAAGGTTAATTAGGCTCATGAAATATTCATTGAAAAAATCTAATTCATTTCAATCATATCCAATATATATAAAAATAGAAAATACTCCTATGATACCAATTTGTAACGTCCCAGTTCCGAATTCCACTAAAAAGTTCTTTGTACCATGATTTACACAAGTCCCTAGCACATATCCACAAATGCCATAGCATTCCAACTACTAGTGAGGAACTAGGTATGTCATTGGGGAGATTATTCCCTCATTAGTATAGTGTAACACTTCAAAAATACAACAACAGTTTTATAACATATGTATTAAATCTTACAATAGCAATAAATAGTAGAAGACCCATAGAAGAAACAAATCTGGAATTCATATCATATAAAATATCATGATAAATGTAACATGATTCTAAATAAAAATCGAAAACAAGTACACAACAGTCTTATACATAACACCTCATAAAAGTAAAAAAGGCCAAAATAATCCCAATAACATCACAAGCCTCGTCTTGGTTCCATTCTCTCCAACTATTAATAATCATATGATGTAACTGTATAAGGGCACATTCTCTTATTGAAACCTACAATCATATAATCTCTTTGTGTCCAAAATAATGATCCAAATCAGGAATGAGATATAATACAAGTAGGAAACCACCAATGATCAATTCCAATCAGTCAATGAGTATATATAATAACTGTGTATAATGTATACCAATAAACAAGGAAGTACTTGAAATTAAAAAACCATCTCATTTAATCAATTTCATTTAACATTTCAATCTCATTGAATTTCTATGTCTCGAAATCTGGCTCAATCCCAGCATCCCCCATATAGTCAATAGTATAATCAAATTCCAAGAAAATATATATATAATTATATAATTCAATCCTAAATCCAATATTGTGATTTGTATTAGAAGATAGTTCATATAGACTTTTATTATTATTTCAATTTGGAACCTGAGTCTATCCCCAACATTCCTATACTGGAATTTAGGTATCACTCTAGGTATAATGTCAAACTATTCCCATCACTGATATTACTAAGTTGGAATTAAAGTATTTCCTTGGTATGTTATCCACTAATACCCTACAAGTCCATCTCATTGAACCTATTTGGAACCTGATATCGCTCTAGGTGAGGAATAGAGTCATAGAAATCAATTATTTCATCGGCCATCCTATAGGGATCCTGAGTATAACCCATGGTAGAAATAGTCAAATCCCTTTTTGATTATATCCATGGAATCCTTCATTTGGATTCATGATTCACTCAGAAAATAAAACATACCCCCAATGATTCTATCAATAGAATCCTTCATTTGGATCAATGATTTACCCATATCATAATCATGGTTCATGACATTGAGTATATCCATGGAATCCTTCATTTGAATCAATGATTCACCCAATGTATAATTAATGTTCATGCCATTGAGTCTATTAGTGACATTATTCAATTTGATCAATGATTCACCCATAGAAATTATGCGTTCAATCAATTCAATACCATTTAAACATGTCATTTAACATACCCGGGTCAAACCCAAAATCATCTATTTCAATCTCAACTGAAATGGTGACCCGATCATTGGACAACCTCTAAAGGACATGGCCTTTCAATTACTCAGAAATACATTTTCAATATAACTATCCTCATATGACTAAAAATATATTACATGACTTAGTTATCATTTAGCACAAATGGTAAAATCAAGAAGAAGATAAATTAAGCTTAGTAAACCAATACATGGAAGAGTAATCATTTAACTCACATGGGAAATTCACCTTAAAAAGAAATTAAAGCTAAATAAAAAATTGTATAAAAAGAACAAGGTTTAAGTCCTCCAACCATTTCCTTTAATATTTCAAATTACAATCCAACAATATTGATATTCAATTTATGACCAATTTCATGATTAAAATCCCCTGAATCAGAAAAAGTCCCACCTTAAGGGGTGTCCAAGGCATTATTAATCAAAAGGTAATGTTAACCAACACAACCAATGAGTGATTCAATCCAGGTTCGCAACCTATAATAATCATTAAAATATTATTCAAAAAAACAAGAACATGAATGGACATAATAGGGTTCAACTTAATTAAAGTTGACTCCAGGAAAATAGTCATACAGAATGATGGTATATATAAATAGCCTGAATATTAACTAAAGGCATGATACCACTAACCTTATTTCTATTCTAGACATATCTTTATGTATTCACTCTTAATTCGACATAAATTAAGCGTAATCTGAATAATGAACAAAGACTGTGAAAATATGGCATATTAGCCTGAATCTAAATAGCGTAGCTGATAGCCAAAAGAACAGAGAAATATTAAAAAGGAATTAAGGCCTTAATATTACAGATCTGACGAGATCAACCAAACATGAATCATATCTCAGACAGAGATGATACATCAAATCCTAGGATTCCTCAAGGTGTAGATATTCTCATGATTTGTATGTTATGAATTGAAAATAATAGGTATTTAGGCTTCTAAAAGATTTTTCATTTAATTAAAATAATTAAAATTCCCAAAAAAATCCAGGTCACACAGTTTATGTGTAAAATTTACCAATCAATGTGAAAACTGTGCATGAGTTTATATAAGCTGGGGGAGTAGTGTATGGTTTACTAAAAATGTTAAAACTATACAAAAAGAAACTATCAAAATATGTTTAATTGTTGACCAAGCTGTACGGATGTTCAACCCGTCCCACATGGTTCGAACTGACCATGTAACCTCCCCTATTCATATAAAACATGAGTTTTTCTCTCGGGACTAGCCTCAGACACCCTTGAGCCCACTATAACCTAAATATCCATTCAAATTAAACCATATATAAGAAATTAAATGTATAATTGAAGGAAAATGATTTTTTACCTCTAAGAAGATTCTGTTTCTTACATGAGGTAGCAATACTGGGTCCTCGTATCATTTAGTAGACATCATAGAAAGTCCAGTTGATTCAGAAACACATGACTATAGAGAAGTATCAAAATAATTCTTATACAAATTTTCATCATTTCCCTATGTAGTCTGAGGTGTGTTATTAGGGTTTCTATTTGTTTTCATAGGTTGGTTCATATATGAATTCATAATCATGGAATGTTATTTCCTCGACATGTTGGACATTTTGAGATAGTGGAAAGTGTTGGTTCAGTAGACTAGATGTTTTAACTACATTATATGTATCATGTTATAGATGGCATCTTCCATATATCTCATCTTTTAAGAAATCAGCAGGACCCCTATTATTCATTTCACCCTGAGGATACTGATCTTCAGGTGTTTATGTCCTTCAGGGAGCATCTGATACGTATTATTGAATGGAGAATAACGGATCTCTAAGGTAAACCAATTCCTCTGGTCTAGATGCTATGGAAGAGAAAATTCATGTAGGAAATGACTTGTTAGTGGGAGTTCTATGTACATGCGTAGTGTTTGGAACTATTATTTAATGACATTTTTCCACCCTCTAAAGGGAAAATCATGGATGAGTTGTCTCATGGATGGGAGGTTGAAATGTCTTATATTTTCTCATAGTTATGGACCATTTTTTGGTTTAAATACATGGTTTTGACCTAATAATGATTTCTAAGGGAGTAAAAGATGACACATGGGTGTCTGAGGCTTGTTCAGATCCTAGAGCCCTAAAATTTGAAGAAGCAAACTATGAAAAACTATTAGTAGAAACCATATGGCACAACCCTCCCTATTTCACTAAACGTGTAGACTAAGACAGTGGGGTGCTAAGTGCTGCATAGTTTTTCTGTAACCATGCGACCTTCGGAAGATATCCATGCTTGATTTTAGATTTTTTGGGACCAAGGGATTTTGCACAATTGGCACAGATTTTTTGAGACTGTGATACCAAACCATGTACCGCTGTTAGTGTAGGTATATTTCAACTTTTTTCCTTAATAAAACATAAATACCTTAAACCATATTTCTCCTTTTTTTCTCCATTGGAATATCCCCTATTATAATTCATTAATATATCATCCTCCTCTATGTTAGGATTCATTTCATATCCCTCATCCAACATATAAATCACTCACCATCATATACATTGAAAATATAGAGGTTGGATCTTCAATACTCTTCCTTATATTTAGATTTTATCTTTTCCTTTGTTGTGTTATTTTGTTTCAAGATAAATAGACCCATTTTTATGTAATTATATGACTTATTAGATAACTCTCATTATACCGCAAATTAATGTTCGATGGAGGATGTGGGATGAACTTCAAGTGTAAGGTAGGTGGTCTACGTTATTTCCCCTTATTATGTTTCATCCTATATCATGCGCCATTATGCAATAAGCCAGGCCATTTTGGTTATTCTTCTTAGTTGATAAATATATTAAATTGAAAGTCTTACCATTCCAAATGTGACCCAAGCTCAATGAAAATCAACCCCATGGGATGATCTCCCTGACTTAGGCCACCCCAATGGGTGTTCCCCACATTGAACCCCTAATAGCCTTTTCCTTAGATTATTTAAACACCCTTGAGGGTGTTTTATTACAATTGTTACTTACCTATAAAAATAGAATTAATAGGATTAATGTCCACTTGATTATTCCGTGTTCAATATACCCCTTTCCAATTCATATTTTGTAATTGTTGAATGAATTGAATTAAATTAAATGACCATTTTTAGTCATGTTATATATGCATTGCAAGATTAAATTATTTAACCTTCATTTTGAGGGATATATAATGTTTTTGACAAAAATACCCATTATACGGGCTCATCTTTCTTAATATTTAGTTTTTTAATGGTTTGTAAACACACCGGGGGTGAAAATAGCGATTCCTGATTTTGGATAACCTCACATTTTATTTTTTACCTTCTAAAGAGTGACACCAGTTCCCTAGTGGAGATATCATGGTTGGTTTTGGTGGAATGATGGTTATATAATTCTATGAGGGAGACTCGAACCCCTACGTGTGATACCATGGTCAATGATAAAGGTTATTACATGTTGTTATCACACCATACTAGGACTCACACATCGGATTTCATATATTGGTCACCTTGAATGGAATCCTATGGAACTGGTCATATACGAAGCCCCTAGTGTGACACTTGGGGTCCCACTTGGGCCACCATTTATGGGCTCATTATGAATCCCCTAATACTCAAATATTAGACTTTGTTAAGTAATTTCACCATGAAATTGAAAATTTAAGGTCATATCTGCCAATCTGAATCACAATCTTGGGGATATTCCATATCTATATATATTCTATTCCACCCACTTTACTTTTGTAGAACTCCTTGCTTCAAACATACACAGACTAGGATGAAGCATGTAGAATTATATGGGTGTCCCATGTGGAACCCAGTATAATGGTATTATTTATTTATTTAATTATGTCTTTAATTTATTATAAATTAAAAGCTTTTCTTTTTATAGTGGAAAAACATGATTGATCTAGACCGCATTGATTGTGACCTACTGAGTATATCTCACCCCCTACATGGTCCTACATTTGTACCCAAGAATAATTCATTACTACATGTATAGTTAAATGAAAGTTCCAATATTTTGATTCATGATTATTCAATCTTGGATGGAATGTGGAGGCTGAGGATCGAGACCAAGATCTTGATGCTAGTAGTATCTTATCTTTTGGAATTTTTGTAATTTGATAGCATGTGGTATATGCATGTTTCCCATGTTACCCACATACTCATTTCAATATATCTTCTTGAGCATCATCCCCAATTTTTATCTGTACAATATTCATCTTGCTCTTATTAATTTTTATCCTACATGTTTTATTCTTATTTTTGTAATTCTATCTACCAATTTAGTTTTACTACCTCCCCTACGGAGGGTTATTGGCTAGGTCCTAGAGTGTTTGCTTCTATTTTTTTCAATTTATTAGTTATATAGATATATATATATTCACACTTGTCTTATCAATGATGTAATACTCTCTCTACAGACACTCCCTAGGCCATCACAACTTTTCGGAAGCCTCTGGTGTTCCGGGAGGCGTGATTGGGTTCTTCTGGCCCACCATCTCAAGGCAATGTTAAGTGGAGCCCAGGGTGGGACACTATAATGGGAAAATAAGATTCTTCTATAAGTAATGATATTAGGATATGTAACACAGGTGAACTTATTTTAATTATGGAATAAGTGTTTGAGATAATATACATTGTGCATGAATCATAATCATTGGCATATGAATTTATGTGTGGCATATCATCAAAACCTAAAATAACAATGTATTGTGACAATTATTTAAACATATAAAATATTTTGAAAAATGATACCCACATCACATCCGTAATTTGTTTTGATGAATCCTATCTATATAATATTCATTCAAAATCTTTTAAACAGAGATACATACACCACGTTCAAAAAAACTTGTGAATAAAGAAACTTCCATCATGTCCACACACAAATAAAATTTCACAAATATACCTATATCAAATTTACAAGAAAAATGTGAAAAATACACCTTCATCATTATAACACAACAAAACCATGAAAAACCTACATCTATCAGGTTTACACAAAAAATGGATGAATAAAAATACGTGTATCACGTTCAAATGAAGAACTTATGAACAATGTTACCTAAAAATATTTATCAAAAATATTAATTATATATTCTCATATAAATCATTAAAATATATATTGGAAGGTGATATAGAACCTCTCTCATAATCGTAATAACAATCCATACACATTTTATCAAAGAGAGAATAAAAAAATTATATCTAAAAGATCAAATAATTTACCCATGGAAACGAGATGATTTATTGATAAAACATCCAAATAATACTTCATATGCCGTATCTAGAAAAAATTGTGATGGTTTTATAAGATCGCATCCCCAATTCAATAAAATTATATTTTAAGGATATTGATATAGATTAAAAAGAATTTTATATGAATATCACTTCACACTGTAACACATAAGAATGGTTCATGATTTGGGGTATTTGTTACTGAAATTTGAAACCCAAAAAAGTGAAATATTAAAAGGGAATTTAATTAAAATTAGAGAAAGTAATTTTTTAAGAAATATATATATTTTTTAGATAAATATGAAAATAGAAACAAAATCATAAAAGTGTTTTTAGAATAAATTTTTAACATTTTCATAAAATAACAAGTTATAGATAACATTTTAATTAATTTTTTGAAAAGGATAAGAGAAAACACTTTCCTTAAAATAAAATATTCAATAATATATCCTTTAGAATATATAAAATTTATCTAAAGGTAATGTCTAGTGGAATATAAAACATTTTTTAATGATATTTTGGAAACCCTTTTTAATATTTTAAAATTACTTTGTTAAAAATTTATATCATAAAAAGTGTAATAAAATGCCCTTTTGAAATGTAGTAAATATAAGTATAAAATTCAACCAAAAATAAAACTTTTTTTTATTTAAAAAAAATTATCATTTTATGGAAGGATAAATATATATATTGATGAAAATTCATCCTTAAAGTGAATGAGTGTTATTATTAATAATTTAAAACTTTTCAGTAGAATAAATTCATGAAGGAGGAATATTTGAATAAAAAATGTCAATTTACATAGAGATAAAGGTACATGTTAATATAAAATATTAGGGTGGAATATACTAATCATATAATAGAGAAAATCCATATAAAACATTTTTACTCAATGAAAGGGGGATTGTGTTAACAAAATCCCTTATAGGATTGGTAAAAAATGAATAAAAAATCCTTAAATAGAGATATCAGGATGGATTTATTAATATTTTTAATTTCATGTACTGTATGAAGTTAAAATATCAATGAGATGTATATAAACCACACAAAAAAATTAAAAAAGTGGTAGATGTGGCATAAGTATCAAACAATGAAAATTGAGATGAGAAATCCATTATTTTTTTCCTACATAGTCGAACACCCTATTTTTTCCTATATATAAAAAATAAATACCTTAATAACCTATTTCATAAAATTATTAAAATATATTTTTTTTATATTATAAAATGACAATTTTTTATTACACATTTACATGTTAGGTATAGTTTATTTTGATCGTCATATATTTGAAATTTTAATTATTTTGTGTAGTCTTTGAAATGATGATGTCGATACTAATTATTTTATACCATGATAATCATTACAATAGTATATAAATTTCTAAAATATATTTTTTATAATGACTTTTAATGTACCAATTTCTTCCCATGATAGTTTTAGTTTTTGTTCTTAAAGATTGCGTGGTTGTTTTAGTAATTCTTTTACAAATAGTGAATTGTATATTAATGGTATGTTAAATATTAATATAGAAATTACATAACCTTATTACAAAGATTATATTAAAATTTATGTCGAATTATGATAATATTTTTGTTTGCATATTCATCCCTTATATAAATTAATAGCGTTGATCATTTGGGTGGCCAAACCGACCTGAATAAGAATATACAATAATCAAAGTGTGAGTATCGATAAAAAATTGATTACTAGGAGAAAATATAATTATTATTAGTTTTAAGGGTGTTATTTATATTTTTTATTGTGTAAATCATATTATATTACTGTTTTAAAAAGAATAAAATTCTTTATGAAAATTGGCTTATGTTGCTACATTGAGGAGATAGTCTTCACATATATATGGTTAGTGTTCTAATGTTTTACATCATTAAAATAAGTTTTAAATTAGTTTATATTTTTAAAATTGAAAAAATCTTTTAAATATCATATTAATCCATCAAATTCACTTTTTAAACTATCCGTGTAAGTCAATTAGGAAAAAAGGATCATGCTGCTTTTGGTGGCTGTAATCTGCAAGAAACACAAGCAACATTTCATTTTTCGAATGGTTTGGAGGATGTTAGAAATTGTTAATCCAATAAAAATAATTACATTTAAGTATAATTATGATATTTATTTAATTTTTTTAGTATGTTTGGATTATATTTTTTTTGATTTCTAAAAATAAATAAAGGAAAAGAAATGAAAAGGGAGTAATTGAGGATTTTACCAATATACTTGGATTAACTCATTTCAAGATTGGATTAATTCTTTGGGAGGTGGAATTTTGAGATTTTAAAAACCTATAATTATTTTATTTGATTTATTCTGAATTTTTTCTAATTTTTTTTTTGATATAAGAGAATTTGGGTGTGGGGACAATTAGGGTGGTGATGACTCCTTTTTTAGGGGAGGAGTGGCGTTTTGGTAATAATAAATACGTTAAAATCATTATTCATGTAATGTGGCTCCAAAAGTGGAAAATAATATATGGGTGGAATGTGTAACTCAATAAAGACTAAAAATTTCATTTTAATTCATCTTTATTACAAATTTTTAATCCTTTTACTCTTAGATTTTTCACTTTTTTCAAATTATGTTTTTATCGTGGTAACTAATTTTTATCTATGTAATTTAAATTTTAAATACAAATAATAGAATGGGTATTATAAAATATTATTTATTTAATGATTAAAAATATGAAAAAAATATTTTTCAAATAAAATTTCAAAGGATTATAATAATTAATTGTATTAAAAGTGCATAGACTAGCGACAAACCATTTTTAGAGATTTTTTTTACTTTCAGATTAAAATTGGGATAAGATTATTAATAATTATGATTTTAAAAAATAATATCTATTTTTTACATAATATATTAGTGTAATTTGACATTACAAACATTCCATAACTGAATTCCACTATGTGGATACTTAGTATAAAAAAAACTAGCAAAAAACTGCATTTGTTATAGTAAAATATAACATGAGTTTCCATAAAAATACATATGGATTTTATAAGTTAATTATCATATTTTTAAATGAATTTTTTAAATTTATATATATATAGTTTTTATATAAAATTAAATCATAGAATTTCAAAATTTTATGCTGTTATGACAATGTCATTAAACTGATAATATTTTGAAAATCAGTATTTTTCACTGTTCACCGAAAATTCTGTCTTTTTAGAGAAATATCACAAAATCACCCAAAGATAATTTTTATTTGATTAATTTAAAAAAGGAATTCATTTACTAAAAATAAAATTTTTATAGTTTTCAATTTATTTTATGATTGAAAAAAACTTATAATAATAAACTATTTTTATTGAAAAATGATGTCTCTATGTGTTCTTAATACTTTTTTAGATCAATTTGTAATATAAGTAATATTAATATATTATTTCAGATATATAAATATTTTAAAACTATTAAATTTATTTTATTATGATAAATTATACAACACATTAAAAAAATTATTTGAGAAACAATAATTTTTATAATATTAAATTATATTAATTATTTATCCTCTAAATATAAGACATTTTAGTTGAGTAATATTTATTCATCTATTTGAGGTATAATTTTTATCCTAAATTTATTAATAACATTCATCTAATTTTTCATTAATCATTTTAGTTCAGTGTTGTGGGTAAAAAAGGTTATTGACATGATGTTTATTTAAAAGGAATATATAATTTATTAATGGGGTTCTACATTACCACCACTAAGTAAATTGAATCCTTACCATTTTAATTATTATTTAGCAATATTAATTATCATTAACCAATAAAAATATCAATGATTATCTAAAATATTTTCACAGTTCAATATAAAATTTCTAGATATATATCAACTCTACAAACTAAGGGAACATATCTTCTTCTTAAAAATAGACTTACTCCTTAAATTGAATTATTCTATAATTATTTGAGCTAAATAGTACTCATGATTGTGTATCATGACCCCTATAATAGAAATAGTATTCCTTGAGTGTTCATAGTCATCCATGTACTGTTATATGATAATAGGTTGACATTTAATGTTATTTCCATAATTTAGTAATTAACATGGAGTATATTTTGAGGTAACTAGTACATTTCTAAAATTATATATAATTCATCTAAATGAATAATATTTAATGTGGAAAAATAATTTTTTCATAAACAACAATATTTTATTAATGAAACATACAATTGTATGTTTTCATTGATAATTGAATAATCGAGGTGGTCAGTTAATTCACTTGGAGATATTCTTGGTCATACTAAAATGGCTAGACCATAATCCAATAACACATTTAGAAATCAATGTTTTAGGATATGTGTATCTTTATCCAAATAATTATCACTATCCACTTCAATAGTAGTATTTGAATATGCTATCCCTTGTTCTTTTGGGTTCATAGGTTACTGATGTTTATTATCCCTGTTTTCCCTTGTATTAGGGTATTGATTTTAATAATTTCCAAACTCCTCACATTTGAGGCACTTGATATTTTTATCCAACTTTATATTGACCATATTATTTTCTCAGTACGAAAATCCTGAGCTCAATGTCCAATACTTCTTCACATGAAAGAAATTTTTACCATTGGATATTCCCCTGGGTTGTTTTCTTTTAACATTTCATATGTATTGGAAGTTTACTTTTCTTTCCTTCATTATTTTCATCACCATATCTTCAATGAAAATAACTCCTTCTCTTATTTGGTGTGTTCTAATGTTCTAGAAGAATCAATTGGTAAATAATAACTCAATATAGTTGGTTGATCATAACCCTAATATTTTCAATACCAACTTTTATCCCATTTTCTTGCTCATTAGGTTTATCACAACATTTCCCATCACAACCATTATTTATTGGCTAACTAAAATTTCCTTTTTTATTTGATTATCAAAATATTCTTTAGGATAACCAAAAACCTACACATTCTGAGAGATCCAAAAAACAAGAGCGATCCAATTAATGTTCAAAAATATAAAAATAATAAAATTCCAGAGAAGATCATGGTATGATATTACACGCATCATCCATAGACAAGTCACCAGCCATCATCCTCCTGACACACAGTGGTCGTCATCGCTATCTATCACCCCCATCATCATCGACGCCCATGAAAAATCACCACACCAGTTACTGGAGACCACCGAAGTCAGTAAAATACATTTTATAACATTGAAAAAAGTTATCATCAAACCCACATAACACAAGAATGAACTAGTCCTTGAAAATAAAATAAGCTCACTTCATCGAAAATCATAAGATAACCACATGAAACCATTGAGATAGAAATCAACGGTCACCATGAAAACCAATCATGAACCCAAAAAAAAATTTAACCATAGATCATAATACCACTGAACAAGCTTAAAACATAGCTTCCACCAATAATAAGAAAACAATCCTTCATCAAAGAATTATTGAATAAATCTCAAAACCCATAACCCTCATCGGAGGTCATGCACTAGTAACTCTAATGGCCCTGAAACTGCACCTTCCAAAACCCCATAGATACCACTACTCCTGATCCAACCACAAGGGGAGTAGTGGATATAATTGATAGAGTAGTTTATTGATCACCTGAGGGATCTGAACAATGGAAACAATGATGATCCATAAAATCAAGATCCTTTAAATATGGTGAAAGCTGACTCGGTTCATTCCTTGAGAATAGTCATCCATCGAGCCACAACACTCAAAACCTATTTGAAGAACCTCTCCATATTAGACCTAGATATTCGAAGTATAAAATCATGTCAGAGTAGTAAAAAGATTATATGAAAGCTTTATCATTAGACAACCCCTTTCAGGACCCCAAAACCTCTTAGAATAAGAAGTCGTCAACACGAAAGAAAAACCGATGCAATTTCACCGATTTGAAAGTGATGGATATGACTAGAGATGAAGATAATATGGAACATAAATGTTGATATATTAATTTCAAGGGAATAAAATCATGTAAAATACACACTGAAAAATCAATATAAGGTCATAGGAGAAGAAAACAGTTGGGAAAGAAAGAAAAGGAAGTAAAAAAACTGCTCAGATGGGCCTCCATCCCCGAAGCGATGTGATTCCGATGAAAACCCTAGGAGTATCGAGGATAAAGAGGAAACCATGATATAAGGATTCCATAACATTTTGAAGATATTTTGATGAAATTTACATCTATTTTTTACTTCTTTTTTCCATCGTCTTTAAATTACTCAGATAAAGGATTATTAATTATAAAAATACCTAGTCTGATAAACTTATAAAAAAGAAAAAAATTAACTTAAATAGAATCAATCATAAACAGAAATTATAACTTAACTTATAAATCTCTTGGTTCCAATATAGGTTATTTATTTTATTTTCAATATATGGTTCTACAACTATACTGTAAAAATGCACTCAAATCCTTCAAAATAATTTCTAAATATTATGTTAATCACTAAAGCATATACCTTTGGATTTTCATACCAGGTGTGTAGTTATTACACACTATTGTGAACCATGTGAAGATTCAGTTAATACCCAACCATCCTTTTAGTGTTATCACCCGGAGGTGTATCAATTATAGAGCCTATATCCCATTGTACAATCAAGATAGGTATTTCATTTATAAGGAAACCTCATACTCTGGACATTACAAAACATTTAGGATATTATCGAATACTTAAACTTATCTGTTTGGTCTTCCCAAATGTTATATTTTCCTTATCAAAAAAACCTTTACTAATACTAAAATATAACTAAACTAATCCACACAAAAATTATTCCTCAAAAATAAATAATCCTTTTTGCTGATGCCATCAGAGGTAACCAAGATCTAAACTCCTATTTCTAGTTTTAAGAAACAATCCTTAAACACTAGTTTAAATAAAAAGTGATATGGAAAATGATAAGCATACATATATTTTTGTAATATAAAAATTATATCTCACCATAATCACATAATCCCAATAATTAAAGGTTTAGTGTCATTGAGGATAACCTATATAAGAAACTTATTTTATGATACACATTAACTTTTCTCCAAAATGAAACTGCACTAGACTCCATTATGGACTCCAAATAGGTTTACACATATTCACTACATGAGGAATGGAAACATAAGAATGGGTTGAGGTCAAATTTCTAGTAATGTAAAATTTTTCCTCAAGGGATCATTCATAAACATATGAGAAAATAGGTGTGTATGATAAATATATTATTTAGAAGAATGTGGGATAATTTGGGTTTTACATAATTCATGATAGAAGGATATGTAATCTCAAATTTACAAACATGTATCATTGAATAAGAGTGTGTGGTAAAATAAATAATACCTTAATAGTAATCACAGGCATATGACAATATGTGTGTAATGTCATGGTATCATAGAATAACAAGGAATTATAGCACAAAATTAATAATAGAAAATCATGTGAAATATGATACCTATATCACATTCATTAAACAACCCCAAGAAAAAATACATCAACCAAACATTCAGGCAATAACTTGTGAAAAAGGTAACAAAATATTTATTACAATACAAATATATGAACCGAGCTACCCACATCACATTCACAAAAAACCAATGAAAAAATCTACCTACATCAGTTCTACAGAACAATCCTATGAAAAATAAACCCACCTCATTTTCACTCATAAAATTTATAAATAACATTATTCAACCCATTCACATAACAAAAATATGAGCAAAGATACATGCATCTTGTTCATATGAATGTTTTTTGAAAAAATATATCTTCATAACATTCACTAAAAAATACACCATCTCATTTGATATGAAAACATAACTATTTCAATATATGGGGATATAGGAACCCAACCATCACCATAATAATCATCCATTCAAATAGAAGCCAAGGGATCTTGAAAACATTAATATTTAAAACATCACATAATTAACTCATAGAAAAGAGAAGGATTTCTTAGAAAAAAACAATAATATTTGAAAATATGTCCATAAAAATGTGGATGGTTTTTTACAAATATGTCCCAAGATCAACCAATTAATCTTTATAGCCTGTTAACATAGGTGATAATTACCTTTACAAGAATTACACTTTTAATGGTACTGTATAATATTTGATAAAAAATTTAGGAATTTTCAATCAAATTTTTATACCTAAAAAATAAAAATAGTATAACATAATAAAGGGGAAAATACTTTAAAAAATTTATAATGTAAAAATTCATTTTATGAAAAAGAATAAATTTTAAAATTAATAGTAAAAGTGTTTCTAGAAATAATTTTTAACTTTGTAGTATAAGAATAATTTACATATCAATTTCTAACGTCATTTTAAAAACGTTGGTTTAAATGTTTTGAAAAAAAATAATTTTAATAATAAATATTCAAAATATATCCTCGAAAATACATAAATTTTATCTTAAGGGAATTTTAAATGGAAGATAAATAATTTTATTTTGAATGGATCGAAATTAATTTTAATATTTATAAATACCTCTGTTGAAAACCAACATTGTAAAAAAATCTTTTGAAAAGATCTTATAATAAGTATTAAGTTACACCAGAAATAATAAATATTTTCTTATATATATTAGAAATATAAAATTGGTACAAAATATAAATATTGATAGAGTAGATAATTCATCATTTAGGGAATCAAAATTATTCATAACAATTTATAAATTTTTTATAGAATAAATTCATAAAGGAGGAAGATTTGAAACAAAAATGAAAATTTTCTTAAGTACAATGAGAAAATATAATTTAAAATATAAGTGATGAATAAACCAATGACTGAAGAAATAAATTTCACATGAAGCATTATAACTCAAATAAATGTGGATTGTGTTAACAAAATGGATTTAGACTTTAGAAACACTTGATTAAAACCCATGAATAAATATCTCATGATGTATTTTTAGATATTATTAATTTCATTTATATTATAAAAAAAATTCAGGGGTAGTATATACTCCATAAATAATGATACAACTGGTGGATATAGAACAAGTTTCAAAAAACCAAAAAATTAGTTGGGAAACCCATTACCTATAATTGTTTCTTTTCCAAACAATCTCTAACATCCATTTTGAGATGCATAAATATCTTACTAATTTATTTCAAAACCTTTTTCATATATATTATCTATAAACTTGTTAAATTGTAATTTTTTATTACATATTTACGGGTTAGTTATATTTTATTTTCATCGTTAGATTTTTGTAGTTTTAATTGTTGTGTAAAAGCTTTGTAATGTCTATATCCATCATTGTTATTTGATACAATGTTTTTCATTCCTATTAATTATAATGTACTAGAATATATGTTTTAGATTGACTTATAACATTACAATTTCATTATATGAGAGTGAAGGTTCATGGTGAAGTGGAACAACCTTGTTGGGTGAAATAACTATAATGTTTTTGTCGATTTAATGGATCATTCATGAATTTATCATGATGTAAAAATCGTTTACAATGAATTTTTTCCACTAAATATTAATAAAATTTAACCCAAAACCTAGATATGGTCATTTAATGTAAAATTTATAATCATGTTACATTATATCTAAAGAAATAATAACAAATCTAGGGATATTTCTATGATGGAGATATTGATGATCTAAAACCCTTTTCGGATTACTATCATTTCTCTTATAGTATTATATTGTAGGATCCCTCTATTAGTTATCCAAACATGCTATTTTTTACCTTCAATCAATCATTGATGGAACATTGGGTGCTATCATGGTGGATCAATCATCATCTTCTTTTTCTTAGGTGCTACAGGATCATTCAGTCATAGAGGGGTTCTTCTCATTATTAAGAGGAGTATAGAATGGTAAATTTGAGAGAGAAGTCCATTTAATGAAACAATTATAAATTATCAAATTTTTTAATAACCACTGACAATATACAGAAAAACTAACTATATAGTTAGGGTTAGGTTAATGTATTACGTAATTTTATACCATCCCTTAAATAAAAGAATAATATTTTTCCAAATACCTTCCATATATTATGATTATTAATATTTTATGGTTTGTGATAACTAGAAAAATGATAAATGTTACTTTATCATCTTATAAATTTATATTTGTCACTAGAAGAAATCATGGTCCACACGGATTCCTTAGAATTTATTTAATGCCCAAATAAATAAATATTTATTTATTTATTCACAAATAAATATTTGTGATCGATAAAATATGTGTAAAATTATTCCTTTTCCTTTAGAGAAATATTTATTCCATTAATTAAATTCAAATATAATCCAATAAATATCAATGGAAACACATAGTGTGCGAACCTAGAGGAATATTTCCCATTCGCATCAGGGAGCCTTACCTAATGTCCATTATTACTATATAGAAACAGATCAAGGCACCAAAGAGAAAGAACATAGTTTTTCAACATTCAAAATCACATATGAATGATAAACATGTAATATATTCCATTTGTGTCAGTATCTCATCAAAAACGTTACACATCTATGTTATGAACCATTATGCTTGATTCCTATTTCATTGAAAATATGAAATAAAATCATAATTAAAACAAGAAAATAGAATTTAATGTTATTGTTTCATTCCAATTAATGGGCTAAGATATCAACCACCATAATTATGGGAGGTATAAATAATTATGTGGCTTATTTATTAGTAACACATCACTCGTGACACACCCAATGTATCCAACATAGATAAAAATAGTATCATCGTGGTTTATTAAATACATATATGTATGCTATTCATAATATTAATCCACAATAATAATAATTTTTAAGGAAAATTATACATTCTCATATAAGGAAATATTTAATAAAATATTATGTGAAATTAATACTTGCATTTTTTTCTCATAATCTCCCTTCAAAGAGATTACCATGTGTGAACTTCATGAGAATAACTCTCATCTGCATATGAG
This sequence comes from Viscum album, assembly GCA_963277665.1. Lineage (NCBI taxonomy): Eukaryota > Viridiplantae > Streptophyta > Magnoliopsida > Santalales > Viscaceae > Viscum > Viscum album. The sequence goes on from OY728120.1 coordinate 1,235,124,795, forward strand.
TAATCACACCAGCTAGTTGACATTATATGTGTCCCATAATTGTTTATTACCCAAATATAGAACTATATTTGATAATATCACCATGAAACATCAAGGTTTTCATCATAATGGGAACTACTATGGATTTAATAATGACACAAACAACCTAAGAAATTATTATATTAAAGTCATACAGAATGATGGAAAAATATGCAATAAGATATATTTTTTAAAATTAAATATTCAAATATACATTTTTTTCTAATTTAAAACTATTTTTTCAAGAATACATACTTCATTAAAGAGTGTTAGTTATGGTTATTATAGATGAAATTAGTGGCACGTTTTTCTCTATTTTTTCAACAAAAAAGGGGTGGTATATTAATAATAAGATAAATAATAATAAAAATTTTATAGAAACGTAAACAAAATATTATTTTTTAATTTATGATTGACCATACATATTATTAAAAATCCATATTCATCTATGATATATATTTATATCATTATTCATATAGGTGGTTAAATCGACCCAAACTAGAACATTCTATAATAAATGGGTGAGTATGGTTAAGAAAATAATTCATTGGTAATAATATAATTTTTATAGAATTATAATTACATTATTTATTTTTTTAATGTGTTTAGTCATATATTAATTGATTTTGAAAAAGAATAAATATTCATATGGGAAATGAATTACATTGCATCGTGGAGGAGGTAGTCCACACGTTCACACGACCGTCATTATAATTTTCTATGGAACAGAGTGAATTTATAAATTGGATAATGTTTTAAAAATATTATTAATTTCATAAATATAAAATTTTCTAATTAAATAACCCATTTCAACTAGACATGTATGAGATTTATGAAAAATCTATTACATCGCGTTTGTTGGTTGTAATCCTCATGTGACACAAGTAACATTTTTGTTTTTTTGAAGGATTTGGAGGAAGGTATATAAATATTATACTATAAACATAATAAAATATTTTATACTTGTTACAAATATATAATAATTCCATCTTGGTTATATTATATTTTTAGGAGGTTGAAGTTGAATTAATGAAAAGGGAGTAATTGATAATTTTACCATACTCATTGGAAGATAACTTTTTTGAATTGGATTATTGATTATATTGGTGTTATTTTGAAATTAAATAACTTATTAGGGTTATATAATAGTTTTGGGGAGTTATTTGGTATATTTTTGGTCAAATATAGGTTGCATGGTGAGTGATGAGAAGTTGGGTGGTGATGGATCCTTTAATATAGGAGAAGAATGTAATTTTTATAATAATAAAAAAGGTAATTTCAATATTCAAGAAATGTGGATCCAGAAGAGAGAAATAAAATAGTTGGGGATGGGATAAGGTCATTAAATCATAAACCATAAATTTTAAAATATTTATTTCATCCATACTATTATATGAGTTATACGGCTTCCAAAAAAAACCAAAACAAAATTCTACATTCTGGATTATTCGTTAAAAGTAACAAATTTAAAATAGTGTTTATTAGAGTGAAATATTACATAAGTTTCAAAATTATTAAAAAATGGATTTATAAATTCAACATTGTATTTTTAAATTAATTGTATTAATTTATATATTATTAATTTTTATACAAAAAATGTAATCATAAAATTAAAATTTATTCTTGTATTATTAAAATTTCATAAATGTGTTAGTATTTTTGAAATTAATATTTTTCATTATTCACTGATAATTGTACAATTTCAGAAAAATCTCAACAATTCAACCTAAGATAGTTTTTACATGATGAATTAAAAAATGATTTTAACTTTATGAAATTAAATTTAATAAATTTAGTTTTTAATTGTAAATAAGTAATGTTATGGAAAATATGTTTCAATGAAAAATATAGCTTTTAAGTGTTCTTAATATTATTTCCTATCAATTTTTTTTCGGTCAATTTTACAAGAAAATTGAAAAATTATTATTTGTGAAATAATAATCTATTTAAAAATTAATTCATCTTAAATATTTATCCTACAGATGGAAGAATTGTTTTCAATAATATCTATTTATATAAAATATTTTTTATTATTCGTAATATTTTCCTATTTATATTAATCTAATACATCGCTATTAATTTTAACTCTGTGATTCATGTGAGAAATTCTATTGGTGAGAGTTTTATTTAAATGAAAATATATTGAATAATCATAGGGATTTATAGGCCCCCTAAATTGTATGAATCATATATTGTATTTTTTGGGAATGTAGATGGGTATTTTTTCCACTAAAAATATATTGTACTCCTCTTTACCATATGGATCAATAGATCATATTTTGGTCCATTGTGAATAATATAGGTATTTGATTAAAGTTTAATGTGATAAAATGAATGTGTAAAATTAGTATTATTAATTAATAATAGATTAAATTAGTTGAAACACATGTATAAGTTAAGGAATGAAAATGATTATAAGAAATAAAATTATTTGAGGGGAAAATATAGTGTCCAATGAATTAAAGGATTATTTATCAATATTTAGATTATTTTATCACCTAAATTATTATCATTTCTTGAAATAATAAAATTTATTGCAATATTGTAAAATAAAATTGAGGGGAAAAAATTGTTCACTTGTATGAGTTCCTTAACAAGAGGAGGTAGTAAATTGTATAACCCCGTAAATTTAGAAGGTATGAATACATATAATATTTTCATAAATGATGTTTATTTAATTTTTTATTATGAATTGGAAGTGATTTGGGGGATTTTGAATCATTTTATAAGTGTCTATAACATTGGATACTTGAGAATTTTAGAAATGGATTTACAGGTCGTGGTGGATGGTTAACACGTAGTTAAAGTTAATTGTGCACACTAACTGAGTGAAATGGATGTTCCAATAACATAGTTCCCCTAATCATGTGAACTGTTAGTTGAATTTTAATTTCACAAGGTTGGTGTGTAGTTTACACAACTGTGTGGCCTAACTGTATGATGTGTGGTTCCTAAAAAATTGGGAATTGCATGGTTGGCACAGAATTTGGAAAATGTTGTAACCAAACTATGTGGTCTTTCGCATGTCAATAATTTTTTTTAAAATGGTCCATAATTTTTAAAACAACAAAAAACTTTTTTTTCCACTTACAAGACCAACCTACTCCCAAACACCGATCCAGCCACTTCCTCTTCTTACATTGGTTATTTTTCAATAAATCCTTAATGAAATTGTGTTTTATTTATACCTACATAGATCTTGAGGTAACGATAACACTATATATTTTACCCTATTTTATTTCCATAATTTCTAGTAAAAGTTATGATGTTTTTGAATATTTATGAACTATTTTAGTATTTCATTTGCATTATCATTTTTTAATTTGAGTACTAGCCATTGGGAGATATTAGTCAAGTAGGTGTCTATGAGTGTAACTTATGTGGCCTTAAAACAATCCATTAATGTCTCTCTATTTTCATTGTACATGTGATGAAAGTTCATGTAAATGTGACATGTATTTAACCTAAAAAATAAATAAATATTTCATGACCCTATTTCGTGAAATTAATCCTTTCCATTGTACACAAGTAGTTCATTTCTAGTTTTAGACCAAATCCTTCGATTCCACTTAAAGTGTGTCGATATTCAGATTTATGTTGAAATTAATAGGTGGTCCAATTGGTGCTATGAAATTAAGCTAGAAACAATGTTTTCTATTATGGATACCTAGATAATAGCCTAGGATCTAGTGTGCAGGACTTTTATATGATACCTTAAATATTTAAATTGCACCAATTACTAAATAAATGTTCTTAAAGACTTAGAAATCCTTGTTCATACACATTGTATTTGTATTTGGGCCCATTAACTAGAAAATTATTGGGATATATTCCTTGTTTTTTACCATGTTAATAGAGAAATAGAATTTATTGGGCATAATCCCTACACTCATAATTGATCCTGTTAGCTAGGGAAGCTTGGGATATCTTTCCTGGACTTGGCAGTAGCCTTGTGAATTTGAATGCATTGAGAAATCCCCTTCAATTTAGCATGATTCCTTTTTGGTTTGAATCCCTTGGAATCAAAATTAGGACCATTTATTGGGAATACCTGGGATATAATACTTATATTCTTCTATGTTCATAAAGACTCTAAATTCCATGGATACACTCCATGCATTCATCTTTGAGCATATTTACACAATATATTTTGATCAGAGAGATATTGAACTAGGTAATAAAAATATGGTCAATATCAGGTGTCACCGTACAACCTGAGGAATGGAATTTGTTCATTAAAATGATTTTCATTATTTATTATGTGCATCAGTATGAAATTTTACTCAAACTTGTTATGTCTATAGATGAAATTTCTGGTACCCTACTGAGTTGCACTTTTGGTACCTCAGCAAACATCATGTTTTCAAGACAGGGATAGTGAAAGATACCCATGACTAATTACTGATTCATATATGATATATATAAGGGGTTATAATATTTGTCTTTGACTCTAAACTTGTTTTATAGAGTTTCCCATTTTCATCCTTTTTTCATTTTTTGGATATTTGTCTATATGATCATCATTATATGTATGATTTTCCTAGGATGTATATGTATTCATTTTAATAAGGCATGGGTTATGTGATTTAATGGAACTTTTCATGATTTATGATGTTTTACCTTTCTAGTTTTATGGGATTTTAATTATTTCCAATGTCATTGCACTCTTGTATGAGGATATAGTCACCCAACTATACCACCATAAACCCTCACTACTAGTCTACAACCACTTTCTTAACTGTAGGTGTTCCTATAGTCATGTTTCTATATGATATGTTTATTATGTAGTAAGTTGGGATGGGTGTGAAAAAATTGAATCAAAGCCACTTTTATTTTTTCTTATGATTTAGTAATGGTAGATTGGAGATAAGTTGTTGTCAAGACTTTATATAGAATTAATTCATGGGAGTAGGCGACCTACATGTGATGTGAATGACAATTATCAAAGGACTGGATTAATTTCATTGATTTTTTATATCATAGTTTGTTTAATTTACAATGAATGGCATACATAATTTTGGATTAATGATTTATAGGTGTTATCTCTTGGTCAAAATGGAAAGAGGGTGGGTGTACATTCATCATGATAGGTAAATAGGATTCAAATGTCATTCATATGATTTCTTGTGAATGGTTACATGGATATAGTATAGGGTTTGGTTATTTAAACTTTTTAATTCCACTAATTCTGAATATTCCCATATAAAATAATGGTGGCATATTATCTATATGATTTTGTAAATAGTTGAAAATATAAATTTATAGTCTCTATATTTTTGTTACTTTGTATTATGAGTTAAATGAAATGGAAAATAAAATATAAAAATCATTTTCCACAATATATTGTAATTGGGATTTTATTAAATTGGTCCTTAGTTATGAAATTAATTTTTCAAAATAAATAAAATTAATGTATTTGGATTATGTAAGTATTCATAATGACCATGGGTGTGAGTATATAGATATATGTAAATAGCTCATATTCATGGGACCTATTTATCTAGGGAATAAATAATAATGGGATGTTATGGAAATTTTTTCATTCCCTAAACATTGATATGAATAATTGTTTGAGTAATTTGTTATGAGGAATGTGTTTTACAATCCTTAAACATGGTTCAATGAAAGCCTCTACTTGATTTATAGGGTTAGCGATGAATATTCCCCAGGGGTGTTTGGGATAGATCCCCCTATAACACCATGGAAGGTGACCAATATTTTGATTTGAGAGATCTTGATGATATTTTAATAGTCAATGGAGGTAGAGGCTCAATGAGCTACAAAAATGACGTTCAATATTACTAATTAGATTTAGTTACACCATCTAAATTTATAATCATGTGATGAGGATGATATAGAGAGGAATTTCATGATGACCACAGTTACGTGATACGAGCCCTAGTGAATATTTTCCATCTTCCTACTTTGTTAGTGGTGATGAATCAAATTGTAATTACTAAGAGGAACCAAAGTGAAGTCCAAGGTTATATGTAGGTGTATTAATCTGTGGAAACAAGTAGTGGGTATTTAGGTTGTGGAATGTTCTGTTTAGGTGATCTACCCTAGGCTGTAATAGGTATGGTATTTAGAGAGGTGATTTATCCCTTAAGGTGATAGTTCTATATGGTGACACTAGTGTGGATGTTTTGGCCACCAATATTCTTAATGCATCCAAATACTACTATAGGTTCAAGATTATGGGATAATTAGATAGCTATAGATGTCTTCCAAGATCATTTAGTAGATTTCCAATGAAAAGGATCTAGAAAAAGGATAATTTGTAGGACTAATGGTTATGTTATATGTGGGACATTGGAGCTCCATTAGATATTTGGGTAGGGGTGAAGGACATAGTTCTTTGTGGAAGGGAACTCATCAACAAAAGGTTAGTATAGATCATAGGAGTTAGAAAGGGACATGGGACGTTGGTACAGGCTAGTTACATGCAATTTAGGCTACCCCTATTGATCATGATATTAGACCTTCCAAATTATGAGGTATGGTTATACTATCATATATGTTAGATTCTAAATTTCTTTGGCATTGGAGATTATTAAAATTTTATGGAAAATCAATTCATATACAACATGGGACTATAGACATAGTATTTATATGGAGTTTTTTCCAATAAAGTACCATTGGGAGTATGATCAGATAGAATTTTATGATTTTGTGGGTGTTCCCTAAATGCTGATGGTAATAGGTTTCCCTATGATATCATTGAATTAGATATATATATCTTTAATTTTGATTAATGGATAGAAAAATTAATATTGTATCATACCAATATCAACAACTAGAATTATTGGGAATTAATAATATCTCATGAGGGTGAGAATTATTCCCATGTAGGATGAAACATACCGTTCAATCAAGCAAGATGAGATCATCGAGAAATAGGTGCAGTCACAACCCAAGTTTATATCCATCTATTAAAGGATGGCATAACCCAATAGTATGTTTTTCCCTATGTTTGATTAGTTCATTGATTTATTTCCCAATATTTTCTTAGGGATTCTATGAGATTGGGACAGATCAGTTTTACTATCAAGCTCATGCCTAATGTATAAATTATTTTTATTCACCCATATAGGGTGGATCTGTAAAACATCATGAAATTTTTTTCGGTTAGAGGACATGGAGACTAAGAGATTCATATAGCCAATTACATCTCTGTATTTTCACTAATAATATTTTTGAAGAAAGTGGGTAGTTCATTGAGGTTGTGTGTTGATTAATGAAAGTTAAACTAACTGATGGTAAAAAAATAATATCCAATACTTCATATATAAAACTTATTCAAACATCATATGAGTGTCAATTTCATCTCTAAGATCAATTTAAGATCAGGTTACCAGTACCTGTGGGTGTGACCATAAAACATATATTGTAAAGCCTTTATGAGTAGTCATGGTCTATATGAGTGCATAGTGATGTCTTTCAACATAAAAACGTGTCAGCAGCATTTATGGATTTGATGAATTAGTTCTTCCACCCATATCTAGAAACCTTCAAATTTTATTTTTTTGATATTATAAAATAATCTAAATTGAGGAAGGAGCACAATTGATGTCTATATTTTTTTCTTAGACTTATGGAGCATCGACTATTTTCCACAATCAAAAGAATTCACTTTCAAATCGACCAGGTACTCTTATTTGGGATTATCATATCTATGTTTGGAGTATCTATAATCCAATAAAGGGAAAGAATTTTTTTTATTGGTAGCATCCCAGAAACAACATTATTATTCACTTCTTTTTGGGATTAAACTACTATTACTGGGGGTTTATCTCGGGCTTCTCCCATTTTGTAGTATTATTGGCTCAACCAAAAAGGGAGTGTGGTTTTTTATCCAAACACTTATAAGAGCTCTTTTTATGAAATTAATTGGATATTTAATATAGCACTAATCATAACCTTTCCTCAGCCACCAGGGGAGTATATGATGTATTTTGATTCATCATTGTTTGGTATAGGCTTTAATATATGTATCACACCACTTTGGAATCATTTTAATTAACGTTCTAATTTAGGAAAAGCATTAAAGGTGATTTTCTACTTATCCCCACCCGCATTTCTCAAATATTTTATATACTTAATGTGTTTCCTATTGAGTTGTACACTCACCCTTATTATTATATTTTTGGTACATTTGAATACATTATAGTTTATGGATAAGAAAATTTAATGTTCTATATGATTTATTCTGGATTTATAGTTGGTGTGAAGCATTGGTCATGGAACCGAGAAAATACATAGAGACATTCTTTGGGATGTTCCTAATTTTTTACTTGGGTTAACTATTGGTATATTGTAGTATATGATCTTCCTTCTATGTGTGACTTTCATATAATATATTTAGCTTTATTTTTATGTCACATGATTTATGTTATTTATTATATCTTATTGAAATGTAGAATCTTTTTTAACTAGTTGTGTGTCATTTTAATTATTTTAATAGTTATTTTTATATGATATAATAGTCTCCCCACCATACTATTATAGACCCACACATATTATTGTTATCCTTTGGTATATAGTGAAGCATGCCTGATCTTAAATTTATCTCTGATACAATTATTATGTAGTGAGTCAGGATAGGGTGTGGCATAATTAGTGTATGATTATTAATTAGTGGTCTTTCATAGAAGATAAAATAAATTAAATAAAATCATTAACATGGTAATTATTCTTTGAAAAAGTAATCCACAATACAAAGAATGGAAAGAGAATTTTGAGACAATAGATGTTAGTTTGTGTCTTATAAAATGGTTTATGTTATAAATTAATAATTGGAAGTGGGATAATTATATTATGAAATAGGATTTTATAAGAGTTATAAATATTATGATTTAATTTTCAAAAAAAATTAGGAGATAAATTAGCTGTAAAATTATTTGAAAAATTCTTTAAAAAAATTTCTAGGTGAAAAAAAGTTCTCATTTATACTGGGGTTGGATATTTATAATGAATACTAAATGTGGGTAAAAGGGTTAGTTGTAAAGAATAATATAAATAGATATTATTGAATAATATTAATGGATATGAGGTGATGACAATTAATTGATGTAAATTTAAAATTGTTTTATATGGTCATCCATAAAGTCTAGGATAGAGGAATCATTTAAAAAAAGATTCTGGTTAGCTAAGATAACAACTGGGGAATGTAATGGCATTACTTTGGTCACTTTGGATGGAATATATTCGACTGATGGTGTGTAATTTTATAAAAACCTATAAATGATGTTTCAAGATTGATAAACCAACAACAATATTTTCATTATTGAATTAAAATTTCTATATTATAGTGGCTTATGAATGTGAAACCCCATTATGGGTGTTCTGAAAATTAGTGATGAACATGTGAATAGTATATGAACTCAGATATGATCTAACTAGAATAGTAATTAGATAACTCATATTTTTATATTTTATTATTACAATCCACCTCTAACGATCCTAGAAAATGGTAATACATGTTGAGGATGATGCAGTGGAAGGATATTTACAAGGAAAGTCTAGTATAACTGATATCACATCCTTGATTATGGTCGAGGTGATTTATTATGAGTTATCATCTTATTTAATATTTCTTGTATCTTGATATTGATGGATACTTATGGGAGTGTGATTAAGTGGTGTTCCTTTTCTCAATAACCCTCCATCAAGGGTTGTCTTGAGATGAGCGTCACTATACTCCTTCTCGACGACTATTCTGGGTAGACTGAAGGTGACTTATACATGTATATATTCCCAATCACCCATATCTATAGGTGGTTATATCTCATATATTACTAAGAAATATGTGTAGATGGTTAATTCCATTAGTATGTTTTGGTACATGATAGGTGGTAATGGATAAACCCTTTGGAATCTATAATGTGAGAACACAATTGATTATAATTGACCTGATCGGTAGCCCTCATCCTCCCATAGTTTATTGATAACGGTTGTAATTATTGAAAAGTATGTTGTCTCTTATCCTAACTATAGATCAATAATTTGGATAAATAGAAATATATCTTTGTCTATAGAGATTTTTATTTCCGCCAATTTTATTGTACACCATTTTATCTTTGGATATGTGTATTTCCTCTAGTGTCTCAGCATTTATATTGTTACTATATTAAGATATGCGTATTTTATATACGAATTCTAAGATGGGTGTAGATTTTTATTCTCTGTAGTATCACATGATCGGTAAATCTACGGTAAATTAATGATTGTGAAATCAATGAAGGGATGTTAGAACAATTTTATATTATTTTATATTGAATCATTTTCATTCGTTGAGAATGATGAAATTGAGACATTGATTATTGATTATGAATGATTTTTAATATTATTAAGTCTGCTGATGACATCATGTAATCTTGATTTATTTACAAAATACCTTCTATTGATTCACAATCATTCTATATGTTTATGGGGACAGACCACTACTTATGATAACTATACATGATAGAGTTATATTCTCCCTCATACACATACTTCCATGTGGATTACTGATACACACCATTCATGTGGTATGGAAAAAGCTAATTGTTTCCCCTAAGGGTGTATTAGTAGTAGTGACCAAAGTTATCTCCAATGTGTATTTTTTTAATAAAGATGTCACAAATGATAATGTAATCCTAGGAGCATGAATTAAATGACTATACAGTAAAGAAACCTACTTATGAATATCTGATTTAAGATAAATTATTGGTTTTATCCATGGATTCCTTTCTATAATTCTATCATAAAACTTTTAAAACTAAATCTTTTATTTGTAATCATTGGTTTAGTGAAAATATTAACAATAATTTATCTGGTTCCTCCCCTGATTAATATTTATTAATAGTGAAAATAATCCACCCAATTTATATGGTTGGACTTTTCTACTCCCAAAGTATGAAAGGTATATTGGGTATCCTTTTGACCTCCTATGTAATTCCAAATCAATAATTGAATATCGCAGGTTCCCAAATCAGTCCTCTATTTCTTCCCCATGTTTTTAGTGATCACTAAACACTTATCTACGTAACCATAGATCACCCAATTGTTGTGATCCAAAACAAAGGATTGGGAGAATATTTTTCTTAATCAAAGAAATTTTGAATATTCATATTTCGAATAAATATACAATTGTATCCCATTAAAATACTGAAATCGTGAATATAAAATCATTTAATAAATAAAAAATACATAATAATTTTATAGAAACTAAGACACCATCATTACACAGGTAAAACTCCCCTTCTCCTAGCCATAAAAAGGGTTTACACCTTCATTAAAAGTGAAATAATTATGGTAGATGAGGAAAAATTCGTGATAAATGAAAAATAAAGAAAAGAATTAACAATAGAGTGTCTCGTATCAAAAGTTAATTTCCTCTCATTATTATCCAATCCCGTTCTATTTGGGTTGCATCCTTTTATTTACATAATAGATAACCTATTAATATATATCAATTGAATCTATCAAATTCATTAGGGACGTTGAATATATATTTTAAAGGTTTTTTAGTGTTTAATCTGCTGAATTCTTGGGTATTTCAAAATTCTAAAATTGAGATAAAATTTCTTATTGATGGTAGAATCATCCACCATTGAACATCCACCACAGTCCCAATGGTAGAACATTTCTTATAATTGACTCAATAGTCTCATGTGTAACCATTAGCACGATGGTGTCATGAGCTACGTTGGGACTAAACATCATTATTATTGTAAATTTATCATTTAAACTCCATTAAATCCTTCATCATTCTTAGTGGATAGATGGATATGAAATAGAAATTCATATATTCATGGAGTTTTTGAATGGTGGTGGAAGTGGTGAGATTAACATGGGAGTGGTGGCTCCACTTTGATGGTTGTATTTTGGAATGTAAAAGAGATCGAGTAGAGCATCATTATTTTAGATATGGTGATCTCTAGGATATTGGAAGGAGTTATTAAAGGTGGGGGAATAGTGATGAATGTGGATGTGGATGTGGCATATCATCCTAGATCGAGTAGCTATAGTAGACATGACACAAGTTTCCCTATGTTAGAACAAAGGGTGGATAGTTGTGTTAAGTGGTACAAGTCATGAAGGTGGTGGCATGTATCCATAGTAGAATCTATTCTTGAGATTATGCTTCTAGAGTCGAAAATTTATGTTCTTGAGGACAATGGTGACAATAGGGTTTGTTTCTCAAGATGTTATCAATGGATCAATGGTATCATGTGCTACTATTTTTCCAACAGTGGCATGTGTGACCTTAGGTTCCAACAATGGCATGTGCAACCATTGGTACTGATAGTGTCATGTGGTGAGAAGTAGTGCAACAATCAAGTATTTTGGCAGTAGTTTTCTTCATCGATCCATCTACTTATTATATATATATTTCCCATGCTTCAGTGGTGATCCTTGGCTAGGTAGTGGCCTTTGTCGATCCATTGAGTCATCTAGCCTTTGACGTGCCTAGCTAAACCACCATGGAGGTCATGTGATGGTCTAGGATTGATATGTGTAGTTCCTAGGCCTTTTAATGGCATTAGTTCTCATGTTAAATCTTACAATGGGTTGTTCATGGTGTTTTTCCTATTTTCCAGCAATGGTCGGTGACATCAATGGGCAGCGTTGAGCACCGATTTGTAGTGTAGACTATATAATAACACAAGAAAGTGAAAACTATGAGGCACAACACCCTTATTGTTAGTTTTAAACAATAACAACAATGCGCTATCCCATGTAGAAAAAGAAACACATGGGGCACTTTCTCAAATATCAATGCATGGACCTCCCACCAAAATGAAGTAGAATGGGGGATAGTGGACTCCTACCCAATGTCATGCACCACCTCATGATGGAAAGATGATACTCCCAAAAACTTGTGGGTTTCACCATCATTTCCCGATCCATCTAGGATTCACATCAATCATAAAATTCTCATGAATTCATCCTCATGGTCTATGCAGGTTCTTGAACCCATGTGTGGGCTCTACCACTAGTGTTAAACCTCTATTGCACCAATATGGTCAGTTGGCCCCTTTGTGGGCTCCCAATGTGGCATTAGGGCCTTTATTTATATACTTGGCCTAGTTGGTCACTTTTTTTAGTAAACACTATAATATAGAAAATATGTACAGTTAAACATGAAAACAATCAACACACATAAAAAATTTCAAATATCACCCTTTCTAGTCAAAATAATTTCTAATTTCGTGTTCAAAATTCTTTTACTTATTTTAAACTCATTTCATTCCATTAATTATAAATTAAAACATTTTTGTTAAATCATTTAAATGTATGTTATTTTAATTCAAATACTTCAGCATCCTTTATAAACTGTTAAAATTATTCATGAAAATTGAGTATGTCAAATACCCCCACACATAAATCATGTTGGTCCTCAAGCATAGAGTCTCAACATAGAATTTATAAGGTACCTATGTTAACATTATCATTAATTTTTTTTTATCAATTTTAAATTACATTTTAATGTTACACATAAAAATCAATTCAATTTCACATTTTTCAAAGAAACAATCAAGTTAAGAATTTTACTTTTTCCCTTTTCAAATTGGTGGATAATATCCCTTCATTAATTCAAGATTCCCAATTCATTATTTTTAAAAATGACAAATTAGGAACTACCCATCTTCTAAAAATTTTCTCTCCACACTCAAGATGAAAATAAAATGGAGTTAAGATCATATAATGAGAACAGTCTCCTTATCCATAGTCTTGTAAAAGGGAATTTTCTCCACATTGTAAATACAAAAGTCAAGTAAATTTATTAAGGATATTCAATCATGGTTGAAATGACTCTGAGTCTTCATGTTGGTTGGAATTGATGTCTAAAAATTAATTATCAAAGCAGAGGTTTACCTCTAAAGTATAAATCATGATATTTATGGTAAAATATAAATATAATCATCCCCTACAACATAATAACTCCCACTTACCTAAATACTATAATTAAAGGTTAGGATCAAAATAAAGAATAATGAATTAATGTTGAACCTTCATGAATATTCTATACCTTATACCTTTTTTACTTTTTCAATAATAATGATTGGAATTAATCTTACATCCTCCACTTCACTACATATGATAAAAAACATCGGTCCCCTTATGAATATATTTTGTTCTTCTAAGTCATAAACCATTTCAATTTTTTGTTTTTTGTTTTATTTCTTTTAAGAATGTAAAAATGTAAAAGTAAAATTTATGAATCAAAAAAAAAACATTCTGATTTCCTTAATTTATCACCCCAACACTTTTTTACTTATAATTTATATCATCTCTTCTACCACGACTCCCTTCACCTCCACACCTCAACTTTAAAATATCATGTGATTACTAAGAGGATGGTAGGAATGGATAAAAATGGATTAAAACATGGTTTATCCCTAAATAAGTTAATTCATGGAATCTATAGTTTAAAAATGACTGATGTAAAGTTGGTATTTGTAGATAAGGAATTTCTAAAAGATGCCTCATTTATTTTGAATGCGGTTTTGCAGAGTCATAGCATTGACGAGTTCAAATTCAAGTTCTAACAGGTGACATGTCTGAATATTACTCAAACAATATGATCAATATAAAATAGGAAATACTTCATATTAAAATCCTGTCAAGAATGAGGCATATTATTTGGTAACATCACACATTTTTGGGCAAAAATCCCTCAAGGTATCATTGAAGCATTTTTTAGGTGATTATGTTTGTTGACAAAGTGGACATCTGTGTTGTGATTGTTGAAAAAGAAAACCATGACATAAAAATTTGTTGACAAAGGGAATTTCATGGTGTCATGTCAAGTTCAAGAGTTGTGGTTAATGATCAATGTTTAATTAAAGAACATCGACAATGGAATGGATGATATGGAGGGGGTACATAAAAGAGCAGATATAGGGTGGCGTCGTTTTCCACTGTTTGACAAATTTTTGGGCCTGAAAATAGACAAATGAAGAAAAGTGGTTTTGGAAAAGGGACTTGCACGCCATGGCCATGAAGGAGATCAAACTTTCCACCACATGTTTTTCAAGATCAGAAAATAAAAATATGGCAAAGGAAAGAGGGTTGCGCAAGTTTTAGTGTTGGTCATACAAGTGAGTTGTGCGGCTGAGACTTGTGCGCCGAAACTTGCGCGTTGAGGGGAGAATTGCGCACCGTCGTGCAGGGTGTCCAAATGCATATAAATATAGGTTGTCCCCTCCTCATTCTGTTAATTTTTCAACACTTAGAAAAATCATAGCTCACGTCATGCAGGTGTGGTGGTCACGCAAGTGGTGTGTGGTCGCGCAAGAAGAGGTTGCGCGCCAGGTGATAGTTCTGCGTCCAAGGTGGTCTGGGCGAGGACGTAAGAGAGTTGCGCAGGTTCAGAGTTGAAGAATAAAGTGTCATGCAAGTGGTTTGGTGACACTTGTGCGCCAAGTTTTGAAGAAGCGCGAAATTTTTTTGTTGCTATCCAATATTGGTTTGGGCATAAAAGGGTGTGCATCGCACATGTTTGGAGTTGGAGAAGCTTGTGTCACGCAAGTGGTTGAGGTGGACTTGCACACCAGTTTTTACTTGCGCACCAAGACATGTGCGTTGGCTTAGAGAAGGGTGCCAACTAAGGGTGATTCTCTGTAGTGATTCAGGGCTGCGTGGAAGATGGAAGATTTCCCAATACCCTCAGTGCAAAGTGAGATTCCTCTACAGGTGAAAGTTAGACTTCAACAGAGCATCTACATACAATGGAGGATGCATTCGTTAGAGATAATGAAGATACCTACATGTCTATAAATTGTGAGTGGATCCTTTTCAGAGAAGTGAGCAAAGGAAGAGGGAGAAGGTGATCCTCTCCAACGGCAGTGAGCTAGAGAGATAGAAACAAGGAGTGATCCTTGGGAAAGCAGTGAGCTGGCCCTAAAAATTGTAAAGGCAATGAGCTTGGGAATAGAAGTGATCTATCCTGAACCTTGTAAACAGTAGTGTGCATATAGTGGATTTGGTACATCTGCACATTTCTGGTGTATGCTCCTTGGACGTAGCCCAGTTAAGGTGAACCAAGTAAAAATCGTTGTGTCATTTGCATGCTTTACTTTCTGTTTTTATTATTCAAAGGGAAAGAGAGAGATGAGTGTTTTTCTTTACAATGAAACCAGATCAGAACGGGCTTCAATTTTCAATTAGTCATACCCTAGTTCACCCCCCCCATCTCCGGGTATTTATCTTTTTGGACATAACAATTGGTATTAGAGGGAAAGGTTGATTTTAGTTCTTCTCTCAATGGAGGTCACCAATCATAAAGGGAATCTAATCTTCGACGGGAACAATTTTCAGATATGAAAGAATCAGATGCAACACTAATTCCGATATTTGGGAATGGATGTATTCACAACAGCAATGGATGTCATAATTGTTGATATTAATAGTGGTTCATTATCAGAAGCCGAGCGTAGAGAGTTGGATGCTGATGTCAATGCAATGAATGACTTAGGGGGAGCCCTATCCAATCCTATTTATACAAAGTTGATGTCTTGAAAAATGTCACATGCCATGTGGGAAAAGTTATTGAATATATATGAAGGGGATACAAAGGTCAGAGATTCAATGCTTCAAGTGTTGAGAAACAAGTATGAAGATCTGAGAATGAACCCTAATGAATCTGTTGATGCATTCTTTGAAAGGTTAAATGTTGTATTGGCGGACATGAGTGGTCTTGGAGAATTTATTGAAGATATAAAAATTGTGAAGAGCATCCTGAGAAAACTTCCACCTCAGTTCAATCTGAATGATTCTGTTTTGGAAGATAAAGACCTGAAAGAGATGACATTGGATAACCTGTACAACACCCTTTTTGAATATGAAATGAGAAATGAAGATAATGACACTATAGAAAAGGGTAAATCCAAAGAGGTGGTATTTAAGGCCATGAAGATGATCACCATTTAAGATTCTCAGGAGGATGAAGAAACAGATGAGTTAATGTCATTCCTCTACTCAAATCTTCAAAGATGAAAAGAAAAGTTCAAAGGGAAACTTCCACTTGCTTGCTTTAGATGTAGAAAAGTTGGTCGTCTTGCCGAAAGGTTGCCCAAAAAGTTTCAAGAAGAAAATGATGAAGATGAAGTTGAAATTTCCAAGAAAAAATATTCAGCCTATGTGAAAGGGAAGAAGTAGTTCAAGAGAAATTTCTTCAAGAAGAAGAATCTTATTTCACAAGAAATAGATAGTTCAAATGAGACTAAGGTTAAAGAGGTGGAGAAGATTGAAAATTTCAAAGATCGTGGATAAAATGCTATGGTGGCAATCGTCGGTAGTTATCAAGATAAGAACAAAACCAAAGGTGATGATGAAGAAGAAGAAATTGATGGATGAATAGATATACAAGATAAGTTAGAGGCTTCTCTTGAGGAGATAGATATTTGGAGAGCCAAAACAAAGAAATCTAACAATGTAATTTGTGATGCCAAACTATATACAAAATAGTAAGAAGAAGTGATGTTTGAGATGATGGAAGAAATTTAGGAACTCAAGGTATCAACACCAGAGAACTCAGAATCAGTTAATGAGTATAAGCTCAAAATTGAAGAACAGTAAAGGGAGATCGATGGCATGAATGGAAAAGTGAAAGATCAAGTCAAGTGTATCGATGAATATGAAGAAGAAGTGGTCAGTCTGTGATTAAAAATAAAGGATCAAAAAACACTTAACCTCCAATGTGATATCCAAAAAGAAGGGAATTCAGAAGATAGAAAAGATGAAAGAGGAGGCTAGTAGTTCGACAGTAATAACACATCAATTGAGCTCAGATTCCAAGGCTGAATTGGGGCTTGATCGAAAACAAAAATCTATAAATATGGATGTCAGACCACAGGAATCCACTCTGATATTGAAAGTTGATTTGGGCAGAAAACAGAATCAGAATATTCAAAGATCCCAAAGGAAAACTCACAGTGCAGAAGTAACACGATGGAATGCACCTTATATCAGGTGTTATTTTTGTGGAAATATGGGACATTCACAATATGCGTGTTTCGTATCAAAGAGATATCGAAAGAAATAATAACAGAGGTAGCAGCCAAACGTAGAATGGTTTTCTACAACATATTTTGAAGGACACTATTTTTGGTGTGTAGGATTTGGGCACATGTCTAGGTACTGTACTTTGACCTTACAGAGAAATGTGCCAAGGAAGAATCAAAACGTTCACAAGCAGCAGATCAATAAACCAACAGGTGAGTTAAAAATATAGAATAGATTTGCAGCATTACAGGATGATGTTGGTCCATCATACTCTAGGAAAGAATAGAAGTCTCAATTCATGCCGAATGTGAAGGCAAAAACATGGACCAAGAAAGAGAATAATGATAAGACTGTGGTGGCAGAAATTTCCCTTACGACATCAGATCACTCTGGTGTGTGTATCCTTGATAGTGGTTGCACATCTCATATGATAGAAAATAAGGATCTTGTTACAGGCATAAAATATGACAAAGAAGGAGTTGTCAAATTTGGAAACGATGAAGTCCTGAAGATTTTTGGCTCAGGAAAGGCCATGTTTGGGGGAAAAGAGATGAAACCTGCTGATGTCTTGGTAGTATAGGGTCTTAGTTCGTGTTAGTTAACTATGTGACTCTGGGCACTCTATCAGATTTACCAAGAAGATGTGTGTTGTAAAAGGAAAAGATTGAGAACTTGTTCTACAGGGAAAAAGGACAAAAGGGAATCTTTACCTTATAATTTTGGAAGAAGATATGTGTCTTTTATCTATAGAGAAAGAAAACAAGATTTGGCATAAGTGACTTGGTCATCTATGCCAACCATCTATGGAAGATCCTGAAAAGTTTGATTCTGCTATAGACCTTCCCAAATTATCACGTGATCGCACTCATACGTGTGATGCCTTCCAACAAGGGAAGATCCTCAGAAAGAAATACATGCCAAAGGAACATAAATCAATCAGAGTGCTCGAATTGGTTCATACTGATGTTTGTGGACCGATCTCACCACGATCCATAAATGGAAAAAGTTACTATGTGATTTTCATTGATGATTATAGCATAATGGCATGGGTATTAGTCATTACTCATAAGAGAGAAGGGTTCAGTTGTATTAAGCAGTATATGACGGAATCAAAAAGGATGCTTGGGTAGAAAATTCTGATGTTTCATACTAATAATGGTATAGAATTCAAAAACAGTCAAGTAGAAGACTATCTTGAGAAACCCGGGATAAGGCATCAAGTTTCATCAGTGAGAACTCCCCCAAAATAATGGAGTAGTTTAAAGGAGAAATCAGATCATCAACAACAAGACCAGAACAATGATTATTGAAAAGGAATTACTAGAGAAATTTTGGAAGGAAGCAGTTTTGACATCAGTCTATATTTCGAATAGGTCCTTATTGTGTCCGAAGGAAGGGAAGACTCCGTATGAAATGTGGTGCAGAAAGAATCCAACGTTAAAATACTTTCAAATCATTGGAAGTAAGTTCTTCATTCTCAAAAAAGAAAATCACAGGAATTTTGAGTTACTAGGAGGTGAGGGGATATTCCTTGGATGCTCAGGGAAAATCAAAGCCTATAAATGATTCAACAAAAGGCTGGGAAAAATTGTTCAGAACAATGATATCACTATAGTTGAAAATGAACCAGATAATCAATGACCTATTGAATAGTTTCTAGATGAAAGTGATGAGGAGGTAAGAAAAACATCAGGAGTAGAAGTGGCAGAGGCTGACTCAAAAGATGATACTAATGATGAGCAAGAGGAAACAAAATCTGAATCTGCTAAGAAGCCAAAGAGTCAGGCTGAAATTGATAGGAAAAATATCATTGGTGATCAGACAGCTCAAGTTCATACTTGAAGAATGAAATCATCACAGCAAACATCGTTTCTATCTCAGGTGGAGCCGAAATTTTATTCCAAGGTAGCTGAAGATGAGTACTGGGTTCAAGCTAGGAATGAAGAATTAGACCAAATTGAGAAAAATCATACATTGGAGATTGTTTCGAGGCCACAAAATAAGAACATCATCGGGACTAAATGGGTCTTTCACAACAAGATGAATGAATATGGAACAGTGATTCGAAACAAATCATGACTGGTGTGAAAATGATACTCCCAAATAGAGGGTATTGATGTTGATGAGACATTTGCACCAGTTGCAAGGCTGGAGACAATCAGATTATTTTTATCCATAGTAGTGCAAAAAAAGTTCAAAGTTTTCCAGATGGACGTCAAATCTGCATTTCTAAAGGGGTTCAAGAAGAAGAGGTGTACATTGAGCAGGGAGATGGTTTCCTCATTCATGAGGATGAGAACAAAGTGTTCAGGCTGAAGAAGGCATTGTATGGGCTGAAACAAGCACCAAGAGCATGGTAATCTAGGCTTGATCAGTACTTGAAGAATATTGGTTTCCAGCATGGGGAGTTGATTATAATCTCTATTTTAGCAATGATAGTAATCAAAGGATGATGGTGTTGGTTTATGTTGATGACATAATATTTGGGGGATCAGATGAAGCTCGGTGCATGCAGTTTTCCGAATTCAGGAAAAATGAGTTTGAAATGTCAATGATTGGAGAGCTAACATTTTTCATTGGTCTACAGGTGACACAAGGAAGGAATGGAACCTTCATTTCTCAATCCAAATATTCCAAGGAGGTTCTAAGAAGGTTTGGAATGGAAAATTAGAAGGAGATGAAGACTCCAGTTTCTACCTGGATGAAACTGTCCAAAGATGATAATGGTAGGGCAGTTAATATCACTGAATACAGGCAGATTATCGGCATTTTACTATACCTAACAGCAACACGACCTGATGTTGTTTTTTCCACAATCCAAGAAGCACATTACCAAAGCAATCCAAAATAAATCCACATGCTTTCAGTGAAAAGAATACATCGGTATATCAAAGGAACCATGGATTTTGGTATGATGTATAATGACCAATATCAATCAGTTTCATTCGGTTACATAGATGCAGATTGGGCCGGTTCAGCAGATGATAGAAAATCAACGTCAGGTGGTGCATTCTATCTTGGAAGAATTTTTATTTCTTGGCTAAGCTAGAAACAAGATTTCATTTCATTGAGCACCGCAAAAGCTAAGTATATTGCGGCCACTCAAACATGCACACAGTTATTGTAGATGAAGTAGCATCTTGAAGATATGGGAGTTGATGTGAAGCCTCTGATCAGAATCCAGTGTGATAACTCAAATGCTATAAATCTTAGAAAAAATCTCGTCCATCACTCAAGGAAAAATCACATTGAGATAAAGTATCATTTTATCAAGGATAAGGTTGAGCAGGGAATCGTGAAGTTGGTGTATTTTCCTACATAGCTACAGGTTGCAGACATTCTGACAAAGGCCTTACCCAAGGATGCATTTGAAAGGCATCAACTGGCCCTGGGAGTTCAGTCGACTCCCAGCACTAATGAGTGTGGATGGGGAACACCCCCCTCTCCTCGAGGTATGATGTGTTTTTCCTAAATTTTTTGATATGTGTTCTTTACTCTGTTGTAGACTGCAAAGGAGTGACCTTTGGGTTCATAGACAAAGGGAGAGAAAATAGTGATTGTTCAAAGGGGAGATAGTGTGGCTATTTGGCAGATCATGAATGATATGGGGAGAAGCTGACATGTGGAGCAGAGAGATAGGGGGAGCAATGAGAAAGGGGGAGCATATTAAATCTGACGATGCAAGAAGTGATTGATCAAATAATATATATCACGAAAGTTGAGGATCGTGATAAAAGAAAAAGAGTGGTTTTGGAATGTTGTAAGAATATTTCTAAAAAATTGTATCAGTTTGGTGTCAATAGTGGGTGTCAGTGATGAAGTGATTCATTGGTGAACTTTTCATTTACTCTCATTTCTCACACCAATCATTCCTCATGTGGTATTAGAGTATGTGTTGAGTAAATCCTTGATCGCTATCAGAATCACAAAAGGTTAATGGTGACTGAAGAATTAACGATGTATCTTTTTAAGGAAGAGTTGTCAAAAAACCCAAAGGGGGAGATTATTGGGAAAAAATATCTCATGGTATCATTGAAGCATTTTTGAGGTGGTGATTGTGTCTTTTGACAAAGTGGACATCTGTGTTGTGATTTTTGACAAATCAAACCATGACATACAAATTTTTTGACAGAGGGGATTTCATGGTGGCATGTCGAGTTCAAGATTTGTGGTTAACGATCAATGTTTAGTTCAAGAACATCGAAAAAGTAATGGATGATCTGGAGGCGGTACAAAAAGAGCAGATATAAGGTGGTCGTGGTCTTGAAGTAGAGGAAACATGTGCTCTAAATGTTTTTCAAGATCAGAACATCAAAATATGGAAAAGGACAGAGGGTCGCACAAGTTTTAGTGTTGGTCGCGCAAGTGAGTTGCGCGGTAGAGACTTATGCGCCGAAACTTGCCCGCCGAGGGGAGACTGGCATGCCGTCGCACAGGGTTTCCAAATTCCTATAAATATATGTCGACCCCTCCTCATTCTATGAAGAGTTCAAAACATAGAAAAATTAGATCTCCTGTCGCGCAGGTGTGGTGGTCGCGCAAGTGGTGTGTGGTCAGGAATGTATAGGTTGTGCGCCAGGTGATAGTTACACGTCCAAAGTTTTCTGGGTGAGGGAGGAAGAGAGTCGCGTACGTTTTGAGTTGAATAAGGAAGTGTCACGCAAGTGGTTTGGTGACACTTACGCGCCATGTTTTTAAGAAGTTCCAAAATTGTTGGTTGCACTCCAATATTGGTTTGGGTGTAAAAGGGTGTGTGTCGCGCAAGTTTGGAGTTGGAGAATCTTGTGTCGCGCAAGTGGTTGAGGTGGACTTGCATGCTAGTTTTGACTTTCATGTCGAGACTTGTGCGCCAGCTTAGAGAAGGGCACCGAGTAAGGGTGATTCCTGGTAGTGATTCAGGGCTGCGTGGAAGCTGGAAGATTTCCCGATACCCTCAGTGAAATGTGAGATTCATCTATGGGTGAAAGTTGGACTTCAATAGAGCATCTACATACAATGGATGACACATTCATTAGAGATAATGAAGAGACCTACATGTCTATAAACAGTGAGTGGATACTTTCCAGATTAGTGAGCAAAAGAAGAGGAAGAAGGTGATCCTCTCCACTGGCAGTAATCCAGAGAGAGAGAAACAGGGAGTGACCCTTGGGAAAGTAGTGAGCTGACCCTAAAGATTGTAAAGGCAGTGAGCCTGGGAATAAAAGTGATCTATCCCGAACCATGTAAACAGCAGTGTCCTTCTAGTGGATTTGGTACATTGGCACATTGTCGGTGTATGCTCCTTAGACGTAGCCCAGTGAGGGTGAACCAAGTAAAAATCGTTGTGTCATGTGCATGCTTTACTTTCTGTTTTTATTGTGCAATGGGAAATAGAGAGAAGAGTGTTTTGCTTAACAGTGATACAAGATCAGAATGGGCTTTAATTTTCAATTAGTCAGACACTAATTCACCCCCCCCCCTCTCAGGGTATTCAGCCTTGTGGACCTAACACACATCTTAATAATAATAATAACAAATACATTCACGTGAATTTAAAAAATTCAACGCATGAATAATTGTATGGAAATTTCATTTACATGAATCATTTAATTACATCAAAAAATGAGTCCTCATTTTCATATCAATGATTTTATTAAATCATTTAATCCTCCATTTTACTCTTTAAATATATTTATTTTTGAAATATGAACCATGGAATCACAAGATTCCATAGAAACACACATCTCATAGATAAGTAATGTAAAGTAATAGATTCAAGCACTGTCATGTAATTTCTGGGTTAGTGTAACAGCTAGAATTTCAATATAAAAAAAGATTTCTAGAAATATACTAGAATATTCTAACATAAATAATAAAAATAATTATATCAATTTTCTCATGCATATTTGTTTCTACATCCTTCCCTATTCGGGGTGTCTTCTTGTTTACTTCCTTCATGATGGTTCTATAAATCAACTCATTCAAGTGTCAATTATGTTCCATTAAATATCATGGGATGAAGGTAAGAGGATACACAATCCAAAATCCTATGAACATATTAACACATGGGTTTCCTCCTGGAATCACCTTTGGATCATTTTATTGGATCAACGTAACCTCATCTAAATAAATTATTATATGGGTTGAAGAAGTCTAAACTCCTCCACCAATTCATGCATTATATTCCCAGGGAAATTTTTGAGCCGCATACCATTGATAGAGAATGGGTTTTCTTCCTAATATCTTATAACATGAATTAAAACCAAGGAATAGATATTTGTAAGTATAAAAGGTCCTTCCCACCTAGAAAAATTAATACATGGAATTAAATCCAGAAATGAAATTTAAAGTTGGACATGGTCTCCAGGTTGAAAGTTCTTTTACTAGATCAGTTTCCCATGTTCCAATATATTTCTCTCCTTGTAAGTTCTTAATTTCATGAAAGTATCACTTCTTATATCATTAATTTCTAGTAATTATATATTTCCCTCTTTACCAGCACTCACTAGAACCAAATCTATCTATTTTATAGCGCAACATGTTTTTACTCCCACTCCACGAGTAGATTAAAACTATTTTTATAAACCATCATGTATCAAATCATACCTATAGGTTTTTTTCATGATATATGGTATTCCCAAAAGTTGTATTCAAGTCATTGGTTCCAATACTTTCAGTTTTGTTTAACCATTTTCTTTAAAATACCTTTAATCTCCTAGTTGTACACTTCAGTTTTCCCATTTTTTTGGGATGGTAAATTGTAGATGTATTATAGTTTACACCACATGTTTGAGCATATACTCCATATTTATATTTAAAAAATAAGTCCCTTATTAAATTATGATGTCCCTTGACACTCCATACTTACAAAATATATTAGTCCTAAAAAATCACATAAATAGTTGGATTTATTAGTCTTGGTGGACTTATCTTCCACTCATTTAGAGACATAATCAATAACAAGTAAAATATAAGTATTCAAAAAAGACATGGTAAAGGGTACAATAAAATCAATACCCCATAAATAAATTATTTTACTCAAAAACATGGCTTTTTGAGTCCTGTGTTTATTAAATATTCCCATAATTTTGATGCTTCTAAAATTTTTAAAATTAATCATGAAGATATTTAAAAATGTTTGGAAAATAAATTCTAGATTCCATCATTTTTCTATCTATTCTTTGGGGTTAAAAGTGTCCTCTAGAGGAAAATTTATGAAAAAATTTGTATACAAATCATATTTCATTTGTTAGTAATCACCTCCTTGTTACATGATCATTACATATTTTCTACAGATAGGTATCATTCTGTATATTGAATCAGGATTTGGCATTATATTTGGTCATTTGATGATAATTAAGGTAGTATGGTACCTTAGAGGTGGCCAAATAATTTACTAAAATAGAATACAACAGTGATTATCCTTCCACTATATATAGTATCCCTCTAGGTATGTGGACATTGAGTAGGGTTAGTTTTGGATTTCCTATTTTAGTAGGGTTTGGGATTCTACTAATGTAAATACTACTTGGTTTTCATATCCTTATTATCCTTTATTTATAGGTTGAACTCTTGAAAGTGGAGTTTCCATCTCACCATCCTTGGTTTGGAATCATCATTCTTCATAAAATACCTATGTGTTACATGATAAGAAAATAAACAATATTAATTCCTAGTAAATAAGATATAAATTAATCCAATGAAAATAAAATGGTAAGGGATTTTTTCTTTAGTTGTGTTATTGATATGAGTTTCATCCAAGGTACATGAGGTATATGTTATGACTTGTGGTATTCCTTTAATTATTTGGGAGTGGACTACTCCTATAGCTTGGTTGATGCATCACCCAAATACTCAAATAGGTTATCCCAATCAAGAGGTTTCATAATTTAGGTGTAATCAAATTTTCCATCATCTCATCAAATGCCACCCAAAAATTATTATTTAAATCAATGTAATCTTTTTTAATAGATATCTATAAAGGGGAAGATAAATCTTAATAAATTCCCTAATGAATCTATACAGAAACATGTCATGGACAAAAAATGATCTTATATATCTCAAATAAGTGCGGTTTGGTAAATAAATGAATAATTTAACTTTATACATGTCCACCTCAATGCCTTTTTTTAAAATTATTTGACCTAGAACATTCCCCTTTTCAACCATAATGTCACACATCTCAAAGTTAAAAATAAGATTGTTCTGTATGTAGGTTCTGAAAAAATTCATGGTTCCCAATGATGTGATCAATTGAGTTTCCAAAAATATTAAAGTCATAAAAAAATAAATCTTGGAATTCCTCCATGTGATATGAGAATATACATACCTTATACCACTGAAATGTACAAGGAGAATTGAATATTCCAAAAGGCATCCTCATGTAGGAAAAGGTTGTAAAGGGGATGGTAAATATTTTCATCTCTTAGGATTTAAGGGAAATGGGTACATGAAAATAACCAAAAAAAACCATCCAATAAATTTTAATTTGTCCTTTCTTCCAACCATTCTAGCATTTGGTCTATGAATGGGATGGAGAAGTGATATTTATAGGTTACTTAGTACATATTTTAAGTCACATGAGAGAGGCTTTAGTTATATAATTGGGATTTTTTCTAGAAATGATATTGAATTTAAATTTGTTTCTTGAAAAGCATGCATCTATTAATAAAAGGGTATCATATTAGTTTCTTCTAAAAAACTATCAAATAAGTCAAATGTTTTTTCTTATTGGTCATTAAAAATAATATTTCTTGATTTTTGAGTAATCACTTATTTCATGGTGATTTCAATAGAAAGGGTATATCCAAAGGAACAAACATTTCTAAGAACACCTGATTCTTCAATGGGATCAATACCATATCCATTGATAATTGGAAAGAGTGAATTATTTTTTTAAGGGTTCCTCTTAGAGCCAAGAACATTTAAGTACACCTTGTTATCTCCTAGATCCATAGTGAGGGTTCCTTAATGTACATTATTGAGTGTTTTATCCATTTTTGGAATGTTCTCCAGAATATAATCAGTGAATTCCATAGTTCACTATCTTCCTCTGAGGCAAGAACACAAAATTATTCTGATAAAACTAGTCCATAATCACCTACTATAGCATCCTTTAAAACTCCAGTTATAAATATTGTTGATATGTTTTATAATTAAAAAAACTCTTGGGGATTTAGATTACCTATTTTCAAAGATAAATAGGCAGAGTTAGACATCACAAAATTGGAAGCACCATGATCACTAAGGGCATTACAAATTTTAAACAACCAATGGTGCCTGGAATAATAATTATCTCTAGATATTAACATTTTTAGTAGTGGTGGTTTGAACATGGTTAAATAACTTCTCCCTAGGATGATTGATTCATTCCCATATTACCTCTTTATATTGGTTATAATATGTCTAATTAGTGTGGAATATTTGGGAATTTTCATGATGGATTCCAAGAGCGGTATGTTAAATTCAATATTTTGGAATGTCTCTTGGATCTCTCTTTAGATGTGATCTTCCTAAATTTTCTTGGATACAATAAATATATTAGGGAATGGAAGGGGGATGTTTTTATTCTCCCTTTATTTTATTTTCAATGGAGTTTCTGGTCTTTCCTTATGAAATTATGTCTTTGGTTCTTCCTCAATATTCTTTTCTTCTTGTCATGGTGGTGTGGTATTATCTTATAGAATCTGACCAAAATTTATAGAATTTATAGTCTCAACTTCTTCTGTTTTGGGTTGATCTTTTTTGGGTTCTAATGTATGGATATCATTACCATTACATATTATGATCTATCTGAAATTTCCTTTGGTTTTGGGATTTTCTGAGTTTGGAGTTTTCCTAGGTTTTTGGAAAGTATATCCATCAGATTCTTGATTTTATTTGATAAATAATTCAATGTATTTTTTAGCACATCCATCTATATTTCATGCCTAATTTTTTATTCTTGCACTAGATAAGGGTCTTCCATATAATTTTTGTTGAAAAGAAAGTTCTTGATAAGCTTTAGGTTGGTAATGCTGCTAGTATGGTTATTGGAAAGGGGGTGGATTTTTGAATTACTACGGGGAAGGGGGTATGGAATGATATTTTTTACCTCAAAAATATTGAATGGGATTTCCCTTCTCTCCATGGTTGGTTTTATTGAAACCATCTTGGTTGGAATGTAGTTTAACATATCTATATACCATGTACCTCATCACATTGATCAATGAATGAATGGGGTGATGAACATAATCCATATACATGAGGAGGGGAATTTTGT
This sequence comes from Viscum album, assembly GCA_963277665.1. NCBI lineage: Eukaryota > Viridiplantae > Streptophyta > Magnoliopsida > Santalales > Viscaceae > Viscum > Viscum album. The sequence continues at coordinate 1,235,153,047 of OY728120.1, forward strand.
ACATTCACTTTTATCACTGTCATATTTACTAAACTTCTTGTAAATTCTTATATTTTGTTTTTAAACAATGATGATGAGTTAGAAACATTTACCTAGTAAAAGAAATCGGTTCTTATACATTTTATTCCTAATTGTTTGGAATATTGTAGAATCTTATCGATTTTGATCCTAGCATCCATGGGTGAAATATGGATAAAAAATCCTTGGGATGATAAACCCAATAGGTTTCTCTCATTACTAGAATCCCTTGGTAGAATAAGATTAGGAAGTGATGATATTTCCCAACTTGGTGAGGGAAATGTGCACATAGTTTTTTGTATATTTTCTGATATTCATAGAGGGATTATCCATTATATTATATGGTTGTGTACATATCCTTTCTTATTATGGTGATTTGGGTGACATGGAAGAATATCTTAATGAAACATATTTAGATATATCCCATTTATGCACCCATCTGGGTTATAGGTTATACAACCACTCATTAGAATCTACCTCAAGTCAGAAGGGGAATTCCCTTCACTTGACTTGTTCCTCAGCCACATATATTGGCATGAAGCTAAAAAAACATAGATAAATTCATGGATGCGATGGTTTGTGCCTTATACTACAATTAAATGAATCTTGGATAATATTGTAATTGTATTTACTCACAGTTAAAAGAAATTATATTACATAATCATAGTTAATGGATTATTCTTGTTAGAAAATTGTGGAGAATAAAGGACTTTTATTGTTTATTATGGTTTCTGGTCCATATTTTTGGTCTCTAAATAAACATTATATATTTAAGATAAATATTCTAAATTTAGTTGTTCAATGTGATTTATAATATTTTGAGTCCCAAACTTGTGTATCAAACTTCTCTCTGTCTTTGGATCTTGAGATTGTAATTCCTCACTAGAGGTACTAATAATTCAAGTTTTTTGTTTGATTTAACACCTACACCATAGTAGTAGCACCATACCTTTACAAACACAACTTATTGTCTATGTAAAAAGATAATTATTTCCTTATAAGGTTGAATTGTTAGTATTGACTAGAGTATTCTCGAAATAGTAGTGTTTATAATTAAGGTGTAATGACATGCCTTTTCATGATGGTATGACTCAATTTTTTAATCAAATACTTTTTTCTTCTCTTGGTAAATTTGGACTACAGTCTAAGGAAGGTTTCAGGAGTGTCTGTGTCTTTTTCAAAGACCTATGATCTGGAAATTGGACCAATAGAGTCCACCACAACATCAGTTCATGATTAGTACTAACTGTGTGAATCAAGCTTATGAGGTTCCCAATGCACATGAGAGGCCTCAGTGTGTGTCTGAAATAATCAGAGCCAGGATTCATACTCATAAATGATTTCATATATTTTTAAATGTGGTATTTCTCAAATCTTTCAAATGGTTAGGAAAATAGTGATCCTAGGTAATGTGATTGTTGTTCAATGGTAGGTGGCGCATGGTTGGTAGACATTTTTACCAGTTGTACATCCAAACAATGCGACCAAAAGTTTTAGGTTGTAATTAATTTTTTCCCCTCAAAATGTTTAAAAACATTAAAATCTTTTTTCTCTTCTATTTTCCAAGGGGAATGAGATTCATCCCCTCTCCCATGGGGTCTCCCTCCTCATAACCTATTGATCTTGGTTGCACCTTCATCAAAACTCCAATCAGACAATCATCAAAATCATTGTATAGTTATTGGTAGGATCTTTAATATTGTTTCTTCCATTTATCATTGATATAACCATATATTGTTATATTTTTATGTGATCACATTCACCCTATTTTCTGGTTGTTGGAAAATTCTTCTATTTTATTCTATTCAACATCAATCATAAATTCGATATTGGATGAGGATTATTTTATAGCATTAAGGTAGGTGGTTGAGTTTTTTCCATAAATATTGAGATATTTATATATAGATTTTAATTTTTTGGAATGACATATAGTTCTGTGCATCACCTTAGATTTTTTATTTTCATTTCTAAGTTAATATATTCATGTTCTTATACTCCCTTTGACCTGTGTTAGTTTGCTGAAGGTTTCTTAACTCATTGATCACCACCCATTTGGGTGTGATGATATAACCTTCCCTCTATGATGTAATGGATAATGAACCTGACCACCTACTATGTTGTTTATCACGACTATAAAATAAATTTTTATTTTTTAATTAAAATAAATTTACTAGTTTATTTTATTGAATATTGGTTGAAAGTCCACACCACATGATATATAATTCTATATAGGAATTGTATAAATTTTGATTCTCATGATTGACTGGGATTAATGAATTTGAATGATTTGCATATCTAATGAATTTATATTATTATTGGTACTCTGTGGTTATTGGTAGTTAAATGATATATAAGTGACTTGTTGATCATGACATCTCACACTCCCTAACATCGGGTATTGGGCATGATATAACACATTGTTGTACTTTTATCTAGGTGATGGGAATGGTGTTCCTTGTTCCTATGTATTTGGAGTTTGGTATAATGACTCACCCCACTATTTTTAATGAAGAGATAGATGACTTGAATTCATTAGGATATTCAAGGATTATAGCCTTAAATTATAATATAACTTGTAGGAATAGTTATGGATTCCTGAGTTATACCCCAGATCTAGCTACAACCAAGTATCCATGTATATGAATACTTACTTCATCATGAGCTAAGTTTATATAAATTTTTATAGTATATAACTATAAAATATATTATTACATGTATATGTATATGTTGTTTTCATATAATACATATTTAGACTATGTGGAAGCAGGTAGAGTATACCAGGTGTCCCAATAGAACTTGAGTTGACTGGAATATATTTATTCAGCTATGCTTATCATTCCTTATACATACACCCTACTTTTCTATATAAACTAATTTGAATATTTCTTGACATTGTTCGTGGTGGCCCATTCAGTTTATCACACACCTTACACATGATGCCTTTGGTACCCATGTAGAGTTAATGTATGTAAGAATGGATAAGGGAAAGAACTCTCCTATAGATGCTTGATCTATTTTCCTTATAGGTTGGATCATGAGAGTAGTGGACTGAAAATATGCTTGTGATTCTAGTAAAGTATACTTTGGGACTCTTTTGTATTTTTGTATACCATTATGTATATTCTTTTCCCATGTTTACCTTTTTTTGTGAATCTCTAAGAACCCAGTTCTTAGTTTTGAGGTATGGGTTTCTTATGTTCTCTTTTCCGTATGTGTTTTTCAGAAAATAAGGAAAATGGGGAAAATCCAAAATTTTAGTAGTACACGTCGTGTACTTTTTCAACATGCCATATACATTTGGCCATGTGGGATGAGTACACGGGGCGTGTGGCCATGCCGGTCATGAAGGGTGTAGAAACCGACTACAGGCCATGTAGTTGTATTTTACACGTCGTGTAGTCAGTCGGCAAGAAAATAGTAAGGTTATGGACAACTATGTGACAGAACACACCATGTACTCAAGAAGACACGTCGTGTAGTCATGTCGGCAGATGAACAGTGCCACGCTGGCAGAAAAACCGCCAGATGAACAGTTAAATGAAGGAATTACACACCGTGTACTCGGAATTACACGCCGTGTACTTTGTTTTTTTTGCTTAAAATGGGTAGTATCCTCCCATGTTCACAGGGAAGGCTTAGAACAGGAAGAAGGAGTGGAAGAGGGAGGCCGGAGCTTTTGAGATCCGCCGAGCGCATGTCGGGAATCCATTTTTTGCACCCTCAACCTCTTTGGAACCGTACGGGTGAGTTCTCCCTTCTCCTGGAGTAGTTCTTACTAATTATTCCCCTAAGGAAAGTTATTTGGGTTTGAACGAGTTTTCTTTCACCTCATATCTACCTCGTTCTAGGATGATTCGTGGAATGTTGTTTGATTATACTGATCAGGGGCGTTAAAGGTAGGTGGCTCAGTGTTAATTTTTCCAACCGATGTGTGTTTGTGTGATTTTTTTTGTGCCACGAACCCATGTTGGGGTGTCGTGTGGATGAGGAAGAAGCTATTTATGTACCTAGAATTTTATAGGTAATTAAATGTGATATTAAAATTCTTTTTTGGATCGCTGCTTTGATTCAGGACCACCCCGGGGGTGCGTTCCTCTATTTAGCTGTTTGGACAGGATACCTGAGGGTATGCCTTAATTATTTTGCACATTACTTTTTCCTTGAGAGGAATTGTATGTGAACTGCTTATTTACATGTTGGGCATGTCCCGGTTACTTGTGCCTGAGGGCAGTGTTTTACTATAGCCTGAGGACATGACTGTATTAGCCTGAGGGAATTTTCTCTTACCCTGAGGGCAACTCCTTCCGTGCTTGTGGGCAGTTGATTATGTGCCTTTGGGCGACACTTCGTACGCCTGTGGGAAATATCCGTATGCCTGTGGGCAGATTCTTGTGTTTGGATTCTCTTTACCTGAGGTTAGAAGTTTACTTTTCTGAGAACATTTGCTGTTTACTTAGAATATTCACTATGGTGATATTTAAAATTAAATTATTAAATGGAAATGTAAATGGAAATATAACTGGTTTAAGTTAGTTACTTTTTAGTACTGCTTAGTTTATTGCATTTTACTACTGCACACTATTGTTTCATGTTTACAAACAGTTGGGCACGGGCCTATGGTGGATGCCTACTGGGATTTATTTCTCACACCATGTTTAGGTCATGCTTTCCAGACCAAACAGATTATATTGTTGCAGGTGTGGATAGGGGAAAGAGTCCCTATGCAGGTACTTGATTGTTGCTGAGGAGTGGGGGGGAATGCGACCAAACCCAGGCTCGTGATGCCGCTGGCTGTTCTGTTTTGCTTTTCTGTACTTGTACTTCAGTGGTAATGTATTGTATTGCAGTGTAACTTGTTCTTGCTGTTTTATAGAATAGTGATAAGATGCATCTTCATATATTTATGACTGCTGGTTTCCCTTTTTGTTATCAGTTATCCATTTCAGTTACGTGTACTGTTACTGCTTCCGCTATTGTCGTATGTTTATATTATATCCCATTGCGCTACACTTTGACAAATGAGGGAATAGTTTCCCCACTATCAGACTTGGGCCCTCACTGCTAGTCGGCAGCCTCTAGCGTTTTGGGAAATGTGCTTCAGGTCATGTGGCGAACCGGGTTCGAGGCACCCGTTGAGTGGCACCTAGAGCTGGGACGTTACAAAGTGGTATCAGAGGAGTTCTTTTCTTTGACTTACTACTTGGAGCCTTAGTCAGGGATAGGATGAGAATGGTAGTTGTTAATAAGTTGTGCTCGAGCGTAGCTAACCCATGTACAGGGAAAAATCCAATTTACCTCATGTTGCAATTTTTCTGATTTTTCAATTTTACGGTTGAATTGATTTTCACCGAAGGGTGACACACTTGGGGTTGTACTGTTTATATTTTATCCATGTGTTCTATTTAGTTGCAACCCAATGATATGAGGGTATGAAATATCATAAATCTTTTATTCACATGCTAGAAATCACATTCCATGCATAGTTCCATGCCATGTAGGTGCATTAGAAATTGCATGCTGTTGTGATAGTGGTTGTGCTAGAAAAGCATGCTGTTGTGATAGCTACTTAATAAATACCTGCTATGTGATAGGGTATTTCTGTATAAATCTGTGGAAATAATGGACACCAAACTTTCATTTTTGGGGAGTATTGGCCACCATTTACAGTAATTTGGGGGATCATTGACTGTTTATTTTGTTTTAACACAGATAAGATGTCAAACTTTGATTCGTGGGGAGTATGGGACCTCAAGGATTGGAATTTGACACTGAGGTGTTGTTTTGATGTATTTTATGGGTTCTGGGAAAGTTTCTGAGGCATACTGTCCGGAAAACCCAGTATACACGCCGTGTAGTACTTTAGACATGCCGTGTATGGCCTTCTGTTTGGGGAGAAAAATAGTCTTTTTGAGTACACGCCGTGTAGTCTCTTTTCGGGCCACAAATCATGTTAGAGGCGACACGGGGTAGGGAATTCATGGGTAAACCATGCCGTGTACCAGATATACATGCCATGTATTCTCTTCCCGTGTCACAAACCATGTGGGCAGAGACACGGGGAAGGGAAGAGCATAGGGTGAACACGCCGTGTACCTGATGGACACGCCATGTAGTGCTGACCCAGAGTCTGCCCGTGTAACTGACAATACGAATGGAGGAGACCATAAGACATACACACCGTGTCAATGATGAACATTCCATGTAGTGTGACCTGGGGACTCGTCCTTGTAACTAACAACACGGGTCGGTGTCACCTCTCCTTGAACACGCTGTGTAACTGTGGGACACATCATGTAGTCTTGTCCGAGGACAGACCGTGTGGACTTAGCCGTGTGGCTGTAAAACGGGGTGATGTACACTCCATGGTCGGGTGTCACATGTCGTGTAGTGTAAAGCCGAGTAGTCGGCCATGTCACAAACGACACGAGTAGTTGGAAAATTACACCATACACGTCGTGTAGGTTATATACACGCCGTGTAGTTTTTGTTCAAAGGGATCCCTGTGGCTTAGCCATTTAGAAGGACCTGGGAAGGGGAAGAGAAGTCAAGTACACACCGTGTAGTCAGTATACATGCCGTATAGTCTTGTTTTTCAAAATTTAAATGCCTTATTCCTCCTATTCCATTTTGAGTTTCTTCGTTTTCGGTCTTCAATAATCTTGTTCTAAGGCGTTCATTTGACCTTGTAGTGTCATGTCGCCAAGACAACCGCGCGTTGTTCTCCAGGAGAGCGGCAACGATTTTACTCCAGACACAGTAGGTCATGGGATACCAGTGGATCCTCCAGTAGAGCCAGATGCGACGCCATCCTTTATACCGAACACAGGTGTGGATGCGCAGTTCCGTGAAGGCTTTATGCGGTTAATGCAGACCTTTCAAGGAGCACCGTCGGCTGCCACATCTATGGCCGAGCTGACACGTATCTTCCAGCAGCAGCACCCGCCTATTGTTTTAGGGGATGGTGGACCACAGGCTAGAGAGTCTTGGATGGGGTCGATGCAGACTATCTTCGAGAATCTTGAGACGCCTCTAGGGCAGAGGGTCAAGCTCGCGACGTACATGCTGCGTGATTCCTCCAAGAGGTGGTGGGATGTTACCACCCAATCAGAGCATCACAGGGACATGGCGTGGGAAGATTTACAGATAGCATTTTATGAATTCTTCTTCCCAGAGATGCTGAGGGAAGATAGAGCTTGAGAGTTCATGAATCTATAGCAGGGCGCTATGTCGGTGATGTATTACTCTGCTCGCTTTACCGAGCTTCAATGTTTTCACCCATTCTGGTGGGTGAGGAGACGTTGAGGGCCAGGTACTTTGAGTATGGTCTCCGATATGAAATCCAAGCGCATGTGAAAGTTTTCAGGTTGGCTTCAGTGCATGCTATTGTCAACCTGGTGCTGATTACAGAGAGGAACCTGCGGGAAGCTAGTGGTGTGGGCCTGGGTGGTTCATTACTAGTTTCTGGTACTATTTCTTCTAGTAAGAGGATGAGACAGATGGAATTCTATCAGGGTGGCAGTACCAGCCAGAAGAATGTTTCAAGTGGCCTGGTCATGTGCTACCAGTGTGGTAAGGATGGGAACATGAGACCTCAGTGTCCGCGAGACCCAGTGGAGTGCCGAGCTTGCGAAAAGATGGGTCATCTGTAGTTCTTTTGATGGGAATTTCCACAAGTGGCTAGTGAGAGGGGTTCTGTGCATACTTTGCATGCGAGATCAGGACCATCAGCTTCTTACCAGTCAGGGAACAGGAATACGCCAGGGCATGCAGGAAGGGATGATGGTCGTGGTCGTGGTAGCCAGACACCAGGATCTCAGAGTCAGCAGGGTGGGACAGCTCAGGGTAGACAGGCTGTGTCGCAGGGCCGCGACACTGGGTAGATATATGCAGTGTAATAGACCTAGAAGGAATAGGATCTCAGACCTTCTACGGTCATAGGTACTATTCTAGTAGCTTCTGTCTTATCTTTATTGCTTTTAGATATGGTCCCTACACATAGATTTATATTTTTACCCATTGTGGAGAGCCTTGGGCTCTGTGTTTTTACTTCTTCTACTATTATGACGTTAGACACTCCGTTTGGGCCTAGAACGGCTAGTGTGCATCAGTGCAAGGAGTGCCCCCTTGAGGTTGGTGGGTTTCACTTCCTTTGGACCTTTATGTCTTGCAGATGATGAGCTATGATGTCATTCTCATGATGGATTGGTTGGTTCCCATGTGATCCTTTGTGGATTTCTATCGTCGCAGGGTGAGTTTCACATCACCAGAGGGTGGAGAGTTTCTATACAAAGGCGAATGGGGTGTTCAGGTGAGTTGAGCTGGACCAGAGCATCATGGGCGAGGTGGAGTCACAGCCCAGATTATGAGTTTATATCTAGACGACTAGGGGACCTATCAAACGGATGTCCCTCCAGTTGTTGATCATTTTAGGGATGTCTTCCCAGATGACTTTCCAGGTCTACCTCCAGAGTGAGTGGTGGATATCTCTATCGAGCTTGTGCCAGGAGCAGCACCGGGGTCCATTCCTCCTTATAAGATGGCCACTCCCAAGTTGCAGGAGCTCAAGAGGCAGTTAGAGGAGTTACAGGAAAAGGGATTCATCCGACCCAACACTTCTCCATGGGGTTCTCTAGTCCTCTTTGTGAGGAAAGCAGATAGGACTCTCTGTCTCTGTGGGGATTATCGGAAGCTGAACCATTTGACGGTTAAGAACCGATATCCCTTGCCAAGGATTGATGATCTTTTTGATCAACTTCATGGAGCACGAGTGTTCTCAAAGATTGACATGAGATCAGGATATCATCAGCTGCACGTTAGACGATCTGATATACCTCTCACATCTTTCAGGAGTAGGTATGGTCTATACGAGTATACGGTTATGCCATTTTGACTCACGAATGCGCTAGAAGTTTTCATGGATCTAATGAATCGTGTGTTCCATCATTATCTAGATTATTTTGTGGTATTATTCGTGGATGACAACTTGGTGTACTCTCACACTCGACACGACCATGCCACCTATATTGAAATCGTATTGAGTACACTGAGAGAGCATAATCTATATGTTATGCTCTCAAAGTGCAACTTTTGGATGGACCAGATTCAATTCCTGGGTCATATCTTCTCAGAGGAAGGAGTTGCAGTAGACCCATAGTAGGTAAGAGCAGTAGTTTCCTGGGATCAGCCCAAGAACGTGTTTGAGATACAGAGTTTCTTGGGGCTGGCTGGTTACTACAGATGCTTCATACAGGACTTCTTCGACTTAGCAGTTCCGTTGACGGGTCTGACTAAGAAGGGTGTAATGTTTGTTTGGTCAGAAGCTTGCAAGACAGCCTTTCAGGACCTGAAAGGAAGGTTGAAATCAGCACCAGTCCTGATACTTCCAGAGCAAGGGAAGATCTATATAGTTTACTGTGACGCATCAGGTATTGGACTGGGAGCAGTGTTGATGCAGGGTGATCGAGTTGTTGCATACGGATCTTGGCAGATGAGGCCACATGAGAGGAATTACCGAACGTATGATCTCGAGTTGGCTTCAGTTGTGCATGTGTTGCGCTTTTGGAGACATTATCTATTGGTAGAACGTTTTTTGGACTTCACCGACCACAAAAGTCTCATGTATATCTTTAATCAGCGTGACATGAATCTGAGACGGCAAAGGTGGGTTAAATACCTTCAGTCCTTCGATTTTGAGATTTCCTGTACACATGGTAAAGGTAATGCAGTAGCTGATGCACTGAGGAGGAAGACTCAGATACATGCAGTGCAGGAGGCCAGTGGTGAGTGGAAGCTTATGGAATTGTTCTCTAAGATTCATTTGGAGGTGCACGACATTCAAGAGAAAACTTATCTTTTTTTCTTTAGATATGACTTCTACCCTCATGGATAGAGTAAGGATGAGATAACTATCCATTTCAGAAGGCCCGGTTCTGCGGGAGTCGGTGGTAAGTGAGGACCCTCCTCCTAGGTGGATGATAGGTGATTATGAGGTATTGAATTTCCATGAATGAGTATGGGTTCCAGGGGATATACATGAGGAGATGATGCATGAGTTTCATTATTCAGCTTGGAAAGTTCATCCTGGAGTTACCAAGATGTACAGAGACTTGAGACGTCAGTACTGGTGGCCGGGTATGAAGAGAGATGTAGCTGGTTTTGTTAAGACATGTTTCACCTGTTAGCAGGTGAAGGTGGAGCATCAGAGACCAGCTGGACTGTTACCATAGTAACCCATCCCGGAGTGAAAATGGGATGATGTCGCGATGGACTTCATGACCGGGTTTCCGAGGTCGCCTCGAGGCAATGATGCAGTGTGGGTTGTTGTGGACAGACTCACGAAGGTAGCACACTTCTTGCCGATCAGGGAGACCTTCAATGTTGACGAGCTCGGAAATATGTATATCTGAGAGGTCATACGTCTTCATGGGGTCCCTCGTTCTATCATTTCAGATAGGAACTCTTGTTTTACGTCTCGTTTCTAGTAGAGTTTTCATAGGGCACTGGGTACACAGGTGCTTCTGAGCACAGCTTACCACCCTCAGACCGATGGTCAGTCAGAGCATACGATACAGGTGCTTGAGGACATGCTACGTGCATGCGTCCTAGACTTTGGGGGATCTTGGGAGAAGAATATACCCCTAGTCGAGTTTTCCAATAATAATATTTTTCAGGAAACTATTGAGATGGAACCATACGAGGCTTTATATTGTACGTCATGTCGATCACCTTTGTGCTGGTTAGAGGCTAGTGAGGTAGCTTTACTGGGACCACGTCTTGATCAAAAGACTTTTGAGCAGGTCCAGTTGATTCAGAAGCGGTGGGCTACTGCATAGTCTTTTCAGAAGTCTTATGCTAATCGCCACAGACATTCTTTGTAGTTTGTGGTCGGGGATCAGGTTTTCTTGTGTGTTTCGCCGAGGTTGGGACACCAACAAATCATGAGACAGGGTAAACTTTCACTGAGGTATATGGGGCCATTTGAGATTCTGGAGAGAGTCGGGAAGGTTGCTTATCGGTTGCAATTACCATAGAGGTACCGGGCCATGCATGACATCTTCCATGTATCTTAGTTGCGCCGCTATCATTCAGACCCGTCTCACGTCTTTTAGCCTAAGGAGGATGAGCTTCATGTAGATGTGTCCTTTGAGGAACATCTAATTCGTATTTTTGAAAGGAGTACGAAGGTTCTCCGAGGCCAGTCAGTTCCTCTCGTATGGGTTCTATGGCAGCATGGCAGAGTGTCGGATGAAACCTGGGAGTGAAAGACTGACGTACGTGCTCAGTGGTCGGAGTTAATTACGTCTATATCTTCACCACCCTTGGAAGGGAAATTTGGAGATGAATTGCTTTAAGGGGGGATGTTTTTAAGAACCCAGTTCTTAGTTTTGAGGTACGGGTTTATTCTGTCTTGTTTTCCTTAAGTGTTTTTCAGAAAATAAGGAAAATTGGAAAAACTCCCAAATTTTGGCAGTACACGCCGTGTACTTTTTCCACACACCGTGTACTTTTGGTCGTGTGGGATGAGTACTTGGGGCGTGTGGCCATGTCTGCGATGAAGGGTGTAGAAACCGACTACACGCCGTGTAGTGGTATTTTACACGCCGTATAGTCAGTCGACAGTCAAATAGTATGGCGGTGGCCAGCTGTGTGATAGAACAAGCCGTGTAGTCATGTCGGCAGATAAACAATGCCACCCTGGCAGAAAAAACTACCAGATGAACTATTAAATGAAGGAAGTACACGCTGTGTACTCGGAAGTACACACTGTGTACTTTGTTTTTTTCACTTAAAATTGGCAGTAGACTCCCCTATTCAAAGGGAAGGCTTAGAATGGGAACGAGTGGAAGTGGGAGGCCGGAGCTTTGGAGATCCACCGAGCGCACGTCGGGAATCCGTTTTCTCCACCGTCGATCTCCCTGGAACCACACGGGTGAGTTCTCCCTTCTCATGGAGTAGTTCTTACCAATTATTACTCTATGGGAAGTCATTGGGGATTGAAAGAGTTTCCTTTCACCTAAGATCTACCTCGTTCTAGGATGATTTGTTGAATGTCGTTCGAGTATACTGATCAGGGGCGTTAAAGGTAGGTGGCTTGGTGTTAATTTTTCCAGCTGATGTGCGTTTATGTGCTTTTTTTGTGCCACGAACCCATGTTGGGGTGTCTTGTGGCTGAGGATGTAGCTTTTTAAGTACCTAGAATTGTATAGGTAATTAAATGTGATATTAAAATGCTTTTTGGGATCACTGCATGGATCCAGGACCACCCCGGGGGTGCGTTCCTCTGTTTAGCCGTTTGGATAGGATACCTGAGGGTATGCCTTAACTATTTTGTTCATTAATTTTTCCTTGAGAGGAATTGTATGTGAACTGTTTATTTACAATTTGGGAATGTCCCGGTTACTTGTGCCTGAGGGCAGTGTTTTACTATAGCCTAAGGGCATGACTGTATTAGCCTGAGGGAAATGTTCTATTAGCCTGAGGGAAACTCCTTCCATGCCTGTGGGCAGTTGATTTTGTGCCTATGGGCGACACATCGTACGCCTGAGGGCAATATTCGTATGCATGTGGGAAGATTCTTGTGTTTGGATTATCTTTACCTGAGTGTAGGAGTTTACGGGACTGAGGACATTGGCTGTTTACTTAGAATATTCACTATGGTGATATTTTAAATTAAATTATTAAAAGGAAATGTAAATGACAATATAACTGGTTAAGTTAGTTAATTTTCAGCACTACTTAGTTTATTGCATTTTACTACGGCACACTGTTGTCGCATGTTTACACACAGTGGGGCACAAGCCTTTGGTGGATGTCTACTGGGATTTATTTCCCACACCCTTTTTGGGTCATGATTTCTGGCCCAAACAGATTATGTTATTGCAGGTGTGGATAGGGGAAAGAGTCCATATGTACGTACTTTATTGTTGCTGAGGATTAGGAGGGCATGGGACCGAACCTAGGCTCGTGATGCCGCTGGCTGTTCTGTTTTTCATTTCTGTACTTGTACTTCGGTTGTAATGTATGTTGTACATCTCGTTCCCCTCGTTGTTTGATTTTCATGATCACAATCACCTTCTTGTTTTTCTAATATTGTGTTTTAAGTGTTGTGGATGATAGGAACAAGGTTGCCAAGAAGTTGGCCCAAGAATGGACGAGAATTGGACTGAAATCCAGACCACCGGTCAGCCGGTGGCTTGACCACCGGCCGGCCGGTGGAACCCTGACTCAAGGCTGAGCCACTGTCTCCCCACCGGCCAACCGGTGGCCTCACCACCGGCCAGCTGGTGGCACCCAGACACAAGTGCAAGCTACTGTCTTGCCACCGGTCAGCCGGTGGCTCTGTCACCGGCCAGCCGGTGGCATCCATCCCCAACAGTGAGACCTACTGTCTCACCACCGGCCAGCCGGTGGCTCTGGCACCGGTCAGCCGGTGGCCCCTGGACAGGAATCCTATTCCATTTTGCAAACACCGGCCAACCGGTGGGACTGTACCGGCCAGCCGGTGGAGCCAGTCAAACTAGCCGTTGCAGTTTGACCAGGCTGGCCCACTTGGCTCCCAACGGCTCTTTTAGCCTCTCCAACGGCTCCGAAGGCCCCCAATGGGTTCCATGCCTATAAATAAAGGCTGAGGAAGCCCCGGACACACACCGGAACGATACGGAAGCCCACGGACACCTTGTTGATCATTTGGCGTACCTCCGGTGCATTCCTCCAAGGGAACCCCAAGTGCTCCATCCAATTCCACATTCAAGAGCACCCTCAAGAAGCTTGGGAGAGCACACTACATCAGCTCCATCATCCAATTGGCGCCCAAGTCTTCCTCCAATACGGTTTTTATTTTATATTCATTTTGAGCTTTAAAATTGGGTTTGTGCCTACAAACCCCAACCCTTTTCTCATCCCCCTTTCTTTTGGGTTTCACACCACCACAAAGGTGTGAAGAGGTTTCTTCAAGCCTTTCCTTTTAAAAGGCTTGTGTTTCGGTGAGCTAGCCTTCACCCATTAAAAAGGCTAGTGGGTTCTTGCTATTCTATTGAAAGCAAGTGGGTTCTTGCTAAACCACAAAAAGCAAGCTGTAATAGGTCCTAGTGCTACCTCAAAGCCTAGTGGGTTTCTTGCTAAAACCATTGAAAAGCAAGCGGTAGGAATCTCTCAACGGTTGAGTTGGGAGCAGAGACGTAGGCCGGGTTTTGGCCGAACTCCGTTATCAATTTTGTGTGTCTTGCCTCTTTACTTTTTGCTGCATTTATACTTTGATTTTTAATTTGTCTATCAATTTTTTAAAAGGCAATTCACCCCCCTCTTGCCATCTTTCCTCGTTTTTCCGACCCAACAATTGGTATCAGAGGAAAATTTGAATAATTTCCTAACCCGGTTTCAAATTTAAGATCCATTAAGATGGCATCAACCTCTTTCGCCCCCGAGGGCCTCTCATTGGGTCGGGCTCCATTTTTTGATGGAACCGACTATAATTATTGGAAAACCCGCATGACTACTTTTCTTAGAAGTATAGGGTATCCCATATATAAAATTCTCATGCAAGGTTACACCCTCTCCTCCCCCGACGAATCCAAATGGACCCCCGCCGATATAAAGAATTTTGAGCTTGATGGCAAAGCCATGAACGCTCTCCATTGCGGGTTAGATAGGAATGAATTCAATCGTGTGTCCACTTGCACCACTTCACATGAAATTTGGAAGCTTTTAGAAGTGACCCATGAAGGCACTAATAAAGTCAAAGATACTAGATTAGATATGTATAGACAAGACTTTGAATCTTTTTCAATTCATCCAAATGAGTCTATTTCTGAAATGTTTACACGCTTCACTGACGCGTGCAATGGAAGGAAATCTCTTGGTGATGATGTTTCTGCAGAAACTATGGTGAAGAAGATCCTATGGGTCCTTCCGAGCTCATGGGCACCTAAAGTGACGGCAATCCAAGAAGCTAAGGATGTCAAGAACATGCCGGTCGAGGAGCTCATCGGATCTCTCATGACGTACGAGATCACGATGAGGAGGCAAGCTCAAAAGGAGGGCACACCAATCAAGAAACCAAAGAACATTGCCCTCAAGGTACAAAAGGAAGTAAGCTCCTCCTCATCTTCTTCCTCATCTCCTTCCTCATCGTCCTCATCATCAAGCGGCGACTCGGAAATGGAGAATCTCGCCCGCCAAATGCACAAATTTATGAAGAAGCACAAGAAGAAGAAATCCCGCAAGCATCGAAAGCAAGAACCCACCGCAAGATCCGAGCCCAAGGTAAAATGCTACGGGTGCGGCGAAAAGGGCCATTACAAGCCCGATTGCCCACTCAACAAGAAACGGGCTAATGAAAAAGGAAAGAAGAAGGTCCTCAAGGCGACATGGAGTGACACCACCTCATCATCATCCTCCTCCTCAAGCGACAACGGTAACAAATGCCTAATGGCATTTCATGAGGTAACATCTTCCGACTCCTCCTCCTCTTGTTCTTCAAATTCAAATTCTTTAAATCATCTTTCTTATGAAGAACTCTCACACGCTAGAGACCAACTAGAAAATGGTTTTCATGCCTTATCGTCAAAATTTGTTGCTTTAAAAAAGTCTTTCAAATAACTCTCCTCCGAAAAAGAACAACTTCTCAAAGAGAAGGAGGAGATGTCTCTCAAAATCCAAAATTTTCCAAATGTTGATTCTATGGAATCAACCATCAAAGACCTACGGGAGACCCTAGCTAAGTTCACCCAAGGGGAACAAAATTTGAACAATCTCCTAGGTTCCCAACGTATATCTAGAACCACCCAAGGGCTAGGATACACCAACCGAGCTTCCTCCTCCCATGCACCCACTATTTTTGTAAGGGGGAGCTCCCAATTTAAATTTTGTAACTATTGCAAAAAACCCGGGCACCTCATTTATGAATGCAATTGTAAAAACGCCCGGTATGGTCAACCCAAAAGTATTTTCTTTTCCGATGAGTTTTATAGGAGAAGACCCGCCATGAAACAAATTTGGATTGAAAAATACCTTTTGGCGAGTCTCACGGGACCAAAATTTGTCACGGTTTCAAAAACCACTCCCCGGTGATTAGTTGTTTTTATTTAGGGGGAGTTAGGTTCTTTTAAGCCTTTTTTTGTGAATTAAAAATTTTCTTTCAAAATTCTCATTTCAAATTTTTTATTCAAAACTTTCGATTCAATCTTTCATTTTCAACTCTTGGTTTCAATTGGTTTTTGATTCAAAACTTTCAATTCAAACTGTTATTCAATTTTTGATTCAAAACTTTCAATTCAAATTTCAAATTTCATTTGGTTTAAAAAATCTCATCTCTTGTTTTTCAAAATTCCCTCAATCAAGTTTTATGCCCCATTCTATTTTGATAATCACAAAGGGGGAGAAATTTCTTGATTGATTGGGGGAGAATCCTTTTTCATCATGCTTTGAATTTCCTTTCAATTTCAGTATTTTACATTAATTGTTTTGGTGATTGTGATCATCAAAATAGGGGGAGATTGTTGTACATCTCGTTCCCCTCGTTGTTTGATTTTCATGATCACAATCACCTTCTTGTTTTCCTAATATTGTGTTTTAAGTGTTGTGGATGATAGGCACAAGGTTGCCAAGAAGTTGGCCCAAGAATGGACGAGAATTGGACTGAAATCCAGACCACCGGTCAGCCGGTGGCTTGACCACCGGCCAGCCGGTGGAACCCTGACTCAAGGCTGAGCCACTGTCTCCCCACCGGCCAACCGGTGGCCTCACCACCGGCCAGCCGGTGGCACCCAGACACAAGTGCAAGCTACTGTATTGCCACCGGTCAGCCGGTGGCTCTGTCACCGGCCAGCCGGTGGCATCCAGCCCCAACAGTGAGACCTACTGTCTCACCACCGGCCAGCCGGTGGCTCTGGCACCGGTCAGCCGGTGGCCCCTGGACAGGAATCCTATGCCATTTTGCAAACACCGGCCAACCGGTGGGACTGTACCGGCCAGCCGGTGGAGCCAGTCAAACTAGCCGTTGCAGTTTGACCAGGCTGGCCCACTTGGCTCCCAACGGCTCTTTTAGCCTCTCCAACGGCTCCGAAGGCCCCCAATGGGTTCCATGCCTATAAATAAAGGCTGAGGAAGCCCCGGACACACACCGGAACGATACGGAAGCCCACGGACACCTTGTTGATCATTTGGCGTACCTCCGGTGCATTCCTCCAAGGGAACCCCAAGTGCTCCATCCAATTCCACATTCAAGAGCACCCTCAAGAAGCTTGGGAGAGCACGCTACATCAGCTCCATCATCCAATTGGCGCCCAAGTCTTCCTCCAATACGGTTTTTATTTTATATTCATTTTGAGCTTTAAAATTGGGTTTGTGCCTACAAACCCCAACCCTTTTCTCATCCCCCTTTCTTTTGGGTTTCACACCACCACAAAGGTGTGAAGAGGTTTCTTCAAGCCTTTCCTTTTAAAAGGCTTGTGTTTCGGTGAGCTAGCCTTCACCCGTTAAAAAGGCTAGTGGGTTCTTGCTATTCCATTGAAAGCAAGTGGGTTCTTGCTAAACCACAAAAAGAAAGCTGTAATAGGTCCTAGTGCTACCTCAAAGCCTAGTGGGTTTCTTGCTAAAACCATTGAAAAGCAAGCGGTAGGAATCTCTCAATGGTTGAGTTGGGAGCGGAGACGTAGGCCGGGTTTTGGCCGAACTCCGTTATCAATTTTGTGTGTCTTGCCTCTTTACTTTCCGCTGCATTTATACTTTGATTTTTAATTTGTCTATCAATTTTTTAAAAGGCAATTCACCCCCCCTCTTGCCATCTTTCCTCGTTTTTCCGACCCAACAATGTATTGTATTGCAGTGTAACATGTTCTGGCTATTTTATAGAATAGTGATAAGCTGCATCTTCATATATGTATGACTGCTGGTTTCCCTTTTTGTTATCAGTTATCCATTTCAGTTATGTGTATTGTTACTACTTCCGTTGTTGCGGTATGTTTATATTATATCCCGCTGCGCTACACATTGACAAATGAGGGCATAGTTTCCCCACTATCAGACATGGGACCTCGCTGCTAGTCGACAACCTCTGGTGTTTGGGGAAATGCACTTGAGGTCATGTGGTGAACCGGGTTCGGGGCACCCGTTGAGTGGCACCTGGAGCCGGGACGTTACAATATCAGTTTTCCACGACTCGATTATATATGAATCATCTTTTTTTTAATTTGATTATTATTAAAATATCTTATATGGTCATACTTCCACTTGTTATTTATTGTTTCTATTTCCACAATTTAATCTATTTGGTTATGCTTCCTCTACATCTGTTAATTTATTATATCGGTTATTCCTCTCTAATATGAGGTTATAGTAACCCCACTATACCATCTCACACCCTCACAACTAGTCGGTAGCATGTGGCTTATGGTAATTTGTGTTTGATGTCGTGAGACCCACCAGCATGGTGTACTAGTCATGTTGATTGTGTGTTGGGACATTGAAAATTGTTATTAGAGCCATTATTTTACCTTTTGTCTTACTTTTTGGGTTCTAAAAAGGATAATAGAATATAATGTAATTTGGTAATTAGTCTTTGCCTATGATTAGAAAACCCATATCAAGGGGAAAGCTAAATTACTCAAGATGAGTTATCGATTTTATTGGATTAGGCATGTTACTATTGATATGATTTCACTTTTGGGTGACACACATGACTTTTTATGATTATTAATATTGATATTATTATTGTTATTTTCATTGAAATAGGCTTTATTTCATCTCCTGGTATGGAAATGAATTAGTATATCATGCACCATTATAGTTGCATTAGGATTAAAATGAAATACATTTTTCTTGTCATGTCTACTTTTCAAGTGAAATTACCTCTTCCTTATGGTTAGTTCCTAGATTATTATATATTTTAATGTGTTAAAATTTCTAGTATGGAGAATATAATTTGATTAATTAATGTTTCTGGATAAATTTAAATGGTGTTTCTGCATAGATTAGTGATGAAAACAAAATTATCCAATTATACCGTATTGTGTGTTATGGACCTACTAGTTATGAATTAGGATATATATATATATAATTTATAATTTGACAAATGGAAATGAAAATAAATCATTAAAATAAAATGGTTACCTCTAAATGGGGATTCCATTTTTAAAGTAAAGGGTATTTTCCTCTATATCTTACAAATGAAACTCCATATATTGGAAAAAATTTCATTTAATCTGAGACATAAACCTGAACCTGACCATTGTAGTCAGAAGTTGAGGATGTCTCTTATGTCCTTATGTCCTATTATGGTCTTTCCATTACCACCTAGATCTAGATTTAGATAGGGAAGAGACATGCGACCTTTATAATAAAAAGGCGACATACCTATCATTTTGTCTTTCCATAATATTTAAAACTACTAATATCTCTCCTAATCAATGTTTTTGGAATTATAGAATAATTCCACCGTGATTGTCCTGACTTGTACTTCATGAAGGCGGTGATGACCATAAATCGGTGGTGGTGGGACCTAAGCCGTTAGTGATACCAATTGTAGGTCCACATAAGAAACCACCTTTTTTTCTTAATATGAGAACTAATTCCAGATTTCAAGGGTGATTTTTCCAAAGTATGCAGTCTATTAAAGTTGTTTCTTGACCTTCACTAACTATGGAAGCTTTGACTCATGAGTTTTATTATCAATATCTTCAAACCTTTTTGGTGGATGGAAGACAACATGCGGTATATTCATGGATTGAGTCCATAATTTCTAGTTTCAATCATCTATAGATTCCACCAGAGTATAGGTTCAAGGTAGCTACCTATATGTTACAGGGTTCTACCACATGATGTTCAGACGTTATTGCATAGGAAGTATGACATTGAAATATGACCTGGGCAGACATACAGAAGACCTTTTGTGACTACTTTTTCTATAAACTATGATGGATGACAGGTATAGATAATTCATGAACATGCCACAAATATCCATGTATATCATGGAATATTCTGCTCACTTTACTGAGCTATAGTGATTTCACTAAACATATCTACTGAATATAGTATGAATACAATGAAATTCTTAGAAGGGATGGAATACTCTATATGAACATATTTTAATATCTTTTGGGTAATGACTATTTTGGAGATAGTCAACCAGGTCCATAATACTAAGTGGAATTTGAGGCAAGCTGATGGTGGGAACTCGGGAGGTTCAGCACCCAAACATTGAAGTGTTTATTTTAGTAGGATAATTATGTATTTCTAGGATTCTCATGGGGGTATTAGTTTTCAAACATGTCATAATGATAATTTCTTCCTATGTCACCAGTGTGGGAATTGGGACACAAAAAACCATAATATAAGCAATATCTAGTGGAATGCATAGACTGTAGTTTGATGTGGCATATCCAGTGCGTTTTTATTACTTTTCTAATATTTCCTAGTGAGAGGGGATATATAACTACCCCAATTTATGATGTTGGGATATTATTATATCTCTAGGAAGGAATTTATCATGCCAATGGCCACCCAGGATTAGCTGGTGGTCGAGGTAGGGGTAAAAAGACCCTAGATTAATAGTTCTTATAGAGAGGACCTACTTAGGGAATTCAAGTTGCGACATAGGTACATGGTAAAATCTAGTTATATGAATTACATCCTAGGTCATAGAAGTAGAGATCCATAACTTTTACTATTAACGACACTCTTTTCGCAGCCTATACTTTAGTGTCTTCTTTCCTTGACATAAGTACATCATAGTCTTTTATATCTGAGGAAATTATGGAATGTCCAAGCCTTGAAATGAAGTTTTATTATGGCTTTATGACACTCAATTCCTCAATGGGTATGTGATTAGAGAGTGTTATCCACATTAAATATTTTCCCCTTAATATAGGTAGATATCTCTTCATATGATATCTTTTCTTCATCAACAAAAAGTGTTTGATGTAATTATCACGATGGAGTAGTCAATTCCCAATCAATGTCAAATTGGATGCTATCATTGGAGGGGGATTTCTATATATCCAGAGGGTGGTAGAATATCCATAGGGGTTAATGGGATTTCCATGAATATCAAGCTGTATTTGAGCATTAGAGGATAGATATAGTGTTATCTTAGATTTCTAGGCTCTTCTTGGATGATTAGGGTTTATGACTCGTTATTTTCCCTCATATGGTAGATAAGTTAAGGGATATCTTCCCAGGATACTTTTCTAGGATACCTCCAATGATAGAGGTATATTTTACCATTGATCTAGTTCCACAGGCATCATCAGTGTCCTTTCCTCCTTATGGGATGGTACATAAAGAGCTTCTAGAGATCAAGAACTTGCGGGAAGACCTAGAGGCTAAGGGTTTTATAAACACCAACATATATCCATGGGGTTCCCCATCCTTTTTTACAATATTGGAGAAGGTACCCTTATGCTTTATGTGGATTAACTATGGTGGAACCAGCTTATAGTAATGAACTGATATTCACAACCTCGAATTGATAAGCTATTTGATCAGCTCTGAACAGATTTGGTGTTTTCAAAGATTTATTTTATGTCAAGATATCATTATATATATATAATACATATTTCTAGAGTAGGTTTGGTCTTTATGAGTACCAAATAATGTCTTTCAGTCTCACAAATGAAGCTATAATTTTAATGGATCTAATGAATCTAGTTTTCAAACCATACATGGATTCGTTCATTGTAATATTTGTCGATGAAATATTAGTGTATTATCTCTATATAAATAGCCAAGTAAAAAATCATGGTACTATTATGAATACACTGAGAGAAATCTATTTTTATTCTATGCTAATCAAATTCCACTTTTTGATCCACAAATTCCACTCCCTTGGTTAAATCAACTCGGATTCATGGGCATCAGTAGACTTAGAGAAAGTGGGATACGTAGTTTCCTAAGAGCAGACTATAATTTCTTTGACATACAGAGTTTCATGGCATTGGTCAAGTATTATAGATGCTTCCTCAAGTATTTTTCATGACTAGTCATGCCCCTTAAGATACTGAATGTAATGGGTATGAAACTCATATGGTCCTAAGCATGTAAAGATTCCTTTGGTGTTGAAGGGTAGGTTGACTTTAGTGCTGATCATGATTCATCCAGAGCTTGGAAGTAGTTGTGCTATTTACTAGAGAGAATAGGTATCAGGATGGGAGTGGTTCTAATTCTAGATGAGTGAGCCATAGCATATTGGTTTTATCAGTTGAGGAATCATGTGGATAATTACATGATGCATGAATTTGAACTAGTTTTGGTTGTTCAAGGATTATCTTGCATGAGGAATTATTTTTATGGAGTTAATTTTGTGGTATTACTGGATTAAAAAAATCCTCAAGTACATCTTTAAAAATAGTGATATGAATCTCAAGGAGGAGAGATGTTTTGAGTACCTGCAATCCTTTGATTTCAAGCTTGCATATACACTTGGAAAAGGAAATGTGGTAGATGATTCACTAAGCTCAAAGGCTCAGACACAAATAGTTATGGAGGATAGTGGATAGTGGTATCTCATAGCCATATTTTCAAATATGCATTTTGTGTTTCAGAAGGATCTTGGTCAGACAAAACTCTCATCTTTTTTAGTGACCTCTACCCTTATGCAACAGGTGATAATGAGTCAACTTTATGATCCTGAGGGTTTAATCCTAAGGTAAATTATTATAGATGATGATTTATATTATAGTTAGACCATGGATGTGGATGAGACATTATGCTTTCATGGGTTTGTCTAGTTCCCATAAGACATCAAAGAAGAGATGGTATTGGAATTTCATGACTTGGTTTGGGAAATACATCTTGGTTTCACCGTGACGTATTGATACATAATTCATTGTTATTGGAATCCCAATATTAATTTAGAGATTGATGGTTTTATAACTCAACATTCCACCTGTCGGCTTGTGAATTCATAACATCAAAAATCAAAATGACTTTTACATCCACTTTCCATTCCTAAGTGGAAGTGGTATGGTGTCTCTAGGGACATCAAGAATGGTTTTTCAGAATCACATCGAAGAAATGATACAATTTGTGTATCCATTTATCATTTGATGAATGTCACTCACTTTTTAACTATTTGAGAGACTTTCTCAATAAACATTCTAGGGGATACACATTAGGGAGGTAATACTTCTTTATAGAGCATGTTGTTCTATCACATCAGACAGGGATGGTCACATCACATATTGGTTCTCGCATGGGTTATAAAAGGCCTTCTCTATACAAGTCCTTCTATGTTGGCCTATCACCCTCAAACCAATATACAAAAAAATCATATGTTTTAGATATTAGAGGACATGATTTGTCCTTGTGTCCTTGACTTCAAGGGTTAGTGGGGGAAACAAATTCTTCTTTTTTGACTTCTCTTATAATAATTTATTTCGTGATACCATTCAGATGGATCCTTATCAAGCTTTATATGTAGGCCTCTCTGTTCACCTTTGTGTTGGCTAGATGTAGGGGAGACAACATTGATCGGAACATGCCTTATAAAAAAGACATTATAGAAGGTTCAGTTGATTTGAATGCACATGTGTACTTCAATTTCTAGACAACAGTTGTATGACAATCAATTATGATGAACTCTTAATATTGAAGTCTGATGCTGGGTTTTCATGTTTGTTCTATCTAGGTTGGTCCATTAAGGAATTAGAAGGAAGGGTAATCTTTTACCTCAATTATTTGGAACCATTGAGATTTTGAATACAACCAAACCAATCGATTATTAAAAATAACATCCTTAGAGATATCATTTTATAAACATTGTATTTCATGTATTTCATCTCTACTAGTACAATCCAATCCCACCATCCATTTTACAACCGGATGAGGTTGCATTGCATGAGAATGATTTATTCGAGGAGTATCCAATATCTGTTCTATATCATACCATGAAGAGAGTTCAGTTCAGGGTAGTTCTTTTAGTATAGGTTCTATGGAACATGACTACATACATGAAGATACCTAGGAGTGGGAAGTTGATATATGAGCTCAATGGATAGAGATTTTCTAAGATGATCCATATTTACCCTCTAAAGTCCAACTAAGTGAATAGTTTCTTTAAAGAGGGGTGGGTGTAATGACCCAGAAATTCATGAAGGTATGGATCTTTGACTTCTGGGTTTGAATCCTTTTAATTATCATGGTAAATGTGTCCAATGGCATAAGGAAGGTTTTGAAAGTGTATTGGAATGGTTCATATCCAAGAACTCTTGAAATTGGATAGGCAAAGTGGTCCGCACTATTACTGTATCATTAGGAATAACTGTGGGACTCAACCATTTGAGGTACCTAGTGCATAGAAGACACTGCATGGTTTTTCTGAAACTGTGCAAAAAAATTCACATGCTCAAGCCATATTTCAAATATTTTCATGAAAATAAGATTTCACACTGCTTGTGCACGGCTTGGAAAACATTGTGCATAACATGTATGAGTAGAGTAAAAAGGTAGTGGGTGGTGCACAGTT
Organism: Viscum album; assembly: GCA_963277665.1. Classification (NCBI taxonomy): domain Eukaryota; kingdom Viridiplantae; phylum Streptophyta; class Magnoliopsida; order Santalales; family Viscaceae; genus Viscum; species Viscum album. The sequence goes on from OY728120.1 coordinate 1,235,177,522, forward strand.
GGTGCACAGATTGACCAATCATGTGGCCAAACCTTGCGGACCCATTTTTTAGGGTGAAATTACATTTTTACCCCTAAAAATATTTTAAAACATAAAACCCTTCATTCAATACTCTTTTCTATTGAGTGTGATCTTCCTCCCCTCTATCTTGAGATCTCAATCCTCTAAACCTAGGGATATTGGTGTGCCTTAATCCAAACTCTAATCAAACTGCTGACAGAAGTAATGGATAGCTAGAGGTAAACTCCTTAATCCTCCTACTTCCTTTAATCATTGATATTCCCATATCATTCACTATTTTGGTGTCGTCTAATTATATCTATTTTCATGAAATTGGACCACTCTTCTAATTTATTCCCTTCTACATCAAACTGGATGCCCATATTGCATTAGGAGTCATCTATGTCCCTAATTTAGGTGGTAAAGTTTCTTTCCATTTAATTTTAGGTGATTATATAGCTTGTGTCATTGTGTGGAATTCCATACATTTTCATGCATCACCTTAAAATGTTGTTTTCAATTATAATTTAATGTATGCATGTTTTTATGCTCCCCCTAACCTATGTTATTTTTTTGAGGATGTCTACCATGTTTATTTTCACCCATTTTGTTGTTCTTTGTTAAACATCCCTCTATGATATAAATTTTAATGAACCTGACCACCTCCTAGGAGGTATTTTCTGACTCTGAAATCTATATTCCTTAACTAAATTAAATAGTCTAATGTAATGGATTTAAAGTGGGTGGAAATGTCACGCCATATGCAATAAAAATATAAATGTGAATTTTATAAATTATTTTTCTCGTGATTGATTGGGATTGATGAATTTTAATTCATTACATATATAATTTATTTCTAATATTATGGGTATTCCATGGTTATTAGTTGTTGAAGGATGGAAGAAAGGGCCTTTTGAGCCTGATGTTTCATTCAACCTTACATTATGTGTTGGGAATGATGTTCACACCATTATAATTTTACTTGTATGATGGGAATGGTGTTTCTGGTTCCACTATTGGGAAATAAGACTCACCCCAACATTTCACCTGATGGGAAATATGTCTCACATTAATCAATAGATTCGGGTCATATACACTTGCTTGAGCTTATATCTGATTAGACTAGTTATAGAGGCCTAACTTATGCCCTATGTCTTTGTAGCACCTAGTATCCATGTTTATGCCCACTTATTTCATCACATACATAGTGAATATATGTGTACATATAGTTATAACTATATATATATATTATTACTTATATATATATATGGTTTTTGGATTAGACATATTCCACCCAATTTTGAAGTAGGTAGAGTCTTCCAGGTGTCATAATGGAACCTGATATAACTAGTATTTATTTATTTTTATTTATTTATTATTCCTTATATATGAATAATAATTTTCTATATACACTTATTTGATTGTTTCTAGACATTTTTAGTGGTGTCATACTAGGTTTATCTCACATGCTTCTTAGGATTCCTTTATTACCCGAGTAGACTTTTCATCTGCTGGAATGGATATGGTCAAGAACCCTCTTATAGATACACGATCTGTTTCACTTGTATCTTGGAGCATGGGATCATAGGATAGATCATATTCTTTTGATTCTAGTGAATCATCTTTGTGGACAATTTTATATTTTCGAATAGCATGATGTATAGGCATATACCATGTTTCCATTTTTGTATTTTAGAATTCCACGAAATCATTTTACATGAATGATACTTTTGTATTTTGATTATCATTACAGATTCCCATATGTTCATACTTCTGCTACATATTTATAGTTTCTATTTACATTTCTCTATATGTTCTATTATGCTTATGCTACATAATTTTATTTATTATATCTATTGTGAAACTCTAATATGATGGTATACTCTCCCCACTATACTACCTCACACCCTCGCAGCTTGTTGGAAACCTCTGGAATATGGGTAGGTGAACTTGAGGACTTGTGATCCACCTTCTCGTGTCACAGGTTAATTGGATTTAAAATGGAATGTTACAAAATATATAATGAATTCAAAAATAATATAATGATTATTAATTAAATCACTGGGAATCAATTAACCTGGTTTGTGAAAATTAGATTAGAGATGAGTGATTGGGATTAGGCTTGGATTTCTTTCGATAATTCTATAATGGACCTTTTGAAACTGAATCTATTATTTTTATTAACTACTCTAATGATTGGATTAAAAATTATTTATTCTATTCTACCCCTGATTAAGAATGATCGATAGTGAAAATAATCCACCCAGTTTCCTTAGTTGGAATATTCTCCTTCCAAATTGTGAAATGAATAGAATGTTTCCTTTTGATCAACTAAGAAATTACACATCAAGAATTGAATTTTACAAGTTCCTAAATTAGTCCACTATGTATTCTTCATTTGTTTATTAGTCACTAAACACTTCTCTACCTAACCTTATATCGTGTAATCTGTGTGATCAAAAACCAAGAAGTGGGAGAATAGTTTTCTCCATCCAAGAAATTTGTATTATACATATTTAAAATAAAAATACAATCATATCCCATTATAATTAAAAATTTATTAAACAAAAAACATTTAATAAATAAAAATGCAATGAATATTTTTAAAGAAACTATTACTCCTAAATTATGTAATGTCACCACCCACTCTCCAAACTACAGAATGGATCTTTCCCTCCATTAAGAGGGAAACAGTGTGGGTTGTTGGGGTATAAATCATGATAACAGCAAAAGAAAAAAATTAGTAAAAATAGAGTTTCTAGTAGAAACAGCAGGTTTCCTCTCATAATTCTCTGATCCTTTTCTTGTAGGGAAGAAATTTTGTGTTTATATAGGTGGTAACCTCTTATTATCTATCGTTTGAATATTTATAAATCTTGATGGATGTTGAATATATCTTTTAAATGATATTTAGCATTGAATATACAAAATAATTTGTTATTTCCATATTCCATAACTTATATATAATTTCTCAATGACAATAGGATCATTATCCATTGGAAATACTCCATTGGTCCAATAGTAAATCATGTTCTACTGTTGAATCAATGTTGGCATGTGTTATAATTTTCCCAAAGGTTGCTTGTGCTACCATTTGCCCCGAGTTGTAGTAGTGGTGTAAATTATGCATTCAGACTCCATCAAATACTCCATTCTTAAAAGTGTATGGAGGGAGATATAAATTGTGTTTCGTGGCTTTGGGTGGCTACATGGTGGTGGAAGTGGATATATGAATGTGGTAGAGGTGAATCCTCTTCAATAGGGGGATTCAAGAACATAAAAGATCTCAAGTAGAGCTTCAATGTTTTGGAGATGGTGGTATAAGGGAGGTATGTATGAAAAAAATGATTAAAATTTTTGGGGTAGTTGGGTATCACCGTGGATCAAGAATCCATGGTATATGTGGTAGTGGTTGTTATAGGAGAGAATAGAGGGTGGTTGACAGTGTTGTGGTAGCAGTGGTCAATGTGGGGGCTACTATACATAATGTAGGTTGATCTTGAGACCATGATTCTAGGGGTAACAATGGGGGTTCTCATGGAAAATAATGATTATAGGGGTATATTCTTCAGATGCTACCATTGGCTCAATAGTAGTAGGTAGTACCAATGTCCCTGTGGTGGAATGTACTTCGCTAAGGCCAACAGTGGAATGTTCTACCATGTATTCAATCAATGGTGTGTTCTACCATTAGAACCAATTTTGTAATGTTTGATCGTTGGTGAAAATGGTGGAATGTGGTAAACAGTGGTGCATCAGTCATGTATAGTAGAAGTGGTGTTCTTCAATGAGCCCTCTGTTAGTGATCTTCAGGTGTATCATGCATCATTAGTGATCCTTGGAGAGGTAGTGGTGTATATCAATCACTTGAGACATAAAAACATTAATGTGTTTAGATGAAACCCTCATGGAGGATATGTGATAGTTTAAGAGTGATTAGTGGACTTCCCTGGACATGGCATGTTGGAAGGGCTTGAAGTCAAGATTGCAGTGGGTTGGAAATGGTGGTTTGCATGTTTTTTAGTGGTGGTCAGTGACATCAAGGGATGGTGGAAGGTGAAGATTACCAACATGGGTTGAATTTGAGCACAGTTAAGTGGAAACTAAGAAGTAAAGAACCATTTTTGAATTTTTTGAATATTAACTACAAAGCGTTATCCGAAATTAGAAATGAAACATGGGGAGGAGATTTAATAAATAAGAAATCATGTCTCTCCCACTGTAATGAAGTCGGATAGGGGTGAAGGGCCCCATCCCACCCTGATACACAACCTCGTGCTAGAGAGTCCCTACTCCCATAACCTCTTGGGTTTAAACTCCATAGTTCAGCACATCCATGTTTCAAATTAGTAGTAAAATACCCAAAAATTCATCCCCATGGTCCCTACACAAGCCTAATCCCCCCTATAGGTTTTGTTTCTAGTACTGGACTTCCCATGGGCCAATATGTGCTGGTGACCCCATTTGGAATACCTATGTGGTGTGTGTTCAATTAGGTAGAGTTCCATCAATGGTTTCCACTTTTAAACACTAGAAAATATAAAATAAGTAGAGATAAACATTAAAAAATAATCAAGACACATAGAAAATTTCAAATATCACTATTTCCCATCAAAATGAAATTTCATTTTCATGTTCAAAATTTTATTACTCATTTTAAACACTTTTTATTTGTTTACTTAAAAATTAAATAATTTTTATAAATCATTGATATGTATAATATCATTTTTTAAATCCTTTAACATACCAAACAAAATGACACAAAAATATGAATTAAAATTGATTGTGTTAATTACCTTGTCTCCATGTGGATCAGTTAATATAAATGATGGATGATTATGGATCATAAAGGTAGGTAGTAGATTTATATAGTTAATATTTTTGACATTTCATTACAAAAACCACCATTGTGTCATTATTGATTAATAATACAATAGGTTAGAATCTTATATTGTATTTACTAATTAATTTATATCATTTCATGTTATATCTTGATGGTTTTGATATAAATTCATATTTTACCATTTTCAGTTTTATTTTTTTATGTATTAAATGAATGATGTTTTAGTATGATAAGAGGTATATTATTATTTTAGATGTAATTTGTCCCATAATTGTGAAAATACCTCAACATTGGTCATTATATTTTTTCATAATATAGGGGAATTAGGGAATGAACATACCAGTAATTCAGGATGACAAAAAAAGTATGATGGTTTCGTTCCCATTATGATAATAAGAAATCAAAAATGAATGGATAATCAAAATATAGTGAATGAAACCATTATTTTGTTTGATTGTTACTTTGAAAACCAAATAAAGGCATAAACACAAAGATCATTTTAAATTCTGTGAACATGGACATATAAGAGGATGTTGATCAGAGAATGTGACATTTAAATTATATATGGTGGAGTGATAATTGATTGGGAAGGTTTATAGTTGATGAAATTTTAATGTCAACTCAGTTACTATATCATTAGATATATATATTGAGGATGACCAATGGACTTATTAGAATAGAAATATCCACAAAAATATATTGAAGGAATATTATCTTATAGAATATTTTTATTAGATAAATATATTCCCTTTGATGTGTAATGGTCGGTTGTATATGGAACATGTTTCATCACCATTCCAAATGGGGAAAATGTACTCTATACCAATATCATTCAAGTACATATGGTGATCTAAATATTTGAGATATAAATTAGGGTATATGGTATTAAAGTATTAAAACATATTTAAAATCATTCAACATTGAACCCATTAAATATAGTTGGAAAAAAATGTTGAGAAGGGGATGGAAGTGAATGGGAAATTTTGGTTACACCTTAAATATATTATTTTTGAATTACTATGTATCCTTTGGTTTTATGAATCAACCCACATATAGTTATATAATATGAAAAATTTGTATCCTACTATAGACTTAGTGTATGTTTCCCATCATGAATTATCATGGTCAAGCACTAAAATTGTTTTGAAGATTGTAAAATGTGAAATGAGATGCAATTATCTGACTGGTCTTAATATAAGAGATTAAAGTGTCCCTATATTGTATCTATGTGTAGGTCCCACAGAAAAAACATGACATCAATTGGAAGGTCCATAGACTAGGATAGTCTGAATGAGGGATGGGATAAAAGGTAAATTTTTTGGTGGGATTAGGATAGAAGTTTCAAGTTTCGATAAGGATATTATAGAAAAAAGAACCATTTCACTTATTATTATAGAAATACACTCTTATTTGAGAAGATGTATGTTAATTCACATGAAAATAAAGATTTAATAGTGGGTGGTATGGGTAAGCTAGGGTAATGATGAAAGGTTAAACCTAATTTGAATTAGTAGGACCCAAAAAGAAGGGTTTAACAGAGGAATGAATGAGAAATACATTTATTTTTGGGTCTATAGTATAAAATCCAGGAATCACTCTATATCAAGTTATAATATGATTAAATACTCAAAAAATCAGAAAAATGGAAATGTTATAGCACATTAAAGTAGTATATAACTAACAAGATTTAATGGATGACCGTGGAAAAAATCACAATATTTGGTATTGATGTGTTACAGAGTGATGTGAGGGATAAATGAGGTACGTATTCAAAATTTACTAAGTATAGGGCATATACACCCATACACTAGGTTAATATGAATAGGTTAAAGAATGAAAATGGAATTTTGTGGCAAGTTTCAAGTAAACAAATTTAGGCCTCACTATAATTCAAGTGGTAACATGGATCAAGACATGCATAAATTTTCTAAATAAGATGACATTATTTAGGTGAACCATGACATTATTTCAAGAAAATATATTTTTAATCATTAAATATCCCAAGAAATGGGGATATTACATAGATTTGCAATTACATAAGTAAAGTTACATTATTTAAGGATATGTTGAATCAACCCCTCCAACTAGTTTAGGTTCTGGAAAGATATACCATCTATTAAATAGTTTATGTTCATGTAGTAAGGATTGTACACTATATTTTTTAATGTCATTTGGTAAATACCATGAACTATATAGTTTGTGGTCATATGGTAAGGACCTTAGTTTGTCAATTTTCATTTTTACCAAAGACCGATGAGCTAAATAGTCTATTGTTATATTGTATGGACCATTGAAACCAAAATTAATTTCCAAGAGAGGTATATCTTGAGAAACCTTGAATTGGTGGGATTTTTAATACACTCTCTATCTTAGATTATCAGGAAGTAAGATTTATTGAAGTAGGAATTGTGTTTGATGTAAGGTACTTCCCAATTTATATGTAATTTTGAAGTTTCCAATCCAAGTATCACGAATTCTCTTAACTCTAATAATATTTATTCTTAAAAAATCAATTGAGTAAAACCTTTTAATGAATATCCTAGATACATGATTCCAGTAAATAGAAATATTATGGTTTCTTCAAAACATCATTTTATCATGTTATCCAAACACGGGAAAATTAAATTTGTTATTGTTCAACCTCAATTAGTTAATCAAAAATTATTGTTCGGAGATAGGTCAACTAAGACTCAATAAGAATGGTTTCTTTGTCCATGTACACTAGTGACCATGGGGTCACTTCTTTTACTGTATGCATATTAGTGGGGTAAGATCAGAAATCATTGATAATTTTTTTAGTCTAAGACTTCTCTCTATCCACGTTACTCAATTATTTATTTGATAATGTTTATTTAAAGGCTTATATTTTCCCATTTTTAATTATATGATAACAGGATGAATTATTAGACTAGATCATATAATCTTAATATAACTTCTTCAACTGATATGAACACATTTTTTACCATTGTCTTTGTGAATAATATAAGGAACGCCAAATATAGTTGGGATATTATACTTATAAAAACTAATCATTACCATTAACATGATATCTTCTAAGCATATGAATTTAGGTCATTGGGAAAAATATTTGTTGAAGTTATGGTGAAATTGAATTTTTTAATGATCATCAAAGAGAAAGGACCAATCACATCAATACACCATATAGTAAATAGATAAGATCATTTTTTCAAATGACCAAAATATAATGGAAAATGAATAATGTTTAAGGGAGTTTAAAATTCATGGAAATTATTTATATATTCAATATATCTATATATCATAAACATCCAAACATACCCAAGTCTCTTGAATTAGTGAGAGAGTTTGGTTCATGATTTATGTGTCTCCAATATTCATGTGAATAATTTTTTTATAATAGTGAGGATATTTTCTCCTTCAATGAATCTCAGAAGAACCACTAAAAATCATTATTGATGAAGTATCTTATAATATTTATAAACATCATAAATAATTAATTTTACTATATTTTTGATAATATTACCTTTATTATCATTCTCATGGTGAAAAAACATTATTTTAGATGTAATCAATTATCAAAGAAATCTAGTTAGTGGTTTGATCATTTTGTATAGATGGGGACCTTAGCTAATTGGAGTTCATATCAATATAATTTATTTATTTAATGTTTTTCACCAAAATAGAGAATGATAACCCTCCAATATTTGAAAAGGGTAATCATTACATCATGAACTGGGTTAGCAAGAGTCATGGTCAAGTGGGGAAATTCATCAACTTTAACATTATGAGATTTTAGTATAAAAGAAAACACTGATTCTGAGGGAAACTATGACTCCAATTATCATTTCTCTTCAAGAAAATGAATTAATTATTTATTATTGATAATGTATTCCTCATTCATATGACTTATTTCTAATTCTATGTCTTTTTTAATGTTCAAGTAAGTAACCAATATATATAGGTCCAATTCCAAGGTTGTGATATGGAAAGTGTTTTAAAATTATTTTTAAGGATCTGATCCAAAATGAAGAAAATGTATTTAAAATGTTAATTTATTGGATAAAATTCTAAAAATATGAATTATCTTGGTTGAGTTTTGTATCCTCATCCTCATTCTGGTCGATCTTTGGGAGGACCTAACAAAATATATGTCCCATGTGAAAGATATGTTGATAGAGAGTACCTTTTTTCTAGAAACTATGTGTTTAGGTGTAATTATTTTATAGAAGTATGTTTTTATTTAATATCTATGAAATATTATCATTTGGTAAAATTCAGGGAGAAAAAATAGTTATCAAACTACTAAATAATTATAGTCCAGCATGATATATACCTAGTAATCAAAGGAAAATGTAGAATATACATCAAAGGATTGACATATGAGATCAAGTAAACCTGATGATGTTGAAAATAATGGTCTTACATATATAATACAATGATAAAGAAAATAAAATATTTTTTTATGATTCTATATCTTCTTTCATCTATAGAAATTGTTCTGTTGAGGTAATATTCTCTATTTTATTTTCTTGAATCATTATTCAAGTTAAGAAGAGAACTAAGGGATCATTTTACTATGGTCTCGTAAATAATGAACTTTATTCTCTTCCATGTGAGGAATTAAAATTATAGGTATATAATAAACACCATTTTTTGTTATCAAATACACTTTTTTAATCATTGTAGCATTGTTAAGTTACACCATTATTCAGTTATTTTAGGTAGGGTAAACATTTTAAATTAGGGATTGTAATGAAACATCAGATGTATGTGAGTTTTTGAAACCCTTTTTCTCATTTGAGTTTTATATTATTTAGATATAATTTATTTTAATTTTTTATATGTTTTTTAATATGAAATTTTATTTTTTTCACGATATTTTCTATGTTACACACAAAATTCCTAGTTTTAACCAAATTAATAGTAAGCATGTGGAATATTTCACATGTAAGGGTATAATTTTTTAAACAATGTATTATTGAAAAATATTAATGTATAATAATAAATATGACCATGTGTATGGGGAAACTATGTTGATAACCCTTACATATATGTTTTTCTATTTTATTTGGAGCTCATGGTGATTGCACAATTGGTGGAGAACCGTGCAGTTTTCCTTTCATGTGTGGTTTAATCTTAATTTTAGTATGATTTTTTGGTTGGGATGTTTCCATTTCATATCTAGGAGTAATCATAAAGATCACATTTACACATGGGTGTGTTCCTATAGTGACATTCATAGGCCTTGTTCACAGTTAAGAGAACTATGTGAGTTTTCCATTTGAGATATATCAAATCCATTCTAGTTGTGCATTCCTAGTTAGTGCATGATTTGGTAAACCATATGAAAAAATCACCTGATGTTCAAAACAAAATTACAGTTTTAAATTTCCATTTACTCATACTTATTATATCTATAATTATCCTTATTTCCTCGCTAAATTTTTCATGTTTTGTTATAGGAAATATCATTGAGATTCTCTTCTCCTCCTTATATGAATTAACGTACCTTATATCTTGGATTTTCAAGTGATTATTCAAGGTAAACACTTTTTATATCGTTATCATGTATTTAAGGGATTTGTGACATCTATGTGACATTTGGGTAGGTGTTTCTATTTTATTTCTATTATTATGTTGTTTCCTGGATACATGACTTTTGAAAATCAATTTTATAGTTAATAAAAATAATTAATATACTACTTATAATTGTTTCATCAAGGAACAATGTTTTTCCTTTGTTTTCTCTATGACCAGTGATTATAATTTATAATTCCAATGAATATTCATTTTAAACATACTTATATACACACTGTGTGTTTGATAAAAAGTTTGTAATGATTTTATATAAAGTAAAAGACACAAATTTTACATTTTTTGTTAAACATGGTTTTTAAATTTTGGGTATTAAATATTTCATGATTTTCATTATTTATAAAAGGTATTGTTGGTTTATCAAAATATTTTTTTTACATGATACCAAATATATTTCTATAATTGTTTCATATGGGGAAAAATTTATGATAGACAACTTGTGTTCACATATATGAGTATTATGAAAAGAGATCCAAAAAATAAACTATGTGTGGAAAAGTACATGACGTGTACTATAGGGGTACACCATATGTATCCCCCTCATAGGAAGTCTATCCATGTATTTTCTCCTACATGGAGTGTTTATGATGACATACACGGCATGTGGACATAGGTACAATGACTGTGGGATTGACGGGGTACTCAATATGTATTGTAATAACTCATGTCATGTGAGGGTGAATATATGCATCGTGTCCCATATGGTATATAACATTTTTCTTTAAATATTTTACTCATTCTATATCCATGATACATGGGATGAAGTCATCTTATTGTACATGGTGTTTCAATTAGAGATATATAGCATATTAATCCAATGAGATAACAAATTTAATCTCACTATATAAAAGAATCTATGAGCTCTCCTTATATAAGATACATGGTATGTGACCCCAAATCACATAGTGTGTTGGATCCAATTTTGATATAAATCTTAGCACCATGGACTGTGATACATAGATTCTTCTCTAAAAATAAATGTCATGTTATCATCAAAACTATATGAAAATTCCCCATCTTCATGAGAATCACATTTCTATAAGTTAAATCACATCTGATCAGACCTAAAACACTACCAAATAACTCAATACTTGTTGATGCACCTATATTGACCATTTTCTAGATTTCTAGCACTAGAAAAATTGTTTGAAATTGATTCACATTTGGCTTCTAATTCCCTAACAAATCCTAGGAAATTTGGGATCCATGTCACTGCACCATCAAATATCCCATAATCACCCATCATCAATCCCACACAACATTATCTATACTTTTTTTAAATCATTTATTATAAGAAATATATTTCAATTAATAATTGATCTATTTTATGATTTTTTGAACCATAGACAACAATAATTTCTAGTTGACATGTGAATAAACTAGGGAATAAATATGTAGAAAAGAAATAATAAAAATATTTATTAGAACTTAATGGTTCCACAATTCTATCTTCCGTAATGAAATCACCAATTATTAATAACTAAAATGAAAATAATGAAATATAAAATGTTTTTTACATTAATAAATGGCACATAAATTTATTAGGACTGGAAATTCACCTAATGGGAAAATGATAACTACCTCAAGAGTTCATTTTCACCTTAGATATATTCTCATTGATATCATGAATTTGTTCCCACGTTAATGTATATCTCTCACCACCATTTAAGGATATACTTTCCTATATTGATATAGGATTTATATTCACAACGAATATGGTCAACCCTATACAGAATTCATAATTTTTATACGGGTATTTTATGGGTTTCATGTTAAAAAAACACACTGAATTAAATTTCAATTAATAAATTACTCTTTTGATATATTATCCCAGACCCCTTGGGTGAGAACTAAAATTACACCATCCATATGTTAACCCCCACCCCATTTTGAATGTAATAGCAGAAATAGTTTCCCAATATGATGATGTATTTATGAAATATAATGGATACATCACAAACACATATGAGCACTATGAAATGAATAATTTTATATATATTATTTCAAAACCTCTATGACATTAAAAACTATAAAAAGAATTAAAAATAACCTGAAAAAATTTTATTAGAATATTCCAAATGTTTTAAAGAAAATTAGGGTTAGTAAGATAACACCATCCACAAAAGGGAAAAATATTTATTTATTTAATAAATAATAAAAATTAACTAAAGTTCAACTTCCACAAAAATTAACCAAAAAATAGTCAAAGTATATACACCAATCCTTGAAATTATTAGAACCATCATAAAATTTTCACTATTTTATACTCACAAATGTTTTTTTCATTTTCTTCCAATGGATGTTAGTGGACTATGAAATCTCAAAATTTTAGTCAACTCTCAATTAAAAAAAATATAGGTCTCTATAGACTTGTGAGTCAAAAATCACACTTCACCACTATTAGTGAAAGTTCTTTCTTGGTGATACAATGGATATGTAAAGAAATGTAGAGGTAAATGGGTTACACACGATCCTTTTCAATTCACAATGATTAGTAGACATGGTTTTAATCAGGATAGCACATGTTTTTTTATGTCTATACTAGACCTTTTTTTGGAAATATTTTTTGATGATATTTACATTAAAACATGGTATTATTTATGCCTCGACTAAATATTTTATATTACCATCATATATGAATATGACATTCCTTACATTAAAAAGGTCTCGTCATTATTTTTCAATTTATTCTTATGTTTACTATGTCATCATGATCATGGAATACATATTTAATTTTTTTTATTTTTGGGTTAATTCCATAGAAAGAAAAATAAATTTTGGATATTAGAGTCACCTAAAATGAAATCATGCAACAAGCCATTACTAGTACACTTCATAATTTATGAATGATTTAATAACAATATTATTATAGTATGCCCTAGATTATTTCATTGCAAGCATGCATATCTTATTATCTTTAATGATTATTGATTTGGAATATCTTATTCCGACATTACTATTTTCTTATATAAATAAGAACAAATTTAACCTTCAAATAAATGTTATGAATGTTTTTTTCATAATAAAATTCTTATATGTAATTTTTATCAACTGATCAGAAAATAAGTATGTTAGGGGTAATATGAATTGAATAAGAGTTTCCCACATAAAACATGTATCTATGGATATGTTGTTGATATTTTAAGGGCTCATAATTCATAAACTATATTATATTCCTCTTCCATTACTAAAGGGGAAATCTATAATATTACACTAACTAAAGTATACATTAACCCCTGTCCCATATATGGAATGATTATTTCACTAAAATATATTCTCTACCATTTAGTGGGAATAGAAACAAGAATTATTATCCCCCCTTTTCTTATACCTCTAGTCAAGGTTCAAATAATTTATGGAATGTGTGGATCCTCCTCGTAGAGTCAATAATATTTTAGACATAATTATATTCCATGTTATGTTTTCTTTATAAATATTTTTCTAAAAATTAATTTTATTTTGATTTTATGGTACACGTATGGTAATGAATACATTTATCTAATGCATGAGCCTAATTCCATATCAAATGTGTTTGAATCAGGCTCATTTTCTAAGTATTTTTTCCTCAAATGATTCATGTGCACTATTGTAGACAAAAATCTCCATGGTATTTCCTTTAGGTAACAATATATAATAATATTTATTTGGATATTTAGTTAAAATAGTGGATGATCTATGTGATTATGAATTATGTTTGAAATTGTATTATTGTTATAGGCTAGAGGAAATGTGGATAACATAGCCTTGTATGTCAAAAACTTATTTTATGCTTGTGGAATTAATATTGAGTTTTACATCTTTGTTGTAAGACAAATACTATTTTTCAATTGGTAAATGTTTTTTTATCCTAAATTATTTAGTTTTTAAATAAATCCCTAACACTACTTTAAGACCTATGGAACAAGTTTCCATCTCATGAGGATTGGGGAGTGCCTCTAGGGTCGGGTGGCAACTAGATTTGGGCATCGTTTAAGTGGTTTGGGTTATGTTTTCCCTAGTAATCATAGGTAAGATTTTATTTTGAGATATGAAATATACTCATGAGAGAAAAATGAGTTTTTTGCTTGATTATACATGAATTTTACCGTATATAGTACTACACACAATACATTTCATATACTATGATCAATGATTCATATTTGGAGTTCCAAATTTCATGAGGTTATAAAAGATTCCTAAAAAGAGAAAAATTGTACTATGATACCTTTCTTATAATATCTTTTAGGTATAGAAAGTCATGGTTTTGTAGGGAAGGTTTCAGATCAGGTCATTTGTTGTGGTCTATCCAATGTAGGTTTTTTCCTCTTGTATGACGAGTATGATATCTTTTCCCATGGTTGAGATAGATTGAAGGAGTGTATATTCAATCCTAGATAAGTGAAATGTGATGTTATTATCTACTATGTGAGGTTAATGTGATATTTGCATCCATCAGGAAGACTTTAATATGATGTGTACATCCATCTATTCACTATATAATTTGTGAATCAGTTATGTATGGGTGCCTATATAGGATTACTCACTTATTTTCCTGTATTTACATTATCTCTGGGGAAAATGGGTCATATGATTTTGTATGTTCTATATATGATATAGTTATAGGGTATTGGTACAGAGATACATTTTATTAATTGAGATTATGCTATATGCGATTATACCATGATCTATACAAATTATTCACTAGATTCTACTCCTTATATATATTTATGGATTTTAGAAATCATAATTATTTAAAATAAAACAAATTCCATTGGGATCACAATTTTTGGTCATAAAAATGGGTATTATGTTTTATAAAATATAAATAAATTCTCTAAAATTCATTTTAATATTATCTAAAATGTGTTTTAGAGGGTTATGCACAAAAACATTCATATGTTGTCATATAAATTAAAATTGATGATTGTTTTCCAAAAGTGTTTTCTAAATATCTAAAATGTTTTTCGAATTTGATTTCACAAGTTATTTTTATATGATATAGTATAATATATAATGAAACCAATTTAATGAAACTTTAGTATAACTGAGGGATTAAAAAAGATATTTTCTAAATAAAATATTATATATAATTTATTTATTCATCATATAATATTTTTTGATATAGGGATACAATATAGCAATATATCCCTGAATCCAATTCATATAGAATTCTTTATAGTGGAATAATATAGTGATATCATACCACTACTAAATTACATGTTGTATTGTATGGAATGTACATATAAAAAGTCTTTGGATACATATTAATAAAATTTTATTATTAATTAGGGAGTTCAAATGTTATGTTTAAATATTCATGTCTCTATCCACTTTGACAATCATTTTTTATAGACATTTCATATGATGAAATGAATGGGATATTAAAAAAGGAAATTTTAGGGTAAAAATAATATAACCAAAAGTTATAAATCATTTGTAATTTTTAGTTTTAAATAGTGTGGGAAAAATTTTCCAACTAAGTTTCAGAAGTATAAAATAGATCAATTTAGGAAACCATAAAAAACTATAGGGTTATGTTAATGTGGTGATGAAACAGTCTGGATGTTTAAGAGGGTAGTGGTTTAAAAGTAAGGGATCTTAACTATATTTCTCAAAGTTAAGGCTACATAAGAGTAAAAAAAATTGTCCTATAGTAATAATTTTTATGATTCAAATAATTTCTCAGTTTAATCTAAAATTTAATGGAAGATTAATATAGATTGGAGAATTTCGAGGTCGTGATATTCATTGAGAGGAGTTATTTTAGTTCTTTCCTTAGACTATATAGATGGATTCCATGGAATAAAATATCTATATGGAATTTTCCCCAAAATGATATGATGGAGGTGAAACCAATAAAATAAATGATTTTTTTGGATGTTGTATATAAATTTATGTGCCTCTGTAAATTTTTGTAACTCTTTTTGTTAGATTAATCAACCCATATTTTTTTCCTAATAAAAAAAATTTATTTCCCCCCAACTGAGCTAGATTAAAACTGAACATTGAAAATCATTTGGTTCATTATTTCATTTTTCATTATATCATTTTCTTTTAGAATTTCTTATCTTGTGTACCATGAAATTATGTAGTGTTCCTAGGGTGTAAATTAAGTTCTCATCTCAAATATATCATACTCAAGGGTTTATTCTCAACCAATATTTCCAAAAACTACACTTACACTTGTGTAATTTCTGTAAGGTGTTTTCATTTTCTGAGGTTTTAAGCCCAATAAGTTGTATTAATGCTTAGTTGTAGTGATTGGTATATCCAAACCATGTATAAGGTGTTTCTGATCTCGATTCAACATAGAAATTATACAATTCTCTATATAGGATAATTTGGGTAAGTAATTTTGAATCTCTCTTTTGTTCATCAAATTTAGTGGGAGTTAATTGATTTTAGAATAATGGAATTACATAAGGGTATGTTCTTGGTTAAAATTTCTTTAGGGATATGTTTTAAATTTTGGTAAATACATAGAGTGTTTTTTTGTAAAAAGGATCTAGATCTTATGTTGATGGGAACAAAACTAGAAGTAATGAAAAATGAATAATGTCAATGAATGGATAATAAAGTTATAGGTTTGATCTGAATTTCCTTGGCACAAAAGTTCGCCTATAAAATTAATGAAGTTAAGAAAACTATAAACCTTTTGAGGATTCTTTCCAATATGTTTGATTAATAAATCACTATAATCATAGGGTATTTATTTTGAAGGATATTCTTCATGATAATAGTGTATATAAAATCTAATAGATGATCATTGCAATGAGTTCAACATTATTTTGAGTTAGTTTGAATTGGTAAATTTGATGTTCATGGATATAGAGTGGTAATTTAACTTTATTTAATTACTCTCATAATCTTGGTATGTGATAGTTATTGTGGTAATAAACTCTTATGCAAATAGTGACTTAGTGTTTGTAGATATCTAAGATCTAATTTCAAATAAGGATATTAAATCAAAGGGTAAGAAGGATTATACCAAAAATATTTATTTTGTAGAAGGTAGAGGGAGTCCAGTTGTGTAGAATGTTCATAATAAATGGAAAATAATAAGAAGTAATAGAAATCTGTTTTTTTAAAAGATCTGTCAAATGTTGTCATTATTATAAGAAGGTCCTTATTAATAAATATTATGATGATTAAATATTTAATTTCCAATGATTTCATTCCTAATGTGCATCCACAAATCAAATTTTGGAAGATAAGAATTTTCCCTTACTGGGTGTGTTCATTCCACTCGATTCTTGGATCATATAATCAAGGTATTATTTTCACTATATATATAAGTGTAGGATTATGAGGTATTATGATACTATAATATTTTTCAAATAATATCACATAGATTTTGAAACACTTGAGATATTGGGAAAGGGTGCTGTTACCATTTAGACTTAAAATGGTGGATTGTTGTAATTAAAAAGTGTGAAACAAATAGTGGGGTTAATAAAAAAATTATTTTGGTGGGAAAAATATATGATATTGGTTTTTGTATAATATTTTTAGGTGGAGAACTAAAAGTAAAATATTGTTAAGTTTTTGTGTCCAAGGGAGTGAAAGATATTACATTATGCCTAGAGGGAGTTTCATTGAGAGTAATTCATGCTAAAAAAACGTCCAAATCCATAAAGTTGTGGCATAAATTTCATGGTCACATAAGTGAGAAATGTATGAAAATGTTAGTTTCTAAATGCATGACTAAACTCCTAACCTAGGATTATGAAATGTGGGAAAATATTATTCTTAGGAAACAATAGCATGTATTCTTTTATATATAAGGAAAATAATCAAGTATTAGAAGTCAGATATTTTTTATATGTAAATAAGGGGGATTTACCAAATTTATTCTCATTGAGGTCTATTTTACTATGTTATATACATAAATGATATGGAAAATAATGTGTGGGAGATATTTCCCAAGAAAAACTATAATGATTAGGGAATATTATTTTTATATAGATCCATATTGAAAACTGTTACTTTTTGAGAAAAAAATGTTTGAGGTATAAAAATGATATGGAATATAAATATACGGACACATAGATATCTTATTAGTGGAAAGAAATAAATCTTAAGAGTACCATTCTAGCTAATCTGGAAAATTTTATATTCATAAAAATGATGAATAAAACGTTAGTTGAGAAGGAAATATGTATGAGGTTTCATTTCAGTTTTTCTAGTGAGTTTTGGGTGGAGGCCATCAATTGTATTTTATATTTGGTGATCAGAAATCATTATTATATATTGGGTTAGGAACTAAAAAATCATGTTTGAAAAAAGAAGATTGATATTTTATATCTTGATTTTAAGATCACAATCTTATTTTCACATTAACACTAAGAAATAGGTAAATTTAAAGTATAATTAGTTAGAATAATTTATTGAATCGTATGTAAATGAAGACATTGGATTGAGTCTCTAGGAAAATAACATAATAGAGGTCATCATAAGATAACATTTTCTATTTAATTAGGATAGCGTATTTAAGATTCAATAAAAAGAAGAAAATTTATATGATAACAAAGAAACATCACAACCAATGGTAAATCTAAACAAAATTGCATAAGTTCTATATAATTCAGGGAGTATAATAGTTTTAGGAACACAAAACTATCTCAAAGAAATTTTTGATGAGATTAAAATTATGTTTGTTTTAAAATTATAGATGTAGAAAAAATACCAGAAAATATTTAATCTCATAGTAGTTATCTATATGGAGAAATTTTATAAGATATAGTTTTGAATATAAATGAATCATCTAACTAGCTAATGACATCTTCCAAAATTCAGATCCAAGTGTAGTTATACAAAAGTGGACTACTCAAAATTATTCTTAGATATGATGAAGAAAAAGAATGTTTTCAATTTTCTGAAAGTATTAGAGACGTGAGATAAGGGGGTTACCCATGAGGGATGAAATGTATTCCTTACTTGTATCGTATACATGGGAGATAATGTAATCACTTGTTGTGAGGATAATACATTAGAACAAGCAGGGTTATCTGGTAATGGAGGAAGCAGAAGGTAAAAAGTGGTATAAAATGAGTATTTTGATAAAAGGATTATGAGAAATAGAATGTATATATTTTTATTGATTTTTTATCAAATTAGAATGAATTTTATTATTTTGATGGTTCTTATAATGGATTCAATGGAAGGATTGAAACTTTGATAGTTAGATATTAAAACCGAATACATGCATGTAGTCATGCAGGATGAAGTATTCATAGAGTAGATAGTTTCGTTGAGAAATGGAATGGAAATATAGTTGTTTGGATAAAATATATCTTAAATGGTCTTAAAATGTAACCGAGAAATGGAACTTGATCTTCATTGCCTTTATAGAGGGATATAATTTTATCTGGATCAATGTTGATCATTTTTGACAATTAAATATGTTTCATTATGGGATATTCATAATTTTCCTTATCTATATATATGTCATGATTTTAATTAGGATATTAAAGAAAAGTATTTAGGGGTTAAATTTTTAATTACAATAATGTTTTGAGATGGTGGATAGCATTCTAAAAAAACAAATGTTGGGGATGCATATTTTAATGGTTTTAAAGTGATGAAATTTTTTCTATACTCTGTCTGACTACAATAAAAAGTTAGAGTAATGTTTCAATATGAGTAAGTTGAAGCCAATAACCACTATAATAGTTATAAACATGAGGATAAGAAAAGAAAAGTAACCTAGGCTATAAGAATAGGATGAGTTCATGGTGATGTATTGGTTCACATCGGTTGTTACATGCTTTATGTACACCACGGTTGATATATGGTCATATGTTACACATGAAATTGGAGTAGTCATCATTTTTTTGGATAATACTAGAAGGGAATAATGGGAAATAGTTAATTTTATTATTTATGATAAAAAGTATCTAAAATTATTCTAATCTATTTAGGAATGGAAGAATAATTACAAGGGTTTTTCTAATTCGAACATTAGTGGAGATACGAACACTCATAGAAGAACAAAATTCAATGTGTTAACTTATTGAGGAACAAAAGTGAATTGTATATCGAAACATTAAACCTAGGTTAAGCATTCAATAATGGTGGTGAAATTTTTTTGTGATTATTGAATCTAGTGAAGATTTTATTTCGATGATGCGGGTGTCAGAGGACCTAAAAAATAAGGCAAGAGGTTGGGTCGTTGTCCTATGATTCCCAAAGTGTAATACTATTATCTAATAATATAATGTTTCACTTAACGATGAAGTATATTCAGATTAATTATAACATCATTTGAAAGTTATATAAGGACAAAGTTATAGAGCTATAGAGTGTAGATGTAGTTTTTGATCTAGAAGAAATTTTAATGGAGGTTATGGCCCTAGAAATTCCTGGATGCTATTATGACATAGTGGGGCTATGATTACAAGAAGCATGTTGAGGGAACCATGTAACTAAAAATTATGATTCATATAAGAATATGTTTTGGATGTTTACAAAGGACTTGGTGGTTAAACCAAGAATATAATTTTCATGTGGGAGATTCTCAAGATTGGATGGTGTGAGAACCATTTTCTAAAAACTAAAAGAAAACATTTTTATGGAAATGGTCCTTGACCATGGATACATCCCATGTGATCATAGATATAGGCTATATACGTTATCATGGTTCCCATGGATCCAATTTTAATTACACTAGCCTCATAAACTATCATCACATACCATTATAATAGTTATATAGTATTCCACATTGATCAACCTGGTGGAAATTTGTATCCATGGGGACATAAACATTTACATGGGAAAATACCCATGGATTTGAAAACATTAAAATTGATTATTATGGGATTTTAACCATGTATCATCCTTTTATGACATAATATACCATACAAATCCACTAACACATCAACTATAATTATATATGTAAAATTTATATACATATATATATGAAAATATTTATAAACACTTTTTATTGTTATTGTGAAATAAATAATATTATTAATTCTCTTCAACCCTATATCCATATTAGGATCTCTACCTCCTATGCCCTTCCCATGAAAATCTTTTGAAAATACATTAGAATTATTGTGTTAACCTATTGCCACTATTTGGTCCTGAAAAAACCTATAGGTGACCTATATCCAGGAACATAAAAATGTCCATGGTAATTGGTGACTTATATCCAAAGTCAAAGATAACCATGGATATATACACATAACTATAAAATAAATTTCAACAAGTGAGTTATGTCTTATTACTTCTATAAGGAGCTATTTTAGAAGCTTGATAAAGAACCATATATCAATAGTGACGTAGATGTTCCCAGTTCTGGAAGTCTAGAAGCCGAGAAGAATGGAAGCGGTGGATAGGAACTAGACTACAGAATGTGGAGTCTACCTAAGATTAAATTAACTGTCATGTAAGAGTTATCAAGAAGATTCAATGCATATGTAATATTAATTTCACAATCCATGTAAGATTAATTTGTTGTATAAAATTTAAAGCTCATGTTATTCACTAAGAGATGGATTTATGTAATTTTTTTTACTTTAATGTAGTGGTGGGATTCCCTTAAAGATAAAATACCTAGGGTGTTCTCTCCAAAAAGATTATAAGGTGGTTAAAAAATAATATTGGATATATTTTTGTAAAACCATTTCATAATTTAATGGGAACTAGTAAATTGTTATGACTCTTATCGCTATTGTAATCGTATTCTAGGTTTTTCCTTTAAGAACTCACAATCACGAGTATGGTGGTGTTTATGTGCATATATGGGGTGAGAAATATATTATAATGTTTAATACATAATATTTTGGATTTAAGTATGAATTTAATGTTCTAGAGCCTTGTTTTTTCATATATATATTCTGAAAATTTCATCTATTTTATGATTTTTTGGACCCAATAGTAATAAAACGCATTACTCTAATGTATTAATGTGATTTAATATATTCCATGATGTCTTCTAGAGTTTTAAAAATTACAATATATTGGGGTGATAATTATTATAATTGTTTTATATAACTGATAAATTAATCATAGTCAAAGATGTCTTCTCATATTTCATTAAATTTTATATGTACTAATATATTGTGCTTGAAAGGATGGTCGGATGCAAGAATTGGGTGACTCGTAAACATTTATAGCCCATATGGGAAGTATCCATTTCGTTTTTATCAATTATATTCTTCAATTTTCTAGTTAAATATAGGAATTTTTATCATCTTCAATATAAGGTACATATTCATAATTTGATATGATACATGGTTTTAGTTTCAAAGAATAGTGATCATGATTTTTGGTTTCTTCTTATCTTGTCATAATTGAATAAATGAAAATTAATATTGTAGAATTATTTAACATTAAATAAATCCAATCACATGTTTTGGATACAATACCAAATAAATAAATAAATAAATACATATTTTATAAAATGATATATTACAAGTTAGATGAATGAAACATAATTATGAAAATTCAAAAAGGAGTTAAACTATAAGAAAAAAAAGTACTACAATATTTAAATATTCCTCATTAAAATATTCCAAGATTTTCATTCTAACAATGATAACTATAAAAAAAATAAAACATAAAAAATATAATAAACACCTTTAGAAAATAAATGGTGTAATTATATGAATTATTTTAAAGAATAATTTACTTTTATATTTTGGAATTTAAAAGGGTAATGTGGCTATTAAGAATATATGGTCATTGGGAATATGAAAAATTTAGATATAATATTGATTAATGATATAATTTAAATCCAAGGAAAAAATATTTAATACTCAATTAAAATAATTATGAGATGTCACATTTATCAAATAAAAATTTAAATGCAATGTATAAATAAAATTATGTACATCATAAAATTTGTATAAAATGGGTGAATATATGACCTCAAGTAGTATTGGTCTTCTATATTAGGTTCATTTTTATGAGATTAAAATGGTGGTAACATAACTAGGGTATTCCCTTGACCAAATACAAGATGAACATCAATGAGAACATCCTGGATTTTATCATGTATTGTAAAACCCAAAGCTCTTGAAAATCACTATCATATCCAAGCTAGCTGAATCACCACCCCAAACTACCACCATTTATCTTCTTACCCTTAAGGCTAGTGAATAGGTCTTTAGGTGTTTTATTTGTAGAATTTTGGATAATATCACCATGTCATTATGAATTTAATAAAAGATATTCCAAAAATATACATTATTTTTATTATTATGAATACTTTTATACATCTTAAATTTTTGTTAAATTTATTACATTTAAAGGGTCATTGAAATTTAATTTTAAAATTCAAAAAATTATTTTATTTAAAAAGGGTTAGGAAAATTCAATGAAGTGTTAGTATATTAACACATAATTTTAAAAAAATAATAATAAAATATTTTACTCCTCGAAGTAGATCTTTTTTTATAAAATTAAATGTTATGTATTTTATTATGACTGAATTAAATTAATCACTATTAAATGATTATGTTAATTCAATGTAATAAAATACTCATAGAATGATAATTAATTATTTTTATATATTAATATATTGATTACTATTTAATTAAATTATACTATAAAATAACTATTTGTTTCCATGCATTACATATTTTTTCATAAAAATAAATACATTATGTTTTTTGTTTAATTTTGGTTAATTTAATGTCAAATTTTTAATCAATTCATTAAAATTAATTTTTTATGAAAAAAAATCAGTTACTTAAGTAAAAATTTAGTTATATAAATAAAAGGTAAAATGGGGTAAAAGGATAAACAAGGTTTAAAGTAATAACTTATCATTAAAACGTATTACATGTTTCTATTGTTGTGGTAATGGATAATACAAAATTCTCTCTTTTCCAATTTTCAACTCCCATTACATTCAAAGTTACATTCTTATACACTGAGGAATGATAATTTTAAAATATGTCAATCAATAAAACATATAAAACATTCCTACACCGTATCTAAAAACACCGATAATTATCTATAATCTCTATTATCAACCCAATTTCTCACCATAATAAAACACTCTCTTATTTAGGAGCTATTGGTCTTATTATGTTCCCCCAAATCCATATTTTCAAAGGTGGTCCTTAAGGAAATATTTTATCATTCAATTTGAGTTTTACCATTTCTATTAGTTACTTTCTTTATCTTTTCCATTATTATATTCTTCAATATTTTTTATAACAATAATATCAGGTAATTAAGAAGATTTGTTTTCTAAAAAATCATTATTACAATAACAAAACAACATATTCATACCCTTTATTTGTTATAACAAGTTCTTATTTGGGTCAGTCTTACCACCTATATGAATGATGCTCTAACATTTCCATAATTAATAATTAAAAAACATCAATACTGGTAATATTTGGTTATATTTTTGAATTTAAATTGTGTTTATAATTATGTAATGGTAATATATATATATAAGTGTGTTCATTAATAAAATAAATTTTTTTATTGATTCATTATGTATAAAAAGTTAAATTTATACATTTGTTTGTAAAAAAATTAATGTAACATCTATGGAATAATAATGGGAATCCAAAAATGAATCCTAAAACTTTATTTCATCTCTATGACTGGTATGGAGGTGGTAAACACAAGATAAAGGGGAGTTTGGAATAAATGGAACAATTATCACATGATTATTATTTTTATATTTGAATTATTTAAAAATAAAAAAAATAAAATATAGAATAATATCAAATGAAATAGATATAAATAAGGTTATTATTTATACATATAATATACTTAATTAGATTATATAGGTATTTATAAAAATTTTGTGCACAAGAGAATACATAGTATGGTTTTTATCTCAATTTTCTGTATTTATAGAATGTTTCATATTCTCAACTTATTTTCCTTTATATAGTGTATATACTACTATGTTAATATGTTTTATAATAATTTTATTTCAATTTAGTGGAATTATAACTCCATAACATATTATCTATTTTGTTGTAATTTGGTCCATTCACTACAAAAGTCGTAATGGTTTTTCTTGACTCAATCTCCATACATTTATCATAATATTTATTTATTGACTATTCTCCATTAAATTTGAAATATTCAACACAATATCAACATAATGTGTTATTTTTTCATTAATTATGATTAAATTAAATTTTATTATTAAAATATTATTTCTGATTAATTTTCATACAACATAAAAATAATCTATTGTATGTTTTTGTCCCCTATATTTGGTACTTATATTACATGTCCATATTATTTATTACCAAAAATATTTATTTTTATTATTTTGATATATAGACTTTATTCAATTATAAACCATTCATATTTATCTTTTAATATATTTAAAATTAAATTTTATGTCCCTTTTATTATTGTAGGTTACTTCAAAATTATAAAAATGATTGTAATGTTTTTATTTCTACTTATCAATTATTTTTTAAAAATCAATTCATCTTTTTCTTAAATTGCTTTATTTTTTTCAAGGTTCCATTATTGGGTAGTTTATTATTAAAATAAGGTTTTTCACCATTTGAAAAAAAATTTGGAAGTAAATGATATTTTTGTTTTTTTCAATATTATCAAACCAGTAAGAAAACTATTTCAATGATTTCTCTTCTATTTTATTTTCATTTCTTAAAATATTCTACATCAACAACTATTTCATATCACTCATGTATAACCCTATAAATTCTCTTTTGATAAATTTATTTTTGTTGATTGGGTTTTTTGTATCATCTAATCAATTTTCTGATGACATCTTATGTGATATCTTATGAGAATGTTTTATAACCCATTTTATTTATTTTTTTAATAAATATATGTTTTATGATTTATTTTATATGGGAACCATTTTTATAGTTATATTATTATATGTTGGGTGTTCCTGAAATCATAGATAGCTTTATGGAATTATGTATAGTTTACTATCTTATACTATAATTATGTTATATGTGGTAATGATGGGGTTGGATATTTTCACAATTTTATGTGTAGATATGATGTTGTTATCTATGTTCACAACTTTATGCATAAAAATTTTATTTATTTTTATGTTTTTTTTAAACAAAGAAATGATGTGGTTTTATATTTCCATTAATTTGGGATTATATATGCTTAATATTATGTTATATCATTTATTTATGTCACCATGGCTCTTGATTTTTGTATTATGATTTCACAATATCATGTTATGGTAGATTTTATTCTTTCAGAAAGATCCTTTAATGGTATAATATGAAATGTTTTTGATCTTTTATTATTCTATCATTCCTTATAATAAATTATTCTAATATCATGATATTATTACATTAATCTTGTTGTTTCTTATTGAATCATATCTTTTTACATGTTTATAATATAATAATAAATCCTCTTTGACACATTATGATTGTCCGCTTACTGATCTTTTGAGTTCACCAATTTCGTATATTTTCAATTTCCCCAAGTAATGAAGAATAGTATTATTATGATGTGTCTAGATGGGAATCATGCATAATGATATTATTTTGGATGAAACTAATGATTCAATTTAAATTAACATATTTACATTGCTATCATATAAATTTACCTAACCATTAGGTTTTAGGAGTGCGTGTTATTTATGAAGTGTTTTGTATTATCATATAAAATGGTTTAAAATAAATTTTTGATGTGTTTAGAGTAATCTGATTTGGTATCAAGGATAGGATTAGATAATTTTGGTGATTATTTTTAGAAGTATAAGGGAACCAAACATTGACCTTTGTTAAACCAAAAGTATCATATGTTGAAGTAAAAGATTCATATTATTAGGAAAATACAAATTTATTTTTTTCATATTATTTTTTTATATTATTTTTAAATATATATTATTATTCATTACTCATTTCATCAATTTTAGTTTTAGTAAATGGATATAACATGGATTATTTGAGTTAGCAATAGATGTGATTAAAAATAAAAGGATTGTCATAATGAGTAACCAAATTGGAAAGTAAATGATCTGAAAACCTTCATGAATATGATATCTTGGATTATGAGTAATAAATTAAACCATATTGATCACAAAAATTCACAAAATAATAAAAACTTACAATAGAATACTAGATTTGGCAGTAACTTCTATCCTTTAGCGGATATTTTAAACCACAAATTGATAAACAATTGGTCAATATGATAGAAATGAGATTTTCTATTATAAAATTCCTAGAGTTTGAAAAGTTTCATTTTTCTATTTTTTGTCCAGAACGTAAAGAATACACATGGGGAAATTTGACCAATAATATAAAAAAAATGAATAAATTGACATAATGGAATTAGAGGATTTATCGATAGTATTTTTCAATATATATTTTTCCTGAACTCTTGTCATGTTAATAGATTAAGAATTACATGTCATAATGAAAAAATCGGATGAATATATTGGTTTCTATGAAAAAAATCATGATAATTTTACGGTACCATTTAGGATTTATCACTGATGTTGAATGGAAAATAATACATTTTTTGTGACTTAATACCATGTCTCTGAAAATCATTAATTATAAGGGACTTTGAGAGCTATGAATAAAATTACACTATATGATATTAAGGATGAAATGGAAATTTTATACTCTCACTAATATCATTTATTTGAGGATAATAAATGTAAAATTTGGTTTCATTAAAGTTCAAGTAATAAATATCACATAGTAAGGAAAATTAAACTTTTTAAATTCCAAAAATGTATGAGGAACCACTATAAAAATATACTCAAAAGAGTGGGAAAATGTTTCAAGTGTATAAGTGTAGGATATCAAAGAAATGTTCTTCTAATATATATGATGATGATTGTTTAAACAATGGATGATAATAAAGTACCACCTTATTAACCACACACACTTCAATTCATCAAATTTAATTAATTTAAATTTTATACAAATAAATAAACTAATCCAAGGGATAATGAAGAAAATTAATGTCAACATAATCTAAATCCAAGGGAGAAAGGACGATATTATGAAATCTCTATCACTAAAGAAAATATATGAAAATATTATTATATTATTTTCCCCGAATTAATTTATATCTTGTATGTTTTCTACTATTATTGATTCAACTCCTCAAATATTTGATATTTAGTTATCTTTAAAAACACTGGATCATGTGATGATTGTATCCAAAAAATATAACTCTTCTCTAATCTAGGATTGTAAAAAATAATTCCTATATATAGGGTTAATCATTATTTAGTAAAATTCATCTGGATATAAGGAATATATTGGATCTCCTAATATAATGTTCGTATCAATTTTTTTATATTGAAATATCATTTCATATACAAAATCATCCGAATCTCATACATAAATATTTGGATGATTAGGAACTTCCATAGGAAAATAATTCCATAATATGGGAATTGATCCTCAATAATGAGTGATATTTATATTTAATAGTTGGGAAGTTACTCAATATTAAAGATATGTGGATTTTTAGAGAATATGATAATGTATTCTCTAAAACGTTTCCCAGTTTACTCTTAGATTGTGCGGTATATATTCAATTGAACTCATACCTAGTTCAACAATTATATCAAATAATCCATATATAATGAACCTAACTGAAATGTAAGAATTAAATAATCAACATCCAAATAATTTCGAAAGGTTTTTTATAATCCCATGTCTCTCACTATAGGCTACACAAGTTATCTTTGTTAATAGGAAGGATTCTTCAATTCATCTTAGCGTTTATTGTCTTGAACATAAACATATATTGATTGAGGAATAATATCCATTACCCCATATTAATGAATTTTTAAATCAGGTAACAGGGGATATATATTTCTAAACAGTGTATATTTGATCTACATATCATCCATTAAGGGTGAAAATTGAGGATATAACCAAGACAGCCTTACATACATGATATGGTCATTTTGAAATCACATGGATTCCTTTATCTTCGTTGATTAAGGTGTAAAATGATACCTTTACAAAAACATTACTCAACTATATATCAAGGTGATGATGAAGGAGGAATAAAAGTATAATTTATATCTACAAAATAATATTAAAAGTATTCAAAAGTTGAAAATTGAAAAATATGGAGTTATAATATTTGAAATTTAAATGTATGTCTCATTCATTTCAGAAAAAATAAAATATATTTTGGATAATGCACATATCTCATCATTAATTATTCACCTAAAAATTGGAAGGGTTTATCGTGTACTTAGGTGAAAATTATAGTGATACAATATAAGTATGGTGATTTTGAAATACACAACTTTATTCTGGGTATGTTAGTAGTTTAAGGATAAGCTATCATTTCCAAAGGGGATAACGAAACCAAAAAAATACTCATATGAAAATAGGAAAAAAAATAACCATGTATTTTATTATAATTCTTCCCAAAACATATAAATACAATTATTTAATTTATTTTTTAGTTAATCACCTTAAATATTCAGAATAATTAATTTTCATTCGAGAGCATTTATCACTTGATCAAATTACCAATATATACATAAGGGAATTTGTTAGGCTATATAAAGTTTGAGTTTTAATAATATATGATCATGATCCAAGGTTGATATAAAATTTATATATAATTATTAAATAGTCATTAGGTATATAAATTTTTTTATCACTTTTTATTATTCTCAAAAATAATAGTTTGTCTTTAATGATCAATCAAAATAGAGAAGATATGGTAAAATATTTATTAATGGATTTAAAAGGTGGTTCAGATCAGAATATTCAATTGTTTGAGTTCTCATATAAAAATAATTTCTTCTAAATAATTCAAATGAAATAATATGACGTTCGTTAGGAGAATATATTCAAGACTATATAATTTTACAATTAAGTTAGATAGAGAGATATCGGTTGGGCCCAAATAATTCTCATGAATTTATAGATAAATTTTAAACTAATCCATAGAATATTAATATAAAAAGTTAATATAAAACATATATTGATAATATTCAATGAGATATAAAGTTTGAGGTCAGTGAATAACCATTCCTTTGGATATCACCTTGTAAGAGGATCATTAGATCTTGTAAAAAGGGATTTTTGACCCTTAAATACATTGGATCTATAACAACCCTGCTTTTTATTGCACACTTAAAAGTGATTTATTACATAAAATATTCACTTGATTAAACATAAACTATCTATAGGTATAGTGTCTTTAGGGCTAAGGAACATTACAAAATAGCTTAGAACATAAAATACACACCATCTTTATTGAAAACTTACTTTACATGACCACTACATTCCCTCGTACATAGTATTGCATGGGATAACCTAAGGACATTCATAAGAAAAGGGTGATCTATAGATCCTAGTAAGGGAATAAACATGGAATAACATGAAAAATACAGTACATGTTAGTCAATAGACATATCAATGTATCATAATAGAAACATGAACATAATGACATGATGAAGCATGACAATCATAACATAGAAATGTGGCAACAACACTTAACATGGAATTAGCATGAACCAAGGCTCATTACACATGGAGCAAGAGTAAACACTCATTGCACATTAAGAATGAGTAAAACCTTGTTTCTCTTGAATTATAAGGGGTCAACACCCATTCCACATGACATATCATGATACTATACTTTACCCAATTCATTGGAGCGCTAACAGGGTGCACCCTTTTAAACATTTCATTTCATGCATAAGTGTGCCACATTGATCATTGAATCAGTCAAAATCTTAAGTTATTACATGATTAAGTAATTTGGAATAAATAAATTAATTCATCATTCAATATTTATGTGTATAAAGGTTAATACCCTTGATAGAGACATAGGTATGGTATTCACTACACAAGGATCTTGTCTTGGAAAAACACGGTGCAATTTCGGCAGCATAACGGCATGACATAAGGATTAATGAAAAGGGTTGATGAGAGATAAAAGGGGGTCTCATAATATATAAATGAAATGTATAGTAAGGGGGTCATTTATATAAATGTCCCAAAAAAAGTAAGGGAATTTATATTCGTAATAAAAAAAATTACTTGGATGTAAAAGAAGAGAGAGAAATCCCTCAAGGAATTTCGGCACGGTAATGACTGTACATGGGAAGAATGAATGAGAGATAAAGGGGTATCCCATAATCCAAACATAAATAGGATATTATAGGGGATTTCTAAATCAAACCCCAACATTTTTAATTAAAAACAAAAGGTCATAAAAACTTAAATAAAATTAGACAAAAATTTGAAAGGAAGAAATCCCTTAATTGGAAGTTTGATCCCAAAGGCTTGGGAGAGGCTTGAGAGAGGCTTCTCAAGTGCTTGATGAACCTTGGGAGGATTCTAGGGAGAGTAGGTCAGTGTTTTTGCGAACTTAAAAGTCATTTAGTGATGATTAAGTGGGAGCTTGGATAGGTTTATATAGTAAACGAGAGGGAATTCTTTATTATTTAGGTTTTGGACACCTCACATTAAACTAATAAAACCCACAAACCATACCATGGTCTTTGGAAAATTTTTTGGCCAAAGGGGATTGGAAAACAATATTTGATAAGTCCAATGGCCGAAATTCTTAAAATAATAGGGTTTCTATGTGGATGTGAGTCACACTCTCAAGGAAAACAATTTAAAAAGACAAAATGTTTTATAATCCTTGAAGGGTCCACTAATGCTTTGTAAAATAAATAAAACAAACCCAAAATCACATTATTGAAATGGTAAAACACATATTGGCCGAAAAGTATGTTTATATTATTTTATTACATCACTATTGGGTCATTATGATTTCATAAAACACATTATATATTTAAATGTTTTTAAATTTTTACCCAAATATTCGATTGTCTCATAAAATTATGAAACATTCAACGTAGGATAATTTTGAAATCCTGATTCAAAAAATAATATTCATTTTATCTAAATAATATTATAAATATTTTAATTTTTACTTTTTAAATAAAAACCAACATTTACCGAAAAATCATGGGTTTTGACAAAAACAGCTTTTAAACCTTAATAAAAAATACAATTGCATTCATAAAATTATATGATCATTTATATTTATTAAAAAGTAAATTAATTATATTTTATTAAAATATTATTTAATTCAAAAATCTATTAATTCATCAAAATATATTTCTTAGTTGAATAATAACTAAAAATATTATTTATTCTTTAAAAACTATTTACAAAGTAACAATTATAAAATGAATGCAATTTTTTTATACAAAAATAATGTACATAGTCATGGTGCAAGGTCTTATTACATAAAACCTAATAACACCTTTATTAGACTGAAGGGTAAGGTGTGTGACGGTTATAGAAACTTGGGGTGGCTCGTATAATATCGCTCGGGTGTTAATCTCTATTAACTTCCACTTCCATCGTATTTGATTACGCTCAAGCATAACGTGTTCAATCTCAGGTTGGTCTTGGTCAAGAGTAAATCCCAATGATTCCACGTCCTTTATGAACTCTGAAAGATGGGCTTCATAAGGGGAAATTTTACTAGATGCGGCCACCGCTTCTTTTGTCTGAGTAAATTGGATTTTTTAAAGCTCAATATTTATACTAATCATGTAACCACTGTTCAATGGATATATTTGAAATGGTCATTATTCATATTATTATTTTAATATAAATAAACATAAAACCAATGAAGTTCAGATTTAATATAAAAATAATAAAAATTTAATTACACAAATAGTAATTTCAATTAATTAATGTTTGGTTTGTTACAATCTTCTCCCCTTAATAAATTTCACCCTCAAAATTTCTTTTTCCCACTATAAAACAAATGCGGGTAACTCTGCATCATCACTTCTTCTAATTCCCATGTTTCTTCTTCAAACTTGTGGTTTCTCCACAACACCTTCACGAGGGGCATTGTTTTATTTCGTAGAACTTTTTCTCTACAATCTTTGATCTTCACTGGTTGCTCCTCGTAAGAAAGATCATCCTAGAGTTGTACTATCTATGAAGAGAGTACATGTGAATGGTCTAGTATGTACTCCCTTAAGAGGGATACATGAATGACAACATGTACTTTGGCTAGGGTAGGTGGAAGTGCTAGTCGATAGCACATAGCCCCAACACGATCAAGAATCTCGAAGGGGCCGATGTACCTAGGACATAACTTCCCTTTCTTTCCAAATCTCATGACCTTCTTCCATAGAGATATGTGTGGAAATACCAGGTCTCCAAAATTAAACTCAAGGTCTCATCGACAGTTATCTGCATAACTCTTCTGTTGACTCCAGGCTACCATGATATGCTCTTGAATGGTTTTCACCTTCTCCACCATTACTTCGACCATTTCTGGTCCTAGCAGCTTACGTTCACCGAATTCATCCCAATATGTCAGTGTTATGGACCTCTTCCCATATAGGGATTCATAAGGTGCCACTCAGATGCTCGAGTGGAAACTATTATAGTAAGAGAATTGAACCAGTGGAAGATATTGGTCCCACCCTCCTTTGAAGTCCATAGAACATGATCTTAACATATCCTCTAGTGTCTGAATAGTTTTCTCATATTGGCCATCGTTTTGAGGATGATAAGACATACTAAAGTACAGTTCAGCATCCCGAGCATGTTGAAGAATAATCTAACATTTAGAGATGAATCTTGAATCTGGATCGAATACAATAGATAGTGGTACTCCATATAGCCTTACCACTTCCCTGATATATATCTATGCCAGTTGATACAATGTTAAATCCTCTTGAATTTCAATAAAGTGTGCATACATTGTAAGACAATCCACAACAACCCATATTTCATTGTTGCATTTGGATGTCTTCGGATGTCCGATGACAATGTCCATGGTGATGTTCTACCATTTCCCAACTAGTATGGGAAATGGGTGCATCATCCCCTTAGACTTCTGCCTCTCTACCTTAACTTGCTAACATACTAGGAACTTTCATGTATACTCAGTGATCTCCTACTTCATATTATCCCACCAATATTTCTCTCAGAGATCTTGATACATATTTTTGTTTCCTATGTGAATAGTGAAATTTGAACAATGTGCATCATCCAAAATTTCCTTCTTTAGCTCTAAACTTGACGGAATAAATAGTCTTTTCCCAAATCTCACAATTCTTTCTTCATTAACATTGAACTCTGAGGATTTACCTTTTCTGATAGCTTTCACTTTCTTCTGAATTCCCACATCATCCTTTTGAGCATCCTTTAACCCTTCCAAAAGAGATGGTTGAGCAATCATTTATGAAAGGATTGATGATTTTCCCTTCTTTATGATTCCCATGTCCATATTCATCAAGTATAAGAAGATTGGATCCTTCTCAATTCTCATCAATGATAGTATCGTTGGGTCCTTTCTATATAGAGAATACTCCACCTTGTTTGCCTTCCCAGGGTGGTAATGGATTGAGCAGTCATAGCCTTTTATCTGCTCTAACCATCTTTTTTGGTGCATGTTGAACTCTTTATATGTGAATATATACTTGGGGATTTTTTGGTTCGTATATATTTCACACTTCTCCACAAATAGTTAATTCTGCCAAATTTTTAAAGTGAATATCACCATAGCCAAATACAAACCATGTGTTGGATAATTGGGCTCATGAACATTCAATTTCCTTGAATCATAGGCAATGACTTTTTCAATTTGCATCAACACACAACCCAGGCCCTTCTTCGAAGCATCACTGAATACCACAAAACGTTCTCCACTTGTGGGTAAAGTGAGTATAGGCACAGTGATAAGCCTCTTTTTTAACTCCATGAAGCTTTCTTCGCATTCATCACTTCAAGCAAACTTTTCTCCCTTCCGAGTTAGCTTGGTAAGAGGGTTGGACAATCATGAGAAATTTCTCACAAATAATCGATAAAATATATCTAACCACAAGAAGCTACAGATATTTGTTACCAATGTTTGCCTCAGTCATCCATCAATTGAATCTGTTTTAGAGGGATCCATAGATATCCAATTTCTTGTGATGATATGGCCTAAGAAAGAGACCTCCTTCAACTAGAACTCACACTTGCTATACTTTCAATAATGATTCTCCTTCCGCAAGGTCTTTAGTAAAATTATTAAATGATCCTCCTAATCCTCTTTGGTTTTGGAGAATATCATAATATCATCTATAAAGACTACAAAAAAAATGTTTTGGTAATCCCTTAAGAATATATTCATCATGTCCATTAAGATTGCTGGAGAATTAGTGAGTCTGAAAGTAATTACTGTGAATTCATTGTGCTCGTATCTTGTACGTACAACATTCTTGGGGATATCTTCATTCTTCAACCTTAATTGATAATATCCTGACCACAAATCCACCATGGAGAAGTATTATGCTCCATGCAACTGATCAAACAAGTCATCGATTCGTGGGAGAGGCTACTTGTTCTTTTTTGTGATTTTGTTAAACTCATGATAATCGATGCAAAGGAGCATTGACCTGTCTTTCTTTTTTATGAAGAGGACTGGTGCACCCCATGGTGAATCACTTGGTCATATAAACCATTTATCCAGACTCTCCAATAGTTGTTTCTTCAGCTCCTCATGCTCCACAACAGTCATTCTTTATGGATTCTTGGATATTGGCAATGCCCCAGGTATAAGATCAATGTAGAATTCAACATCTTTTCTAGGAGGAAGACCATGCAATTCCTCAGGAAACACTTCAGTGAATTCGATCCCCGTAGGCACGTCTTTAAGGTTGGTTGCCTCCTTCGACTAAATCGTCTGAGCCAGATACGCGTGCTCATAGGGCAGTAATATCGACTCTTGAGATGATGAAGCTAAAGAAGATTCATATTCCTCCTTGCACTTGTATATAATCCGAGGTCGATTATCCTCATGGATAGTCATTTCTCACTCACAGTAATTTATGTTGGCTCTATATAAGGAAATCCAATCCATGCCATGAATTTCATCAAATTCAACTAGAGGGAGTATTATGAGGTTTTCCAGGAAATTAAATCAATAGATTATGATAGGGTGGGAGTAATATTCATGGGATTCCATGATTTCCCCATTTTCCATAGTCACCGACATCTTTACTTATATGATTTTTGGTGGTGATGGGAGTGTTATAATAATATTTTGGGATATAAAAGAATGTGTATAACCTGAATAAAAAATTACGTTCGTTATTCTTGAATGAATAACTAGTATACCTGTCACCACTTCATTTTCGGGGTTCACGTCAATAGAAGTGATTGAAAAATATATCCCATGCTGCCTTGGAGGTTGTTGGTTGCCTTCTAAAACCCCTGGATTAGGGAACTAATTTGAAATATGCCCTGGTTCATTGCAGTTGTAGCAATGAACAATGTGTTGAGGTTCGAACGAAGCGTTCTTCTCTTCAGTTTCAGACGCAGGTTTTTTTCATCAGTTAACAGCTAGGTTACCTTCTCTCCCACACCTAAAGAATTTCCTCGCCCCCTTCAAGAAATTTTTGGGGTGCTTCTTTCTGCACATTTGGCATGTGGGGTACTGGATCTTCTTAGCACCGTTGGATTTATCCATCAGACCGCCCGCATTGAAGTCCACTGTACACTTTTTATACCCTTGATACCCCTAATATTCATCGATCTCCATTTCTACCATGAGGGCGCATTGTACAATTTCCACATAGATTTCCAAATCACAGATCGCCAGCGCTTTCCGTAGGCTAGGTTTCATCCCACCAAAGAAGCATTCAGCCTTGCATTCAGGGGTAACAAAAAATCCAGAGGCGTATTGTGATATCCTTGTGAAGTTTTCCTCAGACACTCCAACATATTTTTTCTCTTTTTCTTGAGGAAAAGGATGTCCCTTTCTATCTTAAGTTGGAGGGTTCTTGGAAAATATTTATCGAAAAACAACTTCCAGAAATCCTTGAATTCCAATGCCTCATTGAACTCCTCCTTCTTCGTATTTTTTATCAATGTCCACCATTTATCAGTTTCACCCTCTATACGATAAGAAGCTAGTATAACCTTCTCTTTTTCTGAACATTGAAGGATGAATAAGATCTTTTCAATGGAGTTGATCCATTTTTCGACGATTGAGGGATCAAATTATCCATTAGAAGTAAGAGGCCATTGTCTCATGAAGCTCTTGATAGAGACTTGATCTTTCTTAGGGGTTTGAACATTCTTCTTGACCCATGTTTCTATTCAATATTGAGTTAACAAAGAGAGAAGTGTGACAAAGTTTGTGATTCCCGCTACCATCGGATTAGGAATCTCATTAGAAAAGTCATCAGATTGATCTTCACATTGGTTGTTATCAAGAGTCGTCCTGTTATCGACCATTGGATGGAATAAAAGGAATGTTAGGGGTAACACATAAATGGTAATCCAAGAATAAAACTGAAGACTTTTAAATAACTTTTATTTCTTTAACTTATGAATCAAAAGGCTTCAATCTATGCTATTCATTATCTACTTTCTAAAATATTTTCTTAGGGGAATTATTTCATTCCATTAATAAGGTTTCATACTATGCTTGTGAATTTACCCAAGAATATCTCCCAGGAGTGTCGTAACCAAGATTGCATCAATGCCGGTTTTCATGCACCAGTTCTCTTTCAAGTCTAGCTCAATGTATTGTTTTCGATTTTTACCCCTAGGATACATTTGATCCAAAGCCACCTCTACCTTCTTGTATCCATACAGGGGTTTATTTTCATGAAAAACCACTTACACAATACCCAAAAATACATAGGGATGTGTTTATTATACTTATTCTTGTCACTAGGCCTTCACAAGTGTTTTCTAATCCTAATCCCAAAAATAACTAAATCTATCCTCTGATACCAACTATAAAAACAAAGGTTTAGATTACCCACATAAACCTTATTTATTACAAAAAATATTCTCTTGATACAAAATAGAATATCGATACGTATAGTGTATTTGGGGCTTAGTAACATTACATAAGAACTTATAACATAAAACACACAACATATTTATTGAAAATTGCTTTCACATGACCACTACATTCCCTTGTACTTAGCATTGTATGGGATAACTTGAGGACATTCATAAGACAAGGGTGAGCTATAATGTCTAGTAATGGAATAAACGTGGAATAACATGAGGAATACAATAAAAGCTAGGAAATAGACATGTAAATGGATCACAGGATAAAAATTAACATAAAGGCATGATAAAGCATGATAATCCTATCATGTAAATGTGGCAACAACACTTAACATGGAATTATCATGAGCCAAGGCTCATTGCATATGGAGCATGAGTAAACCATCATTACAGATGAAGCATGAGTAAAACCTCATTGTACTTGAATTAGCATTAGTCAACACCCATTGCACATGACGTATCACGATACTGTACTTACCCAATGCATTGGAGCGCTATTAGGGTGCACCCTTCTTAAACATTTCATTTCATTCTTAAGTGTGCAACATGGATCATGGAATCAATCAAAATCATAATTTATTCCATGATTAAGTAATGTGGAATAAATACATGAATGTACCATTAAATATGTATATGTTTATAAAGGTGAATACCCTTGATAGATACATGGGTATGGTAATCACTACATAATTATCTGGGATTGGAAAAACGCTGTGCAATTTCGGCAGCATAACTGCATGATATAACGATTCATGAAAATGGTTTATGAGATATAAAATGGTGTATCATCATATATTAATGAAATGTACAGTAAGGGGGTCATATATATACATTTTCCAACAAACATAATAGAATTTTTATGCATAATACAAAATAATTACTTGGATGTAAGAGATGAGAGATAAATTCCTCTAAAAATTTCAGCATGGTAACAGGTGTACATGGGAGGCATTGATGAGAGAGAAAGGGGTATCCCATTAACTAAAAATAAATAGGGAATTATGGGGGAGGTGTGAAATCATACCCCAAAATTTTTAATTGAAAACAAAAGGGCATAACAACTTAATGAAAACTGGACAAAAATGTGAAAGGAAGAAATCCCTTACTTGGAAGTGTGATCCCAAAGGATTGGGAGAGGATTAAGAGAGGCTTAATGGGAGATTGGGGAACATTGGGAGGATTATAGAGAGTGGATTTCAGGGGTTGGTCTAACTCCAAAGGCTTTTAGTGAAGAGTAAGTGGGAGCTTGGTTGGGTTTATATATTAAATGAGAGGGGATTCATTATTATTTAGGTTTGGGACACCTAACATTAAACTAATCAAAAAAACAAACCCACCCATGGTTTTTTCCAATTTTTTTTAAAAAAGGGAAGTGGAGAAAAAAAATTATATGTTCAAACTCCTAACTTCTTAAAATAATAGGGCTTTTTATGTGGAGGTGATTCACACTCTCAAGGAAAACAATTTAAAAAGACAAAATGATGGATAAGCCTTGAAGGGTCCACTAATGATTTGTAAAATAAATAAATAAAACCCGAAATAACATTATTTTAATTTTAAAATCATATATTGTCCTAAAATAATGTTTTTATTATTTTATTACATCACTATTGAGTCATTATGATGTCATAAAACGCATTATTTGTTTAAACGGTTTTTAATTTTTACCTAAAAATTCGAACGTCTCAGAAAATTATGAAAAATTAACCATTGGATAATTTAAACCTCCTAATTCCAAAAATAATATTCATTTTATCTATCTAATTTTATAAATATTTTAATTTTAACTTTTAAAATAAAAACCGATATTTACCGAAAATTCATGGGTTTTGAAAAAAACACCTTTCAAACCTTAATAAAAATTACAATTGCATTCATAAAATTTTATAATCATTTATATTTAATATAAAGTTATTTAATTATATTTTACTAATATAATATTTAATTAAAAAATCCATTTATTCAGCAAAATAAATTTCTTAGTTGAATATTAACTGAAAATATTATTTGTGCTTTAAAAACTATTTACAAATTTACAATATTAAAATGAATGCACATTGAATATAAAAAAATAATGTACATAGTCATATTGATAGGGTCTTATTACATAACCCCTTATAACACCTGCATAAGATAGAAAGTTAAGGTGTGCGATTGTGACAGACTCTTGGGGTGGCTCGGGTAATATCGCTCTAGTGGTAATCTCTATTAACTTCAACTTCTCCCATTGTCGGTTCCCCACAAGCTTAATGTGTTCAAGCTTGGCTTGGGTTTGGTCAACAATGAATCCCAATGACGCCACATTCTATCCAAGATCTGACAAATGGGCTTCGTACGGGGAAGGTCTATTGGATGAGGCCATCACATTCTTTGTTTGAGTAAATCAGATTTGTTAAAGCCCTATATTTATATTAATCATGTTATCACTATTCAACGACTATATTAGCAATGATAACAATTCATAATGGTATATTAAACTCTAGAAACATAAAACCAATGGAGTTAAAATTTTATATAACCATAATAAACATTTAATTAGATCAAGTGGAATTTCCATTAATGAATGTTTGGCTCGTTATAGGATCCTTCAACAATCTTAATAACATGGGGAATTCATATTATTTATTGGAACATCCACCAATCATTTCATAAATTAATCATGTGTTTTTTAAATCTCTATTGTGTATGTAATACCATATACATATCATATATTGAACTCAAATGTTATAAAAACTGAATAATATATCTCCTATAAGAATCAATTTGTGAATATATAGTATTATAGAGGCCTGATATTATGAATAATACCATGTGTAAATAAAAATACTACAAATGTGAAACAAGAATCATTATGATATACCATGAATATCATAAGACTAATTATTATTATTAAAATAATTAAAAAATTAGTAATAAGATAAAAATATTTATAAAATATATGAGGGGATTGAACAGATTATTTCCAAGAATTATTTAAGGTAATATATAGGATTGTAAAACTTTAATATGGTCAATGTATGGATATCATACATGTATAGTCATTAGGTATATATTTTTGTTGGCAATATAAAATAAATAGATGTAAGAGTGATTAAATAGTTAAATTATATTATTTGAAATAACATTTAATAGAAAATTAAAATAACCAAATATGTGAGAATTATATTATAGGTCCTGATATGTTTAGTATAAATATAAGTAATCACATCATGAAAATTATATAAAAAGGTAGAAGATATTTCATTAAGTAGTAGAAACCTTTTATATGAGAATCATCTAGCCATGTCTAGAAAAGAGTTAGTATCAATAAGGTTTTTTGTAAAACCAATCAAACATCGACAAGTATAAATTTAGTATATTACAATATAGGAGAAGTTCAAGCTCATTGAAATCACTATGAGATCTATACTATATAAATCACCAGCCAAAACATCCACCATAACTTATGTCACCATAAGGTCTTATGAAATGTTACTGAAGAGTTTTTTTAGAATAATTTTGGATGATATTAGCATGTAATTATTAATTTCATAAATGAAAATTTAAACAAATGTATTATTATTATTATTATAAAGTGTATTTTTTATGTTTCACATTTCTTTTTATTTATTACATATATTGAATTATTTTAATGTAATTTTAAAATTAAAATAACAATTTTATTAAACATATATTGATAAAATTCAATTGAATTTTATTAGATAAATAATTTATTCCATGAAAATTAGAATAAAATCATTTAATATTAAAAAGATATATTTTTCAAATAATTATTTTTCATGTGTTATATATATTTATCTAAAAATATAATATTGTTCACTATCACAAGATTTTATCAATGAAATATAATAAATTACACATTGAATGATTATTTATTTGTAAAGGTAATAATATATTTAGTAAAGTTAGAAGAGATGTTTTTTAAAGATTTATTTTTTACATGAATTGCACATTTAAAAAAAATAGATTTTATTACTTCTATAAGTTGATTATAATAATTTTTATTTAAAATTTTTATTCATAGAATCAATATTTTCTATTACAGTAGTAATATTTTTTGTGAAATGAAATAACATGCTGAGGTAAAAAGTGAGTAACCAATATAAAAGGTAAAATGTTGTAAAAGGTTAAGTTAAGGTTTATTGTAATAAAATGTCTTTAAATATTATCAATTTATTCAATATAAGAGTTCATTCATTAAAAAGCTTCTTATTTCTCCTCCTTTTATTTTCCTATACTTTCAAAAATATACTCTTATACATTTAAATATTGATATACGCAATTATGCCTCTCAAGCCCAAATATTAATTCACCACTACTCTATCGACTCTGAACCACACTAATAATTTATTTTTCTCTCAAATATCATACCAATTTACCTCACTATTGATCTTATATCATGTTTTCAAGAATCAGGTGATAATAATTATCCCTAAATCATTCATTTGAAAGGAGTTATTTAAGAAAATATTTAATCATTGAAAAAAATTATTATCATTTTCATTAATCATATTGATTCATTTATTGTAGAATATTATTTTGAACATTAATTAAATTTAATTAATTTCATAATTCCTATGTAAAAAAGATAGTATAATTATAATAAAATATATTCTTACTCATACATTCAATATGATATGTTCCTGTTTGAATAAGTTTTACCACCTACATGAATGAT
The DNA here is from genome assembly GCA_963277665.1 of Viscum album. NCBI lineage: Eukaryota > Viridiplantae > Streptophyta > Magnoliopsida > Santalales > Viscaceae > Viscum > Viscum album. The sequence continues at coordinate 1,235,220,363 of OY728120.1, forward strand.
TCTAAAACATTTCCATGATAACCGATTGAGAGGAACTAAATATTAGTAATATCAATTCTAATAATTAATTAAACTTTTTTCTATAATTTTTTAATGGTAATATATATAATTTTTTCATTAATAAAATTTCTTTTTATTTATTCAATATTCAAAAAAACAATGATTTTCAAAATCATTATTTACAAACCATTACTGTAACATCTATGAAAAAATCATGTTAATAAAAAAATATATATAAACAATATATATCTTCTCCATAACTATTTTTTAAGATATAAAAAATATTAAAGGATGTTGAATTGAGTCCTCTATTCCAAGGTGTACATGGAACAAACAAATCAATTAACACTTAAAGTTTAATTGGAATTTTAAATAATTATTTAACAAGAAATAATTAAATATATAAATGAATGATATTAAATAAAATAAATACAAATAATCTACTAATATAGATGAATCGTAATTATAAATTTGTTATACTGGGATTTCTGGTGTGATCGAGATTTCATGAATCCAAGGTAAGGGCTTTCGCCTCAATTTCCATTCTTTATGTAATCCTTCATATTCTCAACCTATTTTCCTTTATAATGTTTATATTTTAAAATCCTTGAGATTTTAGGTACTTCACCCCATGATTTCAAACCTTCTTTAAGTGATTTTGAGGTATTCCTTGCATGGGTGAATTCATAGGTAACATCTAGTTTGTTTTGGATGGTTATACGAGCTCTCTTGTGGGAGAACTATTTTATAATGGTTTAGGAAAACCATGTGGATCTACTTAAGAATATAGATGTCCTTATAGAAATAGAGGGTTGGTAGAACAAGGATGGTTCATGGTCAAGTCTATCTATGCTAAATTCTCAATAAAACCATGTGTCTCCAGATAGTGGTAAATAGAATAGTTGGTGCATGGTTTTCCAAATTGTGCAGAAAAACCAGGTGGGTTCACAAAATAGGTAGTGATCCTCACATAGTTAGAACACGGTTTGGTAAACCATATGAAAAAAATTATGCATGAAAATTTATTAAATCCAATATTTTGGGTTTTAATCTCAAATCACATCGAAACTCCACATTAGTCCTCCTAATCTTAGGGATCATAAACCTAGGGACTCCCTTTGTGGTTCTTGGGTAGTAATTTCCCTATAAACTCTAGTTTTTGTGGTTATAGAGTCTTTAATCCATGTGAATTCGATGTAATAGTCTATTCTACCTCTTTTTCTAATTTTTTCTTAATTTCCTCTCCTCTCCTAGGAAAAAATCATAGATTCAGGCTTTTGCGGTGAAATATATGAATTATCCTATGATATAATAATAATTTCATGGTTTATCGATGGATAGGTGGAAGGATGTAGATAATTTTGATCAATTTACAAATGGATCTTATTTATTATTGTTGGAAGATCTCAATCAGTTAGTTATTCTGTCTTTAAGACCATTTTTTGTTTCGATCATTAACCTTGATTATAGAATCACAATTAAGAAGAATTTTAATTGATTCTAGAAATCATAGGGGCCTAGTTGAAATTTAGTGATAACTATTAACAATTCATGTTATCAAACATATGGTAATAAGTTCATTTCCATATAGAACCCTTGTTTAAATTTGTTTCCAAGATATTGACTGCATGTGTGTGGGTGTAGTCATGAGAAGCTTGTTTGAAATTTTTCACATGTGTGTGCATATATAAATCATAAAACACTTTCTTGATAGTTATAACATGTGTTTGAGAGAGTATTTAGAGGCTAACAGTTGATTTTCAATGTTTTTGTTTTATTGTTTTATGCCCTATTGTTTGTAAATGTTTTTCCTGTGGAGGTTTTATCTTCTGGTAGAAAGTGAAAGGTGCACCATTGTGGTTTGGCTAACCTATACAGGGGGAGCATGTACAGAAATCAATGATGATGATGGTAGACCTAGAAATAATGTGGGTGTATGATGGCCTTGAGGCATATCCTGAGTTAGTGGAATGATATAATGTCATTTTGTCCAAACTAAAGATTGATATGGGTAATGATGGCCTTATGACTTGACCAGCATTAGATAAGGGGAATGATAAACTTGTGACTCAACTAGAAGCTTATTTCATCCTGATGTCACTTTTAGGTTCTTATATTCATTTTCATAATAATATTTTCTTTTATACCATTCAAGGGTTATTCAAATATATTTTATGGTGTTTTTGGAGGTTTTTAAAAAATTCCCTTGGCAGTTCATGGTTAGTCCAAACAACGCAGAAACCTTTGAAAACCATGCAACATATAGTGGTTTGGTATAGTGTCATTTCACATTATTAATGCACGGTTGGCACATGATTTGTAAACACCATAAGCCAAAAATGTGTTCCATGAATTAATTACATCAAAAAATCATTTATAAGACAATTACATATACCATTATCCTAGTTTTTCTCCAAAAACATTGGTTTTTGACTCTATGGATTTAACTTATAGATTTTATAGATCCCATCTCTTCCAAAGATAAATTCTGTTGGATCTTAGGGTGTTGGTTTTTGGAAAATCAAGGTAATATATTATTTTTTTTAATCCTTATTCTTCTAGATATACTATTTTTTCATGGAAACAACCATTGATCCAGGATTTTATGGTCTGGTCTATAGGTTTTTTCATAGACAAATGGATTATTTTTAGGATCTTTTATAGTAGATGAAGGTAGAGACCAGATCTACCGAGATCTTATTATGTTTCATCAAAGCATTCATTTGTATGTTATTTTCCATATCTTCATTTATCTAGAGTTTTTTGAATCAGGATTTCATGATTATAATTTCATGTTTTTGGGTTTTAACTTTCTTCTTAATATAACCCTTTCTCTTAGCATGTGGATTCCATATATTTCTTTAAATACCATGTGTTTGTGGTTAGTGGATTCATTAAAAGACTTTTTTTATAAACTATTATTGTTTCTTCATCTTAAATTGGTGTTTCGAAAAAATTTAATGGCATGATTTTTGATTCATTGAATATAAAAGTTTAGGATTACATTATAAATTAGAATCCCACTCTAGTATTGTTGAGGATAACTAATTTCAATGAATTTTTTGATGTTTAATAATGGTTGGGTGATTATTTATGTTTTAAATTACATTTAAATAAATTAATATATGAAAATAGAATCCACTAGGTTTGTTTGTTTTTTCAAATTTGAAGCATCTAAGTTTGTGCTACGGAACATAGGGACCTGGATCACTTAATTGAGTGATAGATTAAAAAAATAATAGTAGGATTGTTTCTGGATGCCTAGAATGGTAAAATTATACAACTCTAACTAAACATTGTTATTATAAGGGGATCAATATTTTGGGATTTCTACTATATATAGGCCTATGTTCTATGGATTTTGGATAACATAATCATTTGATCTCTAAGGTGTGAGGATCATGGATAGATCGTACTTAACTAACCCCAAGACTTGTTTCCATAGTAATCCTTTTGTATTTGAAATTTATAAGTGCTATGAGAAGTAGTTTATTTTTGTAAATTCATTGAAAACGTTTTGTTTATAAAATTTTAATAAACTATTCTGAAAATATTGGGGAACACCATAAGGGGGAACTTTCGAGAAGCCTTTGAAGCTTAGAAACTGGCCACACAATTTTTTTCACACTATGTATGGAGGAGGAAAATTTTATTTATAATGAGGTCCTTCCAAGCATGAATCATGTGGATAATATGCCAAGGTGTAGGAGAGAGTCCCTTAATGGAGTTCCAACTATAATTTGAGTCACTTTCTATAGTGATTAAGGGAATATTAATTGAGTTTCACAATTCAAGACCATGGAGAATGGTCTTTTCTTCCACCCTGAGAGAGTCACGAGGCCCATAGAATGCACTAAAAGTGAACACAATAGAACCTATAGGTTCATAGTTGATGCCCACCCCCCTGAAATGGAACCTTGGATAAAATAACCATTAACATTTATCTTGAGATCCTAAGGATGACAAAACCAAGTCACCCAATGACCCATCAACAAAGGTCTGGACAATATAGAGGGGTGACTACTAGCCATATAGCTCTTAATGGAGGGTGCCTCAATCTGATAACTCATAAGATGTACAAGATCAAAGACATTGCATATAGCTCTCACCACTAAATCCAAACCAGATATATTGGTTCCAACATGAAAAAATTGGTTCCTTTCCTCTCACATACACCAGAGACCAGTCGTTAGAAGTCGTACTCGGGCCAATGCATCATGCTTGTTATTTAATACAACACTGAATCGTTTTTTCAAGAAATCCTCAATATACTCCACTACCACTGGTCATCTTTTGAAAAACCTCTATGATCTCCAAATAATATTGACATTCTCACATTGGAAAGAGATATTCTCAATAGTTTCCTTCATATTCACCAAGAACAAAGAGCATTTCGTGGAAAGACAAACACCCTTTCCTTTGACAACCATATTAGTAAAATGTGTTAAATTTAGGATTCTCCAAAACATAAAATTAAATTTAGAGGGAATTTATTTACACTATATAAGAAATATCTATTCATAACCCTCTGTGTTGAATGCATCACCTCTTTATTGGACTTCACAGAGAATGTACCAATTGAAGATCCCATGAACATACATACATCGGGTGTATCCCCTATCCTGATCTCATTAAAAAAAATCTTGGTGGGACTCATAATTGCATGAATTAAAGAAGGGCATAGAATTTCATTCTTGAAGATCATATATAGATTTTACAAGCCTGGATAATCTAAAACCTAACCTTCCCAGTTGTAGTCCCAAAATTTTATGTCCCCATGACCAAGAATCCACCTTGAGTGAGGTTGAAAAGATGAAATGTGGAACTAAAGTTATTTCCATAGGGGGAGAGAATTTTTTCTTCTCATAACATTTTCTTACAAACTAAAGATAAATATACTCTAGATTAATCCTTTCCTCAATCACTTCCCACACCAATTTTCCTTAGAGATGAAACATTTCATCCACCACATTCCTCATGTTGATACCCCCATGATCAACTGGTCTATCAAGACTATACAAGGAGGTCCATTGAAATATCCCCCACGTTGGGAATCCCAAATAAAAGAGAATGAAATCATATCAATTTCTTGGAAAATCTTTTTGGGAACCTTAAAAATTGACAGAATGTGCATGGGAATGGAGGACATAACCCAATTGATGAGAGTTATTGTCCCTTTGAATGAAAGAAACCATTTTTTTAATTAGTGATTCTATTTGTGATCATGGAAACCAGCCCATAAAAATTTCTAATCTAAAAACTACCCAGATCCAAATGACCTTCCATTACATCTATAGGGATACTCTTCCTTTAAATATACATATTAGATTCAATATTGTAACTTCATCTATCTAAATACAACGGAGAAAAATACATACTTCTTTTATCCTGCTTGAAAATTTTCCCACCCCATTTAGATTAATGTTCAATAAATTTTTTATATTCTTATAGAATCACTAGTCCCATTGAAAAATAAGACCATATCATCAACACAAAGGAGGTGGGACACCCCACCAAAATAGGATCTACTATTTTAGTGGATGATCATGACAAGATGCATATGAGCATCATCATATCTACTATAGAAATCTTTGACCATAATGAAAATACTGTGGGAAATGGAATCACCTTATCATAACCTCATATAGATTATATGAAACCACAATGCCTTCCCATAAAATGGATATTGAAAGAGGGTGTGTTGTATCATCTAAAAAACAACTCCACCACCCATTCTGAGAATCCAGTACACCTTATGTACCATAGAATAAAATTACACTAGAGACGATCATAGGCCTTTTATATATCCACTTTCCTGAAAATATTTGATCCAAAAGCTTCTTATTAATCTCTCCCTTTATCTATTGATCAATACCAAACTCCTCATGAATTTATATTCCCCTAATGAATTCTTTATTCTCCTCTTACTACTAGTTGGGGATAAATTGGGAGATTCATTTGTTGAGGAAGGAGGCTAAGAATATGTAAGAAAAATTACACATTCTTATTGGTATGAATTGTTTGAGAGAGGGGAGGGATTTATCATTGGGAATCAAGACTCTATTCAAGGCACATGAAACCTGAGAGAGAGGTCCACCATGAATGAAGACTTTAATGGATTCAACCAGGTCATTCTTGAGGATAGTCTAAGATTTTACATAAAATGGACCTGTAAAATCATCTTATCCTGAATAGATCTCTTGGATGAAGGGTAAAACATAATACCACACATCATTCTCATTCGGTAAATTCACTAAAAAATTACTAACTTGGGGCGACACTGATCATGAGATGTAGTTGAATATTTCCATCTGGACACCTATGTAAACAACCATCAGGCTTGGGTTAGAGTTACAGAAAAAGTAATTAATGTGAGAGAGGACCAAACCCCTAATCACCTCCAGATCACTTTTGAAGGAACCATCCTCTATCTGAATGTTAATAACACCTCCATGACATTTATCTTTCAGGAAGTCATGGAATAATAGAGTGTTCTGATCATCTTCCTTGAGTTTGGTGGCTTTGTACCTTTCTCATAGAATCCTCTCAGTCTCTAGAAATATATCATTGTGACAGTTTTTTTAGAACCAAGGGAGGCAATGATGTCCTCATCCAATGTATCCTCATGTCTTTCTTCAGTCCAGTTGGTCTCTAATTTGATGGATTCAATGTTGTGGTGATATTATTGGAGGGATTTGATCGAGGATGATAAATATTTTTTACCCACTAGATTTTTTTATGTAATCATATCAATAATCCTCCTTGGGATGACTACTCCTAGGTTGTTCACACCTCTGAGAGGTACTCTTGATTCTCTAATCACCTGTTGGAGATGAATAAATTTCATTTAATATGTTTTATCTCCTTCAGGTTAATGAGAAGATGACAATTCTCTAACATCACTCGAACCCGGTGAGTGGAATCCACATATGGAAATGGGGATATGTCTTGGAGATTGTTTATGTCCAACCTATATGATATTCTTCGGTTACCCTGCTATTTATTTCACCACATATACCTTTCAGCTGAATAATCCAAATCCAGAAGACCCTCCAAACCAAGGAAGATTGAGAAGCTAAACATGTCCCTATGAGTAATCGACCCTTAATATTTCTTTTCAGAGTCATCCATAACCATCAAAAAGCTTCCTCTCACTAGCTATGTTAGGCCACCCTGATTGAAGGATCACATATCACTCCATTGTTAATATCTTTCACTCGCATAAAAATTACTATTAAAAAAGAAAATAAGTAGTTATAATTATCATATTCAATGGTAACCAATATATTCTAATCCAAGGATTCTATTTTCCCTATAGATATTTATTATTTCTAGAAGATATTTTTTTTTATTTAAGGTCAATCCATGAAAATAATTACCCATTCAAATTATTTTATAAAATTATTTGATCTTTGAAATGTGTTCCTTTGGTTCCAAAACAACAAATGATGATGATTTATTCTTAGATGCCTCATATGAGAGGATTCCATTTTTTTACCTAGGCTCCTAATCCATGGGAATTGAAATTTATAATAGAAGTAATTAAAGAAGAGGTCACCCGAAATGGGCCACTGTCACTAGTATCCTTTTCGTAGAAGAGTTGGAGTTCGCTGATATCCTCTTTGATCGAGATCTAGGAAACAATCCAGATGAGTAGAAAACAAGGGTGATAGGAGTGTGAGGATCATCTAAATGGGTTAGATAACAATGTTGGGTGGATCCATAGACAGAAGGAATAAGATACTTCTTCTCCTACACTAGAAATAATATAGTTTACATGTTAGACAGAGTAACCAGGGTGGTTAAAGATGTTTTAGGGTTTTTTCAGATATAAGAGATTTGGGAAGAAACTGAGAGGATTATCAACTTCCCTTGTGATAGAAAACATGCATTTAAAGAAAATTAAAATCAAGTAGAGATCGCCAGAGAGGGGAGTGTCTTCTGGATGAAGTGAATGAGCGACATTAATAGTGAAACCAATGAGAAATCCACCACCTAAGTCACAAATAGAAATATAAAGGGTAATTCAGTAGAGGATAAGATGATAGAATTCCAATATCACCAAATAATGAGGAAATACAATCATATGGGGGAGAACCTCTCATTATAAGATATAGAGATAAACCTATAACAGAAGGATTCAAAAGATGATGTAGTTGGCAATGTCATATCTTCTCTCTTCATTCTGGCAGTGCATGACCATGGAGGTGAGAAGAGAAGAATAAAAAAGGAACCGAGGTATATACCGTAGGCTACATCCATTCCTACAATCCCTTGATATGGAGAAGTATCTATGACAGAGGAGGAGAGCTTACATCATGGGTAACACAGATGTGTGGAGAAGATGAATCATGAAACCTAAGAGTTCGATCACCCAGAAAAAGGTATTACCCAAGTAAATATCTTATATTTTCCATGAAATAAGGGTTTTGAACTAGCATAGGGATATCGGGAAGCTTAATACACACTACCAAGAAGGGAGGCTCCTTACTACGGTGAACCTCCATCAACAAACTGGATAGATGAAAGCCCCGTAGGTGGCACGATTATGGAGTCTGCGACCAGGTTTTGAAAAATATATTGAAGGAGTCTAGAAAGAAGAAACAATATTTCCTATTATGTTTATAAACTCTTGTCTAGAAATCTAATCCTCAAGAGAGAATGAATTTTAGGTAGAAATCCAAAAAGGTATTTTCCAATATGAAGTGGGCCACCAAGGCCTATGTGAGGAGATATGATTATTCTTAAAATGTCATGGATGGACCGGAAATTACCTGAGTCTTGTCTAATGAATATGTACAATATGATTATATAGATTTTACTATAAACTGTGGAGGCACTGGAGGAATTTATAATAATGCCTTTTAGTAGTGGACTTGGAGATAGATCCGGTGCAAATGAATGAGGAGAAACTGGCCATGAGTGAGAGACCATTTCCCAAGAATCTAGCGGATACAAGGGATGATTCCGATCTAATGCCACTAGCTCTAGATTAGTAACCTAATCTACCATAACATTCTAAAAATTTTGAAATTTTGGTTGTAGGTGCATTGAGTTCCAATTAGAGTAATCAATTCTCTATAAAACCTAAAGTGTAAACCCCACTTGGTGGGACACTATTGGGCCTATTTTACTCACACCATTCATATACCATGGGGGTCCTACAGATCTTGTTTTATCTAACAAGGCTAAAGTAAAAGAACTACATGGTGGTGGTGGGTATTAGTGTTAGTGGGGAGTGGGAGTTTATTAGTGACATGGTGGGATGTTCTACCTCATATCACATGGAGATGGTTAGTTTTCATTCTTGTGTACTTTTGTATGGTTGTTTTGGTATGACACTTGTATATCCCATGTACACTTTAATTACACTATATGGCATTATAATATAATTTTTTCATTCTTTTATATATTAAAATTTCTATTTGTTTCGTTTATAGTGGGATAAATCATTCCCAAAGTTAGTTCTTGATTCCAAATAACATTTCTCTAGCCCATGGATATCAAGAGAACCCTTTAGGCCATGCTATGGGATGGATCGGGTGTCTAGTTTAGGGATGACCTGGGTTGGTTCCTAAAAAATTTGTATCATAGGATGGTATCTTTTCCCAAGATCTTATTGTTTTTAGATGTTTTGTTAATTGTGATATTGGATTTTCCAGAAATTAGGATTCTGTTATAAGGGAGTGTTTTACCAGTTCTCATCGCAATGAGTGTTATGTTACTAAGGGATTTTGGGAAGTGTATATATCATGTTGATTTTTTATTTAATATATGTTCTTTGTCATATTTTAACTTGGATTAAACTAATATTTATCACATATTTGATGGTCTCCCTATATTATTTTATATAGTGTCACAACTCCAACCCCTTTAAGGCTTCCTAGAGTTCCTCACAGGGATTTTGCAGATAATATTTGAGGAGAGAATCCTTCACTCAATCAGAATCTTGTTGAAGTTGTAGTGTGAGCATAAAATTCAAGGGAATCAGGTTTTTTTCCACCATAGAACAAGATAGGGTTGTGAAACCAGGGAACATAAAAGAAAAATATTGAGCCAAATATTTTCTCCCTCATAAACTACATTCCTTAAATAGAATGAATGATCCTTAAGAAGTGAAGTTCTAGTTGGAGACGACTGAGAAAAATTTTAAATTCTTGGAAACTCCTGATTATGTTAAAGTGAAATGTACCATAATAAATCTTGATGTCCCATAAATAAGACGGTGGGACTTAATATTTTATGAAAATAAGCATGAAAATTTAGAATGTAATAACATCAAGATTGTACTCCTCTATATGTTTTCCCATAAATTGTTGATGATGGGGAAATAAATAGATTTCCTCACCCATGAACAATGTGATTAGAAAGTAATAGAAAATGACAATTTCAACACTAAACTTTTAAATTTCCCGCTTGATCTTTTATAGAGTGATCATTTGAAGTATCGTCGGTTTCTGGTGTTATACAACATGATATTTAATCTCATGTTTGAACAGTGAAGCTTTCCTCCTATGCCAATGTGGTTGACATAGCTTTGCTGGATTAAATTTAAATTCAAAGATGGTCAGTTTTATTTGATATTCCACTTTTTACTAATGATATTTTCATAAGGTCCTTCTTCAAAAAATAATAATAAGTAAAATGAAGTTCATAAGGGTGGTGGTGGTGTCTCCCAGTAGCATACATACACAACACCTTTGGAAGAAGCTAGAAGTGGGACTTGAAAATGCTACTGGTGTAGAAAGATAAGACATAGGAAATGTAATTTAGCCACACCTTATAAAACTTATAACTCATATGGATTTTGAGGTCACTAGAATATGTTTTTTCAGGATTTTTATTCACAAAATTATTATATGGGATCATTACAACCTAAAGGGTTCATGATGTAGAACAATGTATTTACATGTGTTTGAAGAGTCTCAGGGTGAATTTTATATGGTTTCTAAAAATATTTGAGGACCTAAATTTATTTTTTCACATTTTACAACTTCATTATTTTATATTAGTGCGTCCGATTCCATTATATTGACTCTTATAATGAATATTTTAAAATATCCCACAGAAACCATTCCCTTTGTTATGGAGTTGACAATGCCTCTTGGAATGGAGAAGGAAAAGGGTTTTTGATGTTCATATGGTTATTGTTTTATATTAAAAGTGAATCTAGTTTAGTATATAAATGATCTCAATGTATATCTCTTTGATGGATTCATAGAGATGGATTTTTTAGTTTCCTGTCTGTAAGAGATAGATTTCTATCATATGTGGTTGATTATTAATACCTATAATGTGAAAACATGGTTGTTTTAGGATGATTGGGACATGATATCTATTTAAGCATGAACTCATTTACCAAAACATGGAAAATTGATTTCCCATTTTTTGGATGATCATAAAAATGAACCACTGGGTTTTGGTCTCTCTTTGGGGGTCAACGGATTTTTTGAAGTGTTTCTAACTGATTTTCCTATTCATCCTTTGGCGAGGGATGATAATTTTTTGTTCAATTGGTTGCTATGAACTCTACTAATATCCATTTATTTATACCATATGTATCAATTGAAATTGAAAGAGTTGAAGCTTTGGTTGTATTATTTTATATTTAAGGATTCATTGATCATAGTGTACCAGCTAGGGAAACCTTATTCTTTTTTCCAAAAAAATTGTTAGGACCCTCTTCTTGTATATTGATTATCAAAAGCTTACTCATGTGATGATTAATAATAAATATAATTTTCCCCATATCCATGACATTTTTGATAAATTATATGAAAAATGGTTCATGAAAATTACCCTTTTCCTAGATATCATCAGTTTAGAGTTATAAAGTAAGATATTTTTAAGGCCTCCCTCAATAGTAGTTATAGACAACTTGAATATCATTTGATTACATTTTGTTTTAATAACACTATAGTTATTTTAATATCCCTGGTGAATTGTATTTTCCAATAATAACTTTATTCCTTTTCTCTCTTATTCGTGAATGAAAATTTGGATTCATTGAGAACTTTATAAGAACTTGGGAATCACATAATATCTATTTTATGAATATTTAATGATCACCCCTTTATGATAACTTATCAAAATATCATTTTTAGATTAAATAAGATTAGTTATTACGTAATGTGTTTCATAAAATGTCACCTTAGTTTATCCGAAGAGGGTAAAATTTATTTTGATATGTGATAAACCAAAAAATATCATTGATATAAAATGCTTCATGGGTTTGGTATGATATTATCAATGATTTGTTAAAGGATTATCTAAGATTTAATCTCCTTATATTGATATTATAATTAATGTGATTTTTTTTTTTGGGATTTTAGATATCATACCACTCTTGATGAGTTGAAACAACATCTAACTTCATAACTTATTATGAAATACCGAGAATGAATGAATGGAAATGTAGTGTTCTGTGATGCTTCAGATGTTTTTTTGGGATATTTTCTTAAACAAGAAGATCATGAAGTAGTGTACAGATCCGATCAGCTTAGGCCATATGAGAATAATCACCCCTAACCATAATTTAGAACTTATAGTAGTTATTTATTCTCTTGAGACATAGTGAAATTACCTATTTTTAGAGAGGATCTCTATCTATTCTGAATATAACAATTTTAGATACATATTTCCCTTAAAAGACAAATACCATAGACAAAGGAGATGGGTAATGTTTCTTAAATATTTAAATATTGACAATTTATATACCCTAGGAATGGGGAATGTTCTTATGGATTCTTTGAGAATAAAATAACATTTCAAGAAGTTGTCGAATTGAATTATTAGTGGAATACCAGGGGAATATTGGTTCTGATGCAGTTGGAAGTGATGAACCAAGAGACTCATGTTATTATGGATTGTTCTTAGTTGAAATCATCTCTTATTGAGTTTATTATTTAGTTGAAATAGAAGAATAATGATTTAAAAATTATTAAGAACTCTTTAAATTGTTTGGAGACCATTATGGATGGTTCTTCCTCCCTAGAAGTATTTCTTTGTATCAAAATCTTGTTTTTAATTCAATCATCTGAGATAATGGGTGTGATAAAGAAAATTTCATTGTTCTTAGTGGTTTGATCATCCCTATACAACATAGATATACTATGAAATGAATCATCTGTTTTAGTGACTATGTTTTAAATGTGCTATAAATGATTTCTTTCCATATTTTTATACATATCTATAGTTAAGGATGACCACAAAAATCATTGTGGCATGATTCAGCCTCTCCAAGTGCCCTTCCTTCAGTGGTAATATATATTTATTGATTTCATCATTGGGTTACGATGGAATCCCTAAGGGAAGAATTCCATATAACTATTGATTGATCAACTAACCATGGTATATAATTTCATTAAAATTAAAGACACCACCAAGTTTGAGGATTTGGGATTGTTTCATGTTTAGTAAATCAAGTGGTTTCATAGGGTGACATCTATTATTATTTTGGATAGGGATCCTCAGTTTACCTGTTAGTTTTGGAAGTTCCTCCGAAATAAAATTGTTTATAAAGTTAATTTCATAAAATTTCACCATATTTAGATAAATAGAAATATTGATTGATAAAATCATATTTCAGATGACATTCTATAATCATGTTTCATGTACTTTGGTGGCTCTTCAAATATATATTTTGGAATATTTTAGTTTCCTTAAAAAAATAGTAACCATTCATCCATTATAATGTGCCACTTTGGGGAATATTATGGCCAACTATAAAAACCATCTTTTTTGGGTCTGAAGTGAGAGAAACTTATCTTGTGAGACCAAGATTTAGTTAGTAGATTTCAATAAAATATTATAGTTATTTGTCAATGAATTTTGATAGCTCTATGTCAGAATAAGTCTTCTTTGTATCCCCTACATTTTCCTCTTGAATTTTCTATAGGTGATAATGTTTTCTAGAAAGTTTCACCATTTTTTGGGTCTCCATTAGCTTGAGAACTAGGAGAAATTAGATTTCAATTACATGGAACCATTTTAGATTATTTATATGATTATAAATTTGATTAACAGATATATTTTCCATCTTATTTAACTTATATTTGATATTTTTTTCAAATGAATTTTCTTATGAACTATTATCTTGAACCCTCTAAATTCTTAAATTTGGAAAATCTTGATTTGGATTCGGGTATGTTGGATGTTGAACTACCCATTCAAGTGGTTGATTCTCAGGAAAATTATATACATTGGAATTTTGTTCCATTGGATTGATTATTATGTTAGTACATAATAGATTCTCGTTAGATATAGGAATGGGAATCGATAATGAGGGATAAATGACCTTATCTTTTATTTGATCATCCTTCACCGACTTGGTGTATTGTGCTTGAAAAGTGATATAGTGGGGATAATTATGACATATTATTGTAATTTTAGGGTAACTATATTCATTTTACTTATAATAATTCTGAACTTTTATTTGGTTGTTCCATTTATTTTTTGAAAGTTTTTAATGTTTATGGTTCTTGTTAATGGTTTCAGCATGTTTAGGCCAAATTGTTGACATCCTTTGAAAACTGTGTGAATTATGGTTCTTTGAGATAGTGTGGTTTCATAGAGTTGGAATAAAGTTAAAACAATTTGTGACCAAACCATGTGGTTTTCTTCAAATGAAATAAACAAGTGAAAAATAGGCACACAATTTGTTAAACTATGCAGTCAAACCTGGAAACATGAATTAATTAGTTTAATTTTATTTTTAAAGCATGATATGTCACCCATTGGTCACATTCCTTCTCATAAAACCTTTCCTCTCAACTCTAAGGGTTCCATTTGGATATTTTAAAGATCTATGTTCTTTTTTAAATCAATTCTAAAATATCATAAGGTGTTAGATCTAGGAAACAAGAGGTAAGACCCCCTTCCTTATTGTTCCTCTCCATTATTCAAGATATCCACTCTCTTTCTCAGAAGGAACCATATATCAGGGATGTTATGGATGTATCTATGGGTTGAGTCATGATGTAATGAATTTTCCTATAGATCTATTTTGAATGTGGAAGGTAGGGACTGAATCTACTTAGATATTCATTTAATTAACCAAGAAGGATCTTTGAAAGAATTTTCCCATTTCTTTGTTAATCGAGAGTTTATTGAATCAAGGTTTCAGGATGTGGGATTCTTGATTTAGGGTATTATATTTCTACCTAACATCCACCTTTCACATGGTATGTGAATTTAATCCATTTTTTGGAAATACCAAGTGTTAAACGTTTTTTGTCTCATGAAAAAAATATTGTTTTATAAACAATGATTAATTACTCATTTTAAATTGGATTTTTATTTTATTTACTAGTATGATTTATAATTCTTGAAATGTGATAGTTTTTTATTCTATAATAAATTTGACTTCCCCTTTAGTATTGTTGATGAAAATGTATTTAAAACTATGATTTAATGTGTTACAAGGGTTACTTGAATATTTACGTATGAAATTCCCTTTGATTGATTTATGATATAGAAATAGAAGCAATTATATATAGGATACTCTTGAAATTAGAATCCACCAGGTGTGGGATATGGAACATGCGTACCTAGGGTACATAAAAGGGTTAGATTTGGTAAATCATTCTAGGTTTGTTTGGGGATACCTAGTGTGGAAAAACGCTATAAATTTAAAAAAACATTGTTATATAAGGGGTTCAATTGTTAGGGTATTCCCTTTACCCAAATCCAATGTTCTAGGGTTTTTTGCGCACTTAGTCATTTTATCACTAAGGTGTGGGGATCCTATCTAACCCAATCCTAACATGAACAAGGACTATTTTCCATGGTTCTCCATTAGGATTAGTTATTTATAAGTTATTCAATTAGTGTTTTAATTGAGAAATTATTTTAAAATAGTTTTATATGGATGGCTTATAAACTATTGTGAAAAATATAGATTTGAATGATTTATTGAAGAGTTTTTAAAGCTATATTGAATGCGTTTTCAATATATTAATTATAATAATTAATTTTTTAAAAAATATTGTTTACAGAACACTTGGTGGGATGCTAATTTGATTGATTTTCTCACACCCAAGTGATACCATTGGGTGTTTGTAGATCTAATTTTATTAAATGCCGGTAAATGAAAGGAACCACATTACGGTGGTTGGTATAAATGGTTATAGAGTGTGGGAGTTAGGTTGTGATATGGTGGGATGTTTTCCCTCATATCACATAGAGATTTGTATTCGTACAAAATGGATACTTTGTTTTACATGTTTTGGTTTGGACTGGTATTTGTTGTGTACTCTTGAATTCCGCTATGTACCTTTGTATTGGCATGTTGTATTACTTTTATATATTATAACTATTTATAGTTTGGTTTATTATGTGATAAATTGTTAACAAAGTGAGTTCTTTATTCCCAAGTTATTATCTTCAGCCCATGGGGATCAAGAACTCCCTTTTGGCCTTACTATAGGATGGATCAGAAATCTGGTTCTGGGATGATCAAGGTTGGTTTATCAAAGTATTTCTTCATTTCCCATGGTCATTGGGTCATTATATATTCTAGTTTATAAATTATAGGATAGTAGGGACCCATGGGGTAGGATATAAGTGATTGTTTGTCCAATTATAAATTCAATGATCGTTAATTGACCAAAATATGTAGGGAAGTTTGTCCCTTATGTTGATTTTTGATCTAATATGTGTTATTTTATTTTGATCCTGGGATCAATTTGAAGTTTATCACTTGTATTATGGTCTCTATTAATTTTTTTATTTGGTACCATATCCACAAAAGGACTTCCTGGAGTTCCCAAAGAGTGTTATATATATAATATTCTAGTAGAAACCCATTTAGTTTATCATAATCTAGTTGAATTTGTAGATTAAGTAGTTCAAACCTTGGACAATGGTGTTTTCCCCACCCCATCTCAAGATAAATAAGTGAACCAGGGGACTAGGGGAGATAAAGATAGATCTCCGGAGTCTCTACATTAGAAATCATAACACCTTTAAGTAATTAATTATCCTCATGGTATAGAGGACTAATTAAAGAATATAAACTAGATTTCCAGTTTCTTGGAAGCTACAAATTCTACCAATGTAAAAATTTCCATCCTTAAGCATGAATTGCCTAGAAGGAGATAGTGGAAATCACAGTTCACAAAAATTAACACAATAGTTTGGAATTGAAAGACTTTAAGTCCTTATTTCTCTTTTGGTTTTTTCATAAATCATTGATAATGGATAAATCAATGGAGTTCCTCACACTTTGAAACAGTAGTCAGACTATAATAGAATATGGGAACCACTTTTCTCAAACATTTCATTTCTCTCCTAAGACTATATCGAGAGATTAGTTAAAGGCTCCTAGGTAATAGATGGTATTGTAAGTAGATATTATACGTTATATTTATATATTAATTCTTACCTCCTATGTTTAATGGGTTCATAATGATATTATTGAAGAGATTTTCCTGACCATAAGGCATGGGTTAGTTTGTATTCCTCTTCCTCATAAAAATAGAATGTCGAAACAGTAAAACATTAATTTTTCCTAAAATTATTTTCACACAATTTATTCAATAACCAACATTAAATTTAGATTTCTACATCAGTTATTGAATTACTGTTGTCAAATATAAAACCCAAAAAAATCACATCTATTATTCAATAATCGATGTGAAAAAATAGTTGTTCATATCTATTAGTGAATAATATATGTTAAATATATAATTATTCATGTTGGTTATTGAATAACTAATGTGAAAAAACATTTATATAGTAATCATGGATCAGGAGGAGTAATTTTTGTTTCATTCATTTACACAAAATCTCTTGTTTCTTTCTTACACAGTGAACCCAAACACTTCCATATTTGATATGTGGCCTCAACTATATTCATTTTTTAATATATATACATAAATATAATTATTATTTTATCCTTGTATAGTAATTTCATTCATTTTTTATCCCCTTATACCATCCATCATCAACCATCGTCAACCATTGGTCGTCCTTTTTCTCGTCGGTGTCGCTCGTACCTGTTACAATTTTAATTTACTGTTTTTGTTTATTGTTTCAGTTTTACATTCTTTATAGATATTTTTATTTTCATTTTAAAATTTAATTTCATGTCAATTTATTTTTGAGTTGTCATCCACTACCATCATCTACCCCTTGTTACTTATTCCTATTTTTGTCGACTTCTCAATTGTCCAGGTTCTGATAACAAATTACGGTTTCTATTTATTGTTTTGTTTTTTCAAGAATCAAAGGTATTTTCATTTGTATATGGTGTACCAATATTCTATTTATATCACTTTATCATTCAATTTTCATTCGAGTTCCTCAACCATTGTAATCCATCGTCACCCACTCCTTGTGTTTTCTTACTATTAGTGTCTACTTCTCAATCATCTCGGTTCCAATATCAAATTATTTGCTGTGTTTTTTTCTATTATGTTCGTCTAAGGTATTTTCATTTTTATTTGCATTTCAAATATATCCTTGATGTCTCTTTTTTATCCCTATTTATATTTTCAGTTTCGATTATTCATATATCTTAGATATTTTTTTATTTAAGAATGATTGTTTTTAAATTAATGAATGTGATTTTTTATTAAATAATGATAATTTAATATGTTAAAAGTTTAATTTTTGTCTATCAAATATGTTGAATTTCTTTTTACTGTGAAATGTTTTGTGTTATTTTTTATCAATATTTATAATTGTATATTATTAATAAAACTTGAAATTATAATAACTTATTATAAATTTTTTATATTTTTAAAAGATAATAATGAGTCAAAGTTGGATTAAAATAATTTTAATAAGTGACAAATATGAGGAATATTTCGATGATTTTTGGGAGTTTTCTAAGAGAAATGTTCCTAACAAGGACATATTTTTATATCCATGTTTGGAATATATAAATATAATCATGTTACAAATAAAAGAGATCTATTGCCAATTATTTTATCATGGTTTAAATCCATTTTACACCCCTTGTATTTGGAATGGTGATTCTTGGAAAAATTTCAGATCCATTGGTGATGATTATTTGAAAGATGATAAGTCTAGTTAAATTAATGAAATGGTTCATGATATTGAAATAGTTTAAATTGAGTGAGATCTAAAAATTAATCATCCATATAGTTATTCTAATGGACCATTTTATATTGGATGTATGCAGTTTATGCTTTTATTGATGGTTTTAAGATTGATTAACATGAAGGCGAAAAATATATCGAGTGGTAAGAGTTTTACAAAGTTTATATAATTTTTAAATAACATAATTCTTAAAGGAAAAATCCTCTAGATTCACATTATAAAGTGATGAAAAATTTATTCCTAATGGTCTTGGGGTATAAGAAAATACATTACCTTCAAAATGATTGTGTGATATATTGAAATAAATACGAATTTCTATCATAGTGACTTAATAGTTATATTTCATGTTATAATTTGAAATATAAATCACCGACTGATTAACAGTTATAGAGACTCATGCCAAGGCATTTTGGTATCTTCCTTTAATTCCACATTTGAAACATTTATTTGAAAATTAAAAATTTGAAAAAAGGATAATATGGCATGTATATTAGAAGTTATGTGATGGAGAAGAATGTTATCTAGATGATTTTCCAAAATGAATGAATATAGATAAAATATTTCTTACATTCATAAGTGTATATTGAAATATTAGACTTAGACTATGAACATATAGAAAAAATCCACATCAATTCGTTAGTAGAACACATAGTTCATGTCCTAGTATACTGGTGATTTAAAAATTATCTCATAAATTTTATAAGAAGTGAAAATATGGAATGTGGATTTTAGTGAAATGTTAAAAAAACTACCTAGAAATGATATTGAAATTTTCTTATCACTATTAATTTATGATTTGACTATTTTATAAGAAGATGGTATAAGGTTGTATGATTACTAAAAAGTGGAATATTTTCAAATTAAAGTAATGGATATGTCTACTATAAATAATTTCCCATCATATGAAAAAAATTAGACATTATATTAAGGGGCATAATTCCTATCAAATTTCGGTATAATAGACATCATATTATAGAGTACAACATGGGAGATAAATTTTATACATATTTCAATGAAGGATTTTGTCTATGGATCACACTTTTCAAGGATTAAAAAAGGAATTCAAAGCCTCCAAATAATTTTAAATTTCTCCAAAACCTTTAACAACTAATATGTAAATAGAGACGGTGAAAACCCATTATGTGAAATTCAAACAAACACAAATATTTAGTAATGATATAAATATTTAGAATAAATGATCAATATTTTTTGACTAACCATATTGGATATATCATATTTTCAAACATAAAATTGATTTCATGAATTTAGAGAAGAATATCCATGATGGATTCACTAAAACATTATAAGATATTAACGGAAATACAAAATATGGGATGAATTCAAGATTGGACTAACTCTCAATGTGAATATATTTGTTGTTAGCACACACTACTGATGGAAGGTGAACATACCTTCCACTAGAATTTCATAAATTATCCATGAGGGAGAAAATTAGATTTTTTATTAATTTTTTAGGTTCTAGAAGCGGAAATCTATGGGCTGAGGATTTAAAATTTCTCATCTACAGGATGATGGATCTTATCATCACTGATGATCCGAGCTCTGGTAATGTCTGAGGAACTTGTTTAAATTATAAATAGAAAAAAATATACGAAAAAATAACATTATAGATATGAATCGGTGCTTTACTACAACTCATCTCCAGTGATGGTTTCATAAAGGATCCATATCAAGATCACTCTATATCATCCCCATCTGCTTTAAAAATCTGTTGGAATTTTGATTGTTAAATTCTGGGTGCGGGCACGGCGATCTGACAATGTGTACAATTTCACAAGGTTTCCTTCATCAAGATCCCTTTGATGCTTGGGGGAGATCTTGATCCAAGAAATTAGATCAACTTATTCTCTCTCTAGAGATAGGGAGGAGAGAGAGGTTTTTCTTTTTATTCCATAAATTAATGAATACCCACATGGAGAGACAGCCCCCCCCCTCAATTTATAGTGGAGTTTATAAATACCCGGTTGGGTTCCCCAGCCGCCATTTATTTCAACATCCAATAAATAAATAATAATGATGAACTAATAAGTGTCAATATTATTTATTATTTTATCACATACTTTTAATATATGTAAAATATATTACATCATAAAAACCATTCCATTTAACTTGACTCGCTCTGCTGATTAAATTTAAATGAACCTGGAATATTAAAATAGAATTTTTTTCAATTATTATTTTTCTCGTGTTTACATAACATGTAAATAATATAAATAAATTCAATCCCAATTATTCATAACATGAATAATAATGAACTTTTATATTTCATTGGTGATTGGAAATATGGGAAACACTCGGACCCCGTGGAGGGGCCCACCATGTCTAATATACCCATTTAACTGAATAGGGTAGATTATTGAATACGCTACAGTGTGTGACCCTGAGGGACCTTATCTCAAGAGCAGTGAATAAAATCCACAGACCAAGAGTGGAGTCTAAAAACTCATCCTGATCCCTAAATGGATAAGGATAGTCATAGCAATGAGTACCATCCTATGAACACTTATTGTGTGCTATAATATCTTTGTCTTTAGATATATCATAAATTAGGGTGCAAAATTGTGTCATATCCCTTTTCCGTGGTTTATTATTTGTTGATCTATCTGAATGGATTTAACTTTTCACTACTTCGGCCAAAGACTTACGAAGGTAGAAACATCATGATCAACCTGGCCTGAGATATACAACTTCATAAACATGGAATTGAAAAGTCCTTTCTTGACCATTCAACCAATGTCATACCACCAACGATGCACCCAACACAAGCTACCTAACCACAATTTAAATATCATGGTTTTTTCCTTGAATCAAAGTATGAAATCAAATGGTACACACTGGTAATGACCTCATGTTAGGAGACCAATACACATGTCTGTAGATAGGAACATCCAATAACACCAAAACATGTGGTGTTCCTACTGGTGGGTCCTTCCTCAAGATCTCACTACTATAGATCACCTAGTGTGAACATCCTGAGAAGAAGACTCAATGATTATAAGCCCCCATCACCTTATTGTCAAACATCTATTGTGTCCATTCAATAAGTTGTAACTAGACCATATGACATATTTAAAATTAATGTCATTAAATCTCAAGGTTACCGTTATAGTCTGGTATCTTCTATAACCTTTTGATATGATAATTAATATATGGAAATTACCATTAAGTGGTTGATACAGAATATTATACACTATAATGGTAAGAAAACATCAGTTATAGATAACTATATATACGATATAGTAATCAAAATTACATCACAGTGGGGTATTGGGAACCCACTATTTCAAAACTCCCACTTGCACTAGAGAAAATTTTCTAACAATACTTGTTAGATCTCATATGATAATGTTCATGCATATGATGAGTAATGACTTTAGCTACTGGGCATGCCATGTTTTTGTTGTGTGGAATATATATTTTATGCAGCCACATCTCATAAAGTAAAACTTCTCAAGTGATGGAATTCCTGATTATATGACTTTTTGTCTACTGTGATAACTTAACATCTTGGCCAGTAAGAATATCATAATTTAAATTATGATTGTACTTTTCTCAGTAGGTTCTATTCCATGAACTGGAACAAATCATTGTGATTGATAACTACTTCTTAGCATCCTTAGAAGATGCAACGTACAGATTATTTATAGATATGGCTACCACTAACTTTTATGAGCTTGACTCACTCATCACCTTATCCTAACCGCAAACCTATATCAACTTGATCTATATAAGACTAGTTTGTGTCCGAAAAAACTAGTATATGTTCTTCTCTATATAATAGGTATATATCATTTGTACTTGCCTAAGTACAATATGATTGTTATGAATGCTTCACTTATTGTTCTCCTAAAATTATTGATACATGTGAACTATAAAGTGTATCCGGTCAATATCAATTATTGTATATAACATTCCATACATGACTGATCCATTTCTGGATTATACCATAATCAAATCAAAACATTAATATCTTCCTATATTCCAAACATGTCAACCTGGAGAGATTAATCCTTGTTGAAATTGCAACAATTATGAATATTAATTGTTCCAACTTGTATTTTCCAATATAGTTTCATTGTATGTACGATTGACTAGGTCCAAAAAACCATTATATCTACCTCTGTAGATCATATTCCCTAGAACAAAGGTTTCTACATTATGTCAATCACTGGAGAATTAATTTCATCATGGTCTAAAATAACTGTTAGACCCATATCTGCTTTCCATATGTTACTGAACATATTTCACTTGGAAAACTAAGATGATCCCACTTTCCTTTTGTAGACACATAGAAAATATTTAATCCAAATGAATTATCTTTGATCTTGAAGATTAATTTAATCCATAACTAGATTTCCATAACTTTCAACCATTATTAGCATCAAATGATGTCATTATCTCTTTCTGGTTGCGTCATATAGACACCTTCCAAAAAAGATGATCTTGGTATCCAATGACCAATAGAATGATATTATAATTTAGCTATGATGTGTAAAATTATAATGGATTTAGGCATACCAACTTGGTATAACCAATCTATCCTTATTTGTACCATGCGTGTACCATTCATATATAAATTCTTTTGAATACCCACAAAAGTATTCAATTTATAATCCCCTTTGCAATTTAATACATAGAATCTATTATAAAATTTTAATTGATCTTGTCAATATTATCTAATTTTCATATACTGCTTACTTTTAGGAATTATTATTATCAAATAATAATGTATCACCGGTTGCGGTGAACTCAAATCCATAATAATGGGATTATCCTTCCAACGTAGTATGTTTATCAAAAACATTATAGTTCCACGTACACCAATGGAACTATTTCCTAATCCAACCATTTGTGCATCTCGAGCATTGATTGTACCCAAGTCTATCATTCTCCCACTATCTCAAGTAGATATGTTCACCCTTATATCGAAATGTAGTCTTATACTTGACTATAAATTTTCAATGTTAGGGATTTAGGTAATATCCTAAGTATCTGTTAGGATAATTACTTAGATGTTCCATGTGTTTAACTTAATGTGTGTTTGTTAATATATTAATTTTTTTGAATCCTTAACATAGTTAAATGAGATAATGGATTTCCATCATACTTTTACTCATATTATATCCATTTTTAATTTTTAGTTTCCATTTAGTTTATGGGTTTTCTCCATTATTTACAAAGCATGTATTGAAATTTGTTGAAAGTTACTATAGGTTTTAACATTGATATTACTTACATCATAACATTGATGTATAAAGTGTGCGTTTAAGAATTGTTTCATGCTACATTTTTTTGATCAATGTTAACATGTAAGACTCTTCATTGATCCTCTTTATTAGCATCAATGTCATGATATAGATAAGGCAATGTTCATTTATAAATTTCTTCATGCTACATTATCATGATCGATGAATGCTTGGTCAATATATTCTTTGACATTCTGATCCGAAGCAACTCATATCTTCTGACCATGCATATACTTCACCTTTACGTTCCTTAATAACATAAAGTAATATTATGAATTTTCATTACCACTGGATATTCCTTGGAATAGTTCACGCACACTTGTTGAACTGATTATATATGCTTTTTAACGTATCGTTGTTCCAAAATATTTCTTTATCCAAAAACTTTCGATAATACCAAAGCTGTTTTGCTATGAAAAACCTAAATATCGTACTAGGTATATCATTTACATTCATTTTATATTTTAATTGATGAAGAATTATCATTCCATAACTAGGTAAAAGTCTTACATTTTATATATTCACCACTTATTTACTATGATTCAAGTACCACTAGACTATTTTTTGACTATGTTACCATAAAAAACAATCATTCATAAACATAGAATACTATCTCATTATGTACAAAGGTCAAGTGAGAAAAAAATTGTTTATACTTAAGATCTTGTTCAATATGAATCTATTAACTTGGAAACTAGAAGTTATGTGTGTCTCGCCGCTGACTTAGGAATCACCCTATCTCAGTTTCTTGGTGAAAACACATTACTTCTTGTAAATTTGCTTTATTTATTTCATTGCTTTATTTAAATACCCCAATGTTATTAGAATATTCTATTAAATACCCAAGATGTATGTTTGAAAAATGAATTTTATTTGATGAATATATAAATAATAAAAAGCTAGTTCTTTATTATTCAATTTAGTTTATTGCATTTTAAACATCCATTAAATTTATTTCATAATAAGAAATGAAAATGTGATTATATTAAAAAACCCACCACTTTTATTTTAAGAATAATACAATGGTTTTTTGACTTAACATGTCATTGACCTTTTCGCATTGACTAATTATTTATTTTCCATAAGAATTAAAGATAATACTTTATTTTATATGATTATTACTTGGAAAACGATACCTAAAAGGTAATGAAGCGCTTACTCTGTCTTGTTTGTTTGTAATGAAACAGGAGTAATTTCTTGTAAGAATGAGATTTCATTAAAGAACATAACATGTCTTACATGTTTACATAAATAAAATGTAACCATCACATTCAAAACTAGCTTAGCTTACTCCTTGATAACTTTTCAGATGTGAGACTACATGTTCTTATCATCCATGTCCTAATGTAGTGATTGCAACTAACATAAGATTTTGATGATAGAATTATGATGTTACCATCATATGATCGATTAATGAGTCATAGGTAATCAATTTCTCACCCTCACTTTGAGAGATGTCTTAATAGGTAGGGACACATGCACCTTGAATTTATAATATAGTGATAATGTGCCCAAGCACCAATACAACACATGAAATTTTGTCCTTGATTGGACATAACTTTATCCATTTTTTATCACATTTTTTACAAGTGGTATTAATTTATATTCTCTACAAATAATCTTTAGCATATTGGTATGTTTTATGTTGATTATCGAAAGTGACATTAACGATTAATTTTATCACTAAATGTCTCCGACTATTTCATCTAATTCTAGGAACCCTATATACTAGAATTTAAATACTCTATCATTTAAGTATTATATTTTCAAGGATCAATGTACCCTCTTCATAGTATAAAAGCTATGGCTAATCCACTACATAGAGGGTTCAAGGTAGGAATTTGGCAGGCCAACCACATTAACTCATGCTTCCTTGATCTGTTAAGTGAAATCACAGCTTCTAAAATCATTACCTTATTTACAGAATTCTTGACTCTAAAATGATAGAAAGTTATCTATGGTTGAACCTCACTACCAATTTGGTTAATTTGACCCAACACTCTCATAAGAACTCCCCAGTATTAAGTAGCACCCACAACTATGGCATGATTGTCACCCTAAACACCTGGTTTTGTTCAAACATGAATGTAGGAAGGTGGTAGGAACATAATATTTCTGTGAGGGTTTTGTGACTTTATATTGATGAATGTATCCCATTTCTATTAATCTTGTTCATATATTTTTTTGTTCTCATAAACAAACATTAACAGAAAAAAATAAGTCACTTCTTTATGAATTTTATTATTTACTATTTTATGTATTTTTTCACCTGTAATAAAATGCATAAAACAATAAATAAATTCATAAAGGTAAACTATCACCCGACTGGTCTTGAGTATCTAAACAACCTAGGGGCATCATACCTCAGACATAGCTTGACCCTTGATGCAGCTTGCCCCATGTTTTGTTTGTTTGCTTCTCTTCTGGAGTATCACCTTTTCTGGGTGGGGTCCACATCACTTCTTGCATCATCTTCATCAAAAATACTAAAATACTCACACGCCAATGAGGGGGACTAGGGGTATAAATGTACATACGGTTATGTTGGGTGTGCAGGCCCTTATACATTTTAACCAAAAAAATGGACGGTGTGAATACCATCAATTAAATAATTACAGATATCACACACAGTTAAATAAATAATTAAATAAATGAAAACATACATGGGTTGGTTCTCAGGACCAGTAGGCAAGTAAAAAATAAAGTGGGATAAAATTAAATAGCATATAATAAATACAAGGGTTATTTAAATAAATTAACTGAATTAAATAATTCAAATAATTTAATTATTTTTCAGTTCACTAATTAATTTAATTTTTATTGAAAATTTAATTTAAATGAAAAATTAAATTAATTTATATCTTAGGTATTTAAATTTATAATTACCCACAAATTAAAATTTTGATCAATTTAATTTATCAAAATTAAATTGATTATAAACATTAATTTGCAGGCCCCAAAACCCCATGCAGGGCTTGTGTGGGACGTATTGAACCCATGTAGGCCCGTTCCAGAGTATGCAGTATCAAATTGAGTCGGGTCGATCATGCCATAGCTGAGGGTGCCACTTAATACTGGGTCAATCATGCCATAGCTGAGGGTGCTACTTAATACTGGGTAATTATAAATAATCCTAATTTTATTTCATCTTGTAGAACCAATCATGTTTTGATTATTTCATCATAAATAATCCTAATTTTCTAAAATTATAATTTATAACTTAATAATTTTCATAATAATTTTATTATAAGAAAAACACTCATTTTATTATTATAATAATAATATAACAAGAAATTATTATTTTATTACAATAATATTATTATTAATATATTTAAATGTTATGTGTGGTCTTTTGAAGACAATTAATTTCTGTGTTTGGCCATTTGTGTGGATTTCCACACACCAAACACACTTATTAATTTTAAATAAAAAATGGGGTGGGGTTGGGATGGTAGAAAATAAGTCAAGAAAAAAAAACTCTTTTGACCTAATAAAAGGATTAATAAAAGGATGGAAGAGTGGGGGCGGGGGGTCCACGAGGACCCACTATTCATCCTTTTATTAAGTCAAAAGAGTTTTTTTTTTCTTGACTTATTTTCTACCATCCCAACCGCACCCCATTTTTTTATTGAAAATTAATA
This sequence comes from Viscum album, assembly GCA_963277665.1. Lineage (NCBI taxonomy): Eukaryota > Viridiplantae > Streptophyta > Magnoliopsida > Santalales > Viscaceae > Viscum > Viscum album. The sequence continues at coordinate 1,235,248,336 of OY728120.1, forward strand.
AGTGTGTTTGGTGTGTGGAAATCCACACAAATGGCCAAACACATAAATTAATTGTTTTCCAAAGGCCACACATAACATTTTAAATATATTCATAGTAATATTATTATAATAAAATTATAATTTCATATTATATTATTATAATAATAATAAAATGAATATTTTTCTTATAATAAAATTATTATGAAAATTATTAAATTATAAATTATAATTCTAGAAAATTAGGATTATTTATGATGAAATAATCAAAACATGATTGGTTCTGCAAGATGAAATAAAAATTTTAAAACCCAAGATCAAAAAGCAAAATCGATCAGAATCAAAAACTCTGATTGACCATAACCTGACCCTTTGAGATTGGATCGATGCGCAGTTTGAACCGTTGAGACTGATATCAAACCCTCTACGTAATATTTTGAAATTTAATTTTATTTGTCTTATAAAATCAAAGTGATCCCTTTTATACCACTGAAAGTTTTTGGGGGCCATAGTCGAAGCCGATTGGTTGGAGATTTAAAAAAAATTCATCGGCAGGATGATGGAACTTTTTGGGAGCTACGATCTGATCCCCTTCATGGTCAGAGGATATCACCTAAATTATTACAAGAAAAAAATAATCTTAAAAACATACCAATCCTGATTTGATGTCACACTGGACTGCAACTCATCACCGGCGATTGTTGCTTGAAGGACCCATAACAAGATCTGTAACGACCCAAACATTTTTAATGAAAAATCCCCTTGATCTAATTAAATGTATTATTATTTTTATATAACATATGAACTTATTTGGTTTCATGATTTTTTATTTCGAAATGCCATTAATAATTGTGACTATTTCTAATATAGTGGTTGAACAGTTATCAAATGATTAGTATACATTTAGGGCTTTAACAAATCCAATTTTCTCAAACAATGGAATCGATGACATCATCTAGTAGAATTGCTCTGTGTGAAGCTCATTTTTCATATCTTGGAAAGGAGGTGGCAACACTATGCTTCTCTCTTGACCAAGTCCCAAGAAGAGAAACAAAACATTATGTTTGAATGGAACTGCCTACGGGAGATGTGGATGTTGATAGAGATTACCACCCTAGCGATGTTATTCGTGCCACCCCAAGAGTATGTCAGCATCACACACCTTACCCTTAGGTCTTATTCGGCTGTTATAAGGGGTTATGTAACAAGGCCTTATCACCATGATAATGTGCATTATTTTTATATATAATAAATAATATACATTCATTTTATTATTGTTACTTTAATGCACAAATAGTATTTTTAGTTAATATTCAATTAAGAAATCTAATTTGATGAACTAATGGATTTTTGAATTAAATAATATAGTAATAAAATATTATTAATAACTTTATTTTTATTAAATATAAATTAACTTATAATTTTTATGAATACAATTGAAATTATTATTGTGGATTACAAACTATTTTTTCCAAAAACCCATGAATTTTCTATAAATAACGGCTTTTATTTTAATATTTAAAGATAACTTATTTAGAAAAATATTTATATAAAATTAATATTAGTTTTGAATTCAGTATGTCTATTTTATCTAATGGTGAATGTTTCCAAATTTTCTGAGACCGTCGAATTTTTGGGTAAAAATTAAATACCGTTTAAATATATAATGTGTTTTATGACATCATAATGACCCAATTGTTATGTAATAAAATACCATAGATGTGATTTTAGGCCCATATATTTTAGCATTAAAATAATTTGATTTTAGGTTTGTTTCGTTTATTTTACAAATCCTTAGTGGACTCTCCAAGACTTATAAAACATTTTGTCATTTTGAAATAATTTCCTTGAGAGTGTTATTGACCACCACATAAGCAAGGATAATATTTTAAAAAGTTAGGAAATTGGCCTTGTAAAATAGTTTTTCCCACTCCCCTTTTTCAAGAACCCTGGGAAAAACCCATGGTTTGGTTTGTGGTTTTGATTACTTTAATGTGTGGTGGCTAAAACCTAAATAGTAAATAATTCCTTCTCTTTTCCTATATAAACACACACAAACTCCAACTTCTTATTCACTCAAATACCTTGGAGATCAACCAAACTCTTCCCTCCTCTCTCTTGAATCTTCCCACGGTTCGTCAAGCTCCCAAAAAGCCTCTCTGAAGCCTCTCCCAAGACTTTTGGATCACACGTCCAAGTAATGGATTTCTTCCTTTCTCATTTTTTTCCTATGTTTTTATATTGTTATAAACTTTTTTCAATTAAAAATGTTGGGTAATGATTCTTCACATCCCCCATACATCCCTCATTATGTCTGAATGATGATAGACCTCTTTCTCTCTCATTAATGTCTACCATGTACACCCGTTACTATGAATAAATTCCGTAAGGGATTTCCCTCTTCTAATTTACATTCAAGTAATTATTTTGTATTATGAGTCTAAATTATATTACATATGTTGAGACATGTATCTATTTGACTCACTTACTATCCATTTGATGTACATTTATGAGACAACCCTTTCTCTCTCATAAACCATTTTTATGAATTCTTATTTCACGACGTTATGTTGCTGATATTGCACCACGATTTTCCAAGCCAAAGTCATTGTGCAGTGAATACCATGCCCATTTCTCTATCCAGGGTTTTCACCCTTATGAACATTTACTTATTTATTATAGGCTTTCATATATTAATTATAAATTGCATTATCTTGGAATAAATTATTATGTTTAAGGAATCCATGTTATATGATCCACGTGGCACACTTATGCATGAAATGAAATGATTAAGAATGGTGCACCCTAATGGATCTCCAATGAATTTGGTAAAGATTAGTATCATGATACCTCAAATGAAATGAGGGTTTACCCATCCTAATTCATGTGCAATGAGGGTTTACTCTTGCCTCATGTGCAATGAGATTTTTCTCATTCTAATACCATGTTATTGGTCATTGCCACATTTCCATGTTATGATAATAATATTATATCATGCCTTTATGTTCATGTTTCTCTTATGCTCTATTGATATGACTATTTCCTCACATGTATTGTATTCTTCATGTCATTCCTCTTTTCCTCCATTACAGCTCTTTACATCTCACCTTTTTTATGCATGTCCTCAGGTTATCCAATTCAATGCTAAGTAAGAAGGAATGTGTGTGCTCATGTAAATGTAGTTTTCAATTAATATGTGTATTTTTATGTCTTAATTTTTCATGTAATGTCCCTAATTTCCCAGGATTATAGACCTCTCGATCCTCAAAGTTGTATTAAGTGAAATTTCATGTAATAAATCATGTTTAAGTGTGTAATAAATAGTAGGGTCTTTATAGTTGGTATCAGAGTATAAGTTTAGTTATTTTTGGGATAATGATTAGAAAACCCTAGTGAAAGCCATAGAGATAATTCTAAGTATAATAAAAACATCCCTAAATTTTGGTTAGTATTGAGTAAGTGGTTTATCAAGAAAATATATCCATTTTTGGACACGAGCATGTAGAGGAGGCTCTCTGGCACAGATGTATCTTGGGGTAAAACCCGAAAACAGCACTTTGAGCAAGACTTGAATGGGAATTGCTACATGAAAACAAGCCTTGCTACACTCTTGATTATGACACTCCCAGGGGGATATGCTTTGGAAAATTCATGAGCTTAGTAAAAACCATTATTAATGGAATAATAAAATCCCATAATGATATAATTTAATAAATAGATCAAGGATAACATATATTTAAACCTATGAGTGACAAGTTATGATATACATATCCTTTACAAGATTATCCTTTTATGTTCAATGTTTTTTTATGCTCAACAGATTAGGATTCAAACCCCCATTATTGTATTTCGTTTTTCATAGTTAAAATATGGAAGGGGGAAGATCATGAAAAACTTTTCACTATATTCCTGAAGAACTTCTTAGAAAGATCATCCTGAAGTCATGCTTATATGGCTTTTAAACTTTTTCAAATATCCAAGTTACCTAAAAACAAATTTATGAGGCATCCAATAACATTATCATTGCACAATTCTTTCAAGGATCAAGTACAGTCCATTGGGGAATATTTCACTCTCAACATTTATACCATGCTAAGCGTGGGAAGTACAATGAGGGTATTTTAAAATTCTTCCCTTTATTAGAAAATTATGAAGAACTAAAATATTTTCTAGATGCTACAAAAGTGGGAGACCACCAAGAGGACTATATGTATATAATTATCTATTTTTGTCTTTGGGGAGATACAAAAACTGATTTACCAAAAAAAATATTTTGAAATATTTAAAGATGAATCAGTAAGACTTTTTTTATAAAAAATATGTTCAAGAATATATTTCAAAATTATATATAATAAGTACCTTTTTAATGGATTATCAATGGTTCCATTGATATAAACCATGACACCTGAGGTGTTTTTGGGAAAAGGAAGTAGATGATTTTGAAAATATCTCAAGGTACCATTATGACGCCTGAACCCTTTCTACATGAAGTTAATGATAATATGAAAGAATGAAGGAATTTTAGAGGGAATGAAGGAAATGTACCTACACCTGTTTATGTTGTAGAATGTAAAAGGAAATTTAGAGGGAGAAATTTCTTAAGGGGGGAAGATTGTAAAGACCCGAAATTTTATTAATAAAAATTAATATTTATCAAATTAAATTCCTTATTATGGTTATTTAAGAAATTAACTTCTTTAGTTTTATGATTTTGTATTTCAAAATACCGTTAAGACTTGTGACCATTTCTAATATAGCCATTGAATAGTGATCACATGATTAGTATAAATATATAGCTTTAACAAATCCAATTTACTCAGAAAAAGGAAGTGATGGCCTCATCTAGTAGAATTGATCTAAACGAAGGCCATTTGTCAGAGCTCAAAAAGGAGGTGGCATCACTGGTCTTCACTCTTGACCAATCGCATGTCGATCTTCAACACATTAAGATTGAACAGAACCGCCTATAGGATAAGTGGATGTTGATTGAGATTACCACCCGAGTGATGTTATCCGAGCCACCCCAAGAGTAGGTCACTGTCGCACACCATACCATCTGTATTATGTGGGTTTTATAATGGGTTATGTTACAAGGCCTTATCAATATGATTATGTGCATTATTTTTTTATATAATAAATAATATTCATTCATTTTATAAATTTTAATTTTTTTAAAAGATTAATATTACTTTTAAGAACAAATAGTATTTTTAGTTAATATTCAAATAAGAAATCTATTTTGATGAATTAATGGATTTTTGAATTAAATTATAATTTAATAAAATATTATTAATAATTTTCTTTTTATTAAAAATATTTGATCTTATATTTTTTATGAATACAATTGGTATCTTTATAAAGTTTGAAAACAGTTTTTTTCAACACCGATGAATTTTCAATAAATGAAGGATTTTATTTTAAAATTAAAAAATAACTTATTTAGAAAAATATTTAGATAAAATGAATATTATTTTTGGATTTAGGATGTTGAAATTACTTAACGGTGATTTTTTCATAATTTTCTAAGAGAGTCGAATTTTTGCTTAAAAATTAAATACAGTTTACATATATAATGTGTTTTATGACATCATAATGACCCAATTGTGGTGTAATAAAATAATATAAATGAGATATTCGGCCAATATATGTTTTAAAATTAAAATAATGTGATTTTAGGTTTGTTTAATTTATTTTACAATGTCTTAGTGGACCCTCCAAGACTAATAAAACATTTTGTCATTTTAAAATGATTTCCATGAGTGTGTGACTCCCCACCATATAAGAAATCCTAATAATTTAAGAAGTTAGGACATTGAACTTATAATATAGTTTCTTCTACTCCCCTTTGGAAAAAAATCATTAGAAAACCCATGGGTTGGTTTTTGGTTTTGATTAGTTTAATGTGTTGTGTCCAAAACCAAAATAATAAAGAATTCCCTCCCTCTTCCTATATAAACCCACACAAGATTCCACTTCCTCTTCACTCAAAGCCCTTGGAGTTAGAAACAACTCTCCACTACTCTCTCTATAATCCTCCCAAGGTTCCCCAAGCTCCCAAGAAGACTCTATCGATCCTCTCCCAAGCCATTGGGATCACACTTCCAAGTAAGCAATTTCTTCCTTTCTTATTTTTTTTCAACTTTCAATATATTGTTATAAACATTTTTTTAACTAAAAATGCTTGGGTATGATTTATAAACTCCCTGTAGGATCGAAATAATGATGTAGATGCTCAATATACAACAGGGGGGTGAATTTTATACTTTAAAAATTCTTTTGGAACCTTTAATGTTAGTTATGATTAACTATGTTTTCCTTAAGCAAAGGAAAGGACTAAGTTTAACAAAGATAAACTTAAGAAAATTCAAAACACCTCTAACGCTAAATAAAAACTTGGAAATAGATTCCAAAAGTAGGTCCCAGAAATATGGTTCGGGAAATTGAAACTTAAAAAAAGATTACAATATGAGATTCTACCTTAAAGCGTATAGAATATAAATGAAATAAAGTACAAGTAAGGAAGTATAAGAAAGTTATACTTTCCTTATAATACAAAATACAGCGAAAAAAACAAGTAGTAAAACTAAAATTAACAAGATGTAAGTCTTTTAACCCAAAGAGAAGGGTATCCAACAACCTTGGATAAAGGTCCCTTGATTTATACTTTCAAGAAAGTTTGTCTTACCCACACAACGGTAAGCCCTCGATACGAAGATCGGAGTCTCTGTCTTGCTATCCCTGCAAGCCCTCAACTTTAAGGTAGTTGGCAACCTCTGTCTTCCTCAGCAAGGAAGCCCTCAAACTTTAAGGTAGTCGACACCTCTGTCTTTCTATCCCTAGAAGTCCTCGAATGTAATCACCAACATTCAGAGTTGCACGAAGCTTGAGAGTTTATAAGAGCCTCTCTCTCTAGAAATCACTTCAAGAGAATGTATGCACAATGTCAAAGAAGTTATTCATCAGTCATCATCGAGCTCTTTTAAATGAGCTCCTATTTATAGGCAAGGTCGGCCTCCATTCCAATGGTCATATTTTCCTTAAAAATCGGAGGGACATGTACACATGTAACTTAACCAACGGTTAGTTTATAAAAGAATAGACGACATCGTTTTAAAACAAAACAAGTGTAACAGAATGTACGAAATCTTTTTTAGTCTAACTTAAAAAAGATCGGAGTGAAGATTCTTAGTGAATGTTCGGAGTGTAAGAAAAATATTAAAGAGTAAACAAATTATAAAAGCATAAGAAAAATGAATGTTCGGAGTTTAACCAAAAATAATTTTCTGAGTCTAAATAAATTCGGAGTGTATAAAACAAAGATGATCAGATTCTGTTTAATAAGTGAATTCGGAATCAGAATTCATCATCAGAATTCATAATGAGAATTCGTCATCAGAATTCGTAATGAGAATTCATCATCAGAATTCATAATGAGAATTCATATCCAGAATTCAGAGTAAAACTTCATTACAGTACTTATCCAGAATTCGGAGCCTAAAACAGAATGCTTCATATCAAGGATTCAAACGATTCCGAGAATATGGAAATGAATCTGAAACTTATACTTAGAAATATATGAATGAAAATATGAAAAGGATAATTTTTCTTACAAAATGGATTTTCCTTATAAAATCAATTTTCCTTAAAAAGCGATTTTCCTTATAAAAGTTTTTTTCCTTAAAGATAAGGTGTTTGTGATTTTCAAAACAAAAAGGAAAGGAAAAGTCATAAGGAAAACCTTATTGACTCAACACTCCCCATACTACCCTACTTATGTTCTAATGATGAGATACCTATTTCTATTTAATTAATGCCTCCCATGTAAACATGTTACTATTCCAAAATTCCTTCATGGATTTCTCTCTTCTCATTTACATTAAAGAAATTCTTTTGTATTATAAATCTAAATTCCATTATATATTTTGGGACATGTATTTATATGAACCCCTTAGTGTTAATTTCATTAGATATTAAGATACACCCCATTCTTTCTCCTCAGTAATTTTAATGAATTCTTCTGTCACACCATTATGCTACCGAAATTGCACCACGATTTTCCAAGACAAAGCCATTATGTAGTGAATACCATGACCATTTCTCTATCAAGGGTATTCAACTTTATGAAAATTTACTTATTGATTATATAATTTCATGTATGAATTCAAAATTATTTTATCTTGGAATAAATGATTATGTTTATTGAATCCAAGTTATATGATCCATGTGGCACAGTTATGCATGAAATTAAATGATTAAGAAGGTTGTGCCCTGATATCACTCCAAAGCATTGGGTAAATATTATTATCATGATACATTATGTGAAATGAGGGTTAACTCTTTATCCATGTGAAATGTGCTTTGTCTCATTATAAAACCACTTTAAGTGTTGATTCCACATTTCCATGTTATGATAACCATGCTATATCATGACTTTATGTTCATGTTTCTCTTATGCTCCACTGATATGCCTATTGCCTAACATGTACTATATTCTTCATGTTATACCTTGTTTACTCCCTTGTTGGGATTTATAGCTCACCATTTTCTTATGCACTTCCTCACGTTATCCCATTCCATTATAATTACGAAATAATGGGTGTGGTCAAGTAAAAGAAGTTTTCTATAAAGATGTGTATTTTTATGTCTTAAATTGTCATGTAATGTCCCTAATTTCCCAAGACAATAGACCTATCCATCCATAGAGTTGTATGAAGTTCAATTTTATGTAATAAATCATGTTTAATTGTGTAATAAAGAGTAATGTTTTTATAGGACCCCTCTATATTGTCCACACACACTTAAAAAATCTGCTGGAACATCGATCACCGAATTTCGGGTGCTGGCACGATGATCAGACAATATCATCGACATCATGATGATCACCGCATCAAGATCCCTTCGATTCTTGAGGAAGATATTTGATAGACTACTTATCTCTTTATAGAGTAGGAGAGAGAGGCTCTAGTTTCTATTCCATTAATTAATGAATAGTCACATTGAGAGAGAGCCTCCCCTATATTTGCACTGGAGTTACAAAACACCTGGTTGGGTTCCCCAACCCCCATTTATTTCGGCATCCACTAAATAAATAACATTGTTGAACTAATCTATATCAATATTATTTGTTATTTTATCGCATACATGAAATATATATAAAATATATTATGTGATAAAAACCAATCCATTTAACTTGACTCATTAACCCACTGAATATTTAACAAACCTTTAATATTAAAATAATATTTATTCGATTAAAATTTTTCTCGTATTTACTTAAAATGTAAATAATTTAAATAAATTTAATCCCAGTTATTCATAAATTTAATAGTAATGAATTTATTTATTTCGTTGGAGATCAAAAACATGGACAACACTCGGACCCCGTGGTGGGGCCCTCCATGTCCAATATACATATTTAACTTAACATGGAGGATTCTTGAATACGCTATAGTGTGTGACCCTATAGGCCCTTATATCGATAAGAGTGAATAAAATCCACAAACCAAGAGCGGATTCTAACAACCGATCATGACCCCAATGGAGATAAGGATAGTTATAGCAATGACTACCATCCTATGAACATTGAGTGTGTACTATAATATATTTTTCATTAAATATATCATAATTTAGGATGCAAACTTGTGTCATCTCCATTTTCCTTGCTTTATTATTTGTTTATCTATCCTTATGGATTTAACTTTTGACTTCTTTGGCCAAATGTTGATGAAGGTAGCACCATCATGATCAACCAGGCCTGATATATACAAATTTCTAAAATTGGAAGCCACAAATCCTTTCTTGACCATTCAACCATTGTGATACAACCAACGATGCACCAAAAACAAGCTACCTCACCATGATTTAAATATCATGATTTTTTTCAAGCATCAAAATATGAAATCAAAGGGTACACACTGGTAATGATCTCAAGTCGGGAGACCAACATACATGACTTTAGATAGGAACATCTAATTACACCAATACATGTTGTATTTCTATTGGAGGGGATGTCTTCATGATCTCACTACTACAGATCACCAAGTGTGAACATAATGAGAAGAAGTATCAATGATTATAATACCCTATCACCTGATGGTCAAACATCTACTGTGTCTAGTCAGTGAGATGTAACTAGACTGTGGGATATAATTAAAATTAATGTCGTTATATATAAAGGTTCTCATTATAGTCATGGTTTTGTTATAATCTTTTGATATGACAATAAATATATGGAAAATACCAATATTTAGTAGATTTAGAATATTCTACACTATAATGGTAAGATGATATCATGTATAGCTAACTATATACATGATATAGTAATCAAAATTACAGCATTGTTGGGTCTAGGGAACCCAGTATTTGATCCTTTTCAGTGTCTTTGTCGTACAAATGTTCCTCTGGGTTATTCTCCAAATATAAATAATTTTGTGTCCTTAAAGGATTTTAATTTGACAAGTATAAAATTTCATTATTTTCATGTTATAATAAAACAACTCCAACTGATTTCATTAGGTGGAATATTTACCATCCTTGTCAGAATGAATATCATGATGGTGTGTTATTTTTTAATTCAATTTTTAAAAAGGCTATTATTCTAAATAATATAAAAATGGATAATAAATAATTGTATATACATATCCACATGTTAAATTATTTAATCCAATATTGTTTTTGTATCATGGTGCATTTAATGGTTCATTTTTTGTGAGAGACAAATATTTACAGACCTATATATCTATGTTGGTTGTATCCTTTTGAAGGGCATATAAAGATATTGAAGGGGTATGTTAAGAATCCATATATACCTAAAACATCCAATATTAAGAAGTATATTTCTGAGGAGGTTAAAGAGTTTTGTACACAGTACTTTTCTGTTATTGATCACATATTTTTTCCTACGTCACACCATGAATTAGTCAATAATGGGGGAAAAGGGATTTACGGAATGAAAGTAAAATCATTGAAAAGTGAATAGAAAAATACTATATATTTATAAATATTGAGTAACATTGATGATGATCAGATTTATATAGCAATTCATATTAATGTGTTGAAGAAATTTTATCCAAATAAGAAAGATATATGGATTTTGAATGAGTATAACAAAAAAACCATGGTTTATAGATTCTTTGATTAATAGACCATATGAATCAGAATCATTGAGATGGTTTGGGGAAAGTCCATGTTCAAATTGGATAACAAGTCCCGGGTGTGATATTAATTACTATATAATTCACAAGTATGGTTTAGAATAGTAATGTATTGGTTTTCATAGAATTAATTCATTTTTTGATAGACAAAGAATAAAACTAATCTTCGAATCATTTTTATATTATGGATTCATTGAAGAAATATGGTAGGTTGATTAAATTAAATTTTCACTTCCAGTGATTAACTGAAAATGGGATACCATAAAGAATAGTTTCATATATGATGAATTTGGAATGACACTAGTTAGTCTAAATATAATGGAATACCTTGATTATCCTTTTATAATGGAAGAACATGAAAAACGAATTTTCAATGTTCTTGATCAATCTAATATGTAGTGTTCAATTATTTTACAAGGAAAAAATGTGTGTTGGTAATGAAAAAGATGACAAATATGGGAATTTATATGAGATCCCTACTTTCATGGAAATATTTAAATATAATATTGATGATCATTTCATCGATATTATTTGTTCCAAGAATTATGATCATGTGGAAAAATTTGGGAAAAAAATACTTTAGTAAATTCATAATATAGTTTGTAAAAGATGTGTGTTTCTTGTTTATTTTTTTATAGTTCATACAATTTTTGTTATATTTGATTTATTTCCATATTAAAACACATATTATAACTACAAATTTAATTTTTTTTATAATAGTCTAGTTTTGATTAGCATACAATGTTTACCCTTTCACAACTTATATATTTTTTAATTTTGTGGGAAAAATTATTTTTAACCAAATACGTCAAATTTAAATAATTTTTTTTCTAAAAGAGTATATTCTAATAATACTATTTTTGGTGTAAAAAATGATGTAATACATTGGATCATATTTAATATTCACACACCATTTTTGGATTTTTCGTTCTTTTATGGATTTCATCTCTTATTAATGTTATTGGATGTTTTGTTAACTACTGGGACATATATGAATGAAAATTAGTTTAGTTTAGTTTATATTTTATTTTTTATTTTTTATATATTTAAAAGAATACTCATTTTGGTGTAAAAAATGGTGTAATATGTTGTTCTATTTTTACTATTCACACACCATTTTTGGATTTTTTTCATTCATTTATAAAATTTAATGTACCATTAATTTTGTTATAATTTTAGTTAACTATAAAAAATTTGAATAAAAAATTCATTAATTTTATTTTATTTTTTTGGATCATTTATCAATTTCTAATATTTGTATATTACAATTGGTTTTTTATATTTTAGTAGTAATTGATTTTTAATTTTATTTGTATGATAATTGAAGATCAAAAATATGATCCAACACATATTTTTGGGGAGTATTGTACACATACCTCAGGGTAGGACCATGCACATACTCTAATTAATGATCCTCTTCATCCTTCTACACAATATTTATCTCCTTAAATAGAGAAATAAATGTGATCTAGTGTTATTAAATGTGGCAGCACACATTTACAAAAATTATTAGTTTCCCATAGTCGAGACTATAGGATACCAGTTGAAATAAGGGATAATTATTTTCCAAGGGGTCCAAATTCAAAATAATTCAAGACTTTTATTATAGTATAGGGTAAAAGAAAAGTTATTATTTTTATTTTTGATTAGAGAAGTGTTGAAAAAATGAAAATATCTCAATTGTGGGAAATAGTTTTGGTAATCTAGTTTGTCACTATTTTACATAACGTGAAATGTTTATACTAATATAGGTTTTCCTTTTATTATCAGATGACATATTATATACCTGATACAAGAGGATTCAAATGTAAATTCTTATAATTTTTTCTTAGGATATTGCGGGATTTTAAATCAACCCTCATATCTCATTTCATTTTTTTGGGGATAAAAAAGATCAAACCCCTGTGATTTATATCAATTTCTAGATAAGTATACATTGAAGAATTTTTTTTAATGTAGATGTTAAGAAGAATTTTGTTTAAGTGAACTGTAACATTTTAGATGTTTTTTATATATTAATTTTATTAATAATTATTTATTTATTCATAATTTATAAAAAATGAGGAGATCTCATTAGGTGATACAATCTATAAATTGTTACCTTCAAACATAATCTAATGTAAGGTATAAGTTGTTGTAAGAAAAAATGATTCCTAAAAATGTTCAAAAAATTAGAGCAAAGACTTGAAGATAAATAGAGGTCAACCCTCCTTCCCCCCATCTAGACATGAAAGACAAAAGAGGGATGAGATGCAAAAAAGGAAAATGTCTTATGAAATATTCAAGGTTTTTAATAGAGGAAATTGTAATATGATAAGTTTTATTATTTATTTATGTTAAATGAATTCTTTAAACATTCTGATTCAATATGGATTTTTCAAATATTCTATATAAGAATATCATGAGTAGAAAAGTACATTGGGGTCGATCATAGATAAATATATTATTGATATTTTATAAACAACATTAGTAAACCCAGAACACTCAACTCTTGTACGAGGATAACTGGAAGGTGTATCAGTAAATAATTATTTCGACATTATAAATATTCATCAATAAAGGATGTTTATAAAATAAAAATAAAAACATTGAAAGCTAGAGTTTAGGATATTCATTAGATAATAGAAGAAATGATCAAATCTTAAGTACAATCAATGTTTTCATACATTCAAAGAAAATTTGAGGTTGTTGATGCCACTCCTCTACCTTTTCCTATATATCCAAATCCTACTAATTATCCAACTCCCACAACTCCTCCATAACTTCATGTCTATTCTGAGTTATATTTTTATGATTCTAAGAATCATATTATTGCATACAAAATGATAGATTATATTGGAAATAGTATTAATAATAAAAATATAGAGATAAATTATCATATGGTCATTTTAGAGGTTATTACAGATATATCATCAAGAATACCATTTCATACTTTTGAGGTTAGTATAGTTGGAGAAAGTGTCAACCATTTTTCAGTTTGGCCATAAAGGCTTATTTGATAAATTACTATAGAGGTATCTGTATATTATATCATTTATTTCAACTTAATGTTGATATTTTTTAAATTTTAATGTTTATAAAGTCATTTATTTTTTATAGTAATTCCTTAAAGGTAAATACATACAACATAGACAATAAAAAATAGTGGTTATTATGTCTTAAAACAAAACTTCTTATAGTTTTGACATATTATCAACATATTAAAAAATTGGATCTTTATGACATTCCAATGGAAGATGAAATTTGTAGTATTGTAAAGATTGTGATTATTTTAAAAAAAAATATATCATGTAACTTGTAACTAGAGTTGTGTTTGTCATTAACATGATTCAAGCCTTCTCTATGTAAGTCAATTAACATATATATTTCCAATATTTTAATTTATTGAAATTTTATACATACGTTTCTTTGTATTAGTTACCTTGAAACAGTTTTCATACAACATGACATGACAACAATATATGGATTTATATTCCCAAAATTTATTTAACCTATAGAAAGAATAATTACTAATGAATAAAAATTGTTTATATTTCACAAATACTTATAAAAAAATCAATTATTCAGTGTTGGATTCTTCCTTATATAAAACACTATGAAACATATATCTTATACAGTGTTATATATATCTTAATATAATAACCACTCACATTAAATTTTCTTATTTATTAGTGTCTAATAGATTTTCGGTGTTTTTTTCAAGGGATAAGACACTTTACTAGCTTTTCATTATCCATGTTGAAGTGAGAGATAATTATATAAATATATTAAACATGCATGTTGGAATGTTTTAATAATTTTATTTATTATAATAAAATTTAATTTAATTTCTTATATATTATTTTCTAAAAGGTAAAGTAATTAAATTATAGAGACAACAATAAAGATGAATGAAAAGTTCAAATATTTAAAAAACAAATGTTACTTTTCATTTACAATTACTATATTTTGGCTAATAATACATAAAAGTTAATTTTTAATTGAAAAAATATTCTAAATAGAATTTTTTAAATAATTAGTTTATGGAATGTGTATAGTATGTTCTAGGATTTATTCTTGAAATAACTTCAATCTATATAGTTAAAAAGTTATACAAGGTTAGATTTTTTTTATAGACGTTTCCTTTAATTTTTCATAAATTTTATTCAGAATACATTTTAAATGATTTAATTTTAATTTTTATCTTGATAATGACCCACAATGATATAAATTAAAATAGTTAAGAAACTTAAAAATTGAATGGGAGAATGATTTTATAGTTCTAATAAGGTTTTAGTTTATTTATAACACACACTATAAATTTGAATGTTCAAGTTGTATATGTTTTTACTACTGCTGTTTTTCTTCTAGAAATTTTCTAGTATGCTATTGTTTTCTACTAATAATCTATAGTACTATAGGGAGGAGAATAATGAATAAATTTTTCTCTAAAAAAATATATTTTTAATGTTGGTTATTTTAAACATGAAGAATTTAAAGCAAGGTTTACTTTGTCAGTTTTTTAGGAAAATTCATGTGGTAAAATATCATTCACATCAATTTTCATAAAACCAAAAGGGTAAACCATGAATAATATTATTTCTTCACTTTGGCTATTATATATTTTACATGAAAAATCATGTTTGACAAACCATTCATGTAGGTAATGAAACAATCGACCTGATAATGTATTTTATAGGTTGGTTTTTAAATAAAACCAACCCTAAAAACATTCCCTAATATATTTCCATTTTTATTAAATAATATTGAAAACTTATTTAAAATATAACCTCCAATAATGACATGTATTAACAACTAATAATGAAATGTGAAATAACTTTATTCACTAGTGTTCAATGAGTTTTGTTAGGGTGGTGGCAGTGCCTCCTAGAAATGAAATTATACCATGCCATTAGAAACATCAAGTAGTGGACCGTTGACATGATATAAGTGTTGAAATATAGGAAACATGATATGTAAATTCTATGCACCTCTTAAAATATATAAGTCAATTGGATTCAGATATTTCTTATAAAATGTATATTTTTCTCTTCACTTACCAAATTTTGGAATAGGATCTTCTCCAATTAATAGTTTTGTAGTGCATTTAGTTTCTTCAAACACTATAGAGTTCCTACCTCAATAGTTTGTAGCAAAGTATAAAAATGAAGTGGAAGAGTGTTGAGTGTAAGATGATGTAAGACTTATAACTATGAGAGTTATTGCTTCATATATTCATCTAAAGAAACTAATTTTTTTATATTAGTGTTTCTCATTCTTTTAGATCGACCCACTTCAAGAATATTTTAAAACATACAATTAAACTCCTTTCCTTTATTGTTGAGTTGATGAAACCTATTTAAAAGAAGATGGGAAAAGGTTTTCTATGTCCTTAATATTTTCATTTGATAATAAGTGTCAATATAGTTTAGGATTTTCTAAATTATTATCCTTTATCTCTTTGATTTTGTTTTCAATATGGATTTGTTAGTCGCCTTAATGAAGATATTGATTTATATCATTGGCAAGTGTTCTTTACTAAATTTTATTGGAACAATTAGATGTTTTTGGGAAAATGGTATATAATATCTTGTTTAGTAGGACCTCCTTTATCAAAACATGGAAATAAAATTTCCTCTTTTATATTCAAACTATTTTTAAAATTGGTGATTTGTGATATCCCTTTAGTGGATAGGGAATTTAATAAAATGATTCTATCTAATTTCTATAGTCCACCTCCAGAGAGGGAAGTTGATTTTTCAATCAACATAGTTTCATGAAATCATTTGATATCAAATATTTCATAATGTATATCTCCATAATAATTGAAGGAACTGAGGCTTTAGTTTCATGATTTTAAAGTTAAAGGATTCATTCATCATAGTGTATAATAATGGGTTCCCTTGTGGTTTTTCCCAAAAAGGATAATATGGCCCTCTATTTTTGTGTCGATTATTGTATGTTTAATCATGTTATACTTAATAATAATTATATGTTACCTTATATCGATATATTATTTTATCAATCAAAGGGAGAAATGTTTTTCACTAGAATCAACCTTTGGCCTTGATATAATCATATCAGATTTACAAATTCATATATTTCAAAGATTGCCTTTAGGAGAAGGTATGGACAATTTGAATGTCTTATGATTTTGTTTTTTCTATTTTATTATACTGTTATTTTCATGGAGATAATGAATCATATTTTTATTCGGTACCTTTATTCTTTTTTTTGGAAAACATTTTGGTTTACTCAAGAATAGAAGAAGATCATCAGTGTCACTCAAAATATGTTCTAGGAATCTTGTTAGATCCCCAAATTTATAATTATTTATTATAATTTCATTTTTGAATTTGATAACTTATTTTCTATGGAATATGGTTTTAGAACTAGGAATATTATTTGATCCTAATAAGGGTAAATATTTGTTATCATGGTAGGAACTAAATAATTTCTTTGAGATTAGAAGAATCTTGGGTTTAAAAGGATATTATCGATGTTCTGTGAAGAGAATCTCAATGATTTCATGACAATTGAATACTCTTACCCTGAAATGGGTAAAATTAATATGGGATTTTAAATTTTATATGTCATTTGATGAATTAAAAATATTTCTTAAAACATCACCCAAATTGATTTTACTAGAAGTATTAAAATGTTATGTGGTGTGTTATAATTATTTATGTGTTGGTTTACGATGTGTTCTTATATAAGAAGATCATGTAGTGTCATATGACTATTATCAACATTATCCACATGAGATGAATTAACCAACACATTATTTACAAAATACAATTTCTATGCATTATCTCAAGTGTTGGGGAAATTACCTATATGTGTAAAGGTTCACTATCTAATATGACTATAAGAGTTTGAGTTGCATATTTTATTAGAAATATATGAACCATAGAAAGAGGTGGTGGTTAGAGTACCCTCAGTCATCCGACATTAAAATTTCCTATACCCCGGTAAAGGGTAATGTTATCAGAAATGATTTGAGTAGAGGTTTTCCTTTTATAGAAGTTACAAAATCAAAATATGAATAGATTTTCATGGGAATATTTTTTGAGATACATCTAGATTTGATGAAGGAAGAAACTGGTAATATTCTAGCTAGTTTTTAATTATATTCATCTCTTATCGAGTATATTTTAATGTAAAAATAGTGGGATGATGATTTCAGGTGTATCATGAACTCTTTATATAGTGGGGTGACCACTATCGAGTGTTCTTTCTCCAAGGAAGGTATTTTTAGTTTTAGAAACTAGGTTTTCATTCCTTAATTTGGGAGGAATGTCATTATGGAATGTTGTCACTATTCTATGTGGGATATTCATCATAGTACAAGGAATATATTCTATGACATGATTAATTAATATTAATGGACAAGTTTGAAATGTTACATAGATTATTTGATGTCTCATTATTACAATAGTTTTAGGCTGAACTCCAAAAGTCGCATTGATTACTTTAGCATCTCTATAGGCCCATCCAGAAATTTGATAATATATTTATGGATTTCCTCATTGGAGAACCATATAATACTAGAGGAAAGAATTTAATTTGGGTAGTGACTGATCGACCAAAAAAGTTTGATAATTTCATTCTAATTTAAGACACAACCATGGTTAAGGATTAGGGAAAGTTGTATGTTCCAAAAACCATTAGGTTGTACTCAAACCTAACAAGCTATATGATAAAGAATTTTCAATTTTTAGTAATAGTATGATAGTTTGGGGTATTATTTTTTCCAGTCATGATTCTATTTTATGGATATTAACACTAAGGTTATATTCCCCCAATACACAATTTAGACCCACACTGATATTCTGAAACCCCATACATATGGGGAGGTTTGGGTGAGGTCATGTTGTAGACCCGCATTGACCAGGTTATTGAAGTTAGATTGTTATATATATATATATATATATACACACACCCTACCCCATTAACATATTTAAGTGTCCAATGTGTCGTGTAGTAACACTGATAGGGAGTGAGTCAAGTGTCGCTAATTTTACAAAATGTGTTTATTTTCATTAACCCCATTAAATGATATATCACTTATTAGGATGAGCCAATCTTTTATTCAAAGAAAAATGTAAATTAAATACTATACACGCTATTTTTACAAGGTCTGGAACTAAGACCAATATCATGTCTTCAACTGGTTATACCCCTCGAATATATATTTTTTACTATATATTGATTATTAAAACCATGGAAGGTCTCATTCCCTTCAATACTGAGTCTCGTCGTGTTCCACTATAGAGTCACACTAGATATCGTAAGTTACCAACTACACATGTGCCTCCTAATTCCCATAGGAGGATCTTTATACTGCATCCCACAGTGTCACCAGCATCTCATCAGCCTACTCCAGAGTCCCACTAGAGACTTCTTATGCTTCAGAGTCCCACTAAATACATTCAAAATATCCAGTCACAAAAGATGTGATTCTCTAATAAAAAGATCTATTTTGGATTTATATTTCTTCTGTGCTTCTTCAAGATGATGTCTTTCCTTATAAAAAATCTAATCACCTGATCTTCTCATGTATAGTATTCAATTACTTTAGTAACTATTAAACAATTATCTAGTCTTTCGCATTGCCAATTGATCATAAACTCATATTATCATATCTCAGCCCACTGATTACACCGGAATTTGTCATCTAAATTACACCCTTCATAAATATAAAATTACTGAACATAATTAAATCTCATGGGCATTCCGAAATGTCACTCTTAAGATGAATGGAATACTAAACATAGAACATAAAATTATGTTATTCAATAAAACATGCTTCACAATTATGTTCTGGTTAAATATGATGAATTTTATGTGTTCATTAATGCATACATGTTCTATGGAATTACTTTGTGCAAGAGGTGTGCAAGTACATTCCACTGTATATTCTCCACACTCATCATTAATCTTAATTCATTTTTATACAAGTAAACATTCATATACTCTTCACTACTTTCTCGGTGTATGTGGTCTTATCACAACCTTTTCTCAATAACATTATCCACACTTCATGGTATAACCCTGAATAGAAGAAAATTAAATATTCTACCTAAAACACAATATTCCTTCATGCCGAATAGTGGATCACCTAATGTATAATTCGTGCAGGATCTTCTATGTGAAAACCTTTGATAAAATGTGTTTTCTTCATGTAATTCAACAAATCCTTTGTTCCCAGTGTACTTCTTAAAAGATAGAGAGACACATATGTGTATCGTGTTATCTTATATGATTCATGGAAATCAACTCATCATGAATAGAAACTAATATTCTATTCACATGTAGTTTCCTCATGGTATCTCTACTTCTTCCCTCAAAACATATTCTGTGTGGATCTTCTTTCCTAGAACTACTAGGATTCACAGTAGATCTATTTATTCTAGATTCAAGAACCTTTTACACTATAAATCATCTAGTCTTGGAAAATTGCTCCTCCTTTTATTGGAAACATTCCACCATCCTTGCTTATTCCCACTGCCTCGGGTTACATGTCATATGACTATGATAAATAACCTTCACTAATAAAACAATATTTTCTACACATTTTATCTCATTGATTTTATTTTTATTAACACATGAAAATGATGTTTTATACGATTTTTATCTAATTGAAATCATCATTGCACTAAAATGAATCTTAAAAACATAGATTTTATCATATTTCAACGTCGAATGGAGATCATGGTTACAAGAGGATTTCATTGGGTGATCGAGGCTGAAGATGACATTCAATGCTAATTAGAAGTCTCAGATAATTAAAATCAAATGGCCTGAGTTCTATCATTGTTTTTAATGAATTTTAACAGTATACCAAAAATCTGGATCACATATCCAAAATATTCTTGGTCCCCCACTCACTTATAACACAAATCACAAGATTGAGAGGCCATAATTTGTTACTGGTCTGCTAGACACACCACTCGCTAGAATCTCCCCATGCCGGTGCTCTCGTCCACTGTCGTGCCTCCCCCACAAGGTGGTGGCTTAACTAGTGGCTCCCATGAACCACCTTTTTTTCACTCTATACAATCCCCTGAAACTCACACTAGCTAACTAGGGAGTCAAATGTACACCATTGAAGTTTCCATAGTCCTCTTAGGCTGGATAGTTGGTACATGACATATTTTTAGGATACACTTCAAATAAAAGCCTAGCCAAAATCCATATAAATTCCAAAGACAAAATTTTCAAAACAAACACATAAATGTAAGAACCCAGATCTTCTTTTCACGTACGTTTTTCCTTTTTCTAGAGTTTTTGAGAAAAATGAATTTTCTGGAAATTTTTGAAGTACACGCCGTGTGCTTTCTGAGTAAAAGCCGTGTGCTCCCTTTCTTCTCGAAGTCATGTGTTGGCCGTGTCTGGGACACACACACGGTGTGTAAGGGTGAGGTGAAGACTGGTTAATTCGGAGTACGGAAAACTGAACTACACACCGTGTACATTTTTTTTCATTAAACGGACCAAGGTCGTGCCTCATCATGATATTTTCCTTCTTCTAGGTCTGGTTCATCCGAGAGAGACCTGTACAACAAAATCTTTGATGAATTCCCACCTTTTTGTCCGTTCTCCTATTCCAGCATGGTCAGTTGCGTTGGAATCACAGTGGTGTGTTCTTCCTTTTTCTTGAGTCTGGTTTCTTGATTTCTCTTGGTTTCCAAGTTATCGTGGGATGAATGTTTTTTGCATTTTCTCAGACATCGTCATTCTAAGGGGAATATGTCTTCAAGGTTCACGTATATCGATCTCTTAGGACCAAGGTAGGTGGTTTTTGCCTTTCCGTAGAAATTTGATGAATATTTTGTGAAAATTCCACCAATACCCTTGAACGGGGTATTGTGTGTCCTATTTTTCCCTTGTTGTACTGCCTGCTTTCCTTGATTCCTAGAGTAGATGTTTTGCCTGTGATTATGGTAGCTTTATTGTACCTTGGATGTTTTCTATGCTTGTTCTACCTGTTTGGCGTTTTGCCAGTTTCCATGCTTAGTCATAGGACAGTGAAACTGCTACCTTGTTATGCTGCTGAGCCTCAGTTTATATCCAAGTAGTTCTTGAGGTTTACTTGGATGATGTACACGTGCGCTGAGCATGTTTAGTTTCACTCAAGACTGTGAGAACCTAGAGTAGTAGACCAAAGGGAGAATTGATGGAAGGGATTCTCCAGAGTGTCTTTTAATTACGATACGAGACCATAGGGGGAATTTACATTGAGTGCTTACTCAGAGAGTCTATAGATCCTCGAAACGGGTCATAGGGGGAATTGACGTTGAGTGCTTCCCCAGAGATCATTTAGCACGATACGAGACTATAGGGGGAATTGACGGTGAGTGCTTCCCCAGAGAGTCTATTAATTTCATAGCTGAACCAGATGGGTGAGACTGTGTGTGCCTCCTAGAGGGTTTCTAGTACTTATAGGTTGAACCATAGGAATTAGGCTGTGAGAGCTACCCAGAGGGTTACCTGTTTTCTTCTTGTTGTTGGCTATTTACTTGTGTACTTTATTTCTTAGAACTGTGGATTGTAGCTGCTTGTGCTTTCCTGTTTACTGCTTCTCGTTTTATTACATGCCTTGTATTCATTGACTGTTAGGCACAAATCATTGTGTGGTTGCCTAATGGGATTGTATCTCACACCCTGTTTGGTCCATCCTTTTGGGCCCAAGAAAACTATGTTGCTGCAGGTATAGATAAGGGCAAGCACCCTTCTACTTCAGGATCTTGATTGCGCTGGAGTTGGAGAGCATGGGACTGAGCCGGGGCTCGCAATGCTGAGGAGTTTATTTTGTTTTTCTTCTGCACTTGTTTTCAGTTGTATTCCAGCATGTTGTTGTGTTTTCTGCTTTCCATAGATACTTGTACCTACTGCATCATTGTCATCATTGATATATATATTTATCGCTTCCGCTGTTTGGGTTTCTATTATTATGCATGTTGTTACTGCTTTCGCTGTTGACTGTTTTTTTCGCTACATACCTTACCGAATGAGGGCATAGTTTTCCCACCGACTCACCAAGGCCCTCGCTGCTAGTTGGCAGCCTCTGGCATTTGAGGAAACACGCTTGAGGTAATGTGGAAAACCGGGTACGGGGTACCGGTGGAGGGGCTCCGGATTCGGGTCATTACAAAGTGGTATCAGGGGAGTTCTTTTCTCTTTCCTTACTGTTTGGAGAATTTATCCAGGGATAGGAAGGATTTGGTACTTGGCATTAAGTTGTGCTTGGGAGTAGCTAACCCGTGTACAGGGAAAATCCATACTACCTCGTTAATTGCAGTTTTTGATGGTATTGAGTTTTATGGTTGATATGTTTTCACCTAGAGTGATTTGCATGACTTGTGCGGTTATTGTTTTAATAGTTCGATTCTATTTCTGTCACAACCCCATGAGATGAGGGTATAAAATTTCATGCATCATATAGGAACTTGTAGAAATCACATGTCATGCATTCTTTCCATGCCATCTAGGGTGCATTAGCGATTTCATGCTGTTGTGATAGATTCTATGTAGATTATGCATGTTGTTGTGATAGATGCTTGATATATTCTCTGATATAATGTTAGAAAACTGTTTGTTTTGTTCCTTGCTTAAAATGAACGCCAAATTTTGGTTCTTGAGGTGTTATGGGCCCTTAAGGATTGGAATATGGCACCTCTCTTCCTTGTTTTTAGCGTTTCTGAGATTCTGATCAGTTTCTGAGCTACTTCCCAGAAAAACCCAGAATATACGGCGTGTACTTTTGGGATACACGCAGTGTAGTTTTCAGGCCATGTTACAGACTGTGTGAGCAGAACACGGTGTCATGGAAGTAACTTCGGGAACACGCCGTGTACGATAGGTACAAGCTGTGTGAGTTCGGAGCCGTTTACCCGGCCGAGTCACTAACAACACGGGCCAGGGAAGCTTAGGTAGAACACGCCGTGTCCATAGGGAACACTCCGTGTAGTCCTGTCCAGGTACTCGGTCGTGTCACGAACAACACAGGCCATCATTACCTACTTTTCCACACATCGTGTTTTTTCAGAACACGCAGTGAAGTCTTGTCCATCTACCCGGCCGTGTCATGAACAACACGAGACGGGGTCACCTTACCTATACACGCCGAGTTTGTTCGGAGCATGCCGTCTAAGGTTCAGCTGTGTAGATGGATGTGTGCTTAACAACACGGGCCGACGAAGCCATGTTTAGTACACGCCATGTTTGTTTCGAACACGCCGTGTAGTCTCGGGTTGAGTCGGACTGTGTGGGTTATCCGTGTAAAGAGACTCGGGCAGGGGACTAGTTTTCTTGTACACGTCATGTGTTGGGGTCAACACGCCATGTAGTTTTAGGTGTTACACGACTTATAGGGTAGGATTACACGCCCATGTCAGTAGCTTAAGTAGACACGCCGTGTAGTTTTTATACACGCCGTGTAGTCGTGTTTTGCAATTTTGTGTGTTTTTCTTCCCCTGTTCCCGTTTTTGTACTATTGTGTTCTCTGTCCTTGTTTTTCTGATCCAAGTTGTTCTTTTGATCCTTCAGAGCTATGCCTCCAAGACATCCTCTGGTCGTACATCTATCATCAGGCAGTGATCAGACGCCCGACATGGCTGATTAGGGACTTCCTACCGATCCTCCAGTCGGGACAGCCTTGGCACCGGCTGTCATACCAGTTGCAGCCGCTGACGCGTAGTTCATGGAAGGTTTTATGAGGATGATGCGGGCTTTCCATGGAGCGCCGCCTCCTGCCACGTCTATGGAAGACTTGACGCGGGTTTTTTAGCAGCAGCATCCTCCCACATTCTCGGGGGAAGGAGGACCTCAGGCTATAGAGTCATGGATGGAATCCATTCTGACTATCTTCAAGCATCTGGAGATGCCTCTAGAGAGCGGGTCAATCTCATCACCTACATGCTCTGAGACTCCTCCAAGAGGTTGTGGGATGTGATCTCACATGTGGGTCAGCAGAAGGCTATGGCTTGGGAGGAGTTCCAGCGTGTGTTCTACGACTACTTCTACCCGGAGACCCTGAGGGATGACCAAGCCTGAGAGTTCATGAGCTTAGAGCAGGGTACTCTTTCAGTCATGGAGTATTACGCTCGTTTCACTGAGCTTCAGCGCTTCACACCCCTCCGGGATGGGAGTGGGGTGTTCCTATCAAGGAAGTTTGAGGATGGTCTCAAGCAGGAGATCCTGTCACATGTGAATCTCTTCCAGCTGACTTCCATTACTTCTATCGTCAACCAGGCACGGATTGCAGAGTACAATCTGAGGGACTCTAGAGCTGCAAGCCAGGGCGGTTCTTCATACAGAGCTAGTTTTCCTCTAGATGGCAGCAAGAAGTGCCGTAGAGAGCCTACACGTGGTGATCCGAGGAAGCGAGATGCATCGTCAGCCAGCCAGGTGATATGCTACCTGTGTGGCCGGTCAGGGCACACGAGGATGCAGTGCCAGAGGGACCCCGTGGAGTGTCGATCTTGGGGCAAGATGGGCCACCTTCAGCGTTTCTGTCAGGTTTTCTCACCAGAAGCTGGTGATCGGGGTTCTTCCATGACTCCTCATTCAAGAGTAGCCCCACCAGCCTCTCACCAGTCAGGGAACTGGAGTTCTTCCGGCCGTTCAGGCCAAGGTGGAGGTTGAGGTCGTGGCGGTCATCCACCAGTCCCTCAGCACAAGTAGGGAGGTTCTTCTCAGAGTAGTCAGTCAGGGGCGCAGGGCCGCGGTGCAGGCCAGTATTTCACCGTGGAACAAACTTATCAGGAGCAGGATCCCGACCCTTCTACTATTCGAGGTACGATTTTAGTATCCTCAGTTTTATCTTCAGCCCTTTTCGATACTGGTGTTACGCGTAGCTTTATCTCTGTTGTTGTTGTGGAGAGCCTTGGATTCTGCCTCTTTTCTTCTGCCGACTTGTTGACACTAGACACACCTTTGGGGATGAGTAAATCTAGTGCACGCCAGTGTAGAGAGTGCCCTCTCAAGGTTGTATGGTATCGCTTCTTATGGGATCTCTATGTTCTAGAGATTTCAGGCTATGATGTCATCCTTGGCATGGATTGGTTGATTCCCTTTTAGGAAGTCGTCGACTGAAAACACCACAGAGTGAGTTTCGTTTCACCAGAGGGTGAGTCTTTTCTTCATAGAGGCAAATGGTATGTTCAGGCGAGTCGACCAGGACTCGAGCATCATGGGCTAGGAAGGGTGACGACACAGATTTCTAGTCTTTATCTAGATGATCATGGGACTCCACAGTTGGATTTTCCTCCAGTGGTGGAATGATTTAAGGACGTCTTTTTAATGGACTTTTCAGGTTTGCCTCTAGAGCATGAGGTAGACTTTTCTATTGAGCTCGTGCCAGGAGCGGAACCAGTGTCCATTCCTCCTTATAGGATGGCCACACCTGAGTTGCAGTAGCTCATGAAGCAGTAGGAGGAGTTGGAGGGTAAGGGTTTCATCCAACCCAGTACTTCTCCCTGGGGTTCTCTTGTCCTGTTTTCAAAGAAGGCAGACGATACCCTTAAGCTTTTTGTGGATTATCAGAAGTTGAAGCAGTTGAAAGTCAAGAACCGATATCCCTTGCCGAGGATCGATGACCTCTTTGATCAGATTTGAGGATCGCAGGTGTTCTCAAAGATCGACTTGAGGTCTGGTTATCATAAGTTGCATGTTAGACCGTCAGATATACCTCTGAAATCCTTCAATAGCAGGTATGGCCTATACGAGTATAGAGTCATGTCGTTCGGTCTCATGAACGCGCCTGCAGTTTTCATGGATCTGATGAACCGAGTGTTCCATCCTTATTTGGACTCTTTCGTCGTGGTCTTTGTGGATGATTTATTGGTGTACTCTCACACTCGACACGACCATGCCACACATCTTGAGATCGTTCTGAGTACATTGAGAGAGCATCGGCTTTATGCTAAACTCTCGAAGTGCCACTTTTTGTTGGATCAGATTCACTTCTTGGGCCACGTCATCTCAGAGGCAGGAGTATCTATGGACCCATAGAAAGTGAGAGTTTTAGTCTCCTGGGAGTAGTCGAAGAACCTTTTTGAGGTATGGAGCTTCCTAGGGCTGGCTGGATACTACAGACGCTTCATTCAGGACTTTTCTCCTCTAGCAGCACCTTTGACGGGTCTGACCAAGAAGGGGGCGATGTTCTTATGGTCAGATTATTGTGAGTCAGCCTTTCAGGAGCTAAAAGGGAGGTTGACGTCAGCACCGATACTAGTCTTTCCAGAGCCAGGAATGGGCTATGTTGTTTACTGTGATGCTTCAGGTATCGGGCTGGGAGCTGTGCTTATTCCGGGGGATGGAGTCGTTGTGTATGGGTCTCGGCAGTTCAGGCCACATGAGAAGAACTACCCGACACACGATCTAGAATTGGCAGCTATTGTTCATGCCTTGCGTTGTTGGGGAAATTATCTTCTGGGATAGAACTTTGTGGTCTTCACTGACCACAAGAGTCTCAAGTATATCTTCACTCAGAGTGATCTGAATATGAGGTAGCGCAGGTGGGTTGAGTATCTACAGTCTATTGACATCGAGATTGCCTATACACCAGGTAAGGGCAACGTTGTGGCTGATGCATTGAGCAGGAGAACTCAGATTCAGGCAGTTCAGGAGGTCAGCAGTGAGTGGTAGCTGATGGCTCTATTTTCTGAGATGCATCTAGAGGTTCACGAAAGATAGGGACATACCTTCCTATCTTCCGCATCTGTTACCTCTACACTTCTTGATCAGGTACGGATGAGGCAGTTATCAGACTCAGAAGGCTTAGTCTTACGGGGTAGCATATCAGGAGAGGACCCTCTTCCTGTATGTACAGTGGGAAAGGATGAGATCTTGTGTTTCTAGGGATGCGTATAGGTGCCAGCTGACATACGCGAGGAGATGATGCGGGATTTTCATTCCTCTCTTTGGGTAGTTCATTCTGGTGTCACCAAGATGTATCAGGAAATTCATCTCCAGTACTGGTGGCCAGGTATGATGAAGGATGTTGCTCGTTTTGTCTTGAGATGTTCTACTTGCCAGCAGGTGAAAGCAGAGAATCAGCGACCTGCGGGGCTTTTACAACAGTTACCCATTCTGGAGTGGAAGTGGAATAACATCGCGATAGACATCGTGACTGGGTTTCCGAGGTCTCCTCGAGGGAACGATTCTGTTTGGTTTGTCGTCGACAGGCTTACGAAGGTTGCTCACTTCATTCCGATCAAGGAGACCTTCAATGTTGATGATTTGGGATGACTTTACATCTGGGAGATCATTCATCTACATGGAGTCCCACACTCCATCATTTCAGATAGGGATGCATGTTTTACCTCTCGGTTCTAACATGGACTTCATAAGGCCTTGGGTACACAGGTACTTTTGAGTACAGCATACCATCACCAGACTGATGGCCAGTCCGAGCACACGATCCAGGTTCTTGAGGATATGCTCCGAGCATGCATCCTAGACTTTGGTGGTTCTTGGGAAAAGCATATCCCTCTGATGGAGTTCGCCTAAAACAATAGTTTCTAGGTGACCATTCAGATGAAACCATATCAGTCTTTGTACGGTAGGCCATGATGATCACCCTTATGCTGGCTGTAGGTAGGAGAAGCAGCTTTGTTGGGACCTCGTCTTGTTCAAGAGACTTCAGAGCAGATAGAGCTGATTCGTAAGAGGATGGCTACAGTGCAGTCTTGATAGAAGTCTTATGTTGATTAGTGGAGACGACCTCTGGAGTTCGAGGTCGGTGATTAGGTTTTCCAGCGTTTTGCATTGAGGTTGGGACCCAAGAGGATTCGGAGACATGGTAAGCTTTCACCGCGGTACGTCAATCCATTTGAGGTCTTGGAGAGAGTTGGGCCGGTCGCCTATCGGTTGCAGCTACCTCAGAGGTATTAGGCCATGCACGACGTCTTCCACGTCTCTCAACTCCGAAGTTACTTTTCAGACCCGTCTCACGTTTTTCATCCTGAGGAAGTCGAGATCGAATCAAATGCATCATTCGAGGAGCATCCAATCCGGATCTTTGATCGCAGTACGAAGGATCTCCGCGGGCGGTCTGTTCCTCTGGTACGGGTGCTATGGCAGCACGGGTGAGTACAGGACGAGACCCGGGAGAGGGAGGCCGATGTACGATCGCAATGGCCAGAGCTATTCGGGGTTTCTTCTACCCTGCCTCATTAAGGAAATTTGGGGATGAATTTCTTTAAGGGGGGAAGTTTGTAAGAACCCAGATCTTCTTTTCAGGTACATTTTTCCTTTTTCTGGAGTTTTTGAGAAAAATGAATTTTCTGGAAATTTTTGAAGTACACACCGTCTACTTTCTAAGTACAGGATGTGTAATCCCTTTCCGCTCGAAGCTGTGTGCTGGCTGTGTCCAGGACACACACACGGTGTGTAAGGGTGAGGTGGAGGCCGGTTAATTCGCAGTACGGAAAATTGAAGTACACGCCATGTACTCAATAAGTACACGCCGTGTACTTTTTTTTAGTAAACGGACCGAGGTCACGCCTCATCATGATATTTTCCTTCTTCTAGGTCTGGTTCGTCCGTGATCGACCCGTATGGCCGAATCTTCGACGAACTCCTGCCTTGCCATCCGTTCTCCGATTTGAGCACGGTTAGTTGCGTTGGAACTGCTACAGTGAGTTCTTCCTTTTTCTTGAGTCTTGGTTCTCGATTTCTCCTGGTTTCCATGTTATCGTGGGACGAACGTTTTGTTTGTTTTCTCAGATCTTCGTCGTTCTAAGGGGAATCTGTCGTCGAGGTTCACGTATATCGATCTCCTAGGATCGAGGTAGGTGTTTTGTGCCTTTCTGTAGAAAGTTGATGAATATTTTGTGCAAATTCCACCAATAACCTTGAAGGGGGTATTGTGTGTCCTGTTTTTCCCTTGTTGTATTGCCTACTTTTCTTGATTTCTAGAGTATATTTTTTTCCTGCGATTATGGTAGCTTTACTGTACCTTGGATGTTTGCTATGCTTGTTCTGCCTATTTGGCATTTTTCTAGTCGCCATGCTTAGTCATAGGACAGTGAAACTACTACCTTGTTATGCTGTTGAGCCTTAGTTGATAGCCAAGTAGTTCTTGAGGTTTACATGGACGATGTACACGCGTGCTGAGCAAGTTTAGTTTTACTCAGGACTGTGTGAATCTAGAGTAGTAGACCAGAAGGTGAATTAACGGAAGGGCTTCTCTAGAGTGTATTTTAATTACGATGTGAGACCATAGGGGGAATTGATGTTGAGTGCCTCCTCAGAGAGTATGTAGATCGTCGACGTGGGCCATAGGGGGTATTGACGTTGAGTGCTTCCCCCGAGATCCTTTAGCACAATACGAGACTATAGGGGGAATTGACGGTGAATGATTCCCCAGAGTCTATTAATTTCATAGCTGAACCAGAGGGGTGAGACTGTGTGTGCCTCCTAGAGGGTTTCTAGTACTTATAGTTTGAACCATAGGGGTTAGGCTGTGAGAGCATCCCAGAGGGTTTCTTGTTTTCTTCTTGTTGCTGGTTGTTTACTTGTGTACTTTATTTGTTAGAACTATGGATTGTAGCAGCTTGTGCTTTCCTATTTACTGCTTCTTTTTTTATTACTTGCCTTGTATTCATTGAATGCTAGGAACAAATATTTGGGTGGTTTCCTACTGGGATTGTATCTCACACCCTGTTTGGGCCATGCTTTTGTGCCCAAGCAGACTATGTTGCTGCAGGTATAGATAAGGGAAAGTGCCCTTCTACTTCAGGATCTTGATTACTGCTTCTGCTGTTGAAAGTTGTTTTTCCACTGTATACCTTACCAAATGAGGGCATAGTTTTCCCACCGACTCACCAAGGCCATCGCTGCATGTCGGCAGCCTCTGGCATTCGGGGAAACGTGCTTGAGGTCATTTGGTGAACTGGGTACGGGGTACCAGTGGAGGGGCTCCAGATTTGGGTTGTTACAATAAACAACATTAATTAGTTCCTCTTCTTATTTCAAACATTAGTGTAGACAATGTTCATACAATTCACAAGTCTTTAAACATATGAATAGCTCTAAAATCATCACAATAAAAACTCATTGACCTTTCAACTTCTTAACAGATTGACAAATATTTTAACTTCAAAATGCACATGGGTTCATCAATATACCCCTTTGGATTTGTTATCAATACCCATTCTATATTCAAATTAAATGATATATTCTTCCCCTTGTCGAAAATAAATATAAATATATTCGTATGTGAAGGAATCCTCATCTCAAGAATTAAGATTCTAAGAAAATACACTTTCTTGTAAAAGTTATAATCTAATTTACTCTAGAAAATGATGTAATCACTACAAGATTAGAAAAGAAATAAAATTAATAAACACTAAGTCTAAATGAGAAATAATATATGTAGAAAATAGGGGTGATAAAATTTGACATCAATGTTATGAATAAATTTACAACATGTGATACTAACATTAAAACCACTTGTTAGATATTTTTTAAATAATTTTCAACTAATATCATGAATGTATCCCAGCCAACAAATTAAAAACTATATAATGTAAAAACTATAATTCACCTTTTTCATCAAGTATTAAATATCTTCTTTTTATAATGGATTATTTTTTTCATAAAAATAGGATAATTAAACCCACATACCTCAATGATGACAAGCTCCAATTCCCATTCATTTAGATTTTACAGTTATCAGATGGATACGTCATCAAAACTTATGATGTTGATAATACTTTAACTAAATTAGAGGCATCTAGTGGTTGATCTTATATGATACCACTCAAGAGATGAAATAAATACTTCTTTATCCTAAATGACAATCGTCATGAATAAACTCCAATAATTTTCTAAGAATATTTCTGATTTTTAAAAAAGGAAACATGATTCCAATTCTCTTCCATGATGGACAACTTTCTAGTTGTAATATTTTCACAGATTTTATCAAATTATAGTATCCCCTGATTAGATTCATCAAATTCAATTCCTAGCATGAAAACAAAAAAAATTAATATATGGGAATAAGGTGGTTCTTCAATGCTCCTTAGTTAGAGAGTCATGGCTTAGAGTTTCTTCTGAGCATAACAATATTCATAGATGAAAAAGGATTATTCAAATTTTCTAGAAAATAGTTTCATTTTCCTTTGCTTGTTACAAAATTCTTACTACTTCCATCTATATTGTAATTATGATAAACATTCTTTAGGATCACGCTAAATCTTCACATTGGTGGCAGTCTTATTTTTTCCAATGCTAAAAGTAACAGGTTCTTTCCCTTTCTTCTTCATGAATTCTTCCGGTCCAGATCACCATGTAACATATTTTTTCTTAAATTCCTATAAATATTACTAGTTTCACACAGAACATTATAATTAACCATGTTACCCTTTTAGGATACATTTTAGATTCTTCATTAGAGATGTATTTCAAAAAATCAATCATATTGTTTCTTTTTTAGATTGATTATTTATTTGACTCCATCTATTTTTATTAGTATTATTTTTCATGCTAAATTAGAAATGAACTATGATATAACCTTTCCTACCATAATAGAATCATCTTTTAATTAGTGTGACACTCCTTACATCAGTATTAATAAACTTTATGGGTGTTCTATATTTAACAACATTCTTCTTTAGTTCAGATTCTAAGGCGAACATATCATCTTCATTTCTTACATGTTTGAGTTTTTGTTTTGGGGTTATATTCATATCAACAGTTAATTTTCACAAGATTAGTACATACAAGAAATCATCATAATAATGACCAATTATTTTGTAATTATCATAAACCATTTCAATGTAAGAATATATATTCTTGATAAACTAATTTTCTTTCTATGAGTTATTCTTCTTTTGTGTGGGTTTTCAGTTCTCTTTAGTTTTCCTACTCCTAAATGTAGGAATTATATAATTTTCATATAATGACATATCATGCCAACAATTAATTATCTGATTATCAAATATCCAACAACACCAATAGCTGAAAAAAAAAATTATTTCCTTTTTTAGGACACAGTAAGATTACATTTTACATTTTCCTACTTTTTTTAGCACTTTTTTTATTTTTTATTTTTTTGGAAACATGAGTGTCCATAATTCCTCTCATACATCTTTGAAGATTTAATGGATTAATAAGAATATTTATTCACCCATATTTGTATAGATTTTAGTGTTGAATCAGCACTTGTAATCAAAATAGCATTAGTCCATAGTGATTTATCTGAAAAAACAGTTACCTTCTTCATTGACCTTGCAATACATATTTCCTTGGATAATCTAAAAATCTTTATACCACTTGATTGAATATTTTCATAAAAAGGACTCTTAGAAGATGAATCCTTTTTAAAAATTCTTTTCTCAGTAGCTTGGGAAGGCTCAACTTGTTTCACTTTCATAATTCTAGTTTTCACTTCTAGTTTAATACATTTTGAGATGAGATCAATTTTTTCATCTTCAACTGATTTCGTGATTTCTTCCCACTGAATCTTCTTCATCTTGTTTCTAATATTCCTTCAATAACAAACATTCAACTTATATGATTCTTTATACTTTAACATATATCTAAGTATCTTTAACATTCATAGATTTATTATGCAGCTTTTTTGAGGCATGGATATCTTCAGTTAGGAAATTTTCAAAAAAACTCTTTCTGAGAAATATTACTTTGGGATTATTCAATAGATACAAAATAATTTTCTATTTAAATAGATATAGTTTTTTCATTTTCTCTCACATGTTTTGTGAGAGTGTTGGATAGGACATCCTTTTTGGTCAATTCCTTTTCCATAGCATTATCTACATCTTATAGATGTAATTTTTCAACCCAATGTTCCATGAAAACTATGATCAC
Organism: Viscum album; assembly: GCA_963277665.1. NCBI lineage: Eukaryota > Viridiplantae > Streptophyta > Magnoliopsida > Santalales > Viscaceae > Viscum > Viscum album. The sequence goes on from OY728120.1 coordinate 1,235,282,286, forward strand.
ACAGGGTAACATTAATTTGGTAACATTCTTCATATTTTTTTCAATTTCAGAATTGATCAAATATTCATCACTATTTGAACATGATTCATTGGAATTATAATAAACTGATTTTAGTAAAAAAATTAACTCTATGTATTCCTTCTGATTATAGTTGATCTTTGTTTAACAAGGAATTATTGTTTAGCTTCTTTACCACTAATTTCATTCTAGTTTTATGAGTCTTAACTTAAACATTATAATTTCTAACATCATGAGTGAATATAGTATTATCCATATGAGGAACTTTTGAATTTTCTTAAAACTCAAATTTACACTTCATGTACTTCTGAAAAAATCTTATAGACAAGTAAATTAGATCCAAACAATGTTTTCCTTTTCTCTGATAAAAATTGAAGGGTCCAATGGATCATGCCATCACACCGAGAGGGGGGGAATCAGATGTGAATTATTATACAAAACTATTTTCCTCACTTTAAACCCATTGAATCCTCTATCAAATATTAGGATGAGTGGATCCTATATTAATAGAAAAAATTAAAAGAAACATAGCACAAACTATTGTTAAAAATTGATATTAAGACCTATATCTATGATGAATCCAGTTATACCCCTAGTTATATTTTTTCACTATATGTTGATGGTTATAAAAATGGAATGTCCCATTCCTATCAACACTAATTCCTATATTGTTTCTCTCTAGAGTCCTACTAGTGATAACAAGTTACCACCTACATAATTGAATCATGAGTTCCATATGAGGACTTTATACTTCATCCTATAGTGTTTCCAACATCCCACCGGCCTGCTCCAGATTCCCACTAGATACATCTTCTACATTAGAGTCCCAATGAAGACTTTCACAATTTCGACCCACACAATATTGGATCCTTTAATAAAAAGATATCTTTCATCTTTAGAGTGATTCTTCACTACCTCAGGATGATGTCTCTCTCAGAAAATATAATGGATCACCTTTTCTAATTTTTTACAATATTAATGAATTTCAACAACAAATAAACATTTGTCTGATCGTTCTCACTATCCAATGGTTATCAACAAATATTAACTTATCTTATCCCACTAATTACTTGTGAATTTTTCTTCTGAATTACCCCCATCATTAGTCTCAATCAGGGCACACAATTAAATTTCATATACATTGTGAAACATCTTTCATGAGTTTCCTGGAATCCTAAAATTAGAAAGTATAAAATAGTTCTTTGGTACTAAATTCTTATTAATTATGATTTGGGAAAATCTCATGAATTGCATGTATCAATAAAATAATTACACTATCCACATTATTTTTTTCACACAAACAATCCTTATATCTCAATACATGTGTATGAAAAGAATATTTTATATACTCTTCAGTACATTATTAGCATATATGGTAATCTCAAAGAATTTGATCACACACATTTTCCACACTTCTTTCATGTAAACCCAAAAATGTCAAAGTGAATGATTCTGTATCATGATAAATGTCACTGCACACAAAAAAGTGGACCAAAAATGTATACTTCCTGTAAGATGTTCTTTGTGGAATCCTTCTAGAAAATATATTTTCATAAAGTAAGTCAGTTAAACAAAAGTTCTCGATTTAATTCACATAATCCAGAGAGACGCATATGGGTATCACCCAATCATGGATTCTTTATAGAATATAGTTTATTATAATGAAAAACTAGTGTTCTATACACATATAGTATGCCTATGGTGTCTCTTCTTATTCCCACAAAACAAAGTCTAATCGGATCATCTTTAAAGGAAACAATTGGTATTTTGTGGCACTGTTTCTTCTCCAAAAGATATTTTCTTACACTTGGAAATATCTACTCTCATCTAGAGACTCTACCTTATATAGGCAACATTCCACATACCTAGCTCATTCCCACTACCTTTGGATACCTATATCATGATTGAGAAATCACCATCATAGATAAAAAAATATTTTCTACATAATATAGATCATTTATTTAATCTTTGTTAACACATTAAAATGATGTTGGATGTGATTTAAATCTCATTGAAATCATATGTACACTCAAATAGAGATCAGATATTTTTTCGTAATTTTTTGACATCACGTGGAGATCCTGGAGAGAATCATGTCTCCTCAGGTGATTGATGATGAAGAATTCATTCAATACTGATCATATAGATTAGATATTTCAGATTGGATGGTTGGAGTTTTTTCTGGGTTTTTGGTAGTGGAGTAATATTACACCACAAATTTAAATCCCATATAAAAATTCTAGTCACTCGCCCACTCCATTATAAAAAACTACATGATTGAGTAGCTATAATTGGATACTATCCCACTAGAAACTCCCCTCATTGGCACCACCCCGACCTAGTTATCTATTCTACCATTATACTTCCCCACATCGTGGTGGATCCACTGGTGGGTCCCACGAACCAACTTTTTGTGGTGTTATACACACCCATTCCACCCACAGTGGCTATTTGGGGGGGTCCAATATTCTCTTCATCAATGGTCACAGTTCTAATTTGATTTATGGTTGGTATATGCCATATTTTTTACATACACATAATATAAAAACATATCCAAATCAACATAATGTTAAAATAAATCATTCTCAAAACAAAAATAGAAAACAACAACAAATGTTTTTCTTATTCTTCGAAACATCAGTATTAACAATGTTCATCATTTTCAAAATCATTTTAACATAAGAATAGCTTGTAATAATAACAATTAAATATTATTGGATTTTCATCTCCCTTTAATTTTCCATTAATTTGAAGATAAAAAATCATAAGGGTCTTTCTGGATTTGGTCTCTATTAAGTGATTCAAAATAATCATTATTTGATAGTTCTTCTCAATGTTTGACATATTATAACCCTTTTCAAATCATATGTTCTTTCCTCATTCTTTCAAGGGAAATTATATTTTCTTCTCAAAACATTCTTTTTGATTAATTTTATTACTTCATAAAACCGCTATGTTGTAAATTTTCACCATCTGTATTTGGTATTTCTCTTCCAATTGCACATTTTTACTTACAAAGAATATATTTTTTTGAAAATTTAATATTTATTTTCTTTTATACCAGTCATATTTTTGTATATCATTATTCAAAAAGAAATTTTATATCCATTTCAAAGATCCGGGTTATATAAAAACCATAAAAATGATTGTTATGTATTTATTTCACCTTTTATACTATTATATATATATCACTTCATTTTTATTATACATTAACATAATTTAATTTAAAAATTTAGTTTTTGGGGAATTTTTTATTAAAATAAATATTTAAAACTAATTTTATATCCTTTGGAATATGAATTTTAAATTGACTTACATCCTTATTTTTTTGAAAATATTTCTAAAACATTTAGAAAAGTATTTTCATTATTTATCTTCTATTTTATTCTAATTATCTATAACATTTTTCATCGATGAATATTTAATATCATTCATTTATGACCCTCAAAATTATCCTATTATATCTTCGTTTTAGGAGATTGAGTCTTGGGTATCATTTGATCCAATTCCTGATGACTTCATATGAAATACCTTATTATAATGTTTTATATCAAATTTTATTTCAATGGTTTAGTCAAGAAATTTTTTATGATTGATTAATTATTGAACACAAATGTATATTTTTATCATTATATAAAATATGACCCTTGATTTATATACCTCTTTAATGAACTTTGTGATGATTTATATATTGCGATAAAATTCTATTTTTCATTGAGATAATTCACCTAGATATGTTCATAATTTTATCAATGGACATGTTGTGGTTATCTATATTCAAAATTTTATGTTGGATGAGATGTGTTTATCTATGTTCATAACATTATGTATAGACATGATGCAGATAACTATGTGAAATTTTTTATGTGTGTACATGATGTTGTTAGCTAGGACTATTATGTTATGAATTTATATGATTATTGTTTTGTAATGTTATTTATTTATGTAATTTTGTCTCTTGATTATTATTTTTTTGATTTCACATTATTATGACATGGTATATGTTATAATTTTTGTGATAGTCCTTTTCTGGTTCATTGTTCCTATAATATGATATTTTATTATTCAATCAAACCATATGATCACTTATTATGATTTCATGATAATATTTTTTTTAATCATGTTGTATAATCCATATTTATATCTTGTTAAAGATTAATTATCAAATGATAAAATCACATTGATAAATTATATTTTTCTCCTTACTGAGAATTTGAGCTCAATATTTTATTTCATTTATTAATTCAGTAATGGAGTAGGGTATTATGTATGATAGTTCATTAGTATATTCAAGTGTTGGGAAATTCATATATATATAATGTATATTATTTTATATTATGATGGTTATATACACAATCTTGTAATACACTAATCCTTTGTGTTCAATGAGTGTATATTATTTATGTGTTGTTATATATAAACTTATGAAATGATATAAAATATATGTATTCTATATTTGGATTTGTCTCAAAATAAGTTTGATCGAATCCTATGAAACCTATCACCCATGATTTGTACATAAGGATATACTTCCATAATGATTTAATAATGAACCATGAGGCTGTTTTATATGATCTTTTAGAGATACGGAAGTTTTTCTCAGATTTGGGGTTTCATGGTTCATTGAAGGAAGTTATTTATGACTAGATATATTTCTCATATAAAAAATTGAGATGATTAGTGTACCCCTAATAAAGAAATTATTTTCATAAAATCTAGTTGAAAGTTTCCAATTGATTTCTGTAGTATTAATTCTTCATTTAGGGTCTTTGGAATGATATACTTAGTGGGGTAAAAAGGTCTAGAGCATGACCAGTATTTTTTATCTTTCAATTACTCACATATAATTTTTGAACACTACTCATCCTAAATTTTTGTCTCACTAATTTGTTCTAACAATAAGGGGTCACATACCCATTTTTTATCAAGAAGTAAAGGGTTATTTTAATATCTCAACTATATCTATATTAAATAAATTTGGTTGATAAACTGATGTAGATCTCTTTATTATCTCACCTGTTGGATTGGGGAAGAATCACTAGGTAATAAATATTGTTAGATGATGTTTGATTTTTCTTTTAATGTATCTTTTCATAGGAGGGAAGTTTTTGAAAACTTATAGCACATAGAGGAACTATATGTCAATTTGAGACATTTACATAAGGAGTAAATGGTATATGTATTTTTTAAATCGTAGTGTATTTAGGATATATTTTAGAAAATATCACAATCTATGATACTGGGGTATCTTACGGTTCAAAATCCATGATTCAAAGGAATTTTATTTTCCTTGATTTATATATCATAAAGCACTTCCAAGGGTATATTATATTGTAGTATATATAAATATTATTTCACTTTATCCATTTACATTAACTATAGAGTATAGTATTATATAAGAAAATATTTTTATTTTGATCATATTGTATGATTGATAAGGTATATGAATTTAAATTTTTTTGGGTAATTTTCTAGGTAATCTATCATTGATTAGTATGTTTTATATGTTCAAATGTTTTTGTAGAATCTAAAATATAGTAATTTGTTACTTAATTTTCATGTGTTATAATTTTTTTATAACTATATTCTATTTACTCATATATAATGAATGTATGTCTATATTTACGGTATCATAGAGAGAATCCTTGAGGCCCATATAAAATGGTTGAAGGAGATGAAAATTTTATTTATGGTTCTATTTAATCCTCCCAATGTCTTATTCTCCTTATTCCTTTTCCACCCAGAGTTACAAGTATGTTGTGGTCATTAGAAGGATTCAACTCAAATTTTGGGTAATTCATTCGTGTCTAGATACACTTAAGAATAAGGAGTCCTTTGGATGGTTTTTACTGATTTTCATTGAACTCGTGTCATTCAACGCAAGAGCTTCAGAAATTTATGGTGTAAGGTATACATATTTCTTATTTAATTGAGTACATGGTTTTTGTTTCATAGCATGGAAATATTTGGTTTTGGTTTGTTTTTGTCTTATCCTTCTAGATTGTTGGGTATGAGATCCTTTGAAACCCTTAAATGATATAATATAAATGGTTAAAGAGTTAACTGATTCCAAGGAACTCTAATTCATGAATGTGTGACAAAGTGATATTCTCTACTAGGGATGTCTATTTTTGATTTAAAGTGTTGATTAGCCTAATAGTTAAGGTAATATAATACTATGATATGTTCATATAGATTTCATATGTTTGAAATCAATATTCTTACATCATTTAATGGTATCAAAGAAATTTAAAGCAATTGGATTCTTAAAATCATGTTTAAAATAAAGGAATTGGATATCATTTTTTATGTCTTAGTTTATATCATATAAAATGATATAGATTTTATACTGTGGATTGGTTTACAACATAGGATTTCATAATAAATGGTTGTAATAAAAAATATGATATATTATATTTTAATGTGTGATCAATTGAAAATATTTTTATTTTGATGTAGCAAAGTGAATGATATGGATAGTCCTAATGTATGATCACATTGATTCATACTATTGCATAGCATTAAAATAGATTATTTTACCACCTTTTTGTATCATGCTTATTATAATCTTAGAATGGTATTTCTTTCATGTTATAAAGTGATATCGTAAAATATGATTTTCTGTGACCAAATGAGATGTTGAAGGTTACTAAGGACTGATTGTTAAGTGAGTTATTAGTTATAAATGGTATTGTAACTTATGATATATAATTAAATCATAATATATAACTAATAAAAATAACATAATATTGTGCATCATGGCTTGTAAATCAAATAACACGCTAAAAAGAATAAATTGAACCACATCGTACGATGCGAGTATATCATTAAATAAGATATATGGAAGAAATATTTTTTTTTTCTAATTATCAATTATGAATTGAAAGAAATAATACATAAAATATTTATAAATAATGGGGAAAGGTTATTTTGGAATATTTATTTAATTTATAAGTTGTATATAAAATAAAAAAATATAATAACTTTTTGATTAATTATTAATTTTTTTGAATCATTTAATAAATAAATTCGATAACATTAATTTTTTTATTAAAATAAATTTAATTTATATGTAATGAATTATATTTTAGATGTAAAGTGTTTATGTATAAATTATATACTTATTTATAAAATGAGTATAAATTAAAAAATAATTTAAAATATAAAAGTACATACATAAAATAATTAATTTTACATAATTATTAATTGAAAATGTTAAAATTAAAAGAGATTTTTTAGAGAAATTATTGGAAAAATATCAAAAGTTTTTTTATAATTTATATTATCAAATTTTAAATAATATTAAATATCTAATAATTTTCTTATATAAAACTTTTTCATAATGAATAAATTGTGCATGTGAAATATTAAATGTTTATATTTGAATTAAATACCACATATTTAGAAATTATAAATAAATTATAATATATAGGAGTTCATATTGAAAATAAATATAAAGTGTTTATATTTATTTAATTATCAAGTATTCAAATGCATGGATAAATTATAATGTGTTTATAATTTCTTGGTTTTTGAATTGTCAATAAATGTATATATCATCTCTAAATTTATAAATTTTTTATTTATGTAGTGTTATTCCATAATTTATTCATAGATATAAATTATTTATACTCTGATTCAATGCCTCCTTTTGTTTAAAGTATTAAAATTCTTCTATACGTTATCATATGTTCATTTAAAGAGTTACATGCTTAATTTGGTAATTGATTTAGTTTTATTCTACCGTGAATTTTTCATATACAAGTTTATGAGCATGAAAAAAAAGTTAATTATATTATATATATATATATTATGTGGAAATAATTTAAGTAAATTGGGGTCTCTATTGAGTAAAGAACCATGGGTAAAGGGACTTTAGGTCAAAATGGTAACTGGAAAATGAGATAAATCTTTTTATTGAAATGTAGTGGTTGGATTTCTATCACTCTATGCTTACACTTGTGAATAAAATTTGTTTCAAATTATTCTAGATCTTTAAAATAAATTATTTAATATAACTTATTAATCTGATTAATTTGGATATGTGAAACTATATGTTGTATTTTTATATTGGGTTGTAACATAAGTTATGGGTTCTATATGGGGTAATAAATCCATATTATTTAAAGATATTGAAATAGTGTAAGTAATATAGATTAAAAAATAAATAATTATAAGAATTCGTCCATGTAAATATAATACATGACATAATAAGGTGAGATGTAAAAAAATCCCTTCAAAAATATTAAGTATCAAATTCTCTGTAAAGTGAACAGATGTTATGACCATGATCATCCAACTAGGTATGCTCAGGATAAATCCAAGTGCCCTTGGATTATCTTATATAAGGTTTTGGGTAAATAGTTAACCCTAAGAGTTATGTAAACAAATACCATTGTGAAATTTAAGTCAAACCTAGCATGAAAGCACTATGAGATATGATACGAGGGGAGTAGTTTTGAGGGAACCATATGATAGATTAATAGGTGAAGTTATATGCTAAAATACACAAGATTCATATATAATATAATAGGAATAATTTATTAGTTATATAAATATATGGTGATGGGAATGTTAAATTTCCCTTATTAGTTAGTGTATTATAGATCATTTCCCATTAATGGAAATGATATACTACAAGGGGTCACCATTTTTGTTGGAGTGAATTTAATATAATTCGTAAATAAATTATTGTAGAACTTGAAAAACTACTGATAAAATATTCTGTTACAAATAAAACTTGATCATCAATATCCCAAATTGTTGTGATATCAACTCTCAAGAAGGGAAATCATTAGGGAATAAATTCTATAGAACTGTATGAAAACATAAGAAACATTATTATGTAAGAAGTAAAATTTATCTATTATAAAAACACAATCTTGAATAGTTGAATGGTGAATCTATTAAAAAATTTATTTTGGTTCTTTTTAAAAGTATTGTTAATATTTTTTGGAGATTTTCACTCCCATGTTAGTATCTAGTGAATCGAATATGTATGACAACATGAAAACATTGATGAGTTCAAGATAAAAGAAAACATGAAAATTCTATATTAAGAGGAGGCTAAGAATGAAAAGAAATAGGTTACAAAGGAATTATTTAGATGAATAATACAGCAATACCCACTCATGTGATAAATGTGATTGATTATGTTAATGGATTGCAGAGGATGGGGTCACCTTTAAGACTACGTCTGGCACTGGACCTCATTCTGCAATCACTGTTTGAATGGTTTTAAAAGTTCATTATAAATTGAAATATAAATTACATAAATAAAATTTTATTCATTATCTAAAAAATAAGGATAATATCTAATTTTTCCATGTGATTTCTACTATCAAGTGATTTATTTATAGTAAAAGAGTGTAAAATTTAAATTTAGAAGAATAAAATTTCAGTTGAAATATCTAACAATGATTCATTCAGTATCAAATAAATGTATCTGAATCCTAAGGGATGAGACTTGAAATTTAGATATTAATTCTATTTTGGTAGTCCTATACAGTATAGGATTAATTGGTAGGATTTCCAAAATTGTTGAAATAACCCTTATGGATATTCTAAATTTCCTACAATTTTATAATAACATTTAAGATTTTATGTGTATCTAATACCAAATACATGTTTTAGAAATTTAAAAATATAAAAGAGTTTAATATTGATGAAGATTTAATAGATTTATCCAAATATATGAATTAAAATAAATGATTGAGGAGTTGATGTATAGAAAACATTCATATTGGGATTTCATTAAAGCCTGGAAGGACTAAAAATGAAGATTTCGTATTTTCATATTTATTTCTCTTATATGATAAGAGATACTTATAAATATTGGTTTTTCTATGAATAATATCATATTATTGGTTTGGTACACATGGTGGTGTTTGATTTAGTTCTATAAATTTTTGGAAAAGGGGGTAAATAATAAAACTCTATTATCCATTTTAAAATATTTTATCCAAGATAATTTTTAAAATTTGAGGGAAAGACATCCCACCACCATTAAAGGCATGTTTAAAAAAATTATTTTCCCAGAAAACTACTTGACAATTATATAATACCACATTATATATAGTTGTTAATAGTTTTTTTTGTTATATATTCATTAGAACAGAAATTGTTGTTATTTCCTAACACAATGGAGTTTGTGTATCTTACCAAGATATTATTGAAATAATATGGTTTCTATGAGATTATTTGGAGTATGTTGGGATTATGAATTTTAAAAAATTTCAAATAAAATATTACAAATCTCATAATTTAATGTAAAGTTCACTTAATATTCTAAAGTAGTTTAGGGTATATGTTCATAAATAAAGATAATGTAATGAGTTATAATTTTTTACTAAATCAATATAAAATAAAATTTCGAATTTAATAGTTCTAAAATATGATGATAATGAACTTAAAAAAGTTTTAAGTTAACAGTGGAAATTATTTACATCATAAAATTTGAGGTTGTTTAGTAAATAAAAATGAATACTTATTAAAAAGTATAATATTATGAATATGATTCCTAATATCACCAATACTCAAATACTATTTCTTCATATATATTTTACACTAATGTTTTTATTGGTTTTATTTTTTAGATGGTCACATAGATATGTCGTAGGAATTACATCAAAATGTACTGAGCTTAACAAAACATAAAATAAAATAAATATAAGGAATTGTGGAAGTATTTCATATGTGATGTGAGACTAGATCATTTTTATAGTTTTTTTAGTATATTATTAAATTAAATATAGATTATAATAAAACGAATCATGTTATGCATGAGGAATCTCAACTGTATTATTCATTCATGTCAGTTTCATCTGACACAATAAGTGAATAATAATTAACCTCTCAAAGTGGGTGTAATGCCCACCCAATCTCAGGTACTCTTTAATTTAAGATTTTTTTATATATAATGTAATTATTGAGTTTTTTTGGAAAACATATCTGGAGAAGGGTTATTTTTGTATAACGAGGGCTAGGTTCATGTTTGGTGCACAATTAGTTCTAACCATATAGTAATCAAGCTAGAAAACTCTATGTTATTATAGATGTGTTTTTCATGGTTTGAGCATGGTTACTCAAACTATGTGGATCACTAATGAAGATGCTGAGTGTTCTACGTGTTTCCCCATGGGTATTTCATTGCGTTAACAAATCATGTGGATGAGCCTAGGAATTCAGGTATCTTGAGATAGTATCCACGCATGGATGGAAGATGGTTTTTACAACCATGTGTCCTAACCATGTGTGGGACACTGGTCCATTAAAAAGTTGGTTTTACCATTTTTTACATTGTGTTTGTTTTTCCTTAATCACCCACTAACCTCATTTTTTCTATACTTAATAATTACCTGATTCATAGAGACTGATTCCGTGGGATTCTGGGGGATTTTTCTTACTCTATATGGATCTCATCAATTTATATTGCAATCTTGATCCGTTTTTCCCTTTTTTCATACATCCTCACTATATATCGTCTCCTATCATCTTATAGAACCCAAGGGGGATTTGTATAACATATATATTTGTTTTTAAAGAGGATTAATATATTTCTTATGGATCTAGGATTATGAGGACTTGATATAATATTCCCTGGTATCCTTTTTTAAGACAATTAGTTCTACCTCTATTCTTGAGGTATGTGTGTCTATAAAGGATTAAATCAATGATTTACTTATTTATATATTAAATTAAATTGTCTAATTCATTAAATTGAATTTATTTTTCATTACAATTTATTTTATTGAATTAAATCTTGTTTTTGAGGAGTTTTTTCATTAAAATTGGTTTTTCGACACCAACTGTTGGGTAAAATTTCTGAATTGTTGTTTTTCTTAAGGGATTTTCAAAAAATGAAGTAGATCATATTTTCATATAATTTTTTTATAAAAAATGAGAATTGATTTCTAATTTTTTTCGACAAAATTATCATATTGAGTAACCTTTTGTGTGTTTGTAACAGACTTGTTGCTCATAGTGTGTATAATTCCACTTGAGGTTTTATTTCACTTTAGTGTGTGTAATTCCACAAAAAGTTATACCAGTTTGATCCACTGTATACCTATATTGGGGATTTATTTTTATTTTTATTATATATTACCCAAATGTTAGGGCCAAAATAGTGTGAACATTCATTTATGATTGGATTTCACGTGATGGATTGTTCCATAATTATTTTCTCACATGATTTCACATGATTGATTGCATCATGGTTATATTTTTTACGTGATTATCTAATAATGTACCCATGGAAATTAATTATTATGATTTATTTAGTATCATATATACTTTTAATAATACATTACTTATAAATATGAAAGAATTTAATAAATTCTAAAGGGTTATTTACAAATGGTTTTTATTTTTAAAAATGACATTCAAAACTATAATATTTTTATTGCTAGAACAACAGCATTACTGATATTAGAATTTGAATAGATTATTTGGTGTAATCCAAGTTTCTTTTGTGCTTAGACCCGAATTTTTATTTTTGGTGGTTATAGAAACTTTTTTGTTTGATGTAGGTAAATATAAGGGCACCATGTAACATGTAATGAGATATTGTGGTCATTTCCTTCATAGTGGGTTGGTTTGGAGGTGAAAGTTTGTCACATGGAAACATGTTGGTCTTTTCAAGGAATGTTTTTTCTTTTTTTGAATGTTTAGCATGTATTTTATATACCTTTGAGAATGTTTCTCTTCTAATGCATTTTAATCGCTTTTTTTGACTTATTTTCTTATATATGGTACTTGTTTTTGAAAAACCAATCACTACACACATTGTGATGGGATGGTTCCTCTATCTTTTCCAGTTGACCCAGGATGGTTTGTTATAGAATGGTATTAGAGAGAATACCCAGTCTGAAGTGGGATTACACATCTTGGGTTCGGTTTTGTGTCTTGGGTAGATATGAGTTAGTACGGTCAGATATTGGGTAGTAATTATAGGAGGGTACCTGGCAAGCTCACTTCTGTGTCTGAACTCATGATACCATGTGTGGTCAAAAAAAAATTACCAAGTTTGAGACATAGAGTTTGAGTTCTTTTGGATGGACTATATGGAGATATTATTTCAATATTCATGTTCCTTTTTAAATTATTACGTATCATTAGTATAATTCCTATTTCTTTTCATTTTTATTATTATAAGGAATTGACATGAATTTTTTATAATGGTATGATGAGTTTTGAATATTTTTAAACATGATTTTTTATTGACTTGTGTTTATTAGTTTATTCCTCCCATAATATCTCATCTAAATACAAGTGAGCATTTTACGAGGCAAGTTCAGTGCGAAATTCATCTGATGGGCCCTTCATTGGTTAAATCTATAGTTGTCATAATTCAAACTCAGGGTCACACAGGTATTGGGAACCCTAGACGTGTGGTGGATCCTGGAAAAATATTTACTAATAATCATCCACATTCCTTTTATGGTGACAAAGGACCCTAGAAATATGAGTAGTGGATTTATCGGATTAGGATGTTCTTCATAATCTTGAAGAATCTTAAGTTATCTAATGTGGGTTCCTCCATATACATTCTTGAGGGACTGGGAAGGATATTTTGATACTCTATTGTGAAAGAAATGATGGATGAGGATATTACATAGAATTCTTAAAAGAATATCTCCAGCCGTTAGTTTTACTATGATATATTATGTTAAGTGAAGACCTAGGTGTTTTTGACCTTGGAGAAAGGAGAGTGGATAATTCTAAAGTATTCACACCATTATTTTTAGTTGGTGAATTTCTTACTATATCTAGTCCCTAATGAGTACCTAATGTCAAGAATGTTTATGTTGGGGATGATGGATGATGTTTGATCAATGTTGATGCTCATGGGACATTAGACCATTATAAAGGTAGTCAAAAATCATCTATGGAAGAGGTAGACTAGGATACAATAAATGGTATGGGTGGATCTTCATTTTATGTAGTTGTTATACTTAGTGTGTCTTATAGCCCGAAACTGAAGCGCAAGGGTGGTAGGCTTTATTTAGGACCAGTTTATTGAGATTTATCCAGACAATAATTGGTAGCATGTTATCAATGTGGAAGTTGTGGTTATACCAATCCTAACTGTATTGACACTAATAAGGATTTTCATCATTGTGGACTAATAGGACATATTAGTCATTTTTTTGAATAGATATCCCAGTTAGTAAGGCTGGATCCACTCTCAAAATGGGTATTTAGGATCGTATATATGCTTCCAAGGGTGGTGGGTATTAACCTCAAGGTAAAGGTGATGTTCATGTGTCTATGAAATATCAGGGATGAGCTAATACCATTTATATTTATATACTATAGTATGTTTTAGAGGAGTATGAATTAGGGTGAGATATTGTTAGAGGTATGATGTTTATTCCTTCTTCTATGGTTCTATATTTTTTTCAAAACAGGTTCTACTAATTCATTTATATCATCAATTTTATTTTATGTACAAGTATTTCATTGGTATCTTATGTCATTCTTGTAATATAATTGCATGCCTTTGGGAAAGAGGTATAAACAAGGTTTTAAGTGTCTTGAATATCAAGTGATGATAAATAATTTCAATATGGTGTGGGACATATTAGTTCTTGATCTTGACATCTATGACATGATACATGGAATGGATAAGACATTTAGATTTATGTCCATGATAGATTATAGTCATCATAAGGTTTAGTTTTTATCATCTAATGGGTTCAATAATGTTTTTCTAGGTGAGTGGGACCCTATATAGGGAAGGTTCATGCATGTTTTTCCATATGTTGGGGTAATATCAAGCTTGTATTAATAGTTGTCTCTAGATATTGTGGAACTATGTTAGGGTATATTTCTACCTACATTGTTGTGTGCATACCCCAATGTGTTTTTAGAAGATTTGTCTAGTTTACTAACATAGATAATGGTTGGGTTTACCATTGAACAACTCCCTGGTACAATTCCCATTTCTATACTATATTATCAAATGGAACCTACTAATTTCATGGAGCTTAAAGTCCATCTTGCGGACCTTCAGGCTATGGTATTTGTTTTCCTCTTGTTTCACCATGGGAATCATATTTCTTCTATTCTATGAAGATAGTAAAGAGCCTTATACAAAGTAGGGATTATTAAAATTTAAATAAGGTGAACCTCAAGAAAAAAATATCCCTTTCCATGATTGATAATATCTTTGATCATCTTAGAGGTGATCCTTGGTTTTACAATATTCACCTTCATTTAGAGTACCACCATTTAATAGTTTGAGAAGATGATATACCTAAGACCCTGTTTAGGAGCCGGTATGAGAATTTATAGATTCTGGTTATTCTATTTAGTTTCAATAATACTCCTTAAGTATTTATTTCACTCATGAACCAGATATTTCTTCTGTCCTTGGTCTCTTTTATTATTGTGTTTAGGGATTATATTTTTTGGTACTCTAATTTAGAGGTGGAGAAAATGGACCATTCAGATAGAATTCATAGAACCTTGAGTGAACATCGTCTGTATATGAAAGATTTCCGAATGTGATTTTTGGATTCATGAAGTGAAAATTCAATTTAATTTCATATATAATAAGGGAATATCAGTGGATCCTAAGAAGATAAAGTCAATTATGTCCATGGAGTAGCACACAAATGTTTTTTATATCTATATATTCTTAGGATTGTCCTGTAACAATATATACTTTGTTTATAATTTCTCCAAGATAATACCCACGATGATATATTTACCCCATAAGGTTGTAAATTTCAAGTTTAATGAATGATTTAAGGTATATTTTTTGTAACTAAAGGTGAAATTTTCCTCAGCAACAATTTCAATTATTCTGGAAGCGAGTTTCAGTTATTAATTTTTCTTTGATTCTTGAGGTATGAGTTTGGGATATACCTTGAATCGAGGGAAATAGGTAGGGGCCTATTTCTCATATTAATTATACCCTCTTGAGAAGAACTACCCAACCCATGATCTTGAGTTAGAAATGATATTCAAGTAATTGAAACATAGAATCACTATCTATTTTGGGACTACTTTTAAGTGCATTGTAATTATAATATCCTGGAATATATTTTTACTCATTGGGATATGAACTTGTGAATGATATTATTGGTTGAGTTTCTTTAAAAAAATTATTTTTATATTTCATATTCACATGGAAAAGGTAATGAGTCCCCCAATGCCTTTATCATGAAATTATCGACCCAATACATGATGTAATCTATTGAGGGGTGGTCTTTGATGCTTTTTACACTGAGATAATCCTTCGAGTGAAAGAATTTGATAGAAATGTGTTCTTGGATTCAATGAAATATGAATCATACTTTAATGATAATGTTTACCTCGAATAGGTTATATAGACGAAGTGGTAACACTTTAGTAAAATCTTTCATGTTGGGGAAACCTTGGGTGAGTGGTCTCAGTATCCCAATGGACATTGTGATTCTGTAATATGTTGGTTGTTCTGATTTCACTAATGTGGCAGATGATTTCTAAAGGACATGGATCTTTTTGTTCTTCAAACCTTGATACATAGATATTAGGGTCTTAGGATGAGGTAGTCAGCTATAGATTTCATATCACAGTATCACAATTGTCATAAAATTATGGTGTAACATCATACACCTACTAGTTTTTTGAAACCCTAACACATTTCGTGTATGGAAGTTAGATGATGTTTTTTGGACATTATCATTTTCCACTAAATCCAACTGGGAAGGAAGCAATTTGGGTCATCATTGATCAAATTAATAAATCAGTTCATTTCCAACCTATCATGAGGATAAAAAAAGTTTTATAACTTAAAGACGTGTGTGTTTGAGAAATTGTGAGACTTCATGTTGTTGTAACTCCAATTTTTTCTTATATGGATTTGTGGATCACATCCAGATTCAGGAATTTTTTTCAAGAGGTGGTGGGTTACCAATTAAAATTAGGAATGGAATATCATAGAAATATGTATGGACATATAGTGATATCTATCTAGGTTCTTAGTGATATTATACGTGCTTTCGTACTTGATTTTAGTGGATCTCGGGAATATAATTTTCCTTTGGTTGAATTTGTTTATAAAAATATTTATAAGGATTAAATATAAATAGTTCCCTTTGAAGCATTGTATGGGTGAAAAATAAGATCTCCTATAAGATGGGAAGAGTTCAAAGGTGGTACTTGGTTGTGATGATTCTCATTTAGAAGACAATAAAAGAGTATCAGTTGATTTGAAAGAGGTTAATCCCATAATAGAGTATTCAAAAACAATATGTGAACCACTTTATTGGTAATTAGAGATTGATTATGGAGACCAGGTTTTCTGAAAATGTAACCTCACATGGGATAACATCGGTTGTGTAACAATGGTATGTTGTAACTGATGTTTTTGGGGCCATATGAGATCATGGAGTGACTCAAAAAGGTTGTGTGTTGATTATAAATATTATGCTAAAAAAATTGAACCATTACATGTTTCATATTTCCCAGAATATGAGTTATCTTTGAAATCCTTACCATGTGACTGAATGGGAGTATATTGTTCTCTATCCTAACACTTCCATTTTTGAGAGACCAGTTTAGATTTTGGATCTTTGGGATAAGGTATTTTCTGGTAAAACAATTCCATTTCTCTATATATTGAGGAAATCCTAACAAGACGGCCATGAGACATGGGACAAGGAGTTATTGATGATTAATTAATGTACTTATCTTTTTGTGAGTCTAGGTTCTTGAAGAATTTATTAGTACAGAAAGAATTCATGGTTGGGAAAATTTTAACACCCAGCAGACTTGAGGTATGAATTAATTTAACATTGTTTTGTATTTAATGTCATTCTGGTGGTTTTGGGGAAATTTGAGTCATAAATGGATTTTTTTTAGAAGTAATTTTAGGCTTCTTGTTGGAACAAGTTGAATGCTAACCGTTTAGTAAAACTGGTGGATAAATTTATGTTTTAAAAGAGTAATTTTTCATAGTTTGATCATGGTTATTCAAACTGTGAAGTTCACCCTAAAATACCAGTGGGGTTTGAGTGTTTTTACAAAGAGGTTGAATAGTTTGACGAAACTATGTCGCTAGTCCAAATAATCCTAGTGAGATAGTATCCTTCACGGTTAGTGCATGGTTTTTTCCAAATGTGCGACATAACCATGTGAGGAACTCTAATATTTTAAAATTTTTGTTATTACCCTTTTATCCTTGGTATATTTTATACTTATTCACCCCCTAATATTTTTTTTAACTCAACCTAATCCTTCCTCATCAATCTAGTGACTTATTCCATGGTATTATTTTCAATTTCCATTCTTTCATAATGGATTTCATCATGTTATGTTTTCTTTCTAGATCCCGTTGTTACTTTTCTACAGAGATCATCAATATATATATTCTCATATAATCTTTTGGAACTCAAGGGTGTTGTGTATGTTTATTATAAGGGATTTTATAGAGGATTAATTTGTTTCTTATTGATTATGGATCTTAAAAAATCAATCTACTCTTCCTTAGTCTCTATTTTTTAAGGTGTTTGGTTCTAACCCTGCTCTTGAGGTATGTGTCTCTATAAAAAGTATTAATTATATAAATTTATTGTTTTTATTTTAAATTAATTTGTTTATTCTTTTATTTTAATGTATATGTGATTAAAATGAGTTTTTTGGAAGTAAATCATGTGTTTAAAGGGATTTTTATTTACAAGTACTTTTTCACTCCATGTGTTTGATAAAATTCTTGACATGGGGTTTTGATTTAATTTCTTTTTCATGCATCGTCGAAGATTGGATATTTTCTAAATTTCTTATAAATTGTGATCATGGTTTTTTTTTGAATGGTTTTTCACAAACTTAGCATATTGGGTAAAATTGGGTGTGTTGGTAGAATAAATGTTATTCATAGTGTATGTAATACCACTTGAGGTTTTATTTTAATTTACTATGTTTAATTACACTATAGGTTATACCGGTTGGATCCACTGTATAGAAATATTGGGGATTTATTTTTGTTTCTAGTACACATACCCATAGGTTAGATCCAAAAAAGTTTGATTTTTCATTTATCATGGGTTTATCACATGATGAATTTTTCTGTGTTTATTTTCTCACATTCTTTCACATTATAAATTGTGTCATGGTTATATTTCTTACAAGCTTATCTTATGGTTTACCCATGAATTGTATTGATTATTATTTCATGATTATCAAATAGACTAGTAATGTTACTTCTCTAGTAAATATGAATGGATTTAATAAATCTAGAAGACAATTTGGAAATGGTTTTGATTTATGAAAATAATTTATGAAAAATTATTAGTTTTAAAAATAAAAAAATATTATTTTGATATAATACATTTTATATATTTTTGGGATTTGTTCTCATGTCCTAATTTTTATTTTGGGTGGTTATAGAATTTATTTAATACGATTCTGGTTAAGGGAAATTTATCTCACATCATTTCATATTTTCTTCCTATAATTTGTTTTATAGAGAGGTGGTTTGGAGGTAATGGTTGGTCACATAGAGAATTATTGGTCTTGTATTGACATATATTTCTATTTTAGACAAGTTTGATTGGATTATATGTATATTGGATGATTTATTTATTCTTACACATTATACATTTGTTTCATTATTATTATTTATATGTGAGACTTGTATCTGTTAATTGTTTCCCCACACCAAATTGGGATTGTCAGATTGGTGTGGTTTGTCCAGTTAAACTAGTTTGGTTCATTATAATTTAACTTTGAGTTATCCCTAAATGTTGTTCATCCGGGTGTATTATATGTTCTAATGTAATATTAAGGTTTGTGTTTCAGATATTTCATATCGAGATATAGAATATACTCATGAGATACAAAACAAGATTTATGTGTTTGATGACCCATAAATTATACCACACAGAGTGTCATACCCTAGGAAATTGTATACTTGAAATTAATGATTCATGTATGGATTTAAATATTACAAACTTTTTAAAAATATAACTAGCATGATGACCTTTATAATTTTATACCTTTCTTATGTCAGCCTTGAAGATGAAATTATCAATGTTTGGTTGGGTATGTTGCTTCTCATGTAATTCATTGAGTTTAATCCAGATGGGATCTATCCTCCCATATGATGGTTTTGAAATATGGTAAATTTGTTGACATAAACTATATGAGTTTATTAATGTACCAAGATATGTGATATATTATGTTATTATCTATTGAATAAGGGACATGTGATGGAATTTTCCATTAGGATGGATAACATGTGGTGTGTTTTTCTATCTGGTTAATCTATACTCTGAGAGTTGAGAATTTATGAGTACCTATACATGATTGGAATACTGTATGTCCTATAGTAAATTTATTTCTTATATGAAGAGATCATATTATTTTCACCCGTGTATATGATACACATGGTGGACTCATGTATCAAGATATAAGCTATTTTATGGAAATCATGTTAGATTCATTTATAGATTGAGTAGCACAAATGCTTTTCTGGAGGAATATATTTTCATAATTTATGCATTTAGGAATTGATATTTGTTTTAAATGATATTAATAACTATGGGTTCCAAAATGTTGGTTTGAATGAAATGGGATTATGTTTTATAAAACATAGATAGCTTCTTTAATGGTTTTTTATAGCATATCTTGAATGGGTTCTGGATGGATATTTATAAAGTATTTTATATGATATAATACATAGTAAAGTTACTAATAGATTTAAAAAAGTTTCTTAGAAATATCCAAATGTAATTTGGGATAAAATTTCAGAATTTTTATATATGATATGATATAAAGGGAAATGGGATCACATTTATGAGGTTATAGTGTAAGAAAGACATTGATTGGGATTTTTTATATAGCTTAATATATATACGAATTCTATTTGTATATATTTTAATTTATGGTATTAATATTTTATTTGGAATTAAATCATTTATTCAAATTCAGATCATATTACATGGTTTTTAAATCATAAGTCATTTTCTATGATATATCATAAATTACAATATAGTGATATCATATCACCATAGACAGTCCCTTCAGTTGTATTGTATAGTATGGTATAAACATGTCATAATTGGTGTGATAATATTTTAATATTAATAGTGAAACTATATAATAATAGATATTTTTTGGGTAATTTTACACATAAGTTATCATTTAGTATTATATTTTATATAGTGATAAGATTTGAGAAAATCAAGAATACACATAATGGTTAAGTGTATAAAGGGTTAAAACCCATTGGAAACCCAATTCCATTTACTCATATGTTATGAACATATCATTAATTTACTATTTTGTTAGAGATAATACCCAAGTTATATATAAATAGTTATATGTCTATGAAAATGGTATTCCTAGTTCCTATCGATCATTCTAAAAATGTCTTCTCCTTCTACATTTTTCACCAAGATATACTTGCATATCATGGTCATAAGGAGGATCCTACCCTAATTCTATGTGATTAGTTATCTCAAGGATACTCTTACAAGTAAATGATCATTTTCATTCTTCTCATCGATCATCATCAAACACTTGTGATTGAATACAAGAGCTGAAGTAATCTACGGTCTGATGTACACATGTTCTTTATTTTATAGAATTCATGGTTTTGGTTTCATAGTTTAGAAATCATGGGTTTCAGATTCTTGTTGTATTATACTACATGAATAAGTATATTTAGATCCTAATAAATCCTCAATTACCATCATGGTGGGTATTATGGGAACGACCTACATGGATATTATTTTGAGTTCCATGAGTAGGACCTTTATTGTGGTACTTACTTAAGAATAAGAGGGAGGGGGATCAATGGTTTATTATTTATTGGTTATTAGAATTGGGAGGACCTCTATGTTATATGAATGTTATTGTTTAGGACCTACTTTATATATATAATATTAAGGACCTTCATGGTGTTTACTCTATTAAATACAATGGGTCAGACCACTATTGTTGGTACTTTCTTGATTGTCAACAAGGGTCGGACCTTGATTTTTTGAAGAGACTTATAATATTGAGGAACACCATAATGGGTATCTAAAAGAGGACCTATATATTTGTTTCATTAATTATTATTTTCATGGTAGGGAACATTGAATTTTTTGAATGATAAGTAGAGTGGAGAACCAATGTAATAGGTTTCATGGTGTAGAGTATGGTTTCTTTTTTTTTTTGCTTTATATGGGGGAAACCTCCATTTATTATTTCTGGATCATTGTTGAGTCGACCTATAATATTGGTGAATTAATTATTTACATTTTGATTACCTCTATAGTGGGTTATATTTACCCTAAGGGGGGAAGAACATGATAAAAATAGAATAAATAATCATCATAGATATTATAAGGGATTCCTAACAATTATGAAAAAACAATTTCTTTAATGATACAGTCATGTACTTATGGGGAGTTAAATTGATAATAGTGGTGGTAAGAACATTTTCCCACTTTTGAAATGCAGTGATCTATTTCCCAGGGAAGGATCTCTTTTTGGGTTTCTGAATTTTCAATATTGGAGTTGATCCTTTCCCATCAAACCCCTAAGGGATTGGGATTGTGTGACAGTAATAGTGAACCTAATTATTAGGATCCCTCTTAGAAATATTTATATCATTCACATCAATATAAGAGTTTCCCTCCTCAACTTCCTCCATGTAGTGGAGGTGGGAACTATCTCACTCAGTGAAGAGACTCCCAAAGTAGTTTGATATCATCATGGCAGTCACCTTCCCCCTATTGACTTATCGATGTGCTGAAGGCCTCAATGTTATCAACCCCTCTAAATTATTATTTCATATTTTAAATGAAAAAATAATTTTTTGTATAGATATTATTATACCACTGAATTCACCAACTAGTATTTTTGGTTTTGAATTTCAGATAGTTTCCATGTGTACCATGGAGTGGGGGAAATTTTAATAGTGGTTTTAATTGAATGAGTTTTTAGTTCCACATGTTGATGATTCATGATGATTTCAGCCACCATATAATTACCCATAGGATATCAGGGGATTTAGATTATTTTTTCATTAATTTGGGATTCCATCCATATTCTAAGATAAAATCACAAGAGAGAAATCCATTTGTGTAATATAAAAAATAAAAATATGTGTTCAGTTAATCATCTTTATGTGTATATTACTTCATTTTAGGTCACCATTTATATGTTTTGGATGTTTTCCCACACACCCATATGGTTTTTGTTTTTAATTTATTTTGGGGGTGTACATGTAAAAACCAATATTATGTGTGGTTGAATCATCCAATGGAGGATATTATTTCTTGAATGGGACACTCTTATAGATTTAATACATGTTATTTGAATCATTCCTGATAATATTATCAGTTAACTTTTAATGAAATTTATTATACCACACCAATGAATTTTAAGGAATACTATATAATATTTAATATTATTCCATTTTAATTTTACATATTTATGGTTATGGTTGGGTAAACTATTGTTTAGTGTCATGTACTAGGGAACTTTATATATTAACACAACCTAGGAATTCATGAAGGATTCTAAACAGGTGGAAGGTGGTAAGATGGAGGTGTTGGACACACATAGGTCTTCCAATGTATCCTCAAAGAAAAAAAATCAAAACCCACATTTTTCAATGACAAAATTTGAATCCACATGTTAAGTTATATGACCCAAGTGAATGTGGATTGCAATTTTATAATGATCCAGAAGGCACAACATGTAGTTCAACACTATAAAAGTAAATAAAATATTTCTTCTCTTAAGGTTATGTGATGAGGAAATATGGTAGTACTTTTTTGGTTATGAAACAATGACCATTATGTATTTATGTATATGCTCATATGACTCTGATTTCATTATAAAAATTCCTACAATGGGTTTGACATAGGATGTTTATATGAATAGTCATTTATGGTTTTTACTATGAGAGTAATTTGGAAGCGTGGGGATTATATTTTAATGTTATACATATTGTAAATTCCTCATACCCATTGATAAATAAGTGGGGATGAATGAATTCACCCATTTTTTGTGGAAAATGTGGGTAGAAACCATGATAGATATCCTGGGAGATAACACTGTGGATTCAGATATAGGAATTAAAGGTTGAAAGATATGTCATTGGTTACTCAAGATGGATTATTATCAACTGGTTATATTATTAATATGAATTTCATTATCCATTGTAGGAAGAGTAATTATATTAGGATATACTACCATATGAGATAATATTGTTATCAAAGGGATTCATGATCATAAGGGTCAAATGGATACGAAATATGACCCAATCCTAAATGTAGGAATGTTGAGGTGTGGTTTTGTGTGAATCATGATTTTCAGATACTATAATCAGGGATAATGATTCAATATATATGTTTTAAAACATGTGGGTGAAATAACAGAGCCTCACCTATGTTGGTGACTTGGGATAGGATTGAGCCAAGGGTATCCATTGAGTTTTAGGTGTGGCCTGCATAGATTAGTTGGATTTTTATGCCATGGTATTTCTCCCTTCATTCCAATAAATATTTTTCATACGTATCCTTTTCCATATTCTATATAGAAGATGGAGGTAAAGTTTTATTTTATTAATGTTACATATATAAAACCATTGTGTGAATATATTACCCTTATTATAACATTTTTTTGTGTTTTTATACATATAACACCTACAGGATTTCATATTGTTTAAGAGTGCTCAAGATTTTCCTTCTTATCCTTTGTGCATTGGTTTATGGGATTTACATGAAATGGGTCCTATTTATTTGAAAAACAATCTTAATAATTAAACAATGTGGGAAGTGTATGTGGTTCCAAGACCTTTGAGGGGCGTGTTGGATGTGTGATAATTAGAGGAATGAATGAGTGGACTACCATGGATAGTATCATGTGTTTTGATAAAATTAGGGTTAACACACTACTCAGAGTTTGCTATTCTCTCTTGTAGATTAGGTTTGTCTAATCATCTAAAGTAGTGAAAAATTAGTCATTATCATGTGGTCTTGTCCTACGTGATATATAATAATATCCTCATTGGTGCATGTTAATCCAAATAAAACATTAAATGGTCATTAATTTTGATCTAGGTGTTCATTTTAGTTTCATGAGTTGTAAATTTGAGGATAAAAAGAAAATTTACACCTAACTACCAGGTATACACATAGAAATATTTTATTGGGGGAATACATCTAGAAGAACCTGAAAATATGTATCTAAATTAGATAGATAAAATCCACGGTCTAATTCCAATAGAATGTTCACACCACTAATTTATTCGTTTGGGTAGAATTTTTGAATAATCTCTATTGTTTGACATGTGAGAAATCATGTGTCTCATAGAGATCCCATTAGAATCATATTTTTTAGAGTGAGGTATACTTCAATAAAATCATATCTTATTTCATTTATTTGAGGATAAAATATTGATTTTTTTTAAAAAAAATATTTGGATCACATTTTTTCATGCCAAAATGTAACCTATGTAACCAACATAGGAAAGATACTAACCATCTTTTTCTGTTTTGTGCTACAGCTTCTACCCTTTGGAAATATATTTTTGACATATTAGATTATAGATGGATTTTTCTTGACTCTCTCACCATACATCTAAAGTGTTGTGTGTATATTTAAGCCTCCCTTAAAATCACTAATATTTTCTTAGATGATGTTTTGGATCTCTTTCATGTGATATGGTATGGTAGAAATGCTCTCTTTCATAGAAATAACTCATTCAAATTAAATTCAGGTCGGATGTGCATCCTCATTTCTATTCGTGAAGTTGCCTTGATTCAGAAGGCTTGTTGTGACAACTGTGTCAAAGGCTTTGAGATTATTCTTCGTCTTAGGGTTGACGATATATATCGTCAACCTAGGTATACTTTTGAAGTGTTCTCGAAAGACCCACTCCCTGTATGGATTAAAGTGAATGTGGACAATGTCTCTAAAGAAAATCTGAGCCCCTCATGTTATGGTGCTATTTTCAGAGACCACCTAGGGAAATTCCATGGTTACTTCTATGGAAGTTGTGGTATCGCTTCATCCCTGAAAGTAGAAATGATGAGTGTGATTCATGTTGTTTCCTTCACCAAGAAATTGGTCTGGAATAATATTTGGATTGAAATTGATTCGACCATGATTTTCCAGGCCATTTGGAATGGAGTGTTGTATCTTGCATGGACACTCACAACCCGTTGGATGAGTTGTCTTCAATCGCTCATAGAGATCAGTTATATTGTCACTCACGCCTTTCGCAAATCCAACAGGGTGGAAGATAATCATGATAAAAGGGGTGTTAACTAGGATATTACCTAGATAGTTGACCTTACTGATTATCTTATCCCTTTTCATGATAATTATGGTAAAAATAATCCATCGTTTAGACTTTTGTAATCTTCAACTTTTCTGTTATTATAATTTGTGTCTTGGTCTTTGACCAAGGCATAATCTCTTTAAAAAAAGTCTAATTTGGTCACATGTTTGATTCCTAAGTTAAACTTCCTTTAGGGTTTGTTATGTTTTATTATATTCAAACTTGTGGTTTGAATTTTCTACCACCATATGATATTTTATTTTGATATCTTGTAATTGTGTTGGTTTAATATTTATTTACATTTTCTTTTAATATAAAAAGTAGAAATTTTTCTCTTTGGAGTGAAAATTATTTATCAAAATCTTGTTTTATTCTAGAAGTGTACTTATAAAACTCTAGTGAATGAGGTTCATGATTAAGTATTTATACAAAAACCAAATTGAAAATTGTAGTTGTTACTTAAGTCAAGTAATTAAAAATTTCCACCATAAAAAATCCTTCCATTATTAGTTTTAAATTTGATAAAAAATAAATAATGATTAAAATAACCTTGAAAGTATTATATTATATATTTTATACCATTACAATGTTTTTGAGTAAGAGAAAATTGAACATAGATAGTGAATTTATGATATATATATACATATAGACTTATATTAATTATTCAACAAATTAGTGAACCTATAACACTGAGATGTGGTAATTTAGAAACAAGTAGTTTTTCATTGTTCTCTCATGTAATGATAAAGAATGGTCATAATATTGATTAATATATTATGAAACCATTAGTGTGATTATTAGATGAATCATATATATATATATATGTAATATATCCGTGTAAATTTTTAAATATAACTTGATTAATAAATAAAAAACTTTATCTTCTAGAAACTAAAAATAAAATTTATGGAAAAAATGACTTAACTTTATAGATTCATTCATTTAATATTATTTTCAAAATATTTAATTACCATGGAACGTTGGATCCAACCCCAATAATATTCAAATCATAAATATAAGTGGTAATTATGAACAATTCTGATCACGTCCTCTGTCATAAAATTCATGGTATAACTAAATTATTCATTAAATATTTTCTACTCATTGTTAAACCACTGCACATGGTGAAAAAATTACTCGGTTTGGCATGGGGACATTTAATTATCCATATTAGAAAAATAGTTCAAATAAGAGGAAAAAATTACCTTGAATGTTATCATTTTGGATTAGATTGTTTTCATCAACCAAATAGTTCACATTTTAGAACTTTTGGTTTTTTTATATGTTTAGGTAACACCCCAACTTTAATCAAAATTGGGAACCAAATAAGTTTAATGGTTTATATTTTATTTGAATATCCCATTATTAAAAATTACCAATTACTGGTGGTGTCAAATTTATTTAAAACAAGTTTTCTTAATATCATATTAATGAAAAATTATTTCATAAATTTTATGGAGAAAAATAATTATTATTAAAACAATATCATGTAAAATGATATCACTATTCTACCATGACCATTTTAAAAATATTAGTGTATTATAATTTCAAAATATATTCAATTTTTAGAATTTAACACATCAATTTTTAGAATTGAACACATCAATTATATAGTGTATCACTAATTCAGAATTGGTTTCCCCTTTTAATGTATGAATTTTATTTTCAGGAAATAAAAATTATCATAACTTCCTATAAATAATTTGATATCATTGTTTCAATGTACCTTTTAATTGAGGGATAGTGGAATATAATATAATTCCATAACCGTCTTTGAGTTATTATTTTTTTCATTATCAGGGTTTTAAAGGAGCATATATAACACAACCAAAAGTAATTAAAGGTGGAATATTTGGTTCACAACAATAAGATAATTATAAAATGGAATATTCATCCTATAATGATGTTATTTTTGAATGTGTTTTGAAAATAAAATATATGTTATGAGAAAATTTATGCACATAATGTTGTTCTCATGGGGACTATGTCACAACTCATATAATATATTGATCTTAACCTTTTCCATGTAGTATTTTGTGATTTTTCAAACATAGAACCAATATCTCTATCCATAAAATAATATAAAATATAAGATATTTCATTCAACCATTATGGTCATTCTATAGTAATATATCATTTTTCAGTCCTAATATCTTGTGATGATATTCAAAGAGGTTCAGTGAAATGTTAAAACATTAAATACTCCATTAATGGTTAGTCAAAAATTATAATGTGATTATAATATGGTTTAATAGTTTATAATTTTTCAAAAATTTAGAAAAATGAAACATATAATAAATTTAAGGTTTACCAAATTCTTAAAAATGTTGGACCTTTAAGGGGGTATCCTCAAAGACTATAAAATTGAGTACAAAACCATGAATTGGGTGTCTCTCCCAAGATAAAAAAATCCATAAATACCAATATTTTAATCTATTATTAATTTTTTTGATTGAGGTCCTATAATTTAATGTCCATCCCCCAATAGAAAAACTCTTAGGCTAGTAGGGATGATGAGATTAACCCCTAAATACTTCCTCTAATAAGATATATGTTGGAAACAATCATCAAGTGTATAAAAATTCCAGAATGGGATTATTTTCCATCATAAATCCTTTGAATTTAAGGAAACAACCACCACTATAATATAACCAATAAATAATAAATATCCAATAATGTATATAACTATTATAAATAATCAGAAGTATATAAAATAGAATACCAAAATAAATCTTATATAGTAGCAACACGATGAGATCTAATAATGATCTCTATGATCTATTACAATCTAGCTTGATCACCAAATAATTCATCAAAAACTATGAAAACATATAAATATATATATAGGGTTTATTTTAGAAACATAATTAGAAAGACCCGCCACAAAACCTATCATGAAAATTTAGAAAAAGAATATAGATTCCATAGTGAATAAATAGGTGAACCAACTCATCTTCCATGTTGGGTCAACTAGCACCCAACATCACCAAAGATCACTCCCCCAATGTCATATCCAAGTATATTATCAGAATATTAATTGAAAATATTAAAAATATACTCATCTAATACTTCCCCAATAATATAATGTCTCATACCCCATGACATCATACATCATAGTGATTACATCTCCTCTATTTACACATATCTATATTATATAGAAACCACATATCCACATCCACATACCACATACAACTACCACGTCATTCTGAAAACACTACCACATTCCATACCACTACATCATTATTTTAGATCACATTTTATTCACAGTAGGGTAACCTGAACATGAATTATATCAAAAACATTCCATCCTCTAATGCACATCCCCCACCAATTATCCATGACATAATCACATATCATAAGAACAGTTAACTTTGGCCATCATTTCTCATTCATTATAATTTTAGGATATCAAATCATATACTACATCTGGAAGAGGGGGCTGGGATAGAGGGGTAATAGGCCATCTATGAATCCTCTATGTTAGATATTGTGGAAGACACCTTGAACCCAAAACAATATGGTCATCAATAAGATTACCCAACTCAAGTAGTGGTGCATAAGAAATAAAAATGATAATATGATTGATTTCATATAGCACACAACCCATCTTAAAGCATCCAACATAAAAGAAAAACTACTCAAGACCATAACAACCACCACATCATAACCACCACTTATTAAAAATTGATTCCATTACTATAACCAAAACAATCCAATCAAGAATCCCATAATGACCACATAACGTGTGGAACTTCCAATTCGATCAAATCATTATCAACTTCTAGTATTACCATTAAAAGTAACAATACAATTAATTAAATTTCATTCCATCCACCATTTTATTAGTCACGTTTATTTAATCCAATCAGATTTTACTTCAACAACCCCATTTAAAATCTCATTTTAACTGCCTAGTACTCCAAAATTTTAACCCATAACCAATTTATAATTTCCATAATTTCAAACAAATTATATATATTTAAAAACTATTGAATATAGAAATTAATATCTCACATCACCACATCAACATACACATTATCTGAGACCAAAATATGCTGTAAAACACCACTATAAACATAATATCATATACTTTCCACAACAACCAACCATATCACCACCAAAAAAAATTCACACATAATGACCACAAAACCTACCTAAGCGACTGAAAAAGAACACTCTAAATTTAGAAATAAAAACCCAAAAAATATAAGAGAACAATAAAGCATAGTAGTGAACCTCATCCATCAATCCCCACTTCGGCATGCTTTCATATCCATTTAACCCTGTAGGAACAAACACATTAATACATGTTTCTATATTTCCATTATCCAAATTTATTTCCATATTTACATGATTAACGAAATAATAATTGCGATAAATAACGTACAAAACCTCAATATTATGGAATAATCATGGTAATATAATTATCAATTTATAAATGCAATAAAAAATATACAGTATCCAAGAAAAATTTTAAAGCCCAATGAAATTTATTTTATGCATTAATTATTTTCTATATGAATCATTATATTATTTCTTTAATTAAAACCATATGGTCAATGAAAGTAAAATCATGGTTATTTAATAATCCCATGTAAATAAAGGAAGAGAACCTCAAATCCCCTACCTCAATGGGAGATTCAAAATAAATTGCACCAGAATGGGAATGAATATAGGATCAACTGCCACAAAACTCGACAAGACCCACTAAAAAATGTAATCACACCAATACCTTATTAAAACATTGAAAAGGAAATAAAAAAACTAAAGGAACCCCTCTATCAGAGCCTCTTGACAATATAAATTGATTAAAATACTAAGAAAGGAGAGGAAACGGTGTACCTTGATCAAATTATATTCATATTATGAAGCTAATGATTAATGAGCCTCCAAAGGATGACCAAAGTGCATACAATACAATCCAAATGGAACATAGGGTTTTATGGGATGAAGGGAAACGATAGGGAATTCAATGGGGAACTTGAATTTATATATAAAATAATAAAACTTTGGATCATGTTGTGATGGGAAGAGTCATTTTGTAGTGGTGTCCCAATCCAAAAACACAATGCTACACTTACTATATATTGAGTAGTAAAAAACCAAAATCAATGAAAACAGGGAAGTTAATGGAATAATGGTGACAGTTATGTCACAATGGTTGAATCTCTGAGGTTTATAGAGAATTCCACAGTTAGAATTCCAAACATGATAACACATGAGACTCAATCTGTGGTGAAGGTAAATCCATTATGTCCCATTGATATCTAAACTAAAATAAGCAGAGAATTTCCCATCCAAGTACGGATGAAACAACACCTATAATCCCACTGTAATAGGCCTCACAAAAGATTATCCCAAAATTCGTTATTTT
Source organism: Viscum album (assembly GCA_963277665.1). Classification (NCBI taxonomy): domain Eukaryota; kingdom Viridiplantae; phylum Streptophyta; class Magnoliopsida; order Santalales; family Viscaceae; genus Viscum; species Viscum album. The sequence continues at coordinate 1,235,313,950 of OY728120.1, forward strand.
ACAATGTAATTGGTCATGATACAACCATCTTCTTGTAGCTAAATATAATGGTGAAAAATTTTCAATACTAGTACACTATGCCGCATCACAAAGCCTCATGTCAAAACACCTGAGACTACATAGAAACCAAGATATCTTCCTCCTCCAACACTCCTAAAAAAACCACTTCATGTAATTGTTCTCTCCTTCACAACATAAATAACCACCCCTGCTAGATTTTAATCTAATAACTCCACTCCTCCCCTACCACTCACCGATAAACATCTTCTTGACACCAAAATCTCCAAGAAAAGGATATGTAAAGATCTTAGAAAGTATATAAATTTAAATTAGATGCCTCTAAAATGATTATCATACTAAAGAATCAAAACTAAACTATGTAAAATGATGGAAAATAAAAAAAATTCCCTATGAGATATGACTAAAATAAGAATTCCATCACTAATTAAAGAACATAAAATCATAGAAAGAATAAACTCCCCTCATATAATCATAAAATCAAGAATCTCAATAATATAAAACAACAAAACCAGATTCAAAATCACATGGGATACTAAGCATGAATCTGTTACCCATTCTTTCACATACACTCCTCCAAGACACCTTGTATCCATATAACATAAACCAAGTGATTGAGTCACCAACACAAAAAATTCTCTTTCCAATCCTAAATCTTCACATGCGACTCCACAAACTCCTCATCATCCTTAACATCCAATATACCCCAAATAATAACATTGTAATAATCATGATGATACTGATTAATCTATGATACAAAGAATTTTTTTTTAATCAGATCCATAAATAAAGGAACATCCAAGTTATAATTCACATCACCATAACACTCTAGCACCTTTTGTAGACTAATTAATTGGCGGTAAATATTACTCCCATGACCAAATATTAAATACCCATGATGAGGGGAAAACTTTAAGAAAACAAGACCAATAAATTCAAACTCCAAAGGCCTCATCCTATCGTCAGTATAATACTTTCAACAAAATAAAGTTTCCTAGATTCATTCATGAGTAAAATGAACCTTATATTCCATTGTTTCTACCAAATACATACCAAGGAACGTTGACTCCCCAACCTTAGTCCACCATAATGGAGATCTGCAAGTCCAACCATATGATTCCTCAAATGGATCCATACTAAAGGGTGATTGATAGATTCTATTCTAAGTAAACTCAAAAAAAGGTAATTCCTTCCCCCATGAACCTTTAATATATATAATATAGGAACAAAACGTCTATTATAGCATCTAGATATTATTCATTTATTATCCATCCATCTCCAGATGAAACAAAGTTTTATTATATAATTGAGATACAGAATCATTTTCAAGACCCTTCAAACCCAATGGGGTAAAATAAAGATCTGAGATGCTTGTCCTCATAAGCCAAAGAAATTTTTCCATCTTTCCAACATGAAAGAATATCAAAAAATCTATATCTACTCTTTATATTTCATAAAAAAGAAAAAATTTCAAATGATCAACAATCACTAATATTTCATCACATGATCCTAGATATCCGCGGGAACTAGTAATAAAATCCACTGAAATATCCTACCACTTCCACTTGTGCATATCCAATGGAAATAAAAACCCACCAGGAATACGATGCTAGGCCTTCACCTGCAGAAAAATTATGAATCAATATAAAAAATCTACCACCTAAAACTTAATCCTTTGAACACAAAAATAGTTCCCAAAATAATGCTACATCTTTGATATTTCAGTATATACTGTTGGAGTTGAGATATTGAACTCATGAAGAATCGAATCTTCCACTATCGATGGAACAAAAAAGATCCTATAAAGAAAAAACTGAGGTTAACTATCCTTTAGACAATCCTAATAAGAGTCACTGCATAATACACAATGTCAAAAAAGGAATACATCATGACCTTATATCTTCGACCCATTGACTTGCAGGATAAAAGATGATTGAGATATCATCTCACAAATATAACCTATACCACCATATTACCTTATATTAAGATGGAAATAAAGGTCATATATTATCATCTAGGAATCTTCAGACATATTTAGATCAACTCTTTGATACTTATTTCTTTGAAAATCATCTACTACATTAATTTTATGTTGTGTATAGGATATCTTGAAGTCATAGTTATTGGATATGGTTCCTCAGAACTAACTTCTTAGTACTTTATGATAACATGTATTCATTGCTTTGAATATTAAAAAACTTATTATAACATAATGATGATTATTTTTTCTAACATAGTATGTGAAAATGACCTAGGAGTATCCTTCACAATAAAAGGTCCTAGAATTTCATTGATATTATTAGAGGCCAGATGTTATATAAAAATATTCTTAAATATAATTTCTATATATATTTGATATCATTTAAGGGACACAGATTATATCGGCTATCAAGTGTGGAGACTCCTTGGGCATTGATGTACCTTCACATAGTGTACACTCTGATTCATATCTAGTATAGGATATTATGAGAAAGAGACTCGCCTGTTGGAAATCCACATTCATATCTGTCATTGGATTTTAATTATCTATGCACATTTATATTGATATATAGACATTGTGATTATTATTAATGTGTATTATGAGTTTCTTAATTTGATGCATTAATGAAAAATACGAGAAAGGAATTGTCAGTTTTTTATTTAATAGAAGTTGATATCTCATTCCCTATGATTGAAATGATATATCCTAAAAAAATCCCTATCCATGTTGTTCCATGTGATAGTTTTATTTCCAAAATCTCATAGAAAGATACATCGAGAATATAGGTTGATGGGACCATAATGCAACCTTCTTGATGAGAGATATCACGATAAAAGGATTATATTACATAGTTGGTATTCATATGAGGTATTATGTCATTATGGAATTAACTTCATTATATATGGGTGCCTTATCATGTTTCTAGATTCAATACTTGTACATTAGGCTCCTTATCCTAATCCCACTAAAAAATAGACCATGAGGTTCACACATTCTGTGTATCCAAAATCTATATTAAATATTATGTTTTTATTTGTTAGTTAATAAGTTGAATAAATATTATTCCCACACGTGGTTTAATAAATATATGTTTTTTCTTTATTACCTATATTTCGTTACCAATTATTCAAAAGAATATTATATTAGCTGAATATTCAATAAATATTTACATTCTATTTAGTGAATATATTATTTATTTATTTATTTATTGTAGAATAATGTCGTGATATTTATTTAAAAAATAAATATTCATTATTTAAGGTTGGAAAAATATTGTGGAGGAATTTTAGATTAAGTTATTAGGTATAGTGAGAAATAATATATATTGAGTATTATTTGATCAAATAATATATAATTTAATTCTATAGTTAAGTGTGTATCAAGGAATTAATAATATTATTATAATTTTAGAATTGGGTTTCCTTAGGGGATTGAATAAATATTAAAGATAACTTTTGAAAACATTTATTTCTAAACCCTAAATGTATTTAAACCAAAATATATTATATTTTTAAGGGATCCAATTTTTTTTGTGCATAATGGAACTTGGAGAGAATCACCTCTATCCCTAGAGAGCTCCCTCTCCAAGAAAACACCCATGAAGAGAGACTAATCTTCCTCCACCATCCCTTGTTGAGTCTGGATAGATCATATAGAATGCATTGGAAGGGATACTCATGGCGATAAAAGGTGAACGATGCAAGTTATCGGATATGATGTGATAGCACCTGAGGATTCCTATAATGACATATAAAGATTTGTGGGACACATGTGGCTCACCCCAAGATGGAATATTCTACTGATTCCTACAATGCAACAAGTATACAACGTAGATTTTTTCTCAGGTCTATCAATTAATAAATATTTCACACTAAGTAATTCTTTAAATGATTAAATTGATTATAAATATCATGTGATTATCATTCACTTTGTTTTAATTATCTATCCCTTTTCTATTTTCATTCTATAAATTCCATCGATTAAGGAATTCTTCATCATTTAAATCATGGATTAATCATTGATCATGAGAAAAAAGAAAATTTAGGCATGACCCATCACATGCTTTCATTGTGTGTGAAACCTAAAATTGGTATTAGAGTGGTCACATAATTATTTATAATTATTTAAATATTTTTCATTGATTTATTCACTTGTAATTTAGTTTTCAATTCATGTATAGTTGTTTTATTAACCGAATTATGATGTCTTCTTCTTCCTATTTTATTTCTCATAGATATAATGAAATTGATTAATTTTATGAATGAAATAAAATAGAAGATCTCATCCAAAGTTTATATAGATTATGTCCCAATAACACAAGAGTAAACACCATGTAACTTGAGTTAAACACCCTATACTAGTGTTCAATTCACTAAGAATTAATTCAAAATTATTTCAAATTGTGTTTATTGAATACATGCATTGAATTTAATTTTTTACATGATGTGTTTCCAGGGCCATCCTAGAACGTGATCATAAAGAGTACACATTGTGTTTCCCACGTACATGGCTTATAGTCCATTATATCACATATGGGGCATGAATATTCATAAACTTCCAACCTGATTGGTGACTATGTATCTCGGTGACCACATGACATATAGCCCTTGTACATGCTATGTACTCAATTTTTTAGGCACATTTTTCACGCTAAGTCCCTAGGTTTGTGCATAATATTGTTTGTGAGAAACATACAGGTCATATAGATGACTTGTATATGCCATGTACTAATAGAAAATTATCCATAATTTAAATTAAGTTATTATATCGTGTAAACCTTATCGATTTCTTATTGTGTATTCTCATTGAGTTTATAGGACACTCCATATTATGGGTTTTAATATACATATAAATGTTTAATTACTTTCTATAAAATTTTCATATTTTCATATCATGTATGAGACATTTTAAAATTATTAATATACATGCATTGATGTATAAAACATGACCAAAAGATCATATAATTCGTGCAATCATTAATTTTATAGTACATGTCATGAACGTATGTGATAATTCATGTATTCTATATGTTATAAGAGTAAAACGTATACAATTATAATACATATTGGGTAGAGTCAGACAATTATTCACTATGTTTCCTCAAAGATTCACTAATGTACAAAGTTAATTTTATATAAATTTATTTAAATTGTATAAAATTATGATGGATGAGAATCTCAAGGCAGATTGGGTGAGAATTAATTTAAAAGAATTTATTAATTAAATAATATAATTAATTTATTGGAGAATTATTTATCATAAAAAATAATGATTAATAATTGAATGCTAGTTTTATTAAGTGCATAATTTGATGCATACATTTGTATGATCATGAGATTAGACCAGACCTTGGTATGTTATTGGTTTCATTTAATTTATTATTAAATTAAATTGTTTGCATATGTTCCTTCTCTCTTCTTATTATGTAAGGGATTGTGTTCCCACTGTTTTTTATATAAACCCTTTTCCCCTCACCTGAATGTTAGTGAAATAATTTGTAATGGATAGAGTTCACAAGCTAGTGGAGGTGGTTCATGTTTAGCGATGAGTAAAAAACAATCCAAGAGAGATGCATTGGTTGATATGTGGAAGGATGTAACAAGAAACATAATTGGTAATAGGTTTTTTTCACCTAGGATAATAGTTAATTTATCAACATCTCGTTAAAATAACCATTTGTAATATCTCATAACCATACCCCTTTTTGAATTATTTCCGTCAATCAGCATGGTTATTTAATTAGGGGTGTCTTGTGGTGATCACCTAAATTATAGAATCAACACGCATACTGGATAAAACTATAATAAATTGGATTATGTTTAATTAATATCAAATATGATTTTAATCAATTAATTAATTCCAAATAATTTCTACAATCATATGATAAAGATAATAATTGTCTATTTCTTCATAGAAGATAAAATCCATTATTTATATATATTAAGTTAATATATTTTTCCAATACTTCATTTCAAATTGAATTATAGTTCAAAGTGTTATACTAGCCAAAGTTGGGGGACCTTAAATTATAGAGTAATTCTAACTTGAAGTTTTGGGATGAATTATATTGGTTGTCATCAAGGGTTGACATATAAAGAATGACTTAGGGTAACTGAGAGGAAAGTGTAACAAAAATCCCATTTAAGGATTTTAGGATTGTAGAGTCCACTAAATAGATCAGGGAACTGTGAGTTAATAAATTTTTCATTTTGAATTGCTACCTAAAATCATTATTGTTTCTTGACCATCCAAATTTGGGGTAATGATAATGTTAATATGGATCCTTTCTACTAGATTGACCAAGAAACTTGATATTCTGAAAAAAATAGTGAAAAATATTGGGTTTCGATAAAATTATGGGACATTAATAAATATAATATTTATTTATTTGAAAAAAATTTATCAAATAAAGTAATAAATCTATTCCCATATTACTTTTAGAATGATAAATAAAAATGGATTCAAACATATCATTATGATCCATACTTGAGAAGGATAACCTTCTCACCAGGACAAATATTCAAGAGTTGAAAAGGCACTTATTCTTTATCCTTCATCGTGGGAAGAAATTGTATGTTCTGTAAGAACTTATTCCTAAAGAACATATAAATGAGGATAGTGATGAAGATTTGTATCTCTCTGCAAAAAAATGGGATGATTCAAATTTTTCTTGTTGTTTTATGATATCATTCATAACCTTTGATCTTTTGAAGCGACATGAGGACATGGATACATATAGAATTATATATCACCTTTGTGTCTCTATCAAGAGAAGGTGAGATAATAGGGATATGATATCTCCAACACTTTTTTTACAACTATTCATGGAGAGTGTATGCAAGCTAAACCAAATATAGTCTAGATTTTTGGCTTCTTTGAACTCTTAGACATTTTAGGGAGTAAATTCCTAGATGAGTTTCATATAGATATCATAATTTCATCACAACCTGAGACTTTTTATAATATTATTATTAATTATAGTATGAGATACTATGATAAGAGTCTTTTATAACTTATTAATTTGATTTTCCAAGTGGATAAAGACATGGTGCGTCATAAAAAAAAATTCTTATGGTGAATAATAAATTCTAGAACACCTAGATGGGTCCCGAGACTCATAACAAGCCTAAATTTCCCAAGAACTATCCTTCCAAGAAGATGAAGATCCAGATGTGGGGAATGAAAAAATGGGTAGTGTGTTTGGTATGTGGAAAGAAAGGAAACTAGAAGAAGAGATACACCCAAAATAAATAGGAAGCTAAATGTGAATTCTTTATCAAGTCAAATATTTAATATCTATATACTGGGTATTAGATTTAGCTTATGACACTCACTTTTGTATCCCAATACAGGAACCAAGTAGATTCCAAAATATTATTAGAGTATATGTGGATCTATGATGTTCAAATAGTGTGAGGTTGAATTCTATAGCCATTAGTGACTACCACCTTTCATTTACAATGGGACTAATTTTGGTTTTAAAACTTTTTTATTATGTACCGACTATTACCTAGGACAAAATTTCTATATCATTTCTAGATGCATATTGTTTTATTTTAATGTTTGGAAAAAAAATTTGTTTATGTAATAAAGATAATATATATTATGGTATGGAACATATAAATAAGGTTCACTATGTATTAACTTATGAAAACCAAATATTGAAAATTGATAGTGAATCATTTTCAATTGACTCACATAACACCAAGTTGTGGAATCACCATCTTAGTCATGTAAATGAGAAGTGATTGGGAATGATTTATCATGATGGTTATTAAGACTCTTCTAAGATAAAAACACTTGAATTATGTCATTATTTTTTATAAATAAAAATAACCAAACTGTCATTCAGTTGACATGGTGAGAGGGACACTGAGATTCTAGGATTGGAACACACTGATGTGTGTCGACCATTTCTAATAGAAGCTAGAGGTTGGTATCATTACTTCATAATTGTTACTGATGACTTGAGAATATATGGAAATGTATACATGATGAGGTATAATTCTGAGTCCTTTGATAAATTCATGGAATTAAGTAATGAAGAATAGAATCATCTTGTAATGTAGATAAAAAAGCATCGATCGAATCAAGGTGGTGAATACATTATCTTAGGGTTTATTAAAATTTTACCAGATTTTTGGATTCTACCTAAACATACCCCACATTATTCTCTATAGTGGAGTTATGTTAGTGAAAGGATGACTCTTACCTTATTAGACATAGTATGGTTGATGATGATTCATTCAATTATTCCATTATCCTTTTGGGGATATAGATTAACAACTATAGAATAAACATTAAACAGATAACCAAATAAATATAAAATGGAATTCCCTTCGAGTTATAAAGTTTAAAAAAACCCATTTATTGGAATACACATGTAAGGTGTTGTGAGAAATTTGTTAAGTCCCTCTCATGAATAATACTAGCACCTGGTGGTAGAAAGTGTATCATTACAGGGTCTCCTTTAGAAACTAAGGGATACAGCCAATAAAACCCCTTAGATAAGAAATTCTCTCTCTCTTGACAAATTATCTTTATTGGTTGGGAGCAGATCATCAAAAAGGATAGTGGGAGAATGATTGACTTTGATGATGTTTATTCTCATGATACACAAGAGTTTGTATAAGAACTGATTTCACATGTCTCTATGGAAGAAGTAGTTCCTGAAACACAAGTTCTACATAGGATCAAAATAGATATAAGAGAACCAAGGAGATATGTTTTTCTAGTCACTAAAGATTTTGACTCATTATTGGTTTAAAAATATGAACCTATATCATAGAAAGAATTATTCGAGATCTCAGAAGTTACATGATGGAAATAATCCATGAATTATTAAAAGGATTCCATGTATCATAATCATGTTTGGGTTATGGACGATGTTTCATTTCATGTTAATCATGTAGGGTGAAAATATGTATTCAAGAGAAAACTAGACATGGATGTTAATGTAAATACCTATAAATAAATGCTAGTGGATAAATGGTTTAAACAACATCAAGGAATTAACTATGATGAAACCATTTTACCAATTCTGTATTTAAATCCATCGGAATTAATCATTCTATGTCAGCTTACCATGACTTTGAAATTTTTTCGATAGATGTAAATACTACTATATTTAATGGGAACCTTTAAAAGGATGTCTATATGACACAACTATAAGGATTCGTGACACAAGGTGATACCAAAAAGATTTTAAACTTGCAAAGATCCATTTCGGGATTGAATCAAGCATCTAGGTCAGGGAACATTCAAATACATGAAGCTATAAAATTATTTTGTTCATAAAAATTAATGTGTAATAGATGATTATAAGAGATTTAGTTGTAATTTGGTGATTATACTAGTAGTATGTTTTAATGACATATTACTTATGGGAAACTACATAATAGTCCGGCAATATATTAAGGACAGATTAGAAAATGTATCTCTCTAAACAAAAAAGATGAAGAATCCTATATTCTTGAGATTAAGATCATTCATAATAGATCCCAGAGGCTAGTTGTATAGACCCAAAGCTTGACGTACATGGAAATTACATTAATTTTTCGGAATACTTAATACATAACGAAAATAGACACACAAGGACCATAATAGTTTAGTGTCTTTGGAACCTTGGAACATAATCTTCTAATCATGGTGAAAGATCTTCAACATCTCCCATAAAGATCTTACCCTTTTCTTTTCTTACCTAAAACCCTTATTTATATCCTGGGGAAAAGAAAACATAAAAAGGATGAACTCAAATTCTCAGAAACGGTAAGCATGGAGAAATAAAAAAACCATATACATTTGAACATAAAAACATTAACATAATGTTTAAACATCAAAATCTTGGGCAATGAAATAAAACACAGCAGTACATAAGGAATAGATCATAAGGAAACATTAATCATAATAAAATAGCATGGGAATAAAACATTTGATTGTGGAAACCATTAAGCACATGATATGATTTCCATAGTAGCCAAGTCATTGCTGGAAAGACCTTCTTAGTGGACAAAGTCCCTTTCTGAATCGAGTTCACTCCTCGTTCCAGTCCTGTATTACTAAACCGTATTAACTTACTGTTCCATCCATGTCTATCTCTTGAGATATAAATATTTACCCAATGCATTGGAGGGAGATATAGGTCCCACCCATCTCATAATGAAATCATTCTTTCGTGTGCCACAAAATCATAAATCATACATCACAGCATAACACATGTAATAGATTGGGATTCTTAAATATCATGCCATCATAACATAATCCATATAAAAATGGATATCATTTCATCATAATAAGAATCAAACCACGTAAATAATGGAGACATTATACTTGAAACATAAACATATTAAATAATTTCATTTTAGATGGAAAATATTTTTGATAAAACTCTTGAAATGAAATCTTGAAAAAAAGATCCTTTCATCTTCAAAGTCATTTTATTTTCAAAAAATTAAATTTTAAAAGAAAAGGGTTTTGTTGAAAATAATTATTCAATCTTGTAGAGGTAGTTTCATGAAAATGAGGTGTTATGAAACCGTAAAAATCCGTTCACACCGTATAAGTTAAAAATAATATTCTCCTCGTACTTTTGTGAGAAAAGTCAAAAAGTACCTCGTATGGTTAAAAAAAGAAAGATTCCTTACAGACCATGTATTAAAAGTATAAAATGGCTATAAATGACTTTAAACATACATGAAATCAATTTTATGAAACATGTACATGGATGATAACAATAACCCCAGTAAATACTTACGAATAAACAATCTCAGATAAGAACGATATTGGAATAGTTATCCCTTACCTTACATCTGATATGATTCATATGTATCTGAACCTCCTGTATAATGATTTAAATAATGTCATTGAATTATTACAGAATTATATTCATTTTTATGATATCATATATGGTTCACTTATTACTTTATATTACCCTTTTTTTGTAAATTCCTTGTTAAAGAAGCATTTTGGGTAAAATCGTTTCATTTATCGTACGTGTTTCGACTTGTTGTTCTGGATATTATTACTTATATACTGATTTACATAATTTCACAATGTAAAACATGATTTATATATAATATATATTCATAATATACATATATATATGATATATTGATAAATGGAATGAAATACATCATTCATGGAGACGGTAGGTTGTACGTACGCATGAACGCTGCTTTCGTTTCCTTATTTAATTGAATAGAATTAAGTAGATGACATACATATATATATAAATAAATCCAGTATCATATTTATGTAATATATTTCATTATTGTTCATTATATATATACTTTATAATCATTCATGAATAGTTAACATGGAGAATGAATCTCATCGCGTCGTGGAGACGGTAGTATGTACGTACGCACGAGCGATGATATCATTCCCATGATCGTGGGATTATATTTAAGTGTATGTATAATATTTAAGAATCAATATCACTTTACAATAGTCATATATAGTTATTTATTTACACTATTATATCCATCCAAGTAAGTTGGTGGTCAAAAACAGATTACACCACGGCGTGGAGACGGTATTCCGTACGTACGCACGCCCGGTGATTTCATTTTTCATAGGATGGGTAGAAGGTGAAAAAGGGTTGTTTCATATTTATAATTACATATCAGTATATAAGTAATACTTATGTTATTACTTTATAATGAGACCACTAAAGAAGAAGAAGTAGAAGAAGAAAGAAACTTGAGAGAATCGGAAAAAGTGATTACCTCTTCTTCGACGAACCTCCTTTAAGCCTTCTCTTAAGGAAGTAGAGTTGGTCTTTTGAGAATACCAGATCCTCCAAAATGTTTCTATGGAAGTTTAGAAGATAAATGGTCAGGGTTATTCCGAGATTCAAGGCTCAAAATGGTGTGAAGAGAAGAGGGAAGGGGTACCCTTTTTATAAGGGACGAGAGGGGCACCTTTGGAAAAACTTAAAATATTATTTTATAATAAAGGCATATTCAGTTTATAATAGCTCCAAATTGATTTATTTCGAAGCTAATGTGGGGATGGGTCTAAATCATCTCAACCAATAGGTTTTAGAAAAGTTTAGGTTACTATTTTAACCTTATCATTTAGATTTAACTCTAAGTTAATCAATTTAACTTTTACCGTGTCTTCTTGTTTTCTTACACTATAAGGTTAATAAACATAATATAACAAGCCAAACGAACCCCAGGTGGTTAATTATTAATATATATATTCTTATCTAAGTCATTTGGCTAAACCTTATATTTTTAGGAATAAAATAACAATTAATAATATAATATTTGTTTTGAAAACTATTTTAAGTCAATTTTGACACTATTTAGTACTTGATTTTTTTTAAAATCATAACAGAATGTTTAGTTCGAAAAAAGTTAATTAAATCAATAATAACATGTTATATTAACCTAAAAAATTAGTTTAATTCATAAAAAGTCTCAAATTAGATTTATTTAAGTATTTATAACATCAAATATGTCTATATTTAATTAACGAGATAATTACTGCATCATCATTGTTTCATAAGTAAATTAAATTATTTAATGTCTAAAACTTATAAATAAAATACCATTAGGTATGAAATATTTTTATCTTTCTAATTAATATTTATAGTCGAATTTATCATATGTATAAACCTATATTAAAAATGTTTTAGTTATTAAACATTGATTTTAACTATTTTAACCCTTCTTTAAATAAACTAATAATAAATGTCCTGATCTAATCCAAGTGGACCTAAATGGTCATATTTTATTCCTAAGGTTGTTTCTGATCGAATTACACTTATCCAATAGAATTAGGACATGTTTTAGGGTAATAATATTATTATTTTTACCCTTAATTATCCTATTTACCTTTAACCGTGGTAAATAAAAAAAAAAATTATTGTTCACCAAAAATTATTTTCTTCTCAATGAACCACATTTTAGTCCTTGATATTAATCGTGTCTCTCTGATTTTCGTAATTCAATTCACAGAAGTGGTAAATTTTCATTTAAATGAAAAAGTCAGTTTTTTTAACTACCACTAAGTTGTTTCACTATTCATCAAAAATTGCAGTTTTTCAAAAAAATACCAAAAATTCAGCCTAAGAATTATTTGATATCCAGAATTAAAAATTGATGTCTATTTTTTCAAATTAAAAACATAGAAGTCGCATTAATTAATTTTAAAATTAATTCTCGTTGTCAAAACAAATAGCGTGTTTTTAAGAAACAAAAACTCTCAAAAGATCATCACTTGTTTATGTCCAATTTCAAAGTGAAATTAATTCCAAGGACCAAAATTGGATTAAATGGTAAAAACATATTCTAATTACACTTTAAAACCAATTAAAAATTTAATCTTGTCATATAAAGTATTGCGATGAAAAAAGTTGTTTTTAATTAAAATATAGCGTGTTTTTACTATTCATTGAAATATGAAACTTATCAGAATAATATGAAAAATTTATCAGAATTAAATTTTTATATCTTAATTCCAAGGAAGAATTTTTTTTTTGTCAAATTTAACTTATAAACATTTCAAGAACAAGATTTAATGTGGGTGCACCATCAAAAGGCGGGAAAACTGTAATTTTTGAAAAATACATATTTTACATGAAAAATTTATTTTGTTCTCATACCATATTCTAGAAAATGTGTAAGATGAATAATAATGTTATAAAATTCAAAATGTAGTTAATACTATTCATAATGGCTAGTCCATAATTATAAAAATATATCGTTGTTTAGTGAAACCCAATATTGCGTACTACAGACGCTATCGAGGAAGGTCGTGATTGCGTGTAATGCAAGCCAAGTCAGGGTTGCATGTTGTGAAAGAATTATTTGTTGTTTCGTATAACAGAATCCAACCATATTTCATTTATAAATTGAATATATATATATATATATAAACTCAATGTTTTGTAGAATAACTACTATCAAACATGTAATGTCCCAGATTTTTCCATGTATTATTTTAATATTATATGGGAATTATTTCGAGACCAGGCATTGAGACGGCCTCCAGTTCCGAGGCCCAGTGACCCCGGAAAAAATGTTTGAATTTAATTTAATAATTAAATTATGCACGCGTGCGGTTTTCCTGAAAAATTGTAATAACTCCCGAACGACTGCTCGGATCAGAAATTCGAGGGCACCGTTGCGTTCAGAACAACGATTTTACCTTAGGCGAGGCCTAACATCGGTCGGCGCAGGTCAGTGGTGAAATCTGGTTTTTGGATGCGACAGTAATAAAATATTTAATAATAATATTTTATTTCTGTAGCGAGATATTTTAAATCTTTTTTTATTTTATCCTTTTTAAATTGAGGCTTGCGCCAGGGTCCCGGGTTTCAAACCCCATATCCCTGAAAACCCTTGGCGGCTCTGGAGGAAACCCCCAATGCGGTGATGATGATGTTCTTGACGGATTTCGACGGCGACGACGACGCGGCGAGCAGATCTTCGCCAGCAAACGCAGCGAATCCATGTAGGATGTTGTTGTTATTTTAATTCTTCCCTGTTTTTGATTTCCACGATGAACGCGGACTAATCCACGAACAGATTTTCCCGCAGATCGATCATTCTTGAGGAATGAGCTTTTGCGGGGATTTTTGGGGATTTGAATCTTGTTATTTGTTTGGTTTTGTTCAACCTTCTAACGGTGATGAACCAAGATCGACAAAAACATCGATCGAGGTTCGTCCCTCTCGATTTGTTGTGTGTTTTTCCCCAAATTCTCGCGTTCTTCGTGAGAGTTCTTCGCGTTCTTCACGGGGCGATGAACAACGGATCGTTGCGCATCCGTTCTATGACGCAATGATCCCAAATTGAAGGATCAACACCGCATCGGTCTTGCGGAGGTGCGACGCTGGTTTCAGCGGACGGATCGAAGCGGATCGGAAGAAATCGTTCATCGGATTATTTCTGCTCGGATGGCCGGAATCTGATTTTGGAGCCGATTGGAGGCCCGAAACCCACGGATTCAGCTTCACGAAGACGAGGCAACCCTTTATCTGGATTTTCGCAGTGAACGGACGACAGAATCGATATCCGGGAGATCGGAAGAGGCGCGCGGAGGAAGACGTGGTTCTGGAAATTTCCCGACTACACGCCATGTAGTATGGGCTACATGGCGTGTGTTCGTCGGAAGGGTTACCTAGCGTGTACTTCTGATGTACACGGACACAGGCAGGGTATACGGCCATGAACAAGCCGTGTATACCCCCCCCCCGGCTAGACCCAACCAGATACACGGGGTACCCCTTGTACTGGTACACGGGCATGCGACACGGAAACGGGCAGAGACCGTGTACGGGAACATGGCCAGCGTACACGGAGCGAGCCCTGGCGCTCAAACACGGCGTGGGATTTCTTCCACACGCCATGTAGCTTTTTTCTATCCGACAAGCCGAATGACATAGGCCATTTACACAGGCAGTACCCGTAGTCAAATAACACGGTGTGTACATTTCTACACACCGTGTAGTTAAGTTTTGCATGGATTGAACGAAGGAAACAGGCCGTTTACATGGGCAGTACCCGGGGTCAAGGAACATGGCGTGTAAGCATACTACACACCGTGTAACTTTTTCTTCATGGCTTGAGCCACTTGCCTTCAGTGACTTGGACCAGTCCTTAGGGTTCATACCCTTGGTAATCCCCTGAAGGTTCTGGTATCAATTCCTTTATACAGGAGTATGATCCCTTCAGCAGAAGTCCCTGAATAGAGTTTTTGGAATCCCCTCTATGACCAACTTTACCCGGGCGTCGATCCTCTGCTTAGCGGATTAGCTCAGACTGAGTTGTCAGAATCACCCCATGACTTGGATGTGATCCTTCTCTAAGAATCTTGTTCCCAAGGTACATGTGAAGTGTGTTCTCTCAGAACGAGTACATTGTATCTCTCTCTTCAGACCTAGGAGTGTGTTCTCCCAAAAGTAAGCTTAGTGGAATCTTCGAGCTGGATCTAGTGGTGGTATCGTGATGGTCGTTTGTGTATGAGTATATATGGATATTCTTGTTATATGTTCCATAGACATATACTATGTAGAGGTGATTGTATATTTCTTTTTGGTATTTTCCTTTGTTGTATTTTCCTTTGTGGTTTTCGGGGTGTCCTACTGGGTATTTTTATACTCACTCCTACACGGGCTTTTCCTGCACGTGTCGTGTCTTGTGCAGATGAGAAATCCTTTGAAAGGATTCTAGGCAGACCAGGACTGGAAGGTGTTCAGTGAGATCAGACAAGCCGAGGTGTGTTCCTTCGGCGACGGGTTGCAGTCCCAGTACCTTTCTCTATAGGTTAGACTTGTTGCAGACTTTCTTTTGATGGGCATGTACTTTTGGCCCAGGGTTTCACTTTACTGTACCTTACTTTTCTATCATACTCTGTTGGTTGGGATTTAGTATATGCATGCATCTTTTCCTTTTAGTAGTTTTTACTTTTCAGCTTTTTGGTCTTGGAGATGTGTGTGCGTGTATAGAGGTTATAGGCAATGACTCCCATGTTAGTATCATGCCTACTCGGTGCTAGTCACCAACCCCTGGCCTATTGGAGGTGGGCTTGGGGAGTTGCGACTCGGGCCCCACTGGGACGGGTCATGACAGAGTGGTATCAGAGGTGGTCGGTTCTACCCTAGGACTGAGAGTCCGTGAGTTGGTTTGGGGAAACAATGTTATGTGTTTCGAGTTCGGCTCTCAGGCCAGGGACCCCAGTGTTGGTGCGATGGCTGACGTATCCATACACCCGGACTCTGATAACTTGATTTTCGACTCAGAACATGAAAAAACTAGTTGCATGGGGAAAAATAATGGTACATGCATCATATAGGAATGGGTTTTGGTTTCCGTGTCCTTCATGGGTCAGCTCTCCAGATATACTCACTGACTGTGATACATCTTGTTTCTTCAATAGGATGCCTCCGTGATGTGCACCCGCTAGGATCCATCAGCTTGATCATGAGGATGACCCCTCAGTGATGAAGCTTCAATACAAGGACCAGATCCCCCAGTACTACCACCAGGTGGCGTGCCAATTATCTCGTACCCTGTGGAGCAGTGTTTAGCGCCTACTGTACCAGTGGAGGAGGAGCGCAGGCTGAGTGCACTCCATGAGTTTCAGAGATAGAGACCCTCAGGTTTTAAGGCGAGCTTGACCCTCGGGCAACGGAGGAATGGCTTGAGGCAGTGACTAGAGTCTTCCGTTTGGTCAGGACACCAACCGACCAGATGGTGATCCTAGCAGCGAGCCTTCTGCAGGGCTCGGCAGGGCGATGGTGGAGTTTGGTCATCCAGAATCACGACGAGGCGACTCTTGCATGGTCGGAGTTTGAGCGTCTCTTCAGAGAGGAGTTTTCACCGGTTACCCTGAGAGCAGTACGTATACAAGAGCTTCTTCAGCATCAGTAGGGAACCATGACAGTAGATGACTATTCATCGAGATTTACCGACATCTCGTGGTACTTGATGGATACGGTCAGAGATCAGTACTTCAGATCCTAGAATTTTCAGCCAGGCTTGCACAGAGATATACGAGCTAGCATCATTCCTATGAGCATTCCTACTTATGATGGGGTGCTCTAGCGGGCTTTGGTGGTCGA
Organism: Viscum album; assembly: GCA_963277665.1. Classification (NCBI taxonomy): domain Eukaryota; kingdom Viridiplantae; phylum Streptophyta; class Magnoliopsida; order Santalales; family Viscaceae; genus Viscum; species Viscum album. The sequence continues at coordinate 1,235,331,523 of OY728120.1, forward strand.
GAGCTTCTTGGAGGAGCAGGGAAAGCCGACAGTTGTCAATATTGGGCGAGCTGGAGTAGAGACCTTGGTAGCGGGGAGCCGACTTCAGTGACTCAAGCGTGGGAGACATTTCCAGAATAGATCCCAGGACAGGGGATCAGCCGTACTGGGTTCGCAGGGCGCATCCATCCATCCTTGAGAGAGGCGATGTTACTCATGTGATGGCAGGGGACATCTCACTCGAGATTGTTCGACCCGCCGTCCTACTGACACGGGAGCAGTGGATTGACCACCGAGGAAGAGGCAATGTGTGGAGCAGGCAGATCTGCGAGGCGGCGGACGTGGCAGAGGAGCTGGAAGAGCAGCTGGAGGTGGTCGGCGTTTCAACCCTTTACCACCACCACCCCCAGGAGGTCCACCCCAGGCTCAGGGAGCTGGTGGACAGAGGCATGTACACCTGTAGGCGGTGGAGGTTTATGACCCAGGTACTCCTGGAATGATTAGAGATACTATCCGTGTCTTTTCTACCTTGGATTCCTTATTGATAGACACAGGTGCTAGTCATTCTTTTCTGGCTGCTTATCTTGTTCGAGACGTTGAGATTCCAGTTGAGCTGTTGACTCGACCCTTATGCTTAGAAACACTGACTAGAGAAAATTCAGAGATCACGCACCTTTGAAGGTAGTGTGACCTGACCCTTGGAGGTGAGAGTTTCGGTTGGAACCTCAAGGTGGTAGCGTCGAGGCCTTACGATGTCATTCTTGGCATGGATTTCTTATCCACAGTTCATGCCCATATTGATTATTTTAGGCAAAGGGTGCAGTGTGTCTGCAGTGATGGAACAAGGTTCTATTTTGTAGGTGAAAGAGAGACCCAGGCGGCGTAGGATAGAATCGTGCTTAGGAGGGCACAACAGATTTCACACCAGTTGGCTATCCTAGCCCTTAGTGCGGAAGATGTTATGAGTTTCCAGCTTCCAGCAGTGGTGGATGAGTATAAGGACGTCTTTCCGGAGGATTTCCCCGAGCTACCTCCCCGTCGAGAGATAGATTTCTGCATTGAGTTGCAACCCTGGACGACCCCGATATCAGCCTCAGCTTATCGAATGGCTCCTGTAGAGCTTCGTGAGCTAAGGATGCAGTTGGACGACTTGCAGAAGAAGGGCTTTGTGAGACCCAGTGTTTCACCCTGGGTGGCCCCAGTGCTGTTTTCCAAGAAGGCGAACGGGAGCTTGAGGTTATGTGTGGATTACCGGTGCGTAAATCAGGTGACTGTGAAGAACCGGTATCCACTACCGAGGATCGATGACCTCTTCGACCAGTTGAGAGGGGAACGATGGTTCTCGAAGGTTGATCTACGATCAGGCTATCACCAGTTGCGAGTACAAGAGGAGGATATACTGAAGACGACATTCAGATGTCGCTATGGTCACTATGAGTACTTGGTGATGCCCTTCGGTGTGACGAACGCCCCGGCAGTGTTTATGGGACTCATGAACCAGATCTTTCAGCCTTATCTAGACCGGTTTCTGGTGGTCTTCATCGATGATATCCTTGTGTACTCTACGTCCGAGGAGGAGCACCTGAGACACCTAAGGATGGTTCTGGACACACTCTGAGAGCACCAGTTGTATGGGAAACTCTCTAAGTGACAGTTCAGGTTACAGGAGATCCACTTTCTGGGGCACGTTATTTCAACAGATGGTGTAGCAGTGGACCCAGCAAAGGTGGAAGCAGTTCTAGCATGGGAGCCACCCCGGAGTATGACGGTGGTGTAGAGTTTCCTTGGGTTGCAGGCTACTATCAGAGATTCATCCATGATTTCTGTAGGATTGCAGCACCCATGACATCTTTGACCCGAAAGGGACAACCTTTCGTGTGGACCGAGAAATGCCAGCAAGCTTTCCAGTAGTTGAGACAGAGTTTGATGAATGCCCCGATCTTGAGATTATCGGAGGAGGGTGTTGAGTACGTAGTGTTCTATGACGCATTGGGAACAAGTCTTGGTTGTGTCTTGATGTAGAGGCAAGCGGTGATTGCCTATGGCTCACGTCAGTTGAGGAAACACGAGCAGAACTACGCGACCCGTGATCTTGAGTTAGCAGAGGTATTCATCGCATTGAAGATGTGGCGGCACTACCTGATGGGTGAGGGGTTTACCTTCTACTCTGATCACAAGAGTCTCAGATATATCTTTTCTTAGATGGATCTAAATTTGAGACAGAGGTGATGGCTTGAGTGCCTCCAGGACTACGACTTTGAGATCGTTTATACTCCTGGGAAGGGGAACGTGGTGGCAGATTCCTTCAGTAGGAAATCCAGTTCGTAGTTGCTGGATAAGGCGACAAGGCAGTTGGACTCTTTGCAGTTCTCCTTCATGGATGGAGATGAGGGAGCTTGCCTTCAGTCGATGGTTGTTACCCCTCCACTCTTATAGCGAGTCAGGGAAGCACAATGCGAGGATGCTAGCTGTGAGACTCTATGTGCTCAGATATCCACAAGTGATGCTGCTGATGGATATTCAGAAGGAGGGGAGCACGTTTTCCTTTTCAGAGGACGCATGGTAGTACCAGTGAAGTTGTGGGATGAGGTTCATAGGGAGTTCCATACATCCCCTTTGGTGGTGCATCCGGGCATGGCAAAGATGTACTAGGACCTCAGATGTCAGTTCTGGTGGCCAGGGATGAAAAGAGTGTGGCATAGATTGTTTCTCGGTGCCTTACTTGTCAGCAAGTAAAGGCTGAGCACCAGGTTCTAGCAGGGTTGACTCAGCCCCTTGAGGTTCTAGAGTGGAAGTGGGATGGGATATCCATGGACTTCGTGACGGGTTTACCATGCACGTCCAGGGGACACGATGCCATCTGGGTGGTCATTGATCGACTCACCACGTCAGCCCACTTCCTTTCCATACGAGAGCAGAGTTCAGTAGAGATCTTGGGATGCCTCTACATGTAGGAGATAGTTCAGCTTCATGGAGTACCATCCACGATCGTCTTAGATCGTGATGCTCGTTTCACATCCCAGTTGTGGAAGGGATTACATGAATCTTTTGGGACTCATTTACACTTGAGCACAGCGTTTCCTCCCTAGACTGATGGTCAGACAGAGCGGACCATCCAGGTCCTGGAGGATATGCTACGAGCTTGCATACTTGACTTCGGTCGTAGCTGGTAGGATCACCTACCACTGGTGGAATTTTATTATAACAATAGTTATCATTCCACTATTGGTATGACACCATTTGAGGCTCTATACGGGTGACCTTGCAGGTCTCCACATTGCTGGACTGACCTGGGAGAGTCAGCACTCATGGGCCCAGAGATGGTGAGAGCTACTACAGAGAAGGTGCAGGTCATCCAGGAGCGGAGGAGGACTACACATAGAATAAGTCTTATGCTGACCAGAGACGGAGGCCCATGGAGTTCGAGGAAGGAGACCATGTGTTCCTTCGGGTCTCACCTCGACGAGGATTACAGAGATTTGGCCGAGGCGACAAGCTATCTCCGAGGTTCGTTGGCCCTTTTCAGATTCTGAGTAGAGTTGGCAAGGTGACGTATCGCTTGGCTCTACCTCCTCAGATGAACCGGGTGCACAACGTCTTCCATGTGTTGTAGCTACGGAGGTACGTGCATGATCCATCGCACGTCATCGACTGGGGTGAGCTTGACATCGATGATGGAGATACCTTTGCCGAGTACCCAGTGGAGATCAAGGATCGGCAAGAGAAGATCATTCGTGGATGAGCTATTCCCTTGGTGCGTGTCCGGTGGCAGCACATGAATCTCCAGGAGAGCACGTGGGAGCGGGAGGCTCAGATTCACGTGCAGTACCCACATCTTTTTTAGTAGCCCTTGTTTTGGCTTTTCGAGGATGTAAAATCCCTAAGGTGGGTGTGATGTATTGTCCCAGATTTTTTCATGTACTATATTAATATTATATGGGAATTATTTCGAGACTAGGCCCTGAGACGGCGTGCAGTTCAGAGGCCCAGTGATCCCGGAACAAATGTTTCAATTAAATTTCATAATTAAATTACTAATGCGTGCGGTTTTGCTGGAAAAGATTAATAACTCTTGAACAGGTGCTTGGATAATAAATCTGAGGGCACCATTGCGTTCAGAACATCGATTTTACCTTAGGTGAGGCCTCACTTCATCAGGCGCAGGTCGGTGGTGAAATCTGGTTTGTGGACGCGATAGTAATAAATTTTTTAATAAAAATATTTTATTTCTGTAGCGAGATATTTTAAATCTTTTTTTTCTTTTATCCTTTTTAAATAGAGGCTTGCGCCAGGGTCTAGGGTTACAAACACCATAACCCTGAAAACCCTTGGTGGCTCTGGAAGAAACCCCCAACGCGGCGACGGTGACATTCTTGACAGATTTCGACGGTGACGACGACGCGGCAAGCGGATCTTCGCTGACAAACACAGCGAATCTAGGTAAGATGTTTTTGTGATTTTAATTCTTCCCCGTTTTTGATTTCCATGACGAATCCGGACTAATCCACGAATAGATTAGCCTATGTATCGATCATTATTGCAGGATGGGATTTTGCAGGGATTTTTGGGGATTTGATTCTTGTTATTTTTTTGGATTTGTTCAACCTTATAACGGTGACGAACCAAGATTGACACAAACATTGATCGAGGTTCATCCCTCTCGATTTGTTGTGTGTTCTTTCCCAAATTCTCATGTTCTTCATGAGTGTTCTTCGCGTTCTTCGTGGGGCGATGAAAAACGGATCGTTGCACATCCATTATGCGACACAAAAATCCCAAATTGAAGGATCAACACTGCAGTGGTCTTGCGGAGGTGCGACGACTGTTTCGGCGGACGGATCGAAGCGGACCGGAAGAAATCGTTCATCAGACGATTTCCTCTCGGATGGCCGGAATCAGATTTTGGAGCCGATTGTAGGCCAGAATCCCACAGTTTCGGCTTCACAGAGATGAGGTGACCCAGTATCTGGAGTATTGTGGAGAACGGATGACAGAATTGAGATCCGGGAGATCAGCCAAGGCGCACGGAGGAAGACGCGGTTCTAGAAATTTCCCGACTACACGCCGTGTAGTATGGGCTAAACGGCATGTGTTCGTCGGAAGGGTTACCCGACATGTACTCCTGGAGTACACGTACATGGGCAGGGTATACGGCCATGAAAACACCGTGTATACCCCCCCCCCCCCCCCCGGCCAGATCCGGCCAGATACACGGGGTACCCCATGTACTGGTACACGGGCAGGAGACACGAACACGGGTAGAGACCATGTACGGGCACATGGCCAGCGTACACGGAGCGAGCCCAGGCGCTCAAACACAGCGTGTGATTTCTCCTACACATCGTGTAACTGTTTTCTATCCGACAAGCCAAATGAAATGGGTCGTTTACATGGGTAGTACCCATGGTCAAAGAACACAGAGTGTACTTTTCTACACGTTGTGTAGTTAGGTTTTGCACGACATGAACGAAGGACACGAGCCGTTTACATGGGCAGTACCCGGGGTCAAGGAACACGGAGTGTAACCATACTACACGCCATGTAACGTTTTCTTTATGGCTTGAGCCACTTGCCTTCTGTGACTTGGAGCAGTTCTTAGGGTTCGTACACTTGGTAATCCCCTGAAGGTTCTGTTATCAATTCCTTTATACAAGAGTACGATCCCTTCAACAGAACTCCCTGAATAGATTTGTTGGAATCCCCTCTATGAGATTTAGAGCGGGATCCTCTATTAATTCCTAGAACCCAAGGTAGAGTTCTTGGTATCGACGTGACCAACTTTACCCGGGCGCCCATCCTCTACTTAGCAGATTAGCTCAGACTAAGTTGTCGGAATCACCCCATGACTTGGTTGTGATCCTCATCTGAGCATCTTGTTCCCAAGGTACTTGTGGATTGATTTCTCCCATAACGAGTACTTCATATCTCTTTCTCCAGACCTAGGAGTGTGTTCTCCCAAAAGTAAGCTTAGTGGAATCTTCGAGCTGGATCTAGTGGCGGTATCGCGATGGTCGTTTGTGTATGAGTATATTTGGATATTCTTTTTATATGTTCCAAAGACATATACTTTTTAGAGATGACTGTACCTTTCTTTATGGTATTTTCCTTTGTTGTATTTTCCTTTGTGGTTTTCAGGGTGTCCTACTAGGTATTGTTATACTCACCCCTACACGGTCTTTGCCCGCACGTGTCGTGTCTTCTGCAGACGAGCGAGCCCTTGAGGTAATTCTATTATAGGATCATAGAGAACACCATTTCCTCTAACTCAATATCATGGTTAGTATAGTTTAAATAATATGGATGAAACTACTAATACACATAGAAGATCAAAACTCTATATTATATCATGATATAACAAAAACTAAAATGATAGTCATCATAGAATACCTTAAACACGAATTCTTCATATAAAACTAAAATATATTATAATTGATTAGTTTATCCATCAGGAATTAAAATGTCATATAACACTGATCATCACATATGAAATTTTGGTCATTCCTTGTCAAGGCCACTAGAGGTGGGGAAATCCTATTGAAATCATACGTGAAGCTTCTAAAATAGATAGTGGTAACTAGAATGTTTTAAATGTTGGAAACATTATTAAGAGACACCTAAAAAACAACTAGATAAATCTTTGAATGATCAATGGTTACACACTATTGACACACAAGATTCCCAAATAAGTGAACCACTTATGTTGAATAGTTTTACACGCATTACAATCTATACATATGATGTCACCAAATAACCTATAAATTAACTCCAATATATTTATCATGATAATCCTTAAACCTCAAATACACAAGGATTTATTCAAAGAATACTTCCATGAAATGATCCAAAAACTCAAGAAACACAGAGTTCATTTGTCCCATAAAAGTAGTTAGAGTCCTCATGAAACTAAATAGATTATACATGAAATAAAAATACCCTTAACCACACCTAAGGGTATTATTTTGGATTTCATCCTTTTTCACCATCATATGATGATATCGAGAGAATATATTTATCTTCAAAAAATAATTTGCTTCCTTTACCTAGCCTAAAAAATCATTCATTCCTAGGAGGGGATAAAAGTAATTCACCATCACTTGATTCATCTAGTAGTAGTCTATGGATAACCTCATAATATAATATACATTCTTGAAAAAAATACCCCAACACCATAAGGAAACACATTTGGTTAGATTAAATCCATTTTTAATAAATCCATTTTAAAAATCTACAACTCTCCTAACACAGTGGATTACCTCTGCTAAGGATATATAAAAATAAGAGTCATTTGGTTGAAAATATATCCTAAACTTGATAAAAAATAGTGGAGGTACCATAAATACCTCTTTAGTTAAAACATAAAGAAACAACTTAAACCTCATTAAAATTTCATCTAATAAACTTTCACCAAACCATTCACCATCTCCTATAGCTATGAAGAAACTGAATCCAAACACCTCTGATCATTCAAATTCACCCACATGACAACGTACACCACATACACACCTTCCACTTGATGGAAAAATACTATCCTTTTCGATGATATCATGCATAGAATACAATAAATCCATGATAAAATAGAATCATGTGACTATATCTATAATAAGAATAAGTCACAAAATGAGTGAAGATTTCCATTCATAAAGTCACCGCACTATCACACTACATGAAAATCATACTGGAGTCTAATTTTTGTAGATAACAACAATAGAACTATACACATATCTACCTTAAGTCGTAGAGCCTGGAAAAGGTAGGTGAAATGAATTATTTCAATGAAATCTAATCAATTAATCCATAATTCATTATAAAAGATAAAAAAATTATCTCACATGATCTCTAGATTGTCTTGTACTGAAAACTTGATGGAATGAAATTGACCTTTCCATGCTCCAATACCTCACACACCCTAATAAAGTCCTCTTCCATGACCACACATACAGCTATATCCATGTTGATAAGGGGAATCAGTTGGTATTCCTCTACTAGATCCATCACTCATTTTTAATCCATTATTTCATTAACCCTACATCAACTGGTAAGACCTTATAGTAAACTACTACTTAGGCTACGAAAAAAAATAAACACTCGACCTATGTTATGCCCCATTTATAGTAAGTCACTGAAACTAACAATGGGAATTACCTCGATAATATAATCACACTAGATTGGATCTCCTAGTATAGTCTCATAAACTACCAACTCTTGAGAGCCATGGATAATAAGGCTAGGATTGAATCAATATTAGGGGAAACCGTGATTTCCAAAATAACCATGATCCTTTATGTGCATCTAAACTCCTTGAAATGTTCTAATTACTTCCCTCTGAGCATGATTTGGTATGCACAAGAATATTTTCTCACACATTATCCTTAAATAAAACCTCTAGATAAATCAAAAATGTAATAGTGGTAACATGAAATTGGATATCCTGAAATAATGCATCCTAAAAAAATTCTATATCCTACACCTTGTGGATAATATCAAAATAAAAATAAAGAAAATTCTTCAACTAAGCACAGATGTCCCACACATGTGGCCTACCCTACCAAATAGAGAGAAAATCACATTTCCTATCCACCTTCATCATTTTTGAGGGGCATGACTCATGAAAATATTTGCAAAAAACATCACATGAGACCTCATAATCATCATGGTCACCCAAGAAAAATATTCACCTTCAATAAGGAGATATAATTAATAAAATAGAGGCCATTGAGATCCAATTATTCATCTACACATGGATCAGGATGAGATAAAATATTGAATTGCTCTAGCCAATTATCTATATCCTAATGAGAGATAGTCACCTCATGCTTCTAAAATATTTAAAGCTGAAACCCACACAAAATATTTCTCTAAGATTAATATTCCTCAACCTAGTGAACACTCTTATGGTCAACTTGATAATCCTTCTACGCCTCCCTAATTTGAACCAAATGAGTACATCACCCACCACCCATCTCAACTATATATAAAAAAATTAATATTTCCATGAACATAAAATTATTTTAAAATTATTTTATTAAACTTTTTAAAATTTCACAGAAACTACCCAATTAAACACAAGCTCGGTCAAACATGATGCTAAAAACCCTAATCTTGGTATCTACACAAATATTAGTGTTACATTACCTAGTACATTCATTAAGATTATTTTATTTCATCAGAGAATAAGGGTGAATAAACTCTTACATCCTAGCCATCCTCCCTTTATTATATAACATATAAGATTGAGTAATATTGTTTCATACCAAAACTATATATTACTCAAAACTTCATCGTATCTCTAAATAAAAATATCTAATACCACTCTATCATGACCTTCCCCACACTAACCCATCTTGGGTTAATGACGAAGAGAATATTGATCCTTTTAATTCCTCTTAAGATAGGCCATTGGTAGGTGACTAGCACTGAGGGAATGAAGCCACACATATGGAAGGAATATCTCTTTTAAATATTTGAAATATAAGTAAATAACTACTTATAAATCCTATCAAATCAATAATAAATATCACACATTACATGTAAATTTCAAATATAATCAATTCCTTCCTAAATAGAATACTGAAATGAAACTCTTATGGAAACAATATTACAAGTGTTAGGCACGATCTCCATGAGCTAGTAGAGTTAATATGGATCTCCAAATCCCTCCCTAGAAACCTGTTAAAAACCTATATATATAAACATATAGGGAGGGAGTGTAACATAAATAGAGGTTATAATATAATTATAATTCGTATAATCCTCCCCAAATACTCCAATAAAAATATGTAATATGGATAAAAACGCCTCCGAAGAAAAATAGTCAAAATAAATCACAACCAATACCAAGATAAATTCCAACCCACATCACTAAATATCTCCAACCAAAATATTTACCCAAGTATAGTAACATAATATTAAGTTAATATATCAAAAAGATCCATTATTACCACATATCCATTGTCTAGTAACCCTCAAATTCCAAAGATACATGTCTTGGAACACCCATCCATACAATATCCATTTATCCACATTATAATGAAATTGCATGTCTATAGCCATATATCGTAAGACAAAAAACACATCATACCACAAACTTTACCATGTTCCATACCGCCAAAGTGCAACCACACATCACATATCAATCACAGTAAGGTAACATGAACATTAAATGAATAAACCACCCTCCCTAATATCATTCATATCCCACAATAATCATCGACACCATAAAAACATCACATAAGCATCATGCCCTATCACCATCATAACTAATCCATCATAACCTTAGGACATAAATTTATGAATGAAACTCTAATGAAATTTTATACGATATGTTTTGAGTTGACATAAACCTACTTTCCCATATAATAAGTCCCTAGGATTTTATGAGTTATGATTTGGAATCCATGTTGGTTGAGAGTATGGGATGTTGGTCTCACCTCACCCACTAGGGGAACTATTTCCAACATTATTACTCTCTTATAAATTTGATTTATGTTCTTGAATACTTCCTGAAATCCTAGTATCAGACTTGTTACCATTGCAAATGTTATCGATTGAAACTATGTTGGAATTTTGGCTAATTCATATATCAATTTTCATTCATATTTCTCTTATTAGTTTGTAATTTTAAATTATAAACCCTAATAATTGGGAATTCTATAATTTATCTTCAACTAGGGTGGTGGTAGGTGTTCCTTATTATTAGATGAGGCCCATGATAGGGGCTTCCTACATATCCATAATTAAGGAATGAGAAACCAAGTAATTTGATTCCACTTAATAAGACACATCATACCTTTTATGGAAATGTGACAAGGACCATTGAATTATCTTTTAAAGTCATGCATCCATTACAAATGTTGAGAAATTTAATTTCATGCATCCATGAAATAATGAATATTCAGATTGAACCATGTTGATTTATCCTATATATCCTAGTTAACATGAATCAAATACCACTTATTTTGGGTTGAAAATTTTTGGTTCACGTGATAGGACCAATCCATGTAGTTTAACATCATGTGTTAAGGACAACTTCTATGTTTTTTAAATTCATACAACTATGACTACTACATGAAAGGTGAATAGAAATGTTGGGTATGGGAGTTGTGCACGAACTGGCCTTTTCTAATTCATACTGTGTATTTGTAACTAAATAAGACAAGGTATATTTAGCACTTATATCTAGTGAGAGGAAAAAATAAGATCATCGTGGCGTAAAAGGGGTGACAAAAGGAGATCTGAGTCTGACTTACACATGGAACTTCTCTGTTTGGTAACTTTTATCTATAGAAAACTAAATAGTAGAAGTTATGGTTGGGTTTTATAACTAGTATAAGGCCCCTATTAAAGAACCCAATAGACGTATCTCAACTCAACGAATGTACAGATAAAAAATATTATTATCTCAACTCAAGGAGAATATATAAGAACTAAGGGGATTAATGAGACTCGAGGAATTTAGATTAAGTTGGTAATATTATGCTCATCACATAAGAGAGATATTATTTCTCCAGAAGATAGTATTGAACATCAGAGATGAATCCAACATATCCTAATTAACAAAAATAACATACCATGTAGTTTGAGTTTCATAGTTTATGTTCATGTGATTGGACAACACCATGTAGTTTAACTTCACATAATAAAGAAGTTGGTGTGCAGTTTTACAACATCAGACTAACATGCTTGTGCTATGAAAGGGGTAACAAAAAATTCTAGAGTGGGGATTAAACATTAAGGTTTCCCTTGCATGGATATAACAATACCATTTATGTAACATTGTGATGAAATAGTCAATAAGAACATTGGTTTGGATTACACCCTGAATAGGGGCCCACACATACATAGTTCCTTGAGTATTTCGAACTAGGGGAGATATTTGAAATTTCCTCTTGATAAGAACCTACATTATCAAGAGGATACAAGATAATGAAAACCCTAGGGCCCCTATTGATTAGGATTGAAAAATAAATAAATTAATTTTATCAGGTTAATACTTTATTTATGGGTTTTATGCTGGTGTGAATTTCCTGGTCATGTAATTCAGAAGGATATAGAGGTTATCTAAAAGATTATCGACTAGTAGTGAGTTGGTCTAGGTTCACAAGTTTCCAAAATGTATTTCGGATACCCTTATTTTACAAATTAAGATACCTAATAAAATTAGGGATTTGAGAGAGATTCATATGGCTTTGGAAATTTAGTACAGGTACTTGAGAAAAGTGTAACTTAAATGGGTTGTTAAGGAAAGTGGTGTACCCTACTAAAAGGACTATAGTGAATGGGGTTCCCTATTGGAGGACATGGGATATGGGATTACCTATTGGTTGATTAAGTAGGATGGGGTAATATAGATAATTAAAAGGGTAAATTGGTTCCCAAATATATATTGAGGGATAAGTTACATCATAGTAGGGGGATATGGTGATGTGTTTCCCTACTAGAGGCTTTAGTGAAGTGTTCACCTGGTAAGGACCTCGATAGAGTGGGTCTTCTATGATGTTTTTGGTGTTTTAATGATTTTGGCCAATAAATTACCCCAAAATACCTTTTAAGTCCCTTTGGTTTTGGATTTACAACCCACTTAAAGTGGGGGATAAAACCCCAGTAAATAGATATTTGGGAGTTCATTCATCTCCCCCCAAAAAAGATTCAAATAAAGACCCCTTGGGGTTTATTTATAGGACATGGGTGATCTTGCTACCTGGATATACCACGTGGTATATGGGAACATGTTGTAGGAAAGTAGTTTTATCTTATATATGGGACTTTTTTTCTTGATTAGGGAATGATTCTGAATCCATGACACATGTGAGGGCTAAGAAAAGGCAACCCTAGAACACACCCAAGACCATGGAAATGCACCTAGTTGTGCAAGATTCAGAAATGAATCAGGGTGTGTGGACTTGATATTGTACCCAAGTAACTATGTCGACTTAAAATGGGGAACCATGTTTAGGGGAAAAAACATAGAAAAATTCATAAACTTCTACAAAACACCATCATAATAGTGAAACTTAAAATGACCAAAACGTTTCATCTGGGTGTCTGTTTTGGAACCACAACTAGTCAAATAAAATCCGAATAAATGATATACTCTCCTAGATATAATATTATATTATTTAAAGTATATTATAATGACAAAAAATTCACAAAATAACCTCAAAATGGATTTTTTTGGTTTCACTGTCCCTTTTCATCATCAACGGATGAGATACATGGCCTACTCTGAGTGAAAGGTTCTCATCACCACGTCACCAAACATGAAAATGTTTATTAATGAATAAACATTTCTTTTTGTGTGAGTAATCATGAATCACATTGATATATTATTTTCTTCTTCCTCGGAAGTCGTTCTAGCTTTCCCTTTTAACTAGACATGTCCCATATAAGTAAGGTAAGTGGCGTGGATTCTGTAAAAAAGAGCATGGAACACATTTTATGGTTCAAAAACCATTCTATCATATATTACATCTGGAATACAGTGTGGATAAGGGGGAGTATTAAACCATATATTTCACCTCTATCACAGATATAAGGGAATACACCAAGAAACCAAAATCATATAGGTGTTGGTAAGGTTACCCAACTCTGGTAGTGGTGTGTAAGAAGTAATAATGAAAATAAGATGGATTTAATATTGAATATATATCATTTTAATAGTTTAATTTTAAAATAAAAAATAATATAATTCACAATATCCACCACGATATCCCCCACATATTCACCAACCTCTTATCAAAAAACTATTGTTATCGCAATAACACAAACTGACCATGCAAGTGTAACATAATGGAAGCATAAAAACTAAACCTTTACATTCAATCACACCATCTTTAATATAGGTAATTATCATTAATATAAACATTACATTAATTTAACTAAATTTCATTCAATCCACCATTTTTATTAATCACATCCATCTATTAACATTTCATTTAAAACATACATTTTTATATTTCATTTAGCATCCCACTACACATAAATTTTAGAATATCACTCATTTATAATTCCATTACATTCAACAAAAATATATATTTTTGGGTAACTATGGAACACTTGTATTAAGTTCTCACACCACTACATAAACCCCTATACTATCCTATGATAACATCCACCACAACATGACACCACATTCATAATACTATCTCCCTTCAATATCAATCATCCATATCACCACAATGACAAAATCCATGCCTCATAATCCCAAAACCCACAACATCAACATCCAAAAAATACCACAAAACCCATAGAACAAGTAAACCATAAAATATTAGAAAAAAACACAGTAGTAAATCACATAAAATAATCCCCCTCTATCCATGCTTTCATATACATTTATCTCTTTTTGTATAAACACATCAATTTCGGTTTCCATACATTTTTTCTCTCAAGTTTTTACAAATTTCACATGATTAAGAAATTATGAATGGTGATAAATCAATTCTATAACATCAACATAAAAGAAGATTCATAGAAATATACTTATAAATTTAAAAATTCCCCAACAAGCTGGAAATATTATGGGAAATACATAATGCACATGAAAATATATTTTCCCATAAAAATTTTCAATAAGATTCATTAATGCATTAGCTTAATTCATTGAATCCATCCAATGAAATTAAAAGTATGGAAATATCCAATTCACATATAAATTAATGAAAAGATGTTTTGAATTCATTCCATTAATAATTTCTTCAAATAAAAAAGTGAAATAACAAGACAAAATTGGGTAACAATGACAATTAAAATTTAATAGATACACTATAAAACCTAATCAACCAAATCCATCATAAAAACATTAGACAAGAAGAAAAAAAAAAGACAAAGGAATCCCACTACTTCACCCTCTCAAAAACAAGAATAATGGGTGAGAATTGAGAAAAATAGGGTAATAGGGTGCCTTAGATAAAAAGATATTGATCACTTGAATTCAAGGATAACAAATCTATTTAAAACTAACTAGAGAGCACCCAGGAGGAGTGAAACGGAACAAAGGATTGATAGAAATTTTAACAATCAAATGTAATTTAATGGGCGAGACTGATTTTTTTATAAAAAATAAAAAATAAGGATAAAACATAATGGGTGGGGCCATTCCAGAATTATAACGCCCTAAAATGTTTATATGTGATTACCATTATATAATTTAATTAAATATTTATAGAAATAAAATAAATATTATTTTATTATGAATAAAACTCAATCGGTAAGGCTAAAATGAATAATATGGTCATTTTATACTTAGAAATGTATTTCTATAAATATTTCTTTTCAATATGATATGAATTTATTATTCATGAAAATCATTGTTAATGTTGATGATATATATTTTATATGAATAATTAGTTAATACTAATATAATTTTTAAATGATGTGAAATATGAATAAGAATCTTTAATATCATTAAAAAACTTATTTTCCAATAAAAATTGATTTCAATTAAAGCTCAAATTTTTAGATATAATTGAAATTTATAATATTTTAATTTGAATTTTAAAAAAATTTACATTATTTTTAGATTCATAAGAGTAATATTTTCTTAGTACGATTGTTTTTGGATTTTTCTAAAAATAATGAATGTTAGGTAAAAATTTCATTTTTATAAATAACATTACATTCACGATATTATTAGTATATAAGTATGAACTGTAAATTTAAGAACAATTTTTATAAGACTATATATATATTATTTGAATTTATAATTTTTAAAAAAATTATTTTATTTAAAACCCATATTTTTTATTTTAGAGCATAAGTAATAATTTCCCAAACATTGTTTTTTAATATGCTATGTGTTTTAATTTAAAATAAATATTTGTCAATTTTATAAATTGAATAAAATTAAATGTGTTTGAAATTTATACTTAGTTGGTAAAAATTATCTAATAATGAAAAAATTATTTTTACCAATCATTATTAAGTTATATTTGGGGAAAAACTAGTTACCAAGGTAAAAGCTAAAATGGTAAAATTAATAATTCAACGGGTGAAGATATTCAAACATGGTAAAACCATGTCCATAATTGTTTTTATGAGGTGTGTATAAGACTTATCTATTCTCCAATCCATTATATCTTAATTTTTTAGCCACATTAAATGTTTAACATGTGCACTTTTTATATTATGTTGAAGTATTTACAAAAATGTCACTCCCACCACATATAAAGGTGTCCTCTCACCACAACATCATGAAACTCCAAAAAAAATAGTTTACTCCTAAAAAAATTCTAATTTTCCTTTCCCTATAATTATATTTTACTCTATTGTGAGGACTATCACTTGATATTATCTGATTTCATCCATTTCCAAGGGATCTTCCAAGGGAATCTCAAAGTGCTGAAAATGTTTAATTATTTTTACTTATCTTATTTGTTTTGTATTTATCTTGTCCAATTATGATTTTCAAATAAATATATAATGAAATAATTATTGGTTATATATTAAATTTTATTATGTTATAGGAATAATAATTGACCACATTTTTCCTTTCATATTACGAAAAGTGAAATGTCTATTTGGGCCTTGTGCGGACACCCACCTCCATGACATAACATGTTGAATTTTCCTTTACAAACTTACATAGAATATATAAATGGAGATTTGATTTGTAATTTTGATAATTAAATAATTTTTATTATTTTTAAATAATAAAAAAAAAATTCTCACATTACTATTTTTCTTTTTCTTTTTTATTTTGGTTTATCATTGGGTCTTCGGGTTTTCTATCAAGTCTTGAGAGTTTCATATTGATATTTTGAGATTGGGTTGCTTTTTCCCAATTGAATGGTTTGATTTCATTTTTAATGGGAAACTGTGTGACCTCCAATTTATGAGTCTCCTTTTAGTTCTTTTTTTATTGATCATTTATGGTTTCAGGGTAATATATTTTTATATAAAAACTCCACGGATCCTAGGAGTAATTTTGCAGTTCTTGTGTGTTCTTCGACGAGTATTCGTGACTTGAGTAAAATTAGTTGAAAATGTGTGACCATCAAGCCTATGGTTCTATAATGTTTTATAGAATCAAACCACATGATTAGTGAATATTTTTTCAGACTATGTGGTCAAATCATGTGGGTTTCCTATGAGTCTAGTGACAGATTTATTCTTATCACTCAATTTTCTAAACTGTGCACCCTAACCATGCATAATTCCAATATAAATTTGAAAAACTTTTACCATTTTTACCTCTTCAAATTTTTACCATAAAACCCCTATTTCATTTCCTCTTGGATTGAGTAGCCCTAAGGAGGCTATCCTGGCCTTTCTCATGACTCTCATCCACCTCCAATGGTGAATCCAAGTGGTTTCTTCTGGTTTTGGGGTTAAATTCACAAGGCAGTCTCCTCTTTCATTATTATTATCCAATATTCTTCCATTTTCTTCATGTTCCTCCTCTCCCTTGGTTCTTTTGGTCTAGGGTTTATTTTTTTTATTCTTTTAATCTTGGGTTTTTTTCTTGTTAACTTGCTTTTTAGTTTTTCTTACCTATTTGGAAATCCTTGATCTATTTGGATTTGATATTGTCAAAGGGCCTTAAGTGTGAGTTTGTTTTACCTTTCATTTCACCTTTAAATTTATGAACCATTTCTTTCCTGATGTTATCTCCTTGTTTTGATACTAATTATTGATATTTATTGGTTATTTAAAATAATTTGGAATGAGATCAAGTGAATTGATCCTGAATTTAATTTTCCAAAAATTTAATATGAGATTTCCACACCAAGTGTTAATAAAAAATTCTCAATCGGACTTCATAAATGCGTTTTGATTTCTAAATGATGATTTGTATACCTCAAATTAGTTTCTGAAATGATTTTCAGTTTTATAAGTGGTGTGTTTGGTTCTTATAGAAAAGGTTATCACCCAAACAGTATGTGAGGCCTAGTTGGAACCATTAAAAAGGGGTTTTATTAAAATAACCACCCATGGGATGTATCTATTGACTTATTTATTGCTAAAAGAAATGGGTGGTGATATTCATGGAACATACCTTATAATTTTATGGTTTTAAGGCAATGGGATTATTCTTTATAGTGATTCAGTGGTGATGCTTGGATGTGTTGATTGTTTGATTCTATTTGGCTCACCCCCATTTAGATATAGTATGGGAACATAACATAGATAGTGGAATATTCATGAATTTTTTCTTCAATAGATTAGTTTTACACTCTCTCTTCTGGCCCCTTACTATAGACATGATCAATGTTGTGGATGATTCCTCTTGGTAAACCCAGGTAGTGTATGACCTAGAATTAGGTCTGGTTGATTGCATCAGGTATTCAGATAGTTCGGGTTATAATATGTTCTGGACATTACTCTATGTTCTTAGGTATTCCCATGTACACCAAAAAAATTTTATCTGCAAAGTATAATTTAATATCCTCATCTGGTATGGTTACATGAGTATGGCTTCCCCATTTCCCTCTATATGGTATTCTCTCTATTGTTTTCCCTTAGTTATGTTCATTCCTTATGAAATTCAATGTTTGTAATTTCATAAATGTTTTCATGAATAATATTCTGAATTATTATTTAGACACACCCTCTTAATATCTCACTTCCACTTTCTTTTAATATTTTCAATCATTCCCTTTTAAGAAAAATCTATTTTAAACAAAGAGGGAAATGGGACTAGATTTTTTCTAAGGAAATGTGTGAAAAATCTATGCTTATATATTATATATCAAACTTGTAGTACATGAGTCGTTTATGTAAAATAAATGCAAAAGTAATAGTTTTACTAAGGAAATCCTACAAAGTTTTAACACTCATAACAATACTACCATTTTTTTTAGCATCAGGTGTAGATTATGAAATGGTTTCAATTATTGTGGAGTGATATCAGGTTTTCAGAACAAATACTGACCCATGGGGTTACATGGAAATTTAGTTGGTCATCAATTTTGGTTTTTATTTAATCAAACTTTATTTTTAATTTTTTTGATTAGTTTTTTATTTAAATTAGCAGTATCATTCATTTTGTGTTTATTTTATTTATTTATACTATGAATAATCATTCCCATTACCTCTCATTGATTCCATTGGTTCTTTTTTCCACCTCAGGGTGATTAGGAATCCACCTTAGGGAAGTCATTGGACAACTTAGGTGACCACTTTAGGATCAAACCTGGTTGGTTCTTGAATTAAATAGTATCAGAGGAAAGGTTTATTAGAGGAACTATCTTTTAGTTCACACATTTTTATTTAGGTTTTAATTATATAATGAGTAGGAATATCGAATCCTAGGGTTTTGGTATGAATAATTTCCTAGCCAAAATATTTTTTAGAACCCTAGGATACCATTGGGAGTTGGGTTTTGAGTTTTTTATTTTAGTTATAATTATTTTTCTCAGTATTTACTATCTTTGGCTGATGAGTTTTAGTTTATTTGGATTTTTTGGATTTCAAATAAGTGTTTTTTGCATGGGAAAGGAAATGGGAGTTGGTCATGTGGCTCCATTGGGCTCGTAGGGCCTGTAAATCCATGTGGATCCCATAGATGGGGTCCTAAAAGCATAATATTGTAGTTCTTTTATTTTACATTGGTATAATGATTTATATTATCTTATTTTATTTATTTATATTGGATAAAACTATTCCCACTATCTCTTGTTGATGCCCTTGGTTCTTAACGCCACCTTGGGGAATTGGGAATGCACCTCAGGGATGTCACGGGCCGGCATGGTTGATCAGTTTGAGGTTGACCTAGTTTTATTTGTGAAAGAATTTTATAAAATTATAGGTTCTTTATAGTACCATACTTCCAATGCACCCTTTTTTATTTGTTTTGTCAAGGTAGAAGGAGTAGGATAGTTGGAACTTGGGATGTAGGTATGAGGAAGTGTATGGCCAACACCTTTTTTTCTGAATATTTGGTTCTCATGGGAATTTGGATTTTAGTTTTTTTCTTTTTCTTTTGTTTATAATTATTTTCTTAGTATCTCTTTCATTTGGTTGATGCTATTTAGATAATTTGGATTCTTTCTACTGCTCATAAGTTTTTTTGTGCTGGGGAAGCCAAGTGGGAGTTGGTCCAATGGTTCCAGTTGAGCTCTTGGGGCCTGAAAATCCATGTGGATCATGGGTATGTTGTCCAAAATAACTATATTTGGATGTGGTGTGATTTCCATATGGTCTCCAACCATATGGATAAGTCCCTTATTGACACTAGTGTCCCCCCATGAATTTATTTTTTGTATTTCATAATTTTAAAATTGTTTTTGAGAACCTCATATTGGACAGTAAAATTGGGATTTTAAATATATTTGTGTTAGATTTTAAAAAAGATAAGGGATTTTTCCAATTTATTTAAGAAAATAATTGATAAACATGGAATTTTAAAAGAAAGAATTTTAGTAAAAATGGGGTTTTTTCAAAATTATCCTTAAATCTAAATTATTGATTTTTAAATATGGTGTGATTTATTTTAGAGGTATATGTAAATATTTTTTTATAATGAGAAATTGAATTTAATGGGAATGTTCAGATATGTCGATATAATTCAGTGGATTTTTATAGAATGAAATACATTGGAGTGTAGAGTTTGAAAAAAAATTGAAGAGGTATTTTTGAAGCTTATTGATTTTTTTTGGGAAATTTGTTGGCCGATTTCCCTTTTATGTTTGGTATTTAATTTTGCCGAGTTATTAATGGTAAGTTGATTTTTATTGAGTCTTTATGTCCTTATTATACTTGTTATTCCCTACCAATGTTTCAAAAGATATACAATGTGTAGTTATAGGTGGTTAAACATTATTTTAACCTTTAGTTAATAAATATATGTACTTCCTAATTGAATATAATAAGATGAATCACCCTCTCTTTTATGGTCAAATAGATCCTTTTCACACAGAATAGAGGATGTGAAAAATTGAAATCATTTTTAGTTTCCTTGAGTTATATGAGTATCCAAAGTTTATTTTCCTGACCATTATGTATGAATATTTGAGTTGCAAGTGGTGGAAGTTAATCATTAGGACTAATCTTCATGAAGACCCATCCTGGTTGTTCATCAAGGCCTTATTCATTTGACAGTACTCCTTTGAGGTTATGAATGTGGTGAGTGTGATGGTGATGTATTGCCTTCAACAATTTGATGGATCGGTGTTGTAATTAATCTATCATTTTTTGGATCCAGTTCCTCATCTCATATATTTGGCCAATGATAATTCATTGAAGTCACAACATTTTGAGAATGAGATATTTTTGGTTCTTCAATCGAGGGTGTCGAAATTTAGTCTAGCCTCATTTTCTGATGTGGCGTTGCAAGTAGTGAGGGTTGAAGCCACGTTAGTAGGAGTGAATGAGGTATCAGATCCTTCTTCATATCTAGAATATGGTGAATGGAATTATATTAAATATATGGGAAATTGACTTGAAGTTTGTTATGTTGGTGGGGGAATTGAGAGGCCTTCTAATATTTTATTATCTCTTTCTACATATTGGACCCTATGGTGTCATTAATGTGGAAGATCGGGTTATAAGAATCCTTTGTTCCCAAGGGATCTGAACACATTTCAAAATTATGGTTGTTTATTCTATATCTATCAATTCATTATGGCTGTTTCAAGAAATAATAATAGATATAGATCCAGTCCTTTGAAGAATCTCACAATTCAATGAGATTAATACAGCACTAGCGTGAGTTTTACTAATATTTGTTTGGGTGTAAATGATCATTTTTGTGTTGATTAGGTGTTTAGGTGTCTTATTTTATTTGAAATAAAAAAATTATGTTGTGTAACTTTTTTGAAGTTATTTTTTAATGAAAGAATATTTTAATATGAATCTCATCATCATATAATGAAAGCATGTTTCGCAATATTTCATGATTCTATCACTTAGTCATTTGAAGATTGTGTGTGGTTGTTTCAGTTTAGAGGTTTTGTGTCTAATGGGTGGTGTTGGTTAGGAATCTAGTACGAATGTAATATGGTTTGGAGTACACCATGTAATCCCAAATCTATTAAAAGTAAACTCTTGTTTCTACCCTATCATTTTCTTCATTTTTTCCATTAATAATTTTTTCAAGCGGTTACCTATTGAGTGTCGGACCTTGAGTTTCCCTTTGTCATTGGCATATGTTTTTCACGACCCGTCTCCCGGGGCCCATATTTTAACTACCCCAAGCCGGCCTTCCATAGGCTAGGAGCTGGCGACTGGCACCAAAGGTGAAAATCCCTAAACTGGGAAGGCATTGCCTTTATAACAGTAAACTAACACAACAAAGTACGTAACTTGAAGTAAAACACTAAGTAAAACTGTATACAAAAGTGTGTGCTGAAAGTAAAGGGGTCAGAAATACAAGATCAACTATAAAGTACAATACAACTGAAGAAAAGAAGTAAAAGAAGCTACTGGGTCGTCCTCCGGCATTCCCACTTGAAGGGTGGGTACAGATGGACTCCTCATCACCCCAAGTCCGTATTTCCGATCCGTGTACGTCTCGCCATGTGGTCCACTTCTGGGTACAGTCTATTCATGCTAGTCTCTACCCCGATTAGCATTGTCCGTCGTCTACAACCAACACAATGATGTGCGGGCATAACCTATGTAGGGGTGAGTATAACGATACTCAGCAGGGACCCCAAGACCCTCAAGGTCTCACAAAATCCAACAAGTATAACCACAATGTACGGAGTCAATAGATAAACCTTACTTAGGTATATGCCCATACATATACCTAAGTTATTTAGTAACCCATCTCAATCATGAGGAAAACATGAAAGTCATTGACTCATCTAAAACCAGGATTTCAGTGATGCATAGAAGTACATATGATTATTCGCGAAGCTATATCATCTTATTCTGTCAAGAGGCACCGCTTCTAGCCATACGAAGTCTGGACCACACAGGATCGATAAGAACTAACCTCCGCAATGACTCACACAGGATCTGACCCACACAGGATCAGTATGCGCTGACCCACATAGGATCGTTGAGCGCTGACCTCTGTATGATCTATCTCCAACCTCCACCTCACTATCAGCCTCTAGATTCCTCACACCCGGTGCACTCAAGCTCCGTAGAAACTGCCCTCGAGATATCAATCATATCTCGACCACCACTAAACTAAAAAAAGGAGTACCCCAAAGGACCACTATGTCTTAAGGGTTCGAACACGACAGATGGTGTGTCAATAGAACACTCTGTCTGTGAGTTATTGACATTTCCTTTTGAGAGGCCCGATTGGTTTTTAGGTTCAAACCAACCCAACCATATTCCAACTGTGTCCAAACCTCATGTGGGGTATGACAAAAGAATTTTCTCACTCTAAGCTATCTGTTTCTACAAACAGTTCGTCGATCGGGCACCTGTAGCCCAAGATAGGGGCGAAATGGTTTAAATTGGCCAAATGGGTCTGGGTTCGATCTGACCCAGTCGGACCGACCCAGCCCGACCCAGTCCGGACAGCGGTCTGACCAATTCCACAGGTCCAATCCGGTCCGTGGATGCGGCTAGGCCTGAGGGGGAGGCCCGACCCAAAGGGGTGGCCCGACCGAGGGCGGCCCAGCCGAGGGCGGCCCTACCAAGGGCGGCCCGGCCGATAGCGGCCCGATCAAAGGCAGCCCGACAGCATGCCCTAGCCGCGCCTAGGGGGTGAGGCGCATGGCCCCTGGTACCCGAATGGTTGAACCATTCGGGTGGAACCGAAACCGATTCCAGATGGTGCCGGTCCAGCACATGCGTGACCCAACGGGGTCCCGCTCCTCCCGGATGGCCCGAGCGGCCAGCCGCTCCACGCCACCAGCGTGGCCTGACAGCACTGTGCCCCTTTTCCGATGCCCACCCGGGCCGCGGCCCTCTGCTGGCCTCCGCGCGGCATAACGACGCCGCATGCCTTTGCCACAGCCCGTTGTGGCCACGGCCCTCCATCCGCACGGCACGAAGGTGCAGCGTTCTCTAGGCAACCCGTCGGCCTTGTGCCACCGATTTCTTCATGGTCGGCCCGTTTCCAGCCTCCGTTGCTCCGCCTCTACCGTCAAAACAATCACAAAAACAACAAGGGGGAGGATTGGACTGTGTTGATGCGGTCCGAGCCCTCCTCGTTAAGATGATATCAATGGGCAACAAGAAGCACAACAAAATGACAGAGAACGGTGGGTAAAAAATCATACATAATTCAACTCAAATCCTCCTACCTCATATTTTTCAATCATTTATGGTGGAAGGATAGGATAAGCGAATGTAGATTCATCGATGTCGGTAAGTGTCCGAGGAAGAAGCGTTGTCGGCGTTCTTCGTGGTCGGCTCCTTCTCTTTTGGCTCGGTCGACGATCAATGAAGAAGGTTATCATTCTTCGTTGGTGTGTGGTGTTCTTAATTGGAAGGATGAAGTTCTCCCATGTTATTCCTCCTCTCCCAAAGGTTCCACTAAAAGAATTCTAAGCCAAAAATAATAGAGGAAGTTCTCTATTATTTTTATGGCACAACAACACAAATACTTGTGTTTAATTAAATGAGACAACACATTTAATTAATGGAATGGAATGGTTCAAATTCAAAAATTTGGGGAGGTGAGGAGTTCCAATTAAATGGAGAGAGGTGGACAATTAATTAATGGGGAGTTAATGGGGGTAAGAAGCTCAGGTGGGCCCCACTAAATAATATCCTCCCAAGGGAGGTTATGTGTGGGTGGGCCCCACCACCATAACCTCTCATGGAAGGTTATGGTGTGGTGGCCCCACCACTAACCTCCTCTTGGAGGTTTTAACCTCCATAAAATAAAAAAAATTAACACTTAATTTTTATTCAATTTAATTAAAAACCCCAATATCTAACTTCCATTCTTGTCAGAACACAACTACGGTGAAAGTCTGACTTAGCAATCACTAACAGTGCGAGCTCAACGGTTCCCTCATATTTCAATTTCGAGCACCGATTCAAAAGTTACAAAATCTCATTTGTACGTTTGCTGAATGTACCCTAGAAAAACTTCAGAAATTGATTCTGGGCAGATCGGGCCTCGGAATCAAGCACTGTAAATTTTTGCAGACTCGTAAAAATACCATGAATTTAAGAAAAAAAATCCACAGAATTTACAGGTATTTACTACATTAGTCTCTAGGAGAATGCATGATAGTTATAGTTATGTTAAGGTGTTTGAAATGTGGCTTGGTATTTTCTTCATTGTTCGAGGAATGGTTTGATCTAATATAGAGATGAATGTTTTTTCTTAGTGGTGGTAAGGGTGATCTTTTGTTTAAGGAATTGAATCATGTGAGAGTGTGGAAATTTTTCTTTCAACCTGATCAACTGGAAACATTGAGGCTTTTTTGAGGAATATAGAATTATGGTGGGAATAATATCCACATCCTTATTTTTATTTTTCTCCTTTATTTTGATCTATCATTTTACCTTTTGATCTTCTCTTGAGTCAAATGTGATCTCGATCTAAATTTTGAGTT
The DNA here is from genome assembly GCA_963277665.1 of Viscum album. Classification (NCBI taxonomy): domain Eukaryota; kingdom Viridiplantae; phylum Streptophyta; class Magnoliopsida; order Santalales; family Viscaceae; genus Viscum; species Viscum album. The sequence goes on from OY728120.1 coordinate 1,235,356,911, forward strand.
TTGGGATGTTTTTTCCTCTATTTCATGATTTTTGTTCATAGTTAAGGGGATATCGTGTGACCTACTGATTTGGAGTGTCTTTTTAGTCCATATTTTTCTTTCACATTTATGGTTTGATTGGTTTACCATGGTTATATTCAATATGTGTGGCACCTGGGAGTAACTATGTAAGTCTTCAACGTCCCTGGATGAGGGGACACAACCTGAGAATGGTTATCCAAAATAGTGTGAGAATCTGGTACATGGTTTTTCAATTTTTTTACATAACCAAACCACATTATTATAGAATTATTTCCCAAACCATGAAGGTGTACAAAAAGTCCATTTAGGAATGCATGGTTTCTTAAACCATGCAACTTAACTATGCGAAGTGCCCAGATTCATTAAAAATGTCTTCTAAATATTTTGACCTCTTTGAATATGAAACCCAAAACCCATATTTCTTTCCCACTTTTCTCATGTGACTCTAGTGAGGCTCTCCTCATATTCTTCGTGCCTCCCACCTCCTTTAATGATGAATTAAAGTGTTTTAATCATGTTTATTTGGTTAATTTCTCATAGTAATCTTCTATTTAATTATTCCTATTATTTCTTCATTAATTTTCTTCTTTTTAATCTTCTCGATTAGTTCCTTTGGTATAGGGTTAAATTTTATTCTATTTTAATTTTGGGGGTTTTCTTATTAACATTATTTTTTGGGTTTTTTTCCTCTTTGTACCACCTTAAATCTATTTTTTTGTCATATTTTAAGTTCCTTAATTTTCAAGGTAGGATTCCCTTGAATTTAGCATTCAAATTTAAGGAAAAATTATTTATTGATTTTCACACCTTGTTTGCATACTAATTACTGATATTTATTATTTATAATAATTATTTAGAAAGAAATAAAGTGAATTCCACTTGAATTTTATTGTATGAAATTGTTAATTTGAGATTTTCACACCAAGTGTTTTCCAAATTCTCATTTGGACTTCGTATATGTGTTTTGATTACTAAATGGTGATGTTAGTTCCTCAAATGTGTGTTTAAATGGAATTTTGGTTTTATAAGTGGTGTGTTTTCTTCTCTTATAAATAATTTTCACCAAAAGAGTATGTGTGGCCCGATTTTCACCTTTAAAATAGGGTTTCTTGGGAAAACTCACCTTCAGATGTATCTCTTTCCATTTTCATCATTAAATGGAATCTGATATCCTTAAAATGGGACTTCCCATAGAATTTGATGGATTAAAGGCATGTATTGTATTCCTTGGGTTGATTCATGGGTGATTCTTGGATGTGTTGATTGTTTTTTTCTTCACTTAACCCCCATTTTATACATAGAATGGGAACCTAGAACAGCTAGTGTAATATCCAAGAATGATTTTTTTTACTTGTATTATATTATCATTTACCTATAGGGCCTTAGTATGGAAGAATAATTATATGGGGATGATTCCCCTCGATTAGTTCAGATAGGGTAAGACCGTGCGTTAGGGCTGGTTGATTGCATTAGGCACACCAACAAGATGGATCATGTTACAGTATATTCTAGAATTTTCGTTGAGATCCTAGGTATTCCCATGTACTCCAAAACTTATTTATCTTTGGTTTATAATTAAAGTTCCTCATCAGGTTTGGTGACTTGAGTATGGCTCCCCATTTCCCTCTATATGGTGCTCCCTCTATTTTTTCCATTATGATGTTCATCCTTTTTAAAATTAAATGTTTTGTTTCTCATAATTGTTTTTAAGAAAAATATAATGAAATATTATTAAAAAATCCCTCTATATATCTGAATACCTCTTTCTTTTAAAATTCTCAAACATCCCCTTTTATGAAAACCCATTTTTAAACCAAGAGGGAAGTGGACCATAATTTTTTTAAAACAAAATCTGTGAAGAACCTATGTTTGTACATTTTATTTTAAAAGTTTTGTAAATTCATATTTTATTTAAATGAAATGAATAAATATTATCTTTAATTAAGAACAAATATCTTGTTTTAATACTCACACCTATACTCCCTTTCTTTTATTATCCTCAAGTACATGTTCTATTTTTGTTTCGATCACTAAGGACAAATATCAGGTTTTGGGATTATAGAGTGACCTGTGAGGTCACATGGAGATTTATTTGGTCATAAGGTTTGATTTTTATTTAATTAAAGTTCATTATTAGTTTTATTGTTTGGTTATTTTTATTTACATTGGTATTATCCTTTATTTTTTCCCGATTTTGTTTATTTATATTGGGAAAAATTAGTCTCATTATCTCTTGTTGATGCCCTTGGTGCTTCTCACCACACTAGGGTGATAAGGAATTCACCTTGGTGATATCAGGTGCTAGCTCACAAGACCATTTTAGGGTCAACCCTGGTTAATTTGTAAAAATTTTAATCCTTTCTCATGTTCTATGGAAACCCAAATTTTCATCCATATATACGTGTTAACTACTGCCTCCATAGAAAAATTGATTTATATTTTTTAAAAGATTCCTTAAATGGATGTTCAAGAGAATGGCATTAAAGGATAAATATTATATTTATGATATATTAAGGTTTTTAATGGTAAATTTGATATCTTATTAGTGATATGATCAAAAAATATAGTTAATTCAATCATTTAAAATGAGAGAAATAAGAGGAAAATGATCTCTTATTTCTATGTAATGAATTTATGAAAATTATATTATCCTTATAAATACAAAAAATAATGATATATCATACTAATAAACACTAAATATTCAGATTATGACTCTGGTTTAATCATATTTAAACTAAACCACCTCAAAATCATCCATTAATCATGGTAGGTCTTTACTTAGATCTGTTTAACCACCTACTTGAAAATGTTTTGATTTTATATCATGTATGACTATTAGAACTTATTTAATAGTATAATATGACATAAATATGTAAAAAAAATTGGTTATGTTAAGTTTATATGAATATTTATCTCATCAATTAAGAAATCTCCCTTTGTTCATTAACAATCACTAAAACATGCTCATCATTGATTTCAACCTCACTGATACTAACCAAAACTACCATGAAATGAGATTATAGATTTATGAAATATCAAGGAATATCTATTTCATTACCTTATAAGAATTAATAGTTATATAATTTTTGGAAATAATATATATCAAAAGAAATTTTAAGAAACTATTTTGAAGTGATATAAATTAATTACACTCGGTGTCGAAAATAGGTAAAAACTCATTGATGTATATCTATATGTGTATGTATGTATTAATTTAATGTTGTAAATGGGTATTTTAAATTGTAAAATTTATTAATAAGGTTCGTTTGATCATATTTAATGAACTTAATTGAATTATTCATGATATTTTGCGTAAGTGAATAATGAATTTTTACTGAGGTAAGGGTTTTCACCTAAAATTACTCTCATTTTGACAAGTTTTGTGTTATGTGCATAATTTCGTGTATTTGGTATACATAATTCCTATTTGATATATCATATAATGAATTTTATTTTAATCATTCTATTTGAAGATCAATTACAATCCCACAATTTCATGTGGTTTTGATTAAAGTGTTACTCAAGCATCAATGGTTATTTGTCTCGAACATTATTCCTTGGTACATGTTTATATTACACATTATGTTTTCCATTTAATTTTGTATTAATAAACATGTATTAATCATTATACATTATTTAATTCGTGGGATATATTAATAGAAATTAGATCTTTTCCATCAAATATATTTTTCTCAATTGTTACACCAGTTGTAATGATTTTGGTAACCCAATCTTCATTTACTAAGTTACGATCATTTCGTTGGACTTAAAAGTTTGATACAATATTCCAATTGATTACATTATTTTTTATTCTATTTTTTCTAATAATTTATCCTACTATCACTTAATACGCCTTTTAAAAAAATTTATGACTTCACGGAGTATGTTGCTCATAAGGAATGTTGATAACTAAAGTCTCATTCCCTTGAGTTATATTGTTTCATTATGAAATTATTTCTTCCATCCATAAGTTATCCCACCCTAATATTCTATATTGTAACCTATCAACCTTTAGGAAAAATATATTTTTATAAGAATTAATGTTTTATAATCTTTTAAAAATGTGAGTTTTGAATAAAGATATTTTTCAGATATTAAAAAGGGGTTTTCCTTAAAATTTCATATGGTTTTTATTCCTCTCCTAGTTTCTCTAAAAATGATTTTTTTAAGATAAATTGTTAGAGATTATTTTTTAAGTAACATTTTTCAAAATAATTCACATCAAATTTTCAAAATATACCTTTTAAAATGACATGTGAATGTGTATTTTTTGTCAATGATAAAAATGTTTTTAAAGGATCTTTTAAGTTTAAACTTCTATTTCCCTTATCATTTTCATAATGATTTACCCTAATGGGGTATATGTTTCCACATTTACCCTCTAGAAAATATATTTATCACTTAGTGATTGAACATGTAGTATAAAATAATTCAGTTCTTGGTCCCTTCTTTTTTGATATCATTTAAAGAATAATTTTGTGAGTCTTTTTTTCATTTATGTCATGAACCTTATATGTTTCATATATTTCACTAAGGATGTATTTTTTTAAACCATCCAATTTATTTCCTTGAATCTCATATGATCATGTTATCCAATTATTTACTTACTCATATACTCATTGAGCTATACAGTGTGAGCATCAAATTTTATTTAATTCACTTTGGATTATGTTCACCTAGAAATATTGTAATTCTATTGAAATAAAAAACATTATTGGAATTTTCTAGGTTTATATTCCAATATGGATTATTATATTAAAGTTAACTATGTAGTGAATTGTCATCCACCTTCTTTATCTAGAAGTATTACGATCATGTTATCCCTTTTATTAACTTGGGGGAAAGTATTGATATTTTTGATGTTCACTGATTCCTAAAACAAGCTGATTATGTATTGAAATTTTGTGTCTTTCAATAGAAAAATAACCATATATTACTAAGTAATAGTAATTTAAGTAGTGGAATAAAATTTATATTTGCCTATTAGGGTGAATGAATTAGACATAATAAGATGATGTGTGGGGCCAGAATTACTTAGAACCTTGACGCATCGATAGGTATTATGAGACAAAACATGTTGGGTTTTGGAAAATACATATTCGCACATTATAATAGTGTCTTGGAACAAGAACTTGATAGTATTTTTTTATAGCTAGATTTATTAATTTCTATTGTATAATATATTATTATTGATGTCCGTGTTTTCATTTATTTTTTGGGATATAATATTCTATCAGTATTTTTTTATTATGGATTCAGGTTTTATATATAGTCCTATCATAATATTGATGTTATGTTTGTGAAATTATTTCCTCATTTGTATTTTTTCCCTTATTGAGTGTTTGAAATCATCCCTTCTTATGTTTCTATTTACTAAGGCATTAATGAAAAGTATTACACATGATATGTTTAAATGGATATCTTGTGTGAAATAATTTATATATTATGGTTAAGACACATTATGGATTTATTAGTTTTATATATAATGAAAAAATGTATATTTATTACAGATAACATGGGATATATTTGTTATTATTTTTTCCTAATACTCTAAACATCTAAACCTGAATATATAATTGTTATTTAAGACATACAATAATAACTATTTATTTTTTAATTGAATATAGTTTCATCCCAGCCTTTATAATAGATTTCAAATTGAGTATGTAATGCACATGATTATGGAACCAGACATGGGATTATGAGTTCAGGGTATCAAAATTGGTTTTAAAAAAAATTATATCACTTTGGATATTATTATTATTATTTGGATAATTTATGGGTTGAAATGTTATGGTTTCTAGAAATTTAAAAGGTGTATACAAACCTTTTAGATATTATATTATTTAATGTTGGGGAAGTAATTCACTTTTTATTCAGGGATTAGGATAAGACAACATGAGGTAAAATCCTAGTGATATGTATATGTCATAATTTTAAGTATATGATAACATCCTTGAGTTTTGTTAAAGACTTAATTATATGGTTTTCTAACAAATTACTTCCTTTTATGGATAATGTAAAGTTCATACATCTATATTATAGATGAAACCTAGGGTAATAACCACAAAAAATGTATTTGAGTATCGAATCAATCTTGACTTTGGTGCATGGTGAATCTGCCTAAGACGAAACACTTATCTAGACACATCTATGGGTGATGATGTAACAACCCAAATTTTTATGAAGGTATAGATAATTTGTTTTCTAGTTTAATTTTTTATCCTAATGAGTGTTTCCCATAGACTAAGGAATGTCTCAATAGCATACAGAGCATGTTTGGAGCTGAGAGCTATGAGTTTTGAAAGAAGTAGACTAGGTTAATGGTTTGACCAAATAGTGCCCCTAATCCCACATGGTTTGGTCAAACCATGTAGTGGATTTTATATGGATAAAGAGGGGAACATGGTTAGGATAAAATATGCTACACAATCTGAATATACATGTGACTTATCTTAGAAAATTGACAGAGGCATTTCTCTTGGGTTGCACATTGTTAGTCAAACTATACAACTAGTTCATACAAGGGAGTTCCTAAAGAAGTAGATTTTACATGGTTGGCTCACAGTTTTTCCAAACCTGAGGCTAAACCCTATAACCCTTTAACTGAGGGAAAATTACCCTTTTCCCATTAAATTTTTTAAAACCCTCATCCCTATTTTATTTTCCTCACCACCATATGTGTAGTCATCTTACACTCACATGAATCTCTTTCATATCCTAAACCCAGGATTCTTGATATCGCCGCTATCCAGACTCAAATTAGACAGCTATTAGATTCATTGATTTTTTATAAGTAAGATATTTAATTATATTCCTTATTTTCTTATTTTATCTTTCATTCTCTTATGCTATTGGGGTGTAAGAATGTTTTCAATATTTTCAGGTCATTTTTTATATTTTGGTGATTTGTTAAATTCTTATTTGATTTAATGGATGATACTAAATGACTAGTCATCTGCTGACCAATGGTAGGTGGTTTAGAAATTTTCTATAAAATTTTAGTTTTTTTATAGCATTATCTCTTATTCTAAATGCCAAAAGATTCTGCATGTGTCCATAAAATGTGTTTTTCCTTTTTAAATTAATTTAACCATGATATAGTACTCCCCTAGACCCATGTTAGATCATTATAGTATATTCACATCATTTATCTCCACCCATTTGGGGGTATTGAATTTAATTTCCATCCATGACATGAATATTTAATTGACTACCCACCTCCTAAGTGGATTATATTGACTTTAAAATGGATTTTACTTGATTGGTAAATTATATGGTGTGATCTAAATTATATAAAAGTGAGTGGAAAGACCTTATAATCTGTGATAAATAGTTGATGAATTCTATACCTTGTTTCACCCATGGTTAGTTGGGTTAAATTATTGTTAATGCTTAACCATAAATTAAACATGATTATTATAATTATATGATAGATATTGGTCGGTGGACAATGGTTAAGGGACATGTTTATCATGGAGCTTCATGCTCCCTTATTTTGGGTTTCTAACATGGTGTCTCACACTATTTATTTGGATGATGGGCATAACGTTCCTTTTTCCCTCACATCGGGCCATGGGTATGACAACTAATGCCACCATTTCAGATGTTGGTAATGATGGCCCACCCCTCTATATTGAATAACAAAAATGAATTCTCTAATTGTAATAATATTGAGGTATAGTACCACTACTAAATATTATAGCTCATTAGACTATGAAAGAACACCTGAGTTACACCCCGGGTCCAACTAGCAACTAGTATCTATGTATATTACTATATATGTCCTCACATATATAGTGTATATAAATATATTCAAATTATGTATAATTATTTATAATTGATGTACATGGTAACTAAGATAAAACATATTCCATTATATGTTGAATTAGGTAGAATCTTCCAAGTGTCTTACCAGAGCCTGAGCTGACTAATATCTATTTTCATCATATTTTATTATTTTTTATACCATCATTCTACTATTCTATATAAACTGGCTGGATTATTCTAGACACCATTTTTGGTGTCCTACTGAGTTTATCTCACACCCTATAAGGGATTCATTTGGAACCTAAGAAAACATTATTATTATAGGTATTAACAAGGGAAAGCACCATATTATGAATGCTTGATATGAATTTTTTATATCATGGGAGCATGAAAGTAGAGGACTAAGCATATTCTCATGATTCTAGTGGAGTTCAATATTGGTATTTTCACTTTTTTGTACATCATGTTTTATAATCTTGAGCTATGTATTTCTTATATTCCATTTTTTGACATCATCTTGTTATAAAATAATTTTTAATATAACTCACCCTATGGATTGATAATTATTATATTTATATGAATGTTTATACTTCTATTGGTTATTATAGTTATTTCTTTCATTGTGTTGTTTTTTTATTCTAATATTTATTATCTCAATTTATTTCTATTGTGCCACTTTGATATGAGCTTATTGTCTTTCCACAGCACTACCTTCAACCCTCGCTACAAGTCAGTAGTCTCTAGTGTATGAGGAGGCATTCTTGATTCAATATGACCCACCGGCATAGGGAACCATTTTAGTGGCTCCATTGTCGTCACGTTTCTATGTGATATCAGAGTGCCTTTCCTTTTTTCTTACTATTTGGGTATTAAATGAGAGGCTTGAAATGTGTCAGAATTTGTTAATGAGCCTATTTCTTAGATTATCTAACCCATGTACAGGGGAGACCCAAATTACATGGGATAAGATATTGCTATTTTAATTTCTTCCTATTACAATGGTCTTAATATCACCATTAGGTGACACACATGTTTTGAAATATTATTATTTATAATCTTTTTATTATGGAATTATTTTTCCTTGGTCTTCTATGGAATAGAGTTATCATCTCATGCACCATTATAGGCACTCAGGATGTATATGTCATGCATTTTTTCATTCCACATTTACTTAGTGAATTCATTTTCTACTACATACTCTTTGGTTCCTTATTATGTATTTGAAATGATTTAACATCTCTTGTAGAAATAAAAAACATTGATTAAATAAATTTTTTACATCAATATAAGTGGGCTTTTTTCATATATATTGATGATGGAACCTTAATTGGCCAATTATACCCTGTTGTGTGTTCTCGATGTTCCAGTTGCATGGACCAAAAAGACATTAAATAGTACGATTACATGAATGGGAGTTTTTTTTTGAAACATGTACTTATATAAATTCGGAATGGTTATTAATTTAATCAAATAATTTTTTATGACCTGTTACAAAAAACTATTATATGTATGGTCTAGGTGATGGTTACATTATATTCCAATTGAAATTTAAATGGATTGTGACTTTTTTAAATTGGAAATTTTGAGGTATCTAATTAGACCATGATATACTTATTTTTATAAAATTATAAATTCTGATGAAATTAAATCAATAAATTCATTGGTTTCCATAAAATTGGTATTCCAATTTAAAATTAAAGGGTGTTTTCCTCTATAACATTAAATTGAAGCTCCATATAATGGGACCTTAGTTGTGTGATACAAGAATGAGACCAAGACTCGACCTTAGTAGTGGGTTTTTGGGGGTGGTACTTATAATAGTTATGGATTTTTATAGTCTTCCTTTATCACCAAGACCTGACTTTTGGAGTAGGAAGAGAGGTATGATGTTTTCTATAGTGAGGATTGTACATGTCCTATTATGTACATGTGGTCCTTTTTCTTGTAAATTATTTTCTGAGGTGTGAATTGGGAATTGTTGAATAATTTCACCATGACATACTTAATTTATATTCCAGGAGGGTGGTGAGGATCATTCCTCAGAGGTGGTAGACCCTGAGTTACCAGTGTTACCTGTTATGGTGCTACCTGTAGAACCACCTTTTATTCCTAACATGGGCATTGATTCCCAGTTTCAAGAGGGTTTTCATCATATGATTCATTTTTCTTAAGGATTTTCTTCACCTACCCTATATATGGAAGAATAGGATCAAGAATTTCAATAGAAAAACCCTCCCACCTTCTCGGTGAATGGTGTTCCTCGGGCTATTGAGTAATTTTTAGAGGCCATGTTTCTATTTTTGAGAATCTATATATTCCCTTGAAGAGGAGGGTCAAGCACACAGCTTATATTCTACACTTTTCTGCCAAGCGATGGAGGGATGTGATCACCCAAGAATCCCGACATAAGGATATGATATGGATGGCTTTACATAACTTATTATATGATAACTTCTTTCCATGTACATTGAGGTTTGAATGGGCTTTATATTTTATGAACTTTTAGTATGGAGAAATGAATGTGATGGATTTTTCATTCTATTTTACTGATTTGTAGAAATTCACAAACTCTAGTTGGTGATAAACACATCAAAGTTAGGATATTTGAGGATGGGATGGTATAAACCATCCTATTTTCAGTTAATGTCTTCTGGTTGACAACAATTTTTGATATAGTCAACGCATCCCACATTTCTGAGAAGAATTTGAGAAAGTCGATGGTGAAATCCATAGTGGTTCAACACTAAGACCTTGCAGTGGTTCCACATGTAGAAGGAAGCATTACCTTGAGGTTTCTCACTGGGGCACTTATATTCATACACCTCATACTAAAAATTTCATTATATGTCACCAATGTGAGAAGAAAAAATACATGAAACCCCAGTTTATGAAATCCCCAATTGAGTGCAGAGGATGCCATAGGATGGGCCATATTCATCATTTTTAGGAGTTTTTGACCAGTTATTAGAGATAGGGAATATACATCAACTCCATTTTCTAAAGTGGTCCTATAGTACCTTCCAAGGTAGGAAGATGTAATACCAAAAACTACTCATGCGAAGGGGGGAAGTCTAGGAAGAGGGATCCAAAATCAAAAATCATAGCACCAGTAGAGTGGGCCAACTCAGTGAAATAAAGCTGTGTCTCAGGGCCATGGTATTGTCATGTTACATGTAGTACAACTTTTTCTGTAGGAATAGAGCACTGAAACTTCTATTGGTCAAGGTACTACTCTATTATTCTCTAGTCTTGTGTCTTATTTGTTTGAAATAGGTTCATCACACTCTTTAATATCAATAGAAACTCTAGAATGTATGGGCCTTGATATATGGTACTTTTTTTGTGTCATGGAACTCGATACCCTATCAGATATCCAGTCAGAGAGTGTTCAACGATGGAAGGAAATCCTATTTGAGATAGGTGGTTATTTGTTCATGTGTAAATTTTCTATGCTCAACATGATTTTGTTTGATGTAATTACAAGGATGGAATGGATAGTTTTCGATCAAGATCATATATATTTTTATCACCAGAGGGTTAAATTTACCTCACCAGAGGGAGGTAGACATGTTGCCAAGGGTGAATAGGATGTCCATGCATCTTGAGCGAGAAATGAGCATCAGGGTATGGGTAGATTAAGAGCCCAGATCTCTAGTCTTTTCTTGGATGATCAAGGGATATGACCTACTATTTTTCCTCCTATGGAGAATCATTTCAAGGATATCTTAACAAATGAATTTTCTAGGGTACCTCTAGTGAGAGAGGTCGAATTAAAAATTGATAACTTTCATGGAGTATCACCTATGTCCATTCCTCCCTATAGGATGACACCTACATATCTCCAAGAATACAATAGGTAGTTAGAGGTTATATAGGATAAAGATTTTATTAATCCTAGTACCTCTCCATGGGGTTAATCAGTCTTTTTCATAATAATGAATATCGTACCATTCGGATTTGTGTGGATATCCTACAATTGACGTAACTTACAATAAGAATTAGTATCCCCTACCTTGAATGGGAAGCCTCTTTGTTTATCTTTGAGTATCGAGGGTGTTTCCAAATAATGATTTGAGTATGGGATATCATCAGGTGTGTTTCAGTACTTCATACATACCTTGTATATAATTCTAGAGAAATTACGGCATTTAGAAGTACTTGGTAATGTCATTCGGTCTCATGATTATGCCATCTATTTTCATGGATCTAATTAATTAGGGTTTCCACCTCTATTTGGACTCATTCATGGTAGTTTTTATGGATTATATCTTATTGTATTCTCTCACTAGAAATTTCATGCCAAACATCTTGACATCATGCCGAAAACCCTTAGATAAAACAATATTTACACAAATATCACATCTATGGAAAATGACCACTTTCTAGGTCATGTTATCTTAAAGAGAGGAGTGTTAGTAGACCCAGATAAGTTGAGATCTGTAGTTTCCTGGGATCATCCAAAAAAATTCTTCGATATCTTGAGTTTTGTAGGGATAGTTGCGTGTTACAGAGGATTCATCCTGGACTTATCACACCAATAATATCTCCTTGAAGGCTTGGCTAAGAAGGGATGAAAATTGTATATTCCAAATCTTATGAAATATCATTTCAGGAATTGAAAATAATGTTGACTTTATAACAAATCTTGATTCTTACAGAGTTGGGAAGAAGCTACACCCTTTTTATTGATACATTAGGAATTGGGATGGGAGCAGTTATGATGCAAGATGAGTGAGTCATGGTGTAAGGATCTCATATGTTGTGGCCAAAAAAGTATAATTCCCTAACCCATGATCTCAATCTAGCTGATGTTTTCTATGATTTATATTTTTTGAGACATTACATAGTGGGAGAGTAATTCTTGGTGTTCAAAAAAACAAAATCCTCATGTATATATTTACACAATGTGACATAAATATTATACTGCACATGTGGTTTGAATACTTTTAGTTGTTTTATTTTAATCTTTCCTATATTTCTAGTTAGGGAAATGAAGTAGACATTTCTCAAAGTTGAAAGACTCAGATGCAGACGGTTTCTATTCCTAGTGTTGAGTGGTTGCTTATGACCTTGTTTTCATAGAGGCATGCCGATGTTCCGGAGGATCATGGTCATAAATTCTTCATAGGTTTTTCAGTGACCTCTTCCCTTCTAGAATTTGTAATGTTGATGAAAATTTTAGATCTCGGGGACTTAGTATTGATGGAGAGTGTTTCAAAATGAGTATTCATCACCAAATTGGATTGTGGATGAGGATAATACCTTACACACACATCGGAGAGTCTAGGTTTCAGTAGAAATATGATAGAAACCAATGTGGTAATATCAAGCCTCATATTGGGAAGTATATACAAGCATTACCAAGATGTTTTGAGACTTACATTGCCTGTATTAGTGTCCTAGTGTGAAACTAGATATAGTCGAATTTTTCACTCGGTGTACCACCTATTAGCAGGGGAAATATGAAAATTAGGGACTTGTAGGAATATTATAGTTAGTATTCATTAATGATTTAAAATTAGATGGAAACACCATATATTTAATTTTAGGTTTTACTAGATAACCTTAATGGAATGATACATTATGGGTAGTTTTTTACTCGTTGATGAAAGGTATCTCACTTATTACCTATTCGATAGACTTTACCAGTTGATGAGATAAGGAGGATATACATTAGAGGAGATCAAACACCTACATGAAGACCCATGTTCTATCATATCTAATAGGGATCACACCGCAGTTCTAGAAAGGGTTGAAAAAGACCTTGGGTGCATATGTGATTTTAATCATGGCATATCACCCTCAAACCGACAGATAGACAGAGAACAAAATTTAAGTTTTATAGAAAATGCATCATTCATGTGTTATTGTCTTTGGGTGTTGTTGGGAGAAGCACACACAGCTTATTTTATTTCCCTTATAATATTAAATTTAACTATACCATTTAGATAGAGCATTATGAATCCCCATATGGTAGGCCATGTCAATCACCATTATGCTATCTAGAGACAGGGGAGGCATCTTTACTTGGGAAGCATCATGTTAAATAGACATCAGAGAAGGTTTAGATAATTATAAAAATACATGTTAATAGATTAGTCTAGGAAGAAATCATATTGACATCAAAACAGATGAACTCTAGAGTTCATGGTCAGGAATCAGGCTTTCCCTCATGTTTCTCCTAGGCTATTCCATCGATGGATTTTGAATCTGGGTAAGCCTTCAACTCATTTTTTTATAACCATTTAGATTTTGAAGTGGGTCTTACTAGTGTCTAACAGGATATAATTTCCTCATATATATTATTCTATGAATGATTTTTTTGATGTATCTTGTCTTCATCAGTATTATCTATACCTGTCGCATGTTTTACCACTGTAGGATGTTGAGTTTGATGTGTATGATTATTTTAAAGAGTACCTAGTGCATATCATGGATCAGAGTGTGAAGACTCTCTGAAACTAGTCAGTTACTTTAGTGTAGGGTCTATGGAATCATATATGAATATAGTACAACACCTAGGAGTGGTAAACTGACATATGTTCTCAGTGGCATGATATTTTCTTGGATTTAACCTTAATACCCAAAAGGCCAACTCAAGGATGTGCTTCTCTAAAGAAGGTTGGTTTGTAATGATCCAACTTATTATGAAGGAATGGAAAAAAATTCTATTTTAATTTCGTTTTCTAATCCTACTGATTGTTTCTTATGGCCTAAGGAAGGTCTCGAGATAATTTAGGTTTTTTTAGATACTGAATCTATGAGTTTTAAGGGATTATTTCTAGGAGAATAGTTTGACCAAACCATCCACTTGAGCTCTCACGATTTGGATAAACCATGTGGGGTGATTCAAATTGAAGCAAAAGAGCACGTGGTTAGGCTAAACCATGATTCCATATTTGTATAGCCATGTAACTTGTCTCGGATAGGTGAGAGAATAATTTCACATGGTTAGCCAAACCATGAACCTAGCCCATTCAAGGGGATTCCATGGGTAGTAGATTCCACACAGTTAGAGCACAGTTTGGCCAATCATGTGGTCAAAAACATGTGATCCCATTAGTGAAGGGGAAATTACCCCTTTTCACCTTAAATGTTTTAAAACAATCCTCTCTCTTTTATTTTCTTCTCTAGTGGACAATCACACCTCTTCCTTTACCATGAAGCTCTACCATATCCTAAAACTAGGCTTCTTTATTTCAACTCTAATCAAAATCTGATCAGGCTATCATCAGATGCATTGGATAAATAATGGAAATAGATATCATCCTCTTCTAACCATAATTAGTTTCTTTCAACATCTCCTACACTATATTTATATGAGATCATATTCCTTATTTTTAGGGTATTTTTTTATTTTGGTGATTTTTAATTCAACTTTGGTTCATAGGCTAGAAGAAAGGTTGTCCATAGACCTATGTTAGGTGCTCTAGTAATTTTCCCAAAAAGTAGGTGTTTTATATAATTCTCTATTGTTTCACATGCCTTAATTTTCCTCATGATTCCTTAAAATGTTTCTTTCATTCATATGCTAATTTAACCATTATGAAATGCTCATGTAGGCCCAAATTATATCATTAGAGGATTTGTGCCTCATTGATCACTACCCCTTTGGGTTTCTATAATTAAATTTCCCTCTTTAATATGAATTTATAAATGACCAACCACCTCTTATGTGATTAGGCTTGACCTTAAAATGGATTTTCTTCGATTTAAGAATTAAATGGATTGATCTCAATTAAATAGAAGTGAGTATCAATACCACATCATGTGTGATAAATAGTTAATGAATTATATACCATGTTTCTCCCTTGGCATGTTGGAATAAAATTAATTTAAATGTTGAAGAGGTAATTCATAATGATTATTATAATTGGACTATAGATATTGGTTGGTGGAAAAAGGATAAGCAACTTGTTGAGCATCGTGTTTTGTATCCCTTTAATTGGGGGTTGAGCATATCGTCTCACAAAATTTATATGGATAATGGGAATGGCATTCCATATTCCCTTGCATCAGCTGTTGGGAATGATGACTCACACCACTATATAAGGGGTTGGGAATGATGGCTCAACCCATTATCTTGATTGACAGGCCTAACATCTTCCATTCTCATGAAATTCTGGGAAAGTTCCCTTACAATATCTTATAGCTTGTTAGAATATGCATGGACACATGAGTTATTCCTTGGGTCATGATTGCACCTAGAATCAATGTATATGTCCATATATGTTCTAATATATATCGCGTATCTACATACATACATACATACATACATACATACATATATATTATGTATAATTATTTACAATGGATGTACATAGTAACTGAGATTAGACTTATTTCAGCTTATGCTGAAGGATGTCAAGTCTTCTAAGTGTCCTACTAGAACCTGAGTTGATTAGTATTTATTTTCATCATCTTTTATTATTTGGTATACTTTTACACTACTATGATACATACAATTACTAGATTATTATAGACACCATTGGTGGTGGCCAAATGAGTTAATTTCACACCTTATCTGGGTCGATGTTGTCACCGGGATAGAAATTATGGTTACAGGTAATGACAAGGGGAAGTTCCCAAACATGAATTCTTGATCATTCTTTATTATAAAATGGGAGAATGAGAGTAGAGGTGTAAGAACCCATATTTTTACTTAGGTAAGGATCCTTTAAATTTTGGTCTAAATATTTACTTTGGACCAAATATGGATGAATAATGAGTTTGTAAAAGTCTCAGGGGTGTCTGGGGAATGTTCAGAGCCCAAAAACCAAATTTTTTTTGGAAACTGACCAAGTCGCACAGTTGGCACATGGATGGTGCATGGTTTTCCTAACAGTCTAGAATGTGTTTTTCTAGACAGAGCCACCATACATTGTTGGCGCTCAGTTGTGTGGAATAACCATTCATGTTCCCCTTCTACCTAAGTAACCATGTAGATTTTATATATGTTTTGTCAAACCATGCGGACCAAATAATCACATGACTTTTTTATAGATTATTTTACAAATTTTCCTTTAATGATCTATTAACCCTTATTCTCAATCCCTAATTAGAGAACCAGTGGGATTGAACATTTTTCATCTAAATTTGGATCCCTTTGAAGATCTAAGGTAGTAATAAATATATCACCTTCTTCCAACATCTGATCGAGCTTTTATCTGTCACATTGGATGTACAATGGTATGTACTCAACTCATCTTGAGTCATTCTCCTTCTCTTTTACTCTTGACCAAGTTATCAGGTTATGAAAGTTTTTATCCTTTTCAATGATATAATCTAATACAATCCAAATAAAGGGCCAATACTAGAGGAGTAGAGACGTTCTTGCCTAAGGTGGGTTTTCTATAAATCATACCTCAAGTTTGTTAATTTTGGAATTGTCGTGTGGGGCCCAATGATTTTATCAGGTTCCGTTTATAGAATTTACATGCCACTCTTATAATCATTAGATACATAGGGATGTTCTCTTTCCAAATATGGGATTAATTGTTGGTGTTTATTCCCATAACTCCATTCATAACATGTAGGATGTTATTCCATAATTTTTATTCAATGTTTTGAAATGTTTGAGCAACTGTTTGGGTGTTCCTTACCTTAAACATCCAAAGGGTAAGTGTTTCCGTATTAAATGTCTTGTTTATATTGTGAATTGTATAATGTAAAGTACCATGTAAGCTCACCACTTGACTCTCTTATGTTATGTGAATCAATTTGACAATAAAATGTAAAATGTGAATTGTCAAGTATACTAAGTATATGAAATTTCCTTAAATGAAAATGAATAGTAGGTTGCTTATCTGTATCACCACATACCACAGTAATGGAAGGTTGAAGAATGAACCGTTAATATAGAATGTTTTTTAAATGGATTAAATGAATGGTGGCATGCTACATGGCCTTTTCGCACTAATGAAAGGCAAGGCTAGAACCAAATTACTTGATTAAAAGGTTGTATGCTACTAGAACTTATCACAATAATGAAAGGTAAGGATTGGACCAAATGAAATATTACATGACTTCATAATCATATAATAATGTAATGACTCAATATATCCTTGTATTATGATCATAGAATGCCATGAACACTCAAGAACCCCATTCGGATTCAAGGATACAACTTTCATAGGTTGAAACCCACCTAGATACCAATCCTTTTCTATTCTTTGGATGCTCAGTATGACACTGTAGCATCCCTTACATATCAATATAGGATTCTGCGGAGACACTCCATGGATCCATAATTTACGAGTAGGTTCCATGTTTACATACCATTGGGACCTCTCTTTGATTTGCCCCATTTTACCATGGATGATCACCTTGGATTCAGTAGGCACCTCAATTTTGAATACCTTGGACTATTCTTGTTGAATTACACTCATACTCATGACATGCTACATTTATTAATGAGTTGGAGACCCTTTAGGTCTATGTCACCTTTGGTTATTACCTTGGTATTTTACTATTTTATATCATTACAGGCTTCATGTTACATCATGGAACCCTTGCAATTTCTAACATGTGACCTATTTATAAAATGGTAATAATCCAATAATGAATTGTTTTACATGATCATACACCAACCGAGGGATGAAGAAGGTAATTGGGTATTTAGTTAAATTTCACTTATTTACATTATATGTGCATGTTTTCACAATGTTACATTTCTATTACACTGGTCGAATACTATAGACACCGTTGGTGGTGGCCTACTGAGATTTATCTCACACCCTCTTTGAGAGTAGTTTGATACCAAAAGTATATTACATGATTTCTAGTGTTGAAAAAGGGAATCATACAGCTTCAAACACAAGATTGCATGCTGTTTAGGATGGATCTTGATAGTAGATGACTAAGCCAGGGATTTGGATGCATTGGATAGTCTTTGATTTCAATTATATTTTTGTCGAAAAAGTTATGTCTATAATATTGTATACATGTCTTCTAGTTTTCTAGTGAAATTATATAACATCATTTATCGAATTTTATTCTATTTTTTCAGTTATTGTTACTATTGTCTCTAGTTTTCTCATGTTATCTCTGTTTACTTATATTGCTTCCACTATTTACCTATGTTTACTTTCATCTACTACACTAAACTTTGGTAATAAGGGAATTGTATCCACAAAGACACACCCTAGTCCATCTATTCTTGTCGGTGGCCTCTAGAATTTGGGGAGATACACTTGAGGCTATGTGGCCGACCCAGCTCGAGGCACCCATTAAGTGGAATCTGGGTCCGGGACGTCCAAAAGTGGTATCAGAGCTATTTCCATTCATTATTTACGTAATATCCCAGATTTTTCCATGTATTATTTTAATATTATATGGGAATTATTTTGAGACTAGGCTTTGAGACGCCGTGTAGTTCGGATGCCTGGTGGTCCCAGAACAAATATTTGAATTTAATTAAATAATTAAATAGCATGCTCATGTGGTTTTTCTGAAAAAGTGCAATAACTCCTGAATGGGTGCTCGGATCAGAAATCTGAGGGAACCATTGCATTCAGAGAAGTGATTTTACCTTATACGAGACCTAACATCCGCTGGCGCAGGTCAGTGCTGAAATCTAGTTTTTGGACGTAACCGTCATAAAATATTTAAGAAAAATATTTTATTAAATCTTCTTGCAGCAAAGACTTTTAATCTTTTAAATACAGATTTTACAATGGATCAGGGTTACAGATCTCATAACCCTAAATTTTACCTGGAGGATCTGGAAAGCTCTGGAGGAAACCCCCAACGAGGAGACGACGTTCTTGACGAGTTTCATCGGTGATGACGACGCGACGACCGGATCTTCACCAACGAACGTCGCGGATCCAGGTAGGGAATTTGATCTATTTGTGATTTCTTTCCTGTTCGTGATTTCCATGACAGATGTAGACAAATCAACGAACAGATTGGCCTATAGATTGATCGTTATGCGGGATGGCTTATCTGTGGGATCTTATTTGGGGATTGATTCTTGAAGGTTACTTTGGTTTCATTTAGCCTTTTAATGGTGAAAAACCAAGATCGACACGAACATCGATCGAGGTTCTTCCCTCTCGATTTTTTTTGACTTTTTTCCCGGATTTCTCATGTTCTTTGTGTGCGTTCTATGCATTCTTCACGGAGATATTAACGATGGATCGTTGTGCATCCGTTGTGTGATGCAACGATCCCAAATTGATGATCTGGCATTGGGACAACCCCACAGAGGGGAGACATCAATGGCAATGGTCGGATCGAAGCAGATCAGATGATATCGTTCTTCGAACTATTTCCGCATGGGTGACTAGAATTGGATTTCGGAACCGATCGAAGGCTTGAAACCCCCGGATTCGGCATCACAGCGACGAGGTGACCTAAGATCTCTAGTTTTGTGGAAAACATATGATAGATTATGAATCTGGAGGTTCGTCCATGGTGTAAGAAAGAAGGCAGCGCTTCTAGAAATTTCCCGACTACACGGCGTGTAGTATGGGAAACATGGAGTTTTTTCGTTTATAGACCACTTGGCGTTTACTCTGGGAGAACACGGACACGGGTTGGGTACACGGCCAAGGAAACAGCGTGTATACCCTTCCCTAGCTAGACCCGGCCAGAGACATGGGATACCCTATGTACTGGTACACGGGCAGAGAGACACGTGTTGAGGCCATGTACGGGCACATGGACAGCGTACACGGAGCGAACACCAGACACTCGGACACGGCGTGTAATCCTTCTACGAGCCATGTATTTACATTTTAGACGACAAGCCTTATGACATGGGTCGTTTTACACGGGCAGTACACGGAGTCAAGGAACACGGAGTGTGACCCTACTACATGTCGTGTGACCTGTTTTATATGACTTGAGACATTTGTCTTCTGTGACTTTGGCTTTTTTTATTAGGGTTCGTACCCCTGGTCTTTCCCCTGAAGGTTTCTGGAATCATTTCCTACGTACAAGAGTATGATCCCTTCAGTAGGACTTCCTGAATAGAGTTGTTGGAATCCCCTCTGTGAAACTTAGAGGTGGATCCTCTATTCCCTCCTCGTACCCTAGGTAGAGTTCTTGGTATCTACGTGACCTACCTTACCCAAGCTTTTATCCTCTACTTAACGGATTAGTTCAGACTGAGTTATTGGAATCACCCCACATATATTGGTTGTGATCCTCATTTGAGCATCATATTCTTAAGTACTTGTGGAGTGAGTTCTCCCGGAATGGGTACTTCATATCTCTCTCTTCATCCCTGGGAGTGTGTTCTCCCAGTTACGTGATTAGTGGAATCTTCGATCTGGATTTTAGTGGTGGTTTCACAATAGTCGATCATGTATGAGTATATCTAGATATTCTTGTTGTGTATTCTGTAAACATATGTTGTGTAGAGCTAATTGTATCAATACTTTGTGGTAATTACCTTATTTTATTGCTTTGTGGTTTTTGGGGTGTCCTACTAGGTATTGTTATACTCACCCATGAACGGGCTTTTCCCGCACGTGTCGTGTCTTGTGCAGACGAGTGAGCCTTTGACCGGATTCTAGGTGGACCCAGATCAGACGGTGCTCAGTGAGATCTAGCAGGCCGAGGTGTGTTCCTACGGCTACGGATTACAGTCCCAGATACTTTCTTTACAGGTTGGACTTTGTTTCAGACTTTCTTTTGGTGGGATTGTACTTTGGGCCAAGGGTTTTACTTTACTGTACTTTACATTCCTATCATACTATGTTGGTTGGGATTATAGTGTATGCATGCATTTCCATTTTAGTAGTTTTTACTTTTCAGCATTGTGGGCCTGGAGATGTGTGAGCATGTGTACAGGTTTATAGGCAATGCCTCCCACGTTAAGGGCATGCCTACTCGGTGCTAGTCACCAGCCCCATGCCTATTGGATGCGGGCTTGGGGAGTTACAGCACAGTCCCCTCTAGAACAGGTCATGACAGAGTGGTATCAGAGGTGGTTGGTTCTACCTTAGGACCGAGAGTCTATGAGTTGGTTTGGGACAACAAGGTTAAGTGTTTGGAGTTCAGCATTCAGGCCAGGGACCCCAGTGTTGGTATGGTCAGCCGACATATCCATACACCAGGACTCCATAACTTTCTTTTCAACTCAGAACATGAGAACACTAGTTGCATGGGAAATTAATGGTACATGCATCATATAGGAATGGGTTGTGGATTCCATGTACTTCATGGGTCAGCTCACCAGATATACTCACCGACTGTGATACATCTTGTTTCTTTACAAGATGCCTCCGCGACGCGCACTTGCTAGGATCCAGCAGCTCGATCATGGGGGATTACCCCCTCTGTGATGAAGCTTCGATACAGAGACCAGATCCCCCAATTTTACCTTCAGGTGGTGTGCCAGTTATTCCACCACCTGTAGAGTAGTTTTTAGTGAATGTTGTACGAGTAGAGGAGGAGTGCAGGCTAAGTGCACTCCATGAGTTTTAGAGACAAATACCCCTCAGTTTTCGAGGCGAGACTAACACTCAGGTAGCAGAGGACTGGCTTGAGGCAGTGACTAGAGTCTTCCATTTGGTCAGGACACAAGCAGACCAGATGGTGATCTTGGCAGCGAGCCATCGGCAGGGCTCAGCAGGGCAATAGTGGAGTTTAATTATTCAGACTCATGACGAGTCGACTCTTTCATGGTCAGAGTTTTAACATCTCTTCAGAGAGGAGTTTTCACCGGTTACGCTACAAGCAGTACTTACACATGAGCTTCTTCAGCTCCAGCAGGGAACCATGATGGTGGCGGGCTATTCATCGAGGTTTACCGACCTCTCACGGTACTCGAGGGATATGGTCAGGGATCAGTACTTCAGAGCTCGGACTTTTGAGCGGATCTTGCGTAGAGACATCCAAGCTAACATCATCCCTATGAGCATTCCTACTTATACTGGGGTGCTCGAGTGGTCTTTGCTGGTCGAGAGCTTCTTAGCAGAGCATAGAGAGCCACCAGTTGTCATTAGTGAGTGAGCTGGATCAGAGACCTCAACAGTAGGGAGCCGACGTCAGGGACCCAGGAATGGGAAACATTTTCAGAGGAGATCACAGGACAGAGGATCTATCGTACAGGGTTCGCAGGGTGTATCCAGCCTGCCTTGAGAGAGGCGATGCTACTCATGTGATGGGGGGACATCTCACTCGAGATTTTCCGACCCTCCATACTACTGACATGGGAGCAGTGGATGGACCACTGTGGAAAAGGCAACGTGTGGAGCAGACAGATCCACGGGGCGGCTGATGTGGAAGAGGATTTGGGAGAGCAGATGGAGGTGGTCAGCATTTTGGTCCTTTACCACCACCACCCTAGGAGGCCCACCCTAGGCTCAGGGAGCTGGTGGGTAGCATCAGGGACAGCTGTATGCAGCAGAGGTTTATGACCCAGGTACTCCTGGAATTATTAGAGGTAAAATATATGTTTTTTCTACTTTGGTTCTCATACTGATAGAAACTGGGGGTAGTCATTATTTTTTGGCTGCTTATCTTGTTCAAGATCTTGAGATTCCAGTTGATCTGTTGACTCAGCCCTTACGCTTAGAAACACATATTGGAGAAGATTCAGAGATCACACACCTTTGTAGACAATGTGACCTAACCCTTGGAGGAGAGAGTTTCAGGTGTAACCTCTTAGTGGTAGAGTTGAGGCCTTACGATTTCATTCTTGTTATGGATCGTCTATCCACAGTTCATGCCTAGATTGATTGTTTTAGGTGAAGGGTGTGGTGTGTCCGTAGTGATGGAATGAGGTTCTACTTTGTCAATGAAAAGGTTACCCAGGTAGTGCAGGATGGACTTGTGTGTAGGAAGGTACAACCGATTTCACATCAGTTGTCTAGCCTAGCCCTTGGCACATCAGATGTTACGAGTTTCCAGTTTCCAGCAGTAGTGACTTAGTATGAGGGTGTCTTTCCAGAGGATTTCCCTGGACTACCTCCCCATTGGGAGATAGATTTATGCATTGAGTTGCAACCCGAGACGACACCGATATCAGCATCATCATATCGGATGGATCCTATTGAGTTTCGTGAGCTGAGAGTGCAGCTGGAAGACTTGTAGAGGAAGGGATTCATGACACCCATTGTTTCACCCTGGGAGGCCCTAGTATTGTTTTCCAAGAAGGCATACGGGAGATCGAGGTTTTGTGTGGATTACAGGCACTTCAATCAGGTGACCGAGAAGAACCAATATCCACTACCGAGGATCGATGACCTCTTCGACCAGTTAAGAGGGGCACAATGGTTCTCGAAAGTTGATCTACGATCATGCTATCACCAGTTGAGAGTACGGGATGAGGATATACCGAAGATGGATTTCAGATGTCTCTACGGTCACTATGAGTACTTGTTGATGCCCTTCGTCATGAAGAACGCGCCGTCAATGTTTATGGGACTCATGAACCGGATGTTTCAGCCCTATCTAGATCGTTTCATGGTGGTCCTCATCGATGATATCCTTGTGTACTCTGCGTCTGATGAGGAACACACGAGGCACCTAAGGATGGTTCTGGACACACTCCGAGAGCACCAGTTGTATGGGAAACTCTTGAAGTGTCAATTCTGGATACAAGAGGACCACTTTCTAGGACACTTTATCTCAGCAGATGGTGTAGTAGTGGACCCAACCAAGGTAGAGGTAGTTTTATCATGGGAGCCACCCTGAAGCGTGATGGAGGTGCGGAGTTTCCTTGGGTTGGCAGGATACTATCATAGATTCATTCCTGATTTCTCCAGGATTTCATCACCAATGACAGCTTTGACCTGAAAGGGGCAACCTTTCATGTGTACTGAGAGATGCCATCATGATTTTCAGTAGTTGAGACATAGTATGACGAGTTCCCCGATCTTGAGACTAACAGAAGAGGGTGTCGAGTACATAGTGTTCTGCGATGCATCAGGAATCCGGCTTTATTCTGTCCTGATGGAGAGGCAATCAGTGATTGCCTTTGGCTCAAAATAGTTGAGGCCACACGAGCAGAACTACGTGACCCATGATCTTGAGTTGGCAGCGATAGTCTTCACATTGAAGATGTGGTGGCACTACCTGATGGGAGAGCGATTTATCATCTACTCTGATCAAAATATTCATAGATATATCTTTTCTCAGAAGGATCTAAATTAGAGATAGATGCGGTGGCTTGAGTTCCTCCAGGATTACAACTTTGAGATAGTTTATACTCATGGGAAGGGGAACATTGTTGCAATGCTCTCAGCAGGAAATCCAGTTCATAGTTGCTGGATGAGGCGATGAGGAATTTGGCCTCTATACAATTATCCTTCACGGATAGAGATGAGGAAGATTACTTTCAGTCAATGGTTGTTACCCCTCCACTCTTAAAGAGAGTCCGAGAAGCACAGCTTGAGGATGCTAGCTGTGAGACTC
Organism: Viscum album; assembly: GCA_963277665.1. NCBI lineage: Eukaryota > Viridiplantae > Streptophyta > Magnoliopsida > Santalales > Viscaceae > Viscum > Viscum album. The sequence continues at coordinate 1,235,382,072 of OY728120.1, forward strand.
TACGTGCTCAGATATCCGAAGGTAATGCTGCTGATGGATATTCAAAAGGTGGGGAGAACATTATTCTTTTCAGAGGGTGCACAGTAGTGCCAGTTATGTTGCGGGAGGAGGTTCTAGGGGAGTTCCAAACATCTCCTTTCATGATGAATCTAGGTGTGGAAAAGATTTTCCAGGACCTCCAACGTCAGTTCTGGTGGCTAGGAATGAAGAAGAGTGTGGTAGAGTTTGTTTCTCTGTGCCTTACTTGTTAGCAAGTAAAGGCTGAGCACTAGGTTCCAGCAGGTTTGACTCAGACCCTTGAGGTTCCAAAGTGTAAGTTGGATGGGATATCCATAGACTTCGTGATGGGATTACCACATACATACAGGGGACATGATGCCATCTAGGAAATCCTAGACTGACTCACCATGTCGGCCCACTTCCTAGCCATACGGGAGTAGAGTTCAGTAGAGAGCTTAGGATGCCTCTACATACAGGAGAGAGTTCAGATTCATGGAGTTCCATCACAGATCCTCTCAGATCATGATTCTTGTTTCACATCTCGTTTGTGGAAGGGATTGCAGGAAGCTTTTGGGACTCAGTTACGCTAGAGCACTGAGTTTCATCCTCAGACTGATGGTCAGACAGAGTGGACCATCCATGTTCTGGAGGATATTCTACGAGCTTTCATACTTGACTTCAGTCATAGCTAGGATGATCACCTACCACTGGTGGAATTTTTGTATAACAATAGTTATCATTCCACTATTTTCATGGCACAATTTGAGGATTTGTACGGGCAACCTTGCAGGTCACCACTTTGTGGACTGACCCTGGAGAGTCAGCACTCATGGGAACATAGATGTTGTGAGATACTACAGTGAAGGTGTAGGTCATCCAGGAGCGGATGAAGACCGCACAGAGTCGGAAAAAGTCTTATGCTGACAGGAGATAGAGGCCCTTGGAATTTTAGGAGGGAAACCATGCGTTCCTTCAGGTCTCACCTTGATGGAGATTGCGGAGATTTGGCCGAGGCAGCAAGCTATCTCTGAGTTTTTCTGGCCCTTTTCAGATACTAAGTAGAGTTGGAAAGGTGGCGTAACACATGGCTCTACCGCCTCAGATGGACTGGGTACACAACGTCTTCCATGTGTCGTAGCTGTGGAGGTACATGCATGATCCATCGCACGTTATCGACTGGGGCGAGAAGGATATCGATGATGGAGCGACCTTTGCTGAGTACCCAGTGGAGATCGAGGATTTGTATGAAAATATCCTTTGTGGATGAGATATTCCCTTGGGGTGTGTCCGGTGGTAGCACATGAATCTCTAGGAAAGCATGTGGGAGTGAGAGGCTCAGATCTGTGTGCAGTACCCACATCTTTTTTAGTAGCCTTTGTTTTGACTTTTCATGGAGGTAAATCCCTAAGGTGGGTAGGATGTAATGTCACATATTTTTCCATGTATTATTTTAATATTATATGGGAATTATTTCGAGACTTGGATTTGAGATGGAGTGAAGTTCTGAGGCCCGATGGTCCCGAAAAAAATGTTAGAATTTAATTAAATAATTAAATAACGTGCGTGTGTGGTTTTCCTGAAAAAGTGGAATAACTCCCTAACTGGTACTCGAATCATAAATATGAGGGCACCGCTGTGTTCTGAGAAGAGAGTTTACCATAGGTGAGACCTAACACCGGCTGGCGCAGGTCAGTGGTGAAATATAGTTTTCAGACGTAACTGTAATAAAGTATTTAATAAAAATATTTTATTAAATTTTCCTGCTGCGAAGTCTTTTAATCTTTTAAATAAAGATTTCGCAGGGGATCAGGGATATAGATCTCATAACCCTAAATTACCCATGGAGGCTCTAGAAAGCTCTGGAAGAACCCCCAAACGAGGCGATGCCATTCTTGATGAGTTTTGCCGGCGACGACGATGCAGCGACCAGATCTTCACCAACGAATGATGCGGAACCACGTAGTGCGTTTCATCTTTTTGTGATTCCTTTACAGTTCTTGATTTCCACGATAGACATACACAAATCAGCAAATATATTGGCATTTGGATTGATCGTTATGCGGGATGGGTTATTTGTGGGATCTTATTTGTGGATTGATTCTTGAAGGTTATCTCAGTTTCGTTTATCCTTCTAATAGTGACGAATCAAGATCGACACAAACATCGATCGAGGTTTTTCCCTCTCGATTTTTTGTGCCTTTCTTCCCCAATTTCTCACGTTCTTCATGTGTGTTCTACGCGTTCTTCACAGAGATATGAACGATAGATCATTGTGAATCCTTTGTGCGACACAATGATCCCAAATTGAAGATCTGGCATCAGGACAACCCCACAGAGGTGCGACAGTGGTGGCGATGGATGAATCAAAGCAGATCAGAAGATATTGATCTTCGAACAATTTCTTCATGGGTGACCATAATTGGATTTCGGAGCTGATTGAAGGCCCAAAACCCACAGATCGGCATCACGATGATGAGGCGACCTAAGATCTCGAGTTTCACAGCAAACGGATGACAGATCACGAATCTGGAGGTTCGACCAAGGTGTGAGGAAGAAGGAAGCACTTCTGGAAATTTCCCAACTACACCGTGTGTAGTATGGGCTATACGGTGTGTGTTCATTGGTAGACCACTTGGCGTGTACTCCGAGAGTACACGGACATGGGTTGGGTACACGGCCAAGGACATGGTGTGTATACCCATCCCTGGCCAGACCTGGCCAGATACAAGGGATACCCCGTGTACTAGTACACAAGCAGAGCAACACGGGTTGAGGCCATGTAAGGGAAAAAGGCTAGAGTACACAGAGAAAACCTCTGAAACTCATACTCGGTGTGTAATCCTTCAACACGCCATGTAGTTACATTTTATATGATAAGCCTTAAGACACGGTCCCTTTTACACAGGAAGTACCTGGAGTCAAGAACACGGTGTGTGACCCAACTACACATCATGTAACCTATTTTAAATGGCTTGAGCAATTTTTCTTCTGTGACTTGGGCTAGTTTTATTAGGGTTCGTACCCTTGGTCTTTCCCCTGAAGGTTTCTGCTATCATTTCCTACGTACAGGAGTATGATCCCTTCAGTAGGACTTCCTGAATAGAGTTGTTGGAACCCCGTCTTTGAGACTTAGAGTCGGATCCTCTATTCCTTCCTAGTACCCTAGGTAGAGTTCTTGGTATTGACATGACCTACCATACTTGGGCATCGATCCTCGGCTTAGCAGTTTACTCCATACTGTGTCGTTGGAATCACCTCATAGATATTGGTTGTGATCCTCATCTAAGCATCGTATTCTTAAGTACTTGTAGAGTGAGTTCTCCCCAAATGAGTACTTCTTATCTCTCTCTTCAGACCTAGGAGTGTGTTATCCCTGTTACATGCTTAGTGGAATCATCGATCTAGATCATAGTGGTGGTTTCGCGATAGTCGATCGTGTATGAGTATATATGGATATTCTTGTTGTATGTTCTGTAAACATATACTATGTAGAGCTGACTGTATCATTCTTTTGTGGTAATTACCTTTTTGTATTCCTTTGTGGTTTTCGGGGCGTCCTTTTGGGTATTTTTATACTCACCCTTGCACGGTCTTTTCCTGTATGTGTCATGTCTTGTGCAGACGAGCGAGCCTTTGACAGGATTCTTGGTGGACCAGGACCAGACAGTGCCCAGTGAGATTAGGCAGGCCGAGGTGTGTTCCTACGACTACGGATTGTAGTCCCAGTACCATTCATTACATGTTGGACTTTTTTGCAGACTTTCTTTTGGTGGGCATGTACTTTTTTCCAGGGGTTTTACTTTACTGTACTTTACTCTCATGTCATACTCTGTTGGTTGGGATTAGAGTGTTTTCATGCATTTCCATTTCCATAGTTTTTACTTTTCATCTTTTTGGGAATAAAGATGTGTGTGCATGTGTACAGGTTTATAGCCAATGCCTCCCATGTTAGTGACATGCCTAGATGGTGCTAGTCACCAGCCCCCGGCCAATTGAAGGTGGGATTGGGGAGTTACGGCACGGGCCCCTCTAGGACGGGTCGTGACACTTTACTATTTGGAGACAATATATTAGAGATTAGGAATTCTTGGGACTAGGTCATAATTTGTGCATAGGCATCGTGAACCCATGTTTGGGGTAAAACCCTATTTCCTAAATTATAATTATTATTCTATCTTTTTCTATTACATTTGATGTTATTTCCCCATTGGGTGATGCAGTTTCTTTGTGGTTTGGTTGATTATTACTCTATTTGTGGATTCTCTTTCATCCTTGTCCCAATGATATGAGGGAAAGGAGCATTGTTAAATGCATTATTATAGGAACCAATAATTAACATGCCATGCATATTTCAATGCCATATAGGTCCATTTCACTACATTTCATTTCCTGATATTATTGTGGTTTTTGATTGATTCTTTTATAGTTGGATTATGCTAGTATTATTGTCGGTTTTGATTGAGTAATTTGTTTTCTCAATTCATGAGGTGTTTGGGCCCTCATGGGTTGGGATTATTAATTTATCGTGTTGATCCATTACGCTACAAATAAATTGGTTTCGTTTCTAGATATTGGTTTAGGGTAATTTATTCACTAGAAAGGACTATCAATTCTGAAGTGAATCATGACATCTAAAATAAATTAGTTATGTGTACTTAACATTCCATTCCATGTTTATGAATGGTAAAGGATTGATCCTGAGGATTAAATGTAATATAAAATGAAACATATACTTGATTACTTACATATACATGGTCGTCTATGTGAGTAGTTTTGGTAAAATACCTTGGGTATTGAGTTTTCATATATTCATATTCTGGTAGTGATGTTGTCCTTCTGATTAATCTTGTTATGAGGCGTGTACATGGTATTTTTAGACCAATGTCTCCACGAAGACCTTGTGCCATATGTCAGGAGGGTGGTGACAAACATACTCCAGACATGGTGGGCCCTAAGCACTAGTCTTACATTCATGATTACCTCTTGAGGCATAGCATGATGTACCTGATTTGGGCACTAACTCCCAAGTACATGATAGTTTTATACATCTGATGCAGTGCATGCATGGTGCTCCATAGCTTCACCAATGATGGATGATATGACTCATGACTCTCATCAACAACATCCTCGTACTTTCTTAGGGGATGGATGTTTGCAAGCTACCGATTCTTGGCTAGAAGACACATTGTCTATCTTCAAGCATATGGAAATGAATCTAGAGTAGAGATTAAAGCTTTCCACATACATTCTATGGGATTCTTCCAAGCACAGTGGGTGATTACCTAGGCTGGTCATCATCAGGGAATGTTATCGGTTGATTTCTAAACTACCTTCTATGATCAGTTATTTCCTCAGATGCTAAGATCTGACAATTCTAGAGAGTTCATGAATCTCAGGTAGGGTTTTATATCTCTTATGGAATATTCTGCATGTTTCACGGAGTTGCAGCGCTTTCCACTACTCCTAAATGGTGATGATTTTTGCGTGCTAGATGCTTTGAGGATGGGCTTGTGTATTCCATCTGTACGCAGGTCAATTCCTTTTTCCAGCATAACTTTTTTTAAATGGTTAATCAGGCTCTTATCATTGAGCATGACCTAAGGGTTGTAAATAGTATCGGGTATAGAAGATTAGTACCGCAGCAGGCCAATAAATCTTCTGGTGGTAGGAAAAGTTCCCTGGAGGATTCTTGTCTTGTAAGTGAAAACCATAGTGTCTGTTTCAATAGATCTATAGAGTCTAATTAGTGCGGAGAAAGGGGGCATAAGAAGACACAATTTGATATAGACCCATCGGAGTGTCATGCTTGCAGCTGTATGGGGAATTTATAGCATTTCTATAAGACCTTTCCACCAGCCTCGAGTGGAAAAGGATCAGCGCTAGGTCCACCTTCAGGAGCAGGTTATTTTATACCACATCCGGAAGGGAGTTGCAATAACACCAATAAGTATGGATAAGGTGGAGTTCGTGGCTGAGGTAGCCATACCCTTGACCACAAATAGCACCACCAGAGTAGTTATGATCATGGTAATCCATCTGTAGCACAGGTCCATGGATCAGACCTGTTAAATGCACTATAGCTTATACCTGAGGATCAAGCTACATTACCATCTACTGTAAGAGGTACTATTATTGTGGCATTTACTATAGTGTCTTTTTTATTTAATATAGGTTCTTCGAACTCTTTTATCTTTTTATCTATCATGGAAAGTCTCAGACTAGAGATACAGAATCACTATGGTGTAATGAACCTAGATACATCATTAGGGGAACAAAAAGAGCATATAATTTGGTATAGGGATTGTCCCCTTGAGGTGAAAAGTAACCCTTTAATATATAACATTTTTGTTCTCGAGATTATGGGCTTACATGTCATACTTTAGATGGACTGGTTGGATCACTATCAGGCTTTTTGTAGACATCTATCGCCGCAGAATATTGTTTACATCACCAGTGGGAAGAAGATATCTACATAAGGGTGAGTAGAATGTTTAGGCTGGTAGAGTGGGAATAGAGAATCATGGGAAAGGTGGAGTGACGATCCATATTGAAAGTCTGTTCATTGAGGTTTTGGGTTTACATCAAATTGATTTCCCTCCAATAGTGGATCATTTCACTGATGTCTTTCCTAACAATTTTTCTAGATTACCACCCGAGAGAGAGGTAGAGTTTACTATCAAGATTTCTCTAGGAGAATCCCTAGTGTCCATTCCTCTATCTCGGATGATATCAATAGATCTTTTGGATCACAAGAGGGAATTATAGGATTTATAGTACAAGGTTTTTATAAATCCCAGTACATCCTCTTGGGGTTTGCCTATAATTTTTTCTAAGGTGGATAGAACCTTACACTTATGGGTGGATTACATAAGATGAACTAACTTTTTGTCAATATATTATATCCACTACCCTGAATAGGTGATCTCTTTTAATAGATCTGAGGATAAAATGTATTCTCCAAGATAGACCAGAGATCAATTAATCATCAGGTATGAGTTAGGCCATCAGACATCTTTTGTACAACTTTCCGTAGCATGTATGGTCAGTATAAGTACCTTATTATTCCATTCAATCTAAAAAACATGCCCACTTTTTTCATGGCCTTAATGAATAGGGTTTCTCACCCCTATTTGGATTCATTTAACGTAGTCTTTGTGGATGATATCTTGGTGTATTCTCAAACTCATAATTACAATGCCAAACTTCTTGAGATCGTTCATAGTACACTGAGAGAGAATAAAATTTACACCAAGCTTGTTAAACTCCACTTTTGGATTGAAAAAGTTCATTTATGAGTTTATAAAATATCATAATCATGCATATCTATTGACCCAGAAAAGATTAGTGTTGTAGTTTGCTGGGAGGAGCCCATTAACGTGTTTGAAATATATATTTTCTTGGTGTTGGTTGGATATAACAGGAATTTAATAAAAGACTTCTCAAATCTTTATTCACCTCTTACATGTCTTATAAAAGAAGAGTCTGAAGTGCACATGGTTAGAATCATGTGAGAAATCCTCTCAGGAGTTGAAAGGGAGGCTTGTATCAGCACCTATTCTGACTCTTCTAGATCCAGGCATATGATATATCATCTTCTGTGATGCATCAGGCATCGTCCTAGGAGCAGTGATGATGATGTAAGATAGGTTCATATGGTATGAATCTCATCAGTTGAGGCCTCATGAGAGAAACTACCAAATGCATGACCTCGAGATAGAAACAGTTGACATGCCGTACATTTATAGAGACATTATCTTTTGGGTGAGCACTTTTTGGTTTACACAGTCCACAAGAGCCTCAAATACGTCTTTTCTCATGATGAATTGAACCTCAGGCAGTGAATATGGGTCTAATATCAACAATACTTTGATTTTGAGCTTGCCTATATTCCTGGGAAGTGTAATGTAGTTACAGATGCATTGAGTCTGAAAACTTAAACGCATGCCATACAGGAAGCCAGTGATGTATTGAAGTTAATATCCATATTTTTTGAGCTACATCAGGAGTTTTTTGATATTCACATGCAGTCTTATCTCTGATCCTTTATAGTTACCTATTCCATCCTTGAGAAGGTGAAGAGTCCAAAATTCTTTGATCCTAAAATCTTGGTTCCCTGTGAGTGTATATTAGGATATAACCTGACTCTAAATTGGTCTTTGGATAGATATGACGTCCTACGTCAATGGGGATGTATCTGGGTTCTTAAAGATATGAGAGAGGAGTCGATGAAAGATTCCCACACTTCTTAGTGGGAATTTCATCCAGGCATCTCAAAGATGTATGGAGACATGCAATGCCAGTATTGGCGGCATATGATAAAATACTATATAGCAGGATTTATCACTAGGTGTTCCACCTGTCTGTAAGTGTAGGTGGAGCACCAGAGACCTGAAGGCTTGCTAAAACACCTTCTAGTCCAACAATGGAAATGGGAAGATGTTGTTCTGGATTTCATTTTTGACTTACCTAGGTCACTGAAGGTTATCAATGCAATATGGGTAGTCATTAACCAGCTAAAAAATCATCCACTCCATTCATATTATGAAGACTTTATTAGTTGATTAGATTGAAAAAATGTATGTCTATGAGATCATATATCTATACATGCTTCCTCATATTATCATTTCATATCATGATACTCGTTTCAATTCACGGTTCTGGTAGGGTTTTCAAAAAGTATATGAGGACTAATGTTCTTCTAAGAACATCTTTTCACCCCCAGGAAGATGAATAATAATAATGGAGAATACATGTTATAGATGATAAGCTTCGAGCATGTGTCCTTGATTTCAGTGGTTCTTGGGAGAAGCATATCCATCTTGTCGAGTTATCCTATAATAACAGCTTCCTGGAGGAAATTCAAATGTATTCATTTGAGGCATTATATGGTAGTCCATTTCATTCACCCCTGTACTGGCTAGAGGTAGGTGAGATATCCCTATTAGGTCCTTTTCTCATTCAAGAGACTTCAGATTTTGTTCAGATGATAAAAAATTGTATGACTACTGTTCATCCTAGATAGACATATTTTGTCCATCTACGTCGATGACCCCTAGAGTTTGTGGTTGGGGATCATTTTTTTCTTTGGGTATCACCTAGTCTAGGGAATAGATGATTAAGAGATCATGGAAAGCTATCACCTCGTCGCGTAGGGTCGTTTGAGATTCTATAGAGAGTTTGATTGGTAGCCTATAAGTTGATACTACCTCTGATGTGCCGTCCCATGCATGAAGTCTTCAAAGATTCACAGATTTTCCAATATCATGTCGACCTGTCTTAGAAATTTCATCCCGAGGATGTTGAGTTAAATGTTGATGGTACCTTTGAGGAGTATCCAGTGCACATTGTTTATCAGGGCACAAAGTCTCTAAGAGGCTTGTATGTTCCTATAGTACGAGTGATATAGCAACATAGCCACATGCAGTATAAGATATGGGAGAGGGAGGTCGATGTATATTCCCAATGGCTAGATTTGTTCTCAAACAGTGCTTCTACACCCTTAGAAGTGGAACTCAAGGATGGTTTCTTTTTGAAGCGGGTAGACTGAGGAACCTGGTTATTCACTTACATGTAGATCCTTTAAATTTCGGTATAAATCTTTACATTAGACCAAATATAGATTCCTAATTATTTAGTAAAGGTATCAGAAGTTTATATGGAAATTTCAGAGCCCAAAAACCATCTTTTTTGGGAAACTAGTCATGTTGAATGGTTGACACATGGTTGGTGCACAGTTTGTCTAACCGGGTAGATAGTGTTTTTCTTGACATAGCCACCTCACATGGTAAGCACCTGGTTGTGTGGACTGACTATGCAAGTCCCCCTTCTAACTAGCTAACTGGGTACAGTTTGCGCACAGTTTTTCAAAATATACAGAAAACCAGTGGACATGCCATTTTTTGGGTAATTTTAAAAAAATTCCCATAATGATCTATCAATCCTTCTTCCCTTACCATATTCCACGAACCAGTATGATGAACCCTTTTCCCTTCCATTTTGGATCCCTATGACGATCTAATATGGGAATCAAGAGATATTATTTATCTGGGATTCAGTAGATCTTATGTTCTTCACGTTGGATGCGCAACGGTATGTAATCGAGTCCTCTTGAATCATTATCCATATCTTTTTATCTTGACTGAGTTAACATTATATGAGAATTTTTATCCTTTTCATAGATCTACACTGATCAGAGCGAAATCTAGGGCCAATAACGGAGGAGAGTCATATTGGACTAAGGTGGGTGGTCGATAACTTATCCCTCAAGTTCTTTTATTTTGGAATTCAAATGAGCGACACACCGATTTCATCGAGTGCCATTTTTAGAATTTACATTCCATTCTAATGATCATTAGAACCATATGGATATGCTCATTCAAAATATGTGACCAATTATTGGTGGTTATTACCGCAACTCCCTTCATCTCATGTAGGATGTTATTCCATAATTATCGGTTAGTGTTTTGAAACGTTTGAGCCACCATTCAGGTGTGCCTCATCATGACCATCCTAAGGGTAAGAGCTTCTATATTAAATGGATTTTTTATAATGAGAATTACATGATGGAAAGTACCATGTATGCTCACTACTTGACCCACTAATGGTAAGTGCATAAATTTGAAAATAAAATGTGAAATGTTAATAGGAAACTGTACTGTGTATATGACATGGCTTTAAATGTAAATGAATAGTTGGTGTCATATAATTAGTACACCTAACCCCATTAATGGAAGGAAGAGGACTAAACTTTTAATATTTAATGTCCTTAAAATGGATTAAAAGAATGGTTTTATGCTACACGGCCTTGTCTTGCTAATGAGAGGAGAGGCTTGAACCAAATGGCTTGATTAAAAGGTTGGATGATACTTGACCTTATCATTCTAATGAAAGGAAAATGATTAAACCAAATTAAATATTACATGAAATTATAATCAAATAGGAATTTCCTAACTCAAGATCGACTTGGATTCTGATCGAAGAAGGCCAAGAGCAATGGGGAACCCCATTCTGATTCAAGGATACGACATGCATAGGTTGATACCAACCAAGATCCCAATCCTTGTATATTATTTGGATACACTATATGAAACCATATGATACTTTATATATCAACATAATATGCCATGAATACACTCCTTGGATCCAAAATTGACAAGTAGGTCCCACGGTTACAGCCCATAGGGCCCTGTCTCGGGTTAGCCCCGTTTTACGTTGGATGATAACCTTTGATTAGGTAAGCACCTCATTTTGGAATTCCTTATACTATGATACTTGGATAAAAATCTCAACCATTTTAGACTACAGTTATTACTGATTAGGGGGCCCTTGAGTTCTATGTCTCCATGGTTACTACCTTGGGACTTCATCTTGGAACCCTTGCAATTGCTAACATGTGACTTATTTATAAACTTGTAATAATTAAATAATGAATTGTTTACATGAAAAGACACTATTGAATGTGTGAATTAGGTACATGGTTATTCAATCACATTATACTTCTTTACATTATATATGAATTCTTTCACATTGTTACATTTCCATTACATGGGCCTGATGTTATAGATACCGTTGGTGGTGGCCCACTGATATTTATCTCACACGCTCTCCAGGTGTTGTTTGGTGCACAGAGAAGATTAAATGGTTGTAGGGGTTTATAAAGGAAGTCATAAAACTTAAAACACTTTATTTATTGTTGTTTAGGAAGCATCTTGATAGAATATGACCGAGCAGGGGCTTGGGATGCTTGGGATAGTCTTTGTTTCCCTCTATATTTTTGCAGAAAATGTTAGGCATGTTGTATTGTATCCAGGTTTTCCAATTTTCTAGGGAAATGACATATAATTAGTTGTTGAATGCAATTCTAGTTTTTTAGTTATTTTTACTATTTTCTCTATTTTTTATTGTTCCCTCTATTTACATATATTGCTTCCACTATTTACCTATGTTTACTTTCATATGATGCTCTACACTTTGGTAATGAGGGCATAGTCTCCCCAAGGACACACCATAGGACCTCACTTATAGTCAGGAGCCTCTGGAATTCGGGGGGAGTTTTTGAGACCACATGGACCACTGAGATTGGGGCACCCATTACGTGGCGTATGGGTCCAAGACACCATAATATGACCAAAAATATGCTCACGATTCTAGTGGAGATGTTTTTTTTCCTTTCCCCATTTTTATATAGAATGTTTTATATGTCTTTGCTCTATATTTACTATATTATCCTTTTTATACATCAGAATTTTACGAAATCATTTTGTATATGAATCAACCTATGGATTGATTATTATTATAGTTCCATGAATGTTAATACTTCTACTGTTGATTATTTTTCTTGCTTTAACTGTGTTTTTAGTTGACTTTTATGATTCCATTATTTATTATACCTTTTTATTTCTGTTGTTTCACTCTAATATTATGGTATAGTCTCCCCACAGTTCCACCTTGGACCCTCTACTCCTATTTGGTTGCCTCTGTCATATGGGGAGGCTCACTTGAGGCCATGTGACCAACTAGATTGGGTAACCATTTAAGTGGATCCTAGATCAGGATGTTAAATACACTTTTCTAAATAATATTCCCTTTTTCAACCATTATGATGGATTTGAATAGGTTTATATTCGAAAACTTAATAGGAATGTGACCATGGATAACATAGATTGAAGCACAGATATTCATAAGTCAAGGTAAAAATTAATTGATATGGTCTTTCCTAAATTAAGGAATAGTTGTTTTTTGAGAGAATAGATTTAAATAATTTTTCGGTTTAGAATATTTTAATAATGTTTTTGGTTATTTCGGCTCTCTTTTTTTTATTAGTTTGATAATTATAAAGTATCATAACCTAAATTAACCTAGTTTAGACTGATAGTGATGTATGTTGAACTAAGTCTAATACAAAATGTGTCATAAGAAATATAGGAAAACTTTAGAGTGATATATCATAAGGTTAAATTTTCATATGGTTATATATGATAATTATGATATAATTATCATCATTAATGTTAACTCTTTGGGTTTGGTAATGGTTAAATACAAAAGTAACCAAGAGAACAATGGATTCCCTAGACAATGTAGAAATTGTCACAATGAACATCCTGGAGGGATAAGTTTTGGATTAAGAAATCTAGTGATTATACCAATATGGAAATCAATATTCATGATTAATGACATATATATGGTTGAAATTCAAAACATAAAAAATAATAGAAATATGGAATCTCATAGAAATTTTATTGTCTAAGATGGTGAAGGAGTTAAGATTCAGTAACTTGCATGTAAATAATTTGGGAAATGGTATCCAGAAATTTCCTTAAAGGGACTAATGAATGTTATAAGCGTGGACATAAAGGTCATCATAATCACAATTTCAATGGAAAGAGACATAATATATAAAAATTAATTTATTCAATTGTAATAAAGTCAGGCATTATGTAACTCAATGTCCCAATTCAAGGGACAATGAGTGATATAGTCACCAAAAACCTTGTGAATGACAAAAAACCTAAGAAACTATTAATAGTGAATCATGTAGTTTTTTTCCCTATAGATTTTCTAAGGACCTATTTCTTGTAAGTTTTTACCACCTATAAGATATTCATAATTAAATACAAATCCCTAATAGTATGATTATCATATAAATCAGTTTCAAGATTTGTGGGATGTCATTCCTTATGGATTTAGATCTTCATCCCATAGTAGAATTCTATGTGAAATTAGAAATGGGTTAAATTCCTTTATAAAGTGCTTATAATAATTTTTCATATAGATAATTCTCATTCCACATCCTAAATAAACACATGATCATCTCGTAGTGTAAGGTTTATTATGAGTTCCCTATAGAAATTAATATAATCTTATGATTCAAGTAGTAATTTTTTTTATTTAATTGGGAGAATATAACACCTCGAGATTTTATTATATGATTACCTTTAAATACGTAAAACTGTTTGATAGGTTACTTCATGTGAAACACCAAATTAAAACAAAACTATGATATATTTCAATAAAAATACAAATATTAACTGTGATCCTTAAAACCAAGTATTCGAATTAGTGGTAATGAATAGGAATAAATAATTTATTAAATATTTATAGAAATTAAATAAATTAATTTTCTAATATCAATAAAATTCAATTGGTATTTAAAAAATGACTTAAATTATCATTTTTTAAATTGAAATATATTTCCTTTCTATATGATATACATTTTTATTTCATGAAACTTATGAGTAATTATTATACAATATATTTGATATAAATAATTTTTTAATACTAATTTAGTTAGTGAATTACATGAAATATGAATTATAATGGTTAATATTCTTAAAAATATATTTTCCCCATAAAATAATAGTATTACATCTCACCTTATTTTAATGTTAGATTATTAATATTTAGAATTTTAATATTATAAATGAACATTATTTCTAGATTAATCATAGTAATATTATTTTGTTATAAATTTTTTGGATTTTGTTTAAAAAATTATATTTAATTATAGGTATAGTTTTTAGAAATAAAATGAAATTTATGAAATTTTTAGAATAAAATTATGAATTGAAAATTTATGAAAAAAAATTATAAGAACAAATATATTTTTTATATGTGAATTTAAAATTTTTAAATTTTTTTTATTATACAGCCCTGTATTTCAAATTTTAAATCATAAGTTATATTTTATCAACAAATTTTTTTAATACATTATACATTTTTATATTAAAAAAGTATTCATAAATTTCATAAATTTAATCATATGAAATATATTTCAAAATTATATATTTTGGGTCAAAATTATCAAATAAGTAATAGTTTATTTTTAGGAATAAATATAATGTTTCCTTTGTTAAAAAACCAGTTACCATGATAAAAGATAAATTAGTAAAAGTTATATTTAAAGTGATAATTGGATTTAAACATGATAAAAACATGTCTATAAGTAATTGGAAATTTTTTTTATCAACCTTATCAATTACATTATCCATTATTTCTCAATGTTTTATCCACTTTACATGTTTATCATGTGATGCCTTTAAATTATGTTGAAATATTTACAAAAATATCATTATCGACACTTATAAATGAAACCTCTCACCACCCCAAAAAGTAACTCTAAATAATTAATTTCTTATAGAAATATTACTATTTTTCCATCCCCTAGAATAATAATTCACTCCCCTGAACTTCTGTTCACAAGATAGTAGACTATTTCCTCCATCTCCAAGGTATCTTCCAATGAAATCACAATGTTCTCAATATGGTTAATTATTTTTACTTAAATTATTTTGTTTTTATTTATATTTCCCAATTAAAATTTTTAAATAAATATTTAATTACTTATTTATTGGTTATGTAATCAATTTTATTATGATATGTGAATAATTATTAACCATTTTTTCCTTTCCAATTAAGATAAGTAAAACTATCAATCGTGCATTGTGCAGACTATTGCCTCCATTATGCAACAAGTTTTTTTTCCTTAACTAACTTAGAAGGATGGTATAAAAGGGTAATGTAACAAATAATTATGATATATATATATATATATATTATTTTTCAAAAAATAAAAAATGTTACTAAATTATCCCATTCTATAAAAAATTATATCATCAACCATGTGTACGTGTGGTCTACCGCCACCATGTAATAATTGATTTTAATTTGACATTTCATCACTAACTTACATGGATTTTCATGAGAATTATAATTCATTATAAATATCAAATTTATAATATTATTAATTTTCATTTGTGGAAAATTTGAGATCCTATTAATCATGTGATCAATAAACGATTATCGAGAATTTAATTGTTTAAAGAGAGAGATATAATAAGAAAATGGTCTCTTATTTATATTTAATTAATTTATATAAACTATATTATGTTTAAAAATATTTAAAATTATAATATGTAAATCTAATAAAAAAAATCAAATAATTATGCTTATGGTATAATGATATTGCAACTAAACCACCACATAATCATCTATTAATTATAGAAGGTTCATACTTAGGTTAGTTTAACCATCTACATAAAAAATACAGTGAATTTATATCATGGATGAGTAATATAACTTATATACATGTCTAATATGAAATTAATATGTAAATAATGTTTTTTATGGTATGGTTATATAAATTGTTATCTTATTAATTTAAAAATCACCCTTTGTTCATTAAGAATCACTAAAATATTCATGTCGTTGATTTCAACCGCATTGATCATAACAAAACCTTATATTAAATGAGATTATAGATTTATAAACTATATTTTAACATCTATTAAATCCCTATATATTATCTAATAAATAATTAATTCATGAAAATAATAGATTCCAACACCTGTTTTATGAAACTAGTTCAAATTGATAATGTTTAGTCACAGATGGTGTTAAAAATGGGTAAAAACTAACTAATATATATATATAATGATTTAAATATGTACTATATATGGTTTTAGTTTTGAATATGGTCCTTGTTAATGCATTAAATGAACTTAATTTAATTATTCAAGATATTTGGTGCAAGTGTTGAATGAATCTCTATCGAGGTAAGGGTTTTCATCTCAAATTCCCCTCTTTGAGACATGTTGGGTATTATGAACCTAATAAAATTTACATGATCTATATAGTACATGCTTTAGATATCATATCATGAATTTTATTTTAATCATTTTCGTTTATGTTCAATTACAATCCCACAATTTCAAGGTGTTTTGATTAATTTGTTACTCAAATTATAGGGATTCTTTGTCTCAAACATTAATTCCGTGAGACAGGTTTATGTTATGCCCTATATTTTCATTTTAATTGTGATTTCACAACACATGGATGTATGTTTGTAATATATTATTTTAATTCATGGTAAATACTCATCTAAACCTATTACTTCATCAATTATATTTTACTCAATTGTTACACCAGTTTTAATGCTTTTGGTAACCCAATTTTCATTCATTGAGTTATAATCATCCTCTTGGAATTAAAATTTGGGAACATTATACCGATTTATTATATTATGCAGTATTATATTTTTTATATTAATTTATATTTTAATAACTTAATACACCATTTTTGGATATTTTTTACTTTAAGGAATATGTTTCTCTTAATTAATATTGATAACAAAAGTCTTATTTCGTTGAGTTATATTGTTTTTCTAGGAACATATTTCTTATGTTATTAGGTTATCCATGTGTAATATTTTATTATAGGGTCATTTATATAAATTTCTATGAAAAAATATATTTTTATGCAAAATAATGTTTTTTACTCTTTTTAAAATGTGATTTTTGAACAAATGGATTTTTTAATATATTAAAATAGGGGGTTCCAATTAAAATTCATGTGTTTTATCTTATAATACTCATTTATCCAATATAAAATTTATGTATATTAAAGGATCAATTATTTGAGATTCATTTTAAATTAAACGTTTTCAAATTTTATTATGACACCATTTCAAAATTTACCATTGAAAAGCATGTGTAAATTTTTATTTTATTTCAATGTTTGAAATTTTTTCTCAAATATCTTTTTAGTTTATGATTAAATTTTCCATAAAATTTCAAAATTAATTACCCTAATGGGGTTTGTGTTTCAATATTAATCCTATAATATTTATATTTATCATTTTTGGATTGAAATTGTAGTTTCAAAATATTTTATTCATGATCTCATCTTTTTAGGATGAGTTTTTAATAATTATTTTGTGAGGGTTTTTTCATAAATTTCAATTCAGTTTTATTATTCCTTTATTTCACTGGGGATATGTTCTTTGGAAACCATCCATCTTATTTCAATAAAGTTATTATGATCGTATAATCCAATTATTTACTTAGTCGTATACTCATTGATCAATACAGTATGAACATTACATATTACATAATTTGAATTGTATGATGTTCACCTAGAAATAATGTTATTATATTTAC
The DNA here is from genome assembly GCA_963277665.1 of Viscum album. Taxonomy (NCBI): domain Eukaryota; kingdom Viridiplantae; phylum Streptophyta; class Magnoliopsida; order Santalales; family Viscaceae; genus Viscum; species Viscum album. Next base: position 1,235,400,005 of record OY728120.1, read on the forward strand.
AAAGGGAAAATTATTAACATTAGATATGGGGTTATTCAAATATCAATGATTATTCAGATGTTTACTATGTGATTTTTTACCATCCACCTTTTTTCGGGATGGGTTATGATCATGTTATACCTTTTATTAAAAGGGGAAAAATATTGAAATTCATGATGATTATTGACTAGTCACAATTTTTGACTATGTATTGAAATTTTTTATATATAACTATATGAATAACCATGTTTTATTGAGTAATAGTTTCCTTAGTAAATTGTATAAAAGGTCTTGTTGACTCTTATAGTGAATACATTTCACTTAATCAGGTTATGGGTGGGGTCCAAAATTATATAAACCCTTGATGAATCAATAGGTATCATGAGATAGAATAGGTTTGGTTTTGGTGTATAACTCTTCCCATAATAGGATAAGGTCTTTTCTTAGGCCTTGACAACATGTTTTTGATGTATTTAATTATGAATACCATCATTATGAGATCAGTTTTATTGATATCCATGTTTTCATTTACTTTTAATGATATAGAATCCTCTCAGTTTTAATTGATTATGTATTCTTATTTATTACTTATTCCTACTATATATTTATGTCATGTTTATGAAACTATTTACACAATTGTATGTTTTCTATTTCAACAAATTTGATCTCAACCCTTCTTATGTTTCCATTTCCCTTGGTTATGATGAATAATATTATACAATATATGTTTATAAGTATGACATCTGTGAAATAATTTATTGGAGTTATTAAAGACTCATTATATATTAAGTAGTTTTACATTGAATGAAAAAAATATTTTCTTAAAAAAAATAACATGGTGTGTGTTAGTTATTTTTCATCATAATTCTGTAAATATTTAAACTTAAAACGATCATTGGGATTTAAAATGTGAAATAATCATTATTTATTTTTCGATTAAGTATATTTATATCCTAGAATTATATATCATGTATCAAATTGAGTAAGTAATGTACGTTTTATGGAAATAGTCTCGGGAGTGTTGGTATGGGGAATAACAACAATGGTGATCCAACCAATAAATAATGGCATATCCCTCCGAATTTATGAAGGAGTCAAAAATTATAAATTAAATTAAACCAATTAAGGTCATTGTGTAATAGTGACCATTATACCAAAATGGTTAAATATTCATGGTTCATAGTGCAATACCTGGACTTAACCTCAAACGAGATCACCCCTAGAGACACAGAATATAGGATCATATTACACCAAAGAAAAATGATCCCTAAAATAGTAGTTTTAAGTAATTTACCATAAAAGGACCTGTAGAGAAACACTCATAATCATTCCACAATATCCTTTATATAAGATAAACCCAAAAATATTCCTCGCACAATAGAACAAATAAAACTGTAGTTGTATTCCCAGATCTAGAAACAACGTAACCAAAGTCCCATGGACGATACACCTTTCCATAACAAAAATACTTGTTTTATAGATTCTAATTCCATAGAGTTTCCTAGAAAACCTCATCCTAAAACTATCCTAACAAAAAAATTAAAGTCACAGTTCTCCCTTTCGTGGTGAAACTATCCCTTACAAAAAAATTAGCTAAAAACTCCAATCCTCTTGAACTCATCTCCAAACACCCCCATTGTATGAAAAATATAATTAAATTCATAGAAAAATCTATCCATTTTCATATAATTTTTTATATTAATGGATAATCCTTCCAAACATTTTTCTTTAGGGTTCTCTCATCTCGTAGATACATTTGGTGGCGTGAGTTCATCAGCTTCTATTGAAATATATCCCTTAAACTAATGTTGTAGGACATTGAATCTTATTTGATAGTAAATAAATAAATTTTTGTTTTCTTAACAATTATAAGTCATATAAGTTATTTATTATTATATATTTCAATTAAAATAAACATGGTACGATTTTATAATTTGTTTTTGGTTATAGTTACTCCTACCGTCAAATAATTGTTATCCCCATTAAAACCCAACAAACATATTTAATCCACTCTCATGTACATTTTTTTGAAAAAATTTAAGAACAAATTAACATGAACAGAAAATTTCCAAGTTTTCTTCTTTCATTGAGAATAGAGAATATTTTCTGGGGAAAAATATTTCCTTGTTTGATCTTGGATTATTGTTTTTTCTAAAACATTGAGACCATTGTGATACAATACTACCTTAGTAAATAAGAAAAAAATAATAATAAAATAATTATCAAAACGGAATTTTAACAGATCTATTTCTCACCATGATTACTAGTCCTTATATTATATAAAAACCTATGTCATATCCAATTTACTACCCAAATTATAATATTTTTTATATGAGGGTTCAATAAAGTAGGAAGCCTTGTGGCAGTACTCCACATTTGCGGTGGAATTATTTCAAATTATAATTTATTTAATACTAAGTTCTAATGTTAAATATATTAAAAATTCTATTAACATGAGTCTATAGGAACTACTCTAAATTTTATGGGGCCTTTAAACTATATCAAAAAAACGTTCATAATGTCAATGCATAAATACTTGAGTTTTCATAGTGTGAGTTTATGATTTTTGTATAAACTATTTATAAATTATAAAATAAGGTTTAATATAAAATATTTTATATTATTTAATGAAATTTTTATAAATATTAATAGTAAGTGTTCATATTAAATTTCTTATTTTTTTGATTTATTAAAATTAAACAAAATGGTTTTGGTAAATGTTAGCAAAGGTTTAATAAATATATGGAACATGATATTAAAAAGGTATAAATTATTTAGATTTTAATATTGATGGTTTATATATTAAGGAATATGAATGATTTATTTTCAAAAGGAACCTTATATTTTAAATTGAATGAAGTTCATATATATACTATGTAAATAAAAAATTGATATTTCATATTTTAAATATAAATTTTTTATATTAATGTTATATGAAATTTCAAAAAATTATGGAAAAATTATAAATTTTTTAAAGTTTTTTTATTCATAAATTTTTTATAAATATACACCTCATGTAAAAATATATGAATTTTCCATCTATTTATTCATTACTTAATTTATTATAATTAATATATGTAAGGTTTTTATATTACGATTGAATGTATACTTTAACCTAAAATTTTTAAACATAATTATAAAAATTATATACCATACATATTCAGAGATACATTCTAGGTACATCATAATATTTATTTTCATAAAATCAAGACAATATTTTTTGGGTTATAAATTCAATAATGAATTGTAATTTTGATTTCTACACATTAGGTTTTAGGATTGTATTCGAATTAAGATTCCTCTAGTGTACCAATGTATGGATGGTTAAAATTTTGGTGGGAATTTCCAATTTTCTAGGAGCTTAAGAATAGTTTTATAAAATTTTAGGTTGACTTCCTATCATACCATACATTCTCTTGAGTAGATTTTTGTTTTATACGATTATAAACCTTGGCATGATAGGGTTTCATATACCATATTTATGAGACGAATTTGTATATTCTTTTATTTAATATGATTTTATTTTGACTAATTGACACAAATCGTTAGTTTTATAAAGTGATATATATTAATATGTTTTGAATATAATAATTTTGTTGAAATTACTGCACATAAAACTAAATTATTAAAAACATGAAAATGCATATATAATACATGAGATATGATGGAGGTATATTTTATACCCATGGAAATACTAAGTGTTACATTCCTACAAAAGTAAGCACTCTCCATGACCTCATATGTTCAGTATGGGTGACCTCAATAGTATTAAGTGCCCATGTATTATTCTGTATATGATGAATAAGTGTAAGGGGACCCTAATAGTATTAGGTTACCATAATTGATGTGACATTTTAGTTACACTTTGTCAGTATCCCTAAATTATATGTAACTATAGGAATTGAGATACCATAATATAAATGATACATTTGGGAATGTGTTATCCAATCAACAATCCGATAGTCATATATGATATCATTGAAATCATTATATTACATAATAGAAAAGTGATGAAATAATCACTAAAACAAACTCAACTATTAAGTGAAAAGAAATATTTTCCAACTAATATATAAAATTCATATTAAAAAATTTCAGCGTTATAATAGGGGTTCCTTAATAATATTCATTACTAAATATATATAAAACCTCATACTCATGTGATAAAATATTTAGTTATAGTTAAAATGGAATCAACCTCAAACTTTTATTTTAGATCTATATTATAGAAGATAATAATAATGGAAGAAACTTATTATACTATAAAAACATAAGAATAGTTTTTAGGCATAAATAAAAACTTTATATATTAGTGTAAACCATTTATAAATAGATAACAAGTAAATTCATAAATAATTGGATCTTGATACTTATTATAAGAATAATAAATATTTTTTAGATTTCTCAAATATTATTTTTGTTGTTTATGGATCATAATTTTAAAAGAAACATGAGATCATGGATGTGTTGAAAATTATATACATTCCTAAAACGATCTATAAAGAATAAATAATTAATGGGAGATATAAGGATTCAGATTAATTATTTATATACATTTGGGATAATGGATATTCAATATCCCTTAATTTTTTCAATATAATTGGGTATGTTAACTTGGAGAGGGTCAATTCTCCTTTAAGGTTAGTTCTAGCTATAAAACTTATTATATAATATTTTTTTAATGGTTTTCACAATTTATTATAATATAATATGAATTATTTTAAAAATATTTCAAATTACCTCTTAAACATGTTGAGGATAATTTATAAAAATAAGTGAGGTCAAATATCCTATGTTGTGGTGACAAAAAGTGGTAAATATTTGTGTTCAAGTAAAATAAAAATTATTTGAGGGTAAAAAAGTTGACCCAAGTCATTAAAACATAAATGAGGAGTCATTAATGTTGGGAAATGTTTCCATTGTGATAGTCCTAGACATTTTTGAAATAATTTCATAAAATACCTAGAAGGTTTAAGAAACCTCATGGTGATAAAATATCAAACATTAATGTTATAAAAATCAATACTTCTATTTTGAAGTGTTTATTATACAAATTATACATTACATCACTATTATAATTATGTTTATTAATTAAAAATATAATAATTAATCTTAAATATAGATATAAGTTTCCATAAATAAAATGAAAAAGATCTATTTATATGGGGACATTAAATTAAAATTATTACATCAAGCCTTTTGGATTAGGAAATCATAAACCTGATGTTTATTTTTCATCACACTCCTCTCTTATGAGATTGAATAATTCATAAGTTAACGAATGGTTGTTTTTTAAATAAAACTGGATGTTTTTTTATACACATAGTTTAGGATTTGATATATTGAATAAAATGGTTTTAAAAGGAAGTATTAAATTATTTTTATCATTGAAATAATAGTTTTTTCAATGTTATGTATTAATGTATGGGAGAAAGAGTTCCTACCACCCATTAGTAGTATATTTAAATAAATAAGTTTTTTCATTTCAAGGTTATCTCAATAAATATATAAAATTATATATGAGATATGGTTATTAAGATTTATTAATTAAAAATTACTATAATGAAAATAAGTTCAAGTTCACAATACACAATATATATTGTATCTTATAAATGTATTTTTTTAATAAAATTTCTAATAGGATAGTGGGGGTATATTTAAAGATATAAATGTTTAAAAAAGTAACAAATAAATGATAATACCATTCTAATTCAAAATTAATTCAACTTTGAAGGATAAATATTATTAGGGAATATTTTTAATAAAAGATTTTTATATAAAGATTTTTATCTAAATAATTAACAACGGACCTCCAAAATTATTTAAATTATTTATAAAAAATTCATTATAATTATATTATAAATATTATGAGAGTTACTAGAATTTAGATCAAAAAAATTCCTTAATATTATATTAATATATGTTTTAAATTTAAAAAATTTGAATATAATGTTCCTTTTATGAACATGAAAATCCTGGTTTATGAATCTAACCATTATTCAATAAATTTATCCATAAATGTTATACAACTAAAGAAACTTAGTGGTAGTATCCATGAGATATTCACATATAAATTTGATGAATTATAAATAATATATAACATTTCTATCAAGACCAATAAAATTAAATAAAAATAATCCCATTTTATGTATTTTCATATTACATATGATAAATATTGGTTCTTATGCATGAGTTTTTAGTATTCTTAATATATTTGATGAATGTACAAAATGTATCATCCTATACTAGGGAATTTATTATTTATCAATCATTCAAGTGTGCTAAAAATAATATAAATGTATAATAATTTTTATCCCCTAATATAATGACTCAGGCATTCCCCCATTTGATCATCATCATAGAAAGGAATGGTTTGTGGAAGGATGTTAATATAATCATTAATATGGACTCATATAGAATTAAAAAGTTTACTCATGAGGGAAAAATGAGTTCTGTGTTCTAGTTGGCCCAATTAAGTATACCAAATATAGCGTCATATATGGTGTCATAGATATTATTAGGGATCATGTTTTATATCAATCCTTATTACATAAGGTTAATAAGTAATTTCATATGTTTACCTTCATACATTGATATTTGGAATATTATAGGCTTTAGGATAAGATAATTAGGTTTTAGTTGAGTACGTTTCAAATTATTTGGTATATTTTAATAAATAAAGATGGCATTTTTTTCTTTTATAAAATTGGTATGACATATGGGTCCTAAATTGAGAAAAATTGAGGTTGTCTTTGGTAATACCTATAAAACAAACATGTTATGTAATTTTAAATTATAGTAAGTGACATGTGATGTACCCATCAACCCTGAGGAATGTCTTGACATGAGTTTATCTATATTATTCAGTCATTACTCAAAGAATATATGAGTTTATCTATATTAATCAATCAATTATAGTAAGATTATCTATACTTCCAAATGTGGATTTAATAATTCATCATTATTTTCATTTTAATTGAGGCTCGTAAATTTCTAGAGGATGTATTTTTAACACCCCAAAATCCTAGAAATGAAATTTGAAAAAAATATAAAAATTCAAGAGTGAAAAAATATGGAAAAGTAAATTTCACCGTAAAGGGATCATATGATAATGGTAAATCTTCTATAATAGCACGAAATTTCCATTTTTACAGTACATTTATTGATAAATCGTGGGTTCCATTCACAGAAACATGGTTCCTCCATGGTCTTCAGTCATTCATAGTGGAGTGACATTATTCCTTCATGTGCACATCATTCCTTCATTGCCATAAGTAATTTTTTGGCAAGTGATGTGAATCCTTTATCTTATTTAGTTCCTTTGTGGTTGGTATTCATTTGAAATGGAGTGACTCTGATCCTTTGTGTCTGAACGGTTCCCTTATGATCAATGTTTATTTATAGTTATTTGATATTAATCCTTCAAAATTTCATAACCGTTGTGGGTCACATACTTAAAAAATGACCACCAATCCTATGGGTGGTTACGAAGTAGTGAATATAAATACCTTATAAAGGGTTAAAATGGGAAATTCATTTTCCCTTTACACTGATCATTAAATTATAATAGATATCCATAGTTTTCATAATGGTTTTCCTTTGTGAGAGCCTTCAAAGAAATCTAGAAGCTAATCCCCAAGATGAACTCTATAATGAAAGTGTTGAAAAGGTACTATGAATTATTTTTCGTGACTTTGAATTCCTTGCATAGAAGTTTTTTAGAACTCAGTGTGTGAAATCAATCATGAAGAACTCCCATGAAATACCCTTTATTAATCCTTTTAATGGAGCTCATTCACATTTCATTTATAGAAAACATCATTCATGGAGTCCATTCATGTAATCCATTTACAAACCAAGAATTATTAAATTCCATACCTTTTCACAAACCATTATAGTTCATATATAACTCTAATAATATATAATAACCAATATTCTTAAATTAAATATTGGTTTCTTAAAAAAAATTTCTGACCATAAAGCTTTTTACATAGTGATTGACTCTTCGTAAAGAACCCCCTTTATAGAAAATTCAAACCTTTTGCATTCTTTCTTTAGCTCAAGTAATTCATATGGGTCTAGTAAACTAAAATTATCTTATTGGATTCCATTATCTAGTGAAAAGGACCAAAAAAATAATTCCATCAAGGCCTCTTTAAAATATATTATACATAAAAGATAATGGTATTATACACACCAGTATGCACTCCTGAAATCATGTATTCCTTTGATAATAGATTCTTCCCAAATTTTACACCCCTTTAGATAGGCCCTATGTAGTAATTATGATAATTTTTTACCTTGATAATGACGTTCCATATCGTGAGGATACTTTTAAAACATCAACTAAATCATTCTTCCCATCTTAGCAACCCAAATTCAACATCCAATATGGTCGATAATTTAGTGGACATGTTCGCTCTGCTCAATCGGCCATGTGTAATAATGGGCCTCCTAATTGTTGTAAGCCTCAAAACTCACCATCTTCTCAATCACCTACTAGGTTAAGAATATCTGAGTACCACATACATAACACCCATAGGTTCCTTCTTTCTCCCATGAAAATCATAGTCATCTTATGAGGTGTAATCCCAAGTAGAACCACATAAAGGAAACTTAATTGTAATTTCCAAAAATATCGTTCCTCAATGGATAATACTTATTTTGAGTTATAACATCTTCAATGTGACATATTCCCTTTGATAAATCCTCCCAATAATGGTAATATTTCCTATTAGACCATGTGTAACAACCCCTAATCTGGTGCTCTTTCATGTGGCTGGAAAGGGTTGGTTATGAGCCCTCAAGCATTCTTTCATGTATGCCAGAGGCTACTGACTTGTTTCAAGGGTGTGAATATTATATTGGGGAGACTATACCCTATGGTAGGAAGTGTCATAGTAGTTGAAAAATTCATAATAAAATTGTAATAATAAGTAAGTAAAGATATAGAGGAAGAAAATAATAACATCCAACTGAATAATCCAATAATAAATATAGAATAATGTAATTACCTATTCGAATGTAACTAAATTCCATGTTATAATCCAAAATGTTATATATATTATGCTGTAACTTTTTTATTTTTCCATTAATATACTAGATATTGCACGTGGTAGATGTCAAATTTCGCAAGAAATAGGGCTTCCCAAGTTTCCATGGAAAAAGGAAAAAATATGAAAAATGGACAAGTACACATAGTGATGGCCAAGTTCACATTTTGTACTTGATAGTAAAATCCTATATCAAGTTTTGAAGCCTAGGCCCTTACCAACCACAAAGACTGAGGAATTTGTCAGTTCACATCATGAGTCTCTACTACACATCATGACACTAGTCAAACCAGACGTGGAGAAAATTGTGAAGATTCAATACAAAAAGCCAGTTGGTCATGAAGTACACGTCACGAATCACCAATACACTATGTGACCATGTTCAATCATAATTAATCTATGGATGATCTGCATGCCATGATGGAGTTATTTTTCAAAATAACATGGATTAAGGGTTCATGATGTGATAATTATGTTCAGGTCATGAACATTTCCAGCTATATAAGGTGTAGCTCGGCTGCACATTGGAACATGCTTGTATTAGCACTCTCTCCCTTATAAGACTCCCTTCAGAATTCCCTTCTCTTTTCCCTCTTAAAACACTTTAGTTCTTTATAATTTCTTTACATTTTCAATCAAAAGTTGTGGATTCATTTTTCTTCAACGCCTTCAATTCCACTTTTATTTCAATTACTTTTTATTCATTTAATGTATGGTTTTATTTAAATTATTCTTGCATTCTCATTTCATATCATTATATGTTCAATTCCATTATCATTTTTATCATTATTTCCTCTATCCATTTTATTTCTTTAATTACCACCATGAGTAGTTAAACACATCGGGGGTAGGGATCAAGGTTCAATGTATCTAAACACTTAATTAGATATCTAGTTCAAAACATAGAAAACCTAAATAGATTAGTAATTTGTATATTAACCAATACTCAAACTCTATTTGTGTGATTTTATTGTGAACATCAAACTGTCATGAAAACGACCCTATAATAATTGAAGTAAACTATGAATATGACCATTATAATAGGGAACTTGATGCATTAGAAGATGAACATAATGTATCTAAGAAAGTCTCTAGCCTCGTTACGATGGAATAGCTATATCCTAGGTAGAACTAGAAGAGAGGACCAATGTTGTCTACTGAATACCTCTTTCTTCATAGACTAATCACTTAGGACCTTTTCAAAATTTGAACAAGGATCAACTTTAACAAGATACTCGGACTTGATCTTGACCCCTCTTTAATCACTTGATGCCAAAACCAAAATTAGTTAGACACTGCCAAAAAATTAGTCAATATAGTATAGACTCCAATAAATGATTCAAGAGCCGATTTATTTTCCCCATAATAACAACACCCTCCTCGTGGAATCAACCCCAGACTTCTACTATACTATTCCCAGGTAGTTATTAATGTTTGGGACACATATACATTTCTAATTTAACTCGAGCACTGAGTAATTAACAATGAATTTTGGAACCTGATCAAATTTTGGTGCTATTTCTGGGGAGGAAATGTTGTTTCTTCGTGATTAGGACTCTGGTCTAAATCTAGGATTACCATTCCCTCACCCCTCTCCTTTGTTTCAAGACACACTTGCATATTTTCGTTTTTTTTCATTCACCTCGTGCATGTACCAAGGTTATTTTACTAGTTCAAGGAATCTTAAAGAACAATTTATTTTTTCCTTTGATCTTAAGTTCAAAATGCATGTCTCTACTCTTCTCTAGTTTTCAATGGCTGAGAAATTCCACCCTGGTAGACCAAACCTTCCAAAACCAACCATCAAGTCATTTTGAGAGATCACCCAACAATGAAACTAGAGAAGAATATCATGGACTATGGATTTCCATAAATCCACGGTGCGAATCCTAATATTATTTGTCCCCCTGTCCATGACCGCACATTTTAGATAAAACATGGACTCATTCAAATGATCCAAAACATGGGGAAATTTAGCAGCCTTCCAAGTGAAGATCCACATGAACATATTTCTAGCATCTTATAACTATGTGATTCCTTTTGCAACTAAGGATTTTGGTCTGAGTAAATAAGTCTCTGTGTCTTCCCATTCTCCATACGAGATAGAGCCAAGTACTATCTAAAGATTTAGGCTTGCGAGTAATTTACGACTTGGGACAAACTGGGAATGAAATTTCTGGACAAGTACTTCCCACCCATCTGGACCTATAAGCTCTAGATGGACAATAAAAATTTCAACCAAATTGATGGAGATTCTGATTGGGAAGTGTGGGACCTCTTTAAAGAATTATTGAGGATTTTTCCACATCATGGACTTGATATGTGGATACAACTCCAAATATTATATCAAGGACTGCATCCAGCAGCTCAGAATTTTTTCGATGGAGCCGCTGATGTAGGTCTCATGTTCAAGACTCTCAAAGCATGATAAGCCATTCTAAATGAAGTCTCTCACAATTCCAGTTTCTGGCAGAGTGACCATGGACAACCATGGAGTGGAATCCACCAAATTGATGAGACCACGAGGCAAGCATCACAAGTGAAAGTGCTCACTAAAAAGTTAGAATCATTTCAAATACCAACTACTCAACCCCTCCTACTCATGTCTTGGAATTAAAATCATGTGAGATGTGTAGTGGTCTTCATCTATATCAAGACTGAAAAGCTAGATATGAAGAACCACAACAACCAGATTGTAGTTACATCTCTTTCAATTAAAAAAGCTACCATTTCATCAACAATAGTATTATCAGCAGTGGCCTGCTCAGCAGAAACCTCAGAACAATCAGGGTTATTTTCCACTGAGAGGAGGAAATAATCAATCCATAGCTCAAGGACCACCAGGATAACCTTTGATGGACCTTGTACCAAGAATACAAGATAAAAAACAACAATTCCCTCAAAGAGCAAAAAAATTTCCTCCACCTCAGCCAAGACCTCTGCAAGAACCTATGTAAAGCAATCTGGAAAGCCTCCTAGCATCATTTGTGAAAAAGTATGATCTGTTGGGTCGGAGGTGATGGCAAGAGGGGGGGTGAATTGCCTTTTTAAAATTAATTAACAATTTAAAACAAATTTAAATGCAGCGGAAAGTAAAATGGCAAAACACAATTGATAACGGAGTTCGGCTTTAAATCAAGCCTACGTCTCCGCTCCCAACTCAACCGTTGGGAGATTTATACGACTGCTTTCTTTTTAATGGTTATAGCAAGAAACCCACTAGCTGTTTTATGGTAGGCTAGATCACCTTCTTACAGCTTGCTTTTTTATTATGGTTGTAGCAAGAAACCCAAATTGAAAGAAGGAAGAAAAAGGGTGGTTTGTTTTAATACAAACCCAATTAAGAACTAAACAATTGAAGTAAATAATTTAGAACAAACTAGAGGAAGCCTTGAGCGCTAAGAGGTGAGTGTAGTTGACGTAGAGGCAGCCCAAGCTTCAAGGATGGCAATTGGATCTCAAGTAGCCTTTGAGAATTGTCGTAGGAGCCTCAAATGATCAAAATAGCTTTGGTATGCTTCGGTATATGATCGGTGGTTGTTCCCGGCATCCATGGACGTCTATTTATAGGAGAAATACTCCCAAATACTTCAAAATAGCCGTTGGAGGGCTTTAGGAGCTGTAGGGGATCAAGTGGGCCAGCCTGGTCAAAGCCTAACGGCTAGTTTGACTGAGCACACCGGCTGGCCGGTGCTGATCCACCGGCTGGACGGTGCACCAGACAGAAGCAAGGGATTTCTGTCTGGCTCCACCGGCTGACCGGTGCTGATCCACCGGATGGCCGGTGGTCTGGACAGAAGCATGCTATTCTGTCTGGGTTCCACCGGCTGGCCGGTGGTCAGGCACCGGCTGGCCGGTGGTCGGGACAGAAGGTATGCCATTCTGTCTGGACCCACCGGTTGGCCGGTGGCCAGACACCGGCTGACCGGTGGCATCTGGCAGAGGGCAAGGCCTTCTGCCTGGTCCACCGGCTGGCCGATGGGCTGGATCCGGCGGGCCGGTGCCCTTACCGGCTGGCCGATGGTCTCACACCGGCTGGCCGGTGGATTTAAATAGTCCATTTTAAATTCTTCTTGGGCCAGCTTCTAGGCACCCTATTTCCTATCATCAAAAACACTTGAAACAATATTAGATCATGATGAGAGTGACTGTGATCATTAAAATCCAAGAGAGTGGGGTACAACAATCTCCCCCTATTTTGATGATCACAATCACAAAAAAGAAATCTTTAAAAAGGGTATGAAAGCTTTAAAAAAGGGTATGTCAATTGAAAACTTAAATAAACAATTTGAACTTGGAAAACTTAGAGACGTTCCAAATATAATGATCTTGAAAGCATTGAAATACTGAGAAAGGGTCATTTTTTGAAATTGCAACCAAATGCCATTTTTTAAAGAAATCAATTGAAAACAATAACTTAACCATTTAAAACAGATTTTGATGACATCAATAACTTAAAATTGAACTTGTAAAAAAAGCATTTTAATAAATAACTATGTAATAGAGAGGTTTTCTCCCCCTTTGGGATTATCAAAATAGGAGGAAAATTATGAGAGAGAATAAGAAAAACAATCAAAGAGGTAAACAATGATAAAAGGAATGGATAGACAAGACAACTTGAAATTTAAATAGGATGAAATGGTACAAGGATAATCCAAAATACAAATACAAAAACAAATCAAAAACAACTAAGTCTCTATTCACTCCTAGAGTGTCGAGGGAGACGACGACGCCTGAAGGTCGGAGGAGCTGGAGGAGCCTGGACCGCCTCGAAGCGACGATCGAGAGAATCGATCCGAGAGTGGAGCTGATCAAACTGAGAGCTGAAGTAAGAAAATTGCAAGTCCAGCCGAGTCTCAATCTGATCCTGGAAGCGTAGGAATTGATCAGCCGTCACCGGCAAGCCACCAGCATCAGCAGGAGGGGGCACAGCCTCAGTAGGCTCAGGTGCATCATCACCCTCTCCAGCCTCCTCATCAGCAGCAGCATCAGCCTCACCTTTGCTGTCACCACTTCCTTCCTCTTCATTATCATCACTATCCTCACTGTCTGAAAGAGGATAGGCAGCGGCAATAGCAGGAGGCATGGCATTGGCAGGAGGATGGGAATGAGTCTGAGGAGAGTAGGCCTTGAGAAGACCGTCCTTGTCGACAATCCATTCCTGACGCCAAGGGTGCCAACGGATGTTCATTCGTTGCACCATCATAAAATTCACTATGCTATCCTTCGTTGGCTGCTCGAAGGAAGTAACATGAAGAGGCACATCAAGAAAGGAAAAGATTTTAGTCAAGAGGCGTCCGTAGGGTAGAGTTTTGGACCGGCGCGGGTGCTCGGCCACATAAGTCATGGCCCGGAACAGAAACCGGACCAAATTGAAGTGAATGCCTCTGGTGATAAAAGAGAGAAGATAAATATCAATGAATTTGACATTATCATGATCCCCGATACGGGGCGCAAGGGATGTTTGAATGAGGTGCTCAATAATATGATGATTAGGAGAGAGCTGGGAGAGCTTGACAATGGGATTTGAGGGCTGCCCTATGAGATGTTCAAGAGCGACAGCAAGATCAAATTCAGAGTCCCGAGGAAACTCCCCCTGAGCAAAAGCATGAGGTCCAACATGAGGAACTCCCAGCATCCGGGCAATTTCCACCGATGTGAAAGTGATGGGTTGCCCAAGAGCAGTGGAGGAGATGGTATCAATGTCATCAGAAACGGACCACGTCAAATGAGCATAGAACTCTTTGACAAGAAGAGGATAAATGACATCCTTTTCGGGTGGCTCAAAAAAATAATGCCAATGTTGATACTCAATAATTGAAAAAAGCTCGAGACGAGCAGAAGAAAGCCAAGGATAGTCAATAACTCTACCGGGCAAAATGACTTTGTCATGCCATATGTCCGGAAGTTGAGGGATTGAAGGAGGAGGAGGTGATTCTTGAGCGATACCCTTGCCTTTGCGAGTAGATCGAGGTCCCATGATGGCAAAAGGAGCTAAAAAGAGAGAGATTCAGAGAATAAAGGAGTTTTGAGAGGGCAAAAACCAAGAAGGGAGGCTAGGGTTTGGAGGAGCTGCGGTTTTAGGAGGAGCCGCCCGAGAGAGAAGAGAGAAATGAGGGAGGAAGGGTTTTAAAATTAATTTTAACCCTTCCTCGGGTCAGCCCAAAAAACAGAAACCCGACACCACCGGTTAACCGGTGATGTACCACCGGTTGACCGGTGGTACTAAAATTCATAAAACATAAAAAAACAGAATTAAAAAAAAGGTGTTTAATAAATTCTAATAAAAATAAAATATAGGCAATCCAAGAAAGTCAAATATTTAATAGTGCTCATTGACGAATCATTCCTAACTCCCCTTTAATAAAATCAAAACGGTAAACCGGGAGCGGTTTGGTAAAAATATCAGCTAATTGGAAATCAGTAGGAATGAAGTCCAAAGTGATATCTCCCTTTTGAAAATGGTCACGAAGGAAATGATGCCTTAAGTCTATGTGCTTAGTCCTAGAATGTTGTATTGGATTCTTATAGATACTAATGGCACTAGTGTTGTCACACCGAATAGGGACATGATCATAGGAAAGACCATAATCCAAGAGAGTGTGTTGCATCCAAACAATTTGGGAACAACAATTCCCAGCGGCTACATACTCGGCCTCGGCAGTAGAAAGAGCAACACAATTTTGCTTCTTGCTACTCCACGAAACAAGGGACTTACCTAGCAGATGACAGGTTCCACTAGTACTCTTACGATCTAATTGACATCCGCCAAAATCAGCATCCGAATAAGAAGATAGTTCAAAAGAAGTATTTGAGGGATAAAATAAACCAAGATTTTTGGATCCTTTTAAATACTTAAAAATTCTTTTGACCGATTTAAGATGGGATTCTTTAGGATTGGCTTGAAAACGAGCACAAAGGCAAACACTAAACATGATGTCAGGACGGGTCGCAGTTAGGTAAAGTAGACTCCCGATCATACTCCTATAAAGCTTGTTATCCACCGGTTTCCCAGCTTCGTCTAACGTAAGCTTACATGAAGTACTCATGGGTGTACTAATTTCCTTTACTTGATCCATACCAAAACGACTTAGAATCTCGTTTGTGTATTTTCTTTGGCTTAGAGAAATACCTTTTGAATTTTGAAAGATTTGAAAACCAAGAAAAAATTTCAATTCTCCCATAAAACTCATTTCAAATTCTTTTCTCATTAAATCTGAAAAGTCAGTACAAAGGGATTCTTTGGTAGAACCAAAGATAACATCATCAACATAAATTTGGACTATTAAAAGATCTTTTGAAGTGTGTTTTAAAAAGAGGGTACAATCGGCTTGACCCATTTTAAAATCATTTTCTAAAAGAAATTTTGTTAACCGCTCATACCAAGCCCGAGGGGCTTGCTTTAAGCCATAAAGAGCCTTGGTTAACTTAAAAACATGATTTGGAAATTTTGGATCTTCAAAACCGGGAGGTTGTTCAACAAAGATTTTTTCAGAAATAAAACCATTTAAAAAAGCACTTTTAACATCCATTTGAAAAAGCTTAAAATTTAAGTGGGCGGCGAATGCCAACAAGATCCTAATGGATTCTAACCTAGCAACGGGGGAAAAGGTTTCACCATAATCGATTCCTTCTTCTTGATTATAGCCCTTAGCTACTAGGCGAGCCTTGTTCCGGGTTATGTTTCCCTGATCATCAAGTTTGTTCCTAAAAACCCATTTAGTGCCAATAATTGGATGATCATTGGGTCTTTCACAAAGAGTCCAAACATTATTTCTAGAGAATTGATTTAGTTCCTCTTGCATTGCAAGAACCCAATTCTCATCATTAATGGCATCATTAACGGTTTGAGGTTCTAGGTGAGAAATGAAGGTTTGATGTTCAACTTCATTGAGGATAGATCTTCTAGTTCGAGTACCGGCTTGAAGGTCACCTATGACATTTTCTAAAGGATGGTCTCTAGAAGGTTTCCAAACCTTAGGCAAGGTGGAAGGCGAAGAAGGTGAAGAGGGTTCTTGATGGTCATCCTCCTTGGAAGGAGAAGAGGAATCATTCAAATGAAGCTTATCAAGCTTATCTTCAACATCCTCAATGACCGGGTGAGGTTTTAGAAGAGTTTCATCAAATTTGACATGAGATGATTCTTCGATGGTTTTTTAACGTTTATTGAAGACACGATAGGCTTTGCTTGAGTTGGAGTACCCAAGAAAAATACCTTCATCGGATTTGGCATCAAATTTCCCTAGGTTATCTTTTGTGTTAAGGATAAATCATTTACACCCAAACACTTTAAAATAACCAACTTTGGGCAATTTGCCTTTCCAAAGTTCATAGGGGGTTTTCTTAAGAAGGGGTCTTACAAGGACTCTATTAATAGTATAACAAGCAGTGTTTACCGCCTCGGCCCAAAAATATTGAGGGAGGTCGAATTCACCAAGGAGGGTTCGAGCGATTTCTTGGAGAGTTCGGTTTCTCCTTTCAACCACTCCATTTTGTTGAGGAGTCCTAGAAGCAGAGAAGGTGTGATTGTATCCTTGAGAGGAACACAATTCATCGAATTCTTTGTTCTCGAATTCACCACCATGATCACTATGAAGAGATATGATTTTATATCCTTTTTTGTTTTCTACTTTCCTAGAGAATTTCAAAAAGGTTTTACAAGCATCATTCTTATGGGCTAAAAAGAAAACCCAAGTAAAACGAGAAAAGTCATCAACAATAACTAAGGTATAGGATTTTCCACCTAAGCTTGCTACGGGAGTAGGACCAAAAAGATCAAGATGAAGGAGTTCAAGAGATTTTGAGGTGGACACTTCCTTCTTAGATTTGAAAGAAGACTTGTGTTGCTTACCAAGTTGGAATGGCTCACAAATCAAATCTTTCTTAAATTTAAGTTTAGGAAGGTCACGAATGAGATTGTTCTTATTAAGCTTTAGAAGTGAATGAGAGATACAATGTCCCAATCTTCTATGCCAAAGCCAAGACTCATTGTCAAGAGCACTTAAACATTTAACATTTTGGCTAGCTAGAGATTTTAAATCAATAATGTAAACATTTTGAAAACAGGAAGCAGAAAATATCAACTTGTTTTGAAAATCAAACACATTGCATAAATCATTTTGAAAATTGACTGAAAAACCACTATCACAAAGTTGACTAATGTTAATTAAATTATGCTTTAAACCTTTAACTAATAAAACATCTTTAATAAAAGAGGAGCTACCAAAACCAATGGTACCTATTCCGACGATCTTGCTTTTTGAGTTATCACCAAAGGTGACATATCCTCCATCGAATTCTTCAAGTGAGTTGAACTCGGAGGGATCGCCACACATGTGCCTTGAGCAACCGCTGTCGAGATACCACGAGCCTTTAGAGGTCCTACTCTTTTGGCGTTTATCCTACAAAATCAAGAAAGAAGAGATTTTGGTACCCATATAAGTTTGGGTCCGGAAAGATTAGCTAAAAGAGACTTTTGAACCCATAATGTTCTAGAGGGATTCCTTCTATGATACTCATCCGAGTAGGTAATGGATTTGGGTCTTCCATACCTAGCATTTTTACAATCACATTCATAAATCATGTGACCGGTCTTTTTACAATAATTACAAAATTTGTATTGAGAGCTCCCCCTTACGAAAGTAGTGGGTGCCCTAGAAAAAGTGGATTGCTTGTTATAGCCAAGTCCATGTGTGGTTCTAGCCGAACGCTGAGAACCTAGAAATTTAGTTAAGTTTTGTTCACCTTGGGTGAACTTGGCAAGAGATTACTTCAAATCCTTAATGGTAGAATTTAAAGAATCTACATTTGGAATATTTTTGACTTTAAGGGCAAGCTCCTCATTCTCTTTGAGAAGTTTGTCTTTTTCGGAAATAAGACTTTTGTTTTTCTTTTTCAAGGTCAAAAATTTAGAGGTAAGTTCGTGAAAACCTTCCTCTAATTGATCTCTTGCATTTTGGAGTTCTTCATAAGAAATATCATTATCAAAAGAAGAAGATGAGGAAGAAGAGTGAGAAGAAGAGTGAGAAGAGGATACCTCATCAAATGCCATTAGGCATTTTCCACCTTCATCGCTTGAGTCGCTTGAAGACATGGAGTCATCACTTGCACTCCATGTTGATGCTTTGAAGGCCTTCTTTTTTTTCTTTTCTTTTAACCTTTTCTTGAAAATGGGGCACTCCGGTTTGATGTGGCCTTTCTTTCCACATTCAAAGCAAGTGATTTCTTTCTCCGCCTTTGGCTCTTCCTTTCGTGCCTTTTGAAATTTCTTCTTTTTCTTCATGAACTTGCTCATTTTCCTTGCTAGTTGAGCCATCTCGGATTCACTGTCATCGGAGGAGCTTTCTTCCTTTGCCTTGAAAGCTATGTTCTTTTTCTCCTTGAAGATCTTTCCTTCTTTATTGGCTTGCCTCTTCATGGTAATCTCATAAGTCATGAGTGACCCTATGAGTTCTTCAACCGGCATCTTCTTGACATCTTTCGCTTCTTGGATTGCCGTCACCTTTGGTGCCCAAGAGCTTGGTAGGACCCAAAGAATTTTCTTGACCATTGTTTCTGCTGAAACATCATCACCAAGGGACTTTCTCCCATTGCAAACATCAGTAAAACGAGTAAACATTTCGGTGATTGACTCGTGTGGGTGCATTGTGAAACTCTCAAAGTCTTGACGATACATATCTAACCTAGTGTCTTTGACTTTGTTAGTGCCCTCATGGGTCACTTCCAAAAGTTTCCAAATTTCATGTGAGGTGGTGCAAGTAGAGATACGATTAAACTCATTACGGTCTAACCCACAATGAAGAGCATTCATGGCTTTGCCATCAAGCTCAAAATTGGCAATGTCTTCAGGGGTCCATTTAGATTCATCCTTACTAGAAAGAGTGTAGCCTTGCATAACAATTATATATATAGGATATCCAATGCTTCTAAGAAAAGTAATCATTCGTGTTTTCCAATATGTGTAATCGGTTCCATCGAAGTATGGAGCCCGGGTCATGGAATACCCTTCGGGTGCTTGTGAGAAAGAAGCCATCACTATGGATTTTTCGTTTGTAACCGGTTAAGGTATTACACAAACGCTCCCTCTGATACCAAATGTTGGGTCGGAGGTGATGGCAAGAGGGGGGGTGAATTGCCTTTTTAAAATTAATTAACAATTTAAAACAAATTTAAATGCAGCGGAAAGTAAAATGGAAAAACACAATTGATAACGGAGTTCAGCTTTAAACTCAAGCCTACGTCTCCGCTCCCAACTCAACCGTTGGGAGATTTATACGACCGCTTGCTTTTTAATGGTTATAGCAAGAAACCCACTATCCGTTTTAAGGTAGGCTAGATCACCTTCTTACAGCTTGCTTTTTTATTATGGTTGTAGCAAGAAACCCAAATTGAAAGAAGGAAGAAAAAGGGTGGTTTGTTTTAATACAAACCCAATTAAGAACTAAACAATTGAAGTAAATAATTTGGAACAAACTAGAGGAAGCCTTGAGCGCCAAGAGGTGAGTGTAGTTGACGTAGAGGCAGCCCAAGCTTCAAGGATGGCAATTGGATCTCAAGTAGCCTTTGAGAATTGTTGTAGGAGCCTCAAATGATCAAAATAGCTTTGGTATGCTTCGGTATATGATCGGTGGTTGTTCCCGGCATCCATGGACGTCTATTTATAGGAGAAATACTCCCAAATACTTCAAAATAGCCGTTGGAGGGATTTAGTAGCCGTTGGGGATCAAGTGGGTCAGCCTGGTCAAAGCCTAACGGCTAGTTTGACTGAGCACACCGGCTGGCCGGTGCTGATCCACCGGCTGGCCGGTGCACCAGACAGAAGCAAGGGATTTCTGTCTGGCTCCACCGGCTGACCGGTGCTGATCCACCGGCTGGCCGGTGGTCTGGACAGAAGCATGCTATTCTGTCTGGGTTCCACCGGCTGGCCGGTGGTCAGGCACCGGCTGGCCGGTGGTCTGGACAGAAGGTATGTCATTCTTTCTGGACCCACCGGTTGGCCGGTGGCCAGACACCGGCTGACCGGTGGCACCTGGCAGAGGGTAAGGCCTTCTGCCTGGTCCACCGGCTGGCCGATGGGCTGGATCCGGCTGGCCGGTGCCCTTACCGGCTGGCCGGTGGTCTCACACCGGCTGGCCGGTGGATTTAAATAGTCCATTTTGAATTCTTCTTGGGCCAGCTTCTAGGCATCCTATTTCCTATCATAAAAAACACTTGAAACAATATTAGATCACGATGAGAGTGATTGTGATCATTAAAATCCAAGAGAGTGGGGTACAACATGATCACAGAATGATAACCCATGAGACAGATATACAAAACCAAGGATTATCCCTGAGGGACCTTGAAGTGAAAATGGGTAAAATATCAAAGACCTTATATGAGAGATTACCAAGTACTCAACCTAGTAACACTAAGACATACCCAGGAGAGGATGCAAAGGAAGTTGTGTTGAAGAGCGTAAAGATTATGGACTTCCAGCAACCTAAATAATCAAGGCCGTAAGAAGAAGAGCTTAGAAAACAACAAGTACCTGATGAAAAAGTCAATCCCACCTTACATCATAAAGAAGTACCAACTGAGAAGGAACATATACCTGAGCAGCAGATGGAACCAGTGTTTGTCTCCCAACCCCTATACTAGCCACTTATTCCCTATCTAGAGAGAGAAGGAAAACTTATCCAGGTGACATAATAAAAGAAGTTCCTAGAATTGCTAAAGCAATTACATATCAACATCTCTTTTTCCGAAGTTGATGTCTAGATTCCCATTTATACCAAATTCTTGAAAGACCATTTATCAAATAAAAGAAAAATAGAAGGCTTAGGATTCAACTCCCTATATAAGAATTCTCTACTGTGGTACAGCAGAAAATTCCACTGAAGATGATAGAACCTAGAAGCTTCTAAATCCCTTGGGAGATAAGATCATGCAAATTTACTAGAGCACTCTGTGATGTTGGAGAAATCATTAAACTCATTTTAATGAGTACTTTTCAAAATATAGGACTCGAAAAACTCAATTAAACAATGGTTATTTTCAATAAACTAATTGTTCAGTCAAGAACACCTGAGGCATTCTGGAATATGTGCCAGTAAAAGTCAAAAAGTTCATTTTCCCAGCTGATTTCCTAGTATTGGACATGAAAGAAGAAGGAAACATGCCCATTATACTTTGAATACCATTCCTAGCTACTGGAAAGGAAATAATCTATGTGAAACAAAGGAAGTATCATCTTCCTTGTAGGAGAGGAAAAAGTTGTGTTCAACCTAATTAGAGATGTTCAACACTCAGATGACACTATGGAACATCGCACTATTTCTCTCACCCAAAAATGGAGAATAATATATGGCCATCATGGAAGAAAGTTGAGACTCTATTATAGATGAAGAAGGAGACTATGACATCAAGGAAGTCAACATTATTAAACCACGAACCAAAATAATTTACCCCATCCATCATCTAGCCTCCTCAATTAGACCTGAAACCACTGCCTAGTACTTTAAGGTACTCATTTATTGGGGAATATTCCTCCTTTCCCATTATAGTTAACTCATAAATATCCCAGTATCAAGAAGAAAAATTGGTAGATATCCTCAAACAACACAAGAAGACTATCACTTGGGGAGTGGAAGACATTAAGAAAATAAATCCCACTAAATGCACTCAAAGAATCTTACTCGAAAAGAGTGAAAAACCGAAATGGAAACCATAGATGCGGCTCACACCACCCATTAAGGAAGTGGTCATGAAAGAGGTGCTAAAAATAATTAATTCAAGATTAATATTTACTATCTTAGATAGAGAATGGGTGAGCCCCCTCTATGTTGTTCCCAATAAAGGAGGACTCATAGTAACAAGAACAGATGACAATGATCTTCTTTCAACACGCACCATCACTGGATGGAGAGTTTGTGTGGATTAAATACGGTTAAACTCAACCACAAGAAAATACCATTTTTCCTAACCTTTTATGGACCAAATGTTAGAAATACTATTGGGGTATGGTTTTTATTGTTTTCTGGATGTCTATTTAGGATATAATCGAATTGTAGTCAACCTCACTGACTGGCCTAAAACCACATTCACCTATCATTTTGGTGCTTTTCCATACAGATGCATGTCCTACATTATGTGTAATGCTCTAGAAACTTTCCAAAGATGTACGACACACATCTTTCAAGATATGGATGAATAATTTCTAAAAATTCCCTTAGACGATTTGTCAGTTTATAGAAGATCATTTGATGTCTATCTCAGCAATATAGAATGAGTTCTTTGATGTTGGGAAGAAAAATGCTTGTTGCTGAATTGGAAAAAATATAACTTCATGGCGCAAGGAAAAATCATACTTGGCCACAACATCTCCAAAGAAGGAATCAATGTCGATCCAGCAAAGATAAAATTTATCAAATATCTACCTGATCCATCCACTGTTAAGGGTATCATAAGTTTTATTGGGCATGCTGGATTCTACAGATGCTTTGTAAAACATTTTTCTAAAGTTGCACGTCCTTTGACAGACTTATTGTCAAAAGATATTCCTTTCAAATTCAATTAGAAAATCTGAAAATCTTTCAATTATTTGAAAAACAGCCTGATAACATCTACAGTCGTCATTGCACCAAACTGCAAAAAATATTTTGAACTTATGTACATTTCCAGAGACCTTGCTGTAGGATATGTTTTGGGACAATATAAAAAAAATGTCTTCTACGCCATTTATTATGCAATTTTCACCTTAAATGAAGTTAGGATTAATTATATGACCATGGAGAAAGAGCTTCCAGCTGTCGTTTATGCTTATGAAAAATTAATTTCTTACCTTGTTCTATCAAAAGTTATTGTTCATACAGATCATGCTACCCTTCAGTACTTGATGACTAAGAAAGATTCAAAACCATGTTTGATACATTGTATTCCATTACTGTAATAATTTGACATAATAATCAAATATATGATGGGAACAAAAAATTTCATTCTAGATCACATCTCTAGAATACCTCTTATCATCATCAATGACAATAACGTTGATATTGAAGAATATTTTTCTAATGAGAACATATTTAATGTCTAGACCCATCCTTGGTTCTATGACATAGCCAGTTTTCATGAAACAGGAATCCTCCATCAATTTTTGTCTTATCAACAATAGAAAAATTGTCTTTTGGATGCAGAGCACTAATTTTGGGATGAAACTATACTTTTCAAGAATTGTGTTAATGACATTTTAATACATTGTATTCTATAAGAAGAGGGAAAGAATGTAATCGTAATGTGCCACACTACGCCAACTGGTGGACATAACAGGCCTGAGCGCACAGTGTCTAAGATCCTACAAAGTGGATTTTTCTGGACCTCATTACATCAAGACACTAGGAAATTCTACCACCACTATGATAGATTCCAAAGGACAGGGAATATCAGAAAAAAATGATATGCCACAGAACCCCATGATGGAAGTTGATGCTTCAATGTCCGAGGAATCGACTTTATTGGACCTTTTCCCCATGTCACATGGAAATAAATACATTCTGGTTGTCGTGGACTATGTGTCTAAGTTGGTTGAAGCTGATGAAATGACTCATGACTCTTCCAACGTGGTATTTATATTCAGTCAGAAAAATGTGTTTCCACCTTTTGGATTTTCATGAATTCTCATTAGCGATTGTGGAACACATTTCTCCAATCAATCAGGTAGGAAAATGATTTAATGATATGGGATCTACTACTATACTAGAACCTGTATCCCCCAAAAATGAGTAGGAAATTCAAACTGTCAAATATGAAGGTAAATGAGATCCTAGAAAAAATAGTCAATACAAGAAGAAATGGTTGGAGTCAGAAACTGGATGATGACATATGGGTTTATAGAACATCTTATAAAACACTCATCGACACTAATCCATTTAGACTAGTTTTTGGAAAACCATGTCATATTCTAGTGGAGCTAGAGAACTGATCATTTTGGGCCCCAAAAAACAAAATTTGGAGTTAAAAAAAGGCTGGAGAGAAGTGATTATTGCAATTAACTGGATTGGAAGAATTATGGAAACATGAGTATGAGAATGCATGAATTTAAAAGGAAAAAATAGAATGGAATGACCGAGAGATTTCAAGATGCACCTTCATCTTAAGGAATAAGGTTCTTCTATTCAACTGAAGATTGAAAATATTTATAGAAAGCTGAAATCAAGATGATCTGGTCCTTATGATGTTATCCAATTTTTCCTTATGGATCTATTGAAATTCAACGAGATGGAGAGCCACCATTCAAATTTAATGGTAAAAGGTTGAAGATTTATCAAGAACTATTCCATGAGGGATATTTCATAAACCTCAATTTCAACTAAATTCTAAGGAATTCTGTATGACGACTTTAAAGTTAGTAATTTATGGGAGGCAACACAAATTTTTTTTAGTTTTGTTTGCGTCTTTTATTTGTCAGTGTTTTATGTCAGTAAATTGTATAAGCTTTCATTCAATAAATTAAATGGTTACTATTATTCCTTCTTTTTACACCTACCTACTTTTCAGCTATTCAAATATTTGAACCTATGGATTAACATTTTCTCTATAGTGCAAGATTTTTTATACTTACAAATTTTGCAGGTGCATAATAAATTCTATGTTAATATAGTTGAGACCCCCTTGTGGAATACCACCTCATTTCAGGGAGCTCTCAATTCCCTATTTTGAAATTTTTTCATCATTTCCATGTCATTTAAATTACACAAATTCAATGACACACCACTCCCGACCATTATTTCATAGACAGTGTTGACATTGTCTACTTTTATGTGTTGGGGGGTATTTCTCATATTTTCACAGAGATACACTTGAATATTTGTCAATTTTCACTATTTTAGGAGACATTTTTCAAATTTATAAGCATGCTGAAAATTTGAAAATCATTCTTCCGATGTAAATTAAAGATAAAGTTAAAAGGAAAAATATTAAGAACCATGTTTCACCCTAGATTAGAATTTAAGAATGATTTATCATCTTAAAAGTTTAATTAAAATTCGAAATCACTGAAATCCTGATTAATTTACTCAATACTTAGGATTTATGCCCTTTTAAATTTCTAATTTTTGTTTTTATTTTCATTTCCTAAGAGGATTCTAATTCGTCAATCTCATTTTCTTTTCTAATCATTTTTCTTGAGAGATACCTCGAATATAAAATACTACTATAATTTGCACTGATATCTTATCAAAATGACGAATGAACAAGTTTAACTAGAAAATTATTGAGGGAGCCTTTGATATTCATTTTAATTGAGACCGACCATACATGTATCCTTCATTTAGCCCATAGTTTCCATGAATTATGTGTTAGAAGAAATGCTATTTCAAGAGAATTACCCTTCCTACCATGCTCATGGTACAATGCTTAATGATTATTTTCTAACAAGTGTTGGGGAGGCATATAGATATCCTGGGATGGTTTTAATTTTAGAGATATATGGTGTGCTCACATGAATACCAGGTTTTGATTCACATGCCTTTTTGTTGTATCTCATTCGTATTTTTTCCCTTTGTAAAATTTAAAAGAAAGGGAAAAATAGGTATGAGTTGTTTACTAAGAGTGTCAAAAATCATCATTTTCTAGAATGATGAATCCCTTGAAGGATCATATGTGGTTAGGTGATTCATGTGAGATCTATCCTAGGCATAACTTTTGATAAATAAAAATGAAAAACGAAATGGCAAGGAACAAAATAATTTCTTTTTCTACTTACTTGAGATACATATGTATCCAACCTAAGCTAATAGAGTATGGACCTAAATCACCAGATGGAGGAATTTTTTCACACTTATCTTTTTTGCATCGTCATTGTACTTTATATATTCCCCTCCTTTTGAGTCTGATTTTCACATTCTATATACCTACCTACAGCCTTAGAGTAATCAGAACCATGTTCTTAAAAGTCCTCAAGATTATTTTTATACTTTTCTTTACCTAGTGGACATGATAGAACCAGTGCAAGCCTATGGTTAGGAACATGGACTCAGGGTATGGGAATACCTTACTTACATTTTACCCTAAATGATGAGAGAAAAGCATGGAAAGGTAAATTATAACTAGCCATATAGCATAAATAATAGTTTAAAGTTTATGATCAAAAGAATATAATTTGTTTTGAAATTATGAACTATGAGGCATGAACAATTTAATAGGCTGGATCAAAACTAGAACTTGACTATTTTTCATCTTACACTTAATTTAATTGTGTGCACATAATGTACATTTCTTGCCTTAAAAATTTCTTATACTTTTTGAAATCTTTGTTGAGAAAATTTTATTGAGGATAAGAAATGATTCAAGTGTTGGGGGATTTGATAAGCCTAAATTTTATATATATATATATTTTACTTTTCCATTGTTTTTCACTCATATACTGGATAATTAACTTCATAGATGTTCGATTTTGCAGGAAACCAGGCATCACTAGGTTCCAAGGAAGAAAGGCAGAAAAGATGCAAAAATGGACAAGTACATGTTGTGATGGCCTTGTTCATGTCGTGTACTTGATAATCATAGCATGCATCAAGCCATAAATCCTAAGTCGTGACCAACTACAAAGACTGTGGAATTTTTTTGTTCACGTTGTGAGTCCTTCTTACACATTGTGATAACAGTCAAACCAGATGTTGAGAAAGCCATGAGGATTAAATGGAAAACCCCATATATCCATGGGTTACACGTTGTGAACCACCTATACATGATGTGACCATGTTCAAACATCATTAATCTATAGAAGATCTACATACCATGATGGATATCCTTGCTGAAATAACACAGATTAAGGGTTCACGATGTGACAATTAAGTACACATCGTGAACATTTCTTCCTATATAAGGAGCAGCTCGGTATCACATTGGAACATGCGTGGATCATCCCTATCTCCCTTCTAGACTCCCTTCATAATTCCCTTCTCTTTTAAACCTTAAAACACTTTAGTTATTTGTAATTTCGTTACATTTCAATCAAATAGTGGTGGATTCATTTCTATTTAATGCCTTCAATTCCCATACTGTTTCAATTCCATTTCCTTCCTTTCATGTAAGGTTTTACTTAATGTATTCTTGCATGTTCATTTCATATCATTACATGTTAAATTACATTATAATTGTTTTCATGATTTTCTATATCCCTTTTGTTAATTTACTTACCACCATGAGTAGCTAAACGTATCGGGGGTAGAGATCAAGGTTCAATGTATTTACATGCTTAATTAGATCTCTAGTTCTAAAAAAGGAAAACCTAAATGGATTTGAAATTAGGATTTAAACTATCAATCAATTACCATTGGTGCGACTGTACTATGAACATTGGACATTCAAGAAAATGACCCTATCCTAATTGAAATAAACTATAACTATGACCATTACCTTAGGGATCTTTCTATAATAGAAGCTGAATGTAATGCATCTTAGACTGTAGCTAGCATATTGACCCTGGAATAGATACATCCTAGGTAGAACTAGAATAATGGATCAAGGTTGACTAGAAACTATCACTTTCTTTGTAGACTAAACACTTAGGACCTTTCCAAGATTAGAACTAGGATCACCTTTATCTAGATACTTGTACTTGATCTCGAACCCTCTATAATAACATGAAGTCAAGCCCAAAATTAGTTAGACACCACCCAAACATTAGTCAAGCTAGTAAGGAGTCATAAAAAGGATTCAAGACTCGATCTCATTTCCCCACAAGAACAACACCCCCATCGTGGGATCGATCATGGACTTCTACTATACTAATCCCTAGTAGTTAGTAATGTTTGGGACACATATAAATTTTTAATTTGAATCATGCCCTGAGGAATTAATGATTCCTTTGGGTGGATGATCATCATTCTATAAAAATACAATAAAAGACTTTCATAATAAAATAAAAGACTTAATATCCTAGGTCTTGAACCCCATGTTGGTCCTATCTTCAAACTCCAAA
This sequence comes from Viscum album, assembly GCA_963277665.1. NCBI lineage: Eukaryota > Viridiplantae > Streptophyta > Magnoliopsida > Santalales > Viscaceae > Viscum > Viscum album. The sequence goes on from OY728120.1 coordinate 1,235,428,997, forward strand.
CCAATAGAAAAAATAAAAATCCACATCAAGGTCCTTTTCCCTTTTCCAAACCTACATCTACAAAAATTACTCGGGTGCCAAATAGTGGCCTGAATATGGTGTGATTATAACTCAGTAGGTCGATACCACCATGCCTAAAAAACTAGTCTAATAAAAACTGTATGATATAAAGTGATAAAATGATGTATTAATTAATTCAACAAATTAGAAAGTACAACAACAACCTATTTTATCCCCATTCCAAAATATCTTTGAGCATGTCTTATGACTATACAAACCACAACCAATAAGAATGTTAACCAAACTACTTCGGTGTCATGCCAAAATATCTCTAATCATGTATAAGGACCATGCCATCCAAAACCATATACCCATTGTATAGTCACAAAAACATGGTTCAATGACCTATAAGCATTATAGTTTGGGACATGGCTAGTCCTCTCTATTTCAGAATTACTATATAGGACTAGGTCGAGCCCTTTCAATATCTTCCACATAGAATATTCGTGTGAAATTTCCTAGGATTATCTTATTAAATAAGCATATCAACATGGAACACAATTCCTGTCATAAATCATTGATATCATAATATCAAATCACATTCCTCACTGGTTAATTATGAAAATTTTCATTCCTCTTTCATAATCCACGTGCAATTTAATTCACGATTTTTTAAAAATTATAACAATAATAAATAAGACATAATTAAGGGATTATATACCCACAAATCACCATAGGTCATAGTCATGATAAACACACATTAATCTATTATCAAATTACAAATACATTTGAAACCAATGAAATTCAAGGGATAATCTCATTAAATTATTTAATTAATTAGGGTGAATGCAACAAGTGAATGATCATGATATTTCATAACCTTAACAGTAATAAAACCATAGGGTTAAGATTTAGACCCCCTTCCTTTATTTGATGACCCAAAAATGATTCCAATGGAAAACACCCCTGAGAAAGATGATGGGGATTATTTTAAAAAGGTTCTTAGATAAAAACAGATCATGATCAAAACCAACAACGAAATTGGACAAACGGTTTCACCACAATGGTTGGGGAACCAAAGGGAAGAAAGAAGAAACCTAAACAATGGAACTTACCAAGGATTGAAGACAAAATCTGAATGTCGGGAATGGATATTGGCACTCCAAAATCACCTAAATATTTTTTTAAGGTCGAGAGGAGAGAAGTTGCGGAAAAGATAGAATGAATTTCAACAGAAAAGTAGGATTAAAACTAAAGGTCGGGAATTTTCACATCGTGTAATATTATTACATGTTTTTTAAATGTTTTTAATGGTATTCACTGAAAAACCTATCACATTGGATTTATTTTATAAAAAATCATGAATAATAACATGACGTGTAATCCATTTACATGATGTGTAAATGTTATATAGTTTTGATTTCATCCCAACTTATCTGTAACTCCCCAAACCTCATTTAAGAATTATCAACTTACCAAGAAGAAATATTAACACTTAGTTCCATTTATAACTAGACTCCATTAATTGAAATTACTAGAAATACTTGAAACTTTGGTCATTTTCTCCAAAAAAGGATCTCAATCTCCAGACAAGACTCAGCCACTAAGGCTCAAATGAGAAAATTAGAGAGAGACGTACCTGGAAAGATATGGGACCTAACAACCTCCCCACCTTATAATATATCTTCCCAAGGCTACCCCAAGAGTCATTGTGGGGTCTCAACAGACATGTTTGGCCACTTTTTCACATATCTAAATCCTTCTCCTAGGTATCCTCCAAAACTATCCCATACTTCCACTGCACACAAATTAATGGTATAGAATGACCCCAAAGATATTTCTCACTATGATCCACAACCTATATCAGATTCTCATCAAAGGATGAATCATCACAAATATCGATTCTAGATACATCTATCACATGGGAAGGATCAAGATGATATATTTATAGTGGAAACATGTGGAACATGTCATACATGGAACTGTAGTTTTGTGGAATTTCTATATGTTATGCAGCTAGCTCGACCCTTTCCACTGTTCCAAACAAACTAAAATACATTTCATCTAGATTTACCTAATTTTTGATATATTTTTCCCCAACCAAGGAGACAGCAGAATGAAAACATGATGACCAGCCTTGAATTCCATATGTTTTGTCTATTTATCATCATATGATTTCTCTCTGCTCTGTGCAGTCACCAAATGTAGGTTGTGCAACAAAAACTATTCTGATGTCTCCTACACGAGACTAGGTCCATCAAGGGCTGACTCACCAGCCTCCATCAAACAAAGAGGTGAATGAAATATACTTCCACAAAAAGACTCAAAATGTTCCATTTTGATTGATTCATGGAAGCTATTTTTATATGAAATCTCCATGAGTGACATATGTTTCTCCCATGCACCACCAAAATAATAATCACAGGCTCGTAACATATCCTATAGAACCATAATATTGCACCCATATTGACCATCAGTCTATGGATGATAGGATATTCTTAAAATAATTCCCAATAATTTTGATTTTTGAAGACCCTGACCGAAATGAGAAATGAAATGAGGATCTATGTCAAAAACAATACTTCTCATAACATTGTGCAACTGAACCACCTCACATGTCTCAAGATTTCTTAGATCTTCAATTATGATTGTTTTCAAAATAGTAATGAAATGGGATAAATTATTCAGTCGTTATACAAAAACCCACAAAGCATCATTATTATGGGTCTCCCAATGTAATCCTACCACAAAATCCATCATGAAATAATCCCATTTCCACTCCAAGATGGGTAAAGGATGAAAACACCTAGGTGGCCTCAAATTCTCAACTTTCACCAACTAACAAGTGAAGCATATATCCATAATCCATGCCACATCTTTCTTCATTCTTGACCGAAAATTTTGTCTACATATATCAAGATATATATTAGTTAAACCAGAATATACCACTCATCTAAAATCTTTAAATTATGATATCATCTCTTCATGCGAGCCATTATTGTAACACTCCAAGATTTTATTGTACATTATTTCTTCAAAGTAATTCAATAACTTGAACTACACGCAACAATGAGTTCAAGTGCACCACGACTTACCAAACTAGCCGTTCAAAAGCGGTTATGAATAGTATTAACTGAATTTTGAACTTAATACAATACTTATAATTTTAGAATCCATATTATGAGTTTCTTAGACATAATTTAAGAACAAATTCATTTTTTCATATAAAAGAAGTATTTTTTAAAAAATGAAATTTTACCGCCTTTTAATGGAGAACCATTTTTAATTAAAATATTTGAAACATTTATATATTCAATTTGACAAAAATAAAATTATTCTTTTGAATTGGGACATAATAATTTAGTTTCAATAAATGTTTAGTGTTTTTTTGATAACTTTCACATTTGGGTGAATAGTGAAAAATACTATATTTTAACTGAAAACAACTTTTTTAATCAAACTAATTTAAATTGTTAAATTATAAATTTTAATGGTTTGTAAGTATAAATCAATTATATTTTGACAATTTAATCCAATGATGGTCATTGTAAGTAATTTCTCTTTGAATTTTGACATAAACAAATGTCAATCTTTTGATAGTTATTATTTCTTAAAAATACGCCTTTTGGTTTTGAAAACGGGAATTAATTTTAAATTAATAAATGAAACTTCAATGTTTTGAATTTGATAAAATAGACTTCATTTTTTAATTCATAATTTCAAAATTATCTTAGGGTGAATTTTTGGTATTTTGCTGAAAACAATCATTTTTTTGAATAGTGAAAAACACTAAGTTATTGGTTATAAGAAAATTTTTATTTAAATAATTAGTTATTTTAGTTAAATTTATTTTAGGTAAAAATAGATACATAATACCTATATATGTTAAATGTAATTCGTTGGAGTCATTTTATAATAAGTTTAGATATATAAAAATTTTATTGAAATTTTCACCGTCTTTTACCCTTCTCCTAGGAGAATTTGCAAATTGACATAAACTTAATTTAACCACTTCTGTGAGTGGAATTTCAAAAATTAAAGAGATGTTGTTGATATCAGTAAGTAAAATTTGGTTCATAAGATGAAAATAATTTTTGATGAATAGTAACTTTTTACTTTTATTTACCACTGTTAAATGTATATAGGGTAATTAAGGGTAAAAATGATATTATTATTACCCTAATACATGTATTAATTCTATTGGATAAGTATAGTTCGACCAAAAAACATTAATAATAAAATAGGAACCTCTTTTGTCAACTTGTATTAGATTAGGACATTTATTGTTATTTAATTCAATGAAGAGTTAAAAGTGTTAAAATCAATGATTAGTAACTAAAATATTTTTAATATAGGGTTATATATAAGATAAATTCAACTATAAATATTCATTATAAATATAAATGTAATTCCTACATAATTTTATTTAATTTATATTTTTATACATTAAATAATGTAATTTATTTATGACACAACAATTATGCAGTAATTACATAATTAATGAAATGTTAACATAATTGACATAATAAATATCCAAATAAATGTAATTTGAGACTTTTTATGAATTAAAATAATTTTCTAGGTTAATATGACATATTAGTGTTGGTGATATGAATTGTATTTGATGTAATAATGCTGTTATGAATTTAGAAAAAACAAAATACCAAATAGTGTCCAAATTGACATAAAAGTGTTTTTAAAACAAATATTATATTATGAATTGAAATTCTATTCCTAAAAATCTATGGTTCATCCAAAGGACTTATAAAATTATAGGTGTATAATTAATGAACCACTTGGGGTTCTCTTGGATGTATATAGTAAGTTTATTAACCATATAATATAAAAATACAAAAAGACATGGTAAATGTCAAACTATTTAACTAAGAGTGAAATCTAAAAGATAAAGGTAATATAGTGACCCAAAAATATCTAAAACCTATTGGTTGTGTGGTTTTCGACCTATCCCCACCTTATCCTTTAAATAATCCACTATGGAGCCACTCTAAACCGAAAATTATTTTATTATAAAAAAATATTTCTAGCTTTTCCTAAGGTGCCCCTCACCACTCTTATAAAAGGGCACTCCCCATTCTCACTAATTCACACCTTAAAATCCATTTGTATCAGCCAAACTCTTAAAAAATACCCTATCAAGTTTCCTCCCTTCATCCTAGAGGCCTTCCTTCCATCATAAAACCTACCTATGGAGCCCATTTGATCAAATCAAAAGAAAGAACATGAAAAGGAGATAAATATTTCATCACCTCCTTCAAGTTCCTTTCTTCTTCCACTTCCTATTTCTTTGTTGATTCCATTATAAAATAATAAATCCATTAAATTTAATATACTATGATTTTATAATAAAAATTTTACAAACATATTTGTTATTTTTATCCATCCTATGAATGAAAAGTCACCACACGTGTGTCTGTACGGCTTACGATCTCCATGTCGTGGTGTAGTTTGTTATTCAAACATTTCATCATTTGGATGGGTATAATAATTAGTATAAATGATTTAAATAATAAATATAACATTATAATAATTCTGTATATATGATATAAAATCCATTTATATACGATTTTAATATCAAAAGATTGATATTGTTGCTCGTGTGTACGTACGGATTACCGTCTCCACGACGCGATAAGATTCATTTCCACATTCACCATTCAATGATGATTATAAAAATATATATTATTAATAAGTATGTAATATATGAAATAATAATGATACTAGATATATATATATTTATTTATTTATGTATGTACTTACATATAACTTATTCACTTCATTTCAATACGATATGAAAACAGAAACAACGTTTATGCGTAAGTACGGCCTACCGTCTCCATAAACGGTGTTTTTGTTTTCATATATCTATCTATTATAAATATTTATATTCTAAATATATATGATATATAAATCAAGTTTTATATTCTGGAATTATTTAAATCATGATCTAAATGATACGATTAAGAATAACAAGTTAAAACACATACGATAAAGAAAGCGATTATTACCTGAAACGTTAATTTAATATCAAAATAATTATTAAATGGGTAGTATAAAGTCATAAATAAATAATTTATGTTATAATGAAAATGGTTTTGGTTATGGTATAATTTAATAACATACAATGTTCATTATACGGGAGGTTAAACGTACCCTCGACCAAAGGAATGTGCAAGGTAAGGGTTATTTCCTCAATCTCGTTATTTATCCGAGATTGTTCATGTGTAAGTACTTACTAGGACATATTTATCATCAATATCCATATTTCATAAACAAAATTCAAAAGGGATCGTTTATAGTTTTATAGGAGGTTCTATTTAACTAGATCATCATTTTAAATGTTTTAAAGATTTATCTTTCTAAACCCTTTTAATCAATGTCCATGTTTTCAAAATGATTTTAAGGATTTATATATATAGACATGAATGTTTTGAAATGATAATTATTTTCAAAAGTTTCAAATTTTTATGGGACACTTTGATTCAAATATCTTTTTTAAATAAATTCCTTTATAAATTGTTAGACTTTTAAACTATTTCCTGAAAAATGGATATTTCTCTCAAATCATTTTACTCATCATTTTCATCTATGTCAACATTCTTTGATGGATTTTAAACTTGTTTGAAGTTGATTTATTATGATACAATATTCCTTATTATATTGAATTAGTTATGCTATGTTTGACAGAAAATGTTCTATTTTTATACCATTCATGGTTTATAGATAATGTATTGGCATTTCATATGCTAGTTTTAACAAGAATGTTTTTGTTATGTTTAAACTTTGAATATGAGAAATGAATTGGAATTAGTAAGTGAATGGTGGAGCCCTCTATAGCTCCTCGATGCATCGGTAGGTCTCATGAGACAAACTAGTGTCTTGGCATAAGGCCTTGAAAAAATAGTATTTGTAGTCTTGGAACAAGCCCTTAACTATGTGGTTAGGAATGTCGGGCATTATGCATTCCATCATTATGAATGTGGTTGTTGATATTGCATGTGATTATTTGACTAGTATAATATCTATGTGAATAAGTAAATAGAATTATTTAATTTTATTTTTTCCATATTATGTTAATGTTCAAGTTTAAAAGGATTTTTTTAGTTATACATTGCCGTATATGTTTATGCTTATTTATGAAAGTTTCTACTATATTGTTATCCTTACTAAGCATCTGAGATCACCCCTTTCTATGTTTCATTTTTCCCAGGATGTGAAGAAGTATATTATGACTGACCTGCAGGAATAGTCTATGGGATCTCAGTGTTGTCTTTGGAAACAATGTGGCTATAGTTTTCCATTTTATGATGTAATGAAAACCTTATGAATGTATCTAATGTTTCCAAGGCAACTAAACTAATCATTCTATCGAGACTTGATATTTTGTGATCATGGCAATGTTATGTAATAATGCACCGACTCTGGGTAACTGGGTCGGGGCATTACCGTTGGTATCAGAGGAAGTTTAGTACAAATCTTGGATACTATATTTAGATAAATTCGGATTAGAGAACATATCCCTAAGATAGAGGTCATGGATTAGTATAGAAGAACTTCCTAGAATTTTTGTATTGTAGAGATTTTGTGAGTTTTCCAAGAAATACATCCCTAGCTAGATACAATCTGGTAGAGGCGGTTCTGGCACAGATGTACGTAGGGGTTAAACCCGAAAACACCGCTTTGAGCTAGACTCAAATGGGAACTGATGCACGACAACAGGCCTTGCTGCACTCTTGGTTACTACACTCCCGGGGGATATCCTTAGGATTATTCTCATTTTTCGTACAAATAATTATGATGGATTTATGATTATATACATTCTCAAAGGAAATATTTTTTGGAGTATGGATTATATCCATAAACTGTTCAATTTACGTTAGGTATTTCACAAGTTTGGAACTATTCATTGCAATTTATAAACTGACCTAGTGTATGACATTGTATAGAAATGGAGCCCAGTAGAAGGAACGTGAAATCCAGTAATACGTATGATCCAAAGAGTAATAAGGATCATATCTTTAATGGTATTAAAACGACATTTAGAAGGGAAACAATCGTCCATGTATTCTCAACATATGAAGAAATAGTATCATGTTTTAATAAGATAAGTAAATAATTCTCTAAGTACAATGGCATTGAAGGAAAGTAAGAGAAGAAAGGATGAAAGAGGGAATGTTGTATAAAGGGAAGAGGGAAATGAAGGATTTTCCCATATGTGATAACTATGGAAAGAATCACCTTGGTAAATTCTTGAAGGGAATGGGAGGTTGTTATAAGTGTGGAGAAAAAGGACACCAAGTGCGTGATTGCAAGGGTAAGAAGAAAGTTTCAAATGTACAATGCTTCATCTGCAAGGAGTTGGGACACTATGCGAATCAATGTCTAAATCATCAGAGTATACCCCAAATGCTGCTATTGGATAATAATAATGTTATGATACTACTGAAGATGAAGAGGAATGATTAGATTTCTTACGTTGTTATTAAAGTATTGTGTCATTTGAGTATTATATTAATGATGTATATTTTATAAGAATTAAAGAGTATATAAGGATTGTACTGGAGTAATATTTCATTAAGTACTTGAGATTGTGTGGACCAAAGAAAAGTGACTCAATAGCAGGTTAATGTTTTGGAAAATATATGGTTGAGAGAAAGATAAACCATAATATGGTTCTGATACTGAGGTAGTGATTTTGGAATAATACATGATTGATTTGGATAAATTGTATTGGATATTCTTGACTACCTTGAAACTGATTAATAATTTTAATATTGCATCATTTTTGGAGTTTAAAACATTTTTTTATAGAAGGAGTATATTCAGTATTCTATAATGAATAAGGGAGCATGAATGTAATCAATAAGGTTTTATGGTAATTCAGTATGTTGCAGTGTTTTAAAATAATACATGATGAAGGTGTTCACATGTTATTATGTGGAAAAAAGGATCCTCAATGTGTTTAAATTCCTTATAAATTTTGTACTGCGATTTTGGACATGATTATTTTGGATAATTCTTGTTTCAGATTATTTTTGGATTGCCATTAAAAGGACAACCCGTAGGTCGGGCGGCAACCCATCAAATTTGACAAGGTCGCGAGACTTGAACTCGCAACCGAACGGAAACAAGGGTGTATCACCTACCACTGGCCCACGTGATGTCCTGATTGAATAATGTAGTTTTTTAAAATATTTGGTACATGAATTATAAATTCATTTTATTTTTGGAACCCTATACAAATAGGATAAATAGAATATTTTTTAAGTTCTTTAATCTTTTAGAGTGAAAGATGAGTTTGTCGTAGAAATTAGTTAAAGGATGGAACTCTACTTGTCAAGTATATATATTTCTTTCTTATATTATTCTATAAATAAATTAATTCTTAAAATTTAGGTAAGGGATATTAAAACTAAAAATGTGTTATCCTAATACCTTATGTTTTGTTGAACCGATGATGTTTTAAATCATCATAGATTGATGGAATTGAGGCCCTCAATTCTACAATTTTTTGTGACTGATGACCTCAATCACTCCCTATAAATATTTATGTTTTTCCTCCAATTTTGTGTCTCTAATTTCCACTAATGTTCTCCTAATAGAGATCATAATTTGATGGTGACTTTTTCATTACCCTTTTCCTCTTATTAAGACTAAATTTTATAAACCCAATTTCTGATGTGGATTTTCCCGCGAAAGTATTTTCTATTTTCAACCTTTTTTTGCAGAACAATTTCAAATTGCGAGGATGAAATTTATTGAAGGAGGGAAGAATGTAACACCCCAAGATTTCATAGTACGTTATTTTTTCAAAGTAATTTAACAACATGCACTACATGTAACAATGATTTCAAGCACACCACGACTTACCAAACTAGCTGTTCAAAAGAGGTTATGAATAATGTTAACTAAATTTTGAACTTTATATAATACTTATAATTTTAGAATCCATATTATGAGTTTCTTAGACATAATGTAATAACAAATTCATTTTTTCGGATAAAATAAGTATTTTAAAAAAATGCAATTTTATCACCTTTTAATGGAGAACCCTTTTTAAATACAATATTTGAAACATTTATATATTAAATTTTCCAAAATAAAATTATTCTTTATAATCGGGACATAAGAATTTAGTTTCAATAAATTTTTTGTGTTTTTCTAATAACTTTCATATTTGGGTGAATAGTGTAAAATACTATATTGTAAATGAAAACAACTTTTTTAATAAAAATAATTTATAGTGTTAAATTATAGATTTTAAAGGTTTGTAAGTATAAATAGATTATATTTTTACCATTTAGTAAATGTTGGTCATTGTGAGTAATTTCACGTTGAAATTGGACATAAACAAGTGTCAATCTTTTGATAGTTATTATTTCTTAAAAATAAGCCTTTTGGTTTTGACAACGGGAATTAATTTTAAATTAACAAATGTAACTTATATGTTTTGAATTTGGTAAAATAGTCTTCATTTTTTACTTCATAATGTCAAAATTATCTTAGGGTGAATTTTTTGTTTTTTCTGAAAACATTCAATTTTTGATGAATAGTGAAAAACAATGAGTTATTGGTTGAAAGAAAATTTTTATTTAAATAATCAGTTATTTTATTTAAATTTATTATAGGTCAAAATAGATACATAATACCTATATATGTTCAGTTTAATTTATTGGAGTCATTTTATAATAAGTTTGGATATATAAAAATTTTATTGAACTTTTCACCGTCTTTTACCCACCTCCTATGAGAATTTTTAAATTCCCATAAAACATAATTTTACTGTTTCTGTGAGTGTAATTTCAAAAATATGAGACACACAGTTGATATCAGTACATAAAATCTGGTTCAATGAGATGAAAATAATTTTTGGTGAATAGTAACTTTTTACTTTTATTTACCACGGTTAAAATAAAATAGGGTAATTAAGTGTAAAAATGATATTATTATTACCCTAACACATGTTCTAATTCTATTGGATAAGTATAATTCGACCAAAAACAACCTTATTAATAAAATATGAACCTCTTTGGTCCACTTGGATTAGATTAGAACATTTATTGTTATTTAATTCAAAGAAGAGTTAAAAGAGTTAAAATCAAAGTTTAACAACTAAAACATTTTTAATATAGTGTTTTACATAAGATAAAATCGACTATAAATATTAATTATAAATATAAAAAGATTTCCTACATAATGGTATTTTATTTATATTTTTTTGACATTAAATAATGTAATTTATATATGACACAATGATGATGAAGTAATTACCTAATTAATGAAATATTAAAATAATTGACATTATAAATATCCAAATAAATGTAATTTGAGACTTTTTATGAATTAAAATAATTTTATAGGTTAATATGACATATTAGGGTTGGTTAGATTAATTTTTTTCGAAGTAATAGTTCTGTTATAAATTTAGAAAAAACAAAATACAAAATTGTGTCAAAATTGACATAAAAGAGTTTTTAAAACAAATATTATATTATTAATTGATATTCTACTCCTAAAAATATAAGTTTCGGAAAAAGGACTTATAAAATTATATGTGTATCATTAATGAACCACTTGGGGTTCTCTTGGAAGTATATAGTTTGTTTATTAACCGTATAATATAAAAATACCAAGAGATATGGTAATGTAAAACTGTTTAACTAAGAGTTAAGTCTAAAAGATAAAGTTAATATAGTGACTCAAACCAATCTAAAACCTATTTGTTGTGTGTTTTTCAAATCATCCACACCATATCCTTTAAATAATTCACTTTTTAGCCATTATAAACTGAACATTATTTTATTATAAAATAATATTTCTACCTTTTCCTAAGGTGCCCCAACCCCTCTAATAAAAGGACACTCCCACTTCTCTCTAATTCACACCTTCAAAGCCATTTGGCTCGGCCAAACTCTACCCAAATACCCTATCAATTGTCCTCCATTAATTCTAGAGGCCTTCCTTTAGTCAGAAAGCCAACCTATGGATCCATTTTGTTCAAATCCAAAGGAAGAACCTGAAGAAGAGGTAAATATTTAATCACCTCCTTCAAGTTCCTTTCTTTTTGCACTTCCTCATTCTTTTTTGTTTCCATTATAAAATAATAACTCCAGTATATTTTATATACTTTTATGTTATAATAAAAATGGTACAACAATTTTCAGTATTTTTATACATCCTATGAATGAAAAGTCACTACACGTGCGTACGTACAACTTACCATTTCCACGTCGTGGTGTAGTTTGTTATTCAAACCTTTCATCCTTTGGATGCGTATAATAATGTGTATAAATGATTTGAATAATAAATATAAAATTATAATGATTTTTTATATATTATATACCATCCAATTATATACAATTTTAATATCAAAAGAATGATATTGTCGCTCATGCATATGTACGGATTACCATCTCCACGACGCGATGAGATTCATTTCCACGTTCACCATTCAACGATGATTATAAAAATATATATTAATAATAAGTATGCAATATATGAAATAATAATGATACTGGAGATATATATGTATGTATGTATGTATTTACTTATATATATATTATTCACTTCCACTCAATAAGATATGAAAATAGAAACAGCGTTTATGCGTACGTACGGCCTACCGTCACCATAAACGGTGTTTTTGTTTTCATATATCTATCTATTATAAATATTTATATTCTAAATATATATGATATATAAATCAAGTTTTATATTCTAGAATTATTTAAATCATTATCTAAATGGTACGATCAAGAATAACAAGTTAAAACACGTATGATAAAGAATGTGATTATTACCTGAAATGTTAATTTAACATAAAAATAATTATTAAATGGGTATTATAAAGTAATAAATGAATCACGCATGATATAATGAATATTATTATGGTTCTGGTATAATTTAATAATATAAAATGGTCATTATACAAGAGATTAAACATACCCTCGACCAAAGGAAAGTGCAAGGTAAGGGTCATTTCCTCAATCTCATTATTTATCCGAGATTGTTCATGTGTATTTACTTTATGAGACATATTTATCATCGATATCCATATTTCATAAAAATAATTTTAAAAGGGATATTTTATTGTTTTATGAGAGGGTCTATTTAACAAGATCATCATTTTAAATGTTTTAATGATTTATATTTCTGAACCTTTTTAATCAATGTCCATGTTTTCAAAATGATTTTAAGGATTTATATATATGGGCATGAATGTTTTGAAATGATAATTATTTTCAAAAGTTTCAAAGTGGTATAGGAAACTTTGATTAAAAAATATTTTTTAAATAACTTCCTTTATAAATTGTGAGACTTTTAAACAATTTCATGAACAATGGTAATTTATCTCAAAGAATTTTACTCAACATTTTCATCTATGTCAACATGCTTTGATGGATTTTAAACATGTGTGATGTTGATTTATTATGATAAAATCTTCCATACTATATTGAATGAGTAATTCCATTTTTGACTGTGAATGTGAAATTTTGATACCATTCATGGTTTATGTATATGGTATTGACATTTCGTATGCTAATTTTAATACGAATGTTTATGTTATGTTTCAACATTTTCATATGAGGAATGAAATGGACATAGTAAGTAATGGGTGGAGACCTCTATAGATCCTCGATTCATTGGTAGGTCTCATGAGACAAACTTGTGTCCTAGAACAAGGCCTTGACAAAATCTTATTTGTAGTCTTGGTATAAGGCCTTCACTATGTGGTTATGAAAGTATGGCATTATGCATTCCATCATTATGAAAGTGGTTATTGATATTGCATGTGATTATTAGACTAGTAGAATATCCATGTGAATAAGTAAATGGCATTATTTCATTATATTTTTTCCATATTATTCTGAAGTTCAAGTTTAAAAGCCTTTTTTTTAGTTATACATTGCCTTAAATGTTTATGTTTATTTATGAAAGTTTCTGCTATATTGTTATCCTTACTGAGAAACTGAGCTCACCCCTTTCTATGTTTTATTTTTCCCAGGATGCGAAGAAGTATATTATGACTGACCTATAGGGATATTCTATGGGATCTCAGTGTTTTCTTTGGAAAAAATTTTGTTGTAGTTTTCCATTTTATGATGTAACGAAAACCTTATGAATGTGTCTAGTGTTTCCAAGGATACTAAACTAATCAGTATTTCGGGACATGAACTTTTGTGATCATGAAAATGTTATGTAATAATGCACTGACTCTAGGTAACTGGGGTTGGGGCATTACACATAGGAACCCACACTCAACCATGAAAAATAATAGAGTTTCCACTAATAAGAGGCCATAGTGATGGTGTATCCCCACCACATAAATTTTCTCTCATAACTGTGATTTCAAAATCAGAAAATTAGATGTCGTTAATCTGATCTGAAATCATTAGTATAAAAGATGTTGAATTCATACCTACATGTTCATTATACTCTTCAGCATCGAGATATATGTCTGCAAAAAGGTACATTATTCTCCACTCATCACAAGAATCCCATACTGCCTCTCTCTGTGTACTTTGCGTCAAATCATAAAAAATGATGTTACCCTTTCCTAGTGTATAATTCAATTCAAATTCAAAAGATTATAGATACTCAACCCACCTTCTCTGTCTAAGGTTAATGTTTTACTGATAGAAAAGGTACATAGGTGTCTTATGATTAATGTATACTAGAAAACACTCACCCTTGATATTATTCCTCTAACGTCTTAGGGAATATTACACTTCTACAGAATCCAAATCATCAGTAGGGTAATTCTACTCTTGCAGTCTTAGCTTCCTAGAGTTTTAAGTGACCACACAAACCTAATACATTATAAGTACTCTATGTCCAAATCAGATGTGTCACAGTACACAGTATATGCTTTACTTGACACTCGTAAAGTGAGGATAGGTGAAGACATTAGCCTGTATTTCAACTCATAAAAAGCTATTTTACAGGCATCAATCCAAATAAACATCACCACATTCTTGGTCATCCTAGACATTTGTGATTCAAAATGGGAGAAATCTTGGATAAAATGATTTTAATAACCTTATTAATCTAGAAAGCTCCAAATTTTGAAGATGTTCTTAGGTTTATTCAAATATACCATGAAAGAACATTCCATGGGTCTACTAGAACTCCTTCCTTTGAGATGACATGGACCAAAAAGACCACTTAATTTATCAAGAAAATGTATTTAGTTAGCTTGGCATAAATCTGATGCTCACTCCATGTACTTAGGATGATATCAAGATGTTTGGAATGATAATTTTCTAATTGTGAGTACACTAAGATATCTTCGATGAAAATCCCCACAATATGATCCTAAAACGAATGAAATGTCCCATCCATTTAGGCCATGAAAACTGCTGGTTCATTACTCAACCCAAATGTCATAACTAAAAGTCCATTCAAGCCATACATGATCCTAAAATTAGTTCAAGGTATGTTTGATAGTCTCACAGTTATCTAATGATATATTGATCTCAATTCAATCATGTATAATATCCTAGCACCTCTCAATTGACTGAAAATATCATCAATGTGCTTAAGAGGATACCGGTTCTTGACTTTCATCTAGTTCAGTCTCCAATAATTCACATATAAGCACAAAGATCTATAATCCTATTTAGAAAATATAAATAGAGAACCCCAAGGATATGTACTTGACCATATGAATCCTTTAGATTCTAGATCTTCCAACTAAACCATCAAATCATGATGCTCTGCTTGTTCCATTAAATAAGGAAGGATATAAATTTTCTCTGATCGTGACACCAACTCAATCATGGACCTAAGCTCTATTCTAACTATCCTAACTTACATCCCATTCCTAGTACTATTTCTCAAGAATTGGGGTACCACATGCCCGTCCTCAGCCTGGACGTCCTATATAACTCCAACTACTAGCCTGTTGAGGGGAATATGAGCCCCTTAATGACTCCAGTGATATTTATGATCCTCTTCCACAGCTATGTTTTGGAAATTATTTCACAAAACCTCTAAATATGGACAAGTCTTGTGTATAAATGAAACTCGACTATGGGGTAAGGGAATTTTGGGTGCTTGTGACCAAACATGCCACCCTAATAAAACATGAATGGAACATGGTCTTGAGATGGTAGTGAACTTCCCTTAATTCTCTTCCCATTAATGCCTTGGTTGAAACTACCACAACAGTGCTTCTTACCACTCAAGGAAGAACTTCCATATCACCCTGTTGAAACAGCCTGACCACTAATCAGGGCCTCTTTTAGATTCCATTCTGTGATGAGTGCTGAATTCATCATGTTACCAAATCTATTTAAATATAAAAATTTTACCTATGACCAAATCTCCTAATAAATACCATCCTTGAAATTCCTCTCCCTACAGTTCACATCAACTTCCAAATATGGAACAAAGCACTGTAGGTCAGTAAAATGTCCAACATAGTCCAACACTAAAAACCACTCTTGCACCAGATGCATGAACTCACAACCTTTTAATACATCATGTTTTTGGGATATAAATCGCACAATGACATCATCATTAATTCCATCAAAGATAGCTCATATTTATTCAATATTTCCCTTATAATATCCTACCAACACTTGAGAGGTCAAGAAAACATATAAACCACAAGTTCCACCCCCTATCAGTCAGTGTTGTGAGATTCTTCATGATTTTCCAGACTAACTCAATACAGAACTCAGATGCCTGGGGTCCACCTTCCCCAGTAAACACAGGAAAATGTTGAATTTGAAATTATCTTGTTGGCTCAAACATTGAAGTAACGGTATGACTAGTATCTCTTTCCATGGATCGCATAATCCTCAGGAAGCTATTGCAAAGGTGCACATCCAAATGCTCTTTAAGAACAAGGGGAAGCTCTGGATCAACTATGTTAGTAGCTTATTGATTTCCACACTCCTAAAACTCAAGTCAAAGATGAAGAGGAGGCATTCTCACTATAAGAAAAATTCACACCGTAGAGAATTAGAAAAAACAAGGTTAACCCAACATGTGACTGCAAAATAGAACTAATAACTCTTCATCTTTCTAGAAATAGATTACAATTATTTTATCATGATATGAATACTCATATCATTTTTCCATTTAAATGAATATCTCATATCACAATTCTATAGGCAATAATATATCACCGTCCTAAAATAGATATTCCCCTATCATGAACAATTAATGTCAATATATCTCTATGTTCCTATTATGATTCATGTATCCTCGTCTCGCACTATATGTGGCCTTGAGTTCAAAACTCAAGAGACAATAAAGATCGAAATCAATAACCTCACAAAAAATGTGAATCACCCATGGTGAAATGACAACAACTGTAACAAGAACACAACACAACAATAATCCTATCCTTGGGTACTTGGATTTTCCCCCATACATGGTTTAGATAATCCCATGAACCAGCTATTTACCAAGTATTGAACCATCCTATTCTCATTCCTACCTTTCCCCAAGTATTAAGGGATAAGAAAAAATGAAACTTTATTCTCTGATACCACTTTCTAACATCACCCAATTTGGAACTCTCTCATGTAGCCAAAAAGGGTTGGATTCGAGACCTCAATCATGCCTCCCCATATGCCAGAGGCTACTGACTAGTAGTGGGAGTATAAATAGTATGTTGAGGACATTATACCCTAAGGTATGAACTTTCATAGAAGTAAAAAAATTCGTAATAAAAAGGAAATATAAATCAAAGTAAATACATTGAAAAATACAACAGTAAAATCCAAGTAAATAAACCAATAATAATAAAATAATAATGTAATTACAACATAGAATCAAACTAAATCTCATTATAGAACAATAAAATAAAAGACACAAAGTCCCAAGTCTCGAACCCCATGTCGTTCCCATTTCCCAACTCTTTCCTAACAACAAACAAGAAATCAATTGTAAGTTCCTTTTCTCTTGTCCAAACCGGAATATATGAAATCTTCTTGGGTTTTTAACTGCGTCCTGAATAGCTTGTGATTATAACTCAGTAGGTTGGCACCACCGTGTCTAAACAAAACCAATCTAATAAATATTTCATTCAATAAATCTATAAAATGTGTATTAATTATTTCAATAATTAATAAAATAAAATAAACCTTCCTCTAATCCATGTTGGAATATATTTAAATATGTCTTATGACCAGTATAACCACAACCATATAACCAATATAAACAACATACATCAACACCATGAAAGAATATCTCTAAGCATTTCTTATAACCAAATCAACCATAACTATATACCCTTGGTATAGTCACAACAATATTGTTCAGATCCCTATATGAATTATAGTATGGGATGGGGAATATCCCACTCTCTATAAGAATCATAACATGGGACTAGGGTTGGTCCACTCACTATCGTTATTATAATATATATGTGTGAATTTTCATGGGGATATCCCATTAAATAAGAATATCATTATTAATCACAATTCCAATCAAATAACACTGATATCACAATATTACATCACAGTCCTCAATGGTTTATTATGAAAATAATCATACCTATATCATATGCCACATGAAATTTAATTCAAAATTGATTAAAAATTATATCAATAATCAATAAGACACAACATAGAGAATTTATAACTAGAAATCACCCAAGGTCACAAATCATTTTAAATATACTTTATTCCATTTTCAAATTATAAATTCCTTTGAAACTAATGGAATTCAAGGGATAATATTATTCAATTATTTAATTAATTTGGGAGAATGCAATGTGGAATCAATCATGATATTTCTCAACCATGAAAATAATCAAACCATAGGGTTAATATTTATACCCCTACCTTTTGCTGACAATACAACAACACTTACAATGGACAAAACCCCCAAGGAAGAAGGTGTGGATGATTGGAAATATGTTCCTAGGTAAAAAATGATCAAGAAAAAAACCAACAATGCAATTGGCCAAAGGGTATCACCACAATGGTTACTAAACCAAAGGGAATATAGAAGAAACCAAACCAAAGGAACCTACCAAGGATTGAAGAAACATACAGATCTCCGTGAAGGGATATTGGAACACCAAAATCACCTAGAGAATTTCCTATGGTTGATTGGAGAGAAGCTATAGTAAAAATAGAAATAATTTCAGTTGCAAATCATGTTTGAAACTACAGGTCAAGAATTTTCATGTCGCATAACGTGATTACATGTCGTGTAACTGTTTTTAAGGAAATTATCTAAAAAACCCATCACCATGGATTTATTTTATTAAAACCTATGAACAATTTACAGGATGTGTACTCCATTTAAATGGTGTTTAAATGTTATTATGTTTATTTTTCATCTAATTTTCCTTTTTTACTCTCTAAACATATTTTTAATATTCTCAACTTACCAAGAACCCTTATTAACACTGATTCCCATCTATACCTGGAATTTAATAATTTAAACAAGAATACATCCCCAAAAATTAGGTCATTTTCTCTGATAAAGACTCTACACATTGGAACAAGACTTAGTCACTACGGATCAAATTAAAACCTCAGAGAAAAATATACCTGGAAAAAGATAGGATCTTACGATATGATTCCCTATCATTGGAAAAATTTCCTTCTTTCTCAACCATACCCTCCTTCTTAGTTAACAATAAATATGGTGAATATATAAGATATTATTTTCTGTAAGACCCACACCAACCATTTCTAGGACCCCTTTTGCCATTAATTTTAGCTGAATAAATTTAAATTCTATAACATACGTCTTTACCGCACATGATTTTAACCTGTAAGGACCATCCATCACACATAACCAAAAACTATGAAACAAAAACTACACCGGATATGACTCTTGCTATTCAAGATATATAGAACACCAATTTTAGGCTCAGTATTAATAACCCATATGTCATGGATGTATGAACATAAGTGGAACTTCAATTGTTCATGGATGAAAGACCTTAAAAGGAACCATGTTGATCCTTTTCACATGACATTAAAAGGTATATTGCATCCCATTAAGTAGAACTGAACTGCATGATTTTAATTATCTTCATGGTTATGTGTAGGAATACCTTATTAAAGAGATTATCCTAACTCCGATGCACCTACAATATCCGTTTATAATGAAAAATTCTATAATACCCATCTTTGTTCCTTTATAGAATTGTATAACAAAGACACCCCAAAAGGGAGAGATGGATAACCTCAAAGAAAAATAAAAGTGTTCACATCAATGTATGTTGATGGTCAATCATTTTCATGGGGGTAATAGGTATCATTTCTAATGATAATGGAATTTATTCAAAACCATTTCTTAAATATATATATATATATATATATATATATATGAGAGAGTTCCAGAGTACATAATAATTCCCCCTCATAGGGTACACATGAGATCGACCTCCCAACCAATCAATCACTGATATATCCTAGTGATCAAATCCTATATAATGTAGGCCCTCAATTGAACAAAAAACTTTTGGGTCACGAAACACATTAGAATCATATTGGTGAACCCCAAGTGAATATTTTACTTGTAGAATATATCGATTGACCATGAACATTTTCTTAAGATATTGCACTGATAGGAATTATTTTCAGTGTTTTCCTCCTTAGTAACCCTTTCATAGGGTAACTCAATAGAATTATAGCATCATTCAATGTACCATTTTATGAAAATATTCCACGATAGATCATTAATCATCATATATATCCTTCTGATTTTATTCATTATCATCTATGGTTCTTGATATATACATCATCTACAGAAAAGGATGTGTCCTCATAAGATAATAGGATATTGTTACCAACCTAGTTTTTTAAATTCAATATGGTGAACACCTTAGTAAAATAATATCACCTAAGCAGTTATATTAAACTACAAGAGGTTTTACAGAAGAGCCTATAGGAGATGATGCTCTAGGTACCATCCCATCAATGAAGGGTGGTGGTCAATCCAATGGTTCCAATAGTCACATCAAACTACTTAAAATGCTTATACACAAATCATGACAAAACCTAGCTCCCTTATCATAGGAATATGGAGTGAGAAATTAACTAAATCACTATAAATATAAAATATTTTCCTAGTAGAGATCCTATAATCCTTTATTTTCATCACCACCTTAAAATCCGAGCTACATAAGAATAAACTAGGGAGGACACCCAAGAAATCTGGGACAAAGTCACTTAGTAAAAGGCACTAATAAAGAGGTGTATGCAAGAGAGGAAGACACTTAAATGAAAAGATAGGCCCATATTACTAATCTAATTGAATAATACCATAATTATAACCTTGAAGTAACTAGTAATAAGTCTCATGTTCTGGCTAATGCCTTCCAGACCTTCCAGTGTATCTCTGTATAAATATAAGACACTCATCATTACATTATAATGGACACCAAGGATCACGCCCTTGTTTTTGTTCCTACCAATTTCAAGGGATCTTGTCAGTATACCCTAATGGATACAAAAAAGTGGGCATATATTCCCACTTCTATTTAAGAGGATCATTGGAAAATTTCTATGAAAAATATAGAATAGGGTGGGATTATATCCCCATTCCTATCAAATTTATCTAGTATATCTTAGTAGAAGCATAGGGGTAGGATCATATCATTTCCCTCATTAGAAAAGATAAAAATAATATACAATGGATGACATATGTTCAAGATCATATCCTTACCGATGTGATTAATGTATATTATAATATCTCAATGGAACCTATTGATGAGTAAGACCATATTCATATCCTTTATTAGGAAACATATTGGTGTATTATGACTATTTCTAAATAACATATTATGGATCCTATCCCTATTCTTAAACATGTTTGTGAATCATGATAGAGAACTCTAGCAGTCCTACAAGGAAGTCGTCAATATATTCTGATGGAAGTGAAGGAGTATATGAGGAGGATTTCTATGAATGAGGTTTTTCTCCCACACAATGATAATATTATCATGTTGAAATTCTAACCATAGCATCTAGAGTAAAAATATTTTGATGTTCCTTTTAAGTTCATTATATTATATAAGATTTGGGTTTAAGAGTGGTTTATGAATCAGTAGACTCTTTAATAAATAGATAATTCATTAGTAGTTGTGGAGGTCCTTATCATGGAACCATGATAAAAATATATGGAGGTCATCCCTAGATAACCTAATATGGATTTCATCATCATAATGATATAAATATCAGTTATGAAGTTCCTACTTATAACACTACTAACAGAGGTCCTCCCCATGGCTTGAAGATCCACCGTTATTGTGTCCCTCTCTAAGATAAATCATCATATATTTTTAACCACAAAGGTCCTCTCTATGAAACTCTGATTAATAACCCTATAGGTCCTCCTCATTATACACAATATAGAGATACTCTTTTCGTACGAACATCGATATATAATAGAGTTACACCCCATGATGTAAAATCCAAAGATGATAATATAGGTACCCCCCAAAAGTTCTAATTGTGAAGGTCCACCCCAAATTAATTTTTCATGAATTTACTCCCTATGTTGAGATTAATCCCATGATCCCCTCATACTAAAATACACTTGAGAATTCAAGTTCAGACACACCCAATTCCACCACATTAATTAGTGGTGTTTCACCACTATAAATGGGTGTTTTGTGGAAATGATCATCATCTACAACTCTCCAAAACAAAACATCCTTTATATGAATGAATAGGTTCCAAATTATCTTTTCCCTATCAATAGATTATTAGGTAAACAACCACTATTATCATTTTAGGTATAGGAATCTCTCTCTAAATTTGAGGAGAATTACATGGTTAGGTGGGAGGAGCTTGTCGAAGGAAATATACAAAATATGTTATAGTCCATGACTATTCCTACTATGATATTCCAAAAAGATAAAATAAGAATATATACCTTAACCACCCTTTAACTCGTGGGATACTCATATATATATCAAGAAAACACATATGTACTATGGAGAGTATTCCATCAAGATCAAGTTGATGAGTGATATCTGCTGTTATGTCAAATTGGATTCCTTCTCAATGGCACAAAACCCAATATCTAGAAAATAGTGTGGGTGAATATAATATGAATGCCTCAATAGTATAGAGATGATTTTATAGAATCATAGATACCCCCACCTCATTTTCACATCAGAGGTTTGGGAGAATATTGAGAGCTGCACATTACTCCACTCAATGGCTAGTAGAGTCCATAAGGAAATGAAACAAGTAATCTCATCACTTTTGAATAGGTCTTTATGTTCTATATTCTCTATTTGGTCCATCCAATTAAATTAATCTATCCCCATAAATTATAAATGACATACTCAGTGGGAGAAGGAAATCAATAAGATCTTATATCAAGCCACAAAGAGGGTCAAACAAAAACCCCTCTTGAGTAAAGAATATAAAAAGGCAACAATTGAACCCTCAATGGAAAGAAACATACACTTAGAACATTTACTACATCTATTTCTTGTTTGAGTGAATGTCTAAAAATGAATCAAAAGGCCATCATTGTAACATCTACAATGGTATTATAAGACAAACCTATAACAAAGTTATGGGGACAATTTTACCACCACCACTACCTTGGGGATCATCATGTCCATATCCAAGAGGGATTGTTATGGTAGAAAATAAAATCCCAAAATATCCCAAAGATCTAGGGGAATTATTACCCCCTCCATATCTATGTAATTTTGCATTCTCCAGATAGTAAGATATTCACATGAAAATCCCACATAGTTTCTCTCTCAGTGTGATCTACCTTCATTATTGGGGACACATTCGGTGAATGCTATAGATGAATCCCTCATGATAAAATTCTAAAATTAGTATCAAGGGGAACATTCCGGAGGAAAGGTGATTTCCTATGGGAATCACAATCCCAAATAATATATCAAAAAGTGTTGTTAAGGTGGATTTTTATCTACCTATCAATGGATACTCTGAGGAATACGATGAGGAGACATTTTTATAAAATTTGATTTACACAAAAACACATGAGAAATGTGTGCGTACCGGATACCCTATGTAGAACTAAGAAATAGTCACTCTAAATATCCAGTGACTTTCTACTGGATGAACCATATCCAAATATAGGGTATAGTATATAGATATATCCCACCCATATCCTAAATCGGTTGAAACTATCTCAACCAAGAATAACCTGGCATAATATATGTATGAGTTTAATAACTTAATTTGACCTAAAAATGAATTTATAGAGGGAAATATTCTTATTGAGTGTAAATTCTTGGTTGTTAATAATATATATCCTCATATAATTATTCTTTAACCATAAATAATTTTTCAATAAGAAAAAGCATAGTTGAGTTAGAACAGTAAGATAGAGCCCAAGAAACCCATCCAACTAACCCTAGAATCCATGGATTATCAATAATTTTCTCCGCTTTAGTATAAAATGATATCTATTTAAGAAATTGACCCTCGATAATCAGGAAATTAATTTCAATAATAGGCACACGAATGTTAATCATACCAGTTCCTACTCACTTCCCTCACTCGAGAATTAGGCCAAATAGCATTACTACTTAATCTACTTAACATCATCAAGTCCCTTGTCAATAATTTATAACCAAGGGAGGGGAGACACGTTCTAGTGAATCCAGATATAAATCTATACCACATGTTGTTGGATGAAGCTCCTACCCCACCCAACATTTGGAATCCTACCTTTAAAATTTTAAATGAAACAAAATATCTCAAACAGTACATGAACTACTTTATATATCACAGTTTCCCTAGGGAATAATATTGTGATAAGAAGTATATAACCTTAGTCCAAAAATATGAAATCCTAAAATAGCTTATCATCATCCCAAAAAATCTCACATTTCAAGATTCACTTAACCGCTCAATAAATCTCAAGGATTAGCTCATTAAATCCTTTTTAATCTCTTTGGAGTTCTAAGTTGATATCTATATGATTGAGACATATTATGTTGATTTTGATTTCATAAAATTTCAGTGGTTCATTTAATTAATAAAGAAAAGGTAAGGAATTTATTATACATGGGAACATCATACCCATGTATATATCTCAAAAAATTAATGAAATCAACATCTATCAAGGTTTAATTAATAATTGTTTTGTGTTCAATCTCATTCTAGTTCAAACACTACAATACATGGACTATAGTGAATCCAATAGGAATCCTTCCAATATGGAAATATAATGGTAAGATAAAAGTGTGAAAATACACTTTAGAGGATCACGCTCAAATCTCAACTTGGATATCTCATTACAGACTTTGTATTCATAGTCATTCACTAAGACATAACCTTCAACATATTTCTAGAAAGTTCATGGATCAAAATTCAGGTTAAATGTCGTCATCATACTATTAGTGTCTGAAATCCTCTGAAAATAGACGATTCAAGGTATGGTATCATCATAATTACACCTTAGAGTCCAAAGAAATTAATATATAGATTAAGGGTTCCAAAAATAGGTTGGAAACTAGTTTATGGTAGATAATAACATTCATATTATTATTCACAGTGCTTTGGAAAATACTCACATAAATCAATGGAGAAAAAATTGTGAGGAATTAATATTTCCCATTAACTAGATTAAGGTGGAAACTCCAGATCTAGGAATTCATCAGTTCATGTGGTCCCTACTAGGAAATAAAATAAAACATCCAATTAATTTTATGTTTTTGTATTATCAAGTGGATTCCCCCATTTTCGGCCACCCCCAATAGAGAATGATATTATTGTTCACTTTATATGGATCAATGTTTCCCCTATGTTCCACTATTTAAGGGCCGATATAAGAAATATTCTTACTAAGAAATTAAGGATATTTGATTGACTTGACCTCAACCCTTATAGAAGGAGGATATCATAGGACCTGGGAAAAGATTCCCTCATCATCCTAATATCAGTTGTTTCAACTGCAACTAGCTCTGTGGAAGATAAGTGTGATCTTGGAAAAGATAATAATGGCCTTAACAATAATATCCCAATATTATCTCTTAAAACAAAAGATTCATACCATATTATTCCCATGAGGATAGGGGAAAGTATGGATACAATATTTGGGATTCCACTAAAGTAATCAAAAAATGGGTATCAACAGCTAAATGTGCTCTATAAAGTAAGTCTTGGTATGGAGGAAGATCTACGGCTTATATATATCATTTTTTATGAATATTGATGATTAGGATAATTATATCACCTACCTTGTATATTATTGGGGTATATTCTCCTAGAACAATACCAAAATTCTTGAGTAAGATCTTAATGTCGATACCCACAATTTGGGTCTACCAGATGACATTCATTGATATAAAAAGGTATCTAGTAGAATTAATCCGACCCATGTGTCCATGGTAGAATAAAAATTTCAAAAACACATCAATTATGACCTTATATGGAAATTATAATATCCCAACTGACTCACCAATACATTTCCTTTCTAGAAGTTCAATGGGTATATTCAAGTCTATACTGATTTTAGGGATATCAACTGACAGTTACCAAAAGTGGATTTTATGATCCTGATCAAAAAACAGCTGATTTATAAAATTTTCTGATGATTAGTCCGTCTCCTTTATGGAGGTATATTTGGTTTATATCCAAATCTAAATTTACTTGGATGAGAATGATTCCACCACATTCAAGGAACCATAAGTGGTATACCATTACCGTGTCATTACCTTTGGATTAAAGAATTATTGTACATATATAAAGGTTTCATGCACTATATATTTAAGTAATTTTGAAGTTATACCATTGAATGTTATATATATTATTTGTTTGTTAATTATCGGCGTCTTTGTGGTCAAAATTTTTATCATAAAATATTTTTCAATAAACTACACCAATGCAACTTAAAGATGAACCTCTTGAATTGTGCCTTTGGTGTAATATCAGGGAAAAATATTTTCTTCTTGTTATGTTGTAATAATATAAAAGTTTATAATTATAAGTCCAAGTTAATCCTTTATATTCCTACTCCTTAAAATCTCAACGATCTAATGATAATCTAAGGGTTTCTTCAATATATCTGATACTTTCTTTCCATTCTCATTGCTAGATGATTGAATTTTACAAAGATGAATGAAAAAACGAGTTTCATATCATTGAGATAAATATTATCAAAAATACATGAATGATATAAAATAGGGTAGTCAATAATCTGGTAGAAGTGAAGCCTCTTTAATCTATGTGGAAACACTGGATTAATCGCCGAGTGCACCTTTTTCTCAAAAGAATGATGTGAGAAAGATGAATAGTCTCTATTATCTCAACATAGAAATTTTAGTTATTAAGAACTAATAATATAATATAAATAAAAACATCATTATGTTGATTATTGTGGTGAAAAATCTAAGTCGTTATATGAAACAACATGAGGTTCACCTGGTTTCTCATGTCTATCTGGTTAAGTAAATCCCTAGTCATTCAATATTAACTGGGAATCTAGCATGATGTGTTGTGATTGTGAAATATATTAACTTACATATTGTTCCTTATAAGGTAATAAAAGGGTAATCATTGAAAATTTTCTAGTAGAACACCATACCCCATAAAGTGTACAGGTAAATATAGAGCTCCCTGATGAAGTGGTTTTATCCATTCGTGACACTCCGCAAATATTGGAGATATATAGTAACAGTTCCCCTAAGAGTCTGATAGAAATGTGGAAAGAAAATAAAAAGATAAATGTGGTTGATATAAGGATTGTTCTAATCTTCCAAATTATGGGAGTTATTCTATATTATTTTCTATTGTTGAATGGTTTCACTAATAGTGAATCGAAATACCAATCCCTCATTATAGGCTTTAATCAAGCTCTGTAGATACTGATATACCTCATGAACATTAAGGTTTACTTATATTTTATATTAAATAAGATCAATGGTGAATATTATATTAATATGGAATAAATAATCCCCTATTATGATTAGGTATAGGGTTTGTGGATAAATTACCCTATGATCCAACTCAATCTCACATCCTGTATTCATAAAATGATTATTATGATATATTTGATAAGGAAACCATAAACCTAGAAGATATATACTAGTATGAAATAATCATTCTCATCACACACAATAGGATAGTCTTTCAATTCATCATCATTGATATAGATGTTATCAATGAAATCAATACTACCCCTTCTGAAGGTGATCACAAATCCATACCGATTGATACCACAATTGGATGGATTTATCCTATAATAGAATATATTTAAATAGGGGTTCTACCACTATATTGATAAAAGAAAAAATGAAACTTTCATAAATCATTTAACTTCATCCTCTATGATGTTTTGGATCTAAGTAGGTTTATTTACAAGTGAGATTATAGTGGTGTTATCCTCGGGTGTAATAAAGGAGGAGAGTTCTATGTTGTAATGAAAGATGTTCGTATCAGTACCGATGATTCTCATAAATCTTGATACAATATATCCCATAAAATTACATGAAATTAATATTTATATTAAATTACTATGTAGGACTATATCTAGTTCAAAAAGATATTCCATGCTAATCAGATTCATTCCAACATTATTAATCAATCCCTAAAATTAACACACAATTCCAAATACTCTTATAAGTTTTCTATATGGGTGATGGATATCAATGGGCTATATTCCCTAGTTATATCTTGGTAGTTCAAGTACATCCTTACTAATACCACCTTCATCTCTTAGTTGGTTTTAGTGATATCCCTCAGGGAAGTTAGATAATATAATGTCATAAACATTTAAAAGAACCAAATCATTATCAAATTTGTTGTCCCTCACATAAAATTGATGGATAAAGGAACCAATTTATGATATTATAAATTGGAAATGGTGTATCAGTAAAATAATATTTTATCCAACAACTCTTTGCACTATCATACAGTAGATATTCCATGCTATAATATCTCATATATGATCTATGATATAATAATACCTAAATCTATACTATCACTTTGGAAACCCCATATAAACTTTTATATACAATGGAGGAAATATTGACAATTCAGGATCAAATGTCTTCGCTTTATACTTACATTTTAAATACTTTTTTAAATGATTAGAAGTCTCAAATCCATCTTGATATGTGGTAATGAATCTATGAAAAATGTTTACATACACCACATGATCTTGGGATCCATTAGAATTGAGTTGTGTGATAATTCAATAGGAAGGTTTATCTTTACTCATTATTCTATGTAGAATTCGTTCTAGCTCTGATAACTCTAATTATACGTCAAAAGAAGCCTCCAAAGCTAGAACCAATGATAGATGGACCTTATATCATACATAATGTGTACTCTAACATAGATTATTTCTTGAACATGTTTTATGGATATTGTCTCAGTCCATCCACCAATACAAGGTTCCTTAAGAAATACTTTTCATAATTCTACATGGGGTTCATATAATCCTCCAAACAAGAATTTTAGTTGCATTATATATATTATAATCCATATTACTTCAAATAATTAGACCTGGACCTCTTTATATGACCTTGATATGCATGAAATCATCTACTTATCATCATGGTGATAAAGTTTACAGCCAATGACCTTATCATATGATAGTAAACTATAAGACATAAGGTCCATCATGTATAACCTTAAACTAATTGAGGTTCTATTTTCCATGGGGCCTCAACTTTTAAAATATCTCATTACATAAGATATTGATCTTAATAATCAAAAAATTCCTCCATAAACAAGATATTTACTCCTTTAAGATCTATATTATTTGAATATGTTATGTATATTGTTACCTTTTATTATCATGGGGTTTTGGTTCACTTAATCTATGACTAAAATAATTCCCTCATATATATAATAACTATGTTTGGATTGACCTATATCCTTATATGATATTTATTGATGTCTAGGTTATCTAAATTGGTCCTAACCGCAAATACTATCACCATTAAATCCCCCTCAACAAACATTTTCTTCATATAAGTTGAGTTTTATCAACTGACATAGAAACACAGTGAGGAAATTCATTTTTTTATATAATCCAAATCTGTGAAAATTATTCCTCATATGGCCTATCCTACATTACCTTAAAATATCATGGAGTGGTACATATTATATCAAAAAATTCCTTACATGAGTTCCAAATCCTTATAGGATTCTTCATCATGGGATATATTGTCCAGGTACCTATGCTAGATAAAAATCCCCTTAATCCTGACACTAGGATGGGATAATGTCTTATCCATAACATATGATCTAGACCAGTTCCATAGAAAGTATAGAAATATATATGAATTAAATTAGGATACATAGTGATGATTGTATTACCTATCCTATGCCCAATCATATATTCTATTTCCATTCCTAACTCTACTCTAATGATGAGACTATTACTAATTCATGTCGTGTTTCATTTTTTATTCTCTCATTGGGGTACTCGTACATTTCACCCCTCTTATCTTAAACATGAGTCACATCAGTGTAGAGGAAAACTAATAACTATATATGGATTGATTATTATTAAAACATTATATATTTAGATACCTAGATCTCCCATCGTATTCCAAGTTTCAAATCCTAATCAAACCTCACTTTTTCTTGGTTTTTATGCCTTTATTCAAACACATTCGGTTTTTTCTCCTTATTGTTAATTAAGAAAAGGTTTTATCATTTTTTATTCGAGCCATATCTTATAAAATATTCCTCTATAAAGGGCCTCATTGTATGAATAAAAATAGTATAACACCAAGGTTCACTCCACAAAACACTAAATTTCTTGGAATTGGTCACCATCCCATGACCCTAAATTAAATGTTATTTAATTACATATCACATGATATTAAGACACATCACATATGGTCAAATGTGTAAGACCTAAAAGTGCATATATTGGTATTTCTTGTATAACACTACTTCCCTACATGATATCCAAATCCATGTGAGGGAGCCCGACATATGGTTCATATCCATAAACCCATTCTAGGATAAAATTAACATTTCCTTAATATGATCTTGATCTATAAGGATACTATATTCTAATAACATTGTTTAGCATGATTCGTGGTCTTTCATAATATGTAGTGAGGTCTATATTTTTTATCATGGTCCCAACTACAAATTCCATCACCATCAAACCACTTCCCCATTTTTGGTCCCCTCGTTCATGTTAGCTCTTTTATATTAAACACTACACAAGGATTTGTTACATTAAGAACTACATGTGCCTTGATTCTTATCATTTCAATATACATATTGAAATTTGAACTACCTATTCTTTGACCTATATTAAATCCAATATGATTTAATCCTACTTCTCAAGATCATACTCATTCATGTAAAATTTATCTTAACCTCCTTTACTCTAAATGAAGACACCAAATATTCCCATGCACATGAGTTAGATCTATGAAGATACATAATAAAAAAATATTTATATTCATTCCTATTATTTTAAGACATATAGTGACATATAAACCATATATTTAATACCCATACATAGGATATCATCCATTTTCACTCCTTTTAAAATGACCATTATAGCCAAAACTTGGTTAGTTTGGGTTGGAATATTCACATCACTCTTTGAAGATTCCCATCCTATAAACAAAACCCCATGCCGAATGTGTTTTGAATCATCACATAAATTCCATGGATATGGGTAAAAAACTCATATGTATCCAAGGGATACCCCTAGTTATTAATGATATTCATGATTCTATATTTGGCACTGCCAACTAGGTCATGATTTCATCTTGAATAGAAGTTCATCTAACCCCATGTACCCATGAAAACGTCATAGTGGATCCCATATTTTGACTTCTGGTCACCGGTCAACCACAACATACTTATTCCATCTCATCACTTTTTGATTCAAAAACATCATTTCTTTATTTACGTCATTTTCATTCCCTATTCCAATGGTTTTGGGCACTCATGGATCTTGAGCCCCATTTTGGTTGTCCCATCACATCCAAAATCCTTTGTTTATCACTATGCTATTAAACTATGTGCAACTATACATGATATGGTCAATAATAAAATTTTGTTATTTATTCACTTTAGTTTTTTTAAATTTTGTTATTAGATATATTATCTAATTTTTCTAGTCAATTCCAAATGTCCTTAAATCCTGGAAATCCTTAGTCTAAGAATAATGACCTTAATCTATGCTCACCTCTATGTGAGTAATTATGTACTAGAATTGGGTACTCTATTCACATCTGGAAATATTTTCCCATGATGGATATACTATTTCAATCTTTGGTATGATCTTAATCCCTAGAAACATTTTTCAAAATATATATAACCTTAAACTCCACCCTTAATGCTCCAAATTTTCGGAACCAAAAATTGAAAATAAAAAATAAAAAAATTATTATCATATTGAAAACTCGTAATGGGTGGTGTAATTAAAATTCAAACCTCCACTCACTAGGTAATTCCCTTTTATAAATTTTTAAAATGATAGATAAAAATTTAAAATGGAAAAAACATTTCGTTCCCACCACATAGCCTTAGAAAAAGTCGATATTTTCCTATTGGACAAACTGTTCTTAGAGAAAGTTAAATAAAACCTTTTATCTTCTCTCTCATATGTATGTTTAAGAATTTTCATGTTATATATCTTCAATCCAAAAATGTTTCAATCTGCAATGATGAAAACTTTAGGATACTCGAAACCATCTTAAATATCCTTTTATCCGTTAACATTCTTAATTCCTCTGTTTTTGGAATCTTCGCAAACTTTTCATGGATATTAGTAATGAATGCATTTGGATCAAATGAACACCTATTCTTGGTAATAATATTTTATCTTCCCTATTAAACACTACCAACTAAGAGGCATTTTTTCATCCTAAGGATAGTTTCATATAACTTTGTGCACCACTAACAACGTTACAGTGGAACCCTTTATTTTAATTTGACTAATAATAACCCTCTATATACTTCTTCTTTACCATCATATCCCAATTCAAATGTCATGATTTATTATTTACACATTCAATAACTCGCATATTAAGGTGGATTTGAATACCTTCGATGTTACACATGTTTTAATCATTCCCATTTTAAAAGATAGAATAAGTCATCTCATTATTTAAACATTGATAGTCCTCATCGTATGACCCTAAATCACATGATAAAATAATCTGAGTATCATGAACCTAAACTATATTCACTTATTCTTAAGGTTTTATTCATACATGGAATAAAGTACTCATTTACATATGGTTTATCTTTCTCTTCCTACTGTCTAGACTTCCTTATCTTTTAGTCAATGTCGTCCTTCCCTAAACACCAACCTCATCGGTCTAACTTGCAAGACCTTAAACATCCCAAAGAAAGATATGGGGTACTTTATATTGTAAAACTCCATAAATGGATTCCTAGGAAAATTTCATTCTCTACCTTTAAGGAATGTACCTCACAAAGACTAATAAAAATTGAGTGTTAAAAAACAAAAAGGCACAAAACCTGTCAGGTTGAAAACCCTTAAAGGGATGCCTAATAAAAAGTTGAATATATTCCCACTATGGAATCTATTTTCATAACTTAGGAAATAGTTAGGGATAAAAATTGACATGTATTTTGGGGTCTAACTTATGACCCTGATAAAATTAAGTCTATACTCAATAAGTCCCTCATCATATAAAAAAATAAAAGAACCCTTTTGTTACATCCATATACAAAGGATTAATTTTGGTGTACTTAATCGATTTTTAAAATTGGAATCCCTGTTCAAAAAACCCCATCATGATTCCCACTTTTTATATCTATTCAATTATATCATATCGAAATAGAATAACCATATATTAAAGTTATGTTACATGATTAACTTTATTTGTCCCACTTGTATCCATCTATGTTCACATGTCTAGAATGAATCCATGACCTATATTTTATTAAATTAACCATATATTATGGTGATGGTACATGTTCCACAATATTCATACTATTTATACCCATCAAACTGCATATGTTCAGGAGGAAACCAAATCCCATGGTTATAGAAGTTATTGTGGATTGATAGAGTCTGTCCACTAAGGACCACTTACATTGCTTGATATTTCTAATCCATTGTTACCATCATGTGTTGTGAAGAATAATTGTGTATAGTGGTAATTAGATTGATGGATTAGTCCATATAATATACAGTTTAGAGTTGTGATAGGATCATAATTATTCACTCTGGGTAGTGATCACACCCTCACACTATCCTAGAATATACGGTGATAATACCCTGCAAATACAATAGTGAAAAACATGTGTTGGAGGTTATTTAACGGGCCATATATATCACATAGAGGATTATCACAAAATAGATTAAAGATATTCTTATCGACCTATTTTTTGCATACATTTTTGTATTGAGGAATTCCATGTTTTTTAATCATAGTCAATTATAGATATCAAAACATAATACGGGACCAAATTGTTTATACCAGTGTTTTGATTTATTTTCAATAATAGGTAAATATATGTTTGGGGAGTTGAATATGAATTGGTGATACATAGATAATGTTTATGGATTCACTTGATGTCATTGGGTGTCATGATTGAGCAATTATCCATGAAAATTTTGATGACTGATGTGTTGGTCTTATGTTACAAGACTTCAGACAATGAGGAAATATATTTTACATCATGATGAAGAAGAGGGGGAATTACCATAAAAATATTCAAATATTTATTTTTAATATGAATTATATATGGTGAATATAAATTATATAATTTCACACAAAATAAATATTTTTCGTGAGGAATTGTTGACTATATGGTTTGGAAATTATTTTATATGGAACATTTCACTTATACATTTTCTAAGTGATCCCAAAATATATCTAACCATAGGAAAACAAAGGAAAACCTCAACAAAATATGGAACCCTATGGGTCATCCATGAAGCAATTAATCAACCTAGTTGGTCCATATTAGAAGGGGTCTTATATTGGGCATGAATAGTGCACATAGATCATGAACAGGTGTGTGTAACATGCATATAGAGTGTTCAAGGAGGTTTCAGTGGTACATCGCAGACTGGATTGGCCCGTGAGGTATGTGTGTGTAATGAAGGTTTGTGACTAGACCTTTTCATTCTTGTTGATCGATTAATGGAAACAATTATAATAAAAGTAAATGCTTTATGTATAAAATATTTGACATGGGATAGATGAAATGTGGGGTACTTTTACTCTACTAAAATGTTATGTATATAACATGGGCCACATGATAAAGATAATCTATGTCATACTATACAAAAAAATCATCTCATTCAGCCTCCTAACACTATAGAGTTCAAGATTCTTTAGAGCTCATGGTTGAACCTCAATCGATAAAATCCAAGGTCTCTATGATCATTTTGAAGGTTGAGATAATGAAATGATGAGATGAAAAACATTCATTCATGCAATATTAAACATTCTTGCATGGGTTTATCCAAAAAAGGTGACACTTTTCAATGAAAATGTAGTTTAATTAGGTAGTTCAAGAATCTAATATACATGGATGTGTTCAGCTTATAAAAATGAGGATAAGCTAAGAAAAAAGGAAATGACCCCATGATTTTCGGTGTCCCACATATGGCTTCCCATGTAAGAGAATATGAATCCGAACATATTTGATAATATTAAAAATCCATGACATGGATTATTTTTTAGAGGCCTCAATGTGGTGGTTTTATTGAAGAAAAGGTAGTGCAAGATAGCCTACAAGTAAAAGAGAACTGTGGCCAAGAATGATTTAGTGATATTGATATACTCTTGTTTTTTTATGAAAAAACATAGTATCATGAATTTCACTATTTCATGAAGGAACATTTATATAATGTTCTTTTTTCATGAATAAAGAGTAGGATCTCATGGCCTCTAGATTTTTGAACTTCTCACTCAAGGGTTTCATGAATAAACTAAGATTCCACAAAGCCTTCTAAGAATGCATGAACTCTTAGGAAAAACATGAGGAAATTCATACACATACACTTTATTTCTTGAAAGAGAGGAATCACTTGTTCACTATACTAAGTAGATGTTTATACTTTTTCATACAGGATATTGAGAATAAAATATTATGAAGAATATTTTCTTCCATAATAAGAATGGAGATATCCAAAACTTCTATAAGTACAGTGAAAGATATAATTCTCATGAACATGTGACACCACATAAATATATAAGTGTATATGAAGAAACAAAGAATAAAATGTTCATGCATCTAAGATACTTGCATGTGTACGTGATCTCTTAAATAAGATAATCAAACTATTAAGGAACAGTTGATAAATCACATAAAATATTAATAATGATAAATATAATTTGTGCTAGGTTATCAAGAAGAATTGAGCTTAAATTATGAAAGTTTTTTATTTCATAAAATATTACTAAATAATTTGTGTGTTCCACTTGAAAAAATATAAATTAGGTTGGGAATAAAATCAAAATGAATAATAGCATGAGTATTTATTACACTATAGAAACTAATCAAGTACATGTGGCAAACAAATTTGAGAAAAAAAGAGAGTCATTCAGTGGTTGTCGAAGATACATTAATAGGTACAAGATCAATTCAGATCTTCAAATATCATAGAGAAACATCAAAGAATCACAATATAGTGGATCAATGATAAATAAAGTAATAAGTCAGTTGATTGGATCTAAGATTAGTTGAATTATTCTAGTTAGTTTTATGAATAGAAATATTATCCCAGTTGGATATGGAGTGTAAGAGTTCTTTTGGTTGGTGACAGAAGTTGGAAAAGTATCTAGTGTAATTCTAGAGTGGGTTAGTGTGGATTCTAATGACACTGTATGATGAAGCATAACAAAATTCTAATGTGGATTCATGAGTTAATATATTGTGTGATTTTTTATTGAACATTGTAATTGAGAAAAATATTATAGTGGAGAATTATTTTTGGGGGTAAAACAACATAGTAAGGAACATATATTTATACCAAACCTTGTAAATTTGTATGTCATGCAACTTTGATTTATATCATCATTCAAGGAAAGGCTGAGAGAAACAATAAGAGTCTATTGATACTATATCCAGACACAAATGTCTAATTTGAGAGAACAATTTGTAAAAATTAAGGGATCACTCATTCACCTCCCACCCCCAGTGATCTCACACTAATTCAGGCTCTACAAGTGGTATCATGGAAAAGGCCGCCTCTGAAATATCAAATTTACAACTGAGGATAGAGAACATGGATTTTGTAAACAACATTGGTTTTTTCAATTTCAATGGTGAGAGTTATCATTTCAACAGAAATGGAATGAGACCATCTCTCATTTCACTTGGGGGATAAGTGAGAGATGAAACTATAGTAGGATTTCCAACCCAAAATAAGAATGCTACTTTGAATTTTATAGATAATATAAATCTATACATATATGTAAAATTACATAATTCTATATTAATTTCACCCTTTGAGAAGGTTTATATTAAATTTACAGAGCTTCCAACTACTAAGGAGATTTTGGATAAATTAAGGAGTGGTTATGAGGAAAATGTAAAAGTTAAGAAATCCAAACAACATGTTTAGAGAAGAAAATGTGAATATTTTACAATTGTTGATGATGAAAGTGTTCATGACTAATATATAAGTTTAAATGTGGCATTGTTTAGCATCAGTGTTTTTTTGTGAGAATCTAGATGAATCAACCCCTATAAATAAGATGATGTGAAACTTTCCAAAGATATTTTATTATAGATTTTTTCACTAGAAGACTGAATAGATCTATCACTAGATGATCTTTACAATATTATCACAATACATGATTTGAGAAAAGTACAATACATCAATAATAAATAAAAAATTGAGATAGAATTTGAGGTCTTGATAAAGGGTAAAGTTAAAGAAATATAGGACCTCCACTGATTCTTCCTTATGATCGATGATCCAACCCTATTCCTGAAGAATCTTAATTGGTGGTGCATGTGCATTGAGATGGATATCTTGAAACCACCCCTAAATATGCTTCCCCTATCAGTTAGTTACAAAATGGCATTATATAATTTGATTTAGATTGAGGGGAAGTTTGGATACTTCCTTTTTTCATCAGCAAGTAAATTTGGATCCCCAGTGTTGGTGTCGTAACTGTTGAGGCAATAAATTCATAGATGGTCATTCATCTCACGCTTCACCTGAGTATTCAACTTCTACCCCATATGTCTTAATAGTGAGGAACCTTGTGCTTATTTATGTAAGGATCCAACATGTTGCGGCTCCGTCTTCCCATTTTTATTTGGGATTCGAGGACCCATCGATTAAAGTAGTGGTGTCCACTACCTATTCTTCCATTTTTTTCATTGGGGTATTATTCTTCTCATTATCATTTAGATTGTGAGGTATTTTCTATCACCATAAATTGATGAATTTCCTATCATGATATGCATTCATCACCATTAGAGGTGAAAGTTAATTTTATTGAGAGTAAGAAAGTAAAACATCCCATTGTGTATGGATAAGGCTTCACTATCTATAATGGTAGAAGTAAAAAATCATATAATCTCTATAGGTATCACCTTTATAGGGAAGCCGTATCTCAAATAACTTCTTATAATTTCACTACTTCATATTATTTGGTGAGTAATAATATAGAAGAAAAATCATATAAGGCCACTGGTTCTAGTAAAAACATAATTGGTAATATCAGTGGGATAGACGAAGGAATCGGTTGTAATAAAGAGAATTCTCCAATTTAAGTTAGGTACTACCTTCTATGATGGAAGTTGAATAAGTCACTATGAAAGTTGGGTCTTAGGAACATCTTGAGACAATTCAATCTATGGGAATTAATAGAGGTACGACATCACCTTTATGTAATTTGAAATTTTTATCCCCATTACTTGACCTCGATCCACGTGTTACTATGCCTAAACATATCTATCCTTTTTGTGGTTTTTTCATCAATTAATTTATGGAATTTTTGGAGGGTTGTTTTTGTGGGATCACACATAACTTGTAAAATTGATTTCTCGAAAATAACAAAAAAATTGATTTGGAGTATAATAGAAAAATAAAAGGATAATAAATTATTCAACGAATGTGCTTCAAATTTTGTGGAGTTAGACATCATTCATATGATTTTTCGAAGACAAAATATAATGACATCAAGACTGGTGATTAGGAAGACAACTTTATGAAAAAAAATTATGAAAAATAGACAATGTGACTATGAGAAGAAAACAAAAAATGTTTCAAGTAAAATTATAAGAAATTTGGTGACTAAATAAATGGTTCAATCAATGTAAAAAATTAGTAGATAAAAATATTGAAGATATTATAATAATATTGAATGTCTAATTGTAAATGCCAATAAATATAAAGACTCATTTAATGGTGATGCAGATAATGAGATTACTGAAATAGAATAGATGTAAACAAATATGGAAGTTATACTTGTTGAAAATATAAAACATAATAAAGACTGAAAAATAATAAAGAAATAAATTGATAATATCATCTTTGAGAATATATAACACATTAAGAAATATGATATGCATCTTATTGAAATATTATAAAATAACAATAAGATAGATGAGTTAGAAGGGAAGATCAAAACTGTTAATGAAAATTTTTATGGAAGGGAAGAATCAAAAATTGTTGGAGAATTTTTTCAAAAATAGATTACTATTAGCATAACTTGAATTGATAGTGAATGATCTAGGTCAAAACCATGCTGAGAAATATAAATAATTATCTGAGAAACAATCTATGTTCCTTTCAGCTCAAAGTGGGTTCAAGAAGATGAAATAAGACATCACCAAAGATAATGAGGTTAAGGGTGAATCTTCTAAAGTTTCAAAGAATAAGGGTCCATAGAAAAAGGTTTATTCTATACCCAATGAATCTCAATGAATATTTTTTTATTTATGATAGATTATTCTTAAAATTCATGACAGAATGAGGATTGATCAAAACAAAAAATGGTAAAACATCTACCAAAACGGAAAAGTGGACTAATTAAGTCATAAGGTTTCCTCCTAAATAGAAACACCCACAGTCTATGAAAAGATAGTAACCATAATGTTCAGAGAAGATCTATTATTGTTTAGGAAGCCCAGGGTTTAAAGGCTAATATTGGTGTTATGTACTGTTTGTTTATAAAGATTATTTATGAATGTATAACATGTAATTACCAATAAATAGGTATGAATCAAGGGTTATAAATACTAAATAGATGACATCATATTACTAAAAAGAGAAGCATGTGAACAAGAAATAAATTAAACTATCAATAAAAAACAATTTAGTATATTGAATTAATATTGTGGAAGATATGGTCGAGAAGGTCACATAGTTGATAAATTAATATTATGATTAACAAGTGATATTTTATACAATGTAGATGAAAAGATAAGTCAGATAAAAAATAATGTAATAGTCAATAGTGAAATGTGTATGAATCTCTGATAAATAAAAGTATATCACAAGCTTTATATGTAAAAAGTTACGTATGTGGTGATAGTAAAAAAGTGAATGTTTTTGAGAAGTCAACTATAAATGATGACTTGAAATTTATAAGGAATAAAAAACTACGCATGGGATGGATAATTGTAAGAAAATTCTACCAGCTAAAGAAGATATAAAAAATGTGGCAAGCTTGAAGAAATGATTCAAGTACTGAAGAATAAAATACATCTACGATATAAGTGTAAAATGATGATAAAAATTAAATTTGTAATTATAAGATAACTAAGAAAGAAGGATCATCTAAATTTGAGTCTAAGAAGAAGAAGTCTATATTGAAATGAGAGTCTCATTCTAAATGTTTCTTTTAAGTAAATTTGAGTCACTCTATATTCCTTTACTATTTTTATATGAACTAAATTGAAGGGAGTTGAAAGAGAATAGTTGTTAATTTTGAAGAATATCGATTACAATTAGGATGAATGGAGTATATCCCTTTAAGTGGACCAATACTGAAACTGATGAATGATTATCACATTTGAATATCTCACTTTATTATTTCAAAGGACTTGTCAAAGGTGTGTGATTAAACATAATAAAAATGAATTATATGGGGTAATACATTATGAACGTGAAATGTATTGATGTGTTTGTTACGATTTTTCCTTGATATATCTTGAAAAAATTTCTTAGAAAGAAATTAAAATGGATATTTTGAATGAGATTAATGATTTTTTAGTGATAAATATTCTTTATTGATAGCTTCGATTTTTTAGTAACATCACTTTTGTTTTCAACATTGTTTTTTCCCACACAGACTTATAGTTGGGTAACTAGAATTTTATTACAAATAAAAAAAATGTGATTCTATAATTTTGGTTGAGATGAACCCCCCACTTATTCTTTTCATTTTATTTTCAATGAGGCTGATAAATTTTTAGCATTCATATTGAGTTTTAAATATTTAAAGAGATATTGAAATAAAAATAAAAATGGGGATTGTTGGTCCAAGTGTTTCATGTGCTGTTAATAATGTGTCAATATTTTTTTGGTTAGTTAAGGATGGATTGGTGAGGCTTGAATAATTTTTAGATATTCACTTTATGGAATTGGATGTCGTTCATGAGAAATTTCCCCTATAAATTGTGATGATTTTTGTACTGGTCTTTAGTCTAAAGACTTGTTTCTA
Source organism: Viscum album (assembly GCA_963277665.1). NCBI lineage: Eukaryota > Viridiplantae > Streptophyta > Magnoliopsida > Santalales > Viscaceae > Viscum > Viscum album. The sequence continues at coordinate 1,235,470,539 of OY728120.1, forward strand.
TAAGGAGACATTGTTTACATCAGGTTAATGATGAGGAGTAATTACCATTAAAATATTAAAATATTTATTTACGTGATGAATTTAAGATAGATATGAGAAAGTAAATAAGTCCATGACAAATATATATATTTTATGAGAAAATATTACATATATGGTTTGGAAATTATTTTATATGGCATGATTCTCATAGAAATTATCTAATTATTTTAAAACAATATGGGAAACCGTGGTACAATAAATGATCAACTCAAACACATATGGGACCCTATGGGTCATCCATGTGGGAGGAAATTAACCTTTCCATATCACAATGTAAAAGGTGTGATATTGGACATATATAGAACCCATGAATCATGCATAGGTGTGAACAAGGAATTAACAAATCACATAGGGGGTGGTGTTGTGATAGTGTGGGTTAGTGTAGGCCAAGAGGTTGGTGTGTAAATTTTGGGTATGATAGAAGACCCCATGGTACTCACCAACAAATTGATGGAAGCAATTTTTATAAAATTTATCTATCAATCAAGTTCTTCTTCGATGAGATAAAGAATAAACACATATAAAATTTTCATATTTCATCCATGTGGTTATCTAAATAATATGACACCACATAGTGATAATTATTTTTAGTAGGAAGTTTGAGAATATGATATATGTGCATTAGTTTGGATTATAAAAATAATAATTCAAATGTGAAGGAAGTAATTCCATGATTTTCGGCATCATAGATATGGAATCTTATTTTAGAGATTTTGAATCCCAAGATATTCAAGAGTTTAAAAAATCATTTACATGGATAATTTTTCAAAACCCTCGATGCATTTATTTTTTCAAAGTAAAGGTGGGGGTGGCTCGCCTATAAATAATGGGTAAGCACCACTAATAACTCTATTATGATATTTAAAGGATGTCATTTTTTCTAAAGAAAAATAAGTACACCACAAATGCCACTGGTCCAAAAAGAAAGGATCCTAAGAATCTTCTATATACATAAAGAAATAACAGGATCCCACAACCTCTTGATTAGTGAAACCCTCATTCACATATTTTTTTAAAGAAACTGATATTCCTTGTAGCCTTTTTGTCTTGTACGAACTCTTTTGGAAATGTGGGATAGTGTATACACATAAATTGTATTCCGAAAAGTATAAGAATACCTCATGTGCTATACTAAGAAGTTTCATATGCTATTTCATGCAAGATATTGAGAATAAACTATTTGGAAGAATATTTTTTTCATGAGAGAATTGAGATCCTCTAACCTTCTAGATGTATAGTGAAAAATGTACTTCTCATGCTCACATGAGACTTATATTTATTTCATCATTTAAGATAATTCTGAGATACAAAAGAAGAGTGGAATGAGGATTTAACTAGACATAGAGATTTAATTGGAAGGGATCCATTTTTTAAAATAAAGGGATCACTGATTCACACCATCCCCATCTCAGTGATCTGACACGAATATGGGCACTACATAAATCACCTAAGGAGGGACCATTTTTAATATCTCCCTAGTGAGATAACACCAAACTAATCTATACCTTAATGAATTCTATTGATTGAGGCACTAAATTATCAACATCTTGAGTCTCTGTAGTCTATGGTGAGGCTACTAAATTTGAAAATCATAATGTGTTAGTTGGAAAATATGGTAAGAGACCATATAATATGGGGTGTGGATATTTACCTTCATTCTATAGAGATTAAATTTCATTTATTTTCACCATTTGGTTAGAAATAATAATATAATGTGGTTCTCATGGATACCTATATGTATTACATTGAAATTTTATTCCCACTTTTGATGGTGATACACCCTACATTGGAGCTATAGGTTCAAAGGAAATTTTTATCCTAGGAAATCACAAACCATCACTATGGTTGGATGCACATACAGTCTTGAATTAATTGACACATAAATAAACTGGAAAGGTCTAAATATCCTGATAAGTTACCTCTCTACAAATACATATTTAAATAATAAACCTCTAACTCAATTTTTTTAATATTTTTTCAATATACATCATATCATCCACCAGTCCCAATTTAGATAAGACATCGGATGACACACCGAAGTCAAGGATTTGTAAGGGCCTATCTTGGGCTTCACCCAAAATCTATTCAGTAGATGTCCCTTTGGGGAGTTATTGGGTTATATTCTCTTAATAAATTGATTAAATTAGTTCCAAGAATCTCATTACAACATTTTAACAAGCCAATGAATCAATATGAACTTATAGAAGTTAATCAAAATATTAATATATAAATATAGATCTTATCGTCTGGTCCTAAGAGCTGATTGATTTTTGGTGATCTTTACCTATCCTTCTTATATATTTACTCTTAATAAAACTCTATAAGAGTAAATACTGATAGCTAAACTAGAAATACTTATTGGGAATTGGAAATCACCACTTATATTTTCCCTATCATGGTAAGAGAACTTTTCACCCTAATACTTCTTCCTAAATAAGTAGTTAGTCCAAACAGTATTCCTCAAGTAGTATATTATGGATATATGACAGGAGACTAATCACCTTTATACTCCGACAAAGATCAATGTATAATTTAATGAAACATTAATAATATGATGATAATTGCATATGAGAATGTATCTTACCGATTCACCACTTGATTCGAGCCCTAATAGATCAAATTCTCTGGACAAGTAAAAGTGTATGTTTTTTCCAAGTAGATTGTATCTTATATATCTATAATTTAGTATTCCACTTCATTATGGAAATTCTAAAAGGAGATGATAGAATTTTTTTACTTGGACAAACCATTTTAGATCAATATCTTCAATATGGATTGTATCACAGATCTCCTTGATGGATGAAGTGATCCTCCATGAGTCTCACACCCTCTAAGGCTTGGGAAAGCGAGCATCAATAGGGACCAGAGGAAGGGTAGATATCCTACTTATTAAGGGTGGATTATCAAAATTCATCACTAGATTCCAAGGGATTCGTGTCCTTAGAGGTTTTCTTAGAGAACCCCTCTTACCAGTTATTCCTACAACTACCTACTACTCCTCTTATTTTCCATAAATCACTAGTATACCCCTGAACTAAGGATCCCAGTTAGCCTAATGATAATTGGGATAAAACTAAATCTAGGTCTCATCAAATTTAGTCATGAGCCTGATGGTGGAATCAACCGGTGGGATAGTAACTTGTATAATTGCTTCCTCCCATATCAACGTCAACCAAAATTTGTATGCCACTATGTGATGTCATTCATATTGCACTATATAATAGAGAGTAAGAAAAATATTATATATGCATAAAATCTACTTTAAAATTTTATAATTTTTATATCCATTATAGGTTATCTCCCTTTAAACTCTATCAAACAACAAAACCATTCACATAGATACAAAATATGAATTCTATGGGTGGTTTTCAGTCATGTTGTTGGGGATGAAACTTATTTGGGACAAATATTATACAAAAGATGAATCAGTTTTTATGGTATATAAAATTAATCACATCTTAATCATCCAAAGGTAGGGTCATAACTCTTCCTATGCACTAGATATATGGTTTGAATCTAGTTCTTGGGATGAGTAGGTACTTAGTGAACTTTTAGTTATTTAAAAAGATTATTATCCAACCCTATGGCACCAAGAAGGGTCTATGAGATTGAATGGGGCCTTAAACCATAGATATTTCTGATATTTCAGTATATTTGGTCCAATACTAGCAAATTTAGGTTGATCAATTTTCTTCTTTTCAACATTACGTGCTACAAAAATTCTACAACCCTTACTCTCGTGTGTTAATATCACACTATGAGGAAGTACCCACTAAGGAACATCAGTATAAAGGCTTCCAAGAAAACCAAATAGTATATTCATGGGAATAACTACCAATACCAATCAGTATAACATCAATACTCAAGTGTTTATTAGTATACAACTAAGATTATATGGGTCTTTTTGGTTATTAAGTTCTTAGGGTTACTTGAATCTGGATGTTTCACATTTGACATATTGAAGATATCAACAAAAATAATTAAGGGGGTGTAAATTCTTGGGTGGAAGTCTTCACACATGTCATCCCATTAAATTTTAAGTATTTCCCTTGTCCATGGAGGAGTTTTTTCTCTATAATATGATACAGAGATCAAGGGGATGAATTCATCATAGATCTCTCCCAAATTCTAATATCTCCTAATCATACACACATCCCAAAGTCTTATTCCAACAACTTTATCCACTAAATGAAAAATATTTTTTTTGTGTCTATATATTGATCATGTCTAGGATGATAGTCTTATTAGAATGGAAGAAAGATTATGAAACCTAAAGAGATTCATAAAACCCAAATTGTCTGAGATCATATTAAAACTCTATGAATCATTTTCATACCAAAAATTACTTTCCCCAGTCTCTAATGAAGTCACCTCCAAGGAATAGGTCATAACATGATGCCCAACCCAAACACTAGTTATAAATGGATTTCTTCAAAATATATCCATAATTCTGGACCTATGGATCTAGTATCTTTCACCTATCCTCCAGTTATAAAGGGGTATACCCAATGATATATCCCTTTGAATGGTTACAATTTATAATGAAATTAGATGTCTATGATATGTTGTCCCATTCTATTACTTTATGATATTTTATCCAATTTATTAGTTAATTTCATGGAAGGGGTGATGGAATAGGTGCATCACATAGAATCTTGAATATATATATATATAGTGGTAATCTATCTAATATAGGTTAATCCTTTGTAACTGCTCCAATTGATTATGAAAGTGACCAATGCTTTGAATAAACATGATTATATTGTCTAGCTTAAATTCCAATGATCATATTTATTATCCTCGCATTGGTATTTTGATCACTTTTTTTTGGATTCATTTTATATAATGAAGTAGAATAGTATAGTTTGAAGAGGGATTGAGAAAAAAACATAAAAAAGGGGAAATATGCAGAATTTCATATTAGAAGTATGTGATAGCATAGAACTTATGTGATTTAATATCACTTATATGAATGGGAGAGATAATATAAGAAGTTTGTGAAGTTAATAGTTTGCATGAAATCTAATTGGATACCTTAAATTCCTTCATGGACCAATTCTTTCACAGAATACAATTATTCATTATGTAATTCATCTATGTATTTCACTTTTAGTGAGTAGATTGATTTACCATTTGAGATGGGATTATTTCAAAATGTTTTTCTTCTCAATCTTTAAAATATTTCCTAAATTATGGAATGGGGCCCCCATTACCAATTTATATGGGCAGTTTCATCGTCATACATTGGGGTAAAATCTATGTGGTTTCCTTATTTGAAATAAGATCCTTTTTATATTGATAAAAAACAACTTTAGGGGGGTATTATCACCCTCAATATTTTGATGATCAGTTTGATGAAAGATCATAAGTCATAGTAGAGGGGAAAATATGGAAAAATAAATTTCATCATGAAGGGATCATTTGAAAAAGAAAAATCCTTTTTAATTGAATAAAATCATTGCATCTATAGTTTAATTGTGGTGGAACAATCGTATCTCTTCATACTCGCATAATTCTTCCATGGACAACAGTAATTTTCAATTTAATGTTACTTATCCTTTTGGATTTTTGTAGTTTCTTGATGAATGACATTCATTTTCAGTGGATTGAAACTAATTATTCATACTTGTGTGGTCCTGTTATAGTCAGTGGTCATTTCTAGATGAGTGATTAATAACTTTCATGATCATGTGGTTCATTAATTAATATAGTTAATTTTTGGTGGAGTGATGTTAATATTTTACAGTCATGTATACTTTAGTGGTGGCATGTATCCTATAGGACTACCTAATCCATAGGTGGTAATTAAAAAAATAAAATAAATAACCAATCTCTAGTTTAATGAGGGGTGTCCTTTTTCCCCATCTATGATAATCCACTATTTTATGTGGTAACTACAATGTTTGAAAATTTAAAAAGTGTTTCCTTTGCAAGATCCGTTAGATTAATCCCACAAGTAATCACCAAGATAAATTTTAAGAAAAATTATATGAAAAGGTACCATGAAGGGTTTTTTATGATGATTCATTCCAGGCATATGAGCTTCAAAAAACTCACTGTTTTAAATCCTTTATAAGAACTCCCATGGAAGATAATATTAAGAGAATTTTCCTAGACCTGCTTTGTGGAGAATCTCTTACAATGCAATTCATGGAGATTCTTTCACATAAGACCTTCATGAAACAAGAATCCTTAAAAAGAAAACACTTTTTTTAAAACCAAATTAGATCATATATAACAGTAATCCTATTCAATAACCAAACTTCTTAAAGTAAATATTGGATTATTATCAATGGTCAATGACCATGAGGCATCTAACCCATTGATGGTCCCTTCATAGAGGATTCCATTAATGGGAAATTATACGTCTTTTCTATCCTTTCCTATACTAAAGTCATCTATCTTGGCCTAGTCAACTCAAATGTCCTTATTGGTTTCCATTCACAGCAGTCAAATCCCCAAAGGGACCATTCAATTATTATATCTTCCAATGACACTATACATAAATTTTCAAGCTATTATGCACACTATAATATACCTCTATATCATGTATTCCTTTGATAATATATTCTTATTGGGTTTTCTTCCCATACCAATAGGACCCTTTGGGTAATTATGATCATATATACCCAAGATAGTGAAGGTCCCTATTGTAAGGACATTGATGAAATCTCCCCAAACTCATCTACCCAATATACAGTATTCAATCAGTTTGAGCATCTAGTTGACTACTTTGTTCCAATTAATAGGCCAGGGATATATCATGGGATTCCTACTAGGTGTATACCCAAAAACTATCCCTTAACTTAGTCACCTACCATGTTCGGAATCTATGTGCAGCTCGTGTGTAATCCCTATAGGTATCCTTCTTATTCTTAAGAAAACCATCAGCCTCTTAATAAGTGTAAACTATAACTAATCCTCTTAAGGGAATAATGTGAATAAGAACCAAACATATCACTCCTAATCTCTAGATACTCCCTATGAGTTTTCAAATCATTAATGATACATATTTTATGGATCCATTTTCATGAACCAATCTGGGATTCCATCGAACCCGACACCTGACTCATCCCAAAACTAGGCCTGAAGGGTGTTCCTAATCCCTACAGGAAGAAAACTTGTCCAAGACATTAAATTAATCCAATGGGAATGATTTATCCCAAAACTAAAAAACCAAGATCAATAAATAAACCAATCCCACATCAGAACTAACAATACCTTAATATTAATAAATATATAACTGATCCAAATAGAACAACAACAAAACAAAAAAACTGAATAAAAATATAAAACAAACCACAATACATGATCTTAGTGTGACCTATTATTCACCACCAACCACGATACCAGCTTTCTATGTGGTCAAACCGAACTATAAACCTAATCCAACAAAATAGCTAAGGTCTACTGAGGTCGAGTAGTACAAGTAGGGTGTGAGCGTAAACTATTTAGTATGTAATCCCCAAGGAGTCCATACATATTTTTTTCAAAACAATATAAAAACACTACTTTTTAATTAATTCCTACAATATGATTTAATCATTTTAACCAACCAAACATAGATTTCCATGACTAACTATTTTAAAACAACCCACGCTACTTTTCTTTTTGAAAAATGGTTTCACTTTCCAAAATCCAGTTCAAAACACAAATCCAGTTACAAATACATACCAAATCCCTTAAAGGAAACTCTACTGGTGATAAAAGAAACAAAATAAGTGGGCATAAAAAATATGTGATAATAACCAATAAGAAGAACAAGAAAAATATGACATAAAAATTGATAATAATGGGCCTTTCTAAAACATATCTAGAACAAATCCATGGACATACACATTTTAGTCTCACTTGCCGACATATGGTGTATATCCATAGTCAATTACCAATTGGCCCCTCTAAACTAGCCAATACAGTGGAAAATCCAAATTTTCCACTCAACAAATACATGGTTACAACCCGTCTAATCAGGTTCAATAAGAAACTATCACTCAATGCTCTAGATGATTCCCATGAATCCCATGTTAATAGTACATAGTGATTTGGGAGGCCTTCACATTCATGGATCAACTAAAACCCAATACCATCATGATTTCTTATCCCTAGACACCGACGCAACCTAATTGGTGCCCCTATCCTTGGGGTATCCACTATAGAGGTGCATGTCTCACTACAATCCATTCAAAAGTTTTAACTGGGCCTTCACAACACATAATATTTCCAAAAAACATATATTAAACCATTAAAAAAAATACCAATAGGGCCTCTAGAATTTCCAATCCCAATGAATTTACAAAACTATTTCTAAAATATTTCTAGAGTCGCTATTAAACACAACTTACATGTGATAAATTCCAAATGGACCACTTAAATTTCAAATCCAAAACCAAAACAAAACCATTTACAAACTATTACTTGAAACCAACTTAAAGAACACCATAAATTTGGAAAATTCAAAACGGGTCATTATTCCAATTATCCATAAAAAAATATCTAAAATTTATAAATGGGATAATATTTAAAGAAAAAAATTTATGTCACATTCAATGTCACTTGAGACACCAATACACCATTTAGAAATCAGGGAACATTTTATGAAAAAGAAAGAGTGAATGGAGGATAAGCCATTGATAACCCATGGTTCAAGGAAACATCATTCCCAAGGGATGTTATTATTTGATTTTCCATCTGTATATGAACCCCTTGAATATATGGATGTTCCAAAATCAAAATATACTCTTAAAGTATCCATCAAATCACCAAAAACCAATTTTTAAAGAAACATCACTTCCTTTTAAACCAACACAACAATCCACACATGATTACTAGATCAGAAAGATGCATTAAAACCAAACCCAAAGAAAAACTCACAATGAAAAAAATTTACAAAAACATAAAAAAGGCTAGACACAACCCAAGGCACCCATTTTCACTATAAAATATTAATTGAAATTTTATCAAACACCTTGTGTGAATTTAAATATAGGAATAATTCAATAAATCCTTTGGAAACCATTTCACCAACATTTTTCATCATGAAAACACCAAAATATTTTACCAACACACTGTAAGAAATATTTTAACATTTTAAGAGAATTAAAATAAATCTCAAGCATCAATAGAATTTTTTTGAAAGGAAATTAATGAAAACACCTACCTTAACAATGTACGAATGAAATAAAACATCAAGAGAATGATGAATACACTCTATGATACAATCCTCATGCCCTAACTTCAAATAAATCAAACCACACATCAACCTAAGTCTTAGGGTTCATCCAAGATATAATACCCCAAGAAAAAAAAGGAAACAAGATATATAATACTGAATATAATGAAATCGACTAAAAACTCATAGAATCATACCTAGGAACCTTCAAGAAGCTTAACCGGAGGAAGGGGAGTGAGGGAGGAGTCATTCCTAGAGCCCCATGATGTTCTTAAGTTGAAAAGGGGAGGATAAACCAAGAATATGGATAAAATATTGGAGTAGAAAAGGTGTAATTTCACACTTTTAATGACCTAGGAAAATCGCATGGTATGGCCACACAATTTGAAAAACCATGCACTTATCGTGCGTACCCTACTAGAGAAGATGGAACCATGTATGTTTTAGATGAATTATTTGGTCAACCCTGCACCAACCATGGAGAATTATACTATCCAAACTATATAACCCCTCAAATGGTTTGCACATGGTTTCAATTAATCATATGCTTGTCGTACACCATGCCCGAGACACCAAACCACAATTCGCATGATTTTCCCTAAATGTATCATAATTTGGCCCAATACATGATAAAACCATATAATTCAAACCATATAAGAAGTAATTTAATTGAAAACACCATATTCCTCAATAGGTTTCATGTCTATCCCTTAAAATATGCTAAACAACTATGCACTGGCCAAAAAAATCACCTAGAATATTAAAAATTAAAAAATTCAAACTAAGAAATCATACCAAACATAAACCAAAATATAAAAAATCCAATAAATGGTAAAACAAATAAAAAATCATGGTTAGGTTGTGAAAATAATCCCTCCCTAAATGGGATATATTCTCTATGAGACCATGTATCCCTCTAATTAGGTTATATCCCCTTTATGAACAACCATACGATCTTCTTTAGTTACCAAATATAAAATTAAACTAGAAAGGTCCACTAATGTGTATGTCCCAAACCAACCATGTCTATGAGCCTTTTTCATAGTAGTCATAGATTTATAACTTTAAAATACATAGTATATATCCTTACCATACATGATACTAAACTTCATGGACAAGTCTTGACACACATCCATAAACAATATAACATAAACTATATGGGTTTCATTCCTATTAATATGGATACATAGTATGCCTCATTGAGATTAAATCCCAATACACCATAGGGCATGAATTCATGAACAAAAAATTCAATTCACTTGTTCATGGTTTCATAACATTAAAAGGCATCATATTTTTCCTTGTCCGATGACCTTAAAAGGTATGAAGTGTCTTATTAAGAGGCATAAAACCACATGGATTCTAATCCCATTCAAGGGGAAATTAATTAACCCTTATTATGGGGTTTTTCCTTACTTCACAACACCTACTACCTCCCGGGATGGTAATAAATTCTAAATCACCTTATTATATGGTTCTCAACCATATTGAAACCAATATACCCCAAAGGGTATAGATTGATAAACTATAATACATACATACATGTTCTTTTCAATTCATGTTTATAATCTATCATTTTAATGAGGGTAAATTTTAGCATTATTATTTCTACAATGAAGGATTCAAAAATCTATTTTAAATTTATTATCGAGTTCCTGAGTATGAAATAATTCACCCTCAAAAGGGTTAAGATAAATATGAACTCACATCCTCTCAATATAAAATGGAAACCAAAAAAAATTATGTCCCATTGACCCTTTCTATTGAATATTAGGACCATAGTTGTGACAAAAATCATGGGTCATGACACACACCAAAGTATATATAACCTTTTTGTGGGTGATTTTGAAATTTGTAACATATTATGTGACAAATGGTGAAATGTGAATTAATTAACTTATTAATTAATTAAAAGTGATATATTTATAGAATTTTGTACTAAATTGTATGTTATGGGGAGCTTTATTTATATAAACTGCATTTCAGGGTTCATACATTATGAAACAAACAATATTATGGTCTCCGTATTGTATATGTGTTATAATCTAATCTGGAAAACATATTTCCCATGTTATTATCTATTAAATGATATTTAATATATTTTATTCTACTCAAATAATGTAGTTTTTGCACAATTAGATACAATTTATCAGTAAAAATATCATGTTGTGATATTCAAATAAGTTTAATGAAATTTTTTGGTGTAAAAAAAAATCATTTATTTTTTTTAATATTACAATGTACATAAAAATTGATTCATTTTTTAAAAATATCAAAACATTTAGAAAGATGAAATGTATGATAAAAAAAAATTTATAAATCATTCTATATTTTTATAGACCTCCTATGTTAATCCTAAATACTTTTAAAATGAGGTTGAAAGCAAGGATATTTGGTTCTCTTTCAAATAAAAAATCTTCTTAGAATTTACAGATATTATTCAATTCCTCCTCCACCTATAGAGGTACTAGAAGACCACAGAGTAAATGAGAATCCTACCAATGAGTGTTCTTAGTGATTTACTCAAAAAAATGGAAACCTATGGAGGTAGGAGTCCTTGAACTAACACTGATATATCTCTTTTATGATCTTGTAATAGGACTTGTAATTTTATTTTATAGTTAATAATTAATGTTTTAGTTTCTTTATTACTAAAAAGAATGTAAATTATTTATAGTTTTACAGTTCAATCCATGAGACTTGGTAAAATCGTGTATCTTGGTTTTGTAGGGTATTTTCTCTATATTTAGTATGATTTATCCCCCATAAAAAATAAAAGATATTTGGACCAATTCTATTTCATTTAAAATTGCATCCCCTATTCTAAAATAGGCAATTATGTTCTCATGAGAAATGGTATAGTGATAACCTGTAAATAGTTTAAAATTAATTTCGAAAGACTATTTTTAGTTTGAATATAATAAATTTTATTTTTAAATTTTATTTTATATGAGATGAAGTTTTTGTTAAAATTTTGTGATTAATATTCACCGAAATTATCTAGTTGAATATTCTTAATAATGTAAATTAAGAATTAAAAAATAAAATTATTTGGTCAAAAAAATCCCACAAACACTAGGTTATGGGTTGAAAATAATTTCACAAAGAAATATTTAGTGTATAAATTAATCCAAATCATTAAATACCAAAATGTTATATATGGTGTATGTACCATACCTCATATATCACTAGAAAATTCATTAAAAAAGTTATTTAGTCCTAATTTTTAATATCAATTGTCTTGTAATTAGTTTCCCCTAAGAACAAGAAGTCAATGAGAAATAATTAGGTGTTTGAACCTTTTTATCAATCGAGGGATGTTCATGTCTGCATTTAATAATAATTCTCATTATAGTTGATCTTGTCTGACATAAAGAAACATTTCATATGATGAATATGTCAAGATTGATAAATTTTTTGTTTACCATATTTTATTAGATTATATATATATATATAATCACATAGTAAAAATAGAAGGAAACCTTGATAGTTTCTCTTAAATAAAAATTTCCCATTATTAATGATTTTAAAAAAAAATTATTCAATGCATCATTTATCTATAATCTCATTAAGATAACCCCTTTGAAAAATATATTTGATTCTAAAAAAATTAATCAACAATTAAGAGAAAAAAAACATTTTTTATTGATATTTATACACCCCCATATAGATTTATATTATATTTTTAGATATTTTGATTCATTTATCATTACTAGTTTAGGTAATTACATGAGAACACCATATTTTAAGTTTATAAAAGAATTTTTCATATTTAAGTATCATATGTTTCGGGGAATTTTCAATGATAAAAATATATTTCCTATAATAATTAATCATGAAATATTTATTGATAATATTAATTTCTAATAAAAGGGAATTGTATTTTTATATTTAGTAAAAATTTTATTTCTGATATAGAGAGAATCTCCCTAGGGGGGGTTGAACCATAGTGAAGCTTATTTTTTTCACTTAAAATATTTGATCTATTTATTTATTATGATCTTGATCCGAATATTTTATTGATCAACCCTTAATTTTCAATTATTTTCAATTATGTTTTAGTTATTGTATTTAGTGTATAAAGTAAAAAATATATAGTGAATGTAATGACTAATTTGGGTCATATATACTGTGAAGGTTAATCCAATACATATGGATAATTAACTACTTACATTTTAAAAAACACTAAACCACATTTAGTGAATGACTTGATGGTGGTTTATCAACTATTTATCTCACCATCTTACAATATTTTTGGTTTGACTCTCTATCTTCCCATAGGCCACTCCTAGTGGATCACTTCCACTTATAAATGGTATAGGCTCATAGTTTAAAATAGTTAAAACATTAAATATAAATATTCATAACATAAGATGATCAATAATTTAATATTGATCTTAAACATCCTTGTAACTTCATAACATACTCTATATATCTAAAAAATATATTTTTTTATTTATAATTTTTTCAACATCAAAAGAAGTCTCCTATTAAAATTATAGTATATTTGAGAATCATATTTCTATTATATAAATCTTTTTATATCATTATATACTTAAAATAATTATTCTATAATCACGATTTAGAATATTTCATTTTCATTTCACTTTTAGGAATCATAATCACATTTAATTTCTGATCACTTGGGTCTTTATTTTCATGAGGTATCCCATCATCCCACAATCACAAAATAGCTCCATCCAATATCACATTTCTCATAATCATAAAATTATTTATCATTAATTAAAAATAATAATCCTTAAAATGATTTGGTGATTATAACATATGTATGTTCTTCAAGGATGAAGTATCTATATTAAATACACTAATTAATCTTTTAAAAAATTATACAATGAAAAAAATTCAGGTTAACCTTGCTTGAATATTATAGTATCATGCTTCATATTTCATGGTCAATGTTTCATGACACTTTTAAATAAAATAATGCAAGGTTTATTCATTTAAAAATACTCAATTCATGACTAGTTAAAAATACTATCATAATAACTTTATAATAAAAACATTCCTATTTCAAGTGGGGTGAGCACTATAGAAAATCATGGTAACCTCCCTACATTTCCCAATAAACATCATAGAAACTTGATTATAAATACACAAGTGACCATTCTAATTATGCACTAACAACTTCCTAGTTAGTAGAATATAGTTAAACATATCCTAAATTAGACTCATATAACCAATAGCTTACTCCCCTACAACTAGCTAGAATAGATGTGTTTGGAATGGCCTACGATACAAGGAATTAAAAGGTTTCATCAACATTGATGCCTAATATCTATATTTATAAGATAAATTGAAAAAATTATGATGTTTCTACCATAAACAACCAAATTTAAGGAACCCATTCCCACAAAATGTTCTCTAACTCTAAGGGGATGCACTTAGATAGGATTTTTGTTTATAGATGGTAGGCAGTTCTCAAATTCACTTTTGAATCCAATGCCTTTTATAGAACCTGTAGGAAGTGTGATATAAAATTAGAATCCTAGTCGGATATGATACTCTTGGGAACCATATGAAGATGAAATATATCATGAACATATATCCTTCCAAATTCATTAATAGAATATATCTCTTTTGTCAATATGAAATGTGAAATTTTCATCAAAAGGTTGACAATACCCCATACTAAATCACTATTATAATATGTCCTTATTAAACTCATCATGAGTTCCCTCATCACATTATCCCATTTCAATTCATGATTGCATAGGGATTTAATGAGATATGTCGTTTATTAATTATCGTCTTCCTCATGATGATAGGTGAGGCATTATAAGACAACCCCCGCTTTCCCCGTATTCATCCTAGATTTTCAATATTTCATATGGATTTCATGATACATCTTGTTAATATCTAATTTAATAGCCCATATTGATGTGTGTAAACCCTGAAATAGCTCTTCATGCATCGTCGGGACCACAACTCGCCCTCAAACATATAGAATCATGTAAATATTTTAGGACCAATCTGGTGGTGGCTCCCCCTATATGTGATATCCCTTATAACCTTGAAATGTAAGTAAAACAAATACCACTCCTTCATGCTCCAAAGGAATGAGGAGGTAATATCTAGAGATATAGGGGTAACTAGTCTTTGATACTATTGAACTTTTGGATAGATCTCTATGAAGTGGAACATCAACATTCACACACTACTTACCTCATTAATAACCAAAACTTGTATGTTCTTATCGTCACATCATTCATAATATTCCCCTTCTCAGGGGTATTTTCCATCATAAATTCGAAGGAATCAAGATTCCAAACCCACCTTCTCTATTAATAGTTCAATTAATTATAAAAAAACATATATTATAGGATGAAATTTACTATGTATACCATGAACCACTCTCCCAACAGGTAGTGATGGAGACACCTTAGTGCATACACTACTTCCTCCAACTCTAACTAATTATTCAGACAGTTCTACACATGTGACCTCAAATACCTAGATCCATATGTGACTTATCTCTTATCTTACATCAATAAGGATCTGTGTCTAACCCTATTTGATTTGAAATATAGTGTATACTCTTTACAAATATCAAATAATGTAAAAAATAGTGCAAAATAAACCCTATCCTTTATATCATATAATGATCTCTCATAAGGATCAAACATATCTAATTTCTCCTACATCTTAGTTATATCCATCATAAATGCTTCAAATTAATAGAGTTCCTTATTTAATCTTCTATAATAGCCAAAAAATCCTAAAAATATATAGATCCTAAAGATTTTTTTTGGTCACTCCAATGAAAGTATGAGCTTTACATTCTTAGGGTCCGCTGATATACCATCCAATGATATTGCATAACAAAAAATGTAAAAAAAATTAATATAGAACTACCACATAAAAATCATGGATTTAATTTGATGTTATATTAGTGTGTTAATTTGATCTTGAGTTATCTAGAATGTTCCTCTTATAAAAATGATTATACCAAAATAACATCAACATAGAAAATCATGAAAAATTTATTATATTGATAATGAATTTGAATCATTATGTCCATGAAAATTATCATCACGTTCATCAAATTTATAGGAATGACAAGATACTCATTTTGGTTATATGTACTCCTAAAATTAGAACGAGGAAAATTAGAATGCCTCTCCCATAACTGGTGATACCCTGACCTCTATTCAACATATTAGAACCACTTATCTCTTCTCAAATATTCAAATATGTAATATATATGAGGAATAGGATGTTGGTTCTTGACCTCCACCAGGTTCAAAATCCAGTAATCCACACAAAAGTGAAAAGAACCATTTACATTTTGGTGAATAAAATAGGAGTTCCCCAAGGGGGTACGTGTATAAAAATAAACCCATTCACCTCAATTTACACTAGAAAATTCTTTGTATCTTTTAAATCTGGTGGATCCAAACGATGTAGTGGAATGGATATCGGCTTCATACCTGCAATAATATCAATCATGATCTTGACATCTCTCTTAGGTAGAAAACCTTAGAATTCATCAAGAAAAACTGCTTAGAACCTATCAATAATATGAGGAAACACTGACTTCCACATATCCTTGTAACCAAAAACCATCATAGAAAACTCAGTTGAGATCATACGCAATTTCATATGGATTAGTACCCAGTTACCTAGTTGTAATTCCCAATCTCCAAAATGGGAATAAAAATCACCCTCAACATACATAAATAACACCCACTAGTGATTATTTTCATTTTTTTCATGATAAAATGTTAGAAAATACATCCTAAGGATCAAATTAATATTTCTAATGTCTAGAGAAAACAAATTATAGAGAAACATAATTCTACCAATCATGGTGACACACTTATAACAACTGTGAATATCCTCTGATCACACCTACAAGGGCAAATTGATATACATCACCCCATATAGATTCTCTATATTTAATCCTAAATAAAAAAAAACAAAATCATATATAAATGAGTGTTGTAACACTCAGATATTAAATTATATATTTTTTAAAAAATAATTTAATATCTTTGATACCTTGATATAAACGCAAACCTGAGTCTACAAGAACCATAATATAGTATAGTGTTATAACCTAGAAATTAAAATGGTGGTATGAATTTGCATAACCACGATTTAAAAAAAATATAAAGGATTTAGATAATGAAAATATATATCTTAGAAAATTTATTTGAAAACAATAACTTAATTTTAGAAAAAAAAATTGTAAAAA
Source organism: Viscum album (assembly GCA_963277665.1). NCBI lineage: Eukaryota > Viridiplantae > Streptophyta > Magnoliopsida > Santalales > Viscaceae > Viscum > Viscum album. The sequence goes on from OY728120.1 coordinate 1,235,487,962, forward strand.
TTATCTTAGAGAGTATATTTGATAATTTTATAAAAAAAATTATTTTTTTTATGTGAAAAATGCTAATTTTAATTAAAAATTGTGTTTCCTTTTAAAGAATTTAAAATGTTGCATATTGTTTTAAAATAGTTTTAAAATTATAATTAATTCAATTATAGTATTATTAAACCAATATAGTTCCTTGGAATAAATTTTATATTGAATATTAATATAAATACTTTTTATTCTTAGGAAAACAATTTCACTAGAAAATCACTTTTTGTCACACTTCCATGTTTAATTTTTAATTAAATTATGACACTTATGTGAATTAAATTTGATAAAATGAATTAAAAAATTATAATTTTCATAAATAATATTACTTAATAATTTAAAAATAATTTATTTTCATAATTAATTGTAAAAACAATAAAAATCAGTTTCCATGGTTAAAGATAAATGAGCTATAATGGGGGTTAATTTATAATGATAAGGGTTAAAATAACCTAAAAAGTTATTTTTTGGTAATTTTTCTACCTTAACCTTTTAAATTTATAATATTAACAATTTGGAATCAATTTTTCAAGGAATGTGACTTAAATTGTTTTTAAAACATTGAAAAATTACTAGTTTGCCACTCACCTCAATTACAATTCGGAACCTCCTCCTCTCACTACTTCATAGATCTTAAGCCTCTTATCATTGCTAAAACCAGAAAAAATACCTCCAAAACATCCTTATCCATGTTCTATATCTTACATTGTTCCCAAAATTCAAGCCATGGGCTCTTTAATAAGAGATCCAATAAACGTTTTTCTAAGAGAATGTAATTTTCATCAGCAAACTCTTTATTTCTTACTTCTTCTTTTCCCGAATTCAATTATTTATTAGTAATTAAAATTTAAAAAAATTATCTAGCATATAATGATATTTTATTATGTTAATTTAATGACCTATATCAATCTCTTCTTCAATCAAATAGGAAAAAACCATCGATCATTTGTAAATAAGAATACTACCTCACGAACAAATGTAATTAATTTTACATCACTCCATCTGATGACTATATATAATGATTTATTTAATGTATATATTTTATATTCATGACATAATTACACTAATTTAATTATAATACCATAATAAACTCTTTGCATCCAATCTGTGGGAAAAGGATAACATCGCTTGTGCGTATGTATATACTACCAACTTGATGAATCGATGTGATTTATTTTTCATTTTATTTTGACATGAATGGGAGTATGATTATATTTAATTAATATATATGATAAACATGATATAATAATTATTTTTAAAGGTTTAATACTATTTAAATTTCTTTTTTCCCATCCTCCAAAAAATGAAAACAACGTTCAAGTGTACATATGGTCTACCATTTCTGTGAATAATGTAATTCATTTTTCTATCTCTAAAATTCATATATATATATATATAATATGTTATATTTATATCCTTATTAAATTTTGGATTTTATGGAACCGTAATAAAATCTCAAGGACTTAAAACTACTAGATCAAAATATAAATGAAAAAAAACATAGCACTTATTACCCAAAATAGTGAATTTGACAAAGAACTATTAATAAATGGTTGCTAAAATATTATAAATATATCGTATATGGTATGATATAGATATATATTATTATGGTTATATAATATTTTTATTATAAATCTATATTTATTCTATAGTATTTTTGGAAACATATGAAGGAAGTTGAACCTGAAGTAAGAGTTTATTTCACAATCTCATCGTTATACGAGATTTTTAATATTTAAGTCTCTTCTAGGGCTATTATATTATATATGTATATATATATATATCTTAAATAAAAGTTATTATTTTATGTTTTGTTTATTTATATGAATTAAAAAATTTCTTTACATTTCACTCTGTTTAAGTACTCAAGATACTAAAATAAAGGTTTTAAGGGTAACTAACCTTGTATTTTCTACTCGGTCGGGAATCATTCACTTTCATTTTAATATTTTCATTAAAATATATATATAATGTTTGTAACATTATATAGTGATTTATTAAATACATTTTTACACATGTTTTAATTTTTATAAAATGGTTTAAAGTAATCTTCTTTTCATATCTTGAATGATGTACTTTGTGACCATTTTACAAAAGTTTGAGAAGGATGTTTTTTAAACATATACATAATGAATGAAATTTTATTCCATCATAAAAACTCATGTATTTGAGTCATTCATTCAATTTTTAATAGTTTAATTTAAAAAAATTCCAATATATTTTGGATATATTTTATACTTTAAATAAGTAATTTAAAAGTGAAAATATTATTTTCCTCATTAAATTCTTCAATGATATTTTTAAATTATTTATGTGTACGTAAATATCCCTTATAAAATCTTATGTTGTGGATATAATAAAATTATACCATCTACAATATTGTTTTATGTGCTTTATAATCATCTTTACTGGAGAAAGTATTTATATTATGTATGTTATTTCTTCCAATATGGACAGTTATTCATTTTTAAGGCATGTATATTAAGTTGTATTGTTTATTCATATGATGAATGCATTGGACTTATTAAGTGGCCATTGGGGGATATAATTACATATACCCTCAATGAATAGGTATTTCTCATGATAAAAACTAGATTGGGTATTTGTCCAATGACTTAACTATTTTTGTAAGATGTCTTAGATTGAGGTATTGACGATAAGTTTCGTATATTTTTCATTTTGTATTCAATCATTATGAAATAAGTTTTTTATGTCCATGTGATTTTTTATTAGTTATAATATCTATAGATATCTTTCAAGATCATGTGATTATTTATATTTCTTTTTCTTATTATCATTTATTTCTTCTATATTATTCATTCCTTATTAGCTTCTATCGTATGTTTACCCTAACTGGGCATCTGATATCACCCCTTTATTATGATTCCTTTCCTAGGATACCAGGAAGTGTATTATTGTTGATAAATAGGGATATTCCAAATTGAATACTGGTGTTCTCAAATAAAATAATATGTTTCATTTTATGTTATCAAATGTAATGTGAGATTCAATTATGTATCTAGTTTTACAATACTACTAAAGTATTTAATACTTTGGGATTGATTTAGTTGTATATATTTACAATAAAATAATGTAACCATTGACTCTTGGATACTATGATCTGGGCCTCTATAGTTAGTATTAGAGTTAAGTTTAGTAGAAACCTCGGTAACCAGATTTATGAAAACATATATTAAGGAATATGACCCTATGAATTCCTCTGAGGATAATTATACACATAGGATAACATCTTATATATAACATAAGGTATAGATTATTTATTTTTTCAAGAAATATATCCATTCATATATACTACAAGAGGACATAGTTTTAGTACAGATGAACCTAAGGGTAATAACCCCAAAAATAGTGGGTTCAATTATATCTTAGTCATCATTCTGGTACACAGGGAGTGTTACCATACTATGTACCCAGTTACACCCTCCTAAGGGATATTAATGGGTTAATTCACATTTTTTAACAAACCATAATAAAGGATTTGAAAATATTTTTACAATTTGAAAATATTCCAAAAAAACCAAGTTTATAATTTTAAGATTATCCCCAAAAAATTATATTAAGTTTTTTACTATTTTTGATATTTTACATTATGATTTTTAATGTTAAGATATAATATAGGGTATATTATTATTTATAAATGGTACGTAGAGTAAGGAATGGAAACAATATAAATTCACATAATCCATGTAGGGATTTACCTCCTAATAAAGATAATGAAACTAGTGCAGGTGTTGTAGCTAGATATAAAAAAATTATAAATATTTTTGGGAAGTAAAGTTAGGTTATGACTAATAACCTTTCCATAATAGAGTAGTATATGGATCAAAAATGTGGTTTGAAAATGATAGACTACTTTTTGAATTAGAAAATTCCATCATTTAATAAGACTAAAAATCAATTTTTTGATGAGAAGTGGATATGTTCCTTGGAGAATATATTTATCACAATGGGAAGTAATGGAAGGCATAAAGTTTTAAAAAAATTTTGTCATCTCTCATGGGATTTGGATTGATGGTTGTCATTGATTCTAAACATTAAGGATGAAGAAGAAATAAGACATAAAATGGAAGTATTTTAAACAACCTTTCTTGGAAAATATTTTCCTCAAGAATGATGAGCTGATATCGAGAGACAATTCTTGAGTCTAAGAAAAAAAAGATGAAAATGTTTCAAGTTATGAATTTAACTTTACATGTTTAGAAACACATGTTTCTTACTACATACATAATCTAAAGAGAAATATTTACTATTTATTCGATGGGATTAAGAAATTCCTTCAAAGGGAACTAGTCTCTAAACAATCTCATTATATGAGGATATTGTATCATGTTTATCAAAAAATAGAAATAATTTTCCAACTATTATAGATTCTAAAAAAATAAAGATAATAAGTAGAAAACAGAGTAAAATATGTGTTAGGGGAAGAAGAGAAAGGTGTATTTTTTAACATGCGACACTTGTGTCAAGAAACACAATGGTACATTATTAAAAGGTAAAAGTGTTTACTTCATGCCTATATAAAAATTCCATCCTGATAATGAATGAAAGGGTAAGGGAGAATCCATTAGAGTATAATTATTTAATATAGATATGTGGGCCATTATTCCAGTAAATGACACATATGTCAAGAGAACATACCACAAAATAATCCAAGGGTAGAAGGCAAATCATATGTAATTACAAAAACTAATTTGTAAGTTCCCAGAGATGTTGTGAAACGTATACATATCATCCAATCTAGTATTGTGAATTTTATTTTGGTTCTAACCACTATTTTTTATAGAAATAATTTTCTAAGGGTATTGTATCCCCTCCTCAATGATTAGATATTGAGTTGGAAGGGAAAATTCTTAATAGTAAGATGAATGCATCTCAATTAGATAACTCCTCCTTAATAGATGATTGTGGGATAGTTCTTCCTATGAATATTTTTATTTTTCCTCAAGTTGAATTTGAAGTTAATTTTTGTCTGGGTTGACTCTCTCATTATAGGGTCCATATCAATTTTTGGTGAAGGGAAGTTACATATGATATTCTGAATCAACACACAATTTCCTATTAGTGTGAGGATGAACATGAACACCCAATGGAAATTATTTTATCATATAGTTTTTTATACCTATTAATGTGGGTTATTTATATCAAATGTTTGGGGAGAAACTAAATAATAAAGATTTGATATTTATTTGAGAATATTCTAATATATTTCAATAATTATATACCCAGTCTTCCCAAAAATTGTGATGTTGTGTTTTCAATAGATCTCATACATAGTGTTACACTTATTTAAAATACTCAATGTACAATATACCCAAATGTGTTTCTAGAATTGGATGATAAAATCTAGGATAATATAGATAATAGATTAATTCATTATATAAGTTCACTGTGGGGTGCACTAACGATTTTTTAATAAAATAGTTACCCCAATTCATCTTTTCATTGATTATTAGGAACTTAAAAAAATTAAGAACAGGTGCCCTCTACTTCATATCAATGGTATGCCTGATCAACAATGATAAGCTCTATATTTTTCTTATATTGATGTTTGATCTAGGTATAATAAGTTATGGATGAAGAATGATGATATATCAAAAACAGCCTTTCGTTTGAGGTATATTCAATATGATTCAATATTAATTCTGTTTGGACATACCAATTCTCCTGATATATTCATGAATTTAATAAATAGTGTCTTTAGATATTACCTGGATGAATTTATTGAATTCTATATAAATGATATTCTTATTTATTCAAAGAGTAAGTAAGAGAATAAGGAAGATTTCAGAATTGTGATGAAGACCCTGGGGAAGGAAAATATGTATGATAAATTTATAAAATGTGAATTTTGGCATACAAAAGTTTCATTCTTATGTTATATAATATATACGGATGGTATATTGGTGGATCCTTCAAAGATAGAAGTTGTTGAGCAATGTCCTCGACCAACCACGGTAATAGAAACTTTTATTTTTCTTGGGATGGATAGATATTTCTAATACTTTGTGAGAGATTTCTCACAACACTCTAATACACTCACCATGTTGGCATGGAAGGGTATTAAGTTCTTATGGGAAAATGAATGTGAATAGAGTTTCAAAGAATAAAATGGATGGTTGGTCAGTGCACATATGATTATACTACCCTAAAGTGGATTAGGTTTTTTAATCTATAGTGATATATTTAAGATATGAATAGGATTCATACTAACATAGATTGATAAGGTGATATATAATACCTCACGAAAATTGGAGATTCGTGAGTAAAATTACCCAACTCGTGATTTAGACTTTGTTTTATTAAATTTTTAATTGAATATATGGGGGAATTATCTATATGGTTAAAGGTGTGTCATATATACTAATTATAAAATAATGAAGTATATATTTACATAGAAGTAATTAGATATATACCAAAGAAGTTGGTTGGAGTTTATCAAAGATTATGACATATCAATACATTACCACCCCGGGAAATCTAATAGAGTGTATGATGATTTGATTCAAAGGGATCATGTTAGCATATTTAAGATTATAATAATATAACATCCAATATTTCATGATTTTCAAAGGATAGATGTGTGAATCAGGAAGGAAAGGGCTTAATATAAACATTCTGAAATAAGTATTCAACCATATACTCATTTTAGGATTAAAGAGGAGAAAAAGGAATATGTGAAGATAAAAAATAAGGATTGATATGTTCCTAAGATTAAACTCAATTGTAATGGAATGATAAGGTTCAATAATCGTTTATGTGTCCATTCCATGATATATTTCAAGGAGCCGTTGGATGAGTCTCATAGTTAATCATTCTTTATTCATCTATAAGTATGAAGATATATAAATATCTAAAAGTGTATTTTTAGTGGAAGAATATGAAGGGAGATATTTTTGAGTATGTATATCAGTGCCTAGTGTTTCAATAAGTTAACACGGAGAGACATAAATATATGTGGATGTTATAATGGTTACCCACACCAGAATTGAAATGTGAAGAAATCACAATTGGTTTTCTTGTCAGAATACCTAAAATATATAAATTATATGATACTATTTGGGTTGTAGTCAATTGCCCTAAACATTTAGAGAGCATTATTTTTGTTAAATAAGATTTATCTATTGATCAAATTTATATAATATACAATAAGGAAGTGCTAATTTTTCATGGAGTACCACACTCTATTATATTTTATTAGGGTCTAAGGTTTACCTTGAAGTTTTGTAAAAGTCTTAAATAGGATCTAGATACATAGTTGAGTTTTAGTACAGTGTATCATGTTTAGAAAGATTATCAATCTAATAGAACCATTCAAACCCTAGAGAATATGTAAATATCTCATTCTCTAGATTTCAAAGGTATTTGGGATCAACACATTCCTCAAGTTATGTTTTCATAAGATAATAGCTTTAACTCAAAAATTTAGAAGGATCCTTATGAATACCACTATGAAAAAATGTGTAAAATTCCAGAATTATGGGATGAAATTGGAGAAATAAAGGTATTGGGACCTAATCTAGGTGGGTAAATTATGTACAAAGTCAATATTATTCAATAGGACGTCAAGAAAGCTCCGAGTAAACTGAAAATATATAATGATAAACATCGATGAGATATATATTTTGAAGTTGGTGAGAATTTGTTTCCATGAATTTATCTAGGAAATAAGGTTATGATATTTGGCAACAATGTAAAGATAACTCCTAGGTATATTTTCCCCTTTTATATTATTGATCGAGTAGGTTTGGCAGTTTATCGTTTGTCACTTCCACCAAACCTCCCTCAAGTTTATAATGTGTTTTATTTACATCTCTTGAGGAAGCACATACATGATCCTTCACATATACTTAACTCAAATGGAATACCACTAGGACATGATCTTTCATATGAAGAAAAACTTGTATTAATCTTGGATCATAGGGATAAATTTCTACTGAACAAAAATAATTACTCGGTTAAAGATCTCTGTAGGACTCATAAATTTGATGAAGCTAATTGGGTACCCAAGGATGTAATGAAATAGAGATATCATAATTTTTTTATTATAATGAAATAATTTATAGGAATAAATTCATATTGAGGTACGTATAATCTAACACCTTGAGATTTTATGATATATTTATTTTTAAATAAATTTAATCTCTTTGATAGCATATAATATACGCATCCCTGAGTCTAAATGAATAGTAATATAGAATAATATTAACCTAGATGTAAAATTGGTAGAATAAATAGTAATAACCATATTTAAAAAAATTATAAAGTATTTTGATAAAGAGAAAAAAAATTAGTAAAATGTTTATATGATTCAAAAATATACCTTTTCTTAAAATGTTTTTTATTTCATTTTGTGAGAAAATTATATAATTAATTTGTTCCAAATATATAAAATTTATTGGAAAAATGAAATTCATTTTTGAAATAAATATTCCAAAATTATATTAGATTGAATTTTTCATAATTTTCTGAAATGATTAACTTTTCAATGAACTGTGAAAATACATATTTTAATTAAAAATTGTATTTAATTTTCACGAATTTAAAAAATAATTTTTTAAAATGGTTTTAAAAGTGAAATTAGTACAATTATATTATTATTAATCAGATTTATGTCATTGTAATCAATTTTATTTTGGCATTTGATATAAAAACATTGTATACATAATAGAACCTTTTCCATGGAAAATTGATTTTCATCATATTTGTGGAATATATTTTAAATTAAATTATATCAATTATATGAATTGAATTTGATGAAATTGATTCCAAAATATTAATAAAAATAATTAATATTATTTAATAAGGTCAACTTCATTTTTTTTATAAATAATTGTAAAAAGAGTAAAAATATGTTTCAAATAGTTAATGTTAAAATAAGTTTACCAAGGGTTAATCCATAATGATAAGGTTTAGAATGAAAAAACTTTCTAAAACCAATGTTTATGGTTATAGTTTTACTTTAACCTTATAATATTCAAAAAAAAATTCTTTTGAGCTATTTTTTCAAGATATTGACTTGAAATTATTTTAAAACATTAAAAAAATTAAATGTATAACACTCACATCAATTATAAAAGAGTTCCTCCTCCCATAACTTATTGACACTTATTAGTCCATTTATATCAACCCAAAACTACTAAAATAACTCTAAAAAGTCCTTATAATTGTTCTACAGCTACTTATCCTCCCAAAAGACAAACCCTAGAGTCCTTAGTAAGAGAACTAAAGGATGATTTTCTAAGAGAAAGTAATTTTTTCACCAAAATCTTTATTATTAATTATTCTTATACCACCTTAAATTACGTATTAATAATTAAAATATAACAACACAATTATATAAAATATATGGATATTTTATTATTCTGATTTTATAAATTGTAGCCATATCCTCTTCCATTGAATGTGCAATGAAAATGTCTATTGTGTTTATGGTGAACTACCATATCTCGAAGTGATGTAATTTGTTTCCCATCACTACATCTCATGATTGGATATAATTATGTAGTTAATATATATATATATATATATATATATATATGTTATTTATGACATAATTATACTTCTATAATTATAATATCACATCTAACTTTTTACCTTCCAATCTGTTGGAAAATGATAATGTCACTCATATGCACTTGTGGACCACCACCTCAACGAAGTGATATGATACGTTTATTATCTTATTTTTTCCATGGATGTTAATAATAATAGATTTACTGAATATATATATTATATATTAATTATTATTTACAATTAAATTACTATTTATATCTCTTTTTCCATCTATTGAAAAATGAAAACATAGATCATGCATATATACGTCCTACCATCTCTATGAACAGAGTAATTCATTTTTATATCTATAACTTTTATAGATGACACATAATGTGTAAATTATAAATATATATTATATTCATTTCATGATTAAAATTCTTGAGTTTATGGTACTATGATCAAATCAAAATGACCAAAACTACAAAACTAAAACATATATGAAAAAATGAAGCAGTTATTACCCAGAACATTGATTTTAACAAAGAATTATTAATGAACTGGTCATAAAAAATTATAATTAAATCATATTTTGTATGATATATATTATTAATATGTGTATAATAAATCAAAATTTATTATATCAAAGGTTTTGAAAAATATAAAGCATGTTGAACCTGAGGTAAGGGTTTATTTCCCAATCTCATCATTAGTCGAGAATGGTTTATGTTTAAGTCTCCATTGGGAGTATTATTTAATATATATATATATATATATATATATTAAACCAAATTAATTTTATTCTAATACGTTTAATTTTTTAAATTATAATTTTTACTTTAATTTTCCTCTATTTAAGTACTCAACATATTGAAATAGTGTTTTTAAGGGAAAGTAGCCTTTTATTTTCTACTCAGTTAGGAATCATTCACTTCAATGTCCAATTTTTCTTTGAAATTTCTAAAAAAAAATCTTTCTAGAATACTACAATGATTTACTCAAGAAATTTTTTCAAACTTTTTAATTTTTAAAAATTGTTTTAATATTTATCTTCTTATCAATTTATTAATGATGTATTTTTTGATTTTTTTACAAAAACTATGACAGGAATGTTTTTAAAATTATATATAATTGATAGAATTTTCCACCATCTTAAAAACTAATTGATTTTAACCTTGAATTATATTTTTAAAATATTACATTCATATAATATTTTTTTATTAATATTTGGTAACTATTTTAGACTTTAAATAAGTGGTTTTATTTTAAAAATGGTATTTTCCTTGGTAAATTTTTCTATGGGCATTTTAATGTATTTCAATCCATGTAAAAATAATTTTTTTAATATTATGATAATAATTTAATTTAATTATACCACCCTTTATATTTATCAGGTTGATTTATGATCACTTTGACTAAGAAAAGTATTTATATTCCATATACTAGTTCTTTTAACACATATAGTTATTCATTTTTAAAGCATGTTGATTAAGTAATATTATTTTTTCATATAATGAATTCATTGGAATTATTAATTGATGGGAGGGCCCTAGAATTACATATCCCTTAGATGCATCAATATGTTTAATGTAATAAACTATATTGGGTATTTCACATATGCCTTACCCATTTAAATAAGATATGTAATGACCAAAACTTTTATGAATGTAATTATTTTCCTTATTATAATTATGTTGGATAGTATAAATCACATACATATCATGTAGATCCTAATAAAAACATCATTCTCATAAATGATGAATAAAATAAGCAATATTTAGAGAAATTAAGGCACTTATCCCAATTGAATAGTAAACTTACCCTTAGATTAGTAACAGGACCATTAAGAATAATAATTTTCTCAATAGAATATTAATCTCATCTATGATAGTATAAATAAATTATTGGAATCTTATAAATGATAATAATATATAATTACATCATATTATAAGTAAGTAAATTTTTTAAAAATGATCAATTAAGTGTTGGTGTTTTTGTAAAACATAAATTTTAATCTATAATTTTATAATTAATATAGTGATTTAAAATAAAATTCATCTTCCTAAAATAGATTCATAAATTTAAATTTTGTTTTTTTATTATTATAATATATTTTTATGGGATATTAATTAAATTTTCAAAGTGTCATAAAATTGGTATTTTTTTAATAAATTGTGATTTTAATTAAAAGTTAAATTTATAATATTTAGATAATTATTTTCAAAATATGGATTTATTTTTTTGATTCTACACATGTAAAAATGTTTATGGTAAATTTTTGGTTTTTTGCTAAAATAGTAGTATTTTCTATGAATTGTCAAATACACCAATTTAAGTATTTCAAAAATACATGAATTATTGAGTCATGGATGATTTATGGATGATTTAAGTCAATAATATTGAACAATACTTTTCCATTTATAGTATTTATTCATGGTAATCAAAACTAATCATATTCTTGGGCCAGAATAATAAAATAATGCACAAAATAATCAATAACAATCCACTTCTCCTGTTATAAATACCACCACTTCCCACCCCTTCTCCTCACACCTCTTAAACCTTCAAGATTTTACAATTTCTCATCAGTAATATAACCAATACCCTTCCTAAATTCAATGATCATTTTGTCTCAAGAAAATAACAAATCCAATTTCTTTAAGGAGGTTCTCAAGGAGAAGAATTTCAAGAGGTAAAATCCTCTTCCATTTTCTATTAAGTTCTTTTCAAGTTATTTTCTTTATTATTATATCCTAACCTCCTATCATACAAGTGGAATGACGACTCTTGTATATTATATATATAATATAAAGTTTTTATGTTAATGTAATAATTCATCATCGAACTTCTTCCCTCTCCCATTAATTCTAAAAATGGAAATGTAGCCTGTGATGTGTTGATTTATCGCCTTTAGGGATGATAAGTTCCCATTTTCTTTTACTGCCTTCAAGGATGGCCATAAAACCTTTATAATAGTTTAAATAGATTCTGAAATTTATTTTATAACCTTTTCTATGTTATGTAACTAACATATAAATATAATATTAAATTATAAAACAAAATTAGTTTGTTGTAATTGAAAATTACAATAATTAATCTATATTATTATCATTAACATTTTATCTAATTAATGATCCTAATATATATAAAAAATAATATATAGGAATAATTAAAATTGTATAAGTCCATTAGTAGCATTTAATTTCAATTATGGATAATTACCTACATTTTACATGATTACATATAAATTTATATAAGTGAATCGATCATGAAAATAAAGAAAATGAACACTCCTGAAAAATGAAATTGAACTCTATAACACAACATAATATCCACAAAAAAACCTAATAAAATTATCATAAATCAAATAAATTTATAATAGGTTTTTTATTTACTAATTAATGCATCTAATTTTATTATCCAGGATATTTATGTGAATAAATCTTTCTGATATAAGGTACGGGGATTCTCAAACCCAATTTCCTTTCTTTGGGTTATTCCTCTTTAATGAATAATTTAAATGTGGATGTTATTTTAATATTCAAAAAATATAATTTATTTTTTATTACCTTTTCTTTTCTAGTATGTACATGTTTCAATCTGATTTTATGACAAATGATAAGATTTTTCCCAAACAACTCTACTTTCTAAAAAAACACATCTTTTACTTCTCTTAAGATTGTTTCTTCTTCACTCAAGATTGATTATTCTTATACCAATTATGTTATTATTTTTTATTTTATGTAACCCAATGTATATTAATTAAATTATTCTTTATGAAATTCTCATGAAACTCATTTCCTTTCGATGGGTTATTTTAGGGAAAAGACTATTATATGTTCTATGTGGAATGAATAATTATGTAAATGTTATGATGTGACGAGTCCACCCAAACATATATAGACCTCCAATGCATTGGTTAATATGATTTATCTCATAATATAATATCCATTATGGTTTAACATTATTCTATAATTTTTCACAGTGATGTTTTTATGTCTATGCACATATGTTACTCGTGAACATGATGTTATCTTTGTTCACGACCATGTGGGTTATTTGACCACTACGACATAATGTTTAATTTTAATTCATTTCAACATTTCATACCTTTATCATATCCTTACTATAATTATTATGATTATGATTCCATTCTTATGTTATGGGGATTATTATTTTTCTCACCCCATGTTATATTTATTCATGTCTTTCTATATCTTCTTACTAGGATTTTAGATCACCCATTTCCTTGTTGTATATCCTCAGGTGATTACTTATAATAAGAAGAAAACAAGGAACACTATAAATCTAAATAATAATAAATTAAATAATGTTTTTATCTTATTATTTAAAATTTATATATGGTCCTAATTTTCCCTAGAAACTAAACCTTTAGGTCCTGGTTTTGTAACACTGCTATATTATTTATATTTTAAATGATGTAATAGTAATGTAATAAAAATTTGGGTCACTATAGATGGTATCAGATCATGGTTTAGTTAATTTTGGAATTAGTATTAGAGAACATTTGTAAAAACCCTTAAGTGTGAGGCTATGTATATGAAAGCACCCAAGAGTCTTTGTTTTCTAAAATGCTAAATATAGCAATCCCACGAGATATTCTTTTAGAGTTAATTTCACAGTGGAATAAATTATTTATTAATAAATTGTTGACTTATGTTTTGTTTAAACATTTTCTATTTTATAAAATGGTTTGTACTTGGAGAAACCAGGCTAATAACCTATGTGAGGGATATTGCAGTGATTTCCCAAACAACGCCATCAGTTCCTTAGAAAGCAGAGGTCAAAATTTCATAGAAATGATCACTTAGCTATCACAGGCTATGTACAATAACCCAAATAATGTGGACCATCTTCCTTCCCCTAATGGGGATAAACTTGATATCAAGCCTTTTATGTTTCAATGACCAACTAAATTTAATGGATCGTCCAATCCCCAAGTTACGGAATAGTAGGTCAACTCCATTGATAAGATCTTTTTTTTGGTTCACTATTCTAATATGGAGAATGTGACTCTATACCTTTATCATTTATATTTATATGATGATCAATGGTTGGAATTTATTAAGAACACCAATCCAAAGGATGATATTGAAGAGGTGGAGTGGGAAGACATTAAGAAAATATTTTGTAAGAAGTATTTCCCTCGAACTATTCATAAAATGATGGAGAAAGAATTCATATAGATGAAAAAAAGGAAGCTGAATCTATCATGTATTTTGAAGAAAATTACACAAGGATTTTAGGTTATGCCTTGGATTTTGTTATCAATAATGATATAAAAATATATAGATTCTTTAGTGGTTTTAAACCATGCCTTTGAAAGGCTCTAGCTATTCAAGACATTGGAATTTATGAACAATTTGTTCGATGTGATCTCAAAGTCGACATAGGGTTTGGAAAGTGGCTCCATGGATATGGTGATAAGAAACAAAAGATATAGTTTGAAGATTTAGGATCCAATGAAAAAAGTTGGAAAGAAAACTCAACCACTCACATGTCAAAAATATGGGAAGAAGCATTATTGGAATTGCTACAAAGTGATGGGGAAATGCTTCGAGTTAGGCAGAGAAGTCCACCAAGATCCTGAATTTCTAAGGTACATAAGGAATCATAACAATTTTGTGGTGGAAAGGAGGGAACCACCCATGATTAAATACTTCAATTGTATGGAGTAATTGCATTATGAAAATCAATGCACTAAACCCTGAGTCTTCAAATGTAATAAGCATTAGAAGCCACTAAATCCAAAGGAGAAGGGAAATCTTATTCCATCACTACTACTGAGGTGGATCATGAAAATGATGTGGTGACATATACACTGGTTATTCATTCAATAATTGATATCATTCTATTTGATTTTGGTTCTATGAATTCTTTTATATCTTTCATGTTTTGTAAAACAATTCAAACACCAACTCAAAATATGGAGGTTGAACTATATAAGAGAACAAAAATGGGGAAATTATTCAATCCACAGTATATAACTCCTCTGTGGTTAATTCATGTCGATTTAACCTTCCTGTAAATTTTTTATTACTTTCTTTGGTGGAGTTTTATGCTATATTGGGCATGGATTCTTTATCTTTATATGAAGCCAACATAAAATGTTGGGAAAGGTAGATTACTCTTCACATCTCGAGGAATCCTAAAATTATGTACATGTGTAAAGAGTAGGATGAATCTCCCTATGAATCATAAACTCAATTTGGATATTATTGACTTATGAGAAAGAATATATACCTTAAATTATTATTACAAATGGGGGAATTGTTCTCGGGGACAGGCTCATTTTGAGGTACTACACTAATTTTTTCCCTAATTAATTTTATAGACTTCCTCCTGACCGAGAGATTTTGTTCTCAATTGAACTTATTCTTGTATCTCCGACTATATCAAAGAAACCTTATTTAATGGCCACCACTGAGTTGTAGGAATTCAAGAAGTAGTTACCAGTGAATCTAGAAAATCATTTTAAATGCCTGAGAGAATCACTATGGGGGAAAAAGTCCTCTCTATCAAGAATAATGGTGGATATATGTGCATATAAATTTATTATCATGATATTAACAAAACCACAATAATTAAAAATTATCCCCTTTGATAGGTAGATGACTTTTTTGATTAGCTACAAGGGAGAAGTATTTATATAAGGGGGAAATTCAGTCTATATATTACCAATTAAAAGTGTGTAATAAATATATTCACAATAAATCTTTTTGAATGTTTTATGGACACTATGAGTTCATAGTGATGCCTTTCAGACACACTAATGTGCCAAAAATATTCATGTACTTAATTAATATAGTCTTTAGAGATTACCTCAATAAATTTGGTAGTATTTATTGATGATTTTATAATATACTCCAAGAGAATAAAGGAACATGAGGAACATTAGAATAATATTCTAAAGAATTTTTGAAGGGATAAAATTTATGTAATGTATAGTAAAAGTGAGTTCTGTATGGATGAAGTATCATTCTTGCGGCAAGTAATAACCATCAAAGAAATATATGTGGACCCTTCCAAGATAGAGGCAATCAAATAATGGCCCAAAACAACATCTATAACAAAGGTCTGTAGTTCACTTGTTCTATCTAGGTATTACGAGAGATTTTTATTGATATTCTCATGATTTTCAAACCCACAAATTATGATTACTTAGAAAGGAGAAAAAAATATGGACCAGCAAAGGTGAAGACTTCTTTAAAGTGTTAAAAAATAGGATTATCATCGCACAAGTAATCACACTTCCAAAAAGTGGGGAACTATTTATCGTATACATATTTGATTTAAAGAATGGTTTAGTCTGTGTACTGATGAAAATGATAAATTGATAGCATATGCCTCAAGGTAGTTAAAAATTCAAGAGAAAAACTATCTCACAAATTATCTGGAGTTGGAACCTATGATCATCATGTTGAAAATATGGCGGCATAATCCCTATGGGGAGAAGTGTGAAATATATGTTGATTATAAGAGACTCAAATATATACCTACACAGAAACTGATTAATATGAACCAGTAATGATGGTTAGATATCATCAAGGATTATGATTTCCTGATCCACTAACATCCTATAAAAGTGTATAAAGTGGAGGATGCTCTAAGTAGAAAGGATCCTAAAAATTTATCAATGATGAGAATTGAGAAGGATCAAATCTTCTTATATTTTTAAAATATGTACATGGGAATAATTAGTGGATAAGTATAATCAATCCTTTCTAAAATGATTTCTCAACCATCCTTCATGGAGAAAATAAAGAATACTCAAATATATGATGTCGAAATTTATAATAATGTGGAATTGCTAAGAAAGGGGAAATCATCAAAGTAAAAAAATTGATGTGGAAGGGGTTGTAATATTCGGTTCATGGCTATTTGTACCATACAATCTAGAGAAAAATAGATATCTTCTGATTGACGAATATAGTCCAACCTTATTTATTCAACCACTGAGCATAATTATGTCTCAAGATCTCTGGGAGAACAACTGGTGGGACAATATGAATTAGAAGATTGTGGAATATACATAAAAGTTCCCGGTATGTCAACAAGTGAAGGATGAAAGTAAAAAATTCTAAGGGGATGATAAGGCCATTACCCATACCAAAATGGAAATGGGAAAACATCAGTGTAGACTTTGTCACTTTACTTTTGAAGACATCCAGATTAAATAATGTTATATCGGTTGTTGTGGATTTTATCACAAAGACATTTCAATTTATCGTAATTTGACAAAAAGTCACACTAGATCAACTTGTACATATAAACATTACAGAAATGGTAAAGCTGTAAGGAGTACCACAATCAATTATATCTGATCAAGATCTAAGATTCACCTCCATGTCTGGGAAAAGTATCCAACATTCTCTAAACCCTTATATGATGTTCAATACATCTTGTCATCCTCAAACTAATGGTCAATAAGAGTATAATATTCATGCATTGGAAGACATGTTGATATCATGTTCTATGGAAATCAAAGGAGGATGGAACCAACGTTTACATCTGACCTAGTTCTCTTACATCAATAGTTTCCACTCGAGAATCCAAATGGATCCATATTAATCCCTGAATGGGAAAAATTTTAGAATACCAATACGATGGGAATAAGTTGGTTAATGTAAGCTTCAAGGACCTAAGATGGTTGAATAAATGGTAGAGAAGGTGGGAACCATTTAGAAACACAACAAGGCATCCCAATGTTGAAAAAATAGGCATACAGACAATTTTCGAAGGGACCTAGAGGTTAATTTTGGGTACATGTTATTCATCCACATATCTCCATTGAATAAGATCATGAGATTTGGGAATAAGTAGAATCCAATTCCGAGGTACATCATCCCCTTTGAGAATCTTGATAGTGTCAGAGTTGTATCCTAATGACTAGCACTTCCACCAACCATTTCTAAAGTTCATGATGTATTCCATCTAACCCTCATAAAAAAGTTCATACCACACCCCTCACAAGTACTAAATCAAGTGGTGGTATAGTTGGAAAATGATCTCACTTATATGGATCATCCAGTGAAGATCATGGACCATAGAAAAATTGTTCTAGACAAAAAATAATAATACTCTCCTGGTTGATGTATTATAGAGAAACCAAAATTACAAATAGGAAAAATGGGAACTTGAGTAAGTGATGAGGGATAAATACCTTCACCTATTTATGTAAAGTGGAATTTCAAGGGTTAAATTTCAAAAGGGGTAAGGCAAGTAGTGACCCTAAATTTTATCAATGAAATGTTTTCTCATATTATAATTATGTTAGATAGTATAAAACACATGCATAGCATGTAGAACCCAATAAAAACATGATTCTCATAAATCAATAATTAGATAAGTAATATTTAAATAAATCAAAGAACTTATCCTGATATAATAATAACATGACCCTTAGAATAATACATGACCATTACGAATAGTAATTCAGCCAATATAATAGAAACCTCATATGTAAAAAGTATAAATTAAACTTTGGAATCTTATAAATGATTATATAATACAATTATATCTTGGTATGAGTAAATAAATGCTTTAAAAATGATAAATTAAGTGTTTTTATTTTTTTAAAACCTAAATGTTTATTTATAACTTTATAATTAATATAATGATTTAAATAAAAATTCATTTTAATAAAATAGATTCTTAAATTCTCATTTTTTTTGTATTATTATTATAAGATAATTTCATGATGCCTTAATTAAATTTTCAAAGTGTCACAAAATCATTTATAATAATAAAATCAGTATTTTTTGAATAAATAATGATTTTCATTAAAAATTAAATTCATTGTATTTAGAAAAATATTTTATAAAAATGGAGTTAACTTTTTAATTTTACATAGTGAAAAAAAATTTGGGTAATTTTTTTTATTTTTCTAAAATAGTTGAATCTTTTATGAATAGTGAAATATAGTAATTTATGGTATTTGGCAAATTCATGAATTATTGAGTCATAGATTATGTATGGATTATGTAATTACATAATATCAAAACATCCTTCTCAATTTACTATATTTATTAATGTAAATAAAAACTATTCATAGTCTTGATCCAAAATAATAAACTAAAAATTTAAATAATCCAAAACACTAATCTCCTACAACAACAAATAGCACCCATTACTGCCCCTTCTCCACACACCTATAAATCCTTGAATATTGTACAATTCCTACAAAATAATATTCAAAATCCCCTTACCTAATACCTAGATAATTTTTTATCAACAAAAAACCAAATCTAATTTCCCTAATGAGGTTCTCAGGGAGAATAAGTTCTAGAGGTAAAGTCCTCTTCAGTTTTCCTTTAATTTATTTTTATGTATTTTGTTTTCTTATTAAATCATAACATCACCTCATCTAAGTGTAATTATAACTAAAATAACTTATTTATAATTTTATTTTATTATTTTAATGCAATAATACATCATAAAACCTCTTATCCTCTCCCTTTTATTCTAAAAATAGAAATGCCTCCTCTGAGGTGTTGATTTATCGCCATCAAGGATGAAAAGTTTTGTATCCCATTACTACCTTTAAAGTAGTTCATAAACCCATTATAATTTTTGAGAAATATTTAATCATATATTTTCTAACATTTTTTTGTTCTGGAAGTAAGATATATACCAAATATTAAATTAAAAAACAAAACAAGTTTGTTGTTATTGAAAAATGCCAAATTTAATCTAAACGATTATCATTAACAATTTAACTAATAGATAATCCTAATATTTGGAAAAAAATATACGACCAATTAAACTTCTTAATTTTTATTAATAACATGTAATTTCAATTCTATATAATTACCCTCGTTTTACATGATCTTCCATATATGTACACAAGTAATCCGATCATGAAAATAAAGAAAAAAAGAACACTCTAGAACGATGAAATTAAACTCTATAACTCATCATTATGGACATAAAATATCTTAATAAAATTATATGAAATAAAATAAATATATAATAGGTTATGAATTTTTTAATTAATGATTCATATTTTATTATCAAGGATATTAATTTTAATAATAGATTCGTACACATGGTAAGGGGATTCTCGAACCCAATTTCAATTATTTGGGTTATTCCTCTTTCATTCCAAATTTCCGTGAGCATGTTTTTTTAATATTACTAAAATCTAATTTATTTGTTATTAAATTTTATTTTTAGGGATATACATGTTTCTAACCTGATTTCGTGACAAATTTAGTGATATTTCCAAAAAACTCTTCTTTCTAAAAAAACACGTATTTACTTCTCTGGAGATTGTTTCTTCTTCACTCAATATTGATGATTATTATTCCAAGTATGTTATTCCCTTTTTATTTCGAGAACCCCATTATTTATTCATTAAATTATTATTAATTAAATTCTCATGAAACTTATTTCCTTTCCATGTGTTATTTTATGGAAAATATTTTGATACGTTCTATGTGGAATGTATGATTATGTAAATGTTATGATGTGAAATGTGCACTCTGAAATATATAGTTAACCAATTCATTTGGTAACATTATGTATCTTAGGAGATAATGTGAAATTTTCCTAAACATGATGAAATTTTTTAACAATGATGATGTTATGGTTACACACATATTTTATGCACGAACATGATTCTAGATTTATTCACAACTACGTGTAGTATTTGACCACTAATACATGATGTTTACTTTTTATGCATTTCCACATTACATACCTTTTTCTAATAATTAATATCATGATTCTAATGATGGTCCCATGATTATGTTAGGATGATAATGACATTTCTCACCCAATGCTATATTTATTCATATCTTTATCTATCCTCTTGTTGTGATTTTAGTTCACCCATTTCATTGATGTATATCCTCTGGTGATTAATTGCAATAAAGAGAACACATGGGGCCACTAATAATCTATACATGAATGAATTAAATAATGTTTATGTTTTATTATGTAGAATTTCTGTATTTCCCTAATTTTCCCAAGAAACTAAACCTATTGGTCTCAGTTTCATAACACTATTATGTTGTTTATCTATAAAAGGATGTAACAGTAATGTAAGAAACAATATGTTCTCTATAAGATATATTGACTCAAGTCCACAAAATTATTTTTCAGATGTCCACCACTATGTATTCCATCATTATGATATCATTTTTTGATTCCCATGTTATTATTTGATTAGTTATGATATCCTGTGATAAGTGTAATTATCAGGTGATTATTTATATGGAATTATTGGATTATCATTTATTTCATCCATATTATTCATGCCTTATTAGATTCAGATGTACGCTTACCCTTACTAGGCATATGAGGTCACCTATTTCTTATGTTTCATTTTCCCAGGATGTAAGGAATTATATTATAATTGAAATTCAGAATTATGATAAAGGGGATAACATTATTCTAAAATAAATTACTACATATTGTTTTTAAGTTTTCATATATAATATGATATTTTGGTACGTATCTAGTTTTCTAAGACTACTATTCTATTGGATCATTTAATATGTGATTGCTTGTCTGTAGTAACAACATAATAATGTTACTAGCAAATATGTGCTACTAGGGTCGAGGTATTTACTAGTTTGGTATACTTGTGATGAAAAAAAATTAATAAATGGTGGATTCCATCGAAATAATACCTCATATTATTAGTGGATCAATTTCATGATCTATATAATTTTTATTATTAGAATTTAATTTTACTAAGCCCCAACCACGAGTTCATTAGACTAAATACCCTATGATGTATCATTATTATGACAAAACTACCCCTTCCCCATGGAACCACATCCCAAATTGCTAGTGGAGCCCTAACTACCACTTTGATGTGGTACTCATGGCCCAACTCCAATGACATGCATCTACCTAGAACCACTTATATTAATGGAATGTAAATCAAACCTAAAAACTATTATAGGTTCCCTATTAACCCAAATAATCAACACTCTATGGGATTTAAATTGAACTAAGATTGTAAATGACCAAAATTATCACACTAGTAACACTCAATAGAACTACTTTCCCAAAGTGGAAGAGATGAACTACTACTATGGAGACTCTACCCACACCTTTCTTAATTAGAACAATAAAAAAAATTATTTCTACTTCCCAAATACATATTTTAAATCACCATATAATACATTAACTACCCATATACCTTTCCCTCATTCAATATCCAGAACCAACCTAGGATACCCATGACACGGTTAGCTATTACATTGTTCTAGTGAGGACATCGGGCCCCTAAAGGGGTGGGATAGGACTAAGGGTGCATCCCACAAAGAAGGAGTAGGAGAAAAAACAACCTTTTAAATGGAGGTTTGGATACCTCTCCCATCACATGAAATTTTCTAGGACTACCTACAAAACAATGAGGGAAATCGAACCAAAAGCGTATAATATTATGATTGTGGACTTGGAAGGTTATATATAGTATCAGATCTAGTTCACATTCTACGTCCCAAAGAGATATTTGGGCCCCCTAGGGGGTGGGATAGTCCTAAAGGAAAAAACCCATATCAAAGGAGGAGGATAAAAAAGTACCCATTTATAGGGTAATATCGATACCTCTTCCATAACAAGGAATTTTCCAAACGCTTATAAGAAAAAACTATGAGGGATTGTGGGTCCCAAATAGAACAATATTGAAATAGTGGACTAGGTCTATTACATTCATGATTCTCTTAGGTATGAGGGACTGATTAAAAACCTTTAAAATTGGTGTGATATAAAAATTATTCACCTAAACCTGAATTTTATACCATAACAAATTCTCAAAGTTATTCACCATGGTTACCTCATCTCTATCCAAAATCAAAGAAAAATAATGAATCCCTATAAAATACCCTACATAATAATTAATTAACACTTCCCTTTATGGTAGATGAATGAACTATCATGCATTATCTTTCCATAATGTATTAGGGAATAAATTCTCAGAGAAATGAACCTATAAATCCTTCTAGGGTAACCCTACACTTTGATCTTCTCAAATCATCACATCTCACAAGTGTTTATCTAATTCTCATAACATGCACGTCACAAACATCACTGCCCTTTTACGGGGTCTCTACATGTTCCAAAATAGAACACATTGGCTCCACCCAAAACTAAATAGCATGGGGTCAACCTTCACCTATGAAAATGGGTGAGTGATGATTTTTAAACTAACATATCAATATAGATATAGACATACCAACTTAGAGAGCCTCTTTATACAGAGATTGTGTAACATATAGGGAACTCAATCATAGTTTATTATCAATATTTAGAACTAGTGAAAAAACAATTTTAGAATCAAATATTGATGGGGCATGCTTGTCCCCACCCTCTTGATTCCCCAATAGAGGCTAAGGTGGTTGAATATAACTATAATTCCAAACACACTACAAAAAATACATTTCTATCACAATTCTTGATATCACATTTTATAATAATCAATAATAGGCATAGAGTCTAGCTTCCCTATACATACACCCTACAATATAAGTGTCCTCATAACTAAGTTGTTGTCTCTGGTCCCATTTCCACACTCTCGGGGTCAACAATGTGTATATGATCCACCTAATCATCTATAACATAATAATAGATAAACAAAAATCATGATATTGGTCATGCACAATTCATCCATCAAGTTATATGGGAAAATTCTATATATATATATATATATATATATATGTTTTTATCACTTTAAATAATTGAACCCCATATCATAACAAAGGTTCTTTTTCATAAGAAATCACATGAGTTTCATGTGAATCCTACATGCAAGAATGACACATGAACTCACACTCTTTTCTACACTGGGATAAGAATAATTCAATAAACTATAAATAATACTTCTTATTCCGGAAAAAATATATTAACACTCAAAACCAAGAACATCAATCTCATACTTAGTAATTTATAATTTCCCTTTATGTGGCTTATTTACTCCTAGGTATATGGTCCATTCTAACCATAAAAACATTATACCTCTATATATCCAACCCAAATTGTGGGAAAATAATTTTAATTTCACGCTATAATATGTCTGACCAAATTCACCTCCACTTTGATTAAACTAGAGAGTTACGTACCTCAGGTGAGCCTCATTGTATACTTGAGGTTACCGAAAAATAGTGAGAGTCTATAAGTAATCATGGGGATACTATAACTTATGGTACATATATCTATAAATATAAGTTTAAGAAATAAAAATAGACAAGTACCACAGTATAGTATCATAATATATACATTACAAAAATGATCCAAATATAAGGGAATAATATCTCACAAACATTATCAAAATGAACAATTGAAGTGTATGGTGAGTCAAATAGATATAAAAAAGATCACATATTGTCCAATCATATACAAAATGGTCTAAAAAATTATGGCAGACATCTATAAAACTGTTCTCAAGTCCTAGAATTGTCCCACCTCCCAACTCTCACTCAGTATCTCAAGCCTAACCATCTATTACAAGACCTTTTCCCTTAATTGTTTCAGAAACCATGAAATATACATCCACCTAAGGATGCATATATATGGTGTGAGTATGAATTAGTATCCCACCACAAATAGTGAACATAACAAAATCCATAATATATTATAACATACTGATGTGACAAGGAAAAGTGAAAATAATACATCAATAATAAATACCCATCATATCATAGGGTTACATTGTGACATAGAGAATTGAACACGCTAACTTCTACTGGTGATGGTGTTGAGTATGAACATATCCCATATTAATACCAAATGTCGGTATGACATCCACCCATAATCCTACATCATACATATCAAAGATTATAGTTTGCAATACACCCAACTTAAGAACATCAAATTGAGACAATTGAAAATAAACCAAAACCATACCATTGTAACATCCCAATCTTATAATATATTTAACGCATAGCATATGAATTTCTATGGTTAGTATTACCCCCAACCCATTTCACACCATTTCCTCTGATGTCCAAGTTTGGAACTACACTCAACCACACACATTTGTACCCAAATTTTCCAAGGTTGGAATTGTACGCAACAACATTCCAATGAAAACCCTTAAGTCACATTACACCCAACTCTATGTTAACATATTCTCGGGTTTGAATCACCCACAACGACACCCCAAATATAACCTCTAGGTTAGAATTACTATTGCATATGCACTAAAATAAGATTTTATCATATTTTACGATATTCCGAAGTCATATAATAAAATATACATGTAATTAATATAGTTGGATATGATATTCTTATATCAAAATGAATAAAGGGACTATTTTATTATCATGTATTGTATCTTATGATTGGCATATGATATGGGGTTGGAGGGAATGGGTCACTGGCACATCTTCCATCATTTTATCTTCACTTTAAAATTAATGTGATTGATTAATTTATGGATTTTCATATAATGTACATTCATTGAAGGGTACAATGAATGTTAAACACCAATTGGAAGTAATTATAGGAGATGGAAACAAGTAACTAAACTCTCCTAATTAAATGAACATATTCTATAAAAGGGTATGTCATCCCTTCTAATCTTTTACACTCTATTCATGTTATACAATTGATGTTATTTTTCCTTAATTATTCATTAATATTAATTTAATAAGGTGATCACGCCATTTTGAATGATCAGAATCAGGTTTTTGTGAACAAGTATCCAATAGTTAGTGTATCCCTCAGAGCTATTATGTATTTTTCTACTGGTATTGGGATATGCATCAAGCTTGTGTCAAATATTAAAAGATGTATTACACAGTGACAAAGGTACACATTTTTTTATTCCTTATTTTAGAATATATTGATCCCATTGAAGATATATTTGGAATATATGGGGTTTTTTCCACTTCCAAAGATCAATATATGATCTCCCTAAACCCATTAGTGGTATTATAGCCTTTTTATTTTAAATATTACTATGTTAGACTACCTTTTTTTAAACTAGTTAATCATAAAGCATTTGGATCCATACCATAAAATATATTATATTGTAATTATTATGTTTTTGTTAACTGTAACACATTACTGACCCATATCATAAGGTATGATATGCATGAAACCTATAGATTTGAATTGTGTAATAGTGTACAATATTTGATATCATAGACTATGATTATACTGAGAATTTCATTAAAGCATAGCATCATAGAATATTTACAATACCCATGTTATTATGAAATATGAGTAGAGCCTTCTGATATTGTCATCCATAAGTTTTGATGCTAATCATAGAGTATGATTGGTTATATCATAGTATACAATTAATATAATGATCTGAAAATTAATTCTTTTCATAAATAACCATTTTTCAATAACTATTTTGTTATGTATTACAATAAAATAACATAGTATGACTATTACATTTATTTTCACATCATGTAAAAAAAATTCTACTATATCTAGGAATAGTACACTAATATAAACATCAAAAAACAGTTTGATAACAAAGGGGAACTCCCTATGCTTTAATTCACCCATGCAGATCATTCGTTCCATGTTTATAGTAAAAAATAAGAGAATAATTAGGAATACAGTAGAAATTATCAAGGGATGTGTAGGAACTTTTGTGAGTGATGTAGTGAGTAGTGAATTATGAAATTGGTAGTGTTTTATATAATAAAATATGATCATTGCAAATTATGACCATTATGGTCATTGGGGAATTATGACCATTATCGTTATTGAGGAATTATGACTATTATGGTTTTCTAGAATTATAACATTTATGGTCATTGGGTAATTAGGAATTTTTATCAATATGGGTATTGGTAATTATGATCATTGGTTATGTAAAACTTAAATAGTTATTATTGGGATTTTTTTTATGATTCCAAAGGAAGAATACATGGCCTCTATCTATACGAGATTCCCTTATGATGTTAACTTCTCAAAGATCAGGATAGAAGTGGATTCAATAGGTTTTTCCCCTGACCAAACCCAATATGATCATCAGAGACTAATACATGAGTGTTATCATTTGTGAGTGACGTTTAAGGTAGTAAAGATCACCACCTGATTTATATTGCTTGAACCACCATAATAGATTACTATCATCTCATGCCATACCCTTAAGAAATATGTTAATGTAATAAGGGGTTACATATCTTGACCAAGAGTTGTATTTCGGTGAAAATTATTTAGAAATTAAATATTGGAAACTCAAATCATTTTCAATTTTATATTATTTTAATATATCACCATTATATAAAATATAAGAAGTAATCAAACATCAGATGAATATGAAAACCCCAATTTTTAATACAATGAAACTAAAATTAATATTTTTTTAATAAATAAATATTTTTATTTAAAAGTTAAATTTTTTATTTTTAGAAAATTATTTTGAAAAAAAATAATATCGTTTTTTGAATCGGGGCATTGAATTTATCTTTGGGTGAATTTTTGGTAATTTTATGAAAAGGTTTTTTTTGGGGGGGGGGAAGTGAAAATAGATTTTTTATGAAATACAATAAATATTATCTAATATCCATGATATGATAGTGAATTAAAATTTATTAATCCTTATTATTGATAAAAAAATAAATCTACAGTGTAACATAATACATATTTAATTTCATTTAGAAACACCTGCTTGGTATTTTGGAACGCCGATTATAACTTTTCTAAAAAAAAAATTATGCATTTTGTGTGTATAATATTAGAATTAATATTAATCACTTTTATTAATTGAATCATGAAAAATGGATTGAATGATTTCAATTATAAGTTTTAAATAAAATAATAATATAAATTTTTAGGCAGAAAAAAGTAACTCAGGTAAAAATAGGTTATTGAAATAAATATAGAATAATTAAAAATGGAAAACATAAAATGGAAATGCCTAAGATAACTAAAAAACATTATATGTGTTTTTAAGGTACTATAATACATTTTAAAATATTCTCAACATAATTTTTCAATATAATTTGATGAAATTAATTCCATCCAAACGTGGTTATCCTTAATAAAAAAATAATCATTATTTTACCCATAAAATCACCCCTCTTTAAGTGTAAATAACCACCCATTATTCCCCCAAAATCCACTAAAAATCCATTGAGCATAAATCCCCTCTCATCCTCCCTCTCGAAATTATCTTCATGATGGCTCTATGTTTCTAAGGAGTATCTCTCTATGATTTGATAAGCTACTTATCAAGGATAGGGATTCTCTTCCTCTCTCCTATTATTTATGTATTTTATTTGTATTATGTCTTTTTATTTTTCAATTTACTATACATTCATGAGTATATAATCATTCTTTCCCTGTTGAAATTATGGGTTTTTAATGAGAGACTTAAGTTCCCTCTAATTTATCATGTAATATTAATGGTTAACAAAAACATGTTATGTTGATGAAATTATTCTTTCAATTTCCATGCCATACATTTACATTGTAAATCCCCAACCATACTTACATTCAAGGGTATTCACATTGATATGACTATACTTTTTTGATTGGTAAATTCCATAAATGAAACCCACATTCACTTCAAATGGTTTATAATGATGAAATACATTCTTATGATATAATATATATGTGACACACATAAATTTAAATATTTGAATGGTGCACCCTAAGATTAGTCCAATGAATTGGGTAAAGAATTAATCTCTAAATATAAAATGATTACGATACCTTGGAATCATGCATTGGTAAAGTTTTATGATACCTTGGAAAAATACATTTTCAATCTGTTTTACGAAACATTACTGATAAACCGTGATGATATGCTTATGAATGTCTTATTTTTGTATTAGATACACATTTCCAAGTTATGAATCATATAATTATAAACATGATATTATGTTATTTCTCATTTTTTTATGATTATGATCTATTTTTAGGCCTCATTATTTATACATGGTCTTGTTTTCCCTATTCCCTTTATTATACCTTATTGGACATCATGGTTTCTATTTTCTTTGATATATGTCCCCATGAAATATTATGCATTAAAGTGAACTAGTATGGGATTCAACAACCCTTTTAAGATGATTAAATGTTTTTTATGTTTATGCTTTACTTATGTACATCATCTATAATGTTCCTAGTTTCCAAGACACTAATACAAAAAATATCCTTTGAAGTTATTTATGTAATATTTTTTTAAAGAATTATATTAAAAATAATATATGAAATAGGTTGGTTTCCATGGAATTAGAGTAAAGGATTAGTTATTTTTAGAAATTAATACTAGTAAAAATTATTTTGAGACCTATAAATAATTCAAAATATAGAAATCGCATCTTTAAGGTTTGGTGAATTATAAAGTGAGTGGTTTCCAAGAACAAAAATCCTTTCCTAGAAACAACAACTAGATCTGGATCTGGAAAAAATATACTAGGGATAATAACCTTGAAAAGAGGATATTGGGTATTAATTTGACCATCACTTGGTGCAAGATAACGAGGTTTTTCTACACAACTTGTTTGAAACTCCTGGGGGATATTCTTTGGTTATCATATTCTTTTTATTAACTGTTTCCATTTTTAAATTTAATAATTCCTTTTTTTAATGGGAAAAAATTGATGGGCCCATTTTAACAATGAATAAAATCAAAAATGAAATGATGGCCTTCCAAATATGATGTAATTTTAGGTGTAAATCATCATGATGATGTTAAATTAGTTATCCCATGTTATAAATAATAACATGAACCAAGTAGATCATCCAGCATCACCTAGTAGGGAACAAAAATCCATTAAATCTTTCATCCACTAACAACCATGAACTTTTAATGGACCCTTTGACCAATTGATCATAGAAAATTAGATCAATTATATAGAAAATATATTTTATATACTCCATTTTTTTTAGTATGGGATATTCACCCTAAAAACATATCTCTTAGAGGGAGACATATATCAATGGTGGATGTTAATCAAAAATAATAATCATAAGGATGAAATTGATGTTATGGAGTGGGGAGTCTTTAAAAATTTATTTATTTTTTAATAATTATTTTCTTTATATACTATGAAAAAAAATAGACAGGGAATTACATTTGTAGAATAAAAAAGGAAATTGAATTTATCAGAAGTTATGATACGAACATCAAAATTCTTTTAAATTACAGTTCAAAATTTTTCTTCAATTCTATCGGTAATATTGATAAATTATTTAGAGAACTCAGACCACAACTACAAAAATATTTAGAAATCTAATACTTTGGTTTTTATAAAAAGATATGTACATTTTCTCTCAAAGTTGAAATGGTGTTTCGAGATTCCCTATGGTTCCATGGATATAATGATAATAAAATAAGGATGGTGAAATATTTTGGAATGAACCATGGCCATGAAAGGGCTAGGAAGAAATTAAAACATCTCACATGAAAAATTTGTGGGAAAATATAATTGGTGTATTATATTCAAATAAGTGGAAAGTGTTTTAGGTGTGGAAAATCTAGATACATTTCTCAAAACATTCATAGAGATACAAAACTGGAAAATCCTAACATGAATGGAAATGGAAAGATAGTGTAATAACTTCTTGTAATGATATGACTCAAGTGTAGAGAGTACGAATAATTTTTTTACCAATGTTATAATTTGAGAATGGTATTTAGAAACCAAAAACAACCCTAGTATAGGCCAAGGGATCAAGGCTATTATTTTTCTATCATGGTAGCTGATGTTGAGGCTGAAAATGATGTGGTAGTAGGTTTAATAATTGTTCACACAAAGCTTGTAAGAGAACTATTTGATTATATTTCAACACATTCATTTTTTTATATTATGTTTAAAAAGAACATCGAATCAAACCATGTGATGGTGAAAGTATAGTAATCTACTAAAACTTTTGGAGTGTCTATTCTATCTATAAGAGTATATAGATATTCTTATATCAATTTATGTGATTATAATTTCATTAAAAATATGTTACTCGTTATAATGGTGTAATTTGACATAATAATGAGGATATATTATCTCTCAAAGTATAATTCCAAGATCATTTGTATAAGTAAGGAAATTTCAGTTTTCTTAGGTAAATCCTAAAAAAATCAAAGTGGAGATATCCCAACATGATTTTTTTCAGGAACTAACTCGTATAGCCTTATTTATATAAATTATTATTGAATAAGTGGAAGAAGGTGAAGGTAAAAAAAGATGGAATTATTACCCATTTTTTAGGAATACATTGATTTACATCCTAAAGAATTATATAGACCTCCCCCAAAACAAGAGATAAAATTTTCAAATGAAATTGTACATGGATCCAAACCTATATTCAATACCCCATATTAAATGTAATTCATAGAGCTAGAATAATTGAATAATATACTATAGTATCTTTTTGAAAAGGTTTTCATTCATTTAACTATGTCTATTTGTGGGGAACCTTTTATCTTTGTGAGGAACTATTGACCAATGTGAATATGGATTGATTTTAGATAACTTAATGGTATCATAGTAATGAAAAATACCTTATTTCAAGAATTGATAACTTATTTTACTATCTCCCGAGATCTTAATTCCTTTTTAGGATTTATCTCTAATTTGGCTATTATCAAAAAAGAGTGTGGAATGAATATATCCCAAAGATAGTATTTCAAAAAAATTATGCACATTATGAGTTTATTTATGCCCTAGGGTTTGACTATTGCTCCTAAAACATTTATATATTTTATGAATAGAAATTTAGGGACTACTGAGGTGAATCTATGGTATTTTTTTCATTATATTCAAATAAATTTCTATATATGTGAGGAATATGGGGATAAATTAAGGGTCATATTAAAAACTCTAAGGAAAGAGAGGATTTCTTATAAGCATAATAAATATGAGTTTTGGTTGAAACAAGCTGAATTATTTGGAAAAATTATACCTTGTAAAGGAATATCTGTAGATCCTATTAAGAATAAGGTAGTAGAGGATAGGCCTTATCCGAAAATAATAACTAAGATTCAAATTTCCCTTAGTTTATTCAGATATTATAGAAGGTTTAGGAAAAATGTTTCACATATTTCTAATCCACTAACCAAGTTAACGTGAAAGGTAGTAACATTTACCTAGGAAATGGAGTGTGAAGAAAGTTTTCAAGATCATAAAAATAGGTTGTTCAGTGAACCTATGATAAATTTAACCATAAATAGACAATTATTTATCATTTATAGTGATTCATACTTGAATAGACTTGGATGTATACTCATGAAAAAAAATTATTGCTCATTTTTTTTGATAGTTGAATGATATTGAATAGAACTATTCTACCCAGTATTAGGAGTTACTTGTAGTTATCATTACTATAAAAATATAAAGGAACAGTTTTTAAAGGGAGAAGTGAAAAATATAAATGGACCACCAAAGTTTGAAGTATATATTCACACAAAAGAAATTGAAAAAGGAGATAGTTGAAGCTTCTTAATGACTATGGTTTTAATATTCATTATCACCAAGGAAAAGTGAACAAAGTAGCTAATGTGTTGAGTAGGGAAGACACTATTGGTCTTAAAATGAGTAGGATTTAAGGAGACCCATTCATCAAGGACCTGGTCAATGTAGACATGGAATTAATAAAGGAAGGTAAAACATAAATACCATCCCTAATGATTTCCCAACCATCATTAATGGATAAAATCAAGAAATACTAAAAATTCGATCATAAGTTACAAATGATGTTATAAGTTGTAGAAAACGGGATTCTTTTTGAGTTCCAAGTTAATTAAGAGTGTGTAATGAGTTTTGGAACAAGGATGTGTTTCCCATTTGACAAAAAATTGAAGAAAGAAGAGTTAAGGGATGAATCTCATAGAACTATGTTCTTTGTACATATTGGAAGATCCAAGATTTATTGATATATATGAGATCATTATTAGTGGTATAACATGAAAACATTAATTTTTTTACTATACTATAAGATATTTGGTATGCCATCTAGTGAAGATGGAGTGATAGAAACCCAAATAGTCATTGCAACCCCAATTCATACTTGTATGGAATTAGGAAAAAATCACTATGGACTTTGTTTCAAGAATTTTTAACTAATATATGGGAAACAATTCCATATGGTTAATAATTTTTATTTTTAAAAATTCTTCTCATTTCATCACTATATGAGTGGTTTTCTCCCTTTAAAACCATTATCATCTGTATATTCAAGAAGTTGTTAGACTTCATGGGGAACCTATATCTATTATTTATGACCATGACATGAGATTTATTTATATGTTCTTTATGAGTCATAAAAAGTCTAAGTATAAGTACGTATACCAAATCATATACTATCATCCCCAAAATTTTGTGAAGTTTGAGGTGACTATTCAAAAATCAGAGGACATTTCACGTTACAGCTCACTTTATTTTCAAGGGATATATCACTTCATTTTCAAGAGCTAGCTCACTTCATTTTCATGGGATATGGGACCAACATCATTCTCTTTTTTAATTCTCCTACAACAATAATTTTTACTAGGGTATTCAAATGAATCTGTATAAATATCATTATGGGAAATATGTTGAATTCCAATATTCTTTATGATGAGACATTGTGAAGAAGACTACAAAAAATATAACTATGATCAAAAAATATATCAATTATACTTATAGATGATAAGTGTTTGTTGACAATAAAAAGAATTACATAGAATTTCATGTTGGTTATTATGTATTCCGCTAAATATCCCCATGGAAATGGGTTATAATATTTCTAAATAAGTGGAAATTGATTCTAAGGTACATTAGATCATTTGAGATTCTATAACATGTTAGAGAAGTTGCATATCAATTATCTCTACATACAAATCATTCCAATGACCACAATGTCTTTCATATGTCCCTATTAAGGAATTATATGTGCAAACCCACATATATACTTGACATAAATAGTGTGGATTTGGAATTTTACCTCTTATATGAACAAGTAGAAATGATCCGAATTCTTTATTAAATGGAAGAAGTGTTGAGTAATAGGAAAACATGAATCATGAAAGTCTTTTTGAGAAATCACATGTTTGAAGAAGAAACCTAGTATCCTAATCAATTGATGAAGGAAAAATACCCCATTTATTTTGATGTTATATGTGAATATAAAGGGAGAAATTTTTAAGGGGGGATTTCAACAACCCAAATTTTCCTTCTAATAATAAAATAAATATAGTATTTCAATGAATATTTTACTATGTTGTATAATATAATCACATGGTGAGACTATTGCATTTAATTTCACATCATGTAATAATATTGACTACTAGAACTAGGAATAGTATAGGGATATAAACACCAAATAATAGTGTGATCACTAAGGATAAATCCATAGGATTGAATTCTCCCATGAACTTCATTACTTCTACGATAAATTTAAAAATAAATAAAAGTGTTAAATATATGATATACATTATCAACGGATGTTTAATAACCTTTATGTGGGAAGTAGTGAATAGTGAATGATGAGATTGGTGGTGCTTATATATAGATAAATATGATTGTTGGTCATTATAACAATTATGGTCATTGGAGAATTATAACCAATATATTTATTGGGGAATTATGAATATTGGTCACATGGACATTGGGAATTATGATTTTTTCTATGTATCCCTTATAAAGTGACTTCAGGGATAATTTTATGAGGTGGAAGGAAGGAAGAAACCATGGCCTCTACCAATTATAACATCCCTTAAGAGGTTCACATATCTGATATTAGGAGATAAGTGGAATATTATTAGGCTTTTACCTTAACCAAGACCAATATGAACTTCAAAAAATGATACATAAGTGTAATCATTTAAAAGAGAAGTTCAGGATATAAGAGATGACCACCCAAGTGATTTTGGTTAGACAACCCAAACAGAAAATTTTCATCATACACCTCAAACTTAGGGAATATGATAATGTAATGAGGGGTTATGTATCTAGATCTAAGTTTTATTTATGTGAGAATTATTTGGAATTTAAATTATGCTCACACTACTAATTTTTAATTCTCCTGTATTTTCTTATATCTTCTTTATATGAAATAAAATATGCACATAAAAATCAAATGAATATTATATAATTGATTTTTAATACAATGAAACAAAAACATTAATTAATATATATTTTTACTCAAATGATAAATTTATAAAATTTAGAAAATTAATTTAATGAAATGAATATAAATTTTGAAATAAGAACATCAAATTTATTTAGGGTGAATTTTTAGTGATTTTTTAGAAAAGTTTATTTTTGGGTGTAAAATGTGAAAATAATATTTTTATGAAATAATGTAACTCTTATGATATATTCATTATATGATCATGACTAAAAATTTATTAATCCTCTTTATTAATCAAAAATATATTTATTTGGTAACATAATACATATTTTGTTGCATTTAGAAACACATATTTAGCTCTTTGGCATCAAAATTTATTCTTTTCTAATAAAATGTTTTTATGGGTTATACATGTATCATATTAGAATAAATTTTTATTAGTTTTATAAATAAAATAAATTAAAATGTATTTATTATTTATAATTAAAATATCCAAACTAGTTAATAATGTCAATTTCATTTGAGGAATAAAAAAGTTTCCAACGTAAAACAATAGTTACCTCAATAAATATAGAATAATGTAAAAAAGATAAAATTAAAAGGGAAAGGAATAAGATAACTTAAGAACTTTAAATAGGTGTTATATGTATTTAAGAACCTTAACCAGACATTTCAAAATTAGTCACCCAAAAAATCATTGAAATAAATACCACCCAAAATTGGTTAACCTTAATAAAAATATAATCATTATTATAATCCTTAAAAACACCCCTCCTTGAGTATAAATATCCACCCATTCATCCTCAAATGTCCAATTTAAAATTCATTTATCATGAATACTCCCTCTTAATGAATCTAAATATTCATTAAAAGGTACTTCTAAGGTTCTATGGAGTCTCTCTCTACGCTTTAAGAATCTAAATTTCAAGGTAATGGATTATCTTCATCTCTCATTCTAATCACGGATTTTTTTGTATAAAGCATTATTATTTTACAATTGATTATTTATTCAATAGTATATATTCATTCATTTCCTTTCTAAAAAAAACTAGTTAATTATAGTCTATTATTCCCTATCATTGATATCTTTCAATAAATGGTTAAGAAAACATATTATGTTGGTTAAATTATTCTTTTAATTTAAATGCCATGACATTATGTTTTGAATATCCAACCTTAATTCCATTAAAGGGTATTCACATAGATATAAATATAATTATTATATTAGTGAATTCCATGAATGAAAAACACATTCCACACTCATGGGTTAGAATGATTAAATACATTCTTATGATATGTAATCTATGTGGTGCACACAAAGTTATACATACGAAGGTTTCTTGGGATATCACTTAAATGCATGTGTTAAAGAATTAATATATAGTGACAACATGATAATGATACCTATATAGAATTCCTTCACATCATTTTATGAACCCTTGGTGAACACACTTATTAATATATTTTATGACACAATGGTGATAAAACTTGGTGATATTCTTCTAAATTACTCATGTTTATAAAATATCCATATCTTCATGTTATTCCTATTGTACTTACAATCATAATATTATGTTACGACTCATGTATTAATGATCATGCTCTTTTTTATTCCCCATGAATTATCCATGGTCTTGTACTCTATATTCCATTTTTTATCCCTTACTAGACTTTATTCACACACTTTCCTTTGATACATATCCCAGGGAAATATTGTGCAGTGTACTAAACTATGATGGGATTAAAGGATTCATTCAAGATTATCAAAAAACATTTATGTTTATGCTTTCTATATGTACTTCATGAATTATGTGCCTAGTTTCCAGGACATTAAACCTTATAAGCTCCATAAAAGTTATATATGTAATATTTTGTTAAGGAATTATATTTAAAATCATGTATAAAAAGTCGGTTCTCCATATATGATATGTGTGGTTACACTTATGTATCAATCATAATTATTTACTGATAATTTCTATTATCATTCAAAAAAATAGTCAAGTAGAAAAATGTTGAATTTTATTGTTTTGATATATGTACTTAAATTTTAAAAAATATAAATTATAAGAATTTTTAATTATGAAATTCAATTATCCATGCCTCACTTAAATACAAAAATTCATATTTTCATCTCATGTTTTGTAAAATAAGTAAATATTTTATTTATTTTTTAATTACTTTTGAATATTCAGGTTTATAGAATTATTTCGATATATGAATATTTTTTATGCTAAATTTATGTGAAAAATTACTTATTTAATATTTTTATTCAATGATTTTCAATCATGGTTTGAAAATATAGGATTTAATTTTCCTCTACCTTGATCTTAGATTTTAATTGAATTTAGGATCTTGAATTTAGTTATCAAATATTTTTTTGGAAAATTAGGATTTAGAGTAATCATAAATTGTATTTTCCCTTGAGTAAAGTGTCCTTTGGTAAAGGGACTTTAGGATGGACTTCCCACTAGACTAAATTCTAATTCCTGGTTGTAGAAAGGTGGGGGTTGTCTATCAATGGATTCAGTCTTACAGGTGAAGATTTTCAATGTCATGTAATTTTAAACTGTTACATGATGAGTCCATTTACCTTATTCTTGAGATGAATTTGGATATTTACGAAAATTATGGCTTTTATTTTTGTGTGTGTAGCATAGAATTATGGGTTATGTAAACATTTTCACATTAATATGGTATGAACAAATTAATTTTGTGGATGGAATAGTGATTCTCAAATAGAATCGTTAAAATCATGCCTATATAAATGAATAAAATAATTAGATGATAATGTTTTCATATAATGATATAGTTATGAAATTAATATGAATATGATGTATATAAAATTAATTATACATTTAAAACAAAACCCCTCAAATACTAACTATGAGATACCTTCCAAACGGAAATTTTTAAAGACCACAAGCATTCAGTATGGGTAACCATTACCATTAGTTTCCCCTCGATTATGTTATGTAAATAAATAAAGTGATGATGTGTCCCTAATAGTTAGGTTCCTTGAACTTGGTGTTTCCTTTTGGATACACTTATCTAGGAAAACATACCTATTTGGATACTGGAGGAATAGAGCGGAGTGAATTAAGATGATGGATTATGATAAAGAGTTATCCACTCATCTATCTAATAATTATATATGATATTATTGACAATAATTTTCTATCAGATATTGTCATGGATTATTTACATGATAATTATTATAGCTCATGGTAAAATGAGGATCTTAGATCATTAAGTAGATATGATTCACATGGTCATCATTTTTAGTGAGATTAATTCCCTTAAAATCCATGATGAAAAGATATAAAACATGTCACTCACCCAAATATATGTATTTTTTACATATTATGGTATAAATGATGTTAATAAATTCAATATCTCTAATAGTTAGTACCTATAAATAGTTATAGATACGTATTAAAGGTTAAGAAGTGATCTATAAGAGAAAAATTTCAAACATCTAAAATTGAATTTTAAAGGGACAATTTTTTTTAACTTTGACTCAAATATATTGGATACTAGTTGTGCATAACACATATATGATGTTAAACATAAACTCAGAGAGAGTATTGAATTGAATAAGAAATAATTAGATATTTATATGGTTAATAAATAAGGAGTTTCCATATTGGAAGATGGCTCTTATCATCTAATTCCACCAAGTGGATTAGTTATAGAATTGAGGACCTATTCTTATATTCCCCACATTACTATAAATTTAATTTTTGTATCTTTTTTGGACAAGTTTAGATTATCATTCATTATTAAGAATGCTATTTTTTCTATATATAAGAATGAAATGTTTTATGGTATTTGGAATATAGTAAATGGTTTATATAATCTAGATATGGATAATCCTATCTATAACTTTTGGGATAAGAAGTGCATGGTTGATTCCAATCCCACCTATCATTGGCATTGTCTCCTTAGACATATACATGGGAAAACTCCAAGGACTCTATAGAGATGGATTATTGGAACCATTCAATTATGAATTACATGATACAGGGGAATATTTTTTATTTTGTAAGATGACCAAAGAACCTTTTAGTGTAATATTTGAAAGGGATAATGGATTGTTGGATCTCATACATAGTATTGTAGGTGGACCAATAAGTACAAAAGAAATTGGTTGTTGTAGGTAATTCATTACTTTTTTTGATAACATTAGTGAGTACGGTTATTTTTTTTAATTAGATATAAGTATGAAACCTTTGATGAGTTTAATTATTTTTTGAATTATGTACATAATCAACTGGATAAAATTATTAACACTATCCTATCGGATTAGGGTTGTGAATACTTAAGCTAAGAATTCACTAATAATTTGTGGGATTGTGGAATTGTACAAAAAAATCACTATTATTGGGAAATGATAGTTGAATAGTGTGTCCAATAAGAGAAATTATACCCTTTTAGACATGGTTTGATTGATGATGATTCTATGTGACATTATTATTTCTTGTTTGTTTATTCTATAAAGACTATTCTATTCCTACTAATTTAATTTATATTAAGTTATTCATGAGGAAACCATATGAGATATGGTATAGGCAACATCTCATTCGAAATTTTATTTGGATTTAGATTTGTAGAGTATATTTATGACATTTTGATTCTAATAAAAATGATCATATATATGACACGTGCTTATTTTTGTATTAACCAAATACTACTAAGGGATATTATTTCTATAATCCTACTGATAAAAAAGTGTTTGTTTCCCAATTTACTATATTCCATGAGAATGAATATATCAATTGTGGAGTCAATGGGATGAAATTTGGGATTGAAGAAGTTCAAAACCAAAAAAATTAATTGTTAGTTATATTGGAGTTGATTTGATTCCCTGGAGTTAAATAAGATTAACTTACTCGAGTTATACTGAAGCCTCAAATATCTAGTAATATTTTTAATGACCCTAAGAGATATATATTTATAATGTAAAATGATGATGAATTAATGTTCATCATATATGAACCTAATACTTACCGGCATGCCATTGAGAGTTATGATTCTATGAAATGGTTAAAAGACAATGAATTTGAGAGAGAATCCATGTGTAAAAATGATTTTTGGAACTTATTGGATGCACCATGAAGGTATGATAACAATAGGTTATAAGTGGGTTTAATATAAGGAAACTATTTTGGAAGCTAGATAATTTACCTATAAATAATTCTTGGTGGAAAAGTGCGACAAGAAAATTCATGGTATTTATTATAAGAGGCATTTTTCACCATTTTCAATAATAAATTCTATTCAAATATTTCTTTCCAAAAAATGTCAATTTTAATTATGTGAGATATCAAATGGATGTCAAAAATTACTTTCCTTATAAATAATTTGGTTAAATAAGTGTATATGATATATCCCAAAGGTTTTTAAGTACTAAATGAGTCTCATGAGGTATGTAAATTTCTACGGTCCATTTATGGATTGAAGAAAGATTCTAAAAGTTGGAATATCGAGTTTAAATATGGAATCAAAGAGTTTGGTTTCATCAAGAACATTGATGGTTCTTCTGTATATAATCATATTTGTTGTAGTTTCTTAGTGTTTTTTGTAACAATTGGGTCCTTGTGACATCACATCCACCCCGCCTTAACATGGTTGTCAGGTCATGGCCCACTAGGTACCACCAGTTGCCCCGCAGACATGTGGGGCCCACCCCAGGGTCCACCCACATGCCTGAACGGGTCATCTGACTAACGATAGTTCCCACAGTCCAACACATGTCCTTTCTAGTGTCATTTGTCCTCACTCACACACACCCTGAGTAACTTCCCAGAAGGTCACCCATCATGATCACTACTCTAGGCCAAGCATGCTTAACTATGGAGTTCTAATTAGGTAGGCTCCCGAAAAGGAAGGTGCACCTTGTTGACATGAGCCAGATCATGAAGTCATTTAACCCTTCATCATTCTGGGTTGTTACAATCACCCCCCCCCCCCCTTAGAGCACAACATCCTCATTGTGGGCCCTAAATCCCAACTCAGGCAGTGAACTGCACTTAAGGCTGGGTTCCTCCTTTGATACCAAATATTACAACTAGGTCCCAGTGACAGCACAGCCACCCCTCCTTAACATGGCTGCTGCATAGAGGGAAAGTGAGGGGGTTCGGGCGACGAGATGAGTCGGGTAGCTAGGGTTTTGATTAGTTTTTTTCATTTTAATAAAATAACAATAGTAATAATAATAAAACTATAAATAATAATAATAATAATAATAATATAAATAATAACAATAAATATTATATAAATAAAATTTATTAACAATAAAAAAAATAATTATAATAATAAGAAGAATAATAATAATAACAACAACAACAACAATAATTATAATAATAATAATATCATTAATAAAATTAATAACTCTAGTAATAACATTAATAATAATAAAAACAATAATGTAATAATATTATTATTATTATCGAACGTTCTTTTTTTTTTAATTTTAAATTGTTTACTTACCTTACAATGAAAACCGGATCACCACGAGTTCGGCAAACAACTTAATAAATCGTGTGCAAGTTGCACCCCTCAACTCAGACTGCTTGGCATTCGCCCAAGCACATGCGGAGATCGTACAGCTACCAGAGCTTTCTGATAATTCAGGCCCAATTTTTGGTCATTTTTGGACATTCTCTATACTAAACGATGATCGAGGTCTGTTAAAGGTTGTTATGTGGTTTGAAGAGGTCGAGCGTGTCTTCAGGGTACTGGGAACTCCCGAAGCATTCAGGGTATGTGTTGTTTTGGGTTTGCTTGAAGGTCTAGCTCTGGACGAATGAGTGTTGTTCTCCCTGCCATCCCTGCAAGTTGAGATGACGTGGGATGTTTTTAAATCCGTCTATGTTCAATGGTTTATACCTTAAGAGGTGAAGACGAAGAAAAGGGAAGAGCTCACACGCATTCAATAAGGACAACGGACAGTGAAGATTTATGTTGACTATTTTAAGGAGCTTGTGTCTGTTTCTCTTGGGGGTTAGCATCGCATGATTTGATGAAGACTCCTCTCTTCATCATTGGTCTTCGTCCAGAGATCATGGAACATGTCCTCCCCTCAAGGGACCATTGTTTTTAAAAGTTAGTTATGAGGAGTTTTTATAGAAGTTGGTATTTGGAGTGCAGATGGTTGGAAATCCAAGGTGTCAGGTCACTTACAGAGGTTCCCCATCTGGCGAGCTGGGTGTGCCAAAGGAACCTATTTCTAATGATTCATCCGTGTAATATTCAGTGGTGTGCCACCAGTGTTTCTAGTTCGGGTATGTGAATCTGTCATGTCACATACCTATGAGGATGGGTCGTCGTTGCGGTTGTCTGGGTCACTTGGAGAAGTTCTGCAAGAAGCATTTCCTGAAGAAGACGTTGTGGCTGAAGGATTCTTGTACCTGACTGGGAGGCTGGAGATGCTTTAGCCATCAGAGCCACAGCCACAGGTCTTGGTATGAAGCTCGTGCACAGTCAGGAGTTGCGGGGGGTGTGAAGCCTTGGTTTGGGTTCCGTGTTCTGTGTTGGTGGTGGAACATTTAAAGTATTTTTTTTCTTGTTTTCTGCTAATAAAGTTTTGACATCATTGTAAGTTTATTGGTTCGTCGTGAAGTTCTAATAGACTTGTTCTGTTATAATCCAAAAAAAAATTTGTCAGATTATGGGTTCTGAATCTTGCATTTTTTTTAAAGTGTGTTTGACCCTTGTATATGTTGGTCTTGGTTTGGCGGTGTTCATTTGGAAATGTAAGTGACAGTGAAGGAGTTATGGTTTATGGTTATACTCAGGTTCACTGTTTGAGTTATGTTCTACTTAGGTGTTTTTCTCCAATGTTAGGGGTTATTGGTATGGGTCAAGAGTTCCACGTTTCAGTGGAGGTGTTGTTTTGCTCGTGCTATAGAAGATAGTTTGGACCGGTTGGGAGTTCCCACATCGCCCCCCACCCTTCCCTAGGTGGTATGTTTGAGTGT
This sequence comes from Viscum album, assembly GCA_963277665.1. NCBI lineage: Eukaryota > Viridiplantae > Streptophyta > Magnoliopsida > Santalales > Viscaceae > Viscum > Viscum album. The sequence continues at coordinate 1,235,531,482 of OY728120.1, forward strand.
TAAATTTCTGCATTAGTTCAATTATTGTGGTTGGGAGAACCCTCTTGTGTTCTCCCGTTATTGTGTGGTGTGTTTCCCTTCAGTTTCAGTCAGGAATGGATTCTTGCCTTATCCATCGTTCGGATGGGTAAATTTCTGGGGAAAAAAGTTTCTGTGGTGGGGAGAATTTTCACACTCGCCATCTTAAATTAATTTTTATTTTATTTAGTTCTTGGCTTTGGGTTCTCGCGCAAGGCTCCGAGCTAGATCTTGGATTAAAATTTTTGTCGTTTAATATTTTTAGCGGTCTTCAGGTCCATGCGCAGTCACCGCACGGTAGGCGGTAGCCGCACGATCACCCCATGTGCTTGTGCGAATGCCCAAGAGGTCTGAGTTGAGGCACGAAACTTGCGCGCGGTTTATTAAGTCATCCGCTGAACGCGCGGTGATCCAGTTTTCAGAGTAAGGTAAGTAAACAATATAAAATTTAAAAAAAACATTCTATTATAATAATAACAATAATATTACATTGTTGTTTTTATTATTATTAAGTTTATTACTAGAAGTACTAATTTTATTGATGATATTGTTATTATTATTGTTGTTGTTGTTGTTGTTGTTTGCATTATTATTCTTCTTCTTCTTATTATTATTTTTTTATTATTATTATTATTATTAAATTTTATTAATATAGTCTTTATTGTTATTATTATTATTATTATTATTATTATTATTTATAGTTTTATTATTATTACTATTGTTATTTTATTAAAATGAAAAAAAAAATAAACAAACCCTAGCTACCTGACTCATCCCATCATCCCCACCCCCTTAGTTTCCCTCTGCGCAGCAGCGCCCCCTACGCCCTTCGTCGCCCTTCGCCTCCACCAACCGGCAGACCAGCCCTAGAAGCCCTCTGCTTGCTGACTCCCCACCTGCGCTGCGCCTCTTTCCAGTAGCCTTGCCCGACCACAATCCGGCCCTCGCTCCTTCCGCTCGCCACACAACACTCCTTACTCCCTCGACCTGGCCCCACTCCCTCCTCACTGGCGCGACCAAGACAGTGTGCCCCAACTACACCTCCCCTATCTGATGGCCTCCCATGCATCCCGCCTGCCCAATCTGGTGCCCCCTCAGCACCCCGGCCAGCCCCCTGGTCTGGCCTCCGGCCACCCGCAGACAGCCGGCCTCCTTCCGGACCACACCCTTGTGCTCGAACTCGAAGCCCCGACCTACCATGGTCCGACCAGCCTGTTTTTCCCTCTAGATCCTCCGGGATCCTGCACCTCTGGCTAGGATGCGCTCCGGCCTCCTTGCTCAGGCCAGCGGTGCATCCGACACCATCTTCGGCTATCTCCCTCTCCAGTGGCCATACCCCCCCCCCCCCCCCCCACTTGGGTTTACATTTCCATTTATAGGGGTTTTCCTTTGATTTAGAAAAACCCTAACACCTCAGGTTTTATTTTGCGTGTTTATCCTGTTCTTTTAGGTTTGTGGTTGGTCCATGGGGGAGTGTTCTACCTTCCATCGGAGTTTGGTTTCATCCACACTCGATTTGATGTACGCTCTTTCAACCCATTCCTTTCCGGAGCAATTAATTGCTTCCTATGTTGCATCAATTATCATTTTTACTTGTTTCGTAGCATTATAATATGTCTAATTAGTCTATGATGGTGTTTATGAATTTTTAATTTTTTTTAGAAATTGATCTTGTGGTTGTTTGACAAGAATAAGTGGTGCGAAATGTGTTTTCAAGTGGTTTTGGTGTGCATGTAAAATGGAAATGGGTTGTTTTGTGGAAAATTTTGGTGTTCTTAAAATGGTTGTGTATGGGCAATTTGTGAATGAGTTTTACTAAATTGTGTATGTGATGCGAAACTTAATGTTGTTATTATTATTATTTTTGGAAGGGACTTTGTGTGCTTTTGATTTCAAGAGGTTTTTATGTGTGTTTTTGGTGGAAATCCTTGTTGTGCTACTAAGAAGTACTTTATAAATTTCTTAAATGATTTATTAAATTATGTGATAATGTAGATAATTTTTATTTGGTTAATTATATCTCTGAAATTATTGATTTGGAATTCTTTGTGATTGATTAGTTTGGTGCGAAGTATTGTTTTTTTAAACGAACTTAGTTTGCATTATATATTTGGTAACATGATCATGTGAATTTAAGGTGTGTTTTGTTGAAAACTAGTTTTGTGATGTTTAATATATTTTCATGAATTTGTGTATTTATTTTTTCCAACTATTCAAGTCATGCATTTTCTATCGTGGTATGTTTTGGGTTACTCTTTGGAAAATGTTTTATAGATTTCAAAGTGATTTATTAAATAGTGGAAACAATGTGAGTTATGTTTTGAAAGTATTTTGAGGTGGTTATTTTGCTCTATTTGTTCGTTTGGTTTTTTTAAGTTTGAGTTTATCTATTTTAGTTATCTTTGTGGTTTCAGGGCATTGGAAAGGTTTTTCCACGCTCATGTGATCGTCAGCTAGTGTGCTCGCTTGCGCACCCGTGTGAGGTGCGATACGTCATTGTGTTTGGACAGAGAGTTGAGGTAGGTCCCCCACTGCACTCACCATTAAATTTAGAATTTATTAATTTCTTGATGTTTTATTAATTTTAATAAATGAGAAATAATATAGGATAATTAATTTTTAAATTATTATTTGGTGTAAAAGGAGTCGTTTATTTTATACCGAAGACTTGAAATATTTTCTCGACGAACAGACACCCAATAGTGAAAGAATTCACCTTTATATTTTAAACATAATTCATAAAATTTCAAATGTAGTTTTGGTTTAAATGATAAATGATTTCTTATGAAGCGTGAATGAGTGTTTTGGGTTTTTCTGAGAAATGAGGTTTTTATTTAAAATTGATGAAGGCTCGTTTGGCACTTTAATAAAATAAATTATTCTAGAAAACCCACTCAGGGGTGATCTTTAGTGTGCATTGATTGCGTGAGTTGTATTTGATGTTTGTGCATCGTGACTGTGGACGCACCCCTTTTTATTGTATGTCTTGACATGGGAACCTGGCATAGTGAGTGAATCTTCTGAGAACAATTGTTGCACTAGTTTAGATTACGCACTGGCTAGTGGCCCCATAGCAGGGGAATATTGAGTTATTGCTGCTATGGGGATTGGGTCCCTCGGTTAGTCCATGTAAGGCTATGCCGAGCGTTATGGCGTTATGAAATCATCGAGTTAGGGCATGCCTTCCAGATGAGTCACATGTACGGTAGGATCTGGATTGTTCACAAGCTCCTAGGTTTGATCCATCTTTTCTTTAGTGTTTTTTTACGTGGTTGATGATAGAGAGGTCTATTTCGGTTGATGGCCCCTATGTGACACTTATTTTCAATTTCCCTTAGTGTGTGTGGTGTGTTGTGTGTGGTATTACCTTTGACTAGAAACTAAAATTTGAATTTCTTAATTGCTCGCAGAAATGTTTAAAAATGAAATACACATGTTCCTTTCAAACATTAAACTTGTTTTAAATTAAAAAGGGAAATGGACTGTTACTTGTCTTAGAAATGGAAGTGTGTGTGTGAAAACTCATATTTTGTATAACGTAGTTCAAACCTGGAGTTAGTGAATTTCTTTATTTAAAGGGAGTGCATTGGGAATAGTTTGTTGGGAACGCCAAATGAGTTTTAATACTCGCACCTATAGTGTTTTCTTATTTTTAGTTTTTGTTGCAGGTTTGACTCGAGCTTGCTCGTCGTGGGAGAGAGTTGGGGGTGGACTGGTGAGTGACTCTCAGAGTCATGAAGGGGTTTTGTTCATGGTCTGTTTAGTTGGTTTTTTCTGATCATTCTTTCATTTCAGTGTCATTTATTTACTTCGTGTTGTTCTAATTTGTCGCTTCTTCATTTATTTTCACTCGGTGAAATCATTCCCTCTTGTTTAGTTTTGATGCCCAACACTAGTTTCCAGCCCGTGGGGATCTAGAATACCCCTCGGGCCATATCGTGGGTAGGCTCGGGTGATAGGTTCAGGGTCGACCCAGGTTGGTTTGTGACATTTTTTATCAGGTATGTAGATGACATGATTCATTTTAGAAATAATATCCCAACTTTACACTCTTTAAAGATTTGGTTAGGTAAATGAATCTCTATAAAATATATTTGTGAAGCGGCCTGCATACTAGGTATGAAGATCTATAGACATATATCTAAGAGGCCTTTTATATAGAGTTATGACATATTACATTGGTAAAATTTTAAATTGTTATAGCATGGAGAACTCCAAAAAGGGGTCTTTACTAATGTTATATGGAGCTAATATTATACAGATTAAAATCCTTCTATGGAGTTAAAAACGATGGATAAAATTCCCCATGTATACTCTATGGAATCTATCATGTATTCCATGTTTTGAACCTTCCCTAATGTTCACTTATTATTTTATCATAACTTATAGATACTTTTCCAATCCAAGTGAGAGTCACTAGATTATTCTCAAGAAAACCCTAGTGTACTTGAGAATGGATAAGGACATGTTTTTAGTCTTTATAAGAGAGGAAAATCTCAATGTAAATGGTTACCCTATTGAAAAAATTACAATATAATATAGATGAATTGAGATCTCAATCTTGTTTCATGTTTTTCATTAATGGAGGAGCTATCAATTCAAATTGTTCTAAATAATCAACTTTGTTAGACTCGAAAATAGATTTAGAGAACATCATTTCATAAAATGTGGGAAGTAAGTTGTTTATATTAGGTATTTCATTTATAAATATGACATGATTCTTATCATAAGGGGAGAAATCAATAGTTGATGTGAAAATAATGGATCCATTTCTCAAGAAAAGTAACCTTGATCCCACTAAAGGATGAAACAAATCCTACCCAAATACCATATCATATGAGTTATCATTGATAGGGGTATTGTTAGGATCTATATAGTGGATGCAGAAGAGAAATTTGGAAATATGTTGAAAACCCATTATTAGTGCAGAATCACGAGGGCCATTTTGAATCACTCAGTGTATGATAAATAATATTTTGATTCTAACAACAGTTAATTTTTCATAATTTTATAATAAATTTGAATCTTTGTTGTAATTCCTTCATGTGTTTTAATGGCACAAGTTTTTAGGAAGTTTATTATTTTCATAAACTATATGTTCATAATTCAAAACTATTTTTTCTATTTTTCAAAGAAATTCAAATAGAATAGGTAATAAGTCATAAAATATATGAATTAATCTAACAACACTTTATTAATTCAAATTAAAACATAACAACAAAATAACATGAAACTAATTATTACTCACCTGAGATTATTAACCACCATAGATTATGATATCCTTTAAATGTGTATAAATTAAAAGAGTAAAATAAATAGAAAATAATAAAATATTAAACACTAGGACATCTCATGGATCATCTTCACCCTTAAGGATCCATAATAACCAAGGAAAACCTATAATGAGGAATGACAACTTGAAAGGAGAAAGCATATTATGAGATCAAAAATGAAAACTAAGGAAATGAGAATAGTGACTTTATAACTGTAAATGAAATGAAAGTGTTTAGTAAGCATATATGTAGAAATGAATCCATTATAAATATATTAATTAAAAATATGGTCATTGAAAATATATTCCCTGAATATATATGTGTCCAACAGGTACACTAAATTCATGTATATTTAGTAGTAAATTTAAAATAATAAAATTCTGGAATAATAAATCCTAAAATAAAAATATAATATAAAAATATTCTAAATATATATGGATTATGTGTTATTTATTAAAATTACTATTATTAAAGTATAATATTATTTTAATGAGTTAGTAAAATTAATTTTTTGGAATAATAATTAATTAATGGTATTTTAGAAATATTATTTAATATAAAAGAAATATTTTTCAAAAAAAAATATTTTTGAAAATTGTAATAAGTTTTATCTTAATAAACCAAATTGAATAATTTTAAAATATTATTATATATAAACTAAAATATTAACATTATTTAAATTAAAAATTGTTATAAAAAAATATTAAAAACACTTAATGTTTAAAAACATCATTTTTTTAATAAAAAAATTCTTTATATTTTGAATTTTCATTTAACAGTTAAATTTATACATTTTTAATTTTTAATTTTAAAAATTAACTTCATTTTAGAATTCTTAATGATAAAATTATTTTATTATGATTTTTTTGTATTTTTCTAAAAAGATTTATATTTTGGTGAATATGGAAAAATACATTTTCTTATTAAAACCATCAATTTTTTGACATAATTAAGATAAAATCATAACATATATATTTGGTAATAATTTTTATTAACCATGTATTTTTTTATAAGTATCATTATATATTTTAAATTATTAAATTTACTTTACAGACCTGTATTTGGAATTTTTGATCTTAAGTCATATTTTTCTCAAAAACTTATTTTTAATACTTTATATATTTATTATTTCAAAATTAATTTTAATCACTTTGATAAATATAATGTAATAAAAAAATATTAATTTTAGTTATAAGGTATAAATTTTGTAATAAGGATCATTTGTTTTTGGAATAAAAATGAATTACATTTGTAAAAACAAGTTAGCACAATAAAAGCCAAGAGGGTAAAATAGGGTTAACCGAATGAGGAAAAGTCCTAACCCATTAAAAATAATTTATAATTTATTGGTTATGGTTTGGATCCCCCAAATGTATATTATATTAATTATTTCCTTTTTGTAGTCTTCATCAAATGTGAGACATGTACTCTCTTTATATTAAGATGAAATATTTTCAAAAAATGTCATTCTTGCCACTTATAAATAGGACCTCTCACCACCAATTAAAACAAACAATAAACTTTGGTTTCCTATTTAAAATCCACCATTTCCCTTCCCCTATAATCATCTTTCACTAACTTAATATTCTAGACCCAAATTTTTATCCAAAGTCCTCCCTTTCCAAGGAATCATATAAGGGAAGATTGATGTTCTCAAAGTGAGTACTAACCTTTCCCAAACATTGTTCATTCTCTATCATTCCCTTTAAAATTTATTTTTCCCAATATTATATTATTTATATGATAATTAATGTTTTTATATTTTTTAAATAATAATTAACCACGTTCTTCAATTTCCATTAATAAAATTTAAAATGTTATTTGTGTGTTTGTGTGAACTACCACATCTACAATGTGATATGTTCTATTTTTCACCATCAACAATATTATATGGATTTCACGGTTAAATTGATGAATAAATGTGACATATATAATATAATTATTACTATTTGATACATATTACAATAAACTATCATTATCTCTCATTCATTGAAAAATGAAAAAGATAGTCGTGAGCACGTGTCAACTACTGCCTCTATGATGTAACATGTCATATTTTTCATCTATATTCATTAATATTTATTAAAATATATAAAAATATTATTAATGACATAAAATATATAAATAATATCATTTTTATTCTACAAAAATTTTATTATTCCAAAAGAATCCACATTCAAAACCGCACTCATCCGTTCATTATGTTATGTTTTTTTTAGTCGGTCTGACCACCTGATACAACAATTCTATAAAAATAATATCATATATGACTATGTGAAATATAATAATAATTTTATATGATAAAAAAAAATAATCACTTAATTTTGTTTCTTTAAAGGTACAATTAATATTAATATCAAAAATTAATATGAAACTATATGTTCATTTACAATCACTGAAACAAGATCATCATTGCTTTCATCTTTGAGGATCCTAAAAAAAATCCCATAGAATTAAATTATAAAGTTATTAATAATTACAAATAAAAAATTTAAGTACCTTTTACTATTTTATAATGATGAAATTTTTAATAATAAATAATAACAATACCACTATTACGAAACTTGTTCAAAACAATCAAGATTACTCATGCCAGATATTGAAAATAGATAATAACTAACTAATATACATATAGATAATAATTATAAATTAATATTAAAAAAGTATATATATTTGAATAAGGTTGTAAAATATTTTATTAATAAATTTTTTTATATAAAAGATTCAAGTGCTTTAGTGGAAGTCGATAATTCATGTAAGGGTTGTTTGTCTGAGTTTTCAATTCGATGAGACTTGTTTTTCATTTTGCACCATAATTTATTTTATATTCTAAATTTTATACCATATTAAATTAAATTATAATTAATATCTTTCATTTAAATATATTTTAATATCCACTTCATGTTGACTCTCTTATTCTCTTTTGACTATTATGTTACCATTACCGTGAGGGTTTCTCCTTCAATCACAATTTCAAATAAGGATTTTTTTTAAAAGATTATACATCCACGAAATTTACGTGCTTATTGATTTTAAAACCCCCCATAATTTTCTCCTCCACTTTTTAATTTTTGTGTTTGATATGTATCCTAACTATTTAATTTTACCCATTATCTCATTATTTACCAATTGAAGGGAAACTAACCATACTTCTTCTTTTCGGTCAGAAATGCACCCCTTTCATGAATATATTCATCAGATTATTTTGAGAATGTATTTTTCTATGCATAAATAATTAATTAAGGTCATTTTTACTACATTTAATTTCCATAAAAAGTTTTAAAGAAATTTTTAATGTTTTTATGGTGGGTTTTTTATCAAAGTGTGAAAATAAACAATTTTTAACATTTTCCATGTGAATAAATATTTCCTCCATTTTTCCACATTCCATAAAACTTCCTCTCTAAAATTTATTGGTTTATAAATAAAAATATAACCATCCTTGTTTTATAAAATATTTTTTCTCAAAATAAGTATTTTTACAAGGTGCAAGGATATTCTTTCTTTCCAAAGTGATTTCTCTATTTTTTATAAAAGGTTGTTTAAATTATGTCAACATATTTTATCATATTTTACAGTTTATTGGGGATATTTTTCAAATTATATCATCCATATTATTCCTATGGATGGGTTATGGAAAATTATCTTCTATCATAGAAATAAAATATCACTACCTTTTTATTTCCTATTCATTGGATGTTTATAAACGAAATTTTTATTCCAATGTCTTTCCTCTATTAATAATAAATATTTCCTTCAATTTATTTAAGGGTGTTCACATATATTTCATAACTCAATTTACTACGTAAATTATTGAATTTACTATATAACATCTATCTATATGGTGTAAATACAATATGATTCATTAATGAGAATTTACTTATAATGTTACTTAATAATATCATATAACCGTTTATGTTCTGTGGGTTTATCTTGTTATAATTGTTGATGTAATAATTAATGTTTCTTAATAAAAAACACATATAAAATGCACATGTAATGTATGGAAGGGGTTCCCTAATAGTGCTCCAATGCATTCGGTAAATAATTATCTTTTAAATATTATTTTCTATTTCTTTAAAGGAATTGAGATATAATATGAAATAAGTCTTAAAAATAGTAATTAAACAAACATTTCTTTATTCAATCATAGTAAAACATGACAACAAATTCACATGAAACTATGTACTACCCACCATGTATTATTACTCAACAAGGATTATTACATCTTTTAAATGTTCATAAATTAAAAAAAGGTAATAAAAAGAAAAGAATAAAATCTTTAATTCTAGGAAAACTCCAAGATCATATTCACACTTTCAGATCACTAATATCCTAACAAAACTAATAATGAGGAAGAACATTATGAATAGAGAAACCATATTGGCAGATCTTAAATGAAAACAATGGAAATAAGAATTGTGAATTAAAAAAGTGTGAATGGATTTAATGAGTGTAGTAAAGATATATATAATAATTAAATTTGGCCTTTAGAAATATTATTGTTGGATATACATGTATTTAATAGCAATACTGATGTCATGTATTATTAATAGTACATTTAAAACAATATAATTCATGAATAATAGATCATAAAATAAAAAAATAGTGTTAAAAAATTATAAATATATATTATGAATTACTTATTAAAATTATTATTATTAAATTATGATATTTTTTTAATGAATCGGTAAAAATAAAATTTTATAGTAGTAAATAAATAATCGTATTTTTTGAATATTATTTATTATAAAAGTAATACTTTTTTAAAAAAAATTCTTTATATATTATAAATTTTATCCTAATAAATTAAATTTTCCACTTTAAAAATATTATTATATATGAACTAATAAATTATAAGTATTAAATTTAAAAATGATATTAATTAATATTAAGAACACTTAATGTTAAAAAACAACATTCTTTCAATAAAAAATCTTCCTTTATATTTTGAATTTTATTTTAAAATAAAAAATTATAGATTTTAAAATTTAAATATTAATTATTTAACATCATTATTTAATCCAAAATTTCATACTTTCCTTAGTATGACTTTTTTTAGATTTTTCTGAAAAGGTTGAATTTTTTTGAACAGTACAAAATACTCATTTTATAAAAACTTTGACCTTTATGACATAATCAGAATATAATCGTAACATGGATATTTTTAAATACTTTTTGTTGAAAAATGATTTGTTTTATAATTAAAATTATATATTTTAAATTATTTATTTTAATTTACAAACCAAAATTTGGAATGTTATAACTTAAGTAATATTTTTCTCAAAAAAATTGTTTTTAATATGTTATATGTTTATTAAATTTAAAAATAATTTTCATCACTTTTAGTAATTTAATATCATAAAATATATTAGTAGTTATATTTATAATTTAAAAATTATTTTATATGTATAAATTTGTTTTTAGTCATTAAAAATGAATTACTTAGGTTGAAACTAGTTTCTCTGGAAAGAGCCAAAAGGTTAAAAAAGGGTTAACCAAAGGGTTAACCGACCTAGCATATTAAAAACGTATTTCTAATTGAGTTTTTATGGATTTTATATACTAAAACACATCTAAAATTAATTTTTCTCAATTTTTAGTCTTCTTGATATGTGAAATATGTTCTCTCTATATATTAATATGATATATTGATAAAAAATGTCATTATCACCACTTATAAAAGGTTCCTCCCACCACCCCTTCAAGACCACTCTGAATTTCAGTTTCCTATTGAAACTCTAACCTTATTACTTGTCCTATAATAATATATTACTTCCTTATGAGCTTAAACACAAAATTTTGGCTTAATTCCCCCTTTTCTAAGGAAGCCCTTTTGGAAAGCTCAAAAATCTCAATATAATCCCGAATGGCCTGAAGGCCTTCATTTTTATGGATTTTTGATAACCCTTCATTCAAAGGATGAGGGGGAACCCTTACAAGGCCTGTAGGCTTAGATATTACATGGCCCGTAGGCTTAGGAGATGACACGACCCGAAGGTCTTAGGGAATTAAACCAGACTATCTACAAGGAACTGCCCCTCCCTAGCATCTACATCATGATAGTAGCTCTCCACCTTCACATGGCCATCTATTTGGCTTCTCGTGCAAGTACAGGCTGGTCCTGATGGTATAGCCATACCCTCTCATTCTGAAAAAACCATTTGGTTCTGCTCTGGTGAGTGCACCTCCTCTGAATCCTCTTCAGGGGCTTCTCATTTTTTGTATTGTGTCTGGGCAACTGCATGTGGCCCGAAGGCCTTGAGGTAGCCCGAAGGCCTTAAAGGTGGCCCGAAAGACCTACTGACCCGAAGGCCAGGGTGGCCCGAAATCCTTAAGGACTCCAAGCCCAAACCTGTGGCCCAAGGTGAATAGTTCCAGCTGTTATAGTACCGAACAGTGCCTGCTACAGTAACAGCTACAGTTACCTCTATAGTACCCATACAATGTACAGTTCTGCTATAGTACCTGCTACATTGCTGCTCCAGTACTACTACAGTACCTGGAACTTTGCTTCTACCTAGTTTTTGAACCTGGGTTTTTTAGATGCACTTAAGGATACCTCACCAAAATATTATATGATTAATTAATTTTTTATGATATAATTATTGTATTTAAATTGTTTGAATAAAAATTAACCACTATTCCCCTTTTCCATTAAAGACAAATAAAAACGTCATTCGTGTGTTTGTGCTAACAACTGCCACTATGAAGCTATGTATTTAATTTTTCACCACTTCCTATATTAGCTATTTATGAAGATAGATTTTATGAAAAAAATTACATATATAATATAATTATGATAATGAAGATATAAATTAAATTACACCAACATTAACTCTAATTCATTGGGAAATGAAAACATTAATCATGTGTACATAAGGACTTCTACCTCCAGAACGTAACATATCTCATTTCCATCTATTTATTTATTATTTCTTAAAAACTCTTAAAATATAACAAAATAACTTAAAAAATATATAAATAATATCTTTATTATTTTTTAATAATGATATTTTTCCAAAATAAAACACTTTCATAACCATACTCACCCATTCATTGTGATATGTTCATGATTGCGTAGGTCTAACCACCTACGTGAACATTAATACAAAATAATATCATGGTTGAATATGAATACTTAAATACTTTTTTATATGATATAAATAAGTAAATAATGATTTAATTTTAGTTTTGTAATGGTAACATATATATTAAACTCATCAATTAAGATATCATTATTATTCGTTAAACATCCTTGAAATGTGCTCATTGTTGATTTCATATTTAAGGATCTTAACCAAAACTCTCATTCAATAAAATTATAAAATTATATATAATAATAAAACCTAAATTATATTAACATTTATTTTCTATTAATGATTAACTTTGGGAAAATAATGAAGAACAATATCACTATTACAAAACTATATCAAAACATTCTTGATTAATCACACACAACATAGAAAATAGATAATAACAAACTGATATACATGAAGAAAATAATTATAAATGAGGCTTATAAATTGTTATATACGTGAATTAGGATATTAAATTAGTTATTAAGATAGTTTCTTTATTATATTATAGATTCAAAAACTTTAGGGGAATTCAGGAATGATGGTAAGGGTTATTTTCCTCTTTTATCAATTATATGAGACATGTTTGATATTGCATGCCATAATTTATTTTATATGGTTTATTAAATTACCTATTATCTTAAAGTATAATAAATATATTTCATTTCATGATATTTTAATTATCACTTCATAGTGGTCGTCTTATATTCTTTTGATTCTTACATTACTATTATTTTAAAGGTTTTTTCTTCAAAGTAAATATCAAATCCTGATTATTTTTGAAAGATAATAAATCTAGGTAATTTTTATAGGAATTATTTATAACCCCCCCCCCCCCCCACCCCATCCCTAATCATTTAATCCTACTATATTTATTTTGGGGGTTTTATATGTCTCCTTAATATTTCATTTCCCCCCTTGGATCATTATTTACCTATTGTAAGAGAACTCACCCCACTTATTCTTTTCGATTTAGAATCCTCCTCTTCCATGATTGTATTCATCAGTTGATTTATAAAATATCCTTTTCTAGGCCTAAAAAATGTATTAATTTCATCTTATACAACCATTACTTACATTAAAATGTTTTTATTAAATTTTTAATGTTTTTTGTATGTGTTGTTTTAATCAATGTGTGAAAAGAATATCTTTTTAACATTTTCCACGTGAAAAAATCATTATTATATTTTATATTTTTAAATAAAACCTACACTATAAAAAATATTGGTTTATAAAATAAATTATAACCCACTATTTTTTATAAAATGTTTCTTTTTATATAAATAAATATTTTTTAAAGGTTCAACGATATTCATTTTTTTCAAAGTGATTTTTTAGTGCTTATGAAGAATGTTTTTAATCTATTTCAACATATTTTAACATATTTTATTCTTGATCAAGGATATTATTCAATTGAGACAACCATACTTCTCCATTATATGGCTTATTAAAAAATATTCTCTATCATATAAATGATCAATCACTTCATTTTTCTTCCCTAGTTATTAAATGTTTATAAACAATAAACTGAATATTTATTCAAAATTAGTTCCTATGTGAATAATATATATTTACTACCTTTTATTAAATTTTGTTCACTTATATTATATAAATATATTTACTAATTAAATTTTTGAATTAAATTTTTACCATCTATGTAAAAAACCGTATACTTTATTAAGGGTATTTACCTAGAAAGTTACTTAATATCATTTGATATCCATTTTATTTTCCATGGGTTTCGAATATTATTATTAATGGAATAATGAATGTTTTCTTTATGTGAAAAAATATACAATGTAAATATAATGTATAGAAGGGTATTTCTTGATATAGATTCAATACATTGGGTGTTGAATTAATCCCTATATATGAAATGTTTATGATACCTTGGAAGCATGCCTTGGTAAATTTTTATGATACCTCAATTAATAACCATGGTAATATGATTTTATAACACCTTAGGGATGAAATTTGGTGAAATTATTATGATTTCATGTATTAATTTATATTCATAATCTTTCGGTGATAGGACCCTATGACAACTAATCCATTATTCTAAAATATTCATCTGATGAATCATAGATTATGATCCATGTTTTATTGGGTATGATTTATCTATTGTGTTATCTTATACATTGATTATATTATCATACCCACCTACTCAATTTTTGATCACTTGTGATCCTTGATTTCTATCTTTTATTTTTACCCTTATTGAGAATATAAGATCACCCCTTTCTTAATCTTCCATTTCCCCAGGTTATGAATAAAAGGAACACTAATAAATTGTTGAGAAGATTATATTCTGTAAGGATTTTTTGGGATATATTGAAGGTATATTATGGATTGATAAATTACATATATAGTGGGAAAATTTATATTAGTCTAAAAAGACATGGGTTTTATTATTTAATGTTTTTTCATAATTCTCAAAAACACTAAACCTAAAAGATCATGGGAATGTATTATAATGAAATATTTGATTTAATTTATGTTATTATGAGATTATTGCATCTATGGATCATTATAGTTGTTATTAGGATAGGGTTCAGTTAATTTTTTATATTAGGATGTTATTATTTGAGGATGTGAATGTCATCAAGGGGTGATAAGTGAAGGATGAATGTAATCTCAAAGGTATAGAAAAATCATTAGGTTATTTGAGATAATATTGAATATTTTAAGGACTCAGATGAGAGAAATTTAGGTAAAATAAATAGGTATAATTCTAAGTATTCAATAGTATCCCAATGTTTTGGTAAAGTAGAGATTGTGTGGTTATTTTAACAATAGCATCCCTATATAGATAATGGATAATGGATGTAGCTTTATCATAGATTCACAGAGGGAAAATAAACTGGAAAATATATTGTTTGGGTATCAACTCAATCTTAAATCAAGTATATAATGAGTGGGCCGAAGACTACACACCTAGCTAGAAACTCACATGGGATATTATTTAGATAATCACATTCACATTACAAGACATTATGAAGGATTTATATCTTAATTTTATTAATTTATTAAGTTAATAAGTATGTGGGAAAAAAGATAAAAGAACCTAGGTCAAACCAATAGAGTAATAGAATGAACCAAGTGTGACAGTTTAAATGAAAGTATAACAGATTGAAATAAAGGCATAATTAAAGAAGCCATGATATGATTCAGATTTCATATTGATAAGATCATTTAAAATAATTATATAGTATATTTTCATAATATTTTTAGATTTAATATTTTGTTATAAATATGATCTTGAAAATAAAGTACTGGATGGTATGTCTCTAGAAACTCCTAAGACTCGTCTATAAAATAATATTTGGTATAAATGGTTGAGAATATTAATATATATTTATTATGTGGTAAAAGTTATGTTACATAGTCTTACCTAAAATAAAAAGATCTGTATCTCTTATAAGATATATCCTGATTAATTATTATCTTTAGATATGCTTATGGTTTTTTTATTATGAAGTAATAATTTATATTATAAGGATCCAATTCATTTAAGGGGGAGAATATAACACCCTGGGTTTTTAGAATGCATATTCATTCCAAAAATTACATGTTTATAATTCTAAAATATTTTTCCTATTTATTCAAATGAATATAAATTTATTAGGTACTAAGTCATAGAATATAGGAAGTAAACTAATTGCAATTTATTCAAAGTAAAACATTAAAAAAATTCACATGAAACTAAGTATTACTAACAATGGATTATTAAATCCTTAAAAATTACATAAATTAAAAGGGGATAATAAATATAAAATAATAAAATATTCAATACCATGAGTTATCCTTGATCATCTTCACCCTTTAGGATCAGCAATAGCAAAAGAAAAGAAATATTGAGGAAGAGTATCATGAATGGAGAAAGCATATTGTGAGATCTAAAATGAAAAATATGGAAATGAGAAGTGTGAATAGAATAATTGAGTTTAGTAATGTTTTATATAAGAGAGAAATATTTCTATTGTAAATATGATTTTTGGACATACATGTATTCAATAGGTATACTAAAGTCGTTTAATGTTAGTAGACATTTTAAAATAATATAATTCATGAATAATAAATCATAAAATAAAAAAATAAAAAAATATTATAAATATTTATTATGTGTTACATATTAAAATTATTATTATTAAATTATGATATTATGTAAATGTATTAGTAAAATTAAATTTTTAGAGAAATAAAAATTTAATGGTATTTTGTAAATTTAATTTAATATAAAAATAATATTTTTTAGAAAAAAAAATTATTTTTAAGCAATGTATATTTTATCCTAATAAATAAAATTGAAAAAATTTAAAATATTATTAGATTTTAAAAAAATATATTATCATTATTTAATTTTAAAATAAAATGAAATAATATTATGGACATTATTGTTTTAAAATGATATTTTTTCAATAAAAGTTGTTTGAATATATTTTTTGAATTTTCTTTTAGAAGATAAATTTATACTTATTATAATTAAAATTTAAAAAATAATAATTTTTTAATCCATCATGACAAAATTATCTTAGTATTAGTCTTTGTATTTTTATAACAGATTGATTTTTAGGTGAATAGTGAATAGTGAATAGTTCCCTTTTTATAAAAAACGTGACTTTTATGACATAATAAAGATATAATCCTATCATATAAATTTTTTAATACTTTTGAATGACCAAATTATTTTATAATTAAAATTATATATTCTAAAATATTATGTTTAATTTACCAACATTTATTTGGCATTTACAAACTTATGTAATATTTTTTTCAAGAAATTGTTTTTAATACATTATACATTTATTATTATGAAATTAATTTTCATCACTTTTTGAAAGTGAATATAATAAAATTTATTTCAAAATTTTAATTATAAGGTCAAAATTATTTAATAAGGACTTTTTCATTTAAACAAGAAAATTAAATACTTACTTAAGAACTATTAACTACCTTAATATCCAAAATTCTAAAAAAATGATTAACCAAAAAGGTAAAGGGACTAATATTTTTAAAACATGTTTGAAATTGATTTTATGAGGTGTGGATAAAAAAACATAAATCCACTCTATTAATTTCCATTTTGTAGTCTTATTGACTTGTAAAAAATGTTCTCTCTTTATATTAAGATGAAATATTTACAACAATGACATTCACACCACTTATAAAAGGGGCCTCTCAACTCCCATTCATGTCCACTCTAAATTACAGTTTCCTCTGGAAAATATTCCCTTTTTAATTCTCCTGAAATCATATTTCACTTCCCTTATCTTATATAGGAAATTATTTTTCCTTCTACCTCCCATTTTAAGGAATCCTCCATGGAAAGCTTAAAGTTCTCAATGTAAGAATTAACATTTCCCTATAGTTTCTTATTTTATATCATTCCCTTTAAAATTTATTTTTTAAAATATTATATGATTAATTATTTATTTATATTATTCTTTACTTTTTATATTTTTGTAATAACCATTAACCACTTTTTCACTTTTCCATTAAGAAAAAAATGGTATCCGTTCGTTTGTGCCAACTACCACCTCCACGAAGCGACGTCTTCTATTTTTCACCATCGCCTGTATTAGATGGTTATAAGGATGGAATTGATGAATAAATATGAGATATATAATATAATTGTTATTATTATTATGAGAAGAATTATAATTCACCTTTATTCTCACTCATTCATGGAGAAATGAAAATGTTTATTATGCCGACGTCTATACTAATGTATCGATAATGAAATATGTCTTGTTTTCCATCTAGTTTCCTTATTATTTATTAAAATATAATCAAGTTTGATTATAATCCTTAAAATATATAAATAATATAAGTATTCTTATCTGATAATGATATTATTCGAAAATAAACTACTTCAAAATTGATACGCATCCATTTATTTTGGTATGTTCATGTTTGGGTCAATCTAACCACCTTCTTGAAAAATGTTACAAAATAATATCACGGAGAAATAAATATGAGATATATAATATAATTATAAATATTATGAGACAAAGTATAATTATCCTTTATTCTCACTCATTCATGGAGAAATGAAAATGTTTGTTGTGCTGACGTCCAAACTAATGTATCGATAATGAAATATGTCTCATTTTCCACCATCGCCTCTATTAGAGGGTTATAAGAATGGAATTGATGAATAAATATGAGATATATAATATAATTGTTATTATTATGAGACAAATTATAATTCACCTTTATTTTCACTCATTCATGGAAAAATGTACATGTTTATTGTGGTGACGTCTAGACTAATGTATCGATAATGAAATATGTATCGTTTTCCATCTACTTTACTTATTATTTATTAAAATATAATCATGTTTGATTATAATCCTTAAAAAATATAAATAATATAATTATTCTTCTCTGATAATGATATTATTTGAAAATAAACTACTTTAAAACCGATACGTATCCATTCATTTTGGTATGTTCATGTTTGAATCAGTCTAACCACCTACTTGAAAAATGTTATAAAATAATATCACTGAGAAATATGAGAACTTAATTATTGGAAATATATGATATAAATATACAAATATTTGTTTTATTTTGGTTATTTAATTTTAATATTAATATTAAACTCATTAATTAAGATACCAGCATTCGTTCATTAAAAATCAACAAAACATGCTCATTATCAATTTCATATTCAAGGATTGTAAAAACACTCCCATAAAATGAAATTATAAAATTATAAATAATTATAAAACATAAATTATTTTACCTTTTATGATTTCATAATGATAAAATTTGGGATATGAGTGAAGAATAACACCACTATTATGAAACTATATCAAAATGATCAAGATTACAAACACCCGATATAAAAAGTAGATAATAAGTAACTAATATAACATTTGAGAATAGTTATAAATTAATATTATAGAGGTAACTGATATTAATAATGTTTTTAAAGAATTGATTAATATAGTTATTTTTTATATATGACATTTCATCACTTTATTAGAAATCAGTAATTAAGGTAAGGAATATTTGTCTCTGTTATCAATTCTGTGAGACATGTTTGATACTGTAGACCACAATTTATTCTCTATTGTGTACTCACTATAATATTTCCATTAAGTATAGAAATATATTTCATTTCATGATATTTTAATTTCCACTTCATGGTATCCCTAATATGTTCTTTTTATTCTTATGTTATAATTACCATTAGGTATTCTTTTTCAATCCCAATTTTAAATCGAGATTTTTTATAAGATAACCCATATAAGTAATTTATATTCTATTTTTATAAAACCACCAATTATTTTATCCTCTATTTTTTTGGAGTTTTAAATATATCTTCACAATTTCAATTTACCCCTTAGCTCATTATTTACCCAATCTAAGGAATTCAATGATACTTCCTATTTTTTTCATGGGAATCCTCCTCTTCCATGACCATATTCATAAAATGATTTCTCCAGTGTCCATATTTATGTCTTAATAATTCATTAAGTTCATTTTAACCTTCTTTTATTTTCATTAAAAAAATTTAAATAAATTTTTAACATTTATATATGGGTTATTTTCATCAAAGTATGAAAAATATATCTTTTTAACATTTTTGTTTGAAAATATCTTTTCACTATTTTTTCTGTTTCCATGAAACTTTGACTCAAAACACTCTTGATTTCTAAAATAAATTTAAACCTTAAATGTTTTATAAAATATATATTCATCTCTAAATTAATATTTTTTAAAGTTTCAATGATATTTATTATTTACAAAGTTATTTTTTATGCTCTTAATGAGTGTTTTTCATCTATGTCAACATCTTTTTATATATTTTATCATTTTTCAAGGATATGCTTTAAATGAAACCCTATAAATTATTCCTATAGATGGATTATGAAATATAATTTTCTAAAATATAAATAATCAACCACTTTTTTTATCTTTCCTAATCATTGGAAGTTCATAAAATGAAATATTCTTCTACAAACATTACTCAATGAATAATCTATATTGTTTCCCATTCATTGAAGTGTGTTCACCTAGATGTCAAAAGTCAATTGAATAGGGAAATTATTGACATGACTATGTACCCTATATCTATATATTGTAAATACCATATTATTCATTGATAGATATTTACCTAGAAAGTTACTTAATAACATTGGATTTCTATTTATTTTCCATAGGTTTATCTTATTATAATTATTGATGGAGTCATAAATGTTTTATTTATGTGAAACACATATAAAATTTTCATGTAATGTATGTAAGTGTGCACCCTATTAGCACTATAATGCATTGTTTAGAAAAATATTCTATATATATGACATGTTTATGATGCCCTGGAAGAATTCCTTAGTAGTGTTTTATGATAATTTGATGAACAACCTTGGTAATTTGCTGTTATGATTTATTAATGATGAACTTTGGTAATTTTCTTATTATAAAATATATTACATTGTGTTCACTATATTTTTATTCTCAGATCCTATGATAATTATTCCCTTATGATAAAATATTAATTTGATGAATCTTGTATTATGATCCATGCTTTATTCAGTATGATTTTGTAATTATGTGTTCTCATACCTTGATTGTATTTTCATACCCACATACTCATATTTTTCTCACTTATTATCTATGATTATTATAACTTATGTTCACCATTAGTGAGAATCTGATCTCACCCTTTTATTATGTTTCATTTTTTATAGGTTATAAAGAAAAATAAACCATATGATGTGTCTATAAGAATATCATGTATTGAGAATTTGTGGCAGATATTGAATTCAGGATATGAATTAAGAAGTTTCTTATATAGTGTAAAAATAGATGTTAGTTAAAAATGGAATATGTTTTTCAGTTGATTGTTTTAGTTATTATATGAAACCCCAAACCTAAAATATCCAAAGAATGTATTTTAATGAAATAATTTCTTTAATTCATGTAATAAGTCGATGATTTTGTATGTGGGGCATCATATATTTGCTACAATTTATTTCACATGAAAAACAGAATGATAATGTCCCCTTGAAGTGTGAATTTGATTTGCCCCTAATTGATGATCAGCAAGGGGTATTATGTGTTATTATGATATATTAATATAAGCATGTGTATACAAATCGTGAGATAAAAAGTGGACACTTGTTTTTTTGAATGATCCACCAAAGTATATACCATGGAATTTCATGAAGTCATAGATATTCATATAGGTGTATTCTTACTAACAATCCTTTTACCTAAGGTATGTGATATCCCTAGAATGATAACCTTGAAACTTTAATACATGTTTTATTCAATCCTTGAGGCTTAGCTAATCAGGGTGTTTTTTTTATCATATCGTTGATTGGATCTCAGCTAAGATGAGAATTTCCACTCCAATAATGATAAAATTAATCAATTCCTTGAATGAATTAGACTAATGAAATTCATGGTCAAGCATATTTTAGTGACATATGATGTATTCTATTTCTTGGATAATTTACATGTGATGTGATCATCTTCTAGATAAATGATATTATTGTATTCATCAACCAGGTCAATTTTTTTAACAATCCAGAGGATATGATGTTAATATACATTATTAACATTGTTCCATGTCGATTAGTCACTTGATTTCATGAAAATAATTGTTTATATAGGTATAAATGTTTTTTCATAACACAAACTATGGTGGAAATATTCATATGGATATCTGAGTATCTTCGACCAAAATCACACTATACCCCTTTGTAGCTTAGTTAGAACAAATGTTTTCTTAAAGGAAGATCATTGCTCACATATATGAAATTGGTATTTCAAATTTTTTTCTCAATGTTATAAATTCTTTAAGTGTAAAATAGTTATTATTTTGGATAAATATTATGTTTTAGATAAATTTTTTGTACCAAAATGATTAGAGTTTGATAAACTATATCTGCAAAAGTGTTTTAGATGGATTCATTAATTATTTTGAATATTTTCATAAATTCCTTATTGTATTTCACTATAAGTGGGAGATTTTTGGATATTTACTAAAATAAGTATATATATAATTTTATGATAAAAATATTTCATATAATATTATATTTCTATTATAAAAAATATAAGAAATTATATAATTTTGTTGTAATGAAGCATGGGATACTTTTGTTGGCTTGTATTATATTATAGGATTTGAATATGATTTGGGGATTAAGTATATGGGTCACCACCACATATTCATTCAATTAATATTAAATTGTAAAATAGTTTGATTGATACATTTATGTATTTAAATACAAATTACTTTCATTAAATGGTTCAATGAATGTTAAACACCAATGGGAAGAAGCACCATGAGATGGAAGTTGATGCCCTATCTCTATTCATTAAAAAGATTCTACAAAATGGTATGTGACCCCTATCATTATGTTACACTTGTATCACCATGTTTTAATTATACCCAATATTTTTTTAAATGTGTACCTCGGTCAAAATTACACCAAACTCCAAACCAGGATAGCTTTGGTTCGGCATTATGCCCAAGCACATGTCAGTTATATCACATATAAAAACCCAAGAATAAAAAACATATATTATAAGTTAATTCTCAAAAAAGAACATTAATAAAAATGTTAACAGGGCATATAATCAGACTTAAATCACAAGGTTCAACATCGGTTAGAAACTCTCCCAATACCATCATACAGATTATGGGTAGTTGGTTACTCACACACAATCTCATTGTAATTTTTTTCCGAATATTATTTAGATCCACCCTCATGTCCCCCCTTATAAGATTAATATATATATCCAAGGATTAATATGTGCACCCAACATGATCCCTCATGCGATAACTAAACCAAGGACACCTTTATGGGTCCTCATTCCCAACTACATAGCATGTTATCCATGGATGTCTTTATCGATGAAAACTGTTTAAAGTAATACCATAAAAAGATATCTTATATCTCTATAATTTTTTAATTCTTTTATTTGATTCTAAGAAAAAATAGTGGTTTCATACCAAATAATTCTCCCATGCCCAACAGGCCTTACATATCACAACACTCATGTATCAAATATAAACCAATAAAAAATTATAGGCACCGCCTACCTTGTCTTAGTGGATCTCTTCCCATGGAATACCACTATACGATTCAACGATAGACATAAGAAATCAAAGAACCTATCATAAGCCCAAAATTTTGGGCATAACTAGCGGAAAATAATGATTTACTAAAAAAATTAAGATTATAGATAAGACCATCATTAGACTTACATGTGGTGATAACTTGAGATAGAAAATATGTGATTCTAATAAAAAATATAGAATATTTGGCCTTAGAGGTACAACAAGAAAAGGTTATATGTGTGTATTTGAGTATCCTAGCCAAAACCAGGTTAGGGAAACCCTTCTTTAATTTATAAATTAATTAATTAATTAATTTAATCAAAAAATTAAAAACAATCCAAGTGCCCATTGTGTAAATCCCCTAACCCCAGTAGCCTAGATCTGGTGGTTACATTATTATATTGGCACTAGATACAAGAAATCACATCCTAAAGGACCAAATAGTTTAGTAGTCTTGGAAAACTAGATACATACTTAAATTTTACATAACATTTGAAAATTTTAAAATACAAAATAGCTTTTTTAGTAAAAAATAATTTACTTTAGAATAGCCCTATATATCAATCATAATAAATTTCCGATTATCCTAGGGAAAATAAATATAAGAAAGGGGTGATCTCATATTCTCATTAAGGATATAAAAATATAAAATTATAAATAATTACAAAATAATATAGTATAATAAATGATGATCATGTAATTCCATATAAATAGTATCATGATCTAGAAACTTAAACATCGATATCATAAAAAAAAAATCAATCACATAGAAATCAATAATTGATTTCATAATTTTGGAATGTATAATGTCATACATATGAGTCTTATAATTGAGGCCTTGTGATAAGATATATAAAAATATAGTCAAGGCCTTATGTTAATATATATATATATATGGGTAACTCCTCATCCAAAACCTAATCTAGTTTGTCTCATGAGACCTACAGATGCATCAAGGGGACATAGAGGGCCTCACCCATCACTTTATAATCCCAATACATTTATCATATTAAAAAGTTAAATTATAATCAATTTAAACATTCATACTAAAAAACTTATCATACAAAATGCTAGTACTTTTCTATACTGATAAACCATATATAGTAATATGGTGAACGGTATCAAAATAGTACATCCCCGACAAAACTAATCTTAAAAAATTAAAAGAAATATTTTTCATGATATCATAAGTGTATATATTTTGACTAATAATATTAAAAAGAGGATTTTTTCATATATGAAAATACTTCCAAAAAATCATTCAAAATTTTCTTGAAGAAAATACCATTTTCACTTTGAAGACAATTATTTAAAATATAAAAATTTTACAAATTTTAAGGATAACATGTTATTTGAAAATAAAATTGTGAAAATTTAAATTAATATTCAAAAAGAATAAGGAATCATTATGGTAGTAAATTTTTTCCATACCGTATAAGTTAAAAAAAATCATTTCAAACATTTGTAAAAATTTCAAAAAGTACCTCCTTTAGAAACTGATAAGAAGAAAAATTTTAATCCATTTTTTAAAAATACAAATTCGGGTAAAATTGAATTTAAACAATCATTTTATTATATCAAAAAAATTCTATAAATTTTTTTTATAAAACATGGACATTGATGAGAAAGGAATCGAATAGAAAAATAAAGCCATATTTTATTAATAACATTATATCAATAATTTTAAGTAACAAAGAGAGTAAAATTGTACCATTTATTGAAAAGTTGATAAATAAAAAATTTATAAGAAAAAAAATCTGGTTTTATGATACAAATATCAAACAATTACCCCAAGGGAGGCTTAAACATAAATAATGTCTTATTATGATGAGGTTGTGAAATAAAACCTTACCTCATGTAGTATTTCCTTTATACATTTTGGAACCTTTGGTATAATGAATATATATTTATAATAAATATATTATAGAAATATGCATATATATATCATACCATATACGATTTAATTATAAGCTATTATTGCATATTTATTAACAATTCATTATTGAAATCATTGCTTAGGTTAATAAATGATTTTTTTCTATATGTTTTGGTTAGGTAGTTTAAGTAATTTTAATTTTATCTTGGTTACATAATATCAAAAAAATTAAACATTATATAAATATCATAAATATTCATTATATATTTATTTATAATAATCCATAAAATATAGAGACAGAAAAATGAATTACATTGTTCGTGGAGATGGTAAGTCGTGCGTACGTATGAACATTGTTTTCACTCTTATATGGATAGAACAAAAGAAAGTTAAATAATAATTAAACTTCAGAGAATAATATTTACGTCATATACATCATATATATCATATATATTCATTAATTCTATCCTTATTACTATCAATGTAAAGAAAAAATGAAAAATGGATCACATCACTTCTTAGAGTTGGTAGTCCGCGCATACATACAAACGACATTATAATTTTTCAATAGATTGGATGGTGATAAGAAATATATAATATTTTAATTATATAAGTATATTTATTTCATAATTGTCATACATATATTAATTATTTACATCTTTATAAAAATCCAAGTGAAATGGTGATGAATACTAATTACATCATTGCGTGCAGATGATAAGTTTTACATACGCACGAGCAATGCTTTTAATTTTAATAGGATGGAAAAGAGATGAAATATGATTGTTATATAATCATAATAAAATAAAATTCTATTTATTATACTTTATTTATTATCTTATTATGGTTACAAAAAATTTAATAGTATGTAAATAAAGAATCACCTAAGCCTCAGCCCAGTTGGTGAGGTATCCTTAAGTGCATCCACGAGACCCAAGTTCAAAACCAGGTAGAGGCATATTTCTGGGGGTACTGTAGCAGTACTGTTGTAGTTGCTGTAGTACACAATGTTTGGTACAGTAGCAGGTAGAACTATTCCCCTTGGGCCATCGGTTTGGGATTTGAGTCCTTAAGGATTTCATACCACCCAGGCCTTTGGGTCAGTAGGGATTTTGGGCCACCTTTAAGGCCTTTGGCCCACCTCAAGGCCATCAGGCCACATGTAGTTTCCCTAGACAGACTCTACAAAAAAGGAGCTTCCCAAGAAGATGATTCAGAGTAGGTGCACTCATCAGAGTAGAGCCAAATGGATTTTCAGAATTAGAGGGTATGGTTATTCCATCGGTACCAGCATGTGCTTGCACAGGAAGCCTAGCCAGATGGCCATGCGATGGTGGAAAGCTACTATCACGATGCAGATTCTGGGGAGGGTTTGTTCCATTTAGATAGTCTGGTTGAATTCTCTAAGACCTTCGGTTCATTTATTCTCTTAAGCCTCTCGGCCTTATAATCTCTGAGCCTATGGGCCTTATAAGGGTTCCCCCTCATCTCTTGAAAGGGGGGTTATCAAAAAATCAATAAAAAATAAGGCCTTTGGACAAAGAAAACTAGAATAAAAAATAAATTTTAAAGACTCAGTAAAGAGGATTACTGCTTCTTTAATAGACTTTATTTGGATATCTTCTTAAGGGATTATAGTACATATTTTTTAATGGACATAATTTTTAAAACCTGGATAAGAGTTTTGAGAACATAAATCGGTATATTTTGGTTAATATATATGGCTCAAATTGGTTTGATGAATTAATAGAAATGGTGTCCTTTTATAACTGAATGGAGGGGCATTCATAGAATTTCTTAAAGTATTAAATTAATATAAATTATATTAATGTATAAATGGATAAAAATTTATTTAATTCGAAAATATGATTATTTTTACTCTAAATTGACTCATAAAATAAAATTTTAAAACAATTTACTTATTTTTTCACCCTTTTATTTTATTTTGGGTCAAATTTTTTGATAATTACAAAAATATTAAAGTTTTTCATCATTTAAGTGTCTTGAATGTTACCATATGAGGACAAACAACCTATAAATTTAAAATTATTTTTAAACATCCATATACCATTAATTTGTATAATATAATATTTTTATGATTTTTAAATCATTTAATAAAATAATATTTATTATAAAATATCATTAATGTCTTTTTCAACACTAGTCATTAAATTTGACCTTAAATATAAATGTACAAAGGGTTAATTTGACTATAATTATTTTAAGACTACATGAAATTGAATATAGATCTATAAAATTTTGGGACACATTAACGCATACAAATTATATAACTCATAATATTTTTAAAATAAATTATTTTATTTTTTTATTAACAGAATAAATATTGTATAAGAATTGCACAAGCATTTAAGGAAATTATGTAATCACTATAAATTTAAAATAAATTATCCCCATGAATATAATTTCATTATCCAAAAAACTAGTATTAATATTAGTTCAAGAGTTGAATTTTTCCCTATGTTAACACATAAGATATAGTTAAAATAGAGTGACATTTTCTAAATTTCTTTGATTTTAGTATTATATAGGTTAGTTTCATGAAAAAGTGTCCATTAAAAAATTACATTTCAATAAAATGGAGATACTGGTTGAGTTGAATTCATCCAAAAACAATTATGATTAAAAATTATGTCCTTATCACATAGTTTTAACCAAAATTAACTAGATTTACCTTTTACCAAGGTGATATATTTTACCATAGTTACTATTCTTATTACCTAGAAATAAAAGGGGACGATTTAAAAAATTAAAAACCTTTAATTCAAAAATATGGAATAAATTTTATCAAATTAAAAACCTATAATAAGAAAAAATTAATTTTAAAACATGTATGTAAAGCATGATGAAAACCACTTTTTAGAAAAATACCATTTTTAAGTATAAAACTGGATTTATTCTTATCTTATGCCTAGAAAAAAATATTAGATGAATGTTATAAAAAATTATTGAATGTATAATATATAAATTTTATTAACATAATTTGAAAATATTTATTAATTTAATTTATTATGTTAAAAATACAACACACTCATAAAAATAGTTTTTCAAGTAAATTCCTTTTTACGTAAAAAAAATTGTTTTATACAAAATTAAACCATAAAATTGATTTCAATTAACAAAATTGGATAATTTAAAATATAAGGGACATAATTTCACTTTTAAATAATTTTAAAATAAATTTAAATTTTTTAATTATTGAAATAAAAATATTGTTTCAATAAGAAGTGATATCATTCACTATTCACTGAAAAATCAATTTTTTCCAAAAAATATAAAACCTTCACCTTAGGATAAATTTATTATGCTTATTTAAAACATTATATATGTCATTACTCCCATTCCCAAAGATACCATAGTTAATGGAGAGAGATAATAACAACCAAGTTTCACATCCATCGGGCCTCAGCTTGGAAAATTACACTGAGTGTATACAAAAATCTCACAAATAGAGGTGTTCCCCTATATAATAATAGGATCAAGAGATAGGATAAATCAACCAAAATTAAATAAATTAAATAATAAATAGAAAACTAAATCCATCCCATAATTCATGTATAATCAGATCAGATATAGATAAAAGTCTCTAATGTATATACCCAAAAGTAAAGTTAAAGTAACGACACAGCAGTTATCTAAAGGTCTGAGCTAGTAATGTTACACATGGTCCGCGTAATAAAACTGTAAACCTAAAAATAAATTTATATATGTATTTTGAGCATATAAGTATGCTCAATGGTAAAACCAAACACTCTCATGCACATGTGAAAAAAGCAAACTAATGCACCCATGAGAAAGCAGAAGAACCAAACATCACCTAAATAGGTCAACTAACCAATATCATCCTCACCAAGTCTCAATCACAAAATAACAAAATTTAATTATAATAACAATATTTTAATCATAATGTTAATGGTTTCCCTGAACTGGTTTTCCACTAGGATGTCTCTCTCACACCCCGACGTTGTACGTCCTGGAACATCCATCTCTTTTGTATAACATCGAATCTTGTCACCCCAAAGTGTGGAAATCACATAAAATATCTCCAAAATAAACATGGTATATCACACCAAATTTTTCATGAATATACTTGGTCCATAACATCAAACCATAACCATTGTAGTAGTGTATCATGAACAAGAATAACATAAACCTCATTCCCACCTCCTACCATGCCCGACCCCCCCCCCCCCATAAACCATCTCATCACATCTCGATACCCTACATCGTGACCATCACACTATAGCATGAATGAAGACACCTAGTCCATCACAGCCTTCACCTAGTGCATTATAGGATGTATTTCTATCACATCCATTACATATCTACTCAGCTATAAGATAGAGTGGTAAAGAATGGGTAGTCAACCACCCATCCTCAGCACTGGGATGTGCCCCCCCCCCATATAAATGTACGGGTGTTAGAACATATTTATCTACACAGGTGGGGTTCATATATAAATCATAAGGAATATACATTCAAATATATATATATATATATAATCCACACGCAATCCCAACCTATGGGTTCACAAACATATCACCAAACAGTTCCAAATATTTCCCACATTCGCTTCCACATCTAAATTCATAACACAACACAATCTAGAAGACAAATATCACACTACCATCTAGTCTCCATTATTTATCCCATTCATTTCTTTCATAAACCATTTCAACATTTCCCACTTTAATTTAACATTTGTAAAACATTTTATCCCATGTAATTTAAATCATTATTAACTAATTCCATTACGACTTGGGAAACTAACAAACCAAAACACAAAAACTGTATGAAAACCATATATAAACCACACACCATAGACCAACGTAATGTTCACACCTCAGACACAACATCCCCACACCACAACATAGTACGGTTACACAACAAGCACCTCATCCCCACACTTACCCATATCATAGTCTATAATATCCCAGCCTTTATGGAGATGTCTCGATATTTTTTTATGGTACCCTTCTCCTTGTTTTGAGTAATTTTTTGTGTTTTATCTTAGGTTTTTTTGGGTAAAAATGGGATGTTTTAGAGGGATTTTGAGTAGTTCAAGGTTGGCACATGGTTTTCCCAAACCGTGAAACCTATCCCAAAAAACCATGCAACCCTAGACAGTGAGGTATTTCATGATTAGAACATGGTTTGTAAATCCATGATCCCTCTTAGTAGTAACCCCCCCCCCCACTAGAAGTGGCACACAGTTTTGGTGCATGGCTTGGAAAATTGTGCGCCCCTAACCAGGAAACAGTGTACACAATTTTTATATTACAAAAAATTAGAATAAAAATACCCAAACCCACATAATTCAAACAAAGTTGACCCAAATTCAAACCTTAATGATTTATATTGATTTTTTAGGTTCTCGAATGGATTACAAGGCTTTATGACCTTCATTCATGACAACTGAAATCTCATTTTCAAGATATGCACCTCTCCCTGTAAGATATTATAATATGGATTGGTTTCCTCCCTCTCTCATATATTTCTCTAATCCTTCTAGGGGATTTTTCATATAAATGTGATGAATATAAATCTAGGTTTGATGGAACATGATTTTTTTATCAGGGATCTATGGTTTTTTATCTAGATCTCATTGTTGGACATGATATTTATTTTTCCACATCATATTTGTGGATTTCTGTAGGCGAGCATTTGTTATCAATTTTGAGGTAAGTGGTCTAAATTCAATTTCCCATAATCTCGATTCTAATTTCATGTATGTTTTTTTATTTCAATTGGAACATTTGACAATTGAATCTAAAATTGAATAAATTAGTTTATGGAAACAAGTATTTGGATTGGATAATTGGTAAATTAATTAATGGGATCTTGTGATTTTGAAATTAGTGGAATTGGATTAATTAATTGGTGAATTAGTTAATGGAAAGTTTTAATTATATAATTTATGTGGTTTTATTAATTAATTTTTTAATTAATTAATGAAATGTAGTGATTATGTTGATGGTGGAATTAGATTAATTAATTAGTGAATTAATCAATGGATTGTTTGATTATGAAATTGATGGGATATTGGGACTATGTAATTGGTCAATTAATGTGATTATAGATTAATTGATAATGATGATTACAATACATTTAGATTAACCTTAGTGGGTTAATGATTTATAAGTTTAAATAATTAAAAATGATTTAATAGTGAATTTTTATATTATTCCATGTGATTAAATTGAAGAACCATGTTTGTTGTGATAAATTGTGATGGTACCTTGATGTGAAACGTTGGTAAATAGATTAATGTTTATTAATCTTGATTGATACAATATATGTGATATATGTGTGATTGATTTATAAATCATGTGTGGGATATCTATTGATACTTCAAAATCCCATAGTGGTAAATCGATAAGCATGAGTGGGACATCGATTACTACTTCAAAAGCCCACAATAATAAATTGATATATGAGTGTGGGATACTGACTATTGCTTCAAATTTTCAATTCTATGATTGTTTGATATATAAGTGCGGGAAATGAATTTCTTCTTCAAAATCCATCTCATTTTACTGTTTTATAAATGCATTGTGGGACATTGATTGTCGTTTCAAATACCCATGGGGTTCTAGACATAGTGTTTTGGACCCAAAATGTTGGAATTGGACAATAGATCAAATTATCCATAACATGAATTGAATTAATATGATAAATGATAATGATTGTCTTCTATTCAGTGAATTCCCTTGGGAATAGTTGAAACTCAAACATGGGTTGAAGAAGGTAATGATGGTTTGGGTGGACACGAGAACCTGGGGGTTTATGTGGTTAAATAAATAATAATTACATTTAAGTAAAAAAAATTCTTTATTGATTTTATTTTTTTATTTATACAACTGCATACACTATTATTGACTTGATATTGTTTTAGACATTGTTTTTTGTGGCCTAATGAGTTTCACTCACACCCTACATGGGTTTCCTAATCGATACCCAAATAGACATCATGTTTATAGGACTAGATAAGGGAAATAGTCTTATATTATATGGATGAGTTGGGATGAAACATGGATGAGGGAACCATATATTATTCTGAACTTACTTGGGGGTTTTCAGTTTCTTCTTTTATTTTGGATTTTTCATATTTACACTTGACATGTATTTGGCCTGACATATATATTGTTTAGTTTTAGATATCGTATTCCCTATTTGGTCACCATGTGATACTATTTTGGTTTTTTTGTTGGTTATATCATTTGGTTATCCATAATTATTTTCATTCATGTTCGACTTTCATAAATAGGGTATAGTCTCCCCATGATCGATATTAGACCCTCACCGCTAGTTGAAAACCTATGCTGTAAAGGGTGGTGTGCTTGATATCATGTAACTGACCATCTTGGGGCACCTGTGTATGGCATCAAGGTCAGGATATTACAAAGTGGTATCAAAAAAAATATTTCCTTTTCATTTTTATTACTATTTGGAAAAGGTAGATAGTAAAATTGGATGATTTGTTCCATTTTTAATAGATTGTTCATGGGATTAGCTAACCCTTGTACGAGGGTAGAATCCAAGTACCCATGGTGGGATTGTTTTTATTGATATGTGTTTTTACAGTTGATTTTATTTCACCTCTACTGATTCACTTACTGTGTGATGTCATTTTTGTCCTAAATATTTTTTGATATTTGACATGTGGCCCAAAATGGAACTAGATTTTAGTATGCATGCATCATTCTTGGTACTCAGAATTATTTTATGACATGAATAATTTTTAGGCACGCATAATAAAAATGGGTTTTTGGGTAATTTGTTGAAATTTAAATTTTTCCTTAATTATTTAATTGAGCCAAAAATGGTTCCTAATATAAAATTGAGAATTTTAAATTGATAAATAATGTTAAAAAATGGGTGTATAATGTGAAAAGAATATTTATAATGTGTTTACCCTTTGATAACCATGACCTACATGTAGGATAGTCAAGGGTAGTAATGGTGCCTCATTTTTTATCGTGTGGATGGGTTTGGGGGAAGTACTTGTTATGGATTTTTGTTAATTCCCTTTACATAGGTGTTTTAAAGTGTGGGTATGTTTCCTAAGATGTTTGTTTGGAATTTTAGAGATATTATTCCATGATGAAACTTGTTGAGGAAATGATAGGAGGTTGTGTCTGGAAATGATATTCTAGCAGTGGAGCATGGGGAACCGAGAGTGTCGGGTGAGGAATTCTGGGAGTAGTTATGTGATAACATTTCTTAATTCCAGAAATTTATAGAAAGATACTAGTGAAGGGTTTTGAAAATTATTTCTTCTCTAACATGGGAGTTTTAGATACATCACTCTCTAACTTTCACCAAAGAGGGAGGAACTAAGGAAACTTATTTCTAGATTTAATCCATCCATACTATACTTTACCACTTGAATAATCTTGCTGAGAATAGATTAAAATTGGTTTCTTACATGTTATGTGGTCAAGTGAAAAAGTTTTTGGAACATATATACTCAGGATGGATAGTTGGAGGATGTGGATTGGATTGAATTTGAAGAGAAGTTCTTAGAGCACTTTTACCCTATGATTCTTAGGTATGAAAAAGTGGCTGAATTTGTGAGGTTGACATAGGGGAATATGTACGTTATGGACTATTATGTTTGTTTTACATATTTACAGTTCTTTATTCTAACATTGGTAGGATATTATTATACTATGGAGAAGTAGTTTCAATATGGTCTTAAATGTGAAATTAACTCCCAGGTGAATATCTTCAGGCTGAAGAAATTTTTAGAAGTGGAAAATCGGGATCTCAGTTCTGAGGGGAACCTAGAAGAGGCTTCCTATGGAGTACAAGTGGTTTATATTGGTTGTTCATGAGGTATGAAATCAGAGATTAGGAAGCATCGTTAGGATGATATTGACTAGATCAGTGGGTAGCATAGTGGTTAGGGGAGAGGGTCAATTTCTTATGACCTTACTCGATTGATCTTCCACTAGTGTGGAAGGTTGGGACATTTTGGTATACAATTCCCTAGACAATTGGTAGATTTCCAATCCTGGAGTGGTATGGGAAATCTATAGTGGTTATGTAGGAACCTATGATAGATGGGTAGTGATGAAGAATCTATGAAGAATCAGTGTGTGGGAAGGTGATCTTCTATATAGTATCAGTCTGGGAACTAGAGTTCTACTAGCCATGATGTTAGAGGTAATGGACATGATGCTTCTTGGAATGAGCACCGGTATCAGCATAATGTTTCAGCTCATGGTATTCATACTACACCATAGGGAAGAGGGGTAGCAGAGTTTCATGTCGTTCAGCATACACTAGTGGATAGTGAGGCCAAACTATTGATAATTAGAGGTAATATTCTTATAAATTATATGCTTTATAGTTTCTTGTTTGATATTAGGGACTCTAATTCTTTCATGTATGAAAAAAAATTTAATGGTTTGATTCAATATGTGAAGATTTTGAGTGGGGTACTAACGATCGATACAACATTGGTAGTACAATAAAGAGAAATCAGTTTGTGCAAGGGGTGTTCTCTCGAGGTTGGAGAGTATCAATTTCTATGAGATCTTTATATCCTTGATATGCCAAGATTTTACCTAATTATGTTTATGGAATGGTTAGTATAATACCTTCCCCACATTGATTTTTATAGAAGTAGAGTGACTTTTATGTCTCCTAAGGATGAAAAATATATTCACCATGGAGAATGGTATATTCTAGAAGGCCATGTAGGGCTAGTTCATCAAAAACTGGGGGAGCTCACTGCCCATGATTCTATTTTGTTGCTGGATTATGTGGGTGTAAAATTGGATGTCTTTCCACCGATGGTGGATAGGTTGCAAGGTGTGTTTATTGATGAATTCTACAGAGTAATACCTAAGAGAGATATGGAATTTATGCTTGATCGCATTCCTAAGGCTGAGCCAATTTCTATTCCACCATATAGAATAGAACTAAAAGAGCCTCAAGAGCTTAATCTTAGTATGTCTCTTTAGGGTTCCCCAGTTTTGTTTTCTAAGAAGGCTGACAGGACTTTTCTCTTATCTGTTGATTACAGGAAGTTGAACAATAAGACAATGAAGAACTTATATTCTCTTCCATGTATCGACACTCTATTTGACTATTTTAGGGGATATTGGGTCTTCCCCAAGATATACATGATATCAGGGTATCATAAGTTGATATTTTGACTATCTGATATACTAAGGAATTCTTTCAGAAGTAGGTATAGCCTTTATGAGTTTTTCATGATGTATTTTGGGTTGATGAATGAACTATTAGTGTTTATGTATTTGATGAAAAAAATATTCAACTTATACTTGGATCATTTTTTGGTAGTATTTGTGGATTAAATATTGGTGTACTCCAAGACTCACGATGGTCGTTCCCAAAATCTTGACGTCTTCTTGATTGCACTAAGAGATCATCAGATTTATTCCAAGCTAAAAAAGTGTAATTTTTGGATAGATCAGGTACACTTATTGGGTCACATCATCTAAGAGGAAGGTGTGTTAGTAGACCCAAATATGTTTTAGGAAGTTGTATATTGGTTGAAATCAATGAATGTTTTCGATATCCATAGATTTCTGGGATTAAAGGGATATTATCACAGGTTCATCCAGGAATGTTCCCATTTTAAAGCACCTCTTTCATGCCTAACTAAGAGTGTAATAACGTTTGAATGGATGGAATCATGTGAGAGTGTCTTCCATGAGTTAAATAATTTCTTGAAAACTACAACAATATTGATCCTACCTAAGATAGGTGAGGATTATACGATGTTTTGTGATGGTTTTAGGATTAGTGTTGGAGTAGTGTTGATAGAGGGATATCCAGTTATGGTGTATGGGTCATGGTATTTGAGGACACATGAATGAAACTACCCTATTCATGACCTCTAATTAGCTATAGTGGATTGTTCTTTGAAGTGTTAACAACAATATATTTTGGGAGAAAATTTTATTTTGTATACTGATCACAAGATCTTAAATTATATATTTTCATTGTGATATTTCAAACCCTAAAAGTGGATGTAGGTGGAGTATATATAGTCCATTTATTTTGAGCTAGCATACACACCCAGGTATGGAAATTGTATTGTTGAATCTTTAAGTAGGAAAATGTGGACTCGAGTAGTTTAGGAGTCTAGTGCTAAGTGGAAAATGATGACTTTACTAGTTAAAATGCATGTTCTAGTTCAAGAGAGCTAGGATAATATGACTCTCATATCATTTTTAGTGGAGTATACACATTTTTGATATATAAGGGGTCTTTAGTATGAATATCCAGAGTGTTTGTCCTTGAGGGGAAGCCTTGAAGATGGGGAGTCACCTTCATATTAGACCATAGATGAGGATGATATCATCTATGTTAAGAATCATATTTTTATTCCTACAAGTATGTGGGAGGATATGATGTATGAATTCCATGCCTCAAAGTGGGTGGTGCATCCAGTTGTGACCAAAATGTATCATGACCTACGACGACAGTTTTGGTGATTATTCATGAAAAAAGGAGACTGTAGGGTTTGTGACATGATGCTAAAATTGTCAACAGGTGAAGGTCGAACATCAATACCCAGGTTTTTTACTACAAATATTCACCATAATATAATTTAAGTGGTAAGAAATTACCATGGAATTTTTGGTGGGTCTCCTAAGGATGCCTCCGAATAATGATTCTATTTTGGTGATTGTGAATTAACTGGTGAAAGTAGCACATTTATTAACTATATGGGAGACTTTCTCATAGGAATTTTTGGGAGATTTTTTTTATGAAATAGTACATCTAAAATAGGTGCCATAGAGTGTTGTTTAATATCATGACTCATGATTTACTACACTCTTATTTCATGGATTACAAATGTTTCTTGGTTCATAGGTTTTACTGAGTACATCATTCCACCCACAGACAGATGGGAAGTTGGAGCATACGATACTAGTGCTTGAAGATATAATTTGGGCCTGTTTCCTTGACTTTTTTGGGTCTTGGGTAAAGCACCTAGTGTTGGTGGAGATTTCCTATAATAATAGTTATCTGAAAAACATTTAAATGGAACCATATAAGGATCTTTATGTTAGGTCATGCATATCACCTCTCTATTCGATGGAGGTAGGTGAGTCAGAGTTGTTGGGACCTTGTCTTGTGCAGGAGACATCAAAGTAGGTTCATATGATTTTGAATCATATGGCTACGAAGCACAGTAGATATAATTTGTATTCTTATAGACATAAAAACCCCCAAATTTTATAGAGGGTGATTGGGTATTCCTTAAGGTGTTACCTAGATTAGGCCACCACAGGATATAAAGATAGAGAATGTTGACACTTAGGTTTATTGCACGGTTTGATCTTGTAGAGAGAATCAAGCTGGTGGAATACCTATTGGATCTTACAAAGAGTTTCAGTTCTATACACGATGTTTTTTATGTGTCACAACTTTGGTAATATCACCCCAACCCTTCTCATGTGATTGATGTGGATGATGTTTCACTTGAGACTGATGCATCCTTTAAAAGTCATTTGATATGTGTGTTGGATCATATTGAGAAAGTGTTTCATGGAAAAACCAAGTTGATAGTTTCTGTATTGTGGAAACAAGTATATTTTTAGGAGGAAACATGGGAGAGATAATGGGATATGCGGCTTAGCAGCCTGATCTTTTTACCTCAAAATCTTAGAGATTCTTGGGAGTATAACTTGAGGATGATCTGTAGTAAGGAGGGGATATTGTAAGATACTGACCTTTTCTAGAGATGTATTGAGCTTGTTTTTAAGCATTCATTTACCTTATTTTGAGTATGTTTTTTGAAACTTATCTTTGGTGTGTTTGGGTTAAAATTGGATGTTTTTTATTGGTGTTTTGGGTACTACATGTGTAACACCCCATGCTTCCATGGTATGCTTCTCTTTGAATAATACAATAGTGTGTGTTCTACGTAACTTCGAGTTTTAACACACCACAACCAATCAAACTAGCCATTATGAATAGTAGTACCCAATTTTTGAAATTTTATAAATTTTACCTTTCAAAATGGACTTCATTTTTGGATTCATAATATCGAAATTAGTTTAGGGTGAATTTTTGGTATTTTTCTGAAAACTTTAAATTTTTGATGAATAGTGAAAAACACTCACTTATAGTTTAAAACCAAATTCTTATTTAAATAATTATTTTTTTATTTAAATTTATTCTGGGCCAAAATAGATACATAATACTTCTATAACTTCAATGTAATTCATTGGAGTTAATTTATAATAATTTTACATATATTAAAATTTTATTGATCTTTTTACCATCTTTTACCCACCTCCTAGGAGCATTTGCAAATTTACATAAAACATAACTTTACGGCTTCTGTGAGTTGAATTTTAAAAATCCGAGAGACACGGTTGATATCAGTATGTAAAATTTTGTTCAATAAGATGAAAATAATTTTTGGTGAATAGTAACTTTTTACTTTTATTTACCACAGTTAAAAGTAAATAGAGTAATTATGGGTAAAATGATATTATTATTACCCTAACACATGTCCTAATTCTATTGGATAAGTGTAAATCTACCAAAAACATCCTTATGAATAAAATATGATCCTTTAGGTCCACTTGGATTAGATTAGGACATTTATTATTATTTAATTCAAAGAAGAGTTAAAAGTGTTAAATTCAAAGTTTATTAACTAAACCATTTTTATATAGAGTTACACATAAGATAAATTGGAATTAAATATTCATTATAAATATAAAAATATTTCCTACATAATGGTATTTTATTTATAATTTTTAGACATTAAATAAATAAATTTATTTATGATACAATGATGATGCAGTAATTACCTAATTACTGAAATATTAAAATAAGTGATAATATAAATATCCAAATAAATGTAATTTGAGACTTTTTATGAATTAAAATAATTTTATAGGTTAATATGACATGTTATTGTTGGTTATATGAATTTATTTCTAAGTAATAATTCTGTTATAAATTTATCAAAAACAAAATGCCAAATAGTGTCAAAATTGACATAAAAGAGTTTTTAAAAAAATATTATATTATTAATTTATATTCTTTTCCTAAATATCTAAGGTTCATCCAAAAGAATTATATAATGATATTTGTATCATTAATGAACAACTTGGGTTTTTCTTGGAAGTTTATAGTAAGTTTATTAACCATATAATATAAAAATACAATGATACATGGTAAATATCAAACTATTTAACTGAGAGTTAAATCTAAAAGATAAAGTTAATACAGTGACACAAACCTATCTAGAAACTATTGTTTGAGTGGTTTTCGACCCATCCCCACCTTATCCTTTAAATAATTTATTTTTGAGCCATTAGAAAACGAAAATGATTTTATTATAAAATAATATTTCTAGCTTTTCCTAAGGTGCCCCTCACCCCTTTTATAAAAGGGCACTTCTCATTCTCTCTAATTCACACATTCAAAGCAATTTGGCTCGGCCAAACCCTGCCCAAATACCCTATCAACTGTACTTCCTTCATCTTATAGGCCTTCCTTTAGTCATAAATCCAATATAAGAAGCCCTTTTGATCAAATCAAAAGGAAGAACCCAAAGAAGAGTTAAATATTTCATCACCTCATTCAAGTTCTTTCTTCTTCCACTTCAACTTTATTTGTTGTTTAAATTATAAAATAATAACTCCAGTATCTTATATATATTATGATGTTATTATAAATATGTTACAACCATATTAATTATTATATCCATCCTTTTAATGACATGTCACAATACGTGTGTACGTACGACTTACCGTCTCCACGTCGTGGTGTAATTGTTATTCAATACATTATTCTTTGGATGGGTATAATAGTGATGTTTAATTGATGTAAATAATAAATATAACAAGATAATGATTCTGAATATATGATATAACATCAAATTATATATTATTTTAATATCAAAATAATGATATTTTCGCTCGTGCGTACGAACGGATTACCATCTCCACGAATGCGATGAGATTCATTCCCCATCCATTCAAGAATAATTTTCATTAGATAGTTAAAAATAATGTTTAAAGACATAATATAATTCTGAATATTAATAAGATACATCCTATCCATAACAAACATTACTTATGTAAAAGAGCATATAAAGGAAAACGAAACAGTTAACACCTAAAACGACGATAATACTAAGATATTATTAACAAAGAAATATTAAAAGATCATATATGATATCATATTAATGTATATTATTCATGTATAATTTAATAACAACTATTTCACCATTATATAAGAGGTTAACCTTCCCTCGACCTAGGAAAAGTACAAGGTAAGTGTTAATTTCACAATCTCTTTATTATCCGAGGTTGTTTTTATGTAAGTATCTTCTGTGACCTCTTTATCATCCACATCCACGTTTCTTAAAAATGTATTTCAAAAAAAAAAATATTTACTAGACTATGGTTTAAAGTCATTTATAACCTTGTTTTACTTTTTATAAAATGGTTTCAAAGGAATCTTTCCAACATTTTCCAAACAAGGTACCTTATTACTTTTTGACAAAATTAAGGTAAGAATGTTTTGTTTAACTTATATGGTGGTTGCGGCTGTTTTCTGTCGTTATAAAATAGTTGAATATTCCTTTACAAGCCTATATGAATATTTTCAAAATAAATTTATTCTTTATAATTATGTGTCTTTTAAATGATTTCAAAATTGAAAAATATATTTCTCTAAGAAAAGGTTTTGATTTCATCTATGTCAACATCCTTTGATTAATTTTAAGTTTATTTGAAGTTGATTTATTATGATAAAAAACTTCCATATTGTATTAAAGGTTTTGTGATATGTTTTCCTGTGGATGTGTTATTTTATACCATTCATGGTTTATAGATAAATTATCTACATTTAGTATGCTAGATTTAAAATGAAATTTTATGTTATGTTTAAACTTTTTCAAATGAGGAATGCATTGGACTTAGTATATGATGGGTAGAGCCCCCTATAGCTCCTCGATACATCGGTAGGTCTCATGAGACAAACTAGTGTCTTGGCACAAGGCCTTGACAAAATCTTATTTTTAGTCTTGGAACAAGGCCTTGACTATGTGGTTATGAAGTATGGAATTATGTATTCCATCATTATGAAAGTGGTTATTGATATTGCATGTGATTATTCAACTAGAAGAATATCCGTGTGAGTAAGTAAATGGAATTATTTTGATTTATATTTTCCATATTATGATGAATTTTATTTTGAAAAGGCTTTTGTTTTAGTTTTATACATTGACTTAAATGTTTATGATTATTTATTAAAGATTCCGCTATATTGTTGTCCTTACTGAGCATTTGAGATCACCCCTTTCTATATTTTATTTTTCCTAGGATGTGAAGAAATATATTATGACTGACCTGTAGGGATAGTCTATGGGGTCTCAGTGTTGTCCATGGAAACAATTTTGTTGTTGTTTTCCTTTTTATAATGTAATGTAAACTTTATGAATGTATCTAGTACTTCCAAGGCTATTAAACTAATCTGTCTTTCGAGACATGATCTTTTTTTATCATGCCAATGTTATATAATAATGCACCGACTCTAGGTAACTAGGGTCAGGGCGTTACAGCATGGTTGGCACATGGTTTTCCCGAACAGTGAACCAAGTCCCAGAAAACCATACAACACTAAATAGTGAGGGGTTTCACAATTGGCGCATGGTTTGGGAAATTTTGTACCCTCTTAGGAGTAACTATGCCCCCTCCCCCCCCCTCAGAAGAGATTCACAATTTATTCCCATGATTTTGAAAACTGTTCACCCCTGACCAATAAATTGTGCATATCATTTTTAATAATCAAAAAATTAGATTAAAAATACTTGAGCCCCAAAAATTCACCCT
Organism: Viscum album; assembly: GCA_963277665.1. Taxonomy (NCBI): domain Eukaryota; kingdom Viridiplantae; phylum Streptophyta; class Magnoliopsida; order Santalales; family Viscaceae; genus Viscum; species Viscum album. The sequence continues at coordinate 1,235,573,673 of OY728120.1, forward strand.
AAATTGACCCTATATCTTCTCTAAATGATTTATATTGAAAGCGTTTTTATTATATCAATGTGTTGTATTGTTATCTTGTGATTGAAATTTGGAAATGTTATGTTTCCTTTATGCATGTTTTATGTGATACGATTATGTTATGGTTTATGAAATGTTTAAACCTATTCATATGAGGAGTGCATTGGACTTAATAAGTGATGGGTGGATCCCGCTATAGCTCCTCGATGCATCGGCATGTCTCATGAGACAAACTAGTGTCTTGGCACAAGGCCTTGACAAAATCTTATTTGTGGTCTTGGCACGAGGCCTTGACTACGTGGTTATGATAGTCTGGCATTATGCATTCCATCATTATGAAAGTGGTTATTGTTATTTCATGTGATTGTTCGACCAGTAGAATATCCATGTGAAGAAGTGAATGGCATTATCTCATTTTACTTTTGCCATATTATGTTGATGTTCAAGTTTAAAAGGCTTTTGTTTTAGTTATACATTGCCTTAAATTTTTATGTTTATTTATGAAAGCTTCCGCAATATTGTTATCCTTACTGAGCATCTGAGCTCACCCCTTTCAATGTTTTAATATTTTCCAGGATGTGAAGAAGTATTTTATGAATGACCTGTAGGGATAGTCAGAAGAGGATATGAGTGTGGACTATGAAGACTTTATAATTATTTTTTCACTTTATGATGTAATGTAAGACTTATGAATGTATCTAGTGTTTCCAAGGCTACTAAACTAATCGGTCTTTCGAGACTTGATCTTTTGTGATCATGCCAATGTTACGAAGTAATGCACCGACTCTGGGTAGCTGGGGTTGGGGCGTTACAGTTGGTATCAGAGGCAGTTTAGTACTAACCTTGGAAGCTTGATTTAGATAAACTCTGATTAGAGCACATAGCCCAAAGATAGACTTTGAGGATTAGTATAGAAGAACTTCCTAGAATTTTGTTATTGTAGAGATTTTGTGAGTTTTCCGAGCAATACATCACTGTCTGGATATGAGCAGGTAGAGGTGGCTCTGGCACAGATGTACCTAGGGGTAAAACCCGAAAACACCGCTTTGAGCTAGACTCGAACGGGAACTGGTGCACGACAACGGGCCTTGCTGTACTCTTGGTTACGACACTCCCGGGAGATATGCTTAGGATAATTCCCATTTTCTTTACAAACCACTATGAAGGGTTATGAGTATATACTTCCTTAAAGGAAACATTTCTTTTTATGATTATGGATTATATCCATAAATAGTTCAATTTATGTAAAGTATTTTACAAATATGGAATTATGTATTTTATTTCATAAACTAATCTAGTTTATGCAATTGTTTAGAAATGGCGCCTTGTGGAAGAAATGGAAACCGTATCAATGCATGCACTCCATGTAGGGATTTCCCTCCTGCTCAAGATAATTATAGTGGGGATGGTGATGCAACTGGTGCCGATCAGCTAATCACCATACTGGGACAACTTACTCGGGTTATGAATAATAACCTTACTCGTATGGAGCACCCTGATCCGCAACGTGGAGGATCAATGCTAGACCGTTTCATGAGGCAACAACCACCAACCTTCAATGGGGGTAAAAATCTGTTAGTAGCTGAGCAATGGATAAACTCCTTAGAGAAAATATTCCATGCCTTGGGGAGTAGCGAAAGGGAGAAGGTTGTCATGGCAGTTTACCGCCTCACTGGAGATCCCGATCAGTGATGGTCACTGATTCAAAACACAAAGGAAGATGATGACGTATCTAATATGGAATGGAGGGAGTTCAAAGATCTGTTTTGAGAAAAATATTTTCCTCGTGACCATCGAGCAGATATGGAAAGGCAATTTCTGAGTTTGAGGTAGAAGGAGGATGAGAATGTCCGAAAGTATGAGGCTAACTTTACAAGGTTAGCGAGGCATGCTGCCGATTATATACGAACCCAAGGAGTAAGATTGATCGTTTCTTTGATGGGTTAAAACCATTTCTCCGTCGAGCTTTAGTATCACAATCCTTCTCATCATATGAAGATATTGTCTCGTGTGCTATCAAGACAGAAAAGGAATTCTCTAAGTCTTATGACAACAAAGTAAAGCAAGAGAAGAAGAGAACGGTGGAACAAGAGACAGATAAAGGGAAAAAAGGAAAGAAGGATTTTCCATTATGTGATAATTGTGGGAAGAATCACCCTGGTACTTGCCTAAAAGGAATGGGAGTTTGTTATAAATGTGGAGAAAAGGGTCACCAGGCTCGTGATTGCAAGGGAAAGAAAGAGGCTGTCAAAGTTGAATGCTACAATTGTAGGGAAACAGGGCATTATGCAAATGAATTTCCTAAGCGTCAAGGAAACTTACCTCAGAAAAGGCCAAGGGATCAAGGCCAATCTTATGCTGTGACTATAGTTGAAGCGGAATAATTAATGTATTGGTGCTTTTGGACTCAAGGATTATATTCTGGTTATAAGAATAATGAGATATATATATATGGATTGTACTGTAGTACTTGTTGATTTCAGTAAGGTTTTAATATGATTAAGGTAATCATATTTTTAGTATGTGACAATAAGAGAAACTTTTCTTTGTTTGGGGAATCTGATGTTACAATTGATTTTGGAAATTAGAGACCTTTTAGAGAAAGTCTGGACGGAGGTATTTTGGATAACTATTAAGGTTGGAATGGATTAAGTTAAACCATGGATAGTATTGTTTAAGGTTAAAGAATTTCTGAAGATTATTTTTGGAATATTATAATACTATAGTTTTAGGAAAAGGAAAACCTGCAGGGTGGGGAATAACCCGTCGCGTTGGACAAAGCTGCAGGAATCGAACCCACAACCATAGTGCGACAAGCCTTTATTTCCTACCACTAGCCTACAGGAAGTCCCTGGTTATTACAAAATAGTTTTACTAATCTAAATGGTATGTGTTAACATTTTGAACCTTATACAATTAGGATAAATAGAATATTTTTGAGTTCCGTTACCATTTGGAGTAAAAGTTGGGTTTGTGGTAAAAATTTATTAACGAATGAAAGTATACATAACAAGTATGTATATTCCCTTACGTTCTTAGTAAATCTCCTAAATAAATTCCTCAACATTATAAAAGGTAACTTAAAACAAAAATGTTGTCGGTTAACTTTTCCAACTGGGGATTCAATGACCGTTTAACCAATAACAAGTTTGTGATTTTCTTGTGGTTAAACTTTCTCCTAATCTTGTTTTCTATAACTCTCCATCAGACCTCGATGGTTTGTTTCTCCTCCATATCCATATTTTCATATAATCCTATAATGGGCTATATCGGGTGACCTTTGTACTTATCCTGCTTTCTTTTAATGTTATATATTTATTAACCTTATTTCCGATGTGGGTTTTCCTCAAAGGTATTTTCTCTTTTCAACCTTTTATTTTCAAAGAAAAATTTCAAATTGCGAGGACGCAATTTATTGAAGGAGGGGAGAATGTAACACCCCGAGCTTCCACGATACGCTTCTCATTCAATAATGCAATAGCTTGCATTGTACGCAACTTCAAGTTCTAAAACACCGCGACTAATCAAAGTAGCTGTTATGAATAGTAATAACCAATTTTTAAAATTATAGAAATTTTATATTTCAAAATGGACTTCATTTTTGGATTCAGAATATCGAAATTAGCCTATGTTGAATTTTTGGTATTTTTCTGAGAACTTCTAATTTTTATGAATAGTGAAAAATACTTTAAAACAACTTTTTTAATCAAAATAATTTATTGTGATAAATTATACTATTTAGTGGTTTTAAGGTATAATTAGAATATATTTTTACCATTTTATCCAATGGTGGTCATTAGAATTAATTTAACATTGAAATTAGACATAAACAATTGCCAATCTTTTGATATAAATTGTTTCTTAAAAACACGCTATTTGTCGTAACAGCGGGAATTAATTATAAAATTAATTAATGAAACTTATATGTTTGGAATTTTGTAAAATAGAAATCATTTTTGAATTTGGAATATCAATTATAGCTTAGGGTGAAATTTTGGCCTTGTTCTGAAAAACTTCAATTTTTGATGAATAGTGAAACCACTAAGTGGTAGTTAAATAACTGTTTTTTCGTTTAAATGAAATATTACCACTTCTGTGATTTGATTTTCAAAAATCCGACATACATGGTTGTCATTAAGAAGTAAAATGTGGTTCAATGAGATTAAAATAATTTTTTGGTGAATAGTAACTTTTAAGTTCTTAATCGCGATTAGAGGTAATTAGTGTAGTTTAAGGTACAAATAATGTTTTAATAATATGAGATGAGCATGACACTTGTCCTACTCCTATTGGATGAGTCATGGCCGACCAAGAAAACCCATGGGTCAACTTGGGGACCCCATGGAGCCACTTTAGATGGAAAATGACATTAATATATATTTATTTAATGTTAAAATTAAATTGACACAAACATGAGTTATTTTACTAAAACAGTTTTTAAGTGGGGTTACACAAGTAAAAATTTTGACTATAAATATTCATTAGAAATATAAAAATATTTCCTACATCATATTATTTGTTTTATAATTTTTAGACATTAAATAAATTAAATTATTTATGACATCATTATGATGCAGCGATGACCTCATTATTTAACGATTTAAATAAAATGAGAAGATAATGCAAACTACAAGGCTTACACTTGTCCAAAGCCTATTGGATGAGGAGATTTCGAAACCCTATCACCTTATCCTCGTATTATATAAGTGTGGGACCTTTAGAATCCGAAAATCATTGTGAAATAATGTAACATTTCAATCTTTCCAAAAGTGCCCCTCCTCTCCACTTATAAAAGGCCCCCACCTCTCCCACCTCATTTACACTTTCAAGCCATTTGGCTCGGCCAACCTCTGCCCAAGTACTCTCCCAACTTCCCCCTCTTACTCCTAGAAGCCTTACTTTGGGCAGAACTCTTCCCAAGGAAGCCTTTGGCTCAAATCAAAAAGAGTTACCCGATTTTGAGGTAATGTCTTCTCTAATGTTGTTTTGTTTTATTTTTCTTCTCCAACCCCCTAAACTCTTTTTATTCATTTCTTTTATAACAACACCAGTATCCTAAATATACTAGGATGTTGTTATAAGAAGTATTCGAGCTACACTTACACACACCTACATCTAATGGTTAAAGAACATACGGTTTCTGTGGATGGCGAATTTCTGCCTCACGAAACAATGATTGTTCAACACTCATATAACACCTTCAAAGGTGGCCATTAAGATGTCAATATTTTTATATATGATATATAATATGTTTATGTTTTACTTATGCTTCTGTATTTCTCATTTATGGCATACTTTATGATTTCCATTATGGGTAAAACACGATAATTTCATTTTAGGAAGTGCGGACTACCGCCCCCTCAAAGTGATTTGAATCGTTAATGCCATATGTGGGATGTATAAAGGATGGAGTAAATGGTATTATACACTATATTATACTGGAATTATATTATAAATTTATATCATTATGATTTAGTTCCATTAAATATGAAATTGAAATGAAAGTAGTGGTCATGCGTACGTACGGCTTACCGTCTCCATGAACGGTGCATTTCATTTCTTACCTCTAAATGTTACGTAATATTATAAATGAATATATATACTGGATATATAAGATATATATGACATCTAAATCATGAATATAATTCTGGATATAATGGATATTCTACCACATGAAAAACTTGTAATTATAAGAAGTTTATTGTTGACTCAGGTTACCAAAGATCGACAAAACGATCGTTATTAACTTAAATAATTACATAATATTCATAACATTGTAATAAGTGATATAAAAAGGATAATGAAATTGAAAATATTTCTTAATAAGGTAGATATTAACTCTAGTTTATTATTCAGGAGGTTAAAGAACGGTTGAGTCAAGTCGGACACAAGGTAAGGGAACTTCTTAACCCAACATCCATTATTTGGGTTAATCTCCTACTTTCAAATTATGTCATGATGTTATTATGTCCTATTTTGTATTTTTACTTTCTTTATGTGTACCTATAATGAATACAAATAATAGATCTATTTTATTTTAAAAATGATCTTTTTAAGGACTTCGTCTCAATCTCCTTTCATTGAGGCATATTTGGTTTTATACATAATTTCTTTTATACGGTGTATAAACCCCTTTGACTTTTACGTTTATTCAAAAGGAATATTTTTTATATGAAGCGTTTACTAAACGACAAAAGGGAATGTTCTTGTCGTACGTATGTGGCGACAACGACTTCTCCGCCGCCGTGACCACTATTTGAGTTTCGGCTTCCTCAACAAGCCATCATTTTTTTAATGAAAAATAAATACCATGTTTTACTTTTCTTTTATTTTGGTATTGAAAATGGTTTTGAAAGCGTTTTTATTATATCAATGTGTTGTATTGTTATCTTGTGATTGAAATTTGAAAATGTTATGTTTCCTTTATGCATGTTTTATGTGATATGATTATGTTATGGTTTATGAAATGTTTAAACCTATTCATATGAGGAATGCATTGGACTTAATAAGTGACGGGTGGAGCCCGCTATAGCTCCTCGATGCATCGGCAGGTCTCATGAGACAAACTACTGTCTTGGCACAAGGCCTTGACAAAATCTTATTTGTGGTCTTGGCATGATGCCTTGACTACGTGGTTATGATAGTCTGGCATTATGCATTCCATCATTATGAAAGTGGTTATTGTTATTTCATGTGATTATTCGACCAGTAGAATATCCATGTGAAGAAGTGAATGGCATTATCTCATTTTACTTTTGCCATATTATGTTGATGTTCAATTTTAAAAGGCTTTTGTTTTAGTTATACATTGCCTTAAATTTTTATGTTTATTTATGAAAGCTTCCGCAATATTGTTATCCTTACTGAGCATCTGAGCTCACCCCTTTTTTTTTATATTTTCTAGGATGTGAAGAAGTATTTTATGAATGACCTGCCGGGATAGTCAGAAGAGGATATGAGTGTGGACTATGAAGACTTTATTATTAGTTTTTCACTTTATGATGTAATGTAAGACTTATGAATGTATCTATTGTTTCCAAGGCTACTAAACTAATCGGTCTTTCGAGACTTGATCTTTTTGATCATGCCAATGTTACGAAGTAAGGCACTGACTCTGGGTAGCTGGGGTCGGGGCGTTACATTACAGTGGTAGATTTTTACAAATTAAATATTTTATAAATTAATTTACCCCCATCAATTATGTTTAACAAGGTTCCTAGGATTATATATTAGTTTTGGTATGCATTAATGTAATCTCTATGTGCATAGTATTCAATGGAATATATTAATCATCATAAATTGTATGTACAATCGAAATTGTTTATCCAACCATTATAGGAAATGATAAAATATTTTGTGATTTATTTTAGAGGCTCATGTAAAGATATTTTAATACTACTTGTGTCTTTATACAATAAATGCTTTTGATACAGTGATGAATATGGATATAATAAAACTATTTTATGGATTTACTTCATGTTCAAGTCATTTTTGTGAGAAAGTTTTTGATAAATTTATTATTATAACTATTAGAGTTTTAGAGACAATGACAAATATTCATATTATCAAAATGAGGTTGTTGATGGCTCAATGTCATCTAAAATCATATATAGATCATACATGATTACCATTATCATTTGAGGTGGATAATGAGATTTTATTAATAATATCTCCATTATTAAAAAAAACATTTTGATTACTATTAAATGTTTCTCCCTAATATATTATCAATTTTTAGATAATTGAACTTTTGACTATTGTGAATTATTAGTTGTCTTCACCACCACAAATAAATTTTCTACACAATTTGTTTCATGGATCTCAATTGATGATATTCAATCTTGATCAATATAATGCAATTAAAAGGGAAAATCGTCCAAGAATACAATATTATATCATACTTTCTACTCAATTTGTCTTCAGATTTTACGATGAAACCATACTTTGATGAATAATATAATGGAGGTGTTTTTTTCAGACACTAGACAATGTTTTTTAGTGTACTTAATGATCACCAATCGTCCAATTTCATATGGAACCTATGGTAACATGCTTACATCAATGTTTTTTTTGTCGAGTTCTAAATGTTGTAATGAATGTATGGAGTTCGGTTAAATCATTGAACCATGGGCTGTATTTAAGGTGTCGGGTCATCTACGGATTTGAGTGACCTATGAATTAAATAATCAACTATGTCTCAAAGCATTGGAGGACTTAAAAAATAATAAGGTGTTTTGGCATGTTGGTCGGTTCGGTTTTGGACCTCTTTATTATTGTTATGACGTAATGAGTGTCCTTGAGGGGAGAATCAAATGTATGTTTGATGTGAATATGATATAGATAACTTATTATTGGCTGATATATCACTAATTTTGATAACTAGGACACTCTATAAGTGGGGATAATCATGTCATTTTTTGTAAAACATGTGTCATTCCCGGTAGAATGAACACAACCTAAGATATCAATTGAAAAATGGAAAAAAAAATTCAAGAATTTCTTTTGAGCTCTCATGTCTTAAATCTCTTCAGTTATTGCTTGGAAATACGACTTTGATATGGTTGGTTGGGTGTGAAACCATTGAGAAACATCATTCCTTATGGAGGACATATAAGGTCAAGCCTAAACAATCACATAATGTCTCAGGTTTAAAATGCATTATGATCGGTTTCGATCACATGTCAATGGGGTGTTGTTTGAGGCAACATAAATGTGGGATCAACCGTGTTATGATATGTTTGTAAACTGATATTCTTACTGCTGCTCAATGAGGTGTTGACGTTGTCTCCTATAAACCAGACTTGTTCAGTTAGTCTGAAGTGGTAAATGTGATCAATGAATCAAATTTATTATATTATGAATACTTTATGATCAATGGGTCATCTTTATTATATTATGTTTCTGTAATATTACACTATCGTATATTTTGTGTAGACGCATTGTTATATACATTGATAAAAGCTGGATCACATTACTGAGGAACACACCTCAGTATGTTAAGGGTTTGAATGAGTTTTTAGATTTTTCAATTTCTAATCGATCCGTTGAAGGGAGAATAAAATGCCCATGTCCTAAATATAAATTTAGAACATGGTTGAAGAGAGATGAGGTTTATGAACATTTAATACTGAAGCAATTCCTTGCTCAATATTTGTGTTGGATTCGGCATGGAGAATCGAACATTACAGAAAGATTGAGCACTGATGTTAATCTTCAGAATGAGGTTCCAAGTTCATCAACAATGGAAAATGAAATGAAAAACCTAATAAATGATGCATTAGGCCCTGCAAGACACCACTATCAGCATCAAAACATATCTGAAAAACCAGAAGAGGGTGCTACAACTTGCAACGTGACAAGTGATGTTTTTGAGACTGTAACACAGGTAGATCAAGATTGTCACATATCATTGGATCCTCCTCTTGATTTTGTGGAGCCAAATGTAAGATAAAACTTCACTGAGAAAAATGTGTTTCATGATTTAGTTGATGATGGAAATCAAGATTTGTATAGTGGGTGTTTGAAATATTCAAAGCATTCATTTCTGCTGAAGTTGTACCATATCAAATGTCTATGTGGAATTAAAAATAAGGCAATGTATATGATATTGGAATTGATTTGTGATGCATTTCCTGAAGCAAAAATATCAGAATCTTTTTATGAGATGAAAAAATTGTTAACAAGCGAGGTCTGAATTGTACAAAAATACATGTGTGTCCCAATTATTGTATGCTTTATTGGGGAGAGGATTCAAGTAGACATAATTGCAAGAAATGTTCTTATTCTAGATGGTAGGAAAAGGGTGATGTTGGTAGTCTGAATGAACATAATTTTCTGGAGAAGAAGAAAAAGAGCACACCTACAAAGGTTTTTCATTACTTTCCTTTGAAGCCTCGATTGCAAAGATTATTCATGTCATCGAAAACCGCTGAACACATGAAGTGGCATTCTGTAGATAATACAATGATGGGTTAATGAGACATCCACGAGATTCCCAATCGTGGAAGACATTTGATTAATTACATCTTGATTTCTCAGCTGATCCTAGGAATGTTCGATTGGGATTGGCTATCGATAGATTCAACCCATTTGGGACTTTGAGTACCAATTATAGCATTTGTCCAGCTGTTTTGATCCCTTATAATCTACCTCCGTGGATGTGTATGCAACAAAAATATTGTATCCTTTAGATGATTATTCCTGGAAAACAAATTCCTGGAAATGATATTGATGTATACTTGCAGCCTTTGATTGAAGAATTGCAGGAGTTATGGAGCAACGGTGTTGAGACATTTGATGCTTCTTCTAAAACAATTTTTAAAATGCATGTTGCTTTAATGTGGACCATTAGTGACTTCCCTGGGCTTGTGAATTTATCTGGTTGGAACACTTACACGGGTTTGGCTTGTCCCGTTTGTAACTTTGATTTTGAGCCCAAATGGCTACCTCATAGTAGAAAATGGTGCTTCTTGTGTCATCGATGATTTCTCAATGCATCTCATAGAAGTCGGCTGAACAGATCAAAATTTAATGGTTCCATTGATCGTAGAACACCTCCAAAGTTGTTAAATGGTTTTGAAATATTGAAAAATCTTAAAAATGTTGAAATAAAATTTGGGAAGGTTCATCATTTGAATGATAGCGGAAAACGGGTCCGAAGTGCATCGTCAAGCGAAACCGGAACGCAACGATGGAAGAAAAAAAGTATATTCTTCAAACTTCCGTATTGGGAATTTAATTTTTTGCGGAATAATCTTGATGTGATGCATATTGAGAAGAATTTATGTGACAATTTTATTTTCACATTGCTTAATGAGCATGGAAAGTCAAAGGATCATCTCAATGCTCGCAAAGACTTACAAGCAATGAACATAAAATGTGATCTCTGGCCAGATGAGAATGGAAAGTATCCTCCGATAATTTTTGCATTGAAAAATAGGGATAAAGATAAATTCCTTAGAATGTTAAATAATGTTAATCTATCTGATGGGTATTCAAGTAACATCTCACGGTGTGTTGACATGAAGAATCGTAAGTTACATGGATTGAAAAGCCATGATTCACATATTTTGTTACAAAAATTACTACCATTGGCATTGCGTACATTATTACCTAAAAAAATTACTGCGGTTGTACTCCAGTTCTGCACATTTTTCAGAAAACTATGTGAGAAATCTCTACATCCATTTCATCTTGACAACCTCCAGGAGAGGTTTGTATTGACCCTCTGTGCAATGGAGATGATCATTCCTTCTTCATTTTTTACTGTAATGATGCATTTTACTGTGCATTTGGTTGAGGAAGCTAAATTAGGAGGCCCCGTTCATTATCGATGGATGTATCCAATTGAGAGGTACTTTATTTATATGTTTTCTAGTAAAGTAAACAATTTTTGGTACTTAATTAAATGCATAATTATGTTTATTTTATTTCACAGATATATTGGGCATTTGAAATCATACGTGAGAAATAAAGCTAAACTAGAAGGCTCAATTGGTGAAGTCTATGTGGCTGAGGAGTGTCTTACCTTTTATTCTCGATACTTGGATGATATTGAGAAAATATTTAATCGAGTTGGATGTGTTGACGACACATCGACTCAATCTCAAATAAATTAGAAATCCAAAATATTTCCTGTTATTGGCCGATCAGTTGGGAGGACCTCAAATGTGACCCTAACTGAATTGGAATTATTACAGGCACATAGATATGTGCTGCTGAATAGTGAAATTGTAGATCCATTTATTGAAGAGTTGAGGATACAAACAAAGAGACGAATGAGAGGCCGAACACTAAATGAGAAAGATAACAAAAGCTGTTAATAAAGAGCTTGTAAACTGGTTTGCACGACGTGTAGGTTCATAAATATTGCAATAAATACGAATATTAGTTTGACACATACATTTTGTAAATCTAATAAATTATATTTCTTTTTTTAGATCATGAATACTGATACTCGAGCAGAGGTGTCATAAGATTTGAAGTTTCTTACTAGAGGTCCTCTAAAAGAAGTTAGAAAGTTCGACGCTTATATTGTGAATGGATTTATATTTCATACAGTCGATGGAGAAGTGGGTTTGAGAACATATAATAGTGGTATATTTACATTTACTGATGTGGAATACTATGGAAATATGCATGATATTATTTAATTAAACTACCGTAGACATTTTTCGGTTTTTTTTATTCAAATGCAAATGGGTATATATTCTCATAGGTGTTAAAAGAGATTCCTTTCAATTTACTTTTGTGAACTTCTCTCGCTTGATGGATGTTGGTGATAGTGAACTGCCTGATCCATATATCTTAGCATCGAAAGAAAAAATGTTATATTATGTGAATGATGTTACCGATGAAGGGTGGAGTGTAGTTGATCACATAATACAAAGAGATTTGTATGATATGGGTGATGAAGTGGAAAATTTGACCTCTGAAATTAAATTTAATCAGCAATAGGAAGCAGAATTATTTGTCCATCGTGATATTGAAAATATTAGTCTAGCAAGGATGAATGAAGTGGATGAAGAAATGGAGCAGGAAACTGACAAGATTGAAGGGGAAAATGATTGTATGTACAATTATTTATTTATTTAGGAACCACTTGTTTCATTTCTACAGTCATTCATTATCATTGTTATATATATTTTCTCCGTTAGTACTCCATCTATTATCATTTTTTATTTTTTTTCTGCATAATTTTTTTAAAATATATATTCTGACCTAAATTTTATTTGATTAAATGACAGGAATTCCAAGGAAGAAGCGGTACATTATTTCATCCAGTTCTGTGACAGATGACGATCCATCTGGCTCCCTCCCCGCGACATCTGAGGCACCAGATGCCGACACCCCAGCACCATCTCCCCCCGCCCCATCTCTCACACCATCTGTGGATTTCCCAGTAGAGGCTGAGTCGTCGACTCCCCCTTCAGGAGCCTCAACAGTGGGGAAACGACGCGCCCCTTCCATTTCATCCCAGACATACTGGAGTGTCACTGTCAAAAGTAAAAATTTTAATTAAATAAATTTATTGCATTTTTTTATACTAATTGTTTGCTCATTGAAGATGACAAAAATGCAACTATGGAGAAAAACACAAAAAGTTCAGATGTTTCAAATCTGAATGGTAAGAAGATTGTTGTGCCATTTGATTCTTACGAAGTCCGTATGGACGATGTCGTGGGGTTACTTGGCCAGATTCTAGGCCATCTGGCAGCGGAGCCCATTTCCCTTCCCATTTTATATTACGATTGGAGACATATGTCTCCAAGATGGAAAAATGAAGTGTTTTGTTTTCAAATCAAGGTAAATTTTTTACATTATGGTTTAATTGAATGTCATGTTACTAATATGTTCAAAATGAATTTTTGTATACAGATGTTCTTCCACTTTACCATTTTTGATGTGATAGCACGGAAGTGGACGTTGAAAAATCTAGGTAAGAATTGGAAAGATTTTAAATGAAGATTGTGGTGTGATGTCAACGATGCTTCATTGACCGCGCTGCAAATGTATGAAGAAGCTACCCAGTGGGGTACCGAAAGAGTAGTGGAAAGTGTTTTTTGACAGGCATCGGGATCAGAAGTGGATGGTATTGAAATATATATATTATTATATTATCCTCATTTTACATTTATATATGTATATCAAAAGGACATGACATTCAATACATCAGTATTAAATTTCATTTTATTTATTTCAGGATCTCTCAAGACAGAATGCGTCAAACCGAGCGAAGCAAGTCATCCCACACACTGCGAGCTCAAAACGTTTTTCTAGAAGTAGAACAACATTGGTAATATTTTAATTAGTTTAAATATTTATAAGACAATATTATCTGTTTAATATATTGAATTGTTCTTTTATCTTTGATTAATGCAGTCATAGAGTTTAGGCCATGAAGCATCAAGAACTGAACTGTTGTTGGATCTTCACAAGAAATCATATGGATGTTTTTTTAATGAGCCTTCTAAAGAAGTTGGGGTATGAAGTCAATTTTTTATCATAATAACTTATTATCAGTTTTTACTGTTTTAATATATATTGATATTTGATTTATAGGTCAAAATTAAAGAACTATGGGATGCCAATCCTGCGCATTCCTACTCTGTCTCGCATGATGACCTAGTTGCTAAAGTCCTTGGGAAGGACCATCCTGGGAGAGTGTGCGGGATGGGTTTGCGGCCTGTGCCATCTAAGGTTTTTAGCAGGCCACTAGGGATAGATGCTACATCTACTCCTGACTTTAGTTATCCCATACCCAGAGATGCTAAGAAAGATATTGTTTCTTTACGAAACACAGTTCACCAGTAGGGGGGTCAGATATCTACATTGCAGAAAGAGTTGACTAAAATACTTAATCAGATGAGCAGATATGCCCCTGGTGGGAGTGCATCGATTGGTGGTATGCAAGTAAATCACAGAAAATAAAAATAATTTAGTTTTCTAACTTTCATTGGTTTTAAGTTTTAATATAAATATGCAACCGTATTTAATTTTCAATATAATGTTCTTACAGGTGATAGCACAAAGTGGAAATGAAGGTGGATAGGGTGACAATGCATCATCGGACCCTGAGTAGTTGTATTGTTGATGTGTTGAACAAAAATGGAAACAGTTGGTTTGTATATGTAACATTTGTGGCACATAGTTTCCACCACACATTTTCATGTCCTAAAATTTCATTGATTTCTCATGTTTCTTTTTATGCATTTTATTGATTTCTGAGTTTTCTCTTTATGTATTCATTTCTTGAGTGTGGTATACATCATTCCATTTAGGTCTATGTTTTAATTGGTAGTCGATATTTTGGATGACTAGGAGTTAAACCCATTGTTGATGTGTTGAACAAATTGGGTCATTTCATAGTGATCAAGGGGATAGTGTTGTGGACACTTTGGTGAGGTCCATTGTTGATGTGTTGAACAAATTGGGTCATTTCTTATTAAATATGAAATTATAAATAGTAATGAAAGAGTTCATGTGGTATAGAGTTAGATTTGAAATTCAAGTGGTGTAAAAGCATTATATTAAGTATTCAATGCTATTAATCAAACTATGGTGATAAAACATGACATTAGAATGTATAATGTGGTATCCAATTGAGGATATGGAAGAAGATAGCTTGATGGATACCACTGGAGTTATTAACTTAAGTTCTTGTTTCTTATATTAAGTTCTAGATCATTAGGTTTAAAGGATTTATTTATAACTAATTTCCAAGTTGTAAATTCACTCACTGAAAATCTATAATAAAATGAAGATATATGTGAAAGAGGTTTTGAGATTAAAAGAAAATTTAGATTTTTTTAAGACAAGTGATATCAATCATGGAGATATAATGAGGATTAAAGGATGAGGTTAAACTAATTTTAAGAAAAGATAAAAGTTTAGTGATAAAATGAAAACTAAGAAGCTGAATGCAACCCTCAAGTGGTGAACAGAGTCGAGAGGTTTAGAGGATACTTTACATGGAGTTGTAAGAGATTAAAGGTTCTAAAATAAAATCAACAAGAGGATGAAGTTTTATGTAGAGTTCCTTCAAAGAGTGGTTCTTTCTTGATATGACGTGGTTTTCAAAGGATTAATTTAGAGTTCTTCCGGTTGGTTATTTATGGTGTGTCTGCCTCTATCATGACACAAGGACCTAGAGGTCAATTTATAATGGTTCTTCCTTACTCAATGATATTGATTTAAATATTTTTAACCATGTATCAGAGGGGTTGTACAGTGGATTGGATTTGGTTTTTATGGGAAATAACTATTTTTTAGGTTGATTAAGGCTCCCCTCATGTGTTTTAGGTCACCATATTATTTTTTCCCTTCATTACACAATAGGCATCATATATTTGGTTGAGGTAGAATATTTCTAAACTTATCTTCTATCTTTAGGAATAAATTGTTTGACTAGCCTACTAAGAAATTTTCCGAGGGTCCTATATTAATATTTTTATATGTTTTCGGTTATGACTACTTTATTACTCATGGTTATGAGGAATGGGAACATGGGGGGAACACGTTTTAAAGAAGAAAAAACTAAATAAAGATAGTAAACTAGTTAAGAGTAAATTAGAAGGAAAGAGTGAGTCACTTGTACTTTATGAATTTTCATGATATTACTACTCGTTGAATCTTATTGATTGATAATTGATGATATGGATTACTTCTTTTTTTATCATTTAAGAAACTCTCAACCATTATAATAAATTAATTTTTTAAAGATGGTAGTAAAAAGAAATTTTTTCGAAACTAGAATATAATAATTTATATTACATACCAATTAATTTCATATTTACGTATCAGTCTATAGGTATGAGACTATACATGTTTGAGTATATAGAAATGGACATCCATGGTGGAACTTTCCCAATTGAAAGGGATTACGTCCCCTAGATTTGACAGTCATCTCATGTTTGGTTTACTACCTTTGTGGGTGTGTTTTAGCTAAGATGATCAAATTGTTTTTTATTACACTTTTAGTGGAACAGTTACAGGTTGTTTGTTCAGGTGTCCTAATGAGATTATTTATCACTCTTACATGTACACCATGGTGTATGTTTAGCCCTTATTTTTTTTCATGTTGATCATAAGTATCATGGGGGGTATGGATGTGGCCCAGTGTTGCATGATCGAGCAGAGCTATATGAGTGGTTCTACTAATCGGGCTAGTGCAGTTTGAAAATGTATGGAGATCAGGTATGTTGTCTAGAATAGAGTTAGTAGTGGATCCATGTACTTTTACATTTATTTTATTGCGTAGTTTTTTTATGGTCAGCCTAGTGGGTCACCAGTGTTGTATCGTGTTGTGTAGTTGTTCAGGATTTTACATCAATGTATTATTGAAGCTTTTTATTTTATAGTATTGTACATCTTCTGCATTCATTTAATTTCCATTTTTCATGATAATTATATATTTTCTATTGTTTATTAATTTTATATGGGGCCAGTGTTCTCCAAATGTCACCACTTGGGTCCTCGCTACTAGTTGGTGGCATCTGGCGTACGGGGAGGTGTGCTTGATGCCTAGTAACCCATCGGCTTAGAGCATCAGTTTAGTAGAATCCAGTTTGGGATGTTAGAATGTTGTATCAATGGAGTTTTATCTTCCTAGTATTTACTATTTAGGATATTGTATACATGAGTATGAGGAATGTGTTGGAACCTTTGATGGATATTTGACTGATGTTTTAATAATACTTTCTCTAATAGGAAGTCTTATTTTCCAGGGTTTCAGATTTTTGTTCTATTTTTAAATATTAAAGTTGTATATTATTTCTCATTGAGAGAAAAACATTTTTTTTGGATGTTGTGATTTATTCTGTATATTCAGCTCTTGGTCATTGGTGGGAGGTTAGGGATGGTTTTTGACTCTTGGGTGGGGAATAAAGAGGACTCTCATGCATCATATTTGGCATGTAGGATTCATGTCATATATATTGTCTAGTGTGTGATTTTACTGACAAAGGAGTCCTTTGAGCCTTCATAAACAGATAATTAACTTTCATGGAAGGTTATGTGGGTGTATGTTGAAACATTTTTTTTGTGAGGCTGATGACTTTGTCCTCCTACACAGGAGGTGTAGTGACCTGGTTGGTCGATATGATACGTGATTCCAGATTATCGATCCCCATGTTGGGTTTTGTTTCTCAGGTTGTTCTCAGTTGGTTTATATTTCTGGTTTTATTTGTTTTTCAGGGCAGTGGTGCAGCAGAAGCAAAGAATTATTTTTTTTATTCTGAGCAGCTTTTCGCGGTGGTTTTAACCGCCGCGAAATGTATATTAGGGGCGGTTTAAACTGCCGCTAAATGGTGAAAACCGCCACTAAACATAAAATAAAATTTACATTTAGAAGACATTATAACCGCCTCTAAATAGGAGCATCATGGCTACCTCATTTTGTGGCGGTTCCCGTGACATTAGCGGTGGCTTTACGGCAGCTGGAATTTGAGTTTATTAGCGGCAGTAATAATTGTCGCGAATAAACTGATATCCAGGGCTCGTAAAACCGCCGCTAAATTCAGGAAAACCGTCGTGAAATGAGGCATCTATGACGCTTTTCTGAAACCACCGCTAAACGCAAATAACCTCCACTAATAGATTGGAGACGCCCAATTAGGTGGCGGTTTCTATAAACTGCCTCCAAACAATGTAGCGGCGGTTTAAACCACCGCTAAAGGCAAAAAAACACCGCTAAATGGCAATTCTATTATAGTGATCATTAATTCTTGGATTAAGGAATTAATTATGAGATATTTCAATCTAGTTTGAATGGTTGGTATTAAGTTCATTTTAAGATGATGAGTAGTTTCTTTATGAATTAAAATCAACATAGAATTAATTTTTCATACTACTCACTTTCTCTCTGGAAATTGATAGTTTAATTTGATAATTTCTACAGAGATAAAGTTAAAAGTGATTGTGAAGCATGTTATTTTAATTATTCTCATTATTTAATAAAAATCCATTACATATATTTTCATAGTTGAGAATTTATATATCTTTTGGTGATTACTATTTTCAATTTGATCTTATTTTCAATATTTTATATCACTTAATATTATCCATTATTATTATTTTATTCTCAGTTAAATTCATTGAATGTATTCAATTTATCTTATTGTTAATTCCCATTGTCTCAAGGAAATAATGGACGTCGTGATAATTTTATTTGGGGTGATCAAAAATTCAGCATGTATATTGGTATGTTCATTGCTTTTTCATTGCATGTTCCATTTTTTTTAAATGAAGAAGGATACCCTTTGGGTGAAATTTTCTGCAACTCATTCCACTAAAAAAGCATTCTAAATTCATCCCAAAACCAAAAACCATCAAAATAAATTAAATCATTGATTTGGGAGAATGTTTTCACTAACAGCCTCCACTTTTTTATCAACATGAAGTTTCACTACAACAGAATCGCCATTTAGTGGTGGTTTTTTTCCTTTAGCGGCAGTTTAAACCGCCGCTACATTGTTTGGTGGCAGTTTACAGAAACCGCCGCCTAATACGGCGTTGCCAATCTATTAGCGGAAGTTATTTGCATTTAGTGGTGGTTTTAGAAAAGCATCGTAGCTTCCTCATTTCGCGGAGGTTTTCCTGAATTTAGCGGTGGTTTTACGAGCCCTGGATATCAATTTATTCGCGACGGTTATAACCACCACTAATAAACTAAAATTCCAGCGGCCGTAAAACCGCCGCTAAAGTCATGAGAACTCATGCAGAATGATGCATCCACGATACTCCTATTTATCTGCGGTTATAACCGCTGCTAAACGTAAATTTTATTTTACGTTTAGCGGCGGTATTCACCGTTTGGCGGCGGTTTTAACCGCCGCGAAAAGCTGCCCAAAATAAAAAATAATAATTCTTTTCTTCTGCTGCACCACTGCCCTAAAAAACAAAAAAAAACCAGAAATATAAACCAACAGACAACAACCTGAGAAACAACACCCAACATGGGGATTGATAAGAAGGAATCACATATCATATCGACCAACCAGGTCACTACACCTCTTGTGTAGGAGGACAAAGTCATCAGCCTCACAAAAAAAATGTTTCAACATAGACCCACATAACCTTCCACGAAAGTTAATTATCTTTTTATGAAGGCTAAAAGGAATCCTTTTTCAGTAAAATCACACAATAGAAAATATATATGATGTGAATCCTACATGCCAAATATGATGCCTGAGAGTCCTCTTTATTCCCCACCCAAGAGTCAAAAACCATCCCTTGCCTCCCACCAATGACCAAGAGCTGAATATCCAGAATAAATCACAGCATCCAAAAAAGATGTTTTTCTCTCAATGAGAAATAATATACAACTTTAATATTTAAAAATAGAATGAAAATCTAAAACCCTGGAAAATAAGACTTCCTATTACAAAAAGTATTATTAACACAGAAGTCAGATATCCATCAAAGGTTCCAACACATTCCTCATACTCATGTATACAAAATCCTAAATAGTAAATACAAGGAAGATAAAAATCAATTGATACAACATTGTAACATCCCAAACTAGATTCCACTAAACTGATGCTCTAAGCTGATGGGTTAATAGGCATCAAGCACACCTCCCCGTACACCAGATGCCACCAACTAGTAGCGAGGACCCAAGTGGTGATATTTGGAGAACTATGACCTCATATATAATTAATAAACAATATAAAATATATAATTATCATGAAAAACGTAATGTAAATGAATTAAGAAGATGTACACAACAAAAAAATAAAAAGCTTCAATAATACATTGATGTAAAATCCGGAATAACTACACAACATGATACAACACTGGTGACCCACTAGGCTGACCATAAAAAACGGTACGCAATAAAATCAATGTAAAAGTACATGGATCCACTACAAACCCTATTCTAGACAACATATCAGATCTCCATACATTTTCAAACTACACTAGCCCAATTATTAGAACCACTCATATAGCTCTTCTCGATCATGAAACACTGGGCCTCATCCATATCCCCCATGATACTTATGATCAACATGAAAAGAAAAAATAAGGGCTAAACATACACCATGGTGTACATGTAGGAGTGATAAATAATCTCATTAGGACACCCCAACAAACAACCTATAACTGTTCCGCTAAAAGTGTAATAAAAAACAATTTGATCAGCTTAGGTAAAACACACCCACCAAGGTAGTAAACCAAAAATGAGATGATTGTCAAATATAGGGTATGTAATCCCTTTCAATTGGGAAAGTTCCACCATGGATGTCCATTTCTATATACTCAAACATGTATAGTCTCAAACCTATACACTGATACATAAATATGAAATTCATTGGTATGTAATATAAATTATTATATTCTAGTTTCCAAAAAATTTCTTTTTACTACCGTCTTTAAAAAATTATCTTATTATAATGGTCGAGAGTTTCTTAAATGATAAAAACAATAAGTAATCCATTTCATAAATTACCAATCAATAAGATTAAATTCATAGTAATATCATGAAAATCCATAAAGTACAAGCGACTCAATTTTCCCTTCTAATTTACTCTTAACTAGTTTACTATCTTTATTTAGTTTGTTCTTCTTTAAAAAGTGTTCCCCCATGTTCTCATTCCTCATAACCATGAGTAATAAAGTAGTCATAACCAAACACATATAAAAATAATAATATAGTACCCTTAGAAAAGTTCTTAGTAGGCTAGTCAATCAATTTGTTCCTAAATATAGAAGATAAGTTTAGAAATATTCTACCTCAACCAAATATATGATGCCTATTGTGTAATGAAGGGGAAAAATAATATGGTGACCTAAAAAACATGAGGGAAGCCTTAATCAACCTAAAACATACTTATTTCCCATAAAAACCAAATCCAATCCACTGTACAACCCCTATGATACATGGGTAAAAATATTTAAATCAATATCATTGAGGAAGGTCGCAATATGAAAAAAGAACTACAGCATAACGTCACCCAAGGAAGAACCATTATAAATTGACATCTAGGTCTTTGTGTCATGATAGAGGTAGAAACACCATAAATAACCAATTGGAAGAACTCTAAATTCATCCTTTGAACACCATGTTATATCAAGAAAGTACCACTCTATGAAGGAACTCTACATAAAACTTCAACCTCTTGTTGATTTTATTTTAGAACCTTTAATCTCTTATAACTGCATGTAAATTATCCTCCAAACCACTCGACTCTGTTCACCACTTGAGGGATGTATTCAGATACTAAGTTTTCATTTTATCACTAAACTTTTATATTTGATTAACATTAGTTTAACAACATCCTGTACTCCTCATTGTATCTCCATGCTTGATATCACTTGTCTTAAAAAAATCTAATTTTTTTTAATCTCAAAACCTATTTCACATAGAGCTTCGGTTTACTATAGATTTTCAGTGAGTGAATTTACAACTTGGAAATTAGTTATAAATAAATCCTTTAAACCTAATGATCTATAACTTAATATAAGACAAAAGAACTTAAGTTAATAACTCCAGTGGTATCCATCAAGATATCTTCTTCCATACCCTCAATTGGATACCACTTTATATGTTCTAATGTCACTTTTTATCACCATATTTTGATTGATAGCATTGAATACTTAATATAAGGCTTTTACACCACTTGAATTTCAAATCTTAATCTATACCACATGAACTCTTTCATTACTATTTATAATTCCATATTTAACAAGAAATGACCCAATTTGTTCAACACATCAACAATGGGCCTCACCAAAGTGTCCAAAACACTATCCCCTTGATCACTATGAAATGACCCAATTTATTCAACACATCAACAATGAGTTTAACTCCTAGTAATCCAAAATCTCAACAACCAATTCAAACACAGACCTAAATGGAATGATGTATACCACACTCGAGAAATGATGACATAAAAAGAAACATCAGAAATAAATAAAATGCATAAAAATAAACATGAGAAATCAATGAAACTTTAGGACATGAAAATGTGTGGTGGAAACTATGTGCCATAAATGTTATATATACAAACCAAATATTTCCATTTTTGTTCAACACATCAATAATATAACTAATTAGGGTCTGATGATGCATCGTCACCCTCTCCACCTTCATTTCCACTTTGTGCTGTCACCTGTAAGAACATTATATTGAAAATTAAACCAGGTTGCATATTTATATTAAAACTTAAAACCAATGAAAGTTAAGAAACTAAATGATTTTGATTTTCTGTGATTTACCTGCATACCACCAATCGATGCACTCCCACCAGGAGAATATCTTCTCATCTGCTTACGTATTTCAGTCAACTCTTTCTGCAATGCAGATATTTGATCCCCCTGCTGGTGAATTGTGTTTCATAAAGAAACAATCTCATTCTTAGCATCTCTGGGTATGGGCTGACTAAAGTCAGGAGTAAATGCAACAGCTATCCCTGGTGTCCTGCTAAAAACCTCAAATGGAATAGGTCCCAAACCCATCCCGTGAACTCTCCCAGAATGCTCCTTCCCAAGGACTTTAGCAACCGGGCCATCCTAGGAGACAGAGTAGGAATGCATAGGATTGGCATTCCATAGTTCTTTAATTTTGACCTATAAATCAAATATTATTATATACTAACACAGTAAAAACTGATAATAAGTTATTATGATAAAAAATTGACTTCAAACCCCAACTTCTTTAGCAGGCTCATTAACAAAACATCCATCTGATTTCTTGTAAACATCCAACCATAGTTCAATTCTGGATGCTTCATGGCCTAAACTCTATGACTCCATTAATCAAAGATAAAACAACAATTCAATATATTCAACATATAATATTTTCTAATAAATATTTAAACTAATTAAAATACTACCAATGCCATTCGACTTCTAGAAAAACTTTTTGAGCTCGTAGTGTGCAGGATGACTTTCTTTGCTCGGTTTGACGCATTCTGTCTTGAGACATCCTGAAATAAATAAAATGAAATTTAATACTGATGTATTGAATGTCATATCCTTTTCATATACATGTATAAATGTAAAATTAGGATAATATAATAATATATATATTTCAATACCATCCGCTTCTAATCCCGATGCCTGTCAACAAACACTTTCCACTGCTCTTTCGGTACCCCACTAGGTAGCTTCTCATACATTTGCAGCGCGGTCAATGAAGCATCGTTGACATCATGCCACAATATCCATTTAAAATCTTTCCACTTCTTACCTAGATTTTTCAACGTCCACTTCCGTGCTATCATATCAGCAATGGTAAAGTGGAAGAACATATGTATACATAAATTTATTTTGAACATATTAGTAACATGATGTTAAAGTAAACCATAATGTAATAAATTTACCTTGATTTGAGAATTAAACACTTCATTTTTCCAGCTTGGAGGCATATATCTTCAATCATGAAATGAAATGGGAAGGGAAATGGGCTCTGCTGCCAGCTGGCCTAGATTCTGGCCATGTGACCTTGCAATATCATCTGTAGGGACCCCGTAAGAATCAAATGGGACAACAATCTTCTCACCATTCAGATTCCAAACATCTGAACATTTTTTGTTTTTCTCCACAGTTGCATTTTTTCATCTTCAATGAGCAAACAATTAGTATAAAAAAATGCAATAAATTTATTTAATTAAAATTTGTACCTATGACAATGACACTCCAGTATGTCCGGGATGAACTGGAAGGGGCGCGTCGCTACCCCACTGATGAGGCTCCTGAAGGGGGAGTCAATGACTCAGCCTCTACTAGGAAATCCACAGATGGTGTGACAGATGGTGCAGGGGGAGATGGTGTAGGGGTGTTGGCAGCTGGTGCCTCAAATGTCGTGGGGAGGGATCCAGATGGATCTTCATCTGTCGCAGAACTGGATTAAATAATGTACCACTTCTTCCTTGTCATTCTTGTCATTTAATCAAATAAAATTTAGTTCAGAATATATATTTCAAAAAAATTATGTAGAAAAAAAAATTAAAAATGATAATAGATGGAGTACTAATAGACAAAATATATATGACAATGATAATGAATGAATACATAAATGAAAAAAGTGGTTTCTGAATAAATAAATAATTGTACATACAGTCATTTTCCCCTTCAATCATGTCGGTTTCCTGATCCATTGCTTCATCCACTTCATTCATCCTTGCTAGACTAATATTTTCAATATCATGATGGAAAAATAATTCTACTTCTTGTTTCTGATTAAATTCAATTTCAGAGGTCAAATTTTACACTTCATCTCCCATATCATACAAATCTCTTTGTATTACATGAGCAACTACACTCCACCCTTCATCGACAACACCATTCACATAATATACCATTTTTTCTTGTGATGCTAAGATATATGGATCATGCAGTTCATGATCACCAACATCCATCAAGCGAGAGAAGTTCACAGAAGTAAATTGAAAGGAATCTCTTTTAACACCTCCGATAATATCGACCCATTTTCATTTGAATAAAACAACTGAAAAATGTCTGTGGTAGTTTAATTCAATAATATCATGCAGCTTTACATAGTATTACACTTCAGCAAATGTAAATATACCACTATTTTGTGTTTTCAAACCCACTTCTTGATCGACTGTACGAAATATAAATCCATTCACATTATAAGCGTCGAACTTTCTAACTTATTTTAGAGGAACTCTAGCAAGAAACTTCAAATCTTCTGACACCTCTGCTCAAGTATCAGTATTCATGATCTGAAAAAAAGAAATATACTTTATTAGATTTACAAAATGTATGTATCAAACTAATGTTCGTATTTATTGCAATATTTATGAACATACATGTCGTTTAAACCATTGTACAAGCTCTTTATTAAAAGCTTTGGTTATATCTTTCTCATTTCGTGTTCGGCCTCTCATTCATCTCTTTTTTTGTATCCTCAACTCTTCAATAAATGGATCTGCAATTTCACTATTCATTATCTTATATCTATGTGCTTGTAATAATTCCAATTCATTCAGTGTCTTATTTGAGGTCCTCCCAACTGATCGGCCAATAGCAGGAAATATTTTTGATTTCTGATGTATTTGAGATTGAGTCGATGTGTCGTCAACACGTCCAACTCGATTAAATCTTGTCTCAATATCATCCAAGTATCGAGAAAAAAAGGTAAGACACTCCTCAACCACATAGCCTTCAGCAATTGAGCCTTCTGGTTTATCTTTATTTATCACGTATGATTTCAAATTCCCAAGATATCTGTGAAATAAAATAAACATAGTTATGCATTTAATTAAGTACCGAAAATTGTTTACTTAACTGGAAAACATATAATTAAAGTACCTCTCAATTGGATACATCCATCGATAATGAACGGGGCCTCCTAATTTAGCTTCCTCAACCAAATGCACAGTAAAATGCATCATTACAGTAAAAAATGAAGAAGGAATGATCATCTCCATTGCACAGAGGGTCAATACAAACCTCTCCTGGAGGTTGTCAAGATGAAATGGATGTAGAGATTTCTCACATAGTTTTCTGAAAAATGTGCAGAACTGGAGTACAACAGCAGTAATTTTTTTAGGTAATAATGTACGCAATGCCAATGGTAGTAATTTTTGTAACAAAATATGTGAATCATGGATTTTCAATCCATGTAACTTACGATTCTTCATGTCAACACACCGCGAGATGTTACTTGAATACCCATCAGATAGATTAACATTATTTAACATTCTAAGGAATTTATCTTTATCCCTATTTTTCAATGCAAAAATTATCGGAGGATACTTTCCATTCTCATCTGGCCAGAGATCACATTTTATGTTCATTGCTTGTAAGTCTTTGAGAGCATTGAGATGATCCTTTGACTTTCCATGCTCATTAAGCAATGTGAAAATCAAATTGTCACAGACATTCTTCTCAATATGCATCACATCAAGATTATTCCACAACAAATTAAATTCCCAATACGGAAGTTTGAAGAATATACTTTTTTCTTCCATTTTTGCATTCCGGTTTTGCTTGATGATGCACTTCAGAACCGTTTTCCGCTATCATTCTAATGGTGAACCTTCCCAAATTCTGTTTCAACATTTTCAAGCTATGTCAATATTTCAAAACCATTTAACAACTTTGGAGGTGGTCTACGAATAATGGAACCATTAAATTATGATTTGTTCAGCCGAAATCTATGAGATGCATCGAGAAATATTCGATGACACAAGAACCACCATTTTCTACTGTGAGGTAGCCGTTTGGGCTCAAAATCAAAGTTACAAATGGGACAAGCCAAACCCGTGTAAGTGTTCCAACCAGATAAATTCCCAATCCCTGAGAAGTCACTAATGGTCCACATTAAAGCAGCATGCATTTTGAACATTGTTTTAGAAGAAGAATCAAATGTCTCAACACCGTTGCTTCATAACTCTTACAATTCATCAATAGAAGGCTGCAAGTATACATCAATATCATTTCCAGGAATTTGTTTTCCCGGAATAATCATGGAAAGGATAAAAGATATTTGTTGCATACACATCCACGGAGGCAGATTATAAGGGATCAAAACAACTGGCCAAATGCTATAATTAGTACTCAAAGTCCCAAATGAGTTGAATCCATCGGCAGACAATCCCAATCAAATATTCCTAGGATTAGATGAGAAATCGAGATGTAATGAATCAAATATCTTCCACGATTGGGAATCTCGTGGATGTCTCATTAACCCATCATTGTTATTATCTACAGAATTCCACTTCATGTGTTCAGCGGTTTTCGATGACATGAATAATCTTTGCAATCAAGGCTTCAAAGGAATGTAACGCAAAGCCTTTTCTGATGTGCTCATTTTCTTCTTCTCAATGAAATAATGTTCATTCATACTTCCAACATCACCCTTTTCCTTCCATCTAGAAGAAGAACATTTCTTGCAATTCTGTCTACTTGAATCCTCTCCCCAATAAAGCATATAATAATTGGGACACGCATGTATTTTTGTATAATTTAGACCAAGCTTGTTAACAACTTTTTTCATATCATAAAAAGATTCTGAGATTTTTGCTTCAGGAAATGAATCACGAATCAATTCCAATATCATGGACATTGCCTTATTTGTAATTCCACATAGACATTTGATATGGTACAACATCAGGAGAAATGAAAGATTTGAATATTTAAAGCACCCACTATACAACTCTTGATTTCTGTCATCAACTAAATCATGAAACACATTTTCCTCAGTGAAGTTTTCTCTTACATTTGGCTCCACAGAATCAAGAGGAGGATCCAATGATATGTGACAATCTTGATCTTCCTGTGTTACAGTCTCAAAAACATCACTTGTCACTTTTCAATTTGTAGCACCCTCTTCTAGTTGTTCTGATATGTTTTGATGTTGATATTGGTGTCTTGCAGTGTTGAATGCATCATTTATTAGGTTTTTCATTTCATTTTCCATTGTTGACGAACTTAGGACCTCATTCTGCAGATTAACATCAGTGCTCAATCTTTCTTTAACGTTCGATTCTCCATGCCAAATACAACACATATATAGAGCAGGGAATTGCTTCAGTATTAAATGTTCATAAACCTCATCTCTCTTCAACCATGTTCTAAATTTACATTTAGGACATGGTCATTTTATTCTCCCTTCAACGGATCGATTAGAAATTGAAAAATCTAAAAACTCATTCAAACCCTTAACATACTGAGGTGTGTTCCTCAGTAATGTGATCCAGCTTTTATCAATGTATATCACAATGTGTCTACACAAAATATACGATAGTGTAAGATTACAGAAACATAATATAATAAAGACGACCCATTGATCATAAAGAATTCATAATATAATAAAGTTGATTCATTGATCACATTTACCACTTCAGACTAACCGAACAAGTCTGGTCTATAGGAGACAGTGTCAATACCTCATTGAGGAGCAGTAAGAATATCGGTTTACAAACATATCATAACATGGTCGATCACACGTTTATGTTGCCTCAAACAACTCCCCATTGACGTGTGATCGAAACCGATCATAATGCATTTTAAACCTGAGACATTATGTGATTGTTTAGGCTTGACCTTATATGTCCTCCAAGAGGAATGATGTTTCTCAATGGTTTCACACACAACAAACCATAACAAAGTCGTATTTCCAAGAAATAACTGAAGATATTTAAGACATGAGAGCTCAAAATAAATTCTAGAAAAAAATTTCCATTTTTTAATTGACATCTTAGGTTGTGTTCATTTTACCGGGAATGACACATGTTTAACAAAAATGAAATCATTCTCCCCACTTATAGAGTGTCCTAGTTATCAAAATTAGTGATATATCAACCACTAATAAGTTATCTATATCATATTCACATCAAACATACATTTGATTCTCCCCTTAAGCACACTCATTACGTCATAACAATCATAAAGAGGGCCAAAACCAAACTGACCAGCATGTCAAAACACCTTATTATTTTTTAAGTCCTCCAATGCTTTGAGACATAGTTGATTATTTAATTCATGGGCCACTCAACTCTGTAGATGACCCGAAACCTTAAATATAGCCCATGGTTCAATGATTTAACCGAACTCCATACATTCATTACAACATTTAGAACTCGACAGGAAAAACATTGATGTAAGAATGTTACCAAAGGTTCCATAAGAAATTAGATGATTTGAGATCATGAAGTACACTAGGAAACATTGTCGAGTGTCTAAATAAACACCTCCATTATATTATTCATCAAAGTATGGTTTCATCGTAAAATCTGAAGACAAATTGAGTAGAAAGTATGATATAATATTGTATTCTTAGATGATTTCCCTTTTAATTTCATTATATAGATCAGTATTGAATATCATCAATTGAGATCCATGAAAAAAATTATGTAGAAAATTGATCTTTGGTGGTGAAGACAACTAATAATTCACAATATTAAATAGTTCAATTATCTAAAAATTGATAACATATTAGGGAGAAACATCTAATAGTTATCAAAATTTTGTTTTCCAAATAATGGATATATTATTAATATAATGTCATTAGCCAACTCAAATGATAATGGTAATCATGGATGATCTATATATTATTTTAGATGACATTGATCCATCAACAATCTCATTTTGATAATATGAATATTTTTCATTGTCTCTAAAACTCTAATAGTTATAATAATAAATTTATCAAAACATTTCTCACAAAAATGACTTGAACATGAAGTAAATCCATAAAATAGTTTTATTATATCCATATTCATCACTGTATCAAAAGAATTTATTGTATAAAGACACAAGTAATAGTAAAATATCTTTACATGAGCCTCTAAAATAAATCACAAAATATTTTATCATTTCCTATAATGGTTGGATAAACCATTTCGATTGTAAATACAATTTATGATGATTAATATATTCCATTGAATACTATGAACATAGAGATTACATTAATGCATACCAAAACTGATATATAATCCTAGGAACCTGGTTAAACATAATTGATGGGGGTAAATTAATTTATAAAATATTGAATTTTTAAAAATATACCACTGTAATATATATAAAAATAGGGTTGTGGTGGGACACCATTCTGAGACAATCCATAGTCACCCTTATGTAATTTTGTTTTCATTTTATTCTTTGTAGACTATTGATACCATCCATAGTTATATGATCCCATGTCCAACTGAGAAATAGTAAGGAGATAAATGTACCCACTGTGAGTTGGGTTGTTTCCATGAAAGATTAACATGGTTGGAATCATGATACAAACACTTGAAAATTCCACATTTCACCATCCCACCAATATTCGGTTTTAAACCCTTTATACACCTTCTGGAATCCTAGATGAACAAACCATCTAAAATAATTGTAGCTATGAAAAATCTATTCCTAATAATCTATAAGAACAAATATTTGATATATAAACTACAATTAATATTTCTTATATAACCACATTCCATCAATTTTCTCCTCATGATTTAATTTTAGCCAACTATTCAATAATTTTAGGTTTAGTGGTCTGATCATCAAAAAACATATCATTCAAATCTGTAGTGAGTTAAACATGATATAAAATAGTATAATTTCCTTTTTAAACTCAATCCAAATAAATATCAACTATATGACATATCATATTTCATTAGCCTAAAGCTTATTTATCCAACTGATTATATAAATTCAAAATCAATTATTCTATTAAAAAATTACCTATACCCAATGTATATAAATCATTTAAAATTCAAACATCTATATATAATACATTAATATTCATTACCTTTGATAAAAATCCATTTATGATAAAATTTGTTTCATATACTTATGATTTTTTAACACTGTTAATTTCTCACAGAAAGTATAATGATGACATGTATTCAAGGAATGATCCTCAGTATCAAATTCAAAGTCTTGAATGAGCTAAATTTTATCTAGTCATCATTATCGACATGATCCATAAGAAATGAAATAATCTCCTTATATAATAATACATCCCAACCCAAATCCTAATGAATCTTAATAGATGATATATCATAGTTTTGACTTTGTCAATGTAAGGAGGGGTATTTTATAAGATGAACCGACAAATCTTTACAAGTATTATGTAATTAATCATTCCAATTTTATAGAATTCCTTTACTCATAAAATAAATCATATAGAAGAAATGTTTTGAAATACCAGAAGCAAAGAATATATAAGTATTTCTAGATTCATCTTCTTTATCTAATTCCTTTAACACATGGAATAAAAATTTCAATCAAACATTAATTAGGTATCAAATTAACAATTTTCTTCAAATTAACATGCTAAAACTTAAAGTAAAAAACATTATAATCAAATAATAAACATATATTGCACAAAATATTGTAAAAAAAGATGAAAAATGTTGGAAAATTCACTTTGGGGTCGTCGTCGTAGTGATAAGGGTCGTTGGGAGAAGGGGGTCATGGGTTGCTGGGATCGTCAGTCGCCGGTCGCAGGCTCCGCCGTAGGCATTGGTCACGGGGTTACCGGTGATGGAGGTCATGCGTTCCCCAGAGTCGCCGTAGGGTCGCCAGGGGGGTTGCGGGAAGAAGGGAGCACGGGGTTGGGAGGGTTGGGGAAAACGGGGGTCGGGGTAGAGAAGTGTCGGGAATTTTTAAAAAAAATATTGGTTTAGCGGCGGTTTATTAAAAACTGCCTTAAAACCTTTTTCGGAAAACATTTAGCGGCAGTTTTGTGAACCGCCGCCACAAAACAGCCGCTAAACCCTATTTGTGTTGTAGTGTTTTGGAAAGGTTGGCCCTTCACTAGAGCCTATTTCTTCATTATTTCTCCCATGATGTCATAAATCCTTAGAATAACACAATAAATATCAATGACATTCTTGAATTTTTGTGCCTTTAGGCCTTATATTTTGTTCATTAATGTCCACAATGTCTCACGTACACCCATTTTTTTATCCATGTATTTTCACATTTTATATACTTTCATTAGAATAGTCTTAGTTATAATAACATTAACAACACAATTTGGTGTTATTATGCTGGGAAATTCCTCAAAATGAAATAGAATCTACTTCATAATGTGAATACTTAACTCCTTCAATAGATGAACACTTATACTTCAAACTGGAAGACACTATAATTTTAGTAGCACCACCATAAGGTACCAGCAATGGATTCCTGAGAATATTTTTTCTAGGTCATAGATACCTTCAAATTTCTTTCCTTATTATTTTCACGATCTTTTCTATAAACCCTTAGAATAATGGTGTAATATTTTGGCATCAAAGACCTGAACTTAAAGGAAAAAATTGTTCACTAATTTTTTTGATTACTTAAGGTTTTTTGTTGACATTACACATATTCAATGAAATTGGTTATTTTCTATGGTGATTCATCCACTAATTGGTTTCTATAAGAAGTATATTCCTCTTCTTATTTACTCATAAAATGTTTTCTATTTCTTCAAGGTAAGTTCTTCTTCATGATGCTAGACATGTACACTGTTCTCCAGTGGATGTCTACAATCTCATTATAGTGGTATGATGTGAATTTTTTTCTTCTAAATAGTCCTCCCAATATAATCTATTTCCTCCTTGCTTGTAATAACATGTTTTAACCCATGGGGAATTAGCTTCTTATATTGGTGTAGTGACTTGTATAGTCACAAAATACAGGTATGTTCTAGTTTATTTTTTGTTTTATTTTCTTCATTTCATCGGCCACAAAGGCATTCTAGTGCTTTCTTTGCAGGGGAGGGAGATTAGGGTAGTGGTGGGATTATTTAGTGTGTCTCATTTTTTTCTACCTTTGTTCTATGTTGTTTCTATTTTTTTTATTTTACTTTAGTGTGGATGTCTGACATATGGATAGTTCATGCCAAAATTTTATTCATTTTCTAATACTGTTTTAATTAATTGTTTGTGGGAGAAATAATTCTCGGGTGGTGATTCCTTGATGCCCGAACACTTGTGCTCGCTCGTGGGCGTATCCCATTTACCATAGTCTATCTTAGTATTCCTATATCAGAGTTTATGTCTGAACAATGGGAAAGCCTAGGAAATAAGGATAATTAGGGAGGGATTCATAATAACATAGAATTAATTGTGAATTCCCATGAATAAGGATAGAGGACATTGAAATTTATAATGAGAATATATGGGAGGCTATGAAAAGTATATTGATTCTAGAAATTTTGTGGGCATAAAAGGTGGTGAAATGATAATGTGTTGGGACTAATAAATGGAAATTCAAATTCATAACCAATTTTATAAATTAATATCAGATCATGAGCTATTTTAAATTATTGGAGTTGATGATTAGACTCCATCACAATGGAACTATAAAAATACCTTGGTTCCAAAAATACTCTATCATATACTAGAAAGTTTAGTTTGAAATTCCCAGTAAAACCTTCATTGACCTCATGGAAGAGATCTGGACTTGTTAGCAGATCACAACTAGGTTCAAGGTAGTTTTTCCTTTATCACATAAACTAAGTTGAGTTCCACACAACCCTATATACAACAATATCCTAAAAATAAATACATGAGGTTGTTTGAATCTAACTTCATTCTCTGATAAAATGTAAGGAACTGGGTGAATCTTCCCACCAGTTCTTCTATGAAGATTTTGTTCTTTCTTAGAGACACCCCACACAATTTTGTTTTTTAGGGAATTACACTCATCTAGAAAAAGACCAGTAAATGCCTCGTGATAATTGGGTTCTCTGGATTGACTTTTCAATCTCCGTAAGAAAAAACTAAATTCCCCTGGTAAGACTTTCAACTTTCAAACATATTGCGAGTAGAAGTATGGTGATTAATACTTTGTTTAAGACACCAAATGAAGTGCCCCCAAACACATATAAAATACAGTTTCCTCTTTTTCTTCTTCATACTCTAGTCTTACTATTGTGAGAACCATTACCATGATCAAATATGTGATAATCCACATTGACACTCCCCTTTCGAACTCTTGAGAATCGTGACATTTGAATCTTTATTTAAAAATTGTTATTTAAGAACCCAGTCTACTGAGTCTTTGTTAAAAAATCTTAAAATCAAATCTAGAATATCTCAACACTGTATTCTTCATTTAAGACTCCAAATACTATGGAATATATATTACCAAAAATCTCCATTCAAAACATATCTCCCATGATACACGAAAACTTTATTCATGTAACCATCTGAACCATGAAAGAGTTTCATTCACATGATGCATGTTTTTCCTCATGAACAGTGCATGTTAGTCTACTTTTCCACACCTACAACCATAGTTACCATTCTATAATAGCTTCATGGAAGCTTCTGACTCTCTGTGAAACAATATTTATGCATTCCATTGAAATCTTATGTAACCTCAGCCTACAAAACTAGTTTAAAATTTCTCCATTATTCTTGTATTTTAAATCAGTTCCAAATTTCAGATATTAAGATCAATTCGAGCTTTAATATATCATCCACCTCTTCAATTCAACTATTGAACATGATCCACATCCAATTGACAAGCTGTATCAACTTTCATCCATGCTCCAAACACATATCAATATCTCCAAATCATGAAGGCCATTTTATTATGCAATTCCTCTATGCATACATTCACCCTCGTTCCTCTTACAATACTTCTTATTTATGTTAAAACATCAAATGAACTCTTAATATATATATTTTCAACACATCTTAATGCAATATATATTCATTCCATTATTCTTGACAAAGCCCATGCCTCTTAAATCAAACATAACTCATTCATACCTCATATATTTTCCACAAATACAACCAATAAATCCTTGGTTGCAATAATCCCCCCCCCCCTTGGATGATCCAGTTCTTGAATTTGTTTCCTCTGGTAGAGAGTTTAGTGGACCTATTCCTCCTGTTAAATAGAAGGTAAAAAATACTATTTTATGGGCTGATATAGTAGCACAACCTCATCCATCCTATGAGGTAATTTATTTTAAAGATGACCTATCAAGGTTCATTCTTGATAAACATCATGGAGAATCATCTGATCATAATAAAGATGAAATGGAATATGATGTGCAGGATGAGGTGTATTCCAATTACTAGAAAGAGTAATGAATGATTTCTTCAAATAACTGGAAAGGTAAGTCAAAGATAGTGGCTACCACTTTAGGTAAATCTAATAGAAAACCTTGAAACTTGGTTTCTCGCTCCTCTTCCCCTAATTTGGGGAAATCCATTTTTGGAATTGCATTGGCAGCTAAGGATTCTAATAAGACAGTTGGTGAATATCAACCTCTTGTAGCAGTTTTTTACAGTCTGCAATCAGTACCTGTGATGGAAAGTTGTTCTAAACAAGGAGTTAATTCTAATTTGGCCTCAGTTCACTCTTTATCATACACACCTACAAGTACCTATCATATGCATAGTGTGT
Organism: Viscum album; assembly: GCA_963277665.1. Classification (NCBI taxonomy): domain Eukaryota; kingdom Viridiplantae; phylum Streptophyta; class Magnoliopsida; order Santalales; family Viscaceae; genus Viscum; species Viscum album. The sequence goes on from OY728120.1 coordinate 1,235,609,007, forward strand.
GTACAACTGTAAAACTTGTGAGTTTTGAATTATTAGAGGTTCATACATTGGATGTTGTGATTTCTTCTATCATGAAGGGATTTGATGGACTTGGAGGATCCAATCCACCACTAACCAGTACAACTGCTAGCCTAGTTCCTAGATCACCTACATTAAAAACTCATACTTATACTCCTATTAAGGGTGGAAACAACAAAGATGCCATTTCATTAACCCCTTCTCTAAATCTAGAATGGGTTGGGAATGAAACATCCTTGTCTTACAAGCAGTCTACTAGTGACAATACTTTTTCTAGGGATATTCATGGGGTTTCATCTTTTGAGACTCCCATGAAAGATAAGGATGATATCACACTAGTCACAGACCTAGCTCATCGTGTTAAGGGGACTCAAAAATTAAAGGTGAGTAATCACAATTAATTTAAATTTTTGGAATTAGGAGGCAATGAAGAGGGTGGGAAACAGTTGGGTTTATGGAGCTGAAGTAATGACGTATCTAGTTGATGTCGCAATTCTAGATGATGGATATTAGCCATGGATAGTGGTTTCCTTTTCAGGGAAATACATTTTTCTTATTACAAGTTTAAAAAAGATGTATTAATATAGTTGGCATTATCTTCCAGTACAGGAATGCTAAAAAAAATTATTGTTTAAGGATCTATACCCACGGTTTAATAACCATGGTTATATTATTTATGGTGTGATAATCTATACCCATGATTTTTTAAACCATGGGTGTTGATATACACCCATGATTTTTTAAACCATGGGTGTTGATATACACCCATGGTTTATATTATACCATGGGTATTATGGAATTTTCCAGGGATATACCCACCATTTCTATAAAACTGTGGGTATATCTCTATACTGATGCCTCGGTAGCCCATAGTTTATGAAACTGTTCGTATAGAATATACCCATGGTTTTAGGGGCTATACCCACAGTTCCAAACCATGGGTATAAGTGATTTTTTCAGTAGTGTCCTCTGAGTCTCCCCATTGATACTCCTCCACCTATTGCATCATAAAATACTGTAATATTAGCTGAAATAAGAAACCTCCACCATCAACCACCTTCACATCTTTGTTCTAGGATTTTATCTCCCCCATTTCATTCTAATCATCCCACACTCTCAAACTATATCCTTCCATTATTTAATATTCAATGTGTTACCCAAAACTTTTACCTTTCCTAAATTATAGGAGATCTCGAAGTCATAATCCTAAAGAAACTACATCCGCCTCTATTTCCATAAATTTATATCATGCTATGAAAATATATACCTCAATATCTTGTGATACTTGAAGACCACAAAGAACTCCCCCAATAAGGTAATCTTGGAATAGATTCATCCTAAACACAACTACAACTAACTCCATATAATGGGTGGCATAGTTAATCTCTAGGGGGAATAACTGCATAGACACATAAGTGATCTCTACCTTCTACTATATCAAGATACATCCTAAGACCATATGGAAAGAACCAAAAAACACCTCAAAGGAGACACTTCCCTCTAGAAACCAAAGCACTGGATCACTCACCAAATTCCCCCTTAGATAGTCAAACAATTTTTGAGACTATGAGTATAGAAAAATTTCTGGTCTATCTTTGTCAAAGCTATCAACAGTGTCGTAATCCATGAGAATTCATATACAATCCTCCAGTAATAGCCTATAAAACCCAGGAAGCTATGAACCTCTTCCACATTCTTATATTCTACCCAAGAAAAACATCCTTGACTTTTGATAGGTCTACTACCACACACTATTGAGACACAACATGCTCATGGAAATTCACCTCTCATGTCCAAAATTTACACTTGGAAAACATCCCATAGAGCTGGTACTGTTGAATAAATTACAAGGAAACTCTCAGATGATTGGAATGCTCCTCCTATAACCTCGAGTGGAAAAAAATTTCATTGATGAACATGAATTCAAAATAGTTTAGGAATTCATGAAACACCTAGTTTATGTGTCCCGTAAACACAGATAGTACATTTCTAACATAGAAAGGTATAACCAAAAAATTTAAGTACCCATACCAGAATCTAAAGAAATTATTTGAAACATCCTCATCCATAAGCATAAATTAGTGATACTCATATAGTAGATTGATCTTAAAAAAAATAGGTCTCCTTAACTATTCAAAAAGATCATATACACATAGAATAGGGTAACTATTATTTAATGCCAACTGATTCAACTTTCATTAGTCTATACACAACATCATACTACCATCGGTCTTCTTGGAAAATAACATTGGAACACCCCATGAAGATACATTGGATGGGATGAATACCTTTTCCATCAAATAATCTATATGAATCCTCATCTCTGTCAACACATAAGGTTCCATCTAATACAGATCCATTGAAATTGGAGAATCATCAATCTGTAAGTCAATCATAAACAAATCATCCTGATGAGGTGGTAATGCCACAAACTCCTTGGGAAAACATCCAAAAACTCCCCAATAACCTTAGAAAGTACACTATCCCAAAACTACTAATTCCATGAACACATTATCCATAATGGAAATAAGGGTCTCTGCACACATACTGCCCAACTAGAAACTATTCTCAAAAATGAAAACCACAAACTGCTTATCCACATCTAATAACACTAATCTTCTCTAGAAATCGTCGATAATGGAATACACAGAATACAACTAGTTTATGATAAGGATGAAATCACATGGATTCAGATAATGAATGAATAGATCCCCATCAGACTAATGTGGCCCAATCATTAGTCTACACCCCCATCACACATCAAAAAAATTGTTTTAGCATCTAACTAACCTATTCAACACTTAGGTAATCGGAAGCCTCTCTACACCTAGTCCCAGATAATAGATTAGATCAAGTGAAATAAAGGATTAGGAAGCTCTCAAATCAAATAAACCACAATAAATGGTACGTGATAGGCTTAGCATACCTCTAATCCTCTCTATCCCCTCTGGTGTTGTTGCCTCCCATGCATGGAACTGACCATGCCTAACTCCTCTACCCCTCTACTGATAGCCACCTCCATGAACACACTTGAGTCGAGGTCCCTAAAATCAAGGAACATCCTAAGATAAGACTATAACTATTCTATACCATCTTTGAGGAATATAACCTATTTTCCCTACTATTGAAATGGCCTCGCTGATAGCTACTACTAAGGCTGACATTGAACCTGAATACCTTCACAAAAATTAGCTAAAACAACCCCTGATTACTGGTTCTTGATATTACCATGAACCCCACAGATAAAACCCATTGGACTAAAGCCCCCAAAAAAATCATGGAAACCATTGGCCCCATAAGGCTGGAAAGTAATCCTTTGAGGTCGACTCCCCACTGGTCTGAACCTCAAAGTCCTAAATGTTGAAAAGTAAAAAACATCATCTTCAACGGATTATCCTCTTCAACCAGATAAACCCTCCGGTAATCAACCAAGTAGTATTCTTAAACCTCCACTACCAAAAACTCACATGGATGATGGCTGAGAGTAATATTTCACAGGGAGACAAAGATTTATTAATCCCATGTGGTATGTAATTGTATAATGATTTATTTAATTCATTTTAATTATTTTTAAACATCCCAAAAAATACCAAATCAAATAGGAATACAAGTCATCTTGATGAATGTAATTCTTCTTGGTCTCTACCCTAAAAATAGGTACACCTCACTTGGTCATTGAATAATATTAGATTCCATGCACTGGATCATTGGGGCACTAAAATCCTATGTTCTAGTGGATCTCCAGAGCCTATATAACACATCAAGTTCAACTAGAACTGTTTCCTTACCAACCCATGCAATCCTCATTATTCCTAACTAAAAACTCCATCATATATCTCAACTATAACTTATAATACCACTTTATGATTCACCCCTCCCCTAAGAAATATCACAAAGAATGTAGATAGATAACGACCCCTGAGTCCTACCTCTAGTTGGCCCCAGGTTGGTGACTTGCACCAACGGTATATAAAAATTTCATGAATAGGGGGTATAAACCTCTATAAGAATAGGACCATGAGATTGGATAAATAAAATGAAATTAACTCCTTGACATAATTAAAAAAAGTAAACCAAAACTCTCCCCCATTTCATGTATAGATAAATTAGATAAAGCTAAAAAAAACATCAAAGTAAAAACCCAAAATTAATACTAAACCATCAACACAATAGTTATCCAAAAGTCTGAGCTAGTAATGTTCATCACAGTCTATATAATCCACTTATAAACATGAAAATAATTTTATATATGTAGGGTAATAATACTATTATACTCAGTGGAAAAATAAAAAATATCTCATGCACATGTGAGAAGATGATACTAATGCACCCATGAGAATGAAATAGAATCAAATAGCACATGAATAGGTTAAATATCCAAATGCATCCTCACCAGGGCTCGCTCACTAAATAACACAAGACAAGTAAAATAACATAATATGAATCATATTGATAAAGGGTTTTGTGTATCTCTTTCCCACTTGGATTCCACTCTCACGCCCCAACATAGTGTGTCCAAGTGCTTCCATATCTTTTGTATAACATTTCATCTCACCGACCCACAACATGGCCATCACATCACATCTTACCCAAAGACACATGTTTCATCACATCACATCTCACCTGATGACACCTAGGTTGTCATAACACAACCATAACTAGATTAGTAGGGTATTGTGAACAAAAAGGACAAAAACCTTGTTCCCACTTCCTACCATGCATGATCCCCACCATAAACCATCCCAACACAACTCACCTCCCTAGTGCATAGCTATCACATAACATCTCTCTTAAATACCCCTAGTCTATAACCACCAACAGCTCGTGCACTATATAACCTATTCTCATCACATCTTATGCATATATACTACTGTAGAAGATAAATCAGGAATGATTGGGTATCCAGTCATCCATCCTCACCTCTAGGACATTGGAAAAAACACTCTTATATAAATATATGGGTGTCGACATATAGTTCCCAACATGGGTGGGTGCATATATAAATCATAAGGAATAATATATATATATATATATATATATATATATATATATAATCCACATATAAACCCAATATATGGGTTCACAACAAGATCACCAATTGACTCCCAACATTCCCCACTTTCCTTTCCACCTTCAAAGGCATTACACAGCATAACACATAAGACATATCTCACACTACCAACCAATCTCCATTATCCATCACATTAATTTCATTCATAAACTATTTTCACATCTACCATTTTAATTCAAAATTCAAAAACCATTTTATCCCTTGGACTTTAAATCATTATTGCCCAATTCTTTTACTACCTAGGAAACTAGCATAACACAACCCATTTGCTTAATTCCAACCATATATCAACCTCATATCATCGCCTCATAGCATGGCCACACCTCAAGAACACCATACCCACAGTTCCCCGTGACATGGTCACACAAAAAGAACATCAACCCCAAACCACTTCATAGCATGGTCAAACAAAAAGAACATCATGTCCATAAACCCCTATATCATGGTCACACAAAAATCAAATCATCACCACACCACCCCACATCATGGTAACACACAATCACATTATCCCCACACTTCTCCACAACAAGGTCACACAACATGAACATCATATAACAGTTTTCATATTTATAAATGGTATTTTTATCACATTTCACTTATATATTTAGGTAATTCTCAAACAATTCATAATATAAGGGAAACCATTTTCTTATCCTAGTATAAGTGGTTATTAAACATCAAATTTTTTAGATGATTCCAAAAAATAAAAAAAAATAATAGTTCCATAAATCATCAACAACACCATAAAAACATTCCCCAATGGATTCCAATTGAGCAGGTCATTTAGCCCATATAATCATAATATCAATGTTAATATAAAATATATAAAAAAAGGAATTCAAATTACCATTTCCCCATTAATTTCAATTAATTGATTATTTATCTTTATTAAGTTGGTGAAAAATATATTACCAAATATAAAAAAGAGAAAACCCCTACCACATGAAACAAAAAAAGAGAAAAGAGTGACTCCCGAACTTAAATATAGCTTTTGGATCATTTTGTGCATCGTAGAGTGAAGAAGAAACACCAGTAAACCACAATCGCATGAAAAAACCATGTGTAAACCTACACATCATAAATGGATTTTAAAAACACATAACAAAACCAAAAAAACACCATCATAAAAAAATCCCTTGAAAAATAACATAATTAAAATTTATGGAAGAGAGCAGAACATTCCTTGATCACCAAAACCCAACCACTAGAACCCATAGACCAATGTATAAGAAGACGGCCTGCAATATCTTCCTAAGGCACAAAGAGTTCCTCCATAAATGAGAGGTAGAACATCTCTCAATGGGGTGAAAGATCATTTGAATAAAATATATTAAAACATGGAATCCTCCCCTTTCATAGTGTAAATTATATTCACAATGTGAATTCCATGGGGTCCCATAGATTTCATGTTGTGAATCTGGCACAAGGCATAAATCCTCCTTATTTTCAATTTATTATAAAATATAAGTCATCTTGGCTTGAATAAATTACATATAATGAATTCATTTAATGATATAAATTCATTTCATGAACTCCCTCTTTTCTTATATACAATCCGTGAAACCAACCAGCTACACTAACCACAAACTAAAAACACATTATTTGAATGTGAATCACATCATTAACCACCTTTTGTAGTAGTCATGTAGCTCCAACCTCTACTAAACCCTATAGGACATTATCCAAACACTCCCTAACCACCAAATATGGAAAATTAATAGCCTTGGAAAGCAAGTCCCATTAAAATATTATGTTTATAAAATAAAATTTATTGAAGTTCTAGAAAAAAAATTTAATAATTTCTCAATAAAAAATAATTTTTGAATAAAATGTACTTCTACAGCATAAAAGAACATTACTAAAAATTGATTACTTATTTCAAAAACATTAATAAATAAATTTTTAGGCGGTAGGACCTTTATATATATTTCATAATTTGTTAAATACTATTCATACCCTCAAATTCAATGGCTAGGCGATAATTGTTATATTAAATAATATTTTAATTGTATATCATGATTATCATAAACTCTATGTTGTGTATTATATACGGTATAAAACATAGTGTTATTTTAAAATATCAAGGTGCTACATTATCCGCCACCCCGTTAATAATTTCCCTCCACTCTATTTAACCTTGTTCTCAATAGTCAAGTGTTTGACATTTGAAAATTCCTTTAAGGAAAACACAAATCGTAAAAAGTTTTAATAAAATTATGTCTTAAAAATTGTGAAAGGGAATTATGATGCTCACCACAAAACTAGGTTTAAAAATAAGAGAACATTAGTGAGAATTGAAAATATAGGCATGAAATAGAAAACTAATCCCCAATGATTAATAAATCGTGCTAGAAAACATGGTCAAGAGAAAGTTAGCCACCACAAAACCATAAATATGTGATGAGTTAAATGGCCATTTATTCAATAGATAGGAAAGTAAATGTATAAGATCAATTTCATGGTCATTTTCATAAATTTGATGGATTTTTTACTATCTCGATAAATAAATCTAGAAAATAATGTTACTTGATTTATTTCCATGTAATAAGAATAATCTCATCCTTTGGTTATGCATTAATCTATTTCCACATCATGTATTATTCTAGAAAATAGACATTCGAGATGAATTTTTCAATCTTTAAGTACCTTTAATGAATCATAAGTTCCCTACGTCATTTCTTTGGCCTCTAAATATTTACCATAATGGAAATGGTTAATACAGGTTATCTAATATGATAAATAATACTTTAACCTCAAACAATAATATTAAAAGTTCAGCTTAATTCATTCCATAAGTAGTTAAACTTAAGGATCCTCCAGAATATGTCCAATAAAATTCAAAAAATCTAAAAAATTTGGAATTTTGTCACTAAAAATCCAAAATCAACTTATCATTAATCCTCGATTAATTTTATCTTAATGTCACATGTAAATATCTTGATCAAATATTCTCATAAACCATGGAAATAACTTGAATCTCTATAATACCTCAATGAATGAATGTATGCTTCCAAAAAACAACTCTGAACTTACTACTTAATTTAAATCTCAAGCTATCAAATATATTTCCTAAATCCAAAAATTAAGTAAACTCGATTGAATTACGTTTTCATCAAATCACTAACCATTTTTATGGTCACCAATACTATCTCATTTACTTCTTTAATGCTAGTTAACTAGACATTATTAACATACTAAGGGTTATATTTCCCTTATCCATGTATTCTCAAAAAATACCACTTTACCACTAAATCTCATTTCATAATTATTAGTACCATTAAAAATATTCTTTCAAATCATTCAATAGAAACTAATGAAATATAATCATTATACATTTCATGATTCTCATAAAAAAAATATCATTGATAAAATACTTCTACTGCATAATTCATGAATCCAAATATAAAAACACTTTATTCATTCCACTTTGGCAGTAGTGATAGCATAATTTAGACCTTGATAACTAAGATTATTCTTAGTAATATTCCCCAGGTGCATGGGGCATTAATTTTTATAGTTCCCCATATTTTTACAAAAGAAATGCTAAAATTTAGAGGTTTATTTCTTACCCTTTCGATCACACACCTGATGTACTTTCTCTCCACACTTTAAGAAATCTCACATTCCCTTTAATAATGTACGAGGGTGTTTTTTTAATAATTATCACATGTGGGAAAATATTTATTTCCCTTATTCCTCTTATCTATTTTTTCTCTGAAGTAATTTTCTTATCTTACTTTCCATCATAGATATAAGTATTTAATAATTATTTAAATATATTGATAGAACGTGATATTATTTCCTTATATGATAAGAATTTTTTGCAGAATGGTTCCCTTAAAATTATTATTTTTAATTTGCCAATGAAATGGGAAATCCTACTCTTTGGATTATATGCATAGTCTGCAATATTTCTAGACAAACTTTCCATGTTACATTCATACATAGAAACATTTTTATCTTCTTTTTTTCTTAAACATAGGATTTTTCTCTCCATGTCTTCTCATTTATCTTGAGTAAAATATTTTTCAATGAAGAGTACCTTAAAATACTTCTACTCTTTGTTTGATATTTCTTTTGAAAATATTGTGTTTTAAACCAATAACCACCATTGATCTAAATCCTCTACGATATTATAAACTATCATGAAAACCCTATCCCTATCATTATTTCCCAAAGAGAGGTATATATTCTCTAAATAACTTATTCGTTGCTCAGCTATAAATTGATTTATAGTCTCATTAAGTGACAGAGTTTTTTGATGCATAAAGCTGTCAAACATTATAAAACCACATTGAGGGTCAATATATTATTCCATGAGAGAAAGTTTATTGGCCAAAAAATGAGTCATATTCCGCATAATAGATATAATTTATTCATTTCTAGATTTAACCTCATTATCTTTCCATGCAGAGAAATCCTTACATGGATTACATACATTGGTATGGTTTTCATTCCTTCCCCTAGGAACCATTTCAAAATAATGGAATATTCTAGATTAGATCATAATATTATTAAATATAATTTAAAATTTCAATACATTTTGGAAATTGAAAGTTTACGAATATCTAATTTCAACATTATATGTTCAGTTTCTTTGGGAATATTCTAAAATTATTTTATAGGTTCATATTCTCTAATCTACATTTTCATAAATCTTGTTCCCATAGTTTCCTATAAACTTTCTCTTATAAAAACTTTAAATACCCTTACCCCATTATCATATAGCTGGTAGTTACATTATTTCATTGGCACTATATGCAAGTGATCATATCCCAACAGACCAAATAGTTTAGCAGTCTTGGAAAAATAGATACATATTTAAATTTCACGTAACATTTAAAAACATTATAATACAACATATTATTTTATTTGATTACACCATAATTATCTTTAGAAAAAACCAACATATAAATCATAATATAATTCAAGGTATGCTGAGGAAAATAAATATAATAAAGGGGTGATATTTTTTTCTCAGTAAAGATATGTATATAGAAGAATCTAAATAGTGCCTAAATAATATGGTAGAATAGATGATGATACAATAATTCCATATAAATAATCTCATGAGATCTAAAATTATCCATGGATATCATAAAAAATTAAATAATAACATGGATATAAATATATGATTTTATAATAATGGAATGCTTAATTTTGAACATCTAAAACATACCATCTAGGACTTATATGAATACATCAAAAAATACCATCAAGGCCTTGTGCCAGGACTTCTACATAAATGTGAATGGCCTTATCCAAAACCTAATTTAGTTTATCTCGGGTGATGTACAAATGTATCGAGAGACTATATAGGGCCCCAACCATCACTTAATAATTCCAATAGATTCCTCGTATGAAAGAGCTGAAACATAATCAATGTAAACATTCATATTAAAAAAATATAGCATACAAAATGTTAATTCTTTTCCATTATAATAAACCATCTAGAGTAATATGGTGAATGGTATCAAAATAGTACATCCCTAGTCAAAATTATCATATAATATTCAAATAAATATTTTGGATAGTATCATAACATTATAACCTTATTAAATCATAAGTTTAAATAAATGATTTTGATATTGATGAAAAGACTTTCAAAAGTTCACTATAAAATTTCATAAATTTAATTTAATTTTTCCCTTTAAAATGGTTATTTAAAATATAAAAATTACAAAAATATTAAGTAAAATATTTTATTTAGAAATAAAATTATAAAATTTTAAAATAATCTGAAAATAAATGATTGGTCAAGATAGCAGTAAATTTTTTTCATGTTGTATAAGTTAAAAAACATTCATTTCATACTTTTGTAAATATATCAAAAAGTAACTCATTCAAAAGAAGAAAATAATATTACTTTTAAACAATTTTGTAAAAAATTTATACATAGTTTAATGTTAATTTTAGAAATCATTTCATAATATTAAAAAAAATTATTGAAAAAATTTTTATGAATCAAGGACATAGAAGAGAATCGATATTCGACTGAAGAGACAAATGAAGTCAACTTTTCGTAAAAAAAATTTCTCAATTTTTTTGAGTAACAAAGAGAGGAAAATTTTATATTACATTAAAATTTCATGGATAACTAGATTAGAACAAAATATATTAGGTTTCAGATAGAAATATTATATAATTACTCTAAGGGAGACTTAAATATTAACAATCTCGAATAATGATGAGATTGTGAAATAAACTCATACCTAAGGTCTAAAATCCTTCATACTTATACAAACCTCATGTATAATAAATATATATGTATTATAAATATATTAAAGGTCCATAATAATATATATCATATCATATATGATTTACCTATAATCGTTTATCACCAATTTTTTAACTATTCTTTATTAAACTCATTGTTCTAGGTAATAATTTCTTTTTTCCATGTATTTTTTTGGTTTAGAAGTTTTAGTCATTTTAATTTTATCATGGTTAAATAGACTTAATAATTTTAAACATTTTATAAATATTATATAAATTCATTATATATTTATTTATAGTAATCCATAAAATATAACGACATATAAATGAATTACACCTTTTATGGAGATGATAAGTTGTACACACACATGAACACTATTTTCACTCTTTAATAGATGGAATAAAAGAAACATAAAATATAATTAACCTTTACTAAATCATTATTATATCACATATATAATATATATTCATTAATTATATCCTTATTACCATACATTTAAAGCCTAAATTAAAAATGGATCACATTGCTTTGTGGTGGTGGTAGTCCACTCATATGCACGAGCGACGTTATCGTTTTCCAACAGAATTGAAGTTAAAAAAATATATTAGATATTTTAATTTAAGATGAATATTTATGTAATATATATCATATATATTAATTAGTTCAATATTTATAAGCATCCAATTGAAATAGTGATGAAAAGGAATTACGTCTTTGCATGGAGACAATAAGTTGTGCATATCACGCACGATGTTTTCACTTCTCATATGATAGAAAAGGGATGAAATATGGTAGTTAAATTATAATAATAAAATCAAAATATATATATTATTTTTTATTTATCATATTATGATGGTTAAAACACTTTAATAGGATGTATAATAATAATAAAACATAAAAGGATCTGTGAAGACGATTACCTCTTCTTCAGTTGGTTTCCTTTAGATCTCTTCTTAAGGGGATTAGAGTAGGTATTTTGGAATGAAACTAAGCTCTAAAAATTTTATAAGATTATTTATTAGATAAATTCTCAGGGTTTGGTCAATCTATATGGATTAAAGTGGGGTGAATAATTGAGGGAAGGATAGTCCTTTTATAATTGAAGGGGGTATTCTTGGAATTTCATAAAGTATTAAATTAATATAAATTATATTTAATGTCTTAATGGATCCAGATTGATATAATTATAATATGGTATCAGTATGTGTCAAAATAATATAATATAATATAATTTTAATAGTTTTTTATGTTCTTTCGTCCTTGTCTTTTAGTTTTAACACCCCACCAACCCTTGTGACAATTACTATAGTATTAAAGTTAGTCACCCTTTAAGGGTCATGAATGTTATCATATGAGGAAAAATGACCCATAAATGGACCATGGTTTATTTTTAAAACAATATAAAATTAATGTTTCTAAATATTATACTTTTATGAATTTAGAATAATTTAATAAAATATTATTTATTTTAAAATATCATTGATGTAATTTTTAATACTATTAATTTAATTTGAATTTAAATAAATCAGGAAAAATGATGATTTAAAATATATTCCCTTAATAACTCCCTAAAATTTTAAATAGATAATGAAAATTCACGGGATATATTAGCTCATTAAAATTAAATATCTTTTAATATTTTTAAAATCCTTTACTTTATTTCTTTGTTAACAAATATTGTATTAGCATTTCAAAAGAATTTAAGGTAATTATTTAATTACTAAAATTTATAAAAAATACCACAATGAATATTATTTCATTATTCAAAATATTAACATTAATATTATTTCAATACTGTATTTTCTTCCCATGTGAGAGCATTGGTGTTTTTAAAAATTAACCTTGTGCCATTTTCTAACTTTCATTGATTTAAATATTATACAGGATATTATCATGGAAAAGTTTCCCCTAAATAAATCGCATTCAATTATAGGTGATAAGGGTATAATTTCACTCATACAGAAATTATTTTATAGAAAAATATTTCCTTATCACTTAGTTTTTATCTATATTAACCTTATTTATCCTTTGTTGATGGGAAAAATGTTTCCAAAGTTACTATACATAATACCTATAATTAAAAGAGGTATATTTTTAAAAATTGAAAATATTGATTAAAAATATGGAATAAATTTTATAAAACTCAATAAATTTAGGTGGAATAAATTAATTTTAACATAAGTGTATAAAATGAAATGAAAACCGCCTTTAGAAAAATATAGTTTTTATGTATAAAATTGGATTTATTCAGATCACATGCCTAGAAAAAAAAATATTAGAAGAATGTTTAAAACAATTAATTTAAAATATAATATATAAATTTCATTTAAATTATTCACCAATATTTATCAATATAATTTTTTATACAAAAATACATTGCACGCAAACAAACAGCAAAAATGACTTTTCACTTATGAAAATATTTTTATACCAAATACAAACATAAAACTGATTATAAAGAAATTAATTGGGTCATTTAAAATATAATATCGCTAATTTTAATTTGAAATTATTTCAAAACAAAATTTAACATTGTAAATCCTTGAAACAAAGAATACAATTTTCAATAAAAAGCGATATTTTTTCACAATTCACTGAAAAATCTATTTTTTTAGAAAAAATTTAAAATTTCACTCTAAGATAAATTTGATTTGGTAATTTAAAAAGAGATATTTTTATATAAAATTATATATATAGAAATTATAGAAATTATTTCTAATTTTTTCTCAACAAAAAATCAATTTTGAAGAAAACATATTTCTGGAGCATAAAATAACTTTCCTAAAAACTATGTACTTATTTAATTAGAATTAATAAAGGAATTTGTGTTTGGAAGGTCCTTTATTTATATTTAATAATCCATTTAATACTATTCATACCCATGAATTCAATTTCTTGTCAATAATTGTTACATTAAATAATATTTTAAAAGTATAGTGTGGTTCTCTTAAACTTGGTGTTGTGTATCATGTGCACTATCAAATATAGTTTTCTTTTAAAATAGGGTGTTACACATCAGGTACCTGAACCACCTCCACCAGTTTCCATGTACCCATTAGGCACTATTTTTAGGGGAACCAAGGTACATGTAACCCTTTTAAAGACACCTCCTCTACCAAGATCCATCAAGTACCTAGTACCATAAGATCAAGTACATGGCACCTTTTTTCATCATGACAGAAGTTGAGCCACCAGGAATAACTCCTTAAAACCAATTCTTAGACCCTTTCCAACGCCTCTAATAACTATAAAACATAAAATTAAACATGGTTTGGTGAAAATTTAAACAAATTAATACATCACAAACTAGTGGGTTATTACCAAAAAATAATGATTCTCCCAATTTTGAAGATATATATTTCTCTTAAAAAGGAAGGGGAATATCAAATTTTCAAGTTGAAAAGAAAAAGAGAAAAAATAATTATAAATATTAATAGAAATAGAATTTAGAATCAGGGTGTCTATCTCACTATAAGATCATATATATTCATCACTTCCATGAGTTAGGAGTTGATTGTTTCAACATAATTGGTGTAAATTTTATTCTTGGTTAATATAAGAAAACTGCATTTATTAGAGGAGTGTTGATATTTTTGAGATATGGAGAATAGTATACTTTCCACCAAAATTATGGATATGAACCTTGTGGTTCATTTCATTATCTTTATAATTTTAATAAATATATTTTATAGTTAGTTAATTTGTAAAAACAGTATATCATTTTTGTATGCTACTTAGAGGTACCTAATCATGGTGAACAAAGTTAAAATCACTTATTTATCTCTTTTATTTATCTATATATTATTTATTTCATTATTAGTGAGAAAATAGTGTTTATACTAATCAAGGAACAAGATTATTGGAGGGGTTATCTTGAAATTAAAATACTCTTATTCACCCCCTCCCCCTCAAGGTATCTTCTTTTCATGAAACCAACAAGTGGTATCATAGTAAAAGGTTCAATTAAAATAGTGTTCTCTCTATAATATCAATGAAAATAGACATAAAAAGGTATTATGATCTTATATGAAATAAATTTTAAAATATGGAAGAGTATTTTGAAATACTACTCCTGGTGGATGCTTATAAGACTGTCATACATGAAATTTAAGTCAATATGGTAAGTGAATATTTATATAAAAGAGATCAAGGAGATGGATTTCAATGATAAAGAAATAAATATACTAGGGGTGTTTTCCAATGAAATCTAATTGAATTTTATATCTTAAAAACCCTTACATTCTATGAATGAAAAGTTATACTATATCTATGAAGGTGACTATGGGATGTGTGAAGAAAAATTGAAGGTTCATTAGAATAAGTATGAGGATTTGAGTACACACCTAGATAAACCCATAGACGCATGACTTGATCGAGTGAATTTGATTGTGGAGGACATGTATGAACATGGAGAAACCTTTGGTGCTTTTAAAATCATAAAGTAAGTCCTTGTAATATTTATACCTTGATTCAATGAAATGTTCTTAATAATCAATGAAAAGGATCCAATGAAGGTTACAACGGATAGTTTTCATAACAATCTCATGCCATATAATATTATAATATTGATAATGACTCTATGGTGATGGATAAATATGTAGAATTAAAATTAAAGACACTATAAAAGATCATAATGGAGGATAATCCTAAATAAAATAAAGTTAACAAATTCATTTCATTCCCTTCAAAAAATTTGAAAATAGGAAAAGTAAGGTTCAAAGGTTAACATTAATTTACATTTTTTAGTGTGTTAAGGTTAAAAATATTATAGAAAAGTGGAAAAATAAGTTATGATATGATTATAATTATGAAGTTCTAAAAAATCATTATAATATGTCCAAGTCAAGTGAAGTTCTCAACATAAATTATTCAAGGAGAAGATCTTACTTTCAATTCAGGAAAGTAGCTTATAAGAGATAGAGTTAGAAAAAATTAGAGAATAAAATAAAAAAAATAAATATTTTTTGGGTTTTTATAGATAAACTATAAATACAGAAGAGTGATGGTGAAGATATTGAGGTTGAGGGAATGGTGGGCCACAAAGTGGAGTTAAATGAAGCACATAAAGAAATATATATTTGGAGAGATAAAATGAAGAAGTATAATATATTAGTTAATAATTCCAAAGTATACATGTATTAATAAGTATAGGAAAAATCCTAGTTGATGTTGGAGATTGAAAGTCTCAGATTTGGAAATCCAGAAAACTTGAAGAAGGTGGTTATGTACAAACTAAAAATTGAAGAACAGATCGAGATTACTAATGTTTAAATACCACAATAACAGATAAAATCAACTAGATCTAGGAGATTAAAGGATAAATCATCATCATATATTGAATGATTAAAGATTAAAAAAGATCTTTATTCCTAGTATGACATCTTGAAATTATATCATGCATGTTTCATAAAAATGAAGTAAAATCATAGAGATCAAATGGAGAAGTTGGAGGATTGTGTTCAAAAATAACAAAATCATCAAAAAGATAAATTTAGTGTATTTATTGATCAATAAAAGGTATAAATAGTAAATTTTAGGCTACAATAACCCACTACAAGAAGTAATATTAATTTTTGTGACACTTAGTAGACTATATGCCTTCCAAACCGTCAACTAATATGCATAAAAATACAACAAAAATCAGGTAATGTTGTTTTGGAAAGATAGGGAATACTCAATATGTGAATCCTACAGAAAATAGGTGCTTAAAAACATGAGAAACTAATATATGTGATTATAAATTCATATACATATCATATGATCAAAGGTTATTATTTTTTGTTCAAATATTAGAGACAAAAATCCATGTATTACTTATCAAGGATGAAAATAAGTTTTTCAAGGGAGACTCGGAGTGTAAATTCATAAAAAAAAAAGAATCATAAACAAGTCTATTAATAA
Source organism: Viscum album (assembly GCA_963277665.1). Taxonomy (NCBI): domain Eukaryota; kingdom Viridiplantae; phylum Streptophyta; class Magnoliopsida; order Santalales; family Viscaceae; genus Viscum; species Viscum album. Next base: position 1,235,626,214 of record OY728120.1, read on the forward strand.
TGATGAAAAATAAAAATAAATTTTCATCTTCACAAGATTAATTTTATAAATTGTACATATAGGCAGAACCAAAATATTCAAATCTTAAAGTGGTGAAGAAATAGACATTATTCAAAAATAAAACGGTTGAGAAGGAGATCGTTATGGAGATTTCTTTGAAAGAAAAATATAAAGATAAAATTAATGATTTTTATAGTGGTTGTACTTTCCCTATAATATAAATCAATAATAATATCATATATATCAAGTATTATAATGAAAGATTCATAATATTTGTATAGGGTGAAGATATAAATATCATTATCGCCAAAAATGACAAATTGAGGTAAAAAGGTAAGGTTTAGGGATGTATTATCATTTGAAGGACTTGTTAATAATTTAATAAGTGTGATTCAATTATGGTACCAAGGTAATTCAATAAATTTCACCAAGAAGACTTGTATTATTAAAGGAAGATACAGTGCGGTTATAATTCAAGGCATGGTCATAAAGGGGAATCTATGACTCATTAGTGGAAAAGTAAACATGTTATGCCTATATAAGGAAGATGAGAACAATTTTTAGCATAAAAATATTATATATTTAAGATAAAAATACTTCCAAGTATTAGTGAACAATAATGGATCTCATTATATCCTAATAATTTCGTGTGATGATACACATATGTGTAGTGATTTCTAAATAGGAGAGATCATTTCGAAGGGTTTCATGCCATAAGATAAAAATTCGACAAGGTATCTTGAGTTGGTTCACTCTGATTTTTAAGGATTGATCTCACAAAACTCTATTTAGGGGAATAGATAATACATTCTATTCAAATATGGGTTCATTGGGATTACATGGTAGATTATTATCACTCACAAGTTTAAATTATTTTATTATGGTACTCATTACCATAGACTGACATAAAATAATCTTGGAATAAAATTTTTAAATTACAAGTCAAAAATGGAGTAGAGTTAAAAAATATTGAAGTTGAAAAATATAATGAAACATGAGATAAGGAACTAATTCTCATTGATAATAACTCCCTAATAAAATAGTGTAGTTGAGAGGAGTAATCGTGTAATCAATAATATGGCTCTAACGATACTCACTAAGAAATTTCTATTAGATAAATTTTTAAAGGAATTTGTATTCAAATCATTATATATTTCTAATAGGTATTTTTTGTGTCTAGTTGAATAAAATAATCCATATGAGATGTGGTATGATAAGGATCCCACTTTGAAGTGATTTTAATTTTTATAAGTAAATTCATGATTCTCAACAAAGAGAAGAGAAGCATGAAGTTTTAATATTATGAATAAATGGGGATATTTATTAGCTAATCATCAATTAGTAAGGTTTAAAATTATTTCAAAATATGTATTTTAAATATAATTGAAATCCAAGGTTTCATTATGGTGTAAAATGAGTATAATTTATAGGAAATCGAGGAGAAGAACATAAAGGAAAGTGATAAAGAGTTGAGAAGATTTAGGGGATAACTCAATTATTTTAATGATTATAACTAATACACTAACGATGAGGAAGATGAATCAATATCAGTATTTATGAGGAATTTCACATAAAGGGAAAAATCAATAAATAGAATATCATTGGTGACTAGATAACACCATTGTAAATGAGGAAAATGAAGTCTCTATAACGAACATTACTCTTATCTCAAGAAATTCCTAATATATTTTAAGAGGTTTCTTAATATGAGGGTTGGTCCATGGAGATGCATGAAGATAATGGCCAAAATGAGAAGAATAAAACTTGGAAATTTTATTAGAGGTTGCAGAATAAAAATCTTACCAAAACTGAATGGGTTACTAATAACAAACTTAGTGAAGAAGGTAATGTTAATTCAAATAAGGCACGACTCATGTGAAAAGATTTTTTCCTATATTTAAGGAATCAATGTGGATGATATGCTTCCTCCTATGGGTATAATGGAAGAAAACTAACATTTATTAGACATAAAGGTAGAAATAAGACTTAGGGTATTCAAAATTTATGTTAATTAAATTTTTTTTAATGTATTCCTTCAAGAATAAGTGTATATTGAATATCTAGATGGATTTCTTACCCAGAAATATAAAAAAATGTTTCATGGTTAAGGAAGGTGCATTATGTGTTGAAGAACGAATCGAGATTTTGGTATATAAACTTGATTAGGACTTGAGAAATATTTTATTACAATATTAATGAATCAATTATAATACCTTTATAAAAAAAATATATAAAAAACAATTACACATCTCATTTACATTTAGGAAAAAACAATTATAAGATCAAACTTTACACGAAGTCATAAATTTGAATAATTTATAATGTGTGAGTTTGAGATAGCAATGATTGGAGATTTTATGTTTTTAAATGGTTTATAGGATATTAAATTAAGGCATATAATGTTTCTTTATCAAGTAAAAATCCTAAGTAGGTTTTGCAAAATTTTGTAATGGAGGATTATAATTCTATAAAAACACTGGTTTCTTCCCCCATGAAATTTTCAAGGGATGAATATGGAAAATTGGTTGATGTGATAGAATATAAGAAAATCATTATAATGTTATTATTGATAATAATAACAATATCAGACATTATGTTTTCTACTTCTCAACATGCATGGTACAAAATATTTCCCAAATAAATCCATTTTAAAGTGATGTAAAGAATACCAAGGTATGTCAAAGTCATAGTGTATTTTAGTTTTTTTATCAAGAAACATCATTATAGGGTTTCTTGGGATTTATGAATGTTTATTTGGCCAATTTAGTGGATGTAAAAAAGTCAACAATGACTGGTTAATTTTATCTCAAAGATTTTTTTATTTATTGGATAAACTAAAAACAATATTATATCTCATTGAGCACTAAATAATTTAAATACATAGTGGTAGCTCAAGAATATACAATAATATTGTGGATATATAAGCATATTGATGATATTGGAGTGGAGGTAAAATCAAACAATGAAATCAAGAGTGATAAATCAAGTGTTATTAATCTTACCAAAAAACATATTTATCAATCAAGGAAAAAAGAATATTGGGATAAAATATCACTTATTCGTGAATAATTTTGAGCAAGGGCTAGTGAATTTAGAGTATGTGTATGAAAAAATCAGTGTTTTTTATATCATGATAAAGTCACTACCCAAATAAGGCTTTGAGAAGCATTGGTTGTCTCTTGGAGTTCAACTATGTATTGAAAAATAAATAGTTTGGAGAAGGGAACCCCACCCCTTAAAATGTTTACCAATCCATGATTTTATTTTATTTTTTCTATACAGTATGTTATATCACCAAAAAATGGTTCCTTTAAAATTATGATATATATTATAGAGTAATTTTTTGAGTTTTTAATCCTATATTTTAAATTTTTAGAGAATTTGTATTTTGGTTCATTGAAAAAGGGGTTGGGATTTCCCAAATTTAGAGGGATAAGTACTCAACATTGTTTAAAGGAGAAATTTCACAAGAAAGTAAGATGAAGTATTTGATTTTATTTTTTTTCAATGTTGGAGAAATTATTTCATTATTAAGGTTTTAGGGGATAGTTCATCATTGTTCTTTCAGGGGGAGTTTTATCGAAAATTATTGGAATTCATAAGGTTGATAACATAAAAAGTGGTTCCAATAGGATGTTTTTTGTGTTTTAACAACAAGTGGTGTCAAAGAACATGAATTCCATTGAAGTGTTTCATGAGTAAATTTTCATTTTACTATTATTTCTCATGAAAATTATATATCATGTGATATTAGAGTGAATGATTAGTGATTCATAGATTAAACTCTCAAAATATAAAAGTTATAGGTTGTGGAGTGGTGATTGAATCCACATTTTTTAGTTCAAAGTATAATTCGGGTTGTAAATAAACCAAATGGGGGATACAGTTAGAAAATATTCAAGTTTTTATTTATGGGTTTCATTTTTTGAAACAATATTGGCATAAATTATCTTAGACAAAGATGGGAGAATTAATGGATGAAGGTTTGGTGTCTAGAGAAGTTTATTGGATGGTTATGATCTAGAGGATAGAAATCATGTGTAGTGATGTCTAATACACAATGAAGAATAAGTAGACATTAAAATAGAATACCCATGATTTTTTAGTGCTTCTCGATTTGGGATCAGTGGTTACTTACATCATAAAGGGGGAATTCCATTTTACAATAGACTTAGGTATGATAAAAAAAATTTGAAAGCGTGGTTCCTAGAAAAAAGTCACACCACAATGGGGGATATATGAAAATATGGTGTTGAACTATCTTAATCTAGAATGATCGTGGTTAGTAGGTTTACATTTTAATGTTATATTGTACACCATCAAGAGAATTTATTTGCGTAATCACATGAAGAACATGAAATTATAGTGTTCTTGTAATGACGGAAAATTGTTTTTTTATTATTACGCAAACACTTTTAAGGAAAGAAGTGAGAAACCATACAAGACCACACCACATCACCAATTCACCAATTCACAAAAAACAAACAAAAGCACAATGGATGAAATTCATTCAATCATACAAACAAAAAAACCATCACATTTGGAGCAGAAGTCACCATGAAAGGGTCGAGGTACCACCAACTAGGGAAAATGAACATCAGGAAAGCTGGAAAAACCTCAGAACTAGTCTCCCCAAACGCCCACCGATGCGATAGAGGAAAAGTAATTTAGAAAGAAGAGTTTATGGCCTCATCCAGCATATTCATTTCATATGAATCCCATTTTTTTGAACTTGGGAAGGAGGTTGCATCATTAGGTTTCACTTTTGACCAATACCAATCTGAGCTTCAATAAATGAGGCTTGAATGAAATCTACTATAAGAGAAGTTCAAGTTAGTAGAGATTACCACTAAGGAAATTTTAGCTGAGATGCCCCATGAACTTATCACCATTGCACACCTTACCCATAAGTCGTACACAGGTGTTATAATGGGTTATGTGTCGAGGCCTTAGTTACTTAATGTCTAATCCCTTTGTATAAATAAAATTTACATTACATCAATTCTATTTTGAGTTTAGTTTTTATTAAAAATATGATGAATTTGATAAATTGATTTTTCGGGTAGAAATTATACTTTTCAAAAACCAAATAATTATTAGAGTAAATTAAGTTATTATGAATAATGATTATTTTAATGAAATAATGTGATTAAAATATTATTATTTAAATTTAAATGACAAAAAAAATTATTTTTTTCAAGTGTTATAAATTTTACAGTGCATTTTACTATACATTTTCTATCGGCTATTATTTTTAATAAATAAGAATTTATTATCTAAAAGTTAAATTTCTACTAATTAAAGAATTATTATGATAAAATAATCATCATTCTTGAAATTAAAATTTCTAAATTATGTTAAGGGGAATTTATGAGAATCTTTTAAAATACATTAATTATTCATGAATAGTATAATACAGTTTGTGTTTTTCGGTATGTTTAATGACATCCTAATGATGTAATAATTGATAAAAATCATGGTAGACTCTTTTTGATTAAAATATTACAATATATTTCCCATGTGTCCAATACCACGGGCAAGCCCATGTTTTTTAAAATACTACTACCGAGGTGTCCAAAGAAATTAATAAAAACGTCCATCACTTTTTCTATAAATACCGACCCATTTCTCCATTGTAATTCATTCCCAATTCATCCACTAGAAAGATCTAGTAGATTTAACAACCAATAATTCCCAAAAAAATTTAATCAAGACCCCAAGGTCCCAATCTTTGAGCTTTAGGAGTTACTCGTCAAGGTAAGGGAAATCTCAACTTCTCTTTTCCTTTGAAGTTCAATTTTTATTTGGTATGTATTTAAAATTTCTATATCATGTTCTTATATGCCTTTTATTTTGACCATTTAATTTATTTATATTATTTTATAAATTTTTTACCCTTTCCCCTCTCTTTTTAATGTTTTCTGAAACCATGTTTCATACCCATTATGTTGTCGAATTTTCATCCCAGAATTTCTCTCTTTTTCTCAAGAAATTGTTTTATTTTATTTTTGTGAATACCCAAACCTCTTTCTTTCTAGGTTAATTCAAAAATGTGTAAAAATTATTTATTTTCTTCTGTAATTGATATACATAAAACCCCCATTCCCTTTCTATGGGTTATAAACGACATAATGATTATATTTTTAAGTACTTTTTTAAAACGCCCTGATTTTGATATGAAGCCCATTTCTTTTCTTATACGTGGGTTATTTATGAGATGTGGGATTATGATATATGTGGATCATATGAAAATTAATATATATTAAGGGTGCACCTTGATAGCACTCAAATGAATTTTTTAAATAATTTAAATCTAAAGATATGACATGTTTTACAATATCTTGCTGAATAACCTTTGTAATTTTTGTGACACCTCAATGAAAAACCTTGGTGATATGATTATGAATGTAAAAAATAAATGTTAAATCCAAATATACATGTAATTATTCATATTATTTTTTTATTAAATTACTCTTTTCCCATTAACTCAGGCTTTTATAATATAATTCAATTTCTTATCGATATTTCTCATGATCACAGGTAAATAGTTTTCCATGCTTTCCCTTAATAGGCCTTAAGCTCACCCTTTCCTTTGATGCATGTCCCCAATTTATGAAATGAAATAAATGTACTTAGCATGAGCCTATGATGAATCTTTTCAAGGGGATTATAATAATTCTTTAAGTTTTCATTTATTATGTACCTTAATTCCAAGAAACTAAACTTTAAAAGATCCTCTGTTTGTATTATGTAAATGAAAAGTTATGTAATAAAAAATAAAGATTCCATAATTATATTATAAGGAATAAAATTCATAGTGAGATGTATATTTAATCATGCAACATTAGAGAATGGTATTTTCTTAAAATTCAACACACCACAAATTTTATAGTCTAAGTCATGATTCTCAAAGAAAGAGACCATTATTCTATGATGTTAAAATTCATTTCATGATTTTTTCAAGTAAAATAAATTTTCCAAGTTTCAAACTTTTTATATTTTAGGTAATTATATGTTCTGAATTGAGGGATCCTGAATCAGATTTGAAGGATTATTTTGAATGAATATTTCCATTGTAATAAAGGAATATTTAAGTTATTAATCAAGGGAAACATGATGATTCTATAAAGATATAATAGATATCATTAACTAAAAATATAATAGAAATATTATATTTTTAATTATGGTTCTCAATGATAAAATGGAATTTCAGATCTTACTAGAATAAAAAGTGGGATATATAAGAGTCGATCTAGTGTGAAGATATTTAAGATTCATCAAATTAATTTAGGAGGAGATAGTCGCAAAAGTGTCATTGATATAAATTCAATTCCTAGTTCATTTAAGATAAAGGCGTCACTTGAAGGATTGGTGAGATTTATGAGTATGGGAGAGAAGTTATCTCTCAACCATTATCATGGTTGTATACCTAGAGGGTCGATACGACCACCCTAAATTTATAAAAAAAAATAGTGCACTTAGTGAATTTGGTACATTAATACATATTCATTTTATCCTCCTTAGACATGTCCTAGTGAAAGTGAATCATGTAAAAATATATTGTGTCCCTCTTTATTTTCTCTATCACTTCCATATTTCATTATGAGAGAGAGATGGGTATTTTTACAAATTTTAGAATGAGAACATTGGATGAATTATAATAAAATTTGAATTCCCTTATTCACCCATCATCCTCTCAATGTATATTCCTTATGTGGGAGCAATAAACACTAGTCAATATATCATAAATAATCTCACTAGGTAAAATATTAAGATATAATTATACTCAAATAATAATTTTGTCTCAATAAAAACATTTTTATTATTATATTTCCTAAATGATATTTTATTTAACATAGCATTAATGATCAATTAAGTTAATATATCACTCCATTCAATTACTCCCTTAATCATACTACAATAATTAATATAGAACCACACTAATACACATACCAAATTATGAAATTTTAAAGTATCCACATAATAATATAAAAATATATTTTAATATCACAACAATATCATCAATACTAATATCACATTTTTAATAAGTAACCATAATTATTAATTTAATTAATTTATTCAAAATAATATTTTTTTCCAATAAAATAATGTTTAGAATTAATACATTTTTATTAAAGAATAACCCTTTATTATCCCATCAAAAATAAAATTAATATTAAACACATAGGTGTATTAACTAATTATAAAACATTAATCATCAAGTATCTATATTAAACACACCTTTTTAAAACTTTCCATCATTTAAAGTCTTAATTATAATCTTATGAAATAGCCATAATCTCTTGTAATATATATTAACATATCCTTCCTACCTTAATAACTTTCCATCCTCAAAACGAATTTCCAATGTCATATTCTTAATAATTCCACAATTTTGCCCAAAATATCAAGGGAATAACAACTATTTCATAACCATTATAGAAATTACTATGGACCCACACCACCACATGAGTAAAAAACAAATATTTGGATACCACTAGTTTACATAAACCTTAATGAAAAAATAAATTCTTTTATCATATCCTATATATAACTGTATGATTCATAAACCCACACATTTTTATAATCCTTTAATAACTATATTCATAAATTATATATAGTTAGTAATCATTCAAAGTACTCACACAAAATCATTTTGGGAATATATGTTTGTTAATTTTTCCCCTAGTTTACTTTCAAACCTTAGTTTAGATATAATTTTTTCTTTTGAACCAAAATCAAACCTCTCGTGGGACAACTTCATGTTTCCATCGAAAATAACCTTTCTCTGTTACCATTTTGGATGACCCAATACCACAAGTACTCCACCTAATCCAATAATATAATTGTGTTGATTCCCCCAAATCCAGCCTCTAATGGTCCATGGGTTAGAGTCTATAATCAAGGGTTTAAATAACTTTAATGGGAGGCATTAACATAGATATATAAACCATAAATATGAATATCAATGATATTTAAATCCAAATATCCATAAATTAAATCATGATCAACATAATAATCATGTAAATAAATGAATATAAAATAAAAAATTCAAGATAAGTAGTGACATCAATTTTTTAATAATGAAATTTTCAATATAGACTCTAGTTCCACTATAAAAACACATCTTGTTATACGTATATAATCTCAACAATCCAATAATCATATTCATCCAACTATTATATCATCTCTCTATATAAATATATAATAAAAATAATTAAAAAAATAGATATTAAAGTTTGGGTGAGTGAAAATATATACTTGTTAGACTCCTCCTCTAACTCTTCAAGTGTCAATGTGGGAAGCACATATTAATGCTTTTATGAGATAAAATAAATAAAATATGATTTTCCATCCATTTTTACTAAACATATCACTGTGATAAAGACTCTCCATCATTTATAATCATCCCATTTCTTAAATATATACCTATTAACACTACATCAATTACAAATGTTGATGAATGCATCATCTCATCACAGCACAATCACCCCAACATAGGTTGCTCCTTAAATATCAACACACTACTCTAATGTCACATGTTTTTCCTTATCTAAATAGTCACTCTCTGTTGTATTTGGGAATAAATTATCTTGATTGGTTTTGAATAATGGATTTTTAAGGATTATTTTGATGATATGGTTTGAATATATTTGTGGAAATGATGGTTGAATATCAAGGATTAATGAGGAAAGATTTGGGTGAATGAGATGATAAGGTAAGGTTTTGGAGTAGGGGTGATTACTTTTGTAACCTAATGAACTAAGAACTGGTTGTGTGGAAAATGGATTTTCAATTGAAAATTATGTGATGATGTTCATGAATGGATGTTAGCTTGTTAAAAATTGGTGGGTTGACATTTTTATTTTTTATGATTTTAAATGTTTTGGTTAGTGGATACGGTGTATTGGTATATCCCTATATATTTTAGTTGTATCTATTTTAACCCTTTCTTATGGGGGAAAAATTGTAATGTTAGGGTTAGAATGAATAACTAGTAGGTGTTAGTACATTACTACATACAATAGATATTTATTCCCTCAAAAATAGTAATGGAGGTATTATCTATGATGTTGGGTGTGTCTTTTGAGATGATAAGTTTATAAAGTGGGATATAAAGTGAAATATTTAGATTAGTAGGTCATTATTCTATCCTGGTGGTTAAATGAAGAAAAATGTATGACATTTTAATATGGTGTGTTTTTGATAGGATTGACCAATTTAAAAAGTGATATTCATACCATGGTATCATAAGGTGTGATTATTATCCTAGTATGTTGTTATTCCAACCAGGTAAGTAGAGCATATGTGATGTATGATGTTAGAATAAAGTTCCTAGTGAGAATGATTGGCCTATTTTGAGTTGATTATGAAGTCATAAGATGGTGTATTAATTGATATAATTAATTAATGTGGTATTAGTGGGGTAATATTGAAGCAATGGGTTGATTTTGAAAGATGAAGTGAGTGTTCTGATCAAAGTGAGATGTGTATTATTCTTGGATGGAATTCATTATTCTATTAGTGAGATGATTATCATTTACTATTTATTTCATCTCATTGAATCATTAATATAATATTCTCACATTGACACTTGAGGTCATAGAGGAGGAACCTACTGATTATTTTTTTATACTCACCTCTATATATAAATATTTTTTTACTTTATTTTTATTGTGGGTTAGTGGGTGGATGTGGTAGTAGATATCTATTAATGGTTGTTCACTTATTTAGATGATAGATATAGAGCTATATTTTCTTAGCTTTAGGTATAGTATTCATTGTTAATTAAATTATTGGGATGTTGATATAATTATGTACCCTCAATATTTATTTTACATTCATGTATTTATATGATAATTATGTTAATTAAGGTTTAACTTATTGATATTTGGTTTTTCATGTCATTGATATTTATAGTTGTTGTTTAAATATATAGGGTACTCCCATTATATAGATTTAAACACTCAGGGTTAGTCATTAACTAATTACCTTTTGGTAGTAGAATTTGGATATAACCACTCAATTATAATTTCAACTCTGGTGGAGTCCCAATGGGACCTGGTCATGAAAAAAATAATTAAGTCACAAATTACCCATAATAATTACTCACACCCAAGGAAACTTCCTCTAACTTTTCATAATTCCCTTTTAGCTTCTATAATAAAATAAATGCATCCTCCTATAATATCATGATCCATCACATAAAAATAATAATAATAATAATATTATTATATTTAAAAAAATTGTTCACATATAGAAAAAGGAATAATAAAATAATTATATAAATAATAACATGTTATATCAATCACATAATAATTATAAATCATATTAATTAATTGAATTCATCAACATATTAATTCATAAATATGATTATACCATTTTTATTACATAGTTAATGTAATATAAATGAACATTTGAATAAATGATTTCATTATTATCAAATATATAAATAACTTATTATATTTAATACATTTCAAGATTTTGGAAATATTAATAAAAATTCCAAAAAATAACACATTTACAACAATTTCCAAAAAAATGCATAACAAGAATATCTCACATTAATTTTTATTTTGATATTGAATCATTTGTCACATAATTTAATAAAATAATTTGATATTAATTCTAGTTAAAATATCATAAATAATCCCAAGCCTTAAAACATTAATAAATATTTATATTTCATTAATGGTTGTTTTATCTAGGATAACATTGTTATATTTATAGATCATAATTGAGAGTTTATTTAACACAGCATAAATGATCCATTAAAATAATATAAAATTCCATTAATTTAAACCCTTATTTATATAATTTTGATTAATCATGGACCACATTAATCCACAAGCCAAAATTATAAAATTTTGAAATTATTCACGTACTCATATAAAAATATATTTTAATATTATAAAAAAATCAATATTTTTTATACCATGTGTTTTAACAAAACCAAATTTGTTAATTTTATAAAGTACTTCATAATTATATTTTTTTAATAATAATATAATTTTCACAACCCCCTTCATCTAAGGGTACCCCCTCCAAGTTCGATAGTGAGAGAAGGGATAAAATGACACCGAGAGCCCACCTCTAATAGACTATGGGTTGGAAAAAAGCATAGAGGGTATAACATACATAAAAATTAGAGGCATTACCCACTAAAATAATATGAGGAATAATATATAATAAAAGTAAACCAATAAAATATTTCTCATATAGGAAAATAAAACCCAAGTACATACATGTAATTTCATATAAAACTAATATAACTAAAAAGGAAATACAAGCACCAAAAGATAAACTCAGTAGTGACCACGAAACTCAAGCAGATCACAAACAACTATGACCTATTAATATTTATACCAATATATATCCTTCTCATGTTTTCCTGAAAAATAGTTTATATATTCACAATGTGAGTATAATAGGTATACGTAACAGGATCCTCCCTAAAACCTCTCATGAAAAAAGATACAGAAAGCATGCCAAAGCCTAGTGAATAAAGGGTAAAACTAACTCATCACCTAAAAAGGTATACTAATTTCCCAGCCTCACCATGGTTATATATCCCCAAGTAATTCATAAATGATAATTTATATTATAGTAATGAAGTTAGGGTACCCCGCTACCACTTCACAACTATTTTCTACTCTGCCCCAATGTTGTACGACCTAATCCATATCTCTCCAAAATAAGTCATCCCAAAGTCACTTGGGATAAGTATCATAACATACATATCATAAATTACATCATATAGTCATCCCATTCCATATATCCATATAGTAATTAAGTAGTTTCTCAGATCCACCACAACTCATCTATTGTGTATCATACATCGGTTATTGTATGTCAATCCATCGCAGTCCATACACAAGTAATGTACCTCAATCCATCACATCCTATAGACATAATGCCTTTAATAATACTTTGGATAATATATATTGATATACATGAATTTTATATAACCAAAATCCCTTATATCCCTCTATACACATATATGTGAAACTAACCACTATGCATACCTATACATAATTCTACCAAGAGAAGGGAGGGGGTAAAAGGGTGTAGTTATCCATATATTCCTCACCAACCTAGATAGTGGGGAAAACACCCTCCCATATCCAATTGGGTGTTAGTATCCCTACTGACAGGGTTGGGGTAGCATATAATATCATAAAACCTACAATATATAAAATAGATCTCAACAACACTTTACAAAATAACTTAGTCTCAAACACAACTATTGTTATCATTTCTTGGAGACCTAGTTTTCACCGCTAAGAAAAGTATATCCTATAAGCACATAATAAATTAAAAAAATCATTAAATTATTTATTTTTTTTAGTAATTAACCATATGTTAATTAATTAATTATCTATTAATTAACATTATTTAGTTTCATGTTTCATTAACCACTAACTGAAAACCATGCCTTCTAGGCATAACTCAAACGAGTCCATAGTTATCAAAATTATCAACATATTTTAATCTTTCTAAACATAAAAACCAGTGGTTAAAACATTTATTAATCATTTACCATTCCATAATTTCATGTACTCTAGGAAGCATCCTAAGCTACAATAAATGTTATGTATAACAAATCACATCAAATTGCCTCAAGTAGTGGGGAAAGGAATGTAGGTAACCAAGAAAATTGGTCATATATCCTCTAAATAGATATATTAATAAGAAAGAATCCATATTTCAGCACAAAAATGGGAAATCCCAACTTCAACCAATTCCATTAATCTAAGGTACGTCCCCAAAATGATCATACATATAACTATTTATCTCGCCGGCACATGCATCAAATGCTACCACAAACCTATGACCCTCAACCCGTAACCAATATTCATAATAGGATATCATTAAAATATATATAAATATCACATATAAATAATTAAACAAGTTAGAAAAGAAACAATAGATTCGTCTGGGTTACTAGGATCCAAAAATAAGGCATCATTCATTTACATAAAAACGATCTCCCTTTTCCCTAAACATAAGGCATTCAACCTTCACAAGAAAATAGGCCCAATCAGCCCCAAATATTTATATTTATCAAAAAACATATTTTTATTCTATTTTGTATTAACTGATTCATTTATTATAGGTTATAACAATGGGTAAACGAATTCATCAGATATTAAAAGAAATAAGTTATTTAAACAATTCTTTCAAGCATAACTTCCAATTTCATTAAATGTTAAGGAAAAAGAACTCATTAACATGAATTTTTATTATTATCAATAACATGAATTTGAATCATTAATGTCTTTATCCAATTACATTAACACATGGAAAAAAAATCTAATTAAACATGCATTAAACATCATTTAATTTCATTAAAAATATAATAATCTAAGGATTAAATAAAAATATCTCTTAAGTTTTTTATCCTACCAATAATTACCAACTTTACATTATTTACCCATTTTAATCAAATTAATCATTTCAAACTATGTACAACAAATATGAAAAATATCATGACATTGATAACACGTTATCTAGTAAATCAAGAGGAAAACTAGTATCATGGTGGAAGAATTCACGATCGCAGAAACCATAAACCATCTATTTTATTAAACATGTTTATTTGTTATTAGGTTTAATTCTACCACCACAAAAAGAAACCAAAGTATGATAAAATTATGACTGTGTGTAAGAAAAAAATGATAACCAATGAATCCCATACCTCAATTATTTCAACATTATTTGATGATAATGAAACAACAACACGGACCTATGATCACCTCACCCATGAGTAATCTACAATCCTCTCAGTACGTCATGCATGGCATGACCATGACAACATTGTAAATACCCAAACTTCTCATACATAAATATTTGATCTTAATAGTTTAATATTTATTAAAAATATAATGATCCATGCCAGATCAATTAGGTATAGTGCCTTTACAAATACAGACACATAAACAACTATACCATAAGTGAGCTATGTAATATCCCATAAAGTTCTAAATAACTAGAAATCTTCTTATACATATCATACATAATACCTTTATTCATAATCTTGGGAATTTAAACATAAGAATGGGTGAGTTCATATGATCAATAAGGATAAAAAAAGGTATATATCAATATAACATGAGTATAAGGATATGAGTAAATGATAGTAACATTTTAAAACCTATACCCTGAATATCATAGATCATAAAACTGGGTTATGGAATAAATCCAGGAATTTTATAAGACATGGATCGTAAAGGAATAAACGAACATTATCCATGATATCATAAAATTGTCATTAGATATAGATTTGTGTCATCCAAATAATCATAAAAAATATAATTTCAAGTCTCTCCACCAAGACATTCGTAGCATGTTAGGATTGGGCTAACCACCCCTTGTACCTACTTCAAGATTAGTATAACCTCCCGTGTACCCTATTTCAGGCATGGTATAACCTCCCATGTACCATTTTGATCCCATATAACATTAATCATTACCCAATGAATTATAGAGAAATATAGGTCCCAATAATCACATAAATCATAAAATTTTTTCCAAAATATCATAAAACATTAATCATGTCATAAAATGTTAAAAAAATGGGTTTCATATAAATTTCCTCATATAATAACCCATGTAAAATTAACGAGTTTCACAAGAATTTCATCATTTCATTATATCATAATTCATGGAAAAGTAACTGGTTTCATAAATATATTTTCATCATAAACATAAAACATCCAGAGAAAGAATAATTAATGTAAAATTGGACCATATCCCCAAAAAAACTTAAGTAACAGTAAATGATGTCTTCTTAGATGAAAAATGATTTTTAGAGATCACTTGAAACATTTCTTGAGGAAAATATCCATTCCATTTTAAAATCACTTATTTAAAACTAAAAAATTATGAAATTTAAAGTAAAAAAATATTAAAAAACAAACTTGGAAACTTTTAAATGAAGATTCAAATAATTTAGTGTTTATAACAATGGAAAATTATCTTAATGCGATGTATATTAAAACAAATATTCCCTTCACATTTTTTATAAGAAATTCAAAAATACCTCATTAAAAAAATGAAAATAATATTCCTTCAAAACCATTTTTTAAAAGTAAAATGTGGGTAAAAATTTATTCATAAAATCATTGGATAATAGTAAATACTTTCTTTAAAACATTTTTAGAAGACTTGGATATTGAAGAAAATTTATTTTCGAACGAAGAGAGAAATAAAGTCAATTTTTTTTTAAAAAATTATTTTAAACTATTGAGTACATAAAGTGAGGAAAATTAAATGAAGATGTTTATTTTTATAACATAAATAGAGTTGAATAAAATTCATGAGTTTCATGATATATAGGTCATTATATTTTATAATAGTAAACTTAATCATAAACAATAAGATTATAACATAAAACTTTTACAACATTGGTATCTTTTGAATCATAAGAAACATGAAATAAATAAAATTGTATAGATATATAAATCTCATAATTTCATTATATGAATCATAAAATACATGCATGGTCACTATATTCACCACATAAAATAAACTAGTAGTGAATATGGCATTTGTAGATCATGATAGTAAAAGTGGGATGGAAATATCTTACCTTAAATCTTCACTTCCTTCATACACATTCAAAACACTCGTATAATAAATATATTTTTATTATAAATATATTAAATAACTATAATCATATTTATCATACCATATATTATTTATTTTTTACCTATTATTTCCCTTTTATAAACAATTCCTTCTTAAAATCATGTTCCGGGTAATAACTACCTCATTTTCAGGTTTGTTTTGGTTTAGTATCTTTGTTCCTTTTATTTTGATCATGGAAACATCATATAAAGAATTATAAAAATTATATAAATATCATATACGTTAATTAAATAAAAATTTATAGTAATCCATTAAATTTAGAGTAGAAATTAATTACACCATTCATGGAGATAGTAGGATGTACGTTTTCATGAATGTAGTTTCCATTGTCTCGATGGATGCAATGGAATGTAGGTAAATAATATATTAACATTAAAAATTGTTTTTATTATATATATATCACATAAATTCATTAAATTTACTCTTACTACCTTCCAAATAATGTATATGTGAAAAATGAATCACAACGCTTTGCGAGGCAGTAGTTCTTCGTACACACAAGCGACGTTATCCAATTCCCATCGATGCAAAGTAAGAAGGTATATTTCATATTATAATTTAAAAAAAATTAAACAATATAAAAAATATCATATATAAATATTAAATCTATCATTATATCTAGCTTTGAGATGATGTGATGGAAAACTAATATCATCAGTTCACGAGGCGGTTGTCCGTCGTACACACGATTAACAGTTTCATTTTCCATTTGAAGAAAGATGAGAAAGATATAGGTAATCCCATTAGCATAATAACATATTAGTATATGTGAGATAATTTTTTTATTAAATTATCATAGTTTAATAATATTTTGATGATTTATATGAAGAAATAAAACAAAAACACAAGTTTAATAATTTTACCTCTTCTTTGGAGAACTTCTTTAGGTTTATACCTAAAGAATTCTTAG
The DNA here is from genome assembly GCA_963277665.1 of Viscum album. Taxonomy (NCBI): domain Eukaryota; kingdom Viridiplantae; phylum Streptophyta; class Magnoliopsida; order Santalales; family Viscaceae; genus Viscum; species Viscum album. The sequence continues at coordinate 1,235,643,774 of OY728120.1, forward strand.
GAGGTTTTACTAACAAAAATAAGGAATATATAATATAGGGAGGGAATTAAAAAAAGATATTTGGGTAGGTATAGTATGTACCAAAGGGTTTGGGAAGCATGAATAGGATAAGAGAGGGGCTGGATTTTTATAAGTTGGGGATAAGACCCACACTAAATTTTTGAAAAGAATAAAGGGTACCCACATTTTTCACATGAATCGTGGAAAAAATAATTGGTCATTATCCAAAATTATAGGTTATAAGGTCTAAATATATCCATAAAACGGGTTTCTAATAATTTTAAATGTAATTTTACCTATTATATTTTTAGTTTAACCCCTTAGTAAACTCATTTTAACCTTAACTACGGTAATTTATTTTTACTTTTTTTACTCTTAATTTAGAATAAAAAAAGATAAATTGTAATTATTATATAATATTAATTTTTATTATTCCAAATATAGAATCAAATTTTCCATATTTCTTTCATATAAGTGGAAAAGTGTTGTTTAAAATTAAACCTACAGACATGATGAAAAAATTTGTTTTCCAAAGAGAATTTTTTTAAAAATTTAAAAGGTTTTTATATTAAAATTCAGTATAAAATTGATTAAAACTGTCTATATTTGATCAATTATGCGAAAATTGAGATTTTTTTAATTTTTAAACCATATTAAAACAAAATATAGCCTTATAAATTTTTTAAATAAAAAGGAAGTTTTCAATAAAAACAAGTATTTTCACTATTCATAGAAAAATTAATCTTTTCATAATAATCACTAAAATACACCCTATGATAATTTTGGCATGTTTATTATAAAAATTTAGTTTATTTTTTAAAATAAATTTTCTAATACAGTAAAAAAATAATCTTTATTATTTTTTAAGAAAAGTAAATACAGATCTTTTTTGAGAAAAATTGAATTTATCAAAGTATATATAGTCTTTACTAAACATTAAGTAAATTTTTATCAATATCATTTATTTAAATAAAACCATTATAATTAATTTAAAATAATATACTTATTAATTCTTCTAAGTTTAAAAGCAAGGTATAAATAGTCAGGTTTAAATAATAATATTAATAGTTTGTCAGTGTTTGTTAAAAATCAGTGTTGTGTGTAATGTAAGAAATAAATTAAATTAAATTTATTCAAAAAAATACTAAAATTATTGGTGTGCTAAATTATACCTCCATTAAAATTAATTTCACCCTCAAAATTTTTCACTTCAATACACACTAATGAGGGTACTTCTGCTGCATCATATCCTCAAGTTCCAATGTAGCTTCTTCAAATTTCTTGTCTCTCCATAAAACTTAGAACTTGTGAGTGGTATTATGTCACATCAATTTCTCTCTATGATCAATAATATCCCTTGGTTTTTCCATAAAATAATTATTATTATCCATTTTTATGGGCTCTAATTTCAGTACACGTGATGGATTATGTATGTGCTTCTTTAAGAGAGATACGTAGAACACATTGTGAAATTGAGAGAGGTTTTGTGGAAGTATAAAATTATAATTTATGGTCATGATATAATAAAGAATTTCAAAAGTGAAAATATAACTAGGACTCAATTTTCCCTTTAATTCCAAATATTATTACCTTCTTCCTTGTAGAAATTCTTAGAAACACCTTATCACCAACTTCAAATTCCAGATCACATCAGCGATTTTCATCATAACTTTTCTTTTAACTTTGTGATTCCCTCAACTGTTGCTTAATGGATATTACATTATATTCCATTTATTAAGCTATTTTAGGTTCCAGTAGATTTCTTTATTCAAATTTATCCTAATATGTGGGAGTTCTACACTTATCTCCATATAGGAATTCAAAAGGATCCATCTGAATTCTAGAGTAGAATTTATTATTGTATATAAACTAAACTAGAGGAAGGTATTGATTACAACCACTATTTAAATCCATAGAACATCATCTCAACATTTCCTTTAGGGTTTTAATTGTTCTCTTAAAATTTACATATGACTGAGGATGATATATAGTGACGAAACTCAACTCTATATCAAGAGATTCCAAATACATCACCAAATATTTGAGGTAAACATCAGATCCTGATCAGAAACATTGGAATTTGGTACTCTATATGAACTTAAAATTACTTAATGTGTATCTTGGTAATCAGATATAGATATAAATCTTATCTGATAGCAATGAAGTGTACTGAATTTGTAAGTTGATCAACTAAAACCCATACATAATTGGGTCCTTTAGATGTTTTGTGGAGTCAGATAAAAAAATCCATGGTGATGTTTTCCCATTTCCATTCTGATGTTGGTAATTTTTTGTAACATTTACTTAGAGTTTTTTCTCACGTCCATAACTTTCTGAAGTACCAAGCATCGAGATACAAACTCCATGATATCTCTCTTCAAGACATCCCACTAGAAATACCCTTTCAAATATTTATATATCTTTTTACTTACATGATGAATAGAGAATGAAGAACTATAATCCACTTCTAACAGATCCTTCCTCAAATTACGTATGGATCGAACACATACACAGTTCCTAAACCTTATCATTCTATCATAATCAATATTAAACTTATGAACATTTATCACCTTCCTCTATGGATCCTCATTTTCCTTATGTACCTATTTAATATTTATTTGGATATATGGTTGAATAATTATTTGATAAAGATAATATTTTTCCCCTTCCTTTAAGTTTTCAATATCCATCCTTTTCAAATCAATAAATTTTTGATCTTTTTTTATACTCATCATGGAAAAAAACATGATTCTATTTAATCAAATAAATTGAAACCTTATTCACTTTCCCATAGTGGTAAAGAATTGAGAAGTCATGATCTTTAATTAGATATAACCATATTCTTTGGGCCATGTTCAACTCCTTCTATGTGAATATATACTTTAAACGTTTTTATCAATATATATATCACATTTTTTACCATAAACATAATATCTCCAAATCGTTAATGAAACAAATTCCACACCTAACTCCAAATCATGATTGGGGTAATTTTATGCATAAACCTTCAGTGTTCATATAGAATAAGGTGTAACCATGTCACTATTTATGAGAACACGTATTAATCACTTCTTGGATGAATCACTATAGATTAAAAAACTTTATCCACAACAAGGTATTGTATGAATTGGTGCACTAACTAATCTTCTCTTTAGTTCCTTGAAACTTACCTCACTTTCATCTATCCAGAGGAACTTGTCTCCCTTTAGAGTTAACATGGTGAGTGGATTTTATATTCATGATAAATTCTCCAAAAATAATCAATAATATTCAGAAAAACAAATAAAACTGTAGATCTCGGTCACTGTGGTTGTTTTGGGCCAATGTTCAACAGCCTCTATCTTTGATTTATCTACCCATATATCCTCTCTTGAAATTATATGACACAAAACTGAATCCTTTTTCTACAAAAATACACACTTTGTAAATTTCTCATATAGCTTTTCATTTCTTATGGTCTTTAGTAAAATTATAGTTTAATCTTCAATATATTCCTTTCTCTTTCAATAAATGATAATATTTTCTATAAATACTATAGAAAACTAATCATGGTAATATCTAAATAATTTATTTCTTAAATACATAAAGATAGTGGGGGAATAAGTAAGAGTGAATGGAAATAATATACACTCACAATCTCCATAATTTATATAGAATAATGTCTTAGGTATATCATCCCTCTTGACCCTAAATTGATAATATGCAGAACGAAGCTCAATATTGAAAAATTATTGAGCTTCGTGCAGTTGATAAAACAAGTCATCAATACAGGGTAGATGATACTTGTTATTTTTTTGTGACCATTTTTATCTCTCGATAATCAATGAATAGTCACGTACATCCATATTTATTTTTAACCAAATGAACAAGTGAAACTCAAGGTGACACAATTGGAAAAATAAATCCCTTCTTAAGGTTCTTCTGAAGTTGCTTCTTCAATTCCTACAACTCAATCATCGCCATTCTATAGGGATTATTTGAAATAGGTGTGGCACATGTTATGAGTTCTATTGATAAATAAACATCATGTTTTAGTGGAATACTAATAAACTCTTCTAGAAATAAATAGAAACAAATCACTCATAAGTGTAATATCATCGATTTTGAGGTTATCCCCAACCATCTGAGATAAAAAAAACCCTTTTGAATGGGAATCAAGACTCATAAAATGGATGTGTACTCAATTAGAATTTTATATCTATCATCACTCCAATAGAAAATAATATGTTGGTTTGTAATGTAAAATTTGACTTCCCTTCCTTGAAAAATAATGTGGTATTTATGTATATAAATACAATCCACTCCAAAGATAACATCAAATTTAACCATAAGAAGAATAATGAGGTTTAAAACAAGAACATTCACACAATCATAAATCGGAGAATAATCATAGAGTTGATATGTTATCATCATACCATTAGGGTTTTTCAATTCTAATTCAAAATCATATAATTTCTGTGGAATCTTGATACCCTTATAAAATTATTCATATATAAAATAGTGGGTAGATCTATAATCAAATAAGACATTAATAGTTCTCGAGTGGATGTTAAGTGTGCCTTTCATGTAACCCTAAAAAAATAGTGATCACATGATATTTAACCTTATATCTCAAATTAAGAGTTTGCTAACATTGATCAACATCATTAACATACCAATTTGAGAACTTGTTATCATAGTTCCCAAACTCCTTGAATTTGAAACACTTAAGTGTGTGAGGTGCATTTTTTAGATCTTTACCTTTATTCGTATATTTAGATAACTTCTTCCCATAACTTTGTAATTCATCCACTTGGTGACATTCCTTTCTACCCTTAAAACATTTATTAGTCCTCTTAATACAATTTCCTCCATGTTTTATTCCGCAATTTTAGCATAATGTAAAGATCATATTATTCTCTCCATGGTTTTTAGAGTTTATTTTGAATTTCATCTTTCTTTTATTATCAAAAAAATGTGACTTATTGGTAACTCCAATCTCCATTTACACATTCAAATCACATTGTACAATTTCTTCATAACTGTTACAGTCACTTATGTCAAATTCCATTAAAAGTCTTGGTTTTAATCCAATTAATAATTGATCAACTTTACTTTTAGGTTGTATTATAATGCCAAAATCATACATTGCAAGTCTTGTAAAATTTTGTTCGTAAGTACCAAATGATTCACCATAATTTTGTTTTAGCTCAAGAAATTTCATCTCCATTTTAATATCAAGAATACAAGGAAATTATTATTGAAAAATAATCTATTAAGATCATCCCAATCCATGGATTAGATTTCGTCTCGTTGCCTCATATTCTTAATAAGAGCCAACTATCGATCCTATTTTCCTTCTAAATGATTGACAAAAAAATGAATTTTTCAATCTTTAAACACTGGAGAATGGAAAATATATTTACAATGGTACTGATCCATTTCCTGAAAAATATTGGATCCGCATAACCAATAAAAAAAGGTGTATTTTTTCACTTGAAGAACTCAAGAAAACATTGTTCCCTTATTTTCTCATTTTGATGTTCAACATGATTTATAACCTGAGAATGTAGTGTGATCATATCAATAAGATTTTTCATTCCAAATCCCATAAAATTTGGTTTAAAAATAGTAAAATAATTGCATCATCCAATGTAGTCAGTATTAACATGGGTCCTTCAAGCACTAGACCTTGACTAAAACCAAAAAACGTACTACAAGAAACCATAATCATAGTACAGAACCACATAATCATGAAAAATAATGTATAGGATTTCTAAATCAAGATACATTATTTTAAAACTATGGCACTATATGATTAACCTATTTCATTCATGATTATTATTTAAATCATTTATGTTGGGTCGTAAACAGTTTTTGAATTTCCAAAGCATATCCCCAACAAGTGTCAAACCAGGTTCATAGTAAGTCCTATTATAAAAAAAATAGTTAATGCTCAAGTTCATCATGATGAACCTTTTTTAGAGTTATTTCCCTTAGGTACAACTGTTCTAAAATCACATACACTAGTAGTATCTAGATAGGGATTTAATTTCTTGGAAACCAATCACTATATACTTCACCAATTTTCTAAGATATTTTATTATGCATATAATTATACTTAATCTTATCATTGGAAATATTTCTAAGGATCTCACTAAATTTTTCTCATCCAAGTTTCCAAAGGTTAAATAAACCTTTATTTGATACCAACTGCAAAGAACCAGACTTCTCATATATAAATATTACATTTTAATAGATGAATATTCATTAGATAACATAACAGTTCATGCCAAAATCAATTAGTTCTAGTGCCTTTCAAAACCTATACACATAAATAATTGGTCTATGAGTGAGCTGAATCATCTCCCACTAATTTATTCATAACTAACACCCTTCTTAGTTATGTCATACATAACACCTTTCTTTATAACCTAGAGAAAGTAAACATAAGAAAAGGTGATCTCATAAGCTCATTAAGGGTATAAAATGGAGACACCAAAAATAACATGAGCATATGGTATGAGGAAATGAGAATAACATTTAAAAAATCATACACTTCATATCATAGATCACAAACATAAGTCATGGCATAAATCTTGCTAGTTTATAAGATTGGAATCTGAAAGTATTCAAATAACAAGATCCATGAGACCAAAACATTGGTATATGATATAGATTTGTTGTATACACATAAGAATAGAAAATATTATCTTAAGGTTATCCAGCAATACATTAATAACATGTTATTCATGGGATAAAAACACATGTACCTGCTTAGATCTTGGGATAACCTCCCATGTACCATCTTTTGGGTTTGGGATATCCTCCCATGTACTTCTTTCAGGCATGGGATAACCTCTCTTTACCCTTTGATCTCATATAACATTTATCACAACCTAATACATTGGAGGGATATATAGGTATCACCCATCACATAAAACATAAATATTTGTTTCATAAGATGATAAAACATTAATCATATCACAACCCATGAAAAAAATAGGTTTCACAAACAATTAATCATAGCATAAACAATGGAAAAGAAATGAATTTCATAAACATTTCATCATTACATAATTGTATAACTCATGGAAAAGAAAATGTTTTCATAAAAATCTTATCAATATAGACATAAAACATTTGAAGAAATAATAAGAATGGAAAATTTTGATAATATCCCTAGAAAAATTATAAGTAACGTCAAAATAAGACATATTAGATGAAAGATGATTTTTAAATATCACATATAACATTTCTTGAGGAAAATATCCTTTTCAATTTGAAATCACTTATTTAAAATATAAAAATTTAAAAAATTATAAATAAAACATTTTATTAAAAAATAACCATGTAAATTTTTAAATTAAGCCTCAAATAATTAAGTGTTTATGATGGGGAAAAATTTTGTTCAAGTTGTTTATGTTAAAACAAATATTGCCTTCACATTTTCAATAAAAATTAAAAATTATCTCATTTAGAAAATGAATATAAGACTATTTTGAAACAATTTTTAGAAAAATTAAAATATTGATAAAAATTTATTTAAGAAAATTTCTAAAAATGTTCATTGAAACATTTTTAGAATATATGGATATGGTGGAAAAAGTATTTCTGATGGAAGAGAGAAATAGAGATGATTTTTTATTAAAAAACATTTATACTCTTGGGTACATAAAGAAAGTAAAATTAAAGGAACAAATATATTTTCATGTCATAATCAAAGGAGAAAAAAATTATACTTTTTTTGAGATATAGTTTATATGATTTAATAATTTAGAACTTAATAATAAACAATCCTGAAAAGCAATATGATTGTAAAGTAAAACTTTTGCCACTTTGGTATCTTTTAAATCATATTAAACATAAAATAAATATAATATTTATATATATATCCCATAATTTCATTAGAATTATCATAAAATAAATTCAAGTGTAGTATATACCCCACATAAAAGAAATTAGTGGTGAATATGGCATGTGTCCCACAGAAATAAAAGTGGGATAAAAATCTCTTACCTTAAGTCTCGACTTCCTTTCTACATTTTTAAAATTCAAGTATAATAAATATATCTTTATTATAAATATATTAAATAACCATAATAATATTTTTTATAATATATATGATTTAATTATGGACTTTTTCTACCCATTTATTATCAATTCCTTGTTAAGATCATGTTTTGTTAAAAACTGCTTCGTTTTCATGTATATTTTGATTTGGTATCTTCAATAATTTAATTTTAATCATGGTTAAATAATATAAATAATTTTAACCATAACATAAATATCAAATGTATTAATTTTATAAATATATAGATTAATCCATTAAATTTAGAGATAGAAAATGAATTACACCATTCATTGATACAGTGGGCCATACATACGCATTAATGTTGTTTCAATTTACATGTTGGATGAAATTGAAGGAATGTAAATAACATATAACCTTTAAAAATAAATTTTATTTCATATATATCACGTATATTCCTTAAATTTGACTTTATTTCCTTCAAATTGAAGTGTAAGTGAAAATGAATCATAGCACTTCATGAGGTGGTAGTCTGTTGTACACACGAGCGACATTATCATATTCTCAGGGATGTATGGTACGAATTTATATGACATTATATAATTTAATAAGTATAATAATATAATAAATATAATATATATATATATATAAACCTTAAATACATCGTTAAATCTAGTTAAAAGGTGTGTTATAGAAAAAAAATCACATCGGTTCATGAGCTGGTAGTTTACCGTACACACGATCGACAGTTATTTTTCCAATTTGATGGAAGAGGAGATGGATATACGTCATGAAATTATCATAATAACATATAAAAGTATGATATATACTGTTATTTTAATATTATAATAGTTTAAGAATATTTTAAGGAGGTGGAAGAATAAATTAAACAAAAAAATGTTTACTAATATTACCTATTCTTTGGAGAACCTCTTTAGGTTTATACCTAAAGCCTTCCTGGGAGCATTTTCAAATAAAAATAAGGACTCTATTATTTGGTACGTTAATTAAAGAAGATATTTGGGATGTTATATTATAAAAAACGGTTTAATAAGTGTTAACAGGAGAGAATAGTGGTGGGATGTTATAAGTACGGGACATGACACACATGGAGTTTTTGAAAAGAATAAACTATACCCAATTTTGTAACTTGGCATAAAGATCCAAAATGGTTATTTATAGAAACTAATAGGTTATAAGGTATAAATATTTCCCAAAAATTGGGGTTTTACAAGTTTATAAGTAATTTTAGCCCTTATCTTATAATTTTAACCCCTGATAAACCTGATTAAACTTTAACCGCGGTAATTAATTTTTACTATTTTTACTATTAGTTTTGAAAAAAAATTAATTTTAAATTATTATATAATATTAATTATTTTGATTCAAAATATGGAATCCATTTTTATAATTTTCATTCATAAAATTGGTAAAATTTGATTTACAATTAAACCCGCATATTTGATGAAAAACAGTTTTCCAAAGAGAAAATATTTAATTGTTTAAAATAATTTTATATAAATATTATATATGAAATTGATTCCAATTACTTATATTATGTCAGTTATAATTTAATGGATCTATTTTTACATTGTAATCCATATTAAAACAAAATTTATCCTTATAAATTCTTTAAATGAAAATGCAGTTTTCAATAAAAACCAGTATTTTCACTATTCATTAAAAAATTAATTTTCTTAGAAAAAAACCCAAAAAAATAACCCTATGATAATTTTTACATGTTTATTCAAAAAATTAAGTTTATTTTTTCAAATATAAATTATAAAAGTGTCAAAACTAAATTTTTTAATTTGTTCACAAAAATCAATACGAATATTTTTTTTGGAAAAAAGTATTTTTCAAAGCATATAATGAATTTAATAAAAATTATGTATGTTTTTAAATATGATTTATTTATATAGAACCATTATACTTAATTTTTTAAATTTTTTATTCTTATTAATTTCTCAAATTTTAACAAATAGTTAATAATGGTCATGTTAAAATAATAATATTAATAGTTTGTCATGGTTTACTAAAACTCAGTGTTGCGTGTTTGAAAGCTAGCAAAGAAATTAAATTTATTTTTAAAAAATCATAAAATTCTTGGGGTGTTAAAAAAACATCAAAGTAAATACATGAGAAAAATGATATCAACATTCATAGTGGAAAGAAAAAATGGGAGGAAAAAATTGATCTAAGGATAAATAGAAAGAAAATATAAAGAACTAACCCTAAATCAGCATAGATTGATCTCTAGAAGGTGAGGGTTGAATCCAATAAAAAGTTTATTCAAAGGAATTTGAAAAATAACTCTACCGAACATAGGTTTTGAGAGAGAAATTGGGGAGAGAAGTGTGTTGAATGGATTTAGTGTATTTATTGGATGAAGGGATGTTAGAAGACCATGACACTGCCATCTACACCACAGTGCAGAAAGGCTGAAAAAATGAAATACCTTGATGTGGGACCAGAGACCACAACATATCCTACATGGTTAAATATAAGTCTAAGGAAAATGGCATAGACAATAGAATATATCCTATTATTTATGAAGAGAACCATGAAATAAGGTAAAAAATATTCCACATGACCAATTTTCTAATTATGAGGCTATGTAGTAGAACCCTCTATGTCATAGGGGTTCCGAATTTGGAAAAACTACCAAAACACCACCCCATGGCTCCACACCGAAGTCGAGACTACCATGCCATAGAACAGAAAGTCCTATGTCGAAATCCTTCTCCACACTTCAAGTATTCCAAAAATTGAAAAATCCTTGAAAATATAAATTCAAAGCCCCTTCATTATATCCATCCCCATTATATTTTTTTGTGACTACCTTCAATGGTGCAACAGAAATCTATATGCTATAAAATCAACTATAGCTAATATTTCAATTTTAACTCCCCTCCTTCTCCCTACTATAATCCTCATGTTACCACCAACAACCGAACATTCAAAGTAATGGCTATAAGGATCTGGTCCTTTTCATCAAATACCTATTAAAATATTCTCATGTTCAAGAATTTAGAACAAATACCATATAGAAAGAATGAAAAGGGGTCATCCAAACAACAACCCCACGAGATACCTCCCAAAAATCTCACCAACATGGGATCTCAACAACCACTCTAAGGGGTACCAAGCACCAAAAAATTAAATAAAAACATCCATATCTTAAACACTCTCTATGCAAAGATACCTCTAAAAAATGATTAAGGATGCAAGAAAACATCTAGAACAGGATATTATCACATAAAATAAAAAAAGGATCAATAAACACAATAAGAATCACTAAAAGAGAAGGTTTGAACAAAAAATCATAGGATGTTAACTATATATCTGTGACTCAGAGTCCCATGTTATCTCCTATATACCACTATTCCACTAAAGGACATGAAATAAGGGAATAAAATTCCCAAAAAGCACCTTCTCTTGGGGGTACGGTATCTCCACAGACTCCACCTCAAAGGTTGTATCATTGTTAATGCTGATCTCTCCCTCAATCAATGATGATGGGTTTATTATGAAGTTTATGGGGAAGATGAAACACATGAAATATATAATGCATAAAGATAATCTATTGGGGAAAGTGTTATCTAATACACCATGTCTCCAATGAATCCAGCACCTCAAAAGTCCCAACAAATCAGGGAGAAATTCCACTGCCACAATTGAACCTTCACTACCCATGATTAGAAGTCACATTCTAGACCACATTATCCCAAATTCAAATCTCCATAGGGATCCACCTATGATTAGAATAGGACTTATTATGATCCTGTGTTGCCTTTATCCTCTAGTGAATCACTTGAACTATATCTATTTTGACCTATACTAGTTTTTGCCAAAGAATTATTATCTCCCAAACCCCGGTCTTGTACAATATTTAATGGAATGGCTATTTATAAAATTATTCAAATGGTGATGTTCCATAGGTGGATTGAAAACTTTTTTTGTAAGAAAATTTTATCAACGGAAGTTGAATCATCCAGGAACCTCCAAAATAAAGAAACTAGAATGAAACATATCCTCAAGAGTTTGGAGAGTCTTCTCTTCTCGACAATCCATCGATGTGTAAAAATAAGTTTTAAGGAATAACTGATAACCAAAAACATTTTGGAGACCACTCCACACCCTAGAGATAAAATGATGATCATGATCAGATATGATAATCCTCCAGACCCCGTGGAGTCTCGCCACCTATTCCAATTACTACCTCATCAAAACATCCACTAATCTTGACTCCTTGATCATTATGAAGTGGGATCATTTTTTTTCAAATGGTTCACTATTTATCATATAGAAAAAAAAAGTCACTGATATCAAAGTAATTCAGTAACAAAGACCATATAGATATCCTTCCACTTATATTGAGGAACATATAATAGCTGGAGAAATCCATGAGGAAAATGTTGTTCAACCTTAACCTTATGGAAGACCAAACATTGAGAAACAACCTCTACAACTAAATGATTCAAACCAGCCCACCAAAATTCCTTCTTAGAGCTCAGAACATACTTTTCACACCAATATATACTATCAAGGGTAATCTATGGAACTCAGAATGAACAATTTCACGCATCACCAAATGTATGAAAATCCTCCCCTAAAACAACACCTGGTGTCTTTCATATTCAAACTAACCATTAGAGGAATCACCAAAGACAACTCAATCTCTCCAGACCTCTACCTCAAAATCACACAATAGGGAATCATCTACCTATATCACTAAATATGATTGCATAATTATCTGAAAAAGATAATATATACCACCAACCTATCCCATATCAAGTTGCAACAGTGAAATCTCTTTTATTTCTCTATCAGAATCTTCATATTCACACCCAGTATCAATATTTCACTTACTGATCATAACATTAACCATAATATTACCCTTTCTTATTATATCTAAAATATGCAGGTATTGATACTATAAAAACCTCATCCACCGTCAATTTCAAAATTATAGTTCAAGCTAGAATAATACATTCCTGAGGCTTTTATTTTTATTAAAAACTAAAAAAAATCTCGTTAATGAGAAATGTTACAAAAGATTCAAATAAAACACAATTTCTACCAACTCGAGATCATAGTTTGAATAGTTACACTCATAGAAACATAACTACCAAAACCCATAAGAAACAAACTCTCTCCACTACATCATAACACAACCAAGGAAAAGACATGAACCATCATTGAAAACCTTGAACTGAAATCCCTCTTCTAGAAAACAAATAACTAGAATAAAAACCAAATTCTACAAGAACACAAAAATTACCAAAAATTTGCTCGTCCAAAAGAATGCATGATTCTTTCTAGTCAAAGATATCATCGAAGTATCAACCTGAGATAAATCATCTTCAAACCTCCTATAATATCATATAATACCAAGGAAAATCTACACCTCTTCAACTGTATTGGGGAATTACCAAAAAAAAAATACCTCAGCCATCAAAGGATCTATTGATACATCCTACTGGGATACTAAATACCCCAGTAAATGAAGTTCACAGTCCCATAATTCAATAGTTGATAACTTCCTGAATAGTTGATGATGATGGTGAACTCCTAAAATGACAAGTAGATGCTCTATATTCTCTTCCTTAGATGTGAAGTTTACAAGTATTTCATTACTAAAAATCAACATGAACCAATCCAGAAGCTCCCTAAATATTGCATTCATAAAACCCATAAACACTTCTAGAGTGTTAATCACACCATATGGCATCACAATAAACTAGTATTCCCATAAAAAATTGAAAGTGTTCTTTAGTACATCTTCATCATTCACCCACATTTCATGATATCTAGTACACAGATTGATTTTTGAGAACCAACTTGCATCCTTTAGTTGATTTAATAAGCCATCAATCCGTGGAAGAGGATAGTGGTTATTCACTATCACCTAATTCAAGATATGATTATTGACATAGAGATGCAAACTATCATCGACCTTCTTCATGATCAAATCTGGAGTACCCTAAGTTGACACACTCAGGTAAAAAAATCCTCACTATAATAAATCATCTAGATGAACATATATAAATCACAACTTATAAGTCACCATTATATATGGAGACATCAAGATTAGGTAAACACTCGACTATAGATCTATTCCAAAATAGATATACCTTCAAGGGGGTAACACCAAAAAATTCTTAGGAAAGACAATAGGGTACCCTTACAAAACCTTAGGAAACAACATTGGATAAACCTTTGATAAAATTAGCATCATCTTTTCCATAAATGAAGATGAGGATGGAACATTTTTCTAATCCATTTGAGGATGTCGCCGGCCAAAAAACATAGAAAACTCACCATCAGAATCATAGAACATAACCTGTATTTTGAAGAAATAAATAATAGGATGAATGGAATATATCTATTCTATATTGAGAATGATGTCATATGGTTGTATCTATAAACATAGGAATTCTAGACAAGATCACGGATTCCCCATCACTAGCTTATAGTCTCTATATACTTCATATAGATAAGCTTGACCTCAAATCGGCATAGTCAACACTAAGGGCACTAAAATGTTATCCACTTCAATTCCCAGAGCATGGACTAAGTTAGGTGATATGAAGGAGTTTGTAGATCTTAAATTAAATAGCACATGCACCCAGGTAGAAAATAAGCAAAGGGTGCCCAAAACAGGATCTTCCTTACCCAATTCTAGCAATTCTAGAACATGTATCTATCCACAACCTATTTTTTGACCTATATGTCTTGTATAATTACCATATCCATGGTCATGCTCTTATCTCTATGGACAAGGGGAATATTGGGGCTATCATCTTACTATCCAATCTCTTATTTGTTGATCCCAACTCGGTTAATCCTACTGTTACAACCTTAACTGAAACTACCTCAATGGATGAAGAACACCTAGTGAATTATATCTACTCATAATTTCAAGCACTCTTACCACTGATGAACTCATCCTCCATAAGAAAACCATGTGTCTGATCCCTTAAAAAAGGAAAGAGAGCTTCCACCTAGGAAGAAATGAGATGATGAGGGCCAAGACCCACCCCTGACTGTCTGAAACCTCTTCTATCTAGGAAACTAAAAACCCTGGACCACATTTATACTTTGTAATGAATCCTAATGAATTCCCCCTTGTGAGGATCCAGTTCTAGCCAACGTCCTCCCAATTACCTCTACACTCTCCTGTACCTCAAGATATATTCACAACATGAATGGGGTGACCTAGATATGGATATTTCAATGAAAAGCATCCTAAAATTCCTCAACTGGGACTACTCATCTAGAAATAGGACTGATTTATAAAAAATAAGGGTATATAAAGATATCTTGAACACCCACACACTGGAACTCCCATATATAAGGGTAAACAGCTCGTCATGACTGGTCACCTTTGCAATCAAAGAAAGAAACTCTACAAGGAACTGGTCCCTGAAAATTCTCCCATGAAACCTTCGAATCCACTCAATCCCCAAGGAATAATATCAACTACTAACTTGCTCCTCAATGCAGCATAACCACCACTAATAAAACCCTATGCTCCTTATGATCATAGATAAAACATAAATCAATCTCCACCACCTCCAACCAATCCTCTATCATTGATTATAAAATAGATCACTCATACATCAATAGTACCTGGTTTTGAAACACTTAGTGTTTCCTCCTCTAAGTGCCACCATTTTCAACCTCTACTCTACAATGGTTTTATCACACATCCTGCTGAACATACTCTATGTGAACTTGATGAGAACGTTGACCTAGAGCCATAGCTATAAAAGATAAAATATATAGATACTCTAAAACCTAGAATATATAGTATATAACATTTTTTAATTATTTATTTACTATATTTTATATTTAAGGTTTAACCTATCCTAGGGTCTACCCATTTCAAACACAAGTGTATGGAATAATGACGAATGATCCTTTCCTAGGACTCTACCATAGAACTAGTGTCACGTTGATTAGAAAGCTTTGTAAACATAAAGGTTTGTGCATCATACCATAGGGATCTCTAAATAAAATTGTCTCAGTTAGTATCCCTTATTTACGTTACTTACTAAACTTAGATAACACTATTTCCCTACTGGACCATGATTCTTGTAGCGAACCAACCCCAAATAGCCCGGAGTTGGTGTCTTCTATCAATTACATTAGCGTGATTACAAGGAATAAAATCTCGATGGACCAAGAGTTTTGTAGTCTTGGTAAAATGGATACATACATGAGTCTTTTAATAAAAATTAATAATATATTTACAATATAATTTTTTTATAAATAAATAAATTCGAAGATATTAACTTTTAAGGTAACTTTATTATATCTAGTATATCCCTTCATATCTTACATAGTACGCTTCTTGGGTTTCTGGGGAAATGAAACATAATAAGGGTGAGATGAAATGCTCAGTAAGGGTAAATTATAGTAAAAGAAATAATTAATAAATGTGAATAATAATCGTGGGATGGTAAATAACTAAACACACATACCATGTAATCAATAAACTTAGAAGGAAATGCATAACCAATATAGAAATGTAATAACTGGAAGCACATGCCATTCAAATAACTAGATAAATAAAAATTAATATGGTAAGGTGAGAAACTAAAACACATTTAATTTAATAAATGAACTAAAAATAAAATGTATTCATAGATATTCCAACACAAAATATCATTGATGAATAATAATTAACACTAAATGATGGAAATTATTGATTATTGGACATCAAGATTCCTATGTACATGGTGCCTTTACTATTAAACCCTTTCCCAATATGGTTTACAACATATCAGGAAAAAACCCATCTATGCATATAACCAAATGAATCTTCTAATGAGACTACTGATTCATCAAGGGGCTATCTATTATCGAGACCCAGCTATGTCATACCAATCCAAAACATTCCTAACTTATAAAATAATTGATTTAATAATGTGCCTTAAATATATCAATACGGAGTAAGAGATAAGGATTAAGAAATATTTACCCAAATAATCGAACAAAATTCAAAGTAAAAACCATATTAAAATGATATATGACTTTTGAAATGAAAATTTCAATGATAAATGATATTGTAAATTAGGGGAAATTTAGTGTTCAATGATCATATGAAATAGAATATTTTAAGGGGACAAAATGAATTAAGGAAGTGAATGTGAAAACTTTCCATGTCCAAATCAATCATAAATCATCCAGATGAATATTAGGGATGGTATCAATACAACATACCCCAATTTTAGTAAACTAAATGGTTTTTTTTAATAAATGGAAATATAATAAAAATATATTTTAAAACATTCTTGAGGAAAATATCCTTTTGAGCTGAAAAAATTTTGAAAAATATTTTCTTGGAAAATAAATTTCAAAAAAACATTAATTAAAAGGTGACCTTTTAAATATGTATAGGAAGATCTTAAGGAATTAAGGTGGGTAAATCAGTATATGTCGTACATGTTAAAAAGAACATTCCTTTTTTACAGTAAAAATGTTAGAAAAATTCCTTATTCGTAAGGTGATAATAATATTCGATTTAAAACATTAGTAAAAGACAAAAAAGGTTAAAAATTAATTTACCAAATTATTTTCAAAATATTTTTGAAAACATTTTTATAAAACATGGTTTTTTGAAGAAACTGTTTCTCTAAATAAATATGGAAATAAAGTATGGTTTTCTTAAAAACATTTTCTAAAACACCTTGAGTACCAAAGAGTGGTAAATGGTACTAATTCTTGGAAAGGATTGATAATTTCCATAGGATAGGAAAATTAAAGGGTTTATTGATCAATGGTCATATAATTTCCTTGAATGGAAATGAATGATTTGTCAAAATATTCTTGAGAAAAATAAACTTTAAACAAAGTGCCCAATACAATGTTGAAACATTTTAAATCATAAGTATCATGAAGAAATTAAATTAAATGAAGTTTATAATATCATTAGGGTAAGTATATTCATTATATATCATGTAAAATAAAAATATATACACAATATAAAAGAAACTAGGTGTATAACAACAAATAAGTCTCAATGGAATGTAAATTGAGACGATATCTGTTACCTTCCATTTCCTTTTAGGTGAACATCCTTTATAATTTTGTATAATAAACATATTATAATTATTTAATTTTTTTAGAACCATTTTCATGTTTATAATTACTTTTATTTCACTTATTTCCATGTTCTATACAACTACTTAAAAAATTATGTTTAATTGGTTGTTGTGACCAAATTCGGTTTATGTGTCAAGAACAACTTTGGTAGGTCAAATGTTTTCAAAGGGGTAAAAATATAACATATCTATAATAATAATCATGAAATTATTATCATATTTATACATCTATTATACTTTTAAAAACAATCATTAAATATGGTTATGAAAAAATAAATCAATGTTACAATCATGGAGATGGTAGGTCGTACGTACGCATGAGGAACATTCTCATTTTTTCAATGATTGTTATGGAAAGAAGGTAAGTAGAATAATATCTTTATAGAATGATAATTGAATCATAAAAACTGTATTATTTAATCAAATATACTTATATATATAATTCTTCTGATTTAAAAGTAATCACATCATGTCGAGGATGCGGAAGTCCACACATCCACGAAAGACGTTTATCACTTTTTAAGTGTGTGAAATGGTATTAAAGATAATGTTAAATATTATATTTCCATAATTTTAATTATTTCCTTAATATTATATATAGTTTTTTTAGGTCACATATTTTTAATCAAAACCATTCTTTATATGTTCCATGTATAGTGTGAATGAATCACATTGCTTTGAGAAGGCGGTAGTCCACACTTTCACAAATGAGGTTATCATATTTATACAAAATGAAAAATATAAGGATATGTGTTATAAAAGAATTAAATAATCATAAATACATAATAAATATCATAAATAACAAATATATATTGATTTTCCATCATATTTTCCAACCATGAAAGTTAGTAATGGAAAAAATGAATGATAATTATTTCATGAGGCGGTAGTTCGTCGTACACAAAAAAAGTATGTTTGTTACCCATTAGATGGATGTGTGTGTAATTTTAGGTCAAAAACATAGAATAAAAACCTCCAAGTATATTTATGAAACTAGTTTTTTTATATAATAATGTAACAATTATATATTAAGAAGTGGAGAATCTAAATAAAACTACAAAAATTGAGGAAGTTTTTTACTTCTTAATCGGCTAACAACTTTTGGTTTCTACCAAAAGGATTCCTTGGATTTATTAATTACCAAGTGTAGGATTATAGGATTCTGGGAGGGATTTTTAGGATATATTTGGTAAGATCTTGTTTGATCCAAAATGGATTTAGAGGTGTGAGGAAGTGGAAGGCAATGAGTCCTTTTTATAGTGGAGGAGGAGTGACACTCTTGTAATATTTTGACAATGGAATTCTATACACATTTTTACATAAAATGTGGGTTCAATAATGAATATAAATAGATAATAGTAAGTTTATGGTCAAAATATGTCTTTAAAATGGCTCTTGGCAAAGTTTCTAAGTTATTTGGGCCCTTAAGGTTTATGTTTATTCACTTATTAAGATTAATTTTACCTTAATAGTTGTAATTAATTTTAATTACATTTAGTAAAATTTCTGATCCAAAAATATATTTTCCTTATTAGATATAATAAATTATTCATATTCCAAATATGTAATACATTTTCCCAAACTAAAATCATAGAAGTTCCAGAAATTAATTTAAATTTAATCCCACGGAAGGAACAACAATTTTGGTTTTTAAAGTAAAAAAATCTAAAAGTTTTTTAATTTTTTATAGTCAATTTCAAAGTGAAATTGATTCAAATAAAATAACTTTTTTTAATTTATAAAAATTTTATCTAATTAAAATTGGAAACAAATTTAAAATTATAATTTATCCTTATAAATAAAATATATGAAAAAACAGTTGGAAATAAAATTTTGTTTTTTAACTATTCATTAAAAATGAATTTTTTCCAAAAAAATATAAACAAATTCACCCCAACCTAATTTTTATGTTTCTATTTAAAATATTTAATTTTATTTTGACCTATTAAATCAATTTAATTTTAAAAATTCATGTTTAAAATAGTTTTTCCATTAAAAATTGGTAAAATTACCTTTATAAAAATTTAGGTTTTTATGTGTGAAATTGGGTTTGTTCATATCTTATACCTATCAAACATAATGGATGAATATAAAAATATTTTATTGAATATATAAAATATTTACTTTTTTAAAATCATTCACTAATTTTAATTAATTGTGTTTATTAAGAAAAAACTTCTTTGAAGCATAAAAATCAGTATATTTTTTTTATCCAACTAGTTCTTATTTTCATTTCACATTAATTGTTAACCAATGAATTAATTTTATATATATATATATACTAAAATTTTTATAAGTTATTAAATACTATTAATATTTTCTAACATAAGTTCTAGGTTATATCATATTATATGAATAATAAAAATTTAATAATAAATTATTATTTGGTAAAACATGGTCTTGCATGTAACACAAACTATTGAGGAAGGTTGCTCTTGCGTGCAATGTAAGTTATCAAGGAATTTCACTCTTGCATTAAATTCAAGTTAACTTAGTGATGCATTCGTTACAAACAATAGAATATGTTATATTTATTTAATATTATAAAGTGTCAGGTGAATTTAATCCCTTTTGACACTTTGTGTTGCGTATCATAAACACTATTGAATAAAAACTTGTACTTTAGAATTTCAGGGTGTTACACTCTCCCCACCTTCATTAAATTATGTCTCCGTGATTTAAACTTGATCTTCGTAAAATATTTTTTGATATTTCCTACAATAAAATCCCACATCATGAGAGGGGTTCGTAAAACATCCTCTAGGAAAGAGATAATGGGAAGTAAAAAGGTCATATGGACTATGATGTAGCCAGGTCTATAAGTGGGAGAACATTAGTGGCATGTGAAAATACCTACTTAGATGAAAAGTGAAAATATTTATAGGGAGTGAATGAGGATATCAATCAAAAACAAGTGAATTATCAATAAAAATTTGAGGGCCTCAATGCCATAAATTTTTTATGATTTAAGAGACCATAGGTTGAACATAAATTAAGATATTATAGGAAACCATTTTATTTCTATGTAATTTCTCCTAATGATGGGTTATTATTTTACTTCTTATATATATAATGAAATAAATTTACTTTATATATTTCTATAAACAAATTTTCATCATTTGGTTATGCTTTAATCTATTTCCAATTCATAAAAAAATTAATTTTTATTCCTAAAGAACTAAAATACATTTCTAAAGGATCCTAAGGAATATAAAAGAGGGAAAAGTATAGATATTTGTCTCTAACTATCTTCCTAAACCAGTATGGTTAATATACTAATCTCTAATACTCAAAAGTGATATTACTAGTTCATCATTAACATTTATCCATCAAATTGTTTAATTAAAAAAATGAAAAATTAACTTAGACACTGTGTAGGTTAGTTGTAAGTGTGAAACCCTTATCGTCCTATGATCATGGCTTCAAGACCCGCGGTCTTTCTGGATTTTATTGGTTTTCACCCAACTTATAGGTTTTCCTTTTCTAAATTCATATTAAT
The DNA here is from genome assembly GCA_963277665.1 of Viscum album. Taxonomy (NCBI): domain Eukaryota; kingdom Viridiplantae; phylum Streptophyta; class Magnoliopsida; order Santalales; family Viscaceae; genus Viscum; species Viscum album. The sequence continues at coordinate 1,235,665,396 of OY728120.1, forward strand.
ATAATTCCAAAATAACTATGATGAACATCTTTGAAATTAGGTTAATCACTAAATAGACTTTTAAAAAATGTTTCCAATACAACCCTAATTCATAAATACTCCATCCACTTATTTCCACATAGATCCTTCCTTGGTCTAGAGTTTATCCATAATATCATTTATAGGATATCTAAATCATGAAACCTTGTCCTCATTCAAAAACAATTTAGGTTTAACCTATGTTATTCATTATCAAAATCCTTCTTTTTGGTTTGTAAACAAAATGTGAATTTCCCTAAACCTATCCCCTGGGAGTGTCAAACCAGGTGCGTAGTAAGGCTTGTTGTCATGTACCATGTTACATCAAGTCAGTCCTGGAACACCTTATTGGAGTTGTTACTCTTAGGTACATCTATTCTAGAACCATGTCCACTTGTAGTATCCAGACAAAGATGTATTACTATAAAGACTACATAATCTCTATCTACCAAAATCTTTAGGATGTTCTTCTATACTTATCCATGAATTCTATCATAGGGATTTGTTATCTAATCTATTTTTTCTTAAATCTAGTTCCCACAATTTATAATAAACTTCTAAATATACCAACTATAGCAAAATTTACCAAAATAATCAAATAGAATTCAATGTAAACACCATATAAAAATGATATATGGTTTTGGAAATAAACATATCTTTGATAAATGATATGTTATGTTAAAGGAAATTCAACGCTCAATGATCTTAGGATATTGAATATTTCAAGGTAATAAATGAAATCTAGGAAGTTAATGTGAATACAATCATTGGAAAAATCAATCATAAACCATCCAAAGGAAGATTAAGGTTAGTATCAATATAAAATACCCCATGTGGTGTAAAATAAAGGGTAATTTTTTTTGTTGAATGGAAATATTTAAAAATTTATTTTAAAACATTCTCAAGGAAAATATCCTTTTGTCTGGAAAAACCTTTTGAAAAAATAATTCTTTGAAAATCAATTTTAAAAAAAATTAAAAATTATCCTTTTAAACATGAAAATTAAGCTTTAAAGAATGGTGGAAGGTAAATTTGTACATGTTGTACAAGGTAAAAAAGAAAATTCCTTTTCCATGGTAAGAAGTTTAGAAAAATGCCTTGTTCGAAAAGTAATATAAATACTACATTTAAAAAATTGGTAAAATAAAAAAATGGTAAAATTTTCTTTACCAAATAATTTTAAAAAAAATTAATAAAACATGGTTTTTATAAGAAAAGAGGTTCTATAACTAAAGATAGAAATGAAGTCAAGTTATCTTAAAAACATTTTCTAAAACACCATGAGTACTAAAGAGTGAGAAAATGGTACTAATACTTTAAAAAGGTCATCAATTTCCATAGGAGAGGAAAATTAACAGGTTTATTGCACAATGGTTAAATAATTTCTTCAAATAGAAATAAATGATAAATAAAATCATTCTTGAGTAAAATAATCATTAAAATTTAGAAAGTTCCTCATACCACTTTAAAGCATTTTAAATCATAATCCTCATGAAGGAATAAAATTAAATTAAATTTAAAATATCACGATTGTAATTATATTCATGATATATCAATTAAAAGGGAAGTATATACACCATATAAAAGAAACTAGGAGAATAACAGAAAATAAGTATCAAGGGAATTTAAATTGATATGATATCCCATACCTTTTGTTTCCTTTCAGATGAATGTTCTTTAACTTCTTGTATAAAAAACTTTAGTTAATTATTTACTTTCTTGAGAAAATTTATCATGTTTATCATTACTTTTATTTCACTTATTACCATGTTTTATATAAATTTATTAAACAATTATATTTACTTTTTTACCAAATTATTTTTTATGTGTAAAAAAAATTTGGTAGGTAAACTATGGTCAAATGGGTCAATATATAACATCTCCAGAATAATAATGTAATTCCCTGACCCCAGAAGCCAAAAGATGATTAATTATTTTAATACGTTGGTCTGATTACATGGAATCAAATCCTGAAACACTGATTAGTTTAGAAGTCTTTGAAAAAAGATTACATACATGAACCTTACATTAAAATTCCAAATATAAAATACATGATAGATAATCCTTTTAGAACACTATTATTCTCCTTACTTAACCTTGAAAATTAGTCATAATACACTTCCTAGAATACTAGGAAAATAAAACATAAGAAAGGGGTGAGATCAGATGATTTGTAAAGATAAAAATATAGCATATACTATCATAAATAAGTACAAACTTTTAAGTAAAAGTATAAAACTAAAACACAAGCCTTTTAAACACAATATTTGACATAATATGGCTAGAAAAAAATCAAATAAACCCATTTAAAATTTCACATGGATATTTTACTAGTAAAATAATTACATTTAATATCAATAACTAATATAATAATGAGGGAATGCATAATGCATGACATCAGAAACTTACCATCGAGGCTTCATGCCAATAATCTAATACTATCATGCTTCAAGCCTAGAATCTATTACTTTTAAGGAATCATTCCAAGAATATAAGAAATGGGTAAGGCCTCGGCCAAAATCATATCTATTTTGTTTCATGAAACCAACCGAAGCATCGAGGCGATAAAGTGGCCCTCTCCCATAATTTACTAAGTCCATTGAATTCCTCTTATAAATAGGGTAAAATGTAACAAATATAAACATTCATATTAAAACTATCATATGAAATGCTAATACTTTAACCATAAACTGTGGATGGTATCAAAATAGTACATCCACATTCAAACATATCATAAACCTTTCAATACAATATGGTATATTTTACCATAATAAATCAACATCAATTGAAAATAAAATCCAAAAATTATGTTGAAATAGATGAAAATAATCTAATAAAATCATTAAAACTCTATGAGATTAATATCCCTTTTTACTTTGATATAATTTAAAAGTTGTGCAATTATAAAAGAAAACATTTATTTTTAAAATAACCATATAATATTTTTAGGGAACCTTCAAAAAGTTGATGTTTTACGATGGTGGAAAAATCCACTCATGCAATATAAGTTAAAAAATATTCTTTCCTTAATTTTTTGAAAAGTTCATAAAGTACCATGTTCAGAAAACGACTAAAAGATTCCTTTCAAAAAGTTTTAAAAAAATTAAAACATTGGTATAAAATAATTTAAAAAAATCAAGGAATAGTAATAATATTTGGAAATTCATTTTATAGAAACATGGACATGTATGATAAGGATTTCTTAGTTGATGCTTAGGTATAAACAACCTCATATAACAATGATATTGTGAAATTAACCATTACCTTGTGATTCCTTTTAGGTGATCATCATTTAACCTCATGTATAATGGTTTGAAGAGTTTTACTAACTTATTATAGAACCATAATAATTTTTATAATATTATATATCATCTCCTTATAATATCTAATTACCTTTTTTTTAATAATCTTTCTTTATTTCATTATTTCGGGTGTTAATTGCCTATTTTTCCCAAGTATGTTTTGAATTATTATTTGCATTTTATATTACATATGTTATGATTTTATTATCTCCAAAATTTAATCCATGACTTAATTATATAATATATTTAGTACAAATTTATTAACATTAATCTATAAAGTTTGGATATAATAAATGAAACGCACCGTTTAGGGAGACGGTAGGCCATACAAACGCATGAACACTACTTTTATTTATTTTTCATATTAAAATATTAAAAATTGGATGATATATATGTATATTATAATTCTAGTTACATATATAGGTAATTTATGTTACATATTATTATTAAAAATATCCTTAATATGTTCCACGTATAGCGTGAATAAATCACATTGCTTTGAGGGGGCAGAAATCTACACTCCCTTAAACGTTGTTATAGTATATCCATAATATAGAAAGTATGAAATAATGTTTAATATAAAATTTAAAGAATATTAAATAGATTATAATTTAAATATTATAATATTATTTAACCATAAAAATAGTTTTAATATTTTCCATTAAGGTGGTAATGGAAAAGAACAAAAATAGTATTCACGGAGTCGATTGACCAGCATAACTTGGACAATAATTTTTTTCTTTGAATAAGAGGAGGTGAGAAATGTCATGGACATGAGATATTACAGTATAAAAATAAAAATACATTGTATTAATCATTCTGTATTTATCATTAATTTATGGACGAAGGATATAAGGAGAATATAGAAAAATAAAAGAAATTAAGAGAGGTACTTTGAGAAAATTACCTCTTGAATATCTCCTCCTTAAAAGAACTTTAAGGACCTTAAAATTGGTATTTTGGTGAGATTATAAGCACTTGTACATGGGGAGAGTGAGTATTATAGGTTTTGAATTATATTTTATAATCTACAAGTCTTTTTGGGTCGAAATGGGTAGGTGGGGTGGGGTATTTATACTTGAGGAGAGGTGGGTTCATGTGATTAAATTATTCATTATTTATATTTAAATCTAACCACATTGTGGTGGAATTAATTTCAACGAATTGTACATTAAATTAATATTATTTTGTATGGTTATGGTCTAGAAACACCTCAAAAAACCATTAAATTTTTCAATTTTTAGGTATGTTAAGCTTTTACCTTTTAACTTTCCCTTGTTGCAATTTTACGTATACAGCGGTAAAAAAAATTTTTACCATGGTAAATGTTTTATAAAAAAACATTGACCTCATAACCTAATTTTTACATTATTATTCCAGATATTTAATCCATTTTACCCAATTAAATTCAAATAATTGGGAAAATTATATTTAAAATTAATTCCACAGACAAAATGAAAAAGCGGGTTTTTAAACTGAAACGTTTAAAAGTTTGAAATGGTTTTTATCTAATTTCAATTTAAAACTGATTAAAAAAACTATATTGAGTTGATTTAAAAACAACTTAATATAATTATACTTTAAAATAAATTAAAATTATAATATAAAAATATAAATAAATTAGATGAAAAGATAGTTTTGAATTAAAATGCATTATTTTTCACTATTGACTAAAATATGAATTTTATTGGAAAAATACAAATATTTCAAACAAAGTAAATTTAAATGATACTATTCCAATTAAGAAATTTATTTTTTCAAATGTAACATATAAATGTGTCATAATCTATAATTAAAATGGGTGCGCTATCAAAAGGAAGTAAAACTATGTTTTTGAAAAACAGTTGTTTTTTTGGATTTGTTCATATATCGTGTCTAGAAAACACAAAAAATGCATTTTAAACATTATATTGTATATAATTTGGTTAATAATATTCACTCTTTCTATTTTAATTTCTAGGTTATAATATATCATGATGTGTTTGAACATAGTGTTTGGTGCAACACAATCTATTAAAGATAACATACTTTCAATTCTTAGAGTGTTACATTATCCCCTCCTTGAAAAATTTTCATCCTCAAAATTTAAAATTTCACTTCAAAAATAAGAGTTTGATACTGTTAAATAATTTTGTGTAAAATAAACAATGTAAATAGGGTTAATAAAATATACTCTTAATAACAAGTAATGGGGAATATAAAGGTCACCACAAAATTAGGCTTTTGAATATGAGAACATTAGTGGAAAGTAGAGATACAAAGATGGAGGGAAAATGTAAATATTTATAGGTAGTGATTGAGGTAATAAATAAAAAACAAGTGAATGATAAATTAAAATTTTAGGGCCTCAAATCCAGAAATCTATGATGATTTAAAATACCATCAGTTCAAAAACAATTAATGTATTAAGATAACACATTTTTTTAGATAATTTTTCCTAAAGTTGAGGGATTATTTTACTATATAGATAACAACTTGAGAAAACTTAAATGATTTCATTCCATGTTCCAATGTTATCCTTTAGTTGTGCTTCTATCTATTTTCACTTCATTTCGTTCACCTGGAGATGGATATTAAAGATGATTCTGTATGAATGAAGTACTTTTAAAAAAATTTATAATCCATAAGTATTTAATTAATACTATAAATGTTTACTAAATCCAAATATTTTATCAAATAATATCCAATAAATCATACTTAATCCTCAAAAAATAATATCCAATTTTCAACTTAACTCAATACTACCTTAAGACTCAACCAAAATACTTCCATCCAAATTCACTATCAAAAAAGGTCTCTAAATTTCCAAAATCATTCTTAACATCAGATTCCATAAACAATGTAATGTGGCTCTTATTTTCATATACCAAATATTTAATCTCATTTAAATCCTTAATTAAAACTATTATTCTTCCAAATCCTTAAAGAATAAGTACCATAGTACAATACTTATATATCTCATGAATCTTATAAACATATAACCATTGATGTAATAATTCTTGAAATCCAAATACAAAACAACCTTAATCATTCCACTTCACACTTAAACCCTTAACCATGCTTCCACATCATATCCCTTAATACCTCCTTCATTTTATTTCCCTTTTGTAATCTCTTCATCATCATCAGTATAACCATTGCATGTATAACCTTTCTATTTCTAACCATTGACCAAAATTTAAAGCGTAGTGTGAGAAACACTAATCATAGTGATATAGTCATGAAGAATAATTTATAGGATCTCTAAATGATATCATCTTCTTCCCAATCCATAATCCCATTGGATTAAACTAGTTTATCCATTACCAAATATAAAGGATGATATCCTATTCTTACAATTATCTTCAAATTCATTCATAGGGTTATGTTTTCTAATCTATGTTTTCAAAATCTAATTTACAATGATGTTCCTAAACTTAATTTAATACAAATTATAATGCACTGACCCCAAAAGCTTGGATCCAGTGCATTATTTTAATAAATTATCATGAATACAATGAATCAGACCCTAAAGGACCGATTAGTTTAGCAGTCATGGAAAATAGATTACATACATGAACCTTACACAACAATTCCAAACATAAAAATATAGAATAAATAATCCTTTGAGAATTTCATTATTCTCTTAGTTTAACACTAGAAATAAATCATAATACACTTCTTAGAATCCTAGGAAAATAAAACATAAGAAAGAGGTGGCCTCAGATGCTTAGTAAGGATAAACAATATAGCAGAAGCTATCATAAATAAGCATAATATTTTAAAGAAAGGTATAAAACTAAAGTAAAATCTTTTTAAACACAATCTTGAGCGTAATATGGCTATAATAAATAAAATAATTTCATTTAAACATTAACAAGGACATTCTACTAGTCAAATAATCACATTTAATATCAATAACTAATCATATAATGAGGGAATTCATAATGATGAACATCTGAAACATACCACAGAGAATTCATGCAAAGAATCTGATATTTTCAAGGCTTCATGCCTAAAATCTATTACTTTCAAGTCTTTATACCACGAATCAAATAAACGGGTAAGGCCTTGGGAAAAACCATATCTATTGTGTTTCATGAAACCTAATGAAGCATCAAGGGTCTATAGAAGGCTTCACCCAACACTTACTAAGTCCAATGCATTCCTCTTATAAAGAGGGTGGAACATAAAAAACATAAAATTTGATATTTAAACTAGCATATGAAATGTTAACGCTTTAACTATAAACTGTGAATGGTATCAAAATATCACTTCTTTATTTAAATATTTCAAAAACCATTAAATATAATATGGTATATTTTATCATAAGAAATCAACATCAATTAAACATAAAATCCAAAAAAGTATGTTTACATAGATGAAAATTATCTAATAAAATCATTAAAACTCTTTGAGATAAATATACCTTTTTACTATGAAATCATTTAAAATCTATGCAATTATAAAAAAATATTTATAAAACAAATTTGTAATCTTGTTAGGGAATCTTCAAAACATTAATCCTCCATGATGGTGGAAAAATATTCTCAAGCTATATAAGTTAAAAAAACTTATTTCCTTGATTTTTCAAAAATCATAGAAAGTACCTAATTTGGAAAAAGATAGCAAGATTCATTTAAAAACATTTTATAAAAATTCAAACATGTGTATAAATGACTTTAAATAAATTTCAAGGAATTTTAATAGTACTTTGAAATACATTTTAAAAAAATGGATATGGATGATAAATATATCCCAGTAGATACTTACGTATAAATATCCTCAGATAATAATGAGATTATTAAATTAATCCTTACCATGTTATTATTTTTGGGTGATCATTATTTAACCTCCATTATAAGGGTTTTAAGAGTGTTACTAACATATAATATAACCATAATCATGTTTATAAAATTATATATCATCTCTTTATAATATCTTATTACCCATTTGTTAACAATTTTTCATTATTTCACTATTTCTAGTGTTAGTTCCCTAGTTTTCTCAAGTATGTTTTGGATTGTTATTTTCTTATTCTATTACATAGATTATGATTTTTTTGGATCGTAATATATATGTATATGTATATTTGATGGCAAAATACAATATGGGAGAGTTGTAGGTTTAAAAAATTTTAATTTAAGTTCTTAAAAAAGAACTAAGTTTAAATAGTCTTAAACCAATACAATTTGCAACCAATAAAATTAACCATATGGGTCTTAGATCTAATGGATATGATATGATATAATACCAAAAGTACTTAAAAACATTTGTATTTGAAAATATTTCAATTATCATAGTAATAAAAATGTAAATGATTCTACCATACAGCATATAGAATCACTTTTAACAATATGTATTGAATGAATCATAATGGAAATAATTAAAATTGAAAAGAATAAAAATAGAAATAAGAAACAAAATTATTCTCTTTCTACTAAAAATAGTAGTAGAGAAGTAAAGTTATTACAATTATTTTATCCCAAACAGTAGGGTATCCTTCACCTAGGATAAAATTCATTTCCTACCACCACCTTGGTAAGCCCTCGATAGGATGATCGGAACGACTCTCTTACTATCCCCAAAAGTCGTCGATTAAGAAGGTAATTGGAACCTCTATCTTTCATGAAATTGAAATACCTCGATACAATGATTAGAATCAGGTCTTCTAATACTCAAGATCCATCGATCATTATCACAATGATCATATGAAAAAAGAAAAACAAAACACTCATAAAAATACAAGAACCTAGAGCAAGCTGTTAACTTCTTGTATCTTTAAGGCTTTCACTCGAAGCAAGAGAGAAGTCACAGCATCTCTCTCTAGAACTTGATAGAATAAAAAGTTATCTAGTTTGGTTAATGACCTTCAATTTATAGGACTTAGGTTACAATGGTCATATTTCCTCCAACGGTCATATTTCTCTAGAAAATTTGGAGGGATTTAGACACTTGGCATTACAATAGTCAAAACAAACAAAATACATGACATTATTTTTTTAGTCTATTACTAACTAAATGACATTGTTTTTGTTATAAAATAGTAAGTACAAAAGTATGAAACAATTAGTATGAGAAACATGTAATCGGTATTGAAGTAAGACATGAATTCAAATCATTACACGAGTATGATAGATATCTTGGTTATGATTCTTAACATGAATAAGATGCATATCGTGGTTACGATTCATGTCCTAGTTATGTTTCATATCGTAATTACAATACATAAGAGGGTTATAATGCATAACGTGATTACAATGTACATCCTTGTTACGATACATGGTTACGATGCATAATACGATTATGATACATATCCTGGTTACGATACGTGACTTGGTTATGATAGATGACCTGCTTATGATAAATGACCTGGTTATGATGCATGAACTGGTTATGATACATTACCTAGTTACTTTGCATGACCTGGTTACTATATATGAGATAGTTATGATACATGTTTATACGATGCATGATTATGATAAAATACTTAACCTGGTCCCAATGCATGTGGTTAGGATACATGATTATGATACAATACTTAACTTGATTACGATGTATGTGGTTGCGATGCATGATTATGATGCATATGGTTATGATACATTATATGAATATGATACATAACTTGGTTACGATTCTTGGTTATGATACATGGTTATGATGCATATGGTTATAATGAAATATTTGATTATGATTCAAAAACAATATATGTGATTACGATTATAAAACAACATATTTGTTTACATTGTAAGACAAAACACTTGATAAAAAATAAATAAATTGTCATTTCCAAAACAAAAAGATCAATGAGATAGTATAAACATGTTTTTACTCATCAATATTCCCCTTTTTGGAAAGCAAAAAAAATAAATAGTAAAGAATTATCTCCCCCTAAGTTTAAAAAAACTTCTAAAAGTTATAGTGAATACGACTAATTCCACCCTTCGTTTAAACAACCCACTAGGGGTCATATTTTTTTTACTTTTACTTGCGAGTTATCCCCTTAATATGGTATTCATCAAATTCTTTTTTTTTAAACCATTATCCCACTTTGTTATTTTCAAAAAAAATAAGGGAAAGTATTCATTTCCTATAAAATGTTAGAGAAACAGAGTACGAAACAATAGGAATTTCATTGAATGAAATAGGTTTATATTACAAGAAGAGTTCAAAAATCATTCTTTTTCCTCTTGTTTTTTTCAAATGACTAAACATCGTAAGCTTCATCTTCTTGAACTCTTTTTTATCCTCCATCAGTTTTTCAATAACTACTTGTTGTGCCTTCATCTTCACATCTTACTCAGCAATAACCATTTCTTTCTTCTTGATCCTTTGTTCTAGAATCTGATTAATTTCTTCATGAACTTTAAACTTTACTTCATGAGAATGAATATTATCCAATCTGATTTTTTAGGCCTATTCTAGGATTATAACTCTATTTGTGAGTAAAATAACCTCATTACTCTCATTCTTCAATTTTTCCTTTAAACCAACAAGCTATTAAAAATATATTCCTTGTGAGGTACCAAGTCTATTAAAGACTTAAATTTCTTAATTGAATTCAGGAACAAACTTTTGATACATAGAATTGAGAACATTTACCCGATACACTAATTCATCCTTCTTGTCCAGATGATTCTTGAGACTATCTTCAATGTTTTATGACCACATAATAACCATATTACAAGCCTTACCAGGGTCAATAGAATGTTCCTTGAAAATCATGAAATTGGATTCAAGACTCCAAAACCAGTCCATCAGAACCTGTACAGAGTCTGTTCGATCATTATGAGCATTTGAAAGGATTTCTGACATGGATTCAATCTTTGTAATGAACAGTATCATATTCTCCAATCTATTAAAATCTTGTTCTATGTACTGAATTCCATTTTAAGTGATTGTCCTTTAAGAATTTGTATCTTAAATGTATTTAAGGAGATCACCAAAATGAGTTTCAGCATAGATCAAATAAGATGGATGATTTTGATTCTTATCTGATTCTTCCTCTTTATATTCTTTATTTGAAATCATAATGAATTTCTTGGATATAACTCTTTGAGAAACTTCCTTTGAAGGCTAAGGATCTGGAGATGAAAATTTTAAGGATGTAACTTCTAAGGATTCATATGAAAGGTTTATCTTGTTGGAATCCTCTTACTCTTTTACTTATTCTTCTTCTTGACCTTATTATTTTTCCCATTGTTCTTCTTGTTCTTCTTCTTCCTCGTAATCTTGAATAAGATATTATGTTTCTGATTTTTCTTAATCTTGTTTCTCTTTGCCTTTATCTGCTAGAACCAATAGATTTTGAACAGGTGGCTCCCTTATTACAACACCAGTTCTGGTTTTCTCAGCTATTATGAGAAGGCTATCAATTTCAATATCTTTGTCCTTTCTATTATTCATTCTCTTCTTTCTCTCTTCTTCTTTCAAAGTTTCTTCTGATCTTACTTTTAGAGCTAATACTTCAGCGGGATCTAAACAAAATTGAGTATCCCCTTCTTTACTTTCTTCCTTTTTCTTCCTCCATTATGTAGAAACTTCATCAGATATTGACTTTTGTTTCTTTTATGCCTTTGTATTTCTAGTCTTAACTACCTTTCTTTTACTTTAAGTTTTTCTGGATGGCTTAGAAGGTTTCTCACTACATTCAACTACTTCCTTTTCTTCCTCGGTATCCGGATCTTTCTCAAAAAAATTTGATTTAGGATTGAATCGTAACTTGAGCCTCATTATTGTATCATTAGTAATTAAATAATCTTTGAAGTAATTCAGATCTGACTTAATAGAAACATTACCCAAGCTCAACCATTCTTTCAAAAACTTAGTGATAATAGTGGGAAACATGACCAATTTTAATATAATATCACCGTATTTGAGATTTTTAATTTTTAGGAAGATGAATCCCATAAGGTTTAACTTTATCATGTTCACCAAGTAATCAAGAACATACACATATGAAACTTTCAAAGTTTCCTTATCACCCTTTCTAGGCAGTAAAAATAATTTCATCTAAACGGATATGAGTCGATTATCTCCGGATAAATGACTCAATTTTCTCTTGTCCTCATGAATCTCAAAAAGTTATACTTTAGATTTACTCTTATCAAAAGTCCCGTAAAATTTTGGTAACTTATGATAAGGACATAAGTAATCTCCCTTAGATAGTATACCTAGAAACATGTTGCTTGTTTTATAGAGGTTGAATACTTCTTATCATACATCATGAAAAAAATATCTAGGCCCTTGTCTGTCTCCATTGATTTATCAAATTGTAACACCTCATCATTATACATGAAATATTGGTCTGAAGATGGCCTTTTAACATAAATTTATTCCCAGCCATAGAAACTTATTATCCTTTTCAAAGATGAATCAAAGGTCTCATAAAAGTCTCGGGAGACTAACCTTTCACCTCAAAATGTCATGGAATAGAAATACTTTAGAGACATATCCATTGGAGATGAAGTAGTATACTAAGACAAGAAAAACTAACTCGAACCTAAATATTTTCCTAGTTACGAAATCTAATTAGATCTTTGATTATGAAAAATGAGGTAGAACCGATTATGAACTACACTGGGTATTTATAGAGCATCAAGATTTGATAGAAAAAAAGTTTGATGTGGGATGAGAAGGGATGGGTTCTTTTAAAAATGAAATTGAAGATTAGGATTAGATCTTAAAAGATCCAATGGTTGAGAATAATTTCAAATTCTTTAGGTTTTCCTTAAAATAAAATTGTATTCATACTGAAATTGATTATGAGTTAAAAGAAAGAATTGAGAAATAACTATTTGATTAATGAAGATAAGGCTTTATAAATTGTACATGTCGAAGTACTAGGATAAATTTATTGGTTTCATTATATCGTTCTTATGATTATAATATAAAATAAAATGTAAAACCGATAAGAATTATAAAATCAAAAAAAATCAAATAAGCTGGTACTGATAATCTAGTACTAATTGAATAATCTAATACAGATAGTCCATTACCGATAATTATGAAACTAAAACTTGAAACTGATAAAAACATGAACCTGATAAAATCATGAAACTGATAAAAATAAAACCAATACTGATTATATTGAAACCTATAAACATGTAGAACCATTAGAAGAAAAATAGATAAATGCAAAACTAATAAATAAAAAATTGACACATGTAAAAATGTGAAACTGATAAACTATAAAAATAAAAAGTAAAACCGATAAACTGTAAAACTAATAATTGAAACTGATAAACAGTAAAACTAATAAGTGAAACCGATAAAATAAAAATCTAATAAGTGAAACCAATAAACTGTAAAACTAATAAGTGAAACCGAAAAACTGTATAACTAATAAGTGAAATGTATACCCACTTTGAAAATGAGTAACTCAATGTAAGGAAATGGTTTAAAAAATAAATAGATGTGAATGATTACTTTACAGTGATCATTTCTAGTTTTTGTTTAAGGTATTTAAATCTATCAGAAGATAAAGGTTTTGCAAAAATATCATCAAGCTTTTCTTGTGTTCTGATGAATTGTGAAATAATATCACCTTTTTGTGTGTGATCCCTAAGAAAGTTATGCATAATATCTATGTGTTTTTCATGTGAGTGATATGTGGGGTTTTTACTAAGAGTAATGGCACAAGTATTATCACATGGTATAAGAGTTTTGGAAAACTGCAAGCCATAGTCTGTGAGTCTGTTTTTCATCCACAACATGTGAACACAACAACATCTAGCTGCTACATATTCAGCTTGAGTAGTGGAAAGTGCTTCTGAGTGTTATTTTTTTCATGAACAAGAAACTAAATAATCTCATAAGAAATTGCATGTTATTTCTATCCATTCTGTAACCTCCAAAGTAATCATCTAAAATGATTTTCAAAACAAAATAATTTCTAGAAGAATATAAAATACCTAAATCCATAGTTCCCTTTAAGTATCAAAAAATCCTTTTTAGTACTTTTAAATGAGATTCTTTTGGATTATATTGATATTTTTCACATAAGAATGATGAAAAAAATAAGTCTGAATGACTAGAAGTTATGTATAATAAACTCACTATCATACCTCTAAAAGTTGTTTTATCTACTGGTTTCCCGGCTTCATCAAGATTAAGCGTATTTGAGGTACCTATTGGAGTTATTATACTTTTAGTGTTTTCATATCCATACTTTTTGGGTAAGTCTTTGATATACTTATTCTAGGATACATAGGTTCTTTCTGGTTTTTGAGATTTTTGAAAACCTAAAAATAATGTTAACTCACCCATCATACTCATTTCAAACTCATATTTCATTAGATTCTCAAAATAATCATTTAGATATTTCTGAGTTGATCCAAATATAATTTCATTAGCATAGATTAGAACAATCAAAATGTTTTTGTTTTCCATTTTTATAAAAAGAGTTGGTTCTGTAGTACCTTTTGAATAATTGTTTTATAAAATAAATCTTGTGAGTCTATCATACCAAGCTCTAGGGGTCTGTTTAAGGGCTTAAAAATATTTGGTATGTTTAAAAATGTGATCGTGATATTTTTAATCTATAAAATTAGGAGTTTGTTCTAAATAAACTTTTTCTTGTACAAAACCATTAAGAAAAGCACATTTTACAACCCTTTGAAAAAGTTTGAAGTTAAAAAATTCTGCAAAGGCTAATAGAATTCGTATAGATTCAAGTATGGATACCAGAGAATATGTTTATTCGTAGTATATTCCCTATCGTTGATTATTTCCTTTGGCAAAAAGTCTTACTTTATTTATTATGATGACCCCATTTTTATCACATTTATTTCTGAGAACCCATTTTACACCAATTACAGTTGTTTCTTTGGGTCTTTTAACCAGGATCCATACTTTATTCCTTTCAAATTCATTTAGTTCATCTTATATTGATTTGATCCTTAATTTATCACCTAAATCCTCATTTGAAGTTTTAGGTTCAAATTGAGATGGAAAAAAAGATGTTCTATTTCATTTCTCAAGGAATTTATATTTCTTACAGGTTGATTTACATCACCAATGATATTATCACTGGGATGATTCCTAAGAAAAAATTGGTTTGGGTTTTGTAAAACCTATTCATCAACATAAGATATAAACTCTTCTGGGTTAAATGTTTCGGAAACATTTTCTTGAGTATTTCCCTTTTCAGAATAGGTTTCAATCAACGGTTGATAATCAGTTTGTGAAAACACGTCTGTTGATTTAGGTAGGGGTTGTTTAAAAATAACGGGGTCAATTTCATTAAATTTAACATGCACTATTTCCTCAATAGTACAACGGTTTTTATTGAAAACTCTACAAGATTTAATAGTAGTGGAATAACCTTGAAATATTCCTTCATCAGATTTGGGTGAAAATTTATGTAGATTATCTCTTGTATTCAATATGAATACTTTGCATCCAAATACTCTGAAGTGTGAAACTTTAGGTTTTCAGCCAGTCCACAATTCATAAGGTGTTTTACAAAGAAAAGGTCTAGTTAAAACATGATTTATAGTATAACATGTAGTAATAATAGCTTCAACCTAGAAATGCTTAGAAATTGAGTATTCACTCAACATGGTTGTTTTTATTTCCTGAATAATATGATTTCTTCTTTCCACAACACCATTTTTCTGAGGGGTTCCTAGAGCTGAAAAGTTGTGAGTAATACCTTTCGTACTAAAAAAATTTCAAAATCCAAATTTTGAAATTCACCACCGTGATCACTACAAATAGTTATTAGTGGTTGGTTTTTCTCATTTTTAACATCGGATCAAAATTTTTTGAAATAGAAAAAGGCTTAAAATTTCTTTTCTAGAAAATATACCCATGTAAATATAGTTTTTTCATCAACTAAAAAAATACATAGTATTTTCCTCCAATGCTTCTAGTTTGTGTAGGACAGAAAAGATCCATGTGCACTAACTGTAATGCATTAGAATTTGAAACTTCATTGATTGGTTTAAATATAGTTTTATGTTCATTTCCATATTCAAAAGGGTCAAAAACTTTTGAAGAAGCATACCTTAGATCTGGTAGATCCTTAAAAAGTATTTTTCTTGAGAGTTTACAAAGTATCCTAAGATTACAGTGTTCTAACCATCTATTAAATAACCAATATTGGTCATCCATTGCACTTAATAAAGGTAATTCTTGGATCCTAAGGTCTTCTAAGTTGATTGTGTATACATTCTCATACCTATGGGTAGAAACAATTAATTCATCCTTATAATTGTGAACTAAACATTTATCATTCCTAAAATTCACAAGGTAACCTTTATCACATAATTGAATTATGCTTATAAGGTTATTCTTAATACCTCTAACAAAAAATATTTAAAATTAAAACCTTTCATAAAATAACAATATTACATATACCAATTATCTTTCCTTGAGAATTATCTCCAAAGGCCACTCCTCCACCTTTCATTTCAATAATATTTTCAAATAAATCTTTGTTTCTAGTCACATGTCGAGGATAACCACTATCCATGTACCAAATGTTCTTGTTGTTTGTACACTTTTTGTTTTCCTGAAAAAGAAACAGTTAGTTTTTCAGAACCCAAACTTGTTTGGAGCCAGAAATGTTAAATAAAATAATTTTAAGAATCCACATTTGTTTTGAAATATAATCTTTATGAAATCCTAACTATTGAGTTTTATTAAGAGTTTAATGGCTTTCCCATTGTCCACCACATTGGCATTTAGTGCAGAATGGGGCACTTTGGGGAAAAAATAGTTATGACTAAAAATTAGTTTTGAATGAGTATAACCAAATCCTGAACTATTCCTCAAAGAAAAATTTGAAAATACATTTTTTCAAATTCTTTCCTACCATTATTAAAGTTTGATAAAAGTTTATTAAGAGAGAAAATTTCATATTTTACCCTAATGGCTAAATTTTCATTCTCACAAGAAATTGTTTTGGAATTGTTTTTAATTTTAAAAACATTTTTCTTTTAAACAAGTTGTTCAATGTCCTTAAGAATATTATCCTTCTCAAAATTTACTTCCATATGGTTTTTTGAAATATTTTCAAAATCAAGAGTTTTCTTATCAAGATCTTTTAAAATATATGATACTTATTTTGTAAGGATCGATGTTTCATAATTTTCCTTATTAAGATTTTTCTTGAGTTTGGAATTTTTATTCTCAAGTAATATGAAAAATCTACATACTTCTTCAAAAGAAGGAAAATTATCCTCTAATGAGGAAGATTCTTCATCTAAAGAGTAAGAATATTTCTCATCAGGGTAATTGGAATTTAAAGATGCATTTGTAAGAGATTCTACATTTTGTACCTTATCCATGAAACAATGATTTTTAATAGGTAGTCTAGCTAAGAGTCATGTATTCTTATAACCAGAAGATTCCTACTCTGAATATTAGTCTGATGAATCACCACCACTTTCACTCCAAGTATCATTTGATTTCAAAACTATCTTTTTCTTATACTTGTATTACTTTTTCTTTTTGCTTTCTAAATTTTTAACCTTCATGTCTAATCTTTTAATCAAAGGAAAATATGATCTAATGCGACATACCCTTTTACATTCATAACATGTTACTTCTTAGTCTTTCTTGTCCTTTATATCTTTCTTTATGAATCTGTACTAAAAATCTTTCTTTCCCACAATCTTGTTCATTATTTGTTCAAGATTGGCTAATTCATTCTCGGAGTGATCACTTTCACTAGATTCAGATTTAACAATAGCTTTATTATCTTTGGATCTTGATACCCTTTCTGGTGTCTTGGCTTTAGATGTAGTAGTAAAAGATACACTTCCATTACCATTCTTCTTCTTATTAAAGTCTATATCTCTTTTAATTATTTTCTCATGTTGTAAGAGAGTACCAAATAATTCATCAAGAGTGATTTGAGTAACATTCCTCTTCTCATCAATAGTTTTCCTTTTTTATTCCCACTCATTTTTCATTATATCAATAATATTTCCACAAGAACTTTATCATCAATCCACTTTTATCCCATGGATTTAAGACTATTGATGATTGTCATAAATCTTTATTGAATCTTACATACCAGTTCTCCATAGGGAAAAACAAAACTTTGATATTCATCTCAGAGCATGGTTCTTCTTGTCTCTATAACATTGGATATACCAAAATGTGGGACTTCTAATTTCTTCCAAATACAATTGGAATATTCATATGAAGATATATAACTATATATATTCCTGGTCATAGAACACAATAAGGTATTGTGTACCTTGTAATTTAATTGATATTCTAATTTCTCTTTATTGGGGAAGGTTCTAACTTCCTTGTTTGGAATTTTGTAATCGCCAGTAAAAATAAAAAAAATCCACTCCAGTATCAGTAAAAAAAGTATACATTTGATCTATTCAGTACTCATAATCATTCCTATCAAAAATAAGTTGTATATTTGGGTTAAGATTTTCAATTGATCCAATATCCATTCCTACTATCTTATAAAAAAACTTTTCCACTCCACCCATTAGTGCAGTAATTAGTTATAAACAAAAGGTTTATAATTGAAATATGATCGTCTTACAAAAGAAAAGAACAAGTAAAAAATCAGTGTAAACCACCTCTGATAGAAATTTTTGGATCGTAATATATCTGTATATGTATATGAAATGGAACAATACAAGACGAGGTGAATTGTAGGTTTAAAAACTTTTTATTTAAACTCTTAAAAAAGAGCTTAGTTTAAAATGTCTTCAACTAATACAATTCACAAACAATACAAATGACCATATGGGTCTTGGATCTAATGGATATGATATGACGTAATACCACAAGTAATGAAAAACAATTGTATTTGAAATGAATACAATGACCATATTAATACAAATGTAAATGTTTCTACCATACAGGGTATAGAATAACATAAAACAATATGTAATGAATCAATCATAACTGAAGCAATTACAATTGAAAAGAATACAAATAGAAAGAATAAAGAAATTGATTCTATTTCTATTACAAATATATATATATATAATTAAAGGTATTACAATTATTTTATCTTAAAGAGTAGGGTATCCTTTCACCTAGGATAAAAGGTATATCTTACCACCACTTTGGAAAGATATCAATACGATGATTGACACGACTATATTATTATCCCCAGAATCCCTCGATTAAAAAGGTAATTGGAACCTCTATCTTTCAAGTAATTGAAATCCCCTGATACAATGGTCGGTAGTACATCTTCCTATCCCTATAAACCCTCAATAATTATAACAAAGATCGGATTAACAAAGAAAAACAAAACACTTATAGAAATAAAATAACTTATAACAAGTCATTCACTTCTAGATTCTTTAAGGATTTCACACAAAGTAAGAGATAAGTCACAACATCTCTCTCCAGAACTTGATAGAAGAAAAATTTATTTTGTTTGGTTTGAATGACCTTCTATTTATAGGCCTTAGGTTCCAACGGTCATATTTCCTCCAATGGTCATATTTCTATAGAAAATTTAGAGGGACTTGGACACCTGGTAGTAAAATGGTAAAAAAATAGAATACATGACATCATTTTGTTTAGTGTATTACTAACTCAATGACATTATTTTAGTTAGAAAATAGTAAGTACAAAACTATGAAACAATGAGTATGAGAAACATGTAATCAGTATTGAAGTAAGACATGAATTCAAAGCATTACATGAGTACAATGAATTTCTTGGTTATGATGTTTAACATAGATAAGATGCATATCAGGGTTACGATTCATGTTGTGCTTACAATTCATATCGTAATTACAATACATAACAGGGTTATAATTCACAATGTGATTACGATGTATATCATGGTTACGATACATGGTCACAATGAATAATATGATTATGATACATATCCTAGTAATGATACATGACATTTTTATGATACATGACTTGGTTATGATACATGACCTGGTTACGATGCATGACTTGGTTATGATACATTACATGGTTACGATGCATTAACTGGTTATGATATATAACCTGGTTAGGATACATGTGGTTACGATGCATTATAACGATACAATGCTTACCAGGTTATAATGCATATGGTTACAATACACAATTGTGATACAATACTTAACTTGGTTACAATGCATGTGGTTACGATGCATGATTACGATGCATATGGTTATGATACATAGTATGAATATGATACATAACCTGGTTACAATGCTTGGTTATGATGCATGATTATGATGGGTATGGTTACAATGAAAAAATTGATTATGATTGAAAAAAAATATATCTTTTTAAGATTATAAAACAACATATATGGTTACGTTGTAAAACATTATATATTAAAAACAATAAATAATTTGTGATTTCCAAAACAAAAAGGTTTATGAGATAGTCAAAACATATTTTGACTCAATAGATTTCAATATATCTATAATATATACCATGAATTAATTATCTTAGATATTTAGTACATATGTATTTATAATAATCTATAATGTTTGGATATAATAAAGGAAATTCATCATTCATAGAGATAGTAGGACGTACGTACGCATGAGTGCTACTTTTATTTCTTTATTGTATTAAAATATTAATAAGTGAAGGATAAATATTCATATTATAATTCCATTATCATATCTATGTCATATATGTTGCGTATGTTTATTAAAATTATCCTTAATATGTTCCACATATAGCGTGAACTAATCACATCGCTTTGAGGGGGTGGTAGTCCACACTTCCACAAGCGATGTTATCGTATATCCACAATATGGAAAGCATGAAGGTATATTTAATATAAAAATTATAGAATATTAAATAGGTTATAATTTACATATTATAATATTATTTGACCATAAAAATATTTTTAGTACCATCCATTAATGTGGTAATGAAAAAAGAATAAAAACGGTATTCACGGAGTCCATTAACCGGTATAACTTGGAAAAAAATTTCATTTATTTGACTAAAATTTGGTGATAAATGACATGGATATGATATATTCCATTATAAACATAACACTTCAGTATATACATGATTTTTTAGTTATCATACATTGATGGATGAATTAGTTGAGGATAAATTAGAAAAAGAAAAGAAATCCATAGAGGAACTTTTAGAAAATTACCTCTTGAATATCACCTCATTGAAAGACCCTTGAGGAACTTGTATTTGGTATTTTGGTAAGACCAGAAGCACTTGGAAATGGGGATATTGAGGAGGATAGTTTTTGTTAGATATTTGAGGAGCTACAAGGCTTTTTGGGTCGAAATGGGGAGGTTAGGGGTTGTATTTACACTTGAGGAGAGGTGGGTTCAAGTGATTAAATTATTGATTATTTTGTATTTAAAGATAACCAAATTGTGGTGGAATTAATTTCAAATATTTATAATTTAAATTAATATTTTTATTCTGGTTAGGGTCAAGAAACACCTCAACTGAACATTAAAAATTTCAATTTTTAGGTATGTTAAACTTTTACCTTTTAACTTTAACCCTTGTCACAATTTTTCCTATACAATGGTAAATAATTTTTTTACCAAGATAAATTTTTTATACATAAAAATGAAATTGAACTTATAACATAATTTGTACATTAATATTCCAAATATGGAATACATTTTACATAATTCAATTCAAATAATTAGGAAATTATATTTAATATTAATTTCGTAGACAAAACGAAAAGGCATGTTTTTAAAGTGAAACATTCAAAAGTTGGAAATGTTTTTATATATAAATTCAATTTTAAGTTGATTAAAATTTCATATATTGGGTTTATTAATAAAAAATTATTCAATTTTTATATTTTAAAATAAATTAAAAAGATAATATAATAATGTAAATATATTAGAAGAAAAAACAGTTTTGAATTAAAATGTAGTATTTTTTACTATTCACTAAAATAAGAAATTTATCAGAAAAATACCAAAAATTCAACCTAAGTAAATTTTGAGGTACCAAATCCAAATAAGAACATTATTATTTTCAACATAACAGATAAATGTGTCAAAACTAGATTTAAAATGGGTGCACCATCGAAAGGTGGTAAAACTGCATTTTTTAAAAATACTTATTTTATTGAATTTATTCATATATAATATCTTTAAAACAAAAAATATGAATATTAAGCACTATATTATATATAATTTTCTTAATAATATTCACTATTTATATTTTAACAGTTAGGTTATAATAGATCGCAGTGTGTTTGAACTCGATGTTGCTTGCAACGAATGCTATTAAACATAACGTATTGTGGAATATTAGGGTGTTGCAAATAATCATGAAATAATTATCATCTTTATACATCAATTATAACATTAAAATAAATTTTTAAATATTTTTATGAAAAAATGAATCGGCGTTACAATCCTAGAGACGGTAGGTCATACATACGAATGAGTAACGTTCTAATTTTTTTAATGATTGTTATGCAAAGAAGGTAAGTAGAATAATATATTTATAGAATGATAATTATGAAATAAATACCATATTATTTAATCATATATAATTATATATATATATATATATATATATAATTTTTTTATTTAAAAGGAATAACATCTTGTTGAGGAGGCGGTAGTCCACACGTCCACGAACAACAGTATCACTTTTAAGTGTGTGAAAGGGTAATAAAGAAAATGATATATATTATATTTATAGAAAGTTAATTATGTCATTAATATAATATATATGTTTTTTATGCCAGATTTTTTTAATAAATACCATCCTTTATATGTTCTATTTATAGTGTAAACAAATCACATTGCTTTGAGGATGAGGCACTCCACACTTCCACAAACGATGTTATCGTATTTATACAAAATAGAAAGTATAAGGGTATGTGTTATAAGAGAAATAATAAATAATAATTACATAATAAATTTCATATATAACATATATAAATATAGTTCCCATCATAATTTCCAATCATGAAATTTGGTAGTGGAAAAATGAATAATCATCGTTTCGTAAGGCGGTACATCGCCATACACAGAAACAGTATGTTCGTTACCTATTAGATTGATGTATTTGTAAGTGAAGGTCAAAAATGTAGAATTAAAATATTATAGTATATTTACTCTAATGTTTTTTTATATAATAATTTAATAAGTAGAGTTTATGGAGTGCATAATGGAAATAAAAGTAAAAATCTTGAGGATGTTTGTTACCCCTTATTTGGGTAACTACTTTTGGTATGTACCAAAAGGCTTCCCTATAATGCTTCCATCACAAGTTGAGGCTTCTAGGATGAGGGGAGATATTCTTAGGATCAATTTCATTATATATTGGTCAAGAAAAATTGTCTTGAGAGGTGTGAGTAAGTAAGAGGATAGGAGGCCTTTTATAGTGGAGGAGGAGTGGCACTCTTATAATATTTTGAAAAAGATATTCCATACAATTTTTTCTCATTGAAAGTGGATCCAATAATAAAAAACAATGGATTCAAGATACTATTTCATAAAAATATAACAATACAAAGTCTCTTGGACAATTGTCTAAGTCATTTGGGCCCTTAATGTTAAGGTCTAGTACCTTATTAAGCTCAATTTTACCTTAATCGTTGAAATTAATTTTAACTACATTCACTATTATTTTGGTCAAAAACTTAGTAGAACTTATTATAAATTATAAATTATGATTATTATAAATATTTAATCAATTTTTACTAATTTTAATAACATAAGTGGCAGAAATATGTTTAAATTTAATCTCGTGGAAGGGATGACATTGCGGGTTTTTAAAGTAAAATCATCTCGAAGTTTGCTATGTTTTTATAGTTAATTTCAAATTAAAACTGATTCCAATAACCTAAATTGGGTTAATTAATATGAAATATATATAATTAAACTTTAAAACCAATTTAAAATTATAATTTAACTTGATAAATAAATTATATAAAAAATAAGTTTTGAACTAAAATTCAGTATTTTTAACTATTCATTAAAAAATGATATGTTCTCAAAAAATATCAAAAATTAACAATAGACTAATTTTTATGTTTCAATTTCAAATATGAAGTTTATTTTGACTTATTAAATCAATTAAAGTCTGAAAATTCAGAATTAAAATGGGTTTCCCATTAAAAGGTGATAAAATTACCTTTATAAAAATATAGGTTTTTATGTGTGAAATTGGGTTAGTTCATATCTTCTGCCTATCAAACCTAATGGATTAATATAAAAAATATTTTACTGAATATATAACATTTTGTTTTACAAGAATCATTCACTAATTTATATTAATTATGTTTATTAAGAAAAAACTTCTTTGGAAGCATAAAAATTATAATGTTTCTTTTTATATACAATTGGTTCTTATTTTCATTTCTCATTAATTAGTGACCAATGAATTCATTTTATATTTATATAAACCATAAATTTTCATAATTTATTTAATACTATTCATAAATACTAACATAACATGTAGTTTATATCATATTATATTATATAATAATATTTGAATAATACTATGTTATTTAGTGAAACTCGGTCTTACATGCAACACAAGCTATTGAGGATGGTCGCTCTTCTGTGTAATTCAATTTATCAAGGAAGGTTTCTCTTGTGTGTGAAGAAAGTTAACTTAGTGTTTCATGCATTACAAGATATATAATATATTATATTTATTTACTATTGTACTGTATCAGGTAAATATATTTCCTTTTTACACTTGGTGTTGTGTGTCATAAACACTAATGAATACAAAGTTGTACTTTAGAATTTTGAGGTGTTAAAAGTCTTAGTTGTGCCTATATCTAAACTCCATATTATCCCTCAACCAGAACCTCTGATATAACTCTAACTTGAACCCCTTCCCCCAAAGTTACCTCTTCTATGTTGGTAGTGGGAGAAGGGAGATAATGTTACCCACCTCCAATAGGCCATGGGTTGGTGAAAAACATCGATAGTATAACATACATAAAAATGGTAGGAATTACCCTCTAAAAGAATATGAGAAACTATAGATAAGATAAGTAAAAAAATAAAATGCTACTTAGAAAAGTAAATTAGAGATAAGTACATAAATTTAATCTTATAAAAAACTAATACAACTAAAAAGTAACTACAGGCACCAAAATATAAACTTGGCAGAAACCACAAAACCCAAACATCTCATGAACAACCATGATCTAGTAATATTTATCATGATATCCAACCTTCTCCTTCTATCCTCAAAATATATATATATATATAGGGTGATCATAACAGGTATAATCATTAGGATCCCCTCGGGAGCTTCTCATGAAAAGGATAAAGAAATCATGTTAAACTCAGTGAACAACGAGTGAAACTAACTCCTTTCCTAAATAGGTATACTAGGTTCCAAGCCTCACCATAGCTATTTCTCACAAAGTAACACAAACAAGATATCATATGTTACAGTAATGAAATAATTTAACCCCACTTCCACTTCCCCACTAGTTTTTTACTTTTCCCCAACATTGTACATCCAAAGTCATCTCTCTCGAAATAAAACTTGACCAAAGAAACCAGGGTTAAGTATCATAACTTGTATCTCGTGCAATGAGTCATCGCATTATCTGATTCTATATATCTAAAGAGTAACCAAGTATTTTTCATTAGCCACCACATCTTGAATGTCATGTATCATGCACTGGGTATTATACCTTAGGTCATCACAGTGCATATAATGAGTAATGTACCTTGAGCCATCATAGCCCATATAGCACTACTGAAAATATGATCTATACAAACGGTTTTGGGAAAACCGTTGGTATAATTCACTAATTTGGACCTATACCAATGGTTTGGGAAAAACCGTTGGTATAGGTCACTTATATGGACCTATACTAGCGTTTTATCCAAAACCGTTGGTATAGGTCCATTATAGAGACCCTATACCAACGGTTTTGGCCAAACTGTTTGTATATGTCCATTATAGAGACCCTATACCAACGGTTTTGGCCAAAACATTGGTATAGGTCCTGAAATCAAAGCACTTATACCAACGGTTCTCAAAACCGTTGGTATATGTACGTGTATTTTTAATGGAATCTTCTTACATAGGACATTAAATAAATCAAAATTTAAAATACTTATGATAATAAATATATATATTTTTGAAATTATGTTCACAATAGTAAGTTAGGTTAGTGGTTAGTTCATTCAATCACAAACGGGAGGTGCTGGGATCAAAACCAACTGGATGATTGTTTTTTGAATTACATATACCAACAGTTTTATGGAACCATTGGTATATATTTTCATATTACTTATACCAACAGTTTTTTCCAAAACCGTTGGTATATACATATCCCCACGGCTTACTTGGAAACGGTTCTCCAAACCATTGGTATAGGATATACCAACGGTTTGGAGGCGTATACCAATGGTTCCAAACCATTGGTATTTATCATATTTCCAGTTGTGCAGGTCATGCTTATAATAATCCTTCAGACTCTATATCAAAAGATAAATGTGTTTAAAATATATAAAATTCATCATCTCTATATACACACATACAAGGGAAACTATTCACCATGTATACAAGCATATAATACTACTAAGATAAGAGAGTGGGGTTGGAGGGGATAGTTATCCATCCATTTGTTTCCAACCTAGATTCTAGGGAAAATAACCTCCCCGAGTCTATAGGGTGTCAGTTTCCCAACCGATATGGGTGGGGCATCATATGAAATCAAAAAAATACAAGATATAACATATCTCACAACCATGATATGGTCATTAAACTTGTCTCAAGATCAACTACTATTATCGTCTCTTGAACACCCAACTTCCACCATTAAGAGCTTGATATCCTATAAGCACACAATCATTAAAAAGGGCTTGAATTAAATTACTTTTTTTCCTTTTTAAGAAATTAAAACTATGTTAATTAATTAATTATCCATTAATTAACATTATTTAGTATCACACTTCATTAACCACCAAGTGAAGTCCTGTCCCACTAGGCATAACTCAACTGAGTCCATGGTTCTCAAAATTATCAATATAATTTTAGTATTCCATACATCAAACCCAATGGTTAATGCATTTATTAATCATTTACCATTCCATTATTCTAGGTAATCTATGAAACATCCTAATATACCATAAAGGATATGCATAACTATGCATATCCAAACAAGTCAATTTGTGGGGAAAGGAATGTAGGTAACCAAGAAACTTTTCCATCCATCCATTAAAAATATTTATTAAAAATTAAGAATTCATATTTCCACACAACAATGGGAAATCCAACATTTAACATTTTCTATCAATCTTGTTGCCATCCCTGACACCACCATGCATACCACCATTCATCTCACCATCACCGGCATCAACTACTGCAACAAAACCATGCCTCTCCACTCATAAAGGACGTCCATATTAGGATCACATCGCATGACATAGAAAGTCTCATGTATATATCAATACAAAAGGTATAAAATAAATAACATTCATTTGAAAAACTAAGACCTAAAAATAATACATCCTTCCTTTAGAAGCAAATGGGATCACTCAGCCCTAAATACAAGGTATTCAACTTTCATATGAAAACAGGCTCACTTGTCCCCAGAAATTTATCTTTATCAAATAACTAGTTTTTATTCCATCTTGAACTAACCGATTCATTTATTACAGGTCACGGACATGGGTAACCTAAGGAATTATCTATTAAAATCTATAAGTTATTTAAACAAAAATTTCTACCATAAACTCCAATTTCATTAAACGTTAAGGAAGAACATCTCATTAACATTACATTTTATTATTATCAAAAACAAGCATTTTTCATCTTCAATCTCTTTATCCAATTCCATTAATATATGGTTGTAAAAATTAAATTAAATATTAATTAAGAATAATTTTATTTCCATCAAATTATAAAAATATAAGGATTTATTAAAAATTTCTCTTATGTTCTTTAGCCAACCAATAATTACAAA
Source organism: Viscum album (assembly GCA_963277665.1). NCBI lineage: Eukaryota > Viridiplantae > Streptophyta > Magnoliopsida > Santalales > Viscaceae > Viscum > Viscum album. Next base: position 1,235,693,545 of record OY728120.1, read on the forward strand.
CTTTACATTCTTTAACCATTTTCATCAAATTAAACATGCTAACCTAAGAAAAAAAGTGTTAAATAGTATAACATAGATATAATACTATCTAGTAAATAAAGAGTTAAATCGTTATCACAATGAAAAAACACATGATAGTTAAAACCATAAACCAATTCTTTCATTAAATTGGTTTATTATTTATTAAGATTAATTATAAAACCATCCAAATAAGGTAATGTATGATAAATTTATGATTTCATGTAAGAAAAAAAGGAGAAGAAACAAATATCCTACCTCAAGGATTTCAATATTCTTTAATGAGAATAGAAGAGCAATGGGGATCTTTGATCACTTATCCAACAAGTAATTTACAATCCTTTGTGAACGTCACACCATGACAACACCAAAAAACATCAAAGGTATTCTATGATAATGAATGCGGTAAAACTATATAGCATAAAAACAAATAATTGGAGTAAACAAGATTGATCTAAAAATAAATGGAAAGAAAATATAAATAACTTACCTCATATCACCATGGATTGATATCTACAAGGCGAGGGTTGAATCCAATCGAAATGGTATTCAAAGGTCATCAAAATTATCTCTAAGAAAACAAGGTATTGATAGAAAAAATAGATATAAATGTGACTTCTAAGGGGTTAAGGGTAATTATTAGTAGACAATAAGGTAGAAGATTATGTTGTGTCCCTCTACACCATGGTGAACAAAGGTCGACACGGGACATGACCAAAGACCACACCACCCCTTCCTAGAAAAAGCTAATTCCAATGAATACAACACATACCACAACACAGATCCTATTATTTAAGAAGAGTTACATGGTGTAGGGTAAACCGATACACCATAGGACTTATTTTCTAAGAAGGAGGAAATATCACAGCCTATCCACCAAGCCACAAGGGTACCAAATTTGGAAAAAACCCCAAAAATCCACCCTGAGTCTCCAAGTTTCAACCAAGACTACCATGTCAAAGAACTCAAAGGCCTATGTTTCAACCCTACTCTACACTATAGTTATTTAAAAAATGGAATAGTCCCTCAAAACTCCAATATCAAATCCCCTATACCATAGTAGCCCAATTACACTACAACAACTACCCTAAACAGTTCAGAACAAATCTCCACACTGTAGGATCCTATATAGATTATATTTCAGCGATAACTCTCCCTCCTTCTCTATCTAGGCCTCCTCCAAGAATTTCCAACACCCAAACTCATAAAGGAATAACAATAGTGCTTTGGGCCTTTATAATAATTATTTACCCACAATAACTTTTTAAAAAAGAATAACTATTTGTTATCTCAAAAATAAAATTATCATTTTACCCTCCAAAATTTTAACAATGTATGGAACATAAATTTTTCTGTTTTTACAATGAATTATGTAATTATTGGTAATAAAATGAATTTTATTTAAATTATAGATCTTTCAATTATATTATTTTTAGCATTTCTCTTTATGGGTTTAATAAATTTTATTAGTGTCCTATTGTATATAAAATAAGGGGAAATATTATTTTTTTCTTATGAAGGAACTAAAAATTCTATAAAGTATAGATGTAAAATTTCTAATATAGATTTTGAAACTTTTAGAATGATTGACGGTGAAAACTTTATTCATTTGAATAAAAGGATTAGAAATATTTTAACAAACTTCTCACCTTATGTGTTACAATTCTGGATTCAGATTAATCCTTAAAAGATATTATATTTTTTACTTATAAGTAGAGTAGAATCTCAATTAATATAAGATAATATTCCCCTATCAAGGTTTTAAAAATGAAATAAAAATATCCTTGACAATTTATGAGTTTTAAATTAAATTTGAAATAAATGATCATAATATATTCAAGAAAGAAAACATTTCACTAAATATTTCACCATGTAAAGATGAAAATATAGAAGAAGAAACATTTTCAAAAAAAATTTAGAAAGGAACAAATAGTTTAAATTCTATATATAAATTAATTTTAAAGAATAAATTGTTTAACCAAACTTATAAAAGTGTATAAGGGTTATGGAAGACTTATAGGAACTTCAAAATTAATGATAAAATTTTAAATAAGTTGGATTCTATAAGTAATAGAATAATAGGGATATTAAACCGAGTTGTCCTCTACTAAAATAAAAAAATTAATATTGAAACAATGTTTTGAAAAAGGGAATTTTAATGAAATAAATTATAAAAGTGATATCAAAATTATCTGGAGTTCTTCAAAAGACTCTAGTGATTATTCTGATTCTAATTCTGGGAGATATCGGCCTAATTAATAATCATTTATATGTTTTATGATTAAATTTAATGAGGTATAATCATATTATTCTTTAATATCCAATAATTTGGTTTTTTATTTAGATGAAGTTAAGGATTAATTTTTCATTATTAAATTAAATTAGATTCTTTAAAAAGAAAACATAAATTTCTTAAGAATTCCCATTATAGTATTGTTATTTGAAATGGAATCTTTTTTTAAATAGTTTTTTATATTCATTTTGATTTTTTTTGTTACTTCCTCTTATAATAGTGATAGAATTAATTATCTTACAATTGAAATTGAAAAGATAAATCAAATTATCACTATGTTTACTCAAGTGAATAATTGAAAAATATTCTTAGTAGTTAGAAAAATGAAATAAATAAATATAGAATCGGATACTCTAGTCATGATCCTAAGCTATATAAAAATTATTTTACTATTTTATTTAGTAATACAATCATGTCTACAATTAAAATTTATCATTATCAAATAAATGGTTATTATACCAATAAATTATACAAGATAATGAATCGTTATAGTGGTGAAAAACTGGTTTATTTCTCAAATATCTTTGTATATACTCAATATGTTATTAAATTATAAAAATATATATATATTTGGGTTCCCAAATATCTTATGTCTAACACCTTTGGACCCAAAATAATTTTAGTACCAATTAATCTAGTTGTTTAATTATTTTTAGGTAAAATTATTAGGAAAAACAATGATAGAGGGTATATGGATAGTGTTTTTTCCAAGAAAATGAGTGGACACTTTTTCGTATTTTTATTCTTCATCAAAAATTGATAGAGGACCTACTACCTTTAGTGATAGTTATAAAGGTAATATTATTAGTTTTGATAAGAGAGAATTTTTTTCAACCAATTTATGTATTCTAAAATATTAAATTAAAATTTGATAATTATTTCTTGAATTTCTAATAATGGGTATACTATTGATTTTTCTAATAATATTTTTTTTAATAAGAAAAAAATATTTAATTTAAACTACCTAAAACTAATAATCAATATAATTGGTAACATAATTCTTTATATAAAATATGTGATTTTTAATATTTAAATTACTGATATGTGGATATTGTATAAAATAATTGATCATTTCATTATTTTTTCATTGATGAATTTATTTTAAAAAGAAATATATCTTCTATTTTTTTAAACATAATTATAAATAAAATATATTTTTTGATGAATTTTAAATGAGAAATAAATATTTATATATTCATTGAAATAAATTAATAAGGTTGATATTCTTAGGCCATTATAAATTATCCACATGGATTCGTTTAAACTATCCAAAATTGAAATCCTTAGGGTAAAGTATCCCCCCCTTTTGAGGATTTTTTTCAAGATTTACATTGATATTTTCACTAATTTCTATACTATATTTAAAAATTAAAAATATTATTAAATTATATCCTTCATAATTGACCATAGTGGTGGGTTTGAAAATAATGATTGAAATACTTTTTCACCAAACATTGTATTAAAAAAAATTTCCTCACCTAGAATTCGTCAACAGAATGGTATTATTGAATGGAAAAATGTGTTCATAAGAAATTTCCAAATTTAGGTTGTATAAATAGAGTCACTACAAGAAAACTGTCGTTTCGCGGCGGTTTTTAAAACTGCGCTAAATGCGTTTCGGGCCGCCATTTCATGGCGGTTTTTAAACCACCGCGAAAAAACCGCCGCGAAATGCAAAAAAAAAATATTTTTTTTATTTATTTTTTTTAATTTTATATGAGGATTAGCGGTGGTTTTTTAAAACACCGCTGCGAAATTGCGGCGGTTTCCGTAAAACCGCCGCGAAATGAAATGCAAAAATAAAAAAAAACACAAGAAACCCCAAAATCACTAAAACGACTATAACTTTTAATCCGGGCGTCCGTTGAAGCGCAACGACCAGTCAAATCGAAGATCATGAAGAGATCTAGAGGCACATATAATCAAAACCATGAGACGGTCTAAGGTGCGGATGATATTAGAGTTATAAGAAAGTTGAAAAAAGTTCTCCAACTTCAAACGGCCATAACTTTCGCTCCGGGTGTCCGTTTGGGCTCTACCACATATCAAATCGAACCCAGCGAAGAGAGCTACGCACTAAATCAATAAAAGAAAGCTTCTATTGGGTTTTTCGACCCCAAAAACCCCTCTGAAGGCCTCTAAAACCCCGTTTCCGTCACCGGTGTCTCGTCAAACATTTCTTCAAACGGGCCTAACTTTCGATCCGCGTGTCAGTTCGGCCTCCTCCACCTGCCAGATCATAGCTCGTTCTATGAGCTTCAGTTTGACTGGTAGCGGTGCCCACATGAACTCCTAGATCATATGTTATGACCTTTTTAGTGGGTATCGGGTTTGTAATGTTTTTCAATGCCTCGTTTCTAGCACTCGTTCCCCGTCAGCTTTTTTTTAAATGGTTGTAACTTCCGATCCGCCAGTCCATTCGGACTCTTTCACCTTTCAGGTCGAAGATCATTTTAGGATCTTTGATTTGACAGGTCGCGGATCTAAAACGGACTCTCGGATCATAAGTTATCTCTGTTAATGTGAGTCCAATGTTTTGGTCTCTTTATGACCGTTTTGACGGGTTTTAACGGTTGGTCCATTTATTACTGTTTATTTGGGTTTCCATGACTTGTTATCTTTATCAATGGTTTTTTGTGGGTTATTGTGATGATTATGTTGAATTATTAAGGAGTTTTCCAGAGTTGTCACGAGTTTTCCTGCGTTCTCATTCTTCTTTTCTAATGCCTCATTCTTCATATGTTTCTCCATCATTTTTCATGCATTTTCATGATTTTTCATCCCTTATCACGTCTTTTCATACTTTTACATGTGTTTCCTTTATTATTTATTATTTATTATTTATTATTTATAATATACTTTAATTTATTTATTATCTATTATTTGTAACTGTTTATTTATTATTTATTATTTATATTTATTTATTATTTATTATTTATATTTGCTTATTATTTATTATTTATGATTTATTATTTATTATTTATTATTTATTATTTATTATTATTATTTATTATTATTATTTATTATTAATATTTATTATTTATATTTATTATTTATATTTATTATTTATTTATTATTTATTTATTATTTATTATTTATTATTTATATTTATTTATTATTTATTATTTATTATTTATTTATTATTTATATTTAATTATTATTTATTATTTATTATTTATTATTTATTATTTATATTTATTATTTATGATTTATATTTATTTATTATTTATTATTTATATTTATTTATTATTTATTATTTATTATTTATTATTTATTATTTATTATTTATTATTTATATTTATTATTTATATTTATTATTTATATTTATTATTTATTATTTATTATTTATTATTTATTATTTATTTATTATTTATTATTTATATTTATTATTTATATTTATTATTTATTATTTATATTTATTTATTATTTATATTTATTTATTATATTTATTATTTATTATTTATTATTTATTATTTATTATTTATTATTTATTTAGTATTTATTATTTATATTTACTTATTATTTATTATTTTTATTTATTTATTATTTAATATTTAAATTTATTTATTATTTATTATTTATATTTATTTATTATTTATTATTTATTATCTATTATTTATATTTATTTATTATTTATATTTATTTATAAATTTATTGTTTATTATTTATTATTTATTATTTTATTATTTATATTTATTTATTATTTATTATTTATTATTTATTATTTATTATTTATATTTATTTATTATTTATTATTTATTATTTATATTTATTTATTATTTATTATTTATTATTTATTATTTATTATTTATTATTTATTGTTTATTATTTATTATTTATTATTTATTATTTATTATTTATTATTTATTATTTATTATTTATTATTTATATTTATTTATTATTTATTATTTATTATTTATTATTTATTATTTATTATTTATTATTTATTATTTATTATTTATTATTTATTATTTATTATTTATTATTTATTATTTATTATTTATTATTTATTATTTATTATTTATTATTTATTATTTATTATTTATTATTTATTATTTATTATTTATTATTTATATTTATTTATTATTTATTATTTATTATTTATTATTTATTATTCATTATTTTTTCTTTTTTATTTATTATTTATTATTTATTATTTATTATTTATTATTTATATCTATTATTTATTATTTATTATTAATTATTTATATCTATTATGTATTTATTATATATTATTTATTATTTATATTTATTTATTATTTATATTTATTTATTATTTATTATTTATATTTATTTATTATTTATTATTTATATCTATTTATTATTTATTATTTATATTTATTTATTATTTATTATTTATTATTTATTATTTATTATTTATTTATATTTAATTATTATTTGTTATTTATATTTATTTCTTATTTATTATTTATTATTTATTATTTATTATTCCTTATTTATTATTTATTATTTATTATTTATTATTTATTATTTATTATTATTGAGTTTATATCAATTATTTATGTATTATTTGTTTTTTCAATTAATATATATAAGTATATTAAATTCTGTTTATTAACCACATGGAGAGCTTGCTGGAGTGGTAAAGTCTTTGGAAAATATCCAAGAGGCTAGGGGTTCAAATCTCACCAAACGCAAAATTTCTTTATATTGCATGGGCATGCATGTGCATGCGCATGTGCATGGGATGTGCATGCATGGATAAATAAAGTAAATAAATAAATAAATAAAATAAATTCGAAATAAAATAAACAAATAAACAAATAAACAAATAAACAAATAAACAAATAAACAAATAAACAAATAAACAAATAAATAAACAAATAAATAAAATAAATAAACAAATAAACAAATAAACAAAAGAAAGAAAGAAAGAAAGAAAGAAAGAAATATATAAATAAATAAATAAATATATAAAATGAAAAATAAATTAGTAAATACAGAAATAAATAAATAAAACCGCCGCTAAATGCCTTTTTTCCGTAGTTATGCCTCCACATTTATTTGAAAAATATATTAATAAAACATGATATATCATTAAAACAGTATTAATAGGGTCTATATGAATAAATACTCCATATGAAACATGGGATGCTAAAAATCCAAAGGTTGGATATTTAAAAAAATATGTATAAATTTAATATTTTTATTACTAAGTATAAATTAATAAATTTGAAATAAATTTAAATGAATTATTTTTCTTATCAATATATACACCTGTAAAGAACATAGATATCTAATAAAAATTTAAATATAGTTGAATAATTTTTTCATGTGAGTTTTGATGAAAGAGGTCTTTTTGATAAAAATAAATATTGTATTACTAAGATTAATGATCATATTGATGTATTGAGACTTTATAGGCAAATTAATATTTAAAATTATGATTCATAACATGTTCAAGTGGAACCAAATTTTCAATATATTAAAATTATAGAACCAAAAAGTGAGTTTCTCATATCACCTAGAGTTGTAACAATACTTTAAAAAGTATTATATGAGAGTTAAAATAAATACTAGAGATTATAAGTAGTATTAAAAAAGTTTATATATTTTTAGTTTATATTTCTTAATTGGAACATAAATCCTTTTAATAATCCTTGAATTAAGATAATTTTTTTGTATCTATAAAATAGGAGTTGAATCGGTTTAAAAGAAACAAGGATTAAGAGATAGTTTATGTAATACCCCAGGTAAATAAAGAGTATGACATTTTCACTTTTATCCATGTTTGTGAATAAAATATTAATATAACTTTAAAGGGGACGATATTCTCGATGGCGTACCCAACACGCAACAACGAGTTTCTTGGGAATCTTACGTTGCACTCTAATAATAAAATAATATTATTTTAAATGGTAGTTAATGACTAGTCGTTGTAATGGCGGGAATGAACAGAACTAACTACAAAATGATTATATATGTTTTTATATTTATCCAATAAAAAAATAAAGGCTTAAAATAAGAAAAGAATTCAATTTTTGGTATATATACTCTAATTTTCACTAAAAGACCGAACTATCGCCTTTTGATGGAGAACCCTCTTTAAATATAGTTTTGGTCACTCTAATACATTCTATTGGACTAAATAAAACTCTTCTTTGGAATCGGGACATCAAAGTTTACTTTGTATAGATTTTTGGTATTTTTTCTGATAAAGATCATTTTTTAATGAATAGTGAAAAATGTTGTATTTTAATTCAAAACCACTTTTTAATCTAATTTATTTATATGATAAGATTATATTTTTAATTGATTTTAAAGTGTAAATAGAATATATTTTTACCATTTAATCCAATGGTGGTCACTATAATTAATATCACTTTAAGATTGGACATAAACGGGTGTCAATCTTTTGAAAGATATTGTTTCTTAAAAACACGCTATTTGTTTTAACAGCGGGATTTTATTATAAAATTAATTAATGAAACATATATTTTATGAATTTGGTAAAATAGAAATCATTTCTGAATTCGGAATATCAAATATATCTTAGGGTGAATTTTTTGTATTTTTCTGAAAAACTTTAATTTTTGAGGAATAGTGAAACCACAAAGTGGTCGTTACAAAATTTGATTTTTTGTTTAAATGGGACTTTACCACTTCTGTGATTTGAATTTTAAAAATCCAATTTAAATTATTTTCATTATTAAGTGAAATGTGGTTCAATGGGATGAAAATAATTTTTGATGAAAAGTAACTTTTAAGTTTTATTAATCGCGATTAAAGGTAATTAGTGTGATTTAAGGTAAAAATGATATTATAATAAAATGAAAATATATTTACACTTGACCAAACCCTATTGGATGAGTTATGGCCTACCAAGACAACCCATGGGTCGATTTTTGGTACCCCATGGAGCCACTTGGGTTTGATAATGACATTTATGCCTTTTATTTAAAGTTAAAATAAAAATGTCACAAACATGATTTGTTTTACTAAAAAAAATTTACATGTGGTTATACAAGTCAGAATCTTGACTATAAATAGTCATTGGAAATCTAAAAATATTTCCTACATCATAGTATTTTTTTATAATTTTTAGACCTTAAATAAATTAAATTCTTTATGACATCATTATGATGCAGCGATGACCTCATTATTTAACGATTTAAATAAAATGAAAATATAATGTAAAATCTAGGACCTAAACATGTCAAAACCTATTGTATGGGTGGATTTCAAACCCTTATCACCTTATCCTTGAAACACTTCAATGTGGGACCATTAAAATCCGAAAACCATTTGAAACTAAAGTAACATTTTATACTTTACCAAGAGTGCCCCTCCTCTCCTCTTATAAAAGGCCCCCACCTCTACCACCTTACCCACACCTCTCAAGCCTTTGGTTCAGCCAAGCTCTGATCATTTTGTCTCTCCACATCCATCTCCCCATCCTAGAAGCCTTAACATAGGCAGGAAGCTCTTCAAGAAACTCTTTTGGTTAAAACCAAAGGGAGTTACCCAATTTAAAGGTAACGTCTTCACTTGTGCTCTATTGTTTTATTTTGCTTCTCCAACCCCCTAAACTCTTTTTATTCATTTCTTTTGTAACAACTCTGGTATATTAAAAATACTAGGATGTTGTTATAATAATTATTCGATCTACACTTACACACACCTTCATCTAATGGTTAAAGAACATACTATTTCTATGGATGGCGAATTTCTGCCTCACGAAACGATGATTATTCAACACTCGTATAACACATTCAGAGGTGGTAATTAAGATGTCACTATGTTTATATATGATATATAATATTTTTATGTTTTACATAATCTTCTGTATTTTTTATTTGTGGCATACCTTTATGGCTTCCATTATGGGTATACGCGATATCTTCATTTTAGGAAGTGCGGACTACCGCCCCCTCAAAGTGATTTGATTCGTTAATGCCATATGTGGGATGTATAAAGGATGGATTTAAATTTATTATATATGATGTTATACTGGAATTATAATATACCTTTATATCATTATTGTTTTCTTTCCATTAAAGTATGAGATATAAATAAAAGTAGTGTTCATGTGTACGTACGGCTTACCGTCTCCATGAACGGTGCATTTCATTTCTTATCCTCAAATGTAATGTACTATTATAAGTAAATATAATGGATATATATGATTTATGATACATATAAAGGATGAATATAATTCTGGAATTAAAAATATACACATCTCTCATTTAGTTTTAATTCCATTAATATGACATAGAAATGAAAGTAGCGTTCATGCGTACGTACGGCTTACCGTCTCCATGAACGGTGCATTTCATTTCTTACCTATAAATGATTATGTAATATTATAAATACATATATATGCTGGATATATATTATATATATGATATCAAAATCATTAATGTCATTCTGTATATAAATAACCTTTGACCACACGAACAACATGTAATTGTAAGAAGTCCACTTTTTACTTAAGAACCAAATATCGACAAAACAAACATTATTAACTTAAATGATTACATAATGTTTATAACATGTCAATAATTGATATAAAAGGAATAATGAACTTGAAAACGGTTCTTAAGCAAGTATAAATTAACTCATGTTTATTATTCAGGACGTTAAAGAACGATCGAGTCAAGTCGGACCCGAGGTAAGGGATCCTACTCCTCTCTTTCTTTTTTAAGTACGCTCTTTTATGTCATTCCTTTTAAAGATCATCTTTCTTGTTATTGTGATGTTATTTTATATTACTCTTAATGTAATTTTTATATCCATATGATGAGAGACCCTATTTTATCTCATCAATCCATTTTTGGAAGTTTTAAGTGGCGCCGTTAGGCTGCCGAATTTTCGTAAGAGATCTAACCTCTCTCTTTCTTTTTAAGTACTCTCCTTTATGTTACTTATTTTAAGCTCCTATTTGTTATGATGGGGGATGTTATTTTATATTCATCTTTCTGTACATTTTATTTTAATATAATGAGAGACCCTATTTGATCTCATCAATCCATTTTTGGAAGTTTTAAGTGGCGTCGTTAGGCTGCTGAGTTTTCGTAAGGGATTTTTCATCTCACTTTTATTCCCGTGAGATTTATGCTACATTTTCCACAATTTCCTTTGAGTGGTGTATGTACTTCCCATTATTTTACTCATTGTGTAATATACTTTCATTTATTAGTATTTACATCAATGTTGTATTGTCCTTCTTTCACGGGGTGTATGTTTCAAAAGATACCCATGTCGGTAAGGGAACCTTTCACCCTCCTCTTTTTAAAAGACTTATTTTGTTATGTATTTTAATTCACATACTATTATGTTGGGATATGTTCTTCTATATCCTTATTGATTTAAATTTTATTTCCATGTGATGAGATACCCTTTTTATCTCTCATCAACTCATTTTCTGAATTTTGTAGTGACGCCATTAGGCTGTCAAATTTTTGCAAGGGAACTTCTTAACCCAAATTTGATTCTTTGGGATAAACTTATACTCCTTGAATATGTCTTTCTATGAATATGTGTGAATAACCTCTGATTGTTTTACACTTAATATCCACTTATATTTGGTGTATTCGGTTGTCACACATAATTATGTAATTTATTTATCCTTAAACCAAGGATACCGTCCTTGTAAGGGACTTCATCTCAATCTCCTTTCATTGATCCATATTTCGTTTTATACACAACTTTCTTTTATACAGTGTATAAATCCCTTTGAATTTTACTTTTATACAAAAGGAATCTTTTTCTACGAAGCGTTTTACTAAACGACAAAAATGAATGTTTTTTTTAACGTACACGGTGACAACGACATTTTCCGCCGCCGCGAATATTATTTGATCTTTGGCTTCCTCAACAAGCTGTAATGTTTTGAAAATAAAATAAATACCATATACTCTTTTATGGTATTGAAAATGGTTTTGATAAAGGATTCTATTATTTCAATATATTTAAATGATATATTGTGATTGAAATGTGGAAATGTTATCATTCCTTTATGTTGGTTTTATGTGTTATAATTTTATAATGGTACTTGGACATATTACGGGTGGTTACGTGATAAACCATATGACGGGTGGTGCCGTGAATACCAGGACGGGTGGTTACGTTATAACCTCCAATGCATTGGGTATGGAAGTCGGCTGTATGGTTATTCCATTAAGTATGTATGGAAGTTGGCCGAATGGTTATTCCATTAAGTGATATGTGTGGAAGTCGACCTTATGGTTATTCCACTTAAGTATGTTTATGTCCCAAGTTACCTTTATATGTTATGTGATCTTTATATGGGTTTTATGGTAATATTTTGGTTACAAAAGGGTAAGTAATGAACTTTTATTCAGTGAAGAGTTTTTACTACTTCAAAAAGGTGAAAAGTATTACTTTGATAAAGTATACATGGTTTACTTGTTGTTTTGAAAAACTAACAGTTTTCATTCTTTGTGTATCCCTTAATGAGCTTTTTATGCTCATCCCAAGTTTTTGAAATGTTTTTCACAGGACTTAACGTGGAATAGGGTCAAGGATGGAATCAAGGGAAAGTCATGCAACCTAAAACATGGAAATGGACATGTTTCTTTTTTTTAAGAGTTTTTATTTTATGGAAGCGTAGTAAAAGTTTCTACTTTGTAATCTTTTGAGATGTAATAGTTAAGTCCTAATTCTCTAAAACTCTAAACCTGAAAAGATCCTCAATGTGAATTATTCATTTAATTCAATATTAAGTAAGGTTTAAGGTCGAGGTCTTATAGTTTAGATACTAATATAATATTATTTAATAGGTACTAAATGGATTTATAGAAACAATATTGATGATAAATTAGTGGTTAATATAAAGAATATTGGATGGGTGGTTGAGGGTTACAATCAAGAATAGGGGATAATTTATGAGGATACTTTTATATAGTAGCTATATTGAAATATATTATAATCCTCCTTGGTGATACATCTAATATTAACATTAACATATTTCCAATAGTTGTTAAATAAATTTTTTAAATGATTTAATTATTAAATAAAAAACATGTTGATTATCCCTATGATTTTGAAAATCTTCATTTTTCCAATTCCACTTTTAAACATAATTAATCTGTATATGGGAGTAAACAAGAATATAGATATTAGTAAAAACGGTTTAGTTATTTTCTTTATGTTAACTTTTATTCAAAATAAAAATAGTATGATTTAAATTCAACTAAATCAATATTAATATAATGAAATATTTTTCATAATTTTTTATTTTCAAAAAATTATTATTTTTATTTATTTAATACACTACAACTTACTTTAGGGATTATAAGTTAAATAATAAGAATACCTAAAAGGCATGTCATCGTTTTAAAAAATCATTAGTTTAATAGTATAGTAAGAAATAAAATTATGTTTTAATACAAATAAGTGAAGTATAATATATTTTTATATGAAATTTTATGCTCAATTGTTATGCATGAAACACACTCATAAACATTTTTTTTCAATTTCAATCACGCTAAAATTAAATGTGATAACAACAGTGCTATTAAGATTTCAAAAATCCTATAATTAATTCTTAAACTAAGAACATATATATAGGACATCATTTCATAATTAATTATTCACTTAAAATATAATTTATGAGGTTAGAACACCAAAGTAGTGTTTAGGGGGGTTGAAGTGGTGGACCCAAGGTTTTGCCCATGAAAAATACTATATCAATATGGGGGAGGTAATCTGTGACAAAAAAAAGATGGAGCGTCTTATTTGGGTTATATTTGGATTGTAATAGGTCACCTTCCATTTTCCCTCACACAAAAATTATAGAATCTCCATAATAATTCCAATCAAACATCAATATTCCTTAAGTATGTAATTGATCGATGGACGGGGGAGAATCCGAAAAAATCCAATGAGAAGTGTTGAATCAAATTACATATTAGAGAGGGAGACTATGTAGAGCATATAAATAAAGTGTGCACTAATAATAGCGTTTTATTTTTTAATGAGTGAATCCCCTTCCCCAAATAATTCATGGAATGTGATTACCATTGATCCCCCAAGCATCACGAATGAGACTTACCATGTGTATGTTATTTCTTGCATAAGCACAATTATTATTAAATTTGAATCTTGTTTTAGGTTACTTCTAATACACCCAATGACCTTATTCCATTTCAATTACACCAATATAGTCTTAAGAAAATCTAATAGTTATATTATACAAAGTGTAGTTTTTTTTGGTACACATGAATTCAGCCCAGTGATTAGCTTTAGTGCCATAGATTTCAGTGAACAATGTTAGCCTGAGAGTTCAGGTGCCTAACCTTATTCCATAATTATCATATGACCTTTAACCTAGAAAAATAAAATATTGTGAGTCTATCCCTCACTAGAGATAACATCCACATTATAAAACCATGTAGATAGAAATTATTCCATAGAACTAAGTATAATAGTGATTCCTAGAAAATTCCCCATAAAATGACAGAGGAAGAACTCCTAGACTCATTCTATAAAAAGTTGATCATTTCTTTCCATCTTAGAATGGGTATCACAATATAATTTCAAGGTAAAGGGAATACCTTTTTATTGAATCAAATTATCTATTATGATAGTTCTATTCTTTGTGTTCTCTACAAAGAAACTGAGTTTGGATTGAATGGTTTTACTCTATAGATATTTTTTCTAATGATCTAAATCCTACTTGATGTGGGTGATTATATGATAGCCTGAGGAGAAAACCAAGCTTGAGGTAGAGGGGGTGTAAATACAGTTAACTAACACATTATCTATCCAGATTCTATAAATAAAGGCCTTATGTTCTTTATGTAATATAATATTGAGTATCCTTGGATTCTCCATGACTGAATGAAAATGCATATCAGGATGAGGACACCATGGAAAGAAAAGAATATATCCATAAAGTTTTCATCCCAAAATGACTATCCCCTTACCCAATGATCCATCTTAACTACTTGATAATAATATGGAGGATACCCTAAATGAGATTCTATATATATGATTCCCCATAATATCCATTTCAAAAATCCTCAAGGATCCTTCTATAATTAGCCTTAAAGTGTTTCAACCATGGTGATTCACCCACCAACACATCCCATTCTAGATTATCATGTATACTCTAAATAAATTCCTTAGGATTTATAGTATTTTACCACTTTATTTGAATGGTTTTTCTAAGCATGACCAGATCTCTTAGTAATAGTGTCTCTCTTGGTGAGAGTCTCATAGAAAACCATTAAGGGTGCTTTCGATTCTCCTGATGATAATTTTAGGGAACATGATAACTGGTAATATATTCATGGGTATGGAAGATAGAACTCTATAAATAAGAGTGATCCTACTACCAAAAGAGATAAAATGGATTTTATATTTAGTAATACAGATTATGATCCCTTCCACCAGACCATCTAAATAGTGGATACAAATTCTCCCAGTAGAAATAATATCTCCACAGTAGATCAGAGGAAGGATCCCTTTAGAAAAACCATTCCATATTTCAATTAGTTGAGAGCTTCTAGTTGAGAAACTACCAATGATGATTATACTACTTTATCAATACTGATAATTTTTTCATTCCTAAAACTATAAGTATCCATAATTTGTAATTTTTTTTGAATATATTGATTCCCACCATTGAATAAGATATCATAAATTTTTTGAGAAAATATGTGAGATACTTTTAAAACTGTATCTTCATCTAAAAGGAAGAACCTACACATTAGAAAGATATTTTTTTAGGTTCCTAATAAATAAGTCTCAAGCCAGAAAAAACATACCATTTTAGAGTGGATCACCTTAACGGATACCACGATTCAACATCAATAAGCAAAACTACTTACCCATAAGTATGATTGGGAACCATGAAGATGAGTAGTTATGGAAGAGTAGGTCAAATCCTACTATAATAAACCATAATTCCTCTTAACCTTTGAAATCAAGTTTCATTCCATTATATAATATTATTTTTTATTATCAATTTTAACTATGATATTAGTACCAACAATTTTCTGGTTGAGGTATGCCATCATCACTTGTGCCAATTCAATAGCCCCTTGTATACTTATCTCAATAATAAATTCATTATACTCTTCCAAGAAAATATTTGGGATAATAAGGGATAGTGTTTCATTTAATATCTTGTTAAGGACTTTCTGGGAGAACTTACACAAACAGATCGGTCAATATTGATTAAAGGTTATCAGATATCACACTTTAGAGATGAGTACAAGAGATGTGGAACTGGTGGAAATATGAAGGGGCCCCTATTTAATTATCCCTATATAGATCTAGTTATATCACCTTTTATTATAAACTATACTACAATATAAAATGAAATTAGGAAGCCATCAGTGCCTAAGGCACTATCTTTATAGACTTTATTGATAGCCTCCTTAGTTTCCTCATTTATATGTGTGGTTACCATGATAGTGTTTTGAAGTTCATCAATTCAATTAGGAATACTATTTTGAAAATTATTATCTTAAACCTTTTAATAGTATCCTCCATTCACTCTAAACCACAATCCCATAAGAATGTTGGAGAAGTATGAAATAACCAGAGGCCCAACTACCTTAACATCACTAGTGAATGATTTTTCATCAAATTTCATGTATCAAATTCCCAAAAACTTACATTATTTTATGCATTCATTTAAGTGGGAAGTATTTTTGTCTCCTTCTTTGATCCATAATTCCCTAAACTTCCCCCATGTAATTCATTTTTTCTATAAAAACCTATTAATCAATAATCTCTTATTAGATAATTTTAACAAATTGTCATTATCCCATATCTCCTATAAACCAGAATTAATTTGGTAAATTTATGATTTTAGGTATTCTTGACTGTTATAGAGATTTGTTTAACTTTACTCTCATTCTAATATATCACCTTTCAAATTCCTGAGTTTTTTTACTGAGAAGCCCGCTAGTTTATGACAATGGGTTCTCTTTAAGACTCTGGCACCATGTGGATTAACTCACTATCTTGACTCCATAATTTTGAGAAGAATAATTGGTGATTTAATCTTCCCACATTGTGGTTTTTAATGATCAAATGATAGTGATCAAATAAGGTCGTTTCCATATGGGATAAATAAGTGTAATGAAAGCTAGTGATCCCTTGTAGGTTGGATAAACATATATCCAATTGACATCAGGTCCTCTGATCACCCCACTGGTTATTACACTAGGTATATTTATCACTATAATATTAAAGGACCAAGATATTTTTATCCTATTTATGCTTGTTATGATTATTAATAATGAACATCAATTAGTGGATATTTTATCTAAGCCCTTTATTTGTAATATATTTGATTTTATTATAAGTTAATTGTTCATGTTTGATTTTAAGTAATACAATTTTTATCTTTTATTTTTATTTATTAATTTATGTCAATTTTTTTTTGTACTTAGTTTTTTATTAGTTTTTTATTTTTGGTTTTCATTTTTTCCATCACATAACTTTAGTTTGTGTTTCATGTATTTTTAGAGAAGGTTTTTTATTTTCCATGTTACGAATCTTTTACACTCAATAGAGTTTGATTTTATAACTCATGAAAATAATTTCATTGATTAGTTCTTAAGATTATATTTCAAAAATCTATTTTTTGTTTAATTTTGTTAATTTCGGTTCTTTTCGAGGGTTGGTATTATCATGTCATTTAAATAATTCCTTTAAAACTTATTTATCTTACTTGTTTCATTCAAATATTTTCTCTCATAATTTCTAAATAATTTTTTTACTTGCAGACAAAATATATTTTAAACCATTAGAGTTCTATAATTTTATGAAAATAGTTAAATCATAGAGATCTAGTTGAGTTTGGACAAGAAGACCATTGAAGTGCGCAAGGAATATTGATTTTTGGAAGAAGATTTTGATGTGTAAGACTATTATGGCTCTTTATTTTTGTTGGTTGAGTCATACATATTTTTTATTAAATAAATATTGAGAGTTTCATAAATGGATTGAGTTATTCAAGAAATTATAATTTAGTATTTCAAAAAAAGGCTAAATAATTTTATGAAAAAAATGAATACTGATATAGTAGGAAATTCATATATTTTAATGTCTTTAGTTAGTGGAAAAGATTTTATTTTCTCGAGCACAAGATTTATTAAAATTATAAATATTCCTAGTATAGATACCCACCTTTCTATTTCATAAACCATTCATTACATGGTACAATATTTAATAAAACATAGGATTTTTAATGGTTTAGTGTCTTGGAAATAAGAACATAATAAATGAAAAACATAAACATTATTCTAATCCATTTGAAAGGATTTTTCATAAGTTTATCCTAATTTACTTTCACTACATCACATATCCTATGGACGTACATCAAATAAAGGGGTGATCATAAAGCACAATAAGGGAATAAACAACGGAGATACATATCATGTGACCATAAGGAATATCAATAAGGAATGATCATATGAACATGAATCATATCATAATAGAAAGAACATGAATCATAACATAGAAATTGGATAAAACATAAAAATAAGACATTCATAATCATATCAAAAATCTTTATCATCAGGGTGTCATAAATCATAATTGGCAAGGTTATTTCCAAAGGTATCATAAAACATGTCATCTATAGAGATAAATTCTTTACCCGATGTATTGTAGATTTATCAGGAAAAATCATTTAAATATATTAACTTATTTTATCTAAATCAATCAAAATAAATCATTTTACCAATAACTCTAAAAGAATAAATAATGAGTTTCATATAAAATCATTGAGTGCATAAGTTCTTAAAAAATGAAGATCACTTCATTTTAAACCTACAAGAATGGAATGTTCATTTAATAAATATAAATACCCAATAAATAAGTTATATTTACATCTAGGTGAATAACCACTGAATATTATGTGGTTTGGGTATTCACAATATTGGAATTTCTCATGTAAAATAGATAAATTCGTGAAATGAATTTGGTAGCATGATGGTATAGAAGATGGATTAAAGGGAGGGAATAATAAGAGGAAAAAACATATTCCATTAGTAAAACACTATTTTATAAGTAAATAAATAATCAAAATTTATTTTTAAAATAATGTAATTCAATATTTAGATACATATAAAAAATGAGGTAATTGAATGAAAAAGGATAAGTGTAGAATTTTCTAACCTTGAAGACTTTCTTCCTAAAACATGAGGAAGGAATCTTGAGACCTTTTGGTCACCTCAAAGGGACTATTTAGGGGTTAAAATGACAAAAAAAATCATTAATTGTGATTTTTTAGTGGATAGAAAAGGGGATTGGGTGATATTTATACTTTAGTAGGGGTGGATTTTAAAGCATTAAATATTGGTTATTTTATTACATAATTTAACCACTTGTGGTTGTAATGAATTATAAAAAAATTTACGGCTTATTGGTTACTAGATAATATTTTTTTGAAGTTAAAATCCTTCCCAAACTGAAACTTACCTTCCAACCATCCCATTTAGTGCACACAAATCAAAAGAAAAATATTTCAAAAATCCAATTTTTGTTCAAAAAAATAATTCACAAATTCATAAATTAATATTAATATTTATAAATTAATTTTTTAACTTATTAAATATAGTTTATATTGAATAAAATTTTTCAAAAAAATTAATCATACTAATATAATAATGATTTCATAAAATCACAGTGCTTGTAAATGTGTAATTTTAAATTTTTCAATAAAAAACTAAACTTTCACAAAAAATCACTAAGAAAATTTTGATGTTATGAGAACAAAAAATGAAATTATTTTATAAAAATAATTATCTAAGAATAATAATTTTATATTTTGAATTAAAATCCTTATTTACCAAAAATTAATAATTTTTTATAGCATAGTAAACATTCTAACTGTTATAAAAAATACTTAGAGAATTGTTAAAATATACAATCATTTAAAAAGTGTTTTATAAGATTATTTCATGAAATAAATTATACATTAAACTTATATTTTTATCATAAAAAATATTTTTAAATTAATATATTTATTTTCACAAATAATACAATCTTAGTTATATTATAAAATAATCTTGATGGTCACCTAAATGTGTTTACGTAACCAACAATAATAATGAACGATAGATTTATTGAATAATGGTCATTATTTAAATAAACCACAATAGTTAACAAACATAAAGTAATACAATCATATTTACCTATAAATAAACCATAAATCTTACACTTCATCATTCACATCAATTCTATCAAGATTATATATCATTTCCAAAATGAATATTATATTACTAGCTATTTATTTATTTATTATAGTAAAATTCATGGGTATGATGATTCTAGGGGATTTAAGTGACCCAAATTTTTATATTTTACTTTATTTAACCTCTATTACTCATCTCATTGTAATATTCAATATTATATTGGATATTGTTGTAGACTGAATTTAATGTCCATAAATAGTGAAATAAGTGTTTTTGGTTTCTAGTATTATACCACATCACTCGATAATTACTTTAAAAAGTTTATTACTCATCTTATGATAATTGATATCATTTATTTAATAGTAATTGTGGCATGTAAAGGTATTTTTATGTCTTTCTATTGTAAAACATAATAAAAATTTATTGAAAAGAAATATTTATTTTATTAAAACAACATTTTTGGGTGGTTTCATTCTTCCTCCTTTAAATATATTTCATCCCCAAAATTTAAAATCATATTCTCAGTTGAGAATAGATGGGGGTACTTATGTCTCATTGTTTCCACTATTTCCCCCATTTCGTCTTCATATTGATGGTTCTGTCAAAGCACTTTAATAATATGATTTGTCATGTTGCCTAGAACTTTGTCTATACAGTCTAAGATCAACACTAGATACTCATAAAAAAGTAATTCTATATTTATACTACCTCTAGATTCAGTACATGTGACGGATCATGTATATACTTCCTCAAGAGTGATACAAGGAAAAAATCATGAACTTGAGCCATATTTGGTGAAAGTGATAGTCGATAGGCCACTACTCCTATGTGATCGAGGATCTCAAATGGGTAAATGTAACTAAGGATAAGCTTCCATTTCTTTCCAAACCAAATGACTCTATTCCAGGGTGATATTCAAAGGAACATTTTGTCTTCAACATCAAACTCAAAGTCCCTTTCTGTAAAGACCCCAACCCTAGTAACCCTGAGTTAGTGGTTACTTTATTACATTGGTATAAGATATAAGAAATCACATCTAGAAGGAATAAATAGTTTAATAGTCTTGGTAAACTAAATACATACTTCATATTAAAATTACATTTTAAAACAAAAAATAGCCAAATAATTTTCTTTGAGAATTCTATTATTCCCTTTAGTATATCCCTACATATCAATTGCAAAAAAACATCCTCATATCCTAGGGAAAAAGAAAACATAAGAAAGGGGTGAAATAAAATTCTCAATAAGGTTAAGGGTATAGTAGATGTTATGAGTAAATAAGGAATAAACAATATGTTAAGGTAAATAACTGAAACACATGTCATTTAGTCAATAACTTGAGCACAATGTGGTAATAATAAATGATGATCATATATTTATATATAATTAATCATAAAAGAATTAAACTCAACCATAGATAATAAAATAACTTGAAAATATAAGGGTCTATCAATAAATGAATTCATAATGATTGAATAAATAATGTGGGAAATCTAAAACTTATCTTTGAGGCCTCAGCCAAGACATTTGAAAATAAATGGGTAAGGCCTCGACCAAAACCTAGTATAGTTTTTCTCATAAGACCTAATTATTCATAGAGGGTCTATAGAGGGCCCTACCTATTACTTACAAAGTACAATGCATTCCTCATATGAATAAATAATAAAACTGAATCAATATTCCTTAACAAAATTAATAACTATTTGTATTTGAGAAACTAGTTGTATGGGGTATCAATACTTTCCCCAGTCAAACTAATTATAAACCATCTAAATTAGTATGATTAATGGTATTATTAGAGTACATCCTAAATATAAGACTAAAACTAAGTATGTTGACATAGATTATAATAATTTAAAAATATCACAACAATATTTTTTGAGTAAAATACCCTTTTTTACTTTGAAAATAAATTTTAAAATCTAGAAATTGTACGTGTAATAAATAAATCATTTTCTTTGAAAATAACATTGTAAACATTTAAAATAATCTTCAAATATTTAATGAGACATGAAGGTGTGAAATTCCTTTCATGCTGTATATGTTTAAAAAATATTATTTTCGAACTTTTTTATGAAAATTCATAAAGTGCCTTTTTTGGAAAATGATAGAAATATTCCTCATATTTTTTTTTATAAAAAGTCAAAAAGGGATAAAGATGAATTTAAAAAATAAATTGGGAATCATTAAAACAGTTTTTGAAAATATTTTTAGAATACATGGACATGAAAGAGAAATATTCCTCAATTGAGACTTAAAAATCTACAATCCCAAATAAAGATGTGATTGTGAAATAATACCTCGCCACTTGGGTATCTTTTAAATCATAAGCCCCATGAAAGAAAAAAGTTCAATAGAAATTTTAAATACCTTGAATAAAAAATAGATTTGTCCCATTTATAATCCCCATGGATGACATCTTAGACCATTATTATCCCACTTGGGGTTATTTAATATTTTTATGGTTTTAAAATATTTTAATATAATATTGTATTCATGAAATATCATTATTGTCAATTTCGACACTATTCATTACACTAAATTTTAAAAACATTAAGTAAATAAGATAAATAAAAAAAATGAACCCATAATATATAATATTAATCTAGAAAATTATTTTATTACATTAATTAATTAAAATTATACTAATTTTAATATTTTTGTATTATTTAGTTAATTTTTTCATTAATTGAATAATTATAACATCATCGTTGTGTAATCATTTAATATAAATATTCCCTCACTAAAAATTAAAAATAAATTTCCATTATTTAGATAAATCTTTTATATTTCAAAAAAAAAGTATCTATAGTTGAATATATCCTCTAGATAACACCATCTTAAAAATAATTCACTCATTAAAATCAAGAGTGTGACATGTTGGACATTTCATTAAATAAATACTATAAAGGTCATAATCTTATCCAAGTGGATCTAAATGGTCAACAATTGGACCTTTGGATTATTATGGTAGAAATATACTCAAAATAATAATATCATTCATGTTTTTTATTAATTTAATGTTTCTAATTATTTTAATCAAATCGTTTTATTGATTTTTCTTCTACTTGCACAAGCAGTGCATCAGTGTTTTATAAGCATATAAGGTAATTAATTCATAAATAAAAAATTACAAATAAATAACTATCATAAAAATAAATAAATTGTGATCAATTTAATACTTTATATTTTCTAGTTTTTTATATTTACTCATATACATGTCAAGACAACTTATTTAATTTGTTATTTTGACTTTTCTAACCTTGTGCAAGCATTACACAAACATTTAGATATGATTATTGTTATATAAATAAGAAATTTGATTCTATCATTCCAAATAATAATTTATGGATAATAGTTAACACAATTTTTACTAAAAGACTTTATACCTCTCAATTACTAGATATAAGACATTGAATTTGACCATTCTAGTGCCATGGAAGCATTGTATTAGTGCTAAAAATGATTTTCAGGTTTATCATGAAATAAAATATAATTTGAATGTTATGAATTATTTTTGTATGATATTTATATTATAATATCATAAAATTTTCATTAAATAAGTTTAATAAATTTTTATAACATAATTATTTCTTAATGATATCACAAAATATACAATATTTTTTAAAAAAATGTATTTTTTACTATTCACCAAAAATTTAAGATTTTTCGTAAAATTCTAAAAACTTCACCATAAACTAATTATGATATGATGATTTAAAAAATTAATTTAATTTTATCAAATAAGTTTTCTAAAACATCCATAAATTAATTATAATATAAACTCATGAAAAAAAGAAAAAAACATTTTTGAAGAAAACGTTTGTCTGAATAATAAAATGACTTTTCTGAAAATTATATAATTATTTTCTAATAATTTACCAATAAATTTATATTTATTAGAAACTATATATTTTTTCATTAATAATTTATTCTTATTCATACCATCCAAATTAATGGATAGATAATCAAGTTCATATTTAAATAATATTTTTAGGTTTTTTAAGCTCGATAGTGTTCCCAATATAAGCTATCGAACGTAGTGTTATGTTAAAATATAGGGGTGTTACATTATCCCCAACATCAATAAATTGAATCCTAAAAATTAAAACTTGTGATTCATAATCAATGGGTTTTCATTTGAAATTTCCTTCTTGTAAATCTCACATTGTAAAAAGGGTTAATAAAACTTTCACTTAAAAAGAGGGAATGGGAAATGTGAAGGTCACCACAAAACTAGGTTTTCAAATAGGAGAAAATTAGTGTGAGGTGGAAAAATGGATATGTAATAATAATAAAACTATAAAGTACTGATGGGGAGTGATAGAAAACATGGTCATGATAAAGTTACCCATTAAAAAATTGTAAATCTGTGATGGGTTAAAAAGGATATTGATTTATTTTTAATAAAAGTAATCAGATAACATTTTTTTTCAACTTCATTTTCCTAAAGTCAATGAATTATTTTACTATATAGATAAATAAATCAATAAAATAAAATTACTTGGTTTCTTTACATTTCATAAGAAAAATATCATCCTTTGGTTGTGATTCGATCTATTTCCACTTCATCTCTTTTTCTAGGAAATGAATATGAATTTTTTTACACATGAAGCACTAAAATTCATTTTTGAGGAATTTTAATGTCCATAAAATGGTGAAAAGTCTTTTCGTCAATCTCTATCTATTTTCATAAACTCATATAGTTATCATAAGTTATCCAATATACATAAATCTCTATATGGTGAAGTAATAAATTAATCTCTAAAACCTCATCCAAAGTTCAACTTAAACCATTTCATAAATGTTTAAACATATGACACATCTAAATTTAAAAATAAAAAAAATAATTAATAAGGTTACTAAACTTCCAAAATAAACTTATCATTAATCCCCCATAAAGAATCTATTAAGGTCACATTTAATTAACTTGATCAAATATTCTCCTAAAACATGGTAATAACCTGAATCACCATAAAATATTAAGTAACACATTAATTATTGCTTATTCTTTAATTAAAACATAAATTTGTGGATATATTCTATAAATACAAAAATGTTGTTAATTCTATCAATGATAGCATAAACCATTTTTTCAGAAAAATTATTAATGAGTTCCAAGGTAGTTAGTGATATCCAATTTACATTATCTATATTATCTCAATATTAGGAATATATTTAGTATTATCCTCCATAAATCATGTGTCTTCTAGAAGGTTTAACTTTTCATCGAATCGCTTTTCTTGCCCATCGGTTCTATTCAACATATTTTCTCAAATCCTTTAAGAAATGGTATTGTAGTACAATCAATATATGTTTTGTGATTATTATA
Organism: Viscum album; assembly: GCA_963277665.1. NCBI lineage: Eukaryota > Viridiplantae > Streptophyta > Magnoliopsida > Santalales > Viscaceae > Viscum > Viscum album. The sequence goes on from OY728120.1 coordinate 1,235,719,331, forward strand.
ATGAGAATGTCATTAATAAAATAATTTTATAGTATATTTATTGGATCCAAAAACACAATAACAGTAATCATTCCACTTCAGATGTATCAATAACATAAGATTGAACAATATCTCTTTTATTTTTCTAAGGTATATTCCCTTGACCCTTGAGACATTCATTTTCATAGTGACCCATCTTATTTGAGTTGAAAAATTTCACATTAATGACTTTTTTCTTTCCCTTGAAATCACAAGCCTAGTTTCCTTTTTCTCCTAACTTGTAGAAAACTCCCATTCCCTTCAATAAAATACCAGGGTGTTTCCTTCCAAAATTATCATATCTAGGAAAATTATTTTTTCCCTTCTTCCCTTTGTCCATTTTTTCTGCCATCCTTATATTATATTTCTTTCCTTCGAAACCACAAGACATATAGAATTATTTCTCTATCTGGATTGCACATTATACTATGTCTTCATATGATGAGAAGGTTTGGCAGACCAGTTCCCTTAGGATTAATGAATTTAACCCATCAAAGAAAATATTAGTCTTACTCTTTTGATTACTTACATAGTCCGTGGGATTCCTTGATAACCTTATAAAATTGGATTTATCTTTTGTAAAAATTATCATACTATTTTTGTATCAGAATAAATAATTTTTCATCTGTATCTGATCATTATTCATGAGGAAAATATTTTTCCAATAAAAGTTCCTTAAAATCCTTCCATTCCATTTTTATTTACTCCTCCTCTTTAGTGTTTTTAATCCATGACCACCATTGATCCGCATCTCCAGAGAGACGATAAAATTTCATAATAACCTTCTAACATTCCTTACTTCCCAAAGTAAGAAATATATTCTCTATGGAACTTATCCATATCTTAGATATGAATGGATTTTTAGTCCCATTAAATTATGGAGGATGTTTATGTATATAGTGATCTAACATTGTTACACCATAATGTGGATCAGTAGCCCATTCCATATGGTTAAGGTTAGATTTTATAACCTTAGTCAGTTTTCTCAATATAGTTATAAGTTGTTTAGCTCTAGTTATAGTTCCAGCTCCAACGACATTATATTTCATAGGAGGGAAATCCCTATATGGATTACATGCATTGATACGATTTCCATTCCTTCAGGTAGGAGGAATTTCTAAATAATGGCATACAATATAATAGATCATAACATTATGAAACATAATGTAGAATATCCAAAATATAGATAAAGTTAGTATAAATTAAAATTTTAGGTACAACTAATATATAAATCATAATATTTATTTGTTTGGGGATATTTCAAAATTCTATCATAGGGTTTTATTATCTAATTTATGTTTTCCCAAATCTAGTTCCCAAGGTTTCCAATAAACTTCATCTGATACCCACTATAAAGAACCCAACCTTATTATCCCCCAGTTGGTGGTTACTTTATTACATTGTAATAATACAAAAGGAATCACATCCTAAAGTACTGGATATTTTAGTAGCCCTGTTAAACTAGAAACATACTTTGGATTCACATTACATTTTAAAACATAAAATACACAAATAATTTTCTTTGAGAATGAAATTATTCCCCATAGTATATCCCTTCATATCAATCATAAAACAATTCCTCATATCCTAGGGGAAAATAAAATATAATAAATGGGTGAGATCATATGCTCAATAAGGGTATGAATAGATTGGATGCTATGAGTAAATAATGCATAAACTATATGTAAAGGTAAATAACTTAAACACATTTCATTTAATTATAACTTAAGTATGATGTAGCAGAAATAAATGATGATAAAATATTTCCCCATAACTAATCACATGAGAATGAATCTTAACCATGGATATTCTACTAATCTAATAATCACATGGAATATTAATATGTGAATTAATAATGATGGAATGCATAATACGGGACATCTGAAACTTATCGTTGAGGCCTCGGCTATGACATCTAAAAATAAATGGGTAAAGCCTCATCCAAAAACCAGTCTAGTTTTTATCATGATACCTACTGATTCATTAAGGGTTTATTACAATCACTTACCTTCACTTACTAATTCCAATTAATTCCTCATATAAATGAATCAACATGCCTTAAAAAATCAATAACTGTCTATATTGGAAGAATTAGTCATACAAACTTTCAATACTTTACCTAGTCAAAAAGATCATAAACCATACAAATAGATATGACTAATGGTATAAATATATTACATCCTCAATATAATTTTCAATAAAGGATGTTTACATAGTTGAAAATACATTAAAAATATTACTATAATATTTCTTAAGAAAATGAAATTTCACTTTGAAAATAATTTCTAAAATATAAAAACTACGCACGTAATAAAGAAATAATTTTCCGTGAAAATAACTTTGTAAATTTTTAAGTTAATCTTCAAATCATTAAATTTACATGATTGTGTAAAATTCCATTAATGATTTATATGTTTAAAAAAACATTCATTTCACACTTTTGTAAGAAAAATCATAAAGTACCTCATTTGAAAAATGATGGAAAGATTCATTTTAAACCATTTTGTTAAAAGTAAAAAAAGGATAAAAATTAATTTAAATAATAATTTGGGAATAATAAAATCATTTTTTAAAAAATTGAATACATTGATATGGAATAGAAATATTCCTCAGCTGATACTTAATAATGAACAATCCTGAATAATGATGAGATTGTGAAATAGTCCCTTACCACTTAGGTATCTTTTGAATCATAGTAACCATGAGAAAAATAAATTAAAATGAAATTTTAAATACCATGAATACAAATATATTTATAATAAAATTTATCAAATAGATAGTATAAACACCACATAAAATAAATAAGTCGTGAATATGGAATGTCTCACAGAAAAAAATGCGATACGATAAAACCTTACCTCGTGATAATTTTTGGTTGTACATAATTTAACCTTCTATATAGTGGTTTTAAAATTTTTATTAATTTATACCAAAACCGAATTAATATCTATAAAACCTTATATGATTCTTTTATAACATATTTCCACCCGTTCATTAATAATATTTCATTATTTTGACTGTTTAGGATGTTAATTACCTTGTTTTCTCATGCATATTTTGTCATGAAATTCCAAATTATCTTGAATATGATATAGATATATAATTTAAAAACTTTTATTGATGTTATTAATATCGTATTTAATCATTAAATACATTTTTATATCCATTATTGAATGTTTACCATGGAAAATGAATCGCAACATGTTGTGGAGACAGTAGGTCGAACGTACACATGAGTGATGGTATCATTCCCTTAATGATAAATGGGTAAGTAAATGGATGATATATTAATTTTCCAGATTCAATATAATTTTTTAGATATCATATATATCCATTATTTGCATTATTATATCCATCCAAGTAAATTGGTGATGAAAAATTAATTACACCACTGTATGGAGACGGTAAGTCGTACCTATGCACATGCAGTGATTTTGTTTTTCATAGGATGGATAAAAGGTGGAATAGGTTTTCCAATAATAATAATAACATATCATTATATTTTTTTATTATTTTATTATGGTTAAAACAAATTAAAATTAAGTATAATGAGAAATAAACTAGGAAGAGTTGGTAAAGATGATTACCTCTTCTTTAGTGGACTTCCTTTAGATCACTTCCTAATGGATGTAAGGTTAGTCTTTTGAGAATAACATCACTTAAAGAACATGGATAAAGAAGTTTATAACAGGAATGGGTATGTATTGGACTATATATAAGGCTCAAATTTGTGTAAATAAGTAAAAGAAGGGGTTACCTTTTACAATTGGGGTGAGTGGCGCTTTTGGAAGTTCTCGAACTATTAAAATATAATTAGACTATTCTACATCCAAATTATTCCAAATTGAAAATGTATTCATAGGGGATGATTTTTTAGACCATTTATTATCCCCTTTGTGGTTATTTAATGTTTTTAATATTTTTAAATAATTTCAGAAAGTACTATATTCATGAAATATCATTATTTTCAGTTTTCAAACTATTTATTTCTTTGAATTTAATAAAATAAAGATAACAAGATAACATAAAAAATGTTTTAATAAACCAATAATATTTCATATTCTCATAAAAAATCAGTTATAACCTTAATTAGTTCAAATTATATTAATTTTAATATTTTGAATATCAATTATTTGATTTTTCCATTAATTGAATAATTACTTGATAATTCTTATGTAATCATTTAATGTAATCATTAATTCAATAAAAACTAAAATAAATTATAATTATTTAAATTAATAATTTATATTTCAGAATATTAATTATAGTTGAACATATATTCTGGATAATGGCATATTAAAAATATTACACTTATTAAAATCAAGAGTGTGACATGTTTGATTTTTCATTAATTAAAATACTATAAAGGTATTAATATCATAAAAGTGGATCTAAATGGTCATAAATTTTACCTTTGGATTATTATGGTCTATATATACCCATAAAATAATATTATTCATGTTTTTTATTCATTTAATGGTTCTTATTATTATAATTAAAATCATTTTATTGATTTTTCTTCTCTTTGCACAAGCAATGCATCTGTGTTTCATAATCATATAAGGTAATTAATTCATATATAAAAAATTAAAAAAATAATTAGGATTAATATAATATTTTATATTCTTTCATTTTTTATATTTACTGGTATACATATTAGGACAACTTATTTAATTTTTTATTTTGACTTTTCTAGCCTTGTGCAAGCATTGCACAATCCATTAGATAATATTCTTGTTATTTAACTAAAAAATTAAAATTTATTAGTAAAAATTATAATTTATAGATAATATTTAATAAAATTGTCATTAAAATACTTTTTATCTCCAAATTATTAGTTATAATACACTGAAATAGACTTTTCTAGTGTTGTGCAAGCATTACATGAGCCCCGAAAATGATTTTCATATTTATCATCAAATAAATTATAATTTTATGATTATAAATTATTTTTTGTATTATATTAATATTATAATATCATACATTAGTAATTTAATAAGTTTAATAAATTTTTATAACATAATTATTTCTTTAAAATATCATAAAACATACAATATTTAAAAAACCGTATGTTTTACTATTCACCAAAATCTAACTTTTTTAGAAAATTATAAAACTTTCACTATAGAATAATTTTGATGTGATGATTTAAAAAATTAAGTTCATTTTATCAAATAAATTTTATTAAGCTTATATAAATTAATTTTAATATTAGCTCATAAAAATAGGAAAAACTCATTCTTGAAAAAACGTTTGTCTGAATAATAAAATGACTTTGAAAAAAAATTAATATTTTATAACCATTTTACAAAAAATTTATATTTCTTAAGACCTATATATTCATTTTATAAATCAGTTATTATTATTCATACCCTCCAAATTAATTTCTAGGATATTATAGTCACATTTAAATAATATTTTTGAGTTTTTTAGGCTCGGTGTTGTGTGTAATGTAATCTATCGAATATATATTATATGGGAAAATTTGAATATTTTAGTGGAAGGTTTTGTTTTATAACAACTCAAATAATTATATATTTTTATCCTATATTCCTTTAAATTCCATTGAGTAGGTTCTCATTATGTCTTCAAGTGTCGGAATGGTTCTTTCAGATTGGTCATCACTTTGGGGGTGACAGGCCATACTAAAATTCAATTCAGTATTCATATTATGTTTAGTAATTATATATAATGTATAATTGAACCTTGTATCATGGTTATAAATGATTTAAAGTGGTACTAAATGCAATTTCACCACTTCCTTTATGTTTATCTTGGCATGTTGGTCAAGAGGGAAATATTCCTTAATAGAGATGAAGTAGGCTGTCCTGGTGAGTTTTTTCACCATTAACCATATCACATTGTCTCCTTCAGATGTCTGTGGGAGTCTAGTGATGATGTATATGGTTCTGTTTTCCCATTTCTATTTGGGTATGGGCAATGGTTTCACCATCCCCTTAGACTTTTTTTTCTCTGATTTAACTTGCGAACATACCAAGCACTTTTAGGTACACTTAGTGATCTCTTTCTTCATGTTTTCCAACCATATGTTTTATTGAAGACCATAGTATATCATAGTATTTCTAGGATGTATGGAGAAATATTATCTATGTACATTTTTCAATAGTTCTTTTTTTATATCGGGTGATGAAGGCATGTTAATCCTAGATCCAAATCATAACATACAATATTCATTTATTTATAAGTCATTAAGTTTCCCCTCATTTACTGTTCTCACCTTATTTTAAAGTCTCGTATCATCCCTTTGTGCCTCCTTGATCCAATCTTGGATATATAGTTTGTAAATCATTTGGGTCTGGTAGAATTTAGTTCTTGATATTGTGGTTTTTAGATCCAAACTTTCCATATCCATAAAGACAGGGGTTTTTTTCAATCCACATAATGGATAGAGTAGTAGGTTATTTTATTATAAGGGCATCAACTGCCTTATTCACCTTTCTAGGATGGTAGTGAATAAGGAAATCATAGTCCTTTAATAGAACAAAAAATTATCAAGAATTAATATTGAGCACCTTTTATGTGAATAAATACTTCAAACTTTAGTGGTATGTGTATATATCACATTTTTTTCATAAAGATAGTGACTCTATATATTTAATTCAGAGATAAATAAAACTAACATCGGATCATGGGTAGGAAAATTACATTCATAAGGCTTTAAGCATCGTAATTCATAATCGATCACCTTTTCATTTTACAAGATTACACATCCAATTTCCTTTAAAGATATATCACTACAAATTAAAAATCCTTCCCCATTAGAGGGTAATGTTGGATAAGTTTCACTAAACAACCTCTTCTTTAGTTCATGAAAACTTTCTTCACACTTCTTTGTCTAGATAAACATAAATCCATTTAGAGTCAACTTGGTCGATGGATTAGAGAGTTGTGAAAAAAATTTCACAAACTTTTTATTGTATCAAGATATATCAAGAAAACTATGAATATTGGTTATAGTTTTAGGATGTCACCACTCCTAGATAACCATTTTCTTTACTATATACACTAATATTCCTTTATTGGTCACAATGTGACCCCAGAATGTGAATTTTTGTAATAAGAACTCACATTTTCATAATTTACTATACAATTCATCCTTCCTCAGAGTTCATAACATGACCCTTACATAATCTTAATACTCCTCATGGATTTTGTAATATATCATAATATCATCAATAAAGACCACCAATAATTTAGCAAGGTAGTTCTTGAAGACTATATTCATAAAATCCATAAATGTGGAAGGATCATTAGTCAATCCAATGTGTATAAAAACAAACTTTTAATGACCATATATTTTTTGGAAGTTATTCTTCAGGATATCTTATTTCTTTACCCAAAAATGATGATACAGAGATCAAAGATCAATCTTGGAAAATAATTGAGCTCCATGAAGCTAGTTAAATAAATCATTAATCCTTAAAAGATGATATTTTTCTTCATTGTGATCCCATTAATTTATCTATAATCAATATATATTATCATTGATCTATCCTTATTATTTACAAAGATAATAGGTGCTCTGTAAGGATACACACTTGGTCAAGAAAAACCCCTCTCCAAAAGATATTGAAATTTATTCTTTAATTCCTAAAACTCCACATATGCCACTCTCTATGTGGTATTTGATATTGTCCTAGATCTAGGTATGAGTTCAATTGAGAACTATACCTCTATTTTTTGGGGAGGTCTCAATAACTCTAGAAAATACATCAATTTATTTCGGGATAATGCGTTCACCACATATCTTTATACTTTCTCTTTCTTCTTATTCTTCATCAACCATTTCTATAAAGTATTCAATAGAAGTTTTTTCTTAGAAACTCATAGACTGGGAAATCAATCCTTTGAAGATAATTAGAGGTTTTCCCCTCAAGAATATTAAAATCTCCTTGTATAAATAATTTATCTTAACATTATACATTGACAACCATTCCATCCCAAGTATTAAGTCAAATTATAACACTAGAATGACCACCAAGTTTAGAGAGAGATTTTACTCACCAAAGTTAATTGGAGAATCCCTATATATATTTCATTCTGTAATTTTTCATCCAATATTTTTAACAAGAAAATATATAAATATATTTTTAAGGTTAAACTTTATGTTCTTGGCAAACATAAAAGAAAAAAAAAAGAATGTTTAGATCTTGATTCAGACAATGTACTTTCTATCTATTGGGAAAAATACCTCAAGGTTATGTCTTGGAGTTTTTAAAATGATTGTTTTATTGAAAAATCCATTTGATTGAATTAAAACTTGGATGGTGTTTTAAAATAATATTTTTTGAAGGTGGCATAGTTTTCTAGTGTTTTCCATATTTTTGGGCCTCAAAATAAGGATTTTGTTTTATTAAAAAGGAACAATTTCCACATAGCATAATTGGATAACTGTATATGGAGTGTGAGGAATCATAAATTTAAATTGTTAAAGGCACAATTTCCACATATTAGTTGTGTTTTGTGGACCTCAAAGGAGGATTGACATTCTATGGACAAAGGTGGTGAATTAAGTCCTCCACAAAGGGTTATGTGCTATGCGAGCTGCATAGAAAGATCAATTAATTTAAGTCTTGTTGTTAGTGGTAGAATATGGTGAGTTAATAGTCACAAAGGGTTTTTCATATTATTATAGATATTTAAAGGGAGGAATGAAGGAATCAGGCACTATGTGGACCGTATAGCAAGTTTATTATGTAGTGATGACAAATCTATAAAAGAGTTTTTTAGTAATTGTGATTTGTGGGTTTTTAGGGATTTCTTTTCCTATATAAATTACCCCTAATAAATTAATTATATAGAGAGAAAATTTCATTAGAGAATTTATTTTCTGGAAGTATTCAAGAAATTCAGAAGTGGTTTGTGAAGGATACATTCTATAAATGATATAGTTCATGAAGACAATTCTTAGAAGGAATTTGTGGGGAACTATAGATCTCAAAGGAAAAGAGGTAATAAAGAATAAGGTTTCCAAAAATAAAAGGAAGTTAATGAAGAAAATTCATTCTATTAATAACTCATGTTATGCGGTGTAGAGGTTTCTAGGAAGGGATTAAGGTTTTTCATGAAGGATCAAAAATAGTTCGTAAAAGGACTCTCCGAAAAGAAAAATCTATGCAATGAAGTATATTTCATCTACCGTGTGAAAATGGAGCTACATGAAACACTCAGTGTTAAGCTATTATGAGATAATTCAGATCAATAGAATATTCCTATAAATAATTGATGACCACACTTCATTGGAGAGAGCAATGAGCTTTCAAATTGTGAAAAGTTGTAAACCAGGAGGGATAGTGAGTTTGATAAAAACATTCTAATAGTAGTGTGATTTATTATATCCCATACATAGGAAAATTTCATTTTTTTATCCTTGTTTGTATCCCAGGGAGGGTAAACCATGTAAAATTTATGTATCTTATGCATGTTTTAATTCTCATGTTTTTCTCAAAGAGTGTTTCTTATTTTGTAACAAGATCCAAAAAAAGGTAGTTGTTTTAATCTTTCATACCCTAACCCCCCTATGAATTTAACCTATTTGGGTTAACAATTTCTATCATATCAAATGGTTGGAATTTAGGGGTTCTCTCTCCATAGAAGAAATGGATTTTGTTAATAATAAAGGGATTCTAATCTTTGAGGGAAAAAATTTTCATATATGGTAGAATCGGCCGAAAAAAATATTTTGATCATTGGGTATGGATGTATTTATAGCTGTAATTCATGGTATTTATGCATGTATGGGTAGTGATGTTTTATCAGAATAATAACATAAACAATTGGATGCAAATATCAAAGGAATCAATGCCTTAGGAGGAGCGTTATCCAACAAAATCTATATGATGTTTATTTCAAGTAAGTCCTCAAATTAAATGTGGTAAAATCGTTTAAATATCTATAAATGTGGTTCAAATGTAAAAGAAGAAAATTTTCAAGCTATGTGGATAAAATATGAGGAATTCAGAATTCATCCCAATGAGTCAGTGGATGCATTCTTTGATCAGGTGAATGTTATTGTGGAAGATACACATGGTCTTGGATAAATTATCAAATATTTGAATATTGATAAGAGCATAATAAGAAGTCTCCCACTTTAGTTCAATAAAAACTTCTATATTCTGGAGCATACAGATCTTAAGGAACAGATATTGGATATCTTACATAGTACTCTTATCACATACAAGATGAGAAATGATGATAATGATGTTTTGGAAAAGGGGAAGTCCAAATAAGTCGCATTTAAGGCCATGGAGAATATCACAATTAAATATAGTTATGAGTAAGACAATTTGGATGAGGTCATTTCATTCCTGTCCTCAAATATGCTAAGTGGAAGATTAAGGTTCAAAGATAAACATTAACTTGAAAACTTTTGATGTGGAAAGATTGTACATATTGAAATAAAGTTTCCTAATAAGTTTCAAGACGATGATGAGGATGATGATGAAATTTATAGGAATAATTCTTTAGCTATAGTGAAATATAGGAGAAATACCAAGAGAGGTTTTTTTTTAAAGTGGAATCTGATATCAAAATAAGATGACATTTCAAAAGAATATGAGGCAAAAGAGGTGGAGGACTGAAAGGATCATAAATAAAATTCTATGGTGGAAGTTGTCGAAAATTCAAAAATAATGGAATAAATTGACAATGATGGAGGATAATTTGAAGGAAGAGTTTACCTTTTAATCAAATTAAAAAAATTCTTGAATAGATAGATGTTTGAGATCCAAAAAAAAGAAATCTAATAGTGTGGTTAAATATGTAAAACTATATTTTTAATAGTATGAAGAATATATTTCTCAGCTAGAGGATGAAATTGAAAAGGTTAAATCAAAAAATCTAGAAAACTTAGAGAAATTCATTAAGTACATATCAAAGTTGAATAATAGAACAAGATTATCAATAGTTTTACCAACACAGAAAAAGATTGAGTCAAGATCATTGAAGAGATAGAGGAAAAAATTATCAGCCTATAAAGAAATATAGAAGATCACGAGACACTCATGACTCAGAAAAATCATTATAATAAGGATATAGATAATGAAAATTTAGAGGTTAGAGTTCTAACAAAACAGATAAAGTAATTTTAGGAGAAAAAATGATAGATCAGAATAATATAGCTAGTATAGGACATGGTTACAAATAGAAAGTAGTGATAATTGAATTTATACCACAAGAACCCTATTTGAAGTTAAATATTGATTTAGTTATGAATAAAAACTAGAAGATTCATAGAACCCAAGGGACAACCAGTGGTGTAGAAGTGAAATTTAGGAATTTACCCTGTATCATGTGTTATTACTATGGAAAGATGGAACACTCACAAATTGTATATTCTATAGCCAATAGGTACTGAAGGGAATAATAGAAACAGATGCAGCCAAATAGAGATCAATATTATAGGATATCATTCAAGGTTCATTGATTCTAGTGTGGAGGATTTGGACACATAAATAGATATTTTACATAAACTATATAGTGGAATGAAGCAAAATAGACTCAAAGTGGTTGTAAGAAAAAACTCAAGAAATCATTAAATAATATGATGACACAAAATCAATTTGCTTTATTCCAATATCAAACTGGTCCATCATACTGTGAGCATGATAAAGAATATTAATCAAATACAAGGAACAATATGAAAAGAGATGAAATGGTAGTGGTTGTAGATATTTCTTTCAAAGCTTCAGATCGCATTATAATATGGATCATTGATAGTGGATGAACCTCCCATATGAAAAGAAATAAGGATTTGGTGACAAGAATAAGATATTATATATAATTTAATGTAATATTTGGTAATGATGAAGGATTAAAGATTATTGTCTTGAGAAAATCCATGTTCGGGGGGAAATACATGAGACATGTAGGTGTCTTGGTTATTGAAGGACTCAATAACAACTTTCTATGTTTTTGTCAATTGTGTAACCTAAGACATGCCATAATATTTTTCAATAAATTATTTATTATCAAGGAAAAATATGGTTTTACTGTTTGATAGGGAAAGTGTATGAAGGGGAATCTCTAACTTGTGAGTGGAGATAAAGATATGCGATTTCTGTCCAAGGAAGAAGAAAATAGGTTATGGCCTAAACAACTTGTTAATTGGGGCCAAACATCCTTGTAAGATCAAGTGAAATCTGGTTCTTATCTATATCTCCCTTGTTTGACATATGATCATTCCCATAAATGTGATGCTTTTCAACAAGGTGAGATCATTCAAAATATATATAAGGAAAAAAGATCAAATTTCAACAAAAGTACTTGAGTTGGGGCATATTGATGTGTGTGGAACCATTTCACCAATATATTTTTATGGGAGGATATATAATGTTCTCTTCATTGATTACTTTAGTCAAATGGAATAGGTTTCAATTGTAACCCAGAAGTCTAAGGTGTTTAGTTTCATAACACGTTATCAAAGTGACGTTTAAAAGATGCTAGGTCAAAAAATCTGGAAGTTATAAACTAATAATGTAAAAGAGTTCACAAAAAAACAAGTGGAAGATTATCTCAAGAAACATGGGATAAGGAACCAAGTTTCATCTTTAATAACTCCAAATCAAAATGGATTATTTTAGAGAAGAAATATTATTATCAACAACATGGATTGAACAATACTCATTGAGAAAGACCTTCCAGAAAGTTTTGAAAAGAATAAGTATTGAGATTAGTTTACAAATCAAATAGATACTTATTATGTCCAATGTAAATAAAGACTTCATATGATATATAGTATGGAAAGAATCCAACATTGAATTACTTTTTAGTCTTCATAATTGAGTGTTGCAATCTCAATAAGGAAAAACATAGGAAGTTTGAATCCTATGGAGATAAAGGGATATTTCTTGGCTACTAATGAAAAATCAAAGTATATAAATATTTTAATAAATGTCTAGGAAATTCTGTAGAAATTAAATATATGTTTATGATATAAAATTATCATACTCTTTAGAAAATACACGAACAGTTTCAAAAAGATAATGATGAAGGGATGAGTAGACCAGAGGGAATTTCAGTACCTGTTACAGATTCAAAAGAAGATTCAGAAAATGAAAAGTATGAACATAAAAATGTATCCGCAAATAGGTTTAAGAGTCGATCCAAAATTGATATAAAGGACCTAATCGGTGATCATACTGCATTAGTATAGATAATGAGGAAGAAGAATCTACAACATGAATATTTCTTATCACAGGTGGATCCAATGTGTTTTCAAGAAGAATCAAGAGATGAGATTTGGTTTCATGAGATGAATGAATAACTTTACACAATAGAAAATAATTATACATATAATATTATATATAGTCCTACAGATAAGAATTTCATCAAGTCCAAATGGGTATTCTAGAAAAAACTAAATGAATATAAAACATTGATTCAAAAAATCATGACTAGTCTGAAAAGCGTAATCATAGATAGAGGGTGTCAATTTTGATGAAACATTTTCACTAATTGTGTGGCTAGATATGATTAGATTATTTGTGGCCATACCAATGAAAATAAAGTTTAAAGTTTTATAGATGGATGTTAAGTCATCATTTCTAAATGGGGTTCTAGAATAATAAGTATAAATCGAGCATCCAAATTTTTCTCTCATTCAAGAAGATGAGAATATAGTTTTTATCTGAGAAAGTCACTATATGGGTTGAAACAATCACCAAGAGCATGGTATTCAAGTCTTGATCAATTTTTTATGAATCTTGGTTTTCAGCATGGAGGAGTTGATTACAATCAATATATCAACAATTTAATTAATAAAAGGATAATGGTGTTGGTGTATTTTGATGACATAATCTTTGGTGGATTAGATAATGCATAGTGAAAACATTTCATGTAATTCAAGAAAAGTGATTTTTAAATTTCAATGATTGGAGAACTAAAATTTTTCCTTAGTTTACATGTTACAAAAGGAAGAATAGCACATTTATTTCTCAATAAAAATATGCCAAGGATATTTTGAGAATATTTGGAATGGATAATTCCAAGGAGGTGAAGAATTTGGTGGCTACTAGGATCAAACTATCATGAGATGACAAAGGCAGTGTGGTTAATTTCACAGAATACAGGTAGATCATTGGAATTCTATTGTACTTAACAATGACACGACCAGATATTTTCTTCTACATGAAAATTAGCACATTATCAAATAAATCCCAAACAAACATACTTACTCATACTGAAAAGAAGAATTTGGCATATCTAGGGCATGGTGAATTTTTATTTACTATACTAGTACAAATATCATCAAGGGCTATTGGGTTATACAAATTTAGATTGTGACGATTCATTGTATGATATTAAACAATATAGGTGGTGCATTATATCTTGGAATATTTTGTATAGAAACAGTATTTCATTTCATTGAGCACTGCAGAAGATGAATAAATTGTGGAAACTCAAGCTTTCATGAAGTTATTTTGGATGAAGTAACAGCTTGATGATATGGGAATTGAAGTTAAGTCTCTGGTCAGAATCCATTTTGATAATTCAAGTGATATAAACATTAGAAAAAAAAATAGTCTATCACTAAAGAAAAAATAACATTGAAATCATGTATCATTTTATCAAGGAGAAGGTGGATCATGGACTTTTGAAGTTGTATTATGTGCCTATAAAACTACATGTTGTATATATTCTGAAGAATACCTAACATAAAGATGTGTTTGAGCGACATTGAATAGATCTTAGAGTTCAGTTGACTCTCCACAATTGAAAAGGTGTGATTATGGGACCCTCTCTCCCTAAGATATGGTTTTTTTCTCCTTATGTGCTGATATGTGTTCTTTATAATGTTATATCCACAAAAGTTTCACCTTTGGGTTCATTGAAATGGGGGTAGTAAATAGCATCATCAATACTAAGTGAGAAGTTGTTAGGGCGAGCAATGAAGTAGGGGGGTTTAAATCTGATGATGCTGAAGAAGTCCAGGAAATGAATGAAAAATCACATAGAGAGTTCATAATGAAATAAGTTTAAGAATTTTTTATTTTCTCATGTTCCATGTGTTTTATTCCAGTTGGTTTCTTAGAACATTTGGTTTTGATAAAGGAATTTCTAGTGGTATCAAGGATGACATGTTTCATTCATGAAATTTGTATGTTACTCTTGTTTCTCATGCCGATCTTGACTCATGTGGGATTAGAGTATGTGTGGAGTAAATTTTTATCAATATCTAGTGTTTTACAGTGCGAGTGTTCGATTGAAATAGATAGAGTCTATGTGCTTATAGGAAGAAGTGTTCGAGCGGTTTTGATGTTTTTTCAAAAAAAACAAAGGGTGGGATTATTGGGAAAAATACCTCAAGGTTCCATCTTGGTGTTTCTAAAATGATTTTGATTGTTGAAAAATCCATTTGAGTGCATTTCTGCATTGTTGGTGTGGTCAAAGAAGATGTTTTGAAGGTGGGGTAGTTTCTCGGTGTTTTCCATATTATTGGGCCTCAAAATTTGGATTTTATTTTATAGAAAAGGAAGAATTTATACATAGAATAATTGGAAAACCACCTAGGGAGTATGTGAAATCATAAATTGAATTCAAAAAACTAATATATTTTTCATAGAATTTGGGTTATGTGGACCGCAGAGGAGGCTTGACATTATATGGAAAAGGGTAGTGAGTTAAGGTCATCGTAAATGGTTATGTGAAATGTGAACCACATATTAAGATTAGTTCATGGGTGCCTCATCATTTATGGTATAATATGTTGATTTAATAGTCACCACCAAGTAATTATAATTTTTAGATGACGATGGTGATTTAAAATGCTGCCCCAAAGGAATCAAGTGCTATGCAGACCGTGTAGCAAGTTCATTACACGATGATGACTAATTTGTAAAGGATTTTTTGGTCATATTGATAGTAAATTTTTCTGGGGTTTATTTCCATATATAAATGACCCCTAATCACATCATTATATAGAGAGATAATTTCATTAGAGAACATCATTACTAAAAGAATTCATCTAATTTGGAAATGGTTTGTAAAGGAGAAATTCCATGAAATATATAGTTTGTAAAGATAGTACATAGAAGGGGTTTACTGGCCACTGTAGCTTATAAAGGAAAATGTTTTACAAAGAATAATCAAACCATGAATCATAGGAAATCCTGGAAGAAAATTTGTTCCACAAATCACATGCACTTCACAATACATGGGTTTCCATTAAGGGATTGAGGCAGTTCCTGAAGGATCAAAAAAAGTTCATGGAGGGACTCTCTACAGAGAAAATGTTAATATATTAAGTTTATTTCATGTACCATGTTATTAACCAAAGAATATCACCCAGGAGTGTCAAAATATGCTTGCAACAAGGCTCGTTCTCGTGCACCAGGTGATGATCAAGTCCATATCAATGCACCCTTTTCAAATTTATTACCCCTACGTATAAATATTGAAGATCCACATCAACTTGTAGTATCCATACAGGGAAGTATTTTCTTAGAATCCACTTAGTTAATACTTCACCAAAATACTAGGATTTGTTCTTGTATTTAGACTTATACATATTGTTTTTACAAATTTTTTCTAATCCTAATTTTCACAAATATCTTAACCACCCTTTTATATGATCTATAGTGGCCCACCTTTTATTCCATAAACCATTCATAACATGGTACAATATTTTGTAATACAGATGATCTTCTGAGATTTATTGACAAGGAAATATAAAAATAATACATGAAAAATATAAACATTCTTTTAATCCACTTGAAAGGACTTTTTTTAGGTTTATACTAAGTTACTTTTATTGTATCTCATATCTCGGTGACATACATCGAAGAAATGAGTCATCATAAAGCCTAGTAATATAATAAATAAAGGAGATACTTAGCTTGTTACTATAATACATATCAATAATGAATGATTATAGGAACATGAGGCATATCATTATAGAAATTACATGAATAATAACATGTAAATGTGGGTACAATATAAAAATAAGACATTCATAATCACATCACCAAGGTTAATCACCTAGGTATCATAAATCAAAATTATCATGGTTATTCACCAACGTATCATAAAACATGTCATCTATAGAGATAAATTCTTTACAAAATTAATTAGAGTGTTATCATGGAACACCCTTCATGTTTATTAATTCATGTGATCCACATCGATCATAATAAATCATTTTACCAACAACTTTAGGAGTATAAATAATGAGTTTCATATAAAATCATTGAGTGCATAAGTCCTTAAAACATGAACATCATTTAATTTTTAAACCAAGAGAAGGGAATTTGGTTTTAATAAATGTAAATACCCAATCAATAATTATATTTACATAAATTTTAATACCCAGTAAAAAGGAAGTGGTTTAGGTATTCACAATATTAGAATTTCTCAGGTAAAAGATAGAAATTCAAAAAATGAATTTGGAAACATGATGGTATAAACATGTATTTAAGGGAGTTAATAAAAGCATATCATTATCAAAAAACTATTTTTTAAGTAATGGTATACTCAAAAAGTGTGTATAAAATAAATTAATTCAATATTTAGATACATACCAAAAACAAGGTACTTGAATGAAAAAAGATAAGCGTAGATTTCCCTTACGTTGAATATTTGATTCATAAAACATGAGGATGGAAACATTATACCTTGTGGGAACCTTGGAGGTACTATTTAAGAGGTAAAACTACTATAAATTCATGAATTATTAATTTGTAGTTGATAGGAAGGGATAATGTGTGGTATTTATACTTGAGTAGGGGTGGGTTTTAAAAAAATAAATAATGGTTATTTTATTATATAATCTGAATATTTGTGGGTGAAATGAATTAAAACCAAATTTTTGGATTATTAAAGAGTTATAGAGAGTTATTATATGTTAAAAACCTTGAAAACCCAATAAAATACCTTCCAAACAACCCATTTAATGCAAACAAATCATAAATAACTTTTATTTTAGAAATCCAATTTTGGGATCAAAAAATGCAAAGTATAAATTTATAAATTAATATTAATATATTTAAAATCATTTTATAAATTATTCAATTAAATTTTTATTTAATAAATTTTTGTAAAAAAATATAATCATTCTTACATAATAATGATGCCATAAAATTGCAGTGTTTGTAAAGCGGTGATTTTTACTTTTTCACTAAAAATCAACATTGTGATGAAACTCCAAAAAAAATACCCAAAGATAATTTTGATGTGTTGAGTCCAAAAATGAATATATATTATCAAAATAATTTTATAATTATGATAATTTTAAATTTTAAAAATAAAATCCTTATTTTTTAAAAATTAAGAATTTTTTATAGCATAGTGAACATTCAAACTGTTATAAAAATTTATTTGGGATTTGTTAAAATATACAATATTTTAAAATGTGTTTTAAAATATTAGTTCATGAAATAAATTTTATTTAAAACTTATATACTTATCATAAAACATTTTTCTTAACGTAATATATTTATTGTCTCTAATAATACAATTTTAGTTATATTATAAAATGATCTCAATGCTCACTTAAATGAGTCTACATAACTAATAGTAATAAAGAACAGTTGTTTTATTTACTAATGTATATAATTATAATTAAACATATTATATAACAATAATAAATTTAGATTATTATATTTCCCTATAAATACACAATCATTCTTACACTTCATCATTCACTTTTTTTCTATCAAGGTTCAATATCGTTTCTAAAATGAATATTGTTTTACTAACTCTTTATTTACCTATTATAGTTTTATTTGTGGGTGTGATGATTTTAGGGTATCTAGGTAGCCAAAAAAATTATTTTAATTTATTTAATCTCTATTAGTCTTCCCATTGTAATATTTGGTATTATATAGGGTATTATTTTAGACTGAATGTGTGGTTATCAAATAATGAAATAAAGTGTTGTTCGTTTCAAGTATTATTCCATATCACTCACTAGTTCATTTATAAAGGTTATTGCATATATTATGATAATGGATAAAATTTCTTTAATAGTAATTATTTAATTTAAAGGATTTTTATCTACTTCTAGTGTAGAACATAATAAAAAAATTGAGAGGAAAGAGTCCCTTTATTAAATAAAGAAAAAAATTCAGGTCATTACACCTAATGTTGGAATTTATAATTTAAATCATGTTTTGTGGATAATGGTGATGTTAAATAATGTTTTAGTGGATTTTTTTATTTTAAATCCTATTAAGTTAAGTTTTTTCTTTTTGGTTGAACTATCATTGAAAAACAAATTGAAATATCTTTCACTAAAAAACAATGTACTAATGAAATTATATAGAGAACCATTACTCTTAATCCTACCGAATTAAAAAAAATATATCAATATATGTTTATAGGTAATTTATTTTTTAATTATAAGATATTTTATCAATTTAGATACATTTTTTGGGTAATGGATCTTTACATTTTGGGTAATAAGTGGTCAAGTTATTTTATTTACGGTTGAATATTAACTTATTTTTATTGGGAATGAAGTACCCTAGAGACATTATGAGGATATTAAAATTATTTATCAAGAGAAATTTTCTAGTATACTTATGTGTAAAATTAATTTCATTTTTAGTTTCATAAAATACATTTTTATTTTAAAGGAGGGTGATATAGAATAAGTTGAGGCAGATCATGATGTTTGGACATAAGATGTTTATAATAAAGATATTCAAAAGGAAACAATTAAGAGAGAGGTATTTGAAGTTCATGTAAGTGGCATTGATGTGTCTACTAAGGGGGATAATTAATAATACAATATAATTGTGGTCTTGAGAAGTTTTCAAATTTAAAAAAGTATAAAACTTAGGATTTTGAGGGTTTTTAAAATTATACCACCATATAAGTCTACATACATATCATGCATATTACATCGCATGCTTTCCATATATGTATGGATGATTTAAATCATTTAATATATTTTTTTTATGGTTAGTATACAAATTAACATATTTTAATCACATTAATGTATAAATATTTATAAAATAAATTATATATGTTATGAAACCATAAAAAAATTTAATGATAATGTTCAATACATATACATATACATCATATAAAAATTTCATGTAATGACTCAAGGTTTCACTATATATTGTCATTAAATAAATATTTTTTTAATAGTGTGTTTCACATGAATAACCAAACTAAATTTAAAAAAACGATATATTTTAAATATTAGATATGATTCTTAAAACATATATGTTAAATTAACTGCTATAAATTGAAGTAATTGTATCACAATACCAATAAAGAAAGTAAGAATAAATGAAATCTGGAAATAAAATTATTCCTTATTTAGCACATTTATCTAAACTAGGAATGAAGGTAACAACAGTATAGTTTTTCCTTGACCAATTCCAAACTAAACTCCTATAATTATGTTTTAAGAAAAACCATATACTGTGGAAGTTCAAGCTCATGGAGATTGTCCCAAGATTCATAATAGCTGAACTACCACCCAAAACTACAAAAAAAGCTTATATGATTCTTAGGTATTACATGAAGATAATTATATCTAATTTAAGTAGAAAGTATTATTATTTAAAAATATAAAAAGATATTTATATTTATAGATATATCATTAATTTTTAAAATTTTCAAAAGTCATTTTTTCTAAATTCACTTTATGCTTAAAATTTTAATTTTGATAAATTGAAATTTTATTTTAAGAAAATAATTTACTTTTATTGAATAATAACCAAATATATTAACATTATATTAATTATAAATTTATAAAAACGATATAGTTAATATACCAAAAGTTTTTTTCTATAAAAATAGTTTTTTCTACATTTTATGTTATTAATTAAAAATTAAATTCATAAACTTTAGTATGTGAATTTTTAAAAATTAACCTTACTTTTGGATTTATTGTGTCTATATTAGCTTAATATTAATTTTTGATCATTTTCTAAAAAGTTTTATATTTAGTTGAAAAATGCTTGATTTACAAATATTATAATTTCCATGATTTTATCACAGTGTAAGCATAACCTTGATGATTTAAAAGTCGTTAAAGGAAAAAAAATGTGAAATTAAAGAATAAAAATATTCATTTTGAAATATTCTATTTAAAAAAATATATGAAAAATATTTTTATAATTAAAGAAAAATGTTACTTTAATACAAAAAATTGTTTTTGTTCTTCATTTTAAATAAAGTATTTTTAAGGTGGGGTTTTGTTTTTACTTGACTTAGAATAATCATAATGTTTATTAAATTCATAATAAATAAATTTATTGCTATAAATTAGTAACCATGATAACTTTATCATATATAAATTGAAAATATTAATAATTTTATTTTTCAAATAATGGTTTTATGTGTTTAAATATTTTTATTTTGAAATTAAATTTTCATATATAATGAATCTAGTTTTATAGATTTAGTCCTTTTAATATTTCTATATATGTCTTTGGATTTTTCCTTAGAGTCAGTATGGTGTTTGGATGTCATGGGACCTGAAATTAATATATTAAAAATATTAATATATATTAAAGCATGTGCACACATCTTTAATGAATAAATTTTTCTCCCAAGGATTGGGACCCGGATAGAAAATTTGAAACCATGATTTATTACATAATATTAATTTTATCCTATGCATGATATAATTTTTTTTCATGAGGTGTTCTGTTAATGAGACCATTGGTTGATGCATTAAGTGAATTCATTTATTTAATTAATTTATTTATTTAATGGAACAAAACCTAATAATCCCTTATAAATACACTATTATGGAAAATACATAGGTTTATCTGCATAACCCTGGGAGATTTTAGAGAAGGAGTTGTTTTTTGTTGTTATTTTTTGATCAAGATCAAGGATCGACAACAAACTGATCGAGGTGAATCGTGAGATAGAGGACAAACACAGGAGGATCATCATATTCATCACTAGAGAACGTGTATTTCACCAATGATCAATCCAATCCTAAGGTAGGACTCATTATCTTATGTTTTTTCCTTTATTTATTATTGAACATGAATTATAAATTATATTCTTAATTTATCTTGGATCTCATGCATCACACGAACTAGGTATTAATATTATTTAAATCCTGATTTATTGTTTCATTTTTTGTGCCACGATTCACCACTAATTTATATACTCTATGTTTCTTAGCTGGGATCACATTGGAAAATGATGGTTATTACTTTTTTTCTTTTTCTTTTTCTCTACTCTTCTTTGTATTCTTCTACATTGTCCCCAGAGGTTGTGGTTCGACATTGTCAGGTTAGATTCAAGTGTGATCAAACCACTAGATTTGTTATAGATGCATTCAAGATGTAAATATCGGTATATTTAATATGGGATGTGATGAAAAGTGGGTTTCATGTTTTTACAGGATGGATCAGAGGTTGGTTCTTGATCCTTGTTCCATGGGAGAGGAGCGGTGCAATGGGGTGAATCGTATGGGGTTCAGGTAGCCAAAATCTAGCCACCAGTGATGGTTCGGGCATGATAATCCCTAGATATGAGTTAAATGGTGTTAATCAAGGAAACAATTGTGGTGATATAATCATGGTTGAGTCACATGAATTTTTCTTCATGTTCTGGTAAATCCCAACTTACTAGGCATGTACTGTGGAGAACACACGTCGTGTAGTCCCCTAGCTATGGAAGCTAGGGTTTCAACTAGAGATAAATATCATGCATTTTATATGAACCTTACACACCATGTTATCATATAATGATAGCTCGATGTGTAATCTAAGTTTACATGGTCATAAACATGGCCAGGTACATAGGCATGGCCAATCTACATGGGCACAGCCATGTACTCAAACATGGATAGAGTACCTAGACAAGGCTGTTGTACATAGGCATGACCAAAGTACACGGGCATAGGCCGAAGTACACGGGTGTGGGAAGGAATACATGGGTAGCCCCATGAATCCAAGACACGTTGTTTATATCATGTACATGCCATTTAGTTCCATACGGATAGTCAGTTCATGTTTAGGTGAGGTCGTGACTAGGTGTCTAGGAGAGGTCATGCACCATGTGACCCTAGGTACACACCTTGTACCTCCCATAGAGTCTTCCATCTTGTGTTTTTATTTCTTTGGAACTTGTATTTGGGACTATGAGTAGCATATCATGAGTATTTCTTGATATGGAACATGATGGCAGCCTTCATTTTGGCATCTGATATCTGATGTGAGGTGTTAAAATTCTAACAATTCTTTTAGTGAAACTTGACATATTTCAGTGATCAGGTGTGATCATCAGAGTGATACCAGGGTTGATACTCCCTAGTTGCACCAGGTTGCGGGTCCCTTATACTATTCGAATAGGAATATTTTGTACTCCCTCATACTATAGTAGGGTGAAGTTCCTCTATTTATAGAGTGGGACTCCCCCATCTTCAAGCTCCAACGTCGAGCGGGTCCTCTGTATGAGTTAGTACTCCCTTAGATATAGAGCATAGTAGCGAGGAGCAGGGCCCTCCACTCATACTCTTCCGAGGTAGACTAGGGTGTTGGGAATTTAATAAGGACCTTTGGAGCTATAAGATAACTCAACATTCTTAGTTAGGTAGGGGATGTGGATATTCCCTTTCTCTCTCACCCGGGTTTCTTTATGAGCATATATGTTGGATTTTCATTTACCTCCTTCTTATGGGTTGAGGAAACTATTATATATTTCTATTACTCCTTTATATATTTATGAGGCATCCTACTATGTATGTATTTACTCACCCATGAATGGGATTGACCTGTATGTGTTGTGTCTTTTTTAGATGATTGGTAGATTAGTGGTAAACTTGGTGGAGCAGTATTTAGAGGAGCATAGTTGTTCCTAGCATAGATGATCGTGTTTGGTGTAAGGTCTTAGAGATTATAATTTTGGATCTATTCAGCCACTTTATTCCATTTTTTTAGGTTGGGACCTCATTTCTGATTGGTAGATTAGTGGTAAACTTGGTGGAGCAGTATTTAGAGGAGCATAGTTGTTCCTAGCATAGATGATCGTGTTTGGTGTAAGGTCTTAGAGATTATAATTTTGGATCTATTCAGCCACTTTATTCCATTTTTTTTAGGTTGGGACCTCATTTCTGTTTGGGTGTGTATTTTTCTACTTTACACTATTATACTACACTATTATAATTTGATGCGTTCTTAGAGGAGTTTCATGAATGGTTTACACTCTATATGTTTAGTTTATACCTTTATCTCTACATTTTTTCATTGAGTTTTTTATGTTTGTGTGTACAAGTACTTATGATAAGGCCTCCCATTTTAGTGATATGTTTCCTCAAGGCTAGTTTCAAACCCTTATTCTATTGGAGGTGGGCTTGGGGTGTCACAATCATATAATAAACGATTAGGTAGGCCTTAGTGGGTTAGTTAATGATAGAGTGGTATCAAAGGTGGTTTATCCCTTAGGTTGGTATTTTAATTTTGATTTTTTTTGTGATTATTGGTTTAGGAACATATTGAAATGGTGTCAAAGTTTCTTGAGTGTGACTTTTAGGCTAGGAAACCTAATGTTGGTACGGTGGCCAACATATCCATTCACTAAGAATCTAGCTACCTTCTTTTCGAATTGGTATACTGAGACATTGGTTTCATGTAAAAATGGTATATGAGTCATAAAGTATTGGGTATTGTGACTTTTATGTCATACTTGAGTATTCTCCCCATATATTCTCATCTACCCACAGTATGTCTTGATAAATTTTAGGATTCCTCCTTGACGATAACAATCTAGGATTCTAAAATAGGATCATGATGACAATCAGTTGAGTGATGAGGCCTCATTTTAAGGAACTACTCTTTATGTGTTTACCTTAATGGATTATGAAGAGGATTGAAAATTTATGGGATAGTTAATAGATCTGGTTGGTTAGGATGATTATGTGCACGTGATTGCTTCATTACATGAGTTTCAGTGATAGAGACCACAGAGGTTTCATGGTGATCAAGACCCTATAGCATTATAGGATTAGATTGATTTAGTGATCTAATTTTTCAGGCTTGTTTAAGACCCAACCGTATATATTGTTTTTCATGCATATAGACTTATTCATGGAGAATTAGGGTGCTGGTTGAGTCTAATCACATAGACTCATTAAGAGATAATGATCACATGGTCATACTTCTAGATATTTACCCATGATAAGTATTACCGTCAATGCTTACAGTTTTTTCAGATTTAGGAGCTTCTCGAGCTGTATTAGGGTGATATGATAGTTTTATAATACACCCTTAGGTTTACTAACCTCATGTGTTACTCCCTCAAAATTTTATGAGATATTTTCTTCTAGTAATGTAAGTTTGAGTATGGAATTTTCCAAGACATCCATTCTTGTGTAGTCTCCTTGTTCATTCTTACATATTCTTGAGTTCTAGTGAAATATATGGTTATATATGTATTCTTGGAAGAGGTAATTCAGGAAGATAAATATAGTAATGGTATTCATGGGTTTATTCATCTGTAGTATCTAGTAGGTGAAAAAATTTTGGGTCTCAGTGTAGGAGGCATACCCATTGCCAGACCCAAACACAAGGAATTGTGGTGCAGGGTTCTCATATAGGATCCAAACATCTAGGAGAGGTGTTATGTTATACTTGTGATGGGTGAGGTCACATGGACTCTGACTGTTAGACTCAACATGTTTAGAAGGTTAGGAAGGTAGTGGATGCACCTCCTCGATAAAGGCGGCGTCATGATCAGAGATATCCCAGACATAGATAGGGAAACCCCCATGGAGGAAGTGATAATAGAAAAGTGGGTGGAGATATAGAAGGAGGATATAATAGTGGAGGGATAATATATTAACTAATTCTAACACCACCGCCAAGTGTCCCATTCCAGGATCAAAGGGCTGGCAGTCAAGGGTGCATATAGATACAAGATATGGAGGGATATAACCAAATTTCTCACAAGATGATTCAAGGTACGATCTGTGTATAGTATAATATTACTCTAGTACTTGTAGATATTGGATAAAGTCATTAATTAATCTATATATCCCTTCATCAGGTGCTATATTGTTCCATTGAGACCTAATATCAGTATATATGGCTATAGGTTTCTGTTGGTAGTGATTTTTCTATACCTCACATCTTCTGGTTGTGTGAGTTAGAATTCAGTGGATATTATTTCTCATAGGACCAGTTAGTCATCATAATTAAACCTTATGACATCATCTTGGGGATAGAATGGTTTTCCATGGTGTGTTCCTAGATTGACTATCATCATAGGAGAGTTAGATTCCTTTAGAAAAATGGGACGTGATTCTAATTTATGGGTGAGGGAGATCTCATGATAGAGTGAGTGAGGCTTGTAAGTAGGAAAATATATCCCATAACCATTTATTTAGGGAGTTTATCACTTTATAAAGTAATCTATTTAGGAATATAGCTTCAAAAAATATTGGAGTTATGTATGTGTGTGTGTATATATATATATATATATATATCTTCCCTGAGGTTCTTCTAAGACTAACTCAAGGGTGGGAGATAGAATTCTGCATCGACTTTCCCCAAGGTACTACATTAATATCTTTTACAGAATATTAGATATCCCCTATCAAGATTTAATATGTGAGGTTTTAGTTGGAGGAACCTTGAGAGAATGTTGTATCAAAATGAGTGTATCTCCCTAGGCAGTTCAAATTTTGTTCATTAAAAAGGCATATAGGAGTTTGAGGATTTATGTTGCCTATCGTCACCTGAATCAGATAATGATAAATAAAAAGTAACCCTCAGTGAGTAATGATGTTCTCTTTGAATAGTTGGAATGTGAAATTTGTTTCTTAAAGATCAATCTCAGGTTCAGTTACTATCAGTTGAGTCTTTATGAGAACAATGTTCCAAAGATAGAATTCTGATGTTAATACTAAAACTATGAGTTCATAGTGATGTATTTAGGTGGGATGAATGTCCCCATTTTTTTCATGGATATTATGAATTTTATATTACAAATATATTTGGATCAATTCATATTTTTCTTCATTGATGATATAATCATTTACTATATGTCAAAGGAGGATCATGCATAGCATTTAAGGATGGTTCTAGACTTACTCTGGGAGAGCCAGCTTTATGGAAAACTCTCAAAGTACCTATTTTTTATCTACGAGGTTCACATTATAGGTCATGTCTTCTAAAATCACGTGTTATCTATAGATATTAAAATTATTGATGTAGTGATTTATTGGGAGCCACCCAAGAGCGTGTTGGAGGTGCAGAAATTCATTGGTTTAGTGGGGTACTATAGGAGGCTCATGGTATAATTTTCTAGGATAGTGTCCAATTTGACCACCTTGACCTGAAATAGACAATATTTTTCCTATGATGAGTATTTCTAGTGATCTTTTGAGGGTTTGAGGCACATATTGACTAGTTCTTTTGTGTTGAGACAATGAGAGAGGAGGTAATTGAGTACGTAGTGTTTTGGGATGCCTCTGGAGCTGGGTTTGGTTGTGTGTTGATACAGAAATAGGTGATGATCACTTATGGGTTGAGGAAGTTGATACCTCCTTAGTTTAATTATGTGACCCAAGACTTAGATTTGGCATCATTAGTATTTTCTAAAAATATTTAGATGTACTATATTTTGGGAAATCATTTCATAGTTTACTCAAATCACCAGAGTCTCAAGTACATCTTCACTTAGAAAGATATCAACTTGTGATAGATGAATTGGTTATAGTTCTTATAGGACAATTAATTTGAGATAGCCTATACTCTTCTGAAGAGAAATGTGAGGGAAGATTCCCTTAGTATTATGTCCCATTCTTGCTGGATGGAGGAGGTGTTTGAGTAGTTTTCTTTGTTACAGCTAACCCTGGTAGAGGCAAGGGGTGTAGTTTTTATTCAGTTGATGGTGGTGACTCCTACACTTATTTATCATGTGATATAGGATCTATTGGGATACATAAACTATGTAGTTATAATTAACTAGATATCCTCATGATATGCACTAGGTTGATTTTCTAAATGAGGGGAGCATGTTTTCATTTTTCATGGATGGACGGTGGTTCAGATCATGTTGTGTGAGGAGGTGATGAGGGAGATCTACACTTCTCCCTTGGAGTTACATACCAGTGTGGAAAATATGTACAATAACCTATAGTAACAATTTTGGTGGGATATCAAGAGGTGTAATGTTTCCAATTTTGTCACTTGATATCTCACATTTCAGTAGTTAAAGGTTGAACAACAGGTTCTAGAAAGTTTTACTCAACCTCTTAAGATCTCAAAATATAATTGGGATAGAATATAGATGGTTTTTTATAGGGATTCCATGGATAGTGAGGTTCCATGATTCTATTTGGGTTATTATTGGATGACTCGCCCAATCGATGCACTTTATTTCCATCAAGGAGTAGAGTTAGGTTGAGAGTTTGGGGTAGTTGTATATGTATGATATCTTTTAGAGTCATGTGGTACCCATGATTATCATCTCTGATTATGATGCCTAGTTTACATCACAATTTTTTAGGGGCATGTGGGAGGATTTTGGGACCTAGTTACAGATGAGAATGTAATTTCACCCCCAAATGGATGGGCATACTGAGTATCCTAGTGTTTTAGGATATGCTAACATCCTATGTGTTCGACTTAGAGTGGGGCTAGGATGGTCACTTTCCATTGGTAGAGATTTCTTATAATAATATATATCACTCTGCTATCATTATGGAACCTTTCAAGGCCCTTTATAGGAGACACTACGGGTCACCCATATGATGGACTGGAATTGGAGAGACATATCTAGTTGGGTTAAAGATGTCGCAGAAGATGATCGATAAGGTTAAAGTGATCCATAATAGTATTAGGACAGCCCAAAGATGATAGAAATTTTATACAGATCAACATTTTAGGCCTTTTTATTTTGATTGAGGATATCATGTTTTCCTTAGAGTCTTCCCATGATAAAGATTACAAAGATTTGGATGAGGAAGAAAGTTATCCTTGAGGTTAATTAGAACATTCAGGATCCTATAGAGGGTTGTTAGGGTTTCTTACTACTTGGCCTTTACCCCATAGTTGGACTGAGTGTATAACATCTTCCATGTGTTACAATTGAGGATATACATGCACAACCCTATGCACGTCATTGACTAGGGTGAGATGGACATCGAGGATGGAGCCGCCTCCATAGAGTAATCAGTGGTAATCAAGGACAGATAGGATAGAATCCTACATGGATGGACCATACCTATTTTTTAGTACTTTGGAATAATGGGAGAATACATGAGAGCTATGGGGTGTGTGAGAGTCATGTATAGGCTTATTACCCCCACCTTTGGGTGTAGCTTGTTCTTTTTGGGGAAAATCCTTGAAGGAGGTGAGAATGAAATGACTCTAGTTTTATGTATTTAGTATTTTGAATATTTTTATATATGTCTCTATATTTTTCCTCAGATTTGGTATGATGTTTGGGCATCATGAGACCCCAGAATTAATACATTAAAAATATTAATATATACATATATATAATCACACATGCACATCTTTTCAGAATAAAAGGATTTCTCATGGATTGGGACCCCATATGGGAAATCTGAGACCACAGTTGATTCAAAAACATGGGTTTTTTCATAGGTATGAAATAAAACTGACCATATTTGGGTGTTTGGTTGACAAAACCTTTGGTGATTTCATTACGTGAATTAATTAATTAATTTTTTTTATTTATTTAATGGCCCAAAACCTAGTCCACCCTTATAAATACCCTTCTATGGAAAATCCCAAGGGTTAGCTGCATAACCCTGAGAAATTTGAGATAAGTAATCCTTATTTATTTTGTTGGTGGATCAGGATCGAGGATCAATATGGACCAATGTGCATAGTGAGACGGATGAAAAATGTAACAGGGTCATTGTCTTCATCACTAGTGAACATGTCCTTCACCAACAATCAATACAATACCAAGGTAAGACTAATTATTTTATGGATTTTACCCTTTTTATTATTGATAATGGATTATAAATTTTCATCTTAATTTATCATAAATCCCATGTGTAACACCCCAAGATTTCTATTAAATATTTCTCTTTAAATAATTTAATTTCTTCGATAGCTTGTGTTGCACACAACATCAAGATTAAATGAAACACAATATACTATAAAAATTTTATTATTCTATAATGACCATTATAAACTAGCCATTGAATTGGAAGTTATTAATATAAATAACCATATTATAAAATATATTAATTATTGGGAAATGAACATTTAATTGTTTTCATAAGTCATTTTATTCATCAAAAATATGTTTTCTTCAAAAAATTGTTTTCTTTATTTCTTTGAGAAAATAGATATAATTAATTTTGAAAATTTTAAAAAATTATTTTACAAAATAAACATAATTTTGAATTCATCATGTCAAAATTATCTTCTGATGAATTTTTTAGAATTTTCCAAAAAAATTAAATTGTAATGAATAATGAAAAATATTGATTTACATTGGAAACTATATTTTATTTTAAATTATATACAAATACACATTATGTTTTAGATTAGTTTTAGATTTTAATTAGTTCATTATGATTAAAAATAATCCATTTTTTTAAATGTATTTATAAATTAATTTATTATAAAAACACTTTATACTAAAAACATGCATTTTCATAAAAATTGTATTTCATTGCATTTTAACAATTTAATAGTAAATTAAATACATGAAATTATGTTTATCAAATTTTTAAAAATGGATTCCATATTTTTAATCAGGAATTTCAAAATTATTAAATATATCCCTTTTATTTTATTCAGAAAAAATATTAACCTAAGTAATTTTTATTACGACGGTATAGGGTATTTCAGGTAATTAAGGCTGAAAATAATATGATAAGGATTATAAAATGACCCAAAAACATGTATAAATTCTATTTTATGAGTAATATTTGGCCATAATTATACATTTTTTGAATTTTTGAACTTTTAGAGCGACTTGGTTAACATTAAGTCCCTTATATTATTTTATTTAAACAAAAGTCAAACCTGTCACATTATTTTTTTTAATAAGTATATAAATTTTAATATGTAGTTATCAGAAGTTATGTTTAAAAATAAATATTATTTTGAAATATAAAATATTTATCTTCATAATTGTAATTCATTTTTAATTTTTTGGGAATAAATAATTACCTTAAATTTTTACACAACAATAATGCATTAATTATTATATAAATAGAAAAATTGAATAAATTATATTTAAAATATTAAAATGAATATAATTTGAGATATCTAAGGTGATACATGAATAATATAGATTTCCATTACATGTTTAGGATATAATAAAAAAAATTATGAATTTTACTTATTTTTTTGATGTTTTTAAAGTCAAAATAATGAATTGTATCAAAATTGATAATAATTATATTTTATGGGATTAATATTTTATTAAGTTACTCAAAAATCAGAAAAAAAATATTAATTAATACAAAATGGTAGAATATATTGTCTAAAATATCATCCCTAGATCATTTATATGATATTTGGAATCATTTGTCTCTGTAATAGTCTTATTAGATTTTACTATTGTGTGAAATTCTAAAAGCATCCCTCTCCTCCCCTTATAAATATCACCCTTCACCACCCCTTCTCCACAAACCTTCCAGTCCTTGACTCTTTTAAAATCTCTACCAAACACTCTCAAACCCACAATAACCACATAAAAGTGATAAAATTATCACCAAAATAACAATTCCAAGTTCCTCAAGGGGTTGTTCATATAGGTGATATTTAAGAGGTAACATTCTCAAACTACCACTTTTAATTTCTTTTCCACTTTACCTTCTCCCCAACTATTTCATATATCAAATCATAATAACTCAACCATCATGTATATATTATAATTTTATATTTCTAATGGAATATTTTCTATCCATCCATTTTTCTCATTTCCTCTTATTCAAAGAAATGGGACCACTATTTAAATTATGGTGGTTAACCATCTCCATGGATAATGAATTTTCCTTTTCCATTATCACCTTCAAGGATATTAATAAAACATTTATTATGGTTAAATATGATTTTAATAATTATATTATAACTTATTTAATTTTATTTTTCTAATATATAAGCATAATATTAAATAAAATGAAACTAATGTGTGATGGTCGGAAAAACAGCCAAAATAAATTAAACATTTATCATTAACGTTTTATAAAATAAATCATCCTCATGTCAGAAAAAAATGATATATGGGAACATTTAAAATTATATAAGGGTATT
The DNA here is from genome assembly GCA_963277665.1 of Viscum album. Classification (NCBI taxonomy): domain Eukaryota; kingdom Viridiplantae; phylum Streptophyta; class Magnoliopsida; order Santalales; family Viscaceae; genus Viscum; species Viscum album. The sequence goes on from OY728120.1 coordinate 1,235,751,538, forward strand.
AATACCATTTAATTTCACTTTTTTAAGAGTATTCTCACTCAATAAGAACTTCTATAATTAAACACAAGTGAACTGACCTTGAAACCATGAAACGAACACTCCCAGAATGATGAAATTAAACCTTAAAACTCAACGAAATGGACATAAATAAACTTAATAAAATTATTATAAATCAATTAAATGTTTCAGATGTTTTTAATTAAGTAATTAATGAATCTAATTTGGTTATATATGATATTAACTTCAATTTCATAACACATTCGGACATATGGTAAGGGATCTCTCTAAACCTCTATATTTTCTTTGGGTTACACTTTCTCTTTATTTCCTTCAATTTATCCATTAATTTTTCTTATATAGATATCCTATATTATATATATATATATATGTGTGTGTGTGTGTACCATACATATATATCTATCTCAATTAACCATTCTTTGATGGGTAAATACATGTTTTAAAAGGTTCCCTTCACAATTCCCCTCAACAAGAAAACCCGACTAAAGGGAACTTCTCTGTTTTCAAGTACACTACTTAAAATTATTTAATCTTACAATATTTTTATAAAATCAGTAAATTTATATTTAAAAAATATTTTAGTTCATTTATTCTTTTATGAAAATAATTGTACATTTATCCTCTTTAAAGACTCTTTATTCTTTTCCCTCAACCTGTGCTTAATTTTTACATCTATAATGTTACCTAACCATTATTTTTCATGTTTTAAATTCATTTGGACATTATTATTCTTGAAATATATTTATTTTTCCTTTATGAATGATCAATAATTTTCTAAATCCCTTATTTTATAGATACCATTGTTATACTCCCTTTGGTTATTCCTTATGAAAATATTACGATACCCATTTTTTCCATGTGTAACCCTTAAGTTTATTCATTATGTGTGATTATTTATATGGAACACATATGAATAAACATGTAATGATGGGTGTACCAAGATATTTCTAAAATTAATTGGGTAATTTTTTAGTCTCATGAGATGTTATTTATGATATTTTGAAGTAAACCTAATCCATTATGAGACGTTTCCACCTTGTGATATAGTCTTGAAAGTTATCCTTGACTCATGTTTATGTCATGACATATGTTATTTAAACTTTATTATATTTCCATGATCATATTAATCTATGTTATATATGTAATTACTCTATATTTTTATCCATGATCCATGCCTTTTATGTTGTAATTTTATTCCTTCTAACTCATGTGTTATGCTTAAATTTCATGTCTGTTCCCTTATTGGGGTTTTTATCTCATCCATTTTGTCTATGTATTCCCCAAGTTATCCTATGAAGTTGTAGGAGATCAAAAGTATTCAGGAGATCATTATGGAGATTAATAAAAATATATTTTATTCTAGTTTCATGTTTTCTATTTATGTACCTATTCTTACAAACACACTAGACTTTCCAATCCTTGGTTTGTATTTCATGGATAATTCTGCTTAAAATTATGTAACAATATTTGTAAAAGTTTTGGGTTTATATAGTTGGTATCAGAGAATGAACTATTTATTTTTGGGGATTAGGACTATAAAACATCAGTAAAAACCCTAGGGATAATTATATCACCGTGGATAACTTATATTGAAACTTAGTGAATCATAAGTTAGGATATAATTTTCATTTATAATTTGGTCCTTTAATGTTCATAGTTTTCTTTTATATGCTCATTAGATAAGTATGCAATCCCCCCTAATTTTTTTTGTTTTCTAATGTATGGAAATAGGATAACTCTTACTAACAACCAATTGTATAGGTAATGTGATGATTCCCCTAACTAGTTTTCAAACCTGATGGGAAAGAGATCTCAAAACTTCATTATAGTACTGGATCAACTAGATCAGGTTAGAGATAATAAATTGAATCGTGTGGAATAGCCCCCTTCTCCGAAGAAAGATCAAGTTGTGGTTGAATCCTTTGTGCAACAAAGGGCCCTATCTTTAGTGGATCTTTGGATCCTCTCATCATGGAGAAATGGATTAACTCCATTGAGAAGATATTATATATCCTCTAATTCCCAAAAAGAAGAGAAGTCAAGCAAGTGATCTATAATTTCAATAGGGAATATGATCAGTGTTGGACACTGATCAAAAACACTAAGTCTTGAGAAGAAAATAATTCCATGGACTGGGAGAGATTCAAGAAAATATTTTCAATGATTATTTTTCAAAAATATTTTCCCTCAACTCTCCATATTAAGATGGAGAGGGATTCCTTAAACTGAAGCAAAATAAATATGAGTCTATCAGAGTGTATAAGGAAAACATTACAAGGATTTCAAGATACACCTTCGGCTTTGTCATAAAAATTGAAACCAAGGTGGATCGCTTATTTAGTGGGTTAAAGTTGAGTCTATGAAAATCATTGGAAATTCCAGACTAAGACAGCTATGAGGACATTTTCTATTATTCCCTTAAATTTGAGATGGAGATCCGAGACTCTCAGTGGTCTTATGGTTTGATGATAAAAATAGGAATATGGAGTTTAATATGGTAGGATAAATAGATAAAACCCATAGATAAATTAAAACCCAACATCCCATGTGTAAAAAGTGTCAAAAGAAGAATTTTGGGAAATATCTAAAGAGAATCGGGAGATACTTCAAATGTGGAAAAGATGGGAATTAGGAAAATAATTTCTGAAGGGATTTGAAGAACCCCACTAATGTGGAAGAATAAATCAAAGTTTATATCAACACTCATCCTATAGTAAAGTTTTCTAACTTCAATGAACATGGGAAATATGTGATCCAATACCCTAATCTAAGGGTTGTCGGAGACAATCAACGATAACAACCTCCACAGTAGCAAGTAAGGGCATATGTTATCACTATTGTTAAGGTGGATCCTGATAATGATGTGTTGATAGGTACTCTGGTTATTAATTCAATAATTGAAAACATACTATTTTATTTTGGTTCTATGCATTCTTTTATATCTTTTAAGTTTAGTATAACTATTCAAACACCACCTAAAATATGGAAGTTGATTTATCTCTGAAAGTATAAAATGGGAAAATTATTTCATCTAAAGTATATAACTCCTCCATAGTTAATGTTTGTGGATTAAACCTCCTAGAAAATATCCTCTTACTTACTGTGGTAAAGTTTGATGCTATATTGGGCATGGATTGGTTATCATTATACAAATCCAACATCATCTGTCTAGATAGGGAGATCACCCTTCATATCTTGAGGCATCATATACTTTTGTACAAGTGTAAGGATGATAATGAATCTCATTTCGAATCATCAACTCAAGTGTGGATATAATTTCTTTATTATCAAGCATATCTAGATCAAATTATTGAGACAAAGGAGAGGATTATGCTTTAATACATGCCCATTGTGAGGGACTACATCATTTTTTTCCCTAAAGAATTGTCTGGACTTCCTCCTGAATGAGAGGTTGATTTCTCAATTAAACTTATACCCGGAACTATTCCTATATCAAAGACTCCTTATAGGAGCCACCATTGAGTTGTAGGAACTAAATAAGTAGTTACAAGAGAATGTGGAAAATAGTTTTATATGCCCAAGTGCTTCATCAAGGGGTATTTTTGTCCTCTTCATCAAGAAGAAGGATGGATCAATGAACATCTACATTGATTATCATGAACTTAAAAAATCATGATAAATAAAACGTATACCTTGACATGGATAGATAACTTATTTGATCAGCTATATAGGGAAAAGTAATTCTCTAAATTGGAACTATGGTTAGCATATCACCAATTAATTGTGAATAAGGAATATATTCCCAAGATTTATTTTCAAATAATGTATGGACACTATGAGTTCATAGTGATTCCATTAGGACTCACTAATCCTCATAAAATTTTCATGGAATTAATGAATATATTCTTTAAAGATTAACTTAACAAATTTGTGACAGTTTTTATAGATGGTATTCTGATATACTCCAAGAGTAAGGAGGAGCATGGGGAGCATTTGAATACTATTCAAAATATTGTTCAAAGGGAGAAACTATATGTAAATTACAGTAAATGTGAGTTATGGATAAAGAAAGTATCAATCTTAGGGCATGTTATCACCATCATGGGGATATATGTGGAAACTTTTAAGATAAATTGAATTTTTTAGTGGCACAAACCAGGATCATTAATAGAGATCTGTAGCTTCCTTAGTCTAGATGGGAATTATTAGTGATTTTTTGAGTATCTTCTTAGGATTATCAGACCTACTAACCAATATGAATAAGAAGAGAGTAACGTTTTTTTTCAGTGTATGTGAATACTTATTTTAATAGTTGAAAAATAGGCTTATAATTGTATCAATACTTACAATAACCACAAGTGGAGAACTATTTGTGGTATATAGTGATGCATCAAAGAAGGGATCAGGTTGTGTACTAATTGAAAATGATAAATTGAAGGGATATCCCTAAAGGCATCTGAAATTTCAGGAAAAAAACTATCCCACACATGATCTAGAGTTGGAAGTTGTGATCTTCACAATGAAAATATAGTAGCATTATCTTTAGAAGGAGAAGTTTGAAATATATACTAATCATAAGAGAATAAAATATATATTCACACAGAAGAAACTTAATATGAACCAATGAATATTGTTAGATCTCATCAACGATTGTTATTTCTCAATCCACTACTATCTAGTTTAATAAAATAAAGTGGCATATACACCAACTAGAAGGGATCCTACAACTTTATCAATGATGGGAATTGATAAAGATCCAATATTCTTAGAGTTTTAAAGGATGGACCAAGGAATCATAAGGTAAGTAAAATAATCATTCCATTCTCAAATTATTTCTCAACCATCCCTTATTGAGAATATAAATTATGCTCAAATAAATGATGTGGAAATTTAGAAGAAGGTGGAATCTATCAGAAATGGAAAATCCTCAGAGTTCAAAGTGGATGAGGAAGGAGTCGTAAGATTTGGGTCAAGAATACATGTACCATAAAATTATGAGCTAAAGAGGGAAATTTTGAATAATTCACACAGATAAACATTCTCCATACACCCATGGAGTAAAAATATGTATCGATATCTCTAAGATAACTATTGGTGGGAAAATATAAAGAAGAATATCATTAAATATACATCAAAGTGTCTGATATGTTAGCAAGCGAATGATGAAAGAAAAAATTCTAGGTGGATGATGCAACCATTACCTATACCTCTATAGAAATGGGAAAAAATCAATATGTACTTTTTCACTGGACTTCTAAAGACATCTAGAGGAAATAATGTTATATGGTGAATTGTGGATCATCTTATAAAGATAGCTCATTTTATTGAAATTTTAGAGGACTTCTCACTCAATCAACCTGCATGGATATACATCATATAAGTGGAATGGAAACATGGAGTACCATTATTGGTTATATCTAATCAAGATCCATGATTTTTGTTGGTCAGAGTAGTTAACTAAAGAGGGGAGGGGTGAATTGAGTAACTATAAAAATTTCTATTTAAAAGATATTAGTTTTACAAATAATGATTTCCCCAAAAATAGATACAGGCCAGTTAATCAATGTTATACTGTTATAAGAGTTTGACTATTTAAACAACTTCTTAGAAGATTGATTAATTCTCAGTAATCTTAATTGGTATTATTAAAATTACTTTTGATGTTATCCTACTAAGACAAATCAGATATACCTTATTTCCAAGACTAACTATCAAAGTGAATTTAGTGTTTTTATGGATTGTGCAGTAAAGCAGTAAAATAGAGTAGACTAAATTTAAATGGAACAGTGGATATAAAACAAGTGGTTCAGTCTCAAGTCGAGACCTAATCCACTCCACTTGGTGATCACCTGCCACCAAGCAGTTTATATAAATAAACTCTGATCCACACCCTAGATCGGGGTTAACAACAGTACAAGGACTGTCCAGGCCACACAAGGACCTCTTCCACAGTTCTCATGGGTAAAAAAAATAATCACCAGGCCACACAGGGACCTCTTCCACAGTTTTCGTGGGTAAACAAGAGTAAAAAATTTGGTATGAGGATTTTGAAATCCTCCAGTTCATTGCAGGAGTTAGTGTGTGTAAAATACAAAAAGTACACACACTGCTCAAAAATAAATAAAAGAATCACTAAGAGAGAGTAGATTTAAGTTCATAATGCTCTAGTGATTAGCAGTGGAGCTCTAGACTTGTTGGATAAGACAGAAATGCTTCTGAGTCCTTCTCTGGTTTTTGTGTTGAAAAGCAGAGTGTCGTGGTTCACCTTGTGTTCTTCACGAGTGAAGATGTTCTCTTGATCCAAGTGTACTTCATGTGTTCTTCAGAAGAGTTGAATTGTATACATGAGACAATTGCTTATTTGAAGATCCTGCAATCTGTTCTTCACGGTTATGCTCAGGCTTTCTTTTTCTATTGAGTACAGTGCACTCGCGTTTCTTGTGTTGTCACTCTGTGTTGTATATGTATCTCTTTCTCTTGGGAACACTTCTCTTTATCTTCACAATGCATGAGCTTTAGCCGAAAGGTTCCATATAATTCATACCTAGTACCTTGTACTATGTCTACAAGAAACCATTAATTATGGAAGTGCATTAAAGACGTCAAATATGACCATTAAAAAGTTAAATTGAAAGACGAAAAAATTGTTAGGAAATGGTGTCACAGTAGTTATGAAAATGGTGTATCCTTCACGGTGTCTCTTTCACGGTGTCTCTTTCATGGTGTCTCCTTCACGGTGTCTCCTTCACAGTGTCTGGCTTCTAGTAACTTGCTCCTAATTTCTGGATTCACGGTGCCTTGATGACTCTGTCTCGCTAACTGTGTCTAGAACTTAGGCAAATAGAGTGTCTGGATTATGGTGTCTTTTCTTAGTGTCTTGCTTCACGGTGTCAAGCTTATTGTGTCACGGTATCTCGTGGTCATGGTGTTTGAGACTTACGCTTCATGGTGTTAGGGTTCACAGTGTCTTGCTCACGGTGTATGACTTCACGGTGTCTTATACTTAGACAAATAACTATATTCAGACTTATACAGTAATATGCATAAAATTAATTGAGCTTAACCATTATAAGGTAAGAGATAACTTGAAACATAAATACACATGATTAATATGATTTATGATATTTGTGATCATTAATAAGATTTGTAATTATTATTGATATTTTTGATCATTAAAAAATGATTAATACATGAGGAGTCCAACAATCTCCCCCTTTTTAATGATCAGAAATCAAGTACAGTTAAAGGGTAAATTGAATGCAACTAAAGAGAATATAACATATAGAATAATAGATAACTTCTCACATTTTCTCCCCCTTTTGGGATTATCAAAAAGTTAAAGTAAAGGGAAAACAATGCATATGTCATTAATAATGTCTATAATACAACAGACAGTAGAAATATAAAAATTCAATGACATCCCCATCAAAAAAAAAGTCACCGGGCTTCTTCAGGGATTGGCCTTCTCTTTTCCTTTATCAGCAGTAGAAGAAGAATCCATAGGGGCAGTAGCTGATGTAGAAGAAGGCATAGAAGTGGTAGAAAAAGAAGGTAAAGGTAGACCTTCGAAGACTGATGGAGCCAATGTAGGAGCTATAGAAGATCGAGGCAGATGGTGGTTAAGGATGATAGGCCTGATCTGACTAAGCGCCTGGCCAACAGACATGGTTGTGGAAGCTAAGGAAGAATTAAAAGTAGGCAATCCAGGTTTGAGAGGAGCAGCCGATGAAGCAACAATTGTTGTGCTTTACACATGAATATGTGCTTTCAGAATCTTAATGAAGTCTGCAATAATTTCTCTTTAATACTGAATAGCCTTTTCAAAATCATCTTTATTTTCCATGAACTTTTCCAACAATCTGGTAAACTCAGTGAGCTTCTGAACTTGTGATTTGAATTCTTGAGTTATAGGATGTATTCTCATATTCTCTACAAGATATTTAAAGTGATTTGTCATACCAATCTTAGAGAAAATCTGGTTGAAATAGAAGTCCACTTTCTTAGAGATCTCCTGTTGAGCATCATTGGCAATCTTTGAGTGAATTTGAACCAAGTCAAGAACTCTATCACTGTTCTTAACAATTTCAGATAAAGGAGCCTTATTAAAGCCACTTAATGCATTCTGAATATCTTCCTTGGATATAGATCTGAGCAGAGAACTATCCAAAGAAGGAGTAGAAGTTTGACCAGAGGAATTAGAATCTTTGACAGGTGTGGTCAGAGACTTCAATTGATTCAATACCTTTTGAAGACAGCTAGTATATTCATCGGTGATCTTATTAAGGTTTTCCACAAGCTCTATCATGTGGTGAATCATCTGTGTGTGCCTTCCTACAATCTTTTCATCAAAGGATAAGAGGTATGGATGAATATGGGACACAATATCTCGAGAGATGTTTGAAACAGAAGGTTTGGGAGAAGCAGGAGTAGGTGCAAGAGCAGGCTCTGATCTTGAATGTAGTTTTCTCTATAGGTCTTCATCCATGCTTTTCATAGTTTCAAATTCAGTATTGAACAACTTTTTTTCAACCCTAACTTCTTGAATTTCAAGAATCATCTTGGGTTGAATATGCCAGATAATCTTCTCTAAAAGAAGTGAGGCATCTTCCTGACTCATTTTAGTCACAGGAAGAGGTTGAGAGGACAATATTTTCTCAAGTCCAGCTAAGATAGTGTCTCCAAAGACTTTCAAACCATCCTTGCTTATAGAATATTTATGTTCAAGTAAAGGGGCAGGAAGTGGTACAGGTGCAGGCTCAAGTGCTGGTTTCGGTTGAGGTTCAGGTTTAGGTTCAAAGTATGTGGCAGATTTCAATTGAAACAAGGAAGAAAGATCAATTCCAGTGGCAATAACCTGTTGAGATTCAATCACATCATAAAATCTAGGGAATATATACCTATTGTACACAGAATATGACTTAGTTGGATGAGATGCTTCCTCAGACTCAGCTTCACCAGTCTCAAGATTTTGAGGTTCCTCCCCCTCAATAAGTGCTTCCTTTTCAGGACCTTGAGGCTCAAGAACTTGATTTAAATCCACTGGTTCATCTCTAATTTCCTCATCCATCTCTTGCCTATCCAACATGATGGCTATCTTCATCCTCTCTTCAGCATAGGTTATTATCTCAAGAATAGATTGTTCCACAGGAAGGTCATCTTGATTTTCATCTTCCCTAACAGGGATTTCTTTTAGATTTTCTTCTTCTACAGGAGGGAGTTGTTTTAGATTTGTTTCTTCTGTAAAAGGGAGTTCCTTTTGAGTTGCTTCTTTTACAGTGGGGATATCTCTTACTACAGCCTCTTCCAGGTCTTTCTGCTCATATTCTAGGACAATTAAATCTCTTGCAGCCTCAGTTTGGGTTTCCAGATTAATATCATCTCTAGGGGAAGGAGGTTATTCTTCAAGAAAAACAGGAGGAATAATTGTCATTTCTTCCCCAATAACAACTTCTTCCCTATGAGTTATATTAGCCTCTTATCTATGTGGTACTTCAGCTGCCTCGTCCTATTCTTCTTCATCTTTTGGATACTCAGCAACTTCATCTAGTTCCAAACCAAGATCAGAAATTTCCTTTGGCCTTGTTGGATAATCCACAAGATTATATTTCTCATAAAGCTTATCATTATCTTCAACACATTCCTTCTTCAAAGGGTTCCAGTTTATTTTCATCCTTCTAATGGTATGTTTAGATAAACAATATTCATAGTCCACCAGTACTTATTCATTGGTTCCAACTACTCCTTTGGCAACAAGCATTGTTGAAATCCTCCTAGAGTAAAACAAAGAGGTGGATTTGGATGTGACCTTAATCAATTCACACATATGGTGAATGATATACTTGCACAGATTTATCTTGTGGCCATTCTTCATAAGATGAATCATAAATAAATCATGATAATTTAAGACAGAAAAGTCACCTTTCCTCGAGCTAATCAGATTTTGAACAAATTTGAACAACAGCCTTGTCTCCCCATCAAGTTCAGCATCTATGGCCCTTCTCTTGGTGCCATTTCCAGTTAGGGTTTCCAGTGCATTTCCCATGTTGAAGAAATCAGTTGCAGGTGGGGGTTCTCTCTGATAATCATCACAAATCCCTTAGTGAGGTATCCTAAGGCATGTAGCCCATAACCTTGACGAGAAGGAGCATCTCTGGCCATTAATCCAGCTTCTCACGAAAAAAACATTCACCATTATCAAAAGAAAACTATACATACTGATAGAACTGAGCTACTAACCTCGGTTAAATAGGTCTATCCTTCCTAGAGAACCATTTGAGCCAGCCTTGTTCTCTTAAAACTTTTAAAACTAGAGATTTTCTAGACAATATCCACTCAGGTAAAATCTCCTTTTCAAGTACAACAGCGCGATTTACCATATTTGGATTTAAGGGTCCTTCGGGTACCAGCTTTGGTGCTCTCTTCTGTTTCTTCTAGCGGAGCTTCTTAGATGAGGATGAAGATAGACGCTTCATCCTTGGAATCCACTGATGGTCAAGAGAGAGAGATAGAGAGAGAGAGAGAGAGAGTTTCTAGGTTGAAAGGGTTAGGAAGGAGTGAGTGGGAGAGAGTTCAGGTGAATAATCGAGTGTAAACCCCTTTGTTTTATCATTTGGGAATGCCAAACGTCATAAAACAAAAAACGTGGGAAAGTAAAAAGTGGTGAAATAAAAATTACAGTGATACGTATTAAAATAAAACCAAAAATAATTTTCACGATGAGACCATGAATAGTCGTTATGGTGCCATGATAAATGGTCATCACGGTGAGACAGTCAGTGGTCGTCATGGGGAGACAGTGAGTGGTATGTTATGTCACGGTGAGATAGTAAGTAAACTTTGTTCAGTCACGGTGAGAGAGTAAGTAACAGACCTTGAATACAAAGTGTTAACTGTGAGACCGTAAACATGAGACAGTAACCGAGAAACCATGAACATCAAACAGTAAAGTAAAAAAGTAGTAAAATATTAAACAGTAAGACCAGTAAGATATCTATTTGTGATTGATCATGCCAAGATCATGTTTGATGTATTCTATTCTCTCAGAATTTAATATTTTAGTGAATATATCAGCAAGTTGATATTCAGTGATAATGAATTCCAAGGTGATATCACCTTTTTGATAATGATCTCACAAAAAGTGATGTCTTACATCAATATGTTTTGTCCTAGAATGTGAAATAGGATTTTTTGAAATGTTAATAGCACTTGTGTTGTCACAATTTATTGGTACATGTCTGAATTGATATCCATAGTCTGGTAAAGTGTGTTTCATCCAAAAAATTTGTGCACAACAACTACCAACAGCTATGTATTTAGCTTCTGCAGTAGATAATGAAACATAGTTTTGTTTCATACTACACCATGATACTAGTAACTTGCCTAAAAGGTGACATGTTCCAGAGGTTCTCTTTCTATCTAACTTACAGCCTCCGAAGTCAACATCATAATAACTAACTAGTTCAAATTATTGTCCTTTAGTATAGAACAATCTTAGATTGGGTGTATGCTTGAGGTATGTGAAAATTCTCTTTACAGCATTTAAATGAGATTCCTTAGGGTTTTCTTGAAAGTGAGCACACATACACACACTAAACATAATATCAGGACAGCTAGCAATTAAGTAGAGTAGACTTCCAGTCATTCCTCTATAAGTGGTTGGATCAACAGATTTTCTATCTTCATCAAGATCCAACTTACAGGTGGTACTCATGGGAGTGTCACTACTTTTTATGCTATCAAATCCAAAATGTTTTAGAATATCTCTAGTATACTTAATTTGAGTCAAAAAAATTCCATCATTATTTTGAAATATTTAAAATCCAAGAAAGAATTTTAGTTCACCCATTAAACTCATTTCAAATTCGTTTTGCATCATTTTACAAAAATCAATACATAATAACTTTTTTGAAGATCCAAAAATAATATCATATACATAGATTTCAACAACTAAAACATCATTATGAATTTGGTTTTATAAAGAGGGTAGGATCAGCTACTCCTTTTGTAAAACCTTTTGAAATTAGAAAAGTACTTAATCTGTCATACCAAGCTCTTGGGGCTTGTTTTAAACCATATAAATCTTTTGATTGTTGAAAAATATGATTTGGAAAATGAGGGTTTGTAAATCCAGGGGGTTGTTCAACAAAAGCATCCTCATATATATACCCATTTAAGAATGCACTCTTAACATCCATTTGATATAGTTTTAAATTCAGATGTGCAGCATAAGCAAGTATAATTCTAATGGATTCAAGTATTTCTACTGGAGAAAAATTCTCCTCACAGTCAATTCCTTCTTCTTGACTATAGCATTTTGCAACTAATCTAGCCTTATTCCTAACTATATTTCAAACTTTATCTACCTTATTTCTAAACACCCATTTAGTTCATATGATAAAAGTGTCCTTTGGTCTTTCAAAAAGTTTCCAAACTTTATTTATTTCAAATTGATTGAGTTTTTCTTGCATAGAAATTACCCAAAATTCATCACTGATAGAATCATTAATGTTTTTAGGTTCAAGCTGTGATAAGAAGGCTTGATGTTCTACCTGATTTCTAAGAGAAGATCTAGTTTGTGTTCCTTTCTCTAAGCCTCCTACAACAACATCTAAGGGATGGTTTCTAAGGGTTCTAACCTTTATAGAAAAAGAGGGACTAGTAAATTCAGGTTCATCAACAGATTCATGTTCATTATGGCTTGATTGTACAGAATTTCTAGAATTGGAAGTTTTCACAGATTCTTTCATAGAGGTATTTGAGGATTTTGAGTTGATGTTCAGATTTGATACATCATCCTCCAGATTTTCTAGGATGGTTCTAGGTTCATGTTTATATGTTTCATCAATCTTTATATGGACATATTCTTCCACACATTTAGTTCTCTTATTAAATAATCTATAATCTTTACTTGAAATTGAATATCCTAGGAAAATTCCTTCATCACTTTTGGATGCAAATTTGTATAGATTATCCTTAGTGTTGAGAATAAAGACTTTGCAACCAAAAACTCTAAATTAATTAACCTTAGGCTTTCTATTATTCTAGAGTTCATATGGGGTCTTCTTGAGAATTGGTATAATCAAGGCTCTATTGATTATGTATCATGTTGTGTTAATAGCTTCAACCCAAAAGTAAATAGGTAGGTCATATTCACTAAGCATTGTTCTATAAATTTCTTTCAAGGTTCTATTTCTTATTTCTACAACACCATTCTGCTGAGGTGTTCTAGGGGCAGAGAAATTGTGATTATAACCATTTTCTGAGCAAAAGGATTCATACTCTTGATTTTCAAACTCATGTCCATGATCAATTCTTAAAGATTTAATTTTAAGTCCACTAAGATTTTCTACAGACTTGGAATGCTAAGTAAAATAAGTGAAAGCTTCACTTTTGTGATCCATGAAAAAGGTACAGGTATATCTAGAAAAATCATCTACTAGAACATAAACATAGTGCTTCCCATTTAAACTAGAAACTCTAGATGGTCCAAAAAAATCCATGTGAACCAACTCGAGAGGTTGAGAAGTATAAACTTCCTTCTTTGGTTTGAAATAGATTTTGTGTTATTTTCCCTTTTGACAGGGATTACAAACTTTGTCATTTTGAAACTCAAGTTTGGTTAAGTCTTTAACTATGCCTTTTCTAGTTAACTTTTTTAAGGGAGTGAACATTACAGTGGCCTAGTCTCCTATGCCAAAGCCAAGATTCTTTATGAAATACACTTAAGCATGAAACATTTTGAGAAGTTAAGGAATCTAAATTAACAGAATAAACATTCTCATTCCTTGATGCTGAAAATACTAATTCATCTTTATAATTAAAGACATTACAGGCATAATTTTCAAATTTAACATGATATCCATTATCACACAATTGTGAGATACTAAGCAAATTATATTTTAAACCATTAAAAAATAGTACTTTAGAAATTAATATTGAATCATAATTACTAATCTAGCCTAATCCAATGATCTTACCCTTTGAATTGTCACCAAATGTGACATGTCCTCCATCTACTTTTACCAGATTCTTGAAACATGAGTAGCCTCCTGTCATGTGTCTTGAACACCCACTATCCAAGTACCACAGATTTGTGCAGTGGCTCTTTAAGTAGCTTTCCTATAACATGATAAAGCAAAGACAGATTTTGGTACACATACTTGTTTGGGTCCAGTAACATTAGTAATAAGTGCTTTAGGAACCCATATTTTTCTCATATTATTCCTATAAGCACTATGTAAATTATTTGAAAAATAAAATATATTTGGTCCATAAAAACTTGAAATAGTAGAATGTGTATCATGACTCGAGCTAGTTGAGCTGTGTCCAGAACTGGGAACAAAATTATATGTCCTAGTCTTTGAAACAAAATTTTTTCTACTAAGGTTTCTTTTACCAGGTTGATAACCAATTCCAGTATTATATTTTGCAGCAATTTGTTTTCATAGAATTTGGGTAGGGGTATTTTTACCATTAGTAAACTTTTCTAAGTCACTTTTTAATTGATCATTGGACATTTTTAATTCATTTTTTTCTTTTAGAAGTTGATCATTTTTCTCTTTTTTAGTAGTAAGTTCAGATTTAACATTTACAGTGAGATCATGTTGTTTCTTAAATGATTTATATTTATCCTTTAATTCATTGCATGTCTCTTCAAGCATGTTTCAATATTCAAACATTTCTTCATTACTCATATTTTCATAGTCACTTTCCTCTTCAGAATAGTGTGAATTATACATAGAAGATTTTAGTGTTACCTCAAATGTGTTTCTCATAAAACACATATTGGATTTTTTTTATCCTGTTCATCATGTGATGTGTCTGAGTCACTTGAACTATCCTCAGAGGCACTCCAGGTTGCCTTCATTGGATTTTTTTACTTCTTGTATTTGTCCTCATATTTCTTCTTATAATTGAGCTTTGTATAGTCAGCCTTTATATGTCCTTTGCACTTACATTCATATCATACAATCTCATCAGTTTTGTCACTTCTCTTCCAGTCCTTTTTCCAAATTCCTTTCTGATCATACTTTCCCTTGAAGTTAGGATTTCTGGAAAAAAAAATCTTCTTATAAAATCGTTTGAATCTTCTGGCCAGTTGAGCCATCTCCTCATCATTGTCTGGTGATGATTTTTCAGTAGTGGAACTGTCTATAGAAGCTTCTAGTTTTCCTTTGTCTTTGTGCTTCGAGAGGGTGGTCTTGAATGCTACTGATTTCCTCTTTGGTTCATCCTCCTCTTCTTTGTTGACTTTCAGCTCTTCCTCATACATCATCAATTTCCCAATGAGTTCCTTTATAGGTAGCCTACTGATGTCGCATGACTCTCTATTTGAGACAGAGGTTCCCCTCCATCTGTCAGGTAGACATCTGAGAATTATCATGATCTGTTCTTTGGCAGTGACTTCTCTTCCTAGAGAAATCATTGTGTTAACAATATCATTGAACCTAAGATACATATCAAAAAAAGGCTCATCAAGTTTCATCTTAAAATTATCATACATTATAGTGTAAGTATTAAGTCTCATTTTCTTTACACTAGATGTGCCTTCATGTGAGACAGACAAGGTATCCCAAATTTCATGGGCAGTTTCACAAGCAGAAATCCTATTAAATTCTTCATCTCCAAATGAACAGTATAAATCATTCATGTCTTTAAAATTATTATTATAAGAAATTTTGGTAGGTTCATCCCATGTAATTCTATCTGTCATAGGAAGTTTGTATTCATCTATAATTGATGACCAGATTTCAAAGATTATACTCTCTAGATGCATTTTCATTTTAGTTTTCCATTGAGAATAGTTTGTTCCATTAAAGAATGGTGGTCTGTTAGTTACAGCACCTTCCAATCTATTATCCATACTAACAAATTACTCTAAAAGATCTACAAATTTAGAATTAATAGAAATTTACAGATCTTTAAAGTACAACTACAATAATAGTTGAATGAGATTACACAAAGTCCTAATAAAACATCTCTTTGATACCAAATGTTGGTCGGAGTAGTTAACTCAATAGGGGAGGGGTGAATTGAGTAACTATAAAAATTTCTATTTAAAAGATATTATTTTTACAAATAATGATTTCCCCAAAAATAGATACAGCCTAGTTAATCAAGGTTATACTATTATAAGAGTTTGACTGTTTAAACAACTTATTATAAGATTGATTAATTCTCATTAATCTTAATTGGAATTATTAAAATTACTTCTGAAGTTATCTTACTAAGACAAATCAGATATAACTTCTTTCCAAGACTAACTATCAAAGTGAATTTAGTGTTTTCTAGATTGTGCAGTAAAGTAGTAAAACAGAGTAGACTAAATTTAAATGGCACAGTGGATATAAAACAAGTGGTTCAGTCTCAAGCCGAGACCTAATCCACTTCACTTGGTGATCACCTTCCACCAAGCAGTTTATATAAATAAACTCTGATCCACACACTGGATCGGGGTTAAAAACAGTACATGGACTGTCCAGGCCATGCAGGGACCTCTTCCATAGTTCTCGTGGGTAAAAAAAATAATGACCTGGCCCAACAAGGACCTCTTCCACAGTTGTTGTGGGTAAACAAGAGTAAATAATTTGGTATGAGGATTTTGAAATCCACCAGTTCAGCACAGGAGTAAATGTGTGTAAAATACACAGAGTACACACACTGCTCAAAAATAAATAAAATGATCACTAAGAGAGAGTAGATGTGAGTTCAGAATGCTCTAGTGATTCGCAGTGCAACTCTAGACTTGTTGGATAAGATAGAAATGCTTCTGAGTCCTTCTCTGGTTTTTGTGTTGAAAAAAAAGTGTTGTGGTTCAGCTTGTGTTTTTCACGAGTGAATATGTTCTCTTGATCCTAGTATACTTCGTCTGTTCTTCAGTAGAGTCTAATTGTATGCGTGAGGAAATTGCTTCCTTGAAGATCCTGCAATGTGTTCTTCGCGGTTATGCTCAGGCTTGCTTTTTCTTTTGAGTATAGTGCACTCGTGTTTCTTGTGTTTTTGCTCGGTGTTGTATCTGTATCTATTTCTATTGGGTACACTTCTCTTCATCTTCACAATGCATGATCTTTAGCCGACAGGTTACATATATGCCATACCTCGTACCTCGTACTATGTCTACAAGAAACCATTAATTATGCCAGTCCATTAAAGACGTCAAATATGACCGTTAAAAAGTTAAATTGAAAGACGACAAAATAGTTAGGAAACTGTGTCATGGTATTTATGCAAACGGTGTATCCTTAACGATGTCTCTTTCATGGGGTCTCTTTCACGGTGTCTCCTTCATGGTGTCTCCTTCACGATGTCTCCTTCATGGTGTCTGTCTTCTGGTGCCTTGCTCATAATTTCTGGATTCACGGTGCCTTGATGACTGTGTCTTGCTAACTGTGTCTGGCACTTAGGCAAACAGAGTGTCTGGCCTAAGGTGTCTATTCTTAGTGTCTTGGTTCACGGTGTCAGGATTATTGTGTCACAGTATCTCGTGGTCACGGTGTCTGATACTTAGGCTTCACGGTCTCAGGGTTCACAGTGTTTTTCTCACGGTGTCTGACTTCATGGTGTCTTATACTTAGACAAATAACTGTATTCAGACTTAAACAGTAATATGCATAAAATGAATTGATTATAACCATTATAAGGTATGAGATAACTTGAAACATAAATACACATGATTAATAAGATTTGTGAGATTTGTGATCATTAATAAGATTTGTAATTATTATTGATATTTGTGATCATTAAAACATGATTAATACATCAGGAGTCCAACAATTTTCATCTTTATTATAAAAAGGTCTTCAACATGCTATAAACCTTGAGTTGAACTTCAGCACAGTTTATCACCGTCAAACTGATGTCTCATCTGAGTGGACCATTCAGACACTATAAGACATGTTGATAGAATTATCAATGGACTTAAAAGGAGGATGTAATCAGCATCTTCCACTAGTCAATTTTTCTTACAATAATAGTTTCCACTAAAGCACCCAAATGGCCCCATCTAAAGCCCTATATTGGACGGAATGTAGAACACCTGTATGCTAGGATGCAGTTAGTGAACGTAAGCAATTGGGACCTATAATGGTAAAGGAAATGGTAGAAAAGGTAAATACCACTCAACAACACATTAGGGATATCCAAATTCTACAAAAGAGTTATACAGAAAATCATCGATGATACTTAGATTTTGAGGTATGAGATAAGGTATTCCTCAACTTATCTCCAGGGAAGAAATTCATGAGATTTGGGAAGATGGAAAAGATAATTCCCAGGTACATCAGACCCTTTTAGATTATTGATCACATCATAGTTGTGTCATCTTGACTAGCACTTACACCAATCATGTCTTAGGTACATGATGTATTCTATGTATACCTATTAATGAATTACTTACTAGATTCGTAACTTGTACAAAATTCATAGGTGGTATAGCTGGAAAATGATCTCTCTTATGAGGAGTATCTAGTGACAATATTGGACCATAAATATAAAATTATATGAAATAAGACCACTCACCTAGTTAAGTATTATAGAGGAACCACAAATATAAAGAGGTGACACGAGAACCGGAGGAAGTGATGAAAGAGAATTACCCTATCCTTTTTTCACCTTAGTATGTAAAATAAATTTTGAGGGTGAAATTTCATAAGGGTGGAATAATGTAACACCCCTACATTTTTATTATAAAAATTTCTTTAAAAATTTTTATTTCTTCAGTAGCTTATGTTGTACGCAACACCAAGTTTAAACAAACCACAATATAATATTAAAATATTATTATTCTAATATGACTTTTATAACATATCCATTGAATTAGAGGGTATGAATAGGAATATAAATATTTTAAAATATATAAATTCTTTGGAAATAAAAATTATTTTTTTAGTAAAGTCATTTTATTCTTCAAAAATATTATTTCTTCAAAAATGATTTTATTATTTTCAATGAGAAAATAGAGATAATTAATTTATAAACTTCTAGAAAATTTATTTGAAAAAATAAACTTCATTTTTTAATTCAAAATTTAACAATTATCTTAGTATAAATTCTTTATAATTTACTAAATGAAATTTTAATGAACAATGAAAAATATTGATTTACATTGAAAACTATATTTTATTTTAAATTATTTACAAAATAAAATTATGTTTTGGACTACTTTTATATTTTAATTAGTTAATTTTTATTAAAAATAAACCAATTATGGAATTTTTAAATTGATTTTATAAAATAAATTAGTATAAATACATTTTATACTTAAAAATAGAATTTTTCGGAAAAAAAAATGTTATTCGTTGAGTTTGTATTGTTTAATATTAAATTAAATTCAAAAAATTATATATTTAAAATTTTGAAAAAATTGATCTATATTTTTAATTATTACTTATAAATTTAATAAATATACCCCTTTTATTTTTTGGTCAAAATGAATAGTAACCTTAGTAATTTTTGTTACCACGGTAAAGGGTAAATCGGGTAATTAAGAGTAAAATTAAAATGATAAGAATTATAAAATGACCCTAAAACATGACCCAATAATATTTTATGAAAATTATTAGACTATAATCATTCATGGGTCTAATTTATGACCTTTTGGAGCCACTTTTGTAACCTTAAGTCTCTTATAGTATTTTATTTAAAGAAAAGTCAAACTTGTCACAATATTTTTTTAATAAGTATAAAATTTTTAATATTTTTTAATCCAAAATATATTTTCAAAAAAATATTATTTTGAAATATAAAATATTAATATTCATCATGGTAATTTATTTTTAATTTTTCTGGAAAAAATAATTACTTTAAATTCTTACACAACAATGATGCAGTAATTATTAAATAAAAGTAAAAATAAAATAAATGATATTAGAAATATTAAAATAAATATAATTTGGGATATTTAAGTTGATAAATGAATTATATATATGACCATGACATTTTTATGATATAATAAAATGGTGTTTTTGAATTTGACTTAATTTTTATGTTTTTAAATTCAAAGTAATGAATTGTGTCCAATTTGATAATAATGATATTTTATGGGATTAAGATTTTATTAAATTATTTAAAAATAATAAAAATCATAAATAAGTTAAAAGTGGATTGTATTTGGTCTAAAATTTTATTACATGTGCTTTTATATTCCATTTATAATCATTTGTCTCTAGAATAGTCTTATTGTATTTTAATGTTTTGAGAAATTCCCAAAACACCCCTCTCCTCCCCTTATAAATACCGGCACTCACCACCCCTTATCTTCGCATATTACAATAATTTAAGGTTTCAAAATCACTACCATACACTATCATCCCCAATATCATACATCTATGTGCTCTTTATATCATTAAAATATCAATTCCAAGTTCATCAAGGGGTCCTTCAAGGAGGTGATATTCAAGAGGTAACATTCTTAAACAACCTCTTTTAATTTATTTTCCTATTCTACCTTCTTCTCACCTATTTAATCCATAAATGAATAATAAATATAGTATCATGTATATAATTTAATTATATATTTCGGATGTAATATTTTCTATCCATCCCTTTTTCACTTCTCCTCTTATTCAAATAAAGGAAACCATTGTCCAAATTATGGCGGTTAACCGTCTCCATGGATAATGAGTTTTCATTTTCTATTACCTCCATCAAGGTTGGTCATAGAACTATTATTATAGTTAAATAAGATTTTAATAATTATATTATAACTTATTTCATATTCTTTAACTAATATATAAACATAATATTAAATAAAATGAAACTAATGTGTGATGGTCTGGGAAAAAATGTCAAAATAAACTAAACATTTTTCATTAATGTTTTATCAAATGAATCATCCTCATATCAGAAAAAATGATATATGGTACCATTTAAACTTATTTAAGTTTATTGATACTATTTAATTTTATTTCTATAATATTATTCACATTCTAAAATAACTTCCATAATTACACACAAGTGAACCAAACATGAAACCATGAAACGAACACTCACGAAATGACAAAATTGAACATTATAACTCATCAAAATGGCCATAAATGAACTTAATAAAATTATAATAAACAAAATTAATGTGTATTAGGTTATAAATTAATAAATTAATGAATCTAATTTGATTATACAGGACATTAATTGAAAGTACATAACACATTCGGACTTAAGGAAAGGGATCTCTTTGGACCTCCATATTTCCTTTGGGTTACAATTTCTCTCTCTTTGACTAAATTTATCTCTTCATTATTCATATATAATTATACCATATTATTTATTTATGTTCCTTACATATGTATCTATCTCAATTCATCTTTCTTTTATGGGAAAATACATTTTTTAAAAGGTTCTCTTCTCAATTCCTCTCGATAAAAACCCCAATTAAAGGGAACTTCTTTGTTTCATGACCATTTTCAATTACACTCCATAAAATGATCTAAACCAAAAACATTTTTCTAAAATTAATAATTTTATTATAAAAAACTATTTTATTTCATTTCTTTTTTTATTTAAATAATTAATAATGTATCCTCTTTAAATACTCTTTATTATTTTCTTTAAAACCACACTAAAGTGGCACATTTCTAATGTTACCTAACAACTCTTTTTTATGTTTTCAATTTATTTGAACATCATTATTATTGATCTATTATTATTTTTCCTTTATTAAGGACCAATAATGATTTAAATCCATTATTTAATGGATACAATTTTTATACACCCTTTGGTTATGCCTTGTGATAAGATTATAATACCCATTTCTTTTAATGGGTGACCCTTATGATTATTCCTTAGTTTTGATTATTTATGTGGAACACATATATATATATATGAACATGTTATGATGTGTGTGTCCAGATAGCACTCTAATACATTGGATAATGTTTTAGTCTCATGAGATGTTATGTATGAGATTAGGGGGTAAAACTAATCTATTGTGAGACTTTTTCCACCATGTGATATAGTCTTGGAATTTAGCCTTGACTTGTTTTTATATCATGATATATGTTTCTTCCACTTTACTATGTTTCCATGATCATATGATTCCATGTTCTATATGTTATTCCTTCATAATTTTATACATGATTCATGCCTTTTATGTTATAATGTTACGACTTATAGATTATGTGTTATTCTTCAATCCCATGTTTATTCCCATAGTGGGATTTTTAGCTCATCCCTTTTGTCTATGTATTCCCCAAGTTATCCTATGTAGTTGTAGGAGCACAAAGAGAGTTAGGATCTCATCATGGAGATTAATAAAAAGATTCTTTATTCTAGTCTCATGTTTTTTATTTGTGAACCTAGTATTATAAATACACTAGAATTTTTTATCCTTGTTTTGTATTTCATGGATAATTATTCTTAAAATCGTGTAATAATATGTGTGGAAGGATTGGGTCACTATATCATTATTTACACAAACCAGATATAAATATTTTTGAGATATTGATTTAGTGTTTCATTCAGTGTGCCATGTGTCACCCCTACTTTCCTCACTTTATAATCATTGGACAAGAACACATTGGCCAATAATGGTTATCACTTTGTTCTTGTGCATTTCTCCCACTTTTATTGATGTTCTTTATCCTTTTCCAATGTGGTTGAAGTTCAACATTTCCTATTGGGATTCGATCATGATCAAACCCCTGGATTCATAGTGGATGCAAGCACGACCTATATATTGGTGTTTTGTAGATAAATTATGATGTGACGAGAGTGTTGAAAATATATATCAGAGGAAAGTTCATGGTCATTTTCCAGGGGAGAGGTTTGGTGTTATGTGATGAACCAAATGAGGTTCAGGTGGAAAAAATCCATCCATCAGGGATGTTTCAGGCATGGTAGTCCCTAGATCTGTGTTCCCTGACATGAATGAAGGTGGAAATGGTGGTTGAATAAGTGTGGGTAATATGTGTGAAGTTTTATTCAGATTATATAAAATCCCAACTTACACAGTATGTAATATGGATAAAACACATCATGTAGTCCTACAGTTGTAGCAGCTAGGGTTTTAGGTGGATACAAATATAAAATGTCTTTTATTAATCATAAATACAAGTGATCATGTACTAGTAGCTCAGTGTGTACTCTGGGAGTATACAAGCAAGTAAATTACCATGTACAAGGCATAGCCTAAGTACACTAGAACTTACATGGACTCAGATATGGATAGAGTACCCAGCCATAACCTCGGTACATAGAAACGAACAAAGGACATGAGCACGAGATGAAGTACATGGTCTTGGGTTAGAACACACAAGAATCCATGGGTAGCCAAGAAATGTCATGTATAGAATATACACACCATGCAGTTCCACGTGTCTAGACAAGTCATGTGCATGTGATGTCATGGCCATGTATCTAGGTGACGTCACGTTTCATGTGACCCTAGGTATAAGTTGTGTATCTCTCTAAGAATCTTTCACCTTGTGTATCTTTTTCTTTGGGACTCGGGTTTTATCATGTGATTATCCTATCTTGTGCATTATTCCAAATAAAACATGATATAAGCCTTCATTTTGGAATCAAAGATACAATTTGAGGTGTTGTAGGAATGATTCTTCTTTCAATGATTATTGACCAATGGAAATGATTGGGTGTGATCATTAGAGAGATGTCAGGGTTGGTACTCCCATGTCACACCAGGACGTGGGTCCCCCATACTCTTTACAAGGGTAGAGTTGGTACTCCTCCATAAAATATCAAAGTTCAGGTCCTCTATTAATATAGTGTTACTTTCTCATCTTTGATCTCTACAGAAGAGAATGTCCTCTATAGGATTTAATGCTCCCTCAGTTGTGGAGTGCAGTAGTGAAGAACAGTCCCCACTACTCAGAATCTTGTGAGGTTTTTCATGGCGCTAGGCATCAAAGATGGACATTTGGAGATGTAGGTTGATTCATCATTCTTATTAAGATTATGGATATAGAGATATCCTCCCCTTTATCTCATGGTTTTCTTTATATTCATATATTATGGGTTTTTTGTTTCCCTCTTACTTATGGGTTTATATGTCTATTATATCTCAATATTTCTCCCTTATTGGTTTTTGGGGAGTCCTACTGGATATGTTAATAATCTTCTCTTCATGGGATTCTTCCATGCGTGTTTTTTTATAAAGATGATAGAAAGAATGGTGGTGGCCTTATTATATTAGGATTCAAAGGAGCATAGTTGTACCTAGAAACGTTAACCGTGTTCGGTGGTTGGCCTTATAGATTGTGATTAGATAAATCCTTAGTCTCCCTTTTTCTAATTATTTTTCGGTTGAGCCTCATTTCTAGTTGGGAATGTTTTTTTTCACTTTAAACTTTTGTTCTATTTTGTTTCACTTTGACACTTTCCTAGAGGATATTCTATAAGATCCCATATTTTTTATGGTACGTCTATCTATTAGTTTTTCAATAACTTTTATTTCAGTTGTGTTTTCATCATAGATATTTTCCATTTGAATAAATATTATATTGGGTTGTGAATAAACTTGAGAAAAGTGAAGAGGATCCATAGTGAGATCCTTTTTTGGGGAAATGACTTAAATTCCAGGGATGTATGTTTTTTTTAATTAATGGAGTCCAAGTATAAATGGGGCAAGTGTTATTAGTGTTTCTTGGTAAGTTGAGAATATTTAAAAGGTTTTTGGGTTTCTTATAAATAAAAAGGTCTGAAAACCCATCTGCAGAACATTTTCATGCCATGTAAATGGATTAAACATCGTGTAATAGTTCATTTTTTAAATACTCAATCGAGGTAATGAGATTTTATGAGTATCCCATTAAAAATAATTACATGATGTGTAACTACATTAAACATCCTGAAATTCCCATAAATAATATTTTAAAATATGTTTTATGGATGAATTTTATTCTATTCTACTAATTCAGTCTACTCTCGGCCTTATGGAATCTTATAGATAAATTTTGAGTGCCAACCTTCCTTTCAGATATCCTGTTTACGTGATCCATCCCTATTTTGAACTATGAACCTCTTTATGATCATCTTAACCTTCTTAATCATGGGAATTTTCTATTGGAAGTGTTTTGTTATTCACCGATTAAGGTAGGGGTTCTAAGTCTTAACCCTATGTTTTGATAAGTTTCCATGTATATGAAATATTTTGATTAATTCAACATAACATGTGATTAAATTAATTAAATAGTGAATGAGATTATTATTTGGAGTCTGTCGGCTTTAATTTGTTATTGACCTAGCTTATGGATACCCGTTGGGTGAAAAAACATGAATATAATTGAATTAGATAATGGCTTAAAGTGTGTTTAGCATGACATGAGAGCTTAGGTTACTATTGGATATAGAATCTCAAAGTTATTTCTTATTGGTTATTTATTTTTTTGTTGATCAATTTTGATATAAATGAAAGAATAAATTGAATGGTGATTGTTGGATATACAATCCCATATGATTCCTAAATGATGAGAGATCCATTTCACTTTCATTAATCCCTTCCACAAACATTTATACACCCTCATTATGCTGTTAAATTTTTATCACGATTTTCCATGCCAATAAATTATGCAGTGAATACCCATACTGATTTCCTATTAAGGGTGTCCACCTTCATTCACTTATACTTATTTGATTTGGGATGTATGTAACGACCCGAAATTTTGAATAAATCTTGTTTCCTAATTTTATGTGTTATTTTTATTTTATTTTTATACTCAACAAAAATGTTTCATTTGATAACATGAGTATAATTAAAATGATATCATTGGTTTTTGACTGTTATATGACCATTGGTCAATATGACCGCTGGAAACTAAATGTTTTGATTATTGTCTCTAAATACAAGTAATCTTGGTTAATTAATATAGAAAGAAGATTTGATGGCCTCACCCAGTAGTCTTGGACCGATCGAACCCCATCTAACAAAACTTGGGAAGGAGGTAGCACCACTGGGCTTTGCTCTAGACCAAACCCAAGCTGAACTTCATCGTGTGAAGCTAGAACGGGATCGCCTTTGCGAGAAGTTCAAACTGATAGAAATTACTACTCGTGCGATGTTGGCCGAGCCTCCCTCAGATTCTCTAACCTTAGCACACCTTACACTTAGGTCCTATGCTGGTGTGATAAGGGGCTACGTAAGGAGACCATAACTGCCTTGTGTAATCCTTTGTTTTAAATAAAAATTGGAATTTCTTCTTATGATGAAGTTTATGAATTTTCAAATGACCAGATAAATATAGTATGCATATTTTTGATTAATTTTAGAGAAAGGATATTTTAAAAATGTTTATGTAAACCTTAAATAAATAAAAATGTGTAATGATTTTCAAAAAATGGTCTTCTACAAATATGTTCAGTACGGAATTTAGAGTCTAATAAGATCAACTTAATTTTTGATGAATAGTAAATTATGAATAGTGATTTTATGCTTAGGATTAGTAATGTGACCAAATGGATTAGTAATCTCACTTAAAGAAAGTATTAATATAATCTAGGCATCTTGATTTAAGTAATGTGATTCAATAAAATGGTTAAAAAACGGTTTCATAAATTATTATTCAAGTATTAGTTTTTTCGGGTGAATAGTGTTTTTTAATTAAAATTTAAATTAAAAATATTTAGATAATTATTATTATAAAATGGATTTCATTTTTGAACTCAAAGCATCGATATTATGTTAAGGTAATTTTTGGGGTTTTTTCTAAAAATAATGAATTTTCGGTGAATAGTGTATTTATTTAAAAAATAAATTAAAAATATTTAGAGAATTATTTTTATAAAATGGAGTTCATTTTTGAAATCAGAGCATTGATATTCGGTTAAGGTGAAATTTTGGGATTTTTCTGAGAAAGTTGAATTTTTAGTGAATAGTAAAAATACAGTTTTAGTGTTTCGGTATGTTTAATGACATCATAACTGTGTCATGATGATGTCATGAGATATTTTAAAGGATGTTCGACTAAAGAGGATGAATTATTGTGTGGGGGTCCCCATGTGGCCTAACTTTATGGGAAGTACCATGGGAGGGCCCATGCTTTTGAGAAAACCACTTTTGAGGTGTCCCTTGGCCATTAATGCCTTGTCCCCTCACTTTCCCTATAAATACCAAGCCCTCCTCTCATCTTTTCGACTCCAAAACCATCCTCAACGAAGTTCTGGTATCCTTACCTCCCAAGGAGTCCTCCCAAGGTACCCCCAATCCCTCAAGGTCCCAACCTTTGAGTTTTAAGAGTTACGTTTTAAGGTAATGGATCTGACCTCTCTCTTTAATTTCAAGTAATCTCTTTTATGTCATTCCTTTTATGCTCCATGTTCTTATGTTGGAGAATGTTCTTTTATACTCCTCTTACTGCCCTTTTCATTTTCACATAATGAGAGATCCCCTCTTACTCTCAGTATTTCTTTTTATGAAGTTTTAAGTGGCGCCGTTAGGCTGCCGAAATTTTTGTAACGGATTCTTTCTCCCTTCTCATTTTTCAAGATCTATTTTCATTTAAGTATTTCAAGTTACTTTTTATTATGTTGGGGTATGATCTCTAAATTTATCATACTGATCTTTTATGTTCATATGATGAGAGACCCCATTTGATCTCTTCAATTCAGTATTTTGAAGTTTTAAGTGGCGCCGTTAGGCTGCCGAATTTTTAAGTGGTTCTTCACCCTTCTCGTTTTGAAGTTCTACTTTCATGTCAATTATTTCAAGTTCCTTTTTGTTATGTTGTGGTATGATCTCTATATCTATCATACTGGACTCTTATGTTAATATGATTAGAGACCCCATTTGATCTCTTCAATTCATTATTTTGAAGTTTTAAGTGGCGCCGTTAGGCTGCCGAATTTTTAAGTGGTTCTTCACCCTTCTCGTTTTGAAGTTCTACTTTCATGTCAATTCTTTCAAGTTCCTTTTTGTTATGTTGGGGTATGATCTCTATATCTATCATACTGCACTCTTATGTTCATATGATGAGAGACCCCATTTGATCTCTTCAATTCAGTATTTTGAAGTTTTAAGTGGCGTCGTTAGGCTGCCGAATTTTTAGGGGATTCTTTCACCCTTCTCATTCTTTTCAAAGTTTCACTTTCATGTCAAGTCTTTAAAGTTCCTTTTTAATTATGTTGGGGAATTATCTCTATATATATCATACTGAACTCTTATGTTCACATGATGAGAGACCCTATTTGATCTTTTCAAATCATTTTGTTTGAAGTTTAAGTAACGCCGTTAGGCTGTCGAACTTTCATAAGAGAAATCTAATTTTTGTCTTCCTTCCATATTTTTCATTTCAAATCGCATGTCCTTGAAATTTCATTACCATGATCATGTATCCTTCTTATTCTGTCCATATACTGTTTTATGGGTCATTTATGAATGTTTGACCCATTTTCCCTCTCTTTTTAATGTCTTCTAAAACCTCGTAACATAGTCGTTATGCTGCAGAATTTCCGTCTCAAAATGTCTCTCTCTTTTTCTAAAGTTCTTTTATATTATTAAGTGAATACTCAAAGATCTTTCTTCTAAAGGGGTATTCAAATATATACCAAAATGTTCTATTTTAAATTATGAGATTTACATACATGAGACCCACCTTCCATTTCTGTGGGTTTTAAAGTGACGTAAAGATCATGTCTTTAAAACAGTTTTTAAAAACGTTATGATTATGAAATGAAACCCATTTATTTTATGCTATATGGGTTATTTATGAAATGTTTGATGATGATATATGTGTATCACATGATAATAAAGGCAAATTTAAGGGTGCGCCCTGATAGCGCTCCAATGCATTGGGTAATGATGTAACCACTAGAGATTACAATTTTCACGATACCTTGGTGAATAACCTTGGTAATTTTCAAATGAAACCTTGGGGATGGACCTTGGTGATATGTTCATGATTGTCTATGTTAAATGATGTAGCCACATCTTCAAGTTATGAAAAATGTTATTTTTATTATGATATGCCTCATGGTTTCATTTTCATGCCATAAAGTTCTTTTCATGACCTTATTGAAGTGTCTCAAGTTCACATGTAAAATGTTTCTCTTGTTTTCCTTACTGGGATTTTTGCTCACCCTTTCTTTTGATGTATGCTCCCAGGTTATGTGATGCAGTAATGAACCTAGGATGAACATGAGGAGAAGCCTTTCAAGTGTTTTAGAAGAATGATTTATGTTTTCATGTTTAATGTTCCTGGTTTCCAAGATACTAAACCTTAAAGATCCTCGGTTTTGAAAAATGTAATGAAAGTTTATGTGATAAAGAGGCGGGATGTGATAGTTGGTATCAAAGGATGGTTTAGTTATTTGTGGAAATTAGGATATGAAAACTATAGGAAGAACCCTATAGAAAAGTTTAAATATAGGAAATATTCCTCGTATTTTGGTGAGTATTGAGTAAGGGGTTTCCAAGAAAATACATCCCTATCTGGATACGAGCAGGTAGAGGTGGCTCTGGCACAGATGTACATAGGGGTAAAACCTGAAAACACCGCTTTGAGCTAGACTCGAACGGGGACTGGTACACGACAACAGGCCTTGCTGCACTCTTGGTTACGACACTCCCGGGGGATATGCTTTGGTAAATTTATAAGCTTAGTATGAACCATTGTTAAAGGAATAAAGATAAAATAAAATAAAGGTTCACATAAGAATATATGATCATGGATAACCTAGATGGGAACCTAGGGGATCACAAGTTAGGGTATACTTTTCAACTACAAGTTATCCTTATATGCTTTAAGTTTCTTTTCATGATTATTGGCCAAGTATTTAAGCCCCTATTTATAGTTTATTTTCTTAGTTAATGGTGGGAAATGGGAGAACATGTCCCAACAACCAATGTGATAGGAAATGCTATGATTGCCATATTAATACGACAGAGATGATTAGGGGATTAAAAGATGATTATTATTTTGGAAGACGTTCACTATTTTGAGGACCCTATATGATCGAGGTAAATAGATTACTACGGTATTTTCATTGAGGAGTAAGGTTGACTTATATTTTGAAGAATCAATGAACTTAAGGTGGACTTATAGTAATTTAGGTTACTTATGGGAATGATTAACCTATCTTGGGTAAAATATGTTTAGGTTAGCTACAGTTGTTTTAAGATGTTAGGTGTGGTTGATGTTGTTTGGAGATGAACAATGAAGTTTATTTTGGAAGACTATGTTATCAAATCCCTCTTGTATTTGGGTTTCAATCTTAGTTTGGTTTATTTTGAGGAATTTTAAGGACCCTTATTTATGGGATGGTCTATGATGAACTTTGGGTAGTACCATGGAACTTTTAAGATTTAAAAATAGTTTCCCTTCCTATGGGATTCTTTATTTTTTAAGAGTTGTTTTACCTTACCCTTTCTGTTTTGGGATAATGTTTAAAGATAGAAGAAATAGATAGTTAATCTTTTGTGGATTATGTGATTCCCTAGAAGATGATTCTTGTGTTTTGATGAGACCAAGTAGTTTTGAATACTCATCATTGGGAGAAAAGATTAGTTTTGGTAGAAACTTATTAAAGGATGAAACTCTACATGAAGGTAGGTATATTTTCTTATGTTTTTGTTCTATGTAGTAAATGAATTCCTCAAAATTATGAAAAGGAACGTAAAACAAAAACGTTGTTGGTTTACGTTTCCTACTAGGTAATCAATGACCGTTTACACACAACATAATTTTGGGATTTTCTTATGGTTAACTTTCTCCTAATCATGTTCTCTATCACTCTCCCTTAGAACTTGACCCTTTGTTTTTCTTCCATGTCCATGTTTTCCTACATGGAATCCCAGTGTGGGCTAACTCGGGTGACCTTCATACTTCACTTTCTTTCTTTTAAAGTAATAGTTTTACTGAATCCTTTTCCGATGTGGGAATTTCAATGAAATTTCAAAACCTAATTTTAAAAATTGCGAGGACGCAATTTCTTAAGGAGGGAAGATTGTAACGACCCAAAATTTTGAATAAATCTTATTTCTTAATTTTATGTGTTATTTTTATTTTATTTTTATACTCAACAAAAAATTTTCATTTGATAACATGAGTATAATTAAAATGATATCATTGGTTTTTGACTGTTATATGACCATTGGTCAATATGACCGCTGGAAACTAAACGTTTTGATTATTGTCTCTAAATACAAGTAATCTTGGTTAATTAATATAGAAAGAAGATTCGATGGCCTCACCCAGTAGTCTTGGACCGATCGAAGCCCATCTAACAAAACTTGGGAAGGAGGTAGCACCACTGGGCTTTGCTCTGGACCAAACCCA
Source organism: Viscum album (assembly GCA_963277665.1). Taxonomy (NCBI): domain Eukaryota; kingdom Viridiplantae; phylum Streptophyta; class Magnoliopsida; order Santalales; family Viscaceae; genus Viscum; species Viscum album. The sequence continues at coordinate 1,235,782,737 of OY728120.1, forward strand.
AGCTGAACTTCATCGTGTGAAGCTAGAACGGGATCGCCTTCGCGAGAAGTTCAAACTGATAGAAATTACTACTCGTGCGATGTTGGCCGAGCCTCCCTCAGATTCTCTAACCTTAGCACACCTTACACTTAAGTCCTATGCTGGTGTGATAAGGGGCTATGTAAGGAGACCATAACTGCCTTGTGTAATCCTTTGTTTTAAATAAAAATTGGAATTTCTTCTTATGATGAAGTTTATGAATTTTCAAATGACCAGATAAATATAGTATGCATATTTTTGATGAATTTTAGAGAAAGGATATTTTAAAAATGTTTATGTAAACCTTAAATAAATAAAAATGTGTAATTATTTTCAAAAAATGTTCTTCTACAAATATGTTTAGTACGGAATTTAGATTCTAATAAGATCAACTTAATTTTTGATGAATAGTAAATTATGAATAGTGATTTTATGCTTAGGATTAGTAATGTGACCAAATGATTAGTAATCTCACTTAAAGAAAGTATTAATATAATCTAGGCACCTTGATTTAAGTAATGTGATTCAATAAAATGGTTAAAAAAACGGTTTCATAAATTATTATTCAAGTATTAGTTTTTTCGGGTGAATAGTGTTTTTTAATGAAAATTTAAATTAAAAATATTTATAAAATTATTTTTATAAAATGGATTTCATTTTTGAACTCAGAGCATCGATATTATGTTAAGGTAATTTTTGGGGTTTTTTCTAAAAATAATGAATTTTCAGTGAATAGTGTATTTATTTAAAAAATAAATTAAAAATATTTAGAAAATTATTTTTATAAAATTGTTTTCATTTTTGAAATCAGAGCATTGATATTTGGTTAAGGTGAAATTTTGGGATTTTTCTGAACAAGATGAATTTTTAGTGAATAGTAAAAATACAGTTTTAGGGTTTCAGTATGTTTAATGACATCATAACTGTGTCATGATGATGTCATGAGATATTTTAAAGGATGTTCGACTAAAGAGGATGAATTATTGTGTGGGGTTCCCCATGTGGCCTAACTTTATGGGAAGTACCATGGGAGGGCCCATGCTTTTGAGAAAACCACTTTTGAGGTGTCCCTTGGCCATTAATGCCTTGTCCCCTCACTTTCCCTATAAATACCAAGCCCTCCTCTCATCGTTTCGACTCCAAAACCATCCTCAACGAAGTTCTGGTCTCCTTACCTCCCAAGGAGTCCTCCCAAGGTACCCCCATGCCCTCAAGGTCCCAACCTTTTAGTTTTAAGAGTTACCTTTTAAGGTAAGGGATCTGACCTCTCTCTTTAATTTCAAGTAATCTCTTTTATGTCATTCCTTTTATGCTCCATGTTCTTATGTTGGAGAATGTTCTTTTATACTCCTATTACTTCCCTTTTCATATTCACATAATGAGAGATCCCCTCTTACTCTCACTATTTCGTTTTATGAAGTTTTAAGTGGCGCCGTTAGGCTGCCGAAATTTTTGTAACGGATTCTTTCTCCCTTCTCATTTTTCAAGATCTATTTTCATTTAAGTATTTCAAGTTCCTTTTTATTATGTTGGGGTATGATCTCTAAATTTATCATACTGATCTTTTATGTTCATATGATGAGATACCCCATTTGATCTCTTCAATTCAGTATTTTGAAGTTTTAAGTGGCGCCGTTAGGCTGCCGAATTTTTAAGTGGTTCTTCACCCTTCTCATTTTGAAGTTCTACTTTCATGTCAATTCTTTCAAGTTCCTTTTTGTTATGTTGGGGTATGATCTCTATATCTATCATACTGGACTCTTATTTTAATATGATGAGAGACCCCATTTGATCTCTTCAATTCAGTATTTTGAAGTTTTAAGTGGCGCCGTTAGGCTGCCGAATTTTTAAGTGGTTCTTCACCCTTCTCGTTTTGAAGTTCTACTTTCATGTCAATTCTTTCAAGTTCCTTTTTGTTATGTTGGGGTATGATCTCTATATCTATCATATTGTACTCTTATGTTCATATGATGAGAGACCCCATTTGATCTCTTCAATTCAGTATTTTGAAGTTTTAAGTGGCGCCGTTAGGCTGCCGAATTTTTAGGGGATTCTTTCACCTTTCTCGTTCTTTTCAAAGTTTCACTTTCATGTCAAGTCTTTCAAGTTACTTTTTAATTATTTTGTGGAATTATCTATATATCTATCATACTGAACTCTTATGTTCACATGATGAGAGACCCTATTTGATCTTTTCAAATCATTTTGTTTGAAGTTTAAGTAACGTCGTTAGGTTGTCAAACTTTCATAAGAGAAATCTAATTTTTGTCTTCCTTCCATGTTTTTCATTTCAAATGGAATGTCCTTGAAATTTCATTACCATGATCATGTATCCTTCTTATTCTGTCCATATACTATTTTATGGGTTATTTATGAATGTTTGACCCATTTTCCCTCTCTTTTTAATGTCTTCTAAAACCTCGTAACATAGCCGTTATGCTGCAGAATTTCCGTCTCAGAATGTCTCTCTCTTTTTATAAAGTTCTTTTATATTATTAAGTGAATACTCAAAGATCTTTATTCTAAAAGGGTATTCACATATATACAAAAATGTTCTATTTTAAATTATGATATTTACATACATGAGACCCACCTTCCATTTCTGTGGGTTTTAAAGTGACGTAAAGATCATGTCTTTAAAACAGTTTTTAAAAACATTATGATTATGAAATGAAACCCATTTATTTTATGCTACATGGGTTATTTATGAAATGTTTGATGATGATATATGTGGCTCACATGATAATAAAGGAAAATTTAAGGGTGCGCCCTGATAGCGCTCCAATGCATTGGGTAATGATGTAACCACTAGAGATTACAATTTTCACGATACCTTGGTGAATAACCTTGGTAATTTTCAAATGACACCTTGGGGATGGACCTTGGTGATATGTTCATGATTTTCTATGTTAAATGATGTAGCCACATCTTCAAGTTATGAAAAATGTTATTTTTATTATGATATACCTCATGGTTTCATTTTCATGCCATAAAGTTCTTTTCATGACCTTATTGAAGTGTCTCAAGTTCACATGTAAAATGTTTCTCTTGTTTTCCTTACTGGGCTTTTTGCTCACCCTTTCTTTTGATGTATGCTCCCAGGTTATGTGATGCAGTAATGAACCTAGGATGAACATGAGGAGAAGCCTTTCAAGTGTTTTAGAAGAATGATTTATGTTTTCATGTTTAATGTTCCTAGTTTCCAAGACACTAAACCTTAAAGATCCTCGGTTTTGAAAAATGTAATGAAAGTTTATGTGATAAAGATACGGGATTCTATAATGTACATCTATGTTTTACACACTCTTTTATCATGTAAAAAAATATAAAGATAAATGAATACATATTATATAATCTATGTGGCACACTTATTCATGTGAATTAAATGAAAGTGACGGGTGTGCCCAGAATTATATAGCACTCTAATGCATTGGGTAATGTTTTAGTGTCATGAGATGTTATTAAAGAGATTAGGGAGTGAACCTAATATATCATGGGACTTTTATATCATGATGTCTTGGAAGTTAGCATTGACCTATGTTTATGATGCCATGTTTTAAGTTATTTCCACATTTACCATGTTACCTTTATGTTATCATGTTGTATCATGTCTCATTGTTCATATTTATGATTATCACCCATTTTAGGTCTCATTGATAAGAATATTTTCTAACATTTAATACTTTATTCAACTTATATCATGTTAATTACCTTACTGGGTTTTATATACCACCTCTTTCTTATGTATGTCCCCAGGTTATCCCATGCAGTTTTAAAAAGCTATGGAATTTTAGAAGCATTTTAGGATGGTTTCAGTAATTTTATTATATCCCATGTTCAAGATGTTATTCTATGTACCTAATTATCGAAGACACTATACTTATTAATAATATAGGTTTTATTATGTGTAATATTATATAATAAATCCTTAATTAATGTTTAATAAAAAGAAGGATTTTTATATCATAGGGTTGAGTCATTTGTAGTAGCTAGTAGGTGACAGTTACTAGAATCTCAGTGCAAGAGATATTTTCATGATCAGACTTAGACATGTGGTCATGTGGAACTGGGACCATGTAGAGGACAAGGGAATCTCAGAGAGGGGCAGTACTATACATGTGATGAGTGAGGTCACATGGTTCATAATTGACTGACCCAACATGCAGAGGAAGTCAGGATGATAACGGATGGACTACCATGGCAGAGGCAGCACCATGATCACATACCTCCCAAACGAGGGTAGGGTGTACCCCAAGAAAGTGGATCTGGCAGAGTAGTAGGTGGGACTCTAGGTGGAAGAGATGTGGGTGGTGGAAGATATTATGAGATCCTTCCACCACCACCAGGCGTCCCACATTAGGCTTAGGGAGATAGTGGTCGAGGTTGTGGACAACTGCATGTTATGGATGTGTATGACCCAGCAGCACATGAGATGATTATAGGTATGATTTATGTTTATTATACTATTTCTTAAGTATTATTATACACAAGTGTGAGTCATTACTTTATCTCTTTACTCTAAGTAAGAGAGATCGAGATCCTAGTTGAGGATTTATCCCAATAGCTTTTTATTAAGGTTCTTAGAGGGAAATCTTCTTCTATATCTTTTATCTATTGACGGTGGGAGGTATCATTTTGTGGAGAGAGATTCTCATGGGTCCTTTTGGTCATCACGATGGAACCCTATGAAATCATCTTGTGTGTGGATTCATTGTCCATAGTTTGATTCCATATTGACTATTACTATAGATGATATAGATTCATTTTTATTGATGGGATGATATTCTCATTTATGGGTGTAACAAATTTAAAACTGGTATAATTCCAAGGGAATTTAAATTTTATCATTTATTGGATAAACTGTTCATTGAACTGATATTCATAACATAATTATGAGAGTTGGAACACTTAAATGTTTTGTTTTTAGACTTGGGTAAAGGTCTGAGGGGTCCCCCAAGTGCTCCGTTGAGTTTTGGGAGCACCAGGATCCAAAATATCATGTTTTGAAGGTCTTCACAGGATGCATAGTTTTTATAAAACTATGAAGCCCCTAGAAGAAAATAGTACAGCCTATTTTAGAGTAGTATATGTGCCTCACAAGGGTTGCACATGGTTTACCCAAACCATGCACTTGGACTGCATGGTTACTGCCACTTAGGCAGTACCTAATCACTATTCAACGCACAGCTATCACATGGTTAGGAAAACCGTGTGGCACAACTATACAAGGTGGTTTCCAAAGTAGCATAAGTCGCATGGTTAGGGCACAGTTTGGCCAAACTGTGTGGCCAAACTGTGTGACCCCATTTTTAGGGTAAAATGACGATTTTCCATTAATGAAACTTATTACTTTATTTTTATCTTCTTCCTCCTCCAACACTCGTGTGAGCCCTCTCCTTTGGATCCTTGGCATCCTCTTCAATCCTATTATAGGATTTGATATATATATACCATTCATCATCTAATTTAAGCATCATTCATCTCTATGGATATACATCGGCAATCTCTTAATTCATTTTTAGTTTTTCATCATTTAGTTTCCTCTCAATTGAGTTATCATGGTGCAAGATTATTTTCTCTATTTTCAAGGTGTATTTCCATTTCTTATATTTCTTACAAACTAGACCAAATAAAATCTTGATACTGTATGAGTAGATCATCCCTAGTACGAGGTATGTAACAGTATGAATGGTAATAAATAAAATTCCCATTTTGATTTAATTAAATGTATTATTATGTAATATGGCTATAGAAAACACATGCACTTATTTTGTTTTATTATATCTAATTGGATTTAAAATAACATTAAGTATAATTACCATTGATAATATAGACATTGAACAATTATCACATGATTATTATAAATATGGGGTTTTAACAAATCAATTTGACATAGAAAAAAGAAGTGATGGCCTCAACCAGTAGGATTGTACCCTATGAAACCCATTTATTAGAGCTTATAAAGGGGATATAATCACTAGGATTTTCCCTTTACCAATCCCAATCTGAGATCCAAAAAATTAAGCATGAGTGAAACCGTTTATAGGATAATTTCAAGCTCATTGAGATCACATCCCAAACCATGTACGTTGAACCACACCATGAAAGTCACAATATCACGCACCTTAATCTTAGAGCAGTTGATGATGTATTAAATGGATATATATCAAGACCATAGAATTTTGAGTATATACATTATTTTTTACATACAAATGAATATTTTTTTTTCTAATTATGTTTACTTAATAAATTATTATTTTTTCAGTACAATAAAACACAAATAGTATTCTTGGGTAATATTCTAATTCAATTAAGGAACTTATATTGATGAATTAATGGGATTTTGAAATAAATAATTTTTTAATAAAATATTATTAATAAATAATTTTTATTAAATATAAATTATCAAATAATTTTTATAAAGTCAAATGTAATTTTTATAAGGGTTCAAAAACTGTTATTATCAAAAAAACTCATCATTTATTAATAAATACAGATTTTATTTTGTAAGTAAAAATTCACATATTTATAATATTATTTAGAAAAAATAAATATTATTTTTGGAATCAAAATGTATAAATTGTCCAATGGAGAATTTATTAAAATTTTCTGAGACAATCGAATTTTCTGGTAAAAATTAAATACCGTTTAAATAAACTTTGTGTATTCTAAAATCATAATAACCTAATAGTGATGTAATAAATACTATAACAGGCACCCAAAACCAAATATATGTTTAATCTTTAAAATAATTTTATTTTATTTTTATTTTATTAATTTTATAAATCTTTAATTAATCCTCCAAAACCATTAATATATTTTAAGGTTTTAAAATCATTTCTTTAATATTGTGACTCACCTTCACATAAGTAAGGGTATTATTACAATATGTTCATCCCTAGTCATTGTAAAATAATTATAACCACTCCCATTTTTCATAAACTATGGGAAAACCCATGGTATGGTTTGTGGTTTTTGTTATTTTATTATGTAAAATCCAAAACCTAAATAATAAACAAATCCCCTTATTTTCCTATATAAACCCACCCATGATCACATTTCTCTTCACTAAAACTCCTTGGAGCATGACCATAATGTACCCTAAACTCTATAGATTCCTCCCAAGGTTCCCCCAATCTCTCAAGAATCCCCTCCCAATCATTTGGAGTCACATACTCAAGTAAGGGATCTTTTCCTTTCTCATATTTATTCAAATATATTATTTGCCTTATGTACTTTATATTCATTTAATTATGATTGGATTTGTTATTACTTATACCCCTTACTTTAAAATTTATGTCAAAATTATGAGAGACACAATTCTCTCTCATAAACCCATTTTATAAATTTTTATATGATTTGTTTTGCTTCTGAAGTTTCACTGTGATTTTCTATACCAAAACAATTGTGTAGTGAATACCATACTAATTTACTATCAAGGGTGTTCACCTTTATAAACTTATACTTCTTTTAATTGGAACTTAAAATTATATATTCCATGATACATGTTCTTGGAATAATATTTTATGATATATGATTCCATGTTTTACGATCTATGTGGAACACTTAAGCCTGAGAATGAAATTAACGTGACAGGTGTCCCCGGAATTATATAGATATCCAATTCATTTGATAATTTTTAGTCTCATGAGATGTAAGTTTTGGTTAGTTATTGAACCTTATTCCATTATGGGACTTTTTTCATTAGGATTTCATTGAAATTAGCTTTGAACTATGTTTATGATGTTGTTTTTTAAGTTGTTTTTACATTTCCCATGTTATGATTATCACGTTATATCATGTCTCATTATTCATGTTTATGATTCCTACTAATTTTTCCCCATTTATATGATTATTTCATAAAATTTATCACCTTTTACCTTTTTTATTCCCTTATTGGGATTTATATCTAACCCCTTTCTTATGTTTTTACTAGGTTATCCCATGCAGGTTTAAAAGCTATGAAATTTTAGAAAATGTTAAGGAAGTTTTCAATAATGTCATTGTATCCCACGTTCAAGATGTTATGATATTTACCTAGTTCCCAAATACACTATAATTTTGATCTTTTGTGTTTTCATATGTGTAATTTTATGTAATAAATCATGAATTGATCTGTAATAAATAAAAGGGTTTTTATAGTTGGTATCAAAGGAAAAGTTTAGTTATTTGTTGGGAATAGGATTAATAAAACTCTATAGAAAGCATTAGGAATAAGACTATGTATAAGAAAACATATCTAAATTTTGGTAAGTATATATTAAGTGGTTAATCTAGAAAATATATCCATGTATAAATGCTTCAAGTGGATGTGGTTCTTGTATATATGTACTTAGGGGTAACAACTTTGGCAAGGTGTGTCAAGCTAGACTCGGTTTAACCTGGTACATGACAATAAGCCTTACTCCACACCTAGTTTGACACTCCCAAGGGATATGATTTAGTAAATGTATATGCTCATTACAAACTATTATTAAGGGAAAAATGCTATTAGAGTATCTATTATAAAATATATCATAGATAACATAGATTCAAGATTTTGAATTCATAAGTTAAGAAATAAATGTATTTTATAAGTTACCACTTTATTGTCATTAAATTTTATTTTATGTGTTTAATAGTTTAAAAATAATCATCCTTAATTATTCCTTTATTCTAAATGAAGGCCAAAATAGGAGGAATTGGGTAAAAAATCAATGTGATGGGCAATGTGATGACTTCCCCAATGAGATGTCTAGCCCGATGGGAGTAAGAATTACAAACTTTTTGAAGATACTCTATCAACTAACATAGGTTCTGAATAGAAACATAGATTAGGAGGAGCCCCCAATTCCCCCAAATAAAGAAAATTCTTCAATTAAAATCTTTGTGTGACAAAGGCCTATAACTTTCAAAGGATCATCTGATCTGTTAATCATGGAATAATAGATCAACTCCATTGAGAATATATTTTCCATCTGTCAATGTTCTCACCAAGAAAAAGGTTCTAATGGATGTTTATCACATAGAAGGAGAAACTGATCAGTGGTGGAGCTGGATCCCAACAATTAAGTGGAAAAATGTTCTCTAGTTATTCATTCAAGGATAGAGAACATACTTTTTTCTGGTTCAACACATTCCTACATATCACAAAAGTTTAGTAGAACAATTCAAACACCACCACAAAGCATGTAAGTGGAGTTATCGATGAAAATAAAAAATGGGTAAATTATTACATCCCAGGTATATAACTCCCCCCCATTCATAATTTGTGGGATGAACTTCCCAGTGAACCATATCATACTTCCTTTGGTATAATTTTATGACATTACTGGCATGTATTGGATTTCCTTATATAGAGACAACATAAATTTCCCTGATAAATAAATCACTCTCCATATTGCTAATCAACCTTTGATTTTGTATAAGTACAAGGAGGAGGATGAATCTTCTTTCATACCAAAATCAAGAATGGATATTATTTCCCTACAAGTAAGTGTATCTAGATCAAAGTATTGAGTCTAATGAAAGAACCATACTTAAAGAAATTCCTATTATGAGGGAATACGTTGATGTGTTTCTTGACAAATTGTATGGTCTTAATCCAAGTCGAGAGGTTGAATTTTCAATCGAGCTTATACCAGGGGTGTTACAATTATCCAAAACATAATATAAAATGTCTCTTGATTAACTTAAGGAGATAAAGAAACAACTACATGAGAATCTATATAAAGGTTTAATATGCCCAAGTGTTTCACCATGTAGTTCACCAGTCCTTCGTTAAGAAGAAGGATGGGTCAATGCGCCTTTGCGTTGATTATCGTGATCTCTACAAGATCGCAATAAAGAACAAGTATCCTCTACCATATATTAATGACTTGTTTCATCAGATACATGGATCTCAATACTTCTCTAAGTGGGATATGTGATCAGGATATTACCAAGTTAGGGTGAAGGAGGATATCCCCAAGACTACTTTTCGTACAAGGTACAAGTATTATGAGTTCATAGTAATTCCATTCAGACCCACTAATTCTATAGAGATCTTCATGGACATGATGAATAGAGTCATTATAGATTACCTCAATAAATTTTTGTAGTCATTATAGATGATATTCTAATATACTCCAAAAGCAAGGAGGATCATGAGGAGTATCTAAGAAATATGCTAAAGACCCTGCGAAAGGATACATTTTATAAAAAGTACAACAAATGTGAGTTCTATTTGAAATATGTCTCGTTATTTGGACATACCATCACAAAAAATGGTATATCTATGGACCCTTCAAAAAAATTAAGGATAATATAGGCCAACATCTATGATAGGTATCTATAGTTTCCTTGGATTAACTGGGTACTTTTTTCAATCTGTGAGAAATTTCTCAGGATTTTTAAACCCTCTAACCAAGATAACTCAGAAGAGAGTCATGTTTATTGTAATGAAGAATGTGAAGAGATATTCAAGGAGCTGAAAAGGAGGCTCATAAATACACCTATTCTAACACTACCCATAAGTGGATAACTTTTTGTGGTGTTTAGCGATGCTTCAAAGAGGGGATTGGGAAGTTTTTTAATGCATAATGACAAAGTCGTAGAATATGATTCAAGGTAGTTGAAAATTCAAGAATAGAACTAACCAAAAAATGATCTAAAGTTGGATTCCGAGATATTCACATTGAAAATATGGTGTCATTTTCTCTTTGGGGAGAAGTGTCGAATATATATGGAACTCAAAATCCTCAAGTATATAGTCACACATAAATAGTTGAATATGCACCAATGAAGATGGTTGGAGATGATCAAGGACTATGACTACTATATCCACTACCATCATGGTAAAGTGAATAAAGTTTCATATGCTCTAAGTATAAAGGACCCAAAAATTCTATCAATAATGAGAATTGTTAAGGATCTGATATTCTTATATTTAGAAAGGATGGACATTGGAATCATAAAGTAAGGAACATTATCAGGCCTTTCACAAATTATTTCTCAATCGTCACTTCTGGAGAAGTTAAAGGTTGCTCAAAGAGATGATATGGGAATTCAGAAGAAATTTGAAACTATAATAAAATGTAAATGCTTGAAGTTCAATGTTAATGAATAAGGTGTTGTAAGATTTGGATCAAGACTATGTGTACTTTCAAATCCTGAGTTAATGAAGGAGTTGTTAGATGATACACATATCTCAACCTTCTCTATCCATACAAGAAGAAAAAATATATATCGATATCTCTAATAACACAATTTTTGGGATAATATGAATAAGTAGATCACAAAATATACATCAAGATATATTGTATGTTAGTAAATGAAAGTGGGAAGGAAAAAATCTTAGGGAATTATGAAAACATTTCCCACACCTACAAGGAAATGGGAAAAAATCACCATGGACTTTGTCATCGTACTTTTGAAGAAATCCAGAGAAAATAATTCTATCTGGTTTGTGGTGGATCATCTTACAAAGACTACACATTTCATTGTGATTTGAGAGGATTTATCACTAGATCAACTTGAATGGGTACATAATAGGGATGTGGTAAGTCTCTACAGAGTACCACAATCGATTATACCTGATCAAGATCTATGATTCACCTCCAATTTTGTAAAAGTATCCAACATGATCTAAAAACTAATTTGAACTTCAGAATGGCCTATCATCCTCAAACTGATGGCTAGTCTAAGAGGAATATTAAAAAACTGGAAGGCATGTTGAGATCATGTTCTATAGACTTCAAAGGAGGATGGGACTAACATTTTATACTGGTCGATTTATCATACAAAAAAAATTTACAATCAACCATCCAAATGGATCCCTATGAAGCCCTTTTTGGGAATAGGTGAAGAACACCTGCATTATGGTATGAAGTTGGGGAATGCAAATTTCTAGGACCTGAAATGGTTGAGTAAATAGTGTAAAAGGTTAAAACCATTTAGCATCACATCAAGGCTACTCAGATTCAAAATAATATCTATGTTGATAATCATCAATGAGACCTAGAGTTTGATTTTGGAGACATGGTATTCCTCTGCATATCTCCATGGAATAAACTGATGAGATTTAAAAATAATGGAAATATTATTCCAAGATACATCAAACCCTTTGAGATCCATGATCACATCAGAGTAGTGGCCTACCGACTTTAACTCCCACCTAACTTATCTCAATTACATGATTTATTTCATTTATCCCTCATGAGAAATTATATATTACACCCCTCACATGTACTGAATCCATGGGTGGTACCTTTAGAGAATGATCATTCCAATGAGGAGCTACAGGTGAAGATCTTAGATCATAGAGACAAATTTCTATGAAATAATACAATGCACCTTGTTAAAGTGTTGTGGTGAAACCACATGTTTGAAGAAGCAATGTGGGAACTGTAGGAGGTGATAAAAAATAGTTACCCATGTATATTTTAGTGTGGGAAATAAAAAATTTGAGGGTTAAATTTCTTAAGGGGGGAAATATTGTAACGACCCAAATTGTTATAAATAAAAATATCCTTTTGGATTAATTAAATTTATTATTATGTAATATGGTTATAGAAAACACTCACTTATTTTGTTCTATTATGTCCAATTTGATTTGAAATACCATTAAGTTTCATTGTTGTTGATAATATAACCATTTAATAGTGATCACATGATTAGTATAAATATAGGTTTTAAAAAATCCAATTGACACAGACAAGGGAAGTGATGGCCTCAATCAGTAGGATCATACCCAATGAAGCCCATTTATTGGGGCTTCTGAGGGAGATAGCATCACTGGGATTTTTACTTGACCATTCAAAAAGATAAGATCCAACAACTTATGTATGAGAACAAACTTTTTATATGAGAAGTTCAAGCTCATCGAGATCATAAACCCAATCCATGTACGTTGAACCACCCCATGAAAGTATCATTTTCGCACACCTTACTCTTAGGGAATTTATTGGTGTATTAAAGGGATATGAATCAAGACCCTATAATTATGAGTATTTACATTATTTTTTATAGAATAATGAATATATTTTCATCCTATTTTGGTTACTTTATAAATGATTTTTATTTTGATACAATAAAACACAAATAGTATTTTTTGGTAATATTCAAATTCAATTAAGGAACTTATTTTTAAGAATTAATGTATTTTTGAAATAAATAGTATTGTAATAAAATATTGTTATTAAATAATTATTATTAAATATAAATGATAAAGTTATTTTTATGAAGTCAAATGTAATTTTTATAAGGGTTTGAAAAATGTTATTATCAAAAAACTGAGCCTTTTTAATAAATATAGATTTTATTTTAAATGTAAAAATCCACGTATTTAAAAAAAAATATTTAGATAAAATAAATATTTTTTTTTGCATCAGAACATAGAAATTATCCAACGGTGAATGTTTCAGAATTTTTTGAGATTGTCAAATTTTTTTGTAAAAATTAAATACCGTATAAATATACCTTATTTATTATGACATCATAATAACCCAAAATTGATGTAATAAATACTATAAAATGTACCCATGACCAAATATATGTTTTCTGTTTAAAATAATTTTATTTTATTTTTATTTTATTAATTTTATAAATCATTAATGAATTCTCTAAAACCACTAATATATTTTAAGGTTTTAAAAACATTTCTTTAAGAGTATGACACACCTCCACATAAGAAAGGGTATTATTTCATTAAGATAGGCCCTTGGACTTATAAAATAATTAGAATAACTCCCATTTTTTAGAAACCATGGTATGGTTTGTGGTTTTGATTATTTTATTATGTTGATTCCAAATCCTAAATAATATAAAAATCCCCCTGTTTTCCAAGATCCCATTTATCTATACTAAAACTCCTTGTAGCACATCCATAATCTTACCTGCACTATCTAGAGTCCTCCCAAGGAACCCCAAAGGTCTCAAGAATCCCATCCCAAGCATTTGGATTCATACACTCATGTAAGGGATCTTTTCTCACCTCCTCTTTATTCAAATATATTCTTTACCTTATGTATTTTATCTTAATTTCATTATTATGGGATATTTTATTCAATATCCCCCATACTTTACAATTTATTTCCAAATTATGAGAGACCCATTTTATGAATTTTTATGTGACGTCATTATGCTATTGAAATTTAATCTCAATTTTCCATACCAAAACAACTCTGTAGTAAATACCATACTCATTTTCTATCAAGGGTGTTTGACTTTATACACTTATACCTCTTTGACTTGGGACATACATGTATTTATTCAACACTCCATGTTCATAGAATAAAATTTTAGGACAAATGATTCAATTTTTATGATCTTTATGGAACACAAGAATGACATTGAAATGAATGTGAAGGGTGTATCCTGGATTATTTAACGCTCCAATGCATTGGGTAATGTTTTTTATCATGATATGTCATGTTGGTATAAAGAGTGAACCTAATTCCTTTATGGTAATTTTTCCATTATGATGTCTTGGCAGTTATCTTTGATCTATTTTTATGATGTTCTATTTTAAGTTGTTTCAACATTTCCCATGTTATGATTATCATGTTATATCTTATTTCATTGTTCATACTTATGATTCCTACTCTTTTTATGAGACATTGATATACCTATTTTCTAACATGTATCACCTTATGAAATTTTTATTCCCTTAATAGGTTTTATAGGTCACCAATTTATTATGTTCTTCCCTGGGTGATCCCATGCAGTTTTAAAAGCCATGGAATTTTAGAAGAATGTTAAGAAATTTTATAATAATGTTGTTGTATCCCATTTTCATGATTTTATGTTATTTGAATAATTCCAAAAGACACTAAATGTTTCAATATTTTGGGTTTTATTCTGTGTACTTTTATATAATAAATCATGAATTAATGTTTAATAAAGAACAAGGTTGTTAAAAGGTAGGTGGTCTTCGACTTTTTCTTTTATTTCCATCATTTTATGAATAGTATTATTATGTCGCGTTTTGACCTTTACTAAGAGATTCATTTTAATTGGTTTCTTCATATAAATTTATCATCACACCAAGAAACACTCCTTATAATCTTTGTTTAGTAGTTTGAGGTTTCCAACCTCAATCAAGGACACCTTGTGGGGGTATTGGCATGAATTTCCCCTTTATAATTAATTGTTTAAGTACTCAGAATGACTTATAAGAATTCATATTATACTATAAATGGAATTTACCCTTGTATGAACTTTTATAAATGATTATGACACCTTCTGAATTCCATTTGAACCCTTATATTAATTTTTCCATGGGTGGTAGTTAGTTTTAAATTCTTCTTTTGATGTATTGAGACATGCCATTGGAATTAATGTTTAAAGATGATAAATGAATTTTTTGATGCGAAATGTAATTATTTTACAATAAAACCCCTCAGATGAGGTGCATTGCCGTCAAAATTACAAGTTGGTAATTTTTTATGTCTTTATTGGCTCTACTTATTTGGTAATTACCTATTCCTTTGGTGTTGTAGGATTCATGGCATGTTTTCTACATGGCCTCTAATGAAATTATTAAATGTATCTTCCATTGTTGTTATAAATGTTTAATTGAACTTTGGAACTCCCTAAGTGTTTGTCCCTTCATATACTTAGAATTGACCATGTAGGAAATTTTAATCTATGATCATGTCATATTCTATATGACCCTTAGAGACTTAAGAATTGAATTCCCTTATTGTAAGGAATTGAATGGATTGGATTAAATGGGATCACATGTACATTACGGGTGTTATTACTTAAATGTATTAAAAATTATGGTATGGAATGGTATACATATAATGATTTCCTTTCTTCAAATAAACTATTTGGATTAATAATATAGAATGACTTATACAAGATGGATTCCATTATTAATATGATTGATATGACTACTTATATTAAATAGTTTATTGAAATGGAAGTGTAAAAGGAGTAAAGTCCATTCTGATCATTTCATTCTTAAGTAAATTCTAAATTTTGAAATTTAATAAATTGAACACCCCTATTTATAATGGAATAAAAAATGTAGGGAATGAGAGGTAATGCCTCCTGGATCTGGTTATTATCATTGTTATATGATTACAGCTTAAATGGGTTATGGAACAATGGTAAGGGATCTATTGAGAATGGAATAAAATAAATCTCCCTTACATTGGGTGTTGATTTCATAATATCTCACACCATTGATACTATGTAAGACATGGGCTAAGGAAGCATGCTCCTTATTTACAGTGTTGAAATGATGTCTCACTCACCATCCTGAGTATTGTTCATAAATTCTCACTCTATTATGATATAGGGAATATACCATGATACTTGAGCTTGTAAGATTGTTTAGACTGGTCATGGATGTCTGAGTTACACCCCGTCCAGCTAACACTTAGTATTCCAAGTATATGGTGACTTATGTCTTCATATACTTGGTTCATATAGGTGGATGCAATATAGAACGATACTATGTATATATTATTACTATATACATATGGTTACTATTCAGATGCTTATTCTAGCCAAGAGTTGATGTAGGTAGAGTTGGATAGGTTTCCTATTGAAGCCTCAACCGACTGGTGTTTGTTTATTTATTTCATTAATGTTTATTTATTCATATTAAATGCACACTACTTTACTTATTATTCATGGGATAGACTTATTCAAAGACATCATGGGTGCTGACCTACTGGGATTTATATCTCACACCCTTATAGGGCTTCCATTTCACTAGGGTACCTGAGTATATCTTATGTTGGTAGGACCATGGATTCTTGCTTGTGTTGTTTTTCTTGTACATGGAAGTTAAGAGCACAAAACCAAGATGGGTCTTGGGATGCTCGTAGAGATCACACTTAGGGATTTTCCTTCTTTTATTTATTTATATACAGTATTGTATTATGATTCCTGTTGAATTTATATTATTTTATTTTATGTATCATTATTAGGAAATGCATGCTTTTATTGTACATTGGAATTAGCCATCTTTTATATTCAGTTTATTTTATTCTTCTGCTTCTTTTTCATTAATTTATTATTTATTATGATATTGATTTTTATTTGTTATAACATTGTGGTACTCTGATCATGAGGGTAAAGTATCCTCAATATCACCTCCTTAGACCCTCACTACTAGTCGGTAGCATCTGGCTTATGGGAAGGCATGCTTGAGGCCATGTGACCCACTGGTCCGGCCATCATCTTAGTGGTCAGTTAGGCCATGACCTTAAAAGGTTGTATTAGAGGAGTTTTTTTCTTTGTATTACTATTTTGGGTTGGTAAACATGATACTAGGAATGTTTTGGTGCTTGGAAAATAGTCGTGTCTACATCTGATCGCCCCACCCTTGGGGTAATTTCTAAGTGTCAAAGAATGGGATTGATGTTCGTATTGTTTTCTATTGCAGTTAATTATTATTTCACCTTAAGTAAATGGTGTAGTTTCCACTGCTTATCGATTCCTTTAATTTATAGTATTCTACCCTTTTCCTGGTATGTCAAGGATGAATCATTACATACATCATTATAGGCACATAGAATTTCACATGCAATGAATATACCATGCCACGTAGTAGCATTTATATATTTCTTGATGATCTTGATTGTGCGATTTGAGTGATTATATTCCATCCTTCTTATTTATTTATAATTCCCTTCCTAGGTAGCATGATTCTATGTTTATAGTATGTTTCTCTATGATTATTACTTTTGATAACATGCTAGTTTTTTTGGTATATAAATTGTTTCATGGGATGAGTTTTATTAGTTGTGATTAAACAAGAACTAGTTTTCAGTAGTAAGGTGTATGGGTGCCTTATAATTGGGAAAATGTAACCCGTATACTCAGACCATATTTGAGCTTTATACATGTTTAGAAACCTTTCTTAAAATGTTAAAGCTGTTAAAGTTCAAATTGTAAAGTGAAATTGGTATTTCTTAATGGGACCAAAATGCTAACCTATAACATGTATGGGTGCTTTATGGATTGTTAGATGGCCACCCATATAACTGAACCATTATATATGAACATGGTGTGTATATTTTGAAATGGTTATAAAAGTAAAATATTTTCAATTTTAAATTGGTTTCCACTAATAAGGCTCTTGACTCTATCACACGGTCATGTATATCATGTGATTAACCACTTAAATGCACAATTGGACCCAAGTAGGTCAGTTGGGGCATGTTTATTATGAGATAACCCATTATGGGTGTTTTTAAAACTTTTAAAATTAAACAAATATTATTAGGTCTCTTTCTAATGAACCCAAGTTTGTTAAATGCGACCCTCATAGATCGTCTTATATTTTATGACTTAAAAAGGAGTTTATATGATAAATTGCATAATTATGATGGGATGTCACTAAATGGTTAATGTTTTAAAAATGGAAGTTTGATAACACTTTCGTGTTATGCCTTTTTGTTTTATTTAAAATCCTTTCAATGTTTAAAGATTGAATGTGAATTAATGTAATGGCATTAAAATGGAACCTAAAGTGGTGCCCTTCATTTAAAACCCTTGTGTAAGGGTAGTTTAATATCTCTTTTGAGTTTCCTTGTAATGGAAATGGGAAAATTTTCCATAGGCCTTTCTCCTTTCTAAAAATGGATTAAGTGATAGGATCTTGAGCCTAGTACCCTTCTATTTGGCATGATATTGTGATAAGGTTAAATATTGGGCTTTGTAAGGGGCTATCCCATGGTAGATAGCACCCTTATAGCTTAAATGACTTGCTAGTGTTGTGAGATTTCTAAAATTTGGGGTCATTTAGTTTTCCTTGTACTTAGTATGACTCTTAGCTTATAAGTGACACCCTTGTTTGGATGGGTGGTTGTTATATCCTTGACCCTTGTTACAGGTGTGAGTATCAAGAAATTCTCAGTTTCAGTAGGTTAGAAATGCCTAGGGAATGTTTGGCCACTTCATAGGTCTCATGACCCAATTCCTCTTTCTTTGGGGAAATCAAGAGGTCATCAGTCCATTTTAAAGTTGTATGGGATAATGCGCCTTTTATCTAGTTTTTTGCATGGTACATCAGATACTTGATTTCATAGGGAGAATAGCCTATGTATCATATCAAGGATGATTTGTTCTACTTCTATAATCGCAGGGGTAGTATGCATTGATATACACAGTATCCATCGAGTTTATAAATGTTTCAATGAACCAGTTGAGTTTGGTGAAATTGTTGAGCCATGGGGTATTCATTATGTGCTCAGGTCATCATCATAGTAGAGTGACCTAAGAGTTAAAGAAATCAATTCATCGCAATGATCAGGATATAGTTTCAAGAGAATCGTATGTTTTTACATATCAGCCTATTTGGTTTTGGTTTTCATTCCAAATTCTTTAAAGTTTGTGAGTGTGACTCAGGTAAGTATCACACTTGAGTTAAAGTGAATCTGATCTAGCATGATTATGAATAGTTGGTATGTCTCCCTCATTTAGATTAATAGTACACTCCTATGGTGGGGAGAATTGCGTTAGTTCCAATGAATATATTCTCTTCCAATTACAATAAACACAACCAAGGAGGGACATTATAAATATAGGGTCTAGCTTGAATTCCCTTGAGGCTTACAAGTTTTGGATCATGTCAGTGCTTTCTCAGAAGAACAAAGTTGATGTGGTTGGCTGTGTATACAACCTTTGGAAACACTATTGGTATTGGATAGACTTCGGTGGTTAAGTTTGAGGGATCACATAGTACCCCAAGTGGAAAAGGAATTTTTATTGGCTTGTAATGATGTGTTAGTAGGTGATTAGAGCTCCCTTCAAGAGGTCGACCAGTAGTAGTTCGACTGTTCTTATTTTTTACTTTCTTGGTTGGTTGGAAGCCATTCAAATCCACATAGTGTACTCTTTCAAAATAAACAATCATGTCCCATTTCTTGATGTCATACTTAATTCATTAAGAGAGCATTGGTCTTACGCCACACTAAATTTTAAAAGTCATTGGGATGGATTGGGTTCTTTAATAGAGTGCATGCTGGATGAATGGTTTTCTTCGAGGCTTAGTTAGTCCTGAGTTATATTTTGGTTCCCATGTGGGAACACCTTGGATGGACTCTTGGACACCAGTTATTTTCTTTGACTTGAATGTTTGGAAGATGTCACTCTGGGCTCAGTCAATTATCAAACGTGGACATATTTTCCTTGTACCAACATCTCACATATAAGCATCAAGTATGGACTACTTTGATTTATTTCATTGGACTCCAACTTGTTGATTTTGAGGCTATCTTGGACTATTTGTTGGGCCCAAACGTGTTAACAGGAGACGATTCTAGTTGGATGGATTTGTTTTACACACTTTTTTGTGATGAGTCATGATAGTTCAAATGGTTAGGTGATGGATTTATCAAGAAAAGTCAGCAGAATTCAGGTATGGGCTTTGGTGACAGTGCTTGTGATAAATGCAAGATGCCTTGGGGGAAGGCATTCTGGTCCAGATTTTAATGTGTCGATCATTTATGTCAAATGTCTTGAGAAATCGTCATACATAGGTGGACTGGCCTGTTATCCCTCTTTTTCAATGTGTACGGTTGTAAGGAATAGGTTTAAACATGTCACCAGGTTAAGGTGGGTGTGGTGTGACAGTCAGTTGTGTCATTCAAGGAAATCTTGTGTGACTAGTTTCTATTTGGTCAATCAGGATTTGACAGTTTCTTTCCAATGAGGTCCCTGATGTTTCCTTTAATGTAACTAAGTTTTCCCTATTAAATGGATCATGATAGTATCATCACTAGAATGCTTTGAGGCATGCTTTGAAGTCTATTCCAACGGTGGAGATGTTGTGGTTCAGAATTATCCGCTTCAATTGTTAAAGCCTGTGGTGGGGAGAACCTTTGTCTAAATGTCTAAAGAGATGATGGAATGACCATATCTCTAGTTAAACGGGCTTGGGTAAACTTAGTTTTGGTGTTTTGTTTAGAAAAATTATAATTGTCTCAGGTTTTGTATGGATTAAGTATCATATGCTTAAAAAATATTGAAGGTGTATTGAGTGTTTTGGAAATTCAATGCGACGATTTGAATAAGAGTTCATGAACCTCATATGTCTAGTGAGGTTTTAATTGTTTTCTAAGGATTCTTAGGGATGATAATTTCTAATGTGGGTAGGTTTTAATGACCTGTGTTTTAAAACATGTAAAATTCCAAGGGAATTTGAATTTTCGAATTTACTAGATGGGAAGTTCTTTGAACCGAGCTTTGGAACATAATTTCAATAGTTGGAACACTTCAATTTGTTGTTTTAGACTTGGGTAATGTCCCAAGAGTTCCCCTAAGTTCTTCTTTGAGTTTTGGGAGAACGGGGCTCCAAAATCTCAGGTTTTGAATGTCTGTATAGGGAACACAATTTTTTTAGAACCGTACAGCCCCCAGAAGAAAACTGTATGGCCTATTTCAGAGGAGAATATGTGACACTCATAGTTTGTGCATGGTTTACCCAAACTATGTGCCTAGACTTCATTGTTATTTCAACTTAGGTAGTACCTAATCACTATTAATTTCACAGTTGGTTCATGGTTAGGAAAACCATGTGGCACAACCTGGAGAAATGGCTTCCTAAGTAGGGGAATCCACACGGTTGGTGCATGGTTTGTCCAAATCGTGCGGCCAAACCGTTCAACCCATTTTTTAGGGTAAAATGACAATTTTTACTTAATAAAACATATAACTTTATTTTTTTTCCCTTCCTCCTCCAGCACCCCTGTGAACCCTTTCCTTTGGTGCCTTATCTTCTTCCTCAATCTTATTCTAGTCTTTTCAGTATCTCCACCACTTGTCATCCAATTCGAGATTCACTAATATCTATGGATCCACATCGGTAATCACTCAATTACTTTTTAGTATTTCTCAATTTATTTTCCTCTCGATTGTGTTATCATGGTGCAAGCTCATCTTCCCTATTTTCAGGATAGATGTATGTTTCTTAGGTTTATTTCAAATCGGACCAAATCAAAGCTTGATAGTGGGCGAGTAGATCATCCATGGTATGGGGTAGGTGGTCTATGAATTTTTCCTTTATTTCCATCATTTTATGAATTGTTTAATTTTGTCGTGCACTATCCTTTGTTGAGTTTTTCTTTTTAGTTAGTTTCTTCATATCAATTGGTCATTGCACTTAGATACACTCTTTATAGTCGTTGTTTAGTAGTTTGAGGTTTCTAACCTCGGTCACGGACACCGTGTGGGCAGGTCAACATGAATTTTTCCTTTATAATTAACTATTTAAATGCTTAAAACTCCTTATAAACATTCATATTAGACTATAAATGGAATTTCCTATTGTATGAACTTGTCTAAATGATAATGACACCTTCTAAATTCCATCTAAACGCTTATATTCATTTTTCCATAGGTGGTAGTTTGTTTTAAATGGTTCTTTTAATGAATTAAGACATGCCTTTGGAATAAATGTTTAAAGATGCTAAATGAATTGTTTGATTGAAAATGTCATGTTTTTTAAATAAAACCCCTTGGATGAGGTGTGTTTTCTTCAAAAATACAAAATGGTAATTTTTGTTTCATATCTTGATTGTCTCTATTGCTTTAGTAAGTACCTATGACTTTGGTATTCTTAGATTAATGGAATGTTTTTCCCTGGACTCCATTAACATTATTAAATGGAGTTTCACTCCTTGTTATAAATGTTTAATTGAACCCCATCACTCCCTAAGTGTTTGGACCCTCCTATACTTGGAATTTCCCTCGTAGGTAATTTCTATATCTGATCATGTCATCTTCTATATGACCCTTAGAGACTTATGAATTTAATTTCCTTATTGTAAGGAATTGAATAGATTGGATTAAATGGGATCACATCTACATGATGTGTGTCATTCCTTAAATGTGTTAAAAACGATAGTATGTAATAGTATATGTATAATGATTTACTTTATTCAAACAAACTATTTGGATTAATAATATATAATGGCTTATACAAGATGGATTCCCTTCTTAATATGAATGATATGACTTATTATATTAAAATATTTATTGAAATGGAAGTGTAAAGGGTCGCAAGGCCATGCCAATCATTGCATGCTTAAGTTCATGATAAATTTTGAATGTAATAAATGGAACTCCTCTATTTATAATAGAATAAATGTAGGGCATGATAGGTAATTCCTTATGACTCTGGTTATTATCATTTTTATATAATTACACCTTAAATGGGTTGTGTAATGATGGTAAGGGATCTGTTGAGCATGGAAAAAATCAATCTCCCTTACATTGAGTATTGAGTTCATAAAGTCTCACACCATTGATACTATATGGGACATGGGGTGAGGCACCACGCTCCCTATTTATAGTGTTGACATGATGGTTCACTCACTATCTCAAGTTTCATGCATAATGTCTCACACTATATTGGGATGTAGGGAATGTACCCTCTTGCTTGAGATTATAGGCTCGTTTAGACTGGTGATGGATGTATGAGTTACGTCTGGTCTAGATAGAACCTAGTATTCCAAGTATATGTCCAATTACATCTTCACGTTCTTGGTTCATATAGGTGGATACAATACAGAACAGTACTATGCATATATTATTACTATATACAAATGGTTACTTTTCAGACGCTTATTTCAGTCATGAGCTGAAGTGGGTAGAGTCAGCCAGGTTTCCTATTAGAACATCAGCTGACTAGTGTTTATTTATTTATTTCAATAATTTTTATTTATTCATATTACCTGTATAATGCTTTACATATTATTCATGAGATGGATTAATTCATAGGTACCGTGGGTGGTAAACTACTAGGATATATATCTCATGCCCTCCTTAGGCCTCCATTACATTAGGGTAACCGAGTATACCTTTTATTCCTAGGACCATGAATTCTTTCTTGTGTTGTTTTTTTATACCTAGGAGTTGGGAGAACAGGACCGAGTTGTAGCTCAAGATTCTTGCAGAGATCTCCCTTGGGGATTTTCTTTCTTTAATTTATTTATGTATTATACTATATCATGATTCCTTTTTTATTTCTATTGTTTTAGTTTATATATCATCATCAGTACATGCATGCATCTATTGTATATTAGTGTTGGTCATATTTTATATTCAGTTTATATTATTATTCTACTATTTTTTCATTCATTTATTATTTATTTTGATATTTATTTTTATTTGTTATATTTTTGTGTTACTTTGATCATGAGGGTATATTATCCCCAATATCACCTCCTTATACCCTCACTACTAGTCGACTACCTCTAGCATACAGGGAGGCAGGATTGAGGACATGTGACCCACCAGTATGGATACCGCCTTAGTGGTTAGTCAGGCTTGAACATTACAATGGGCGAGTGATATGTCATAGTGGGATGATTGGGTTTTTTGATTAGGAGGCTACATCTCATCACCCATTAGTTTGTGAGTGCAACTATTAGTGCAGTATGCACTTCAGACATCTCAATTCCTTCAGTAATAGAGGATTTTATGGATTTATTCTCTGAGGACATTCTAGGACTATCTATGATGTAGGATGAAACACCCTGACCCTATTTACCCAGAGTCAGAGCATTATTACATAACATTGTCATGATCACAAAAGATCAAGTCTCGAAAGACTAATTAGTTTAGTAGCCTTGGAAGTACTAGATACATTCATAAGGTTTACATTACATCATAAAATGGAAAACTACAACAAAATTGTTTCCATAGACAACACTGAGATCCCTTAGACAATCCATACAGGTCAGTCAAAAGGTAATTATTCACATCCTTGGAAAAATAAAACAAAGAAAGGGGTGATCTCAGATGCTTAGTAAAGATAACAATATAGCGGAAACTTTCATAAATAAGCATAAACATTTAAGTCAATGTATAAAACTAAAACAAAATCCTTTTCAACATAAAATTCATCATAATATGGAAAATATAAATCAAAATAATTTCATTTACTAACTCACATGTATATTATACTAGTCGAATAATCACATGAAATATCAATAGAAACTTTCATAATGACGGAATGCATAATGCCAGGCTTTCATAACCACATAGTCAAGGCCTTGTGCCAAGACTACAAATAAGATGTTTTCAAGGCCTTGTTTCAAGACACTACTTTGTCTCATGAGACCTATCGATGCATCGAGGAGTTATAGCGGGTTCTAACCATCACTTACTAAGTCCAATGCATTCCTCATATGAAAATGTTTAAACATAACATAAACATTCATATTAAAACTGGTATACAAAATGTCAATACTTTATCCCTAAAACATGAATGGTATGAAATAACACATACATAGTCAAACATATCACAAACCCTTCAATACAATATGGAAGTTTTGTATCATAATAAATCAACTTCAAACAAACTTAAAATCCATAAAATGATTTTGACATAGATGAAATCAAAACCTTTTTAGAGAAATATCTCTTTCTATTTTGAAATCATCTAAAAGTCATGTAATTATAAAAGAAAACATTTATATTTAAAAATATTATTATAAGATTTTAAGGTAATATTCGAAGATGTTATAACAGTGGAAAATAGCCGCACCCTCCGTATAATTTTAAAAAAACATTCTTACCTTAATTTTGTCGTAAATGTCATAAAGTACCTTGTTTGGAAAACGATGGAAAGATTACTTTATAAAAATCTTATAAAAGTCAAAAAAGGGTATAAATGACTTTAAACCATAGTCTATAAAATATTAAGAAGGTTTTGAAATACATTTTTAAGAAACATGGATGTGGATGATAAAGAGGTCCGAGTATATAAATACATATAAACAACCTCAGATAATGAGGAGATTGTGAAATTAACCCTTACCTTGTACTTTTCCTTGTTCGAGGGTAGGTTAACCTCCTGTATAATGGTGAAATAATTGTTATTAAATTATACAAGAATAATATACATTAATATGATATCATATATGATCTTTTAATATTTCTTTGTTGATAATATTTTAGTATTATCGTCGTTTCGGGTGTTAACTGATTCATTTTCCTTTATATGTTTTGTTACATAAGTAATGTTTTTTATGGATAATATGTATATTATTCATATAAAGAAATATATTAAGTCTTTAAAAATTATTTTTAATCATCTATTGAAAATTAGTCTTGAATGGATACGATGGGGAATGAATCTCATCGTGTTCGTGGAGAAGGCAATCCGTACGTACGCACGAGCGACAATATCATTCTTTTGATATTAAAATCATATATAATTGGATGTTATATCATATATAAAGAATAATTATCATGTTATATTTATTATTTTCATCATTTATACATCATTATTATACCCATCATAATAGTAATGTATTGAGTAACAACTACACCATGACTTGGAGATGGTAAGTCATACGTACGCACGTATGGTGACATGCCATTCAAAGGATAGATATAATAATGAATATGGTTGTAACATATTTATAATAACATAACATTATATAGAAGATACTAGAGTTATTATTTTAGAATGGAAACAACAAGGAAATAAGAAGTGGAAGAAGAAAAAACATGAAAGAGGTGGTGAGATATTTACCTCTTCATCGGGTGCTTCTTTTTGATTTAATCAAAAGGGCTCCTTAGGTTGGCTTTCTGACTAAAGTTAGGCCTCTAGGATGAATTTAGGATTTTTGAGAGGGTATTTTCTCAGGTTTTGTCCAATGAAAATGGATTTGAAGGTGTGAATTAGAGAGAAGGGGGAGTGACCTTTTATAAGAGGGGTGAGGGGCACCTTAGGAAAACCTAGAAATATTGTTTTATAATAAAATAATTTTCGGTTTCTAATGGATCCAAAATGAATTATTTAAAGGATAAGGTGGGTATGGGTCAAAAAACACTCAACAAATTGGTTTTATATAGTTTTGGGCCACTATATTAATCTTATCATTTAGATTTAACTCTTAGTTAAATAGTTTTCCATTTATCATGTCTCTTTGTATGTTTATATTATATGGTTAATAAACTTAATATAAACTTCCAAGAGAACCTAAAGTGGTTCATTAATGAAATATATTATATTATTTATGATCTTTTTCCAAACCTTAGATTTTAAGGAATAGAATATCAATTAATAATATAATATTTGTTTTATAAACTCTTTTGTGTCAATTTTGACACTATTTGGTATTTTGTTTTTTCTAAATTCATAACAGCATTATTACTTCAAAAAAAATTCATCTAACCAACCCTAACATGTCATGTTAACCTATAAAATTAGTGTAATTCATAAAAAGTCTCAAATTACATTTATTTGGATATTTATAATATCAATTATTTTAATCTTTCATTAATACGGTAATTATTGCATCATCATTGTTTCATAAATAAATTTTATTATTTAATTTATAAAAATTATAAATAAAATAACAGTATGTAGTAAATAATTTTATATTTATAATGAATATTTATAGTCGAATTTATCTTATGTATAACCCTATATTAAAAATGTTTTAGTTATTAAACTTTGATTTTAACTCTTTTAACTCTTCTTTAAATTAAATAATAATAAATGTCCTAATCTAATCCAAGTGGACCAAATAGGTTCATATTTTATTACTATGGTTTTTTTTGGTCGAATTATACTTTTCCAATAGAATTAGGACATGTGTTAGGGTAATAATAATATCATTTTTACCCTTAATTACCCTATTTACATTTAACCGTAGTAAATAAAAGTAAAAAGTTATTATTCACCAAAAATTATTTTCATCTTATTAAACCACATTTTACTTACTGATAACAACAGTTTCTCTCGGATTTTTGAAATTCAACTCACAGAAGTGGTAAAATTAAGTTTTATATAAATTTTCAAATGCTCCTAGGAGGTGGGTAAAAGACGGTAAAAAGTTCAATAAAATTTTTATATATCTAAACTTATTATAAAATGACTCCAATGAATTACATTAAACTTATATAAGTATTATGTATATAATTTGACCTAAAATAAATTTTATTAAAATAAATAATTTTTTAAATAAAAAGTTGGTTTTAAACTATAACTCAGTGTTTTTCACTATTCATCAAAAATTGAAAGTTTTTAGAAAAATACTAAAAATTTACCCTAAGCTAATTTTGATATTCCGAATCCAAAAATGAAACCCATTTTGAAAAATAAAATTTATAAAATTTCAAAAAGTGAGTGTTACTATTCATAACAGCTAGTTTGATTGGTTGTGGTGTGTTAGAACTCGAAGTTCTGTACAACACATGCTACTGTATTACTCAAAGAGAAGTGTACCGTGGAAGCTTCGGGTGTTAAATTATCCCATCCTTAAAATAATTTCTTCCTCGAAATTTCTAGAGTATTACTGCGTAAAAAGACTCAGTTGGTTCTTCATCATAAGTTCCTCAGGTTTCCAGGTTGCCTCTTCCATCTTATGGTATCTCCATAGAACTTTTACCAGACGAGTCGTTCGGTTTCTTAATACGTGTTCTCTGGTATCAAGAATCCTGATGGGCTCTTCGCAATAAGATAGATCGGGTTCCAGTTCTAATTCTTCATTTGTGAGTACGTGCATTGGGTTAGGCATGTATTTTCTCAACAACGATAAGTGGAATACATCGTGAACATTGGACAGACTTGGTGGCATTTCCAAACGGTAAGATACAGCCCCAATTTGTTCTAGAATTTCAAGAGGTCCAATGTACCTGGGACTCAATTTTCCCTTCTTACTGAAACTTATAACACCCTTTCATGGAGATACCTTCAAGAAAACATGATCTCCTACCTGAAATTCCAAATCCTTCCTTTAGTTATCAGCATAGATCTTATGTCTACTTTGAGATGCCTTGATGTGGTTTTGGATTACCTTCACCTTTTCTATTGTTTCCTCCACAAGTTCTGGGCCTACGAGTTTTCTTTCTCCAACATCATCCCAACAGTTTGGTGTGCGACATCTCTTTACGTATAATGCTTCATATGGTTCCATCTAAATACTTGAATGGAAGCTATTGTTATAGGAAAATTCTACCATAGGTAAATATTGATCCCACATACCTTGAAAGTCAAGTGATCATGATCTAAACATGTCTTATAAGGTTTGAATAGTATTTTCTTATTTTACATCAGTTTGGGGGTGGTAGGCAGTGCTCAAATGAAGTTCTGTATCCAGGGATTTCTAAAGACTTTTCTATAATCCTGATGTAAAATGGGGATCACAATCAGAAACAATCGATAGTGGTACTCCATGAAGTCTTACAACTTCATTAATATATAGTCTTGCTAAACGTTAAAATGGTAAATCTTCCCTTATAGAAAGAAAATGTGTTGACTTGGTAAGACGATCAACAATGACCCATATTGCATCATTCCTTCTAGGAGCCTTTGGTAGCCCCATGACAAGGTCCATCGTGATATCATCCCATTTCCATTCAGGTATGGGAAGAGGTTTCATGACTTCTCAAGGCTGTTTCCTTCCAGCTTTCACTTATTGACAAACCATACATCTTGACACAAAACCAGTAATCTCCCTCTTCATGTTTGTAACGACCCAAAGTTTTTCAAAGGAAAATTCCCTTCTTATATCTATGTCATAAAAAAACACAAAATAATGAACTACTAAGTGATAAGTGACCTTTAAACATTATTTTTTCACCCCAATGTTTGTAATTTTAAAAATCCAACATTCACGGTTGTGTTCAAGATAGTTTTTGGAGTCCAATGAAACAAAAATAAATTTTGGTGAATAGTAACCTACCCTTATGAATAGTAACCTACCCTTATGAATAGTAACCTGCCCTTATGAATAGTAATATGACCCTTATGAATAGTAAACATGAGTAACATTACCTATGAATAATAAAATAAAATTTAGACATCATAGAAAGTGATAATTTGACCTTAGTAAACTTTTTTGGTATTTTATAAGTCATAAATAATTAATTATAATTAATTAATTTAAAAGAATACTTATTTTCCTGAAATATATTCATAAATTATTGAATCAATAGTTTTTAGATAATTTTATAAGACCCTAAGTAATTTTTGAAAGAATTGCAAAATCAGTTTTAATCTTAAAAACTGTTTTTTTAAGTAAATTATGATTTTATTTAAATATTAAATTAATAATACTTAGAAAATTATTTATGAAAAATGGACTTCATTTTGGGATTCTACATGTCGAAAAATGGTTGGGTTAAATTTTTGGTATTTTTCTGAGGTACTTGAATTTTTGATGAATAGTGGAATCCGATAATTCACAATAAAAGCTAAATAATGTATTAATTGAGTCATTGATGATGTTATGCTGATGTAAGCCCACTTGGTTCGGGATTACATTATAAAATTACTATTATTGGTCATCCAAGACTCACTATTCCTTGTCTTTGGTAGAATTAATAAACTAATCAATTTTATATTAAGAAACCCCTCTCCCCTCCACTATAAAAGCCACCCTTCACTCCCTCTTTTCCTCACACCTCTCAAGCTTCAATACTTCTCTAAATTCTGCCCAAACACCTTCCCTAGCTCAACCCCCACGTCCAAAAGCTTCTGGTCTCATCAAAAGACCAAGCCTAGCTTCCTTAAAGAGGATCTCAAGAGGAGGATTCTAAAGGTAATTTCTCTCTCTCTTCTCCTTTAATTTCCTTTCAAGTTCAAGTTCCTTTCTTGATCTCTCTCTATCTATCTTCATCCAAATTGTTCTGTAAATACAGTATTATATATATAATGTAATATTATGATTCTAATGTTATATTATATCACCCCACACCCTTTCCCCCTTCCTTTTATTTTATTAAAGAGAACGTTGTTCATGTGGAGATAATTTATCACCTTCAAAAACAACATGCTCTCTTCTTTCATTTATACCTTCAATCTGGTCATGAAACCATTTTTATGGTTGAACCAGAATGTTTTATATTTATTATGTTCTATTTTAAGTTCTGGAAATAACCTATGGCCATACTACTAAGTGAAAAGTTAAAATGAGTTGGTTGTGATCCAAAAACCGCTCAAATTAACCCAAATAATCTTCATTTAATTCTTATCTAATGATTCGTCCACATGGATCTAATATAACTCATTATAAAATCATTCAAGCTTCTGTAATATCATTAATTACATGTAATATCAGTTCTGGATGTTTACCCATGATCTACCCAAACATCAATTTAAGAATACAAGTGGACCGTTCAAGAAAACCATAAAAACGAACATCCCCGAACAATGTTTTTAAACTCTATAAGTCATCCAAAGGAACATAATATGAAATAATGAAACCAGAATGAACCCTATTAATGTATAAAAGGTTCTAGAATTTCTAATTAATGAATATAATGTCATTATACAGGACATTAAAGAGAAGGATGCATTCGAGTACAAGGTAAGGGGAAATCTCGAACCCAATTTTCTCCCTTCGGGTTCTCCCTCTTTCACTCCATTTTTGATATGGTTACTCCTCAAAGGTCTTTTGTTAATCATTTCCTTTACATTTCTGGGATATACATGTTTTTCAATGGTTTTTATGTCCATCAAAATGTTTTCCAAAAGAACTCTTCTTTCAAGATCTCACCTTTTACCCCTCATTCAAGGTTGATGGTTCTTATATAAAGTATGTTGTTCCCTCTTTCTTTTGGGAACCCCAAGCTTATGAATGTGTTATTATGAGATTAAACCCATTCCTCTCCATGGGTTATTTATGTACATGTTTGATATGTGTTCTATGTGGCAAGCATGATAATGATAATGTTATGATGTGACGGGTGCGCCCAGAATTATATAGCGCAATATGAATGTTTAAATGTGACGGGTGCGCCCGGAATTATATAGCGCTCCAATGCATTGGGTAAAGTGATGAATATCATGAGTAAATGTGAAATGATGCGTGAACATGATGCTATCTTTGTTCACAAGTATGTGTGGTAGTTAACCACTAAGACATGATGTTTCATTTTTATGCTTTGCCACATTTCAAGTTTATTGTTTATGCTCCTCTCATGTTCAAGATCGCCTTCCTATGTCATGATTATGCTCACCCCATGATATATTGTTCTTATCTATCCTCTTACTAGGATTTTAGCTCACCCCTTTTGATGTATATCCTCAGGTGGCTACATGTACTAAGGAGAGGACAAGTGCTACTATGAAGCCATAGAAGAAGAGATTAAATGAATTTTTTTATGCTTGATGTTGTACTTGTTAT
This sequence comes from Viscum album, assembly GCA_963277665.1. NCBI lineage: Eukaryota > Viridiplantae > Streptophyta > Magnoliopsida > Santalales > Viscaceae > Viscum > Viscum album. Next base: position 1,235,814,824 of record OY728120.1, read on the forward strand.
GTGTAGTCCTAGTTTGCCCAAGACACTAAACCTCTAGATCCTCCATGTGTAATACTATTATGTTGTTTATCTTTTAAATGATGTAATAGTAATGTAAGAAAAGGCCGGGTTGCTATAGTTGGTATCAAAGTAAAGGTTTAGTTAATTTGGGAATTAGGATTAGTGAACCCTAAAGAAAACCTCTAGCATGAGACTAAGTACAAATATGCACACAAGGATATTTACCTAGGGATCCCATATGTTATGTTTTTGGTATAATTGTTTAAAAGGATAAGTTATTCATGACTTGTTTACTTATGTTTTGTTCTAACCTTTTCTATTTTAGAAAATGGTGGGAACCAGGAGAAATCAGGCCAACAACTCTTGCGAAGGCCAATGCAACGATTGCCCGAATGACATCCCCAATGATTTTGGAGGTGGAGTTAAAAACTTCATGGCGGTGCTTACCCAATTATCTCGGGTTATGAATAATAACCATAATAATGGGGAACGTCCTCCTTCACCAAAGAGGGATCAACTAGCTATCGAAAGTTTTATGCGGCAACGACCACCGACGTTTTGTGGATCTTCCGATCCACCAGTTGCGGAATAGTGGGTCAACTCCATGGAGAAGATATTTTCTGTTCTTTACTATTCCGAGACAGAGAAGGCGACTCTAGCCGTTTACCGTCTAGATGGAGAAGCTGATCAATTGTGGGCTTTGATTAAGAACACCAAGCCAAGGGATGAAATTGAAGAGATGGAATGGGAAGACTTTAAGATAATGTTTCTTAATAATTACTTCCCACAAACTCTTCGCACGAAGATGGAGAGAGAATTCATAGAGCTCAAGAAAAAAGAAGGAGAATCTGTCACAACCTATGAAGCAAATTTCACAAGGCTTGCAAGGTATTCTTTGGGTTTTGTTATCAACAATGATAGAAAAATTGATAGATTCTTTAGTGGATTAAAACCACCTCTTCGAAAAGCTCTTGCAATTCGAGACTTTGGGAGTTATGAAGAAGTTGTTCGGTGTGCTCTCAAAGTGGAGATGGAGTTTGGAGAATGGTACCATGGCTACGGTGATAAGAAAAGAAAGATAGAGTTTCAAGCTGGTGGATCTAGTGATAAAGATGGGAAGAAAACACAACGACCCACATGCCAAAAATGTGGGAAGTTGCACAATGGGAACTGCCTCAAAGGGACGGGGAAATGATTCAAGTGTGGGAAAGAAGGACACCTAGCTCACGAGTGTCTAAGAGACATGAAAAGGAAGGATAATGTAGCCGATGAAAGGAGAGAACCACTCATGGTTCAATGCTACAACTGTAAGGAGCTAGGGCACTATTCAAACCAGTGCACTAAACCTCGAGATTTCGAGGGTAATCAGCGCCAACAACCACCAAATCCAAAGGAACAAGGGAAGGCATATGCCATCACTACTGTGGAGGTGGAACATGATAATGAAGTTGTACAAGGTACACTTCCTATTCACTCAGGAATGGAAAAAGTCTTATTTGATTCTGGTTGTACGCATTCCTTTATATCTTGCAAGTTTGCTAGAACTATAGAATCGAAGCCCCGAAAACTTGAAGTAGAGATATCTGTAAAAACACTAAGTGGTGAAATCATTGTAACCCAAGTGTTTTATTCTTCTCCTGTTGACGTATGTGGGAAGATTCTTTCGGCAAATCTCGTAATACTTCCCTTGGTGGAATTCGACGCTATAATGGGAATGGATTGGCTCTCGTTATATAGAGCACATATCAACTGTCGGGAAAAGGAAATATATTTTCATATTCTGAACCATCCCATGCTCCTCTACAAATGCAAGGAAGATCATGAATCTCCTTTGAAAAATCCTTCAATGGTGTGGGTGATGATTCCCTATGAAGAAGCATACCTCGCCCAAATGTTTGAGTCGAAGGAAAGTTCCAACCTTGAGGGAATGCCCATCGTTAGGGAATATGGCGATGTATTTCCCGAAGATTTACCCGGAATTCCCCAGGATCGTGAGGTAGAGTTCTCAATTGAACTCATACCCGGAGCTACTCCTATCTCGAAGTGCCCCTATAGGATGGATCCTATCGAACTGGAGGAGTTAAAGAAGCAGCTGCAAGAGCATCTGGACAAAGGGTTCATATTCCCTAGTGCATCACCTTGGGGTGCGCCAGTGCTCTTTGTGAAGAAGAAGGATGGAACCATGCGGCTGTGTATCGATTATCGGGAACTCAACAAGATCACCATAAAGAACAAGTATCCTCTCCCAAGGATTGATGACTTGTTCGGCCAGTTAAGAGGAGATCAATACTTCTCAAAGATGGATCTTTGTTCTGGATATCATCAAGTAAAGGTGAAGAAGGAAGATATTCAGAAGACTGTCTTCCGTACAAGGTATGGGCACTATGAGTTTTTGGTGATGCCCTTCGGACTTAATAATGCCCCTGCAATCTTCATGGATTTGATGAATAGAGTCTTTAGACAATACCTTGGAAAATTTGTGGTAGTGTTTATTGATGATATTCTCATTTACTCTAAGAGTAAGGAGGAACATGAAGAACATCTAAGACTTGTGTTGGCGACATTGATAAAGGAGAAGTTGTACGCCAAGTTCAGCAAGTGTGACTTTTGGATGAATCAAGTCACGTTCTTGGGACATGTGATCACAAGCGAGGGAATTTCTGTGGACCCTTAAAAGACAAAGGCAATTGAAGAATGGCCCATTCCCTCTAGTGTCACATAAATCCATAGTTTTCTTGGATTAGCTGGGTACTACCGACGTTTTGTGAGAAACTTCTCACGATTGTCAAGCCCGCTAACTAAGTTAACAAGGAAAGGGGTAAAGTATGTATGGATGGAAGAATGTGAGGGAAGCTTCAAGGAGCTAAATAGAAGGCTGATCACTGCACCTGTACTCACACTACCGAAAAGTGGAGAAATTTTTGTGATATACAGTGATGCTTCAAAGAAAGGCTTGGGTTGTGTACTCATGCAAAATGATAATGTGATAGCCTACGCCTCACGACAGTTGAAGATCCATGAGCAGAACTACCCAACGCATGATCTAGAGCTGACAGCCGTGATTTTTGCCTTGAAAATCTGGCGGCACTACCTTTATGGTGAGAAGTGTGACATATACACCGACCACAAGAGCCTAAAGTATATATTCACACAAAAGGAGCTCAACATGCATCAAAGGAGATGGTTAGAGCTAATCAAGGATTACGATTTCTCTATTCACTATCATCCTGGAAAGGTGAACAAGGTAGTTGATGCTTTAAGCAGGAAAGAACCTGCTACTCTATCCATGTTGAGGATTGAGAAAGACCTTATCTTCTTGGATATGCAAAGGATGGATTTGGGAATCGTGAGGGCAGGGGATACATCCTACCTTGCCCAAATGATTGTGCAACCATCCATACAACAGAAGATTACGGAAGCACAAAGGGATGATGTGGAGATACAAAAGAGGGTGAATGTAGTAAAGGAAGGGAAGATGCAAGAGTTCCATATCTACGATGATGGTGTGATTCGGTTTGGAACGCGGCTTTGTGTGCCTTCATCACCCGGAATAAAGAAGGAGCTATTGGATAATGCACATAGCTCAACTTTCTCTATTCATCATGGAAGTACCAAGATGTATCGTGATCTCCGAGAACACTTCTGGTGGGATAACATGAAGAAGGAGATTGTGGAATATATATCAAGGTGCTTAGTATTTCAGAAAGTTAAAGCTGAGCGGCAAAAGTCCAAAGGTATGATGCATCCATTGCCTATACCCATGTGGAAATGGGAAAATGTCACTATGGACTTTGTCATGGGTCTCCCAAAAACGTCAAGAGGAAGTAATGCGATATGGGTTTTGGTTGACCGACTCACCAAGACTGCCCATTTTATCACTATTCGGGAAGACCTCTCACTTGAACAACTTGCAAGGATATATGTGAAGGAAGTAGTGAGATTGCACGGTGTTCCGATCTCGATTGTCTCTGACCGTGATCCAAGGTTCACTTCTAAATTCTGGAGGAGCCTTCAACATGCTTTGAGTACTGAATTAAATTTCAGCACGGCCTATCACCCCCAAACTGATGGCCAGTCTGAAAGGACTATTCAGACACTTGAAGATATGCTAAGATCCTCCTCTCTTGAATTCAAAGGTGGTTGGGATCAGCATCTCCCATTGGTTGAGTTCTCATACAACAATAGCTTCCACTCGAGTATTCAGATGGCTCTGTATGAAGCTATTTATGGGAAGTGATGTAGAACTCCAACCTGTTGGGATGAAGTTGGAGAACGAAAACTACTTGGTCCCGATCTTGTTCAAGAGATGACAGAGAAGGTTCAAGTCATCCAGAAACATATCAAAGCTGTTCAAAGTCGGCAAAAGAGCTATACTGACAATCGTCGAAGGGACTTGGAGTTTGACGTTGGAGATAAAGTCTTCCTTCGAATATCTCCATGGAAGAGAGTCATGCGATTCGGGAAGAAAGGGAAGCTAAGCCCAAGGTACATTGTCCACTTTGAGATCCTTGATCGTATAGGAGCCGTGGCCTATCGTCTGGCACTTCCACTGAATATGGCTCAAGTTCATGATGTGTTTCACGTATCACTACTGAGGAAGTACATTTCAGACCCCTCACATGTACTAAACTCAGAGGTGGTACAGTTGGAATATGATCTCTCATATGAGGAGAAGCCGGTAAAAATTCTGGACCGAAGTGATAAGGTTCTACGCAACAAGACAACCCGCCTTGTCAAAGTGTTGTGGAGGAACCAAAAGTTTGAGGAAGCAACTTGGGAACCGGAAGAGGCAATGAAGGAGAAGTACCCTCAGTTATTTGTGTAAAGTGAAATTTCGAGGGCGAAATTTCTTAAGGGGGGAAGAATGTAACGACCCAAAGTTTTTCAAAGGAAAATTCCCTTCTTATATCTATGTCATAAAAAAACACAAAATAATGAACTACTAAGTGATAAGTGACCTTTAAACATAATTTTTTCACCCCAATGTTTGGAATTTTAAAAATCCAACATTCACGGTTGTGTTCAAGATAGTTTTTGGAGTCCAATGAAACAAAAATAATTTTTGGTGAATAGTAACTTACCCTTATGAATAGTAACCTACCCTTATGAATAGTAACCTGCCCTTATGAATAGTAATATGACCCTTATGAATAGTAAATATGAGTGACATTACCTATGAATAATAAAATAAAATTTAGACATCATAGAAAGTGATAATTTGACCTTAGTAAACTTTTTTGGTATTTTATAAGTCATAAATAATTAATTATAATTAATTAATTTAAAAGAATACTTATTTTCCTGAAATATATTCATAAATTATTGAATCAATAGTTTTTAGATAATTTTATAAGACCCTAAGTAATTTTTGAAAGAATTGCAAAATCAGTTTTAATCTTAAAAACTGTTTTTTTAAGTAAATTATGATTTTATTTAAATATTAAATTAATAATACTTAGAAAATTATTTATGAAAAATGGACTTCATTTTTGGATTCTACACATCGAAAAATGGTTGGGGTAAATTTTTGGGATTTTTCTGAGGTACTTGAATTTTTGATGAATAGTGGAATCCGATAATTCACAATAAAAGCTAAATAATGTATTAATTGAGTCATTGCTGATGTTCTGCTGATGTAAGCCCACTTGGTTCGGGATTACATTATAAAATTACTATTATTGGTCATCCAAGACTCACTATTCCTTGTCTTTGGTAGAATTAATAAACTAATCAATTTTATATTAAGGAAACCCCTCTCCCCTCCACTATAAAAGCCACCCTTCACTCCCTCTTTTCCTCACACCTCTCAAGCTCCAAGCCTTCTCTAAATTCTACCCAAACACCTTCCCTAGATCAACCCCCACATCCAAAATCTTCTGGTCTCATCAAAAGACCAAGCCTAGCTTCCTTAAAGAGGATCTCAAGAGGAGGATTCTAAAGGTAATTTCTCTCTCTCTTCTCCTTTAATTTCCTTTCAAGTTCAAGTTCCTTTCTTGATCTCTCTCTATCTATATTCATCCAAATTGTTCTGTAAATCCAGTATTATATATATACTGTAATATTATGATTCTAATGTTATATTATATCACCCCACACCCTTTCCCCCTTCCTTTTATTTTATTAAAGAGAACGTTGTTCATGTGGAGATAATTTATCACCTTCAAAAACAACATGCTCTCTTCTTTCATTTATACCTTCAATCTGGTCATGAAACCATTTTTATGGTTGAACCAGAATGTTTTATATGTATTATGTTCTATTTTAAGTTCTGGAAATAACCTATGGCCATACTACTAAGTGAAAAGTTAAAATGAGTTGGTTGTGATCCAAAAACTGCTCAAATTAACCCAAATAATCTTCATTTAATTCTTATATAATGATACATGGATCTAATATAACTCATTATAAAATCATTCAAGCTTCTGTAATATCATTAATTAAATGTAATATCAGTTCTGGATGTTTACCCATGATCTACCCAAACATCAATTTAAGAATACAAGTGGACCGTTCAAGAAAATCATAAAAATGAACATCCCCGAACAATGTTTTTAAACTCTATAAGTCATCCAAATGAACATAATATGAAATAATGAAACCAGAATGAACCCTATTAATGTATAAAAGGTTCTGGAATTTCTAATTAATGAATATAATGTCATTATACAGGAAATTAAAGAGAAGGAGGCATTCGAGTACAAGGTAAGGGGAAATCTCGAACCCAATTTTCTCCCTTCGGGTTCTCCCTCTTTCACTCCATTTTTGATATGGTTACTCCTCAAAGGTCATTTGTTCATCATTTCCTTTACATTTCTGGGATATACATGTTTTTCACTGGTTTTTATGTCCATCAAAATGTTTTCCAAAAGAACTCTTCTTTCAAGATCTCACCTTTTACCCCTCATTCAAGGTTGATGGTTCTTATATCAAGTATGTTGTTCCCTCTTTCTTTTGGGAACCCAAAGCTTATGAATGTGTTATTATGAGATGAAACTCATTCCTCTCCATGTGTTATTAATGTACATGTTTGATATGTGTTCTATGTGTCAAGCATGATAATGATAATGTTATGATGTGACGGGTGCGCCCGGAATTATATAGCACAATATGAATGTTTAAATGTGACGGGTGTGCCCGGAATTATATAGCGCTCCAATGCATTGGGTAAAGTGATTAATCTCTTGAGTAAATTTGAAATGATGCGTGAACATTATGCTAGCTTTGTTCACAAGTATGTGTGGTAGTTAACCACTAAGACATGATGTTTCATTTTTATGCTTTGCCACATTTCAAGTTTATTGTTTATGCTCCTCTCATGTTCAAGATCTTCTTCCTATGTCATGATTATGCTCACCCCATGATATATTTTTCTTATATATCCTCTTACTAGGCTTTTAGCTCACCCCTTTTGATGTATATCCTCAGGTGGCTACATGTACTAAGGAGAGGACAAGTGCTACTATGAAGCCATAGAAGAAGAGATTAAATGAATTTTTTTATGCTTGATGTTGTACTTGTTATGTGTAGTCCTAGTTTGTCCAAGACACTAAACCTCTGGATCCTCCATGTGTAATACTATTATATTTTTTATCTTTGAAATGATGTAATAGTAATGTAAGAAAAGTCCGGGTCGCTATAATGTTGTCCCACCAAAAATGTTCCTTCAAGTCTCTATACATTTTGGTGCTCCCATGGTGTATAGAAAAATTGGAACTATGAGCATCGTCCAACAATTCCATTTTTAGATCAGGTATATCGGGAACACAAAATCTCTTCCCAAATTTTAAAATTCCATCTTCATACACGAAGTCACTCAATCTCCCGTTATTCATAACTTTAATCTTCTTTTGAAACTCATCATCATCAGCTTGAGAACTTTTTATCCTTTCTAAAAATATGGTTTGGAAACCATTTGAGAAAGTATTAATGTTCCACCTTCCATGGTTATTCCCATATCCATATTTACTAGATCCATGTATATAGGATCCTTTTGAACTCTCAACTTGTTCAAAACTCCATGATCCTTTCTACTCAAAGCATCTGCCAACTTATTTTCCTTCCCCAGGTGGTAGTGTATAGTGAAATCATAATCCTTGAGTAGTTCAAGCCATCTCCTTTTCATCATGTTGAGTTCATTCTATGAGAAAATATACTCCAAAATCTTATGATCATTATAGATCTCACATTTTTAACCATAGATATAGTGTCTACATATCTTCAAATAAAATATTATAGATGCTAACTCAATATCATGATTAGTATAGTTTTTTTCATGAATTTTTAGCTATCATGATAAATAGGCAATAACCCTATCATTCTGCATAAGAACACAACCAAGTCCTTTATTTGAAGCATCAATATAAATAAAAAAACCCATCATTCCCCGATGGTAGAGTCAACATAGGAGCATTGACTAATATTCTCTTCAGTTCTTCAAAAAATTCTTCACACTCTTTTTTCCAAAAAAAATTAACCCCTTTACGTGTGAGCTTTGTTAATGGGTTAGCCAACTGGGCAAAATTCTTGACGAAACATCAATAATAACCTGATAAACCAATAAAACTACGTACCTTGGTTATACTCATTGGTGCTGGCCATTCTTGGATTACCTTGGTCTTAGAAGAATCAAAATATATTTCATCCTTAGAGACATTATGGCCAAGAAAATAAATCTCCTGAATCCAGAATTTACACTTGCTAAACTTCCCATACAATTCATGTCTTCTAAGAGTATTTAGAATAATATGAAAGTTATTTTCATGATCTTTATAGCTTTTAGAGTATACCAAGATATCATCAATAAATACCACTACAAAGTCATAAAGATATTCCTTGAAAACTCTATTCATTAGATCCATGAAGACAAAGGGTGCATTAGTCAATCCAAAAGGCATTACTGTAAACTTTTAATGCCCTTACCTGGTTCAAAATGTTGTTTTTAGAATGTATTCATTCTTCACACACAACTGATGATATCCAAATTGAAGTTCAATCTTTGAAAATTATTGAGCTCCATGAAATTGGTCAAATAAATCATCAATGCGAGGTAGGGGACACTTGTTCATTATTATTATAGCATCGATCTCCCTGTAGTCAATGCATAACCTCATAGATCCATCTTTCTTCTTAACAGAAAGGACAGGGGCTCCCCATGGAGAAACACTAGAGAGAATAAATCCCTTATTACTCAATTCCTATGGTTGTTTCTTTAGTTCCACTAATTCCACAATGGTCATTCTATAAGGGGTATTCGATATGGGCCTTGAACCAGGAATTAAATCAATGGAAAACTCAATTTCTCGTTCTTGAGGATGTCCAGGTAAATCCTATGGAAACACATCAAAATATTTTTGTACAATTGGTACATCCTCTATTTGAACATTCCTTTCCTTACACACAGTTATTTCATTCTCTTCCTCCCAAAAAATTGAATTTATTTGAGCTACTGGGGGTGGATCTAGATAAGAATTAGGTGGTGACGATTTTGCTCTAAAGAAAAGGTGTTCTTTATCATCGTCATCAAAAATAGTAACCTTCTTATTATTACAATAAATTTTTGCATCATGGTCCGAAATCCAATCCATACCGAGGATTATATCAAATTCAATCATTGGTATGATGATGATATCAGTATATAAAGAACATTTATATTCCCTAATGGGGACGGATTCACAAAACTTTGTTTCAATGATACTTCCCTTTGGAATTTTGACTGACAACTCCATTGTTAAATCAAATTGGAAATATCAAATTTTCATAGAAAACTGGGAAGATATGAAACAATTCAATGATCCAGAATCAAATAAAGCATTGTCTAAACTTGAGGAAACCGTTAAATTACCTGCAACTACGTCTTTCGGAGCATCAAACTCAGCAGTAGTGATATTATAATCTTGGCCTTGATCCCTTGGCCTTTTCTGAGGTAAGTTCCCCTGACACTTAGGACATTCATTTTCATAATTCCCCCCTTCTCTACAATTGTATCATTTAACATAGAGAGCCTCTTTTTCCACTTGTAATCACGAGCTTGGTGGCCTTTTTCACCACACTTGTAACAGACTCCCATTCCCTTCAGGAAAGTAACAGGGTGGTTCTTCCCACATTTACTGTAGGATGGATATTCAACTTTTCCCTTATTCCCCTTATTTCAATTTCCAAAGTGTTCAGCAGATCTCTTCTTCTCTTGGATTTCTTTAAAGTCATAAGACTTAGAGAATTCTTTTTCTATCTTGATAGTACATGAGACAATATATTCATACAAGGACAAGGATTGTGAGACTAATTCTCGACAGAGAAATAGTTTTAAGTCATAAAATAAACAATCAATCTTACTTCTTGGGTTACGTATATAATCTACATCATGCCTCGCTAACATTGTAAAGTTAGCTTCAAACTTTGTGACATTCTCATCCTCCTTTTTCCTCAGACTCAGAAATTGCCTTTCCATATCTGCTCGATGGTCATGAGGAAAGTATTTTTCTAAGAAAATTTCTTTAAACTCCCTCCATTCCATATTTTATACTTCATCTTCTTCCTTTGTGTTTTGAATCAATGACCACCATTGATCAGCATCTCCAGTGAGGCGGTAAACTGCCATGACAACTTTTTCCCTTTCACTACTTCCCAGGGCATGGAATATTTTCTCTAAGTAATTTATCCATTTATCAGCTACTAATGGATTTATACTCCCATTGAATGTTGGTGGTTGTTTCCTCATAAAGTGATCTAACATTAACCCTCCATTCTGTGGATCAGGGTTCTCCATACGGGTAAGGTTATTATTCATAACCTGAGTGAGTTTTCCCAGTATTTTGATTAGCTGATCAGCACCGGTTGCATCACCAGCTCCACTATAATTATCTTGAGTAAGAGTAAAATCCCTACATGGATGGTTTGAATTGATACGGTTTCCATTCCTTCCACTAGGTGTCATTTCTAAACAATGTCATAAACTAGATTAGTTTATGAAACGAAATACATAATTCTAAACTTGTAAAAAACTTAACATAAATTGAACATTTTATGGATATAATCCATAATCATAAAAATGTTTTTCTTTGAGGAAGCATATACTCATAAACCCTTCATAATGGTTTGTGAAGAAAATGAGAATTATCCTAAGCATATCCCCCGGAATTGTCATAAACAAGATCGCAGCAAGGCATGTTTTCATGCACCAGTTCCCATTCGAGTCTAGCTCAAAGTAGTGTTTTCGGGTTATAACCCTAGGTACATATGTGCCAGATCCGCCTCTACCTGCTCATATCTAGATAGGGATTTATTGCTTGGAAAACTCAAAGAATCTCTACAATACCAAAATTCTGGGAAGATATTCTATATTAATCCTCAAAGTCTCTCTTAGGGATATGTTCTCTAATCAGAGTTTATCTAAATATAGTTTCCAAGATTTGTACTAAACTTCCTCTGATACCAACTATAACAACCCGGCCATAGTTACCTAGAGTTGATGCATTATTACATAACATTGGCATGATCACAAAAGATTAAGTCTCAAAAGACCAATTAGTTTAGTAGCCTTGGAAGTACTAGATACATTCATAAGTTTTAAATTACATCATAAAATGGAAAACTACAACAACATTGTTTCCATAGAAAACACTGAGATCCTAAAGAATATCCCTGCAGGTCAGTCATAAGGTAATTCTTCACATCTTGGGAAAAATAAAACATAGAAATGGGTGAGCTCAGATGCTCAGTAAGGATAACAATATAGCGGAAATTTTCATAAATAAGAATAAACATTTAAGGAAACGTATAAAACTAAAAAAAATACTTTTCAACATAAACTTCATCATAATAGGGAAAATATAAATCAAAATAATTTCATTTACTTACTCACATGGATATTCTACTAGTCAAATAACCACATGCAATATCAATAGCCACTTTCATAATGATGGAATGCATAATGTCAGACTTTCATAACCACATAGTCACAGCCTTGTGCTAAGACTACAAATAATATTTTGTCAAGGCCTTGTGCCAAGACACTAGTTTGTCTCATGAGACTTACCGATGCATCGAGGAGCTATAGTGGGCTTCACCCGTCACTTACTAAGTCCAACACATTCCTCATATGAAAAGGTTTAAACATAACATAAGCATTCGTATTAAAATTGGCATACAAAATGTCAATACTTTATCCATAAACCATGAATGGTATGAAATAACACATTCACAGTCAAACATATCACAAAACCTTCAATACAATATGGAAGTTTTGTATCATAATAAATCAACTTCAAAAAAACTTAAAATCCATCAAAGGATGTTGACATAGATGAAATCAAAACCTTTTTAGAGAAATATCTCTTTCCATTTTGAAATTATTTAAAAGTCACGTAATTATAAAAGAATACATTTATATTTGAAAATATTCTTATAATATTTTAAGGGAAGCATCAATGATGTTATAACGGTGGAAAATAGCCACACCAGCCGTATAATTTAAAAAAACATTCTTACCTTAATTTTGTCGAAAAGGTCATAAAGTACCTTGTTTGGAAAACGGTGTAAATATTCCTTTATAAACATCTTATAAAAGTAAAAAAATGGTATAAATGACTTTAACCCATAGTCTATAAAATAGTAAGAATGTTTTCAAATACATTTTTAAGAAACATGGATGTGGATGATAAAGAGATCTCAGTAGATAATTACATATAAACAACCTCGGATAATGAAGAGATTGTGAAATTAACCCTTACCTTGTACTTTTTCTTGGTTGAGGGTAGGTTAAACTCCAGTATAATAGTGAAATAATTTTTATTAAATTATAAAATAATCATATACATTAATATTATATCATATATGATCTTTTAATATTTCTTTGTTAACAATGTTTTAGTATTATCGTCGTTTCGGGTGTTAATTTGTTCGTTTTCTTTTATATGTTTTGTTACATAAATAATGTTTTTTATGGATAAGATGTATCTTATTCATATTCAGAATGATATTAAGTCTTTAAACATTATTTTTAATCATCTAATAAAAATTATTCTTGAATGGATACGATGGGGAATGAATCTCATCGTGTTCGTGTAGACGGTAATCCGTACGAACGCATGAGCGACAATATCATTATTTTGATATTAAAATCATATATAATTGGATGGTATATAATATATAAATAATAATTATCATGTTATATTTATTATTTAAATTATTTATACATCATTATTATACCCATCCTAATAGTAATGTATTGAGTAACAACTACACCACGGCGTGGAGACGGTAAGCTGTACGTACGCACGTATGGTGACATGTCATTAAAAGTATGGATAGAATAATGAATATGGTTGTACCATATTTATAATAACATCACAGTATATATAAGATACTAGAGTTATTATTTTATAATGTAAATAACAAGGAAAGAAGAAGTGGAGAAGAAAAAACATGAAAGAGGTGGTGAGATATTTACCTCTTCTTCGGGTTATTCCTTTTGATTTGATCAAAAGGTCTCATTAGGTTTGCTTTATGACTAAAGAAAGGCCTCTATGATGAATGGAGGACAGTTGAGTGGGTATTTGGGCATGGTTTGTCTGATTCAAATGGCTTTGAAGGTGGTAATTAGAGAGAAGGTGGAGTGTCCTTTTATAAGAGGGGTGAGGGGCACCTTAGGAAAAGCTAGAAATATTATTTTATAATAAAATAATTTTCGGTTTCTACTAGCTCAAAAATTAATTATTTAAAGGATAAGGTGGTTATGGGTCGAACAACACTCAACAAATAGGTTTTAGACAGTTTTGGGTCACTATATTAACTTTATCTTTTAGATTTAACTCTTAGTTAAATAGTTTGACATTTACCATGTCTCTTTGTATTTTTATATTATATGGTTAATAAACTTACAATAAACTTTCAAGAGAACCCCAAGTGGTTCATTAATGACATATATAATATTATTTAAGACCTCTGGCCGAACCTTAAATTTACATTTTATTTTAATTTATCTTTGTTAATGACTATTTTATGTGGATTAAGTAAAAATTTGTACCAACCAAGCCTATACCAGAAGTGTTGTCCCTACTAAAACTTATGGGGTCCTGAAGGTCAACCCCCATGGGGGAGTATCCCAAGGGGCCAAGACATATAAATATGCCATGTGTAGTCCCAGAGGAATGAGACTGGGGCCATGTATAAGGCCCATTGGATCGTGCCTAGAGGAGTTCATGATTTAGTCTTTGTAACCCTTCTGGGTTGTGGACTATTTATAGTTGAGTGTGTGTGGGGGTGTTGATCTCCCATCGATAGCTCAATGGTGGTAAGGCATATTTTTCATGATATACCACTATCTCTATGATATGTGTTTCCAATGTGGGATAGTGAGTGGAAAAATATTTTTCATCTATTTTAAAAAATACATACATGCACTCGGTTTTCTAATCATTTTCACATGAACCCTTTGATCGCCACTTCAATTATCTTCTTCCTCCAACATTTTTTTGAACCTTGTTTGATTTATCTAGTTCGTGGAGTTTACATCGATTCTTCTCTAGTATAAATAAAATCTTTTACTTTAATTTAATACAATCTAATGAGATTGTTATTGTCATGAAACTTAACTTCCATAAAAGGGATAAAGAATAACACGGCACTATCGAATGAAAATAAAGTTGTATAAGGCAGCTCGAGCGTCCATTTTTCATGGAATTTTTCAATCTTTAAGAGTAAAAATTTTCAATACAAAGCTCTATTTTCAAGACTCTTTATTCCATATATTGTTTGATGTTATATCTTGACTTAACATAAGTATTGTTTGATCAATGGTAGATTAATCCACAACATCTTCATGATTTATGGTTGTATTGTGCATCAACACCAATAGATCACATACCATTGGAAGATCACTCCAATGGTCAACCATTAGACCACAAATATTTCACCTCCACCATTGATCTCTCTTCACCAGTATATACTTTTTTCACCAGTAGCCACTTCAATTTGTAATGGAATATCTCCTACCACAGGACAGTAGCATGGTAACAATAGTTTCATTGTAGCATCGCCATACTTCAATAGAGAATGGTAGATCTATCCAACATTGGACACCACTAGTAAATATCTCCTTACATCAGTATATCATGTGTTCTTTATGCCACTAGTAGATCATTCACCAATGTTAGATCTTTCTACCACACAACACCACCGACAGATTAATCTACCACTGAAAAATGGTAAATCAATCTACCGCTAGGTATTTACATCTACCATTAGTTCAAATAATATTTTTTAAATATAATTCTCATTATTTAAATGATATAATTAAAATTAAACATCTTTTAAAAAAATTATTATATTTTTCTAAAATATAATTATATGATGTGTAAAAATAATTTTGAGCAAATATACTGTATATATATACATGTAGTTAAAATTTCATAAGATTCTCTATCTTATGAAATATTATATGTTTCAATAAACTATAATTTTATTATTTTTATTTTAACAATTTTATAAATATTAATTAGATGAATTTTTTATAATTAACATATTATAAGTTTTATGTTGATATTTCATGGAAAAATAAAGTGTGATAATGCTCTTTGTTATTAAGTGTGGAATTTAAAATCAAAGGTAATAGTAATATTATTTTATTGTTATGTGATAACACATGGCATACAGATATTGGTTTTATAGAGTCAATGATAAGACCTTCTTTTAATGTACTAAGATAAATTCACTAGATATGTATTCAAAACATAAAAAAAACTTTTTTATATCACTCCAAATATTTTTGTGAGACAACTATGATACAATTTTTACTTCTCTAATACGATCAAGATACTACTTTCACTTTTGTTCCTTGGTCATGATCATAGAATAAATTCAATGTTAAACCTTATTTTATTCAAGCTGTCAAAGATCATTGAGCTTCACTAACTTCAATGTCATTTGATAATTTTCTAGTTTCTTTGTATTTATTTGTATTCATGTTAACTTTTATTTATTCTATTTATAATTGTTCAATCTTGGTTTATTCTATTACCAATAAAAATAAATTCCTTCATTATCTGGTTATTCCACCATCAAAAAGGAAGTCTAGGTTGTGACTCTTAATCAAAATTCAGGTCAAATATTAGGTTTAGACTCTTATAAAAAACTGGGTTGTGACTCTGGGTATTTGTAAAAGGCAATGTTTGTAATAGTTTCTCTCACCTTTAAGAGTGAGGTTCTTAGTGTGTACCAATATTCTCCTAAATTATAGAAGGTTGAGGAGTGGACTAGTATATTGGTGATTTGAACTACTATAAATATTTTTGTATGTCTTTTTATTTCCACTACACTTAATTTTAAGAACACAACACACACTATAGATCATTATTTTATAACCACTGATTATTTTATAATAAATTTATTTAAACAAATATTCACCCCCAGCCTCCTCTAGTCTTTATTTCCATCATTATCAATCTAACAATTGGTATCATAGGATAATACCTTCCTTAAAGATTAGTTAGACTCTCTAATTATTTTAATTTGATACTAAACAATTTGTATCAGAGGGTAGGACCTTCCCTAAATTATAGACAGCATCTATGATTATTTTAATATGATACTAAAGAATTGGTATTAGAGGGTAGGGCCTTCCTTAAAAGATAGTTAGCCTCTATGATTATTTTAATCCGATACTAAATAATTTGAATAAAAGGGTAGGACCTTCCTTAAAGGATAGGTATCCTCTCTGATTATTTTAATCTGATACTAAACAATTGGTATCAGAGGATATTTTTCCTTAAAATGATTCTTTAGATCCTCTAATTGTTTATTTTTTTTATTTTTAAATTTTATATAACTTGATATCCTTGGCTTAACACCCGGCGGAATAAAAGAAAAAATTTCTTTTAATATGGAAGGTGTAAATGCCAATGATGGATAGATTCCACAAAAACCCTCGTTATTTGATGGAAGTGACTATGGCTATTATAATGACATAATGGAAGCCAACGTGAAACAGTTAATTGTGAATCATTAGACTATAATGGATAAGCCATTTTTGTTTCACAAAGTTGATTTCGAGACACTTGTAGGTAATAACATGGTAAAATATGTTTTGAATTATAAAGTTAAAAATATTTTGTATTGTTCTATAAGTACCAGTGTCTATAGCCATGTCTCTGCTTGTAAGACACCCCATGATATATAGAGAATAATTCAATTGACTAACTATGGGATTTAAAATATCAATATAACCAAGTTAGGAATTCTTCAAACATATTACTAGAACTTAAATATAAGAGATGAATAATCATTAAACTTGATGTACCATCAGTTCACAAGTATTACAAATGGTATGAGTTATCTTGGAAAGGTTTGGATAACACAGCTCAAGTAGAAAGGGTACTGAGATCACTTCCAAAAATATGGAATGCAAAGAAGGTGTTCATCAATGAGAGTAATAATTTTAAATATTATACCTTATATGAACTAATAGGATCTCTATTGTAGTAGGAATTAGAGTTGAAAAAATTTCTGATGATGAGTCTACAAAAAGTAAAAATATTGCATTTAAATACAATTTTATTGATTCTTATAATTCCATTGATTCTGATTTCTAAGAAACTGACAAGGAGATGGCTCACTTTACTAAGAATGTTTTTCAATTTAATGAAAAACAAAGGTGGAAAGAGACGTTTCAAGAGGAAGTTCAGAAAGGATGATAATAATCGTAATACCATTAACAATAATTATGTTTCAGAATTAACATGTTATGAGTGAAAGAAGAAAGGTAATATAAGTAATTAATTCCCTAAACTCGAATATCCAAAGAAAGAAAATGATAAAAGAATAAAAAATAAATCTTTTTAGGATATTAGGACTACTCGGATAGTTCTGACCCTAGTAGTTATTTTGGAAGTGAATAGAAGATAGGGAATATTTCCCTTATGGGTATACAGTGTGAGGTAAATGATTCACTCTTTACTCATTTAATAACTCTTTAAAATGTTGATCATAATGATTTATCTAAAAATGAAAATGAAAATTTTTTTAATTCATGTTCTGATTTTGATTCTGTGAATTTGAAAGTTAAACAACTCCTTAAAAATGAATAATAAAAAATTAATAGAGTCGGCATAATTGAAAATTATATTGACATAAAAAATTTAAATAAGAATATTATTAAAGAAAATGAGAAAATAAAAAGTGGATGTGATAATCTAAAAATCTATGTTTCCCATAATGATATATCTAAAGAGAATTATGATTCTGAGTTGTTTAAACTAAAATAGGAAAATGAAAGTTTAAAAATTTTATGGTAGTAAAATGATAAAGATCAATACAGAGGATTTAATTTATTTTTTAATGATTTAACTAAAGTTGAAAATTATTGTAGGAAACTTAATCCATAAAATAATAAATTTATAAACACATCTTCTAGATCAAATGAGAAAGTTTATACAGACTTAGTGACTATTCAAAAAGAAAATATGAATTTGAAAAATGAAATTTTCAATATTAAAGAGAACTTATCTACTTTTGTTAAAGGTAAATAAAAAAATATGATAAAATGATGTCTTGGATGAAACTAAACACCAATAAGAATGGTTTTGGTTATAATAGTTTATCACCATGTTTAAATAAGAATAACTTTGTTAAAAGCACAAAAGTAAGTATTTTCAGTGTAACCTATTTTAAATGTATAATAAAAGTTAATTATTCCAATGAGGGTTCACTGAGATTTACACACTCATTTTAACATACTAGAACTTTAATTTATAGATATTTATTTTCAAAAAACCCTACTAATAAATTCTTTAAATAATTTTACTCTCCAAAATTTTCTAATACTAATCTGGTTGGACTCAAGTTAGCATGGGTAACAAAGCTATCAATTTGAATTGTTTAATTTTAAAAAATCTATATTATAAGTCTCAAATACTCATGGTATTTAGACATTGGAAGGTCTGGGAACATGATAGGCGATATTTCAAAAAAAATATCATTCAATTCATGTTATTGTGACCTTATCACATTTAGAGACTACTCTAAAGGTCATATTAAATATATTCATGAAGTTGGTTTTTCAAAAACAGTTATTATTTAAAAAGTATTATATTTAAAAGGATTAAAACATAATCTAATAATCATGTAATAGTTGTGTGATTATGTATTAAATTTTATTTCTTTAAAATAATAAATATAAAATTCTGAAAAATAAATTCATTTTATTTTCCACAAATATAAATGAGAATGTTTAGACTATTGATTTCTCTAATATAACCATACAAAAGGTTAAGTGTTTGAATGATGTAAAAGAATCATATGAGGCTTGGGAAAGAAAATTTTAGACTCTTTCACAAAGTTTCAAAGCTTAAAAAGGTTCTTCAATTTCCAAAATTTCTTACAAGTAAGTACTTTATGTGTGATTCCTGTTTAAAATGTATAAAGCACAAAGAAAGGTTTAAATCTGTAAATGATGTTAGTACTGATATATGTTTATAGCTATTAAATCTTGACTTGTTAGGAGCTGTAAAACCAATAATTTTTTGTGGTAAGAAGTATGAATTTGTAATTGTGGATGATTATAGAAGATTCTTATGGATTTATTTCTTATTCCATAAAAATTCAACTTGAACTGAATTTTGTGCCCTCTATAAGCTTATTAAAAACATAAAAAATATGTCAATCATATCTATTAGAAGTGATAGAGGTGGTGAATTTTTTAACTTATAATTTTATAAATTTTGTGAATAAAATGCATATAAATATTAATTTTCAGACCTTAGGATACCACAATAAAATGGTGTGGTAGAAAGAAATAAAATACCTATTCAAGAAATGGCTAGGTCAATGCTAATAGAATTTATTGTACCAAAATAATTTTGGTAAGAAGATGTTATTACATATTTCCATGTTTTAAATAGAGTTTCTATTATAACTTTTTTATATAAGACCCCTTATGAACTGTTTAAATGGTTTAAACCTAAATTTTAATATTTTAGGGTATTTAGTTGTAAAGTATATATCTTAAATAAAAAAGATAATTTAGATTAATTATATTCTAAATATGATAAAGGTGTATTTTTAGGATATTTCAATACTATAAAATCTAAAATATTTTTCAATAAGAAAAATTTTAGTTTTTGAAGATTTTTTTCATGTTAAGTTTAATGAAAATAATTCTAACAATAAGGATTCTTATTCAACCAAATATAATGATGAATTCAGGGAATTTAATTTTGGTGAAGATAATGACCAATATAATAAGAATGAATCAGTTTATGGGGATCATATCTCTTCTCAAATTGATCCTAAATAATTTAAAACACTTAAATATCATCCAATTGAAAAATTAATTGGTAATGTAGAATCTGGTATACAAACTAAAAAATATATTTTACTTTGTTGTATGATTTATGGTTTTGTTGCTTATTTTTTTCCTTTCAATTTGGAAAATGATTTAATTGATTATAATTGGATTAATTGTATACATGATGAGTTAAATCAATTTTAAATAAATAAAGTGTGGAATTTATATTTTTTTACTGAAATATAAACCTATAATAGGAACTAAATGTATTTTTCATAATAATATTGATAATACTAAAAACATTGTTAAAAATAAAGAAAGACTAGTAGATAAAGGTTTTTCCTATGAATAGAAGATTGAATTTGAAGATTCTTTTCCTCCTGTTCCTAGGATGGAAGTAATTAGAATTATATTACCTTGTTCTTGTTTTAATAAAGTCAAATTTTATAAAATGGATGAAAAATTTTCCTTTTAAATGAAATAATTTCAAAGGAATTTTATGTTAGAAAACCACCTATATTTGCAAATGAAAATTTTATGAATCAAGTTTTTAAACTTAATAAAGATTTATATGGTCTTAAAAAAGCTCTAAGATCTTGGTATGAAATAATAACAGAATTTTTATTAGAAACTTATTTTGTTAAAGGTAAGGTTGATCCAACCTTGTTTATAAAAAGTGTTTCAAATGATATACTAGTTATACATATTTATATTGATGATATAATATTTGGATCAAAAAATGATTTAATGTGAAATGATTTTTTTTAACTCATGAAAAGTGAATTCGACATAAGATTAATGAAAGAAATAAAAAATTTCTTTGTTTTACAAATTAATCAAATGAAAGATGTTATTTTTTTTAAAATCAAGATAAGTATGATAAAGTACTTATAAAAGGGTTTGGGTTTGATTATAGTAATACAATGAAAACACCAATGAGTATTAAATCTAAATTGGATTTAAATGTGTCCGGAAAGTGTGTTGATATTAAATGGTATAGAGGCGTTATAGGAAGTTTATTTTATCTCAATGCATCTAGACTAGAGATAATGTTCTCAGACTATTTTGTGATAGATTTCAGTCCAACCCTAAAGAAATTTATCTTAAAGAAGTTGAGCGAGTAATTATATATATCAATGGTACTATTTGAACTGGATTATTCTATTCTAATAAGAACTTTTTTGATTTAATATCTTATTCAGATTCTGATTTTGGAGGTTGTGGACTAGATAAGAAAATCATTATAGGTATGTACCATTTTCTAGGTAATAGTTTAATTTCTTAGAGATCTAAGAAACAACTTTTAGTGTATTTATAAACAAATGAGGATGAATATTTTTCTACATCTAATTTCAGTTTACAAAGTACATAGATTGAAGGAATCTATTTTATTTTAATATTTCTTTAGATAAAGTTTCAAACTTTGGTCATAATTCTAGTTCAATTTCAATTTCTAAAAACCCGCTTCAATACTATAGAATAAAACACATAGATGTTAGATTTCATTTTCTAATAGATCATGTAAATAAAGGTGATATGTGTTTAGAATTTTTTCCTACTAAGAAATATTTGGATGAAATTTTCACTAAACCTTAGTTTTTTAAAAATTTGAGAAAATGATGTTTTAATTAGATATGGTTAAAGCTTGGAAAAATTAGTATAATTAATTTTTTTAATAAAACTATTTACATTTTAAAATGGATAATGATTTTAAAATTTAATTTAATTTAATTTTTGATAAATTTCATAAAGGGGGATGATTGTTTTAATTTTAATAAATATTTAGTTTTTCAATTTAAAAAAAGGGTGAGATTGTTAGTATTTAAACATGAGTTTTAAAAATTTAATGATTATTTTTGTTAATAGTTTTAATAAAATACAACTTCCTATTATTTATTAAATTGAAATTTATTATAACCTATAATGAATTTATTTTTTTAATCATTTTATTTTTACATTTATTATTATTTTTTAATAATTCAAGTATTTTAGTCATTGAAATTTTTAATTGTTTGTTAAATTTTTTTAATTTCTTGAATTGGATGATTATTATTATAATTTTAAATTTACATTTTAATTTTAATTTATCTTTATTAATGATTTTCATTTCAGTGTATTGTGTAAAAATTTAGGACAACCATGGATAGCCTAAAAGGGTTATCCTTACTACCAAATAGGGGGCCTGGAGGTCATCCCATGTCGAAGAGAAGCCCAAGGGGCCAAGCCATAACGGAAATGTATAGGCCCAGAGGAGCACATGAGTTGGGATTGGTAATCCCACTAGGTTATAGCCTGTGTATGGGTGATTGGGTGTACGGGTGATGATTTCCTACTAATAGCTCAATGGTTGTAAGGTGTGAGTTGTATGATATACCACTGGCTCTACTATATGCGTTTCAAATTTGGGACCAGGAGTGAAACAACACTGTTAATCCAATTTAAAAAATTCAAACATGTACTCAATCATCAAATCGATTTCACATGAACTATCTAATCACTACTTCGACAGTATTCTTCCTCCAATGTTTTTCCAAACCTCATATGAGTAATCCAATTCCTGAATTTTAAGTACATTATTCACTATGATCTATAAAATATTTTATTTTCCTTCAATATGATCTAATAAGATTTTTATTTTCATGAAACTTCACTTTCATGAAAGGGGTAAACAATAACATTACATGGATGACTCTAAATAAAGTTAGAGAAGTCGGTACAAGTTTCTATTTCACATAGATATTTACAATATTTAGGCATTGAGGTTTTCAAGATGAAGCTCTATTTTTAAGCATCCTTATTCCATATACCATTAGATGGTATTTCTTGACTCAATGGAAGTATTATTGGATCAATGGTAGATTAATATAAATCATCTTCATTCCCAGTGGTTGTACTATGCATCGACACCGGTAGATCATAGACCACCGGTAGATCACTCTAGCACTTGACCATTCGACCACTGGTAGATCACTTCCACTGGTAGATCTCTCTTCAAATGTAGATCCTTATTTCACTAGTATACACTTCATGTTTTAATGGAAGATATCCCACCACTGGATAGTGGTGTGGCAGTAGAAGTTTAACAGTAGCATCTCCATGCTTCAACAGTGGAATGGTAGATCTATCTACTGTTGGACACCACTAGTAGATATCTTCTTACAATTGTAGATATTCTATTATTTATACCACTAATAGATCATGCACTAATGGTTGATCTCTCTATTTCTTGACACCACTATTAGATCAATCTACCACTGAACAATGGTATATCAATCTTCCACTAGGTATTTACATCTACCATTAGTTCAATTTTTTTTAAATCTAATTCTTATATTTTAATTAGTATAACTAAAATTAAATATTTTTTATAAAAGTTTTATTATATTTTATAAAATATAATTATATGATGTGTAAAAATAATTTTGAGCATATGTGACGTATATATATACATGCAGTTGAAATTTCTCATGATGCCTTATTTCATGAAACTTTTTATGTTTTAATAAACAAGAAGTTTATTAATTTTTATTTTAATTATTTTATATATATTAATTATATGGATTTTTTATAATTAACATATTGGAAGTTTTATATTGATATTTCATAGAGAAAGAAAGTGCACCAATGTTCTTTTTTATTTAGCGTGGCATTTATGATCAAAGGTAACAATGATATTATTTTAATGTTATGTGATAATAAGTGGCGTGAAACTAATGGATTTAAATATTATTTCTGAATATATTTGTTTTAATTAAATGAGAGTAATTTGTTATAGATTTATTCATGGAATAAAAAATACTTTTTTGTAGATCATTTGAAAATTTTTGCGAGAAAATTGTGATATAATTATTTCTACTCTAATATGATCAAGAGACTACTTTGACATTAATTCCTTGGTCTTGATCATATAATAACTTCAAAATTTTAATTTCTTTCATTAAAGTGATCGAAGATCAACTAGATTCATCATATTCGACATCATTGGATCCTTTTTTGGTTTCTTTGTATTTGTTTTTATTTTTTTTATCTTTTATTTCTTTTGTTTGTAATTGTTCAAGCATGGTTTATTTTTTCCCTAATCAAAATCAAGTCTTTAATTATCTAGTTATCCCACCACCAAAAATGAATTCTAGGTTGTGATTCTTGATCAAAATTTAGGTCATATATGCAGTTTATTCTCCTATAAAAATACTGGGTTGTGCCTCTGGGTATTTGTAAAAGAAAAATTCTACAATAGGTTCTCACACCTCTAAAAGTGAGGTTCTTAGTGGGTACCAATATTATCATGGATTAGAGAAGGTCGAGGAGTGGACTAGGATCTTGGTGAAAAACCCGTTATAAATATTTCTATTCTATCTTTTTATTTCCACTACACCTCATTTCAAGAACACAACACTCACTGTAGATCATTATTTTATAGAATTTGATTTTTTTTTTTATAAAAAAAATTAATCCACACTATACCCCTAATTATTTATTTCTATCTCAATCGATTCAACAACTTTAAAGGATAAAGGTGAGCTAATAGGTTGAGTTTTATGATTCCTAGGAAAGAGTTAATTATTTTTTTGTACAAAAATAAGGAAATAAAATGGATCTGAATATTTTCTAATACCTTTATCTTAATATTATTATTGCAGAAGAAAATTTTTGGCATAAAATTTATAAATTTATTTTTTAATGTATGATGGGTTTTGTATGATAAAAAAATGACCATTTTTAGAGGAAGACAACTCAAATCACAGGATATCTATATTTAAAAAATAGATGTGTAAATAATCTAAAACATAGAGTGTCTAGAAATCACACATAGTAGTATCCATCTTCTTCGTTGATGAAGGAGAATGCTTGAAGAATATCACTAAGATCAGTGAAAGAAAGCACCTAGCCTCTAAGGTGATACATCATACAATGGATCCACAATCATATCGTGTATATTCTAAGGAAACTAAAGGGGTGTTATCACCTTCTTAGGTGAGATTAATAGTTATTTGGAAGAAGAAATATTAAAAAGAGGCTCATACACATCCCTCACATCACACACCCAACAAGAGATGATTTTGCCTTCTTATATAGTCAATGTCTGAGGAATATCCTATTTATAACACATTTTTTGTGTTTCTGGATATTGGGGTATAATTAATTGAACATTTTTAATGAATTTACCACAAAAAACATCAATCAATTCCTAATAGATTTTAACATATAAATAAATCATTCGAGAGAAATAAATAATATATATCATATATATATATTATATTCATGCATCTTATACATGAAAAATACATACATCATATACATATATTAAAATGTAAACTATATATACATAATATCATATATTATATATATACTCTATGTATCATATGAATATGTACATTAATATCAGTATTAACATTTTACTTAATATCAAACAATCTCTCACTTGCACAAAAATACCATAAGGAATTTATGAAAAAACTTAATAATTATTTGTAAATCCATACAAACTCTTTTGGATACATTTTTTATCAAACTCTCTTCATTTTGAACAAAAAAAATGTTAAAAAATTTATCCTTATCCAAGGGCCTAGATTTTTGACACTAAGGTCTTTGTTATAATTGACAATAACTATAAAATGCCTATTTCATTGATGTAAGCAATGAACAACCTTTAGAAAAGAATCGGTGCTACTCAAGCTACTAATTTTTCTGGTGTGAACTCTATCGAGCATACTCATATCTCTATATGAAAATTTTCAACAAAATATGTATCATATACATCATATATATACCTATATAATCTTTTTTTCCTGACATCAAGTGACCACTAGACATGGAATGTGACAATCTAGTATAGCCATATCGTTTTTCTTGATTATTTGAAAAAAATAACCAAGTTGATTAATACATTACATGTCATTAATCTATTTGATAAGTACATTACATCTAACTTGTCTAAGTAGTTAAACACATTATATGTGTAACAACTAAGAATGGTCATGCATTTTCTTAGTTTAATTCAATCAAGGGAAAATGTATTTTCCTATCATACAAGTGGAAAAATACCATCTTGGCTTCACTCCAACCGACAACATGATCATAAACATACCCAACCACCCCCAATATTAGTTAAGTTCATATAATGACTTCCATAAATAGAGTATCAAAATATTCAATTTTCCATGCTAGGTATCTTTACAACCTTTGGTAAGAAGGATTGATAATAATCATACACCCCTAAGTATACCTATGACCATATGACATTCCATGAGATATAATTTCATGTATCATACCAAGTAATAAGTCTCTGCTTATTGACTCATGAATATATTCTATGTATCTCGTATACAACCCTTTGTAATGGATATAAGAATATATTCATTATAATCTGTATATATCATCACAATCCATTATACTCCATGATGATCATTAGTTAAGGACTACTCAATATCTATAATTTGAGGTGATATTTATCATTTGACCATTAATGTAAAGTATATTACATCACACATGAACAAATGATCAAAGTATATTTCCTTTAATATAAATACATGATATGTTTACAACCATTAAAATTAATTTATTAAGAATTGAATACCAAGAG
Source organism: Viscum album (assembly GCA_963277665.1). NCBI lineage: Eukaryota > Viridiplantae > Streptophyta > Magnoliopsida > Santalales > Viscaceae > Viscum > Viscum album. Next base: position 1,235,841,685 of record OY728120.1, read on the forward strand.
ACCATGCATGAACATCATGTTGTTACTGCAGTAATTTTTTCTAAACAATAAATCAATATGTATTTCCTATCACATCCCTATATAATCATATGATAAAATACCCCCACTAAACTCTTAGTAGGTAACATTAATGAAGAAAGAAAGTTTTAATAATGGTGAGACTTAGGAATCATATTCATAATGTTCAACTCTTTGAACTTATATTCAAACTACTTAACTTCAAAACATTAAATGTTATTATGTTATCTTTTATTTTCTACTTAGAACTCTTTATAAGTACATCATCATTATCATTGTAACCCGTTCCATCCAACTTTTTCCTTGAAATCTTTTTTAAATAATGTAACTATTTACCAGCACGTCCTAAAATCTTTTAGGATAATGTGATATCCACTTAATTATGGTAGCTAATGTAACTTTTTACATTTATATTTACCTCCATACCCTAAACTCTTTTAAGATACTAAGTGATACACTTTGTGTATTGGAAAGTATAAACCATTAGGGAATAGTTATTTTCACTTTTTATGGTAATTAATTAAAAATATTTATATTTTTATTTACCATCACATATCCTAAATTTATTTAGGATATTACATAAAGAATTCATATAATCTTAGAGTGGTATAATCCTTTATTGAATAGTGATATTCATATAATCATGGTAACTAAAGGTAATTATTTAAATTTTTCTTTGTAGTCACATGTCCTAACTATTTATAAAATAAATAATCACTTGAACTAAATCTAATGCAATATTTTATTGGTCAACTTTGAACTTCTCTAAGTTTAAACATACTCCCACTAGCCTCTTAAACACTATATTCTCTTCATAATATATTTCTAAGACACAACAAAAACTAATTTTTGTTTTAAGAAATAAAATTATTTCCTTTTAGAATGAATATATGAAAAATAATAAATTATTTCCATATCTCATATGGAATTATATGTGTTCAGAGTTTTCAATTAAAAATAATATTTTAATAATTAAAATACACCCTACTGGGTGGGAATCGCATTCCACCATATTTTAACAAATTGACGAATAAACACTTTATACTAGATAAAACACTTTTATCCATATCTTCTTCTAAAAACATGTTATAGATTCCAATAAATCATAAACCCACTATATATAATTAATAATATAATTTTGTTCATAAAAAATATTTTTTGACACCTCTTATCATATAATTCAAGTGAGATTAAGATACACTTTATTTACTTAGATCTATCCAAGATTGATAAACATCTTTACATTCAAATTTCTGATGTATAAACTATTTACTTCATCACTTGAATGAAAACTTCAATCTATTTTAATTATTCCTTTTATTATGAACTCATGTATATTTAAAACACTTGTAAAGTATACATTTAGAATCATATACCCTTAAAAATTAAAGAATTTGTTTCTATAACACTTATACCTAACATGGAAATTCCATGGAGTTCCCAAACCCCTTAAATTATTATAGATAATCCCATAATATGAAATCATTACACCTTCCTTATAGTACCCATAAGTTTCAAATAACCATAACTGGCTTCTTGAAGAAATATTATTGGAATTTACAACTTTATTTCTTTTGGTTTTAAACTTTTACATCCTTATACTATCTATACCATACTAGAAATTAGACATAATATTCTTAGTTTATCTATTATCAATACTTTGAGAATATTAGGTAAATGTTTATTGGATTCATCCATATTACCAGAACATTTCCATAGATGAAAATAGAATGAATTACTTAACCAGAAATAGCCTTATAGGAATTATTTAGTCTCTCTAAACATATTCAATCATATTTAATCTCATTGACATACCCAATTGTATTGAGTATATGAGACTAGAATTCCTTAGGTCAATTCACACCTTAAATGAATCATTCCATGATTCCATAAGCATCTTGATTTAATTGTTGAACAACTTCAACACTTGGTTACTTAGAAAGGAATTTTTATAACACATAGAATATTTATCTTTCCCAAGAAATTTTCTTAAGATATCAGTCTTAATATTTTCTTACTTTAATATTCTCATTTCAAGGATTAATATAATTTTTAGTTTTATGATGATTCAGTTATCTACAACATAAATTTTTATAAGATGAATATGATGTCTTATATCCTTTAATTAAGGACTTTTAATGATATTTCTCCCATGAAAATTGATTATCCCATTCATCATATCCATGTAGTAAGTCAATATCCATATTTCACTAAGCAATTATTCTATTATGGAATTTGTCTCACCACTTGGTTATTTAGGTATAAAATCATCTCAACAAGAAAAGTTGTGACTCTTGGATAGTTGAGTGGATAACCCTTAATCCAAATCCATAATATAGATATACTCAACACTATTCCTTTGGAAGCCTAATCCTATTACGGCCTCCCAGCAAGTGTAACCCAAAGAAAATGCCAAAAATAAGCCCACAAAGGTCAATTTTAGGGCTCAAAACTATGGAATGACCTACTCAATGTTTTTTTAGTTATTCCCATTACTTTATTTCCTTACACAATATAATCCATGGTCACCCAACTAAAAAATTACCTACCCACTTGGATGATCGAGGTGCTAAAAAAAATTCTTTGGAAGGAATATCACACTTAGTATTTGTGGGGTTTTTCTTTAAAGTCTCTCCCATTTAATATAAATCATATTCATATTAAATTCATAACTATTACATCCTATGTAATAATTATCTTCTCATGTTTTATTCCCTTTTTTTTATACATTCTTCTAAAGTTGTAATTTTCGAATCCATATTCCAACCACCAAATTAATGAGTTCAAAAAACATTAATGTGTAACTCTTTACACAACCCACAAGTTTATTTCAATCACCAAAAAATAGAATTAAAGTATATTCAAACATATCAGTATTAATTATATTCATAAGTTATATTAACACTTCATATAAAGGCATATAGTTTTATGAGATTTATAAACTCCTCATGAGTAAGCCCGAAGTGATGGAAAGCCTCTAGGAAAGTAGGAGGTCCAACCACAAGTCTTTATACCCAAGGATACATTACTCAATAGATAATTTAATTCAAGAATAACTATAAAACCTAATATTCACAAATAATTCCCAAAAAAAATTCTCATTTTTATAACTTTAAATAAAAACTGAGGTTAAGGTATATGAAAGCTAGATTTTATAATATCAAACCTAGTATGATAGGTAATTATTTATCCTAGAAGTAATTTATCATATAAATGGGTATACAAAATATTCATATTTAAAAAAAATTATGAATATCAAGGAAATTTAACAAATAAATAAATAACTTATTTGTTTTCCAAAACATGATACATATCTGAATTATTCATAAATAAATAAACTATAAAAAAATATTTCTTAGTAGTGGTTTATTAATGGTAGTTTTGGAAACTGTCATTAAATAAATTTTATTAATTATTATTTTAAATATATCAGCAGTTTGGATAACCACCGCTATATTTTTTTATATTTTTCAATTTAGAGGAGATTTTTTTATAACCGCCACAAAATATTTTTAAAAAAAATTAATTAATCCCCCACCCCTGATCCCCGTGGGCCTAGACCCCCATATTCCATTGATACCGACCATAGTAACCCCCCCCCCTATGACAATCCTTTTCCCCATGATGGTGGCCCTCGATGGTGGCCCATATTCCCCTTTTACCAGCAACTATGACCCTTGAATGTGGAACTATCCATAACCCACCTCTCATCGTGACCTTATCATTCTCCTCCCTCTAAGATGACCTAATTTCCCCTACCCCTTTTCATCCATGAGTTAGACTATAATAACCTCATCTTCTTAGCATGCACGTTGTTTGTTTCCCTCTCATTACCTCAGTGGCCTTCTTACACTTCATTTAACCTGGTTATTGTGAGGGGTAATATTTATTCATTTATGTTTTTTATGCTTTTCATGTCCAATTGAATCGTTTTTATGTTGAATTTGTGTTCGTTCAAAACAAGACCCAACCCTAGTCGATGGTAAAGTTAGGCGATGTTAAAAATTGATTTTACTTGTCTGATTAGACATTTATATCTTCATAATTGAATACATGGGTATAAGAGTGCAAATAAAATACCTATGGATAAAATTTGGATTAATTTACCTCAAAACACACCTCATTAGGCCAAGGGTTTGGAATAATTTCTAGATTATGTAGTTGAAAATTGATCGGTGGATGGTAGAATAAGATTTAAGTGTCTTGAATGTAAATTCAAGTGATGGATGAATAAAAACAAGGTATATAAGCACTTGATATAGAAATATTTTATTACTTGATATGTATATTAGATTTTTAATGGCTAATTGAATTTTATGTAAAGTCAAAACAATGACTATCCAATCAATGACACATAAAGTGACCCGTCATAGGATAATTCAATTCGAAACTTTTTAAATGATGCATTTGGATTCTCATGATAAAATTTACAAGATTTTAAAATATATATAGAACCTTTAGTTAATCTTGAGTAGGTTAATCTTTCTCATAACTTTAGTGACCAAAAAAATGAGTTTTATGAATTAGTTGAAGATATAAAACAAGAACTATATAAAGGTTATGTCAAATATTTGAATTTTTCTTCTCTACTTAAGTTGTATCATATAAATTGTCTTTGTGAAATTACCAAAAAAATAATGTATATGATTTTAAAAGTTGCATCATGATGTATTTAGTAAAGATAATTTATCTATATCATTCTATGAGATGGAGAAAACCTTCAAAAAACATGGACTTGATTAAAAAAATATATGTGCATATCCTTATGATTTCATGTTTTATTATGGATAAGAGTATGATAAAGAATAATGCATATGATTTCATACAATTATAGGGAATTTAATGAGAAAAAAGAGATTACAGATCAATGTAGCACCAGGAAGAAGCAAAAAAAACTCACAAAAAGGTATTGCATTACATTACTTTGAAACCACACTGGTAATGATTATAAATGTTATCTAAGACTGCATACAAAATGAAGTGGAATGATTAGGATATTAAAAATGATGTCTTGATGAGACATCTAAAAGATTCAATATCATGGAATGTTTTTTATTCAATATATACAGATTTTTATTCAGATCCTAGGAATATATTTTTGGAATTATATTCTGATGTTTTCATCCCTTTTGGTACATTAAGTACTAATTATAGGATATTTCATATTGTTTTGATCCCTTATAATCATCCTTCATGGATGTGTATGAGGAATAATCCTTTCATTATTTTGATGATTATTCATGGAAATAAAATTTTTTAAATGAAATTTATGCACACCTTCAACCTATAATCAAAGAATTGTGATAATTATGGGATGATAGTGTGGAATAATATGATGCTTCAATGAGAAAACAATTCAAAATGAATGCAAATTTAATTTGAACAATTAGTTATTTTCCTAGAATAGAAAGATTATATGATTGGAGCACTCATACTAGTTTTTCTTTTCCAGTTTGTAATTTTGATTTTTAACCTCAATGATTACCTTATAGTATAAAATGTTGTTTTATTTTCATCGTTGATTTCTTGATGCTTCTCATAAATTTAGGTTTAACAAGACACAATTAAATAGATATATTGAGATGATAAATTCACAAAAGATAATGTCTAGATCATAAATCTTGGGAAAATTAATGAATGTCACTATAGAATTTGGAAATTTTAATCAGTTTAAAGAAGGGTAGAAAAGGGTAAGAGGTATAATATCTGAAGCAAATGGAACACAACAGTGGAAGAAAATGAGTATTTTTTTCAAACTTCCTTATTGGGGGTTTAATTTGATACATCATAATCTTGATATAATGTATATTGATAAGAACATCTATGATAATGTAATTTTTACATTTCTTAATGAGCGGGGTAAATTGAAGGATCACTTTAATGCTCATAAGGATTTAGAATAAATGAATATAAAGTTTTTTTTGTGGGTAAATGAGAATGGAAAGTATCCTTTAGCTATTTTTACAGTGAAAAATCATGAAAAATATGTATTACTTAAAATTTTAAAGAATATAGAAGTGTAAGATGGATATTAAAGTAACATTCCATGGTACATTGACTTAAAACATTGATATTTACATGGATTTAAAATTAATTACTTGCATATTATGATGGAGTAGATGTTATCATTGTCATTACACAATACACTAACTGAAAAATTTACTAGAGTTCTAGAAGAGTTGTGTACCTTCTTCAAAGAACTTTTTGAAAAAACTCTAAATCCAACTAAGATTGACATAATTAAATAAATAATTTTTTTCCAATATTTGTCATGACCCATCCCCCAGGGCACGTGTCGTGACTACCCCAAGGCTGCCTTCCATAGGACAGGGGCTGGTGACTAGCACCAAAGGCGTAATTCCCTAAAATTGGGAAGGAATTGACTTTATAACCTGTAAACACACATAGCAGATAAGATCACAAGTAAACTGAATAACCAACAAGTGAGTACAGTAAGTAAAAAGGGGCCAGAATACAAGCCCAACTGGAGAGTACAAGAAACTGAAAGTACAAGTACAACTGAGGAAACAGGAAAAATAGCCATTGGGTCATCCTCTAAGGTTCCTACCTAAAGGGTAGGTATAGATTGCCTCCTCATCACTCCATGTATGTCCCTCTCCTCCATGTACCGACACGCCGTAAGGTCCACCTCCGGGTACCATCCAGTCCTGGTACTCTCAACCTCGGTCAGCGTTGTCTGTCATCTGCATCTAACACAACGAGGTGTGGGCATAGCCCATCCAGGGGTGAGTATAACGATACTCAGTAGGGACCCCGAGACCCTCAAGGTCTCACAAAATCCAAAAAAGGATAAACCACAAGGTATAAAATCAATAGATAACCCAACTTAGGTACATGACCATACATATACCTAAGTTATCAAGTAATACATCTCAATCATGATGAAAACACAAAAGTTACTGACTCAGTTCAACCAGGATTTTTATTAACATTATCGAAACCATGGTTGTTGGAGAACTCATCCTCTGTTGAGTACAGTGGCCCTGTTGTGACACCAAGGCACCTCCCACTAACCTTAGACTGTTGAGGTACTCCTCCTGTCGAGTATCGTGGGTTTTCTACGTCACCAGGGCACTCCCCACAATTGGTCTGCCGCCACAACCAGATGCTCCCCCTAATAGCCTATAGAGGTACTCCTGTCGAGTACCACAGGTATTCCACCACAACCAGGTTAAAATCTTCCATGGGTCTTCCTCCACAACCAGGAACTCCCCCACTAGGCTAGTCAAGTCACTCCGAGTCAGTCAATCATCAGTCGTCAAGAATTAGCTAGCTACTAGGTCTTTGCACTCTGCTCTCTCATCACCGGAAGAATCTGCTCCACGAGCTACCGGTCAAAACTCAAACTATCACGAAGTCCCACTAAAAAGTATCTCAAAGGTCTGCCACATCATATAGGTCTCAACGCAATAGATGGCGTGTCAATCGGACGCACGGTCTGTGAGTTATTAGCCTTTTAGTCCCGAGGGCCTGGTAGGATTCGTGCGCGATCCAACCAGACTGTATCTCAACTACACCCCAAACTCTAGTGGGGTATACTCAAAGGGACCTTCATCCTCCAATATTACCAGGGATACTAACGGTTCATCAAACGAATTCCTGGTGCCAAAGATATGGCAAAAAGAAAGTAAAGGGCCATAGTGGGCCCGGGTCCGGTCCGACCCGGACTGACCCGTTGGGTTTGGCCCGGACCAGTTGGTCGTAAGGGGCCACGAAGGGCCATGATGCCATGGACTGGATGTAAGGGAACATACTGGCTATGGGGTCAGTGCGAGGGCGGTTCGTCCTGGAGGGCCGCGAGGGGCTAGCTCATCCGGGTCACCGCGAGGGAGCGGGCTGGTTCGTTCGAGGCATCGTGAGGGGCGCAGGAGGCTGAGGCACCGTGAGTTTCATAGGAGGCCGACCCGGTCGAGGCATCGTGAGGGGCGTGGATCGGGCGGCTCAGCACGAAAATCTGGGGCCGGTTTGGCCAGCATCGGCGCGAGGCACAAGGGGCAAGCGGACGGCAGAGCCACGGGGTGCCCGGGGTGCGAGGGGCGCGCGGACGGCGGAGATGCGGGGCGTTCAGGGTGTGCGGAGGCTGGGGGCCAGTTCAGTTGGGGCGCAGTATGACTCAGTCGGTTCAGCCGGCAGGTGGCGCGGCCGGCGGGCGGCACGGCCGGGGCATCTCAGAAGCCGACGGGTGACGCGGTTCAGCCCAGGACGGCAAAGTTGGTTCGGTCGGGGTGTCGGAGCACCACGGGGGGTGGTGCGGTCCGCGGAGGCTGTAGGTAGCGTGGTTCTTTCCTTCATCGCCTTCATCGTCTCGTCGCCTCGTCACCATTCCGAAGAACATCACAAACAAGAACGGGGGAGGGGGTCGGGCCATGTTGGTTTGGCCCACACCCTTCACCTATAAGGTGGTAGAAATAGGTTCAAACTTTATTGAAATTTAAATAATTACCAAGAAGAAGTTATAAGAAGAAAATTCTATCAACAAGCCGCATCTTCCCGCAAAAACAATTCCAAACCCGCAAGGAAAGTCATCAACAGTGATTCTTTGTTTTAGAAGGGAAGAATTAAAGGAATAATATCATATTCAAATAAAAACCCCTACCTTGCTCATAGTTGGTTGGCATTGGTGCAAGAAGGCGAACGCTGATTCATTGTAGACGAACATGTCCTACATCAGTTACCTCCACAAGGTGCTTCCAAATAAGAAGTCGAAGACGCTCCTCGCTGGCGTTCTTCCTAGAGGAAGTTCTTCATCGGAGAGCTTTCTCCCTAAGTTCCTCCTCTACCCCAATTCCACCCAAAAAGAAAATTCCAACCAAGGATAAAAGATTATAATATCCTATTAAATCATTGGAATAATATTCAAATGGGTTAATCAATTAATTGAAAGTGTTGGCTCAAATAATTAATGAGAAGGAATTGGCATAATTAATTTAGGGGAGTTGGCACACTTAAAAAGGGAGGTGGTGGCACCATTAATTGGGTAGAGGAGGTCAAGAGACTCTCCCTCATTTATGAGGGAGTTTAGTGGTTTCCCTCATTTAATTGGGTGGTTTAGTCCTGGGTGGTCCCCACACCGTAACCTCTCGTGGGAGGTTAGATTTGGGTGGGACCCACCACCATAACCTCTCATGGGAGGTTATGGTCGGGTGGTCCCCACAATTTAACTCCCATAATGAGGTTTAGTTCTGGTGGACCCCACCTCCAACTTCCACATGGTGGCTCAAAAATAAAATAAAGTGTAGTTCATTTTATTTTATTATTTTCCACGAAAAACCCGAAAACTAACTTTTATTATTAACCCACTGTTGTTGAGGTGAAAGTCTCCTTAAGCGAATACCGGTGCTACGAGTTCAATGGTGCCCTCGAATTTCAATTCCGAGCACCAGTTCAAAAGTTCTAAAAACCCGCTCGAACTTTCACTAAACATACCCGAACAGAAATTCAGAAATTGATTTCGGGCACTCCGGCCCTCAGAATCATGCACCGTAAATTTTCGCAGACTCGTAAAATTCCCATTTAATTAAGAAAAATACATGGACATCCTGGGTCTTTACATTCTCCCCAACTCATGTCTCTACATCCCTGTAAACCATAACTCATAATAAGGGAACAAGTGGGGGTACTGAGCACACATCTGAGCCTCCCGCTCCCATGTGCTCTCCTGTAGGTTCCCGTGCTGCCAAAAAATGTTCACTAGAGGTATCGACCATCCAAAAAGGACCCACTCCTGTCGATCCTCAATCACTACTAGAACCTCCATAATAGTCGCCTCATCATCGATGTCCAGCTCGCCACGGTCGATGATGAGGGTAGGGTCGTGCATGTATCTCCTCTGCTGGGATACGTGGAATACGTCATGCACCAGGTGTAACGGAGGAGGAAGAGCTAAGTGGTATGCCACCTCGCCAAATCTACTGAGGACCTAATAGGGTCTGATGAATCTTGGAGATAACTTTTTTCCCCGGCCAAATCTCCATAAACCTCATCGAGGTGAGACCAGTAGAAAGATGTGGTCACCATCCTCGAACTCTAGAGGTCTCTATCTTCTGTCGGCATAAGACTTATGCCTGCTCTATGCAGTCTTCATCTGCTCCTGGATGATCTACACCTTCTCTGTGGTAGCCCGTACCATCTCTGGTCCCACTAGTGTTGACTCCCCTAGGTCTGTCCAACACAAAGGTGATCTGCATGGTTTCTCATACAATGCTTAGAAATGTGTCATCCCATTGGTGGAGTGATATCTATTGTTGTGTGCAAACTCCACCAAAGGAAATTGATCCTTCTAGCTGCGACCGAAGTCTAGAACACAAGAACGCAGCATGTCCTCGAGGTTCTAAATGGTCCGCTCAGTCTGGCCATCCGTCTGAGGATGGAAGGTGGTGCTCAAATGAAGCTGTGTCCCGAAAGTTTCCTGCAACCCCTTCCATATCCGGGAAGTAAATCGTGTGTCACAATCGGAGATAATCACCGAAGGTACCCCATGTAGCCTCACAATCTTCTATACATAGAGGCGTCCCAAGCTCTCTACTGAACCTTTCTCTCAAATCGGTAGGAAGTGGGTCGGCTTAGTGATTCGGTCGATGATCACCCAAATCGATTCATGTCCCCTAGATGAACGTGGAATACCCATCACAAAGTTCATGTATATCTCATCCCACTTCCACACTAGGACCACCAAAGGATGAAACAAGATTTCTGGTACCTGATGCTCCGCCTTCACTTGCTGAAAAGTGAGGCATCGAGAGACAAACTATGAAACTGATTTCTTCATTCCCGACCACTAGTGCTGTCGTCGAAGGTCCGGGTACATCTTCACCACTCCTGGTTGTACCGCTAGAGGAGATGTGTGGAATTCCCTCAACACTTCCTCTTGAAGTGACATTGGTACCATAGTACGTCCTCTAAAGAGGATGACATGCTCCCCACCTTTAGAAAATCCATCAAGTGCTTGTCCTATGGATATCTGATCACGTCGTGTCTCGCAATCAGCATCCTCATGTTGTGCCTCCTTGACTCACTGAAGAAGTGGGGGAGTGACTGTAAGAGTCTGAAGAAAGGCTGCTCCATCTCTATCCACAAAGGATGTCTATAAAGCAGCCAGCTGCTATGTCGCCTCGCCTAGTAGGTGTATACCAGTTCTCCTGCTGAGTGCATCTGTAACAACGTTCCCCTTCCTAGGAGTATATACTATCTCGAAGTCATAGTCCTGGAGGCACAAAAGCCAACGTCACTGTCTCAAATTCAGGTCCTTCTGAGAGAAGATATACCTGAGACTCTAGTGATCAGAGTACACGATAAAACATTTTCCCATCAGATAGTGTCGCCCCATCTTCAAGGAAAAGACCACTACTACTAACTTTAGGTTATGGGTAGCGTAGTTCTGCTCATGTTGTCTCAGCTGAAGAGAGTCATATGCGATCACTACTTGCTCCTACATCAAGACACATCCGAGTATGTTCCCTGATGCGTCGGAGTAGACTACATACCCAACGCCTTCCTCTGGAAGCCTCAAGATGGGGGCATTAGTTAGCCTCTACCTCAGCTCCTGATAGCTCTGTTGGCATCTCTCCGACCACAAAAAGGGTTTCCCCTTCTTCTTCAAGGCTGATAGTGGTGCTACAACTCTAGAGAAATTCGGCACAAATCTTCGGTAATATACAGCCAAACCCAGGAAACTTCATACTTCTATCATACTCCTGGGTGGCTCCCAAGCAAGTACTGCATCAATATTCACTGGATCCACTACAAATCCAGCTTCCGAGATGACATATCCCAGAAAGTGAACCTCTCATATCCAGAAATGGAACTTCGAGAGCTTACCATAAAGCTGGTGCTCTCAGAGTGTGTCCAGTACTACCCGCAAGTGATAGGCATGCTCCTCCTCATTAGTCGAGTAGATCATAATGTCGTCGATAAAGACTACAAAAAATTGATCGAGTTATGGATGAAAGATCCTATTCATGAGTCCCATGAACACTATTGGAGCATTGGTTACACCGAATGTCATAACCAAGAACTCGTAGTGGTCGTACTGACATCTGAAGGCCATATTTTGCACATCCTCATCTCAAACTTTGAGCTGGTGATAGCCTTATCTGAGGTCTATCTTCGAGAACCACTTTTCTCCCTTCAACAGATCAAAGAGGTTATCAATCCTCAGGAGTGGGTACTTATTCTTCATGGTCACCTAGTTTAGGCGGTGATATTCAACACAAAGCCTCAAGCTCCCATCCGCTTTCTTGGTGAACAGAATCGGGACTACCCAGGGAGAAATGTTGGGCTGAATTATTATCTTCCCCTACAAGTCCTCAAGTTGTACCTGTAGCTCGCGATGCTCCACGGGAGCCATCTGATGTGCTGGAGTAGATATCGGTGTCATCCTGGGGTACAAGTCAATGTAAAAGTTCACCTCTATGAGAGGAGGTAGACCTAGGACATCATCAGAGAAAACATTCGTGTACTGATCCACCACTATAGGATAGCTCAGACTCTCCACATCAACCGCTCTGAGGGTAAGTCTATACAACTGATGAGTGATCGGATGCAATTTCCTCCGAGTAAATCCATCTTGTGCTGCAAAGGCTCCCTTTTCACTGGTGAAGGTAAACCTAATCCCATCCCTGTGGACACAATGAAATTTGTGCCTAAAACAGTCTATCTGATCAAGGAATGTAGATAACCAGTCCATATCCAAGATGATATCATAAGGCCTCAACACCGCTACTAAGAGATCCCAGACAAATCTCTCACCTCCTAGAGTAAGCTCACACTATCGGCACCAGTGCGTAATCGTCGAGTCTCCTCCCGTATGAGTCTCTAGACATAAGGATCGATCCAACAGCTCCATCGGAATCTCTAAGCTGCGAACAAGGGTAGTGGAAATGAAATAGTGACTCGCACCTATGACTATAAGAACTGAAGATAAGGTGGAATAGATAAATATTTTACCTCATATCATCTCTAGAGCATTGTGATCATAGGCCTCAGCTACCTAAAGCTGAGCTCTCCCCTATCCACCTACTCCCTGCGGTCGGGGTTGACCTCCTGGTGGTGGTGGCGGTAACACATCAAAATGTTGTCCACTTCCAGCTACACGGACAGCTCCTCTGCCATGTCCACCTGCTCCCTGCGGACCGCCTCGATTGAATCTTTGTCTCTGCCTGGGTGGTCCTTCGACCATCTGCTGATCATCCGAATGGAAGGTTGGACAGTCACGATCCATGTGACCCTGCCCGCCGCATGTGAAACACTTCACGCTCCTAGCATGTATGTTTCTACTCTGGGTGCCCCGCACAACTGATCATGAGTCATGCGGTCTTCCACCTATAGGTCTGGTCCTCTCAGACCTCTGCGACATATGTCTACTGCCAGCTGCAGAAGACTCCGCTACGTGTCGACTGGTGGTGGATCTCACTGCTGGAGACTGCTCAGTAAAGAAACTCTCCACCATGAGGGCTCTTTATAGCACCCCCACCTACGTCGAGATGCCGAGTGAGGTCATCAGAGCTCTGATCTCCTTTCTGAGCCCCTGTTCGAAGGTCCGAGCCCTGAAAAATGGGTATCGTACCATATCGGTGGAGTACCATGAGAGGTCAGTGAACCTCGCTGAGTAATGAGCTACAGTCATGCTGCCCTATTGCAGATGAAGTATCTCCTGTATGCGCAATGCGCAGAGAGTCTCTGGAACAAACTCCTCCCGAAACAGGCTCTCGAAGTCTGTCCAGAGTAGCATCATATCATCGTGATCTTGGAGCATCAAGCTTCATAATCTGCCCATTGTTGCCTGTAGAAGGTTGTCAGAAAGAATCACCATGAGGTCTTCTGGTGTCCCTACCAATCAGAAAACTCTCATCGAAGCCTCTATCCAATCCCCAACCGCTTGTGGGTCCATCTCTCCCCTGAACCCGGGTGGCCTCTAGCACTGGAACTCATGCAACACGCTCAAGCGGCATGCATCATCTGCTGCTGGGGCTAGTGGCATCGGTGGACCAAAGGGAAGTGGTACCACTGGTGCCTCCGCTAGAAAAGGTACCTATACCAAGGCCTCGTCTCTCGGTGGTCTATCTGGGCATAAAAATATTAGGACTCTAGCTGGTCATCTGTGGGGAGGCATCCTAAAAGAAACAGTTGTGACATGGTCAAAAGATTATACCTAGTAAGCTGACCTAGTTGATCTGACTTAAAGAAAACTTTTGAAAACACACACACAATCATTGTTTTCATGCACTGAGTCGGAAATTAGAAGTCAGGGTCCTGATGTATGGATACGTCAGCCGCCACACAAACACTGGACTCCCTAAATTGAAAACCACACCCACTACTCTTAACACTATTTATTCATATAAAAGAAAGATTAAAGTCCTAAGTTATGCGGTAGAACCTCCCTCTGATACCAATTTGTCACGGCCCATCCCCTGGGGCCCGTGTTGTGACTACCCCAAGCCCGCATTCTATAGGCCAGGGGCTGGCGACTAGCACAAAAGGCATAATTCCCTAAAACTGGGAAGGCATTACCTTTATAACCTGTAAACACAAACAGCAGATATGATCACGAGTAAACTGAATAACCAACAAGTGAGTACAATAAGTAAAAAAAGGGTCCAGAATACAAGCCCAACAGGAGAGTACAAGAAACTGAAAGTACAATTATAACTGAGGAAATAGAAAAAACAGCCATTGGGTCATCCTCTGAGGTTCCTACCTGAAGGGTAGGTGCAGATCGCCTCCTCAGCACTCCACATCCATCCATATCCTCCGTGTACCGACACGCCGTAAGGTCCACCTCCACATACCATCCAATCCTGGTACTCTCATCCTTGGTCAGCACTATCCGTCGTCTGCATCCAACACAATGAGGTGAGGGCTTAGCCCATGTAGGGGTGAGTATAACGATACTTAGTAAGGACCCCGAGACCCTCAAGGTCTCACAAAATCCAACAAGGATAAACCACAAGGTATGAAATCAACAGATAACCCCACTTAGGTATATGTGCATACATATACCTAAGTTATCAATTAATCCATCTCAATCATGAGGAAAACACAAAAGTTACTAACTTAGCTCAACCAGTATTTTTATTCACATTATCGAAACCATGGTTGCTGGAGAAATCCTCATCTATGGAGTACAGTGGGCATGTCGCAACACCAAGACGCTTCCCAATAACCTTGGACTGCTGAGGTACTCCTCCTGTCGAGTACCATGGGTCTGCTGCGTCACCAAGGCACTCCACACCATGGGTCTGCCGCCACAACCAGGCGCTCCCCCTAATAGCCTGCAGAGGTACTCCTCCTATCGAGTATCGTGGGTCTGCCACCACAACCAGGTGCTCCTATGCCATGCTTCTTCCACCACAACCAGGCGCTCCACATTGGTCTAGTCGAGTCACTCTGATTCAATCGGTTAGTAGTCGTCAAGTCTCAGCCAGCTATTAGGTCTTCACACTCTGCTCGCTCGTCACCGGAAGGATCTGCTACACGAGCTACTGTTAAAAACTCCAACTATCATGAAATCCCACGAATAAGTATCTCAAAGGTTATCCACGTCATAGAGGTCTCAACCCAATAGACGGCGCATCAATCAGACGCACGGTCTGTGAGTTATTAGCCTTTTAGTCCTGGGGGGCTGGTTGGATTCATGTGCGATCCAACCTGGACGTATCTCAACTATACCCCAAAATCTAGTGGGCTATTCTCAAAGGTACTGTCATGCTCCTAGATTACCAGGGCCACTGACGGTTCGTCAAATGGATGCCCGTTGCCAAAGATATGACTAAAAGAAAGTAAAGGGCCATAATGGGCCTGGGTTCGGTCCGACCCGATCCGGGTCAACCCGGCCTGACCCGTTGGGTCTGGCCTAGCCCGATGGGTCCATCCCAATAGGCTGTGAGGGCGCAGAACATCCATGAGGGAACGGACCTGCCACGAGGTCACGAATCGACCGCGGGATCGGCCCGAGGGCAGTTCGGCCGAAATGGCTGCGAGGGGCCAGCTCAGTAGGGGCACCGTGAGGGCGCGGGCCGGTTCGGTCGGGGCGCAGCGAGGGGCGTGGGAGGCCAGGGCGCTACGAGGGGCGCGGGAGGCAGGCTCGGCTGGGGCGCCATGAGGTGCACAGCTCAAGAGGTTCGGGCGGCTCGGCCCGGGAAGTTGGGGAAGGTTCGGCCAGCGGCGGCGCGGGGTGCACAAATGGAGGATCCACAGGGTGCACAGGGCGCGCGAACGGCAGAGCCACGTGGCTCGTAGATGGTGGATTCGTGGGGTGCATGGGGCATGTAGAGGCCGGGGGTGAAAGTCTCCTTAAGTGAATATCGGCACTGCGAGTTCAACAGTGCCCTCGGATTTCAATTCCGAGCACTGGTTCAAAAGTTATAAAAACTCACTTGAACTTTCACTGAACGTACCCAAAAAAACTTTTGAAATTGATTCCGGACACTCCGGGCCTCAGAATCATGCGCTGTAAATTTTAGCAGACTTGTAAATTCCCATTTAATTAAAAAAAATTACATGTAAATTTCGGGTCTTAACAATATTTTCATTTGAAGATGTTATTTCCCATGACATTTTTCATAGTCATGATTCATTTGACTATTCATTTGGTTGAAGAAGCTAAACTTGTTAGAACAGTACACTATCGATGAATGTATCCAATTGAGAGGTACATGACCCATCCTAATGGATCCCATGTTGCAACTACCCTAATCCCACCTCCAATAAGCCTGGGGATGGAGACTAGTGCTGAGTAGGAATATCACTCACATGGGAGGACTTATCCTAATGTACTTATACATACACACACATCTCTAAGCCCATACAATGCTGAAATGTAGAAAAACTAATAAACCATGCGTGCATACATCTAAAACCAACCTTCAAAGTAAGATAACATGTGTTAAAAGTAAAAAAGGTTCAAATACAAGCCCAAAAAAAGAATCAGAAAACAAGTCCAACTTGAAAGTATAGAAGGGTATTGTTGTCAATGCAACTGTAGGAACATACCTCGGTCTATCTAGCTCACTAAGATCTGCCTGATCTGAGTCCCTCTAGGACTCTGTCAAAATTTCAATAATATGAATAAGACACAACACATTAAGGAAAATCTCATATAGGTGTGAGTATAATAATAATCATTAGGAAACCTCAAAATCACTAAGCATATAAGATCAAGAGTCACAGTATACTCATCACAGGTATATTTCGACAACACATATGATAAGAATATCTAGATATACTCAACAAATACACATAGTATCAAGGTAAAGTCGCAAATGTATTGCTAGACTATGATTCCTACTCTAAGTTTCCACACAGATATCATGTGGGATAAAACACTCCATGATTCAAATATTCGTGACGGTGTCCATATGAGATTTCATGATCATCGAGCCTCTCTATAAAAAGTACACACTTGAAGACTAAATATAACGATACACATATGAGGATCACACCAAAGTCCATGGGTTATATCAATAACTCAATATGAAATAACCCACTAGGTAGAGGATCGATGCCCGTGTAGTGTTGGTCACAATGATACCAAGAACTCATCCTCGATCAAGATGATTATATAGGATCTCAATCTAGGCCTCACTAAAGGATTACAAAAACTCTATACAAGACTGAATTTTATTTGAAGGGATCACTATAATATGTATAGGGAATGATTCCATACTAGCCCTTATTGAATAGATCAAGGGAATGCACCCTAAAAAAAGTTTTCTATGATGAATAGGACAAGGGCTCCAAGCCTTATTTGAAGGAGTAAATGATGTGTACTAGTAGTACACAGAGTGTTCCTTTAGTACTGGGTATTTTCCATGTATCACGGCTCATTCCCATATTCCTGTTAGAGTACATGGCATGTTTGATCCCATGTACTCTAGACCTTGTCCAAGTACATGGCTTTTCCCATGTACACCTGGCCTGGATGTTTCCAGGATGGAGTACATGGCATGTCTGATCTCGTGTACTCATGTCCATGTTTTTTTACCCTATGAGGTATACATCGAGCCTTTAGGTAAGTTTAACATGTCATGTGATAGATTTAACACACCATGTGATATTTATATTTCTCATAAAAACCCTAATTCTGTAGCTAGGTCCCCACACATCATGTAATCCTAGATTACATGATGTGTATATCGCAATTTCCAGAACCCTCTCATTAATTCCATGTCATCTTTATCTAATATTGATGCCACTATATATATTTTTAATCTCATCCATGGATCTAATATCTAGGTAAATCAGGTTCTTTCATCATCGTAGAACTGGTTTATGGTTGTCCCAATTTCTTAGTTATTGTCCCACATCCTTGTCATCACCATGTGTTCTAAAAACCACACATGCACATCCCAATCAGGTCCTAATCCATTGTCACCATCATCACGACTCGATACCATTGTCAATCGGAACCTAGATCTATGATAACAATCCATTTAACCAAGAAACAGGTGCACAATGATTTTTTAACTGGTATTTTTTGAATAGTGGTCCAAAGGAATTGCCCGTGGTGAATGAAGAACGGTGGGAAAAATCTAAGAAACACACAAAGGAGGAATAAACCTTATCCATATTCAATTTTACTCGATAAATTTCCATTATAATGATAAAATAATATCGAATATAGAATAAATAATTCCTCTAAATAATCCCCATAGATAAACGAATACTCACAATATGATCGATCCATGAATCAATCCACTGGTCAATTGATTCAAGTTTATTGAAAAAAAACAAGTGGGGAAAGAATACCAATAAAACAACATACTAACTATATTTGGATCAATCACTGGTGAATAACAATTCTAGTTCATTTTCATTGGTGAGATCCTTGGGTTCTGTCACACACTGATCGATGATCCATGATCCTATTGTCACTCACAAATGGAAGCTCCTCCAACACTCTCCAACATCTCCTCTCAATTTGTAGGGTTATGTGGATAACCCTTAAAATTATCCATAGTAGTGTTTATATATTAAAATTATTAATTCATGATTTTTTAATGAAATAAATTAATTTAATTCATTCATTTATTTAAATTTATGCCCTTGACCACCCAATATGAAAATATGATATGCTACAAGGTTAGGTCATGTCTAGGGTAAAACCCATGATCTGAACTCAACAGTGGCCTCATATTTCTAATCCAAGCCTCCTTTTAGAATTTATTTCACTCTTTCAATAAAACTATGTGTGCGTTCATTTAATATATTTAATATATTTCAAAAAAATAATTCTAGTCACACGAGGCCTTAGAATCTCACGTTTTCTCAATTCTTAGATTCAAAAATAATCCATATAATATTCCAAAACAAAACATGGAAAAATCTGAGTCATTAAATTCATCATACATTGGTTCTTTATGTCCTATAAAGATAAAACAAATGGATATACAAAGAGATGTGGATATTGATCATGCATTTGGGTATCCCGCTCCCAGGTACTCACCTGAAGATTCCCATGCTTCCAGTGGAAACAAACAAGGGGAAGTGATCACACATAAAGGATCTTAAACTACTGATCCTTGATCTCTACTAGGAACTCAGCAAAGGTAGCTTCATCCTCAATTTCCATCTCACCCCAGTCGATAACATGCGACGGAACGTTCATGTACCTCCCCAGCTGTGACACATGGAAGATTTCGTGTACCTGGTCTAACTGCGGTGGTAGAACTAAGTAGTAAAACACCTCACCAGCTCTATGTAGTATCTATAAAGGTCCAATGAATATTGTAGATATATTTTTGTCCCAGAAAAATCTCTATAATCCACATATATGTGAGACTCTCTAGGGAACATGGTCTCCCTCCTCAAACTCCAATGGCCTATACCATTGGTCTTCATAGGACTTAGGAAATCTTTGTAAAGTCCTCGTCCTCTCTTGGATGATATGTACCTTCTTTTTCATGGATTGTACCAACTCTAGACCCATAAGTGCTGAATCTCCTAGGTCAGTCTAATATAGTGGTGACCTACAGGGTCGCCTATACAAAGCCTCGATTGGTGTCATAATGATGGTGGAATTTTAGCTACTTTTGCATGAAAACTCTACCAATGGTAGGTGATCCTACCAACTATTTCCAAATTCTAACATGAAATATCAAATTATATCATCCAAAACTTGAACGGTCCAATCAGTCTAGCTATCTGTTCGGGGGTGAAAATCTATGTTTAAACATAGCTAATTCTAAATATCCTCCTACAATCCCTTCCATAACCAATATGTGAAGTGAGAATCATGATCATAAATGATCATCGAGGGAACTCTCTAGGGTCAGACTATCTTCTACACATAGAGGCATCCCAAGATCTATACTGAACTTTTCCCTTGGATAGTTAGGAAGTGGGCCGAATTGGTGAGTTAGTCTAAGATCATCCATATGGAATCATGTACTCTAAACATACGTGGTAACAACATCTTGAATTCCATTTATATCCCATCCCACTTCCACTCTGACAACTCAATGGGTTTATCTAAACTCACTAGAACCTGGTGCTCAGCCTTCCAATGCTGAAAATTAAGGCATTGAGAGACAAACTGTACAAATACCTTATTCATCACTAGCTACCAAAGATGACATCGAATGTCCTGGAACATATTTTCCACAACTGGATGTACCAAAAAAGGAGTTGTATGAAAATATCTCAAAACCTCCTCCCACAACTTCATTGGTACCATCATCCATCCTCTGAAAAGAATGAAATGATCCCCACCTTCATAAAATTCATTAAGAGAATTTCCAGTGGAGATCAAATTATGTAGGGTCACACAGTTGGTATCTCCGATTTATGCCTCCCTAGCTCGCTATAAAAGAGGAGGGTTAACAACCATAAACTAGAGGTAAGTTACTCCATCCTCATCCACAAATTATAACTTCAATGAGGCAAACTAATCTGACGCATTTCTTAGCAACTGTGAACAAGATCTCCTACTAAGAGAATATGCTACCACGATCCCCTTCCCATGAGTATATATAGTCTCAAAGTCATAATATTGGGGGAACTCTATCCATAACCTCTATCTCAAGTAAATATCCTCTTGTGATAAGATATACTTAATACTCTTGTGTTCAGAATAGATGATAAACCACTCACCCATAAGGTAGTGTCACCGCATCTTCAGTTCAAAGACTATTGCAGCTAACTCAAAATCATGGGTCACATATTTATGATCATGTGGTCTCTACTAAAATGAACAATATGAAATACCCACCTATCTATATATCATAATACAAAAAATCTCATTCCATGATGCATCATATATCACTATGTACTCGACACCCTCTTTTGGAAATCTCACCATGGTAGTTCTCTTCAATGATTACCTCAACTCCTAGAAAGCCTTCTAGCACCTATCTTTTCACACCAAAGGATTACCCTTTTAGTCCTAATCTCTCAAGGGATCTGGTATCATATATAAATCAGTTATGAATCTATCATAGTAGCCTAGAAACCCAATGAAGCTTCATACCTCCTTTATTCTCTTGGGTGGCTCCCATGCTAACACTACCTCAACCTTTTCCGAGTCCATTACCACACCATCTACTGAGATAACATGTCCCCAAAAGTGTAATTTTTGAATCCAAAACTATAACTTCAAGATCTTAACATAAATATGGTGCTCTTAGAGTACATCCAAAACCATTCCCAAGTATCTCACAAGATTCTCCTTCGATGGTGAGTAAACTAGGATATCATTGATGAATATTACTACAAAACGGTCTAAGAAAGACTGAAAGATCTAGTTCAAGAGTCCCATGAACAATTTTGGGGTGTTCATCACACCAAAGGGTGTCACCAAGTACTCATAGTGACCATAGAGACATTGTAATTTTTTCTTTGGTATATCCCAGTCTTGTACTCTCAACTTTTGATAGCCTGATTTGAGGTTAATCTTTAAGAACCATCGTGCCCCTATAAATTGATAAAAGAGGTCATCTATTCGCTATTGTGGATACTTGTTCCTTATTTCCCCCTGGTTTGGGAAAAGGTAATACACGCATAAACTCAAGCTCCTATCTTGTTTCTTGGAAAAAAAATTGGGGTTGCCCAGGGTGCAAGAATGGGTCTGACAAAGCCCTTCCTATGTATGTCCTCCAACTACACACTCATCTTTTAAATCTCTATGGGAGCCATCCAATATGCTAGAGAAGATATTGGGTCCATATTGTGTGTATATAAATTCATAATTCTATCTATCAGTAGGGAGGTAATCCTGGAACATCCTCAGGAAATACGTCCTCATACTCCACCACCACTACAGCAAAGTGAAAACTCATAGAATCAACTACACCAAGGGTTATGCTAACAAAATGATGAGTAATCAGTTTCACACTATTATGCATGATTTCATCCTACTCTACCTAGGTTTTCTTTTCACCCATAGAGGAAAATATAGTCCCATCACTATGGACACACCAAATCCTCCACCTAAAACTGTCTATATAGGAATAAACAGTAGATAACCAGTCCATACCTAATATGGAATCAAAAGGCCTCATCACTGCTACAAAGAGATCCTAAACAAAAATCTCACCTCCAAGAGTCAGGTCACACCATCGGCACAAGTTTTTGATCACTGATTCATCTTCAGTTGGAGTCTCTAAGCACAAAGGTCAATCCAAAGATTCAAACAGAATCTCTAAGTCTCAAAAAAGATAAGTGGAAATAAAAGAATGAGTCACAACTTTATTTATTAGTATTTAAGATAAGGTATAAAAGACACATATCATATCTCGTTTCATCCTTAGAGCCTCTAGGTCATAAGGCTCGACTGCCTACAGCTTCCCTCTCCCTTTTCCCCAACTCCCTAAGCTTGGCGTGGACCACCTAGGGGTGGTGGTGGAAACAACTCATAACATCTTCCACCTCCTGCTGCTCTCCCAACTCCTCAACCCCATCCACAACCCTATGGACCTTCCTATTCATAGAACTACCTCTAACTAGGCCTCCCATACATTGTCTCTCTATTAGCTGTATGGTGGTTCGGAAAATCCCACACAAGATACCCCATGTCATCACATGACTATCACTACCTCTCTACAGTCTAACCAGACCCATCCTATGAGACATAAACAGAAAACCCTCTATCCTGGTATCACCTAATAAAATTTATCATATGTTCTGGTCCCTAATTCTAACATCAGATCCCTACTACTGAAGACTATGCTCCTATTTTCCCACTATTGGAAACAATTGTTTGTGTCTGCTCAGCTAGGAAACTCTCAACCACCATGGAATTCTCAAGAACCCTAGAATATGTAGGAATGAATAGAGGTATAACACTATCTTATATGTATCTATGTATTCCTTACTCAAATGTTTGATCCTAAAAGAACTTATCACAAACTATATCCATCAAGTACTGAGAGAGGTTAGTGAACCTTAATGAATACTTAGCTACAGTTGTACTGCCCTGATGAAGCTATAGAAGCTCATGGATGCACATGTACCTCAATATAACTCAAGAAAACTCTTTTTGAAAAGTTTCTAAAACTATGACCATTCAAGATTCACCTCATCATTTTACTAGGTCACTAAACCCCACCATCATCCTGTATATCTATGAAGAAGGATCACTTCCAGGACCACCAGCTGATCTGTCAGTGTATTTATAAGATAGAAAAATCACATCACCACCTCAAGATAATCCTCATCCACCTATGGGTCGGTATTTCCTTGGAACAAAAGGGGTATTTTCCATTGAAACTCATAAATAATTCTCATCCAGCACACCAAATCCACTGGTACTTTTGGTACCATCTATTTCTCAACGGTTGGTGGTATGACCGGTGTGCCACCTAGAGGTAACACCTCCTAAATAGGTCCCTATATCAAAGCCTCATCACTGAGGGGATCATCTTCATGATCCTGATATATAATCCTAGCTAGAAAATATCATATAGGAAACCTAAAATAGAAAAAATATACCATAGTTAATGAGTATATCTGGATAGATAACTCAATAAGGACATGGAAACCACAACCCATTCTTATATGATAAATGTACCAATGTTATCCCTGAAACTAGTGTCAACATGTACCTAGCCAAAAGGTGGGATATCAAAGTCCTAGTATATGGATATGCCAACCTCCGCACCAATACTATAGTCCCTATCCTAAAATCCGAACTCAAAAAACTTAACACCATTTCCCAAACCCAGTCTCATAGAATCTGGTCATAAGGTAGAACTGAATCATTTGACACCACTCTATCATGAACCATTCTAATCAGACCCATTCCTAGACAACCCCAACTCACCTTCAATAATAAAGGGGCTTGTGACTAGCATAGAGTAGGCATATCACTCACATAGTAGGCCTTAGCTTAATGTATCTCTATATACACATACATCTCCAAGATCATAAAATGTTGAAATATAGAGAAACTGATAAACCATGAAAGAATACATCCAAATATCACCATAAAAGTATTATAACATGTAATAGAAATCAAAAAGGATCAAATATAATCCCACCACAAAGAATATAAATACAAGTTAAATCTAAAAGTATATAAGGGGTCTCTATCAATGTAATCGTAGGAACACACCTTGGTATGTTTGGATCAATATGCTCCATGTGGTATTAGTCCCTTTGGGACTCCGTTAAAAGGTTGATTGTCTACATAAGACATGACTCATTTAGACTAAGCCCATGCAAGGGTGAGTATAACAATACTCAGTAGGACACCCCAAAATCACTATGAATATAACATCAAGAATCACAGTCATCTCATAATAGGTATATGTCAATAGAACATATAATAAGAATATCTAGATATACTCAACAAAGACACAGAGTTTCAAGGTAAAGTTGAAACTATAATGTCAGCCTAGGATTCCTGCTCAAAGGTTCAAAATAGATCTTATATGGGAGAACACACTCCATGAGTCGCATATCCCTAATGTAATCTGTCTAATATTTCATGCTTATCGAGTCTTACTATAAGAAGTACATGCTAGAAGTATGAAAATAATGATATGAAAATGAAGATCACACCCAAGGACATGGGGTATACCAACAAGTCAATCTGGAATAACCTACTAAGTAGAGGATCAATTCCCATGTAGTGTTGGCCATGAAGATACCAAGAACTCCACCTAGGTAAAGATGATGAAAGAGGATATCACTCTAGGAATTACGAAAGGATTCCAATAACTCTATCCAATACTAAAGTCTCTCTGAAGGGATCACCATCCTATGTATAGGACATGATTCCACACTAACCATTAGGGAATAGATCAAGGGAACACTCCCTAACAAAACTGGTCTAATATGAAGAGGAAAATGGATCCCAGACATATTTAAAGGATTACACGGCGTATACAAGTAGTAAACGATTTGTTTCTTCAACACCAAGTCTAGCCTGTGTATCATGGATCATGCCCATGTCAATGCTAGAGTACATGGAATGTCTGAGTCCATGTACTCCTGACCATGTCCAAGTACACAGCTCTTCCCATGTACAATTGGTATGGTTGTGTCCATGTCAAATTACATAGCATGTATGATCCCATGTACTCTTAGTCATGTCCATGTACCCACTGATGTACACATCGATCCGGGTCACACATTTTTTGATAGTTGTCACATGTCGTGTGATATTTATCTTTCTCATGAAAACCCTAGAATCGTATCTAGGGCCTCACAATCCATGTAGTCCTAGATTACATGTTGTGTATATTAGGATTTCTAGAACACTCTGGTTTATTCCACATTGTCTTCCTCTATCGCTTCCGCCGCTAGACCCTCCATGCATCCCATCTGTGGACTGTAGATCTTGGTTAATCGGGTTTTTTCATCATAAGAGAACTGATTTTCTTCCATCCTGGTTTCTTAGGAATCTTCCCACAGCCTTTCCATCGTCGTGTGTTTCAAAACCCACACATGCACATCCCGATTGGGTCCTGATCCATCATCACCATCGTCATAGCTCAATCCTATCATTGTTCCAAACCCAGATCTACGATAACAATTTGTTGTGCTAATAAGCGGCCATGAAATGATTGTTTATTTGGCATCTATTGAATTTTGAGACAAAGTAATTTACCATGATGAATGAAGAACATTGGGAGAAATATAATAAATACACAAAGGAGGAATGGACCTTATCCATGTTTGGTTAGCCTCAATCCATTTTTGTTGGAGCAAAAAATTAATATCTAAGATAGAATAAAAAAATTTCTCCCAATAATCACTATAAATAAACCCATACTCACAACACAATCTATCTTTGAATCAATCTGTTGGTCAATTAATTCATATTCATCATATAAATAAAAAAGGGGGAAATAATTCAAATAAAAAAATGTTCTTCCTCAATTTGGATCAATCACTAGTGAATATCAATTCTATTTCATTGTCATTGGTTATATCTTTGAGTTTCTCTACACACTGATCGATGATCCACGATTCGATCGTCACTCACCAACAGAATCTCCTCCAATGTTATCCAATGAATCCTCTCAATTTGCAGGGATATGCGACTAACCCTAAAAATTATCCATAGTAGAATTTATATAGGAAAAATATTAGGTCATGGTGTTTTAATTAAATAAATCAATTTAATTCATTCATTCATTTAATTTTCCACCCACGACCATGCCTAATCCAAATTTCCAACGCACTCCAAGGTTAGGTTGCACTTAGGGTAAAAACCACACTCAAAACTCAACGGCGGCCTTAGATTTATGATCCAATCCACTATTTATATATTATTTAACTTATTCAGGAATACTATGTGCACATTCATTTAATATATTTAATATATTTCAAAAACTAATTTCAAACACATCATGCCTAATAATCTCATGTCGTCTCCACGTCTATCTCTAAAAATAATCTATATAATATTCCAAAACAAAACATGAAAATATTAGAGTTATTATAGAGAGATATATTAATATTATTTTTATTTTCATTAATGAAATCAATTTTATCAAATCATTGTATAAAAAATTCTAATGAGTTTCTTATATTTTTTTTATCTGATACTTAGGTTCTTTAAAATCATATATGAGGAATAAATATTAACTAGATGGATATATTATTGAAGGTTATATAGTTGAAGAGTGATTGACCTTCTTTTCTAGGAATTAGGATGGGATTGAGACTATAATCAATCATGTTGGACATGTTTATGACATCTCCACTAATTCTCATTCTGAAAATTAGTCATTAATATTTCCAATTATTAGAAGAATAGTTGGAATGGGGTCAAATTTTACACTGACTGGATTGGAATTAGTACAAGAGAATAGATATGTTCTACTCAATATTCTTATTGGAAATCCATTTATTTAATATTTGAGACTAAAAAAGGAGATAACTAATGGATTGAGCTCGAAATGAGTTGTAATTAAGAAAAGTTTTTAATAAGGAGATTGTTGAATGGTTCGCCCATCGTGTAAGTATAAACTCATATTCATGTTATTGGAGTGTATTTATTTTTTTTATGTTAAAATAAACACATCATATCTTGTTTTCTAGATAATTTTTATTTATAATCGAGCTGAAATATCAAATGATTTGAAGTTTTGTCTTGAGTCCCTCTAAGGAAGGCTAAGTGATTTGATTCCTGTAATATTCATCGATTTAAGTTTTATACAATTTATCATCAAGAAGGCTTGAAAATTAAAAATAGTGGTGTATTTACACATGTGGAGGTAGGATACTGTGGAAATATGATTGAAATAGTCAAATTAAACTATCATGTTCAATTTTTAGTTGTCTTATTCAAATGAAGGTGGGTCAATATTTATAGGTATATAATGAAAGATTTGTTACATTTTACTTTTATCAGCTTCTCTCACTTGATCCATATTGGTGAGTATATAGAGTATGATCCATTTGTGTTGGATTCATAAGAAAATATGGTTTATTATGTGGATGATAAAAGACATAAAGGTTAGAGTTTTATTATAAACTTAAAATAGATAGACTTGTATAATATGGGAAATTAAGTATAATTGGTACTTTATGATAGTGAACCTCATAAACCACAAAACATTCTATAGTATTTTCCTAACAATATTGAAACAATAATACTTGCGAGAAAGGGTGAAAATGAAGAACTCGTTGAAATGGAAGTTTATAACAATGAATATAATGAAGATAAAGATAATTGAATTTATAGATTGGTAATGAAACAATATTATAATTTCTCATTTATAAGTGTTTTATACATATATACATAGTTCTATTTTTTAATTTTTTCTAAAAATATTTTACTTTTAATATTTTTATACATTGAATATATTCTAAACCATTTTAATTGAAGGAATTCCAAGAAAAAAAATTGATATCTGAGTCAATCAACATCTCAGAAAACACCACCACTGCCATAAACTTCAGTGGATCTGAGTGATTCAATTGTACCAAATACTTATAGAGAGCTGGTAGCTTCCACAGATGATGTTTGTAGCCCACCTTCTAATACACCTCTGAAAATGGATTAATTGGTCTCCCCTCCATATAGGGGTTATTGGAGAGTTTCCATTAAAGGTATGTATGTCAACGGAAAAAATATTTTTTTTTATCCATTATTTAATGAATTTTTTAAATAGATAAAGATAATAACATAAGAGATAT
This sequence comes from Viscum album, assembly GCA_963277665.1. Taxonomy (NCBI): domain Eukaryota; kingdom Viridiplantae; phylum Streptophyta; class Magnoliopsida; order Santalales; family Viscaceae; genus Viscum; species Viscum album. The sequence goes on from OY728120.1 coordinate 1,235,870,311, forward strand.
AAATATTGTAACAACCTATTTTTTTCTAGATAGTGAAATTCAATAGAAATTTAAATGTTTGATTTTGGATGATCATGAGGGTTAAATTGGTCATTTTTCTCAAGTATATGATCTTGAATAATTCTTATGAAAACTCTTTTGGTATCGAAATATGGTGTTGACTTTAGGAAAAGAAGTTGGTAGAAATCTAAGTCATTCAAATTTTCATCAAATAATTTATATTAAATATTTAATTAATTATATATTAACTTATTGAAAAATGTTTTCATAGAAATATATTTTTAATGGAGAATCATATTGAGATTTTTTCTTTGCTATTGAGTATAGAATGGGGGGTTTCTTTTAATCAAGGTGTAAACTCATGTCAGTAACTAAGGTTGGGCTTCGGCCCCTTTTTCTTTTTCTTTTTCTTTTCTTTCTTTTATTTTTCCTCTTTTATTTCTACACCTCCACCTAGATTCTATTATATTCCCCCATGGTCCTCCTATTTCATGTGACCAAGATAGAAAATGTATAGGTATAGAAATATAGAGAGAGGGGGGAGAATATAGGTTCCACTGTGAAGCTTGGGAGGAGCTAGATCATCATGCGGCAGAAGTGGAATGAAAACATGGGAAAAGCTTTAGTTGATTCCTCACAAAGGTAGTATGTTTCTAATTTTATACTTTAAATCCTCATATATTTACTTCTTTCTAGTTAAAGGACCTATTATAACTTCTAAGGGCCCTTAGTGGGTCAATCTATGCATAATCGGGAGAAAAATGAGGTTTTGGTCTGTTTGTAGGGTTTTCCATTTGAGAACTCTGATTACATAGCATGTAGTTAAAGAAAACACATCATGTGTTCTTATTATTTAGGTAATATTAATTTTTTTAAGTACAAGTCATGTAGAGGTTCTTGTCAATGTATCTAGGTACATGGATAGATAATGTTTTTTGGAACTACACGTCGAGTACCAGATTTATATATTGTGAAGTAATACTTGGAAAAGTATTTGAGTAAATGTCCAGAAAAATTTTATAGGGTTAATCATCCATATAGGGTACAAGGGAAGATCCTTAGTAGGTTATACACCATATAGAACTACCCGACTAGTGTAATATCCTGAACTTTTCTATAGATGACTTGGGCATGATTTTCATGTACCCGTTTGCCTTATGTTGAGCACTCTTTGTTTGGGATTTACTTTGGGGTGTCTTTGGGTGAAAATTTGAGAAACATTAAATAGGGAAATGCATGGTTGGCACACAGTTAGTTAAAATTGTGCGCCCCAACCCCACAAATCATGCAACCCCAGACAAATTGGAATTATACAGTTGGCACACGGTTTGTCAAATTTTGCACCCAATTAGAATTAACTATGCACCATTGTAATAATAGGCCCATAATTTAGGCACACAATAAGGGTATACCATGCAACCCTTCCCTGAAAATATTGTGCAAATTTTTTAATTCACCCCAAAAATAGATTTTAAATCACCCAAACTCCCAAAACTCGCCCTATTCGATGCCATTCGACCCTAGACATTCTTTCACTTTTTAAGAGCCTCCCAAATATATTCCAAACCTTACTAACATCTATTATTCATTATTCAAATCCTATATCTAATATTTTCACCCCTCCCAGTAATAGAATCCTATCCCTCTTGGTTTCTCATTCTTCTTCCTCTCTTATCTCATCCTACAAAGGTTCATTCTTCCTATTTTGATTAGATCTAGATCTAGGATTTTGGATTTAGATCTATAATTAAAGGATATTGGTTTTTTACATATTGATTTAGGGTTTCAGATCTAGATCTCATTCTATATCCTTTTGCCACTCAAATTTGGGGATTTTCCATTGGGTGATCATTCATCAGTAATTGAGGTAGGTGGTCTATAATTCAAATCCCAAGGTCTTTATTGCATTTTTTATGTAATTTTAGAGTTTATATTAAATTTTTATCACTTCATTTCATGATTTTATTAATTAAAATTTTGAATTAATTAAGTACAAAAGGGAAATTTGGGATGTTGTAATTGTTGATTGTGAATAATTAATTGTGGAATTGATTGGGGATATTGGAATTATAGATTTTAAACAATTAATTATAGAATTTATTAGGGGATATTGATATTATGAAATTTACTAATTATTTGTGAAATTAATTATAGGATAAATAGATTTATAATTGAATAAGTAATTAATTAATTAATTATGGGATTATTGGGATGGTGGATTTTGATTAATTAATTGGGAAATTAATTAAGGGAATTTATGTGATAAGCTAATTGTTGAATTAGTAATGAATTGAGAAGATTAATTAATTTTTGAGTTAATTAATTAGATTGAAAAATATTAATTAATTGTTAAGTTAATTAATTAGATTGAGAATATTAATTAATTATTGAGTTAATTAATGGGATTGAGTTAATTAATTAATTATTGAATTAATTAATGAAATGATGAATGGTAATAATGGATTTGATATGAGAATTGAGATCTATAATGGTAAAAATGGATTTCTGATATTGAGATGAGATCTATAATGGTAATAGTGTAATTCTAGGACATGATATCCCTTGGGTATTATTTACACTCTAGCGTGGGCCAAAACAGGTATTGAGGTGCGGGTGTACTCAGAAACCTGAGGAGTTTATGTGGTTAAATAAAGAATAATTTTATAATGTGATAATTGTTTACTTATTCATTGTGTTTATTTATTTATACAATTATATACATTGTTATTAATTGTATATTTTTTAGACACTATTGTGGTGGCATACTGAGTTGTACTCATACCCTACTTGGGATGCCTAATCAGTACCCAAATAGAATTTGTGTTTTTTGGATAGGTTAAGGGAAAAGGACCTATGTTAGATGAATTATTTGGGGATGGAACATGGTTGAAGGAACCGAATGTGGTTCGGTACGCACTTGGGAATTTTTAGAATCTTTACTTTTGAGTCTGCATTTTGACACTGGACACGTATTTTGGCATGCCATATCTACTGCATAGTTTTGATATTGTATTTCCAATTTTTAGTTATCTTAAGATATTAGTATTGTTCTGGTTATGATATCATTTGGTTATTTAGATTTCATTGTTTATTTATTTTCGCTAGTTTATAACTCTAATAAAAGAGGGTATAGTATCCCCATGACAGACATTAGACCCTCATTTCTAGTCGTAAGCCTCTAGTGTATGGGGAGGCCTTCCTAAGGTCATGTGGTGGTTCGACTCGGGGAGTAAAGTCATGTCACCCAGGACAAGATGTTACAAAGTGGTATCAAAGGAGTTTTCTTTTATTTTTATTTTTTATTACTATTTGGGAAAGGTAGACAGGAGACTAGGAAGAGTCGGTCCTTAGACATGAGCTCATGCATGGGAGTTGAAAACCCATGGGGGGGAACCCAAGTGCCCAGGGTGTGATTGTTGTTATTGTTGTTTTCTATTTTAGTTGAATATTATTTCACCTTGGGTGATGCACTTTTTTTGTGATGTGATTATTGTTTCTGAGATTTTTTGATATTTGACTCGTGGCTTGATAAGGCATGAGGGTTGATTATACATGCATCATACTAGGAACTTAGGATTATTTTATGACATGCATCAATTTAGGAACACACTAAAAATGGTTTTTGGGTAAGTTGTTAAACATGAACTATTTTCCCTTTCTTGTGAAATTTAATTAAAAAGGGTGCCTAATATGAAATTGAAAGTATTAAAATTATTCAATATGAGAATAATTGGGTGTCAAAATGATAATCTTGAACAATGAAAATGAGTTACCATTTTTTAACCTTGAACTAGATGTTGGATGGTTAAGGGTAGTGTTAGCATCTTGTATATGATCGTGTGGTGGGGTTTAGGGGGAAAGACTTGATGTTCCTTAATGTATTTTTCCCATAAATGTGTTAATATTGAAAAAGGTCTCATAAGGTTCATGTTTGGATTATAGATTTACACCACCATAAAGACGCCTGTTGAGAGGATAACAAGAAGAAATTATTGGAGATAATCTACCAGTAGTGTAACTTGAGGCACTAATAGTGTCGGGTGAGGAAGTTGGAGATCAGTTCTGGGATAACTTTTCTAGGTATATGAAATTCAGGGAAAGTGACCCAAGGCGGGTTGTGAAGAGCATGTATAACTTGATGAGGGAGATCTAATTGCTGCACCCTCGGAATTTTCCTGGAGATTATGGACCTTAGGGTGTTAAGTTATGGATTGAGTCTATCCATACTATAATTTACCACTAAGAGAATCTTACTGAAAAGAGGGTCAAGATAGATACTTATATATTACAAGGATTAGTGAAGTGATGGTGGGACATTTAGACTCTGACTGGATAGGATGATGGTATATTAAGGAAGGACTTCTTAGAGAGGTTCTTGGAGAACTTCTATCCAGAGACTCTAAGATGGGAGAGAGTGGCTGAGTTAAGGATATTTAATTAAGATAGCATGTCTATAAGGGACTATACAAGATGCTTTATGGATTTATAGTGCTTTGTTCTAGTGTTGAAATCGGATGAGGATACTTCAGTAAAATTATTTCCAGAAGGACTTAAGTGTAAAATTAAATCCTAGGTAAACATATTTAAGCTGAAGAAGTTTTTAGAAGTGGTGAATTATGATCTCATAGTTGAGGGGAACTTGATGGAGGATTCTAGTGTAGTACATATGGTTGTTGTTGGATGATTAGGAGGCACGTCTTCCAAGATCAGGAAGCGTTGTTATGATAACTTTATCTATGGTAGCAGAAAATGGGGTGCCCCAGGGAAAAGTTAGTTACATAGGACCTTTCTATGGTGATTTGACAATTGTTTGGTAGGTTAGGACATTATCATAGACATTATCCCCGACCAAAAGTAGAGTTCCAGTCATTTGGAAAGATGGGACATCTATAGAATTTCTGGTGGAACCTACGACAGATAGGTAATGATGGGGTAGCTATATAGAATCAGATTGTAGGAAGGGATCTTATGTGCCTTATCAAGCTGGAATTTGGAGTTCTAATGGATATGGAGTTAGAGAGAGTAGGTGTGGTACTTCTAGATTAGTGTTCGTATATCAATAGAGTGGTGTAGCACAGTGGGCTCATACTATATCACATGGAATAGGGGTGGGAAAACTTCATGCGGTGAAGCCTACACTTGTGGATAACGAGGCTAGACCATCGAAAGTGAGACGTACTATTCTTGTAGATTTTACTTTAGATAGTTCCTTATTTGGTATTGGTGACTAGAATTCCTTTATTTCTGTGCAAATTTTAAATGGCTTGAGACTAGTAGTGGATTTATTGAGCATGATTTTGATGTTAAATACACTATTGGGAGTATAGTTTAGTGACATCTGCTTATTCAAGGGATATTCTCTCTAAGTAGGTGATTATAATTTTCTATGGTATCTCTATATTCTTTACAAGTTAAGATTCAACCTAATTCTAGGTGTGGACTGGTTAGTAGCATACCAATATCATATAGATTATTATCAAAGGAGGGTGATGTTTACATCTCCTAAGGGTGATAAGTACATTCACCATGGAGAGTGGGATATCTAGGTGGGATAAGTAGGGCCAATTAATCAGCAACTGGGAGAGATCACAGCCCAGGTTACTAGTCTATTGATGGATAATGGGGGTATAAAGAAGTATTTCTTTCCACCAGTAGTGGATAGATTTCATGATGTTTTTAATGAAGATTTATCAGGTCAACCACCTAAGATAGATGTGGAATTTACTATTGAGATCATTCCACGAGCTGAACCAGTTTCTATTCCAACATAAAGAATAGTGACAACAGATCTTCAAGAGCTCGGGACTCAGCTAGGGGAGTTCATGGACAAGGGGTTTATTCATCCAATTACATCACATTGGGGATCACCTGTGTTGTTTTCAAAGAATGACTATGGGAGTTTGTGCTTGTGTGTTGATTATTAGAAGTTGAATTTGATGATTGTGAAGAATCAATATCCTCTTCCATGTATTGGTGATCTTTTTGACCATTTGAGAGGAGCTTGTGTCTTTTCAAAGATTGACTTCATATCAGGGTATCATCCGTTGAGAGTTTGGACTTCTAATATACCGTGGACTTCCTTCAGAAGTAGGTATATCCTATATGAGTTTGTTGTAATGTCATTTGGGTTGACGAATGCACCATCAGTGTTTATCTACTTAATGAATATAACCATACATCCATACCTAGATCAGTTTGTTGTGGTATTCCTGGATGGTATCTTGGTGTACTCCAAGACTCATGATGATCATGCCCAACATCTTGACATCACCCTGAGTACACTAAGAGAGCATCATATATACACCAATCTATTTAAGTGTCAGTTTTTGGATTGATCAGGTACACTTCTTGTGTTACATCATCTCGTATGAAGGTGTTTCTATAGACCTAGGTAATGTTTAGGTAGTGGTTTCTTGGGAGAATCCCAAGAACATATTTGGTGTCCATAGGTTTCTGGGATTAGTGGGATATTATCAGAGATTTATCCAATATTTCTCCCATTTAGTAGCACTATTTTCAGTGTTACCCAATAATGGGATAAAGTTTGAATGTCATAATCTTGTGAGTATTCTTTGCAGGAATTAAATAATAACTTGACATCGGTATCGATCTTGATCCTACCTAATCCAGGTGAGGAGTATATAGTGTATTGTGACACTTCTGGGATAGGAATCAGAGTAGTGTTGATGTAAAGAGATCAAGTTGTGGCATATGGGTCTTGGCAGTTGAGGTCACATGAACAGAATTACCCTACACATGACCTCGAGTTAGATATGGTTGTTTATGTTTTGAAGTTTTAATGGAATTATCTATTGGTTGAGAAGTTTAATATGTATATTGATCACAAGATATTGAAGTATATATTCTCTCAGTGATATTTGAATCTTTAACAGTGGATATGGGTTGATTATATGAAGACATTTGATTTTGAGCTAGAATATATGTTCAAGAAAATAAATTTGTTGCTAATTCATTAAGCAAAAAAACTCAAACACATGTTTTTTAGAAGTCTAGTGTTGAGTGGAAGATGATGACTCTACTAGCTAAGGTGCATGTGGTGGTTTAGGAGAATTAGGATTTGATAACCCTAGTGCCAGTTTTAGTGGAGTCTACACTTTTTATATGGATCATGGATAGTTAGTATGAGCATTCAGAATGTTTTTCTTTGAGGTAAATCCTTGAAGGTGGGGAGACACCTTTAGACTGGTTGATTGATGAGGTTGAGATCATCTATGTCAAGAATCAGGTTGTTGTGACTAAAATCTTGTGGGTGAGTTGATATACGAATTTCATGCATCAAAGTAGGTGGTACATCCAGGTGTGACCAAAATGTAATATGACATATGATGACAATTTTTGTGGATGAGCATGAAAATGGGGAGATTAGGGTTTATAACACAATACTACACATGTCAGTAGGAGAAATAATAGAATTAACAACCTAGAGGTTTATTATATTCATTTCCCATTCTGGAGTGGAATTAGGATGATGTTACCATAGAATTTGTGGTAGTTATCCTAAGGATTTTGTGAAAGAATGACTCTTTTTGGTTTATTGTATACAGGCTAATGAAAGTATAACATTTCTTTCCTATACATGAGACTTTATTAGTGGAGAATTTGTGAGATTTTTATGTTTGGGATATACTCTGTTTGCACAGGGTGAAATGGACTATAGTTTCATATCATATCATGTTTTACTTCACGATTCTAGCAAGGCTTATAGAAGGCACTTGTTTCACCATTTTTTTTAGTATGGCCTTCAACCCACATACATATGGGAATTCAGATCATTCTATACAAGTTCTTGAGGATAATTTATGATCATGTGTTTTAGACTTTGGTGGATCTTGGGAGAACCACCTATATTTAGCATATTTTTCCTATAATAACAGTTATTAGGATAATATTCAAATAGAACCATATGAATATATTTATGGTATTCCATGAAGATCACCTTTATTTTGGATAGAGGCATGTGAGTTAGAGTTATTGGCATCGAGTCTCATGCAGGATATGTCAAAGTATGTTCAGTTGATTCAGAATCATATGGTTACAGCTCATAATAGACAGAATTCATGCGCTAATAGATGCTGATGACCCCTAGATTTTATATAGGTTGATAGTGTATGCCTTAGGGTGTCACCTAGGTTGGTTCACCATATGATATGGAGGTAGGGAAAGCTGACGCCCAGGTCCTTTGGGTCATTTGAGGTTGTGGAAAGAATCGGGTCGGTGGTGTACCGATTGAATCTTCCACATAAATATAGTGTTATTCATGACATTATTCATGTGTCATAAATTTGGTGGTATCACCCCAACCCTTATCATTTGATCGATTTGAATGATATTGAGCTTTAGATAGATGGGTCCTTTGAGGAGAATATGATACGTGTGTTGGATCGTAGTGAGAAAGTGTTGCGGGGAAAGACTGTGCAGATAGTTCATGTATTATGGAAACATGGATGTGTGTAGAAGGAAAATTAATGTAGAGAATAGTATATTATGGCTCATTGGCCTGATCTTTTTGGATTATAATCTTAGAGTTTATTGGGAGTACAGCTTGAGAATGAGCTATTATAAGGTTGGGATATTGTATGATCCTGACCTTTTTTGAATTAGAATTGGGATTTATTTTAATGTAATCATTTTCCTTATGTTGAGTAATACTTTTTGGGCTTTAATTTGGGGTGTTTCTGCATTAAAATTTTAGAAAATGAAAGAAACAGGGAAGTGCATGGTTGGTGCGTCGTTAGGGAAAACTGTGTGCCCTAGACCAGCAAACTGTGAAACCCTGGACAGAGAGGAATTGCACAGTTGGTGAATGGATTTTCAAACTATGTTCCCTATTAGGAGTAACCATGAAATACTATAATAATATGTGCATGTTTTAGGTTCATGGTTAGGGTAAACCGTGCACCCCTTCTCAGCAAATCGTGTGTGACTTCTTAATTCACCTAAAATCAGATTTCAAATCACCTGAACCACCGAAACTCACCTTATTCAACCCCCATTGGACTCTAGATGTTATTTCATTATTTTAGATCCTCTCATATGGATTAAAATACTTATTTACCTCCCTTATTTGTGATTCAAATCCCATATCGAAGATATTCACCCCTCACAGTAAGAGAATCCTATCCCACTTGGTTTTCCATTCTTCTTACTTTCTTATCCCATCCTAGAAAGGGTTTTTCTTCCTATTTTGATTAGATAAATATCTAGAATTGTGGATCTAGATATATAATTAAATGATATTTATTTTTTAGATCTTGATTTAGGGTTTTAGATCTAGATCTCATTTTATGTCATTGTGCCACTCAAATTTTGGGGATTTTCAATTGGGAGATCATTCATCAACAATTGAGGTAGGTGGTATATAATTAAAATCCCAAATTCTTAATTTAAATTATGTGTATTGAATTGTATAATTTATATTAGATATTTAGAAATTGATTTCATGATTAAATTAATTAAATTGGTGAATTAATTAAATAAGGAAATTTGGGAAATTTGGGAAATTGGAATTATAGATTGTGAACAATTAATTGTGGAATTAATTGGGGATATTGTAATTTTAGATTATGAACAATTAATTGTGGAATTAATTAGAGAATATTGATATTGTGAAATGTAATAATTAATTTTGGGATTAATTATAGGATAAATATATTGTGAATTAAATAATTAATTGATGAATAAATTATGGGATTATTGGGATGGTGTATTTTTTATTAATTAATTAAGGGAATTGATGTGATGAACTAATTGTTTAATTAGTGATGAATTGAGAAGATTAATTAATTATTGATTTAATTAATGATATTGTGAATATTAATTAATTATTGGTTTAATTAATTAGATCGAGTACATAAATTAATTTTTGAGTTAATTAATGTGATTGAGATGATTAATTAATTGTTGAAATAATTAATGAAGTGATGAATGGTAATAATGGAATTCATATGATAATTGAGATCTATAATGGTAATAATGGAATTCTCATATTGAGATGAGATCTAGAATGGTAACAGTGGCATTCTAGGACATGATATCCCTTGGGGATAGTCTAGACTCTAGCATGGGCTGAAGCAGATATTGAGGTGTGGGTGTCCTCAGAAATCCAGGGAGTTTATGTGGTTAAATAAAGTATAATTTGATAATGTGATGATTTTTTATTTATGAATTGTGTTTATTTCTTTATATAACTGGATACACTATTATTGATTGTATATTATTTGAGACACCATTAGTGGTGTCTTAGAGAGTTGTACTCATTCCCTACTTGGGTTTCCTAATCAATACCCAAATAAACTTTGTTTTTTCTAGATAGGTTAAGGGAAAAGGCCCTATGTTATATGGTTGATTTGGGTATGGATCATGGTTTAGGGAAATTGATTTGCTTTAAGACCCACTTGGGATTCATTAGTATCTTTACTTTTGAGTCTACATTTTGACACTAGACATGTATTTCAGCATACCATATCTACTGTGTAGTTTTGATATTGTATTTCAAGATTTTGGTTATCTTGAGATATTGGTATGGTTATGGTTATGATATCATTTGGTTATTTTGTTTCAATTGTTTATTTATTTCCATTAGTGTATTTCTCTAATAAAATATGGTATAGTCTCTTCATTACTGACATTAGAACGTTGCTTCTAGTTGGTAGCCTCTGGCATATAGGGAGGTACACATGAGGTCATGTGGTGGTATGGCTCAGGGCACCGGAGCATGGAAACAGAGTCGAGACATTACAACCAAGCTACGACACATGTCCAAGCCATGTGAGGAACATGGGTAGGTACCCCATGTAGTTTACACGCTGTATATGAAGTTCCCAGTCAGGATCCAAGTATCACTGAGAGGGGAGGTGAATCGGTGATATCTTTTTCTTTTTTATGTTTCCTGTTTTTTTTTTAAACAACCTTCGCCTCCTGTTAAAGATTTTCTTCCCTGCTGAACACACACAACCACAGGAACACAAGATTTACAAGGTTTGCTACTCAACAAGAGTAGCTACTTCCTTGGTATGGTATGGAAAAAATATAGTACCACACAATCCACTAGAAAATGATCCTTTTATGTGGAATACAATGAGTAGGATATACCCTTACACTAGTGTAGCACTTTGAAAACAATCTAATAGTGTGTGTGCTCCCTCTTATCACAAATAGGGTAATTTAATGATTATATGCTTCTTAATGAACTTTCACAAATCAAATCTTTAAAAACAATTCTTCACTTTCCTACCCAAAAGTTGGTAAGAACCTCCTGGTGCAAATAGCTTGCACGTCACTCCCTACTTGCGCACCTCCCTGCTTGTGCGCCACCTTCTTGCATGCCTCACTGCTTGTGTGCCACCTACTTGCATGCCTACTCACTACTTGTGCGCCACCATTGAGCACAGCTCACAACTTGCATGCCACCTTTGGATTATACACAGGCCACTTCTTGAAATCACCTCTCTGCTTACGCATCTCTGGCAACTTACGCATCAAAAATTGCATGAAAAAACTTGCGTGACACCCTACTTGTGTGCCTTATAAATAACCCTCAACTTGCGCGCCACTTCCGCTTGCGCGTCACCCTCTGCTAGTTGTGCGATCAGAGAACCCTCCACTACTTGTGCGATCAGAGCTCTAATTTTCTCTTAAGTGTTGAGCATAGAAAAATGAGGAGTCCAGTCATCTATTTATAGGCATTTTGGTGACTTACACGCCACATACACTTTATGTCATTCCTACTTGCGCGCCACTCCATCACTTGTGCACCCTTCCATCACTAGCGCAACACTTTCTTTCCTTTGTCATATTTTGATATGATGATGTTGGAATATGACTTGCGGTCAATATACACTTGCATGCCACTTATACTTGTGCGCCACACTTGCGCGCCACTTATACATGCATGCCACTTTTTGACTTGCGCTCCAATATTTAACTTGCACGCCGCTTTATTTCCTTTTTCATATTTTGATGTGATGATCTTGAAATATGACTTTCTCACCTCTTACACTTGTGCTCCAATACTTGCACGCCAATACTTGCGCGCCACTCTTGACTTGCGCGCCACTTTCTTTCCTTTGTCAAAATCACTTCTTTACTCTCTCTAATCTTCAAAAGGCTTGCATCACAAGTTCTTAAAACTTATGATATTTGTGAAATACAAATCAGAAAATCATCATCATAGTTTCTGGTCCTTTTACAAAGTGAATTTATTTATCTTCTTTGACAATAAAATACAACACTCTGGCTAACTCTTCAAACTTCCTTCTCCATCCAACTTGGTCCCAACAGTATGCAAGTTTTACACATCATGTACATGGGTTTTGCATTCCATGTTTGACTGAAGTACATGCCCAGGTGAGGCTTTGAGATTAAATGTTGTGTACTTGGGTATACATGTTTTTTACTTCTCCTTTTCTACCATATTGAGTTTTTATCAGGTTTTGACGCCCTAGAGTAAAATTTGGACACATTAGTTGTCCATTTTGAGAATTTTTCCATGTAGACTGTAATGGTAGAACCCTTTGGGTGATTTGAGGACTCCTAAGAGGAATTTTGGGGAGAACAATCTATAATGGAGATTCGATTCCTTCATTAATTGATTTCAGTTATCACCTATGGGTGAGAAATGTGATGAGATGCACTTCAGGGCCATATGAATTGATAGTGTACTTGGAATGGGTTCTCCAAGAACCTTTATAGATGTATCTTAGAATATTACCTAGTTATAAGGACTAAGACATGACTTAATGAGACTGTTTGGTTGGGTTTTTGAACCAAACTAGAGTGAGACTTTGATTTGAGATGGGATATGATCCATCTCCCTTGACTAATGCTTTTATATATTTTATCGTGAGGAAGTATCCCTTGAAGATGTCCCATTCTATCCAAGGAGGTCGTGAGATGTTAGAGATAGGGTTGTGGGATGTGTTACCCCAAGAGTATATTTGTGACCAAGTATCCCATGTAGGATGCCTCCACTTTTTTTTGACTTAGAGGATACAGTGTAGGATTCCTTTTATTAGATACTCTTTCTAAGGATCCTGAGTAAGATACATTTTCTTACTCTTTCCAAGGATACCATGAAGGATGCATATGTTATCTTACTCTTTCCAAGGATATCTTGTAGGATACCACCACCTACTCTTTTTGAGGATCCTATATAGGATGCTCCCACTAGATTATTATTTCCAAGGATCCTAAGAGGTATGCCTTTTCTTACAAGTTGACTAGGGGGATATCGAGAGGGATGCCTTCACTTATGTGTGGACCACAAGGATCCAAAGTATTATTACTCTAATATTTTTGATTTTGGAGACCCAGTGGGGCCCTAATGTTTGACCTACCTAAAGATAAGTGAGTTATAGGATTGGGTAGAGATGGTAGAATGTGTTGTCTTAGAACCCATACCAAACTTTTGAGCTCATGGGGCTATGGAAGTAGTGATGGGTTTGGAATTTTGGCCACCCTCACTCTTTACTTATGATTTCACATTGTTACTCTCGATGCAGCCACGATTTCCATAGGTGTTTCCTTATACTAAGCTAATGATCTTGATGCGGTGTGTTATATAAGGGGGATTCCTGGACATAATTCATGGGATATGACTATTGAGTATTTTTTATAAGATATTATTTATTGGGATGCCATAGGTGCTTCCTAAGATCTAGATGTTCAGAATTACTAATTGAAGGTTATTAGAAATGGTGTTCCTCATCGTTATTTGAATGTGATTGGACATGGATTTTATCATTATTTGACATTGTGTTCCATAATTATGATTGGGATTATTGGACATGGAATTCCTCATTATTATACATGGAATTCTATAATTGATTGGGCACTCCATATATATGACTAAGATCAATGGACATGGAATTCTACAATGGACATGGTTTTTCATGATTATAATGAAATTATATTATGCCATGGGTGATACTTGATTCTTTATATGGAATACCTTAGACAGTCTCATGGGGATAATGGATTTATGTTATGCCTCGGGTGATACTTGGATTTCTTATATGTAACCCCTTTTATAGGCTGATAGAATTAATGGAATTATTTATTTCATACTTTTCCTTAGTTTTACAGGGATTCCTTGGTGATGCACTTTGAGTCCTGCATTTTTATAAAATGATTAATGGTTTAGATACTTTTTTGGAACTGGAAAAAGTGGGTATTTTCAATCAAGATCACATACCCAAGTATATAAAGTGAATCTATTTTATTTATTTATTTTAGTTGTGTATTGACAAGTATGAGTATATTATATGATCATTCACTTATGGAAAAATATTATCAGTTCACCATTGGGGGTGGACTACTGAAATTTATTTCTCACCCCCTATACATGCACCTTAGTGTGTGTAAAAACCTCATGTATTCTTTTAGGTTCATCATGCATACATGATGGATAGGTCTAGGACTGTAGTCGTATGACCGAGTGTATATTCTTGTGTATATTCTTATGATCGGGTTGGAGCAGCTCGATAGTGTCATGGAGACTAGGTATGTGATTTGACTTGGATTTAGAAGTGGATCCATGTACTTTTATTTTAGTTTCTTTTATGTACTCATGTATATGTGATTTTCCTTGTGGGTGATCAATGTTGTATGTATGACATGGTTGTTCGGGTCTTTACTTCATTTCATCCTTTATTACAACCATGGTTATATTTATTGCTTCTCCACTATGAATATTTACTACTATGGATTATGTTTAGTTACTTTTGTTGTTCTGATTAATCTAAAATTAAGTCATTATCTCCACATGGACACACCCTAGTCCCTCACTTCTATTCATCAGCCTCTAGCATATGGGAATGCATGCTTGAGTCCATGTGGAGAGCTATCTTGGGGAACTAGTTTAGAAGAACCCATACCAGGATGATACAAAATGGTATCAGAGCTGTTCCATTCCTATTATATTACTATTTGGAATATGGTATATTTGAGTATAAGTAATGTGTCAGAAACTTTGATGGATATCAGACTAGTGTGTCAAGAACACTTGTTCTGGTAAGAAGTCTTGGTTGCCAGGGATATGGGATTGATGTTCGTAATATGAAATTTTATAGCTTTATATGAATTTCACTTTATGGGATGCACATGTTGTGTGTATTTTATGATTTATTATGTATTTATGGATCTCATTAGTTGGGGATAATATAGTGATTTATTTTGACTCTTGGAAAACAAATATAATAGGCTTCTCATGCATCATATTTGGTATATAGGTTCCACATGTTATATGATTTCTAGTGTGTGATTATTACTAATGAAATAGGAAAATTTTTTAACATATACCTAAATGGTTTTCTCTCATATAGGTTCTTGGTGGAATTCTACTCAACTCGGTTGACTTGTATATGTATTTCCTTATGATGGCTAGGTATGTGGATCTATGGTGAGACATTTGATGGCGAGTCTGATGACTCAATACACATGCATAGGAGGTTCATTGACCCTAGTAGGTTTATAGGACCCATTATTCCCATGTGTTATACCCCTTTTAGGTAATTTTTACCTAGGTTCGGTTATTTAAAGTTTTATTACAACCTATATAGTGTTTTCCTTTATAGCTTGGAATAGAATTCTAATTCACCAAACCATGTGCTTGTTTACAAAAAAAATCATTGAGATAGTGTTGTGTGTGTACCTATGACCCTCATAAGTAAATGTTGGAATTTGATGCCTTTTTAGTAGACTCGTTGGGAGTTTTTCTTTCAGGTGGGCTAAACAAAATATTTGTGACAATATACATGGAGTTTTCCCATGTAGCTTGATATAATATTTTTCTTAACCGACCAAAATTTATGGTTATCTAATCAGATCATCTAGTTTTATATTTATAGGTTCATGAAAATTTATATTATATAAGGACCCTGATGGGGTATTACCATATGAAGATGCCTGATGAGTGTCAGTTCATTATATTTCTATGTTTATATCACAATACTCCAGGGTTTAGTACCTTAGGAGGATGATCAGTGAGGGTTGGTGCCCGGTAGGTGATTCCATTAAATTTATTTCCTAAGGTTAGTAGTTACTAATGGGTTTCACTTAAATGGGTTTCTAATTACAACTTATAGGGTGTTTTACTCTATAACATAGAAATTGATTGTAACATCCTAAGATTTTAAAAGAGGAACATCATGTTTGATAGAATATATGACATTAAACACCAAGATTATAAGATAATGTAACACCACAAGGCTTTACAATATATTTATTTTTAAATAAATTAAATCTCTTTGATGCCTTCCAATGCACGCAACACCAGGTCTAAACAAAACATGATAATCTATTAAAATATTTTTATTTAAACATGAAAATTATAACCTAGCCATTAAGCTGGAGGGTATGAATAGGAATAAATAAATTATGAAAATTATATGGTTTAAACATTTATAAAATAAATTTAATAGTTATCTATTTATTTGAAATAAAATAAGAACTATTTTAAAGAAAAATAAATGTTTTCGGAAAAACTGTATTTTTCTAAAAGGAGGTTTAGTCGCTCTTTGCATACATAATTTAAAATTAATTTTTACTAATTTTAGAAAATTTATATCACCAAAAAAATTCATTTATAAAATCATCATATAGATATTAACTTATGGTAAAATTTTGATATTTTTATGAAAATATTACTTTTTCTGTGAATAGTGAAAATATTATTTTTTATAAAATTATCATTTATATTTTATAAGTTAAGTCCTATTATTTTTTTAATTTGATTTAAAATTAACATAAGTATTATTTAGTTATATTAAATCCAATTAATTACATTGAAATAATCTTTATACTATATTTTAGTATAAGTTTATTTTTAGGCTTTAAAACACTTTTTTCTGAAAAATATATTAAAGTGTATAATGTTTATCCATTTTAAATAATTAAAATAACCACTAATCAAGAATTAATTAAATAAAATTTATATTTTATATATATGTGTGTGAATTTAAATTCATATAATTATGATTACATGTCATGTAGTTACTATGAGATCCTTTTTTCCTTAAAAATGCATTTCTTGAAAACCCGTTTTTCAACACATCCGCTGGTTTATTTTTAAATTAAATTCTACCAATTCTATGATTTGGATCTGGAAAAATAGATTTCATATTTTTAATAATCATAATTTATATTATCTAATAAGGTTAAACTAATTTTTTTACCAAAATGAATAGTGAAAATGGTAAAAATTATTTATCGCGGTTAGGGTAAAAATGGGTTTACTCAGGGTTAAACTAAAAGGATAAAGGTTAAACTAACCCAAAACATGATAATTACTATTTTATGGAAATATTTAGACCTTATATCTTCTAATTTTCTAAAATGTTCCATTTTTTATCCTTTTTTCAAGAGAAAAACATGGGTGGAATTCATTCTTTTCAAAAATTTCAAGTGTATTCTCTCCCCCACTTATTAAAGGACACCCCATATCCCCTCTTATTCACATTTAAAAATGTATTTTTTTTAGAAAATAACTACCCAAATAAATTCCTTAATTCTATACCATAATCATATAATCATTAGTTTTTTTATAAATTCAACCTAGGAAGGCTTTTGGTGCAAACCAAAAGAAGTTGTCTGAAGAAGAGGTTTCGTCCTTAACTGAGTGTTTTATTTTATTTCTTCATCCACCTCATTAAAATATTATTAAATCATGATGATATGATAAACTCATTATATTAAATATAATTATCTGTTTTTATTTTAATATAATGACCTAAAATTATCTCATCGATTCTCAAATAAGAAACAAAATTGTTTATCATGTGTACGGCGGACTACCGCCTTGCAAACCGACATAATTTGGTTTCCATCATCGCTTATCACGGCTGGATATAATGATGTATCTAATTTTTATATATTATATTTATTATATAATTATACTTCTATAATTTTAATATCATATATTCCTTATTACTTTCTACTTCGTATAGAATACGATAATGTCACTTGTGTGTACGGCGGATTATCGCCTTGCGAAGCGATGTGATTCATTTTTCACTAATTCTATACATGGAAGGTAATAAGGATTAATTTTTTGTTGATATATTATATTAATGAAATATTAATAATTATTTAAAATAAATATATTATATACTTTCTAACCTTATCATCCATTTAATAAATGATAACGTTGTTCGTATTTATAGAGGATTACCGCCACGCGAAGCGATGTGATTTGTTTTTCACTAACAATTTATATGGAAGGTAATGAAGGATAAATTCATTGAAAATATGTGATATATATTAAATGATATTTATTATTTAAAATTAATATACAATACAATTCCTTAAACTTTCACCTGTTAAGGAAATCATAATGTCTCTCATGAGTACGAACAACCTACCGCCACCACAAAAAGATGTGATTCATTATCCATGTTCAAAATTCAATAATGATTATAAAGATGTATATAATGAAAAAAAATGATATTTATAACATTAAAATAATTATTTATATGATTTATTTATATCCTATTTTCGTGATATGGTACTTTCAAAATAAAACATGCATGAGAAAATAAGGAAATTAACACCCAAAACAATAGTGATAATGAAAGATTATTAACAAAAGGGTAATAAGAAGTTATAAAAGGATAATATATGATATTATAAATATTAATATGGTTTTGGTATAAGTTAATAACATGTTTAAAACCATTATACAAGAGCTTAAATAGCACTCAACTAAAGGGAAGTGCGAGGTAAGGGGTTTCTTAACTCAATTTGTATTCATTGGGTTATACGTTTACTTTGTTGATTATATTATGCCAAAATTATGAGTGAAATTATTATTTTTTTGATTTATTTTGTATTCAAACATATATTCTTTTGTATATATATTTTTTATGCGTAATAATATTATTTATTAACTATCTCTACAATACTACGAACATTTTAAGGGTTTCGTCTCAAACTTTCATCTTTGAGACACATGTATTTTATGCACCTAATTTTTTTTGAATGGTGTATATAATACCCCTTTACATAATATATAATTAATCCTTCCAAAATAATTATATTTTAAGTTTCAATTCATCTAATTAATTCATGGTAAGTTATAATTCAAATTTGACCAAAATGGTAAAGGTTTATGTTCCAATCACATTTTAATTGGGATGGCTTATGCTTGAATTTCTATTGAAATAAAATTATTTTATCATTGTCTAATTAACCCCTTTGATTTTATTATCCTATTTTTATTCATTAATTTTTCAAGTAATATTACCATTTTACTCACTTTGGTATGATTTAGAAAATGTTTTAAAAAAATGGCTTCATTTATCTCTTTATTCGAAAATCTTATTTCTTACAAGTCTATGTTTTATAAAAAAATTAAAAAAATGTTTTAATACGATTTTTTAAAGTCATTTTAACCCTTAATTTTATTTTTATAAAAAAATTAAAAGTAATATTCCTTTAGTTTTTCGAACAAGGTACTTTTTTACCTTTATTTTTAAAAATGTGAATGTAATATTTGTTTTTTTAATGTATTCAGTATAAATAGAACTCTTCCACCATCATGACCACTAAATGGTTTAAATATTCCTTTTTAAGTTTTAAATTTTATTTTCAAAAAAAAATATTTAATGTTTGAGAAAGTTTTAGATTTTAAATGTGTTTTCAAAATGGAAAGGATATTTTCATCAGGAAATGTTCAAATTGATCATTCAAAATCATTGTTATCTTAAGGTGAAATCCTTAAATGTTACTCAAATTTAAAAGTTTATTTTCCTCTAGAATGTTTTCAATATTTTTAAAATTAATTTAATCAATTAAAATAAACTTTGATGTTATGGATTTATTCTGAATTATATATATGTCTCTCACATATATACTGAGTTTATTCTTCATTCCTATAATGGGTTAATACTTGCCTTATGATCGTTTAGAAAATTCCTTCATTATGAAATTAACTTTGAATATGATATAAATCAAGATTATGAAACTCATTTCTATCCAAGGGTGATTCTTATGTTTATGCCTTATGATTGATAACCTTATGCATCACGCATATACATGAACATGAAATAAATGTGATGGGTGGACCCAAAAGTATATAGATCTCCAAGGTATTGGGTAATTTTTTTAGTCTCATTATGCATCATGTATGGAATTATGGAGTGAACCTAATATATTATGGGACTCTATCCAACATATGTTATTGTCTTATATGTTAGCCTTAACTTATGATTATGTCATGTCATATATTGTTTCCAAGTTTCCTAGGATTCCATGATCTTATGATACCATGTTCTTTATGTCATTATTACATGTGATTACTCATGTGACTTATATTTTATGATATCATGTTATACCATTGACTCACATGTTATAATTCTATATAATTTTTAGTTTTTTACTTGGCTTTTTAGCTCACCCATTTTTTTATATATTCCCCAAATTATCCCATATAAATCTAGGAGCTCGAATGGATTTTAGGAGCTCACTATGGAAAATAAAATAAGTATGCCATTTTTTATGAATTGAGAACGAAGTCTTCCAAAGGCATTAGGCCTTTACGATCCTTGTGTTGTATTAATGGATATTTATGTTTAAGTTTCATGAAATAATATATGTAAAAGTCTTGGGTCACTATAGTTGGTATGAGAGGAATGTTTTAGTTAAAATTACACTAGGATTATAAAACCTTAGTGATAACCCTAGTGATAATTCTAAGTATAAGTCTAAGGATAAGTATAAGGATAAGCCAATGTATAGGAAAATATCCTGGAATTTTCGTGAAGTTTAAAGTGAGTGGTTTCTGAGAAATTACATCCCTTTCTAGATACTACAAGTAAATTTGGTTCTTGAATAGATTTTCCTAGGGTTAAAACTCCAAAACATATTCCTCGATATTGACACAAGTGTTACTTGATATATAATAATAGGACTTACTGCGCACCTAGTCTGACACTCCCAGGTGATTTATTTTGGAAATTCACAGACTCTTTATTAACCATCAGGAAAAAATTTAATATATGATAATGAGGTATGACCTAGGATAAACCTAAAGTGTCTTGGTTTTATAAGTCTATTTTTTATCATAATTTTAAAAAAAAATCATTTTAGGTTTTAAGTTATGAAAACTTAAAATGATTAAGAGTATTTTGGGATATATTTAGGGTAATATAACCCTTAGGTTTAATATGGGTTTTTAAAAAAAATTATGGAAGAATGCCTTTATAATTTTTGGAAATAATTTTAAAGGTATTGGTAAACTTTAGGTGAAATCCTATTAAGATTATTTGATTTTCTGGTAAAAATAATATTTATAAGAAACCTTAGTGGTTACAAACTAATTTAATAATCAATGTTATTTTGAGGTTTTTCATCATATTTTGGGGAAAAACTTATTATTATTAGGTGAATATAACCTTTAGGTTTAACATAATTTATCATTTTTCAATAATTTTATTGTGTTTTTGGATATATAACTTGAAAGGTGTGAGAAAACCTTTTAGGTTAGTACCATCTTTTATGTTAAGGTTAATGAGATTTTTTGGGATATAGGGTAATTTATTTAAAGAATTAACTTTATAAATCCTTTTTATTTATTATTGAATTTTGGTTATTAATATATTTATATTTATTTTGGGTTTTATTTTAATTTAAGTTAACCATTTTGCTTTTAATAGAGATAAGAAGAATAACTTGTTACTCTTTTACAGATTGTATGACCTGTTAAAAGTTAATAGCAGTGCTTCAGGAATAAAAAATTAATATTAGATATTTATTACTTAGAGTAAGAGGTGAATTAGAAATTTATTTAAGTGAAATTATAGAATGAAATTGGGTTTATGAAATAAAAATATATCAGGTAAGTGTATTTTTTAGTTTTATCTATCTTAATTGTAATATAATCCCACAACTCTAGGTAAAGAAAGTTGAAAACAAATGTTATCTCATTAACTTCATTTTAATTTAATTTATAGTATTTTAATTCATCAAATATTCATGGTTTTGTGGATTTTGACTTTATCATAATCATTTAATTTCTTATGATCAATGATCTCTTCCACTCTTCATAATTATTTATGTTTTTCGTCTATATTCATATTTTTACTTTCCACCAATATTCTCCAACTTGGAACCCAAGTTATATGTTATTCCAATAGACCTTAATAATTACCTTTCTTTATTTTTAAGTGAAATTTTTATTAACCTTTTTTATGTTTTGGGTTTTTTCTAAAAATAAATTTTTAAACCCTTGATTTTTGAGATAAATATTAAATTGTGAGGATGTAATTTATTTAAGGGGGTAGAATGTAAAAACCTAATATTTTAAAAGAGTAACATCATGTTTGATAGAATATATGTCATGAAAAACCAAGATTAAAATATAATGTAACACTCTTAGGATTTATGATATATTTATTTTTAAATAAATTCAATTTCTTCGATAGCTTTCTATGCATGGAACAACACGTTTAAACGAAACTTGATACACTATTAAAATATTTTTATTTAAACATAACCATTATAACATGGAAATTAAGTTGGTTGTTATGAATAAGAATAAATAAATTATGAAAATTATATGGTTTACACACGTATAAAATAAATTCAATGGTTATCTATTTATTATAAAAAAATAAGAACTATTTGAAAGAAAAAGAAATGTTTTCTGAAAAACAGTGTTTTTCTAAAAGGTATTTTCTTTGCGCACATGATTTAAAATTAATTTTTATCAATTTTATAAAATATATTTTACCATAAAAACTTAATTTTTGAAATCCTAATATAGATATTAACTTATGGTGAAATCTTGGGATTTTTCAGAAAAAATATTACTTTTTCAGTGAATAGAGAAAATACTGATTTTTATAAAATTATCATTTATTTTTAATAAATTAATTCACATTATTATTTTAATTTGATTTAAAATTAACTTAATAATTATTTATTTATATTAAATCCAATTAATTACATTTAAATAATCTTTATACTATATTTTACTATAAGTTTATTTTTAAGATTTAAAATGCTTTTTTCTAAAAGTTGTTTTAAAGTGTATAATGTTTTTCTATTTTAAATAATTAAAATAGACCCTAATCTGTAATGATTTAAATGGAATATATAAGTTATATATCTATAAATATTAATTTAAATTCATCTAATTATGATTACTTTTCATGTAGTTAATATGAGATCTTCATTTCCTTAAAAATGCCTTTCTTGAAAATTCTTTCTTCGACATGTGTACAGGTTTAATTTAAAATTAAATAATGCCAGTTATATGGTTTGAATTTGGAAAAATGGATTCAATATTTTTAATTTTAATAATTAATATTATCTAATAAGGTCAATTTAATTTTTGACCATAATGATTAGTGAAAATAGTAAAAATTATTTACCATGATTAAGGTAAAAACAGGTTTAACTAAGGGTTGAAATAAAACAATACAGGTTAAAAATGAAAAAATAATTGTCTAATTACTATTTTATTATCATATTTAGACTTTATATATTCTAAGTTTCTCAAATTCCCTATTTTTTAACATTGTTTCATGAGAAATATGTGGGTGGGATTCTTTCTTTTCTAAAATTCCAAGTGTTTCCTCTCCCCCTCTTATAAAAGGCCACCCCCTCTCTTCTCTTATTCACACTTAAAAAAATTGGTTTATAAAATAACAAACAAAATTAATTCATTAATTACATAACCTCATCCTATAATCCTTGTATTTTTCATAAATCTGACCTAGGAAGGATTTTGGTGCAAACTAAAAGAAGTTGTTTGAAGAAGAGGTAATGTCCTTAACCGAGCATTTTATATTATTTCTTCCTAAATATCCTTCAAATATTATTAAAACATGATAATATAAGATCATGAGTATATTATATACACATATATGTTTTATATTAAGGTAATGAACTACAACTATCTTCTTCTTTCTCAGATGGGAAACGAAACTGTTGATCGTGTGTATGGCAGATTACCGCCTCACGAACTAACGTAATTCGTTTTCCATCACTAATTCTCACAGCTAGATATAATTATGTATCTAATATTTATATATTATATTTATGATATAATTATAATTCTGGTATTATAATATCATAAATACCTTCTTACTTTCCATTCCATAGAGAATATGATAATGTCGCTCGCGGTTACGGAGAACCACCACCTCAGGAAGCGATGTGATTCATTTTTCAATAACACTTTATATGGAAGTTAATAAGGATTATTTTTATTTTGATATATGATATTAATGAAATATTAATCATTCTTTAAAATAAATATATCCTATAATTTCTTACCTTACCATCCATTGAATAAATGATAACATCATTTGTATGTACGGTGGGTTACCTCCTCATGAAGCGATGTGAATTACTTTTCACTAACACTTTACATGAAAGGTAATAAATGATAAATTTAATGAATATATGTGATATATTGGACATGATATTAATTCTGTAAAATTAATATACAATCCAATTCCTTACCCTTTCACCTGTTAAGGAAATTATAATGTCTCTCGTGCATACAAATGACCTACCATCTCCACAAAGTGATGTAATTCATTCTCCATGTTCAAAATTAAATAATTTTGATAAAGACATATCTAATGAAAAAAATAATATTTATAACATTAATATCATTCTTTATAAGATGTAACTATATCCTATGTTTGGGATTCATGAATTTCATGATAAAACATGCATGAGAAAACACAGAAATTAACACCTAAAACAATAGTGATAATGAAAGATTATTAATGAATGGGTAATAATATGTTATAAAAGTATCATATATGATATTATAAATATTAATATTTTTATATTATAAGTTAATAACATGTTTAAAACCACTATATAGGAGGTTAAAGAGTTCTCAACCAAAGGGAAGCTTGAGGTAAGTAGTTTTCTTAACTTAATTTACATTCATTGGGTTATACATCTAATTTGTTGATTATATTTTTCCAAAATTATGTGTGAAATTAATTTTGGTTGATTTATGTTGTATTTTCACTTTTATTTTTTTGGATTTACATTTGTTATAAATAATCACCCCATTTATTAACACTCACCTCAATAATATGAACTTTGTAAGGGTTTTGACTCGAACTTTCTTCTTTGAGATATATGTTCTTTTATACACCTAATTCATTTTTAATAGTGTATATAATTTACCTTTACATACTATATAATTAATACTTCCTATATCATGATATTTTTAGTTACAATTCATCTATTGCATTCGTGGGAATTTATGATTCAAAATTTACCAAAGTGGTAAGGGTTTATGTTTCATTCTCATTTTAATCTAGATTTCTTATGCTTGAATTCCCATTGAAGAAAATTATTTTATCATTGTCTAATAAGACCATTTCATTCTTTTTCCTCTATTTATTCATAAATTTTTAAATTAATAGTATCATTTTCCTCTCTTTGGTACTTAAAATTATTGAGAAAATGTTTTTAATAAAATCTGACTTTATTTCTCTCTTCGGTCAAAAAAACTTTTTATTCCAAGTCAATGTTTTAAAAAATGTTTGAATATGATTTTTTAAATTCATTTTTACCCTTAATTTTTTTAGAAAAAAAATTAAAAATATTTCTATTGTTTTTTGAACAAGGTACTCTTTTAATTTTCTTAGTAAAACTTGAAAGGAATCTTTGTTTTTTTAACATATTCATCATGAATGGAAATATTCCTCCATCATGATCACTCAATGTTTTAAATATTTATTTTTAATTTTTAAAGGTTATTTTAAAAAAATCATTAATGTTTGAGAATTTTTTATATTTTAAATAAGTGTTTTTAAAATGGAAAGGATATTTTCCTCCAGAAATGTTCAAAGTGATCTTTCATAATCATTTTCCATCTAAGATGGCATCCTGAGATGTTACTCAAAGTGAAATGGTTATTTTACTCAAGAATGTTTTTATTATTTTTAAAATTATTTTCATCAATGACAAAAACTTTTTATGTTATGGACTGCTTCTAAATTATGTATATATGCCTCTCACATATATACCTAGTTTATTATCCCATCCTTTAACGGGGTAATACATGCTTGATGATCATTTATCAAATTCATTCATCATGAAATTTCCTTTGAATATGATATGAAGTAAGATTATGCAACCCATTTATTTCCATGGGTAATTATTATATTTATTTTGTATGATTAATATCCTTATGTGGTACGCATACGCATGTATATGAAATAAATTTGATGGGTGAGCCCAAAATTATATATCCCTCCAATACATTGGGTAATGTTTTTAGACTCATCAGGTGTCATGTATGGGATTAGGGAGTGAACCTAATATATTATGGGACTCTTTCCATCATGTGATATTGTCTTGGTAGTTGTAATGCCCCGACCCAAGAAGCTCGGAGCTGATGCATTATTTTAATACATTGGTATGATTACAAGTAATCAAGTCCTGAAGGACCGATCAGTTTAGCAATCTTAGAAAATAGATTACATACATGAACTTCACATTACAATTTCTAACATAAATAATCCTTTGATAAAACCATTATTCCCAAATATTAACCCTTCATATCAATCATAATACACTTCTAGGCATCCTAGAAAAATAAAACATAATAAGGGGTGAGCTCAGATGCTCAGTAAGGGTAAATAATTTAGCAGAAGATATAAACTTTTAAGGAAAGATTTATAATAAAAAGATCATCCTTTTAAACAATAAACTTGAATATAATATGAAAAAAAATAAAACATTACCATATAAACATGATCATGGACATTCTACTAGTTGAATAATCACATTTAATAACTAATTTCATAATGAGGGAATGCATAATGGCAGACATAATAACTACTACGTCAAGGCCTTATGCCAAGACCATTCACAAATATTCTATCAAGGCCTTGTGCCAAGACACTATTTTGTCTCATGAGACCTACCGATGCATCGAGGGGATATAGCGGGCCCCACCCATCACTTACTAAATCTAATTCATTCCTCATATGAAAAGGGTGAAACATAACATAAAAATTAGTATTAAAACTAGCATATAAAATTTCAATACATTAACTGTAAACCATTAATGGTATAAAAATAGCACATCCATAGTCAAACATATGATTACTCATTCAATACAATATATAATGTTTTATTATAATAAATCAACCTCAATAAAGAATAATATCTAGTAAATGATGTTGACATAGTTGAAAATGTTCAGTAAAAACTCTTTGAGAGAAATATCCCTTTTTCCTGAAATCATTTAAAAGTCACACAATTTATAAAGGAAGAAATTTAAAATATATTTTTGAATCAAAGTTTCCCATACCACTTTGAAACTTTTTAAAGGAATTAACATTTTAAAACATTCATGTCCATATAAATAAATCCTTAAAACCATTTTGAAAACATGGACATTAGTGAGAAAGATTTAAAAGAATAAATATTTTAAATTTTTAAAATGATGTATTAGTTAAAGATACCCTTAAAAATAATCCTTTAGAAACTATTTTATGAAACATGGACATGGATGATAAATATGTCCTAGTAAATACTTACACATAAATAACCTCAGATAATAATGAGATTGAGGAATTAACCCTTACCTTAAGTCTGATACTCTTCGTACGAGTCTGAAACTCCTATTTAATGTTTTTAAAAATATTATTAACTTATATCAGAATCATAATAATATTTATGATATCATATATAATTCTTTTATGACTTTATATTACCCATTTATTAACAATTCCAAGTCAATGCAACATCTCGTGTAATATCGCTTTGTTTATCGTACGTGTTTCGACTTGTTAGTCTTGATCATATTACTTATATCATGATTTACTTACTTTCAGAATGTATAATATGATTTATATATCATATATATTCATAATATAAATATATATAATATATATATATATAAAATGGAATACACCGTTCATTGAGACGGTAGGTCGTACATACGCATGAACGTTGTTTTCATTTTCTTATCATATTGAATGAAAGTAAGTGAATGGAATATATGTACATAAATATATATATATATATATATCATTAAATTAGACTTATTATTTCATATATTTCATAATTATAAAAATATATTTTTTATAATCATTCTTGGATGGTGAACATAGAAGATGAGTCTCATCGCATCGTAGAGACGGTAAGTCATACGTACGCAGGAGCGATGGTATCATTTTCTTAATGGTTAAATGGTATGTAATTAGATGGAATATAAATTTTACATAAGCAATATCATTTTTTATTTATTATATACATCCATTATATTCATTTTTATACCCATATAAATAAAGTGTAAATGAGAAACAATTTACACCACGGTGTGGAGATGGTAAGTCGTATGTATGCACGCATGGTGGTATTGTTTTTCATATGATGGGTAAAAAGAGGAATATGGTTGTCCCAAAATCTTAAAAATATCTCAGAATATATTAGATTCTTTATTTATTATTTTTTTATGGTAACAACTTAGTAAGAGGAAGTATAAGAAGGAATGAACTTTGAAACAAGGGATAAAATGATTACCTCTTCCTCGAGTGTCTCCTTTTGATTTGCACAAAAGGACTCCTTAATATGGATTTATGCCCAAATTTGTTTATCTGGGATAAATTGAGGGAATTTTTTAGGAGATTTTTGCAGGTTTTGGCTGAGCCAAAGGGCTTTGGAGCTGTGAATTAAAGAGAAATGGAGGTGCCCTTTTATAAGAGAGGTGAGGGGTACTTTAGAAAAAGCTTGAAATATTAATTTATTATAAAATTATTTTTGGATTCTAATAGCTCCAAATTAATTTATTTCAAGGATAAGATGATTATGGGTTGAAATCATCTCAACTAATAGTTTTTAGACATGTTTAGGTTATAAAATTAACCTTATCTTTTAGATTTTACCCTTTGTAAAATAAGTTAACTCTTACCATGTCCTCTTATATTTTTATACTAAATGGTTAATATATTTAATATAAAATTAAAAGAGAACCTAAAGTGGATAATTTATGACATTTTTATCATTATAAAAGTTATTTGGACAAACTTTATATTTTTAAAATTTTTATATCATTTAATAATATAATATTTATTTTAAAAAATAATTTATGTCAATTTTGACAAAATTTAATAATTGATTTTTATTAAATTCATAACAACTTGATTCATTTGAAAAAAAGTAATTAACTCATACCTGATATGTCAATGTCTTCTAAAAATTATTTAATGTCATCAAAAGTTTCAATTTTAATTTATTTTATTATTTATAATATCATTTATTTTAATCTTTCATTAATAAGGTAATTACTCTATCATCATTGTGTCGTAAATAAATTTAATTATATAGTGTGTAAAAATTATAAATAAAATACCATTATGTAGGAAATATTTTTATATTTATAATTAATATCTATAGACTAATTTATCTTATATATAACCCTATATTAAAAATAGTTTAGTTTACTAAAATTTGAATATTACATTTTTAACTCTTCTTTAAATAAAATATAATAAATACCCTAATCAAATGAAAGTGGATCAAAAAGGATCATATTTTCTTCATAATGTTGATTTTTTTATAAAAACACATATACAATAGAATTAGGACATTGGTTGGGATAATTTTATATTATTATAATATTTCTTTACCTTTAATTACCCTATTTACTTTTAACCGTCGTAAATAAAATTCAAAAGTTACTATTCACTAAAAATTATTTTCATTCTATTGAACCAAATTTTACTTATTGATGACAACCTTGTCTGTCATATTTTTTAAATTTAATTTATATAAGCGATGAAATTACTTTTTATGAAAATTTGCAAATGTGCCTAGAAGGTGGTTAAAAGACGTTAAAAAGTTTAATAAAATTATATATATATATATAATATTATTATAAAATGACTCCAATGAATTAAATTAGAATAATATATTTATTATGTATCTTCTTTTACTTTAAGATAAATTAAAAATAATTATTTAAATGAAAATGTCAGTTTTTATGTACTATGCAGTATTTTTCACTATTCATCAAAAAATGGATGTTTTCAGAAAAATAACGAAAATTCACCCTAAGCTAATTTTTATATTTTGAATTCAAAAATGAAGTCTATTTTACCAAATTCAGTTTTTAGGAGTGTCTCAAATTAATTTTATTATTGTTCACAAAAGGAAATAAAAAGTAGTTCTTTTAAGAAAATAGCTTTTCTAAATATATGACTATTTTAACAAAACTTATAAATTTCATTATCAATATGTTTTATTTATGTGAAAACATTATAAATAAAATTTAAAATTTATTTTATACTATTCATATTACAATATTTAATTGATAAATAAATATATCGTTTAAATAATTATAATATTAATGTGTTGTTTCACAGAAATTCAATCTTGCATATAACACAAGCCAAGTTGGTGTTGCGTGTAATATAAGCTATTAAATTACTTTAAAGAGATAATTTACTATAAAATCTTGTGGTTTTATATTTTCCCCTCCTTCAATAAATTTCATCCTCACAATTTGAAATTGTTATTCAAAAATAAAAGGTCCAAAATAGAAAATACTTTTGTGAAAACCCCACATCGGAAATAGGGTTAATAAAATTTTGTCTTAATAAGTGGGAAATAGAAATGAAAAAGTCACCACCAAATTATGATTTCGAATATGAGAAAATTGGTGGAAATTAGAGACACATAATTAGATGAAAAACGTAAATATTTACAGGGAGAGATTGAGTTCATTAATCACAAACAAGTGAACAATAATTGGAAAATTAAGGCCCTCAAAACCATAAATCTATGATGATTTAAGATATCATCAGAAAAACATAAAGTATTAGGATAAAAAAAAATTAGATACTTTTTTTTGAAGAGGAGGTATTAATTTACTATCAATATAAGAACTCAAGAAAACATACTTGATTTCATTACCTATCATAATCATAATCTCATCATTTGGTTATGCTTGGATCTATTTTCACTTCACCCCTTACACTAGGAAATGAATGTTCAAAATAATTTTTTTAATGCCTAAAGCACATTTTATAAATCATAAGGCCCACAATTATTTCATTAATCCTCTATATGTTTACTGAAATCCAAAAGGTTATGTCAAAGTATCCAATAAATTATACTTTAACCTCAAACAAAATATCAAGTGCTAAACTTACTCCATTCCAAACTTTAGAATTATCCAAAATACTTGTGTCCAAACTCACAGTCTAAAAATTTATATAGGAGGTAAAAATAATGAAGATCTATTTTTCCACATAATAACATGTGAATACCTTCATCATGTATTTTCTTAAAACATGGTAACACTCTAAATTTCTATAAAACCTTTTTAATATGTTCATGCTCCCTTATTCCTTATAGAATACTGGATATACTCCTTAAATCAAAAAAATGTTGTAAACTCCAACAATGATGGAATAAACAATAAATTAATTAGTTCTATAGTAGTCAAGAATATCCAATATAATTTATCCAAATCAATCATCTCTTATTCTAAAATTACTACCTCGATATCAGAACCATATTAAGGTTTATCTTTCCCTCAACCATGTATTTTTTTTAAAAATTAACTTGTTATTGAGTCACTCTTCTTAGTACCATACAATCTCAAATCCTCAATGAAATATTATTACAGTATAATCCTTATTTATTACCATAATTCATATAACTAGTACATCATTGATACAACACTCAAAAGACAAAATTCTTTAATCTGGAAACACAAATACATTAATTATTCCATGTTGACTA
Organism: Viscum album; assembly: GCA_963277665.1. NCBI lineage: Eukaryota > Viridiplantae > Streptophyta > Magnoliopsida > Santalales > Viscaceae > Viscum > Viscum album. Next base: position 1,235,902,063 of record OY728120.1, read on the forward strand.
TAGTAACAGCTTATGCTTAACCTTGATCCCTTTTATTCTTATGAGCTATATTTCCTTAACACTTAGGACATTTATTTTCATATTTCCCCATTTCACTACAGCTTAAACACTGAATATTAGTCTTTTCTTTCTTCCCTTTGCATTCTTTTTCCTAATGACCCCTTTTCTCCACACTTATAAAAAACACCAAGTTCTTTTAATCACTTCTTAGGGTGATTATTTACACAGTTATCACATATTGGAAAATCCTTCTTTCCCTTGTTCCATTTATCTATCCTTCTCTCTGTCATCCTCTTCTTCTCTGACTTCCCTTCAAAGATATAGGACTCAAATAATTCTTTACTTATATTATTAAAACATGATACTATTTTTTCATATGATGAGAATACATGGGAGGCTATTTCCCTTCGAAATGTTGGATTAAGACCATGAAAGATAGGATACTTCTTACTCTTTGGAATATGTGCATTGTTGGGGTATTCATTCATAATACTAGGCATCATTTATAAACAATTTCATACATTAGATTAGGTTATGAATCATAATTAATTATTCTAAACTAGTGAAATACTTAACATAAATTGTAAAATTTATGAATATCTAATCTCATAATCATAAAGATGGATTCTTTTAATACATATTTAATCATAAATACTTCATAATGGTCTATAATGAAAATTTGAATTATCCTAATCATATCCCTCAGGAGTGTCAAACCTGGTGCACAGTAAGGCTTGTTGTCGTGTACCAGGTTACCTAGAGTCAGACCTGGAAAACCTTGTCATAGTTTTCTCCCCTAGGTAAATCTGTTCCAGAACCATGTCCACTTATAGTATCTATACAAGGATGTATTTCTTGGAAGACCCACATAATCTCTACATTACCAAAATTTTAGAAAGTACTTCTACACTAATCCTCAAAGTCTATCTTACGGTAATGTTCCCTAATCAGAGTTTATCTAAATCAAGTTTCCATGATTATTGAAAAACTTCCTCCAATACCAACTGTAATGCCCCAACAACAGAATCCCAGAACCGGTGAATTATTTTAATACATTGTCTTGATTACAAGGAATCAAGTACCGAAGTACCAATTATTTTAGCAGTCTTGGAAAATAGATTACATACATGAACTTCACATTAAAATTTCTAAAATAAAACACAACATAAATAATCCTTTTATAATTATATTATTCCCCTAGCTGAAACCTTCATATCAATAATAATACAATTCTTGGAATCCTGGGAAAAGAAAACATAAGAAGGGGTGATCTCAGATGCTTAGTAAAGGTAAATAATTTATCAGAAGCTATAAACTTTTAAGGAAATATGTATAATAAAAAAAATCATCCTTTTAAACAATAAACCTGAACATAATATAGAAAAAATAAATCAAAAAATACCATATAAAAATATACATGGACATTCTACTAGTTGAATAAACACATGTAATGACTAATTTCATAATGAGGGAATGCATAATGTCGTACATAATAACTATTACGTCAAGTCCTTATTCCAAGACCATTCACAAATATTCTATAAAGGTCTTGTTCCAAGACACTAGTTTGTCTCATAATACCTACCAATGCATCAAGGGTCTATAGTGGGCCCCACCCGTCACTTACTAAGTCCAATGCATTCCTCATATGAAAAGGGTGAAACAAGACATAAACATTCGTATTGAACCTAGCATATGAAATGTAAATACATTAACTATAAACCATGAATGGTATAAAAATACTACATACAATTCAAACATATCATAAATCATTAGATAAAATATGAAATATTTTATTATAATAAATCAACCTCAATCAAGAATAATATCCTGTAAAGGATTTTGACACAGTTGAAAATGTTCAGTAAAAACTCTTTGGGAGAAATATCCCTTTTTCATGAAAACATTTAAAAATCAAACAATTTATAAAGGAAGGCATTTAAAAGATATTTTTTAATAAAAGTGTCCCATACAAATTTGAAACATTTGAAAAAAAAATTAACATTTTAAAACATTCATGTTCATATAAATAAATCTTTCAAACCATTTTGAAAACATGGACATTAATAAAAAAGATTTAGAAGAATAAATATTGAAAACATTTAAAATGATGTTTTAGTTAAAGAGTACCTTAAAAAGAATAGTTTTTAAAACTATTTTATGAAACATGGATATGGATGATAAATATGTCCTAGCAAATACTTACACAAAAACAATCTCGGATAATAATAAGATTGAGGGTTTAACCCTTACCTTAAGTCTGATGCTCTCCGTACGAGTCTGAAACTTATGTATAATGTTTTTAAACATATTATTAACTTATATCAGAATCATAATAATATTTATGATATCATATATAATTCTTTTGTGACTTTATATTACCTATTTATTAACAATTCTAAGTTAATGCAACATTTTGGGTAATATTTCTTTGTTTATCATACGTGTTTTGACTTGTTATTCTGGATCATATTACTTAGATCATGATTTAATTACTTCTATAATGTATAATATTATTTATATATTATATATATTCATAATATAAATATATATAATAGATATATATATATATATAATGGAATACACCGTTCATGGAGACAGTAGGTCGTACGTACGCATGAACGTTGTTTCCGTTTTCTTATCATATTGAATGGAAGTAAGTGAATGGAATATATGTACATACATATATATATATATATAATTACAGTAGACTTATTATTTCATATATTTTATAATTATGAATATTATATTTTTTATAGTCATTCTTGGATGGTGAACATGGAAGATGGGTCTCATCGCGTCGTGCAGACGGTAAGTCGTACATACGCACGAGTGACGGTATCATTTCCTTAATTGTTAAATGGTATGTAATTTTATGGAATATTAATTTTATAGAATAAATATAATGTTATATTTTTTATATACATCCATTATATTCATCATTATACCCATAGAAATAAATTGTAAATGAGAAACAATTTACACCACTGTGTGGAGACGGTAAGTCGTACGTATGCAAGCATGGTGTTATTGTTTTTCATAGGATGGGTAAAAAGAGTAATATGGTTGTCCCATAATATTAAAAATATCTCAGAATATATTAGATTCTTGAGTTATTTTTTTTATGGTAATAACTTAGTAAGAGGAATTAGAAGAAGGAATGAACTTTCAAAGAAGGGATAAAATGATTACCTCTTCTTCATCTGTCTTATTTTGATTTGCACAAAAGGACTCATTAAGATGGATTTCTTCCCAATGTGTTGCCTCTAGGATGAAGTGATGGAAGTTGGGAGGATATTTGGGTAGGCTTTGTCTGATCCAAAGGGATTTGGAGTTTTGAATTAAAGAGAAAGATGGGTTCCCTTTTATAAGAGATGTGAGGGGCACTTTTGGAAAAGCTTGAAATATTAATTTATTATAAAATTATTTTCAAATTCTAATAGATCTAAATTTATTTATTTCGAGGATAAGATTATTATGGGTCTAAATACTCTAAACCAATAGGTTTTAGACGTGTTTAGGTTATAAAATTAACCTTATATTTTAGATTTAACCCTTTGTAAAATAATTTAACTCTTACCATGTCCTCTGGTATTTTTATAGTACATAGTTAATATATTTAATATAAAATTAAAAGGGAACCTAAAGTGGATCATTTATGAAATTTTTATCACTATCCAAGTTATTTGGATGAACTATAGATCTTTAGGATTTTTATATCATTTAATGAAATAGTATTTTTTTTTTAAATCATTTATGTCAATTTTGACATTATTTAGTAATTGATTTTTGTTAAAGTAATAAAAACTTGATTCCTTTGAACCAAAGGCATTAAATCATACCTCATATGTCAATTTCATCTATAAAATTCGTTTATATCATCAAAAATTTCAATTTATATTTATTTTATTACTTGTAATATCATTTGTTTTAATCTTTTATTAATAAGGTAATTATTGTATCATCATTATGTCATAAATAAATTTAATTATTTAATGTCTAAAAATTATAAACAAAATACCATGATGTAGGAAATATTTTCAGATTTATAATGAATATTTATATTCTAATTTAACTTATGTATAACCCCATATTAAAAATGGTTTAGTTTAATAAAATTTGAATATAACATTTTTAACTCTTCTTTAAATAAAATATAATAAATGTCCTAATCAAATCCAAGTGGATCAAAAAGGATCATATTTTTTTAATAAGGTTTATTTTGGTTGAAAAAAAATTATCCAATAGAATTAGGACATGTGTTTTGGGTAATTTTATATTATTATAATATTATTTTTACCTTTAATTACCCTATTTACTTTTAACCGTGATAAATAAAATTCAAAAGTTACTATTCACTAAAAATTATTTTCATACTATTGAATCACATTTTACTAACTGATGACAATCGTGTCTCTCAGATTTTTGAAATTCAATTCACAGAAGTGGTAAAATTATGGTTTATGCAAATTTGCAAATATGCCTAGAAGGTGGGTAAAAGACGTTAAAAAGTTGAATAAAATTTTATATATCTAATATTATTATAAAATGACTCCAATGAATGAAATTGTACTAATATATGTATTATGTATCTATTTTTACTTTCATATAAATTAAAAATAATTATTTAAATGAAAAAGTCAGTTTTTATGTACTATGCAGTATTTTTCACTATTTATCAAAAATTGAATGTTTTTTGAAAAATTCAAAAAATTCACCCTAAGCTAATTTTGATATTCCAAATTAAAAAATGAAGTATATTTTACCAAATTCAATTTTTAGGAGTTTCTCAAATTAATTTTATTATTATTCGCAAAAGGAAATAAAAAGTAGTTCTTTTAAGAAAATCGTGTTTCTAAATATATGACTATTTTAACAAAACTTATAAATTTCATTATAAATATGTTTTATTTATGTGAAAACATTATAAATAAAATTTAAAATTTATTTTTTACTATTCATATTTCAATATTTAATTGATATATAAATATATCTTTTAAATAATTATAATACTAATGTGTTATTTCGTAGTAACTCAATCTTGCATATAACGCAAGCCAAGTCAGTGTTGAGTGTAATATAAGATATTAAATTACTTTAAATATATAATGTACTATAAAATCATGGGGTGTTACATCAATTATCTTTGACTTAATCTTGTGTCATGTTATGTGTTGTTTTCACATTTCTTATGATGTTATGATCTTATGATACCATGTTCTTTATGTTATTCTTCCATGTGATTACTCATGTTCCTTATCTTTTAGGACATTATTTTATACCTTAGAATCACATGTTATATTTATTTATTATTTTTATTCCCTTAGTGGTCTTTTTAGATCACCCCTTTCTTTATATATTCCCTAGGTTATCCCATACAGATCTAGGAGCTCGAACGGTTTTTAAGATCTCACTATGGAAAATAAAATAAGGATTTCATGTTTTTTCTTTTAATAACCTAGTATTCCAAATACACTGGTACTTTTTGATCCTTATGTTGTATTAATATATATTCATATTTAAGAATCATGCAATAATATATGTAAAAGTATTGGGTCTACATATTGACAACCTATATAAATGAAACTATATTAACAGGTTTTAACCCTTGTAGGTCATGTTATCTATTCCTCCCTTAGAGACGGTTGACAGACGTGTTAGATGCCTTGAGTTGAGATGGGTGTGTGGATGATACCCTATGTTTTGTGACCTTTGTGAGAGGTTTCACTTATAGGAAAGGTGGTAGGACCTAGTACCCTTATTATGAGACTTGATTTGTAGGGATAGGTAGGAGACCTAGAGGCCCTTATTTGTGACTCATGACCTTGTAGTTTGACATTTATTTTTATTGAAGGAAACATTTGAGTAGGTTTTTCTTGGGTTTAAAAATTCCTTTTGAGGTGGTGAGCTTGGTTGTATGCTCATATTAAGATTGATGCATGGTGTATGCTCAGATTTTACATTATTTTCATGATAATTCCTTCAATTTTTAAGGAATCACCTTGGGTGTTTGGTTATTGAGATTGGGTTCATTGGGTATGAATGTTAATGTGTTTGATTTATTGACCAGTAGTTGTGCATTTGATGCTTAACTTTCAGGAAATGATGTCATGTGATGGGAAGTCGTGGAATAAACTCTGGCACGGGTAAGGTTCCTGAAATTGAAGAGGAGTTCCAAGGGATATTTTGGATTGTTAATACTGACATTCCATATAACATGTCTAGTTGTACTTATAATGAATGACTTATAGGAACATGATTCAAGTGATAATGGTATGGATCGGTTTCACATGATGATGTTTAAATCATTAATTGGTGAGTGGTTTTGTATGAGTCGAGGACTATTGGTTTTAATGGAATTATTATGAGCATTAAAACTCAGAACCATGGGTAATATTAAATAAATCTCCCTTATGATGAGGGGTATCTTTGAAATAAATTGGGTGTTGGGTGGCAGTTGACCTGTGGTTGGACTTGGACACACATTGTAGGGAGATGTGGTGTTAAGAGTAGGTTAAAGGAAAGTATAGACTGGTTTTATATGAGAGTGGCTACGGGAGAGTGATACACGCCTATCGATGGAATCTTAGTGTACTTTTAGTTTAGATATGATCATTCCCTATATATTGACATCATCCTGAGTACATTGAGAGAGAATCGGCTATAATTTAATCTTTTAAAATATCTTTTTTGGTTTGAAAAATTAACTCCTTAGGATTTGTGCTAGAGGATCATAATAAGGTAATTCATATGTTGGGGAGAGAACCATTGGTTGTTTGAGGGTAGTGACCCTCATTATGAGTTGAATTTCAATGGATTCCATAAATACCATTCTCGGGAATCAATAACGGGTGATGTTTTTATGCTTCTATATTATCACTCTCGTATGAGTGGTTTTAGCCATAGTAGTCATCACATTTGGTGATGGACGGAGTGTGGGACTTTGATCTGGGAACTTGATTGTGAGGTGATGATAAGGATACTCCTATGGTGGGAGTATCAGATTGGTCACATTTGTATGTCTCCCATATAGGGGAGAGTTGTTAATGTTGTGGGATCAATCGTTGGACGATCAAGATAGCATAGTATTGTAGATACTCATGATGGTATCATGGATACTATTTGACGACCAAGCTTCTTGTGGATGATAAGGGTTATGTTGGAGAGGTTTTAGTGACCTGTGTTTTTTATGGACTATGAAATTCAATAGAAATTTTATTTTTTGCTTTTAGATGCTCGTGAGGGGTAAAATTGTCATTTTCCCCTAGAATATGATCTCATATAATTTTTTTGACCACTATGTTGGTCTTTTAATAGGTTTTTTATCCTAGTAAATTAGTTTGGTGTAAATATGAGTCATTCCAATTTTCATAGAATAACTAATGTTAAATATTTAATTATATAAATATTAATTTATTCACAAACATTCATTTGAATATATGTTTTGAACAGAGCATCGGATTGAGATTATATCTCTAACATTGAGTTTGGAATGGGGAGTTTTTCCTAGGAGAGGCATAAACTCATGTTAGACACTGAGGCCAAACCTGGGCCCCTTTTCCTTTTATTTTTCATCCTTTTATTTTTCCTCTTTTATTTCTTCTCCTTCCCCTGCATTCTTATTTAATCCCCCTTGGTCATCCTGTTCCAAGAGACCAAGAGATAAAATGGATATAGAGAAGGATAAAATGGAGAGAGATATATTGAGAGGGTTAAGAATAGAGGTTTCTTTTTGGAGCTCGGGAGGAGCTAAATTCATCATGTGGAAATGGTGGAATGCGAATATGGGTGAATCTTTAGATAATTCCTCTCAAAGGTAGGTTGTTTTTAAGTTTATGTTGTAAATCAACATATATTTACCACTTTCAAGTTTTAAATCCTTATTATGACTACTATAGACCAATAGTGGGTCAATTTGTGACTAATCAGGAGAAAATCAGGGTTTTGGTCCGTTTGTAGGGGTTTCCCATTTGAGAACTTCGATCATACGGCATGTAATTAAGGAACACACACCATGTGTTCTTCCTATTCTAGAAAGATGGATTTTTTGAAGTACACATCATGTATTCATACTTATCCAAGTAGTTGTGAACATTTCCAAACAGCCAGTGTAGGGGCACTCAGTCATGTAGGGTACACAGGCTAACCCTGAGTGGGTTACACGTTGTGTAGAAGTACACATCCAAGCTAAGACACATGGTCAGGCCATGTGGGGTACATGAGCAGGTACCCCATATATGGTACACACAATTTACATGGTTTTAATAAGCCATGTTTGGATAAAGTAAATGCCCAGGTGAGGCTTTGAGTGTACACACCGTATACTTGGGTATACATGTTGTGTACTTCTCCTTTTCTACCCTTTTGAGGGTTTTAATATTTTGACATACTAGAGTTATAATTGGACACATGGGTAGTCAATTTTAATCATTTTTTCATGTAAACCATGAAAGTAGAACCCTTGGGGTGATTTGATGACTCCTAAGAGGCATTTTGGGATGAGGGCAGTAATGGAGAAGTGCTTGCTCCATTAATTGAATTCAGTTGTCTAGTGAGGGTGAGACATGGGATGAGACCCACTTGAGGGTCATATGAATGGAAAGTAGACTTGTAATGGGTTCTCTAAGGACCTATTCAGATATTTATCTTGGAATATTCTCTCGTTAGTGGGACTGAGTCATGACTTAATGAGACTGTTTGGTTGGGTGTTCAGACCAGCCTAGAGTGAGACTTGGATCTCAGATGGGACATGATTTATCTCCCTTGACTGATGCTTATATAGATTTTCTCATGAATACATATCCCTTGAGAGATGTTTCCTCCTATACTAGGAGTTCCTGGGATATGGGGTTGTGGGATGTGTTATCCCAAGAGCTTAGTTGTGACCAGGGATCCCATGTAGGATGCCTCTGCTTATGTTTCAACTTAGAGGATTTGGTGTAGGATGCCTCTAATTACTTACTCTTTCTGAGAATCCTAAGTAAGATACCATTGGTTACTCTTTCCAACGATCATATGTAGGATGCCTCTACTAGCTTACTCTTTCTAAGGATCCTGTCTAGGATGTGTTCGTCTACTGTTTCTTAGGATCCTATGTTGGATGCCTCTACTAGATTTATGTTTCTGATGATCCCAAGAGGGATGCCTTTTCTTACAAGCTGATTGTGAGGATCCTAAGAGGAAAGTATTCTATTATGTGTGGACCATGAGGATCCTGAGTAGGATGCCTCTCCTATTTTGGATTTAGGGGACCCAGTGGGTTCCCTGGAGTTTGGCCGACCCTGAACTAAGTGTTTTATGAGTTTGGATAGAGATAGAAGAGGGTGCCACCTTAGAACTCATACCGAACTTGTGATCCCATAGAGCTATTACAGTAGTGATGGGTTTAGGCATTTTATCACCCTCACACTACTATAAAACACACAATATATAGTGTTGGCATTTATTAGTGCTAGAAAAAAGCACTGATAAAAGGCACCTTTTATCATCCCTAAAAAAATAATTGATAAAATGTACCATTTATCAGTGCTTTTTTTAGCACTGATAAACAATACCCTTTATCACTGCTTTATTTTTAACACTGATAAAGGATACCCTTTATCAATGCTTTATTTTTATCACTAATAAAGGGTATTTATTATAAAAAAATAGTGTTGATAAAGGTATTGATCGACTGGAAAGTCCCACATTGAAATAGTGCACAGGAGGGTGATCCTTTATATATCATTCTACCACATCCATGGATAAGAAGCCTGGTGTGGGATGGGATCTTTCATACACTTCACACATTTATGTGGGCTCACTAGGGGCCCACACGGGCCTTGGCCCACCCTATAGTTAACCTAGGCCTTCAACCACCTTCATATTCGGGTCCAATAGGACCTGACTCGGTCCATTGCTAAATTTTGTAATACAAACTAATAAAAAAATACAAGTACTAAAAATAATGAAATAATGAAATAATTAAAAAATTAAAATTAAAAAAATAAATTAAAAAAATATTAATTTTCTTAAATAAATAATTATCAATAAATTTAATATATATATATATATTATAAATATTAATAAATAGTATATATTAAATATAGATATATAAAATGAATAAAATGAAATAATTAAAAAAATAAAATTAAAAATGAGTAAATTAAAAAAAAATATTAAAAATTTTGTTAGTTAAATAATTATTGATAAAAATTAATAAATTTAATATACATATATATGCATTATAAATATTAATAAATAGTATATATTAAATATAGATATATAAAATGAATAAAATGAAATAATTAAACAAATAAAATTAAAAATGAATAAATTATTAAAATTATTAAAAAAAATATTAATTAAATAATTATTGATAAAAATGAATAAATTTAATATACATATATATATTATAAATATTAATAAATAGTATATATTAAATATAGATATATAAAATGAATAAATTTTAATATTTAAACCAAAAAATTAAAAAAATTGTAATAATTATATAAAAATTAAAAATGAATAAATAAAAAATTTATTAAACTATTTATTCATGAAAAATTTATTAATAAAAATGAATAAGATTAATATATATATATATATATATATATATATTAATTATAAATATTAATAAATACTATATATTAAGCATAAATATAGAAAAATGATTAAAATGTAATGATTAAAAACATATTAATGTCTTATTCATTTTTAATGGTTTTTATACATAATTACTCATTAATACAATTAATATAGAAATATTATAGTGACCATGCTTTTCTTACACTAATTTTACATCATTTAATGATAAACAAAATAAAAACATTACACAGCAAGGATCCAAAGGTTTAGTGTCTTGGGAAAACTAGGACCATGCATAACTTTTACAACATAAAACATTTATTTAATTCCTTCTTCTCTAACTTCTTATTGGCCCTTGAATTATCCTTTGTACAAGTAGTCACCTGAGGATATACATCAAAAAGGGGTGAGATAAAAGCCCAGTAATAGGATAGATAAGAACATGAAACAATATAATATGGGATGATAATAATCATTAACATCATAACATAGGCATAGGATCATAATCATGAGAGGGAACATTAAGAAAAGACTTGGAATATGGCAATGCATAAAAATGAAACATCATGTCTTAGTGGTCAACTACCACACATAGTTATGAAAAACTATAGAATCATGTTCATGAATATTTCACTTTAAATCATGAGATTTATCACATTACCTAATTCATTGGAGTACTGTATAATTTTGGGTGCACTCATCACATCATAACATCAACATTGCACTATAGAATTCTGCGTGCACTCATCACATCATTACATTAACATTATCATTCATGCCACATAGAATGTATATCAATATTGTAAAAAAATAACCCATGGAATATAATGGGTTTAATTTCATAAATCATACATTCATAAACATTGGGTTCCCAAATGAAAGAGGGAATAACATACTTGGTATAAGAACCATCAACCTTGAGTGAGAAGTAAAAGGTGTGTTTTTGAAAGAAGAGTTATTTGGGAAAACATAGTGTTTATCATAAACTCTAGTAGAAAACATTTATATCCAATAAAAGATAAGATAATTATGAATAAATTACTTTTAAGTAATAACCATACTAAAAATGGGGTGAAAGAGTGAGAACTCGAAGAAAGAAAGTTGGGTTTGAAAATTACCCTTACCTCGTATATGAATGCTTTCTTTAATTTAATGTCATGTATAATGACATTATATTCATTAATTAGAAATTAAATAACCTTTTATATATTAATATGGTTCATTATGGTTGCATTAAGTTCTTTTATGGGCCTTTTTATGAGTTATAGAGTTTAAATTCATTGTTTGGGAGTGTTCTTTTTCTTAGTTTTCATGAACGGTTCACTAGTACACATGAATAGAAGTTCATGTAGAACATGGATAAACATCCAAAACTGATATTACATGTTATTAATGATCTTATAAGAGTTTAAATTATCTTTTAATGAATTATGTTATATACCATGTGGTTGAATCATTAGTTAAAATTTAATGATGATCGTTTTAAGTTAATTTGTGCGGTTTTTTTATCACAACGAAAATGTTTTATTTTATCATTTATTATTATGTATAAAAGTTATTTCCATAAAATAAAAGGGGTTAAAAAATCAATATTACAATATTTTTTTAACCATTTAATGGTTTTATTGATATCCTTGAAGGAGTTTGAGGAAAATATAAGTGCATCACCCATGATGTATGTAAATTATCACATCACAGGAAACAATTTCATTTTTATAAACAAAGAGAGAGAGGGAGGATTATAATGAATAATATTCCATTAACATGATATAATACCATTATATCAATAATAATGTAGTTATCATGACATTTGTATAAGATAAGTTGAGGATAAGAGAAGAAAATAAAAGAAATTTGAAACGAATTTGAAAGAAAAGAGAGAGAAATCACCTCTTGAATATATCTTCTTTGAGAGCCTCTTTAGGGGAGAGGTTTTGGTATTTTAATGAGACCAAGGGATGCTGGACATGGAGGAAGATCTTGGGAATATATTTAAGTAGAATTTGTAATATTCCCAAGTCTTGAGAGGTTTGAGGAAATGAGGTTGTGAGGGGAGGTATTTATGTGGAAGGGAGAGGGGTTTTCTTAATATTATATTCATTGATTTATTATTTCTCCACAAGACAGGCAATAGTGAGGATTATTGTGACTAAAAATATTAATAAGTTCATTTTAGTTCAAATAAATGGCCATTTACATCATCCAGGACTCAATTATGATGCATAAATTTATTTATTTAGAATATTTTGTAAATTATCAAATTTCACAATTCACCAAAAATTCAAGTATTTTAGAAAAATCCCAAAAATTCACCCTAACCATTTTTTGATGCATATAGTTCAAAAATAAACTCCATTTTATGAAAATAATTTTCTAAATATGATTAATTTAATTTTGAATTAAAATCATAATTTAATTAAAAAATTAAAAACTGCTTTTCTAACACTTTGAAATTTTAATTAAGGTCTCATAAAATTATCATATAATAATAATAAATCTAAATACAAGTTTAAATTTTATGAAAATAAATTTTCTTTTAAATTATTAAATTAATCATTAAATATTCATGACTTACAAATATACCAACACTATAATGTAATTATATCATATTGTCACTTCTATGATGGATAAATTTTATTTATACTATCATTGGTAAGGTTCCTATTCAATTAGCTGATTTACTAATCATAAGGGTCGTATTACTATTCATAAGGGTAACATTACTATTAATAAGAGTATGTTACTATTCACAAAAAATTAAGTTTGTCCTGTCAGACTCCAAACATCTTACTGATCGCAACCATGTATGTCATATTTTTAAAATTCAAATCACAGAAGTGGAAAATTTATGTTTAAAGGGAATATAGTAGTTCATTTAAGCATGATGTGGCATTGTGTTTCCTAGTGTGATTTTATGTGATTATGACATTACTATAAGAAGGGAAAATTTTCATTGATAAAAATTCAGGTCATTACAAATATATTCATATATATTTCTATATATGTATATCAATATATATAATATTTCCTAAAATATGATTTATATAGTGAAAAATATTTATACATAATTAAATAAGTCGTATATTTAGTGAAGAATGGTTTATAATTAAAAAATAATATTAATTAGAAATACTAAATAGTTGTATCATGTAATGGATATTAATTGAATGTCATTTTATTTTTCAGTTTAACATATATCAAATGTGTGTTACATTGATTTCAAAAATACATATACGTAATTAATACATTTTTATATACAACACACACACAAATATTTACGTAATTAATGAAATCTTATATAGAAACACATATGCCAAATATTTATATAATTTATTCAAATTTTAATATTCATTTAGAATTTCATTGAGTAACATGATACATTTAATATATTATGTTTTAATTAGTAAATTTTATTTATTTATTTTTAATATTATTACAATTATGTAATATTTATTCATTTTTTTTAAATTTAATCATTTTTTAACATTTATTTATATTTATTTGTTTACTATGTTTTAATATTTTAAATATGTATTCATATTTATTTCAATATATATTAATATTTTTTTAATAATTTATATTTAATTCATAAAACTTATCCATTTTTGCAATATTTTTAAAGTGTACTCATTTTTAATTATTCAATTTCACTCATTTTTAACATGCATTCATTTAAGATTATATATTCATTAATAATTATAAAAATATATTTTTAAATAAATATTTAAAAATAACTATATTTATAAATGTATATTTACTATATTTATAAATTTATATATTTATAATTTTAAATAAATAAATATTACATTTAAAAAAAGTATTTATATAATTATAAATAAATAATTATATATATTTAAATAATTATAAATTTATAATAAATTTATTTAAATAATGATTATATTTACTGTTTTTTTATTTTTTTATATATATTTATTAAATATATATATATAATTATAAAAATTTATATAATGATATAAATATATAAATATTATTTTTTAAAATAATTTATATAATTATTAATAAATAATTATATATTTAAATAATTATGAACTTATAATAAATATATTTAATTAATGAATATAGAGATGGATTTTTCACATGATCTTTCGTTACCTGATCTGTTCCTTCTGAAGGGGCGGTTTGATTGCCATAAACCTATCACTAGTAAGGAAAACAAGAAATTTTCTCGAAGTGGAAAAGTAGATGAATCATCCACCAGTCACTCCTTCTCTCTCTTCAAGAACATTGTCGTCAAATGTATTCAATGAAAAGGGAATGTTTCACTTGTTAAGGCGTATCCTACTATAATTTCAGAATGAGTTAAAATTGGTAAACATTCGGTTATTACTTGACTTATTTTGCCTAGTGGTGCCAATCCATGGAAAATTAGTAACCTAGAAGCGTGTCTTGTAGTGATTTTGAGATTTTTTACTTGGAAATACAATTCCTCATATTTTTTCACATCTTATTACCCTCTGAGGAATTAAAGACAGGGGAATGGTGCCTTTGATCAGTTTTGCTCAAGCCAGGGGTCCTTTATATCCGAGAATGGGAGAGAAATTTTAATCTGCTGGAGGTATAAAACTCATCCTTTCAAACATGGGTCAATATTCATGGGTTAAATTTGATTCTTTTTCACCCATTTATTTTACATGGCATCGCATTGGCCATCGCCATCCCAATCAAGAGGGACAAGGAGACAGAATTATCTTAATTTGGCCATTACGTGCACCTACTGGTTGAGGTGGATTTGAGTTCCACACTTATTGATAAAGTGTTCATGTCTACTAATGGTGAGGATTTTGAGCTATAGATTGAGTATGAAAAAACACCCCATTTTTTTGTATAGTAGAATAATTTTCATGACATTATGAATTTTAAAATATCAGTTATCTTCTCTTGGTGTTCTATCAAAGTACATGAAGCAAGTAAGTGTTTTAGAAGACACAAGCCTCTGAAATCTGTTGGTGTTGCAGTGGTTGAGATGTTTCTGATGCATAATGAGAAGGCTAAACTTGTTTCACCAGCTACTGTCAACACTGGGGATGGAGTTTAATAGGTGTTGCAGGCCTCTTCTTCTATCAGGCCTGCTTTGGTGGAGTTATAGGTCCCTGCTTGTGGTTTACAACAGCCTGTTTTGGATGATTTCAAACATGACGATACAAATGATTCACAAGGGCCTATTTTAACTATGAGATCATGGGAAGATATATCCACTGATGCAGACTCTGCAATGGTTGTTCTGAGTGTAAAGGGGTTCCCTATGATGGGTTCCAATCTTGAGTGTGTGAATGCAGACTATAGTTATCCTGATGCAAAAATTAAACATTGAGTCTGAAAGTCTATAATAAGTTTTGATAGATGTGATACAGGAGAAGTTGGTCACATCTGTTATGAAGGAAGGACCATCCAAGGGTGCTCTTAGTTTAAACTCTCTAACAAGGGATGACATGAAACAACATGTTGGTGATGAGGCATCAATGGATGACTAGTCCATTAATAAGGAGGTTACTCAAGAGATAGTTGGCCATCATTTAAGGTAGGATAAGTTGTTTATAAAAAGTGCTCGCAAAGGGGAGAAAATAATTGTTGGTGATGAGGGATTTCAATTGGCCACCCCTCAGAAATCCAAATCACATAAGTCTTCTCATAATGTTCAGGCTCCAACCACTATGACCCAAATACATGATGGTCTTCTAGGTTTGATTTTCAAGTCCATCCCCCCTACTAGTTGAACATACAAGTGTTGTTGAGAATTTGGAGTGGTCGTATCCATATCACTTTAATTATCTGACTAAAAATGATTATGCCTCTTTTGGAAAAGTCTCAGATGAGGAAGGTTCCATTTCATGGGAAATAAACTCCAATATTATACCACCAGCAGATCAGGAAGGTGAAAGGCTGACTGAAGGCCTTAATAATGATGCATAAAATGGTTTTAGTCACAAATCGAATCTATTTACTCATTAATGGATCCATATGTATTTGGATTTGATGATTATTTATCAATCCAAAAGTTTCTATCAATGAACATTGAAGATGGATTCTAATTGAACCCAGAAATAGACTTTCGAGATCTATCTTTTATGTTCAGGAATTTCTCTCTATCAGGGGACCTATCAGAATCATAATTGAATACAGAAAATGTAGACCCACCAAAGGTTAAGACTTGGTGGAGTGGTCAGCATCCAAAAGGAAGAGGAAGACATCCTATAAATTTAGGATCTAGAGGGACGTGAGGGATTGATGTTCTAGTTGTTTCTCTCTTATGATGTGGGAATTTCATGTCTTTTTTATCCATCTCTTTCCTTGTATGTTTTCTTTTAGTAATAAATTTTGGGTCATAGGTTTGGCTTCCAAATCCATGGCTGAGTCGTTTTCATAAATAATGAATATATTTAATATATTTATATTTATATTTATATTTATATTTATATTTATATTTATATTTATATTTATATAAATATATATAATGATATAAATATTTTTATAACTATAAAATTATAATAAATATATTTAATAGATTTATATTTATATTTATATTTTTACATATTTATTATATATATATATATATAATTATATAAATATATATAATAATATAAATATATTTATAATTATAAATAAATAAATATAATTTTTTTAAAAAAGTATTTATATAACTATAAATAAATATTTGTATATTTAAATAATTACACATTTTAATAAATATATTTAAATTATGAATATATTTAATATATATATATAATTATAATTATATAAATATATATAAAGATATAAATAAATTTTTAATCATATACAAATATTTAGAAATATTTTTACAAATATTTTTATTTATAATTGTAATTATAAATATTTTATCAACACTAATGTTTTAGCACTATTAAAGATGTCTTTTATCAGGGCTTCTTTAGTAAAGATAAAGTTGGATTTTATCAACACTCTTTTAGTGCTGATAAATCTATATCTTTATCGTCACTAGAGAAGGGCTGATAAAGATATATTTTATTAGCACATGTTATTTTAGCATTGATAAAAGGTATATTTATCAGTGATTTTTTGAAATTGATGCAAAAACCCTCCCTTGTATTTTTAAAAGAACACTAACCACACTGATTTCAGTCATGATTCTAAATCTTTTGTGAATGTCCACTACTACTGGCACTCCTACTCGACTTCCACTCGGATGAATCAAGCCTTGAATCAAAGGTATGTTATGTTTTTCTCCTCCAATGTTATTGCTTGCTTGTTCGGGTACCTAATTTCACAAGCCTGGATGATCAAAATCTCACCCTTCGAGTTCAATGAGCCCCTATAATTGTAATCATCCTATACTTTCTCCTCTTCATTTTATTTATTTTTTCCCTCTTGTTTTCACCCTCTTCATCATTTCACACACATCAAGCTGAAGCCTAGGAGTTTTGGATTCTCGTTTTTGTTGTGGCTTTGATTTCTAGGGTATGTGATCTCCCCTTAGGGTCATCCTCTCTCTATTCTTGAGGGTTTATTCATTTTATATTAGTCTAGGTTTTTTCCCCTTTCTTGACTCTTTAATTTCAGAACCATTGATTTATTGATGCTTATATTAGTGTTTTAATTATTTAATAATAGTATTAATTATACTCATTGGGTTTCTATGGAAGAAATTGGATTTTGAATTGGTTTTTATAGATAGCAATGGGTTTTACTATATTTAAAGAATGGTTTGAATATGGTTTCAAGTTACTCACTTTTCAAATTTCCTAATTGGACCTTTAAAATGTTATTTTCAATTTAAAATGATGTATCAGGTTTTCTAATTATTTTCATAAAGATTTTTTTTTTGTCATTTCAAGTGATACTTGAAATTCCAAGCATTGTGAAAATGTTTTAGGATGGGTTTTAAATAAAATGTGTGGTTAATAAAGGTTTAGACCCCATTTGGGTCAAGGAATAAATTAAGGTATGAATTCTATCAATACTTTAGAGTTTTTATGGTATGTAACCACAAGTCCTATTTTTCACTTTTAAGTATTATTCTTAAAATATGATATTTTTTATTGAGGTATTCCGAGTGATGCTTAAAATATATCAGTAAGATAATTTTGATTTCTTTCTTTTTCTCAAATGATGTTTTGAATTATTTTAAAATAATGACTCATGATCTTTTGTAAAATAGTTTTCAATTTCATGAATATTTGTAAAACCTTATTTATTTTTATTCTTGAATAAATTTTATTTTATGTAAAAGCTTTGATTTATGGATTATTATGTGATATTTGATGAAAATGGTTTTTGAAAAAGGAATAGTCCCTTGATTGAAATTTTAAAGAATCCCATGGTAACCGTAGTGTTTAAGAGGGTAGTCCAGAACAATCATGTTTGGAATGTTTAGATATACCTAATAATAAAATATATAATTACAACACTAAATAAACATTGGTGAGGTAGGGAGACACTTGTAGAGGTGGAATCTTACCCCCTAAGCCTGTACCACTAGGGTAATGTGTGCACTAGGTAGCCATGATCCTTGAGAGTGTCAGGATCCTTGGGACTTAACCTAATGAATCCTTTACCATGGTTTTAGTATTCCAATTTTTAATTTACTTTTGTCTTTTGAAAAAAAAATTATTCCTGGAAGATTTATAAATTTTTTATGACATTTTCATTAATCGTGTTTTTATTTAGATAGTGTGATGGCCTACTTAGCATTTTTATGTTCATGAATATTTTAAATTTTATTTTAGAAAACGGAAACTTGGTTTTAAATGTTAAAGTGGTTTTTCAAATGAAAAAATGAGGTTTTCCCTTAAAATGAACTAAAATGTATTCGGTGTTTTGAAACTCATGAAGTGATTTAAAAGTGAAATTATAATGTTTTAAACATTTCAAAGTGTACATCTTTCCATGGAAATTATTTAAACATTTAATTTATTGTTGATGGTTTCTGAAAATGATTTTAAAAAATTTCACTTAGTACTAACGGTTTTTATAAAAAAGGGGGTTCATATCCCATTAAGTGTTTTGAAAAAAATTAGTCGATTTTCATGTCGAATTTAAAAAAATGGATTTCAATCTAGGTTTTAAAAATTCAAAAATCATCCTTTTGAATTTTTAAATTTGTTTTATGATTATATTTGGAATTTTAAATTAATATGTGGTAATTTAAAAAAAAATTGTCTCTTGTAAAGTGTTTTGTAAAGAATTTTATTTCAATAATTAATTTGGAAAATGTTTTTAAAAAAAGGGGGTTTGGTGTTAAAATAATGAGTGAGTGATTTCATAAAGGGGTCTAGAAAATTTGTTTAAAAAAAGGTGGTTTATTGTAATTTTTTGATATGTATCGAATGAATTTTGGTTGAGGTTTGTGATATTCCATCATTTTGTAATTGTTTTTGTGCGCCTTTGATTGGTGGTGTGTTTTAATTATATTCCCATTGTAAAAATAGGTTTTATAAAATACAAACATCAAAACCAATGTACCCCTATCACAAAGAAATTCTATTCTAGTTGTGCTTGAGTCACTATCAAGTCTAATATAAACCTCTTGAGTCGCTATCAAATATCTTCAAGTTGTGGGGGAAAGTTCCCCAATGTATTCCAACTCTACAGAAAATTTTCACATATTTCTTACATATTTTATAATTTTTATTAAGATGTAATCCTTATTGAACATCATATTCATAATATTGTTTAATATTTGAATTCATATTTATAAGGTCATTAATTTCTTTTTCATTAATATCTTTCCCTAAACCTAATTTTTTTCGAAACCAACCACTTATTCTTCCATTCGTTATAGGGAAGATGATTTCTATGTTTTGTATGTGGCCTTTATTTGTTTAGATAAATCCCTAAACTCTTTATTAATTTAAATATATCTTAGATTAAATGGTCTCAAATTTCTCCAGGATAATTTCAATTCCATTATAATTATTTATTGATGTTGGGTGCTCTTTCTCACCAAACCCAAGTTAAGTTTCTCTTTGTTCTATAGACTAAAAGTTACTCTAATTTCCATAAACTTGTGTAATTTGAATTCATCTTGGTACCTCAATGTAATAGAAATCTAGTTTCTCTAATTTGAATGAAATAAATTTGAAAATGTATCATCCTTTACTTGATTCTCCAATTGATATGGAAAACCATTAAGGATTTGGAAATTTTTGAATCAAACACTACAGGAAAACTGAATATTTGCGACGGGCGATTTGCGACGGAGCCCCGTCGCAAATCGCCCGTTGCCGAAAACGGCGTCGCAAATAGGTGTTTTTGCGGCGGTCCCATCGCAAAAAGTGTATTTGCGACGGTATTTTTCCCCCATTTCAAATGAGTTTTCGTTTATATATAAAAAAGGTATTTGCGACGGGTCGTCGCAGATATATTAGTTGCGACGGGTCAGAATCCCGTCGCAAATGCAAAATTTAAAAAAATACTTAGGACGAAGGTATTTGCGACGGACCGTCGCAGAAAGGTTTTCCCGACGGGTATTCATCCCGTCGCAAATGGTACAGTAAAAAAACATTTACGACGGGAATTCCCGTCGTAAATGTTCCCGTCGCAAATATTTAAAAAAATAAAAAAAAAATAATTATTACAAATTGTATAATATTATACAAAAATAATAATATTATTAATAATATAAAAAAAATATATTATTATAATATAAATAAAAATTTATATATAATATAATTATGAAATATTAATATAAAAAATAATAATATGAATAAAAATAATATAATATAATATAATAATACTAATATTAATAATATAAAAAATTAATATAATATTATTATTATTAAACTATCTATATAATAATATTATTATTATTAATAACATAAATAAATTATATTATTATAATATTAATAATAAAAAATATATATAATATAATTATGAAATATTAATATCAAAAAATAATAATAATATAAATATAAATAATATAATATTATATATTATGAAATATTAATATCAAAAAATAATAATAATAGTAATAATATTATTAATATAAAAAATTAATATAATAATATTATTATTAAAATAAACATACATATTTATGAAAAAATAATATTAATATTATTAATATTAATAAAATTATAAAATTATAAACTTCTCAATATTAACAATTAATATAAAATATTAAAAGTAATATTACTAAAATAAGAAGACATTAAAAATAATACTAATAAGTAATAATATATTAAAAAAATAAAAACAAATTAAATCACGTAATATTCGTACCAATATGAAAG
Organism: Viscum album; assembly: GCA_963277665.1. NCBI lineage: Eukaryota > Viridiplantae > Streptophyta > Magnoliopsida > Santalales > Viscaceae > Viscum > Viscum album. The sequence continues at coordinate 1,235,923,854 of OY728120.1, forward strand.
AGGAATTGTAAATAGTTAGTATGACAATAAACTATGAACTCATATGTTTATTACATCTAAAAAAATCACTGGGGGTGGATAATCTGGAGGACCTGGAGGACCTGGAGGAGGTGGAGGAGGAAACTCCATCCCTAAACTATGAGTCAGATAACGCATATACTCCATATAATCCTGATGTTGCTCCTCATATCGATGTCTCTCCTCATCCTACTGCTGACGCATCTGCTCCTGCCATCAACGCATCTCCTCATCATGTTGCTGACACATCTGCTCCTGCCCCTGACGCAAATCCTCTATAAGCTGACTCTGAGCACGCAGTTGCTCCTGATACTGTGAGGCAGAAGATGATGTCTCTCTATGAGCTCCTCTCAAGATGGACGCCGACATCACAGCAGTACCATAATAAGCTGAAGGAGTCAAATGAGAGTCGATACCAACTACTCGGCCCTTTTTGAAGCCATATTGGGTCACCTGCATCCATGTCGTCTCATCAAAATGGTGGGCATTAGTCTGATCATCCGTCTCGTCTTGACTCTCAGCCTGTTTCTGAGAGGTCACAGCCTCATATGACTCCTTAAGTTTCAATTAGAAATTAACATAATGAAAAGATTATATTCATTTAATTTGCAAACTGAAAAGAAAATAATACTGACCACAATCTGACGCTGGCGGTCACCTCTAATCTCTCCAGTAGCCGGGTCAGTGTACATCCTCCGATAAACGCTGTACGCCAAAATATCGGGTTGCTCAGCTTCCTATATGAATATAAAATAAACTGTTTATATTTAAAGTTGTATAAAATATTAAAAAAAAGTACTTACCAGACACTCTCTATGCGCACTGAATGTACGAATACCGGCTCGATGTGTCACCTCTTGTCTCCCCCGATTCTGTCGACCCAATGCAGATCTCCTCTGAAACCCACCACCCAACCAGTGTGTACATAATCAATCTTAAACGTGAGATGAAATGTACTCTGGTCGGTGGTCTCTACAGGACTCATCAAATTCTGTCACTCCGGCTTTCCTCACAGCCGTCTTTCTCAAATTATGCAAAAACTGACGGAAACGGTCACGCATAGACACCACCCATGCCGCGTGGATAGTGGCACGCATGCTCTCGTCGATGGGATACCATAAACCCTAATATAAAGTTATTAATGAATTAAATTTCAAAATAAATAATATTTAATTACGTACCAGCCAATGATCGAACATGGCGGCCTGCACATCAGCGGGAATCTGATCCCATGTGAGCCAGGGCTGAGAAAAATAATTGCGCAAGATAGCGCTCCCCTGTCCAATAGCTATATGCATAAAACTGTTGAAAAATAACAAATAATCAAAAAATTATAATATTAATAAATTATAATGAAAGATAACTAAAATACACAGGTTACCATACCACCGCGTGTGCGCATCGAATCCAAGAGGTGGACGTCGCTCCAGGATAGGATCTGGAATCATCAGTCCGGAAAGACCACGCCCCCTCCGAGTGCTCCCTGTAGTGCCAACAGCCTGAGGGTCAGATGACTCAAAAACCTCATCATCCATAGGTAGATCAGCCTCCAGCATCTAACGATACGTTTCCGAGTCCATCTGAAACATGAAATGACTGTTATTAGCAAACAGTTGAAAATAACTATTATGTATAGATATATATTTGTTATGATTCTAACCATCATTTTACTATTTCAATGTTCATCTTCATCATCATCTTCATAGTTTTCAATGTCAATGTCTTCATCTTCCTCATCAACATCATCAATTTCCATATTAGTTTCACTTTCATCATCTCTTTTCATTTCAAATTCAGTTGTAACATCATTGAAAACATCGTCACCATCAACCCTTAATTGTGGGGTGTCATCCTCGATATTCATGTCTCTTTGTGAAAAAATATGTGTTTTGAGGAGTGTCCTGAAAAAGTTCATTTCCTTGCACTTCAGTGGAACCACATTCAGTTTGAGTAAACTGATTTTCTCGAGATTTAACTTTTATTATACTCCACCAATCATCCAACTCTTTTGCAGTAGCACAGTATTTTTTCATAATAAATTTGATGTGCCTGATGAGCCAATAAAAATGGTTCATTTACTATAAGAAGACTTTTATGTTTATTATCAACAATTCCATGAGTCGGATGAATACGCAATCCTCTCTCAGTATCCATCCATCGACATTTAAACATTGTTACATAATTCTGTCCCAAATAACACAATTCAATAATTTCTTCAAGCATGCTGTAAAAGTCAACTTCAATATCTCTATGATGTGATCCCTTCAAACAAACACCACTATTCATTGTTTTCTTTGATTCCTCATATGAACGTGTATGAAAGCGATAACCATTCACCACATATGCATTATAATATTTAACCATTTTGGATGGTGGGCTACTCAATATACGCAATCGACTATCAATCTTATCAGCATGTACAGATACCTGAAAATTTGTAAAACATTTATCACTATTACAAGTAATAAATTGATGTTATATGTAAAACCAAAAAAGAATGTATGTTACCAGTTTTTGAAACCAGTAGGCAAATTTTTTTTGCCGACGTTCTTCTAAGCCAGCTGCTGTAATTTGTGGAAATTGTTTCTTGATATGATCATCATATAACCTACAAATACAATATTATTAATTTACTGTAACAAAATCTATAGAATAAGGGATAAGAGCACTCACTATACAATTGGTGACATTTCTTCACAGTTGAGTAGAACATATGTATGAGCTCTATGATGTTCATCATCTGAAATCCATCTATCATGAACTCCACCAAAGCCAAGTTCAGGCTGATTGACAACTGATAATTGATTGTTCATATCATCATCAACATTCCCCTCGTTCTGGCCCATGCGGTTACATTTTGAGGGATATTCAGATTCAAAATAATGAGATCAGAATAAAGCAATTTCTTTTTGAAAATAAGCTTCAGCAATTGAGCATTCAACTAATGCTTTGTTACGGACTTTTTTCTTCAATTTCTGCATGCATCTCTAAAATGGGTACATCCATCAAAACTGAACTGGACCTCCACATTTTGCTTCATGTGGCAAATCTAATGTCAAATGTTACATCGAGTCAAAGAAAGCCGGCAGAAAGATTTTTTCTAATTTGCATATAATTACAACAACAGCTTCTTCTAGTTTGCTTAGTGTATCGTAGTCTGTTGTCGCCACACACATGTATCGGAAAAAATATGATATATCTGTTATCGAATCCCAAATCTTAGAATTCAACAAACCTCTTAATCCAATAGGCATAAGTCTTTCCATTATAACATGACAGTCATGACTTTTTAATTCGGTAATATGACCATTTTTAACACATCTGCCCAAGTTGGAAGCATAGACATCTGGAAGTCTCAAATCTGAAATCCACTGACAAAATAATAAGCGACTCTCTTTGGTCAGTGTATAAGCTGCTTTTGGCTTCATTAATCTCTATGATCGGACATTTTCAAACAATTTAAGTTTTGGTCGCCTGCAAATTTGGGCAAGATCTAATCGTGCCTTTACATTATCTTTGGTTTTACCAGGTGTATCCAAAATTGTATGAAATAAATTATCAAAATAGTTCTTCTCAATATGCATGAAATTCAACATGTGTCGGACCAACAAATCAGACCAATATGGAAGATTCCAAAAAATGCTTCGTTTTGTCCAATTGTGTTCTTTCCCAAAACCATGAATTTTCTGTTGGTTTATTGTTGGTCCAAAAGTGATGGAAGGTAATGAAAATACAACTGATTGTAACTCTGTACCTGAGATCATTTTTGGAGGTTCATCTCTTTCACTTCTTCCTTTTCTGAAATGAGATTTATTCCTCTGAAAAGGATGATCGATTGGAAGAAATATGTGATGATAGTAAAAATATCAAGGTTTTTTTCCATTCAAGAGCATAAATGCTTTATTTTCTCCCATATAGTAAGGACATGATTTTGGACCATGTGTACTCTAGCCAGATAACATAACATATTCTGGGAAGTCACTAATTGTCCACATCAAAGCATCTTTCATTACAAAATTCTGTTTCGCAGCAGCATCATATGTACCAACACCATGACTCCACAATAAATTTAACTCATCAATCAGTGGTTTCAAATAAACATCAATATTATTTTTTGGATGTCCTGGGATTAATAATGTCAAAAAGATATAAGGCTCTTTCATCAACATCCATGGAGGCAAATTGTACGGAGTTATAAATACAGGCCAACAGGAATACTGACTACCAAAAGATCCAAATGGACAAAAACCATCAGTAGAAAGATCCAATCGCACGTTCCGGGATTCTAAAGAAAAAGACGGATGCACTTGATCAAAATGTTTCCATGAATCACCATCAGATGGATTAATCAAGCTTTTACCATTTGAAATATTGGTTTTGTGCCATGACATCATTGTCGCTATGTTCTGAGACATAAATAAATGCTGCAACCTGGGTGTTAGTGGGAAATATCTCAACTGTTTTATAGGAATCAATCCAAACTTCCCTGATTGAGCTTCTTTATACCTCGATTTTCCATATGTGGGACAACTATACAATGACTCATTTTCACCAGAATATAAGATGCAATCGTTTGAACATGCATGGATCTTCTGATAACTAAGGCCTAGATTACGAACGAGTCTTTTTCTCTCATAATAATTAGCAGGTAGCACATTTCCTTCAGGTAACAGTGTTTTAACCAAAGAAAATATCTGATCAAAACAGTTATTTGATATTCCATTATCTGATTTAATAGCCATAAATTTTGCAACTGCTTCTAATTTTCTTATCTTGCAACCAGGATATAATGCATCCTCAGCAGACCTGAACAACTCAGCAAATTCAGATGGTGCTAACTCGAGAGGTAAATCAACATCATCCTCGATTTCTGTTTGTTGAATAGATGACCCTGCAACATCATGTAGTAAATTCTGAAACCGTGATGGATCTGAAATCAAATTATTAGTATTTTCTCTGGAACTGCGTTCACCATGTTGATACCAAAAAATATAATCTGATTGAAAACTATAATGCAGGAGATGTTTCCCAATGATTTCAAATGTCTCAAACGTTCTCAGAGCACATTTTTTACAAGGACACTTAATTGTCCCTTCTGAAACAAATTCTAGGTTTGATGATTCAAATGATAAGAAAGCTTCAACACCATCAACATATACAGGATTTAAACTTGAACCGTTTGGATTTCTGCGTTGATTTATCCAAGCACGATCATCTAATAATGATTTATGTCGATTTCCTTGTTCCATATTCATATATATGTTTCTACAAAATTTAAAACCATTAGTATTGTTAAATAATTTGATATAAGAAACAATATCCTAAAAAAATAAGATACATAATTACAGTTATTTATTAGTAATTACGAATAATTATAGGTGACACAGTTAGTTTGTAATCATCCCAACTAATTATTATTAATTTAGCAATACTTAGCAATAATTGGAAAAATGAAATATGCTTGAATAATGAAATAAAATTTTGTAATAATCGTTGTGAAGATTATATTACTAATTATTCTGATTTTTCTGACGGCTCATCTCTTTTTAACTTTCTCCCGACTGAAATCAGTATGAAAAAACTTGCTCTGACAAACGTTAGAGCACATTTTTCATACTGATTTTAGTGGGATAAAGTAGCAAAGATATGAGACATTGAACAAAAGGTAGCCATCAATCCGCTGGAAATTGTGTCAATTTATAACCATGTACTTGAATTTATTTGATTTTTGATTAATTTTATTAGTAATTGTTACTAATTATTACAAATCTCAATATTTCCAACAGATTTTTCTCTATTCTTAACATGTTCAAATCTTAAAGAGTCGTCAATTTTCAGGTCATGACCAATAAAAATTTTGCGTCAACCTTGTCCAATTTAAACTCTATAATTGTCCTCACATGGTTGATCATCTCGCAAGTAGTGTTGCAATAAGACGATGCAAGTAATGAGAAAGACATGACTTGGGTTTTCCTATTGCAACGCTACTTGCGAGGTGATCAACCAAGCAAGAACAATTATAGAGTTTACTTTGGACACGGTTGATGCAAACGTAATTGACCCCTCATATACCTCAATTTTCTTTTCATTTGTGTGTTCAGGTTGACAGGAAACTTCTACCTCCACATCTAATATGTGCTTTTACTGTCAAAATTATAAACCTCCTCACCTCTATATTGGGAAGGAGGTTGATAATTTTGACAGTAAAAGCAGCTATTACATGTGGAGGCAGAAGTTTCCTGTCAAGCCTCAACACACAAATGAAAATAAAATTGAGGTAAATGAGTGGTCAATCACATTTCCTAATTAAATCTAATTGTTTCCTAATTAAATCTAATTGTTTCCTAATTAAATATAATTGTTTCCTAATTAAATCTAATTTTTTCCTAATTAAATCTAATTGTTTCCTAATTAAATATAATTGTTTCCTAATTAAATCTAATTGTTTCCTAATTAAATCTAATTGTTTCCTAATTAAATCTAATTGTTTCCTAATTAAATCTAATTGTTTCCTAATTAAATCTAATTTTTTCCTAATTATTTTAATTGTTTCCTAATTATTTTAATTATTTCCTAATTTCTTTAATTTTTTCCTAATTATTTTAATTGTTTCCTAATTATTTTAATTGTTTCATAATTATTTTAATTGTTTCCTAATTATTTTAATTGTTTCTTAATTATTTCTAATCAATTAAATCTAATTATTTTCTAATTATTTGATAATTATTTTAATTAAATCTAATTATTTCTTAATTATTTGATAATTATATATTTATTTCTAATTATTACCAAAACATCCCCTGGGAGTGTCGAACCAAGAGTGCAGCAAGACCCGTTGTCGTGTACCAGGTTACCCCGAGTCAAGCTCGAAACACCTTGTCAGAGTTTTCACTCCTAGGTACATCTGTTCCATAGCCGCCTCTACTTGTTCATATCCAGACAAGGATTATTTGGTACAAGCACATGAACTAATTATACTATATAGATAAACATTCTATTAAAAAAATAAAATTAACAATTAAAAATAAAATTAAAAATTAAAAATAATTTAACAATTAAAAAAAATATAAATACCTTTAATAATCTGCACCAACTCCTACTTTACTCTTCTCGAAAGAAAAAATTAAGACAAAAAAAATTCTGCTCAGAACTAAAAATGAGAGAGAGAGAAGAATAGAGATATGAATGTTATGGAAAAAAACGGATGGGGTGTATATATAGGTTAGATTATTTGCAACAATCGTATTTGCGACGGGAGACCGTCGCAAATACTAGGTATTGCGATGGGATACCATCGCAAATTCCTTCGCCCACATTAAATATAGGCGGCGGGTAAAAGGACTTTTGCGACGGGCCCGTCGCAAATAGCCACCATTAGCGACGGGCAGATATCCCCATTGCAAATATCTATTTACCGCCGCCGGTATTGGCGATGGGTCCTGTCGCAAATACCTTCGTCCACATTAATTACGGGCAGCGGGTAAAAGGGTTTTTGTGACGGGCCCATCGCAAATTCCACACCATTAGCGACGGGCGGATATCCCCGTCGCAAATTACTATTTACCGCCGCCGGTATTTGCGACGGGCGGATATCCCCGTCGCAAATTCCTATTTATCGCCGTCGGTATTTACGACGGGACCCGTCGCAAATACCACCCGTTGGATTCTCTGTTGCGACAGGTACATAGACCTGTCGTAAAAACGTATTTACCACCACCGGGTATTTATGACGGGTTGAAGGTGACAGTCGCAAATAGTCTTTACAGCGGCCGGTATTGGCGACGGGGCCCATCGCAAATAATACCGGGTGAATATTTGTTTGCGACGGGGAAATTTCCCCATTGCAAATACTATTTACCATCGCCGGGTACTTGCGACGGGTAGCCTTCTACCCGTCGCAAATAGCCTTCCCGCATTTTGGCGCGCAAACAGCGTCATTGCAATTGCGACGGAACCTGTATTTCTGTCGCAAATAACTGACCATTTGCGACGGGAATATATTCTCATCGCAAAAACTCTTTTCATCGGAGTTTTTGCGATGGGAATAAGTCCCGTCGCAAATACCCCGTCGCAATAATCATTTTTTCCCGTAGTGAAAACCCGTTGAAATAAATAACTTTAAATATATCCTTAAATACAATGATTAAGGGGTGAATTAATATAGAGGAGATTTTAATTTTTGGGTGTATCTTTTAAGGGGTCGAGGATGACTCCTTTTTAAGTAAGAGAAGTGTAACTTTTGTAAATATTTGTTTCTTATGATTAAATTCAAGATATATTCTTGGTAACTTGAACCAAATTATAAATATTTGGATTATAAGATAGGGTAGGTATAAAACCAACTTATCCAATCAATTAGAGATACCTTTTTATTATATTTATGTACTTTTATCTTAACATAACACCTTGTTAACCATTTAAGCCTCTACAGTGGTAATTGAATTTTAATATATTTAAACATTAAATATTATGGAAATCATCTTTTAAATAATATTAATTTACTTTTTATAATAATATACACACCACTTTAAAAAAAGTTCTTTGAGAAATATTTCTTTTTAACATTGATGGTTTTAATAATATCATATTTGTTACTCATCCCCATTAAATTTCATCAATTACCTAATATAAAAATAGATTAAATCATTCTCTAAAATGAATATATATATATATATATATTTAATTATAATAAATGTTTTTATATAAAAAATATTATTATATTTTTAATTTCTTGATGTTTTATGGTTATAGTAATTTTTATAATGATGTTTCACGTTTTATACTCATAATGTATTTACCTTTATTTATAATATGGTATATTGTAGTTTTTTTAGTTTAGTGTTGTGTGTGATAAAATTTACCCAACAATTTATTTATTTAAAATAATGTACATACTTAAATCTTAGGGTGTTATAAGGATATAAGTAATGTATCAAATAGAGACATAAATCATGAATAACTCCTAATTACATGATGTTTTATTCCTTTTATACCAACTAGGAGCCTCACCATAGTGTATGAAGTAAGTGGGACTAGAAAATAATGCATCTATTTCCACAAGGAGATCATATTATAGTCTTGGTGCAATAATTTTTCAATTAAAGGGATAGTGATTCATGTTTACTCAATCCAAGGTGATCAAGTATCTCAACCCTTTGGAAATGGGGAAAGGGGTATAAAATATTAAGGTCACTATGAACATATATTTTATGATCATATCATTATTCAAACCATTGTGTTCTTGAGAAAATTTTATCTTTAGTAAACAAACTAAGAAATGTTGTGAGATGCTTTAAAAACTCCCAACCTGGGAATATTTAGATCTAAGGAGATAGCTATCATAATCATCAGCTTCATATCCTGAATAGTTATTATTTCATTTTGTTGCTTGAGACTCATCCCCCATGTCATCTATACATACACCTATGTTGCTTTAACTACTCTGAGAAGTAATCATCCCATACCAGGTACCAATGATCATTTTGGGTTCCACTTATTAGAATTATCTATAACTTTAACCTTTGATTATGAATATCTTATGTGTATTTATTTATTTTTTATAAAAAATGAATATTTTATAAACCTAGTAGGATGGATATGAATCAAAAATATATTCATTCTAATCATATGAAAAAAGAGTATGAAGATGTAGTTAAAGAGTTCATCAAGTTTGAAATAGAGCACATACGACCCTTCTCAAATCCTTTGTCTATGTTTATATTGTTGTTATACAAGAAAAAATAGTCTTTAAGAGTTGGAAGAACATTTTATTTGTCATGGAATATATCATAGTTATAAATTTTGTACTAAACATGTGAAAAAACTATACATGAACACCTATTGGGATGATACTACAGTTTATGGATCATTTGATATGAATACCAGTGTAAATGATGATGGAGATCGCATTAAATAAATGATAATGGAAATTGAATATGACATTAATGATTTTCAAAAGTTGTCTGAGAAGTTAAATAGTTTTTCTAATAGACCATTGTAAACTAGTTTTACTAAATACACAACATTCTCATCTGTATTGAAGTCATATAATTTGAAATATGGCAATTGATGGAGTGACACCCACTTTATAGAACTACTTTGTGACTTGAATGATATGATACCAAAACAAAATGAACATCCTTTTCAAACATATGACACTAAACAAATTCTAGGTTTAATGGGAATGATATCTAAAAAAATACATTCTTGTCCAAATTATTTCATATTTTTCACAAGGACCATTAATCACTCATAAAATTCCCGAAGTGTGGCATGGATTGATACAAGAAAGATGAATCAAGTCCTTAGAAAGTTGTAAGGTACATTCCTATCATTCCACGGTTTATAAGAATATATGGATGTCAAGAAATAGTGAGACAATTAAAATGTCATGTAGATATAATAATTAAATATAGAAACCTAATTCATCCAGTCGACTCTCCTCAGTATAAGAAAATTGATTACGAGTGTCCTAAATTTGGAAATGATCCAGGAAACTTCATTCTTGAATTATCTATAGATAGAATAAATCATTTTTGTTTTATCGAGTAGTAATCATAGTACATGGCATGTCATGTTGGTAAATTATAAATCTATACACTAGTTATACATAATTCACAAATATATTATGTTGTCTCTGGTTATATCTAGACCAAAACAACCCAATAATGATATTGATGTCTATTTGGCTCCGTTGATCGAATATCTAAAATTTATGTGGGATAAAGGTGTTATAATGTATGATGTTCATAGAAGTGAATAGTGCAGATTAATGTTCATGTTTTATGGGGTGATAAATGTCTTTACCACTTATGAAAATTTTTCAGGTTATATCGTTAAAGTAATGTTGTGGTGTCCCATTTGTGAAGAATTCACACACTCATTCCAGTTGAAACATTCCCTGAAGACTATATTTTTTGGACATTAGAAATGTTTGCCTCAATGGAATAAATATCAATCCTGGATGACATCATTAGATGGGAATACCAAATATGATACATCATCATCTCCACTAACATGTGATAAACATTTAGATAAAGTAATATATATTGACACTATTTTTTATAAACCATTTTTTAATAACATTAAAAAAAGTTGGAAAAAGTGATCAATTTTATTTGAATTACCATATTTGAATTATCTATACAATATATATTTTATTGATGTCATGCATGTAAAAAAATGTATTTGTGAGTGTTATTAGCATGTTACTAAATGTTCTTAGAAAAAAAAGATGGAATCAAAGGTAGTTTGAACATTATTCACATGGGGATAAGGGAAGAGTTGGCACAGATGAAGGGTAAAGGGCATACTTTTCTTTCTCGAACAACTTACACTCTATCAAAATATGAAAAATTGTAATTTTTCATTTTCCTAAATGGTGTAAAATTTTAATAGGGGTATTCATAAAATATAAATAATGTCTTATCAATAACTAACTTGAAGTTATAGGTACTAAAATCACATCATGCATCAGATTGAGGTGCAACTGATCCCTACACGTCACAAGTGACATACTCAAAACCTATAAAATGCATTTGGATTATTTAAATGCATTAGTAAAATGATCCATAATTCATTTTTGATGTTTAGGAATCATCCAAACCTTAATATGATGCAAAGTGTGCCTATTATAACTCAAAGTGTCTGTTATTAGTTTGAAATTTACATTTTAGTTCAAAAAGTGTGTCACTCACTAAAAACCAAGAAAAATGGTATGATTGTCTCAATAATTTAGTAAAATGTTTCATAAGTTATTTATGACAAGTATAAATCAATCTCACATAAAAATTACACACAATGTGACCGATATGACTCAAAGTGTGTGTTTCTATTTTAAAATGACATTTTAGTAAAAATACAAGTGACGTACTCAAAACCAAGAAAACGAATTCAGATTATTTTGATGCTTTAGTAAAGTGATACATAAGACATTTATGATGTGTTGGAATCATCTGAATCTCAATCTAACACCCAGTGTGACCGGTATGACTCCAAGTGTGTCTTTTTATTTAAAAATGACATTGATTTTAGTAAAAGAGACAAGTGACATACTCAAAAATGAGAAAATTCATTTGGATTATTTTTATACAATTGTAAAATGATCCATAAGTCATTTTTTATGTGTAAGAATCAGACTCATCTGAATATGACACATAGTGTGACTGGTATGACTAAAAGTGTGTCTTTTTATTTAAAATTGACATTAATTTTAGTAAAAAAGAAAAGTGACATACTAAAAACTAAGAAAATGAATTAAGATTATTTTTATACTTTATAAAATAATCCATAAGTAATTTTTTAAGTGTAGGAATCATCCTCACCTCAATATAGTTCATAGTGTACTCGGTATAACTCAAATTGTATGTTGTCATTTTAAAATTGACATTTTAGTTCAAAACTATTTCCCTCACTAAAAATAGAGAAAATGCACTCAGATTACCTCGATAATTTAGTAAAATAATTCATAATTCATTTTTGACCTTTTGGAATTAGTCTCACATCAAACCAAAATACAATTTGACCAGTATTACTCAAAGTAAGTGTTTCCAATTTAAAATTGTATTTTAGTAAAATAGACTAGTGACATACTCAAAACTTAGAAAATGCATTTTTATTATTTTTATACTTTAGTAAAACAATCCCTAAGTAATTTTTGACATGTAGGAATTATCCTCACCTCAATCTGATATACGGTGTGATCGGTATGACTGCAAATGTGTATTTTTATTTAAAATTGATATTAATTTTAGTAAAAAAGACAAGTCACTTAATCAAAACTAAGAAAACACATTTAGATTATTCTGATAATTTAATAAAATGATCAATAAGTCATTTTTGATGTGTATAAATCATTCACACATCAATTTTATGCACGGTGTTACCAGTATGACTCCAAGTGTGCCTTTTTATTTAAAATTTACCTTAATTTTAGTAAAAAAGAAAAGTGACATACTCAAAACTAAGAAACACATTCTAATTGTTTTGATACTTTAGTAAAATGATCCATAAGTCATTTTTGACATGTAGAAATTGTCCTTACCTCAATCATATGTATGGTGTGGCTGGTATGACTCCAAGTGTGACTTTTTATTTAAAATTAACATTAGTTTTAGTAAAAAAATAAAAGTGACATACTCAAAATTGAGAAAATTAATTCAGAATATTTTGATAATTTAGGAAAATTATCCATAAGTAATTTTTTATGTGTAGGAATTAGACACACCTCAATATGATGCACGATGTTCCTGTTAAAACTCAAAGTGTATTTTATCAGTTAAAATTGACATTTTAGTTCAAAAAGTGTGTCACGCATTGAAAATTTAGAAAACACACTAGGATTGTCTTAGTAATTTAATAAAATGATTTATAAGTCCTTTTTATGTGTAGGAATTAGTCTCACATCAAACCAACACACGATCTGATCAGAATGACTCAAATTTTGTGTTTCTAGTTTAAAATGACATTTTATTTAAAAAGACAAGTGACATACTCAAAACCAAGAAAACACATATAGTGACCCTAACCTTTTTCACATATCATTACATGATTTTAGCATAATTAAACATAAAAAAATACAAGGATAGTAAAGTCTAGTTTCTTTGAGAATAGGTACATAATTAAATATCATAATTTCAAAATAATAACTAACTAAAAATTAATTCTTAATTTGCATAAACCCCTTTTAATGGATGAGGGGGAACCCAGCATGACATCAAGGACTTGAAATAAAAACTGGACCTATAAGTCTAAAATCTCAAGACCATAAACAACCCAAATTACAAGGTAAAATACCCTCCCCAATATCAAAAATGTTAATTCCATCTTCCACCTTCCCATCGCTGCTCAGCTAACTATCCCATGCAAAAGAGCACATGCCTGGTAGTGATGGAAATATTCATACCCTCTCAAACATCCAATTCTAGATAATAATGATTCAGTGAAAACTCTATGCTCTGAACCTAATCTGGAGCATCCCTTTATAAAGGTATGTATGTGTAATCCCTTGAACCTTAGACCATAGAGGCCACAAAATAGAATCATAGCACCAAGAAATTCATTCCATGAAGAAAAAAAATGAAAGGAACCCATTACTACTAGAACAACACCACAAAAACATTCATGATCACCATCATTTCCGACATTAACACCACCATAAAAAAAACAAAACACAAAGAAAATTCACCAACATAGAATGTTCACCTTCAGAAAAACACCACCTCTGAAGTTTGCAACCCGGATTCTTGAACCATTGTTGGAGAAAATCCATGCCGCAAGGACCCCACGAGCCTCCCTTCAACACCGCAGCCGCATAATAAGAATCCCGAGGGGGTAGATGGTCTGTATACAAGAAGTTGAGAAAATTACACCTAGGGCTGGAGGACCCAACAACCACACCAAAGGATCATCACCGAGGAAGGTGGCTGAGCCAATATGAACTGGAAGTGCCTCTCTGTACATGAAACTAGAAAAATCTAAATTGCATATGAACCTGCACCAGTGTCCAAGTCAAGAAAACTTATAGAAGAGGAAGCAAGGGTTTCTAGTATGGGCTAAGGGTAGGGCCACACTGCGACGTTGTCACCACAAACCAGCATCGGATCTTCTGACCTCAAGTCCACTGTGAAAACGAGCTGCGATATCCGTTGAACACCAAAACCTACAAGGGAGTGATAAAACCCTAGAACCTCAAGAGATTAAGGGGGAGTAAATGTTGAGATATTGATCCTCCCCCCTCTGGATCAATACTGAGGGAACCCGAGATCCATGAGAGGATGGATCGCCTCCACTCCAAGGCCTAATCTCTCCTCATCAAGAAAACACAAGTGCAACTATAACTTCAAAATAAGAACATCTTTTATTTAATTATCATAAAAATATCCTAACTTCATTTTATCCCTTACATATTCATAGGATAACCTAGGGGTGACATGAATAAACAGATGAGCTAAATATCCCAGTAAGTGAATAAACATTAAAATAAAGCTTAGAACATGGTTAGAAGGCATAAAATAATGATATATAAAGGCATGGAAAGATATTAAACATAAGGAATCATAATAAGGGATCATATAATAAATTATTTATAGTAATGTGGAAGTAACACAAAATATTAATTTAGCATTATTCAAGGCTAGTTGCACATAGAAGAGCATGAGTCAAAGCTCGTTGCGCATAGAAGAGCATGAGTCAAGGCTACCACCAAGATCGTTCCACAAAACATCTCATGAGAATAAACTTTACTCAATGAATTGGATCACTATCTTGGTGCACCCATAATAACATGTTAATTAATATTCTAACCATATAAAGAATCATATATAAGTAATCAAAAATAAACAAAAGGGTTACCCATAGAAAGAGTTGTGTAGAAAAATCTTGTCAAAAGCATAGTAAATGGGTGTATCATAAAAGTGTCCATGAAATAAATGAATTAAATAATAAATGTAAATTAATAAAGTAATATATTAATATATCATGATAAGTTATTTCAAGCTGAAGTGAAAATAGTGTTTAAGAAACTTTAGAAATAAAACATTTTAGTACGGTTTAAGGGAAAACTTTCAAGATTATTTAAAATGGAAAAAAGAATAATTGTTTGTATAAAACCATAATTTAACCATGGTATTTTTTAATGATATCATGAGTGATTTTATAAAAATAAATTTGTCTTAAAATAGATTATGTAGCGTACTTGAAAATGGGTAAGAATTCAGGAAGTTCCCTTAAATCAGGCTTGCTTATCAGGAAGAATTGAGTAGGGAACCTTTTAAAAACATGTATATACCCATAAAAAAGGATGAATGGATCTTAATACATGATTTTGTAACATATAAACAGAATTTATAATATTTACATAAAAATAAAAGATAATTTCATTTGGGTAAAAAGGGAGATGGAGTAACCTGAAGGAACAATGGAGGTTCAGGTAGAATCTCTTACCTTAAGTCTGAAGGTGTTCTTCACTTGATCTTAATGTCCTAGATAATCAAATTAGATTAATTAATTAATAATTCAAGAACACTTTATAAATGTATTTTATTTATTATAACTTTATTAAGTTCATTTATAGCCTTTTATGGTTTAAGATATTCAATTTTATCATTTGGGAGCATTGATTTCCTCGGTTTTCATGATCAGTTTACTTGTATATGTGTATGTAAAATCATGTGGAATGAGGATAGTTGTCCATAAATAAACTTATATTTTATTAATTAACTTATATAATATTAAAATACCATTTTTACAGAATTTAGGATGATTCATTAGATAAATCATTAATGATAACCATTTAGATTAATTTATCATTTTTTGATTATAACGAACTCATTTTGTATTATAAATTAATATTATGTGTAAAAATGATTTTAGAACATTAAATAATATATAATAAATATATTATAATCTGGTTCAACCATGAAAATGGTTTCATGAAAATCCTTGAAGTTTCAATTGAAAGATGAAAGCGCTTCATCCACGAAGGTGGTAAATTGGCATTTCATAGACAATGTTTTCATTTTTAAAATAAAAAAGAGAGGAGAAGAGTTTTGATAAATAATTATTCTATAAACATGATAAAATTATAGTATGTGTAATATAATGGAGTTTTAATGCTACTTGGACAAGGGTAATTGAGGATAATATAATAAAATAAAGGAACTTTAAAAAAATTAAATAAAACGAGGAGGGTTTTACCTCTTGATTCCATCTTCTTGAGAACCTCCTTAGGGGATTGGTTTTGGTCTTTTGTTAAAATAAATCTCATGGTCATGGGGAAGGAACTTAGTATGAGATTTTAGTATAATTTTGATAAGTATAAAGGCTTTAGATGTGTGAGGAGAAGAGGGGGTGAGGGGAGGTATTTATAGTGGAGGAGGGTGTTTTTTGAATATTTTAATCATTATTTTATTATTTTGCTCAAGACAAGTAATAGTTTTGATTATTGAGAATAAATAAAGTAATTAGATCATGTGATTTTGAACCAATTATTCTTAAATCATCCATGACTCAATGAATAGTGTATTTAACTTATAATGTATATATACCGTAAGATATAATAAATGTTTTTGGGGGCTCTCGGCTTTGGTCGAGAGCTCCCTATACTGTTAGGGTTTCTGCGTGTGCAGGTTCTCCAGTGTCGTTGGGGTTTCGACCTTGGTGATGAAGATTTGTGGCAGAGCAGCGTCGGTTTCTTTAGCTTCGTCAGCATGTGGCATGACGGCTTGGTTTTCGGTCGGCGTCCAAGGCTAATCTGGTCCAGATCTGTCCAGATCTGGTCAGATTTTGGCACAACAAGGTGTGACGGATCTTCGTTGGTGGTCCTTGAGTGGCGACGCATTGGAGTGCAGGGATTTGGAGGGCATCATGGACCAGGACGATGCAGTCTATGGTGAGCAGATCTGGTTGTCTCTGGCTTTCGGTTCTTCTGGTCTCTGGTTCGGTCATGGCACTCTAGTGAGCAGTTGAGGTTTTGGATCTGCGGTGGTGAGATGCATTCTGCACGGCGGCTTTGTGTTTCTTTACTCTGTCCGGGCCTTCGGATGGCAACGTCACAGTGATAAAAAGGGTGTTTCTTGGCTTGGCATCTGGTTGTCAGTGGCGATGAAGGGGGTTTCTCAGCTTTCGGCTTTCAGCGGCGGCATGGGTGGAATTTTTCATTTCATCACCATCAGATTAATCAGATATTGACCCAGGGTCCCAAATCACCGGAGGGGTCCTACGCTTATGGGATTAGCGATCATCATGAAAAGATACGGTCAGCGTTGGCGAGGCTTTGAGCTGTATCAGGGTTGACGACGATGCAAGATCCTATCGAGTCTCAGATCTGGGGTTCTGATGCAGGGGTGTGGCTCTACGGTGCTGGATCTGAAGGGCTTCGGGCTGGTGGTATCTCGGAAACCTGATCTGGTCGGATCATTGGTGTAGGGCATGTTCTCGTCTGGTTGTAGCGGTGGCTCCTGTTTTATGATGGTGGTTCGACCGGGGTGATGCCGGTGGATGCTGGAAGGCTTTCCCATTTTTAAGTTGATTCATCGGGCTTATTAGGTTTTGTAATGGGATTTATCCCACTGGGCTCTACCATGAAGGCCTTCAGGTCATTGTATTTTAAGGCTTTTGTGCCTTGAATGTTCAGTTTCTATTAGGTTCCCCCATTTCGCACAAAAGGGGTTTGTGTGGTTTTTCTTTTTTAATAAAGGGGTTTACCCCAACTTTCATGTTATATATACCGTAAATTCATGTATTATATTATTCACTAAAAATTCAAGTGTTTCAAAAAAATCCCAAAAATTCACCCTAACCATTTTTTGATGTGTAGAATTAAAAAATGAACTCAATTTTATGAAAATAATTTTCTAAATATGATAAATTTAATTTTTAATTAAAATCATAATTTACTTGAAAAATATTGTTTTTAAATTAAAACTGATTTTATATCACTTTGAAAAAAGTAAAAAAGGAATCATAAAATTATCTTATAATCATAAGATATCAAAATACTAATTTATGAATAAATTTTATGGAAATAAATTTTATTTTAAATTATTAAGTTAGCCATAAAATTTTATTTAAATATTTATGACTTATAAAAATACAAACACTTAATTAATAATTTTTAAAATATTTATTTACTTATAAAATGAAATAATTATATCATATTGACACTTATAAGATGGATAAATTTAATTTATACATTCATTGGTGAGGTTATTATTTAATTTTCCAGTTTACTATTCATAAGGGTCACATTACTATTCCAAATGTCAAGTTACTATTTCGTCAGTAAAGGTTCCTTAACTTCTAAAAATGCTTCTTATTTCATTTATTAATCATTTATAAAGTTTTTATTATGTTCTTTATGTGATTTAATGTGATTTATACTATATGACATAATTATAAGAAAGGAATTTATATAGATAGAACTTTGGGTTGTTACATTCTTCCCTCCTTCTGAAATTTCTCCCTCAAAAATTAATTTTACATTATAACTTAAAATAGGTGTCGGTGCTTCTCTTTCATTGATTTCTCTGGTTCCCATATTTCCTCTTCATACTTATGGTTCAGCCAAATTACTTTGACCAGGTGAGTAGTTTTTTTGTATATAAATTTATCTTTATGATCTAAGATCTTCATTGGTTTCTCCTTATAAGAAAGATCATTCTCCAACTATACCACCTCTAAAGTAAATACATGTGAAAAATCTGCTATGTACTTCCTTAAGAGGGATACATGAAATATTTCATGTACTTGAGACATGGTTGGTGGACGTGCTAGTCAATAGGCCAAAGATCTGACACGATCAAGGATCTCAAAGGGGGAGATGTACCTGGGACTTATCTTACATTTCTTCCTAAATCTCATGAACCTCTTCCATAGAGATATATGGAGGAATACCATGTCTCTAACCTTAAACTCTAGATCTTATCGACGATTGTCTACATGGTTATTTTGTCAACTTTGGGGTGCCTTGATGTGTGGCTGAATGGATTTCACCTTCTCTACCATTTCCTCAACCATTTCAGGTCAAAATAGTTTATGTTCACAAACTTCATCCTAGAATGCTAGTGTTCTACACCTTTTTCCATAAAGGGCTTCATATGGAGCTATTTTGATGCTGGAGTGGAAACTATTGTTCTAGGAGAATTCGACCAGTGGAAGATATTGGTCCCATCCTCCTTTGAAGTTCATTGAACATGATCTCAACATGTCTTCTAGTGTCTAAATATTCCGCTCATATTTTCCATCAGTTTGAGGATGATAGGTTGTACTAAAGTTCATCTCAGTTCTTAAAGCATGTTGGATATTTTTTCAGAACTTTGAGGTGAATCTCAGATCTCGATCAGATATTATTGATAGTGGTACTCCATGCAGCCTTACCACCTATTTGATGTATATTTGTGCAAGTTGATCTAGTGAGAAGTCCTCCCAAATTGTGATAAAGTGATCTGTCTCTATAAGATGATCCAAAATAACCCATACAGCATTGTTCCCTCTAGATGTATTTGGAAGTCTAGTGAAAAAGTCCATGGTGATGTTCTCCCCCTTCTATGTTGGTATGGATAATGGTTTCATTATACCGTTATACTTTTTCATTTTATCCTTCACTTACTGACATACTAGTCACTTTGATGTATATTAAGTGATCTCCTTTTTCATATTATCCCACCAAAAGTTATACCGAATATCTCAATACATCTTTGTTCTCTCTGGGTGAATAGAGAAGGTTGAGCTATGTGCATCATTCAGAAGATATTTCTTTATCTCTGGATTGGATGGTACACATATTTGTGACCCAAATATTATGAATCCATCCTCACCAATCTTGAACTCATGGGATTTCCCATTTTGGATAGCTTCCACGCTTTTTTGAATTTTCACATCATTTCTTCGAGAATCCATTTTTTTCTCCACAAGGGATGGTTAATCAATCATTTGAGAAAGTATTGATGATGTTCCTCCCATAATTATTCCCATGTCCATAATTTTTAAGTCTAATAATATTGGGTCCTTCTCAATTCTCATCATTGATAAAGATGAAGGGTCATTTCTACTTAGAGAATCCACCACCTTATTTACCTTACTAGGATGGTAGTGGATTGATCAGTCATAATCCTTGATGAGATCTAACCATATTCATTGGTGCATATTAAGATCCTTCTATGTGAATATATATTTCAGACTCTTGTGATCAGTATATATCTCAAAATTCTCCCCATAGAGATAATACCACTAGATTTTTAACGCAAAGATCACAGATTCCAACTCCAGTTCATGCATGGGATAGTTTTGCTTATAGATTTTCAACTGCATTGAGTCATAGGTTATCACTTTATCATTTTTCATCATTACAAATCCTAAGAAATTTTTTTAAGCATCATTTTACACCATAAAGAGTTCTCCACTTTTCGGGAGTGTGAGTACTAGCATTGTGATAAGCCTCTTTTTGAGCTCCTTAAATCTTTCCTCACATTCTTGATCCAAGACAAACTTCAGTCCCTTCTATTTCATCTTGGTTATTGGGTTTAAAAATAATGATAAGTTCTTTACAAATCATCTATAATACCCATCAAGGTGAATGAAACTATAGATCTCCATTACAGATGTTGGCATGGTCCACTATTCAATTGCCTTTGTCTTGGAAGGGTGCACAGATATCCCTCTATTGATGATAACATTGCCCAAGAATGATACTTAATCCATCTAGAACTCACATTTACTTTACTTTTCATATAGTTTCTCCCTTCACAAATTCTTCATTAGAGTATTCAAATTCTCCTCATGTTCCTCCTTACTCTTGGAGTATATCATAATTCAGTGTAATCTCTCAAGATAGGAAAATCTTTTATCATGGTCATCTCATTTTTATCAATAATTTGAGTGAGATATGCTAGATCATAAGGTAGTAATATCCACACATGATATTATTATTCTAAAGGAGATTAATCTTCCTCCTTACACTTTTAAATAATTGTAGTATTCTTCGAGATGTGAAGAGTGATCTCCCTTTCCCAATAGTTGATGTTGGATTTGTATAAAGATAGCCAATCCATTTCCAAAATAGCATCAAACTCTACCAAATGGAGTATGGGAAGATTTTCTAGGAGGTCTAGTCTACAAACATTAACCAGGGAGGAGTTATGTACTTTGGATGAAATAATTTCCCTATTAGTTGTTCTCAAAGATAACTCAACCTCCAAATTTTGAGGTGGGGTTTGAATAGTTATACTAAACTTGCAAGATATGAAAGAATGTGTAGAACCAGAATAAAATAGTAGTTTCACTATTCTTGAATGAATAACTAGTGTACCTATCACCACATTGTTGTCCAGATTCACATCTACAATAGTGATATAATAAGCCCTTCATTTCTTCCTTGGAGGTTGTTGTTTATTTTCTCTGACAACCCCTAGGTTAGGGCATTGGTTCAAAAAAATCTCATGTTCCTTGTAGTTGAAACACTGAACTACTAGTTGACCATTAATATGAACCATCATTTCTTATTCAACATTAGTGGTACTCTTCATATCCCTTTAGTATTTCTTAGCCAGAAACCTCATTCTTCCACATTTGAAGCATTTCCAAGTTCCCTTTAGATAATTCCCATGATGCTTCTTCCCATAATTTTCTCACATGTGATATTAGGTCTTCTTTCCATTATGAGATTTATTTTCTAATCCACCCATATTAGAATCCATTTTCCTCTTTTTGTCACTAGGCCCATGAGACCATTGAGATTCTCTGATCTCTATTTCAACCTTGAGGGCACAATGGATAATATCCTCATAACTGTCGAAGTATCAAATTGCCAATGCTTTTCATATACTTGGATTTAGTCTATTAAAGAAGAAATCCACCTTTCTTTTGGTGTTCATGACAAAACTGGAGGCATATCATTCAAGCCTGGTAAATTTTGCTTCATATGCCCCGATAGACTCATCTTCATTCTACTTAAGTCCAAGGAAATCCCTTTTTATCTTAATATAGAGGGTTCAGGGAAAATATTTATTGAAAACATTTTATTTAATTCATCTCAATCCATAGAATCAATTTCCACCTTGGACTTCATGTTTTTTATCAAAGTCCACTATTGATCAGCTTCCCCATAAAAACAATAGATAGTCGGCACAATTTTCTCTTCTTCTGAGAACTGGAGTATAGAGAATATATTTTTAATAGAGTTAATACATTGTTCCACAAGGAGGGGATCAGAAGATCTACTAAACATGGGAGGCCTTTTCCACATGCAGTATTCGATGGAAACTTGCTCTTTCCTTGGATAAGGAGTGTGTTTCATGTGATTCAAGTTATAATTCATAACTTGAGCTAATTGATCAAGTACTATCATAAATTTTTTAGAACCAGTTCCCATCATATTTGAAATTTCATTAGGGAAATCATCACATTTCCTATCACATTTATTTTTGGAACATGTTCTTCCATTTCCAGCTATTAACTAAGAAAAATAAAGTGCAATTAGGGGGCCCTGAATACTTAGCTAATAAGAATAAAAAAGTAAACTTTAAACATAAAAGGATAAACTCTTAAAGGAAAATTATATCCTAACTTATGATTCCCTAGGTTTCAATATAGGTTATCCATGATTTATTTCCTAACATATATTCTTATGGTAATTTTTTTGCTCCCTTAATAATGGTTCGTAATGAGTTTATGAATTTACCAAAGCATATCCCCCAAGAGTGTCAAACTAGGTGTGTAGTAAGACCCATTTTCATGTATCAGGTTACCTCGAGTCAGGCTCTAAACACCATGTCGGAGTTTCTACTCCTAGGCATATCTTTTCCAAAACCACGTCCACTTATAGTATCCAAATAGGGACTTATTTTCTTGATAAACCACTTACTCTATAATTACCAAAATTTAGGGATTTTTTCTTATACTTAGTCTTATCCCTAGGTTTATTACTAAAGTTCTATATTCCTAGTATACAAAAATAACTAAACTTGTCCTCTGACGTTGAGTTAAAAGTCTTCTTTTGACTTTTATATCTTGTTTTGGAAATCAAAAATGTCTTTTACCATGTTGATCGTACTAACCATGCAGATCATACTGACCATGCTGATCTTACTGATCATGCTGATCGTACTGAGCATACTGATCGTACTGACCATGATGATCGTATTGATCATGCTGATCGTACTGACCATGCTGATTGTACTGACCATGCTGATCGTACTGACCATGCTGATCGTACTGATCATGCTGATCGTACTAGCCATGCTGATCATACTGACCATGCTGATCATATTGATCACGCTGATCGTACTGACCATACTAATCGTACGGACTATAATTTTTCGTACTGACTCTGTCATTTGTACTCACTTTTGTGTATCTTACTTTGTATCATATCAATACATTACATTTAGTAATACTAATAGTACTCATACTTCTATCACATGCATAATTTTATTATTTCATCAAAAGATTTGTTTTAGATCAATCGTACTCATGGTTATCATGTTCATATATCTTTTTTTAACCAATACGTTGTCGTTGAGTTAGTTAAAAACTAATCAAAACGATGTCGTGCTTTCTGTTTCAATATGACCATTATAATGCCAGGTGTCCAAGTCCCACCGAGTTTTTCAGAGAAATATGACCGTTGGAGAAAATGTGACCGTTGGAACCTGAGGCCTATAAATAGGAGGTCATTTGAAGCCAAGAAAGAATAATGATGATAATGTCCTTCTATAAAGTTCTAGAGAGTGACATTGTGACTTATCTCCTGCTTTGTGTTTTGTGTGACCGATCTTCATATCGAGGGCTTTCAAGCGATTGAAAGACAGAGGTGCCGATTACCTACAAAATCGAGGGCTGCTGGGGATAGGCAGACAGACGAACCGATCATCGTATCGAGGGTTGTTGGGGATAGGTACACAGACAAACCGATCATCGTATTGAGGGCTTCCCAAGGTGGTGGTAAGACAGCCCTCTTATCCTAGGTGAAAGGATAACCCTTCTATTTGGGTTAAAAAGAATTGTAACACTTTTACTTTTCCCCTGTTGTTTGTATTAGAAAGGAATTTGTATTGTTTCCTTTCTTCTTTACACTTTCAATTGTAATTGTTTCAATTACGATTATTCTATTACATATTGTATTAATATATTCTATATGCTTTATGGTAGAATCTCTTACACTTGTTTTACTCTGATTATTGTATTCATCTTGAATACAATTACTTTACTTTTCTAATAGTATTATATTACATCATACCTTTATATTCAACACAATTGTGGTTGTTTGAATTGTATTAGTTTAAGATCTTTTAAACTAATATCTTCAGTGTTTAAACACAAAGTTTTTAAACCTACAATTCACCCCCCCCCCCTCTTGTATTGTTCCATCTAATATACATATACATTTACATTTTCGATCCAACAATTGGTATCAGAGGTGGTTTCCACTGATTTATACTACTAGCTCTTATTCGAGTTTTACTACTGTTTCAATTACTTTCTACACTAACGTGTGGAGTGGAAAATATTTTGTTTCATTAGATGGCAAGAATGAATATTGGTTCAATTGATAACCTAAATACTTCTAGACCACCTATCTTTGATGGGAATGATTATGAGTACTGGAGAGATCGAATGAAGATGTTTGTTATCAATACTGGTGTAGACAATTTTATTATGCTTACTGGAGGTTACAAAATTCCTGACAAAGAAGTCAGTACTTTCACTAACCAAGAGAAGCAAGAATATCAACTGAATTACAAGGTACGCAATACTTTATTATGATCTATGACCAGGAATATATACAACCAGATATCTTCTTGGGAAGCAGCCAGCTGTATTTGGAAGAAATTAGAAGTCACACATTTTTGGTACATCCAAGGTTATAGGAACAAGAAGATCAATTCTTTGAGTTGAGTATCATGGATTTGTTTTTCCTTATGGAGATCTAGTATGTAAAGTGCAACAAAGATTTATGACAATCGTCAACAGTTTAAAATCTATGGGAGAAAAAGGTCTTGATGATGAAGCTCTTGTAGATAAGATTATTGATATAATTCCAAATGAATGGGAGTCAAAAAGGACAGATATTGATGAAAATAGAAAAGTTTCCCAGATTACTCTTGATGAACTATTTGGAACTCTTTTACATCATGAGACAAGAATGAAGAGAGACGATGATTTTAATAAGAAGAAAAATGGGAATGGAAGTGTAGCCTTTACATTTAAACCTAAAACACTTGAAAGGATAACAATATCCAAAGCCAAGAAATTTTTTATATCAGAATCAAGTAATAGTGATCACTCAGAAAATGAGTTAGCTAATCTTGCTCGAAGAATGAACAAGATTGTGGGAAAGAAAGACTTCCAATATAGATTAAAAAAATAGGAAGGATAAGAAAGATTCAGAGGTAACTTGTTATGAATGTAAGAAAGTGGGTCATATAAGGCCTGATTGTCCTTTACTGAAGAGAAAAGACAAAAAGGAGAAACATTCTGAAAGAAACAAGAAAACGTATTATAAGAAAAAGAAAGTCTTGAAGTCAAATGATACTTGGAGTGAAAGTGGTAGCGATTCTTCAGATAATTCTTCAGAATATGAGTCCACAGGACAGAGAAATATTGGACTTATATCCAGATTACTGATTAAAGATCATTGTATCATGGATATGGTACATAATTCTGAAGCTATTACAAATGTCTCTTTAAATTCAAATTATACTGATAATAAATATTATGAATCTTCAAATGATGAATCTTAGTCATCAGAAGATGATACTTTACCTTCTTTTGAATAAGTATCTAGATTTTCTAAATTACTTGAAAATGAAAATTCTAAACTTAAGAAAAATCTTGATAAAGCAAATTCTAGAATTTCAGTTTGAACTAAAGAATTATCAGATCTTTCTAATGATCATGATAAAAAAACTTCTGATTTTGAAAGTATTTTAAAAACCCTTGAGAAAGTCAAATCTGATAAGGATAAACTTTCTAAGGATCTTGAAAATGTAATTTCTAATAAAAATATTTTAGAACCTAACCCTAGTTCAAAATCAAATGTTTTGGAGGATAAAAATTTAATTTTAAAACTAAAGTCAGAAATCTTTTCTTTGAAAAAATGTTTGTCAAACTTTACTTATGGCAAACAGAATTTTGACAAAATGTATTCCCAAATCTGGCCTTTGATAAATCATTCTGGACTTGGTTATACTCATTCCAAACCACTTTTTAGTAATAACTATTTTGTTCCACAAAAAACCCCTTTTTGTTCTAAGTTCCAATGTGGTGGACACTGGAAAAGAGAGTGTTCTATTAATAAAACTCAATCTTTAGGATTTCATAAAGATCATTTTGTAAAAAAAATGTGGATTCCTAAAATTCTCTTATCTAACCCTTCTGGATCCAAACAAGTTTGGATTCCGAAAAACTAATTGTTTCTTTTTAAAGAAAATAAGAGATGTACCAACAAGAATATTTGGTACATGGATAGTGGTTGTTCTCGATACATGACGGGAAACAAATATTTCTTTGAAAAGATCATTAAAACAAAAGGTGGAAAGGTTACCTTCAGAGATAATGCTCAAGGAAAGATTGTTGGGATAGGTAATATTGTTTTTCTTGGAAAAGTTCTTATCTCAAATGTTTTGTTTGTTAAAGGTCTTAGGCACAATCTCATCAGCATAAGTCAATTATTTGATAAAGGTTACCTTGTGAATTTTAGAAATGATAAATTTTTAGTTCACAATTCCAAGGATAAGTTCATTCTATCTGCCCATAGGCAAGATAATGTATACACTATTAACTTAGAAGACCTTAGGAGCCAAAATTTACCCTGCTTAAGTGCAATAGAAGACCAATCATGGCAATGGAATAGAAGACTAGGACATTGCAACCTAAGAAACCTTTGTAAACTCTCAAAGAAAATACTTATAAAGGGACTACCTGATCTTAGATATGATTCTTCAAAAGTCTGTGATCCTTGTCAATTTGGCAAGCAACATAAAACTAGCTTTAAATCAATTAATGAAGTTTAAACTTCTAATGCATTACAGCTAGTGCATATGGATCTTTTTGGTCCTTCACAAACTGGAAGCATTGGAGGAAAATACTATGTATTTGTTTTAGTTGATGACTTTACTATATTTACATGGGTCTATTTTCTAACAAAGAAATCTAAAGCCTTTTCCTATTTCAAAACTTTTAGAGCCCAAGTTATAAATGAGAAAAACCTACCATTGATAACTATTCTTAGTGATCATGGTGGTGAATTTCAAAATTATGAATTTGAAACTTTTTTTACTAAAAAAGGTATTACTCACAATTTCTCAGCTCCAAGAACTCCTCAGCAAAATGGTGTTGTTGAAAGAATAAATCGTATTCTTCATGAAATGACTAGAACCATGTTAAGTGAATACTCAATTGCTAAGAACTTTTGGGATGAATATGTTAGTACTGCTTGATATACTATAAATCGTGCTTTAACCAGACCTTTTCTTAATAAAACACCTTATGAGTTATGGACTTTCCGAAAACCTAAAGTTTCATACTTCAAAGTTTTTGGGTGCAAAGTATTCATTTTGAATACTAAATATAATCTTCACAAATTTGCACCAAAATCTGATGAAGGAATATTTCTAGGCTACTCCACAACTTCTAAGGCTTATAGAGTTTTCAATAAAAACACTTGTACTGTTGAGAAAACAGTACATGTAAAATTTGATGAAACTGGTCCTTTTGTTTTTAAATCATCCCAACCTACATCCTGAGATGTGTTTTCAAAAACTGATTATCAACCTTTGTTAGAAGATCCTTCTGATAAGGAAAATGTTCAAGAATATTCTTCTGAAACATTTATCACAGAAGAATTTGTACTATATGTTGATGAATAGGTTTTACAAAACCCAAATCAATTATTTCTTAGGAATCATCCCAGTGATAACATCATTGCTGATGTAAATCAACCTGTAAGGACTAGAAATTCCTTAAGAAATGAAATATAACATCTTGCTTTTCTTTCACAATTTGAACCTAAAAGTCCAAGTGAGGCCTTAGGTGATGAAGATTGGATCGAAGCAATGCAAGATGAACTAAATGAATTTGAGAGGAATCAAGTCTGTACTTTAGTTGAAAGACCCAAAGAAACAACTGTAATTGGAGTAAAATGGGTGTTCAGAAACAAATGTAATGAAAATGGAATCATTGTACGAAATAAAGCAAGACTTGTTTCTAAGGGCTATAATCAATAAGAGGGAATATACTATGAGGAAAAATATGCTCCGGTAGCTAGACTTGAATCTATTCGTATTATATTAGCCTTCGCAGCCTACTTTAACTTCAAACTATTTCAAATGGATGTTAAATGTGATTTTCTAAATGGTTTTGTTCAAGAAGAAGTTTTTGTCGAATAACCTCCTGGTTTTCTAGACCCAAAACATCCTAATCTTGTTTTTAGACTTACAAAAGCCCTATATGGTCTTAAACAATCCCCTAGAGCATGGTATGATAGACTTACAGGATTTATTTTAAAAAACAATTATACAAAAGGTATAGCAGATCCAACCCTTTTTATAAAAATGGAAAATAAAAATGTTGTGATTGTTCAAATCTATGTTGATGACATCATATTTGGATCAACTCAGCAATATTTAACTGATTCTTTTGCTAATTTAATGAAATATGAGTTTGAAATGAGTATGATGGGTGAGTTAACATTCTTTTTAGGTTTTCAAATTTCTCAAAAACCAGAAGGAATATATATATCTCAATATAAGTATATTAAGGACTTTCTCAAAGTATGGATACAACAATACTAAAAGTATTATCACTCAAATTGGTACCTCAAATACACTCGATCTTGATGAAACTGGGAAACCAGTAGATCAAACAATTTTTAGAGGTATGATAGGAAGTTTTCTATACTTGACAGCTAGTTGACTAGACTTAATGTTTTATGTATGCTTATGTACAAGATACCAATCTAATCCAAAAGAGTCTCATTTAAAAGTCGTAAAGAGAATATTTCAGTATTTAAAAGGCACTATGGATTTAGGAATTTTTTACTCTTCTGGAAATGATTTTGTTTTAAAACGTTTTTCAGATACTGACTTTGGTGGTTGTAGAATGGATAGAAAAAGTATATCTAGAACATTTCATTTCTTAGGAGATTCTCTGGTTTCCTGGTCTTGCAAGAAACAACACTCGGTAGCACTTTCTACAGCTGAATCAAAATATGCAGCAGCTGGAAGTTGTTGTGCTCAAGTGTTGTGGATGCAACACACACTCACTGACTATGGATTGAGTTTTTCCAAAACCCAAATTCTATGTGATAATACTAGTGCCATAGCTCTTAGTAAGAACCCAGCACATCACTCTCGTGTTGAACACATAGATTTTAGGCATCACTTTCTTGGGGATCACACACAAAAAGAAGATATTATTTTACAATTCATCGGAATGCAAGAACAACTTGCTGACATTTTTACAAAACCATTACCTTCCGATAGATTTGAGTTTATAAAACAGAAGCTAGGAATGATTACATTAAAATAATCATTCATATCTACTTCATGTTTTACATTTCTCCTTACATCAAACAACTCCTCTTAGAAAGGGGGAGAACATTTCTTACTGTTTTTCTTCTTATCTTATGATATTTAATTATTTATTCTCCTGGTATGTGTTTTTGTCTATCTGTTTATCGTATTGACAGTTTTATCGTATTATTTACCTTTCTGTTTATCGTATTGATAGTTTTATCGTATTATTTACCTATATGTTTATCATATTGATAGTTTTATTGTATTATTTACCTATCTATTTATCGGCTCATCTGATCATGGTAATGAATTTCTTTTCCATCGGCTCGTCCGTTCATGGTAATGAATTTCTTTTCCATCGGCTCGTCTGTTCATGGTAATGAATTTCTTTTCCATCGGCTCGTCTGATCATGGTAATTAATTTCTTTTCCATCGGCTCGTCCGTTCATGTTAATGAATTTCTTTTCCATCGGCTCGTCCGTTGATGGTAATGAATTTCTTTTCCATCGGCTCATCCGTTCATAGTAATGAATTTCTTTTCCATCGGCTCATTAGTTTGTGGTAACGAGTTTGTTTTACATCGGCACATCAGTTCATGGTAACAACTTTGTTTTCCATCGGCATGACAGTTGATTGTATTATTTTTCTTCGTACGCTTGTGTTTTCTTTTATTGTTAATTCTACTAAAACCAACAATTACCTTACGATCTCCGGCAGGTACATTTTTTTTAAAAATTCTCATTTTAATCCTATCTGTTGATCTTATTTCTTCTAATCTCAACCGTAAAAGATCAATGGTCGCCTTTTTGTCACCTATATATAGACACCCCTCCTTCCCAAACCCACACTGGTTTTTCAGGATTTGTGGAAAAGCTCTGCTCCACTGATTTAAGTCATCATACAATCTTTCAGCAGCTTCAACTATATATCTCAGTCCTCTGCCAATACTCCTGTAGAAATGTCTTCAAATATCTTTTTAGAGAAATATTTTTTCAGAGAAAGGTTATTTTCTCAGGACTTTTTCGATTCGTACGATTCCACAATCAAAATAATCATTTTGTTTCAAGGCTAGGATCATTTGTGTGTTGAAAAACCAGTATCCCAAGATCCGGTTCTTATTGATAAATTCGGTCATTTTTACAAAACCATATCGTTTGATAAGAACATGACTATCAACTTTGATGTGTACGATAGAAATATTTCTATGTCTGTGAATCAAGCAGCTCATTTTATGAATGTTCCAATAGAAGGTGATTCTTTATTTCCATCTCATAAACTACCAGAGGAAGTTGGTATGTTTAACAAAGAGAATGCTGAAAAGTCTCTGTTTATTATAAATGAAGAGAAGAGTAAAGTGGATCATCTTTCACCAGATAATAGATTTGTGTCACTGTGGATTCAAGGTTTTCTTATCCCAAGGAAAGGGGATAGAGAGACTTTGAAGGTTTCTAATATCTTCATGTTGTACTATCTTGTCAACATGAGAAAAGCAAATCTTATGGGATACATCTTTGAAACGATTAAGAATGTTAAGTCAGGAGCAATAAAATCCCATTTGATTATGTATCCAGCTATCCTTACAAAGTTTATTCTCAAGAGTATGAAGTTTTTTAGTATTACTTTGAAAGGAAATCTGATAGATCTGAAGCCATCCTGGATTAGTAAAAGTACATTGAAAAAGTTGAATGTTTGTTTTGATCAGAATTCAGAACTTTTTGTAAAATATTTAGAAGCTGAATCGGCTCAGAATCAATCGGCACCTATGCCAGTCAAAGACAATCCTTCTATCGGTGATCCTCAAAAGTCAGATCCGCAAACTAGTTCAAATCCAAAGAAGAAACCAAGATACAGTAAGGAAGTCATGGACAAGTGGAGAAAAGATAAGGAATAGAAAAAATAAGGTGATCCAAAGTTTGGACTTGATCCAGATGAAGCCTTTGCTGAGAAAATAAGGGTAGAGGAAACCCTTCAAGCTGAAAAGAAAAAGAAGACTGTTTTAAAAATAAAGTCTCAAGACTTTGATATCTCTAAAGTACTGAAAATGGTTGAGGATGCTAGTGATCAACTAACAGAAGAAATACATCAAGAACCTATCGTACAGAGTCTTCTAGAGAAAGAAAAAGGAAAACAGATGTTGGAAGAGATAGAAGAAGTTAAAGAAGAGGAACGATATTTTCTTTTATAATTCCTTCAATGTTCAAAAAATAGTAGAGAAGAATCTTACCAAAATCAGAGTGAAGGTATTCAACAAGTTCCTCATGGTGAAAAAGCATCGGTTGAATCTTTTGAAACTCCGGATAAAACACATTCTCAAGAAAAGAAAGGTTCTCAATCTTCTCATACGGAAAAAGTTATTTTCATCAGTGATAAAGTGGAGGAAGAAATAAAGGAGAAAGAAAAAGCAAAAGGAAAATAGCCAGTTGTAGACTCAAGCCGGTCGAATGAACTGCATTCGTACGATGAAGATACTGATTCAGAACAAAAAATCTCTCTCAAGAGGAGTGATTACACTGTTCATGTTTTAAGGAGGGTTGAAAAGATTATTCCCTATTTCCCCAGGATGGAAGGGAAAATTGATTTTATCACTGACAATCAGAGAAAGAATTTCGGCTCCATAAGATAATTGAGAAAGAAAGTTTTGTCAGTTGAAGCTAATTTGAAAGTTATATATGAAACATCAGCTGCTCATAAGAAGGCTTGCAACAGGATGAACTAGTGGTCGTATAAAATAGAAAGCTCAATGAATGACCATGAGATAGAAATTGAAGATATATGGAGGTTGTCAAATGATCTTGTGATTGCTTTCAATAATCTTGACAAAGAAACTATTGAAAGACTGAATCATGTAACTCATGGTGCAGATATCCCTTCAGTGAAAGAGTTGCAAGAAAGAATGAATGCCTTTAAGTCTGAATTTTTAAAGGTTTCATATTTCAAAGATGAAATGGTTTTGTTGAAGAAACAAAATTCTATGCTATCCAAAGATAACAAAAATTTTCAAGACAGAATTGATACTCTTGAGGAAGTAATCAGAGTCCAGGAGGAGATTATCCAGAATCAAGATCAGATTTTTGCCAACCAACAAGCGCTTCTCAGATCTCAGGGTGATTCAATTTCTGAAGACAAGAAAGAAATCAAAAAGATGAAAGTTTTTCTTCATGAATTGATAAAGAGGGAAAAGGAAAGAGAAAACAATGGACTTGTATTTGTTTTTTTTGTGAACCATGTTGGTTATCATAATGATATTATTGTTACTCTTTCCATTGCCTTGCAATTTTTTTTCTCTAACTCTTTCAGGCATCTCAAGATTACTCCATTCTTTTTGTAAATCACAAAGGGGGAGAATGTTTTATAAAGGGGGATAATGTTTTAAGAAGGGAGAATGTTTTAATCAAATACTTCGAAACCAAGGAAAATCTGTGAATACAATCCTTAGGAAAATACAAACCTAAGTGAGAATTAGTTTTATTCAATTTCATATTCAGAAGAGTTTCCAATAACTCAGGGGGAGATAAGTATTTATTATTGTCTTTACTTTGTGTTTTGTGCTTTCCAAAAAGGGGGAGATTGTTGAGTCAAAAGTCATCTTTTGACTTTTATATCTTGTTTTGGAAATCACAAATGTCTTTTACCATGATGATCGTACTAACCATGCAGATCGTACTGACCATGTTGATCGTACTGAACATGCTGATCGTACTGACCATGCTGATCGTACTGACCA
The DNA here is from genome assembly GCA_963277665.1 of Viscum album. Taxonomy (NCBI): domain Eukaryota; kingdom Viridiplantae; phylum Streptophyta; class Magnoliopsida; order Santalales; family Viscaceae; genus Viscum; species Viscum album. The sequence continues at coordinate 1,235,957,607 of OY728120.1, forward strand.
TGATGATCGTACTGATCATACTGATCATACTGACTATGCTGATCGTACTGACCATGCTGATTGTACTGATCATGCTGATCGTACTAACCATGATGATCGTACTGATCATGTTGATCATACTGACCATGCTGATTGTACTGATCATGCTAATCTTATTAACCATACTGATCGTACTGACCATGCTGATCATACTGATCATGATGATCATACTGACCATACTGATCGTACGGACTATAATTTTTCGTACTGACTCTGTCAATCATATCATACTGACTCTGTCATTTGTACTCACTTTTGTGTATCTTACTTTGTATCATATCAATACATTACATTTATTAATACTGATAGTACTCATACTTCTATCACATGCATGCTTTTATTATTTCATCAAAAGATTTGTTTTAGATCAATTTTACTCATGGTTATCATGTTAATATATCTTTGTTTTAACCAATACGATGTCGTTGAGTTAGTTATAAACTAATCAAAATGATGTCGTGCTTTCTGTTTCAATATGACCATTATAATGACAGGTGTCCAAGTCCCTCTGAGTTTTTCAAAGAAATATGATTGTTGGAGGAAATGTGACCGTTGGAACCTGAGGCCGATAAATAGGAGGTCATTTGAAGCCAAGAAACAACAACGGTGATACTTTGCTTCTATCAAGTTCTAGAGAGAGACGTTGTTACTTCTCTCATACTTTTTGTTTTGTGCGACCGATCTTCATATCGAGGGCTTTCAAGCGATTGAAAGATAGAGGTGTCAATTACCTACAAAATCGAGGGCTGTCGGGGATAGGCAGACAGACAAACCGATTATTGTATCGAGGGCTGCCGGGGATAGGTAGACAGATGAACCGATCATCGTATCGAGGGCTTAACAAGGTGGTGGTAAGACAGACCTCTTATCCTAGGTGAAAGGATAACCCTTCTCTTTGGGTTAAAAAGAATTGTAATACTTTTACTTTTCCGCTGCTGTTTGTATTAGAAAGAAATTTGTATTGATTCCTTTCTTCTTTAGACTTTCAATTGTAATTGTTTCAATTACGATTATTCTATTACATATTGTATTAATAGATTCTATACACTTTATGGTAGAATCTCTCACACTTGTTTTACTCTGATTATTGTATTCATCTTGAATTCAATTACTTTACTTTTATAATAGTATTACATTACATCATACCTTTATATTCAATACAATTGTGGTTGTTTGAATTGTATTAGTTTAAGATCTTTTAAACTAATCTTTTAAGTGTTTAAACATAAAGTTTGTAAACCTACAATTCACCCCCCCCCCTCTTGTATTGTTCCATCTAATATACATATACATTTACATTTTTTATCCATCATCCGATACCAACTATAGTGATCCTAACCTTTTTCACATATCATTACATGATTTTAATTATAATTAAACATAAAAATACAAGTCAATGGTTATAAATTCTTGTGTCTTGGATATTAGGTACATAATTAAACATCATAATTTAAAAATAAGAACTTCTTTTATTTAATCTCAATAAAGATATCGTAACTTCATTTGATCTCTTACATCTTCATAGGATAACCTAGGGATAACATAAACAAAGGGATGATCTACAAATTTTAGTAAGGGAATAAACATTAAAATAAATCTTAGAACATGGGTTAGAAGGCATAACATAATGATATATAAAGGCATAGAACATGATTAAACATAAGGAATCATAACATGGTATCATATAATCATGGATTAATAGTAATGTTTAAACAATATAAAACATGACTTTATCATGATTCAAGGCTCATTGCACATAGAGGAGCACAAGTCAAAGCTCGTTGCGCATAGAGGAGTACGATTCAAGGCTACCACTAAGACTTTTGCACATAACATCTCATGAGACTAAACTTTACCCAATTCATTGGAGTGATATCTAGGTGCACCCATCATAACATTTTCATGAATATTATTTCCATATATATAATCATACATAAGTAATCAAACACAAACAAAAGGGTTACCCATGGAAAGAGTAGGGTATCATAATCATGTCAAAAGCATAATAAATGGGTGTATTGTAAAAGTGTCCATGAAAGAAATGAATTAAATCATACATGGACATTCATAAATTAATCTAGGAATATATCATGATCATTTATGTTAAACTAAATTGAAAATATTGTTTAATAAACTTTAGAAATAAAACATTTTAGTACAATTTAATGGAAAACTTTCATGATTCTTTAAAATGGAAAAGGAATAATTGTTTGTATAAAATAATAATTGAACCATGGTATTTTTTAATGATAATATGAGTTAATTTATAAAAATAAATGTGGATTAAAAAATATTATAGATCATACTTGGAAATGGGTAATAATTTGGGAAGTTCCCTTAAATCGGGCTTGCTTATCGGGAAGAATTGAATAGGGAACCTATATCCCTAAAAAATAAGGATGAATGGATATTGATACATGAGTTTGGAACATATAAAAAAATTATAATATTTAAATAATAATAAAATAGAATTTCATTTGGGTAAAAAGAGATAAGGAGTAACCCGAAGGAATAAGGGAGGTTCCAGTAGAATCTCTTACCTTAAGTCTGAAGGTGTTATTCACTTGATCTTAATGTCCTGGATAATCAAATTGGATTCATTAATTAATAATTAAATAAAACTTTATACATTTATTTGATTTATTGTAACTTTATAAAGTTCATTTATGGCCTTTTATGGTTTAAAATATTCAATTTCATCGTTTGGGAGTATTGATTTCTTTAGTATTCATGATCGGTTTACTTGTATATGTGTATGGAAAATCATGTAGAATTAAGATAGTTGTATAGAACTAAACTTATATATTATTAATTAAGTTATAAAATATTAAAATTACATTTTTTCTAGAATTGAGTATGATTCATTATATAAATATTTAATGATAATCATTTATATTAATTTAGTATTTTTTTATCACAATGAACTCATTTTTGTTTTATAAATTAATATCATGTGTACAAAGTGATTTCAGAAAAATACATAAGATATAATACCTATATTATAAGGTGTTCCAACCATAAAAATGGTTTCATGATTAGACTTGAAGGTGGAATTAAAATTTGAAAGAACGTCGTCCACAAAGGTCGTAAATTGGCACCTCACAGATGATGTTTTCATTCTTAAAATAAAAAAGAGAGGAGAAGAGATTTGATGATGAATTATTCCATCAACATGATAACATTACATTATATATAATATAATGGAGTTTTAATGCCACTTGGACAAGGGTAATTGAGGATAAGATATTAAAATAAAGGATCTTGAAAATAAAATTGAACGAAAACGGAGGGCTTTACCTCTTGATTCCTTCTTCTTGAGAACCTCCTTAGGGGATTGGTTTTGGTCTTATATTGAGAAACAAATCTCCTGGTCATGAGTAATAGACTTGGGAGGAGATTTTATCAGAATTTGGACAAGTCTAAAGGCTCGATAGGTGTGAGGAGAAGAGGTGGTGAGGGGTGGTATTTATAATGGAGGAGGAGGGTGTTGTTTGAATATTTTAATCATTATTTTATTACTTCGCGCAAGAAAAGCAATAGTGTTGATTATTGAGACTAAATAAAGTAATTAGATCATGTTAGTTCTAACCAATTGTGTTTACATCATCCATAAATCAATGAATAGTGTATTTAACTTATAATGTATATATATCATAAATTATCGTATTATACTATTCACCAAAAATTCAAGTATTTCAGAAAAATCCCAAAAAATAACTCAAACCATTTTTCAACAAGTAGAATTAAAAAAACTCCATTTTATGAAAACAATTTTCTAAATATGATAAATTTAATTTTTAATTAAAATCATAATTTACTCGAAAAATACAGTTTTTAGATTATAACTAATTTTATATCACTTTGAAATAATTAAAAAAGGTATCATAAAATTATATTATAATAATAAGACATCAAAATACTAATTTATGGATATATTTTATGAAAATAAATTTTCTTTTAAATTATTAAGTAAGTCATAAAAATTTAACTAAATATTTATGACTTATAAAAATACAAACACTTAATTAATAATTTTTAAAATATTTATTTACTTATACAATGATATAATTATATCATATTTTTACTTATAAGATGGATAAATTTTATTTATACTTTCATTGGTGAGGTTACTATTCAATTGGATAGTTTACTATTCATAAGGGTCACATTACTATTCTAAAGGTCGAGTAACTATTTCATCAATAAAGGTTCCTTAACTTCTAGAAATGCTTCTTATTTCATTTATTAATCATTTATAAAGTTTATATTGTGTTCTTTATATGATTTAATGTGATTTATACTATATTACATAATAATAATAATGGAATTTATATAGATAAAACTTTGGGTTGTTACAACACATTCAGATTATATTGATAATTTAGAAGAATGATCAAAAAGTAATTTGTGATGTGTAGGAATGAGTTACAACTCAATATGACACACAATATGGTATGAATCCAAGAGTGTCTTTTTATTTAAAATTGACATTAATTTTAGAAAAAAAGACAAATAATATGCTCAAAACTGAGAAAATGCATTCGTATTGTTTTGATACTTTAGGAAAATAATCCATAAGTAATTTGTAACATTTAGGAATTATCCACACCTAAATATGATGTATGGTGTGACTGGTATGACTCAAAGTGTCCGTTATCAGTTTAAAATTAACATTTTAGTTCAAAAAAATTTCACTCATTGAAAACTAAGAAAACATGCTTAGATTGTATTTATAATTTAGGAAAATTATTTATAAGTCATTTTTGATGTGTAAGAATCAGTATCACATCAAACTGACACACAATGTGACCTATATGACACAAAGTATGTGTTCCCATTGTAATATGACATTTTAGTAAAAACACAAGTGACATACTCAAAACTAATAAAACACATTCATATTATTTTGATACTGTAGTAAAATGATCTATAAGTCATTTGTGACATATAGAAAATGATTGCATGACAATATGACACATGATGTGGTCAGTATGACTTTAACTACATGTTTTAAATATATATAAGTCTCATTTTAGTTTAAAACATGCATCACATTTCCAAAACTGAGCAAATGTGATCAGATTATTTTCTCATAATTTTATCTACTATTACTTAATTAATTTCCTTATAATTTTTATCTTATACTTGTTGAGTTAATTTTCACAGAGATAATTCTTGAAGATGAACAAGAAATGGTGTGTCATGAAAGAATAACTAAAACTCAATTTGATACAATATGTTCCTGGTGTAACTCAAAGTTTAGTTTAAAATGAACACTTTTTATTTAATTTATTTATTTATATTATTACTAGCATAAGAATTTTTTTCTTATATAGGTGCTTTTTTATGATCTATCTAGGGTGGTTTGTTCAAAAATAGCATGAGTAGGGGTTAGGGGCCAAAGACAAAAGAACATTGATGTTTTTGAATTTCTATGATAATTTTTACTTACTCATGTAATTATACAAACCAATGTTTTAAATGTCAATAATATAGAGTTTTTTCTTGTATTTGTATTGAAAATTTTACTTTATTTAAATTCTATATTTGTAACCTGTTTTTTTTTACAGTTTCTACTGCTGTAGTGCGATGTAAATTTAACTGCACACTATAGTACACCCCTTTATCAGTGCTACTAAAGGTGTTGATAAAGGTATCCTTTATCAACACTATTGAAATCACTGATAAAGGATCACTTTATCAGTGCTATAAAAAGCACTGATGAAGGGTCCCTTTATCTGTGATTTTTTAATGCTGATAAAGGACCCCCTTTATTAGTGTTTTTCTTTCACTGATAAATGAAAACTTTATTAGTGCTAATAAAGGAACTCTTTATCAGCACTTTCTATAGTACTGATAAAGTGTGAATTTATCAGTTCTTTTCTAGCACTGATAAAATCCTAGGGATTTTAATCATGCTCTGGTATTTAGCATTTTTTTCACTGACAATGGCCAATTTTAGCACTGTTAAAAGACTGTTTTTTAGAAGTGTCGCTATTTACTTATTCTTTCACATAGTTACTCTCGATGTATCCATGATTAATAGACATGTTTCTTGGTACTATTCCAATGAGCCCGATGCGATGTGGCATATGGTGGGGATGCCCAAACATACTTTCCAAGATTTGGATGTTGAACATTTCTTATTAGATATTATTTATCAAGATACCCATAGGTGATTCCTAGGATATGACTTTTGAGCCTTACTAATTGAATGTTATTGTACATGGATTTTCTCATCATTATTTGAATGTTATTGGAAATGGATTTAATTATCATTATTTGAATGTTATTGGATATAGTGTTCCTCATTAGTGTACATGGTGTTCCACAATTATGATTATTAGATATGGAAATCCTCATTATTGGATATAGCAATCCACATTTTTGTAAGATCCCTACCTTTTATAGAGATGTATTGAGCTCATTTATAGGTACTATTTTTCCTTGTTTTGAAGATATATTGTTTGGGTTTTATCTTGGGTTCATTTTGGTGAAATCTAGAAGTTTTTTTAGGGTTTTTGGGCAGTGAATGGTTGACACATAGTTTTCCCAAAACGTGCACCCTACCCCAAAAAACCATGCAACCCTAGATAGAGACAGATTGAAAAGTTGGTGCATGGTTTGTAAAACCATGCACCCTCTTAAGAGTGACCATTCACCCCCCCCCCCCCTCCCCCCCTCCCCCACACACACACAGAGGAGAGGTGCAGGGTTTGGCATATTGTGTGCCCCTGCCCAGGAAAACGGTGCACAGGTTTAATTACTCTTAAAATTCTTTAAAAAAATCATGAACCCCCATCTTATATCCCTAAAAACTCTAGATTGAACCTAAACCAATTTCTCTTATTTTTAGAGGCTCCCAGACATATTCCAAGGCCTTAAAACCTCCATTCTTGATGAATTAAAGATTTGTTGATGGATATGCACCTCTCCTGATAAGATATTCTCATCCCATATGGTTTCCTCCTTCTCTCACATCTTTATTTCATCCTTTGAATGGATGTTTTCTTCTGTTTGTGATGGGTCTAGATCTAGGTTTGATGGATCTTGATTCTTTTGATCTTGGATCTAGGTTTCTGATATAGATCTCATTCTTCATCATGATCTTGGTTGATTTTCTTCAATTGGGGATTTCCATTGGTGAGCATCCATTAATGATCTTGAGGTAGGTGGTCTAAATTTAATTCCCATGGTCCTGAATTCCAATTGTGTATATGTGTTTTAAAATTTCAATTGGAACATTTTACAATTGAATCTTAAATTGAATAAATTAATTTATGAATTAATTTATGGAATCATGGAATTGATTAAATGTTTTTCCATGTGATTATTAATTGAGTTGAATATGGTAAAATTGGGTTTTGGAAAATGTGATTATACAATTGTAAGAATTGGATTAATTAATTAATGTAATGTTGTGATTGTGTAATTGATGGGAAATTGGGATTTTGTAATGGGTTAATTAATATGTTTATGAATTAATTGATAATTGAAATTATGAGATGGTTGGCTTAACCTTAATGGGTTAATGGGTTATATGATTTAAATAATTTAAAATGGTTTAATGGCGAATTTATCTTATTATTTCATGTGATAAAAATTTTGAACTATGATTTTTTTATAATTGTTATGGCATACATGTTGTGAAGTTATAAAAAGGGGGTTTAATGTTGATTAACCTTGAATGGTATGAATTATGTGATATATGTGTGATTTATTAATATATGACTGTGGGATCGGGACTGAGGCACCAAATACCCATATGTGATTATTATTTTATGGGATAGGGATTGAGGATACAAATACCGATATGTGTTGGTAAGTGTGGGATAGTGACTGAGGCTCCAAATACCCATATGAGATAGCGAGTGTGGTCTGGGACTGATGTAACATCCCAAGTAAATAAAGAATATAACTTTTTTATATTTATTAAAATTTGTGAATTAAATATTAATTTTACCTTAAATTTGATGCTATGTTCGATGGCATACCTGATACACAACAACAGGTTTCATTGAAAACTTACGTTGCACACAACGTTGAGTTATACTAAAAAATATTAATATAATATTATTATTTTAAATGGTAGTTAACGCATAGTCATTGTATTGGGGGGGAATGAACAAAACTAACCATATTATGATTAAATATTTTTCTTAAATGTTTTTACACTTACCCAATAAATTTTAGAGTCTTAAAATAAGAAAGAATCTGATTTTAAGCATAAATACTCTAATATTCATTAAAAGGTCGATTTACCGCCTTTTGATGGAGAAACCTCTTTAAATCTAGTTTTGGTTACTTTTATATGTTCTATTTGGAAAAATAAAATTATTCTTTAGAATCGGGACATCAAAATTTACTTTGGGTAAATTTTAGGTGTTTTTCTGATAAAATTCTTTTTTTAATGAATAATAAAAAATATTGTATTTTATTTTAAAACAACCTTTTAACCTAATTCATTTATAAGGTTAGATTATCTTTTTAATTGGTTTTAAAGTGTAATTATATTATTTTTTTACCATTTAATCCAATTTTGGTCATTGGAAGTAATTTCACTTTGAAATTAGACATAAAAAAGTGTCAATCTTTTGATAGTTATTATTTCTTAAAAACACGTTTTTTATTTTGACAGCGGGAATTAATTTTAAATTAATTTATACCACTTCTGTGTTTTGAATTTGGAAAAATGGATTCCATATTTGGAATCAGGAGGTCCAAATTTTGTAAATAGGTAACTTTTATTTTTAGACATTATGAATATTTACTTCACTAAAAATTTTATTTACCATGGTTAAAGGGTATGTCTGGTAAATAAGGGTAACAAAATATTATTATTATAATATTACCATAAAATGTTTCCTAATCCTATTTTTTGATACATTTCTGACCATGGGAATCCTTGGGTCTATTTTTGGACCCCATGGAGCCACTTGGGAGTGATAATGACACTTTATATTAATTAATTTAAAGTAAGACAAAAATGACTTAAACATATATCTTTTAGTAAATAAATTATTACATGGGGTTATATAAGTTATCTCTTCGACTAAAAATATTAATTTGAAAGATAAAAGTATTTACTACATCATGATATTTTTTTATAATTTTTAGACATCAAATAAATAAAAATATTTATGACACAATAATGATGCAGTGATTACCTCATTAATGGATGATTTAAATAAATAAGATTATAAAGATTAAAAAAAATCCAAAACCTATCAAATTATTATTTGATGATTTTATTTCTAACATGAGGAATCTTATCTTCAACTTTAATAAGTTTTGGACCTTTAGAAACCTAAAATCATTATATAATAAAATAATATTTTTAAACTTTCTTAAAGAACCCCCCATCCCCCTTATAAAAAGCCTACACTTCTAACCCATTAATCACACTTCTCAAGCCCATTTACTCATAAAAACTCTGCCCAATTAATCTCCCTACATCCCTCTACTCCTCCTATAACCCTTCCCCTAGGAATAAGGCAATTCAATTAAACCTTTTAGTTGAAACCAAAGGTAGATACTCGATTTAAAGGTAACGTCTTCTCTTAAGTTCTTTTTTTTATTTTACTTCTCCAACACCCTAAACTATTTTTATTCCTTTATTTTATAATAACACCAGTATACTAAATAAACTAGGCTGTTTTTATGAGAATTATTTGAACTAAAATTACACACACCTTCATTTAATGGGTAATGAACATACTATTTTTGTGGACACTGAACTACTGCCTTACGAAACGATGATTGTTCAATCTTCTCCTACCACCTCTCATGGTGGCCATTAAGATGGAACTGTATTTATTTATGATATATATTATATTTATATTTTTTATATGCTTCTTTATTTTTTATTTATAGAACGCCTTTGTGGTTTCCATAGTGGGTAAATGTGATAATTTCATTTGAGGAAGTGAGAACTACCGCCCCCTCAAAGTGATATGACTCGTTCATACCATACGTGGAACATATAAAGGTTGGAGTTACAGATTATATATGATATTATACTGGAATTATAATATAACTATTTATCATTAATTTTTCATTCCATTAAATATTAAATAGAAATGAAAGTAGCGTTCATGCATACGTACGGCTTACCGTCTCCATGAACGGTGCATTTCATTTATTATCTCCAAATGTTATGTACTTTTATAAATACATATATAAATATATATAATGGATATATATGATATATATTATATCTAAATCATTAATATCATTCTTTAGATAATGAACTTTTTACCACATGGACAACTTGTAAATATAACAAGTTCATTTTTGACTCAAGTACCAAATTTCGACAAAACGACCATTATTAAATTAAATGATTGAATAATGTTTATAACATGGTAATAAGTGATATAAAAGGAAAAATAAACTTGAAAAATGTTCTTAAGCAAGTATAAATTAACTTTAGTTTATTATTCAGGAGATTAAAGAATGAGCGGGTCAAGTCGGACACAAGGTAAGGGGTTTCTTATCTCACTTTTAATTCGGTGAGATTTTCATTGTTCACCACTTATTTATTACATGTGGTGTATTGTGCACTGTAATTTGATATATATTATCATGATTCTATTTATATTCATGGTATTATGTGATTAATTTTGTGGTTATTAACTTTTTTTCATACGACTCGATTGATTACAACATGGTAAGGGGGTTTCATCTCACTTTTTATTCCCGTGAGATTCATGCTATATTTGCCACTATTTCCTTTTGTGTGGTGTATGTACTACCCATGATTATATTCATTGTATAGTATACTTTAATATATGGTTATTTAAATATTCATTGTATTATCCTTCTTTCATGTGGTGTATGTTTCGTAAGTTACCAAATCGGTAAGGGGACTTTTTAACCCAATTTCCATTCCTTGGGTTAATCTTCTAATTCTTAATTATGTCATGCTATGATTATGTGTGGAATAAATATTTATTTATTTATGTTGTAATTTCCACTCCCCTTTGTGTGGATATAATTTTGATATACATAATCACTCTATTGATAAATTCTCAAGTCATCGATATGAACTTGATAAGAGTAATTTTAACTCAATTTTCATTCATTGAGTTAAACATCCAAGTCATTGGGTTTGTCTTAAAAAGGACATGTGTGAATGTCCTATGATTGATTTACACTGAATATCCAATCATATTGATTGTATTTATATTTTTCACACATTATTATGTAATTTATTTATCCTTAATCTAAGGATACAATTTTTATAAGAGATTTCATCTCAATTTACATTCCATTGAGACTTCATTGTTGTTATTCACCAATTCACTCTTATATGGTTTATATGCTTCCCTTTGGAATATTATATCATGAATCCATTTATTCTCATTTTATTATAAAGTTCTAATTAAATTTTATTCCTCAATTATTTGTATTCAAGCATCTCTCATTTTGTTAAAAACCATTTAACTAAAATATCGTTTTAAATATTTTAAAGATTTATTCTTCTAAATATTTCTCATTAATGTCCATGTTTTCAAAATGGATTTTAAGATTTATTTATATGGACATTAGTGTTTTCAAATGATAATTCATTTAAAATCTTCAAAGTGGTATGGGACACTTTGATTCAAAAATATCTTTATTAAATGTTTTAAATGGTTTTGAAAATGGTTTGATAAAGCATTGTTTATTTCAATATCTTGATTTGATATATTGTGATTGGAATGTGGAAACGGTATCTTTACTTTATGATTATGTTATGTGTTATGATTATTTTATGGTTATTGGGAATTATTTACGTATACAGGTGGTTCCGTGATAAATCTAGGGCGGGTGAGCTCGAGATAGCTCTCCAATGCATTGGGTAATGTGACGGAGGTAAATGTTAATGTTTCTCCTAAGAGATGTATGGAATATAATGTAATGGGTATTCCAAACATAACTCCCTATGTAGCTGTGATAGATACAATTTTAGTATGATATGGATGCCACAAGTTACCTTTATGATTTATGATTTCTATGTGTTATTCATAAATCTTATGATTTCATGAGGTATGTTATGATTGAAAAGTATAGTTTCATTGATTTGTATTTATTGATGGGTTAATGTTTCCTTTACTTATTTTGTAAACCTTACTGAGATTTTTATACTCATCCCATGTTTTTGAAATGTTTTCCACATGACTTAAAGATGAATATGGTCAAGTATGGGATCAAGGAAAAGTCATGTTGTCTAAAACTTGGAACTATACATGTTTCTTTTTAAGAGTTTTTATTTTATGAAAAAAATGGATACTGAGTAGTAGTGTCTACATGTAATTTTTATATTGATATGTAATAGTTATGGTCTAATTATCTAAAACTCTAAACCTGAAAAGATCCTCAATGTGATTTATTCATTTAATTCAAGATTATGTATTGTTTTAAGGCTGGGTCCTTATAGTTGGTATCAGAAGCCGGTTTAGACAACTTTAGGGATTAGGAGTTTTAGTTAAACACAAGGTTAGTCCCTATGTCTATTATTTGAGTTAAATCCTTATTTTATAATTTTTTCAAATCAAGGAAAGTAGGTTACAAATGGAAGGAGGAGGATCTCAAACAACATCCCTATCTCTTCCTGATGACATGCTTGCAATAATTATTGCAAAGTCATGTTCAGATGATTGTGAAACTTTTTCTAGCATACAACTCACTTGCAAGTAGTTGTTTGAGATATCAAACAACTCCAATATACCTTGATATCATCGTGGATCATGGTTTTTATTTAATCAAATCCTATTTTCTCAATATTCTCATATTTTCAAGAAAGGTAAATATTATCAAGGAATTTTTAAATATTTTACTTTATCATGGGATTTTGAAGAATATTATGATTTTGAAAAAGGTGCTGAAGAAGGAGACCCTTGTGCAAACTATTTATATTTTCTTTTATAATATATTCTCTCAGCACATACTTATGGTATTTTAAAAGGACCATTGGTTGAAAGTTTCAACTCAAACTCGGTCCGACTGTTTTATAAAAATCATGTTTTGTCAGATGTTTTGAAATTATATGTTATACATGATTATTTTCCAAAACTGTTTTTCTGTAAATACCCATATGACCCAAGTTGTACAAGGTGTATTTGGATGAAGGAAGCAAATGATTTTGAAGGATCTATGAATCATTGTTTCAATGCATGGACCTTCTACCAACTTGAACAAGATGATGATGAAACCTTATGGACACCATGATAAAGGTATGTGGTTCTTTTTATTATGAATAGTTTTATTTTATCATATGGAGGTGAAATAAGAAAAAATGACAATATATATAAGGCTTCATGAATTTAGATGTTGAGGTCTTAATGTATTGGGATGAAAATGAATGGTATAATAAAACCTTGGAGGTTAAAAAATGGTAGAGTTATTTTTTTTTATAAAAAGGACAACCCATAAGATGGGTGACAACCCATCGCGTCTGGAAAGGCCATAGGAATCGAACCCACAACTGAAGGGAAATAAGTTCGCATCACCTACCACTATCCAACGTGAAGTCCCTGGTTAGTATGACTTATTTTTTTAAGTTAAATGATTTTATGGATCAAGAATAAGTTGATTTTGGGAAATTATGTGTTATCAAATGGATATCCTTAATATAGGAAAATGATTTGGTGATTAAGGGATAAAGGCTATTTTATAAGATGTTTGCTCTTTTGGAAACATTATATGCTTAAGGGAAACATAATACTATGGGATCTCATTTGGGGAGTAATGGTTGAAATTTTATTTTTGAAGAATCTATGTTTTTATTGTGGACATATGACGATTTGGTTTATTTATGGAAATGATTAACCTATCATGGAGAATATGTGATTAAGTTAATTACTTTTCAGTATGAGACTTTAAGAGTAACTGATGTTATTTGGAGATAAATGTTAAGATTTATCTTGGAAGACTATGTGATTAAATCCTTCTTAGATTTGGATTTCAATATTAGTTTTGATTACTTTGAAGAATTTTATGGACATTTTTTTATTGAATGGTCTTTGTTGAACTTTGGGTATTTTTTGAAAAATTTTGGAGATTAAGAGTAGTTTTTCTTTTTATAAATTATTATCCTTTTTTGGGTATTATCAAGTCTTGTACTAAATGTTTTGGTTTTGGTTGATGTTTAAATATAGGGGAAATATATAGTTCATATTTTGTGGATTATTTGATAATCTAGAAGTTCATTCTAGTGATTTTAATGTGACTAAGTCAGTTTGAAAACTCATTATTTGGAGAAAATATGAGTTTGTGGTAGAAATTTAGTAAAGGATGAAAGTATACATGACAAGTAAGTATGTTTCCTTATGTTTTTATTTAAGATCATAAATAAATTCCTCAACTTTATGAAAAGTAACTTAAAAAAAACATTTTCCATTAAATTTTTCTACTGGGGAATCAAAGACTGTTTAACCCATCACAAGTTTGTGATTTTCTTGTGGTTAACTTTCTACTAATCAAGTTTTTCTACCACTCTCCATCAAACCTTGATGGTTTGTTTCTCTTCCATATCCATGTTTTCCTACATGGAATCCTAGTATGGGATATCTCGAATGAACTTTGTATTTCTCTTTATTTATTTTAAAGTGATATTTCTATTTACTCTTTTTCTGATGTGGAACTTTCAATGAAGTTTCCAAGACCAATTTTAAAATTGTGAGGACGCAATTCCCAAAAGGGGGAAGGATGTAACATCCCAGGTAAATAAAGAATATAAATTTTTTATATTTATTAAAATTTGTGAATTAAATATTAATTTTACCTTAAAGGGGATGCTATGGTCAATGTCATACCTGATACGCAACAACAGGTTTCATTTAAAACTTATGTTGCACACAATGTTGAGTTATACTGAAAAATATTAATATAATATAATTATTTTAAATGGTAGTTAACGTATAGTTGTTGTATTGGAAGGAATGAAAAAAAATAACTATATTATTATTAAATATGTTTCTTAAATGTTTTTACATTTACCCAATAAATTTTAGAGGATTAAAATAAAAAAGAATCTAATTTTAAGAAGAAATACTATAATATTCATTAAAAGGTTGATTTACCACCTTTTGATGGAGAACCCTCTTTAAATATAGTTTTGGTCACTTTTATATGTAATATTTCACAAAATAAAATTCTTATTTAGAATCGTGACATAAAAATTTACTTTGGATAAATTTTTGGTATTTTTCTGATAAAATTATTTTTTTAATGAATAGTGAAAAATATTGTATTTTAATTCAAAACTATCTTTCAACCTAATTTATTTATAAGTTTAGATTATCTTTTTAACTGGTTTTAAAGTGTAATTATATTATTTTTTTACCATTTAATACAATTTTGGTCAATGGAAGTAATTTCACTTTGAAATTGGACATAAACAAGTGTCAATCTTTTGATAGTTATTATTTCTTAAAAACACGCTTTTTGTTTGGACAGTGGGAATTAATTTTAAATTAATTTCTGCCACTTATGTGTTTTTAATTTTTAAAAATGGATTAAATATTTTTAATCAGGAGGTCCAAATTTTTTAAATAGGTAAATTTTATTTTTAGACATTATGAATATTTACTTCAGTAAAAACTTCTTTTACCATGGTTAAAGGGTAAATCTGGTAAATAAGGGTAACAAAATATTATTATAATAATATTAAATTACCCTAACATTTGTCCTAATTATATTTTTTGATACATTTTTGACCATGGTCATCCTTGGGTCGATTTTGGGACCCCATAGAGCCACTTGGGAGTGATAATGACACTTTATATTAATTAATTTAAAGTAAGACAAAAATGACTTAAACATATATCTTTTAGTAAATAAATTCTTACATGAGATTATATAAGTTATATCTTAGACTATAAATATTTATTTTAAATATAAAAATATTCCATACATCATTATATTTTTTTATAATTTTTAGACATCAAATAAATAAAAATATTTATGAAACAATAATGATGCAGTGTTTACCTCATTAATGAATGCTTAAAATAAATAAGATTATAAAGATTACAACAATATAAAAAACCTTTAAGATTCATATTGGATGATTTTATTTCTAACATGAGGCATATTATATTCAACTTTAATAAGTTTTGGACCTTTAGAAACCAAAAATAATTATATAATAAAATAATATTTTTAAACTTTCCTAAAGAGCCCCTCCTCCCCCTTATAAAAATTCTTCACATATAACCCGTTACTCACACTTCTAAAGCCCCTTTATTCATCAAAACTCTGCCCAATTAGTCTCCCTACATCCCTCTACTCCTCATATAAGTATTCCCTTAGGCAAAAGGCAATTCAATTAAACCTTTTGGTTCAAACCAAAGGGAGATACCCGATTTAAAGGTAACGTCTTCTCTTAAGTTCTTTTGTTTTATTTTACTTCTCCAAACCCTAAACTCTTTTTATTCCTTTATTTTATAACAAAAAAATTATCCTAAATATACTAGGTTTTTGTTATGAGAATTATTCTAACTATAATTACACACACCTCCATCTAATGGGTAAATATCATGTTGTTTCTGTGGACGGTGAACTATTGCCTCACGAAACGATGATTGTTCAATCTTCTCCTACCACCTATTATGGTGGACATTAAGATGAAAATGTATCTATTTTTTATATATATTATATTTATATTGTTTATATACTTCTTTATTTTTTATTTATATAATACCTTTATGGTTTCCATAGTGACTAAATGCGATAATTTCATTTGAGGAAGTGCGGACTACCACCCCCTCAAAGTGATATGACTCATTCATGCCATATGTAGATCGTATGAAGGTTGGAGTTACAGAAATTATATATGATAATATACTGGAATTATAATATACCTATTTATCATTAATTTTTCATTCCATTAAATATGAAATAGAAATGAAAGTAGTGTTCATGCGTACGTACGGCTTACCGTCTCCATAAACGGTGCATTTCATTTCTTATCTCCAAATGTTATGTACTTTTATAAATACATATATATATATATATATATATATATATTGGATATATATTATATATATGATATCTAAATCATGAATATAATTTTGGAGATAATTAACTTTTGACCACATGGACAACTTGTAAATATAACAAGTTCATTTTTGACTCAAGTACCGAATATCGACAAAATGACCATTATTAACTTAAATGATTGAATAATGATTATAAAATGATAATAAGTGATATAAAAGGAAAAATAAAATTCAAAATAGTTCTTAAGAAATTAAAAATTAACTTTAGTTTATTATTAATGAGATTAAAGAACGAACGGATCAAGTCAGACACGAGGTAAGGGGTTTCTTATCTCACTTTTAATTTCGTGATATTTTCATTGTTCATCACTTATTTATTGTATGTGGTGTACTGTGTGCTGAAATTTGATATATATTATCATGATTCTATTTATATTCATGGTATTCTATGATTCATTTGTTTGTTATTAACTTTTTATCATACGACTCGATTGATTACAACGTGGTAAGGGGGTTTTTTCTCACTTTTTATTCTCGTGAGATTCATGCTATATTTGCCACTATTTACTTTTGTGTGGGGTATGTACTACCCATTATTGTATTATTTGTGTAATATACTTTAATATATGGTTATTTACATCTTCATTTTATGATCCTTCTTTCATGTGGTGTATGTTTCGTAAGTTACCAAATCGGTAAGGGAACTTTTTAACCCAATTTCCATTCCTTGGATTAATCTTCTAATTCTTAATTATGTCATGCTATGATTATGTGTGGAATCGCTATTTATTTATTTATGTTGTAATTTCAACTCCCCTTTATGTTTATATGCTTTTGATACACATAATCACTCTGTTGATAAATTCTCAAGTCATCGATATGAACTTGATAAGAGTAATTTTAACTCAATTTCCATTCATTGAGTTAAACATCCAAGTCATTGGATTTTTATTAAAAAGAACATATGGGAATGTCTTCTGATTTATTTACACTTAATATCCAATCATATTGAGTTTATTTATATTTTTCACACATTATTATATAATTTATTTATCCTTAAACTAAGGATACAGTTTTTATAAGGGATTTCGTCTCAATTTATATTACATTGAGACTTCATTGTTCTTATGAACCAATTCACTCTTATATGGTGTGTATACTTTCCTTTGGCATATTATATCATGAATCCCTTTATTCTCATGATATTATAAAGTTCTGATTAAATTTTATTCCTCAATTATTTGTATTCAAGCGTCTCTCATTTTGTTAAATTGAATGATATCCACATAATGAAATACCATGTGTTATAATGAATTATGAAATTCCATATGTGATATTATTTAGACTCCAGCATGGGCTGAAGTAGGTATTAAGGGTTTTGGAGTCCTCAAGAACCTAGTGGTCTATGTGGCTAGTTAAATAATAATGAAATGTGATAACTATTTACTTTATGTATTGTACTTTATTATTTATAAAATTTCATACAATGTTATTGACTAGATATTGTTTTAGATGCTGTTGGTGGTGGAATAATGATTTTTAATCACACCCTACTCAGGATGCCTAATTAGTACCTGAATAGACTTCATGTTTTCAAGACAGGATAAGGTAAAGGGCCCTATGTCAGATGGTTGAGTCATGATAGAACATGGATGAGGGAACCAGGCTTTGTATCAGGACCCACTTGGGGGGGATTCAGTGTCTTTATTTTGGGTTTTCATTTTGACACTTGACACTTATTATACATTACATATCTACTATTTAGTTATAGAAATTGTTTTCAGTTTTGATTCATCATTTCATACTGGTTTGTTCTGCTTATTGTATTATTCTAGTTGTTGGTTATTTTCTGTTGGTTATTTCTCAGTTATTTCCATTATTGTGATAATTTGATAAAGAGGGTATAGTCTACCTATGTTTATATATTAGACCCTCACTACTAGTCAGAATCCTCTAGTATATGGGGAGGCACTCTTGAGGTCACGTAATTGATCGGCTCGGGGCACCAGTATGTGGAACCCGGGTCAGGACATTAAAAGTGGTATCAAAGAGGGGTTTTATTTTATTTTCATTTTTCATAATATTTGGGAAATGTAGACAGGAGACAAGGAATATTCATTCCTTGGACATGATCTCATTCATGGGAGTAGTTTACCCATGTGCAAGGGAAAACCCAAGTACTCAGGGTGGGATTGTTGTTATTGATCTGTGTTGTTACGGTCGGATGTTATTTCACCTCGAGTGATGAACTTATTGTGTGATGTGATTATTATTTTTGATTTTTTATAATATTTGACTCATGTCCTAGTATGGAACAATAATTTATTATGCATGTATCATTCTAGGCACTCAGGAATTATTATGACATGAAACTTTTTAGGAATGCATGGAAAAGTGGGTTTGGGTGAATTGTTTAAATGAAAATTCTTTTATTATTTTTGTAAATTGAATGAAAAATGTGCCTAATATGAAATTTATAAATTAAAAATAATGAAAAATTTGATAATTTTAAAAGGATAAAATGGTTTTCTAATTATAAAATTGAATATGATAATGTGTTTACCCTTTATTAACCATGACCTAGAAGTAGAATGGTTAAGGGTAGTGATAGTGCATCAGTTTTGACCGTGTGGTGGAAAATGGGGAATGACTTGTTATGGATTTATGATAATACCTTTTATTAATTTTAATAACTTTGTGTAATGTGTTCATAGACATGTTTTTGGCATTGTAGACATATACCTTGACGACAATTCTTATTGAGAGGATGATAAGAGGCTATGGCTGGAAATAACCCTCCAGCTGTAAAACCTAAGGCACTGATAGTTTTGGGTGAAGGAGATGGAGTGTGGTTCCATGAGAACTTTTTTAAGTTTATGAAATTTATGGAGAGAGACCCAGAGTGGGTTGTGAAGAGTATTTCTAACCTGACACAGGAGTTTAAGTTATATCACCCTCCAACTTTCACCGGAGAGGGTAGACCTGAGGTAGTTGAGTTCTGTATTAAGTCCATCCAAACTATACATGAACATTTACAGACTCTTACTAAGAAGAGGGTAAAGTTATATGCTTATATGTTATTATTATCAATGAAATGTTGGTGGGATGTTCAGGCTCAGACTGGTCAGGCATATGGTATGGTATGGAATGACTTTTTGAAGAAGAATCTAGAGCATTTTTATCTAGATACACTGATATAGGAGAGAGAAGATGAGTTCATGTAATTGACCCGAGGGAGTATGTCAATGATGGAATATTTTGGTTGCTTTACTGACTTATAGTGATTTTCTCCAGTGCTGGCAGGTGATGAGATAGCTATGGAAAGACATTTCCCGGATGGACATAAATGTGAGATTAAGTTCCAAGTTAACATATTTTGATTAAATATGTTTTCTAAAGTGGTGGATCGAGCTCTCATATCTGAAGGAAACCTGATGTAATATTCTATTGGAGTATAGTTGGTTTCTTCTAGATGATCATTAGGTACATATTCTGAGAGTAGGAAGCGTCACTATGATAATGTTGACCAAGGAAGTGGAAAGAAGAGTGGTCAGGGAGAAGGATTAGTTACTTAGGATCTTTCCCGAGTGATTTTCCACCAATTTGGTAGGCCAAGACACTTTCATAGACATTTTCCCTAACCATTGGTAGAGTTATGAGCTTATGGTAGGATGGAACATCTACAGAGGTTTTGTAGGAACCCATGGAATATTGGGAGTGATGGAGCAGCTTGGTGAAACTAGAGTATGGGAAGGGGATCTTCAACACCATATCAATCTGGTAGTAGGAGTTCTACTGGTCATGGAATTAGAGATAGTGGATGAGGTGATTCTAGGAAAGAACACCCATATTAGTTGAGTGGTTCATCTCAGGGGACTCACACTACATCACAGGGAAGAGGGGCAGGACAATTGCATGCAGTTCAGCCTACACTTGTGGATAGTGTGGCTAGACCATCAATAATTATAGGTACTATTCTTATAGCTTCTATGTTAGCTAGTGCCTTATTTGATACTGGTAACTCTCATTATTTTACATATTCACAAATTTTGAATGGTTTTATCCTGGAGGTGGAGTTTGTGAGAGATTTTATGATGATAGATACACTATTGGGAGTATGCTCGAGAGGCATCTATTTTGTGTAGGGGGTGTTCTCTTGAGGTTGGGGGGTATCGTTTCAGTTAGGATCTTTACATCCTTAACATGTCATGCTTTGAACAAATTATGGGTATGGACTGGTTAGTAGATTATCGATTCCACATTGATTATTACCTAAGGAGAGTGACTTTTACGTCTCCTAAGGGTGACAATTATATTCACCGTGGAAAGTGGGATATCAAGGTGGGTCATGTAGGGCCAGTTCATTAAGAATTAGGGGAGCTCACCAACCAAATTTATAGTATGTTTCTGGATGATGAAGGTTTAAGGTAGGATGTATTTCCAACCATAGTGAATAGGTTCTAGGATATATTTCCTAAGAACTTCTCAAAGCTTCTATCTGAGAGAGATGTAGAATTTACAATTGAGCTCATGCATAGGGCTGAGCCAGTTTCTATTAAACCATAAAAAATGGCACCAACATATCTTCAAGAGCTTAAGAATAAACTATAAGAGTTGATGGAGAATGGGTTTATCTATTCTATTACGTCTCCTTGGGTTTTACTGGGGTTTTTCTAAGAAGACTAATGGGACTCTGCACTTATGTGTTGATTATCAGAAGTTGAACTAGATGACTATGAAGAACTAGTATACTCTTCCATGTATCGATGATATATTTGACTAGTTGAGGGGAGGTTGTGTATTCTACAATATTGACCTGAGATCAAGGTATCATCAACTGAGATTTGTACCTTCTAATATACCTCAGACTGCTTTCAGAAGCATTTATAGACTATATGAGTGTTTTGTGATGCTGTTTGGGTTAACGAATGCTCCTGTAGTGTTTATGGACTTGATGATCATAATATTCCACCTATACCTGGACTAGTTTGTCATAATTTTTTGGATGATATCTTGGTGTACTCCAAGACTCATGATGATCGTGGCCAATATTTTGACATCATCCAGATTATACTAAGAGATAATCTTCTGTAAACCAAGATATCTAAGTGACAATTATGGATTGATTAGGTACACTTATTAGGTCATATTGTCTTAGAGGAAGGCGTATCAATGGACCCAGATAAGGTGCAGGAAGTTGTTTCATGTGATCATGCCAATAATTTTTTTGATATTCGTGGTTTTCTATGATTAGCATGTTATAATTAGAGGTTTATCCATGAATTTTCCCATTTAGAAGCACCACATTCAGGCATTAAAAATAAGGGAGTTGAGTTTTAATGGTTAGGATCATGTGATAATTCTTTCCAAGAGTTGAAGAAGTGGTTGACTATGACACCAATCTGGATCTTACCCGAGCCAAGTGAGGAGTATATAGTGTTTTTTTATTCCTTAGTGGTGGGTATTGGAGTAATTTTTATGTATGGAGATTGATTTGTAGCATATGTTTTATATAATTTGAGGCCACATGAATGGAATTACCCTACACACAACCTCAATATAGTTGTAGTTGTTTATACTTTGAAGTGTTTGCGGCATTATCTATTGGGTGAAAATTTTACTATGTATAATGATCACAATAACTTAAAGTACATCTATTCTGAAAAATATTTAAATCTTTGGAATTGGAGTTGGGTTGATTATATTAAGTCATTTGATTTTTAACTATCATATATGTATAGTAAGGGAAATAGTGTTGCTGACACTTTGAGAAGGAAAACTCATAATTAGGTAGTTCAGGAGTCTAGTGCTGAGTAGAAAATGATGAATTTACTAGCCGAGATGCATGTTGTAGTTCAGGATGACCAGGAATAGATGACTCTAATATTGGTTTCAGTGGAGTCTACTCATTTGAGTCAGATCAGGGAAAGGCAGTATCAGGATCTGGAGTGTTTGGACTTGATAAAAATCCTTGAAGGTGGGTATTCACCTTAAAATTTTATAATATATGAGGATGAGATCATCTATGTCAAGAATTGTGTTGTGGTTCCTATGAGTATGTGGAAGGAGATGATGTGTGAATTTCATGCCTTGAAGTGGGTGGTGCATTTGGGTTTGACCAAAATGTACTGAGACCTACATTAATAGTTTTGGTGGTAATGTATAAAAAAGGAGATATCAAGGTTCATAACATGATTCTACACCTATCAATAAGTGAAGGCCAAGCATCAATAACTTGTTGGTTTACTACAGTCATTTCCTATTCCATAATGGAAGTGGGATGATGATACCATGGACTTTGTGGTGGGTCTCCTAAGGATGCCTCAAAAGAATGACGTTATTTGGGTGATTATGGACTATTTGACCAAGGTAGTTCATTTCATTCCTATATGGGAGACTTTCTTAGTGGATAATTTGGGATATATATACATTCAAGATATAGTATGTCTGTATTGGGTTCTATGGAGTATAGTTTCATACTGTGACTCTCATTTTACTTCATGCTTCTGGTAGGGATTGAAGAAGGTGCTTGGGAAATAGGTTCTACTGAGTATGAATTTCCACCCATAGATAGATGGGTAGTCATTTAATACTATATAGGTTTTAGAGTATATGTTAAGAGAATGTTTTCTGGAATTTGGTGGGTCTTGAGAGAATAACTTAGCACTCATTGAGTTTGCCTATAACAACAGTTATCAGGAAACTATTTAGATGGAAGCATATGTGGTGCTTTATGGTAGGACATATAGATCACATTTATATTGGATACAGTCAAGTGAGTTAGAGATGTTGGGACTGAGTCTTATGCAGAAGACATCATGGAAGGTTTAGTTAATTCGGAAACACATGGCTATGACTCATAGTAGGATGAATTCATATACTGATATACTTTTATGACCCCTTGAGTTTATAGTGGTTGATCATGTATTTATTCAGGTTTTTCCTAGATAGCGTCACTGTAGGATACAGAGGTAGGGTAAGCTGGTGCCCAAATCTATTGGATCATTTGAGGTTGTGAAGAGAATCGGGTCGGTGGCATACTAGTCGTCTATTCCATAGAGGTATAGTTATATGCATGACATTTTTCATGTGTCATATATTTTGAGGTATCACCCTGAACCTTATCATGTGATTGATGTGGATGATTTTGAGCTTCAGAAAGATGCATCCTTTGAGGAGCATCTGATATGTGTGTTGGATCACAGTGAGAAATTATTGCAGGGAAAGACTATGCCAATAGTTCATATTTTTTGGAAACATGGGCATGTTTAAGAGGAAACTTGGGAGAGGGAAGTGGATAGATGGGCTTAGTGGCTTAATAATTTTTCCTCAAAATCTTAGATATGATTTGGAGTACGGCTCAAGGAAAGGTTATTCTAAGGTGGGGAGATTGTAAGATCTTAACCTTTTCAGAAGATGTCTCGAGCTCATTTTCAAGTACTCTTTTTCCTTGTTCTGAGTATATAATTTTTGTATTTTATCTTGGGTGTGTTTAAAATTTTTAAGTTTTTGGAGGGGTTTTAGGTAATGCACAGTTGGCACATAGTTTTCCAAAACCGTGTGCCCTTCCCAAGAAAACCATGCAACCCTAGATAAAGAGGGATTTCATAGTTGGTGCATGGTTTGTAAAACTACATGCCATCTTAGGAGTAACCATGCACCACCACCACCACCACCCCCCCCCCCCATATAAGAAGTTCATGGTTAGGGTGCACAATTTGGAAAATTGTGCACCCCTACCTAGGAAACCATGTGCGTAGGTTTAATTATTTCAAAAATTCTTAAAAAAATTCTAAACCCCCATATTATATCCCAAAATATCCTAGATCAACCCTAAACTAATTTCTATCTTTTTTGGAGCCTCTTAGATGGATTCTAAGGCCATACAACCTCTATTCTTAATGAATCAAAGATTATTTGATAGATCTGTACCTCTCCCGGTAAGATATTCTCATCCTGTATGGTTTCCTACTTATCTCCCTTATTTATTTCATCATTTAAAGGGATTTCTTCCTCGATTAGTGATGGGTCTAGATCTATGTTTTATTTATCTTGATTATTTTGATCTTAGATCTACATTTTAGATTTATCGTGATTTTGTTTTTTTTTATTCAATTGGGGATTTTCGTTGGTGAGAATCCATCAACGATCTTGTGGTAGGTGGTCTCAATCCAATTCTCATAGTCTTGAATTCCAATTGTGTGTATGTGTTGTGAAATTTCAATTGGCATGTTTTACAATGGAATATTCAATTGAATAAATTAATTTATGAATTAATTTATGGAATCATGGAATTGATTAATTGATTTTCCATGTGATTATGAATTGATTTGAGTATGGGAAAATTGGATTTTTGTAAATGTGATTATGAAATTGGAAGAATTGGATTAATTAATTGGTTAATTAATTAATGGAATGTTATGATTGTGGATATTATGGGAAATTGGGATTGTGTAATGGGTCAATTAATGTGTTTGTGAATTAATTAATAATGGTAATTATGAGATGGTTGGCTTAACCTTAATGGGTTAATGGGTTATATGATTTAAATAATGAAAAATGGTTTAATAGTGAATTGATCATGTTATTCCATGTGATTAAAATGTTGAATCATGATTTTTTGATAATTTTAATGGAATACATGTTTTGAAGTCATAAAAGGGGGGGATAATGTTGATTAACCTTGAATGGTATGACTTATGAGATATATGTGAGATTGATTGATATATGAGTGTGGGATGGGAATTGAGGCTCTAAATACCCATATGCGATTATTACTGTATGGGGAAGGGACTAAATATCCAAATACCCATATTAGATAGCGAGTGTCGGTCAAGGACTAAGGCTCTAAATACCCATGTGACATTGAGTTGTGGGACAGAGACAGAGTATCCAAATAATTATTAATATTATTATATTAATAGGTTAAAATTCAAGAAGTAGGGGATGTGAACCCTTTATAATCATCATCAGTTTCCCAAAATAATTTAGTTTCAATCATTTTAGGTAAGGTTCATCCCAGGCATGTACGAAGGACAGATTCTGGGCAAACTCCATCAACTGTCTTTGGTAGGGCATCATCATCATTTACTACTACACTTAGTGGGGGTTCAAGTAGTTTTATTGATTGGGAAGCACATAGAGAAATTTTGAGTTTGAAATAAAAAAGTATAAGTGCATAAATCTTATACAAAAACATGATATTATTGGAGGTCGAAAATGGAAAATGCCTTATTTTTTGTATTTCATAGGTTAACAAGCACGATCCCTAAAGAAATTGTCGGTCTTATAGCTCATCATGTCAAGGTAAATTCTAAACTTAATATATGACTCAATAAATAGTTTTAAAAGATTTAAAAGTTTTTAAAAATGTGACTCAAGGGATAAAAACAAAAAAAACTACATCATATGGTCATTAAATCATAGTAAAATGATTATATATTTATTTTTAAAATGTAGGAACTGACACTACATCAATCCAAGTTATGGTTTCCCAAGATGCTCGTAAACGTGTTTTTAGTGTTTTAAAACACTAAAATGTGAATGTAACAGAAAAAACATAAGTAAATGACCTCATATTAACATAAAATCATGGTAAAATCATCATTTAATTATTTATAATCTGTATGAGAAGACAACACATCCATCTGGTTTGTAGTGTACACAGAATGACTCAATGGGAGGTTTTAAATGATATCAATGTCTTTAAAAAGGTGTATCATGGTTCAAAATGAAGAAAACACCATCGAATGGCCATGAAATCATAGGAAAATGACCATTGATTGATTTTTAAAATTTATGTCCCAGCAACTCATCAATTCTAGATACAGTTTTCCTGGGATGCTTGTAAATGAAATTTTAGTTTTTTAAAACACTAAAACATGTGTTTCATGTTCAAAACCCTAGGAAAAAACCCTCATATTTATATGGAATAATGGTTTAACCACCTTTGAATTATTTTTTATGTGTATGAGTAGACATCACATCTATATGACAAGTGGTGTTCTCGGAATGACTCAATGAGCATCTTAAAAAGATAACAATCTTTAAAAAACATGTGTCAAGGGGTTAAAATAATAAAAATTACATCAAATGGATTTTAAATAATAAAACAATGACTGTTAATTTATTTTTGAAAAGTAGTAACTTATTCCACGTCAATCCAAGTTAAAATTTTCCCAGGATGTCCATAAACATGTTTTTAGTATTTTAAAACACTAAAACGTACGTGTAATGATCAAAACCATAGGAAACAATATCATATTTCCATGGAATCATGGGAAACCACTATTTAATTATTTTTGATGTGTATGAGTAGGAAACACATCCATATGATGTGTGGTGTGATCGTAATGACTTAATAAACAGTTTTAAAAGATATCAAAGTCTTTAAAAACATGAGTTAGAGGATCAAAACCAAGAAAATGGCATTAGATGAACTTTAAATAATAGGACAATGACCATTGACTAATTTATAAAATATAGGATCCAGCATCATGTCAATTTGAGTAACAGTTTTCCCAAGATGCTTGTAAATGCGTTTTCAGTGTTTTAAAACACTAAAATGTATGTGTAGTTGTAAAAAACATAGTAAATGGCCTCATATTGGAATGGAATCATGGTAAACCTATTGTTTAATTATTTCTGACATGTACGACTAGACAACACATCTATCTAACATGCAGTGTACTCAGAATGACTAAAT
Source organism: Viscum album (assembly GCA_963277665.1). Classification (NCBI taxonomy): domain Eukaryota; kingdom Viridiplantae; phylum Streptophyta; class Magnoliopsida; order Santalales; family Viscaceae; genus Viscum; species Viscum album. The sequence goes on from OY728120.1 coordinate 1,235,985,336, forward strand.
AAGCAGTTTTAAAAGATACTAAATTCTTTAAAAATATGTACCAGGAATTCAAAACTAAGAAAACAGTGTCATATGGCCATGAAATCATGGGACAGAATTTATATTTATTTTTTAAATGTAGGAACTGATGTAACATCAATCTGAGTTAGGATTTTCCTAGGATTTCTATAAATATGTTTTTAGTGTTTTGAAACACTAAAACGTGCATACAATAGTCAAAATCATATAAAATGACCTCATATTGACATGAAATCTTGATAAATCCACCATTGAATTATTTTTGATATATACGAATAGAAAAACAGTCCATCTGATGTACGGTGTGCTCATAATGACTCAATAAGCAATTTTAAAAGATACTAAAGTCTTTAAAAACATGCATCAGAAGGTCAAAACCAAGAATAAGTGTCATGTGTATGTAAAATCATAGTAAAATAGCTATATATTGATTTTATAAATTTACTAAATGAAGTCATGTCAATCCAAGTTACTGTTTATCTGGGATTCCTGTAAATGTGTTTTTAGTGCTTTAAAACATTAAAACATGCATCTGATAGTCAAAACCATAGAAAATGTCCATGGATTGATGTAAAATCATGGTCAAACTATTATTGAATTATTTTTTATGTGTATAAGCAAACAAAACATCAATATAACAGGCTATTTGCTCATAATGGCTCAATAAGAAGTTTAAAAAGATATAAGTCTTTAAAAATAATCGTCTAAGGGATAAACTAAGAAAATGAAATTGAATGTATATGAAATCATAAGACAATGACCATGTATTAATTTTCAAAATATAGGAACTAATTTCATATAAATCTAAGTTACAATTTGTTCTAGATTCCTCTAAATGTGTTTTTATTATTTTAAAACACTAAAATGTGTGTAAGAGTCAAAACCATAAGAAATGGCCTCAGATTAACAAGAAATCCTGAGAAAACCACTGTTGAATTATTTGTGACATGTATATTCAGACAAAACATCTATGTGCATCATTCTCATAATGACTCAATAAGTAGTTTTAAAAGATATAAAAGCCTTTAAAAACATGTGTTAGGGGATCAAAATCAAGTAAATAGCATCATATGGCTGTGAAATCATAGGATGAGGACCATAGATTGATTTTTGAAATATAGGAACTAAATCCATGTTAATATGAGTAACGGTTTGTCTAGGATGCCCATAAATTCATTTTTAGTGTTTTAAAACACTAAAACATGCATGTAATAGTCAAAACCATATAAAATAGCCTCATATTAGCATGAAATCATAATACAACCACCATTGATTTATTTGGGATGTGTAAGAGTATAAAACATGTCCATATGATGTGTGGTGTGCTCGAAATAACTCAATACTCAATTTTAAAAGATATTAAAGCCTTTAAAAATGTGTGTTAGGAGGTCAAAACCAAGAAAATGGTATCAAGTGGCCATGAAATCATAGGATAACAATCGTATATTTATTTTTGAAATGTTGGAATTGATGTCGCATAAATTTGAGTTACGGTTTTCTCAAGATTATTATAAACACATTTTTAGTGTTTTAAAACACTAAAATGTGTGTGTAATTGTCAAAACCATAGAAAACAACCTTAAATTTATGAGAAATTATAAGAAAACCACCATTTAATTATTTCTTAAATATAGTAAATGTTTTCATATCAAATTCTTTAAAAAAATATTGGGTAATTTCAATCATATCATACGTCAGTTTAAAATTTTATTATATTGTTATATAGTTTTCCCTTTTGAGTTTCAAGTATTGAATCATATCTCAAATAAATAAGTTTCTATTTTCAAATTTTTTTACATGATATATTATTTATTATGTTAAAATAAATTTCCTTTGTTTTATTGACAAAATAAAAAAATAAGTGAAAAATTACAAATATATTCTATACATATTATGTTTTGTATTTATTTTATTAAATGTTCTAGTTCATATTATAGATGATAGATTTCAGCAGTAGGATGGAGGTTGATTGTTTTGATCCATGATACTCTTCAGAATATAGTCATGATGGTTCATAGTTTTTGTGGTATGGTTACATATTATCAATGATTCTACTATAATTATTATTTATTATGTTCAGTTCTGATCTCAATATTTTTTTGTTTTAGTTGATGACATGATGTGGTCAGTTTTACATTTGATGACTCCAGATATAGAGGTAGTTGGATGCAGTGGAGGTGGTGGGATGGATGTATTAGTCATGTATTTTTGGATGTTGAACATTTTTTTATGTATATATATGATTAATGAGCTTATGATTGAGCGATGGATTTTTATCTATGATTGTGGATGTTTGGATGTATGGATATATAGATGTATGATGATTTTATTTTATATTAATGGTTTAGTTTATTGTATGGCTAAGTTTATTATATGCATATTTTTTATTAAATAATTTTAAAAAATATATTTGATATGTTTAGTAGTGGTTTCTAATAACCACCAATAAACATAATTTCCACTAATTATTTTATCAGTAATTATGATGGTTTCAGTTATATTTTACTTTCAGGAAGGTAAATTGCCGCTAAATAATTTAGTATAGGCTATGTCAATTTCCCTGATTTTTTTCCAAAAAAACACCACCAAATGATTATAGAGTTGCTGCTAAGTACCTCAAAAATGACACATATAATAACCACCGTTGAACTATAAAAACCACTGCTAAATGATCATCAGCCGTGAAATATGTGGCGGTTTAAATAATCACCGCTAAAATATATAATTGTGTTTTAAATCACCATTGTTAGTAAAAAAATGTGTCAATAAGACCATATTTTTTATAGTGATATGGATTATAAACATTTTATAAATTAGTAAGAATATAAACATTTTATATTTTTTTTCAATATAAACCCCTTAAAATTTTATATTAAATAAAATTTATATGATATTTCATGAATTATAAATATTTTTTAATCCAATTTCTATTATATAAACATTTTATATAATCTAAATATCATATATCATGTAATTTATAAACACTTGTAGATTTTATTATAGCATTATGTGATGCACTTATGGTTGTACCACTACTACAGATTGGTCCTTTAACAGCACACAAAAATGGATTTAATAGTGTTAAAAAAGCATTAATGTCCTTATATCCATTAAAGGGGTATCCTTTATTAGTGATTTCATTAGTACTAATAAAGGTGGGACTTTATCAGCACTAGAAATAGTGCTGATAAAGGTCAAACCTATTGCAGTGTGATGTTTGAATAACAACACACTGTAGAAAATGCACTTGTAACCTGTATGAATATACATAATTTAATTGAAATAAATTTTACATCACAAATAAAAAACACTACTATATACATTTCAAAAAAATGTATAATTACATTTACAATTACTAACCAAAAACATTAAAAACATTAATGTTTCACTATCTTTGGTACCAACGACCCCCTATCAAAAAAGCTTGACCATGGTATCATATTTCGAACAAGCCACACTGAACTAATTAAAATAATCCACATATATAAGAAAACAAATCTTATGTTAGTAACACTATATAGAAATAAATTAAACATAAATATGAAAGAATACATTTATAAAATTTCAATTTAAAATAAAAGGACACACTTAGAGTCATATCAGTCACACCGTGTATCATATTGAGGTGGGAAAGATTTATGTAGGTCATAAATGATTTGTGTATTATTTTCCTAAAGTATTGAAACAATCTGAATAAATTTTCTCAATTTTGAGTATGTTACTTGTCTTTTTTACTAAAATTTCATTTTAAGCTTCAAACATGCACTTTGAGTCATATCAGTCACATCGTGTTTTTATTTGACATGAGATTAATTAGTACACATCAAAAATAACTTATTAATCATTTTCCTAAAGTATTAAGACAATCCAAGTTCATTTTCTTAGTTTTTAGTAAGTGACACATGTTTTGAACTAAAATGTCAATTTTAGACTGATAACAGACACTTTGAGTCATACCGGGAACACCATATATCATATTGATGTGTGGAAGATTCCTATACATAAAAAATGACTTATGGATTATTGACTTAAAGTTTTAAAACAATCCAAATGAATTTTCACAATTTTGAGTATGTCACTTGTGTTTTTTACTAAAATGTCAATTTTAATTAAAAATACAAACTTGGAGTCATATCGGTCATATAGTGCGTCGAATTGAGATACAGGTGATTCTTCAACATCACAAATGAATTATGGATATTTTTTCTAAAGTATCAATACAATCTGATTGTGTTTTATTGATTTTGAGTGTGTCACTTTTTCTTTTTACTAAAATGTAATTTGAAACTAAAAACATGCATTTTGGTTATACCAGTCACATCATGTGTTGGTTTGATGTGAGACAAATTCCTATACATCAAAAATTACTTATGAATCATTTACCTAAATTATAAATACAATAAAAGCATGTTTTCTTAGTTTTTAGTGAGTAACTCATGTTCTAAACTAAAATATAAATTTTAAACTGATAACAGACACGGTCAGTCATACCAGTCACACCGTGTATCAGATTGAAGTTTGGTTGATTCTTACACATCAAAATGACTAATTGATAATTATCCTAAAGTATGAAAATAATATGGATGTGTTTAATCATTTTTCAGTATGTCACTTGTTCTTTTTACTAAAATTAATATCAATTTTAAATAAATAGACACACTTGAAGTCATATTGGTTACACCGTGCATCATATTGAGGTGTAGGTAATTCATATATGTCAAAAATGACTTATGGATCATTTTACTAAAGGATTGAAATAATATAAATGCTTTTTATTGGTTTTCAGTATGCTATCTATTCTTTTTACTAAAATTAATGTTAATTTTAAAAAAAAAAGACACACTTGGAGTGATATCAGTCACACCATGCGTCTGATTGAGGTGTAGTTGATTCCTACACATCAAAAATATTTTTTTTCATAAGTAAATTCCCTAGTGTGGCCTTTTCAAACCCTCCACACAGAGAAAACCCCCTCCCCCATGAAGGGTTAGTACCCAAAGGTATCTCCCAAACTGGGGAAGGAGTCGTTGTCAGCCGAGATGACAGAGCATCCTGGAGGGTTACATCCCGGCAGCGATGGTTCGTCACAGTGATCCATCATCAATTGGGTCACGCCTCATTTTTCCTACCCAAAGGAGTCTGTGAAACCTGGCAAGGTAGGTGGATCCTGAGGGAGAGGCTCGCCCCAAAAGCAGACTCCCAGGATTCGAACCCTGAACCTCCCAAAGAACAACCTGTTTTGGCTACTCACCTTCACCACCACACCACCACCGAAGTGGCATCCTACACATCAAAAATGACTAATGGATAGTTTTAATAAATTATATAAATAATCTGAATGTTTTTTATTTGTTTTGAGTATATCACTTGTTATTTTTACTAAAATTAATGTCAATTTTAAATAAAAAAGAAACACTTGGAGTCATACCGGGCACACCATACATCAGATTGAGGTGAGGCTGATTCCAACACATCATAAATGACTTATGGATCGTTTTCCTAAAGTATAAAAATAATATGAATGAATTTTCTTGGTTTTGAGTGTTTCACTTGTGTTTTTTTACTAAAATGTCATTTCAAGATGGAAACACGCACTTTGAGTCATACCAGTTACATCATGTGTCAGTTTGAAATGAGACTACTTCCTACACGTCAAAAATTACTTATGAATAATTTTTCTAAATTATCAAGACAATCAGAGTGTTTTTCTTGGTTTTTAGTGAGTAACACACGTTTTTAACTCAAATGTAAATTTTAAACTAATAGACACTTTGAGTCATACTAAGAATACGGTATATTTGATTGATGTATAGATGATTCCTACATGTCATAAATGACTTATGGATCATTTTCCTAAAGTAAAAAAACAATATGAATATGTTTTCTTGGTTTTAAATATTTCACTTTCTCTTTTTACTAAAATTAATGTCAATTTTAAATAAAAAGACACACTTGGAGTCATACCGGTTACACTGTGCATCGGATTGATGTGTGGGTGATTTATACACATCACAAATGACTTATGGTTCATTTTCATAAAGTATCAAAACAATATGAATGAATTTTCTTGGTTTTCAGTATGTCACTTTTTCTTATTACTAAAATTAATGTAAATTTTAAATAAAAAGACACCGTTGGAGTCATGTCGGTCACATCATGCATCAGATTGTTGTGTGGGTTATTCCTACATGTTACAAATGACTTATGGATCATTTTCCTAAAGTATAAAAACAATATGAATGTTTTTTATTGGTTTTGAGTGTGTCACTTGTTATTTTTACTAAAATTAATGTAAACTATAAATAAAAATACACACCTGAATTCATACCGGCCATACTATGAATCGGATTGAGATGAGGGTTATTCATACATGTCATAAATGACTTATGGATTGTTTTACTAAAGTATAAAAAAATCTTAATGCATTGGATAAGTTTTTAGTATGTGATGTGTGTTTTTAACTAAAATATAAATTATAAACTAAAAACATAAAGTCTGATTCATACCGAGCACACTATGTATTAGATTGAGGTGCGGCTAATTGAGTATGTGATATGTGTTTTGATTTCAACTATCTGAAAAAATATAGAAAAGAGAGAGCATGTTCCATTCTGATGGAAGAAGAAACCCCATGCTACCTCAAACACTTCAGGTTTCATGAAGCATGGTGTTTCCTCTTCCATCAGAAAAGAACATGTTCTTTATTTTATGGCTTGTTGTGGATAGTTGAAAGAAAAATATAACTTCACAAAAGATCTGTGAAAAAGACTAAATAAGTATTAGATAAAATTGATAAGGAAATTAAATTAAAAATAGTAGATAAAATAATGATAAAATTAATTAAATAATTTGTAATAATTCACCTTTTCATGATGTTTGTATACATTCTTGACTCATTTCCTTATTCTTATTATCTGAGTTGTAGTTTCAAAGTCTAATATTTCATGAGCACAAGTAGCTTCGAACTAATCACCCCAACCCGAGAAAAAGAATCCACCTATATAAGAAAACAATTATTATGTTAGTAACACTATAAATAAATAAATAAAATATAAATATGAAATAATACATTAATAGAATGTCAATTTTAAACTTAAATCACACAATTTGAGTCATACCGGGTACATCGTGTATTGGATTGAGTGCATGATCATAGTATAGGAGTGAATCATCCTTGTTAATAAAGTCATTTCTTCATGATCTCTATGAAAATTAACAAAATAAGTATCAGATATAAATGAAAAGTAAATTAACTAAAAAATAGAGAAAATTATGAGAAAATTAACTAAATAAGAAGTAGGAAGTCACATCTCCATGATATATGTGTACATTCTGACATTAGGTATGATGCTCAGTCATTTCTAAAAAAATCTATTTCATATTGTGAATATGAGGACTTTTTAAAGTCATGGTAGTACTGGAAAATATAAATACACAGAGGATTAATAAATATTTAAATTAAATAGTAATTATCTTCGAAAGTACCTCCTTAGGGATACTGGTTTGTTGATGGTATATGATATCTCTCATAAAATTTCAAACATAATAACTGTATTATTTTTCATTGGTTTATTTCAGACACTATAGAAACATTGTGAAAAATAAGTAATTTTTTTATGTGTGTTTTAATAGTGAAATATTATTATATATACCCTAATACTTATCCACTAGTAGAAGTTGATAGGCTCCTTGTGCACATAGATTGTTCTTAGGCCAAGATTTTCATAATATTTAAACACCATCCTATCAAAAAATAATTCTCATTAAAACATAATATAAAATATATAACTTGAAGTTTAGTTTTAAAATGCTGGATGTAGTGTATTACAAATTGACAAACGTCATCACGTGTGGTTGGTTTGTTGGGCATCCATGTAGTGAATCTAGGAAATAAATCTTTGGAGTATCCAAATTGACTACAATGAGTAACTAATATTTCCTAAAAAACAAAAAAGAATGAGTAACTAAAGGAATGAAAATATTTTTTAGATGATAAAATAATATAGTTTTACCCCTACATCATTGGTAATAAGAAGAGTCTACCTTTTGTAAGTTTTCTTTTAAATATTATAGCCAGTTTTTCCATTATTTCATCATTTTTAGTTGATTCCATTTTGGTTTGATCTATAAAAGTTATGTGAGGAATAATGAGTCTATATTTATGTTTATAGGGTTTTCCCTTAAAATAGTATTGATATAGATGCCTGAAAAAAATATGAATTGTATTTAGTCATAATTAACATAGTAGATAAACAATTGAAAAAACAAATTATGAAAACACACCTCATGTATAAATTTACAAATGATACTCCTGGCCATTCATACTTTAGTATTTCATTTACATTCTCAAGATCAATGAAGTCTGAAATGGCCTCTCCATACATTTGTTCTTCAAAATCAACTATGGGATTACTACCAATTTGTAGCCTTGTATCTGCATGAACCTTCAATGTTAGTAAATGTGGATATTCAATGGGTGGGGTAAAGGTTCTTTGGGAAGATATTTTAGATTGTTTGGTTGATCTTTTAGATAATTTTGATTTGACCATTTGTTTCACCCATTCCCTTTGTCCTTCTATAATAACATTCATTGGTTCATACCTTTTTTCATTAATTTTTTAAGGTTTATTATGAAAAATAAATTGTAAATGAATACCTCCTTGTTGACATGATTGTTTAAAAGATATTATGGCCATGCTACGAATTTTCTAATAGCTTGCTCGAATATATGAATATCTACATCATCAAGTGAAATAGGTAGATCAGTACTCGTCTTATGAGATAAACTAATCCCTACTCTCACATGACATGTTGGAAGTTGTGTGTTATGTAGAGTGTCTTCTTGGATATTGAACATGGCATCCCTCGTAACAAGGAAATGGGTGGGTTTTGATAGATATAAATCATATTCATTTTCACTCTGTAGAATATCATCACAGGAAAGGTATCAATGTCTGCCTAATTCAAATTTCACATAAATAATTTTGATAATTTTGATTACCTCATCTAAGACAGCTCTTTGAGGGGAATGGCTCACTTCAAAACTGGTGGTGGGGGTGTATCTTTACCCAGTGGTTGTTATTGAGTTGTTTCTTATCTTTTATCCCCCCCCCCCCATAACATTTTCAAGAAACTCATACTTTCAATGAAATTTTTCTTCAAGGGCAGCTAATCATGCATGCATCTCTTCTATTTATTTATCTTTATCCCCATGTTCTTTTATTTTCTCAAAATATGTTTGGGGTTTCACCCCAAAACCCACACCTTGGACGCAGCCATACTATTCTGGCTACTTCAAGGCCACTAATAGTAAGTGTTCATCTATTATAGATATTTATGATTCATGTGTCTAAGTCGAATAGAAAATATAAGTAATCATTTTTATGTAATAGCGATTTAAAGAAAAATAAATTTTTATTATGTCATACTTACAAATGATTCCCACACTTTTTATGTTTTCTCATCCATTAGTATCCAAATTTATTTACACATGCCTCATTCCATAACACATGAAGTGAGATATAAGTGTATTTGGATTTGGATTCATTAATCTCCATATAAATAGAGTAACATAATTATGTTTTTATTTCATGTCAGATAAAATTATTTTTTCTATATTTAAAATGTGTACCATTTTTTTCAAGTGAAGCATACTCCATCCTTGCTTTACAGTAGGGTTTGTTGGTTTTTCTTCCTATTTCTTATTTTCAGTACTCAATTGTTGTTCATAAATTAAAAATTATTAATCAAATGATTAATACACATATTTTCAAATAATTTATTACCAGCCAAAACGTACCTGAAAATAGATCTCCTTATGGCGTCCAATAAACACATCCCATGCTTCTTGGCTTATAAGATGTTCATACATATGCGGTGGGTGCGAGTTTATTTTCCCTTCAATGTCTTTGAGAAAAAAATTCATTAGAATTGTGTGAAAGCCTATGTGATCCTTTCCAGAAAGCATTAATACAAATTTATTGTGGGGTTAATCTACTATAAATGCACTTTACAAGGGATAATGAAGAGTAATTAAATGTTTCATTATTTTATTTTTTAGTAAAATAAATAAAGGATATAATAATATTACCCCAATATCTTCCCAAATCAGTTTCTTAAGAATGGTAACAACATGGTACCATGAATCTACATCAATTGGATTATTATGTTTAGTGATGAGCCTAATGAAACTACTAAACATGACCTTGTTTGGGTTAATAGGCTGGTTGTATGCATTCCATCTGACCTTGAATTTGATGCCTTTTCTTTTCACCTTAATAAATTTTGCTAACACTATTACCCTAAAGCACTCCTATTTATTCTAGGACATAGTTTCTTCATCATCTACCATTTTATTGGGTTCAACATTGTTAATATGTTGTTCATATGGATTGGTAGCATCGGTTGTTGTTTCTCTACACTGGGAACAGTAGTAGGTTGAGAAACCTATTATTCCAAGAGATTAGGATCATCAGCCCGTACATAATTCATTATCTACAAAAGTGGTTCAACATTTAATTTAGATTACATAAATGAATCAGTGAATAGATAATAACATGAGGTAATGCAATGTATATTACAAAAAAAATATAACATGATTATTGAACTATTTTTTAAAAGTTTAAAGGTATTTTACCCCTCTATCGAGTATCCAAATCACTTCATTATGGTCTCATATGACATACAATACCCCATCTACATTGGGACCACTGTGAAATGATTGTGACATCCCAATTAAAGGTTCATCCTTGGTTTAATTTTCATCTGAACCTTCATCGATTTTGGTTGATAACATAACAATTGGCCACTTCCAGTTTGTAGGATCTGGAACATAAAATACTAGTACTTTCTATTATTCTATTATAAATGGTTCATCTTTGTACCCTTACTTTCTGAAATCCACTTTCACAAATCCCAATTCATCTATTTTAACACCACTCCTATTATCAACCCACTTTCATTGAAAAATTAGCCCTTGGAATGTTTTATAATCCAACTCCCATATTTGTTTGATGATTCCAAAAGTATAAAATATTCGAATAAATTGTATTGATATCCTTGGTACTAGATATATTCATCACTAAAACCATAAGTTTAACTCCACTATTTTTCATGGTATTTCATTAATTATGTTTATTTTTATATAATGTATAAGTATTAACTACATAACCATTATAAGCTAATGCATACACACTTGGTCCGTTGGATAGCCATCGAAGTTGTTATGAAATTGAATCCAAATTTTCATCTGACTCTTTTAAAATATTCTCTTGAAATCATCCTATAAACTATTTATTATGTGTATTTTATATTTATCTTTCAACCCTTGATGGATTCAAATGCCTCAGAATTTATTTATGGGTTTCAACATACGGGGAAACCTCTAAACTATTATGAAAAATGTAAAGGTGGTCATGCTCCTCATCTGTAATATTTATTTTGATAATGTCTATTATAGAAATTAATTCACCCAAAAACCACCCAATGTGATGATATTTCAGTAGACTAATGCTTTCCACACTAAACTGGTAGTTGGTATAGAATTTAACGACTTCCTCAACAAAATATCACTCTACAATACAACCCTCTAGATGACTTCAATTTTTAACATACCCTTTCAAAATCTTCATATATTGTTCAATGGGGTTCATCAAACTATAATGTACAGGACCGCATAGTCGAATTTCTCTCACTAAGTGAACCATTAATTAAACCATGATATCAAATAATGTCAGCTAGAAGAATATTTAAAATTCACATAATATGATGGAAATTTATTTTTCAATAGTTGGAAATTTAACCGATTTTATAACTTTGCTGCATATATCTTTGAAAAATAAAGAGATCTTGGTTAATGTATGATGAGAATTCTTGGTCAAAATGTAATGTAAATCTACATGCATTAGATCTTTCATCAAAACATGAAAATCATGTGATTTCAGACCCTTTAACTTTAAATCATTCATTGACATGATATTATTGATATTCAATGAATACCCCTATAGAACCTTTACATCATTCAAGAAGTTGAAAAACTAATATCTCTCCTTATTAGAAAGAGTGTACGCAACTAGAAGAAGAAAAGTCTATTTTTCACCCTTCACTGGCACCAACTCTTCCCGTATTCCCATGTTAATCATTTCCAACATATCCTTAATTCCATCCTTTTTTTGGTAGGTGTATTTAGTAACATGTCAATGACACTATCACAAACATTTTTTCAACATGCATAACATCAATAAAATACCTAACGTACAGACAATTCCATTATGGTAATTCAAAAAAAACCGATCTCTTTTTCCAACAGGTTTTTGTAAAGTTTTTTTAATTTTCTTTACTAAAATCAGTGTTCATAACTTTTACTTTCTCAAAAATTTGATCACTTATTAGTGTATATGGTGTGGTATGTTCTTCTGAACTTATATTGAACGATGTCATCCTATATCGGCACTTATGTCACTAGGGTAGAAATCTATGATGTCTTAGAAGCAAAATCTTTGATGAATGTTTCAACCTAATTGACTATGTACCTTGTACACAAATGGGACACCCTTGAGTTCCTTTAATGTTATATCCTGAAAAAAAAAATCAAAGGCATGAAAATCATTTATCATCTCGTACAACATGGATCTCAACGTGAAATCTTCATTTTTTTAAGCATCATACAACGTAACACCTGAAACCCACAATAATTTAAAATCTTAGATCAATGGAGCCAAATAAACATAAATATTATTACCCTATTGTTTTGGTACTGATATAAGCATAGATAACATAATGTATTTTAGTTTCATGCATAACTATAGTGGTAAGTTATAATTTACCAACATAACCAGCCATGTATTATGAGTGCATATTTGAAAACCAAAAGGATTCACTCCATCTGTATATAGTGCAAGACTAACGTTTATTGGATCATTTCAAAATTTGGGATACTCATGATCAATTCTCTTCCACTAAGGAGAGTCTGTCAGGTTATAAATTTTCTCATCTTTATTTATTTTATTTTCATTTCACGTTAAATTCCTTGTAGTCTTCTCACTTCCATATAGGTTTCTAAACCTTAGAATTATTAGAAAGTATAATAAAACTTTTTTAGGACCTAATTCATCTTTTTTTATCAAGAATCACCATGCTTTGGGAATTCTTTAAGTTATTTGTGGTCCTTTATAAACAGTATACAATCATTTGGATAGGCATGTATTATTTCATAGATCATAACCATTGAATGTATCATTCATTTAGAATCATATGTTTATCTATAAATATCATTATCTTCTAGCAGTATGTCATTCAAGAGACAAAGCAGTTTAGTAAAATTGGTGTCACTCCATTCATTTCCAACTATTAAATTATACATCTTCAGTATAGTTGAAAATGATGTATATTTAGTGCAACTAGTATAAAATGGTGTCTTTTCACAACTCTTTAACTTCTCAAATAATTTTGGACAATCAAGAAGTTCATATTCAACTATCATTTTCATTTTCTTAATACGATCTTCATTATTATTCACACCATTAATCACATCCTTGATACGGTATTCTTAATTGCCCACACTTGTAATCATATCAGATGATCCATAAAATGTAGTGTCATCCCAGTCAATAGATATATTAAATTTTTTCTCATGTTTATTCCAAAATTTATAACTTCTATCTATTACATGGAAAATCAAGTGTTCTTCTAACTCCTCTGTACTAATTACTCTTGAATAACAACAACATAAACATGGGTAAAGGATTTGAGAAGGTTCATCTTCATGATCATTTGCAAACTTGATAAACTCTTTCACCCCATCTTTATACTCTTTTGTCATACAATTGGAATCCATCCATTTTATATTCATATCCATCCTATTTTATTTGGTAATATTAATATTTACAATAAAATAAATCCACAAAAGGGGTCTTTTAAATAAGGGGAACCAACATTATAATGTTTCAAATAATTTCATCATGATTTGAACGAAGTGGGTAATTGAATTTAATAAAAAAATTAATCCAATAGTGGTAGGTTTTATCCTATGAATTCATCCACAATTATCATTGATACCTAGTACGGGGTGACTACTACTCAGAGTAGTTCAAGCAACATAGGTTCATGTCTGGAAGATATGGGGGATGAGTCTTAGGAAACAAAATGCAATAACAATTGTTCAGGAGATGAAGCTAATGAGGATGATAGTTATTATTTCATTTTTTTTTTCTAAGACTAATACCCTTAAAATATAACACCAAATCAGATAGAATATGTAGTTATAGAGGACTCCCCTAATTTAAACCATGTAGGTGATGTTGGATGCAAAGTAGGTTTAGTAATTGCAATGGTATTAAACATTAATTCACCTTTTGTAGGAGTGGGGTCATGATTGATATCCAATGGGTTGGATAGAGTTAGTGGCATTCCCTTTCCATGGTTTTATTATCAAACTATATTATGTAGGAGGTGAGATTATGTGTATTCAGGAGGTATTTGAAAGTTAATATGATCATATAAATATAGATAACACCCTTTTTCCTTACACATGTTTTTATTTATAAATATAGATACCACTCATCTTGTTGATAGAGCATAGTACATTATAAAAAACCAATGAATCTATTCAATCTAATTTAAAATCACAAAACTACATTTTAAAGTCAATGTGAAATTTAAAATATTGTTTATTTAGATCATCATTGAAATCCAAAATATCATCCTCATTCTGAAATATCATAGAAATCCAAATTATTAAATTTATAACCAATCATTTACACTAAAAATAACATTTACATTATAAAAACTGATGAAAATAAAACTATTTAATGTAATAATGGAAATTTTAAAAAAATAAAAGTTATATTATTTGAAAACCATTTTCATGATAAAAATACAGTTATTGGATATAATAATGGTTTCACAAATAAAAAAATAAATTAATATATTTTTAAAATATTTTCAACACTTACATTGAATTTCCAGTCATTAAGTTCATACTTAGACTATGAAAGAAAATAAAACTGATCAAATATCACATCTTTCACATCACACATATTTGGTCTATCAACATTTTCTAGTTATTGAATTGTTTCTCTGTTATGGTGTCATAACTTATAGTTGTTTTTAAATCCTACTCTAGTGATATGATAACTTACTTATTTATGAGTAAACTATGGTCTATTGATGCAATTATAAAAGGGAATTGAATAAGTTCCCCCCTTAGATACATTATTGAACATGAAATCCAAAAAAACAAATCTAATTTTAAAAATCATTCAACACTCAATTAAAATCATACATCCAACAACTATTTGTTTTGATTTAAAATATAGAATATTGTATATGATAAAATAACTCTTAATTATCCAAATTAATTTTTGAAAAAATAATAATCATATTAAAAAATTATAAAAATATAAAAGTATAATTTATAGAAATAAAATTTATGAAAGTATAAAAGTATTAAAATATTGATAAAATGAAAAACACGTACAGTTAAAAAAGTATAAATTACACATTTGTATATATTTATATTATTATATAAAATCATAGATGTATATAAGTATAAAATTATATATAATTTATAAAAAAATATATATTTTAAATAAATATACATAATTTATAAATGTATATAAATTTATAAAACTATATAAAAGTACATATCTGTTATAAAAGTATAAATAATTTATATAAGTATATAGTTTTATAAATTTATAAAATTATAAAATTATAATATATAAAAGTAAAATTTATGAAAGTATAAAAGTATAATAATTTATAACGAATAAAACTATAATTTTATATTAATTTATAAATCTAGAAAAATATGAAAGTATAAATAATAAATAAAATTTTATATTTAAACTATATATGTATAATATGATATATTATAAAATTTATAAAAGTATATAAAATTATAAATTAATAAAACTATTAAAGTATAAATATTTAATAAAAAATATTATTAAATTATTTTAGTATAATATGATGTACTATAAAATTTATAAAAGTATATAAATTTAAAAAAATATAAAACTATAAAATTATAAATGTTTAAAAAAAATTATATATAAATTATATAAATATAATAAGATATACTATATGATTTATATATGTATATATAAGTATAAAAAAATTATCTATAAGTATAAATATAACAAATTATACTTATAAAAAATTATAACTTTTTATTGGTTATTATTTATAAATTTATAAAAGTAATAATTAATGTTAATAAAACTAAATGAAAACCCTAAAAATATCCTAAATAAGATCCATTTATAGAAAAAAATCATTTGAAAACAATTAAATGTATTGATAGTCATATATGGAACATCACTCTGTTAATCACCAAATAACAAAGAAAACACCACATGCATCATTGAAACTCATGAACTACCCACATCTAGATATGAAAGTTGAACTATTTTGAAAGGAATGTAACCAAAAACACCCTCAAATAATTGTGCACACAAACCACAAACTAACACCATACACAATATCTACTGAAAACATGAGAACCACAATCATGAACCCTTGAGAAAAGGGATGTCACGAACCAAATCTGGTCGCCATCAAAGTCAGTGCCAAACTCAGCCTGTGACAAGTCTCAAAGTGTGTTAACTATCCCCATGGGGTGGAACAAGTGCCCGGGTATCATTTATTTTGTTTTGGGAATGATTTACCTAAATATGAATACATAAAACATCAAAAACATTCGATAAACTGAATCTAAAAAATTCATACCAGAAAAGGTTTATAGAAAATCCAGAACTGAATACATAGGCCTAATCATAGTACAAGATTTCCAAATATAAATAAATACAGTATCAAATCAGCCACAAGGACTCCACACGATAAGGGGTCATCACCCTCAAGTTGTCTCCACAACACTGCACCATAGGAGGGGACTAACAACCTGAACCGCCTTCATCTGAGGCTTTTCCTTTACCTGTGTCAAACATAACCGAGTCTAATTACACCCAATGGTTGTAAGTAGAGTGTGAGCCTAATCCCAATAGGATACAACCCCAAATATTCCAAATATTATTCAATACAAGGTGAAAAATCAAGCAATTTTAATATATAAGAAAAAGTAGTGATAAATTCCAAGAAATGAAACTTTCAATTGTAAACAGTTTTCAAAAAAAATTCAGAATGTTAAAACATTTTAATAATACATGTTATATACTATAATGTACATCCAAACAAACCCTAATACAATGGTAAATACCACAAATCCAATGAGCACCAAACCTGGGAACACCCCTAGGCACTAGATAGTCTCGGGCCCTATGTACCTCGTACCTCGGTGTAAAATATGAATGTCACAATCCTTTACCATACACAATACACTAGTAGGGAACATACACATAACCTAGTGGTCCCAAAACATCATCCATATAGTTTAGTTAAATTTTTTTTATCCAAAATTCTAAGTGAAATAGGGACAAAACTCATCCGGACCACTAGCATACTAGTACATATCTGTCCACCTAGGTACCTGGGATTTCCCCTTTGTTCTCAAACAATTTCAGCATGCCAAATACATCCATTTTCATATAAAAACACCACTAATGGTAACATACAAACAATACAGTACCTATACACACTTTATACCACTTAAAATACACAACAAAACATTTTGATTTTCAATCAAACAACTTCTCAAATCTCGCATTATTTTGCACCCAAAACTCCTTGAAATACCCACTTTGAACACCATGTGCACACTTATAAGTCACAAAAATAAAAATTTCATCCCAATACCTTTCAATTAAACCAAAAAATTAGTTATATGGAATCCCCATATGAACCAAGAAGTTGTATCTTTGTAAAATCTCCATTTTCACACAAACATGGCACCTAAAGTTCATATGATTCACAAACACCATTAAAACAAATTTTCACAGCAACAAACAAAGGAGATAAACATTCAAAACATTATTTTAAGCCCTAATACATTTCAATAAAATCAACAAAGTAGTTATAGGGCCGGCCCAAATGAACCAATAAAATATTTCTAGGAAAAAACCCAATTTCACATAAAAATGGAACTTAAACTTCATTTGCTTTACAAATACCACTAAAACCAATTTTTTCACCAATAATTAATTTATATAAACATGAAAATATTATAAAAATAGAAATATAAGTCACAATTATTGCATACACATGGAATAACCTACCAAAATTTTTAAAACTTTGAATCCTTTGTGCAAAAATTCAACTGCACCACTGTCGCACCTCAAGGAAGTTAGATCGAGCCTAAAATAAAAATATTGGACCAAGAAAACCCAAAGTTAAACCCTAGGTTTGAAACCCTGCCCTATGTTAATTTGGGACTTCAAGGAAATTGTAATAAACTTCATGAAAAGGGGAAGAACTAAGAGGTAGAAACACTTACTTGAGATTGTGTGAAGTTCCTCCACCAAATCCCCCTTCAAAATGGAGTTCCAAGGAGGGTTTCAGGTGCTTGGGAGGATTAAATGGATTAAATGTTAGAATAGAGGAATAAAGGGGAGAGTTTGGATAAATCCAGGGAGGTAAAACTTGGAATTTCAAGAATATTTTTAATGGCTTGGAAACCTTGCATAGTTTGGCTTCACGGTTTAGTAAATCGTGCGTCCATACCGTGCAACCTATTCTATCCACCGAAAATGTGATGTGTTTCCTCAAATTTCAGTGGGGTTCAAAGGGGGAAACTAAGGGGGAAATATAGTCCAAGGATAGGAGAAATAATTCTCAAAATAAGACCACATTTTTACCCCAAGACTCATGCAACTCATGGGTACAAACCACCTCAACAACATACCCCACAAGTGGTAAGAGTGTCACAAATACCACTACAAACCACCTCAACCTCCTACCATCCCTTTGAAAAAAGAGGAGGCCAAGTACCATATAAGACCACCAAGACTAATTTCATATATCAAGAACATAGTAGACACTAAAAATTTAAACCCGGAACACCTGGAAATTGAGAGAAAGCTAAGAACCAAAAGAGGATTTGTAAAAAATCGGGGAATTAAAATTTAGAGTGTGAAAATTCTCCCCACCATAAAGCTTTCCACCTCTGGAAAGCCACAAAAACACCACATGTAAAAATAAATCCCAAATGATAGACCAAGAAAAACTCAATTTCCACATTTTCACCCACCTCTAAAAGGCCAAACACCTCCAGTTGATCAAACAACGGAAGAGAATACTCTAACCAATCAAAACTTACCCCACTTACCTGAAATGATCAAACATATTCAAAATAAATCCCAAAACAAAATACCTCAAACACTACTAGATGATGCTCAAGAAATCAACCTGAAAAGAACAACAAACCTGAATAACACTACCACAACCTTATTAAAACAAAACCATTGGGCATTCTCCAATCCCACATTTACCCAAGTAAGAAATTGTTGTCTAGATAGCTCCGAACAAGACTACCTCTAACCAAGAAAACACCAAGGAGAAAACTAAGTCACTGATATGGGGTGACCCAAACGGACTTCCCACCACAAGGGACAACTTAATTTCTGAGAAAAAATTAGGACACCAATTAGGGGAGGCCTGAACGGTCTCCCCAGCATAAGGGGTAAACTAAAATTAAAATTTTTTCGAGATAACTTAAGTAAAACTCATATTGGGTATCCCCACCATAAGAACCAACCATCTTAACCAACCAGCATGGACAGGTACAGAAAGACCCCAAAATTTAATGATTTGGGATGGTTGCACGGTTAGTCCGCACAGTTTGGGAAGTCGTGCGCTAATCGCACAGATCATTCTGTCCACATGGCTTCCTAGAACACGGTCACTACTAATCGTGAAAAAACCGTGTGCTCAACCTGTCTCACCAAATCTCAAACATTTCTCCAAAATCCCAATGGAAACCAAAGGGGAAAATAATGGCACTAGGCGATAGCATGAAACCGAGGTCCTCCCACCTCATTCCATCGAACGGGAAAAGCAAAAGAGAGATGATGAAAACAGAGGTTTAAACTATACCCATATTTCATACTAAGGATAGGACTTTGTACAAGGTTTTTAATAACCCTAGGATTTCCCCTGACTACGTTCCAGTTTCACTCTAAGACCTATGGCTGGAGCTCAAATGATTGAAGCATCTTCAGCCTCGTAGCTAGGCTTTGGAAACCCCTAAACAGAACTTCTTCTTCCAGTGCCACAAACAATTAAACTATGATCTCATATGGTCTTAATGAGACATGACACACTTCAAACCCAATTTACCCCAACCCATCATCTTACCAAAACAAGGGCTTAGAGGATGCACATGCATCACCCCTTGTTTCTTTGGATGGGAAACATCAGAATGAAATGATACATAGAAACACCTTCCTCTAGAACATAGGATTTCGAAATTCCCTAAAGGGAGACACACATCTGAAAAAATAGAGACTCTCATAATATTTCATAACCTTGACCCTTATAGTCAAATGAACACACAACATCACAAGGCATCACCAAACATGACCATTGGGGCTGATAGAAACAATACATGGAAAGGTACCTTATGCCAAGTCCCCAAACAACACACAATTCCATAAAGTGTCCATAATAGCCTCTTATGACCAGATTTCCCACACTTGTGGTTTAACACGAACCCCTAATTCAAAGAGACTCTGAAGGACCCAAAGGACCTCTTAGACACCATCCACACTATCAACCCCAGATCACTTACACCTTTGACGAATCAGGTAACTTAAGAAACTAAGGTCTCTTTCAACCTTCCACGAGCACTATACCACTACAAGAGGATCCACAAAACCAATAAAGGAAAGTTTTAGACTCAATCTTCAAATCTCAAGAAGAAATTCCTTATGTTGATCAACTAGAGTATCATCCAACGGTGATTCACCATGGGCCACACATGAATCATACATTAACTCTTTATGGGGGCATACCCTAAAAAACAAGAAAACCCAAGGACCCAACCAATCTGTTCATTTAGTCACAACATACCACAAACCTGAAACGAACACATGAGGAGAGCCACCACATTGGCCTCCCAAACTTTTTCTCAAAAGAGACCACCGACCAACACTTCATTCCAACTTATCAATGAAACACCAACCCAAAACATAATTTAAACAAGAGGGGTTCTTGAACTTGAAACATCCCATAATAACAATACTAAAAACACATAATTCACACCTCTCAACCACACATTACAAAAACACAAAACTTTCCTTCAAAATAATTCTTAAAAAAATAGTGTTGGTGGGTTGTGCATTTACCAATGGTATCTCATTAGCCTCACACATGTATGTTTACATGCCACACCAGGAACCCTCCTCATATCCATCTTGACACACATCCAGTCATGCTATTAACCATCCATATTCCCATATAAACCCATGCATGTGGTCACCCTTGAGAACACCAAATACCAAAACCAAACCTTTCCTCTTTTCAAAATCAAAACCTTTTTAAACACACTTTCCCTTTCTCAAAACCACTAACCATAAAATCAAAACCCAATTTAAATCTTACAAAAAAAATTTATAAAATCATCCATAATTCAATTAAAACTCACTTTAATTCCTTGCACAACCATTTCAAAACATTTTAACCCATTTCAAAACACTTTTAATTTCATGAAAAACACTATTTCATAAATATCCATTTAATTAAGAACTCAACTCTTCTCATTTAAAAAAAAGGTTATAAAATTTCATAAAACTTTTAAAATGATCAACAGTTACCAAATCAAAATCCATCTTCAATCCCCCACACATAAATTCTAGAACACTTAATTCAATTCAAAACACTTTTCCATGGTTTAGAAAATTCTACTGGAAACACATTTTCAAAACCCCCCTTTAACATAATTCATACTTTTAAAAAAGGTGTAAACAAATAATTTACCCTTATGAAATAATTCTAAAATTTCACTTCTATAGTTTTAGAAATAAAAACATTCTCACTTTACTAGAAAATCACTTCACAAAAATTCACACTCCTTAAAATCAAGTCATTTTTTCTTTAAAAACCAAGTTTCCAAGATTCCAAAACAAAGAGACACAAGAAAATGTGAGAAGAAACTAGTTTTGGTGGGTGACTTGGAAATATGGTTGGAGGATATATTCTAATCACTTCACTATCATAGAGAGTGTTTTTGGGAAATATCCTCAGCTCTACATGTCTTTCCAGGCCCTATGAGCTCACTAAAACCATTGACCCAACTCTCTTTTCATTTCCCCTAATCATCAATGAACCATGAGAAATAATGAACTCAGATAAAACCCAACATCCCATGGAAACTTGAATATTGTCACAAGGTTTTCTATACAGGCACACTATCATTAATGGGAATGTCAAGTCCCAACAATCCTAGATCCAGACTATCCCAACTCTTCCCCAAATAACATGACCCAAAGAGTGAATGTAACTCCCTGACCCCAGTTACCCAGAGTCGGTGCATTATTTTAATACATTGTCATGATTACAAGGAATCAAGTCCTAAAAGACTGATCAGTTTAGCATTCTTGGAAAATATATTACATACATGAACATTACATTACACATTAGAAAATAAAACACAACATAAATGATCCTTTGAGAACACCATTAATCCCCTAGCTTAACCCTTCTTATCAATAATAATACACTTCTTGGAATCCTGATAAAATTAAAACATAGAAAGGAGTGGTCTCAGATGCTCAGTAAGGATAACAATATATCAGAAACTTTCATAAATAATCATAAACATTTAAGGCAATGTATAAGACTAAAACAAAAGCATTTTAAACTTAAACTACAGCATAATATGGAAAAGATACAATAAAATAATGTCATTTACTTATTCACATGGATATTATACTAGTCAAATAATCACATGCAATATCAATATCCACTTTCATAATGATGGAATGCATAATTCCATACTTTCATAACCACATAGTCAAGGCCTTGTGCCAAGACTACAAATAAAATTTTTTGCCAAGGCCTTGTGCCAAGACACTAGTTTGTCTCATGAGACCTGCTGATGCATCGAGGAGCTTAGCGGGCTCCACCCGTCACTTACTAAGTCCAATTCATTCCTCATATGAAAATGTTGAAACATAACATACACATTCGTATTAAAACTAGCATATAAAATGTCAATAATTTAACCATAAACCATAAATGGTATAAAAATATCACATCCACAGTCAAACATAGAATAACTCATTCAATACAATATGGAATATTGTATTATAATAAATCAACCTCAATCAAGAATTATTTTCATTAAATGATTCTGACATAGTTGAAAATGATCAGTAAAATTCTTTGAGAGAAATACCCTTTTTTCATGAAATCATTTAAAAGTATCACAATTTATAAAGGAAGTCATTTAAAATAGATTTTTGAATCAAAGTGTCTCATACCACTTTGAAACTTTTGAAAATAATTATCATTTAAAAACATTCATAACCATATAAATAAATCCTTAAAATCATTTTGAAAACATTGACATTGATTAAAAGGGTTTAGAAAGATAAATCTTTAAAACATTTAAAATGATGATCTAGTTAAATAGACCCTCCCATAAAACCTTAAAAGATTATTTTTGAAAACATTTTTATGAAATATTGGTATTTATGATTAGTATGTCTCAGAAAATACTTACACATGAACAATCTCGGATAATAATGATATTGAGGAAATAACCCTTACCTTGCACTTTCCTTTGGTCGAGGGTACATTTAACCTCCTGTATAATTACCATTGTATGTTATTAAATTATACCAAAACCATATTCATATTTATTATATCATACATTATTAATTTATGACTTTATACTACCCATTTAATAATGATTTTCATGTTAAATTAATGTTTTAGGTAATAATCGATTTCTTTATCTTATGTATTTTAACTTTTTATTCTTGATCGTATCATTTAGATAATGATTTAAATAATTCCAGAATATAAACCTTTATTTATATATCATATATATTTAGAATATAAATATTTATAATAGATATATATATTAAATTAAAAACACCATTTATGGAGACGGCAGGCCGTACGTACGCATAAACGCTATTTCTGTTTTCATATCGTATTGAAAGGAAGTGAATAAGATATATGTAAGTACATAAAAACATATATATATCTAGTAGAATTATTATTCCATATATTAAATAATTATTAATAATATATATATTTATAATCATCGTTGAATGGTGAACGTGGAAATTAATCTCATCGCGTCGTGGAGACGGTAATCTGTACGTACGCATGAGCGACAATATCATTCTTTTGATATTAAAATCATATATAATTGGATGGTATATCATATATACAGAATAATTATAATGTTATATTTATTATTTACATCATTTATACTCATTATTATACCCATCCAAATGATGAAATGTTTGAATAACAAACTACACCACGACGTGGAGACGGTAAGTCGTACGTACACACGTGTGGTGACTTTTCATTCATAGTATGGATAAAAATAACGAATATGGTTGTACCATTTTTATAATAACATCAAATTATATATAAGATACTAGAGTTATTATTTTATAATGTAAACAAAAAATAAATAGGAAGTGGAAGAAGAAAGGAACTTGAAGGAGGTGATGAAATATTTACCTCTTCTTCGGGTTCTTCCTTTTGATTTGATCAAAAGGGATCCTTAGGTTTGATTTATGAATAAATAAATGCCTCTAGGGTGAAGGTAGGAAAGTTTATAGGATATTTGGGTAGGGTTTTTCCAAGAAAAATGGATTTGGAGGTGTGAATTTGAGAGAAGGGGGAGTTCCCTTTTATAAGAGGGGTGAGGGTCACCTTAGGAAAAGATTGAAATATTATTTTATAATAAAATAATATTCGGTTTATAATGACTCAAAACTGATTTATTTCAAATATAAAGTGGTTATGGGTCTAAATAATCTCATAAAATAGGTTTTATACAAGTTTAGGTTACCATTTTAACCTTATCTTTTAGATTTAACTCTAAGTTAAATAATTTAACTTTTACCGTGTCTTCTTGTATTCTTACACTATATGGTTAATAAACTTACTATAAACTTCCAATATAACCTCAAGTGGTTCATTAATGAAATATATAATATTATTTAAGCCCTTTGGACTAAACTTATAATTTTAGGAATATAATATCAATTAATAATATAATATTTGTTTTAAAAACTCTTTTATGTCAATTTTGACACTATTTGGTGTTTTGTTTTTGTTAAATTTATAACAGCATTATTACTTTAAAAAAAATTATTTAATAAACCCTAACATGTCATATTAACCTATAAAATTAGTTTAATTCATTCAAAGTCTCAAATTATATTTATTTGGGTATTTATAATATCAATTATTTTAATTTTTATTAATAAGGTAATTACCGCATCATTATTGTGTCATAAATAAATTTAATTATTTAATGTCTAAAAATTATAAATAAAATACCATTATGTAGTAAATATTTTTATCTTTATAATTAATATTTATAGTTGAATTTATATTATGTAGAACCCTATATTAAAAATGTTTTAGTTATGAAAACTTGAATTTAACACTTTTAAATCTTCTTTAAATTAAATGATAATAAAGGTCCTAATCTAAAATTAGTGGACATAAAGGATAATATTTTATTCCTAAGGTTGTTTTTGGTCGAATTACACTTATCCAGTTGAATTATTACATGTTTTAGGGTAATTATAGTATCATTTTTATCCTTAATTACCTTATTTACTTTTAACTGTGGTAAATAAAAGTCAAAAGTTACTATTCTTAATAAATTATTTTTATCTTATTGAACCACATTTTACTTACTGAGGTTAACTATGTCTCTCATATTTTTGAAATTCCACTCACAGAAGCGGTAAAATTAAGTTTTATGCAAATTTTCAAATGCTCCTAGAAGGTTGGTAAAAGACGGTAAAAAGTTCAATAAAATTTTTATATATCTAAACTTATTATAAAATGAATACAATGAATTATATTGAACTTATATAGGTATTATTTATCTATTTTTAACTAAAATAAATTTAAATAAAATAACTAATTATTTAAATAAAAAGTCAGTTTTAACCGATAACGCAGTGTTTTTCACTATTCATCAAAAATTGAAAGTTTTCAGAAAAATACCAAAAATTCACCCAAGGCTAATTTTGATATTCTGAATTCAAAAATTAATTATATTTTACCAACTTAAAAACATATAAGTTTTATTAATTAATTTAAAATTAATTCCCGTTGTCAAAACCAAAAAGCGTATTTTTAAGAAATAATAACTATCAAAAGATTGACACTTATTTATGTACAATTTCAAAGTGAAATTACTTATAATGACTAGCATTGGATTAAATGGTAAAAATATAATCTAATTATACTTCAAAACCATTAAAATTTACAATTTAACACTATAAATTATTTTGATTAAAAAAGTTTTTTTTAATTAAAATATAGTATTTTTCACTATTCACCCAAATATGAAAGTTATCAGAAAAACACCAAAAATTTATTGAAACTAAATTTTTATGTCCCAATTATAAATAAGAAGTTTATTTTGTCAAATTGAATATATAAAAGTTTCAAATATTTTATTTAAAAAAGGTTCTCCATTAAAAGGCGGTAAAATTGCATTTTTTTTAAAAAATACTTCTTTTATCTAAAAAATTGAATTTGTTCTTAAATTATGTCTAAGAAAATAATTATATGGATTCTAAAATTATAAGGATTATATAAAGTTCAAAATTCAGTTAATACTATTCATAAAAGCTTTTGAATGGATAGTTTGGTAAGTCGTGGTGCGCTTGAACTCGGTGTTGCGTGTAGTGCAAGTTATTGAATTACATTGAAAAAATAACATATTATGAAATCTTGGGGTGTTACATTCTTCCCTCCTTCAAAAAATTGCATCCTCGTAATTTTAAATTGTTCTTTGAAAATAAAATTTTGAAAATAGAAAATACCGTTGTTGGAAAACCCACATCAGAAATTGGGTTAATAAAATTAATCTTAATAGGAGGAAAAGGGAAATGAAAGGGTCACCACCTAAATATGATCTCGATTAAGTGAACATTGGTGGAAATTAAAGACACATAATTGGAGGGAAAATGTAAATATTTATAGTGAGTGATTGAGGTCATCAATCACAAACAAGTGCAAAATTGAGGGTCTCAAATCCATCAATCTATGATGATTTAAAATACCATCGGTTCAACAAAACATAAGGTATTAGGATGACACATTTTTGGTTTTAATATCCCTTCTGTAAAGTTTAAGAATTAATTTACCCATAGAATAAGAGGAAAAAAATTATATATATATATACTTGACAATTAGAGTTTCATCCTTCAACTAATTCCTACCACAAACTCATCTTTCACTCCAAAAGATTTCAAAAAAATATTATATTTATCCTAATCGTATAGG
Source organism: Viscum album (assembly GCA_963277665.1). Lineage (NCBI taxonomy): Eukaryota > Viridiplantae > Streptophyta > Magnoliopsida > Santalales > Viscaceae > Viscum > Viscum album. The sequence continues at coordinate 1,236,012,747 of OY728120.1, forward strand.
GTTTCAAAAATAATGAATTTATAATTCACCTATCATAACCTTTAAAGAAAATTAGATTATATAATCCAGGGACTTCACGTAGTCCAGTGGTAGGCGATAAATACCAATCACACTATGGTTGTGGGTTCGATTCCCGTAGCTTTGTCCGATACGACGGATTGTCACATGGTCTGTGTGTTTTCCTTTTATAACAATCAAAAAATAAACTTTACAATAGTATCCAATTTCAAACTTGATCCATTCTAACCTTTAGATTTATACAAAATACTTCTATCCAAACTCACAGTCCAAAATTTATAAGGAATTTAAACATAATTAAGATCCTTTTTCCACGTAATAACATGTGAACACCTTCATCATGTATTATTTTAAAACATGGTAACACCCTGAATTACCATAAAACCTTATTGATTACATTTATGCTCCCGTATTCCTTATAGAATACTGGATATACTTATTCCATCCAAAAAAAATTTAAACTCCAACAATGATGGAATATACAAATCATTCATCAGTTTCAAGGTATTCAAGAATATCCAATATAATTTATCCAAATCAAACATGTATTATTCCAAAATCACTACCTCGGTATCAGAACTATATTATGGTTTATATTTCTCTCAACCATATATTTTCCAAAAATTTAACCTGCTATTGAGTCACTTTTCTTGGTTCCACACAATCTCAAGTCCTTAATGAAATAGTACTCTAGTACAATCCTTATATACTCCATAATTATTATAACCAGTACATCATTGATACAACACTCAAATGACATAATTCTTTAATAACAACATAAGAACTCTAATCATTCCTCCTCATCTGTGGTATTATCATAACTTGATTATTATCCAATAACATCATTTGGGGCATACTCTTATGAGTTGTACATTGGTTCACATAGTGTCCCAACTCCTTGAAGATGAAGCATTGTACATTTGAAACCTTTTTCTTACCCTTGCAATCACGTACTTGGTGTCCTTTTTATACACACATATAACAAACTCGCATTCCCTTCAAGCATTTACCAAGTTGATTCTTTCCATATTTATCACATATGGGAAAATCCTTCTTTCCCTTATTCCCTTTATTCGTCTTTCCCTCTACCATCTTTTTCTTCTTTGGATTCCCTTCAAAGCCATAAAACTCAGAAAATTCTTTACTTATCTTTTTAACACAAGATAATATTTCTTCATATGATGATAATACGTAGGAGACTATTTTATTTCTAAATGTTGGCTTAACACCATGAATGATATGATCATTCTTACTCTTTGGATCATGCATGTTGCTAGAGGTCTCATTCCATCTACTGGGCATCATTTCTAAACAATGGCATACACTAGGTTAGTTTATGAATCACAATGCATAATTCCAAATATGTAAAATACCTAATGTAAATTGAAAAGTTTATGGATATAATCCATAATCATAAAAATATTTTCTTTGAGGAAGTATATACTCATAAACCCTTCATAATAGTTTATAAAGAAAATGATAAGTATCCTAAACATATCCCCTGGGAGTGTCATAACCAAGAGTGCAGCAAGGCCCGTTGTCGTGCACCATTTCCCGTTCAAGTCTAGCTCAAAGTGGTGTTTTCAGGTTTTACCCCTAGGTACATCTGTGCCAGATCCACCTCTACCTGCACATATCCAGACAGGGATGTATTGCTTGGAAAACTCACAAAATCTATACAATACCAAAATTATAGGAAATTATTCTATAATAATCCTCAAAGTCTATCTTAGGGTAATGTGCTCTAATCAGAGTTTATCTAAATATAGTTTCCAAGGTTATTGATAAACTTCCTATGATACCAACTGTAACGCCCCGACACCAGTTACCCAGAGTCGGTGCATTATTTTAATACATTGGCATGATTACAAGGAATCATGTCCCAAAAGACCGATCAGTTTAGCAGTCTTGGAAAATAGATTACATACATGAACGTTACATTACACATTAGAAAATAAAACACAACATAAATGATCCTTTGAAAACGTCATTAATCCCCTATCATAACCCTCCTTATCAATCATAATACACTTCTTGGAATCCTTATAAAATTTAAACATATAAAGGGGTGATCTCAGATGCTCATTAAGGATAACAATATAGCAGAAACTTTCATAAATAAGCATAAGAATTTATGGAAATGTATAAGAATAAAACAAAAGCCTTTTAAACTTAAACTTCAGAATAATATGGAAAAGATATAATAAAATAATTCCATTTACTTATTCACATGGATATTCTACTAGTCGAATAATCACATGCAATATCAATAGCCACTTTAATAATGATGGAATGCATAATGCCAGACTTTCATAACCACATAGTCAAGGCCTTGTGCCAAGACTACAAATAAATTTTTTTGCAAAGTCCTTGTGCCAAGACACTAGTTTGTCTCATGAGACTTATCGATGCATCGAGGAGCTATATCAGGCTCCACCCGTCACTTACTAAGTCCAATGCATTCCTCATATGAAAATGTTGAAACATAACATACACGATCGTATTAAAACTAGCATACGAAATGTTAATAATTTAACCATAAACCATGAATGGTATAAAAATAGCACATCCATAGTCAAAAATATCATAAATCATTCAATAAAATATGGAATATTGTATTATAATAAATCAACCTCAATCAAGAATAATTTTCAGTAAAGGATTCTGATATAGTTCAAAATGATCAGTAAAATGCTTTGAGAGAAATATCCCGTTTTAATGAAATCATTTAAAAGTATCACAATTTATAAAGGAATTCATTTAAAATATATTTTTGAATCAAAGTGCCCCATTCCACTTTGAAACTTTTGAAAATAATTATCATTTCAAAACATTCATGTCGATATAAATAAATCCTTAAAATCATTTTGAAAACATGGACATTGATTAAAAGTGTTTAGAAAGATAAATCTTTAAAACATTTAAAATGATGATCTAGTTAAATAGACCCTCCCATAAAACCTTAAAATATTTCTTTTGAAAATATTTTTATGAAATATGGGTATCTATGATAAGTATGTCCCAGAAAATACTTACACATGAACAATCTCGGATAATAATGAGATTGAAGAAATAACCCTTACCTTGCACTTTCCTTTGGTCGAGGGTATGTTTAACCTCCTGTATAATGAAAATTTTATGTTATTAAATTATAAGAGAACCATATTCATATTTATTATATCATAAATGATTCATTTAGGACTTTATACTGCCCGTTTAATAGTTATTTTCATGTTAAATTAATGTTTCAGGTAATAATCGCTTTCTTTATCGTACGTGTTTTAACTTGTTATTCTTGATCATATCATTTAGATCATGATTTAAATAATTCAAGAATATAAACCTTGATTTATATATCATATATATTTAGAATATAAATATTTATAATATATATATATATATGAAATGGAAAACACCGTTTATGGAGACGGTAGGTCGTACATACGCATAAATGTTATTTCTATTTTCATATTGTATTGAACGGAAGTGAATAAGATATATGTAAGTACATACATACATATATATATCTCCAGTAGAATGATTATGTCATATATTACATACTTATTAATAATATATATTTTTATAATCATCGTTGAATGGTGAACGTGGAAATTAATCTCATCGCGTCATGGAGACGGTAATCCGTACGTACGCACGTGCGACAATATCATTCTTTTGATATTAAAATCATATATAATTGGATGTTATATCATATATAAAGAATCATTGTTATGTTATATTTATTATTTACATCGTTTATACTCATTATTATACCCATCCAAATGATGAAATGTTTGAATAACAAACTATACCACGACGTGGAGACGGTAAGTCGTACGTACGCACGTGTGGTGACTTTTCATTCATAGGATGGATAAAAATAAAAAATATGGTTGTAAAATTTTTATAATAACATCACATTATATAGAAGATACTAGAGTTATTATTTTATAATGGAAACAACAAATAAAGAGGAAGTGGAAGAATAAAGGAACTTGAAGGAGGTGATGAAATATTTAACTCTTCTTCAGGTTCTTCCTTTTGATTTGATCAAAAGGGATCCTTATGTTGGAATTCTGACTAAAGGAAAGCCTCTAGGGTGAAGGGAGGACAGTTGAGAGGATATTTGATAATGGTTTGTCCGAGACAAATGGCTTTGGAGGTGTGAATTTGAGAGAAGGGGGGGCGCCCTTTTATAAGAGGGGTGAGGGGCACCTTAGGAAAAGATTGAAATATTATTTTATAATAAAATCATATTCAGTTTATAATGACTCCAAATTGATATATTTCGAAGCAAAAGTGGGTATGGGTCTAAATCCTCTAAACCAATAGGTTTTAGACAAGTTTAGGTTACCATTTTAACCTTATCTTTTCGATTTAACTCTAAGTTAAATAATTTAACTTTTACCATGTCTTCTTGTATTCTTACACTATATGGTTAATAAACTTACTATAAACTTCCAATAGAAACTCAAGTGGTTCATTAATGACATATATAATATTATTTAAGCCCTTTGTCCAAACCTTAGATTTTTAGGAATATAATATCAATTAATAATATAATATTTTTTTTAAAAACTCTTTTATGTCAATTTTGACACTATTTGGTATTTTGTTTTTGTTAAATTCATAACAGTATTATTACTTTGAGAAAAATTTATTTAATCAACCCAAACATGTAATATTAACCTATAAAATTAATTTAATTCATTAAAAGTCTTAAATTACATTTATTTCGGTATTTATAATATCAATTATTTTAATCTTTTATTAATAAGGTAATTACTGCATCATCATTGTGTCATAAATAAATTTAATTATTTAATGTCTAAAAATTATAAATAAAATACCATTATGTAAGAAAAAATTTTATATTTCTAATTAATATTTATAGTTGAATTTATCTTATGTATAACCCTATATTAAAAATGTTTTAGTTATAAAAACTTGAAATAACACTTTTAACTCTTCTTTAAATTAAATAATAATAAATGTCCTAATCTAATCTTAGTGGACCTAAAGGATCATATTTTATTCCTAAGGTTATTTTTGGTCGAATTAAACTTATCCAGTAGAATTATTACATGTGTTAGGGTAATTATAATATCATTTTTACCCTTAATTACCCTATTTACTTTTAACTGTGGTAAATAAAAGTCAAAAGTTACTATTCAAAAAAAAATATTTTCATCTTATTGAACCACATTTTACATACTGAGGTTAATCGTGTCTCTAGGATTTTTGAAATTCCACTCACAGAAGCGGTAAAATTAAGTTTTATGCAAATTTTCAAATGCTCCTAGAAGGTTGGTAAAAGACGGTAAAAAGTTCAATAAAATTTTTATATATCTAAACTTATTATAAAATGACTACAATGAATTAAATTGAACTTATATAGTTATTATTTATCTATTTTTACCTAAAATAAATTTAAATAAAATAACTAATTATTTAAATAAAAAGTCAGTTTTAAGCGATAACGCAGTGTTTTTCACTATTAATCAAAAATTGAAAGTTTTCAGAAAAATACCAAAAATTCACCCTAGGATAATTTTGATATTCCAAATTCAAAAATGAATTATATTTTACCAACTTCAAAACATAGAAGTTTCATTAATTAATTTAAAATTAATTCTCATTGTCAAAACCAAAAAGCATATTTTTAAGAAATAATAACTATCAAAAGATTGACACTTGTTTATGTCCAATTTCAAAGTGAAATTACTTAAAATGACTAGCATTGGATTAAATGGTAAAAATATAATATAATTATACTTCAAAACCATTAAAATGTATAATTGAATACTATAAATTATTTTGATTAAAAAAGTTGTTTTCAATTAAAATATAGTATTTTTCACTATTCACCCAAATATGAAAGTTATCAGAAAAACACCAAAAATTTATTTAAACTAAATTTTTATGTCCCGATTCTAAATAAGAAGTTTATCTTGTCAATTTGAATATATAAAAGTTTCAAATATTGTATTTAAAAAAGTTTCTCCATTAAAAGGCGGTAAAATTGCATTTTTTTTAAAAAATACTTCTTTTATTTGAAAAAAATGAATTTGTTCTTACATTATGTTTAAGAAACTCATTATATGAATTCTAAAATTATAAGGATTATATAAAGTTTAAAATTAAGTTAATACTATTCATAATCTCATTTGAACGGATAGTTTGGTAAGTCGTGGTGTGCTTGAACTCAGTGTTGCGTGTAGTGCAAGTTATTGAATTACTTTGAAGAAATAACGTATTATGAAATCTTGGGGTGTTACAGTGAACCTGCTCTGATACCATTTTTTCACGAACTGAATCTAGTCTCCATAAAATTTTGTGCCAAACCTAACCCATGATAAGTACAAAAAATAATTCCCTATCCCCACCGGCTAGAAAAAGTGCTTGAGTATCATTTATTTTGGTTTGGGAACAATTTACTAAAATATAGATACATAAAACGTCAAAAACATTCGATAAACTGAATCTAAAAAATTCATACCATGCGAGGTTTATACAAAATCCAGAACTGAATACATAGGTCTAATCATAGTACAAAAGGTCCAAATATAAATAAAAACATCAGCAAATCATCCACAAGGACTCCACACAACAAGGGGTCATCACCCCTGAGTCGTCTCCACAACACCGCACCATAGGAGGGGACTAACAACCCAAACCGCCTTCACCTGAGGCTTTTCCTTTACCTGTGTCAAACATAACCAAGTTTACTTAAACCCAAGGGTTTTAAGTATGGTGTGATCATATTCCCAATAGAATACCACCCAAATATTCCAAATGGTATGCAATACAAGGTGAAAAAGCACGTAGTTTTAATATGTAAGAAAACGCGGTGATAAATTCCCAGAAATGCAACTTTCAATTGTAAACAGTTTTCAAAATAAAAACTTTCAGAATGTTAAAACATTTTAATAATATGTGTTAGATACTTTAATTTACAGTCAAACAAACCCTAATACAAGGGTAAATAACATAAATCCAATGAGCACCAAAACTGGGAACACCCATAGGCACTAAATAGTCTTGGGCCCTATGTACCTCATACCTCAGTGTAAAATATCAATGTCACAATCCTTTATCATACACAATACACTAGTAAGGAAAATAACCATAACCTATTGGTCCCCAAACATCATTCATCTAGTTTAGTTAGAGTTTTCATTATCCAAAATGCTAAGTGAAACAAGGACAAAACTCATCTCGATCACTAGCGTACTAGTACATATCTGCCCACCTAGGTACCCAGGATTCCCCCTTTGTGTTCAAACAATTTCATCATGATACATACATCCATTTTCATATAAAAACACCAATAATGGTCACATAAAAACAATACAATAGCTATTCATACTTTATACCACTTAAAACACACAACAAAATATTTTGATTTTCAATAAAACAACTTCTCAAATCTCACAATGTTTTGCAACCAAAACTCCTTTAAATCCCCAATTTTCACACCATGTGCGCACTTATAAGTCACAAAAACAAAAAATTTAATCCCAATACCTTTCAATGAAACCAAAAAATCAGTTATAGGGTAGCCCCATATGAACCAAGAAGTGATATCTTTGTAAAACCTCCATTTTCACACAAACATGGCACTTAAAGTTCATATGCTTCACAAACACCATTAAAACAAATTTTTGAAGAAACAACCAAAGGAGATAATCATTAAAAACATTATTTTCAGCCGTAATACATTTCAATAAAATCAACTAAGTAGTTATAGGGCATCTCCAAATGAACCAATAAAAGATTTCTATGAAAAAAACCCAATTTCACATAAATATTGTACTTAAACTTTATTTGCTTTACAAATACCACTAAAACCAATTTTTGCACCAATAATTAAATGAGATAAACATTCAAATATTATAAACATAGAAAGATAAGTTACAAGGATTTCATACACATGGAATCACCTACCAAAATTGTTAAAACTTTGAATCCTTTGTGAGAAAATTCAATCGCACCACCGCCGCACCTCAAGGAAGGTAGATCGAGCCTAAAATCAAAATATTGGACCAAGAAAACCAAAATTTAAACCCTAGGTTCGAAACCCAACCCTCTAGTCATTTGGGACTTCAAGTAAATTGGAATAAACTTTATGAAAAGGGGAGGAACTAATAGGGAGAAAGACTTACTTGAGATTGTGTGAAGTTCCTCCACCAAATCCCCCTTCAAAATGGAGTTCCAAGGAGGATGTGAGGTGCTTGGGAGGCTTCCATGGATGAAATGGTTGAATGGGGGAATAAAGGGGCGAGTTTGGGTAAATATCGGGAGGGAAAACTTGGAACTCCAAGAATATTTTTAATGACCTGGACACCTTGCACGGTTTGTCGGCGCGGTTAAGTAAATTGTGTGGCCTGTTTTGGCCACCAAAATGTGATTTTTTTCCTCCAATTTTAGGGGGAGTTACAAGAGAGAAACTAATGGGTAAAGATAGGCTAATGATAGGGGTATATAATACCCAAAGGAAGACCACCTTTTCACCCCAACACTCATACAACTCAAGGGTACAAACCACCTCAACAACATACCCCACAAGTGGTGCCACTAGGAGTGTCACAAATCCCACTCCAACCCACATCAACCTCCTACCATCACTTTTAAAAAAGAGGAGTCCAAGTAACATACAATACCCCCAAGACTAAGGTCATAGATCAAGAACAAAGGAGACACCAAAAATTTATACTCGTAACACCCGGAAACCAAGAGAAAGATAAGAACCTAAAGAGGATTTGAAAAAAAGAATGGAATTAAAATTATGGGAGTGACAAGAGATATGTGGGTTGTGTTTAGAGGTATGTGGTTTTAGGTATTAGTTATGCGTGGGTGTGTGTTAGGTTTTTGTGAAGGAGATGAATTCATTGAAAATGATGGTGGTGGATGATATGTTAATCTTGTATAATAGGGATGGTTTTTTTGGGGCTATTTGTTTGGTTCATCGAGAAGAAGTGAAGACGTGCATGGTAGGGTTTGGTGAGGTGTGACTAACTAAATATTGTCATCAAAGGTGATAACAAGACAAATCAGCACATAACTTAGATTTAGAGATATTTATTCATCGAGAAAGACAACTGGTGGAAACAGTAGGTTTCGGCGGCAGCATTATGGTTCCACAAAAGTTTGAAAGTGTGAGCAGCTACAGCACTCTGTTAGGGTTCATTTTCTATGAAATTGTAAGGATTTTATCAGCACTTTCAAAAAATAATTGATAAATAGCTATTTTATCACTGCTAAAATAGAAAGTGCTGATAAAACTTTTCTTTATCAGTGTTTTTTTAGCACTGATAAAGATCTAATCTTAATAATATATTTATATTATTAGATGAGGAAAATGATGTGGGTCTAGGAGATTCTTCGAGAAGGAAATCATGACGCCTAGGTCAAGTCTTAGATCATGGTTCTTCCTCATTTTCTCAGTTCATACCTTATGATGGAGAAGCCTGATGTATACTCTATCTCGAAGTTGAATTTAAGGCCTTCGGTCTTATCCTCACTTCCGTTTCATGGAAAATTGGTTACAGATTTTGGATTTGAAATTGGTGATTGAAAAGAATGATTTGGCTTCGATTAAGAACTCTCTTGTGGGTAGAATCCTAAGGAAGGAATCTTGGGTGAATGTGGTTATGAATTGGGAGGCTTCTTCTAAAATATTGATAATGAAGAACAAATCCCTAATTATACGGATTGTTCTCCCTAAAGGAGAACAGCCTTAGAAGCTTGACGATCTGGATCATGCTTGGTGTTCTAGTTGTCTTTTTTTGAAGCATGTCTCTATTCATCTTCATGAATGGTCTCTTGATTTCAATGTATCATGGGTGTGTAATTATTTTTCCTAGTTATGGATTCATTTTCATGGTTTTAACTGGGTGTTTTGGAATTTGAATATTTTGAACGATGTATTCATGGAAATTGGAATGATTGTTCATCTTGATAGAGAAACTGAGCAATTTCATTTTGATCATTATTCTAGATTGTTAGTTGAAATTGATCTCATTTATACTCTTATAGACAAGGTCACACTCTCTACTCTTTCTAATGACATTCATATTGAGGTAAAATATGAGAAGCATCCATCTTTTTGTGCGGATTGTGTGGTTGTTGGACACTCTTTAGAGGATTGTAGGAAAAAGAACACCTATGAGGATTGTGGTTTTAAAGGCAATCTCGCCAAGTATTTCTGCAAGAGTGCATGAGGGAAGAATTAAAAAATGGAAAATCATATAGCTGAGGTAGATACTGGTAAGTACGGTATGTCTACAAGAATTGATCTATAATTCCCTGATAAGGACAACTTTCTGAAGTCTAGTTTTGGGGGAAAGGGGCTTCTGCACAATGAGTGGTCTTTGAATGTCATTGTAGGTATTGATTCTGCCATGAATCAACATGATAGTAGACCTTCCAAAACTTGGGAAGATATTTTTGGGGAGGTTGAGTCTTCTCAGGATCAAATCAACATGTTGAATCAATCTCATAAGATTGAGTCTCGGCCTAGTGCAGATGAGAGGGAACATCAATCCTTTAGAGATGTACTTTTTTGTGGCTTGGGAAAGGAGGAACATACTGTTTGGATGCTGTTGAGGACTCTTTGGGATTTCAATATGTGACAGTGGAGGTTGGATATTCTCCCACCAATTTCAATGTACATGTTGTTGGACAATCTGTCCAGATTTTTGTTAATGTTGATTCAGCAGGTGAGGTTATGGGTCACTCTGAGATTCCAGTGTAGGAAACAATGGAGGTCGTTGATGCCTCTACTTGTGATCAGGTTGTGATGCTTGATCAAGTTGATGCTAATTTAAGTATAACACTGGTTATCCCCTTGGCTCCAAAGCAGGACTCGAAAGTCATGAAGAGGAATAAAGGAAATAATGTAGTTGATATTGATGGATTTAAATCAGTCACTCATAGGAAGACTTGTTCTCACTCTGATCCAAGATTGGATAATTTGGATCATGTAAATAAGGTGAAGGTGGAAACTTCAAACATTTTTTGAGTTCTGGAATCATACAATGAGGATGTAGGGAAAGTAGATCTAACAATGACAGTCCTACTAGAAGATGTCCAACTCCCTCTACAAGTTCTTCATCCATCCAGTACTCAGGAGGGTGTTGGAAATGTGATGGGGTTTTACCCAGCCCACTTTTCTAATTGTATGAAGTCTACATATGACTTGTTTGGGATGGCCTCGATCAAATAATGTGAATCTACAAGCATGATGAATTCCAAAACTCCCCCAGAGGATTGGGAGGGTGAAATGATTCCTCAGGGTCTTGATGATGATTTGGAAAAATGGTTTGACTTGCAACTTGAAGCGACTTTTTCCATAATGGAATTGGACACCTTTTTAATTGAGACTATCTCATAGTTCAAAAGTTATTATCAAAAAATATTGAAGATAAATATTGAGCAAACTCAGAGATGGAATTTTGGGATCTCTCTTGGAAATACAGAAGGTGCATTATTCTAGTTGATTCCTCTAACTTTTCATTGAATAATGAGATAGAGTTTCCTCAAAGGAACAAATCATGGTGGAGAGGACGGCATCCAAAGGGTAGAGGTCTTCATCTCAAGAATATGGGATCTAGAGGGTGTGGCAGGAGTTGATTTCTTGTTTTCTATGCTTTGTGCATTTATGCTTTGTCACACCCTGTTTTCCTCTACATTTTCTTATTTTATGTTCTTCTTTTTTTAATAAATTTTTTGGGTGTGTGTTGGCTTGTCAACCCACACTTGGAACTTTTTCATATTTATATTATTATATATATTTATAAAATCATATATATATATATATAATAAATAAATATATTAATAAATATTTGTATATAATTATAAATATATTTATATAATTATATAATTATATATATATATATATATATATTGTAATATTATTATTATTTAAATATATATATACTTATTTATTTATAATTATAATTATAAATAAACATATTTAAAAATATTTCTATATAATTATAAATATATTTATATAATTATATATATATGTGTGTGTATATGTATATGTATAATTATATATATTTATATAATTATACATATTTATACAATTATACCACATTGTCTGCACTGCTTTGGTATATTTATATAATTTTATATATTTATATGAATATATAAATATATATAATTACAAATATAATAACTATATTTATTATTTAAATATATTTATTATAATTTTATAATTATTTAAAGTTTTATTTATTTATTTATAATTATAATTATAAATAAATATATTTAAAAAGTGTTTATATATAATTATAAATGTAATAAATATATTTATTATTTAAATATATTTATTATAATTTCATAATTATTTAAATATTTATTTATTTATTTGTAATAATAATTATAAATAAATATATTTATATAAATATATATATTTATTAATATATAATTATAAATATACTAAATATATTTATTATTTAAATATATTTATTATAGTTTTATAATTATTTCAATATATATATTTATTTATTTATAATTTCATAAATAATTTTTAAAAATTTATATATATTTATAATTGTCCAATTAAATATTTAAATTACAAAATTATTAAAAAGTCATTTAAATGGGTTAAATATATAAATTTCAAACACATTTTAATTGTTAAAAACTAAATAAATAAATAAAATATTATTCATATAAATTACAATTATATTGAAAATATTACATGTATAGTAAATAATTATATGTATAAATAAATATTAAAAAATTATTAAATATATTTTTAACATTATTAATGAATGTATAATAATAAATGGATAAATTAAATTAAATAAATTACAAAAAAATATTAAAAAGTGTATTCGTACCATTTACATGAATTACAAACATACATATGTACACATACACATCTACACACATATACATACACAAATATATATAAACGCATACACATACATACATGCAGTTATACGTGTACATATATTTTAAATTATTTAATATCAATATAAATATATATTTAAATAAATATATTCATTTAGATATTATGTAATTATTTAAATAAAATATTAATCAATTATATTTATTTTAATTATATACACATTTTGTAATCGATATATATAAATAAACTATTAAACATTTTGATTAACATAAATTTGATAATTTTTTATATATAAAAATATATATTTATTAATTTATAATTATAATTATAAATAAATATTTTTATAAATATTTTTATATAATTGTATAGATATATATATAGATATATATATAATTATATATATTTATTAATATATAACCATATATAATTATAAATATAATAAATATATATATTTCTAGGAACGATGTACACCATGGATTAAAAACTCATGGCCCCGAGAAAAATAATATATATATATATATATATATATATAATTCTAATTATAAGTAAATATTTTTATAAATATTTTTATATAATTAAAAATTGATTTATATAATTATATATATAAGGACCCAACCTTAATCATTACATAATCTTAAGTTAAGTCAATAACTTGACATTCATTCACATTGAGTATCTTTTCAAGTTTAGAGTTTTAGAGAATTAGGATAAACTCTTACAAAGTAGACCCATACATTACAAGTGGACACTTATACTCAACATCCATTTTTTCATAAGACAAAAACTTTTTAAAAAGAAACATGGTTTCATTTCAAGACATGTCTTCAACACTTTAATCATGGAATCCTCTTTGTCCTTAAAAATCTTAAGACCTATGAAAAACATTTTAAAACTTGGGATGAGCATAAAAAGCTTGGTAAGGGATATAAAATAAGGAATGATGCTGTTAGTCCATGAATATTTTAAACTCATGAAAACATTTTCACAAAATCATACTTTTCACCCATAAAACATAAACTCTTAACATACCTCATGAAATCATAAGATTCCTAAAAAACTTATTAGCAATCATAAATTATAAAGTTTACTTACAGCATCCATATCATACTTACATTGTAGCTTTCACAGCTATATAGGGAGGAACCTTCATGGTTATATTTGGAATACCCATCATAGCATATTCCCTAAATCTCTTAGGATAAATCTTATCATTTAACTTCGTCTCATTACCCAATGCATTGGAGAGATATCATGGGCTTACCCACCCTTGTTTTATCATGGAACCACCCATATACATAAGAAATTCCCAAGAACTATAACATAATAATAACACATAAAACAAGAATAAAGGAAATATAACATTTCCACTTCGAAATTAAATTTCATTTATACAAAGTCGTGCACTCATAAATGAAAACACTTTATATGAAAATAAAAGTGTAAAGTTGTAAATTAAACATAAAAACATTAAATAAACATAAAATCATGAAATTTGGTTCCTGAAGTATATTTTAAAAATAAAACATTCTTGAAATAATCAATCCATTTTTAAAACACAATTAAAATATTTTAAAAGAATAATTTTGAATCAAAGTGTCCCATACCACTTTAAAACATTTTAAAGGAGTTAAAATTTTAAAAAATTCATATCCACATAAATAAATCCTTAAAACCATTTTTAAAACATGGACATTAATGAGAAAGATTTATAATAATAAATCTTTAAAACATTTAAAACGATGTTTAGTTAAAGAGTCCCTTACCACTTGAGGAACACTTGAATAAAAATAATTAAATAATAACATTAAACAAAACTTATAATATCATTAGAATAAGTAGATTCATGATATAATATTTCAAAAGGAATTATATACGCCATATAAAATTGAATTGGTTCATAACAACAAGTAATTCTCAAGGGAATGTAAATTGAGATGAAATACCTTACAAAGATTATTTTGTTAATGAAATAGATAGATTATGTGTATTCACTATAAATCCACATAAATCAAGTATAAATACAAGATATTATATTCAAAATTAATTTATCATATAATGTCACGACCCCCTCCCACCAAAGATGCCCCTCCTGAGCTGGCAATGGTGAAAGGGAGATAATGACCCCCGAGTCCCG
Source organism: Viscum album (assembly GCA_963277665.1). Lineage (NCBI taxonomy): Eukaryota > Viridiplantae > Streptophyta > Magnoliopsida > Santalales > Viscaceae > Viscum > Viscum album. The sequence goes on from OY728120.1 coordinate 1,236,027,761, forward strand.
CCTCCAGTAGGCCCCGGGTTGGCGACTAGCACAAAGGGTATGAGTTTTCACAAATATGGGAGGCATTACCCTTTTATTATTTTAAGATCGGGAAATAGGATGAGTCAACCACCAAAAAGGAAAAGAACGAGTGTATAGAAATAAACCCAAACCAAGCCCACGTGCATGTTTAAACAATTTTATAACAAGGTGCAAGTACAAGAAAGCTCAAAGTACAGTACCAAAAGAAACAAGTGTACAGCAACAACAACAACTCCAACTTCCCGACTATTAGGGTCCCGCACGGCCCTGGTAGTCCTCCTAGAAACCTGAAAGTAAACGTAGGGTGAGCATACAAGTATACTCAGTAGGGAAACCTAAAGCTCTCGTGCACAAGTGGGGAGACATCCTAATGTCCCGTGAGAACAACAGAAGAAACCTAGCAAGGAATTCTATCCACCCAACCTCACCAGCCACACTTACCAAAACACAATCACAACAGGTGGTAGTATATAAGAAATAATAGTATTGAGTACCCCGCACCATTTCACAGTAGTTAGATGCTCTTCCTAATGGCGAACGTCCTGACGCTGCCACACTCTCCCTGCCCGCACACACCTGGGCCTCACAAACCACACATCCCGTTCGCACACACTTGGGCCTCACAACCACGTATCCCGCTCGCACACACCTGGGCCTCATCCCAAAGATTTTTGGGAAACAATAGAACATACTTGAAGAGTCTTGGGATGAAACCACCCCAATCGAAACCTACCCGAAGAGTATTAGGTGTAAGGTCGCCTCAAGCCATCACAGCCTAGGGGAGAAGGAGCAGGAAGGAGCTAGTAACTAAGGGAAAAACACCCTCTCCCGTGAAATGGGAGTGTTCGGCACTAAGTGCTCAACATGGGTGGGGTGCGATAAAACACAAAAGATACAGATATATATATGTATACCAAACACACAGCCCAACCTATGGCTTCTAAACAGAGAAACTGAGCACGTGCCTCGGCACTGCTACTACGAAGCATGCATACAACAAACAACCCCAACCCCATTTAGGTTTTCACATTTCAGAAGAATTAGTTTATTTAGTTCCACAACTATTGGGCAACTATCCACAACCAACCACATCGATCGTTCGTAAAACATATCTATTCCATCCACAAATCAAGTTAGGAAAACACAAGCAACACAACCAAGTCCCTTCTTATCAGCCAACCAACCCATTGATTATTAATCACGTTCCATTACCATGACCCACCATTCATTAACTCTTCCAATTTTTATTTATTATTCACAGACCATAGTCTGTTCACATTCCAAACCCATCCCTGCAGCCCCGCTGCCAACTGTCATAACCACAACTGCACCGTACATCATTATCCCTTTAATACCATTTATCGCAGCCCCGCTGCCCACTGGATCCACAACAACCCACAAAACAAATTTTGTGCCACATCATCGCCCCTTAACATCATTTATCGTAGCCCTACTACCTGTTCTATTAGTAAAAACCCGATATTCACCCCTCCCTTTCACACACCAGTAACCAAGCCAAAACCCACATGTTCATTATTCCATTTTGTTTAACCAGGGTGATCACACAAGGGTTCCAGATTTTAAACAGCCAACTTTACGTGATTAGCCAATTTCCACATTCCACAAAGTTTCCATTCATAAGAAAATATAGAAGGAGAGGGAAACATTTAATTGCGTAAGAAAAGTCCCCCAACGACCATGATTTTCAGTAGGCAGAATATCATTCACAACATAATATCACAGGATATAAATAATGTAACTGCATTCACAAAATTCCCATCCCCGTTATATAATCCATTTATTATCTTTATTAAACCGGTTCAAATGTGTTTCACGTAAACAAGAGGAAACACACCCTGTATGATGCACAATTTAGAGAGACGAAGGTAAGATCCCTACCTCAACAGGTTCCGATCGCAACGCTCCCCCGAATCAACCTTAGAAGACGTCCGTCAGCGTCCGTCACTTCTGCCAGGTCCCGGAAAAACCTCCTCGGGTGGAAGTCAGAAAGTAAAGGCCGAAGGAAAGACAACAGATCTAATCTTGGAAGTTCCACCTCATCGTTACGATCCCGTGGCTGCTGACGGATCGTAAATCGGAGCTCAGACGAAGAAGTTATGGAAGAAAGAGCCTTCGAGTCTCTTAGGAGAACTATTCTTAGAGGAAAAGGGAGGAGATGGGTGAGTTGAAAAGGAGGAGGGGACCCCTCCTTTTATAGGTGAGAAAAGCAAAAGTACACGGCGTGTACTTTATGGTACACGGTGTGTACTAGGTTATTTCACACGGTCTCCACACGGCTTCCAACACGGCTCCGCGACCGTTGACTGGTCAACACACAGTTTGAGGGTAACGCATACATGAGGAGGGACTACACGGCGTGTAGTACTGGATACATGGAGTGTACCTATTTATTTCACACGGCTCCAACACGGTACACGGTCGTTGACTGGTCAACACATGGTAACGCGTATGCGGGGAGAGACTACACGGCGTGTAGTATTGGACACACGGCGTGTACCCATTTATCTCACACGGCAAGGACATGACCTTCAACACGGGGTATACCCGGCAAGGGGGTACATGGCGTGTACTCAAACTACACGGCGTGTAGTTTCAAAATTCTGGAAAGTGTGAGAAAAGTCTATTTTACCCTCCAGAACACTTCGTGGCCTTCTTTTGAAAAAGGAATGGGCCGGAGAGGTCCGGGCCATTACATCAGATACCTCTTAAAACATTCTCATCCCCAAGAATTCAAAACCATCCCAGAGGAACCCAACAAGATACCTCTTAGGGTTCTCGTTATAACAGGAACCCAACCAACAACCCTAATCATATGCGTTAGGAATTCCTTCTCCTATGTCGAGATATTATCCGCTTTAAGCGGCACTGACTCACCTGCATGGGTTTAATCGCATCCTCATTAATGCGTCTCGATTAAGAATTGGGTCTTCCCACTTTCATACATTAGGATTTTTCAACTCGTACTACCCCCAACACCACACAACCAACACACTGCCCGAACATGTGGTTTTGGGAAATTCCTTCTCCTATGTCGAGATATTATCCGCTTTAGGCGGCACTGACTCGCCTGCACGGGCTTAATCGCATCCTCATTAATGCATCTCGATTAAGAATCAGTTTTTCCCTTTCCCCACACATTCATACATGTTACACATTACTAGGTAACAAGGAAACAAAAAGGCCTCACAACCGACTAGCCAAGCATTCCATATATCAAAGGTACAGAGTATAACATCAACACAAAGCTCAGAAGAACAAGGGAAAACACAAGTAAAAACAACTCCGGGTACTGAGCGTGCATCTGGGTCTCCCGCTCCCAAGTGCTCTCCTCGAGGCCGCCATTCCTCCACAACACACGAACCAACGGAATGGTTTATCCACGAAGCACCTTCTCTTTACGATCCTCGATTCTGACTGGTCGTTCCTCGAAGGTCGCGTCATCTCCCATATCTAACTCTCCCCAGTCGATAACGTGAGAGTCATCATTTAAGTACCAACGAAGCTGGGAGACGTGGAAGACATCATGAACCTTCTCCAACTGAGGTGGCAGGGCCAGCTGATATGCCACCTCGCCGACTCGCCTCATCACCTCAAAAGGTCTGATGAACCTAGGTGAGAGCTTCCTTCCCTTACCAAACCTTCGCTGCCCCCATCGAGGGGAAACCTTCAAGAACACATGATCTCCCACCTCGAACTCCAAGGGCCTCCTCCGAAGATCAGCATAAGACTTCTGTCGGTCCTGATCCGCTTTCATCCTCTCACGTACAAGCTAGACTTTCTCCGTTGTGCTATGCACTACCTCTGGCCCAAGAGCACCTGTCTCACCAACCTCTGCCCAGAAAATGGGTGAACGACATGGCCTTCCATACAAAGCCTCAAACAGTTCCATGCCAATAGTAGAGTGGAAGCTGTTGTTGTAGGAAAACTCTATTAAAGGCAAGTGTCGTACCCATGATCCTTCGAAATCCAGAACGCATGCTCGCAGCATGTCCTCCAGCATCTGGATAGTCCGCTCTGTCTGCCCATCGGTTTGGGGGTGGAAAGCAGTGCTAAGGCGTAGCTGGGTGCCAAAATCATGTTGTAACCCCCTCCAGACTCGTGAGGTAAACCGAGTATCCCGATCTGAGACGATAGTCTTTGTGACTCCATGAAACTACACAACCTTGTCTACGTACCTCTGTGCTAAGGTACTCACTGGGCCTAACTCCTTAATTGCTAAGAAGTGAGCAGGTTTCGTCAGTCGATCCACCACTACCCAGATAGTATCATAACCACCGTGAGCTCTGGGTAGTCCTGTGATGAAGTCCATTGAGATTTCATCCAACTTCCACTCAGGGACATCTAAAGGATGCAACAAAACACTGGGAACACGGTGTTCAGCCTTCACTTGCTGACACACTAGGCATTTAGCCACAAACTCTGCCACTGCCCGTTTCACCCCGGGCCACCAAAACTGTTCCCTCAGGCCTTGGTACATTTTTGAAACTCCTGGATGTACCGTTAAGTCTGAGCTATGGAACTCACGGAGAACTCCCTCACACATTCTCTCTGGGACAAACAACATTCCATGGAAAAGCATCCTATGTCGGTTTCCCTCTGACCATCCTTCTGGAGTGTTCCCCTGATCAACACGATCCCGCATCACTTCCGCCTCAGAGTCCCCCCACTGAGACTCTTCCACCTGTTGCAACAAGGAGTACTGCACCGTCATCTGAAACAAACAGCCTCTAACACCTTCTTTCCTTGCATCCAAGTGCAAGGCAGCCAACTCTCCCATCACTTTCCAAGCATCAGCGGATTCCCGAACCACTTCCTTATGTGACTTCCTGCTCAGGGAATCAGCCACAATGTTTCCCTTACCTTCATTGTAAGAGATCTCAAAGCCATAGTCTTAGAGAAACTCAACCCATCTCCGCTGTCACAGGTTCAGGTCATGCTGGGAAAGGATATAACGTAGGATCTTGTGATCTGAGAAGACCACAAAGCGCTCCCCAAAGAGGTAATGTCGCCACAACTTCAGTGAAAACACTACTGCTGCAAGCTCTAGGTCATGGGTGGCATAGTTATGCTCGTGAGGGCGTAACTGCCTAGACCCATAACAGATCACTCCCTTCTTCTGCATCAGCACGCACCCCAGACCAAGGCCAGAAGCATCACAAAACACCTCATACAACAACCCTTCCTCTGGAAACCTGAGTACGGGAGCACTGACCAACTTCTCCTTCAGGTAGTCGAAAGCCTTCTGGCATTGCTCGCTCCATAGGAAGACCTGGTTCCTCCGAGTCAAAGCTGTCAATGGAGAAGCAACTTGAGAGAAGTCCAAAACAAACCTCCGATAGTAACCTGCTAACCCCAAGAAACTACGAACTTCTGCCACGCTCTTGGGTGCTGCCCAAGAAACAATTGCCTCCACCTTCGACGGGTCCACTGACACTCCATTATGAGACACTATGTGCCCAAGGAAGTGTACTTCTTGTGTCAAGAACTTACACTTTGACAATTTCCCGTAAAGATGGTGGTGTCGAAGGACTTCTAAGACTGCCCTGAGATGCTCAATGTGCTCCTCCTCTGATCTTGAGTAGATCAGGATGTCATCGATAAACACAATGACAAACCAGTCCAAAAAACTCTTTGAAGACAAAGTTCATAAGTCCCATGAACACAGCCGGTGCATTCGTAACCCCAAACGGCATCACTACAAACTCGAAGTGCCCATACCTGCACCTGAAATCTGTCTTCGAGATGTCACTATCCTTTACCCTCAGCTGATGATATCCATATCGTAGATCAATCTTAGAAAACCAACCTGCTCCCCTCAGTTGGTCGAAGAGATCATCTATCCTTGGAAGGGGGTAACGGTTCTTGATCGTTACCTGGTTCAACCTTCGGTAGTCTATGCATAGCCTGAGACCACCATCTGCCTTCTTCACGAAAAAAACTGGAGCACCCCATGGTGATACGCTGGGTCGAACAAAACCCTTCTCCATCAGATCGTCAATCTGAATCTGCAACTCCCGCAAATCCGAAGGTGACATCCGATAAGGGGACATCCAAATCGGACGGGCACTAGGCTGTAAGTCTATCCCGAACTCAACGTCACATCGGGGGGTAGAGTCACAACCTCCTCAGGAAAAACATCGAGGAACTCCCCAACAACCTCTGAGACATCCATCATCTCTGTATCAGCTGGAACCATTGATATCCCACCTAACAAAGAAAGGAGAGGCTTCACATGTCAGCTTCCTACCTGATAGCTCCTCTCACCAACAAAAGATATGCACTGCCCATCCACGTCGGAGAACATGACTCTTCTCCGGAAGCAGTCGATAATGGCACTAATAGAAAATAACCAGTCGATGCCTAGGATGACATCGTATGGCTACATCTGTAACAGAAGAAGGTCCCCACTAGATCGATGTGGTCCCAACGTCAGCCCACATCCCCGGAAAACACAAGATACGCTGGTCTGGCCTCCAACTGGTGTACTCAGCACCAGTGGTATGGAAAGTCTCTCTACGTCTAGTCCCAAATCATGGGCTAAAACAGGTGCAACAAAGGAGTTTGAAGCTCCCGAATCGAACAAAGAAGAAACAAGAGTGTTGAAAAAACAAATCGTACCTCGCACCACCTCTGGTCCTACTGGAGATGTCAACTCTGCTGCGTGCAACTGTCCACGCCTAGCTTCTCTGCCTCTCTGATGTCGTCCACCTACCCGACCATGCCCTGGTCGAGGTCCCTGAGGAGCACCCTGAGGTCGGCCTCCTCCTGCAAAGTCTGCCCTCGGAGGAGAATGGTCCTGCTGCTGCTGGAAGGGCCTCACTGGCAACTGGTGCTGCTGAGGTGGGCACTGAACCTGGCCACCTCCACCGTACTGAGCTCGGGTCGGGCACCGAATCTGAATGTGCCTGAAACCTCCACAAAAAAACACTTTGGTCCTGGGATCGTGAAAAAGGGACGAGGACCCGAAGATCTGAACTGGAATTGCTGGGGCCTGCTCCCCACTGGCCTGAACCTAGAAGGTCCCATCGCAGGAGACCTGCTGCTGACTGCTTTCCCCTTCGATGAGCCCAGCTGGATCCCCTCTCGGGGTGCACCTACCAGCGAGTTCATCCTCTCTACAACCTTTTCATTCTTCTGTACCGCCAAGTACGTCGGAAGGGTGAAGGGGGTGACAGCATACTGGAGCGAAGGACGAAGCACCTCCTCCAAACGTCTCGCCCAAGACTCCTCATCCAGAAAGAGATCCGGAGCAAAGCGCAAGAGATCCTTGAACTTGATCCCCAGCTCTCATACTGACATACTCCCCTGCTGAAGGGAGAGTAACTCCTGCCACTTCTCCACCTTGATCATGGAAGAAAGGAATTCCTCTCGAAATTCCTTCTCAAAGTCAGCCCATGGAACCTCTACCTATATCCTCTCTCAGAGGTAGAGCGTCCACCACTGTCATGCCGCACCTCTTAGCTGACTGACTTCTAGGGGAACCCAGTACTCCCTCGGAGCATGGATCAAGGTAAAAGCGATCCCTAGCTCCTCAAGCCACCCCTCTGTCTCCGTATCCGAAGTACTACCCTCGTACTTCTTGAGGGTCTGCCACTGAAAAGAATGGAGAGTTTTCTTCCACTGGCTATCTTCCTCCTCTCGATCAATCCTCAACTGATCAACCGCCTGAATCTACTAGGCCTCGGTCGTCTGAGCCACTCGGGGACGACGTCCAGGTGCCATAGCTGTACGGGAAACAAGGATCGCCTAAGCCCAAGTAGTAAGGAAAAAAACTCAAGGTTTTATTTTATCATTTTATTTCAATTTCTTTCCCAAAACACCCAAATCAAGTAAAACACAATCATGATGATGCATGTACCTTACCTAGGGTCTCTACCCTGCAATCAATGTAGTCTCACTTGGTCGTTCGGTAGGCTCAGAGTCCTTGCATCAGATCACGGGGGTCCCTAAAATCACGTGTCCTAGCCGGTATTCCCTGGCCTATGTCACACACCAAGATTAACTAACATTGTTTCCCTACCATCCCATGCAATCCTCACTGTGCCTAACTCCAGACTCCATCCTATCTCTCAACCATCACCTCTGATACCATTCTATCATGACCCCCTCCCACCAAAGATGTCCTTCCTGAGCTGGAAATGGTGAAAGGGAGATAATGACCTCCGAGTCCCGCCTCAAGTAGGCCCCGGGTTGGAGACTAGCACCAAGGGTATGAGTTTTCACAAATATGGGAGGCATTACCCTTTTATTATTTTAAGATCAGGAAATAGGATGAGTCAACCACCAAAAATGAAAAGAACATGTGTATAGAAATAAACCCAAACCAAGCCCACATGCATGTTTAAACAATTTTATAACATGGTGCAAGTACAAGAAAGATTAAAGTACAATACCAAAAGAAACAAGTGTAAAACAACAGCAACAACTCCAACTATCCGACTAGTAGGGTCCCGCACGGCCCTGGTAGTCCTCCTGGAAACATGAAAGTAAATGTAGGGTGAGCATACAAGTATACTCAGTAGGGAAACCTAAATCTTTCGTGCACAAGTGGGGAGACATCCTAATGTCCCATGAGAACAACAGAAGAAACCTAGCAAGGAATTCTATCCACCCAACCTCACCAGCCACACTCACCAAAACACAATCACAATAGGTAGTAGTATATAAGAAACAAGAGTATTGGGTACCCCGCACCATTTCCCAATAGTTAGCTGCTCTTCCTAATGGTGAACATCCGGACGCCGCCACACTCTCCCCGCCCGCACACACCTGGGCCTCACAAATCACACATCCCGCCCGCACACACCTGGGCCTCACAACCACGTATCCCGCCCGCACACACCTGGACCTCACAACCACGTATCCCACCCGCACACACCTGGGCCTCACAACCACATATCCCGCCCGCACACACCTGGGCCTCATCTGGAAGATTCTTGGGAAACAGTAGAACATGCCCGAAGAGTCTTGGGCTAAAACCACCCCAATCGAAACCTACCTGAAGAGTCTTAGGTGTAAGTTCACCTCAAGCCATCACAGCCTAGGGGAGAAGGAGCAGTAAGGAGCTAGTAACTAAGGGAAAAACACCCTCTCCCATGAAATGGGAGTTTTCGGCACTAAGGTCTCAACATGGGTGGGGTGCGATAAAACACAAAAGATCCAGATATATATATATGTATACCAAACACACAACCCAACCTATGGCTTCTAAACAGAGAAACTGAGCACGTGCCTCGGCACTGCTACTACGAAGCATGCATACAACAAACAACCCCAACCCCATTTAGGTTTTCACGTTTTAGCAGAATTAGTTTATTTAGTTCCTTAACTACTGGGAAACTATCCACAACCAACCACATCGATCGTTTGTAAAACATATCCCTTCCATCCACAAATCAAGTTAGGAAAACACAAGAAACACAACCAAGTCCCTTCTTATCAGCCAACCAACCCATTGATTATTAATCCTGTTCCATTATCGTGACCCACCATTCATTAACTCTTCCACTTTTTATTTATTATTCATAGCCCATAGTCCGTTCACATTCCAAACCCATCCCTGCAGCCCTGCTGCCAACTGCCATAACCACAACTGCACCGTACATCATTATCCCTTTAATACCATTTATCACAGCCCCGTTGCCCACCCGATCCACAACAACCCACAAAACAAAGTTCGTGCCACATCATCGCCCCTTAACATCATTTACTATAGCCATGCTGCCTGTTCTATTCGTAATAACCCGAGATTCACCCCTCCCTTTCACACACCAGTAACCAAGCCAAAACCCACATGTTCATTATTCCATTTTGTTTAACCGGGGTGATCACACAAGGGTTCCAGATTTTAAACAGCCAACTTTATGTGATTAACCAATTTCCACATTCCACAAAGTTTCCATTCATAAGCAAATCCAGAAGGAGAGGGAAAAATTTAATTGTGTAAGAAAAGGCCCCCAACGACCATGATTTTCAGTAGGCAGAAGCTCATTCACAACATAATATCACAGGATATAAATAATGTAACTGCATTCACAAACTTCTCATCCCCGTTATATAAGCCATTTATTATCTTTATTAAACCGGTTCAAATGTGTTTCACATAAACAAGAGGAAACCCACCCCGCATGATGCACAATTTAGAGAGACGAAGGTAAGATCCCTACCTCAACAGGTTCCGATCGCAATGTTCCCCCGGATCAACCTTAGAAGACGTCCGTCGGCGTCCGTTACTTCTGTCGGGTCCTGGAAAAACCTCCTCGGGTGGAATTTGGAAAGGAAAGGATGAAGGAAAGACAAAGGATCCAAGCTCGGAAGTTCCGCCTCGTCGTTACGATCCTGTGGCCGCTGACGGATCGTAAATCAGAGCTCGGACGAAGAAGTTATGGAAGAAAGAGCCTTCGAGTCTCTTGGGAGAACTCTGCTCATAGGAAAAGGGAGGAGTGGGGTGAGTTGAAAAGGAGGAGGGGACCCCTCCTTTTATAGGCGAGAAAAGAAAAAGTACACGGCGTGTACTTTATGGTACACGGCGTGTACTCAGTTATTTCACACGGTCTCCATGCGGCTTCAAACACAGCTCTGCGGCCGTTGACTGGTCAACACATAGTTTGAGGGTAACACATACGCGGGGAGGGACTACACGGTGTGTAGTACTGGATACATGGAATGTACCTATTTATTTCACAGGGCTCCAACATGGCACACGGTCGTTGACTGGTCAACACACGGTAACGCGTACGCGGGGAGAGACTACACGGCGTGTAGTATTGGACACATGGTGTGTACCCATTTATCTCACACGGCAAGGACACAGCCTTCAACACGGGGTATACCTGGCAAGGGGGTACACGGCGTGTACTCAAACTACATGGCGTGTAGTTTCAAAATTCTGGAAAGTGTGGGAAAAGTCCATTTTACCCTCCAGAACACTTCATGGCCTTCTTTTGACAAAGTAATGGGCCGGAGAGGTCCGGGACATTACATATAATCATAGCATGATATAATCAGGAAGGATAATTGTAACCCAAAGAATAGAAATTGGGTTAATAAATTCCATTACCTTGAGTCAGACTCTTCACATACAATCTTTATATTCCTGAATAATAAAATTAGGTTAATTTCCATTTGATTGATAACCTTTTTAAAGTTTATTATTCCTTTTATATCACTTCTTACCCTGTTATAAAAATAACATAATTATTTAAGTTCACATCAAGTGTTTTGTCGATATTCTGTACTCGAGTCGAAAATAAACTTGGTATGGTGTCTATAGTCCATGTGGTCATAATTCCATCATCTATAGAATATAAAAAATAATATAAATATCTAATATATTCATTATATAATTATTTACATTAATCATTTAATACAAACTAAAAACACCGTTCATGGAGACAGTATGTCGTACGTGCGTATGAACACTATTTTCATTTTTACTATCGTATTGAAATAAAAAAAATTAAATAAATTGTATATAAATATGTATACATATACAATATAATTATAGTAGAATTAATATTTCATTTATACTATATATTTTTACTAAAACAATCCTTAATACATTCCATGTGATGTGTGAACGAATCGCAATATTTTGAAGAGGCGGTAATCCATACGTCCCCAAATGAAGTTATCGTATGACCACAATATGGAAATTATGAAGGTACATGAAATATAACATTTACAGAATATTAAATAGGTTATAATATATATATTAAAATATTATTTTACCACAAAAAAATAGTTTAAAGACCATTCATGAAGGCGGTAATGGAAAAATGAACAAAAACATTATTCATGGAGGCGATTTGCTGGCATAACTTGGAAAAAAATTTTGTTTCTTTGAATAAGAGATGGTGAGAAATGAAATGGATATGATATATTCCATTATAAACATAAAAATATATTATATACATGATTCTAGAGTCATCATGAATTTTTGGATGAAGGAGGTGAGGATAAAGTAGAAAAAGAAAAGAAATTAAGAGAGCTACTTTGAGAAAATTACCTCTTGAATATCCCCTCCTTGAGAGACCCTTGAGGACCTTATATTTGTTATTTTGGTGATACCAATAGCACTTGGACATGGGTAGAGTGAGGAGGAGAGTTTTGGGCAGATATTTGAGGAGCTACAAGGCTTTTTGGGTCGAAATGGGGAGGTAAGGGAGTGGTATTTATACTTAAGGAGAGGTGGGTTCAGGTGATTAATTTATTGACTATTTTATATTAAAATCAAACCACATTGTGGTGGAATTAATTTAAATGAATTAGTCTTTAATTTAATGTTTTTTAGGTTGGTTAGGATCGATCCAAACCTCAAAAAACCATTTCAATTTTTAGGTATGTTAACCTTTTACCTTTTAACTTTAACCGTTGTCACAATTTTACCTATACAATGATAAATAATTTTTTTACCACGGTAACTTTTTTATACCTAAAAATTAAATTGAACTTATAACCTAATTTGGACATTATTATTCTAAATATTTAATCCATTATACATAATTTAATTCACATAATTTGAATAATTAGATTTAAAAATAATTTCGTAGACAAAATGGAAAAGCGGGTTTTTAAAGTGAAATGTTCAAAAGTTCACAAAGATGTTATATCAAATTTCAATTTAAAATTGATTCAAATGACCTATATTGAATTAAATGATAAAAATAGTTTAATTATACTTTAAAAATAATTAAAAGTACAATTTAACAATATAAATAAATTATACAAAAAACATTTTTGAATTAAAATGCAGTATTTTTCACTATTCATTAAAAAATGAATAACATCAGAAAAATACCAAAAAAATTATCCAAAGTAAAATTTTATGTATTTATTCTAATTAATAAGTTTATTTTGTCAAAAATAACATATAAAAGTATCAAAAACTAGATTTAAAATAGGTTCTCCATCAAACGACGGTAAAAATGTCTTTTTAAAAAAATACTCCTTTTAGGCATAAAAATGATTTTGTTCTTATATAATGTCTATAAAACATATAATATGAATTTTAAACATCATATTGAATTTATATTTCATTAATTTAATCCAAAAAGGGTGATATGGTTATTTTATAAACACAGTTATTCTCATTTAAATAGCTTTTCATAAAAACACATCCTTTGTATTCAATTGGTTTTTATTTCCATTTATAATAAATTTCTTAACCAATGAATCACTATATAAAAAATTTTAAATCATATTTTCATAATTCATTTAATAATATTTATTCCCGTCATTGCAACAGCTAGTTTATAACGGTAACATTTAAATAATAATATTTAGTTATTCGTTTAAGCTCGATTTAGCGTATCATGTACGCTATCGAACATGGTGTTTCTTTCTTAAAATTAGGGATATTAAATCCACCCCTTAATAAATTTCATCCTCTCAATTTTAATTTGAGGTTAGTAACTAAGGTATGACTTTTCAAAATACCTTTATAGAAATCCCACATCAGAAAAAGGATTAATAAAACTACCACTTTAAAAGAAAGAAAGAGAAGTATGAAGATCACCTAAGATAAAAAATACTAGGGTGCCATGTATGAAAACATAAATATGGAATATAAATCTAAATATCATATAATAATAGAGAGTGATAGATAACTTGATCACAATACCGTAAATATGTGATGGGAAAAAGTATGTTGATGAAAGTAGGTGTATAATGTTTTTTCTTCAAGATCCTTTTCATAGATTTGAAGAATTCTATTACTACCTGGACTAATATCATAAGGAAATATACATACTTGAAAATTATAGTTTCATACTTTAATCAATTTTCACCACAAACTCATCTTTTTCTCTGAACTATGAGTATTCAAGATGACTTGGTCACACCTGAAGCTCTAGAATCAACTTCTCAAGAATCACATAATCCATAAAAGATGAACTATATATTTCTCCTTTATTTAGACATTAACCAAAACCAAAAATTGTTAGTACAATATAGGTTAATTCCAAAAAGTAATAAACCATTGTATGGTGAAAAACTTCTTTTAATATCCAAAATTCAATAGCAATACCCAAGTTCTACAGAGACCATTCAATAAAAAATTGTCCTTAAAATTATTCAAAATAATCCAAACTAATATTGAAACCCAAAATCAGAAGGATTTGATAAATATTCTTCCAAGATAAATTTTAAAATTTATCTCCAAATATCATCAATTACTCTTGAAGTCTCACACAAAAAGTAATTGTCCTAATAATCTTCAAGATATTATAATTGTTTCCATAAATAAATTTTATCACCATAATTTCATCATAGATTCTTCCAAAATATAATTCAACATTTATTCCTCAAATAAAATCATATAGTATTTTATTTATCTTAATCATATAAATTTCCCAAAATAGTGAACATCTTCCAAAATAACATTTATCACTTAATCACCAAATCATTTCCCAATACCAAGGATATCCATTTGATAAAACTTAAGTTCTTGAAATCAACTTATTCTTATTTCATCAACTTTTAACTAAAAAGAAAAATTCATACTAACTAGGGACTTCACGTAGTCTAATGGTAGGTGATGTACCCTTGTCACCCTTCGATTGTGGGTTCGATTCCCACGGACATGCTAGACACAATGGGTTGTCACCCATCCTATGATGCAAATAATTTTTTTTATTTTCAAATACTGGTTGATGGGAATCCGGTGCCCAAACTTACAACCACAAAAACAAACATGGTTCAGATATCCCATCAACACAGAATTGCATACCATCAAAACCATACTCATATCCACATCCCCTATCGGACTCGTCATCTCTGGTGGTCGTGGTCGTATCCCATCCTGGTGTCCTCCAATAGTTAACACTTTGAACCCGATTCCTAAGATGCTCCAGAACTAAATGATCTGGTGATGTCCTCTCGACCCTTCTAACCTTTGCAAAACCCACAGTCACCTCACTATTCCTCTTGGAAGTGGATTGTGTCAGCATCGTCCGCGGAAGGCATGTATAATATCTCCTTGGCCGTCGTCTAGGGGTGGTAGATAGAGGCCCTTCAACAATAGCAAGTTTCTGCTTCCTGCTTTGAACCACATCGCTGAAAGACTGACCAACTGGGCCTCTCAAATTCTCTTTCCCTTCCCCATAAATCTCCCTCCCTTTGCCGGTTTGATCCCCCAAACCCGAAGCAGGACTCCCTGCATATCTTTCCCTCTGTTGGTCTGGAGTTTTGTTCTCTATCAAAGGCAGGATCACACCCTCTGCCAACACATTTTTAACATCCACCATGGGAACCTCCTTCACACCGCTATCAGCCTGAAGGACCTAACCCCTATCAACTTCCACTAACATGGAGCTCCTGTTCTCAATGTGACTCTCTTCCACAGGCAGACCAGCAAAGTCCTGCCCCCATTTGCCATCCTGGAGAACCTCCACTGCCTCCCCTCTATCCAGCACAGCTTCAACTTCCAAGCTCTCAACCGTCTGTCCTTCAGGGGCCTCCTCACCATCCTCCCCACTTGGGGGACCATCCTCCTCCAGACCCTCGATCATCATGCCATCAGAGAGACCATCGAACCTATTACTCAATGAGAGAAAAGGTGGAGCCAAAGGATCCAAACCTCTAGACTCCTTAGCCCCATTCAAGCTCGGATTAGATTCCTTCTTCTTAATACCTGCATCTCCAGAAGTAAGACTGCTCTCAAAAGAAACCTTACATGACTCAGTTGGCTGACCATCCAAAGCCGAACTTGACACACCAGAGAAATTCCCTCTGTCAACAGGCTCCATCGACCTCAAACCCAACTCTAAGCCTGGCTCCAAACAAGACTCCTCGTCCATGCGTACAGGGGCAGATTTCCCTTTACGAGTGATCTCTCTCAGCCGAGGATGATGTCCCCTTTGAAAAACCTCATCCGAGTGGCCCAGCCTCCTGCAAGAACCACAAAACTCGATCCAATATTCATAAACAATTTTCTTTCTACAACGATACTCTTCACCAATCATGATACAAACAGAATCTAAAGGGATTCACGATGCATCAATCTCAACACACACCCAGGGATTCACTGGGTGGAAAACCACCTCAGTACGACTGTCGGAACAAAGATAACGGCCTACCATGCTGCCCAGCATACGGATAATCGAAGGGTTCTGAAAAGGAAAAGGGAGTTTAGGAAAACTTACCCAAACCGTGATGGAAGGAGAGTCATGGTTCATATGAATGTCTAATAACTAATGAAGAAGTAGAAATCGAGATCCCTTGAAGTAGCGGGGAGCCCTCGACCATGCTCGAATAAGATCTTCCTCTGTCTTGAAATGAATCATAATTTTCTTATTGTCAAGCAAACCAACCACCGATCATTCTTGGAGATCCCATGATCCGAAGACGAAATGGTCGAAATCATCAACGGAAGGCCTCTTGTTCTTGAAACGAGCCACAAGGGTAAGATTTAACACGCTGGAAGACTCTGTAAACTCGGCTGAAGAAAGAGGAAGATTCGGCACCCCGTCGACCAGATCTGGGACTTTAGGGTTTAAAGAAACTTTCGGAAAAGGTGGTAGAAACTCTGGGTTAGATAAAGGATGTAAGATCCTTGCTCTCCCATGGGACGGAGATTCTCCCTCCCCCACCATGGGGGGGGGGGAACCGGTGCGAAGGCCGCCATCATCACCTACAGGGAAGAGGCATCGAAGGATCACGAATCCATAGCCCCGAATCCAAATCTCAATGAGGCATCACACCCATCATATGGGTTGTCCTTTTTATACAATTTTATAACATTCCCAAAATTGAGATAAAATCCTCAAAAATAACCATAACATATTTTAACCTCAAATTTTATCTCATGTCTTTCATTTTTCATCCCAAAAAGTAATAACCCATAATTACCTCAAAAATAAATGTCTCCAAAAATACCGTTAATCACCTTACATTTTTGGAACATAGAGCCACAAAAGGTATTTTGAAGTCATTGAACTTATGATCAACCTAAAAATTATAAACTCATAAGATATCCCTATATTTTAAGAAGACATCCTAATATCTAAATTTTTCTAACCCATACTCTAATACCAACTATAAGGACCTAGCCTTAAACATTACATAATCTTGAGTTAAGTCAATAATTTTAAATTCATTCACACTGATAATACTTTAAAGTTTATATTTTCAGAAAATTAGGAAAACTCTTAAAAATTAGACCCATAAATTACAATTGGAAACTTATACTCGATATACTTTTTTTTATAATACTAAAACTTTTTAAAAATAAACATGGTTTCGTTTCAAGAAACATCTTGAATACTTTAATTATGGCATCCTCTTTTTCCTTAACAATATTAAGACCTCTAAAAAATATTTTAAAACTTGGGATAAGCATAAAAATCTCAGTAAGGGATATAAAATAAGGAATTAAACTGTTGGTTAATGAATATTTTAAACTCATGAAAACATTTTAACAAAATCATACTTTTCACCCATAAAACATAACCTCTTAACATACCTCATGAAATAATAATATTCCAAAAAAACTTCTTAGAAATCATAAATAATAAATTTTACTTATGGAATCCATATCATACTTACATTTTATCTTTCACAACTATATAGGTAGGAACCTTTATGGTTACATTTAGAATACCCATCACAGCATATTCCCTAAATTTCTCAGGAGAAACCTTATCGTTTAACTCCGTCTCATTACCCAATGCATTGAAGAGATATCATGGGATCACTCGTCCTCAGTTTATCATGGAACCACCCATATACATAAGTAATTACCAATAAATATAACATAATCATAACACATAAAACAAGAATAAAGGAAAAATAACATTTCCAATTTGAAATCGCATTTCATTTATACAAAGTTGCACACTCATAAATGAAAACTATTTATAGGAAAATAAAAGTGTAAACTTGTAAATTAAACATCAAAAAATTAAATCAACATAAAATCAATAAATTTGGTTCATGAATTATATTCTAAAAAAATATTCCAAGTTATTGAAATAGTCAATCCATTTTTAAAACACAGTTAAAACATTTTAAAAGAAAAATTTTGAATCAAAGTGTCTCATACCATTTTGAAACATTTGAAAATAATTAAAATTTTAAAACATTCATATCCACATAAATAAATCCTTAAAACCATTTTGAAAACATGTAAATTAATGATAAATATCTAGAATAATAAATCTTTAAAATATTTAAAACGATGTTTTAGTTAAAGAGTCTCTTACCACTTGAGGAACACTTGAATAAAAATAAGGAAATAATAAAATTAAAAAAAATTATAATATCATGAGAATAATTATATTCATGATATAATATATCAAATTTCATTATATACACCATATAAAAGTGAATTGGTTCATAACAACAAATAAGTCTCAATGGAATGTAAATTGAGATGAAATACTTTACAAAGATCATTTTGTTAATCAAATAGATAGATTATGTGTATTAACTATAAATAAAAATAAATAAAGTATAAATACATTAAATGATATTAAAAATTAATTTCTCAAATAATCATAGCATGACATAATCATAGCCCAACATAATCAAGAAGCATAAGTTTTACCCAAAGAATGGAAACTAAGTTAAGAAATTCCCTAACCTTGAGTCAGACTCTTCACGTACAATCATTATATTCCTGAATAATAAACTTAGGTTAATTTATTATTACTTGAAAACCTTTTTAAATTTTATTATTCCTTTTATATCACTTATTAACATGTTATAAAAATTACATAATTATTTAAGTTCACATCGGGAATTTCATCGATATTCGGTACTCGAGTCAAAAATGAACTCTATATGGTGTCTATAGTCCATGTGGTCATAAGTCCATCATATCCAAAAATATAAAACACAATATAAATATCTTATATATTTATTATATAAAATCTAAAAATACTGTTCATGGAGATGATAAGTCGTACGTATGCATGAACTATATTTTCTTATTTCTTATCGTAACGAAATTAAATGAAATGTATATAAATATGTATACATATATAATATCATTAAAATATCATTAATATTTAATTTATATCATATATTTTTACAAAAACAATTCTTAATACATTCCATGTGATGTGTGAACGAATCACATCATTTTGAGGAGATGGTAGTCCATACGTCCCCAAATGAATTTATCGTATGACCATAATATAGACAGCATGAAGGTAAGTTTAATATAACATTTACAGAATATTAAATAGGTTATAATATACATATTAATATATTATTTGACCTGAAAAAAATAGTTTAAATACCATCCATTAAGTAGGTAATGGAAAAAAGAACAAAAATATTATTCACGGAGGTGATTAACCGGCATAACTTGGACAAAAAAAATTGTTTATTTGAATAAGAGGAGGTGAGAAATGAAATGGATATTATATATTCAATTATAAATATAACACTCCAATATATACATGATTCTGGAATTATCATTAATTTATGGATGAATTAGGTGAGGATAAAGTAGAAAAAGAAAATAAATTAAGAGTGGTACTTTGAGAAAATTACCTCTTGAATATTTCCTCCTTGATAAACCCTTGAGGACCTTGGATTTGATCTTTTGGTGATACCAATAGCACTTCGAAGTGGGAAGAGTGAGTAGGAGACTTTAATTTAATGTTTTGTAGTATATTTAGGTTCTATCCACACCTCAAACAACCATTAAATTTTTCAATTTGTAGGAATGTTAAGATTTTACCTTTTAACTTTAACCCTTGTCACGATTTTACCTATACAACTGTAAATAATTTTTTACCATAGTAAATTTTTTATAACTAAAAATTAAATTGAACATACAACCTAATTTGGACCTTATGATTCCAAATATTTAATCCATTTTACCTAATTTAATTCACATAATTTTAATAATTAGATTTAAAATTAATTCCATAGACAAAATAGAAAAGCGGGTTTTTAAAGTGAAATGTTCAAAAGTTCACATAGATTTTATATCCAATTTCAATTTGAAATTTATTCCAATGTACTAAATTTAATTAAATTATAAAAAATAGTATAATTATAATTTAAAATAAATTAAAAGTACAATCTAACTATATAAATAAATTAGACGAAAAAGTAGTTTTGAATTAAAATGCAGTATTTTCACTATTTATTAAAAAATGAATATCATCATAAAAATACCAAAAATTTGTCCAAAAGTAAAATTTTATGTCCCAATTCCAAATAAGAAGTTTAATTTTTCAAAAATAACTTTTAAAAGTGTCAAAAACTATATTTAAAATGGGTTTTCCAACAAACAATTGTAAAAATGCCTTTTTTGAAAAATAATCTTTTTATGAATAAAATTGATTTTGTTCTTATATCAAGTCTAGAAATCATATAATATGAATTTTAAACATCATATTAAATTTATATTTCATTAATATAATCCAAAAATGGTGATATTTTTATTTTATAAACACAATTATTCTCATTTAAATAATTTTTCATAAAAAACACATCCTTTATATTCAATTGGTTTTTATTTTCATTTCTAATTAATTTGGTAACCAATGAATCACTATATAAACATGTGTAACCCATATTTTAATAATTCAGTTAATACTATTAATTATCTCCATTCTAACAGCTAGGTTTTAATGGTATCATTTAAATAATAATATTTAGTTGTTCATTTAAGCTCGATGTAGCGTATCATGTACGCTATCGAACATAGTGTTTCTTTCTTAAAACTAGGGATGTTACGATATATATATATATATAATTATATATATTTATGTAATTATATATATTTATATATTTATATATATTTATTAAAATATAAAATTATAAAATTATAAATATAATAAAAATATTTATTATTTAAATATTTTTATTATAATTTTATAATTATTTATTTATTTATAATTTTATAAATACTTTTTTTTTAAACATTATATGCCAGAAGTCGGCCCAGATACCCTAGTACCTTGACACCTAAGTCGATTCTAACATAGCCTTAAGGGCATTCTCAATCCCCATGGGTTGGTGATAAGCACCTGACGTCATAAAATATGAAAGTGGGAATGATTTTTTCCCCAAAAACAGTAGAAGAAACAGATACATATCAGTATGCTCAAATGAAAACTCCAAAGGGAGAACACTACTAGAAACCAAACTGGTTTACCAAAACCAAATATTACATTATCAAAGTACTCAAAAACAAGCAAGATAAAACTCAAACATCCGAAAGGTATCAACACTCCAAGCCCAAAGGTCAAGAACATCCACCTCCTCCAAGAGGCGCTTTCTCTTTACTCGAACCTAGAAGAAGAAAATCTAAAAACGTCTGAAGGAAAAGGTATGGTGTGAGCTAAAAACCCAGTAGGGTCTCACCAAGTGTTCCATAATAAGATGTCATAAAAATATACTAAAACATGATTTCAATTTTAAACAAAATAGGCAAGGTAGTTTAATTTCGTATTTAAATCAAAACATGATTTTCATTTAAAAAGATGGAAACATTTCAAACAATGTATTAATAAACATTTTATATAAATAAATTTATATAAATAATTAGGCATTAATAAATCAGTTCACAATAAATGGCATATGTATCAAAATAATCATAAAAAGTAACATGGTCATATGCTCTAAGGTACGATAGTTCCAAGTTATGGGATCCTCACACATCTCATATCAGTGATCATGGAAATATGTGTACACACATCCCTTAGACACTGGCCAAAGAGGACTCATCAACATCCCATTTGGGATAAGATCTTCCGAACTGGGTTTTTCTTAGAGTTGTAAAGCGTTAATCCGTTTTCAGGTCATTAACATCCTAGAGTGTTTGTCCCAAATAACACACTAACTACCTGGGATCACATGTGCTCAATCGATCAATCATTAATGGAAAAATCATTTCAAAATAGTTTAAAATATGATCACACCATTTCCATTTTCAATATGCCAATTTCACTTTAAAAACCAAAACATAGGTTTTTAATCAATTCATATATTTTTCAAGATAAAACCAATCATTGGTTCTTATCAAATCAATTTAATCCTTTTTTTTCTAAATCAATTCACAAATCAATTTTTAAAATTTCCATCAAATTCAAATCACACCCCAATCTGCAATTCCCTTAGAATTGGGGGGGGGGGGGTTCCCAAAAAAATCATTCCAATCCAATTTCAAATTCCAATTCACACCAAATTAGGTTTTCATAATTTAATTTAAAGAAATAAAAATTAATTGAGCGATTAAAGGGTTTATTAAATGATAAATCTCAACAAAACCACCTACCTTTAACATGAATACCACGTATCATAATACCCACAATGGGATTTTCCAATAAATAACACCAATAACGGAGATTAAGGAATCAAACCTAGATTCAAGATCCAAAACAAATGAGTTTAGATCCATCAAACACATGATGATCTAACAAACCCTATGTAGGAAATATGGAGAGAGTTTGAGATAAGTAATAGGAGAAGATCACTTACCAAAGAAGAATCAAATGAGGTTTTCCTAGCTTTGATCTACCTAAAAAGGAGTTTAGAGGATAAAAAATTAGTTCTTGATAAATTTATAAACCTAAGAAACATAATACCCCAAGTTAGGGTAGAGTGTGAGGTTATACAAGGGTTTGGGAATTTTGAAAACAATTTTCAAAATAAAAAAGTTCTACATGAACGGTTAGCTGGGCAGGGCTGCATGGTTTGTCAAAATGTACTCCCTAACTGTGTGCTCCTCTAATGGGGTGCATGATTTCTACTAGCTGGGTGTATGGTTTTTCAAACTATGTGCCAACCATGCAAACCCCCATTGTTTAGGTTTGCACTATTTACCTTGGGTGGGCGCATGGTTTGGAAAAATTGTGTGCCAACCGTTCATAGCCCGGAATTTTACAAAATTTTCAAATTTCCTCTTGAAACCATCTAAGATAAACCCCAAATAAAGTATGATAAAAAAGGAGGGTCAATGAGTACCTAAAAATATTAATAGTATGTTACAACCTCCCCATTATATAAAATTTATGTCCCCAAAATTCCTATCAAGAAGTATCCATGTCAAAAAGATGAGTTCAATGCTCTCTCGTCAGTGCCTCTCTCTCTCTATCCCACATCTCATGAGTATCCGAACCATGCTTCCATAGTACTCAAACAAAATGTATTGTCCTCCCATGAAGTACCATGGTTTCATAATCAACTATCTCAATTGGATGCTCAGTCACAGATAAATATGGCTCAACATCAAGATCACCCCAACTTAAAACATGAGATGGATCAGAAAGATGTTTTTATAGTTGTGATACATGGAACACATTATGTATCGATGTCAACTATTGCAGAAGTGATAAATGGTAATCCAGTTTCCCTACTTTCTTAACAACCTGAAAATGTCCCACGAAATGAGGAGTGAGCTTCCCTTGACTCTCAAGCCATCGATGACCCAAACAGGGTGAAACTTTCAGGAATACCTGATCACTAACTCAAAATTCCAATGTTTTACACTAAATATCAATATAATATTTGTACCAGATCTATGTCATCAACATCCTCTGATGAATCAACTAAATCTTTGATGTTTTCTCTTGGAACAATCTCATTTCAACCAAGGATCTTTCACCGATATTCGATCAACACAACATATATTTGCAAGGTTGGCCATATAAGGCCTCAAAAGGAGTCATTCTAATCAAGGATTGGTGACTATTGTTATAAGTACACTCAACCAGTCCCAAATGGTCATTCCAAGCTCCACCAAAGTTAAGAACGTAGGCGCGAAGCATATCCTCAAGAATTTGTATAGCCCTCTCAGTCTGGACATCCATCTGTGGATGGTATATCGTACTCAAATGAACTTAAAATCCTAGTTCCTCTTAAAGGCCTCTCTAAAAGCAATAAGTAAATCTATGATCACTATCAGACACTATAGTAGATAGGACTCCGTGAAAATAAAAAATCTCTTTCACATAGAGATTTCCCAGCTTCTCAACTTTGTTTGTGTCCCGAATGGGTATAAAGTGAGCCAATTTGGTTAGACTATCGATTAAAACTCATATCGCATTATTATTTTTCTGGGTATGTGTAAAACCAACCAAAAAACCATAGAGATATCATCCCACTTCCAATTAAACACTAGGATTAGCTAAAGAAAACATGAAGGTATTTGGTGATCAGTCATAACCTGTTGACACATATAACAATGAGAGATAAAATCAGTAATTCCCCTTATCATACATGGCCACTAGAATCATCATTGCATGTCATAAAACATCTTTGTGGTTCCTAGGTGCACTACCTACTGGGAATTATGGAAATCCCCCATCATAAAATTTCTCACTGGAAAAGGTACAATGTACCAGTTCTGAAAACATAGAATTCAATCTATAGAGAATGGCCAATCAGTAATGTTATTCCCACCATAAAGAGAGTCTCTAATGCTGCAAAATTCATCATCAAGTTTTACCTGAAGAAACATCTTGAGAAGAGTGTAGTTCAATAGAACACTAGCCAAGAAAACCCCAACCCATGTTTCCCAAACTCTAATATGAAACTGTGAAAAAGGAGCCATCAAGTTCCACTCTTCTTGTGATTCTTTCATGGCCTAGGTTGGAAACTTCATGATCAAATAATCTACTATGAAATTCCATTTCCCTAGGGTATAGGAAATATTAAAATCAAAACATTTCAAGTATTCCAACCAATACCTATGGCGGAGATTCAAATATTTTTGAGAGAAGGTATAAATCAAGATCTTGTGGTTAAAATACATAATACACCTTTCTATGAAAATGTAATGTCATCAACTCTTAAGTGCATGCATCACTACTGCAAGTTCAAGGTCATGGGTTAGATAATTCTTCTCTTGTGGCTTAAGCTGCTGAGAGCCATAGACAATGATGTGATCACCCTGCAAAAGAACACAACCCAAACCCGAACCTGATATTTCATGGAAGACCACATAGCCCTGACCAACCTCTAGAAGAGTCAACCTCAATATAGAATTTAGATTACATTTTAGCTTGACAAAATAACTATAACATTTCTTATCCCAATAAAACTTCACTCCCTTTCTAGTTAGAGAAGTCATCGGAGAATCCAACTTTGATAAATCCTTTACAAACTGGTGATAGTATCTATCTAAACCCAAGAAGCTCTGAATCTCAAAAAAAATTGTGGTTTTCTCATGTTATGATAGATTTTACATTCTCAAGATCAACTAAGATCCCATGTTCTGACACCACGTGTCCTGAGAACTTCACTTCCCAAATCCAAAAATCATATTTTGAAAATTTGGAATAAATTCGGTGATTTCTCAATAATTCCAAAAATTCTCTCAGATAACGCACATGATCCTCCCTGGACTTAGAGTAAATAAGGATGTCACCCAAAAAGACCACAACAAAATTATCTAGATACTCATGGAATATCATGTTCATCAAATACCTAAAGAATGAGGGGGCATTGGTTAGATCAAATGGCATGATAAGGTACTCATAATGGTCATACCTACTCTGGAAGGCGGTTTTCTGAATGTCAAATTCTTTTATTCTCAACTGGTGATAACCAGACTGAAAGTCAATCTTCGAGAACCAATTCACCCATTTTAACTAATCAAATAGGTCATCAATCCATGGAAACATATACTTTTTCTTTACCATAACTCGATTTATTTTTCAGTAATCAACACAAAGGTGAAGTGACCCATCAGCTTTCTTAGAAAAGAGAACAGGCACCACCCAAGGTGACACACTTAGGCATATAAATCATTTCTCTAAAAGATTGTCCAACTGAGACTTTAACTCTTTCATTTCATTTGGTTTCATGTGGTAAGAGGTAATAGAGATTGGTTGAGTACCAAGAACCAAATTAATAGAAAAATATACCTCCCTTATCGGTGGAAACCCAAAGAAGTCGGAAGGAAAAATGTCAGGAAACTCAAAAAAACTTGAGGGAGATCATCACTCAAGGATTATCACTCCATATCAAAAGAAAACATTGATATTATTTTCATTGAATCTATATAATATGGTTCATCTCTTCTTGACCTCGGGTCTTATTCTCCCTGAAAGATACGGCACACCCCATTAGGTGCGGTAAAAAAGACTCGTTGAAGATAAAAATCGATTAAGGATTTATTAGAAATGATCCAATCCATCCCAAATATTACATCAAGAGGTTTCATGTTTAGAACCATAAAATCCCAAGTGTGTTTGATATATGGTAATAATAAAACATAATAAGGACAATGGAGACCTTTCCTTCTTTTTATTTCTAGGGGTGTAGTAATATCCATCACATAAGATAAAATCTTCATAGGAAGATTTAACATATTCACAATATGAGTAGATTTAAATGAATGAGATGCACCAGTATCAAATAGAGTAATCAATAAAGATGAAGCGATAGTGATGGTACCTCTCACAGTCATTGGACATGTATATGCTTCCTCTAGATACCCTTGCACTATGTAAAGAAGATTTGTTCCAGATTATTGTGGATAGAACCCCTTAGTTCATGAATCATCTGATTGCACCACGTTAATTTTAGTTGATAATGATTGTGTGCCACTATTTAGAGAAAAATAGACATGACTAAACTTGTTTAAGTGAACTGAGTGTCCATATGAACCATATATCTTGGATGCCTTAGTGAAACCTTGTTTTGAGAGCCCAACCTTGCCACACTAGAAGCAAATAAAAGGGCCTCTGCCCGGCACTATAAGAGGTATAGAAGAACCTCACTTTAGAGAAACACCACAAGACTCATCATGTTATCTCTTCCCTTTATGGGAACTCATAGAACTTCCACTAGGAGAAAAAGGAACTCTCATCAACCCTGACTTACCAGCTAGGTCAAGCTCAACCATCAATGCCCTATCCAATACATTAGCATAAGAATATACATTTAGTAAGGAAACCTAATAAAGAATACTAGATTTAATTCCCATCTTGAACTATTGATTATTCATCTTCTCATTCAATACAATCTTAGGTGAAAAATTCACAAGCTCAGCAAAGCGATTTTCATACTCAGTCATAGTCATGTTAGCCTGCTCGAGTTTGAAAAACTCCATAGCCTTAGCCAGCACCATATACTCTAGATATAAATGGTCAGTGAAAAGAACTTTAAATTCCTTAAACTCAAATCCCTCGTGCTTCTTTTTAGTCACTGTCGTGTCCCACCATCTCCTGCTAGGTACTTCCAGCTTGAAGGTGGAACATTTCACCTTGATCTCATCATGCGTCTCCAAGAACTCAAACAAAAGATCAATCCTGCTCAACCAATCCTCAGCCTATTTAGGATTATCAGAGCCTTGGAACACTGGTGGGTTCTAGAGAAGGAACACCTAAGCATGATTACGAGACTCATCCCTCTGAGGTTCTATAGCTGGAGCCTGAATATGAATGGGTGAAACAGATTATCCCAAATCTTGGACAACACGCACAATAATCTCAATGAGATTTTGGTCCATGGCAGGTTTCTCTCATTATGGTTAATTAGTAGCTTCCTCTCATACCTTATTCATGTGTCTTCTCAGATACATGATGCTACACAACATCAATAAACAACAAAGAATACATCAAAAGATTACACAGATCAACACTTAAAAAAGAGAGATAGGGAAATTAATCATGTCAGATAGATAAATAAGATTTTTATTTTTATCTATCCAAATAAAAAGTAGGGAAAATACTAGAACTAATACTCAAGACACCTTTCCCAAACCACCCATGGTGACTTAAGGCTCATTACGATGAGAGCTGGCCAATATCTCACTCGTAACTACCTCCCAAGTCATGAAAAGATCTCAACTACATATTGACATCAAGGAACAGCGCTTGACCTATACGTATGATACCACTTTGTCACAAAATGTCCCAAATGCCCCAGCACCCTAAAACCCGAGCCAATCCTGACATATCCTGAAGGGAATTACCTATTCCCATAGGTTAGTGACTAGCACCTGACATTATACAATATGAAAGTGGGAATGATTTTTGCCACAAAAAAACAGAAGAAATAGATACGTATTAGTATGATCAAAGGAAAAATCCAAAGGGATAACAGTACCAGAAACCAAAATGTTATAACAAACCCAAACAATACATCATCAAAGTACTAAAAAATAGGTGAGATAAAACTCAAACATCCTAAATTTATCAACACTCCAAGACCAAAGTTCAAGAACATCCACCTCCTCCAAGAGGCACTTTCCCTATACTCGAACCAGGAAAAAGAAAATATACAAACACCTGAAGGAAAAGGTGGGGTGTGAGCTAAAATCCAAGTATGGTCTCACCAAGTTTTCCACAATAAGATTCCATAAAAATATACCAAATCATGCTTTCAATTTTAAACAAAACATACATGGCAGTTCAATTGAATATTTAAATCAAAACATGATTTTCATTTCAAAAGATGGAAACATTTCAAACAATGGATTAATAAACATTTTATATAAAATAGTTTATATAAATCCTAAGGCATGAATAAAGTAGGTCACAATAAATGGTATATATATCAAAGTAATCACAACAAGAAACATGGTCATCTACCCTGAGGTACGATAGTTCCAAGTTATGGGATCCTCACACATCTCATATCGGTGATCACAGAAATATGTGTACACACATGCCTCAGACACTGTTCAAATATGAATCATCAACATCCCATAGAGGATAATATCTATAGAACTATATTTTTATTAGAGTTGTAAAGCGTCAATCTGTTACGAGGGTATTACCATCCTACCGTGTTTTTACCGAATAACCCACTAACTACCCAAACTCACACGTGCTCAATCAATAAATTATTAATGGGAAAATAATTTCAAAACATTTTAAAATGAAATTGCCCCATTTCCAATTTCAATATTCCAATTTTACTTTAAAATCCAAAACATGGGTTTTTAATCAATTCATGCCTTTTTCGAGATAAAATCAATCATAGGTTCTTATCAAATTAATTTAACACATTTTTCTCAAAATAAATTCACAAATTAATTTTTACAATTTCCATCAAATTCAAATCACACACTAATTTCCAATTCTATTAGAATTGGGGGTTTTCCCCAAAATTCATGTAAATCCAATTTCAAACTCCAATTGGCACCGAATTAGGTTTTCATAATTTAATTGAAAGAAATAAAAACAATAAAGTAATTCAAGGGTTTATTAAATGAAAAATATTAATGGAACCAGTAACACCTAGAGTTTTTAAAAGAGAAAACTATGTTTGATAGCATGTGTGATACGCAACATCAAACCCAAACAAACAATGAGTATTTAAATATAACCATTTTAACCTTTCCATTAAATTTGAGTATATGAGTAGAATTAACTAATTTATGAAATATATATATATATATATCCTAAATGTATTGATAAATTCTTAGTAAATAATCAATCAAGTTTTGACAATTTATTTTTGTTTTTCAAAATATGTTTTCTTCAAAAATGATTTTTTATTTCTTTTTATAAAAAAATTATAATTATTTTCTAGAATATTTAGAAAATGTATTTGATAAAATGAGTTTCATTTTTTATCATTATATCAAAATTAACTTAGGGTGAAAATTTTGGATTTTTCAGAAAATATAGATTTTTCAGTGAATAGTGAACAATATCATTTTATGTAAAATTGTCATTTCTTATGATAAATTAATTAATTTAAAAGTATAATTATTATTTTAATTTGATTTCAAGGTAACATAAGTATT
This sequence comes from Viscum album, assembly GCA_963277665.1. Taxonomy (NCBI): domain Eukaryota; kingdom Viridiplantae; phylum Streptophyta; class Magnoliopsida; order Santalales; family Viscaceae; genus Viscum; species Viscum album. The sequence continues at coordinate 1,236,057,468 of OY728120.1, forward strand.
ATTTAGTTATATTTAATTCAATTAATTACATTTAAATCATCTTTATATCGGATTTTAGTGTAAGTTTATTTTTAGGATTAAAAATGCATTTTTTTGAAAACTGTTTTAAAATACATAATGTTTCTACATTATAATTAATTAAAATAACACCTAATGAGAAATGATTTAAATTACATTTTTAGATTATATATATATATATATATATATATACTTATGAATTGAAATTCATATAATGAATATTACTAGTTATTGAGTTAAATAAAAAAATCATCGTTTGCTTGAAAAATACTGCAAACCTTTTTTTTTGTATTTTATAAAAAGACACTTTTCAGAAAGTGAGAACCGTGACAATTCAAAATCAAAAATTAAAACTTAAAAATTCAAATTTCAACTCCACCTCCATCATCACCATGAGCCATGAGCCCCGACACGCGAACCCATCGAGACATCACGCCCCGACCTCGAAAAATGGATCATCTCGATTGTTGCGTCACCTCGAGTCTCGACACCAGGCGCGACTTCATACCAATCTGCTTCAAACAGGGACTCCTCAAGCCCGCATCCAATAGTCTAGGGGATGGATACTAGCATCGATTAGGAATATCACACAGATGGGAGGCATTTTACCTAAAGTACATGTATGCATGCACCAACAAACACCTCGATGCAACAGTGAAGCAATATAAAAAAGATAGAAACTAAAATTCATGCATAGAACTATCCTAAACCAGAGTATAATAGAAGTATTGAAAGCATAAAAAGGGAAAAACAAATTCCCACCAAAAACTATAAAAGCATCCAACCTACTTAGAAGGAGGGGATCACTATTAAATGTAACTACTGAAAAGATCCTTGGCCCAGCTTCGATAAACACCTCAATCGGTCTAGCTCACTAAGCTCTGCCTACCTCGGGTCCTCTGGGGACTCCATCGAAGGGGTTTTTTTCTTCATAAGACACAGAATGTATGGGAAAATCTTATGCAGGGTGAGTATAACAATACTCAATAGGCACCCCAAAAACCTAAAAGAAAAGGGAGAAACTGAAAGGCAACAATCCACTCGACCTAGCCTAAGGGAACCCAATCGAGATAGAAACTCCATCTCGAACCATCCTTGGCTATACATGACTAGTTAGTTTAGTCCACAAGGGGTGTCAACCTAGACATGTGAAAACACTGTTGGGACTCCCAGAAAAACCTAGATATACTTATATCGGATTCCAAGTCTCATGAGGTTCGGACCTCATAGCCAGCTACATGATTCTACCCAAGGCTCTAAAGGTAACACACAGCCGGGAGAACACACTCCATTAGATCTTCCATCCCAAATGGGACTCGTCTGAGAGATGCACTTAATCGTCAACAACTCTACCATCTTTGATGGTACGTCTAAGAGAACACACTCCATCAAAAATAACTCACTAGGTCCTGCTTTAGTACCCAACACTAGAGGTTTTTTCAATGCTGACATGCACCCTGTGCAAGATCATAAGAACCCAAGTGGAGAGTCCCTCCCCTCACCACAGCACAAAATTGAGGGATCACTACTCTATATTATACACCATGTGCATCCTCTCTGATGAGAGATAATTGAGGGACCTGCACCTTGCCACTACCCTACAGTTGAGGGTGTATTAGCTCCTAACTAACCCACGAAACATCTGTCGCTCTTGCATGGAGTGGCCCGCACCTTAATTTTTCGAGGGGGCACTAACTCCAATGGAGGAACCACTCCCTACCACTAATAAAAGACGATGGATTAATACTCTATAGATGAGGACCCACACCCTAGTATGATAGTGGGTACCACTCTACTAGTATGATCATTATGGGGGACTCACACCCTAACAAGACAGGGGAGTACCGACCCCCGGCTAGAGGACCCACTCCCTGGTATGATAGGGGAGTACCAACTCTACCAGATCAACATGTATGGAGGACCTACACCCTATTACGATAGAGGATTTATAACTCCAAGGATATAGGACCCGCACCCTAACATGATAGGGGAGTACCCTCTCTACCTATATGTATCATATAAAGGACCTACACCATGACACGGAAGGGGAGTACTGACTCCATGGATAGAGGACCCACACACTGGTCCAACATGGGAGTACCTACTTTATCTTGACAACGAGTATGAAGTGCTCACACCTTGGTGTGATAGGGGACTTTTGTCTCCATCTACATGAACGATACAGGGAACCCGAACCCTTATCCATCAAGGGAGTACCAACCCTGGAAGAACTAACCCAAAGGTAAAGAACCCATGCCCATGACATGGGGAGCCCCATCTCTACCAAAGCAGAGAGGTAAGGTAAACTTTCTCCAAAATTCTATAGGGGAGTGTTAGCCCCATAATATCTCTCTAAGAACCACACTAGTCTATAGCATCAGTCAAGTGTCACTAAAAGGATTGTCACACTTATCATACCTCGCATCATAACAGTACCACGGTTAAGGAACCCGCGCCCCGTTACAACATGGGAACACCGCTCCACCAACCCTAAGAGTCTAGAGGACCTACATCCTAAGGTGATAGGGGAGGATAATGTCCCCAACATCAACCCAATGATCCACCTTGATCACTGCCCAAGGTTAAGCACCGCTACAACAGAGTCATACTTGAACTCACACTACATCATATCTCGTAGGACACTATCACGTTCTATATAGAAAACTACTCAATATAGGCTACTCAAAAGCCTAAATATGAGTTCCATAGAAGGAGATATGAAAGGTGTAGATCTTAAGAAGATCTCAAGAAAGCACACGACGTGCACTGGGGTCCACGCGGCGTGTGAACCCACCTAAGCACCTGGTTGTGTCTCCTGATCACGTGGCTTGGCTAGCCATGTAGGCGTACATGGTGTGTACAACCTATACATGGAGTGTCCCACTTCACCCAGTGTAACACCCCAATTCCAAGGTATATTTACCTTTGAATAATGCAATAGCTTGCGTTGTACGCAACTTGGAGTTTTAACACACCACGACCAATCAAACTAGCCATTATGAATAGTAATACCCACTTTTTGAAATTTTATAAATTTTATTTTTCAAAATGGACTTCATTTTTGGATTCATAATATCAAAATTAGCTTAAGGTGAATTTTTGGTATTTTTCTGAAAATTTTCAATTTTTGATGAATAGTGAAAGACATTGCGTTATTATTTAAAACCGACTTTTTATTTAAATAATTAGTTATTTTCTTTAAGTTTATATTAGGTAAAAATAGATACATAATACCTATATATGTTCAATTTAATTTATTGGTGTCATTTTATAATAATATTAGATATATAAAATTTTATTGAACCTTTTACCGTCTTTTACACACCTTCTAGGCGCATTTGCAAATTTGCATAAAACGTAATTTTACTGCTTCTGTGAATTGAATTGAAAAAATATGAGATAAATTATTGACATCATTAAGTAAAATTTGGTTCAATAATATGAAAATAATTTTTGGTGAATAATAACTTTTGACTTTTATTTACCACAGTTAAAAATAAATAGGGTAATTAAAGGTAAAAATGATATTATAATTACCCTAACACATGTCCAAATTCTATTGTATAAGTGAATTTCGACCAAAATCAACCTTAATAATAAAATATTATCCTTTTGGTTCACTTGGATTAGATTATGACATTTATTATTATTTTATTTAAAGAAGAGTTAAAAGTGTTAAATTCAAAGTTTAATAACTAAACCATTTTTAATATAGGGTTATACATAAGATTAATTTGACAATAAAAATTAATTATAAATATAAAAAGATTTCCTAAATAATGGTATTTTATTTATAATTTTTAGATATTAAATAATTAAATTTATTTATGATACAATGATGATGCAGTAATTACCTTATTAATGAAAGATTAAAATAATTGATATTATAAATATCTAAATAAATGTAAATTGAGACTTCTGATGAATTCCACTAATTTTATAGTTTGATATTACATGTTATGGTTGATTAAATAAATTTTTTCGAAGTTATAAAGTTGTTATGACTTTCCCAAAAACAAAATACCAAATAGTGTCAAAATTGACATAAATGATTTTTTAAAAGAAATATTATATTATTAATTGATATAATATTCATAAAAATCTAATGTTTGGAAAAAGGACTTAGATAAGGTTATATATATTAATAATTAACCAATTGGGGTTTTCTTGGATTATTATATTAAGTTTATTAACCATTTATTATAATAATACAAGAATACATGGTAAAAGTTAAACTATTTGACCAAGAGTTAAATCTAAAAGATAAGGTTAATATAGTGACCTAAACCTGTCTAAAACCTATTGGTTGAGATTTTTTCAACCCATCCCGACCTTATAATCGAAATAAATCATTTTGTATCCATTATAAACCGAATATGTTTGTATAATAAAATAATATTTCAAACTTTTCCTAAAGTAACCCTCAACTCTCTTATAAAAGGGTATTTCCCCTTCTCTCAAAATCACACCTCCAAAGCCATTTGTATTGGCCAAAACCTACTCAAATATCCTCCCAACTACCATCAATTAGACCTAGAGGACTTACTTTGATCATAAAGTCAACCTAAGGATCCATTATGATCAACTCAAAAGGAAACACCCGAAGAAGAGGTAATAATTTCACCACCTCTTTCAAAGTTATTTTCTTCTTCCACTTCCTATTTATTTGTTGTTTCCATAAAAAAAATAACTCAAGTACCTTATACATAATTTTATGTTATTATAAATATGTTACAACCATATTCATTATTCTATCCATCCTACGAATGAAAAGTCATCATACGTGCGTACGTACGGCTTACCGTCTCCACGTCGTGGTGTAGTTTGTTATTCAAACACTTCATTATTTGGATGGGTATAATAATGAGTATAAATGATGTAAATAATAAATATAACTTGTTAATTATTTTTTATATATGATATTCCATCCAATTACATATGATTTCACCATCAATATAATAATATTGTCGCTCGTGCGTACGTACGGATTACCATCTCCACGAACGCGATGAAATTCATTCCCCATCATAACCATTCAAGAATAATTTTCATTTTATGATTAAAAATAATGTTTAATAACTTAATATCATTATGGATATAAATAAAATACATCTTATCCATAACCAACATGGCTTACATAACCAATCATATAAAGGAAAATGAATTAGTTAACACCCAAAACAATGATACTAATGAAATATTATTAACAAATCAATATTAGAAGATCATATATGATATCATATTTATGTATGTGATTCTTGTATAATTTAATAAGAATGATTTAAATATTATACAGGAGGTTAATGTACCCTCAATCAAGGAAAATTATAAGGTAAGGGTTAATTATACAATCTCTTCATTAACTGAGGTTGTTTATACGTGAGTATCTACTAGGACCTCTTTATCATCCACATCCGTGTTTCTTAAAAATGTATTTCAAAACATTTTTGATATTTCCTAGACTATGGGTTAAAGTCATTTATACCCTTTTTTGAATTTTTATAATATTTTTATAAAGGAATCTTTCCGTCGTTTTTCAAATAAGGTCATTTACAACCTTTTCGACAAAATTAAGAAAAGCATGTTTTTTTAACTTATACGGTGAGTGAAACTATTTTCCGCCGTTGTAACACCTTCAAAGCTTCCCTTACAAGATTATAAGAATATTTTCAAAATAAATGTTTTCTTTTAAAATTATAGGACTTTTAAATTATTTCTAAAATAGAAAGAGATATTTCTCTCAAATAGTTTTGATTTCATCTATTTCAACATCCTTTGTTGGATTTTACGCTTGTTTGAAGTTGATTTATTATGATACAATATTCCATATTGTATTGAAGTTTTTGTGATATGTTTGACTGTGGATGTGATATGTTTATACCATTCATGGTTTATGGTTAAATTATTGACATTTCGTATGCTAGTTTTAATACGAATGTTTATGTTATGTTTCAACCTTTTCATATGAGGAATGCATTGGACTTAGTAAGTGACGGGTGGAGCCTGATATAACTCCTCGATGCATCAGTAGATATCATGAGACAAACTAGTGTCTTGGTACAAATCCTTGAAAAAATATTATTTGTAGTCTTGGCATGAGGTCTTGACTACGTGGTTATGAAGTCTGGCATTATGTATTACATCATTATGAAATTGTCTATTGATATTACATGTGATTATTCGACTAGTATAATATCCATGTGAATATGTAAATAGAATTATTTGATTTATCTTTTCCATATTATTCTGATGTTTAAGTTTAAAAGGCTTTTGTTTTAGTCTTACACATTTCTTTAAATTTTTATGCTTATTTATGAAAGTTTTCGTTATATTGTTATCCTTACTGAGCATCTGAGCTCACCCCTTTATATGTTTTATTTTTCCCAAGATGTGAAGAAGTATTTTATGGTTGACCTGTAGGGATAGGCTAAGGGATATAAGTGTGTTCAAAGGGGAAAAAATTTTGTTGTTGTTTTAATCTCATGATGTAATGTAAAACTTATGTTTGTATCTAGTACTTCCAAGGCAACTAAACTAATCAGTCTTTCGGGACTTGATACCTTGTGATCATTTCAATGTTATGTAATAATGCACCGACTCTGGGTAACTAGGATTGGGGTGTTACAGTTTGTATCAGGGAAATTTTTGTACAAACCTTGGAAACTAGATTTAGAAAAACTCTGATTAGAGAACATTTCCCTAAGATAGACTTTGAGGATTAGTATAGAAGAACTTCCTAGAATTTTGGTAATGTGTAGATTTTGTGTATTTTCCGAGAAATACATCCCTATCTGGATACGAGCAGGTAGAGGCGACTCTGTCATAGATATACCTAGGAGTTAAAACTCTGACAAGAAGTTTCGGGCTTGACCTGGGGTATCTTGGTACATGACAACGTGCCTTGTTGCACTCTTGGTTATGACACTCCCGGGGGATATGCTTAGGATAATTCACATTTTCTTTAAAAACAATTATGAAGTATTTATGAGTAAATACCTCCTCAAAGAAAATATTTTTTTATGATTATGGATTATATCCATAAACTGTTCAATTTATGTTAAGTGTTTTACAAGTTTGGAATTATGTATTGCGATTCATAAACTAATCTAGTGTATGCATTTGTTTAGAAATGGCGCCTAGTGGAAGGAATGGAAACTGTATCAATGCACATAATCCATGTAGGGATTTCCCTCCTACTCAAGATAATTATAGTGGAGATGGTGATGCAACTAGTGTTGATCATCTTATCACCATACTGGGACAACTCACTCGGGTTATGAATAATAACCTTACCTATATGGAGCACCCTGATCCACAACGCAGAGGATCAATGTTAGACCGCTTCATGAGGAAACAACCACCAACATTTAATGGGACTACAAATCCATTTGTAGCTGAGAAATGGATAAGTTCCTTAGAGAAAATATTTCATGCTTTGGGGAGTAGTGAAAGGGAAAAGGTTGTCATAAAAGTTTATCGCCTCACGGGAGATGCAGATCAATGGTGGTCATTAATTAAAATCACAAAGGAGGATGAAGAAGTATCAAATATGGAATGGAGGGAGTTTAAAGATATTTTCTTAGAAAAATACTTTCATTGTGACCATCAAGAGAATATAGAAAGACAATTTCTGAGTCTAAGGAAAAAGGAGGATGAGAATATTGCAAAGTATGAGGCTAACTTTACATGGTTAGCACGGCATGAAGTAGATTATATACGTAACCCAATGAGTAATATTGATTGATTCTTTTATTGGTTAAAATAATTTCTCCATCGAGCATTAGTCTCGCAATCCTTCTCATTGTACGAATATATTGTCTCATGTGCTATAAAGACAGAAAAGTAATTCTCTAAGTCTTACAACTTAAAAGAAAAGAAAGAGAAGAAGAGATCTGCTGAACACTCTGGAAATGGAAATAAGGGGAAGAAGGGAAAAGTTGAATATCCATCCTGTGGTAAATGTGGGAAGAAACACCCCAATACTTTCCTAAAGGGAATGAGAGTCTATTACAAGTGTGGTGAAAAGGGACACCAAGCTCATGATTGCAAGGGAATAAAAGAGGTTGTCAGTGTTGAATGCTAAAATTGTAGAGAAAGGGGGCATTATGCAAACGAATTTCCTAAGCACCAAGGAAACTTACCTCAGAAAAGGCCAATGGAGACAGGTCAAGATTTTGCGATCACTACTGCTGAGGTTGAAGCTCCGAAAGACGTGGTGGCCGGTAATTTAATGGTTTCCTCAAGTTTAGACAATTCTTTATTTGATTTTGGATCATCAAATTGTTTCATATCTTCTCAATTTTCTAAGAAAATTATATATTTCCAATTTGATTTAACAAGGGATTTATCAGTCAAAACTCCTAAGGGAAGTGTCATTGCAACAAAGTTTTGTGAATTAGTTCCCATTAGGTCATATAAATGTTCTTTATCTGCCGGTCTCATTGTCATACCCATGATTGAATTTGATATAATCCTCGTTATGTATTGGCTTTCGGACCATGATGAAAAAATTTATTGTAAGAAGAAGGAGTTTATAATTTTTGATGATGATAAGGAGTACCTTATCTTTAGAGCAGAAACGTCACCACCTGATTTGTAAGAACCCGGATCTTCTTTTCAGGTATATTTTTCCTTTTTCTGGAGTTTTTGAGAAAAATGAATTTTCTGGAAATTTTTGAAGTACACGCCGTGTACTTTCTGAGTACACGCTGTGTACTCCCTTTCTGCTCGAAGCCGTGTGCTGGCCATGTCTGGGCCACACACATGGTGTGTAAGGGTGAGCTGGAGGCCGGTTAATTCATAGTACGGAAAACTAAAGTACACGTCATGTACTCAAGAAGTACATGTCGTGTACTTTCTTTTTTTTCATTAAACGGACCGGGGTCACACCTCATCACGATATTTTCCTTCTTTTAGGTCTGGTTCGTCCGAGAGCGACCCGTACGGCTGAATATTCGACGAACTCCCGCCTTGCCGTCTGTTCTCCGATTCGAACACGGTCAGTTGCGTTGGAATCGCAGCGGTGAGTTCTTCCTTTTTCTTGAGTCTTGTTTCTTGATTTCTCCTGGTTTCCAAGTTATCTTGGGATGAACGTTTTGTGCATTTTCTCAGATCTTCATCGTTCTAAGGAGAATCTGTCATCGAGGTTCACGTATATCAATCTCCTAGGATCGAGGTAGGTGGTTTGTGCCTTTCTGTAGAAAGTTGATGAATATTTTGTGCAAATTCCACCAATACCCTTGAACGGGGTATTGCATGTCCCGTTTTTCCCTTGTTGTATTGCCTGCTTTGCTTGATTGCTAAAGTAGATGTTTTGCCTGTGATTATGGTAGTTTTACTGTACCTTGGATGTTTGCTATGCTTTTTCTACCTGTTTGGCGTTTTTCCAGTTGTCATGCTTAGTCATAGGACAGTGAAAATTCTACCTTGTTATGCTGCTGAGCCTTAGTTGATAGCCAAGTAGTTCTTGGATGATGTACACGTGCGCTGAGCATGTTTAGTTTCACTGAGGACTATGAGAACCTAGAGTAGTAGACCAAAGGGATAATTGACGAAAGGGCTTCTCTAGAGTGTCTTTTAATTACGATGCGAGACCACAGGGGGAATTGACGTTGAGTGCTTCATCAGAGAGTCTGTAGATCCTCGACGTGGTCTACAGGGGGAATTGACGTTGAGTGCTTCCCCAAAGATCCTTTAGCACGATACGAGACTATAGGGGGAATTGACGGTGAGTGCTTCCCCAGAGAGTCTATTAATTTCATAGCTGAACCAGAGGGGTGAGACTGTGTGTGCCTCCTAGAGGGTTGCTAGTACTTATAGGTTGAACCATAGGGGTTAGGCTATGAGAGCTGCCTAGAGGGTTAACTTTTTTCTTCTTATTGTTGGTTGTTTACTTGTGTACTTTATTTGTTAGAACTGAGGATTGTAGCTGCTTGTGCTTTCCTGTTTACTGCTTCTTGTTTTATTACTTGCCTTGTATTCATTGACTGTTAGGCAAAAATCTTTGGGTGGTTGCCTACTAGGATTGTATCTCACACCCTGTTTGGGCCATGATTTTGGGCCCAAGCAGACTATGTTGCTATAGGTATAGATAAGGGAAACTGCCCTTCTACTTCAGGATCTTGATTGCGCTGGAGCTAGAGAGCATGAGACCGAGCCGGAGCTCGCGATGATGAGGAGTTTATTTTGTTTTTCTTCTGCACTTTTTTTTAGTTGTATTCCAGCACGTTGTTGTGTTTGCTTCTTTTTATAGACATTTTTACCTGCTACATCATTGTCATCATTGCTATATATATTTATTGCTTCTGTTGTTTGGGTTTTTGTTGTTATGCATGTTGTTACTGCTTCCGCTATTGACTGTTGTTTTTCCTCTGTATACCTTACCAAATGAGGGCATAGTTTTCCCACCGACTCACCAAGGCCCTCGCTGCTAGTCGGCAGCCTCTGGAGTTCGGGGAAATGCGCTTGAGGTCATGTGGCGAACCGGGTACGGGGTACCAGTGGAGGGGCTCTGGATTCAGGTCGTTACAAAGTGGTATCAGAGGGGTTCTTTTCTCTTGCCTTACTGTTTGGAGACTTTAGCCAGGGATAGGATGGATTTGGTACTTGGCATTAATCTGTGCTCGGGGGTAGCTAACCCATGTATAGGGAAAATCCATACTACCTTTTTAATTGCAATTTTTGCTGGTTTTGAGTTTTATGGTTGATATGTTTTCACCTAGAGTGATTCGCATGACTTGTGCGGTTATTGTTTTAATATTTCGGTTCTATTTCTGTCGCAACCCGATGAGATGAGGGTATGTCATCTCATGCATCATATTGGCACTTGTATAAATCACATGTCATACATTCTTGTCATGCCATATAGGGTGCATTAGTGATTGCATGCTGTTGTGATAGACTCTGTGTAGATTATGCATGTTGTTGTGATAGATGCTTGATAAATTCTCTGCTGTCATGTTAGAAAACTATTTGTTTTGTTCCTTGCTTAAAATGAACGCCAAATTTTGGTTCTTGAGGTGTTATGGTCCCTTACGAATCGGAATTTGGCACCTCTCTGCCTTGTTTTTAGAGTTTCTGGGAGTCTGAGCAGTTTCTGAGCTACTGCCTAGAAAACCCCAGAATACACGGCGTGTACTTTTTGGATACACCTCGTGTAGTTTTCAGGACGTGTCACTGACTGTGTGAGTAGAACACGGTGTCGTGGAAGTAACTTCGGGAACACTCCATGTACGACAAGTACACGTCGTGTGAGTTCGGAGCCGTGTACCCGACCGTGTCACTAACAACACGGGTCGGGGAAGCTCAGGTAGAACACGCCATGTCCATAGGGAACACGCCGTGTAGTCCTGTCCAGGTACCCGGCCATGTCATGAACAACACGGGTCGGCATTACCTTCTTTTCCACATGTCATGTTTGTTCGTAACACGCCGTGTAGTCTTGTCCAGGTACCCAGCCGTGTCACGAACAACACGGGACGGGGTCACCTTACCTATGCATGTCGTGTTTATTCGGAGCACGCTGTGTAAGGTTCAGCCGTGTAGACAGTCGTGTTCTTAACAACACGGGCCTCCGAATCCATGTTTAGTACACATCGTGTTTGTTTCGAACACGCGGTGTAGTCTCGGGTTGAGTCGGACCGTGTGGGTTAGCCGTGTAAAGAGACTAGGGCAGGGGACTAGTTCTCTTATACATGTCGTGTGTTGGGGTCAACACGTCGTGTAGTTTGAGGTGTTGCACGGCTTGTAGGGAAAGATTACACACCCATGTCAGTAGCTTAAGTAGACACGCCGTGTAGTTTTTATACACACCGTGTAGTCGTGTTTTGCAATCTTGTGTGTTTTTCTTCCCCTGTTCCTGTTTTGTACTCTTGTGTTCTCTGTCCTTGTTTTTCTAATCCAAGGTGTGATTTTGATCTTTCAGAGTTATGCCTATGATACGTCCTTCGGTCGTACGTCTATCGTCAGGCAGTGATCAGACGCCAGACAGGGCTAATCAGGGACTTCCTACCAATCCTCCAGTCGGGCCAACCTTGGCATCGGATTTCATACTAGTTGCAGGTGCTGACGCGCAGTTCAGGGAAGGTTTTATGAGGATGATGCAGGCCTTCTAGGGACCGCCGCCTCCTGCCACGTCTATGGCAGACTTGACATGGGTTTTTCAGCAACAGAATCCTCCCACATTCTCGGGGGAAGGAGGACCTCAGGCTGCAGAGTCAAGGCTGGAAGCCATGATTACTATCTTCGAGCATCTGGAGATGCCTCCAGAGAGGTGGGTCAAGCTCGCCACCTACATGCTCCGAGACTCCTCCAAGAGGTGGTGGGATGTGATCTCACAGGCGGGTCAGCAGCAGGCTATGGCTTGGGAGGAGTTCCAGTGCGTGTTCTATGACTACTTAAACCCGGAGACCCTTAGGGCTGACCGAGCCCGAGAGTTCATGAGCTTAGAGCAGGGTACTCTTTCAGTCATGGAGTATTCCGCTCATTTCACCAAGCTGCAGCGCTTCACACCCCTCCGGAATGGGAGTGGGGTGTTCCTAGGAAGGAAGTTTGAGGATGGTCTCAGGCGGGAGATCTGCTCATAGGTGAATCTCTTCCAGCTGACTTCTATTACTTCCATCGTCAACCAGGAACTGATTGCGGAGCACAATCTGAGAAACTCTGGAGCTACAAGCCATGGCGGTTCTGCTTCTAGAGCTAGTTTGCCTCCAGATGACAGCAAGAAGCGCCGTAGAGAGCATACACGTGGTGATCCGAGGAAGCGAGATGCATCGTCAGGCATCCAGGTGATATGCTACCAGTGTGGTCGGTCAGGGCACACGAGGCCGCAGTGCCAGAGGGACCCCATGGAGTGACTATCTTGTGGTAAGATGGGTCACCTTCAGCATTTCTGTCAGGTTTTCTCACCAGCAGCTGGTGACCGGGGTTCTTCCATGACTCCTCATTCAGGAGTAGCCCCACCAGTCTCTCACCAGTCAGGGAACTGGAGTTCTTCCAGCCATTCAGGCCGAGGTGGAGGTCGAGTTCATGGCGGTCATCCACCAGTCCCTCAGCACCAGCAGGGAGGTTCAGCTCAGAGTAGTTAGTCAAGGGCGCAAGGCCGCGGTGCAGGCCAGTCTTTCGCCGTGGAGCAGACTTATCAAGAGCAGGATCCCGGCCCTTCTACTGTTCGAGGTACAATTTTAGTAGCCTCAGTTTTATCTTCATCCCTTTTTGATACTGGTACTACGCATAGCTTTATCATCGTTGCTGTTGTGGAGAGCCTTGGACTCTGTGTCTTTTCTTCTGCCGACTCGTTGACACTAGACACACCTTTGGGGACGAGGACATCTAGTGTACTCCAGTGTAGAGAGTGCCCTCTCGAGGTTGCGGGGTATCACTTCTTATGGGATCTTTATGTCCTAGAGATGATAGTATATGATGTCATCCTTGGCATGGATTGGTTGATTCCCTTTCAGACATTCGTCGACTGCTATCGCCGCAGAGTGAGTTTCGTTTCACCAGAGGGCGAGTCTTTTCTTCATAGAGGTGAATGGGATGTTCAGGCGAGTCGAGCATGACTCGAGCATCATGGGCTAGGAAGGGTGATAGCCCAGATTTATAGTCTTTATCTAGATGATCAGGGGACTCCACAGTTGGATTTTCCTCCATTGGTGGAATGCTTCAGGGACGTCTTTCCAGAGGACTTTTCAGGTTTGCCTCCGGAGCGTGAGGTAGAATTTTCTATTGAGCTCATGCCAAGAGCGGCACTGGTGTCCATTCCTCCTTATAGGATGGCCAAACCTGAGTTGTAGGAGCTCAAGAAGTAGTTTGAGGAGTTGCAGGCTAAGGGTTTCATCCGACCCAGTACTTCTCCTTGGGGTTCACCTGTCCTGTTTGCAAAGAAGTCAGACGGTACCCTACGGCTTTGTGTGGATTATCGGAAGCTGAACCAGTTGACGGTCAAGAACCGATATCCCTTGTCGAGGATCGATGACCTCTTTTATCAGCTTCAAGGAGCCTGGGTGTTCTCAAAGATTGACTTGAGGTCCGGTTATCATCAGTTGCACGTTAGACCATCAGATATACCTCTGACAGCCTTCAGGAGCAGGTATGGCCTATACGAGTATACAGTCATGTCGTTTGGTCTCACGAGCGCGCTTGCAGTTTTCATGGCACTGATGAACTGAGTGTTCCATCCTTATTTGGAATCCTTCATCGTGGTCTTCATGGAAGATATCTTGGTGTACTCTCACACTCAACACCACCATGCCACACATCTTGAGATCATTCTAAGTACACTGAGAGAGCATCAGATTTATGCTAAACTCTCGAAGTGCCACTTCTGGGTGGATCAGATTCACTTCTTAGGTCACGTCATCTCATAGGTAGGAGTATCTATGGACCCAGATAAAGTGAGAGTTGTAGTCTCTTGGGAGCATCCAAAGGACGTCTTTGAGGTACGGAGCTTCCTAGGGCTGGTTGGATACTACAGATGCTTCATTCAGGACTTTTCTCATCTAGCAGCACCTTTGACGGGTCTGACCAAGAAGGGGGCGAAGTTCTTATGGTCAGATTCTTGTGAGTCAGCCTTTCAGGAGCTGAAGGGGAGGTTGACATCAGCACTGATACTAGTCTTTCTAGAGCCAGGAAAGAGCTACGTTGTTTACTGTGATGCTTCAAGTATCGGGCTGGGAGCTGTGCTTATACAGGGCGATGGAGTCGTTGCGTACGGGTCTCGGCAGTTAAGGCCACATGAGAGGAACTACCCGACGCATGATCTGGATTTGGAAGCTGTTGTTCATGTCTTGCGCTGTTGGAGACATTATCTTCTGGGAGAGAACTTTGTGGTCTTCACTGACCACAAGAGTCTCAAGTATATCTTCACTCAGCGTGATCTGAATCTGAGGCAACGCAGGTGGGTTGAGTATCTACAGTCTTTTGACTTCGAGCTTGCCTATACGTCGGGTAAGGGCAACGCAGTGGATGATGCGTTCAGAAGGAGAACTCAGATTCAGGCAGTTCAGGAGGCCATCAGTGAGTGGCAGCTGATGGATCTGTTCTCTGAGATGCATCTAGAAGTGCACGACAGACAGGGACAGACCTTCCTATCTTCTGTAGCTGTTACCTCTACACTTCTTGATCGGGTACGGATGAGGCAGCTATCAGACTCAGAAGTCTTATTCCTACGGGAGAGCGTATCAAGATAGGACCCTCTTCCTGGATGGACAGTGGGTGAGGATGAGATCTTGTGTTTCCAGGGATGCGTATGGGTGCCAGCAGACATACGTGAGGAGCTGATGCGGGATTTTCATTCCTCTGTTTGGGCAGTTCATCCTGGCGTCACCAAGATGTATCGAGATCTTCATCGCCAGTACTGGTGGCCAGGTATGAAGAAGGATGTTGCTGGTTTTGTCTTGAGATGTTCTACTTGCCAGCAGGTGAAAGCAGAACATCAGCGACCAGCGGGGCTTTTACAACAGTTACCCATTCCGGAGTGGAAGTGGAACAACATCGTGATGGACTTCGTGAATGGGTTGTCGAGGTCGCCTCGAGGGAACGATGCTATTTGGGTTTTCATCGACAGGCTTACGAAGGTTTCTCACTTCGTGTCAATCAAGAAGACCTTCGGTGTTGATAATCTGGGATGACTTTACATCCGTGAGATCATTCATCTGCATGGAGTCCCACACTCCATCGTTTCTGACAGGGATGTGCATTTTACCTCTCGGTTCTGGCAAGGACTTCAGAAGGCCTTGGGTACACAGGTACTTTTGAGTACAACATACCATCCCCAGACTGATGGCCAGTCCGAGCGCACGATCCAAGTGCTTGAGGATATGCTCCGAGCTTGCATCCTAGACTTTGGTGGTTCTTGGGAGAAGCATATCCCTCTTGTGGAGTTTTCCTACAACAATAGTTTCCATGAGACCATTCATATGGAACCATACGAGGATTTGTACGGTAGGCCATGCCGATCACCCTTATGCTGGCTGGAGGCAGGAGAGGTAGCTTTGCTGGGACCTCGTCTTGTTCAGGAGACTTCAGAGCAGATAGAGCTGATTCGAAAGAGGATGGCTACAGCGCAGTCTCGACAGAAGTCTTATGCTGATCAGCGGATATGACCTCTGGAGTTCGAGGTTGGTGATCATTTTTTACTAAGTGTAGCACCGAGGTTGGGACACAAGAGGATTCGGAGACAGGGTAAGCTTTCACCGCGGTACGTCGGGCCTTTTGAGGTCTTGGAGAGATTTGGGCCGGTCGCCTATTGGTTGCAGCTACCTTAGAGGTATCGGGCCATGCACGACGTCTTCCGCGTCTCTCAACTCCGACGTTACTTTTCAGACCCGTCTCACATTTTTCAGCCCGAGGAAGTCGAGCTCGAAGCAGATGCATCATTCGAGGAGCATCCTATCCGGATCATCGATCGTAGTACGAAGGTTCTCCGCGGGCAGTCTTTTCCTCTGGTACGGGTGCTATGGCAGCACGGGTGAGTACAGGACGAGACCTGGGAGAGGGAGGCCGATGTACGATCGCAATGGCTGGAGCTGTTCGGGGTTTCTTCTGCTTCGCCTCGTTAGGGAAATTCGGAGATGAATTTATTTAAGGGGGGAAGTTTGTAAGAACCCAGATCTTCTTTTCAGGTGTGTTTTTCCTTTTTCTAGAGTTTTTTAGAAAAATGAATTTTCTGGAAATTTTTGAAGTACACACCGTGTACTTTCTGAGTACACGCCATGTACTCCCTTTCAACTTGAAGCCATGTGATGGCCATGTCCAGGCCATACACACAGTGTGTAAGGGTGAGGTGGAGGCCGGTTAATTCGAAGTATGGAAAACTGAAGTACACGCCGTGTACTCAAGAAGTACACGCCGTGTACTCAAGAAGTACACGTCATGTACTTTCTTTTTTTCCATTAAATGGACCGGGGTCACGCCTCATCGCGATATTTGCCTTCTTCTAGGTCTGGTTCATCCGAGAGCGACCCGTACAGCCGAATCTTCAAGGAACTCCTGCATTGCCTTCCGTTCTCCGATTCGAGCACGGTCAGTTATGTTGGAATCGCAGCGGTGAGTTCTTCCTTCTGCTTGAGTCTTGTTTCTTGATTTCTCCTGGTTTCCAAGTTATCATGGGATGAACGTTTTGTGCGTTTTCTCAGATCTTCATCGTTCTAAGGGGAATCTGTCATCGAGGTTCACGTATATTGATCTCCTAGGATCGAGGTAAGTGGTTTGTGCCTTTCCGTAGAAAGTTGATGAATATTTTGTGCAAATTCCACCAATACCCTTGAATGGGGTATTGTGTGTCATGTTTTGCCCTTGTTGTATTTCTTTCTTTGCTTGATTACTAGATTAGATGTTTTTCCTGTGATTATGGTAGCTTTATTGTACCTTGGATGTTTTCTATGCTTGTTCTGCCTGTTTGGCGTTTTTCCAGTTGCCATGCTTAGTCATAGGACAGTGAAACTGCTACCTTGTTATGCTGTTGAGCCTTAGTTGATAGCCAAGTAGTTCTTGAGGTTTACTTGGATGATGTACATGCGCGCTGAGCATGTTTAGTTTCACTCGGGACTGTGAGAACCTAGAGTAGTAGACCAAAGGGAGAATTGACGGAAGGTCTTCTCCAGAGTGTCTTTTAATTACGATGCGAGACCACAGGGGGAATTGACATTGAGTGCTTCCTCAGAGAGTCTGTAGATCCTCGATGCAGGCCACAGGGGGAATTGACATTGATTTCTTCCCCAGAGAGCCTTTAGCACGATACGAGACTATAGGGGGAATTGATGGTGAGTGCTTCCCCAGAGAGTCTATTAATTTCATAGCTGAACCAGAGGGGTGAGACTGTGTGTGCCTTCTAGAGGGTTGCTAGTACTTATAGGTTGAACCATAGGGGTTAGGCTGTGAGAGTTGCCCAGAGGGTTACCTGTTTTCTTCTTGTTGCTGGTTGTTTACTTGTGTACTTTATTTGTTAGAACTATGGATTGTAGCTGCTTGTGCTTTCCTGTTTACTGCTTCTTGTTTTATTACTTGCCTTGTATTCATTGACTGTTAGACACAAATCGTTGGGCGGTTGCCTACTGGGATTATATCTCACACCCTGTTTGGGCCATGCTTTTGGGCCCAAGCAGACTATGTTGCTACAAGTATAGATAAGGGCAAGCACCCTTCTACTTCACGATCTTCATTGCGCTGGAGCTGGAGAGCATGGGACCGAGCCGGGGCTCGCGATGCTGAGGAGTTTATTTTGTTTTTCTTCTGCACTTGTTTTCAGTTGTATTCCAGCACGTTGTTGTGTTTGCTACTTTCCATAGATACTTTTACCTACTGCATCATTGTCATCATTTCTATATATATTTATTGCTTCCGCTGTTTGGGTTTCTATTGTTATGCATGTTGTTACTGCTTCTGCTTTTGACTGTTGTTTTTCTGCTATATACCTTATCAAATGAGGGCATAGTTTTCTCACCGAATCACCAAGGCCCTCACTGCTAGTCAGCAACCTCTGGCATTTGGGGAAACGCGCTTGAGGTCATGTGGCGAACCGGGTACGGGGTACCAGTGGAGGGGCTCCGGATTCGGGTCGTTACATGATTCTTATCTAGATCCACCCCTAATAGCTCTACTAAATTCAATTATTGGGGAGTAAGAGAATGAAATAACTATGGGTGAGTAAAATAATGTTAAAATAGAGGATGTACCTATTATGAAAGAATATGTTGATGTGTTTCCAAAGGATTTACCTGGACATCCTCTGGAACAAGAAATTGAGTTTTCCATTGATTTAATTCCTGGTTCGAGGCCCATATCAAAGACCCCTTATAGAATGGCCATTGTGGAATTAGTGGAACTAAATAAACAACTAGAGGAATCGAGTAATAAAGGATTTATTCTCCCTATTGTTTCTCCATAGGGATCCCCTGCTCTTTTTGTTAAGAAGAAATTTGGATCTATGAGGTTGTGCATTGACTACAGGGAGATCAATGCTATAACAATAAAGAACAAGTATCTCCTACCTTGTATTGATGATTTATTCGACCAAATTTATAGAGATCAATATTTTTCAAAGATTGACCTTAGATATGGATATCATCAGTTGCGTGTGAAGAAGGAAGACATTCCGAAAACAGCATTTTAAACAAGGTACAGGCATTACGAGTTTATAGTAATGCCTTTTGGACTGACTAATGCACCCTATATTTTCATGGATCTAATGAATAAAGTTTTCATGGAATATATTGATGACTTTGTAGTAGTATTTATTGATGATATCTTTGTATACTCAAAAATCTACGAAGATCAGGAAAATCACTTGCGCGTTATTATGAAAACCCTCAAAAAAAATGAATTATATGGGAAGTTTAGTAAGTGTGAATTCTAGATTCAGAAAATTTCTTTTCTTGGCCATATTGTATCTAAGGATGGAAACTCTATTGATCCTTCTAATACAAGAGCAATACAATAATGGAGAGCACTGATGAGTATAACTGAGGTACGCAGTTTTATTGGTTTAGTAGGTTATTATCGGCATTTCTTCCAGAATTTTTCCCAATTGGAAAACCCATTAACCAAGCTCACACATAAAGGGGTTAAATTTTTTTGGACAAAAGAGTGTGAATAATGTTTTTAAGAACTGAAGAGAATATTATTCAATGATCTTATCTTGACTCTACCATCAGGGAATGATGGGTTTTTTATTTATAGTGATGCTTCAAAGAAAGGAATTGGTTGTGTCCTTATGCAGAATGATAGAGTTATTTCCTATGCATCACGACAGCTAAAAATTCATGAACAAAATTATCCCACTCATGATCTTGAGTTAGCCGCTATAATCTTTTCTTTGAAAATATGGAGACACTATCTCTATGGTAAAAAATGTGAGATATATACTGATCATAAGAGTTTGAAGTATATTTTCTCATAGAAAGAACTCAACATGAGGCAAAGACGATAGCTTGAACTACTCAAAGATTATGATTGCACTATACACTACCACCCGGGGAAGGCAAATAAGGTGGAAGATGCTTTGAGTAGAAAGGATCATGGAGTTTTGAATAAGATGATAGTTGAAAGGGATCCTATGTTCATGGATCTAGTAAAAATGGATATGGGAATAATCATGGAAGGTGAAACATCAATACTTTTTCAAATGGTTGCCAAAACATCTTTACTATAAAGGATAAAAAGTTCTCAGACTGATGATAAGGAGTTTCAAAAGAAAATTAAAGCTATGAATGATGGGAGATTGATTGACTTCGTATATGAAGATGAAATTTTGAAATTTGGGAAGAGACTTTGTGTTCCTGATATACCTGATCAAAAAAGGGAATTGTTGGATGATGCTCATAGCTCCAATTTCTCTATACACCCTGGTAGCACTAAGATGTATAGAGATTTGAAAGAACATTTTTTGTGGGACAACATGAAGAGGGATATTGTTGATTATGAGTCAAGATGTATGGTTTTTCAACAAGTGAAGATTGGAATATAACATTCTAGAGGAGTTATGCAACCTATTCCCATACCTGAGTGGAAATGGGATGATATTATGATGGACTTTGTCATGGGGCTACCAAAGACTCCTAGAAGGAATAATGCAATATGGGTCATTGTTTATCGTCTTACCAAGTCAGCACATTTTCTTTTTATAAGAGAAGATTTACCACTTAAATGTTTAGAAAGACTATATATTAATGAATTTTTAAGACTTCATGGAGTACCCCTATCGATTGTTTCTAATCGTGATCCCCATTTTACATCAAGATTCTGGAAATTTCTTAAGAAGGCCTTGGATACTGAACTTCGTTTGAGCACTGTCTACCACCCTCAAACTGATGGACAATCAGAACGGACTATTAAAACCTTAGAAGACATGTTGAGATCTTGTACACTTGACTTTCAAGGTATGTAGGATCAGTATTTAACTCTGGTAGAATTTTCCTATAATAATAGCTTCCATTCAAGTATTTAGATGGCACCATATGAAGCGTTATACGGAAAGAGATGCCACACACCAACTTGTTGGGATGATGTTGGTGAAAGAAAACTCGTAGGCCCGGAACTTGTTGAGGAAACAATGGAAAAGGTGAATATTATCCAAACCCACATCAAAGAAGCTAAAAGTAGGCAAAAGAGCCATACCGATAACCGAAGGAAGGATTTAGAATTTCAAGTAGGTGATTATGTCTTCTTGAAGGTATCTCCATGGAAGGGTGTTATACGTTTCGGTAAGAAGGGTAAATTAATTAACAGGTACATCAGACCTTTCAAAATTCTAGAACAAATTGGAGTTGTAGCTTATCGTTTGGAAATGCCTCCAAGTCTCTCCAAAGTTCATGATGTGTTTCACGTATCACTGTTGAGAAAATACATGCCTGACTCAACGCATGTACTCACCTATGAAGAAATAGAACTGGAACCCGATCTGTCTTATTGTGAAGAGCCTGTCAAGATTCTTGATACCATAGAACAAGTGCTGAGAAACCAGACGACTCGTCTGGTGAAAGTTCTATTGAGAAACCATAAGATGGAAGAGGCAACGTGGGAACCTGAGGAACTTATGATGAAGAACCACCCGAATATTTGTATGTCGTAATATTCTAGAAATTTTGAGGATGAAATTATTTGAAGGAGGGAAGAATGTAACACCCCAAGCTTCCACGGTATGTTTCCCTTTGAATAATGTAATAGCTTTCGTTGTACGCAACTTGGAGTTTTAACACACCACGACCAATAAAACTAGCCGTTATGAATAGTAATACCCACTTTTTGAAATTTTATAAATTTTATTTTTCAAAATGGACTTCCTTTTTGGATTCAGAATATCAAAATTATCTTAGGGTTAATTTTTGGTATTTTTCTGAAAACTTTCAATTTTTAATGAATAGTGAAAAACACCGTGTTATTGTTTAAAACCAAATTTTTATTTAAATAATTAGTTCTTTTATTTAAATTTATATTTGGTAAAAATAGATAAATAATACCTATATATGTTTAATTTAATTCATTGGAGACATTTTATAATAATATTATATATATATGATTTTATTGAACTTTTTACCGTTTTTTACCCACCTTCTAGGCGCATTTGCAAATTTGCATAAAATGTAATTTTACATCTTCTGTAAATTGAATTTCAAAAATATGAGAGACATGGTTGACATAATTAAGTAAAATTTGGTTCAATAAGATGAAAATAACTTTTGTTAAATAGTAACTTTTGACTTTTATTTACCACAGTTAAAAGTAAATAGGGTGATTAAAGGTAAAAATGATATTATAATTACCCTAACACATGTCCTAATTCTATTGGATAAATGAATTTAGACCAAAACCAACATTAGGAATAAAATATGATCATTTTGGTCCACTTGGATTAGATTTGGACATTTATTATTATTTTATTTAAAGAAGAGTTAAAAGTGTTAAATTCAAAGTTTAATAACTAAATCATTTTTAATATAGGGTTATACATAAGAAAAATTCAACTATAAATATTCATTAGAAAGATAAAAAGATTTCATAAATAATGGTATTTTATTTATAATTTTTAGACATTAAATAATTAAATTTATTTATGATACAATGATGATGTAGTAATTACCTTATTAATGAAAGATTAAAATAATTGATATTATAAATATCCAAATAAATGTAAATTGAGAGTTATGATAAATTCCACTAATTTTCTAGGTTGATATGACATGTTAGGGTTGATTAAAAAAATTGTTCGAAGTTATAAATTTTTTATGACTTTCACAAAAACAAAATACCAAATAGTGTCAAAATTGACATAAATGAGTTTTTAAAACAAATACTATATTATTAATTGATATAATATTTATAAAAATCTAAGTTCTGGAAAAAGGAATTATATATGAATATATATATATATATTAATAATTAACCACTTGTGGTTCTCTTGACTTTTTATAGTAAGTTTATTAACCATTTATTATAATAATACAAGAATACATGGTAAAAGTTAAACTATTTAACCAAGAGTTAAATCTAAAAGATAAGGTTAATATGGTGACCTAAACCTGTCTAAAACATATTGTTTGATATTTTTTTGACCCATCCCCATCTTATCCTCGAAATAAATCATTTTAGATCTATTATAAACCAAATATGATTGTATAATAAAATAATATTTCAAGTTTTTCCTAAAGTAACCCTCACCTCTCTTATAAAAGGGTACTTCCCCTTCTCTCAAAATCACACCTCCAAATCCATTTGTATCATCCAACCCCTGCTCAAATATCCTCCCAACTACCCTCACTTCTACCTAGAGGCCTTATTTTGATCATAAAATCAACCTAAGGAGCCCTTTTGATCAACACAAAAGGAAACACCCGAAGAAGAGGTAATAATTTCACCACCTCTTTCAAATTTCTTTTCTTCTTCCACTTCCTATTTATTTGTTATTTCCATACCAAAATAATAACTCCATTACCATATACATACTATGATGCTATTATAAATATGGTACAACCATATTCATTATTTTATCCATCCTATGAATGACAAGTCAACATACGTGCGTATGTACGGCTTACCGCCTCCACATCGTGGTGTAGTTTTTCTCTCTCATTTATACCCTTGTTTGACTTTTTATAAGATTTTTATAAAGGAATTTTTTTGTTGTTTTCCAAACAAGGTCCTTTATGGCCTTTTTGACAAAATTAAGGAAAGAATGTTTTTTTAACTTATACGGCGAGTGCGGATATTTTCCGCTGTTGTAACACCTTCGAAGCTTCCCTTGCAATATTATGAGAATATTTTCAAAATAAATGTTTTCTTATAAAATTATAGGACTTTTAAATTATTTCAAAATAGAAAGAGATATTTCTCTCAAATAGTTTTTATTTCATCTATGTCAACATCCTTTTTTGGATTTTACACTTGTTTAAAGTTGATTTATTATGATATAATATTCCATATTGTATTGAAGGTTTTGTGATATGTTTGACTGTGGATGTGATATTTTTATACCATTAATGGTTTATAGTTAAAGTATTGACATTTCATATGATAGTTTTAATACAAATGTTTGTGTTATGTTTCAACCTTTTTATATGAGGAATTCATTGGACTTAGTAAGTGATGGGTGGAGCCCGCTATAGCTCCTTGATGCATCGGTAGGAATCATGAGACAAACTAGTGTCTTGGCACATGGCCGTGACAAAATCTTATTTGTAGTCTTGGCATGAGGCCTTGACTATGTGGTTATGAAGTCTGGCATTATGCATTCCATCATTATGAAATTGGCTATTGATATTACATGTGATTATTCAACTATTAGAATATCCATGTGAATACATAAATAGAATTATTTGATTTATCTTTTCCATATTATGCTGAAGTTTAAGTTTAAAATCATTTTTTTAGTCTTATACATTGCCTTAAATGTTTATGTTTATTTATGAAAGTTTATGCTATACTGTTATCCTTACTGAGCATCTAAGCTCACCCCTTTCTATGTTTTATTTTTTCCAGGATGTGAAGAAGTATTTTATGGTTGACCTGTAGGGATGGGCTAAGGGATATAAGTATTTTCAATGGGGACAAAATGTTGTTGTTGTTTTTATCTCATGATGTAATTTAAAACTTATGTTTGTATCTAGTACTTCCAAGGCTACTAAACGGATCGGTCTTTCGGGAATTGATCCCTTGTGATCATGCCAATGTTATTTAATAATGCACCAACTCTGGGTGAATAAGGTCGGGGCATTACACCCAGCCCCAGGTCGTGTTCTTCCTCTACACGGCTCGGCCAGCCATGCCTCTCACACAGCGTGTCTAGGCTATACAACCACTTGGTCATGTCATTTACACATTCTCGTTCCCAACACCCCATTTTCATGTACCTTGGTTGTGTAGTTCTACATGGCCATGTACTGTCACACAGCCAACCTGACCATGTACTCTGGCCACACAACATGGGGTCACTACACAGCGTGAAACCCTGGTACATGGCATGTAGTCCCCAAAATTCATCTTTACTAAATAGAAAGAATGCACGACATGTTGTTTTGGTTTACATGTCATGTAAACGGAAATTCTGACATGAATTTTCTTTTGAGTTTCCCAATTCACCCCAATTTTCCCCAAAACCAACAAATCAACCTAGAAGGGATCACTAGAAATCATAATAGGGCTCTAAAATCTTAAAAAAATGCATAATAAAGGAGATCAAGAACAAAAATAAAATATTTGTACATCAAAGGTGAAATGAAAAATATTTGGGTGTAGAACAATGGTCGAATCATGCTGCTCCTCAATCTGATGATGATCGGCACCATGAACGGAGATCGAAAGCACCTCATCGCTTCGATTTGGCTTGGTTTTCATATATCACCAAATGGGGAGAGGAGATGGATTATTCTCTTGTTTCATCCACACCCAACATGGAAGGGTGATTTTTTTAGGTTAATGTTATTAATTAAATTTACATTTAATTAATAATCATTCCACACAACACCCCACCAACTCGCCCCCGCTCGCGCACCCAACATAGAAAACTTTATGTTGCGCCTAGGGTAAGTACAACATTCTAAACTCAAATACGCCCTTAGAATTCTGATTTGAGACTCCATTAGAGTAATTCCACGTTCCAAGAGAAACTGTGCATGTGTGACAAATATATTTAATATTTTTAATATCACCGCGTCAAGGCTCTCCGGGCCACGAAATCTTATGCCAACTCAGCGCCTAGCTTCAGAAATATTCTTAGAAAATATTCCAAAGTCTTAAAGTTCAAAACCCAAGTCATTAAATTAACAAAATATTATTATTAAATGATGATTGATAAATTTAATTGATGATATAAATTTTATGATGTCAAATGTAATTTATATAATGGTTTGAAATCTATTATTGTCAAAAAACCCATCATTTCTCAATAAATTATGATTCTTGATTTGAAAGTGAAGATTAAATTATTTAGAAAATTATTTTGTTAAAATAAATATTTTTTTTGGAATCAGGACATCAAAATTATCCAAAAGTTGATTTTTTAATTTTCTAAGATAACTGAATTTTTAGGTAAAAATTAAATACGGTATAAATATACGATGTATATTATGACATCATAATGGCTCAAAATGATGTAATAAATACTATAAATGGTATCCATGACTAAATATATGTTTCTCCTTTAAAATAATTTGATTTTAATTTTATTTGATTAATTTTATAAATCCTTTATGAATACTTCAAAACCTGTATCATATTTTAATGTTTTAAAATCATTTCTTTAAGGACATGACTCACTTCCACATAAGCAAGGGTTATATTTTAATAATTTTGTCCCTTTTACTAATCAAATAATTAAAACCACCCCTCTTTTGTAGAAAACATGGGAAAACCATGGAAAGGTTTGTGGTTTTGGTTATTTTATTATATAGAGTCTAAAACATAAGTTTGAGGAATGATAAAGAATTCTCCACTCGTTTCTCATATAAACCCACTCAATATCTCATTTATCTTCACTCAAAAACCTTGAATCACTCTTTACTATGACCTCCCATATCTATAGTCCTCCCAAGGTTCCCCCAAACTCTCATTAAGCTCCTCCCAATCATTTATAATCATCCTCTCAAGGTAATGGATTTCTCTCTTCTCATTTTCATTCAAGCTCCTTATTTATAATTAGCCTTTTGAATCTCAATTGGTTATGTTGTCATATCTTTTTAATGATCTTTCCACTGACCAATTAATTCTATAATAATTATATAAAATTTCTCCCCTCTCATTATATCATTTACCGAAGTCGTTACCATGCTGAAACATAGTAAGGGATCTCCTACTCTACTTTTTATTTAAGCATCTCTTTTATGTTATGCCCATTAGTTTCCATTTGGGGTTGTTTGGGTATGTTTTCCTACAACCTTATTACTATCCTTTTCATTATCATGTGATGAGATACCCCTTTCACTCTCATTAATCCCTCCAATGAACCTTTATGTACACCTGTTACCATGACGAAATTTAGTAAGGGGTCATATCCTTCTCCTATTTGTTCGAGTATCTCCATTTTCTTATGCATTTTATCTCCATTTCCTAATTTTGGGATATGTTCTTCCATATCCCCCTTACTAATAATTTTATGTATAAATTATGAGATGCCTCTTTCACTCTCGTTAATCCCTCCCATGAACCTTTATGTACACCTATTACCATGCCAAAATTTAGTAAGGGATCCTCTCTTTCTCCTCTTTTTTCAATAAACTCCATTTACTTATGTCTTTTATCTCCATTTCCTGATATTGGGATATATTCTCCCATATCTCCCTTGTTTCCCCCATGATTCCTAAATGATGATAGACCCTTTTTACTCTCATTAAGCCCTTTCGTGAATATTTATATGCCCCTGTTATGTTGTCAAAATTTCACCGTGATTTTTCATGTCGAACAATAGTGTAGTGAATACTCATACCCATTTTCTGTCAAGGTTGTTCACTTTTATGTGCTTATACTTATTTTATTGGGTACTTACATTTATTTATTCCATACTACTTGATCGTGTAATAAATTTGATGATAAATGATTCCATGTTTTATGATCTATGTGGCACACTTAATCATGAGAATGAAATGAAAGTGATGGGTGTGTCCAAAATTATATAGTGATCTAATGAATTGGGTAATATTTCAGTCTCACGAGACGTCATGGAAGGGGTTAGAGAGTGAACCAAATCCATCACATGAATTTTTCCATCATGATGTCTTGGAAGTTAACCTTGACCTATGTTTATGATGCAGTTTTTTAAGTTGTTGTCACATTTCCAATGTTACCTTTATGATTATCATGTTATATCAGGTCTTATTTTTCATTTTTATGATTACGATCCCTTTTATGTCTCATTTATATGTCTATTGTCTAACATGTATTACTTTTTTTATGTTATGTCATGTTTATTCCCTTACTGGGCTTTATAGCTCATCCATTTCTTATGTATATCCCCAGGTTATCCCATGTAGTTTTAAGTGAAAAGGAATAATATGAGCATGTTAAGGATGTTTTCAATAAAGATGATGTATTTCTTGTTTTAAGTTGTTATGTAATGTAACTAATTCCCAAAGACACTATACTTATTGATCTTTTAAATTTTATTATGTGTTTTCTTATATAATAAATCATGAATTAATGTGTAATAAAGAGAAGGGTTTTCATAGAACCAACTACCTTTAACATGAAGATCACATATCACAACACCCACAACAGGATTTTCCAAACACTGAAAACGGAGATCAAAGAATCAAACCTAGATTCAATATCCAAAACAAAGGAGTTTAGGTCCATCAAACACATGATGATCTAACAAACCCTATGGAGGAAATATAGAGAGAGTGGGAGAGAATGAATGGGAGAAGATCACTTACCAGAGAGGAATTGAACGAGGATTTCCAAGATTTTATCCACTTAATAAGGGGTTTAGAGGAGAGAAAAGGGGTTCTTGAGAGGTCCAAAAACCTAGGAAAACATAATACCCTTAGTTAGGGTTGAGCAGGAGCTTATACGGGGGTTTGGTAATTTTTAAAACAATTTTCAGAATAAAAAAGTTCAGTGTGCATGGTTAACTAGGTAGGGTTGCACGGTTTGTCAAACTGTGCACCCTAACTATGCGCCCCTTTGATGGGGTACACGATTTCTACTAGGTGGGCACACAATTTTTCAAACTATGTTCCAACCATGAAAACCTCCATTGTTTGGGTTTTCACGGTTTATACTGGGTGGGCACACTGTTTGGACAAACCGTGCACAACATATAATTTTCCAAAATTTTCAAATTTTCTCCTGAAACCACCTGAGATAAACCCCAATTAAAGCATGATCAAAAAAGAGGGTCGAGGTGTACCTGAAAACATTAGTAGGATGTTACGTTATATATATATATATTTAAATTATTAAAAAATACATATTTATGTATCATATTTATATTAATTATAAACATGTGTTTTTTAAATAATGTATATAAATAAATATTATTTTTTGAATGTAAATATAATAATTTTATATATATTAATAATATTTTTTTAAAGGTTTTATCAGAGCTAAGAATAGCACTGATAAAGATCAACCTTTATCACTGCTAAAAAAACGCTGATAAAGGGTATACCTTTATCATTGTTTTTAGTTAGCACTGATAATGGTGACCCTTTTATCAGCAGTTTATATTTAGTGCTGATAAAAGCAGGCGATGCACATGCGCCAATTTGTGGTAGTGTACTGAACATATATATACACTTAATGAATCGCCTCTTATGATTTCTAAATAAACCATTTAGTTCTAGATTATAAGATATGTCATTTAATTTTCCATAAGGTATTTTAAAATAGAAACCTTTAATATTTGGAAAAAATGTTTCATAAACATTTTATTTAAGTAATTATAAAAAATTTATAATTAATTAATTGATTCCTTATAAATTAAAATATTTCAAAATACCTTTTATTATGATTTATAAACATTTTATAAACCATGAAAAACATTTAATATTTAAATATATATATATATATATAGTTTCTGTTTACCTTTATATAGAATCCATATTTTACGTAAGAGTATCCACCCTTTACTCATACTCAAGTCGTCTAAAAGCCTTTGCATAAAGGTAAGTCACTTCTTACCTTTACACAACTTAGATTTAATGCATTATGTAAAGATAATATAAAATTTACCTTTATGCACCACATTCCATGTAAGGGTGCAGTGGATATTACCCTTACATTAACGCTTCACATAAAGGTAGGTCTCGATTTACCATTACGCGACACTACTGCGTACGAGTACTGCCTTTAAGCAACTCGATTTGAAAAATCACTGTGTAAAGGTAATACACATATTACCTTTACATATCTCCCTCGCGTAAAGGTATTGCTTTTACATAACTCATTTGTGTAAGTGTACTTTGAATATTTCATAAGCTATGTAAAGGTAAACATCATAGATCTTTACACAATAGCTCTAATACCTTTATGCATAAGGGTAAAGTGCCAAAGACCCTTACATAAACCCCTTTGCGTAAGGGTACTATCTTTACGCAACTCAACACCCTTATGTAAACCATTTTGCTTAAGGGTAATACCTTTATGTAGCTCATGTGCGTAAAGGTAACAAAGAGGTTACCCTTACGCAGACTTATGCATAAGAGTATCGCTTAAGGGTAAATCATATTTACCTTTACGCATGATGTATGTCTTTATAAAACGCTATTCTTATTTCCAGTTCTAATTTTTCTCAAAAACCAGTGATCAAATCACGTTAAAAACTTAAAGAAATCGTCTGTCATACCATTGATGGATTTTGTATAATCATCAAATGACCATTTTTGGTTAAAGACAACCCAAAACATAGAAGATTTATTTTCAAGAAATAAACGTATAAATAATATGAAAAACAGAGTACCTGGAAATCACAAATAGCAGTAGCCATCGTCTTCGTTGATGAAGGATAATTCTTGAAGGAGATCACTCAGAGCAATGAATGAAATCACCCTTCCTCTAAGGTGATACACCGACCAATGGATCCATGATCGTATCATGGGGATTCTAGAACAACTAAAGGGGTATTACCACCTTCTTGGGGTGAGACGAACACTGCTCAGGAAGAAGAGAGATCTGGAAGAGACTCATACACATCATGCACATCACACACTCAATAGGAGAGGATCTCATCCTCTTATATAGTCAAAGTTTGGAGCATCTCTTATTCATAATGTGTCGTATGCATTTTTGTTTGTTAGAGTATAATTCATTAAACATTTTTAATGAATTTAATGCAAAACCTTTAATCCATTCATAATGGATTGTAACTGATGAATAAAACATTCAGAAAAAATAAATAATATATATATCATATATATCGCATGCATGAAAAATACATGCATCATGTATATATATTAAAACATACACTATATATATAATATCATATATTTTATATATACTCCATGCATCATATGCATATGTACATGCATCCCATGCATGAACATTTTAGTGCACATCCAACAGTGTATCTGCGTCGGTAATATCATCTCCACATAATGCAGTTGTGAAGTGATTTTAAGAATTGAAGAATTATATTCACTTATTGACTTGAAATCTTACAATTGTAAATGACTCGATTCATATTCTATATTTAGTAAGATTACTGAATTCAGGTGGTAGTATATTTATTTAAAAATTTCCTACAATATTAGGGGATCTTTTACAATTAAATATTCATTATTCAAATTATTTTAGAGATGAGGACAAAGAAATATCATAGCTCTTGCACGATCTTTTGTGGAAACATTATTATTCACATTAATCGTCTCATTGAATCCATTTTCATCCAAATATATTTGGACATTTAAAATTGATGATAGATAATTATTTCTAGTAATTTTGAGAGTGAGTAAACCAAACATAATAATGTTTGACATTAAAAATAAAATTTACTCAATAAAACAAACATCTATAGACAAGTGTGAATTGTGGCTTGTGTTTTATCTTGTTTTTCAGATTGAAATCATGCCATGCTTGTGATTTCATTCATTTGATTAACCATGCATACAATTTTATATTGATTTCTTTTATTTCAAATGCTCAAAATTGTACTGCATCTTTGTTATTGGGCTTATTTGGCCTGTTGGGGCATTATTCCATGTGGTATTCAGTTTACCGAGCCTTGGCCTTTTCGTCCAACCTATTTCCTGAACGCTCCCATGCGACACTGGCTATCCAGTTGTTGTTGTTCCCTAGTCGTTGATCCTACACACTGCCCTTTCCATCCATATCGTCTATCTATCTCGCCTATTAACCGAGATGCTCGGTTTCTGTTCTAGCGATGCATGCATGGCTTGTTATGGTTGGGCGTGCAGTTTCGAGGGTGCATCGGTGTCAGGGGAGTGATGACCCCTACACCCCAGTATCTTCGCCTCTCTAGAAATTTACTCTCTCTTAGTTCTGGCTCTCGGATCACTCAGGCAAAACCCTAGCTTGTTGTCATCGCATTGATACACCAGAGTTCTATGCATGTGGATCTCCCCGGGCATGCCTTGTTGTTAGTCTTTTGGTGGAGATGATGTCCTTCCATGCAGGAAGAAGTGTGGCCCACCTTCTTGATGAAGGCTCTACGAGAGAGAGAAGGAGGAGGAGGAGGAGATCCCGATCCAGACGTGTTGCGCTTTAACTATCTAGCATCAAGAGAGCAAGACCGCCAAAGTTTCTTCAAACTCTGACACTTTAAGCATCAGTTTTAGTTTTCATTTACTATGAAACTTTTAATTTCTACTTTGTTGTTCATGTTTTGTTTCTCTTGTTCTTACTAGTTCTTTTCACCTTGTAGCATTCATTTTCTTTGAGAATTAATAAAATGTATGTGTAGGTGGTGGTGTTCTTATCATGCACGTAGGTCCCCACAGGACTGAAGCACGTTGAATCCCAATGTTATTTACTTTTCCTGCAATCTTTTATTTCTTATATGTTATTTTATTCAATCTATAAAATTTGACTTCGTACTGCAAAGAATTCAGTTTGGTCATTTTGGTTGTTTGGTATACTACCTTGGTTTGGGTTACCACTCAGCCTCACAAAGTGGTATCAGAGCCCCGCTATTTTTTTCTTTCACCTATCAAAATCAATTATTGTTTCCTGTTTTCCTTATTTACAGTTCTAGTTTCTGTTTAAATTTCTACATTTTTTTATCTCACTCTTAAATCACCACTGGCTTATTGATTACAATCATTTAAAGCCATTATCCCTTCTATATTTCTCTGCATTTCATATCCC
Source organism: Viscum album (assembly GCA_963277665.1). Lineage (NCBI taxonomy): Eukaryota > Viridiplantae > Streptophyta > Magnoliopsida > Santalales > Viscaceae > Viscum > Viscum album. The sequence goes on from OY728120.1 coordinate 1,236,090,234, forward strand.
TTTTTATAAGGAATAGTTTACCTAAGAGATTGGTCGGTTTTTGGGGGCGTACGCTTAACATTGTCCACAAGAACTTAGCATTTACTCTGTGGGTAAACATGTCAACAATGAGATATGAAATCGAGAAATTTGATGGTGACAATGACTTTAATTTATGGTGAATTAAGATGATATCCCTACTTGTTCAGAAGGGCCTCATTGATGCCCTTTGTGGGGATAAGAAGCCAATTATAACTGTGAATGAAACTGGTTGCCTCTAATGTGTTAGTTAAGGCACATAGCTCCCTTTTACTTTCTTTAGGTGATAAATTCCTTAGAGAAGTTACTTATGCATATACTATTACTAGAATTTGGCTTAAACTTGAAAAATTGTATATGAATACTTCATTAGTAGGTAAGATTTATAAAAAACATTGCATGATTACATTTAGAATAAAACTTGGTGCTTCAATTAAATCTTATCTAGATGAATTTAATAAATTCATGTTAAACTTAGCCAACATTAATGTTCTTTTTTATGATGAGGATCAAGAAATGATCATCTTAATCTCTTTATATAATTCCTACAACACCTTAGTAGTGACCATGATGTATGGTCGATACTCTTTAACCTTATAAGAGGTTAAATCGGTCCTTCTTTCTAAGGAGCTACATTCAAAACCTAGAATCAATTGTGAGACTGAGAGCTTGTTCTCTAATGGGGTACCTCAAACTAAAACTAAGAAGAAACAATTTAGTAAATATAAGAACAAAATAAATAAAGAACCTAAACCTAGGCCTAATCCTAGGGATAGAAAGGTCACCTGTTTTCATTGTGGAAAACTAGGACACATTAAACCTGGATGTAGGAAACTCAAGCATGAGTTAGAGTCTAAGCAACCCACTGATCAGTCCCTTCTTGTAGACTCTGGTTATGAAACTGTTGAGGTCCTTAATGTGTCCACTCATGTACTCAATCCAGAGTGGGTCCTTGATTCAGGTTACTCTTTCCATATGTGTCTCTTTAGAGTGTCCTTTCTAGAGTTGGTTAAAAGGGTAGAAGAAGATGTCCAATTAGGTAATAACAAGAGGTGTAAGGTTGAGGGTGGAGGTTTTGTTTTGTTAAAACTTGATGACCATACTATTATTACTTTAGTTGATGCTAGGTGGGTTCCCAACCCATAAAGAAACCTGGTTTCCTTAGGGGTCCTAGACCAAAAGGGGTTCACCTTTAGGACTGAAATAGGTTGTCTCAAAATCTCCAAGGGCTCTATAACCATTCTTAAGGGATCTCTAATCAATGGGCTATATGTATTAAATAGAAAGGCCCGTTCAAGGTAGTTGGGTAGTATATATTCAACTAATACCGATAATATTGTGCTTTGGCATAGAAGATTGGGGCATGTTAGCTCCAAAGGCCTTGAGGAACTCAGAAATCAAGGGCCGTTGAGTGACATCACACCAAACAATCTTCCATTTTGTGAAGATTGTGTGATGGGAAAGGCCAAGAGGGTTAGCTTTGGTAGTTCTAGCTACAAAGCCACCAGCCCCTTAGAATATGTATGCTCTGATCTATGGGGTCCATCTAGGACTTCCTCCCATAGTAGAGATTTCTATTTTGTTACCTTCATAGATTAATTCTCAAGGAAAGTGTGGATCTACATTCTTAAAAAAATCTGATGTTTTCCAAACCTTTAAAACTTGGAAAACTTGAACTGAAAATCGGATTGGTAAGAAACTTAAAACTCTAAGAACAGACAATGGGCTTGAATACCTATCCACTAAGTTCATACAATTTTGTGAATCTAAAGGTGTTAAAAGACATAGAACTGTTAAGAAACCCCCCCCCCCAACAAAATGGCTTAGGAGAAAGGATGAATGGGATTATCCTAGAAAGAGTCTGGAGCACGATTGCATGCTCAAGCCTCCCCAAATCCTTTTGGGCAGAGGTTGTCAGCACTGTTGTCCACCTAATTAATAGGTGTCCCTCTTTTGCTAATTAGTTTAAAACACCTGAAGAATTGTGGACTAGTAAGTCCCCTTCTTATTCCTACTTAAGAGTCTTTGGTTGTACAACCTATGCTCGTGTTAAGAATGAAAAATTAGAACCAAGAGCTCTAAAGTGTATCTTTGTTGGGTATCTCGAGGGTGTTAAGGGGTACAAACTTTGGGTAGACAAACCTGGATATCAAAAATTCATTGTTAGTAGGGATGTTGTCTCTCATGAGTCTTCCTCTCCTAAAACCAAGGCTGCCACATCTGGCAGTAGTGATCTAGCGCTCCAATCGACTGATGAAACTGAGCTTCCAACCTACTCCATCTGCTCCTCATCCCACTGTTGGGCCTGATTCTGTGTCTTCTTTTGATTCAGAGTTTGAATCAGAACCCGTTGCCCCTAGTAGGGACTACCAACTGACCCAAGACAGAGAAATAAGGGTTCCAAGACCCCCTGCTCGGTTTAGTCAATATGACATGACATCTTATGCCTTCCATGTAGCCTAGGATCTTATTGATGATGATCCTCAAACTTATAAGCAATCTTTAAATGAAAAAGACTCAAAGTAGTGGATCTTTTCCATGAATGAAGAAATGAAATCTTTAAAGAAAAATCACACTTGGACTATTGTAAACAAACCAACTAATGCAAAGGTAATTGGTTCCAAGTGGATCTTTAAAAGAAAACAAGATAACACCAAGGGAAATAAAATCAAGTATAAAGCAAGGTTAGTTGCAAAAGGTTTCCTCCGAAGAGAGAGAATTGATTACTCTGAATTTTTCCCCCTATTGTAAAGCATTCTTCAATTAGACTTTTATTAGTTTTTACTGCCTATAATGATTTGTGCATTGAACAGTTGGATGTTAAAACTGGCTTCTTGCATGGTGATTTGAATGAGAAAATTTATATGAAACCTCCTGATGGTTATTCTACTGAATTTAAATTGAATCAAGTCTGCCTTTTAAACAAATCATTGTATGGGATGAAATAAGCCTCTAGGTAGTGGTATTTAAATTTTGATTCATTTATGCTAGCTAACCAGTTCATTAGGAGTCAATATGATGCATGTGTTTATTTTAAATCAACTAAAAACTGCATGATTTACCTGCTGTTATATGTTGATGACATGCTTATCATTTGCAAAAATATGAACCTCATTTTTGTTGTTAAATCATAATTAAAAGGCAAATTTGAAATGAAAGACTTAGATGCAACTAAGCAGGTATTGGGTGTTGAAATCATAAGGGACGGACCAAATAAACTGTTATACTTATCTCAACATGCTTATGTTTTAAAAATTCTTAAGAGATGTATGTTTGAATCTCTCAAACCTGTAAATATACCTCTTGGACATCATTTTAAGCTATCATTAACACAAGCACCCATAACTACTGATGATGTTAGGTTTCTGTCTCAAATACCTTATGCTAATATAGTAGGCAGTGTTATGTATTGTATGATATGCACCCAACCAGACATTGCTTATGCAATCTGCACCTTAAGCAGATTCATGCCCACACCTGGGAAGCCACACTGGTATGCCCTTAAGTGGCTTTTAAGATACCTCTCTAATAACACTAATATTGCTTTGTGTTATGGTAAAGATATAAATTTTACTAATTTTATTACTGGATATGTAGATGTGATTATGCAGGTAATATAGATGCGAGAAAATCCCTTACTGGTTATGTCTTCACTGCCTGTGGTGGTCCCATTTCATGGAAGTGTAATATGCAATATGTGGTTGCACTGTCAACCACGGAGTCTGAATATATTGCCTTGATCAAAGCAATGAAAGAAGCCTTATGACCGGAGGGTTTGTCTTCTGAACTCCACCTGTACAATTCTATTATTAATATTTATTCTGATAGTCAATCAGCACTCCATTTATCTAGAAATTTAGTTTGTCATGGTAGATCAAAGCACATAGATATTAGGTTGCATTTTATTAGAGATGTTGTGGAATTTGGAACCGTGTGTGTCAAGAAGATACACACTGACATAAACTAGGCTAATAGTTTGACTAAAGTCGTGGTCCTGTCTAAGTTCAAATTCTGTTTAGATAGGCTGAATTTGGTTCATATTCCATAATCGTAGGTGCAAGAACATTGTCGTTTTCAATTGAAAATGGTGGAGATTTGTGAATTGTAGCCTGTATTTTATCTTGTTTTTCAGATTGAAATTGTGCCATGTTTATGTTGTCATTCATTTGATTAACCATGCATGCAATTTTATATTGATTGTTTTTATTTCAAAAGCTCAAAATTGTACTGCGTCTTTTCTATTGGGCTTATTTGGCTCGTTGGGGCGTTGTTCCGTATGGGCTTATGTTTACTAGGCCTTGGCCTTTTTCGGCCAACCTGTAGTCTGCGCATTCTCATGCCACGCTGGCTATTCGGTTGTTGTTGTTCCCTGATCGTTGATCCTACACACCGCCCTTTCCATCCATACCGTCCATCTGTCTCGCTTGTTAACCAATGTGCTTGGTTTCTGTTATGGTGATGCATGTGCGGTGTGCTCTGGTTGGGCGTGCAGTTTCGAGGGTGTGTCGGTGTCGGGGGAGTGATGACCCCTACCCCAGTCTCTTCGGCTCTCTGGCGATTCATTCTCTCTCAGCTCTGGCTCTCGACTCTCGCAGGTGAAACCCTAACTCGCCGTCACCGCATTGGTACGCCAGAGTTATGTGCCTGTCAATCTCCTCGACCACGCCTTGTTGCCGATCTTTTGGTGGGGATGATGTCCTTCCACGCAAGAAGTGTGGTCCGCCTTCTTGACGAAGGCTCTGCGAGCGAGAGGAGATCCCAGATCCAAACGTGTTGCGCTTTAACCATCCAGCGTCAAGAGAACAGGAATGTCATAGTTTCTTCAAACTCTGACATTGTAAGCATCAGTTTTAATTTTCATTTGCCGTGAAACTTGTAATTATACTTTGATGTTCCTCTTTCGTTTCTCTTGTTCTTGCTAGTTCTTTGCACCATGTAGCGTTTGTTTTCTTTGAGCATGAATAAAACGCGCGTGCGTGTGGTGGTGTTCTTTGCGTGCACGTAGGTCCCTACAAGACCGAAGCACGTTAAATCTTTATGTTCTTTACTTTTCCTACAATCTTTTATTTCTTGTATGTTGTTTGCTTTAATCTGTAAAATTCGATTTCATACTGCAAAGAATACAGTCTAGTTCTTTTGGTTGTTTGGTATACTGCCTTGTTCTGGGTTACCACTCAACCTTACAACAAGTACAATTTGAACCCAAAATGTGATGTAAAATTTGAATGTAACACCAATTAAAAATGTTTATTGAAAAACTAATAAATGCGTTGTTAATTAAAAGAATAGGAGGGGGATGAACAATCACAACACATGATTACGATATTTGTGTAAACAAAGAAAGAGACAAAGTCGTGGAGGAAATATGGAGCCAAAAAGATATTTTTTTCATTATTTTGCCATCTCATATTTACATATTTATAAAATATAAGATGAATGGTTTCCATTTACATATTTACATATAAGTTAGATTTGGTGTCTATATGAATAACTGTTCATTGAAAAATGTGACATCATAATTATATTTATTTATAACAATTATGGATTTATCCTCTTCTGAGGGCGAGGGACCGCCAAAGAAGATGAAAAATATTACGGTAAAGTTTTAATATATTTTATTATGGTAAAACAATATATTAAAAATATTGCGGTAAAGCTTTAATATATTTTATTATGGTTAAAACAATTTATTAAAAATATTTTTATCAAACTGATCTAACATGTTTACGATACATGCTGTCTTGATATATTTCATTTTAATTTATATACCCTTTACATAATTTTTTCAAAAATCATTAACCTGGCATTCGGTCTTGTCAAATTTCGTGTTCAACTATGAGTTATTTTGAATAAAAAATGATTTTAACAGTTTATATATTTTTTTAAATAGAATCACCAATAAATATATTTTTTAAACTTATTTATCCGAAATTTCAAAAGTTTCAACTTTTTAAAATGTCAATTCTAATTTTAGACATTTTAATCTATTTTTTAAATCAAGTAAACCGACAAACTTAATTATAAAAGATAATTTTAGACATTTTCAATCCACGCAATTTTGGACTAAAATATCCAATTTAAGATTGGGCTGAAGAGCTAAAACATCACATTTTGCAACGTGTTAATGCCATTTTTTTATTATCACTTATATATTTTTTTATTACAATATACAATTCAACGCTATTTTTTTTAATGACTGGAGATTATTTTAGCATAAACACTACATATTGGACTGCATTTTACTTAATTTTGACGTTTACATTGAGGTGTGAACTTGATTTATAGAGAATATTTGGATATGGTATTATATTATTTGGGAAATTAATTCAAAAATTGCCCATTTGTGGGGTCCACTTGCCGGATCACATGCCCCGGGAAAGGAATCCTCCGGAGATAGAAAATAATATTAATAATTTCCCTCCTAACTTTGCTGCTGGGTCGCCAAAGGAATGTGGATTATCATCGGGCCCTTTTTCTTGTACCACAAAAGTTTCATCTAATAAAGAAGCAAAACAGAAAGCCTTTTTATGTAAAAAGCCAGAAAAAAAAAGTAAAATGAAAATGACATCCCATCTCCCGGTTGAACCGTTTTTTTTTTTTTTTGGAATCAAAGGTGAAATATAAAACGGGTGACAAATATGTAAAGGATAATTTTTTAATGAAAAAGCACCTAATAATTAATAACGTATCCCATCCATAAAGAAAAAAATTCCTCAGATGACCTAACCACCATCATGCTAATTATTACGAAACTGATCCCATCAAAATATCGCGAGACGATCCCTGTCCATTTCCCCTATATTATCGCAACAGCACGTGATATCATAATACCGGCCACCTGCCCCCAGTGGTACGTCCGTAATTTTCCTCAAATCGAGCCCCGGAAAGTTCTCGGCTTGGTGGCCCAGAAACAGGGTTTTTTTTTTCGAGATACAGAAAGAAGCTTTTCTATCTGCCGAGATTGAAGCTTGTGGTTTCGTCCATGCATCCCGGCCGCCCGATCTGGTGCGATTTAATAGGAGATCTCGGTGGGTCGATCTGGTTGCTCGGAATAAATTTGTACCGTGCGCCCGACCGCATGGAATCATTCGGGTGGTGCCCGTCTGTGCTGAATAACAGTTGACCGCTAGAGATTCCGCGCCGAAAAACTTCTACGGGGGACGCCGGGCGGGACGGGGCACCGCATAAGCAAGTGTGCTTATCATACATGGGGCTCCTTCCACTTATCGTATCATCACGTGGGCTTATCCTCGTCAATATGTCTCCTCAACCTATAAAACCCGCCCAGCCATCTCTGCGAGTTAAATTTCTTATTCATTGCGAGAGAGAACGCAAGCCAAGACGAGTGTAGGAGAAAATCACTGGAGGGAGAAAGTGAAGGGTTCGCCGTCCATCCAGACCGCTCAGTGCTCTTCCCTCCTCGAATCGGTCCAGCTGCTTGTTTCAGTGTACGCGCCTCTTCCGTCTGCTGCAGCTTGGCTGATCTTCTCTCCCTCCCTCATGTCCGTTTTTTTATTTCGAACTGTCGGAATGGCGTGCGTTTGTCCATTTCTTCTTTTTCTCCTTGAATCTTTGCGGCTGCATTAATTTAAACTTTCTTTCACGACCCTGGTACATTTCGAAGGAAGCCCTAATTCTCCCTCCCCCCATTTTTTTTTTTTTTTTTGTTTCTGATTCATGTAATGGCGGGTTTTGATGATCATGTGAAAATATAGGGTTTCGTTGTTTACTAGCTTTTCGTTACCATTTCAAATGGCTCCTTTCATTTAACTGGGGATTTTGTATTAGTTTGCCTTGTTTTTAATTTCAGCTGTTGATTTTTTCCGCTAGATCTGCTGATATATTGGCGATCGTGCTCGTCTGGCTTTCACCGGAGTGGTTACAATGTCGTCCCTCACTAGGGAGCTCGTGTTTTTGATCTTGCAATTTCTGGATGAAGAAAAGTTAAAAGGAACGGTTCATAAGTGGGTTGTTTATTTATTTTTTCTCTTTCTGTGATACATGTAAATCCTGCCGTGTTACTTATTCATCACCCCCCCCCCCCCTGTAATTATAGGCTCGAACAAGATTCTGGTTTTTTCTTCAACATGAAATATTTTGAGGATGAAGTGCAGAATGGGAATTGGGAGGAGGTTGAGAAATACATCTCTGCTTTCACCAAAGTGGACGACAACAGATATTCAATGAAGATATTTTTTGAAATTAGGAAGCAGAAGTATTTGGAGGCATTGGATAAGTGAGCTTGAAGCTTTTACAATGTCTCCTCCATTTTAATATTTATTCGATTCATTATTGTTGTACGTGTGTATCAGTGCTCTCGTTCTGTTCTCTATTTCTTTTTTTCAGGCGTGATCGGGCCAAGGCGGCAGATATCCTCACAAAAGACCTTAAAATATTTGCAACATTTAATGAAGATCTTTTCAGGGAAATCACGCAGCTTTTGACATTAGAGAACTTCAGGTATCATGTTTGTGTGAATAATCAGAGTGCTGGTTTGGCCTGGACATGATTGCAGCAATCAAAAATTTGGTTTTACGTGTGATAGGGAGAATGAACAGCTGTCCAAATATGGAGATACTAAGTCTGCGAGATCGATAATGCTCATTGAGCTCAGGAAGCTCATTGAAGCCAATCCACTGTTTCGCGATAAGCTGACATTTCCAAGTTTTAAAAGTTCAAGGTTCCGGACCCTGATCAACCAAAGGTTGGATTATGATTAATTCTGTTTCAATTGATTTGGACATACTTACTCTATGCTGAACTGGAAGTCATGGTTAAAAGGTTCTTGTGGAAGCAATTGGTCCCTTTTTAATCAGTATGAGAAGTTTTCATTCCCCTTACTGTTCAATGCAAGTATCCATTGGTTGTTGAGATTGCTTTTAGTGCCCATGAGCCTACTGCTTTTGAAACTTTACTGTGTCAAGTTTGTTGCATGGCACATGTTAAATTGAAACACCAAAGTTGATGATTCTACTATGATGGGAAAACAGTCTCTTCAAATTTTTATATGTTTTGCATGCATCACATATGGTTATAAATGAATTTGTCTGTGTCTTTTTTTTCCCTAGTTAAAGTTAGGCTGACGTTCTTCATGAGCAGAAGTTCACATTTGTTGCACTTCCCAGCTTGCTGCTTTGTTAATTGAGCAGAGTGACTGATTGTGTTATTTAAATTGCAGCTTAAACTGGCAGCACCAGCTCTGTAAGAACCCAAGGCCAAATCCTGACATAAAAACTCTATTTGTTGATCATTCTTGTGGTCAGCCAAATGGTGCACGTGCTCCCCCCCCTGCTTGTAATACACTGCTAGGATCCTTCCCTAAAGCTGGAGGTTTTCCTCCTCTAGGCGCACATGGAGTGGGTCATCTGGTTTTGTTATGATTTTAGTTTGTTTTGAACATGAACTTGGTTTAACATGATGGTGTTCATCTGTTCAGCCCTTTCAACCTGCTGCTGCGCCTGTCCCAGCTCCTCTTGCTGGTTGGATGACCAATCCTAATGTAACATTTCCTGCAGTTTCTGGAGGAGTCATAAGTCTTGGTGTTCCATCAATACCACGTAATAAGTGTTCATGTGATGGTGTTCATTGCTTGCTTCTTCTGTCCATTGCTTATAGAAAACGCAACTTGTTTATGTTATTTAAAATTATTTATACCTTACATTGTATAGCTGCATTGAAGAATCCAAGAACTCCAACTAATCCCTCTCTAGATTATCCTTTTGCTGATTCTGATCATGTTTCAAAACGAATAAGGCCTATGGGGATCTCTGATGAGGTATTGCTGTTTATCAGCTCTTTATAACTGTATTGTGCGCTCCTGTCCCATCATTTGCTTTATATTATCAAGAATCCTTATTTATATTTGTTCATTTAATTCAGATGAATGTGCCAGTTAATTTGTTGTCAGCATCGTTTGCTGGTCATGGCCATGGCCATGGCCAAGCCATCAATGCACTTGATGACTTGCCCAAGATTGTGATGCGCAATTTGAATCAGGGGTCATGCCCTACGAGCATGGATTTTCATCCTGTTCAGCCAACTTTACTTTTAGGTGCCTATTTTGCAGCCTTGTGTAGCAACTACTACGTGATATTTACTTTTTGTTCTGAAAACCAACTTCTGTTTATATATGAATCACTAGTTGGTACCAATGTGGGGGACATTACACTGTGGGATGTTGGCTCTGGTAGGAGGCTGGTTTTCATAAATTTCAAAGTTTGGGATCTGAGTGCTTGTCCATTGCCCCTGAAGGTATTCCTTCACTCGGTCTCATGAAACCATCAAAGTTAAAAATTTTGCACTGAGAGTTCACATGCCTTAAACTATACTACACTATTGTGTTGATGGAATTCAGACAGCACTTCTCAAGGATCCTTCCATATCTGTTAACCGCATTATTTGGAGCCCTGATGGTTCTTTATTTGGTAAGTATGAATGCTTTTTTGACTGTTTTTGTCTCATGTCATATCTACCTTTTAAAATTCGTCTTTTGCTTTCGATGAACAGGGGCTGCATATTCAAGCCACATTGTACAAATATATTCGTATCATGGGGGTGATGATGTGCGGCAGCACCATGAAGTATATCATTGCTAAACTTCTAATTTTAAAATTTATTTATTTCTGTGTTCAGCTTGCTATAGTCTATTTCATGCTGATGCCCTTTCTTTTTATATTTTTTATTTTATATTTTTTATTTTCACTTTGATAAAGATTGATGCCCATGTTGGTGGAGTAAATGATCTAGCGTTTTCTAGCCGAAACAAACATCTTTGTGTGATTTCTTGTGGCGATGACAAGGCTGTCAAGGTCAGTATGTAAGTAGGAGTTATTTTGAAAACTGATGAGGGTGTTGATATTTTATTAATGTTATATTAAATTTAGGTCTGGGATGCCTCTAATGGTTCAAAGCTATACACTTTTGAAGGTCATGAGGCCGCTGTTTATTCTGTATGTCCTCATTATAAAGAACACATACATGTAAGTACTCCCTTTACTGCTCTAGTTTTCCTTCAAGCTACTATGTTTCCCTCCCCGCCTTTTCATTATTATTTTTTCTGTTTCAGTTTATATTTTCAACTTCAGTTGATGGAAAGATAAAAGCATGGTTGTATGACAACATGGGGTCCCGGGTTGATTATGAGGTTCCTGGTCTCTGTTTCACAACAATGGCCTACAGTGCTGATGGAACTAGGTTGGTTGGTTCAAGTCTGTTTACATAGGCTCCGTTTGAAAGATTGCTTTTCTGTCGCTTATTTAAGTAATTTTCTTCTGGAATTTAAGTATTAAATGTTCTTTTTGAAACAGCAGAGCAAACACTGCTTATTTTTTAGAACTTCTTATCATAAGTGATGTGTGCTATAAACAGTTTTCAGTAAGTGTTGTCAAACGGGGCCTTAATTCCCTATGGCTGTTGGTGTGCATTGCCTAGATCATCATATTTTTATCTATTCATATTTTGTGGGTGGGTACAGACTGTTTTCTTGTGGAACCAGTAAAGAAGGAGAGTCTTCTATTGTTGAATGGAATGAAAGCGAAGGAGCTGTTAAAAGAACCTATCAAGGATTCCGTAAACCTTCTTTAGGTCCTGTACAGTTTGATACAACTAGAAATCATTATTTGGCAGCTGGTGATGATTTCTCCATTAAATTTTGGGATGTGGACAATGTTCAACTTTTGGCCAGAATTGATGCCGATGGGGGCCTCATAGTAAGCTTTATTTGTTTGAACTAATTATGGAAAAAGGGATATAAGGACATAACATATATTATTGTTTTGTTTTTTCTCTCCTAATGTGCAGGGAAGCCCACGGATTCGCTTCAACAAGGATGGCATTCTGCTGGCTGCTTCTGCCATGGACAATGTAATTAAGATTTTGGCAAACTTGGAAGGTCTTCGGTTGCTGCGCACATATGAAAACCTTCCTTATGATGCATTAAGACCATCTGAACCACTGACAAAGGTAAGTTAATTATTATACTTGCTTTGTGCTATGCTGGCTTGATGTGAAACAAACCCCTCCTCACTTATGTGTTGCCTTATGCAGCCAGCCATAAATCTAATTCCCGCTGCTGCTACTTCTGGACTTGTTGATAGTGGTGCTTCTGTGGTTTCTTTTTCTGGAATGGTTTGTTTTACATTATTCCCTTCTATATATGTGTTGAGATCACCTTTATTTTAGTTCGTAACTGCTTGAAGTAGCAGTTTTCTGCTGCTAATGGGGCTTTTCTTGGAACATTAGTGGATAGGATGGCTATTGCAGAGGGTGGGCTGTTTGGTTCTGGTAAAAGAAGATTAAAAAAACTGTGGCAGCTTTTTTGTTTTCTATATTTGTTGCTTTTTTTTTTTTTTTGCAGTGGAGGTTTTTTACATTGATTTTATCCATATTTTGGCAGTATTTTCTTAACACGTTCTTTCTTTTTTCTTTTTTAAGAATGGCGATGCTAGAAATTTTGGGGATGTAAAACCTAGATTAACAGAAGAAGTTGCTGACAGATCGAAGATTTGGAAACTAACTGAAATTATTGAACCTTCACAATGTCGGTCATTGAGGCTTCCAGAAAATGTAAGGCCAACCAAGGTATGGTTTCGCCTACAAAATTTTCTATCATGTACAATTCACATATTGACGAATTGCTCTTTGTTACATTTTAGTTATTGCCTATCATTTAAGCTTTTGATTTTTCATTGTCATATCATTTGAAGAGTTGCTTCTTAATTTTCTTTTGTGATTGAAATTTTCTTGTTATCTATTTTGGCATTTAGATCATGCTACATTTATGGTCTGTCAGACAAACTGCTTATAGGGTCTGTTTGACAACATTTAATGAAAACTGCGTATAGCACTCATCACTTATGATACGTGCTATGAACAGTTTTCAGTAATATTTCACTTATTATGATAAGTGCTTCCGTTCAAGTGCCTCCGGATTGCTTATTGACAAAGTGCTTTCTGCCGCTTGTTTACTTAGTTTTCTTCAGAAATTTAAGTGTGAGTGTTTTTTTCAGACAAACTGCTTATAGGGTCTGTTTGACAACATTTAATGAAAACTGCGTATAGCACTCATCACTTATGATACGTGCTATGAACAGTTTTCAGTAATATTTCACTTATTATGATAAGTGCTTCCGTTCAAGTGCCTCCGGATTGCTTATTGACAAAGTGCTTTCTGCCGCTTGTTTACTTAGTTTTCTTCAGAAATTTAAGTGTGAGTGTTTTTTTCAGAAACAAGCCATTTTTAACAACTGGATTCTAACAAGACGTTGCATGTAATTATATTTATTTAATAGAGGCATAATACTCTAAATGAAAGCATAGCTTCCCCAGTCATTTCTTGTCATTATGAAAAGTTGAATTATATGGATCTTTCTATCCTATCTATAAAGAAATTGTGGAAGCTTCGCATTCTCAATGTGCTCTTGCCTTCAAGAAACAGTCGGTCTTTATTGGTTTTGTTTTCACTTGCAGATAGCAAGGTTGATCTATACAAATTCTGGGAATGGTATTCTGGCATTATCATCAAATGCAATTCATCTGCTCTGGAAATGGTGGAGGGGCGACTGTAATCCTAGTGGAAAGGTATGAACATCATATGTTTTTTAGTTCATGTCGTTAATTTCTATATCTTTACAGTGATGCTTGCTTCATTCTATAGGCCACAGCCAGTGCTCCACCTCCACTCTGGCAACCATCAAGTGGCCTTTTAATGACAAATGATGTTGCAGAGACAAATTCTGAAGAGGTTGTGCCATGCTTTGCCCTGTCCAAGAATGACTCTTATGTGATGTCTGCATCAGGAGGGAAGATTTCCCTTTTCAATATGATGTCTTTCAAGGTAATTAATGAAAATGAATAAATGGAACTCGAAATTTAGGGCTGTTTAATCTGACAAAATTTAGGTTGTGATTTTTTTTTTCCATTTTCCCTTTCTATCTTGTTTTCTCTTGGGCGAGGGCAGACAATGACATCTTTCATGCCTCCACCTCCGGCTGCAACATTTCTTGCTTTTCATCCTCAAGATAACAATATTATTGCCATTGGCATGGATGATTCGACCATTCAAATTTACAATGTGCGCATAGATGAGGTATTGGTTTTAGTTAGTTTTTTTCTCTCTTGGCATGGAAAGCGACTTTTTTTTTATGGGGTTTATTTTCTTGATGCAGGTCAAAAGAAAACTAAATTTTCATTCCAAGAGAATCACTGGCCTTGCATTCTCTCATGTTTTGAATGTTCTTATTTCATCGGGAGCCGATGCTCAGGTTTGTGAACTTCTATCCTTTAGTAATATCATGGTTTGGTTGGATTGAAAAGGGAAACGATACTTCATTCCACCGTTTGTTGGATGAAAAGATAATACCTGGAAGAGATGATTCCAAAAAACATTAGAATGGGCAATGTCATTTTGAGGGGTGTCCTTTGGTTTCTTAGGGGCAGTAATGGAACTGAAAAGAGCATTATGCCCATTGCCTTCAAATGTTTTTATTTTAACTTAGTGATACAATTGACATTAATAGTACTGTTTAGAAAGCAATGAAATAGACTTATATTTTACTCATTCCATTCCTGACGATTCTATGAACCAATCAAGTCCCAACCTTTTCTTTTTTTCTTTGGTAACAAGATTACCTGATATTTTAGACTCGTCTCATTTCAACCTGGGTATTTATTTGGGTTCAAATTAATCTGGATTGAGATGGGTGAGATCCTTTTGTCTCTCTCAAGGGTATTTGAGGCAGGTCCATACTATCAAGTATGGAACCCTTGACCTCACTTAGTGGGAGGAGTTCCTTTATGTTGAGAAACAGGATAGTGAAAAGGTGAAAAGATGAATTAAGAACCTTGATTGATAACTTGAAACCCCACAATCAAGAATGTCATGAACGATATGTACACTCTAGAAAGTGAAGGAGAATGATAATAAGAGTCAAATGAGGGTTTTTTGTCACTCTTAGATAAGAAAGTTTGTGTGGAAACCTTGATTGGTAACTTGAAACACCACAATCAAGAATGTCATGAACGATATGCCACACTCTAGAAAGGGAAGGAGAGTGATAATAAGAGTCAAATGAGGGGTTTTTGTCACTATTAGATAAGAAAGTTTGCGTGGAAACGAAATTGCTGATTTCAAATCACCAAAATCTTGTTTTTTTATTAAAAGAATGCATCTATTAAAAGCCAAAAACATCACTCTTGGAATAGGAAACATACAATTCAAATTTACAACCCTTTTTGCGGCTTTCAATGCATAACCTCCTTGCAATGTGGCAATCAGTGCTTTGGAATTGATTTTATAAAGAATGCAACAATCAATGTCTTAACTCTCCTCAATTCCAACACAATCAATGCATCAATCAATGCTATAAAATTCATTCCTTTGAGAGTTAAAATGCCTTAACTCTCTAATTTGGTTATGTTTTCAACACATTTATGAGACCCGCATGCTTGCTGAATTCTTTTTGGCAATTGATTAAAAATTGGGTCCCACCTTAACAAATGAAACATCATCAACCCCTTCTTGAGAGAAATTTGTCCTTAAATCTTATTCATCAATGCCTTCAACGAAATCTAGTATGTATGGGAAGAGATCACGGACATTGAAAGCAAACTTGCTTTGTATTTTCTGGGAAGCTCTAACAAGGGAGCATGCTCATAAAGCTTCATAATATTTGTCTTCGTTCCCCAGTCAGACAAATCCTTTCAAGAGAAAACAACAAAACCAAATCATGCCATGTAGTTGGGTAGGATTCATTTTGAGTCAAAACTTGCTTAGCTTGAACATTATAGTGGGTCTGAATTTTTTTTTTCCGGTTCGCAGTTCACTTATCCTTTCCTGAAAATAACAAACAATTCTCCATCTTCTACATAAATGACATGTTCTTTAACTTCAACATCTTTTTTTTTCCGCTCTGAATTTCTTCAAGGTTTTTTAGGATTACCATCACTTTTTGTCTAGTGCTTTCAAAATAAATATGCACACTCCCTTGGCATTTGGAACATTCAAAATCTCGACTTTGTGAAGTTGAGTGAAAAAATTCTACCTTGCCAATTTCCTTGGAAGAAAATGATGGAGATTTATTTGAGTTTTTCATCTCTATTGGGGTCCACCTTCTTAACAAATGGCACATCACTGCACATACTCAACCAGCCCCCATGGGTTGGCTGTTGGACTGTTATTTTGTTATCAAAGTCTGTTAAAAATTTACAGGCTGTGTTTTATGTTATGTAGCTATGTGTCTGGAACTTGCATGGGTGGGAGAAATTGGGTAACAGATTCCTGCAGTTTGCTGCTGCTATGTCCCAAAAGTGGCAGTCGGATACGTGTGTGCAGTTTCATCAGGATCTGAAACACTTCTTGGTCGTGCATGAGACCCAGCTGGCCATCTATGAAACAACTAAATTAGATTGTGTGAAGCAGGTGCCCATTTCTTTCTCAAGGTGAATTTTGTTGTGTAAAGACCATCCTCTTTGTTTGTGCCTTTGATATTGAGTTTCTCTTCATGTAACAGTGGCTTCGGCGTGAATCTTATGCCCCGATATCCCATGCAACATTCTCATGTGACAGCCTGCTTGTATATGCAAGCTTCCTCGATGCGACAGTCCATATATTCAATGCCAATAATCTACAGTTGCGGTGCCGGATTAATCCTTCTTCTTACCTTCCTGCCAATGTCAGGTGATTTATTTTTCCCATTGCCCCATTTTGGTTTATTTGTAGAATGGCCTGGCTCGGGTGTATTGTTGGGATTGTGCCTGGCTGAACGGGCTAGAGGGAGGCCCGTCCTTACATTTGAAACATAAACATCTGTTGATGCATACAACTCTGTCGTTGTGGCAGCAATTCTAATGTCCACCCACTTGTAATTGCGGCTCACCCACAAGAAGTCAATCAGTTTGCTTTGGGACTCTCAGATGGCGGGGTCCATGTCTTTGAACCACTTGAATCTGAAGGCAAATGGGGAATCTCCCCACCCCTAGAAAATGGGTTGGCTGCGCCTTCCGTTGTAGCTTTGGGGTCAGATCTGCATCACAGATGATCAAATGTTGAACATTCATATTTAGGAGGTATGCTTAATCTCCATGATATATAATCTTCACGATATATAATCATTGCAAGTGACAAGATCATCAATTTCTATGCTCGTACCAGTAGTGATTGTATTGACATCTTTGTGAAGGGCATTGGCTTATTTGTGTTTTTGGATCACTTTTATACACAGAACTCGGGGTCGCAGTTTGTGATACCGTGATTTACTTGAAGCTGAGCCCTTACATGTCGGAAAAGGTGCAAGATTTCTTGTCATTATTGTAACTGACATATTTATTTTATTTTATATATTTTTATTATTTTTATTATATTTTTAAAAAATTAGTTTGTTTCGGTTGTGGAATGGCATTGTTTTGGTCGGGGTTGGTTAAATCCTCCGAAACAGGCATTTTGGTTTCAATGTTTTTTTTTTTTTTTGATATCGCCACACCTAAACACCAGTTGAACGCATAAAGATGAAGTTTTTTCTTCTTGATTTTCAGAATTTTCAAATGAAAAGGCAAACTGTTCTAATTAAGTACAAATGTCCCAATGAAAAATTTAAAAGATTTGGCATGAATAATAGTTCAATTATAAGTACATTGTGCACATTTATATTTATGATCAAATCTTAAAAGAATTTAATCTCAAAGTTGTAAAATTAATTTTAAGATATTTAAAGAATGTGTATAATGTTTATTTTATAGTAAGGAAAATATTTTGACATAAGAAGTTATTTAGATGATAACTTTGGAGATTAAAAAAAATCCTATCCAAGACAACTTACATTTTAGACAAATATTTAATTTCTTGGTTAATTAATAAACAACACATCGTTGCACTTTTTATCATGGAAACCAAATATATACTGTAACGACCAGACTTGGGTCCTAAATCCTAAGATTGAAACCAAATCACTACAAGGCCTTGAGCACGCACCTCAATCGCTGGGGGCTGGGGGTCGACACCTAGTGCTGAGAGAAGAAATAATTTGTTAGAGAATGATTTGCGAAACTCTTTAAAACGGAGAGAAAAAATAAGTTGTAGTGGAAAAGCTTTGAGTTTTACTAACCAATGATAAAAGTAGGTAACATGTAGACACAAACATGATAATGTGACTCGGTCTCAAGTCACCTAACCCCTCTCGCCATATCTTCATGATGGATCTATGGAAGTCACCCAAAATGCATAAGTAGAGGGTGAGTATGGGCTCCATAGAATTTCTCCAAGGCTCCAAAATAAAACCAAACATGAGTAATCCAAGACATGCATGGTCAATGCAAGGTTTTATAAAATACTAACATAGAGAGTATCGAGACCTTTGCAAATCAAACATCTTATTTAATCAATAAATAAGGTAATAACCAACATTAAAGAAAAACTTGCCATACCTTTGAATATAAGCATAATATATTAATCCAATAAAGAATAATAATTAAGTATAAAACCTTAAGTCATTAGTATAAACCCCTATATGACAAATGTAGTATAATAATCAAATACAAAACCCTCAAATCATAAGCATAAACCCACATATGACAAAATATAAGTATTCACAATAACTTCCTTATCAAAGAACTACAAGGTTTCCAAAGCTTATTATGAGCATAAAGGAAAACCCTTTTAAGGAAATATACTTGCCAACAATTCAACTCCTATTGTGATAGACTATTGCCATCCCGATTTAGTTGTATAAAGAAAGTCGTCGCTCGACCATACATCTCCGTGCCAAACATTTCTGTAATTGGAAAAGAGTAGTGCCAAGACATAAAGCCCCAATCATCATTTGCTTAAGCCTAATAACACAGACAATTGTTCCCATTTAAAAAGGAAAAAAAATCAAAAAAATGGCAACTTGAAGGAACCAAAGCTGAAACCCTTTAGATCCACACACGTTCTAAAAGCTTGCTCGAACGCTGATATTTGAAATCTGGGTGCTAGCATGGAGAATCAGATGGACTTTCAATGCTAACACGATCGCGTGAGCATAGGTTTTTCGATCCTGGAGGGAGTTCTTAGATTGGGGTGCCCCAAACCTCTCTCTCTTTCTGAAACCTGAGAAGGGAGAGGGAAGCTCTCAAATTCATGGGATGAATTGTCTCTGTGAATTTGAGCTTTTCCCAATTTATTTAGGTAGGTCAATCTCTCAAAATTGCACATTGGTCCTTAAAAATGATTAACCTTATAAATAAGCACTAAACAATATCTTTGACCCATTGAATGTGTTGCCAACATCATAAACATTTTATCACTTATAACATCTAAAATAATGTTACATGGTAAAATCCGAACCATTAACTCTACTCGCTTTTCCTATAATTTTTTTAATAAACCTCAAATAAATATTTGTTTGTAAAATATTTTTCTTTTGTATTCACTCAATAACTTGTAATTACATTGTTTCAATAACTTCAATACTTACTATTTTAAACTCAAATAATATTGAATTTATTTATTTCTTGTGATCGTTCAAACTCGAACATAACGTGACCTCATCACGGGGCCCATAATGTCATAAACTTCAATTCATAAGAATTGACTGAGCTTTTGAATTCACTTTATGTTCGATCCTTTAAGCCTTCATCTCAATAGTAGTGAGTCATACTCACAGATCAAGAGATCCAATGCATCATGACCCTCAAAGAGATAAGATTTAATAAGCAATAAGATCATAAAATATTCTCTTGGAATGATTTTTTATCATATGTCTACAAGAGGTTAGTGAGAACGTCATAGTTTTTCGAGTAAAATATGTTTGATAACATATGGAAAACATCAATTGATCTAATAGTTGGTTAAGACCAGAATGCAAGTATCTCTCTAGAGATTGACTTAAAATAGCAACTAAAGTTTTAGGGAACAAGATTTACTAAGGTAGATCTAATGGGTTGCTTAGACTGATTCAAAGTACATATGCTGACATGATATTGAAAAATAAAAGTTGGAACAATTCAAGAGAGAATTGTTACCACTGTCACATGACATAAATCTCTCCAATAAGACATGTATGAGACATAGGAGGAGATTAATGTGGTAGCTAGAATTTCGTACACTTTTGTGATGGATCAATCACATATGTCATGTACAAGATCTGATATTGCCAATATATATTTTATGGTATGCTAATATCGGTTGAATCCAGGAGAACCGTATGGAAAGCAGTTAGAACTATCCAATTGTGCTTGAGAAAGTACAAGGGGTATGTATCTGGTACTTGAAGAGGAAAGGACATCAATTTTAAAGGGACACAAACAAGACTTCCTTTAGATCAATATAATCAAATATCATAGTCAGACTAATGCAGTGAGCAAGTAAAGCTCATTCAAGCCAGTGGTAGTCATATCTACAAATGTCGAGTACGTTGTGGCTTCTGACACAGCTAAAGAAGTCGTGTAAAAATGCAATGATTTGTTCCAGTTCTTAGAATTGTACCTAGTAAGTAATTTTTTATCATAGTTATGATAATCCTTTTACTGGTATTAGCCAAGTTATCAAGTTTTTTATAGTGGATGAAAGGGATATACTCAGAGATATCTTCTCTTGGAGGATTTTACTCAGAGATGTGAAGTTATGGTCATCAGAGTAGCCACAGAGGATAATATGGTAGACCCCCTGACTAAAGTCATATCTCATCAGAAGCATGATACTCATGTGAGAGCCAATGATTTAAGAATTGTTATTAGTTGGCTCTAATGCAAGTGAGAATGTTGTGAGTGGGTTCCCTAGACCCAACTCCTTTATGTACTTTGATTACAATTACATGTATACAGTTTAATATATACATGTGTTTATTCTTATCATAATAATGTCGATATTTCTGCATTCACTGTTTACATGGTAATGTCCTTATATTACATGTCATATCAAAAGGTTATAGTCATTCCCGACTATAATGAAAACCATGAGATACTATGATAGTAATCTTAAACATATGTCATATAGTCTAGATACATCACACTGATAGGACACAACTGATGTACGACAGCTCATAAGCATTGAGACTTCTTCTCATCAAGTTCATATTTGATGATCTCGAGTACATGAGATCATGATGACTGACCCGCCAATAGAAACACTACATGTTTCAGGTGTCATTGGTTGTTGCTATCCATGAACATGTGTATAGGTCTCATGTCTTGAGATTGTTATCAATATGTACCATTTGATCGCGTACTTTGATACAAAACAAAAACCATCACTAGTACAAAAATAGCTTTTACGTTGGTTTTTAAATAACCAATGTTAAAAACAATATTGTTGGGTTTTTCATATCGGTTTTATGATAACCAATGTGAAAAGATAGTTTTTCACGTTGGTTATCATAAAACCGACGTGAAAAACTGAATCTTTAATGTCGATTTTAAGATAACCAACGTTACAAATGAGTTTTTCACGTTGATTATTTTAAAACCGACGTGAAAGTTAAAATTTAATACCCTTCCAATGCGGAATTCCATTTTTTTTACAGAGCAACTTCAAAATTTTCAATTGCTGCCTAAAATTTATGATACCACGTTTTCTTTTACAGTGTCATTTATATGTTTTCACGCTCCACATGTATTTATTTCACGATCAAGTCTTTCGATCATCATCATTCCACTGATTCAAATCTTTCGATCTTCACCATCATTCCACTGATTCTTCTTTTGGTGATCTCATCATGGTATTTATAATTATTTTTCCATGATTTAATTTTTTTATGATTAGTTTTCTCAATTGATATACCGGTTAATGATTCTTTTTTTCTTATAATGGAGAATCCTTCTTCGAATCACGTTAAAACTATAAAGCTTCCTTCAGAGTCTAAAATGTCTTCTAATCCACAACTTTGGTTACCTCATGAGATCTTTCCTCGGAAGAAAATTATATCAACAAAGACTTCACAATCTTGAAAATTAAGTCAAATATCTAAGTTTGTTTTTCTAGATTTCATCTGGTTTCTATGATATTTTTGTTGTTTATTGATCTTTTATTTTCCTCAGATGGAGTAATCAACATTGTAATAATTATTTCTTGATTATTATCATTATATTATTGAATGGTCCTTATTTTTTTCAACTCTATAATTGTCAAATATTTATTTTATCACGTGGAACTAGGACCGGTCCGGTAAATTCTGTTTCCCAAGACTGCCTGTGAAATTTTGCCCTAAAATGTATTAAGAGCTACAGTGAAATGGTGAATTTTTTGCCCTTGGTTTTGTATTTTTTTTCTTTGATTGTCTGTTGCCCTAGCCCGAGGGCTCTCTGGGCTTGCCCTAGGGCCGGCCCTGCGTAGAACAATATTTGTTCTTGTTGATTCTGCAAAACAACTATGTGTAATGTTTTAGGATCCCAAATAATATTTTTTGAAAAAATATATTTTTCTAGTCGGTTTTAAAAAGTGAGTGAAAGATGGTCTTTCACGTCTGTTTTATAAAAACTGATGTGAAAAAATGGGGTTTTGAGGTGGTTGTTTTTAAAAAAATCAACATGAAAAATCATCAAAAAACGCATTTTAAGGTCATTTTTAATAACCGATGTTAAAAAATATATTTACAAAGTCGCCTTGAAAGATGTCGCCCCAATAACTGACGTTAAAAATAATAAAAAACCGATGTAAAAAATCATAAAAAAATACATTTTAAAGTCATTTTTAAATGGAGTAAAGGTGAAAAAGAGAAATGAGTTTGTAGGGGGTGCCGCTCCGATAGGTTTTCCCCTGTCGCCGCCATCCATTCCTCTGCCTTGGGTCGGCTCGACTTCTCCTCTCGGCGCTCCTTCTCAGCGATCTCGTGGTGTGCGATTCCTTTTTCGGCGGCGTCGTCGACGACCTCATGGGATCGACTGTCTCGGAAATGTGCATTGTTTGTTGGCATGTTTCTCGCCCTTCCTCCTTACTGGTTAGGGTTTCCTTTGGCGGTGCGGTGCAGATCTAGCGGCTGAGACCCAGCCTCTGCGGTCGGAGGGTTGCTGCCTCGTTTTTCTGTCGGCTAGGAGTGTGTGAGGTGGTTCGTCGTGGTCTTCATGGGCAGTTTTGATGGTGGTGACAAGATTTGCAGATCCGGCTTGTGGTGAGGTTTTCTTGGAGTCTGGCGGTCTTCGCGACACATGGTGAGTTCTGATGCTTTGAAGTTTGATGGTCTGAAGGTTTTTTGCAATGTCGCCATTGTCGGAGTACCCCTGCACCCCCTCGCTGGTTCCTTCTAGTGTTGGATGGCAGCGAGGTTGCTTCGTCCGGTGACCGGGATGTTGTTTAGGTGGTGGAGCATTCGTGAAGTGGATGGAGGAGCTAGTGATGGTGTTATGGTGAAGGAGGTTTTGATTTAGAAGTATCTTGGTGTTGAATCTTTGATTTTTGTGGAATGGTTTTTGTGATTTTTCCTTGTGGCCCTGCGGTCTATGGTTCTTGGTCAAAGCAACCAGTTCTCCTTCAAGAAATTGCTTCAGAAGAGGTTCAGAACAAGAAGTTTACACCAGATCTTCACTGTACAGAATTGGATGTTTGAGAGGGTATGACGATTGTCATCGGTACCAGGCCCGTGCACCCTTACACGGGACAAGTAGTCGAGCAACGTTGTGATGGTGAAAGCTGATCTAACGTTTTTTATGTTGGGGAGGGGCTTCTTTTGCAGACTTGAATTTGGTTGTTTTTGGCCTTAGGCCTTTGGTACGTGGGGTTTGATTGTTGGTTTATGTCCTTGATGTCATGGTGGGTTCTCTCTCATCCCTTAAAAGGGGGTCTATTTTAATAAAAAATTAACTTTTAGTCAAAGGTCATTTTTAATAACCGACTTTAATGTCGCCCCAACAACGGACATTAAAAATGTAAAAAACCGGCGTAAAATACCTATTTTTGTACTAGTGCATGACATTGAAGTCATGGCGGGATAACTTGTGTTGGGTGCGTCCTTAGTGGTATGAAATTAGTTGAATAATTAAGATATAATTTGTTGCTTTTGTGTTGAGGGAGAGATATCTCGTGAGCCCGGATTGATCAAGATGACAATACCTTTATTAAATTCATGGGCATGGTACAAGAAGGTAAGCCTATCCAGTAAGGTCACGAAATATATAAAGCATCAAAATGATGATAACACGAGTGTGCATCCCGTTTTATGAGATATCGCGAGATAAAGAGATTATATCACACAGAACATATTCATAAGAGGTGGTTGTGGTTATGACATTCCTTATCTCCTGAGGCGTCCTGTGCGATTTTGAATTTTGTATGAAAGTGGATTTCATCTTTACTATCTTTTGATTTTGGTGATCTAGTAATCTATTGTATGGCCCGATTCCCGCTCACCCAAAAAGCGGTTTTCAAAAATCAAATAAAAATATAATTTTCAGTCAAACATTCCTTATCTCCTTAGGGGTCGTGATGAGTTGCTTGACTTCGCTCTTGGTCTGTGTGTTGGACTCATTGTTATTGAGATAAAGGTCTAGAGGGTCACACACTAAGTTTATCCATAAGTTCCACCTATTCGGATGAATAGGAGCTTAGGATGAATTGGTCCCCATGTGCGGGGCCCAATGAACGCTCGAGTGTGATCGATCACAAGTAAAAACAACTCAATTATGTTATTCAAGTTTAGAATAATGATGATTAAATTTATTTCTCAAGGTATTCACAAATTATTTGATCATAAAAGTGAATACTAGAAAATATAAATTTTCGAATGAACATAACACGTTCAAGGTTCGTTAAATAATCTGGGGAGATTATAACCCAAGTTAATGGTTCATATTTTATCACGTAACATGTTGATATACTACTAGTGAGTGATAAAAATTTTGTGACATTTATGATAAGTTTAATAAGTCATAAGTGTGCACAAATGTCTAAAATGAAGGTTATTACTTTTCAGGGACAAAGGCACAATTTTTGGATAGTATAACCTAGGTATAAAAGTTCATTTTAGCTCCATGAATAGATTGCTCCATCATTTGGACAAATTTAGAGAGAGAAGCTCTCCTCTCCTCTCGTTTCAAGCTCTTAAAGAGAGATTTTGAAGGAAGAAAAATATTGGATCGATCTCGTCTTCTCGATCAAGTCTGCGTTCTTCACGCGATCAAAGGGATATCATAAAGCTCTTCAATTTCCCATGCTAGCACCCGAGAATTGTAGATCGATGATCCAAGAGTTGTGGTGTGTGTGTGGATGACCTAGAGGACGCCTAGCTTGGCGTCTTTGAGCCGTGACACACTGACGGTGATCAAATCAAATTGTCAATTTCAAACGAATAAGGTACCATTTACACTTTCATTCAATTTTATTTTTCGTGCTTATATTGAATTGCACGTGATCCTTTAAGAAATCTGGGTAAGTGGTTTTGTGGATTCAGTGTTTTTAACATGAATCTGAACCCAAAATTTTAAATTGTATGTTTTTTCACATTTCCGTTGCGCCTCAGGTTTCTTCACTTTTTTCATTGTCTTTCTACTTATTCACAAAAAGAACTAAAGTTTTAACTTTCTTCAAGTCCTTATTGACTTAGAAACCATACCCAAAAGATGTTGAAGTGGTTTCTCTATAATGTTCATTTTATAATTCTTAACGAAATTGGAATAATCAGGTGATAAGTATGAGAGAATGAGATGCATTGAAAGGTTGTGATTCGATCAATGTACTCTATCAACTTGAGTACATTATAACCAACCTAAATTCCATCTTTCAATTTACATGTGATCAGTGCAATCATAATCTCATCGATTTCTTACTTCACTTTCTCCTTGAAAACTTCTTGGAGATGTGACAACATGGTATGACCATCCATGTCGTCATAATGTTTTTGCAACTCATCAAACATTGATGATATCTGTTGAGCCCTCTGGAAGATTGATTGATTTCATGTCTATGTTTGATGTTTTAATAATCACAAATCATCACATACCATTAATGCTTAATCTGGTTTGTTTTCTCGTAAACTTAATTACAATCTGTAAGCGAATCTGTTATCATGATTTTGTCTATGCTGATTGACTTACAAAGTATGTTGGAAGTCTTCTGGATTCAACAGACATCAGACTCACCGATCCATCAGACTCACCGATCCATCAGACTCACCGATCCATCAGACTCACCGATCCATCAGACTCACCGATCCATCAGACGCACCGATCCAAGGACTCACCGATGCAAATGAGTCACCGATGCAAATGAGTCACCGATGCAAATGACTCACCGATCAGATGACAGACCGATGCTGATCAAAATGACTCACCGATCAGATGACAGACCGATGCTGATCTATCTGAGTCACCGATCATTACTCTAATGCTGATGACCTACCGATCACTTGAACAGTCATAAACAACTGTTTGAATTTCTTTATCTTTATCTTTATTTAATCTAACCAACGGTCATATTAGGTATATTTTAATGCTCTGTCAGATTATTAATAAAGGTTGTCGGATGTCAGGAAACCATACCTCGTACCTGCGGAAAGGAAACCTCTTCTGTCCTACGGAGCACGTGACATAAATACAAGAAGACTCTGCTGAAGAGATGTGTGAGAGACAACACACACAGAGACAAGGAAGACATACGACATACTCAAGAAGAGCTTTGTGCATACAAGAAGAACCAAGCAAGACAGAATCACATATACAATCAAGCCTACTCAAGAAGAGTTCTGTGCATACAAAAGAATATCAAAGAGCTTCATCGACTACATCTCATTGCCTGTGAACCTGAAGCATACGACACTCAGCTTCTCAAACAAAATCGAGAAGAGGACTCAGAATCACTTCTGATCAATTCCAAAACGAGTCCAGAGCTACACTGAAATCACTAGAGCCATTTCTAAACTCTACATCTCTGCTCTGTGATTTATTTATTCTACATTTTGAGCAGTGTGTGTTATCTGCTGTATTAAACACACACACTGACTCCTGTACTTTCACTGGAGGATCTGTAAATCCTCAGCAAACCTTTTTACACTTCATTTCCCACTGTGGATAGTGGTAGAGGTCTTGTGACCTGGACAGCTGGCTGCTGTTGTTTGTTTTCCCACGTAGAACTGTGGTAGAGGTCTTGTGACCTGGACAGTGTGTTCACTGTTGTTAACCCCGATCCAGGGTGTGGATCATTTTTATATAAACTTTTGAGAGGACTAAGTCTCGGCTTGAGACTGAACCTCTTGGTTAATTCTCTGTGTTTGTAGTTATACTCTATATCCATACTATACATATTTATTTCATATTCCGCTGCTATTACTTTGAAATATAATCTATCTTCAAAGCTACTTTGATAATTAAATTCGCAAGTGTTTATATTTATTATAAATCAGTAAGTTAGTTTCAAAAGTTAATTTAATCATAAGATTAAGTTAACTGAGAACTAATCAATCTTTGAGAAACTAATTGAACCTTTATAATCTATATAAATTCACTACAGTTTAATTTGTTTTTGAAATTGGGGGATTTTAATAGAAATTGTTTTTAACAGAAATTTTAATTGGAACTCAATTCACCCCCCCTCTTGAGTGTCCACTCCGACCAACATTTGGTATCAAAGGATTGAAAATACTTTCTAAAAGTACTCTGCTTTTGAACTGTGATTTTAGTTGTATTTTAAAGGTCTTAAAATTTCTGTTATATCTAAATTTTTATCTCTTTAAAATTCTCTCATCATGGACAATAGACTTGAGGGTGCTGCTACTAATCAGCCACCTTTCTTCAATGGAACTAATTATGCTCAGTGGAAACTGAAAATGAAAATTCATCTAGAAAGCATAGGTTTTGATATTTGGACTGCTATTGAATCAGAATACAAAATTCCCACTACTGCTAGATCTACTTGGGATGAACCTACAAAGACTGCTTACAATAACAATTGTAAAGCTATGAATGCTCTGTACTGTGCTCTAGGAGATGAAGAATTTAATAGAATTTCTGCATGTAAAACTGCATATGAAATTTGGGATACCTTAGCTATTTCTCATGAAGGAACAACTAATGTTAAGGAGATGAGATTGAATACCTATACTATTAAGTATGATAATTTTAAGATGAAGCCTGATGAACCCATTTCTGACATGTATCTCAGGTTCAATGAAATTGTCAACACAATGACTTCTCTGGGAAAGGATGTTCCAGCAAAGGAGCAAATCATGAGAATTTTGAGATGTCTACCTGAAAGATGGAGAGGAACCTCTGTCTCCATTAGAGAATCCTGTGACATTGGAACACTGCCTGTCAAGGAATTAATTGGTAAGCTGATGATGTATGAAGAAGAGCTTAAAGTAAATAAAGAAGAAGAAGATGAACCTAAAAGGAAGTCTATTGCCTTCAAGACTACAACCTCAAAGAATAAGGATAAGGAAAAGCCTCAAGCTATCAATGAAAGTTCAAGCAGTGAGGAAAGTGAGAATGATTCTGACAGTGATGCTGAGATGACTCAAATAGCCAGGAGATTCAAAAAGTTTTATAGGAAAAAGAAATTCTTTAGGAAACCAAATTACAAGGGAAAGTATGACCAACAAGGCAAATGGAAAAAGGATTGGAAGAAGAATGACAAATCAGATGATGTTGTCTGCTATGAGTGCAAGAGAAAAGGACACATTAAAGCCGACTGTCCAAAGCTGAAGTATAAAAAGAAATATGAAAATAAGGACAATAAGTTTAAGAAAGACATGAAGGCTACTTGGAGTGCTTCAGAAGACAGCACAAGTGAAGCTGAATCTTCAGACTCTGAAAAGAATCGGGCCAACATGTGTTTCATGACAAACACTTCTGAGGTAACATCAGAGACTCCTGTTTTTAATTCATACTATTCTGGAGAAGATTCTGACTCAGAAAACATGTCAAAATCTGAATTGTTTGAATACTGTGACATGTTAGAAGAAACTTGTAATGAGCTTAAAGATAAATATAAAGGTTTAAAGAAACATTATGCTTTAAGTGTTAAGCATAAATCTGATCTGGATATAGAAGTAGAAAAGAATGCTCAGTTGCTTAAAGAGAATACTGAACTAAAATTGTCTAATGAACAACTCAGAAAAGACTTAGAGAAGTTCACCAATGGCAAGAATACTCTAACACAAATGCTAGGAAAGCAAGTTGCACCTAGATACACTACTGGTATAGGATACCAACCTGGACAGAGAAAAGTTGCCAAAACTAGTTTCATTCCTAAATCTGGACAGAAGATAGTTAATTCTGGAACTTCTTATGCCTCAACCAGTTATATTCATAGTTATGAATCTAATAAGGTTTATCTTTCAAAGAATGTTATTTCTACAAGTTATATGAGACCCATTAGACAAATATGGGTACCTAAAGTATTATTGGCTAACATGTCTGGACCCAAGAAAATCTGGGTACCAAAATCATCTTCCATCTAAATCTGTTTTGTAGGAGACCTGCTTGAAGAGCTGTCACAAGAAGATATGGTACTTAGACAGTGGATGTTCAAGACATATGTCAGGAGACTTCTCTTGTTTTAAGAGTTTAGTAAAAGTTGATGGAGGCTTTGTCACTTTTGGTGATAATTCAAAAGGAAAAATCATCGGCTTAGGCCAGATTGGTAACACTGACTCAGTATTAATTTCTAAAGTTTTATTTGTCGATGGACTTAAATATAACCTGTTAAGCATTTCTCAGTTGTGTGATGATGGTTTTTATGTGAAATTTAAAAATGATTCTTGCAGTGTTTTTAACTCTAAAAATGTTTTAGTATTTTCTGCTTTAAAAAATGAAAATGTTTATGCTGTTGATTTAGATTCTTTAGCTAAACAGAACATTCCTTGTTTAAATGCTTTTCATAAAGAGTCTTGGCTTTGGCACAGAAGATTAGGACACTGCAATGTGCACTCACTTAGAAAACTTTCTAGGAAGAACTTAGTTAGAGACTTACCCAAACTTGAATTTCCAGCAGACAAAGTTTGTAATCCCTGTCAAAAGGGAAAGCAACATAAAGTTTCTTTTAAATCAAAGAAAGAAGTCTCAACTTCTCAACCACTTGAGTTGGTTCACATGGATTTGTTTGGACCATCAAGATCTTCTAGTCTAAATGGGAAGCACTATGTCTATGTTCTCGTAGATGATTTTTCTAGATATACTTGGGTATACTTTCTAGCTCACAAAAGTGAAGCTTGTTCTTACTTTATTAAATATTCCAAGTCTGTAGAGAACCTTAGTGGACTTAAGATTAAAACCTTGAGGAGTGATCATGGTCGTGAGTTTGAAAATCAAGATTTTGAATCTTATTGCTCACTCAATGACTATTCTCATAACTTTTCTGCCCCTAGGACACCCCAACAGAATGGTGTAGTAGAAAGAAGGAATAGAACCCTGCAAGAAATAGCTAGAACCATGCTCAATGAATATGAACTGCCTATTTACTTTTGGGCTGAAGCTGTTAATACAGCTTGTTATGTCATTAATAGAGTCTTAATTAGACCTGTTCTTAAGAGGACCCCTTATGAGTTGTGGAACCATAGGAAACCCAAGTTTAACTACTTCAAAGTTTTTGGCTGCAAAGTCTTCATTCTCAATACTAAAGACAATCTTGACAAATTTGCATCCAAGAGTGATGAAGGAATTTTCCTAGGTTACTCTATCTTTAGTAAAGCCTATAGAGTTTTCAATAAAAGAACCAAATGCGTGGAAGAATCTGTTCACATCAAATTTGATGAAACTGATCCACATGAACCTAAAATCTCTCTTGAAGATGATCTCTCTGGTTTGAATCTCAATGATAAATACAATGGACCTATAGTTAAAACATCCAGCTCTGGAAATTCTCCAGAACCTGCTTCTGTTGAACCTCAATCTGTAGATGAATCTGGAA
Organism: Viscum album; assembly: GCA_963277665.1. Classification (NCBI taxonomy): domain Eukaryota; kingdom Viridiplantae; phylum Streptophyta; class Magnoliopsida; order Santalales; family Viscaceae; genus Viscum; species Viscum album. The sequence goes on from OY728120.1 coordinate 1,236,121,054, forward strand.
TTTCTAGCCCTATCTTTTCAAGACCATCTAGGACTCTAAAGAACCATCCTTTAGATGCTGTTGTAGGAAATCTAGATAGAGGAACACAGACTAGAGCTTCTCTAAGAAATCAGGTTGAACATCAAGCTTTTCTTTCACAGTCAGAACCTAAAAATATCAATGATGCTATCAATGATGAGTTTTGGGTAATGGCTATGCAAGAAGAATTAAATCAGTTTGAAAGAAACAAAGTCTGGGAATTAGTTGACAGACCTAAGGACACTTTGACAATAGGCACAAAATGGGTTTTTAGAAATAAAGTAGATGAATCTGGAAATATAGTTAGAAATAAAGCTAGACTAGTTGCACAAGGTTACAATCAAGAAGAATGAATTGACTATGAGGAAACCTTTGCACCTGTAGCTAGATTAGAAGCTATTAGAATCTTACTTGCATATGCATCACATCTGAATTTCAAGTTATATCAAATGGATGTCAAAAGTGCTTTTCTAAATGGTTTTATAATTGAAGATGTTTTTGTAGAACAACCACCTGGATTTACTAACCCCCATTTTCCAAATCAAGTTTTTAAACTTTCTAAAGCTTTTTATGGTTTAAAACAAGCTCCAAGAGCTTGGTATGATAGACTTAGCAATTTCCTTATTTCAAAAGGTTTTACTAAAGGGATTGTTGATCCAACTCTTTTCATTAAAAGAATTTCTAAAGATGTTTTAGTTGTACAAATATATGTTGATGATATTATTTTTGGATCTTCTAAACACTCTTTATGTACTGATTTTTCAAAAAGTATGCAAAATGAATTTGAAATGAGATTAATGGGAGAGCTTAAGTACTTTCATGGATTTTAAGTATTTCAAAATGAAAATGGTATTGTTTTGAATCAAAGTAAATATACAAAGGATCTTTTAAAACGTTTTGGATTGGATAGTATTAAGGAAAGTGATACACCTATGAGTACTACCTGTAAATTGGATGTTGATGAGACTGGGAAACCAGTTGATCAAACCAATTACAGAGGTATGATTGGTAGCTTACTTTATCTTACTGCTAGTCGACCTGATATTATGTTTAGTGTGTGTATGTGTGCTAGATTTCAAGCTAATCCAAAAGAATCTCATTTGCTTGCTGTTAAAAGAATTTTTAAATATCTCAAACACACGGTTAACTTAGGTTTGTTTTACCCAAAAGGACAATCCTTTGAGTTAATGAGCTATTCAGATGCTGACTTTGCAGGATGTAAGTTAGATAGGAAGAGCACATCTGGAACATGTCATTTGCTTGGAAAATCCCTAGTATCATGGTGTAGTAAGAAACAGAATTCAGTTGCATTGTCTACTGCCGATGCAGAATACATAGCTGCTGGTAGTTGCTGTGCACAAATTTTGTGGATGAAACACACTTTATTGGATTATGGATTTGATTTTAAACATGTTTCAATTAACTGTGACAATACTAGTGCAATAAATATATCTAAGAACCCTGTGTCTCACTCTATAACTAAGCACATTGATGTCAGACATCACTTTCTAAGAGATCATTATCAGAAAGGTGATATTTCTCTAGAATTTGTTAGTTCTGAAAATCAATTAGCTGATATCTTCACAAAGCCCTTATGCTCTGAAAGAATGAAATTTATTAAACAAGAGTTGTGTATGATTGATCTGTGAAACTGATCTATGAAACTGATCTGTGAAACTGATCTGTGAAACTGATCTGTGAAACTGACCTGTGAAACTGACCTGTGAAACTGACCTGTGAAACTGACCTGTGAAACTGACCTGTGAAACCGATCTGTGAAACCGATCTGTGAAACCGATCTGTGGAACCGATCTGTCACACTGTTCTGTCAAACCGATCTATTTTCAATTACTTTTTATTAATTAGTAAATTACTTTTTATGGAAACCCTAAATGATAAAATAAATGATACGCGGCTATTTATCTTCCCTAAACCTTTGACCTTTCATTTCCCGCCGAACCTCTCAACATCTCTTCCCCTCTACTTTGAACCTTCGAACCTTCGAACTCCTGCCTTCCCAAAATCTTCAAATGACTAAGCAAAAGAGACCGAGCAAAGGACCGGATAGCCCTGTACCTTCAAAGCGTGCTCGAGGCGAGTCGAGCAGTACCTCTCAACTATCAGTAAATCCGAACCTGGAAACTCGGATTGTTGCTGTAGAAAAAGAAGTAAACTCTGCGTGGCTTCTGTCAAGTAAGTCACTGTTGCTACAAGTTCTTGAATCGCAAGGATGGATAGACTGGTTTTCAGACAACACTCGAATAGATTATCCAAAGCTAGTACATGAGTTCTACATGAACCTGAAAATCACTCTTGATGGTGTGGAAGCTGCTAGGATGTCGTCTGTGGTAAAAGGAAAGAAAATATCTTTCTCATCTAAGCAGTGGGCTGAATGTTTAAATGTACCTCATGAAGGTCGATATGAGGACTATGTTGGCAATATACCTCCAATCACTGAATATTTTTCTTATGAGCTAGCTCTGGAGCTTCCGACATGAGACCGAGAGTCACGAAGAATCACAGCTTCAGAATTAGATGGTGAGTGCAGACTCCTATTCAAGTTTATTCAGCACCAACTTTGCCCTCGAAGAGGAGATTTTGCTGCTGTTAAGTTTCAAGATGTTTTTCTGTTGTTTCTGCTCAAAACCCATGAAAAGATTAACCTGTGTAGATATGTGATGGTCCACATAGCTGGTATGCTGAAACCTTCCAAGAAAGCCACAGCGTTGTTTTATTCAAAAATGATATCTACTATGCTCAATAATCTGGAATGTGTTGATGAAGATGATGAAGTTGTTGAAACAGAGAGTACCTTCTGTCTTAACAAAGAGATCTGCAAGAGGATGAAAATAAATTGGAATCCATGGAAGAAGTGCTGGGTTGCAGATGAAGATAAATTGTATGAAGCCTACAATCCCATAGATCATGGCAAGAGGCCAAAGGATTTGAGAGACCCTGGATTAAAACCAGATGAGGAATCAGTTTATTCTGATGATGATGAGCAAGAAGAAGCTGCGACTGCAGAAGGAAGTGTGTCTTCTCCTGATGATAGGAGTGATCCTGACACTGCTAGTCCCAAGAAAAGAATAGAATTTGGACCTGCTAGTCCACCCTTAACCCTACCAGAGTCAGAACCTATTCTTGGTGATGAAGAAGATTCTGATACTGAAGAATATCACAGTGAAGCCTTTGAGCAGAGTAATAATGAGCAAGGTGATGCTGATGACAATCATGATGGTGATGATGATGATGCTGATGATGTTGAAGCTGCTGTTGATGGTGTTAACAGACCGGTGGATGGTCTTGCTGTAGATCAAGTAGAACAACCTCAGTCAGTACAAGAAATCCATATCAGTGGCAAGGCTGACTCACCAAAAATCAGTGGAGCAGCAAGCTATGAAAAACCAAAATACACTCTGTGTGCTGCTGTTTGGGATGACTACCCTGGTTATGCTGTATTGGGCTTAGAATATTCTGAAGACGAAGAAGCAATGCCAGAATCTGCTGCAGCTGTGAAAAGGAACCTCCCACGAGAAGCAAGGTCTGTTCCTACTGTTGATTCTACCAATAATAATTTCCCTGGTTCAGGAATCTCTCAAGCTGATCTTGATAAGTTTAAGTTTGAATTGCTAACTGCTGTGAGAACCATAGTTAGAGAAGAAGTTTCTAATGATCTTATTCAAGTGTCTCTACAAGTTTCTGAAAATTCTTTGGAAGCCTTCTCACAGAGAGTATCTAATGCTGTGAAGCCAGACCTAGCCAATACTGGTGAACTTATTGGCAGGCAAATAGCCTTTTTGAATCAGACGTTGAAGGATCTCCAAATTGGCTTAGTTTCTCTATCAAATGAGTTCAGATCAACCATCTCTGGTATGATGGAAGTTTTGAGAAATCTGATTGAACATCTCAACAAGTCTGACCTGAGGAAGTTGAAAGTTGAACTAACTCACATAGTCGGCCAAGCCAGTACAGGCAAGGTAACCAAGATCACTACCCGTGAGATAGAAGCTCTAAGAGAAGTTGTGCATGAAGAGTTAGCTGCTGTAAGACAAATTCTTGATTTAGAATCTTTGAGAAAGATGAAAGAGCTCTGTGATAACAGTCATAAGATGACCTTGGTATATTCAGCAGATGCTAAGAAAGCCTTGCAAGAGATCAAGGAAAAAGTTGATACTTACTTTTCCAAGATTTATACAAAGCATGAGATGGCTGCAAACTTCAAAGTCTTGACAGAGAATCTGAAATTACCTCCTGTCACTCAGGCCTTCAAAACTCAAGTTCGCCAATTGCAAGATTTTACCCCAACCTTAGCACAGTTCATGGAGAATAAAGATGATTTTGAAAAAGCTATGAAGTATGGAGCAGAAGTCATTCAGGACTTCATTCATCTGTTGAAGCCTTACTTGGATGCACAGGCCACTGCAATTGTACTCCCTACTTCTGAACCTCTCAGTGCCTCTGATGTAGCTCCAAATCAGCTGTCTGTTGCCCAAGCTCTATCTCAGTTGCGACCAGTCTCTCAGAAAGCTTCTCAACCAGCTCCTGCTCCTTCTCACCAACTCTCTGTGGCACCTCCAACTGCACCTGCCAGAGTTGTCCTACCGCCACTTCAGCTCCGTGAACCACAGCCTGCCTCCAAGCCTTCCACCTTACCTACTATTGATCCAAAAGACAAAGGGAAAGCCCCTTTGCATCCCAACAAATAGCCATGTATTGTTTTTGATAGGGTGATCTATGTATTTCTTATCCTCTTCTGTGACTTTATATAATTTTTTTTTTCTTTCCTTTGTTTTATCTCTATACTCTCTGCAACATGCTTCTCCTTTCCCTTATCTGTTTTCCCTCCTTTTTGATTATCCCAAAGGGGGAGAAAGATATATATAATGGGAGAAAGATATATATAATGGGAGAAAGATATATATAATGGGAGAACGATATATATAATGGGGGAAATATATATCTAAGGGGGAGAACGATCTATATATATATGAGAGATGTGAATATCTCAGAGGGAGATCAATATCTCAGGGGGAGAAATCTGAATATTATATATATGGGAATGTTAAATTAAGAGGGAGATTTATATCTCTTTACTCTTATTCTCATTATGTTTTTACTATTGATTGATTTTTTTTTATATATATATATAAAGATTTGTGATTATCAAAAAGGGGGAGATTGTTGAGCCCTCTGGAAGATTGATTGATTTCATGTCTATGTTTGATGTTTTAATAATCACAAATCATCACATACCATTAATGCTTAATCTGGTTTGTTTTCTCATAAACTTAATTACAATCTGTAAGTGAATCTGTTATCATGATTTTGTCTATGCTGATTGACTTACAAAGTATGTTGGAAGTCTTCTGGATTCAACAGACATCAGACTCACCGATCCATCAGACTCACCGATCCATCAGACTCACCGATCCATCAGACTCACCGATCCATCAGACTCACCGATCCATCAGACTCACCGATCCATCAGACGCACTGATCCATCAGACTCACCGATCCATCAGACTCACCGATCCATCAGACTCACCGATCCATCAGACGCACCGATCCATCAGACTCACCGATCCATCAGACTCACCGATCCATCAGACTCACTGATCCATCAGACGCACCGATCCAAGGACTCACCGATGCAAATGAGTCACCGATGCAAATGAGTCACCGATGCAAATGAGTCACCGATGCAAATGACTCACCGATCAGATGACAGACCGATGCTGATCAAAATGACTCACCGATCAGATGACAGACCGATGCTGATCTATCTGAGTCACCGATTATTACTCTAATGTTGATGACCTACCGATCACTTGAACAGTCATAAACAACTGTTTGAATTTCTTTATCTTTATCTTTATTTAATCTAACCAACGGTCATATTAGGTATATTTTAATGCTCTGTCAGATTATTAATAAAGGTTGTCGGATGTCAGGAAACCGTACCTCGTACCTGCGGAAAGGAAACCTCTTCTGTCCTACGGAGCACGTGACATAAATACAAGAAGACTCTGCTGAAGAGATGTGTGAGAGACAACACACACAGAGACAAGGAAGACATACGACATACTCAAGAAGAGCTCTGTGCATACAAGAAGAACCAAGCAAGACAGAATCACATATACAATCAAGCCTACTCAAGAAGAGTTCTGTGCATACAAAAGAATATCAAAGAGCTTCATCGACTACATCTCACTGCCTGTGAACCTGAAGCATACGACACTCTGCTTCTCAAACAAAATCAAGAAGAGGACTCAGAATCACTTCTGATCAATTCCAAAACGAGTCCAGAGCTACACTGAAATCACTAGAGCCATTTCTAAACTCTACATCTCTGCTCTGTGATTTATTTATTCTACATTTTGAGCAGTGTGTGTTATCTGCTGTATTAAACACACACACTGGCTCCTGTACTTTCACTGGAGGATCTGTAAATCCTCAGCAAACCTTTTTACACTTCATTTCCCACTGTGGATAGTGGTAGAGGTCTTGTGACCTGGACAGCTGGCTGTTGTTGTTTGTTTTCCCACGTAGAACTGTGGTAGAGGTCTTGTGACCTGGACAGTGTGTTCACTGTTGTTAACCCCGATCCAGGGTGTGGATCATTTTTATATAAACTTTTGAGAGGACTAAGTCTCGGCTTGAGACTGAACCTCTTGGTTAATTCTCTGTGTTTGTAGTTATACTCTATATCCATACTATACATATTTATTTCATATTCCGCTGCTATTACTTTGAAATATAATCTATCTTCAAAGCTACTTTGATAATTAAATTCGCAGGTGTTTATATTTATTATAAATCAGTAAGTTAGTTTCAAAAGTTAATTTAATCATAAGATTAAGTTAACTGAGAACTAATCAATCTTTGAGAAACTAATTGAACCTTTATAATCTATATAAATTCACTACAGTTTAATTTGTTTTTGAAATTGGGGGATTTTAATAGAAATTGTTTTTAACAGAATTTTAATTGGAACTCAATTCACCCCCCCTCTTGAGTGTCCACTCTGACCAACAATATCATTATAATGTAAACATCAAATGAGTTATCCATGAATCATTTATAAGTTTCCCTTTCACCCACACTTCCTGAGGTGACTCATCATGTAGTGAGGACTCAAGTGCATACAATTTCCTTTAATATCATAGTATTATGTGCAAGCACCTGCCCCACTCTTGGACATTACACTGCTAGAAAATGAGGCTGCTGCCACAAACCTATAGCCATGGTTTTAAAATCGTGGCTATAGGCCAAAATTTTCGATAGCCTATAGCCACGGTTTTCCAAAACTGTGGCAATAGGGTTCTCGTGCTTCCGCGGGAAGACCTATCGCCACGGTTTTGAGGCTATTGTCATGGTTTATATGAATATATATATCATAATATATATATACACATACCCAAAGTGTCGTGCGGTGTAGTGGTAAGTATGTTGGTTCGTAAAGAGGAGGTACAAAGATCAAAGCTCGCTGGTGACATTTTGTATTTAGGCTATTGGCGCGGTTTAATGAGGCTATAGCCACAGTTAAAACCGTGGCAATAGCTTCCTAACCGTGGACTATAGGTCAACTGCCACAGTGGTGGTTTTTGAGGCCTATTGCCACAGTTAAAACAGCATCAGTAGGTTGGGACCTACTGTCACGGCGATAGCGGCCACGGTTGGCCAAAACCATGGTCGTAGGCTATGACCACGTTTTTTGGACCTATTGCCACAGTTTTGAACTGTGGCAATAGGCTTTTTTTCTAGTTGTGTTAGTTGACATATTCATTGTCCAATATTGATCATCGTGTTTCTATGGTATTACTTGTCATTTTCTATAAAATGAAACTTTAGCAGATTAATACTTTTATCTTGATTACCAATTGTTTAACATTATTGATTTATTAATCTTAAATGTATCCCACTATTTTATCAATTCCTAGTAGCCCCTAATTACTAGATTCAGAATACTCATCACTTGAATATTTTAGTGACAAAGATCCTTTAAAGCCCTCCTTATAGTCTTAAGTTATGGTTACGCAACTACTCGGAGAGTTTCAAGGTTGGCTTTTGGATGACCAACCGTATTAACTCGTAGCTCCTTGATATGTCAAGGGAAATCCCAACTTCTGCAGATAGTAACCTTGCATTACGCAACGTTTTTTTTCTAAAATTACACCAAACTAGCTATGACTTTCCCTTCAATGCCAATTTTAGTTAAGTCGACCCACAACTCTTGTTATAAGTCTCCAATAAGAGGAGTCACTCTCAACTATAGTTTACGAGCACCTCATGCTACGACTTTATTCAAACTCAAGTGATGGAAGACGTTGACGACTTAATATTTACTTTTGAGAGATTTTGAGTTATTTTCAAAGAATGAATCATTTTTCTATTTAGCATGCTTGTTCTTTGTGTTCTCACTCACAACTTAACTTGCATTAAATAGAAAACATTTACTAGACATCAATCTGATTTTATCTATGCATGCTTATTTATTATTCTATGTGATCGCTTATAACCTACACAATCACAAAAATAATAAACCATGCATAAATAAATAAATAAACGATGTGATCATGATCATTTCTAATGGTTGATCCATTGAGCGGAAAATGGATCAACTTAGCCCCTAAGGGCAAATTTTTGAGTCTCTACATAAATTGTGACTCCTTTTATCCTCATTATACATTTATACTCACACACAGGGGTCTCTTGAATGTGAGATGCACATGAATAATATCACTCATGGATGTCTATACCCTTACATATATAATGAGATGAAAGTACAAATCATCACATATTGCAATAATTAACTAAATAAATAAAATACCCAACATATATTGGTCGGTCTCTCTCATGATTAGTCGGCATGCAATAAACTTGCTAAATAAAATTAAAATTTCAATTAATTATACTCGAGGGAATTAATTATGAATTAAAATAAATTAAACTACTTTTAATTCACAATTTAATTGTTGCACAATAAAAAAAATAATTTTATTAAATTTCAAATAATTTTAAAATATTTTTGGAAATTTTGAAGATTTTTTAGGCTTCTGGTATATTTAAAAACCCATGGGTGGGTTCCAGACCCTTATTGGGCCAGTACTAGCCAAGTCGACATGGCTGGCCTATCGGTTCAGTGGGGCAGGGCGACCCCACACGGGCGCACGGGCGGAGCCGGGTTAGTTAAAAAATAAGTTTAGTTTTTTTATAAACTGGAGCGCCGATAGGCGCTGCTGATTGTAAATCTCTCCCCAATCTCTAGATGGCAGGGTCAATGCGAGCGGCTCACGTCACCCGCCAAAGTTATCTTTTTTGTTTTTTTTTTGTTTACACTACGTTGACGCGGTACCAGTACCCGCCCGCTGACACGCTCTGTCCGCACGAGCCGACCCCGGCCGGCTGTCATGCCTGGAAGAGTTTTTTTTTTCCTTAGTTAAATGGGGTAGGGTAGGGGCACCAAGTGGCGCTATAGTATTTTTTTTTTGAAATTTATTATATTTATTATTTTACATTTAATATAATTAGATAATTTTTATATTTATTATAATATTTATATTTATATTTATATATAGATTATAATATTATAATTATCATAAATAGAAATATATAATTACCATAAATTTGTAATTATAAATATAAAAATTATAGTAAATATATAATTATAATAAATGTAATAAATATAATAGGAAATATTATTCGTTGTATATTTTGATTATTATAGTTATATATTTATTATAATTATTATATTTATAATTATATTTCGATTATTCTATATTCATTATAATATTAGAATTATTAGAATTATAAATAGAGAATTATAATAAATTTATAATTATAAATATAATAATTATGATAAATATATAAAAATAATAAATATATAAATATAGTAAAAACAAAAATATAATAATTATATAATTATAAATATAGTAAATAAAAAAATAAAATAATTATAGAATTATAATAAAAATAATAAAAATAATAAAAATAATAAATGTAGTAAATGTAATTATATATTTATGTATACAATATATATATATATTTGCTTTGTAAATCTGCAATTCTATTTATATATAATGTATATATAATGTATATATAGATATATAATTACATAATGAAAATATACAATTCTATATATATACATTATATATTTTTTACATTAAAAATATGTAATTATAATAAATATGTAATTATAATAAATATATGCCTATAATAATCATTTATTTTAATTATATATTTATTATATTTAGAGTTATAATTAGATATTTATTATATTTATAATTATAATTATATGTTTATTATAGTTATATATTTATTATAATTATATAAATATAAATAGAATAATTATATAACGTATACATAAAGATATAATAATTTGTAATAATCATATATTAATAAAAAATAATTTGTAATTTAATTAATGATAATTAATTAATTATAATTAATTTTCAATTATAATAACTTATTATTATATTAATTTGTAATAAATTATAATTTAATTTACTATTATAATTAATTTACAAATATAATTATTTATAATTATAATAATTTGTAATAATTATATTTTAAATATATAACAAAGAGTTGAAAACAAAAGAAATTTCATAAAAAATGTCGATGAAAAATAAATTTTAAGCAATTAAAACCACCCATTTGAAACTTAAAAAAGTTTCAAATACGTGTTTTTAAAAGACTATAATAGATAAAGTATAACACCGATATAAAGACAACTTTAAACATTGATTAAACATATAATAAATATTTGAAAACAAAATGAATTTAATGAAAAATATCAATGTAAAATAATTTATAAGCTTTCAAAACCAGCTATTTGAAACTTACAAATGTTTCATGTACGTCAATTTGAAAGACTATAAAACGTAAATTATAGCACGGATATAAATGAAACTTTAAACATTGACTAAACATATAATAAATATTTGAAAACAAAATGAATTTCATAAAAAATGTTGATGAAAAATAATTTACAAGCTTTCAAAACCACCAATTGAAACTTACAAATGTTTCATGTACATGAATTTAAAAGACTATAAAATTGAAACTATAACACGGATATAAATGAAACTTGAAACATTGATTAAAAATATAAAAAATAGTTGAAAAGAAAAGGAATTTAATAAAAAATGTTGAATAAAAATAATCTATAAGCTTTCAAAACCAGTAACCTAAAACTTAAAAATGTTTCAAGTACGCGACTTTGAAAGATTATAAAACGTAAACTATAAGACCAATATAAATGAAACTTGAAACATTAATTAAACATATAAGAAATACTCGAAGAAAAAAAGAATTTCATTAAAAATGATGACCAAAATTAATTTATAAGCTTTCAAAACAGCCTACTTTAACTTAAAAATGTTTCAAGTACGCGGCTTTGATAGACTATAAAACGTAAACTGGATATGAAGAAAGGTCGAAACCGCCTTTCGTTAAGGGCATCCTTGTCACACGGGTTTTCTGAAATTTTGACATCCAATTCACTGCAAAAAGGCCAGAAGGTCCACATAAACACACCATGTTTGGACCTTCTGGCATTTCTTGCAGTGAATTGGATGTCAAAATTTATACTGGATATAAAGAAAGGCTGAAGCCGCCCTTCGTTTTGGGGGGAACACCACCACATGTCACGACCCGTCCTCGGGGCCCGTGCCGTGACTACCCCAAACCCGCCTTCCATAGGCCAGGGGCTGACGACTAGCACCAAGGCGTAAATCCCGGTAAAAAAAGGGAAGACATTGCCTTTGTAAAGTAAACAAGCACCACATAGTAAGCAAGCGGAAGAAGTAAACACTGAGTAAAAGCTGGTACAACAGTAAGTGCGGAAAAGTAAAGGGGGCCGGAAATACAAGCCCAACTGTAAAGTACAACTGAAAGGGAAAAAACAGCAACTGAAAAGTAAAGCCGCAACGTCGAGACGTCCTCTGGAAGTCCCACCTGAAGGGTGGGTACAGAAAGCCTCCACTGCTCTTCGGGTCCAGCCTACCGCTCCGAGTACACCTCGCCCAGTGGTCTACCTCCAGGTACCGTCCTGCTCCGCAAGCCTCCACCACGATCAGCGATGTCCGTCGTCTGCAACCAACACAACGTAGTGCGGGCATAGCCCGTGCAGAGGTGAGTATAAGCTACTCAGTAGGGACCCCGAGACCCCCGAAGGTCTCCGAAAATCCACAAAAGATACAATCACGAAGTAACATCCGACAATGCTTAGGTATATGCCCATACATATACCTAAGTCATCAATTTCTCGCTCAACTCCAACATCCGAGCTCAAGTGCAACCCAGTCCACACAGGAAAGCAAAACGTGAAATCCACACAGGATAACTCAACACAACCCACAAAGGAAAGTAAAACGTAAATCCACACAGGATAACACAACACAATCCACACAGGAAAGTAAAACAGGATTCAGCTCACACAGGATATACTTCTTCGTAAGACGATAGAGATGATCAGATGTAGTCACTGATTTATCTAAGCCGTCGGACCCACAAAGGATCGGTAGGTACTAACCCCCGCAATGACCCACATAGGATCGATCATGAAGTTGAAACCATAGCTATTGGGAAACTTCTTCTCTATCAAGCACAGTGGTTATGATGCTACAACCAAGCGCTTCCCTCTAACCTTGGACTGCTGTAGTACCCCACCTATCGAGTACTGCGGGTCTGCTGCTACAACCAAGCGTTCTCTCGTGCCGCTACAACCAAGCGCTCCTCCGTCGTGAGTCTGCCGCTACAACCAAGCGCTCCCCTGTGCCGCTACAACCAAGCGCACCTCTGTCGTGGGTCTGCCGCTACAACCAAGCGCTCCCCTGTGCCGCTACAACCAAGCGCTCCCCCTCATAGCCTCCAGAGGTACTCCTTCTGTTGAGTACCGCGGGTCTGCCGCTACAACCAAGCGCTCCTCCGCTGTGGGTCTGCCGCTGCAACCAAGCGCTTCCCACTGGGCTATCCGTAATACACCGAGTCGTTCGATCAGCAGTCGTCAAGTCTCAACCGGCTCTAGGGTTTCCGCACATAGCATGCTCGTTTCGGGAGGGTCCACTCCACGAGTTAAGTGGTCGATGCATCAACTGACATGTAGTCCGGAGTTGATGTATCCCAAGATGTACCGTAGTGGTCACTGCCGAAAACACGGAGGATTCCCGTACTGTTCTCATCATCGTCGCAGTCGAATCCACTGAGGATTTCTGTACAGTCGTCGTCGTCACAGCAGCAGTTGCAGCCAGCTCTAGGGTTCCCGCACACAGCAAGCTCGCTCGGGAGGGTCCACTCCACGAGCCGAGAGGCTGATACATCAACTGACACATAGTCCAGAGTTGATGTATCCAAAAGTTCTGTATCGTCAACAGGAACTCAACGTCGCAGACGGCGCGTCAATCGGACGCCCGGTCTGAGAGATAATGGCTTTTTCGTCACAGGGGTCCGGTTGGTTTTAAGGCAAAACCAACCCGACCGTACTCCACCTGCGTCCAAACCTCGGGAGGAGTATGACAAAAGATCCGTCTCACTTAGAGGAAAACAACAAAGTCGACGACACGTCGATCGGACGTCCGAAACTCAAGATATGAGCGTTTCCGCTCCGAGGGCCCAGTTGGTTTCGTGTACGAACCAACCCGGCCGAACCCAAAGTATTCTAAAACCTTGAGTGTAATATACCGAAACGACCGTCTCGATCCAATGATCGCGTTGCCGCTGACGTCGAGTCGTTTGGAGGCCCGTAGCTCAAGTTACGGGCAAAGGACCGAAAAGGTCCGGGAACGGGGGGTCTGGGCCCGGACCGACCCGGCCCGACCCCCCCTGGGTCGGCCGAACCGGGTCGACCCGACCCGGTCCGACCCGGCTGGACCCGGTCCGGCCAAGCCAGGGCGCGGCCCGGCTCGGCCGGCCGGTCCGGCTCGGCTCGGCCGAGCGGCCGAGCAACGCGGGGGGCGCGCATGCCCCCGCGTGACAACACCGCGGCCCCCGCGGGGGGCCGCCCTGGATCACCCGGACGCGGCTGGGCCGCCGCGTCCCTGAACCGCGGTTCCGTGCGGCCGCAGAACCGCCTCGCCGCCGCGGCTTCAGCCGCGACGAGGTTTTCCCGCCGACGTGGCGCGCCGGCGGAAGCTTCCGCGGGCCACCGGAGTTGCTCCGGTGGTCCGATTTCCTTCCCGTCTGCGCCGCTGTTCCTCCCGGGTTCCGTTCTTCACTGCGGAATCATTAAATCGCCTCTGCGGCACGTTTTGTCGTCGCCCGCCAAATCCGCACAACAAGGAAGAACTGCGGAGGGTTGTCGGGTCGTGTTTGTTTGGCCCGCACCCTCCGCGTTAGATAATAACAGTCGGGAGAAATATTCAACACATAATAGAAGCAAGGCACAATTTTAATAGAATTAAAATTGAACTTGATCCGGGTTCTTTGTTTTAAAAGAAACAATCACGGGAAAATAAAGATTGTTCTCAAATAAAAACCCCTACCTCGTCAAGTCGTCGCACGCGCGTTCTTCGCGGAATTAATCGTCGCGGAAGGAGGGGATCGTCGCGTCGTCGCGGTATCCGGCGTTGCGTCGACGAACTTGTCGTTGTCGATCGAAGGTTGTCGCGGGGTTGGATTGTCACGGAAGAACGTCGCGGAAGAAGAATCGTCGGCGTCGCGGTACTTGGTGTTGCGTCGTCGATCTCCGAGGGCTCGGCGTTCTTCGCGTTCTTCGCGAAGGACGATGAAGAACTTGAGGTTTCTGACAATTCCTCTCAACGAACAACACTTAAGGAGAAAAAGCGTTGGTCTTATTTTATTAACACGCCAACAAACAAAAAAGAGATAAGTAACGACCCATTAATTCATAGAATTAATTCAACGAAATAAACCGCCCAATTAATTCAACGAATAAAACCGCCCAATTAATTGGTGCGTTAAGAAATTAAGAAAACGCGTCAGTTGACTTTCATAATGACGGGTTTTCGCGGGTGCGTTACTTAGCGGAAAAGAAACGGTGGGGCTCGTGCGAGCCCCACCTCACAAATATCCTACCAAGAGGGTATGATATTTTTGGATAGCACCCTATCCGCATCAACCCAACTTAAGCAGCTTTAAGTGGATTCCAAGTGAAATAAAATATAGTTTGTCGTACCAAATATTGTATTTCTTAACTTTAAGCCCAAAAATTAAAAATCACATCCGAGCAAACGCAACTCCGGAAGAGGCGTTTCTAAGCAATTACCGGCGCTGCGATTCCATCGGTGCCCTCAGAATTCGATTCCGGGCACCGGTTCAAAAGTTAGAAAAACCCGCTCGTCCGTTCACTGAACGTACCCGAGCCAAACTTCGGAAAATGATTCCGGGCACACCGGGCCTCGGAATCAGGTGCCGTCTGAAACTGCGTTCTTGTAAAATTCCAAAGAAAATTAAGAAAAAAATTTCCTTGAAATTTGCGTGTCTTTACACCACAGCTTCCTACATCTCGCTTAATCGTTCAATTCAGTTTCATTAAATTTGGACAACCCCTCATTTTTAATGAAATTCTTTTTGTCTTCGAGTATTTCTTATATGTTTAATCAATGTTTCAAGTTTGGTTTAAATTATTTTGTATATACTATATATTTTATTTTCTAATTATTTGTCTAAATAACAATCATTTATCTAAATAAATAAGGTTTTTAACATATAAATCATGACATCTGAATAAATCAACGTCGATGCCCCTCGGCACCACAACGTGGCGTCTAAATATCACGTCCTCCCCGCGTCCGACGTATGCGTCGCTCCGGTGTCCTAGCAGTGAGATCCTCCCCTTCTGGTGTATCTGGTGCCTCCTCATGATGATGTGTAGAGGGCTGACCAAAATCATGCGTGGATACGTCCCAAAATCATATGTGGATGACGACCCAAAATCATGCGTGGAGCCAAATGGTCCTGGGGCTCCTAAAAATGGTAGAAAGGGCATACTGAAGAAGTCCTCGCTGGGAGGAGAGGGGGCTGCCACAAGTTATGTCACCTGATCCAGCTCGTAGTCCATAGTAGTCATTGGAGACGACAGACGTGGTATATAAGCGTCTCCCTGCTGTGCAAGCTCATCAATAAGCTGAGCGGGTTCATCTCTATGTGGAGCTGCCACATCTGTAGGAGGCGCTCTCGAATGTCTACTCGCCGCCTCTGCCCCTCCCGAGGTACTCGTCTCCGTCTCCCAGCTGGCGGCAGTGGTGGCGGTGCATCGTCGTCAGCAGATATAGAAGGGACATCATCACCCTCAGGAGCTCCAGTTGGAGGATATGGATCAGGATATTCCTGTGGCTCCTCATCATAACAACTGTCCCGTATCATCCGGAGATCGTCATAGAGAGCTAACACATCTTGATGAACTACGCCCCGTCTAATATATGCCTCATCCTGAGGATGTGTGATATGTGCAAGATGATCAATGCTGTGTGTCTGCAAATGAAATGACATTTATATTAATACCACAAAAGAGTTAAACTAATATAATATACCTTAATAAACATACCATCTGCTGAATGCCAATCCCCCAACGTGTAAGAAGCATGATGGTATGATGTCGATACCAGTATGCATAATCCCCCTGGGCAGATAACTGATACTGTGCTGTGGGATATCCATATCAAGAAACACCATATCGGGCACGCGCGTCCCGCAGCTCAATATGAGATGCATGAAACAGCCGCCAGTCCGTCAACTGTCTACCTATAAGTACAATAGAATGTAACCCATCAGGCTGTCCTGGTGCCATCAGGATATGCTGTATATAACCGAACTGATGCATGACTCGGTCTGGCTGGTGCCACTCAATGATATGGAAGTGGATGAGTGACACCACTGCAGCATGATCTCCAATCATAGCTGTGCAGTACGGTGGAAGTGACACATAGACATAACATGTATATGGAGTCCATGAAACCTAAAATGTAAACTCAAAAAGTAAGTGACATATTAGCAAGATAATGTTAGTAATATTACATTGAAATAACTTAAAATAGTGATAGCAAAACATATTGTTCTATAAAAAAGTATTGCTTGACTTACATCAACTGGCACTAATGCATCGAATATCTGTTGAAAGTTGTGCACACTATGTCTCGGTGTGTGTGAATGCTTCTGAGACTGAAAGTTGCGATAGCTCGAGGAGCGATGCGTGGAAAATGCTCCCAATCCCACATCTGTACTAAAACCATACAACCTGCAATCTGCTGTGCATCTGCCTGACAACTGGTACAAAGGGATCTATACAGATGTGCTAATACAGCAGATCTCCAACTGTATGTAGCTGTCTGATCAAGATCCTCAAGTAATGGGAGGTACATCATGTGTACCAAAAAGGTGGAGTAGTCGACGCATAACATGCCTCCGAGCAGTCGCAAAATATATGCACGTGTGTGCCTAATAAGTGTCTCCTCGTCTGCGTCATCAGGAATGAAAGTGAAATGCTCATCAAACCACTTCATGCGCAATCGAGAACCCACAAGGACACCTCGTACGCCAACGACATCAATGCCTAATAGTCGATGTATGACGGCAACCCAGTTGCCACTAGTGGCACCCGTAACTGCATGTCCATGGATGGGCAAACCAAGCATGTAAATGACGTCCTCTAAAGTAATGGTCATCTCCCCCTCTGGGAGATGAAAAGTGTGTGTCTCTGGCCGCCATATCTCAACCAATGCCGCAATCAAATGATGATCAATAATCTTGAAGTCACACATAGCGACTCCATAAAATCCTGCACGTCTAAGGTATGGAGAAATAGCTTCCGGGGGTGCATCGTGATGAAAATGATGTTCTCTCCGAACAGCAAGCTGTCGAACAGGTCGTCGCGCCAACACAAGATGAGACACATGCGTCTCCTGGTCAGATAATAGTGGCTGCTCCATCAGATTTTACAAATAGTAAAACATTAATTTCATGTTAGTCATCACATTTATCATTTAAGGTATGAAATTTATCATGTAATATATGAAAGAAGCGTGTAATGAGTTAAATAAAGTAATTTAGGATATGTTCAATATATAATGGAATTTATGATATGTTCAACATATAAAGTTGATGATATATTCACTTTGAATGCTTTCAAAATTCAACGATGACATTGGATTTTGAAAGATGTCGACGTCACAATAATTGGCCACAATTATTAAAGAAATTAATGATATGTTCAACATATAAAGTTTTGGATTGATTCTCCAAACTACTATGTCTATCGAATACTGATGATGTTATTATAGGAAATATTCTCCGTTGTATATTTTGTGTTCATACATGTCACAAATGACTCATGGATCATTTTCCTAAAGCATTTGAACATATTTTAAGTACATTTTTCTGCCTGCAAATCACTGCACCCTTGCCTCTGAAACCTAAAATAGAGAGTTGGCCAACTCAATATGCTCAATCAACATCGTTTAAAAGGAATATGGAAAACCCTTTGATCCATATACGATTGACATGAAAAAACATCCTCATTCTGCATCGTAGCTTTAGTCGACCCAGTAAAGAACCAACTGTCACATATTCACGACCTCCGAATGAATATATGACAGTTGGTTCTTCACTGAGTCGACTAAAGAGGGGAATTGCCAAGGTTGCAGAATGAATCAATGTTTTTTTGTGGAGAAAACCCATTCTCGTGGTTGAAAACGAGGGGCATAATGTTTTAATCATTTTCAAGAATATCAATTATTTATGTTCATCACTCTATTTAACACTTTTGAAGAAAAGAATGAGAGTGGCATAATGTTTGAAACAGGTTGATTGCTCACCTTCTCCTAAAATGTAGCTTTGTTCTTGCCTTTTTTTATCTATTCCCACTTCATTTTCCTTGGATCTTTGGATTTTTTAGGTGTGGGTTCATCACGCTTTTCAGGTTGAACCTTGTAGTCCTGATTTCTTTATTTGTCATTTTCTAGGCTAGTAGTCTCAGATTATGTTATATCCTCAATTTATTCTTCACTAGTATTCACTCTAACTGATTCTCAGATTCTGTTAAATGCTCGATCTTACATTTTATATATTTTAAAATTTCTTGTTATTTTTCTAAAACAACAACCACTTATTAAAATTATGATGATATATTAACTATGAATGGTTTCAAAACTCATTGATGGAAAAATATTGATTACACATACAATGTGTTTACAGTAACTGATGGAGTACAAAAATCATTTTAACCATTAGATGATTGCCCTATGTGTCTAGGGCAACGTGTCTTCGTGTGACCCTCTTGGTGGCATATGCTGCACCTTTGTCCAGGTGCCTGTTCACTAGGCCAATCCATCTCATTCCGAATACGAGTCGACTTTGGACTCCCTTTAGGGCGAAGTCTACTGTTGTTTGGTAGAAGCGTGGGTGTGTCATCAGAGAGCTGAAAATTCTGATATTCTCCAATCGGCATCCACGGAGTATTGTAGCAGGAGTTGATACTGTCGAGTCGATAAACTGGATCAACAAACTGCTCCCAAGATATGTGTACGTAAGCACATGCTGCAATCACATGGCCACAAGGATATCTCAGTGCTTGGAACTTTCCACATTCACAGTAATGCTTCTCTAATAAAACAACTCGGATACGACCATTGCTGCAAGCAACAACATCACCGGGCTCAACGACCTCAAATCATTGCTCTGGACAATTAAATGCAGTGACACGATAAGTTGCATCTTCCTGAAGAACTGCATCTAGATCGCATTGGAAATGGTGTCCATAGCACATCCCTCTGTTCAAGCCCTCTTCAGCTTGCTTTCCTCATTCCAAAAAATACTTGACACTACGATAGAAGGTCTCTTGTACCAAACCTATAATTAAAATTTAAGTCATTATACTAATAGTATATTATAATTTTGCTTTTCTAAGCAACATATAATCAAATATTCATATTTACCTGTGATTGGTAATTTTCGAACACCCTTGAAAACTCCATTTATGCATTCTACGATGTTGGTTTTTATATGACCATATCTCCTCCCATCATCATATGCCAACGACCATTTCTGTTTTGGAATTTGCATCATGTAATCATAAACTTCTGGATTAACTCTATGAATATCTTGAAGAAGCTCCTCCATTCTTTGTTGTTAAGGCTCGTATGCTATCATACAAGAAATAATCTGAACAGATAGGATCATAACTATGACAAAAAATTTTAAAAGAAAAAAGGATATTCATACCAATTTTTAAGATTGCTTTCTTCATCGACTCATTCTTGAATCTCTTTCATAAATTGCTAGCAATGTGTCGAATACAGTATCGATGATGGACATATGGTTCTCTCCATGAAAGTCCCTCAGATTGTACCGCCTCCTTGATTGCACGGTGATGATCTGAGATAAGACAAATCCCTTCCGCGCCCGTAATAAACTCTCGAAGACATGCCAGAAACAAACTCCATGATGAGAAGTTATCTTTATCCACAATTGAAAATGCCAAAGGTAGAGGGTCTCAATTTCCATCTTGTGTGGCAGCAATAAATAAAGTTCTTGTATACTTTCCATATAGAAATGTGCCATCTATTTGTATAAACTTCTTGCAATGCCTGAAAGCCGCCACATATGGTAAAAATGCCCAAAATAATATATCAAAAACAACCATTGACTGGTCAACTTGGTTGTATTAGTTAACATATTCAGTAGTATGTAACCGATAGATCACTTGATTATTGTGGCGTAAAAGCTCCAAAAGTTGTGGTAAAACTCGATAAGAATCGTCCCAATCACCGTACACTTTCACAATAGCCTTTTGTCATGCTGCCCATGCCTTCCAGTAAGAAATCTGATACCCAAAAAGTTGTTTGATTCACTCCTTCACTAAAACAATAGGAACATCTTGACATGCTCTAATCATTTCAACAATAACTGATGAAACAAAGTCAACATCTAATGAAGAGTGTTCCTGTAACAAGCTTGGGTTCACACATGTGTGTGGAGTAAATCTTGTGATGCGCCAGCTGTGAAAAGTGTTATCAATTATAGCTCACAGACGCATTTGACAGTTCAAATCATATTTGTCACAATGGATCAAATAATAAGATATTTTTGACTCTTCTACAACATAAGAGTAATGTCTTTCAATGTGATATTGTTTCATCACATTTTTCATTACATCTTTACTCTCAAAATCTCTTCCAATATACAGAACACCTTCATTTTCCACTCGATCTGTGCCCCTAATGATTCCTGGAAATTCTGAACTAGGAGTAATAACTGACCAATCGAATTCTGGCAAGCGATTCATGCCTTCCTTCGACCATGAACTCAATGGTGGGGGATGGTTCAACGGTCGGTTAAACCTCACATGAGTGGGAACTGACTGTTCTTCCGCATGCACTTCCTCTTCATCTTCAGCTCCCTCTTCATCTTCTAAATTGTCATCATCCTCAAAATCATCGACCAACACATCTACAGTATGCGGGGGACTATCCATTGAAATTGTAACCGAGGGAAATGACGGTACCATTGCAGATGGAACTTCTTGATGTGTTCTAACAGGAGTATATGACATTGTCTCGTGACATTTTGATGACCCAGGTTCCAATGTCGATGGCACCTCCATTGTAGCTATGGTCACATACAACCCCATCATTTGATTGGGAGGTGGGAACTTGACCAATGACAATACGTATTCCCATTCTTCATCATCAGTTATTGGATAAGCCACATGCCAAAACCTATCCACATATTGTAGATTCCTGTATGTGATAGATTCTATCGCTTGGTTGCTCCTCAGTTTCAACTTTCGATGAATTTTCCTTTGAAGAGTTCCCAATGTTGTACACCCTCCAAGCATTACAATAGCTTCTGGATGTATACTATAAATACATCCTTGTTCTGTCTCAATTATTTGTCTGTTGCAATAAATATAAGCAGCCATCTTTTTTATCTAAAATAAACCCTCGTTAATAATCACATATGATCAAACAATCAATTTATGTCTACATGCTTCAAGAATTTATGTTGGAATCCTAGTCCCTCCACCAAATCAATATGTTCAAACCATATTGATGTGTAACTCTCTTTACACAACCCACAAGTTTGTGTTATTTACCCAAAAATAGTAAGTCAAACATATTCATACATATCCACATGCATCATATGCATGAGGTACATGAACACGTCATGTAAAAGAATAGAGTTATATGAACTTGAAAAACTCAACATGAATAAGCCCAGAGCGACAGATATCCAACCCCATTCACTTTCCTAGACAAGGAAAGCCTCCAGGAAAGTAGGTGGTCCGACCCAAAGCCCCTCTATCCGGGGATACTTTACTCAAGTAAGCATTTCAGTTCATGACAACTCTAACACTTAATATGTAAAAAATATATTCAACTACTAAATTTAAGTTCATAACTACAATTACAAACTGAGGTCAAGGTAGATGACAAACTAAATTCATTATCATACTTAGAATGTAATGAAAATATATATTATATAAACAATTCATAATATAACTACTTCGCTAATTATTGTAACTACTTCGCTAATTAGTGTAACTACTTCGCTAATTACTGTAACTACTTCGATAATTAATTGACTAATTATAAATAATCAATTGACCAATTATAATGACTAATTATAAAGCAATTATAATGACTAATTATAAACCAATTATAATGACTAATTATAATTCATTAAATGACTAATTAGATTCATTAAATGACTAATTAGATTCATTAAATGACTAATTAGATTCATTAAATGACTAATTAGATTCATTAATTGACTAATTAGATTCATTAATTGACTAATTAGATTCATTAATTGACTAATTAGATTCATTAATTGACTAATTAGATTCATTAATTGACTAATTAGATTCATTAATTGACTAATTAGATTTAATCAATTGACTAATTAGATTTAATTAATTGACTAATTAGATTTAATTAATTGACTAATTAGATTTAATTAATTGACCAATTAGATTTAATTAATTGACCAATTAGATTTAATTAATTGACTAATTAGATTCATTAATTGACTAATTAGATTCATTAATTGACTAATTAGATTCATTAATTGACTAATTAGATTTAATTAATTGACTAATTAGATTTAATTAATTGACTAATTAGATTTAATTAATTGACTAATTAGATTTAATTAATTGACTAATTAGAATTAATTAATTGACTAATTATATTTAAGTAATTGACTAATTATAATTAAGTAATTGACTAATTCTAATTAAGTAATTGACTAATTGTAATTAAGTAATTGACTAATTGTAATTAAGTAATTGACTAATTATAATTAAGTAATTGACTAATTATAATTAATTAATTGACTAATTATAATTAATTAATTGACTAATTATAATTAATTAATTGACTAATTAAAATTAATTAATTGACTAATTAAAATTAATTAATTGACCATTTATAATTAATTAATTGACTATTTAGAATTAATTAATTGACTTTAGAATTAATTAATTGACTATTTAGAATTAATTAATTGACTATTTACAATTAATTAATTGACTATTTGGAATTAATTAATTGACTATTTATAATTAATTAATTGACTATTTAGAATTAATTAATTGACTAATTACAATTAATTAATTAATTAATTAACTAATTATAATTCAGTAATTGACTAATTAGAATTCGTTAATTGACTAATTATAATTCATTAATTGACTAATTATAATTAATTAATTAACTAATTGAATAATTAATTAATTAACTAATTAACTAATTGACTAATTATAATTAACTAATTGACTAATTATAATTAACTAATTGACTAATTATAATTAACTAATTGACTAATTATAATTAACTAATTGACTAATTGACTAATTATAATAAACTAATTGACTATTTATAATTAACTAATTGACTATTTATAATTAACTAATTGACTAATTATAATTAACTAATTGACTAATTATAATTAACTAATTGACTAATTATAATTAACTAATTATATTTAACTAATTGACTAATTATAATTAACTAATTGACTATTTATAATTAACTAATTGACTATTTATAATTAACTAATTGACTATTTAGAATTAACTAATTGACTATTTAGAATTAACTAATTGACTATTTAGAATTAACTAATTGACTATTTAGAATTAACTAATTGACTAATTATAATTAACTAATTGACTAATTATAATTAACTAATTGACTAATTATAATTAACTAATTGACTAATTATAATTAATTAATTGACTAATTATACATAATTAGGTACCTAATTATGATTACTTAATTAACCAAATTAAATTAATTATTTAACTACTTACAATTAATTATTTTTTAAACTAATTCTATAAACTAAAAAAATAAATTAATAAACAAATTCTATAATCTAATTACATTAACTAAACAATTAAATATACAATTTAAAATATTAAAGAAATGTAAATGAAAACTTACCTCAAATTTGCGGAACGGTCGGCGGACAACTAGAATTATGTTCTTCAAATTGAGAGAAAGGGAGGAGGTTGAGGAGGTGAGGGGATGAATGAGGAGGGGTGAGGGGGTGATGGGGTTTTATAGGGGGCGGGGGAGATCGACGCCACTTGAAGTGGTGCTGATCCGTGTAGTGGTAAGGGATCAGTGCCACTTCAAGTGGCGTTGATCAGTTTACCCAGAAAATGGATCAGCGCCACTTCAAGTGGCGCTGATGAATAGTATGCCGAATTCTGCCTAGCGCCACTTGAAGTGGTGCTATGGCGTTTTTTGCCATTAACGCCAATTGAAGTGGCGCTAGGGTGCCCCATTTCCTAAATAAAGAAAACGGGGAACCCATTTTCATAAATAAAAAAAATTACCCCTCCCACCCAAAATTTCCGCCTGCCCACCCCTCATTTGTTTTATATATTGTGTGTGTATATATATATATATATTAGTCCAAAAATAAGTATATCGATCTTCGGATGATCATATCTCAACCATCCGACCTAGAATCGAAGTGTCGTCAGTGACGTTGAGACCATATCAATGCTCTTTACTATAATTCATGTAAATTTAATTTAAATTCGAATTAATTAAACACACTATTGTTGTCATGACTCCCCATTGGTACCCCTCTTAGGCCGGTAGTGAAGATGAGGATGACCTGTGAAGCCTGCCTCTAATAGGCCTTAGACAAACGACTATCACTGAGGGTATATTTCACAAGTACGAGAATCATTACTATAAAGACCCGGAATTTCCATTTAATTTTTTTAAATATATGGGAATTTTACGAGTCCACGAAAATTGACGGTGCGTGATTCCGAGACCTGGAGTGCCTGGAATGAATTTATGAACTTTATCTCGAGTATGTTCAGTAAACGTGCGAGCGAGTTTTTCTAACTTTTGAACCGGTGCTCGGAATTGAAATATGAGGGTATCGTTGAACTCGCAGCGCTGATATTCGCTTAAGGAGACCTTCACCTCGACCGCAGTAGGTCGAGAGTGAAAGATAGATTTTGGGCTTTTCATGGAAACATAAAAATAAAATTATTTAACATTTTATTTTTATTCTTGAAACCTCCCATGTGTGGGTTATGGTGGTGGAGACCACCCGAGCATAAACCCCCAATTTTTGAATTCCTAAAGGCGGGGACCACCCGAACCCTCTTAACGCCAACTTCAACTTCTTCCTCAGGACACCCTCTAACGAGGAACGTCTTCGACTACGACGAACCGATGCACGCGCCTGAGATTGGAGGTGTGTGGCGGACGAGACGAACATCAACAACTTCAACTTCTTCTCATGACAACGTCAACGAACAATCCAAGGTAGGAGTTTATTTGTGTATGATTTTTTTTGCGGGAAGTTATATGGTGGTTGTTTGGAAATATTCTCCTTTTTTGTTCTTGATAATTCTTTGTAATTCAAGATGGAATTATAGCCGCTTGATACCGCACTAACGTGGAGAGTGCAGGCCAAACAAACATGGTCTGTCCTCTCCGCAAACCTTGTGATTAATTGTTGATCGTGATAAAGGAACGACTACCAACACGTGGGGCACGAGAACGGCGACCGACACCACCGTAGGCCGCGAAGGAGGTGACAGCGCAATGGCCACCACCGCCGCGGCCTTGCCACCCAGCGGCTTCGCCGCCCCGCGGCCTCGCTGTCCGCGACCGTGCCGCCGCCTGAGCCGCCGCCGTCGTCCGGGCCGAGCCGCCGTCGCCGTTTGGGCCGAGCCGCCGCCTGAGCCGTCGCTTCCCTTTCGGCCGAACCACCCCGACCGAGTCTTCCTGGGCTGGGCCGAGCCACCCCGCGCCCTCACGGTACCCCCGACTGAGCCACCCCCACGACCTTCGCCCTCCCGGCCGAGTCGCCCCGGGTCGGGCCGAGCCGCCCCGTGCCCATGCGGCACCCCCGCAGCCTCCGCAGCCCCTCGCGGCCTACCTGACCGCCCGGTGGGCTGGGCCACACCACAGGTCCGGTCGAACCGAACCGGGTCGACCCAGGCCAGGTCGGGTCGGGTCGGTCTGACCGGGTCAGACCAGACCTGGACCTGATACAAACCTATATTTTACTTGGAACATAACTTTGGCACCGGACGTCCGTTTGACGAACCGTCAGTGGCGCTGGAAATATTGGAGCGAGACAGTCCCTTTGAGTATACCCCACTAGAGATTTGGATAACATTGGGAAACAATTGGGTTGGATCTAGCATGAATCCAATTGGGCCCTCGGGACTAAAAGGATAATAACTTACAGACCGGACGTCCGATTGACGCACCGTCTATTGTATTGAGACCCCTATAACGTGGAGGTACTATGGGATACTTCTTCTTGGGACATTTTGGCAGTTGGAGAATCGACCAGTGGCTTGGGGAGCGGACTCTCCCGGAGACGAGAAAGCCTAGTGCGGAAACCTAGTAGCTGGTTGTGATGAAAAGAGTGCTCCTAGAGATCCTGTGCGAGTCAGCTCCTAACAATCCTATGAGGGTCAGTTCCTACCGATCCTGTGTGGGTTAGCTCCTACCGATCTTGTGCGGGTCAGCTCCTTGCGATCCCCTGGGGGTGAGCTCCTAGCGATCCTGCGGGGGTCAGCTCCTAGCGATCCTGTGGGGGTCAGCTCCTAGCGATCCTGCGGGGGTCAGCTCCTAGCGATCCTGCGGGGGTCAGCTCCTAGCGATCCTGCGGGGGTCAGCTCCTAGCGATCCTGTGGGGTCAGCTCCTAGCGATCCTGTGGGGGTCAGCTCCTAGCGATCCTGTGGGGGTCATCTCCTAGCGATCCTATGGGGGTCAGCTCCTAGCGATCCTGTACGGGTTAGCTCCTAGTGATCTTGTGCGGGTCAACTCCTAGTGACCCTGTGTGGGTCAGCTCCTGGAGATCCTATGTAGGTCAACAGTAGATCCTCTTAATGGAGTAAGATGATTTAGTAGTTATAACTAATCATCTCTACTACCATACCTAAGATATACCTGGTGTGAGCTGAGTCAGAATCTCTGTGTTCCTTCATGATTGAGATGAATTACTTGATAACTTAGGTATATGTATGGGCATATACCTAAGTAGGGTTAACTATTGTTTTCATGCTTTGTGGTTTATCCTTTGTGGATTTTGTGAGACCTTGAGGGTCTCAGGGTCCTTACTGAGTATCGTTATACTCACCCCTGCACGGGCTATGCCCGCACCTTGTTGTGTTGGATGCAGACGATGGACATCGCTGACTGAGGCTGAGAATACCAGGACTGGACGGTTCCCGGAGGTGGACCATACGGCGTGTCGGTATGCAGAAGAGATGGGTGGGCGTGGAGTGCTGTGGAGACGATCTGTACCTACCCTTCAGGTAGGAACCCGGAGGACGACCCAGTAGCTGCCTTTCTTTTTCTTCAGTTGTATTGTATTTTAGTTGTACTTGTACTATTACTGTTGGGCTTGTATTCTGGCCCCCTTTTGCTTTCATCACTCTATTTTCTATACAGTTGATTTGCATTCGTATCTTGCTGTGTGCTTGGTTGCATGTGTTTACAGGTTATAAAGGCAATGCCTTCCCAGTTTTAGGGAATACGCCTTTCGGTGCTAGTCGCCAGCCCCTGACCTATGAAAGGCGGGCTTAGGGTAGTCACGGCACGGGCCCCAGGGGACGGGTCATGACAATTACCCTCAAAGTATACTCCCAAGAAGAGAGATAAGATCCACCAATCAACTCCCCTTATGATAAACATAAATGTTAATAATTTGAATCACAACTATGACTACATGTAACAAAATAAAAAACATCCATGGGATACAAGTCCGATCTCTTAAGCTCCACTCCAACTCCTTTGCTCCACCTACATCACCCAAACAACAATGATCCTATTCTCCCTTGAACTATCGTGAAAAAAAAACTCATAAAACACTATAGAGGGTGAGTATTTGAAGTACTCAGTAGGATCATATTTCAAAGTAAAACAATATCAAGTGAAATCAATGTATCAAGAAAAATATGTATAGAAACACTAAGTAAAACAAAGCTGGAATAAGAATAAAGCTAACCAACCATAACTGGAAATAATCACAATCACCACTTTCAATTAGCATTGCCTATAACCGCCAATTCATAAAGATTTCCCATATCATAACAAAAGTCTAGATTCTGAACTGTCATAAACAAGAGAGATGTCCAACAACTCGAATTACCATTGTAAGATCCCATATTCTTTCTTAAGGTATGTTATTGTTTACACTACTACAAAAACAAGCTTTATCGGCGCTTGTTTAGCGCTGATAAAGGCTCCCTTTATCAGCGTTTTTTAGCACTGATAAATTCTCCGCCTGCTGTAACATGAAATTCTGCAGCAGTACACCCAAAAAAAACCTGCAAAAAAATCAGCATATCAAACAAGTAGTTCACACAAATAAAATATGTAATGGTAGTCAATTTGGGATCAAAGGATGAGAAAAAATCTATACCAAATGTGATGTACTAATTATTCATTATGATTATCAAAAGGTACTATTAAATACCATATTCTCTAAATGATATATTACATTGCCTCAGATAAAATATATAGAGAGAGTTCAATTTTAGAACCTTAAGAAAAATTTGATTAAGGCATGCATGCGAGTTATTCTTCATATTTTTTGTGGTTAAGATTCATGTCAAGCTTGGATATGGAATTTGTTTATAGATTTTGAGTTCCTTTTGGGATATGTTGCCTTAGGACTTAGAGATTTTCCCCTGTAGATTTCTCATGGTAGATGGATTTGAGTGATTCTTGGGACACTTAAGGAAATGTGTTCTTGTGGTTGATGCCTTTATCTTATGGTGTATTGTCTTCTTTTCATGCCATTTATAGAATTTATAAATGGTGGGGAGATATATGCTTATTCTTTGTCCGTCCCAGACTCTTGATTAGTAGTCATGTAGTTCTTTTATTGGGGGACACAATTTAGAAGAACCCATGTGGGTACACTTTCATGGGGAAGTTTCCTATTCATTTTGAACTTTTATTGTTTTACATACATAGGAAAATGATGGGTTGTATGACTCCAAGTAAAATCCATACAACTTACCTTTTTGAGGGAGTTGTCAGAAACACGAGTTGTTCACGGTTAGGAGAAACCATGTGGTATGGATCTATAGTTTAACTAAGTCATTTTGAATGATTGGAACATGGTTAGTTAACTGTTTATCCAAACTGCGCATAAAAGGGTTTCTTATCCAATGACTCCCAAAAAGTTGGTGAATAGTTTGGAAAACTACCTAACCAGACCATGAAAGTTGCCGATGATATGGCATAATTTAAGGGATTTCAACCTATTTCCTCCCGTCCCCTTCCCGAAACTTAGTCTAAGAGCCCTTTATCTTGAAAATTTATTCAATTTAAATCCTCTATTCTTTTTTCTTTCCCTTTCGTTCTTCTCCCTCTCCCTTTCCTCTTTGTTTTCATCCCTCACTAGGAACTCTAGGGCTAAAGGTTTATATTTAGGGTGTGTGATGAATTATTAATGGGGGTTTATTGTATATGAACCACTTAGGACTCTATGAGGCTTGTATAAGTGTCTTATTTCATAGGTAATGACTTTTGGATTGTTTTCTATACGTCAGTGGTTGTTTTCACTTAAAAATTATGTCCATTTTAAACAAAAGAGAGACACTTCGAGTGATATCGGTCACACCGTGCCTCAGATTGAGGCGGGGTTGACTCATAAATGTCAAAAATGACCCATGGATCGTTCTACTAAAGTATAAACACAATATGAATGAGTTTGTTCATTTTTTCATATGTTAATTGTTGTTTTCACTTAAAATTCTGTCCATTTTAAACAAAAGAGAGACACTTTGAGTGATACCATCCACACCGTGGCTCAGATTGATGCGGGGTTGACTCGTAAACGTTACACATGACTAATAGATTGTTGGACTAAAGTATCAACACAATATGAATGCGTTTGGTCAGTTTTCCATATGTCGGTTGTTGTTTTCACTTAAAATTCTGTCAATTTTAAAAAAAAGAGAGAAACTTTGAGTGATACCGGCCACACCATGCCTTAGATTGAGGTGGGGTTGACTAGTACATGTCAAAAATGACCCATGTATCATTATCCTAAAGTATCAACACAATACAAATGCATTTTGTCAGTTTTCCATACATCAGTTGTTGTTTTCACTTAAAAATTGTGTCCATGTTAAACAAAAGAGAGACACTTTGAGTGATATCGGCCAAAATGTACCTCGGATTGAGGAGGGGTTGACTCATACACATCACACATGACCCATGGATCGTTGGCATAAAGTATCAACACAATATGAATGCGTTTGGTCAGTTTTCCGTATGTTAGTTGTTGTTTTCACTTAAAAATTATGTCCATTTTAAACAAAAGAGAGACACTTTGAGTGATACCGGTCACACAGTTCCTCGGATTGAGGTGGGATTTACTCGTACATGTCACAAATGACCCATGGATAATTCTACTAAAGTGTCAACACAATCTGAATGTGTTTGGTCGGTTTTCCGTACGTCAGTTGTTGTTTTCACTTAAAAATTATGTCCATTTTAAACAAAAGAGCGACACTCTGAGTGATACCGGCTACAACGTTCCTCGGATTAAGGTGGGGTTGACTCTTACACATGGATAATTTTACAAAAGTATCAACAAAATCCGAATGCATTTGGTCGGTTTTCTGTACGTCAGTGGTTGTTTTCACTTAAAATTTTGTCCATTTTAAACAAAAGAGAGACACTTTGAGTGATACCAGTCACACCATGCCTCATATTGAGGCGGGGCTAACTCATACACATCAAAAATGACCCATGTATCATTATACTAAAGTATCAACACAATCCGAATGTATTTGTTCATTTTTCCGTATGTAATTTGTTGTTTTAACTTAAAATTCTGTCCATTTTAAACAAAAGAGAGACACTTTGAGTGATATCGGCCACACCATACCTCGTATTGAGGCGGAGTTTACTTGTACATGTAAAAAATGACCCATGGATTGTTTTCCTAAAGTATCAACACAATCTGAATGTGCTTGGTCAATTTTCCGTACGTTAGTGGTTGTTTTCACTTAAACATTATGTCCATTTTAAACAAAAGAGAGACACTTTGAGTGATACCAGTCACACCATGCCTCATATTAAGGTGGGGTTGACTCATAAACATCCCAAATGACCCATGGATCACTCTCCTAAAGTATCAACACAATCCAAATACGGTCGGTCAGTTTTTTGTATGTTAGTTGTTGTTTTCACTTAAAATTCTGTCCATTTTAAACAAAAGAGAGACACTTTGAGTGATATCGGCCACACAGTGCCTCATATTGAGGAATAGTTTACTCTTACACTTCACACATGACCCATGGATCTTTGACCTAAAGTATCAACAAAATTTGAATGTATTTGGTCAGTTTTCCGTACGTCAGTTGTTGTTTTCACTTAAAATTCTGTCCATTTAAAAAAAAAGAGAGACACTTTGAGTGATACCAGAAACACCGTGCCTCGTATTGAGGAGGGGTTGACTCATACACATCAAAAATGACCCATGTATCGTTATCCTAAAGTAAAAACACAATCCAAATGTGTTTGGACGATTTTCTCTATGTCAGTTGTTGTTTTCACTTAAAAATTTTATCCATTTTAAACAAAAGAGAGACACTCTGAGTGATACCGGCCACACCATGCCTCAGATTGAGGCGGGGTTGACTCGTACATGTCAAACATGACCCATGGATCGTTCTCCTAAAGTATCAACACAATCTTAATGCGTTTGGTCGGTATTCTATATGTCATTTGTTGTTTTCACTTAAAATTCTGTCCATTTTAAACAAAAGAGAGACATTTTGAGTGATACCGGCCTCACCGTGCCTCGGATTGAGGCTAAGTTGACTCTTACACATCACACATGACCCATGTATCATTTTACTAAAGTATCAACACAATCCTAATGCATTTGGTCGGTTTTCTGTACGTTAGTGGTTGTTTTCAATTAAAAATTATGTCCATTTTAAACAAAAGAGAGACACTTTGAGTGATACCGGTCACACCATGCCTCATATTGAGGCGAGGTTGACTCGTACATATCATAAATAACCCATGGATCATTCTCCTAAAGTATCAAGAAAATCTGAATGCGTTTGGTCATATTTCTGTATGTCAGTTGTTGTTTTCACTTAAAATTCTGTCCATTTTAAACAAAAGAGAGACACTTTGAGTGATACCAGGCACACCGTGCCTCTAATTAAGGCGGGGTTGACTCGTACACATCACACATGACCCATTAATCTTTTTACTAAAGTATAAACACAATAATAATGCATTTGGTCAGTTTTCCGTATGTCAGTTGTTGTTTTCACTTAAAATTCTGTCCATTTTAAACAAAAGAGAGACACTTTGAGTGATTCCGGCCACATCGTGCCTCAAATTGAGGTAGGGTTGACTCGTACACATCAAAAATGACTCATGGATCATTATCCTAAAGTATAAACACAATAAAAATTCATTTGGTCAGTTTTCCGTACATCAGTTGTTGTTTTCACTTAAAAATTATGTCCATTTTAAACAAAAGAGAGACACTTTGAGTGATACCGGCCACACCAAGACTCGGATTGAGAAGGGGTTAACTCGTACACATCACACATGACCCATGGATATTTTTACTAAAGTATAAACATAATATGAATGTGTTTGATCAGTTTTCCGTACGTCAGTTGTTGTTTTCACTTAAAAATTATGTCCATTTTAAACAAACGAGAGACACTTTGAGTGATACCGGTCACACTGTGCCTAGGATTGAGGCAATATTGACTATTACACGTCAAAAATGACCCATGGATTGTTATAATAAATTATTAACACAATATTAATGTGTTTGGTTGGTTTTTCGTACATCATTTGTTGTTTTCACTTAAAAATTATGTTCGTTTTAAAGAAAAGAGATACACTCTGAGTGATACCGGCTACAATGTGCCTCAAATTGAGGTGGGGTTGACTCGTACATGTCACACATGACCCATGTATTGTTTGAATAAAGTATAAACACAATATGAATGTGTTTGTTCGGTTTTCCGTACGTCAGTGGTTGTTTTCACTTAAAATTCTGTCCATTTTAAACAAAAGAGAGACACTTTGAGTGATACTGGCCACACCGTGCCTTTTATTGAGGCGGGTTTGACTCGTAAATGTCACAAATGGACCATGGATCATTTTCCTAAAGTATCAACACAATCAAAATGCGTTTGGTTGGTTTTCCGTACATCTGTGGTTGTTTTCACTTAAAAATTATGTCCATTTTAAACAAAAGAGAGACACTTTGAGTGATACCAGCCACACCATGACTCAGATTGAGTAAGGGTTGACTTTTACAAGTCACACATGACCCATTGATCATTTTCCTAAAGTATCAACACAATCTGAATGTGCTTGGTCAGTTTTCCGTACGTCAGTGGTTGTTTTCACTTAAAAATTATGTCTGTTTTAAAGAAAAGAGAGACACTTTGAGTGATACCGGTCACAACGTGCCTCAGATTGAGGAGAGATTGACTCATACATGTCACAAAGGAACCATGGACCATTCTCTTAAAGTATAAACATAATCCGAATGCATTTGGTCAGTTTTCCATATGTCAGTTGTTGTTTTCACTTAAAATTCTGTCCATTTTAAACAAAAGAGAGACACTTTGAGTGATACCGGACACACTGTGCCTCAAATTGAGGCGGTGTTGACTCATAAACGTCACACATGACCCGTGGATCATTTTCCTAAAGTATCAAAACAGTACGAATGCGTTTTTTTGGTT
The DNA here is from genome assembly GCA_963277665.1 of Viscum album. NCBI lineage: Eukaryota > Viridiplantae > Streptophyta > Magnoliopsida > Santalales > Viscaceae > Viscum > Viscum album. Next base: position 1,236,155,283 of record OY728120.1, read on the forward strand.
TTCTGTACGTCAGTTGTTGTTTTCACTTAAAATTCTGTCAATTTTAAACAAAAGAGAGACACTTTGAGTGATATCGGCCACACCATGCCTTGTATTGAGGCTGTATTGAATAGTACACATCAAAAATGACCCATGTATCATTCTAATAAAGTATCAACACAATCCGAATGCGTTTGGTCTCTTTTTTGTATGTCAGTTGTTGTTTTCACTTAAAATTCTGTCCATTTTAAACAGAAGAGAGACACTCTGAGTGATACCGGCCACACTGTGCCTCATATTGAGAGGGGGTGGGGGTGGGGGGTTGAATCTTAAATGTCACACATGACCCATGGATCATTCTCCTAAAGTATAAACAAAATCCGAATGCGTTTGGTCGGTTTTCCGTATGTCAGTTTTTGTTTTCACTTAAAATTTTGTCCATTTTAAACAAAAGAGAGACACTTTGAGTGATACCATCCACACCGTGCCTCAGATGGAGGAGGTGTTGAATCTTACATTTCAAAAATTACCCATGGATCGTTGGCCTAAACTATCAACACAATCCGAATGCGTTTGGTCGGCTTTCCGTACGTCTTTGTTTGTTTTCACTTAAAAATTATGTCCATTTTAAACAAAAGAGAGAGACTTTGTGTGATACTAGTCACACCATGCCTTGGATTGAGGATAGGTTTAATCTTATATTTCATAAATGACCCATGGATTTTTCTTCTAAATATCAACATAATCCGAATGCGTTTGGTCATTTTTGCGTATGTTAGTTGTTGTTTTCACTTAAATTTTTTTTCCATTTTAAACAAAAGAGAGACACTTTGAGTGATACCGACCACACCGTTCCTCTGATTGAGGCAGAGTTGAGTCTTAAATGTCAAAAATTACTCATTAATTGTTGGACTAAAGTATCAATACAATCTGAATGCGTTTGGTCAGTTTTCCGTATGTCAGTTGTTGTTTTCACTTAAAATTCTGTCCATTTTAAACAAAAGAGAGACACTTTGAGTGATACCGGCCACACCGTGCCTTGGATTGAGGCGGGGTTGACTCATACAAGTCAAAAATTACCCAGGTATCATTCTACTAAAGTATCAACACAATCCGAATTCATTTGGTCGGTTTTCCGTATGTCAGTTGTTGTTTTCACTTAAAAATTATGTTCATTTTAAACAAAAGAGAGACACTCTGAGTGATACCAGCCAAACCGTGCCTCAGATTGAGGCGGGGTTGACTCTTACACGTCACACATGAACCATGGATCGTTTTCCTAAATTATCAACACAATCTAAATGCATTTGGTCAGTTTTTTATATGTTAGTGGTTGTTTCCACTTAAAATTTTGTCCATTTTAAACAAAAGAGAGACACTTTGAGTGATACCGGTCACACCGTGTCTCATATTGAGGTGGGGTTGACCTGTACACGTCAAAAATGACCCATGGATCATTCTCCTAATGTATCAACACAATTAGAATGCATTTGGTAGCTTTTCCGTATGTCATTTGTTGTTTTCACTTAGAATTCTGTCCACTTTAAACAAAAGAGAGACACTTTGAGTGATACTGGACACACCGTGCCTCGGATTGAGGCGGGGTTTAGTTGTACATGTCACACATGGCCCATGGATCTTTGGCCTAAAGTATCAACACAATCCGAATGCATTTGGTCGGTTTTTTGTACGTCACTTGTTGTATTCACTTAAAAATTATGTCCATTTTAAACAAAAGAGAGAGACTTTGAGTGATAACGGTCACACTATGCCTTGTATTGAGGCAGGGTTGACTAATACACATCAAAAATGACCCATGGATAGTTATTCTAAATTATCAACACAATACGAATGCGTTTGGTCATTTTTCCCTAAGTCAGTTGTTGTTTTCACTTAAAATTATATCCATTTTAAACAAAAGAGAGACACTTTGAGTGATATCAGCTACACCATACCTCATATTGAGGCAAGGTTGACTCGTAAACGTCACAAATGACGCATGTATCATTTTACTAAAGTATCAACGCAATCCGAATGCGTTTGGTTAGTTTTCCGTATGTCAGTTGTTGTTTTCACTTAAAACTCTGTCCATTTTAAACAAAAGAGAGACACTTTGAGTGATACCGGCCACACCGTGCCTCATATTGAGGCGGTGTTGACTCTTACACATCAAAAATGACCCATGGATCATTATACTAATGTATCAACACAATCCAAATGCGTTTGGTCAGTTTTCCGTATGTTAGTTGTTGTTTTCACTTAACAATTATGTCCATTTTAAACAAAAGAGAGACATTCTGAGTGATACCGGCCACACCATGCCTCAGATTGAGGCATAGTTGACTTTTACATGTCACACATGACCCATGTATCATTGGACTAAAGTATCAACACAATACTAATGCATTTTGTGGGTTTTTCGTACGTCACTTATTGTTTTCACTTAAAATTCTGTCCATTTTAAACAAAAGAGAGACACTTTGAGTGATACTAGCCACACCGTGCCTCATATTGAGGAAGGGTTGACTCCTACACATCACACATGACCCATGGATCATTTGGCTAAAGTATCAACACAATCCTAATGCTTTTGGTTGGTTTTTCATACGTTAGTTGTTGTTTTCATTTAAAAATTATGTCCATTTAAAAAAAAGAGAGACACTTTGAGTGATACCGGCCACACCGTGCCTCAGATTGTGGTGGGGTTGACTCCTACATGTCACAAATGACCCATGTATCATTCTATTAAATTGAAAACATGGATTTGGGGGGGGGGAGACCCTATCGAGGAAGGAGGTTCCAACAATGTTTATTTTCTTATTATGGATAATCAGAAAACATACAATTTCTACCAATGAAAATGTTCAACGCATGGGAATCCATTTTTAATCTCAATTCTCATAATGTAATAAATTTAGGGTGGAGACTCTTACTCATATTTTCTTTGAATTTAAGTGGAAATGCGTGATATAAATGTATTTTGGAGATTTTACTAGTTTTTCTTATCCAGAGCCCAAAGAAAAGTGGTTCATCATTCTTGCATGTTGCTGGTGCATTTCATCTGTTAAAATGGAAAAATGACTCATTGGAGAAAGGATGTTTTATTTAATAACAATTACAATTTTCCTATGAACATTTACATACAATAATGTTTCATCTTTTGATCTCTGTGAACCCCTCTAAAAAATGTCCGCCAATTGTACACGTCCCCAAGCCATATCTTTATCTTACAAGTTGTGATGGCCATGCAATGAATGTACCAATATCATTTTTGACCGTATGAATATCATCATCATCAAGTGGAATAGGTAGCTCTATGTTTGGATCATGATCTACAATAATCGTCACTTTCAGATGATCAGTTGGAAGCGGTCTATTATGCAACTTGTCCTATGGGATGTTGAACATCATAGCCCTTACTACAAGGTGATTGGTGGGTGTTGATAGATATAAATCATAGTCATTATCACCCTATAGAAGATAAATACAGGAAAATTATTAGTGCTTGTCTAATTCACATTTCATGGGAAAAATTATTAGAATATTGATTACCACGGCTAAGACAGCTCTTTGAGGGGAATGACTTGCCTCAAAGCTGGTGGGGGGGTTGGGTGAGATCTTCACGCACTGGTTGTTCCTGAGTTGTGTATTCTCCTTGATTCTTACCCATAAAAGTTTCTAGAAACTCTCCCTGCCATTTAAATCATTCTTCAAGAGTTTCTAGTCTTTCACTCATTTGTTTCATTTCTTCATTTTTATCATCCATTTTTTTTTCTCAAAATACACTCAGGGTGTCACCCCAAACCCCGCACCTCTAACACAATCGTATTGTTCTGGCCGCTTCAAAGCCATCGATAATAGGTCTACATATGCTACAGGAGTAGGTGATTCCTGTGACTGTCAGATATAGGAAAATAAGTAATTATTATTATGTAATAACAATTTAAAACAAAACTTTTTATCGTGTCATACTTACACATATTTCCCACACTTTTTGTGTGTTTTCATCTACTAGCTTCCCTTCCTTATTTACATGTGCCTCCTTTCATAGAATATGACGTGGGATGGAAATGTCTTTGGATTTAGACTCATCAATCTACATATAAATATAGAAATATAATTATGATGTTGTTTCTTGGAAAATAACAATATTACTGTAAATTTAAAATACGTACCATTTTCTTTTCTAGTGAAGCATACCCCATCCTTGATTTACGATAGGGGTATGTTGGTTTTGATGCACATTCCTTATTTTTAGTACTGAGTTGCTGTTTCATAAATGAAATATTGATAATAAAAGTGATGAACACACGTATCCTCAAACAACGTATTATCAGCCACAATGTACCAGAAACTTCTCATCCCCATGGCGGCCAATAAATGCATCCCATGCTTCTTGGGATATCAGGTGAGCATATACAAGGTATGGGTGTGAGTTTATTTTACCTTTGGAATCTTTCAGGTGACATTTTGTTAAAATAGTGCGAAAACCTTGATGAATCTTTCCTGCAAGCCTTAGTACATAATTCTTGTGTAAATCATTTACTATAAATGTACTCTGTAAGGGATTGAGAAGAGTAAGACACTGTTTCATTATTTTATTTGCTAGTAAATTAAAGAAATAATATCATAATGTTACCGTAATTTCTTCCCAGATCACAGCCTTCATCTCAGACACAACATGGTGCCATAAATCTATGTCAATCAACACGTGTTTCCAAGTGACAATTCCAATGTAACTACTAAACATAGCCTTGTTGAGATTCACATGTTGGCCTCGTGCATTCCATATGACATCAAATTTGATGCCTTTGCTTTTCACCTTAAGAACTTTGGCTAACACCATCAAACTATGACACACCTGTGTTTTCTGCGATGTAGGTCCTTTATCTCTGACCATTTCATCAATATCAACATCATCAATATGTTCATCTGGAATGGTAGAAATGACATGTGCTGATGGTTGTTGGACCTCAACACTAGGAGTAGCAACAGTTTCAAAATCTTATTGTTTCTCTACACTGTGAGCAGTAGCAGCAGCAGTAGCAGCTTGAGAGACTTGTTCAGCCTTGAGGTTAGGAGCACCAGAACGTGCAGAAGTTATTATCTGCAAAAGTGGTTGAACAATTAATTTAGATTACATAAATTCAAAAATAATAAGATAATAACATGAGATAACAAGATCTATATTACAAAAAAAATATAACATGTTTATTGAACTCTCTTTATTTTTTTCAATGGATGAAGGGATTTGAAACCTCTATTGATTATCCAAATCCCTTCATTATGGTCTCCTATAACATAAAAAATTTCATCTACATTAGGACCTATACAAAATGATTAAGTCGTACCACTGAAAGAATCATCCTCAATTGAATTTTCATTGAACCCTTCAATAGTTTTGGATGATAACAGAATAGTCGACCTCTTTCAGTTTGCGGGATTTGGAACATAAAATACTTGTACCTCTTGTGATGCCATTATAAACTATTCATCTTTGTACCCTTATTTACTAAAATCAACTTTCACAAATCTCAATTCATCTATTTTAATACCACTGTTGTTATCAACCCATTTGCATTGAAAAATCGGCAATTGGAATGTCGTATAATCCAACTCCCATATTTGTTTGATAATGCCAAATTATGACATATTCGCATAAATTGGATTTCTATCCTTACTACCAGAAACATGCATCACTTCACCCACAAGTGTAACTCCACTATTTTGCATGGTATTATCTTCATCATTTTCATCTGTATAGAATGTATAACCATTAATTACATAACCATTATAAGATAATACATACACACTTAGTCTGACGGCTAGCCATCAAAGTCGTTTTAAAATTGAATTCAGATTTTCATCTAACTCTTTAAAAATATAGTCCCAACACCATCTTATAAATAGGTGATTATGTGTATTTGATATCCATTTTTCATCCCTTAATGGATTTAACTGCCTAAGAATTTCTTTGTGGGTTTCAATATATGGAGTAACCTCCCAACTGTTATGAAAAAAGTAAAGGTGGGCCTACTCATGATCTGTAATATTGATTGTCACAACATCTCTTCCAGAAATTCCCTCACCCTCAATGCATCCAGTGTGTCGATATTTCAGGAGACCAATGCTTTCCACATCAAATAGGTATTCGGTACAAAATTCAATGGCTTCCTCAACAATATATCGCTCCATAATACAACCCTCTGGACGACTTTGATTTTTGATATACCCTTTCAAAATCTTCATATACCATTCAACGAGGTACATCCATCTATAATGCACATGACCACAAAGTCGGATCTCTCTCACCAAGTGAACCATCAAATGAACCATCATATCAAATAATGATGGCAGGAAGAACATTTCTAATTCACATAATATGATGACAATTTCTCTTTCCATAGCTGGAAATCTTACTGGGTCTAAAACTTTGCTGCATATAGCTTTGAAAAAGAAACAAAGTTTGGTTAACGTATGACGAACATTCTTGGAAAAAATGCAATGTAAAGCTATAGGAATTAAATCTTGCATCAAAACATGGCACTCATGTGATTTCAAACCTTTCAACTTAAAATTATTAATTGACATAATGTTATTGATATTTGATAAATACCCCTCTGGAACCTTTACATCATTGAAGAAGTTTCAAAACTGATATCTCTCCTCCTTGGAAAGAGTGTAAGCAGCTGGAGGAAGAAACATTCGATTTTCACCCTTCACGGGAGCCAACTCTTCTCGTATTCCCAGGTCAACCATGTCCAACCTTGCCTTAATTCCATTCTTTGTTTTTCCAGGGGTATTTAGCAATGTTCCGATAACACTATCACATACATTTTTTTCCACATGAATCACATCAAGAAAATGCCTGACGTACAGACAATTCCAGTATGGTAATTTAAAAAAAACTAATCTCTTTTTCCAACCGATTTTCGTAAGGTTTTTCGAAAGTGGTTTACCAAAAAAAATGTTCACATATTTTACTTTATCAAATAGCTGATCACCTGTTAGTGGAGACAGTGTTGTGTGTTGTTCTGAACTTCCATTGAATGATGTCATCCAAGATCGGTACTTATGCCGATGGGGTAGAAATCTATGATGTCCTAGAAACACATATTTCGATGAATATTTCAACCTAATTGATTCCATATTTTCTAAGCACACGGGACACCCTTGAGTTTCTTTAATGCTATAGCCTGACAAATTTTCATAAGCAGGGAAATAATTTATCGTCCCATACAACATCACTCTCAACGTGAAGTATTCACTTTTATAAGCATCATACAACATAACACCTGAATCCCACAATAACTTCAAATCCTCGATCAAAGGATCCAAATAATCACCAATATCATTACCTAGTTGTTTTGGTCTTGATATAAGAATAGATAACATGATGAATTTCCATTTCATGCATAACCAGGGTGGAAAGTTATAATTTACCAACATAACAGGCCATGTACTGTGAGTGTTGGTTTGAAAACCAAAAGGATTCACTCCATCTGTAGATAACGCAAGAAGAATGTTTCTCGGCTCATTTCCAAATTCAGGATACTCACAATCAATTCTCTTCCATTGAGGAGAGTCAGCCGGGTGACGTAATTTCCCATATTTATTTCTTTTATATGCATGCCATGACAATTGTCTTACAGTTTCTTCACTTCCATATAGACGCCTAAAACTTGGAATGATTGGAAAGTACCAAACAACTTTCATAGGGCTATATTTATCTTTCTTGTATCGAGAAGCACCACACTTTGGGCATTATATAAGTGATTTGTTCTCCTTGAGAAATAATATACAACCTTTCAGGCATGAATTTATTCTTTCAGAAATCATACCCATCGAGTGTAGCATTCGTTTATCTTTATATGTCCATCTTGGGAGCTTATTATCTTCCGGGAGAATGTCATTCAAGAGAGCAAGTAGTTCCATAAAACTGACATCACTCCATCTGTTGCCTACTTTGAATTTATACAACTTCAGTACAACTAACAATGCTATATATTTAGTGCAACCAGTATACAATGGCGTCTTTGCACAACTCTTTAACTTCTCAAACAATTTTGGGCAATCATAGAGTTCATCTTCAACTGTCCTTGTAATTTACTCAATATGATATTCATCATCATTAACATATTTAATCACATCCTCCATATGGTCTTCTTTATTATCCATATTTGTAATCATATCTGATGATCCATAAAACGCAGTTTTATCCCAGCCAGTAGCTACATTCGCTTCTTTATCCATGTTTATTCCAACATTTATAACTCTGATCTATTCCGTGACATATCAAATGTTCTTCCAACTCCTCTAGAGTAATTATTCTAGAATAACAACAACATAAACATAGACAAAGTATTTGAGAAGGATCCTTTGTGTGATCCTTTGAAAACTTGATGAACTCTTTCACTCCATTCTCATACTCTATTGTCAAACAATTAACATCCATCCAATATTTATTCATCTCTATCCTATTTTAATCTCAAATATTATTATTTATGATTCAAATACACAAAAAAATACTTCCAAATACAGTAGAAGAGAACCAATTCCTTATAAAAATAAAGAATAATAGAGCCTAACCATTTCCAATAAAGATTTGTAAATCAACAGAACCAGGATAGACCCCCCATCAAAATCAACACACTTTCCAACCCCCTTACCAATAGTTCTAGCACCCACCACCCTTGCAAAAAAACATTAAACATCCTTTTAACCACCCCTACCAACCACCTCATTAATAATAAAATAATCACATTAAACATCCCAAAACTAGTGACCAAACTCAAATAAAATGAAAACAAGGATGCAATTTTGATGAGAAAACTAATATAGTAGATACATTTCCAAACACAAAGGGGTTCACGGGGGAGAAAAATAACCTAGGTTTATCCAAAATTACTATGTAATATCATAAGTTTTGTTACCCAAATTAACATAAGAAATAGAAAATTTAGGTTAGTGAACATAAATTCTATCAAACCTCCTCTCACTAACTGTTAATACCTTCCATAATATTGAAAAAAATTGTGAAATTAATTTTATAAATAAATTCTTTCCCAAAATCATGAACTTTAGATTATAAAAATTCACATCCATTTAGGTAAAATATAAACATGCTTCATTTTTTTCTTATGAATCCATTAAATTTGGACAAACACACTAACCAACTCAATAAAATTCATATTTTCATAGGAATTTTAAGGTAAATAGAGATAAATAATTCCATTGAAAACAATTCAACTGATTCTTTTAGTATCAATTGAAAGAGGGTATTGGTTAATAAAGGGATGAGGTCAATAACTAAGGACATAATCATGCATAGACTCTCAAACCAAACTCACCACATCCCAAAATTTTATCAACTAAAACATGACCATTCGACTAAATAAAACTACACCTTACTGAAACCAAGAAACACCATGAATCATGGGGAACTCATACTACTAATGCCCCACTGCATCACCGTTGAAATAGATCAACTATACAGTTATGGTACACCTTAAGATACTCAACCCTAGGGAATAATCCCCACCCTACATCTAGAAAATCTCATCACTCCCTTATTCCTCATTCCATTAGGACCACAACTCAAGGCACCATCTTTAGCCTTCTAAGAAACTTGAAGAAAACCACTCTTGATAACTTCATCACAATCCCTAATCTACAACCAAAACCTCAAACATAAACTCGCAACCTTCCTTAGAATCTCTAATCTCAAAGATGGATCAAAATTATAGGATTTCATTTATTCATCAACCAAGTGTTCTAAAAACTAGACCATCAACGCACAGATGTGAATCCCAAGGGAAAGCACACTGTATCCAACTTTATTGAATTCCATGATATTATATATACACTCATACTTCCATATCTAGGGAATAGAACTCTTTGTAAAACCACTTTTGACTGAACATGATTTTCCTTCCATCATTCTCAAGCCACCCTTAAAAGTAATCCCACTACTAAGAAAACCCATAAATGAGCTAGAATATTTTCCAATTCAAAACCCTCCTCAACTACTTCTACCCAATTCTTAACCTTAATACCTAACACCTAGACAATAAACATCAACACCTCCTACTATTGAAATTTGACAACACTCTATCCCATGTCTCTTTCTACTTCCTGCGCACTTTACCATGATAATGTTTCAACATGTATAAGCATCAAAATTAATAAATTTAATTCAAAAAATTAAATAACTTACCAACACCAAGGGATACTCTTCCTCACTAAAAGAATCATATATACCCCAACACTTATAAAATACAAAACCAATTCATAATCCATTATAAAATATTATATTCCTATGAAATCATCACCATTAGACCCTCTAATAACACAACCACCTCATCACCCCATGCCACCATTCTTAAATCCATCAAAAAAATCTAACAACCTATTTTCTATTTCTCACTAATCAAATTTACAATAGAGTGTTTAGAATAATCTTAATCTTGAAAATAACTTAACAAAACCCTATAAGTAATAAACAATTCACTTGGTAAAAATTTAATCACTTTATGAATTTTTGAAAGAATGTGACCTAAAAACGTATCCCAAACACACAAAAAAACCCAAACCAAACCAAACTAAACCACCATAATGAATATTAGAATAAAAAAAGGAAACAGATGGGGATGAGCAGAGAAATCACCAAAGATCAAAGATGGGAAGCCAAGAATCTAACCTCGTTGAAAGGAATCCCAAACACTTGAAGTTGGGTTTGCGGGGAGTAGGGTCCAGCTGGTATGAGGAGAAGCAGGGTTCATGGGGAGGAGGACCCGCAAAAGGGGTTCAAGGGGGAGGATAAGGAGTAAGGTTTGTAGAGAATTAGGGCTAGAAATGGAGTAGGGCTAGTGGCAGTGGAGTAGGGCTAGCGGCGGTGGAGTAGGGAAGTGGTGGTAGAGGTCCAAAAAAGAGAAGATCGAGGGGGGGGGGAGTTGTTGCTGGGGTGCAGTTCCATGAGAGATTGAGGGCGCGATAAATAGAGGGCAATGTGCACCCCATTTTATAAAATGGAACTATGGTTTTATCAGTACTAGAAAAGTGATGATAAATGATCCCTTTATCAGCATTGATAAAGATCACCCTTTATCAACACTAAAAAAGTGCTGATAAAGTGACCTTTTATCAGTGCTAAAATTTTAGCACTGATAAAGGGAACCTTTATCAGCACTTTTAATTAGCACTGGTAAAGAATTACCTTTATCAGCGTTTTTTTCTTAGCGCTGATAAAAGGTGGCGCTTCCCTTGACTGTTTTTGTAGTAGTTCTAAGCTTCAGTTTAAGTCTCTTATTTTGATTTAATATGTGTTTCCTAAGTCCATGAGAAGGTTCAGGGGTGTTCCGGGGGTTCAGGGCATGATAGAGGAGGAAAAAGGATCGTTTTGGGCTTGTTGCACAGTTTGTGCATGGTTAGTGAAAAATGTGAAAAGCATTCCAAGTAACCATGCAACCTTGGATAGAGGCTTACGCACGGTTGGAGTACGATTAAGAAAACCGTGCAGAATTACCAGGTAACTGTGAAACCTAGCTCTCTTAGGAAAGTAGCATGAACACAGTTTTCACACAGTTTGGAAAACTGTGTGGGTAAACTATGTGGCCTAATAAAGTTGAGAAATTTACAAAAATGCCATTATCGGATTTTAAACTTCAACTCGGGATTATCCTTCATTTCACCCCCTACAACCCTAGTGACGATCTTGGATGACCCAAGCTTACCAAGGGTGGTTCTCCTTTGATTCTTGGCTATTTGAAGTGCTGTTGGTTGTAGATCGAATCCCCAGGTAAGTTTAACGCTCCTCTTTCTTCTCCTTTTCGGATTAAGGTTTGTAGTTTATTACATATTCTTCCGAATCCCTAAAAAACCTATTTTACCAGAGGAATATAGGTTGGGTATTCAAGGGGTGTTTGAATCTAGATCCAATACTATAATTAAGAGTGCGTTCATCATCAGATTCAAGGTAGGTGCACTACTGGAAATTTAGGCTATAGCCACGGTTTCAAACTGTGGGTATAAGCCCAAAAACCGTGGCTATAGGTTATAGACATGGTTCAATGAACCGTGGCTGGTATTGGCATGGCTATAGGCCAAGTCCTATAGCCATGGTTTAAAACCGTGGCTAAATCCTTATAGCCATGGTTTGAACCGTGGCTAAAGCCCTATATCCATAGTTTAAAACCCTGGCTAAAGCCTTATAGCCACAGTTTGAAACCGTGGTAGAAGTTTAAGCCACAAACAGGACATATATCCACGGTTAGAAACCGTACCTATAGATTAAAGTTCATTAAAAAAAACACAGTAGGCCTGCAGGCCTACCTTCCACCCCTACCCCTTGTTAGTACCCCTACCTTCCATCCACCAGCTAGTTCCCCTGCCACCCCCACCCTGCATGTATCCCCCCTATTTTCCATTCGGATCTACCCCATACCAGTCCCCCTACCTGTTTTCCCTTGGTTCCCCACCCCCTGACAGTCCTCCCCTGTCTGTCACCCCCCTGGACACACCCCTACCCCCTCCCCTGCACAGACACCCCCACCTTGGACAAACACCCCCTGGACAAACAGACAACCCTAGACATACCCCCAGGACAAACACCCCCCTGGACAGACAACCCTGGACACCCCCTGGAGAGACCCCCCCGGACAGACACCCCCCACCCCGGACAGACCCCCCTGGACACCCCCCTCCCCTGGATAGACCCCCCCAGACAGACACCCCTGGACACCCCCCGGACAGACACCCCCTCCCCTGGACAAAACAACCCCTCCATGGATAGATACCCCTGGACACCCCCCTCCCTGGACAGATACCCCATGGACACCCCCCCGGACAGACACCCCCTCCCCCGGACAGACACCCCCTCCCCCGGACAGACACCCCCTCCCCTGGATAGACACCCCCTGGATAGAACACTCCCCCTCCCTTGAAAGACACCCCCCTGGACACCCTCCTCCCCTGGACAGACACCCCCTAGAGACTCCCCCTCCCTCCTGGACATCCCCCCACTCCCCTAGACAGACACCCCCTGGACCCCCCAGACACTCCCCTCCCACCTCCCTCCTGGACACCCCCTCCCATGGACAGACACCCCCTGGAATGCTAATATAGTTGGCCATTCAATTTGAAATCAAAGACAAAAACTAAAACAGAAGACGTTTCAAAGCCCCCCTCCAGGACACTCCCCCCCTCCTGGACACCCTTCCCCCTGCCACCCCCTCCCCTGGACAAACACCCCATGGTGACTCCCCCTCCCTCCTGGGCACCGCCCTCCCCTAGACAGACACCCCACCTGGACCCCCCTGGAAACTCCCCCTCCCCCTCCCTTTTGGACACCCCCAACCCTGGACAGACACCCCCCTGGAATGCTAATACAGTTGGCCATGCAATTTGAAATCAAAGACAAAAACTAAAATAGAACACATTACAAGCCCCCCTCCTAGACACCCCTCCCCCTGCAAATCCCTGGACACCCCCACCCCTGGATAGACACCCCCCTGGAATGCTAATACAGTAGGCCATACAATTTGAAATCAAAGGAAAAAACTAAAATAGAACACATTGAAACCCCCCACCCCTGGACATACACCCCCTGGAATGCTAATACAGTTGGCCATGCAATTTGAAATCAAAGACAAAAACTAAAACAGAACACATTACACCCCCTCCCCCCTATGTTACTCATTATATCATTTTTTAAGGATATGAAATTCTTAACGGGTTCACCAATCCTTGAAGTTGATGCCCAATGATACTCATCCTCTATATGTTGAAGGAGAATGAATTCATCTCAGTTTCATCAATTTTTTTTCCTGAAGGTTTACTTCAAGACCATTGTGTTAGACTACACTAGGATGGTCATGATCCTTGTCTCACATGCCTAATTTTTTAAGGCAATCAACATGTCACCATAAGAGTGATGATGATGGAACCTTTCATTGAAATGGGAGGATTGGAGTTTAAAACATATCTTTATGGTTTTCATTTCCCAGTCCATATTTCTCTTATATAATTAACACATGCCCATGAATCTTGTTCTTGATTCCATCTCCATGTGGACATCAGTTAATAATGTCACTTTATTCCTTATCAAGGTGACAACCTAATGATCAAAGTTGACTAGAATTTCAATTACATTGTATATTTAGACAATCCCTTAAATATCTTTCTCATTTCTAGAAGTGTGGGAATCTTATGCTTTCCACATATAAGTAAAGGATGGATCTTCAGTTATGATCTGGGAAGGAAGGATGTTATATCTTCTTTTGTCAAGCCATATAGGCATCTTAGGAATATGCAGTCAGTGGACTACTTTGGAAGCTGTTTGTGAGTACCCGATCAAGGAGAGAGATAACTGTGAGACCTTTGTTTACTGTTGGACAACACTAGCACAGTTGCGATGCAATCGCAGCTGGAAAAAGCGAGCGCTGGAGGACAGTGCATGCATTATTTATGACAATTCTGACAACATCCTTTTCTTTTCCAATACCCATGAACATAAACAAAGTCCTATTCACATTTCATAAAAAAACCATCCTCTCCGGACAGCATCCACCCCCCCACATCCCTTACACCCCTTTCACACCCCTTGCCCCCTGCTGGATCCCCTTGGACAACAACCTCCCACCCCCCTGCTGGACCCCCTGGATAGTAGCCCCCCTACTGGACCCCCTGGATTGCAGCAACCCTCTGCTGGACCCCCTGGAGAGCAGCCCCCCCTGCTGGACCCCCTGGACAGAAGCCCCCACCCCCACAGCTGGACCCCCATGGACAGTAGCCCCCCTGCTGGACCCCCTGGACAGCAGCCCCCCCTTCTAGACCCCCCTTGCACCACTCCTGCTGGCAGAAATTGTGATTAGTCAGTCTCAACATTGATCAAAATATTAATGGAATACTATCATTGCAAACTGCCGTAGGGTGTCTTCCTGGAGTAGGGCCAAATCATGGCATTACCGCGGCGTGATTGTGGCATGACCGCAGCGTGATCGCTGTGTGAACGCGGCGTGTTGGCCCGGTCCAGCAACATCCATGGGGCATCATCTTCTATCCAGGAGCGAAGGGAGCAGGAGGAGGCGGGGCAACATTCCGACCGTCGCTCCACCGATAGAGATTGTGATTAGTCAGTCTCAACATTGATCACAAGACTCATGGAATACTATCACTGCGAACTGTCGCGGGGTGTCGTTCTGGAACATGTCCAAATCACGGTGTGACCGTGGCGTGACCGCGACATGACCGCGATGTGTTAGCCTAGTCCAGCGACATTCATGGGGCAACATCTTCCGGCCAGGAGCGAAGGGAGCAGGAGGAGGCGGGGCAACATTCCGGTCGTCGCCCCACCGGCAGAAACTGTGATTAGTCAGTCTCAACATTGATCACAAGACTCATGAAATACTATCACTGCAAACCGCCACGAGGTGTCGTCCTAGAGCATGTCCAAATCACGGCGTGACCACGATGTGACTGCGACTTGACCACGGCGTGACCGCGACGTGACCGTAGAGTGACCGTGGCGTGACCACGGTGTGGCCGCGGCGTGACCGCGGTGTGACCACGGTGTGATCACCGCTTGACCGCAGCGTGAACGCAGTGTGACCGCGGCGTGTTGTCCCGGTCCAGTGACATCCGCGGGGCAGCATCTTTCGGCCAGGAGCGAAGGGAGCGGGAGGAGGCGGGGCAACATTCCAGCCATCGCTTCGCCGGCATAAATTGTGATTAGTCAGTCTCAACATTGATCACAAGACTCATGGAATACTATCACTGTGAACTACCGTGGGGTATTGTCCTGGAGCAGGGCCAAATCACGGTGTGACCGTGGCGTGATCGCGACGTTTTGGCCCTGTCTAGCGACATACGCGGGGGAACATCTTCCGGCCAGGAGTGAAGGGAGCGGGAGGAGGTGGGGTAACATTCCGGTCGTCGCCCCGCCGGAAAAAATTGTGATTAGTTAGTCTCAACATAGATCACAAGACTCATGGAATACTATCACTACAAACCACTGCGGGGTGTCGTCCTGGAGCAGGGCCAAATCACGGCATTACCGCGGAGTGATTGCGGCGTGACCGCAGCGTGTCCGCGGCATGACCGCAGCGTGACCGCGGCGTGACCATGGCGTGTTGGCCCAGTCCAATGACATCCACAGGGCAGCATCTTCCGGCCAGAAGCGAAGGGAGTGGGAGGAGGCGGAGCAATATTCCGACCGTCGCCCCGCCGGCAGATGATAGAACATATCAACTATTTAATATGCTATAACAAGGGATCGCCAGAGAAGGTTGTAGTGAGCGGAACAATGACACAACGTCTAAAGGGAAACAAAACGACGAAAAAGAATCATACACCCTACACAAACCATTTACAAATTCATTCACTTTGCCTAAACATGGAAATTTTATTTATAATATTCAAAGTGTGAAAAGGAAAGTGTCATGGTCAAGGCATATGCCTACTCGGGCAACGCCATTTTAGTTAAACGAGTATGATAAGCCAATTTATATTATTCAAAGAAAACAAAAACTAACTAGCCACAAAACAAACACCAACAAGAGCCATATGAAAGACTCAAACCAAATCTAAACATGATACAAATAATTATCACTACTCTTTGGTTTAGAAGACAACGCACCTACGTTGGAGGGGTTTTATTATAAAATCATGTAATTGCTTTATCACAAAATTAATTTAATTATATTTAACATTTATTCTAAAACTCATTCAGCACAAATCAAATGAAATAATTTAATCAACTAGATCAACATAACTATCACTGTGAGTTTTCGCAGACAGCGCACCTCCGTTGGAGGGGTTTTATTATAAAAACATGAATTTATTTATCAAATGAAACAATTATGTTGGTCGGAGTGGACACTCAAGAGGGGGGGGGGGGTGAATTGAGTTCCAATTAAAAATTTCTGTTTAAAAACTTTGTCTTAAATTCCCCCAAATAAAACACAGAATTAAACTGTAGTGAATTTATATCAAAATAAAGGTTCTGTTAGGTTTTCAAAAGATTTATTATTTCCCAGTTAATCAAATCAGAATAATTGATTAACTTTTGAAACTAACTTACTGATTTACAAATAATATAAACACTTGCGAGTTTAATTATCAAAGTGACTTTAAAACAGTTTTGGTTTTAAAGTAGTTTGCAGCGGAATAAAAATAAATTTTAAAATAAATAAGCATAGCAGATTTAACCAAGAGGTTCAGTCTCAAGATGAGACTTAGTCCTCTAAAAACTTTATATAAAAGTGATCCACACCCTGGATCGGGGATTACAATAGTATACAACTGTCCAGGTCTAAGACCTCTACCACTGTTATCCGTGGGAATAAAAACAACAACACCAGCTGTCTAGGTCATGAAAGACCTCTACCACTATCCCAGTGGTAAATAAAAGATGTAAGAGTTTGAGTGAGGATTTACAGATCCTCCAGTTAAAGTACAGAAGACAGTGTGTGTGTAAAATACAGCAGATGACACACACTGCTCAATATGTAAAAAGTAAATCACAGAGGCTAAGATTTAGAGTTTAGAAATGACTCTAATGATTGCAGTACAGCTCTGGACTCCTTTGGATTGATCAGAATTGGTTCTGAGTCCTCTTCTAGTTTTTGTCTGGAAAATAGAGTGTCGTCTGCTTCCTTGACTTCGAGGTTCAGAGATAGAGAGAAAGTAGTTGATGAAGTTCTTGTGTGGATGTTCTCGTTCTCAGCTCTTCACTAGTATGCAGTAATGAATGAGTTCTTTGTGTAAGTTCAGTCGTCTCTTTGCATTCACACTTGGTTGTTTTTCCAGCACACCTCGTGGTATGTATGTCTCTATATCTTCGTCTATTCATTCCTTTTTCAGCAGCAACACATCCTTCTTTTATTTAAAGCATGAGCTCCGGAAAAAGAAATGATTTCTTTTCATAGATACGAGGTACGGTTTTCTGAAAGCCAACAAACACCCATTAAATAAATGTCAATGCATTAAAATATACCTGATATGACCGTTGGTTATATTAAATAATGATAAAGAAATTAAAGCATTGTCGGGTTCTATCTCTGGAACGGTAGCTTTGATATCGGTAGGTTGATGTCACGGTAGGCTTGCTTGTATCGGTGACTTCTTGTGTAATGGTAGACTTGATGTGTAACGGTATACTTGATGTGTAACGGTAGCTGTAGACTTGTCTTGTATCGGTAGCGGTAACTCTGTCTTGTATCAGTGACTTCTTGTGTAACGGTAGACTTGATGTGTAACGGTAGCTGTAGACTTGTCTTGTATCGATAGCGGTAACTCTGTCTTGTATCAGTGGGCTTTCGCATATCGGTAGGCTTTGCATAATGGTGACCTTTCCGTATCGGTAGCCTTTTCGTATCGGTAACCTCTACGTATCGGTAGGCTTGTCTGACGGTAACCTTCTTATATCGGTAAGCTTAGTATATCGGTAACCTTCCACGTATCGATAGACTTGCATACCAGTGACCTTTGCGTATCGGTAGACTTGCATACCGGTGACCTTTGAGTATCGGTAGACTTGCATACCGGTGACCTTTTAGTATCGGTAGACTTGTTCTGTAACGGTGACCTTTCACCTGTTTAAGTATTCTATTGGCAGAATGAGTTAAGTTAGAATATATATTCATCCAGTAACTGTATTCCTTGAAGATAATATAATAAATGAATATGTGCATGATGTTCATAAATACCTAAATAATTAATTAACCATTAAACAATATAGGAACTACCAAACTATAATTGATCATAATTGGGATTATCAAAATACGATTGAGCATAGTTGATATTATGGAAATATGAGTTCAACTAATTTGCCTAGAGGGTTCAACAATCTCCCCCTTTTTGATAATCACAACTTATGCCGAAGTATTGAGAAAATTAAAAATAGTATTAGAGGAAAGAATAAAAATTTATTAGAAAAACAAAAACTTTAAAACAAAGTTCTCATAATAAATTTTTGTGTTGTTATTAGTTTTCTCCCATATCCCTATAGCATATATTGCATTTTCTCCCACTTTGTTTTACTTCTCATTTTTCTCCCCATATGTTTTTCTCTCCCCCTTTCATGAAAAACTTTAAAACAAGAGGCTCATTTTCTCATTTTCTCCCCCTTTGTGATTAACAAAAAGAAGGGTATCAGAGAAAAGATAAAGTAGAGAATAAGTGACAAGGCAAACAGGAACAAAGTAAAGTAGAGAATACAAGAGAATTTTCATTAAGGTACAATAGATACACTGAGAAAATTAAAAGTTCAGAAATACAGGTGAAGCCTATCAAAAACATCTAGAATCACTCAATCCTCCTCATGAACAAGTGTCTTTCCCTTAGGATCAGCAGAGGTGTCAAGTGCATCAGCAGAGGGTTTTGGAATAGCTGAAGGCACAACTAGTGGTGCAGCTACAGAAACTGTACCGGATCTGAAATCGGGATTCCTCTGAGTGATCATTGGTGTCAAGCTCCTGATGGCTTGAACTGGAGTCAATTGAAGTGCACTCCCAGAGGCAGAGGCAGGAAGGGCCGGTGGCACAATGACTGGCCTAGCATCCACATGCAGGAAGGGCAACAGCAAGTTCCTGAAATCCATAATAATACTCCCTCCTCTCTCCATTGCAGACACAAAATCATCTCGATTCTCAATAAATTTATCCAAGGTAGGAGTAAGCTCCCTGATCTTACTAACCTGTTCTCTAAAGGCTTGAGTTACTGGAGGTAACTTCAGATTCTCAATCAAAATCTTGAAATGGTTTGTCATTTGTTGCTTGGTATAAACCTTCTCGAAATAAGCATCCACCTTATTCTTGATTGCCTCTTGAGAAGCAGTAGCTGCCCGCAGGTGATCACGAACAAAACTGCTAACTTCCCTAGTGGTAGAAAGAATATGAGTATCTGATGCACCACTGGGACTGGCCTTATCCAATTCTTCCTGAATAATAGTGCGGATCTGGTCAAGGTTCACACTGGAGATAGATGAGGGAGGAGGTTTCATTGAGAAGGCCACTGTCTCCTTGAAGGATTGAGTCAGACTATTAACTACCTTCTGAATAAGTTCATCCTGACTATTCAGATGTTCTTTTACTGACTTCTTAAAGGCCTCAAAAACTTCCACAAATTGATTGACCACTTCTTGGATATATCGAATGTCAGAGTTTACTTGAGTTTGAGAGCTATGCATGGTAGTCAGAGAAGCAATCGATTGTCTCAAAGCAACTACAGCTCCTGTCCAACTCTCAATCTGAGTGTGGCACACTTTAAGTTCATCCATCATTTCTTTCACAGGACTGGACACACCACATCTAATGGATAACTCAAGGGATTTCTCCACGCTTTTCATCTCTTCAACCATACTTTTCTTCATATCTTCCACTTATTCCCTTATTTATTCTTTCAAATCAGCTTTTAAGGACTCAAGGTCCTCCTTGGTTGCCACATTTTCAGCCACAGTGGGTAGGGTAACTGATTCCTTTTGGGGTTGGTCTTCCTCATCAGAATCTCCATAATAAAGTCCAAGAATCATATATCCTGGATCTGATGTCCAACCTTCAATGTCATATACCATTGATACTGAGCCAAGATTCTCCCCCTCACTTGGAACATTCTCCTGAAGTATCTCTTCCAACTGTTCTTCCTAGGGTAATTCTGCAATTTCCTCTACAACTGCAGCAGATTCAATAGCCATTTTCTCTGATGGCTCAAGAACTTCCTCAACAATAGATGCTACTTCTGCTTCCTGATCAGGCACTATTTTGACTGTACTGTCTATAAGAGGGATCAAACTAAGCTCTTCTTCTTCATTTTCCTCATCATCTGCTTCACCAGAAGCCTCCTTTTCTCCATTAACATCATGATCTGATTCAGTTGCCTCATCCTCCTCAGAGGTGTCCTTGACAACATACTGGCATGCTTCGTCTCCTTCTTCTGTAGTCTCTGTATCTCTGTCCTTCAAGACAGTTTCTCTCTTTGGTAGTTCTTTTGGAGGGCTAGCTGCTCCATAAGAAATAACTTGATGCACAGGACTAGGGGGTAAGTCTGGATCTCCTCCTTCCTCAACTGATGTCTCTTCCTCCTCAGTTTCATCATCACTGTAGACCAGTTCTGGCTCATCTGGTCCAAGACCAAGATCTCTCACATTCTTTGGTCTAGAGGGATGGTCCTTTGGTGTGAACTTATCATAAATTTTTCCTTCATCATTAACCCAAGACTTCTTCCAAGGGTTCCAGCTAACTTTCATGAACTTAAAAACAGTCCTGGTGATACAAAAGTTGTCTTTAACTACTATCATTTCATCTTGAGGTCCAGCTACTTCCTTTGCTTTCAACATAACAGAAATCAACTTTGAGAAGAACAAAGCATTTGACTTAGACTTTGGTCTAGTCATATCCTCAATCTGAATCATAATCAGTCTACACAGATTTACCTTAACTCCATGCTTCAGTAGATGTAGCAAATAAATGTCCTGGAATCTCAGTGTATCAAATTATCCTCTCCTTGTACTAATTACATGTTGAATAAACTTGAAAAGAAGTTTATATTCCCCTACCATCTCTGTAGCTATCACTTTTCTAGGGGTACCATTCCCTGTCAGCTCTAACAAAGCATCTTCATACTTAAACACATCACTGGTTGAGGGAAAAAATTTTGAATAGAAAGCACAATATCCTTCATGCGGAACTATTAAGTTCCCAACCCATTCTACTGAAGTAAAAGAAACTTCCTGTCCATTCACATAAGAAATCATTCGGCTTTCTTCCTCAAACTTTTCAAAATAAGTGAATTCGTAGAACTGTTTCACCAGTCCGGGATAATAGGGTCCATTGTTGTTCGCGAAGCACTCAGTCCAACCTTGTTCTTCTAAAACCTTAAGAACCAAGGACTTGCTCTCCATGAGCCATTCTGCACAACCTCTTTCTCAATGACAATCTCTCGCTTTGAGAGATGCGGGTTTACTAGATTCCTTCGAGCTATACTTCCACTTCCACTTCCACTGGTACTCGCATTCATTACTTTCTGTCTTTTCGCTTGCGGCTCATCACTCCCATCTGTAACCTGGGGTCTCTTGACGCGGGCCATTACAGATTTGAGGTTTAGGGTTTTGCGGCTTGAGAGGTTTAGGTTGGAGGGATTCAAAAAGATGATTTCGCGGTGAGATTGAGTGAAGTCTAATATCGGGTTTTAATATCATTTAGGATTCACAAATAAAATAAATCTTATAAAAAAAAAATTCAAAGACTCGGACTTAAATACAGAAGTTTAAAACATCGCAAGATGCACCAACGGTAAGGTCTCCTAACGGTGAGGTCTCCTAACGGTGAGGTCTCTAACGGTGAGGTTTCTCTAACGGTGAGGTTTCTCTAATGATTTTAAGAATAATTTATCATTCCTAATTCGTGTCTAATGAAACTTAATCTTTCTAAACTTAAAGGCTTAGTGAAAATATCAGCTAATTGGATTTCAATGCCTATAAATTCAAGTGTTATATCACCTCTTTGATAATGATCTCTTAAAAAGTGGTGTCTAACATCAATATGTTTGGTTCTAGAGTGAAACACAGGATTCTTTGAGATGTTGATCGCACTAGTGTTGTCACATTTAATTGAAACATGTTTAAAATTAAATCCATAGTCCAGTAAAGTGTGTTTCATCCACAGAATCTGTGCACAACAACTACCAACAACTATATACTCTGCTTCAGCAGTAGATAATGCAACTGAGTTCTGTTTCTTACTACACCATGATACTAGAGACTTTCCAAGTAAATGAAATGTTCCAGATGTGCTCTTTCTATCTAACTTGCATCCAGCAAAGTCAGCATCTGAATAACTTATTAAATCAAATGATTGTCCTTTTGGGTAAAACAATCCCAAATTACCAGTACTTTTAAGATATTTGAAAATCTTTTTAACAATAAGTAAGTGTGACTCTTTAGGGTTAGCTTGAAATCTAGCACACATACATACACTAAACATAATATCAGATCAACTAGCAGTAAGATAAAGTAAACTCCCAATCATACCTCTGTAATTAGTTTGATCCACTGGTTTCCCAGTTTCATCAATATCCAATTTACAGGTGGTACTCATAGGTGTATCACTTCCCTTAATACTATCCAAACCAAAATGTTTTAATAAATCCTTAGTATATTTACTCTGATAAAATAATACCATCTTTAGTTTGAAAAATTTGAAAACCAAGAAAATACTTAAGCTCTCCCATTAAGCTCATTTCAAACTAATTTTGCATAACCTTTGAAAAATTAGTACATAAAGAATTTTTAGAAGATCCAAAAATAATATCATCAACATAGATTTGTACTATTAAAACATCTTTTGAAATCCTTTTTATAAAGAGAGTGGGATCGACAATTCCTTTTGTAAATCCTTTTGAAATAATAAAATTTGTAAGCCTTTCATACCAAGCTCTTGGAGCTTGTTTTAAACCATATAAATCTTTAGAAAGTTTAAAAACATGATTTTGAAAGTGAGGATTTGAAAAACCAGGTGGTTGTTCTACAAAAACATCTTCAACAATAAAACCATTTAGAAAAGCACTTTTCACATCCATTTGATATAACTTGAAATTCAGATGTGATGTAAAAGCAAGTAAGATCCTAATAGCCTCTAATATAGCTACAGGAGAAAAGGTTTCCTCATAGTCAATTCCTTCTTCTTGATTGTAACCTTGTGCAACTAGCCTAGCTTTGTTTCTAATGATGTTTCCAGATTAATCAACTTTGTTTCTAAACACCCATTTTGTGCCTATGGTCAAAGTGTCTTTAGGTCTTTCTACTAATTTCTAGACTTTGTTTCTTTCAAATTGATTTAGTTCTTCTTGCATAGCTATTACCCAAAATTCATCACTGATAGCATCATTGATATTTTTAGGTTCTAACTGTGAAAGAAAAGCTTGATGTTCAACCTGATTTCTTAGAGAAGCTCTAGTCTGTGTTCCTCTATCTAAATTACCTAAAACAACATCTAAAGGATGGTTCTTTAGAGTCCTAGTTGGTCTAGAAAAGGTAGGACTAGAGATTTCAGGTTCATCTACAGGTTGGGGTTCAATAGAAGCAGGTTCTGGGAAATTTCCAGAACTGGATGTTTTGACTACAGGTCCACTATCCTTATCATTAAGGTTCAAAATAGAGAGATCATCTTCAAGATTTTCAAGAGAGGTCTTAGGTTCATGTGGATCAGTTTCATCAAATTTGATGTGAACATATTCCTCCACACATTTTGTTCTTTTATTGAAAACTCTATAAGCTTTACTAGAAATAGAGTAACCTAGGAAAATTCCTTCATCACTCTTTGGTGCAAACTTTTCAAGATTATCTTTAGTATTGAGAATAAAGACTTTGCAACCAAAAACTCTGAAGTAGTTAACCTTAGTTTTCCTATGGTTCCACAACTCATAAGGGGTATTTTTAAGAACAGGTCTGATTAAGAATCTATTTATAATATAACAAGCTGTATTGATAGCTTCAACCCAAAAATAAACAGGTAGGTCATACTCATTGAGCATGGTTCTGGAAATTTCCTGAAGGGTTCTATTCCTCCTTTCCACTACACCATTCTGCTGGGGTGTCCTAGGGGCATAGAAATTGTGACTATAGCCATTGTGTGAGCAGTAGGATTCAAACTCATGATTTTCAAACTCACGAACATGATCACTTCTCAAGGTTTTGATCTTAATTCCACTAAGGTTCTCTACAGACTTGGAATATTTAACAAAGTAAGAACAAACTTCACTCTTGTGAGCTAGAAAATATACCCAAGTATACCTAGAATAGTCATCTACTAGAACATAGACATAATGCTTCCCATTTAAACTAGAAACTCTAGAAGGTCTAAATAAATCCATGTGAACCAACTCGAGAGGTTGAGAAGTTGACACTTCTTTCTTTGATTTGAAAGAAACTTTATGTTCTTTCTCTTTTGACAGGGATTACAAACTTTGTCAGCTGGGAATTCAAGTTTGGGTAGGTCTCTAACTAAGTTCTTCCTATCAAGTTTTCTAAGTGAATGCACATTGCAGTGTCCTAATATTCTGTGCCAAAGCCAAGACTATTTATGAAAAGCATTTAAGAAAGTAATATTTTTCTTTGCTAAAGAATTTAAATCAACAACATAAACATTTTCATTTCTTAAAGCAAAAAACACTAGAACATTTTTAGAATTAAAAACACTGCAAGAATAATTTTCAAATTTAACATTAAAACCATCATCACATAACTGAGAAATACTTAGTAAATTATATTTCAGTCCATCAATAAATAAAACTTTGGAAATCAATATTGAGTCAGTGTTACCAATCTGGCCTGAGCCGATGATTTTTCCTTTTGAGTTATCACCAAAAGTGACAAAACCTCCATCAACTCTGACTAAGCTTTTAAAGCATGAGAATTCTCTTGACATATGTCTTGAACATCCACTGTCCAAGTACCAGGTCTTTCTACAGGAGCTATTTAAGCAGATTCCCTACAAAATAGATTTAGACAGGAAATGATTTTGGTACCCAGATTTTCTTGGGTCCAGACAGGTTAGCCAATAAAGTTTTAGGAACCCAAATTTGTCTTATGGGTCTCATAAAATTTGTAGAATCAACAGATTTTGAAAGGTAAACCTTATTAGATCCGTAACTATGAATATAACTAGTTGAAGCATATAAATGTCCAGAACTAGAACTAGCAGTA
Organism: Viscum album; assembly: GCA_963277665.1. Classification (NCBI taxonomy): domain Eukaryota; kingdom Viridiplantae; phylum Streptophyta; class Magnoliopsida; order Santalales; family Viscaceae; genus Viscum; species Viscum album. Next base: position 1,236,180,958 of record OY728120.1, read on the forward strand.
TTCTGTCCAGATTTAGGAATGAATTTAGTTTTGATAAATTTTCTCTGTCCTGGTTGGTATCCTATACCAGTAGTGTATCTAGGTGCTATTTTCTTACCTAGAATTTGAGTAAGAGTATCTTTACCATTTGTAAACTTTTATAAGTCTTTCTTAAGTTTCTCATTAGATAATTTTAGTTCAATATTCTCTTTAAGCAACTGATAATTCTTTTCTATTTCAATATCAAGACCAGACTTATGTTTAACAGTTAAAGCATACTGTTTCTTTAAACCTTTGTATTTGTCTTTCAGCTCATTACAGGTTTCTTCTAACATATCACAATATTCAAACAACTCAGATTTTGACATGTTTTCTAAGTCAGAATCATCTCCAGAATAATATGAATTTAAAGCAGGAGTTTCAGATGTTACCTCAGATGTGTTTTTCATGAAACACATATTTTCCTTATTTCTAGATTTAGTCTCAGAAATTTCAGACTCACTGGAGCTATCCTCAGAAGCGCTCCAAGTAGCCTTCATAGCCTTTTTGTACTTACTGTCCTTGTCATCATATTTCTTCTTGAATTTGAGCTTTGGGAAGTCTTCTTTAATATGTCCTTTTCTTTTTCACTCATAACAGACAACTTCATCACTTTTATCTGGCTTTTTCCAATCCTTCTTCCAATGTCCCTTATTGTCATACTTTCCTTTTTAATTTGATTTTCTAAAAAATTTCTTCTTCCTATAAAATTTCTTAAACCTTCTGGAAATGTGAGCCATCTCAACATCACTATCAGAAGCACTTTCACTATCTTTACAACTTGAACTCTCATTTATAGCTTGAAGTTTCTCCTTATCCTTGTTCTTTGAAGTTGAAGATTTGAAAGCAACAGACTTTCTTCTAGGTTCATCTTCTTCTTCTTTGTTCACCTTAAGTTCTTCTTCATACATCATCAACTTTCCAATTAGTTCCTTGACAGGTAGAGCAGAAATGTCACACAACTCTATGACTGAAACAGATGTGCCTCTCCATCGGTCTGACAAACATATCAGAATCCTCATAATTTGTTCCTTTGCTAGAATAACCTTTCCAAGTGAATTCATTGTGTTGACTATCTCATTAAACCTGAGATACATATCGGAAATGGGTTCATCATTCTTCATTTTAAAATTATCATATTTAATAGTATAAGTATTTAATCTCATTTCCTTAACATTAGTTGTTCCTTCATGAGAAACAGCTAAGGTATCCCAAATTTCAAAAGCAGTTTTACAAGAAGAAATTCTGTTAAATTCTTCATCTCCTAAAGCACAGTACAAGGCATTCATGGCTTTACAATTATTATTGTAAGCAGTCTTTGTAGGTTCATCCCAAGTGGATCTAGCAGTAGTGGGAAGTTTATATTCTGATTCTATGGCAGTCTAAATATCAAAACCAATGCTTTCTAAGTGAATTTTCATTTTAAGTTTCCACTGAGCATAGTTTGTACCATTGAAGAAAGGTGGACTGTTAGTAGCAGCACCCTCTAGTCTATTATCCATGATAACTAGGTTGTAACCAAAATTTTAAAGAGATAAAAATTTAGAAGTAACATAAATTTTAAGATCTTTAAAATACAACTAAAATCACAGTTGAAAAACAGAGTACTTCATAAAATATTTTAAACCCTTTGATACCAAATATTGGTCGGAGTGGACACTCAAGAGGGGGGGTGAATTGAGTTCCAATTAAAAATTTCTGTTTAAAAACTTTGTCTTAAATTCCCCCAAATAAAACACAGAATTAAACTGTAGTGAATTTATATCAAAATAAAGGTTCTGTTAGGTTCTCAAAGGATTGATTATTTCCCAGTTAATCAAATCAGAAGAATTTATTAACTTTTGAAACTAACTTACTGATTTACAACTAATATAAACACTTGCGAGTTTAATTATCAAAGTGACTTTAAAACAGTTTTGGTTTTAAAGTAGTTTGCAGCAGAATAAAAATAACTTTGAAAATAAATAAGCACAACAGATTTAACCAAGAGGTTCAGTCTCAAGCTGAGACTTAGTCCTGTCAAAACTTTATATAAAAGTGATCCACACCCTGGATCGAGGATTACAACAGTATACAACTGTCCAGGTCCAAGACCTCTACCACTGTTATCCGTGGGAATAAAAACAACAACACCAGCTTTCCAGGTCACGCACGACCTATACCACTATCCCAGTGGGAAATAAAAGATGTAAGAGTTTGAGTGAGGATTTACATATCCTCCAATTAAATTACAGGAGACAGTGTGTGTGTAAAATACAGCAGATGACACACACTGCTCAATATGTAAAAAGTAAATCACAGAGTCTAAGATTTAGAGTTTAGAAATGGCTCTAGTGATTGCAGTGCAGCTCTGGACTCCTTTGGATTGATCAGAATTGGTTCTGAGTCCTCTTCTGGTTTTTGTCTGGAAAACAAAGTGTTGTCTGCTTCCTTGACTTCAAGGTTCATAGATAGAGAGAAAGTAGTTGATGAAGTTCTTGTGTGGATGTTCTCGTTCTCAGCTCTTCACTGGTATGCAGTAATGAATGAGTTCTTTGTGTAAGTTCAGTCATCTCTTTGCATTCACACTTGGTTGTTTTTCCAGCACACCTCATGGTATGTATGTCTCTGTATCTTCGTCTATTCATTCCTTTTTCAGCAGCAGCACATCCTTCTTTTATTTAAAGCACGAGCTCCGGCAAAATAAATGATTTCTTTTCACAGGTATGAGGTACGGTTTCCTGACATCCAATAAACACCCATTAAATAAATGTCAGTGCATTAAAATATACCCAATATGACCATTGGTTAGATTAAATAATGATAAAGAAATTAAAGCAGTGTCGGGTTCTGTCTCTGGAACGGTAGCTTTGATATCGGCAGGTAGATGTCACGGTAGGCTTGCTTGTATTGGTGACTTCTTGTGTAACGGTAGACTTGATGTGTAACGGTAGACTTGATGTGTAACAGTAGCTGTAGACTTGTCTTGTATCGGTAGCGGTAACTCTGTCTTGTATCGGTGACTTCTTGTGTAACAGTATACTTGATGTGTAATGGTAGCTGTAGACTTGTCTTGTATCGGTAGTGGTAACTCTGTCTTGTATCAGTGGGCTTTCGCTTATCGGTAGGCTTTGCATAACGGTGACCTTTCCGTATCGGTATCCTTTTCGTATCGGTAACCTCTACGTATCAGTAGGCTTGTCTGATGGTAAACTTCTTATATCGGTAAGCTTAGTATATCGGTAACCTTCCGCGTATCGGTAGACTTGCATACCGGTGACCTTTGCGTATCGGTATACTTGCATACCGGTGACCTTTGAGTATCGGTAGACTTGCATACCGGTGACCTTTGAGTATCGGTAGACTTGTTCTGTAACGGTGACCTTTCGACTGTTTAAGTATTCTATTGGCAGAATGAGTTAAGTTAGAATATATATTCATCCAGTAACCGTATTCCTTGAAGATAATATAATAAATGAATATGTGCATGATGTTCATAAATACTGAAATAATTAATTAACCATTAAACAATATAGGAACTACCAAACTATAATTGATCATAATTGGGATTATCAAAATACGATTGAGCATAGTTGATATTATGGAAATATGAGTTCAACTAATTTTCCCAGAGGGTTCAACAAATTATATTAAAGAACACTTATTCAAGATATGCAATTCAATATAATTAAGTAGAATTAATAAATAAGCTAAATTCAATTTAAAACATTCTTGAATTAAAGAGGCTAGAAGAGGGATCCTACCTCAAGGTGGAACCAAACTATCCACTTCGGCTCTTGGAGATTTCTAACTAAAAGTTACTACTCCCCCACTGGGTATACGCACCTTCACACACATGTAAGGACACCTAGCCCCTATGCACACACCCGCATGGCCATGAGCATGTGCAAGGAGTTCCTTGCACATATTCTTATATGCATATAACATTCTCCACTCACATGCGTATGAATTTATATATATATATACATGGGCACACATAGCCCCATACATGCATAATCACTGCCATGGTTGACTATACATGTAATGGAGGAACCCACATACATATACTTTCTTACCTATGCACACGCAGGCGAGTCTCCCTTAACTTGGCTACTCGAAACCAACGAGCATGGATCAACGCACTACACAAAGGATATTAGGAACATTAAAACACATAAAGGATGCTACATAACCAGTGAGAAACCAACCAACGACATTAAAGACTTACCTCGATTGGGAGAACAAAATCCACCTGAACCAACACAAAATGATCCAACACCCTACTGAAAACATAATATGGAGTCAAAAACACTGAAATCCCCAAATACATGAGGTGCGAGACAAGTAGTAACTATATAATCTTACCTCAGATCAAAGCCGGAAGACTGAATCAATATGAACCCCATTTTCCCCCCTTCACAGAATATAATTACCCTTTGTCCACAGAAAGAAGTAAAAGACCTAAGTGGCCAATGCGATAAAGAAAATAAAATAAAAACTAAACTAAAACATACCTGTCTCCTGTGACTATACACGTCACCGCCCAACATATAAGAACCACAATGCCCCATGGGTCAAATCATGTTCCTACAAGCAAGGGGGAAATAGATCCATGTTTCAAAATGATATTATCAAATAGTACATTCCTATTAATTAAAAATTATTCTTCTTGTTAATGGTATATAATTAGTTTGGCTCAAGTTTCAACTTAATTTGGTTTTGTTCGATACAAGTTTTTATCCCACCCGATGATAAAAGTTTACTAGAGGACAAAATTTCTAATAAAATAGAATATATCATAATAAAAAATGGACCCACACCTATGAAGAAGGTTAAACATGATAAGAAAGAATGTTTGATCATATAGTCTGATGAGTTATAAAAGGAAAAACCAAAAAATGAAAAACATTGAGAGTTCTCTAATTGCTCAAGTGAATATTCAATTTTCAAAACAACAGTTCAACACATGTATTATTATGTAAATAGAAGATAGAATTATGAATACTTGAATAATACCAATCATGAAATGTATTAAAATAAAATGAAATCTATACATATTGATTCAAAAATATAAACTCACAAGAACAAGACATTACATGGAATAGATTCATGTAAAAATTATAGCAGCTTAACATGCTGAAGAGAAACTAAAATAACCATTTTGATTAACACCAAATCAAAAATCATGATTAGTATGAGAAAAATCTATCCAATTTGCTAGCTTGTAATACATTGATGGTGAATCTACACTAGGTTTAGTAACCACCCACAATTTTAACTTCAACCATACTATATTTATCAAAATAGGATGAAAATTCAGAATCTTCCATCATATTGATGTGTGGACCAGTTTTTTCCTCATGCCTTAGAATAGTGTTAAAACCCCTCAGAATCACCCAACTATATGAACACTAAGAAATTACCCCTTCAAGATTATCCAAAATATCTATTGTTTTCATGTAAGAGTTAGAGGAATAAACAAAATACAGGGAGATTACAATTCCTTGGATACCAATATCAACTAAGAAGTCTTGCTGATTTTCTGTACATGAATGCAGACTGATACTGTCATACTTTAAAATACAGATATTCTCAGAGTCATTCTCACTTTTATTTTGTGATACATAGGAATATCCAATGGAGGACCATTTAAAGTAACTCCATTTGTCAAACTTCATATTAGGTTTAGCTAAACTAATCATCATGGGGTTTTTTTCCTTAATAAAGTATCTTGGAGATGTGATTGTGGGAGAGTTCCCAAGACCTTGAAAATTACAAAAGATAATCTTCATTTATGAAGGGATGTCATAGCTCTTGTTTTGAAAAATGCAAGGAAACAAGAGAAATCAAATAAATTTCAAAAACTGTTATCAATGCCCAGAACCAATTGACCAAGATGAGTCGGCTAGGCCTGGGCACTCCTGTTCAAAATTTCCCCTAAACTTTGAAGCTCGGCATTGAAATCCCTCTCCTTCCTGGAAATACCCCCACCCCTCCCTAACAGACCCCCCCTGGACAGCCCCCCGTCCCTCCTGGAAAGCCCCCTCCCCCCTCCTGGACAGCACCCCCCCTCTAGACCCCTCATGGATAGCCCCCCCGGACAACCCCCATCCCCCCTGGACACCCCCTTGGACCGCCCCTCCCTCCTGGACAGCCCCCCCTGCAGACCCCCATGGACAGCCCCCCCTCCCCCTGGACAACCCCCCCACACCTCCTGGACAGCACCCCCCAACACTCAGCATGTTTTACCATAAGCAAGAATATTTTCAATAACCATCATAAACAGATTCAGTTCAATAACAAAAACATGAAAAGTATTCAACAGTTTAAGCACAAACACTCAACAAGCATAATATCCTAAAATCAATAATTTCAAGAGTTCCAATAAGTGGAAGTATGAATGAATTGTTCTAAACAAGTAAAAACCAAATTAAGTACTCCCCTGTAATGATATGATGCAATTTTATTCTTTTTAATGAGACAAACACCCTCTTATATTTTTCACTCAAGATGGATATTTTTATTGAAGTACCTAAAAAGAAACAAAATCAACATTATATTTCCATAACTCTATTCCTCATTAGATAACATTAAATAATCAAAAATGACATTGTAAATTACTGAGTTTCAAAGGACATATTCAAGAAGACACCCTCCTTCCTGGAAAGACCCCCCACCCACCCACCCCCGCCCTGGACATACCCCCCCTGCACACACCCCTGGATAGACCCCACCCCCTGGACAGAGCCCCCCTTCCAGACAGACCCCCTACCCCCTCCCCCTCTGGACAGCCCCCATCACTCCTAGACCCCCCCTGGACAGCCCCCCATCCCCCTTAGATAGCCCCCATCCCCCTGGATAGTCCCCCCCTCTCCTTTCTGGACAGACCCCCCCTCCTGGACACCCCCCTCTCCTTCCTGGATAGACCCCCTCCCTGACAGACCCCCCCGGGATAGCCCCCATCCCTCCTAGACACCCCCTGGACAGACAAAGGCATCATTCGAATTGATCGAATTCCAAGTGTCTTTTATAAATTTATTATAATCCTCCATAGTGTTACAAAAACTATTGAATCTAAAAGGAAGAATAGGTTTATTTTATCTAGTCTTGAGGCTCACCAAAATTGGATGATGATTAGAATTAATCCTAGGTAAAGTAATACTAGAGATCGTATTCCAGTTATCGAGAGCTTTGAAGTTTGTGAAAGCTCTTTCAAGTTTAATTTCTGAAATTATATTGTGTTGCCTTCTATACCAGGTATACTTAGCCCCAACCAGATTAATCTCAACAAGGTTATTATCATCAATACAGTGATTAAAATCTTTAATGGAAGTGTTTGAGTGCAAGGGCCCTAGCTTTTAACTAGTTCCAAGGATAACATTGAAATCACCGATAATGACCTAGGGAACTTGAATAGTGTTGTTAAGGGAGGATATATTGTGCCACAAGGTTATTCTGTCTTGATAGTTATTGCAGTCATACACAAAAGTACAACAGAAAGTATTATCATGCAAGTTTATTTCACATGTCAAAGACTGAGAATCATCATTAACAATATGAATTTTATCTATAAAGATATGTGCAAAGACCCCCAAATAATCACAATTATTATTATTGTAAGATGCTCCTATAAAAGTATAACTATATTTTTCAAGACTATTAAATCCAAAAGTAAAAGTGACTTTAGGTTCAGAGATAGAAAAAAGCATCGGTTTATGAGTAAAACGAGAATTTTTTAAAGTTGTGAAGGTGTTAGGGTTAGCAATACCCTGACAATTCCAATATAAAATATTCATTTATACTTACATTTGGGGCTAGGCCCCTTGTTTTTGTTACGTTCGAAATTCTTTCCGATCATGGATTTTCTTAATTGCTTGGTAGAATTCTCTTTAGGTGTCGTTACATTTTTTCCCTACAAATTCTTTGAAGGGTTAGGAGAGCTATGATTATTTTTCATACCTATTGAGACCTCTTCTTGGTGAATTTGTTTATTCTCAGTTTCCTTATGTACCACTATCCATTCTGTTTCTGGTTTTATGTGATAAGATTCCCCAGATTGGTCACCCAGTTTCTAAGTGGTGAATTCATCCATAGCAGGGGTTGCTAATTGTATGTGTCTATTGTAGTTCAAGACCTTCGTCATTATCTTGCATGTGTTGTTTTTTTCTAATATCATCCATATTCATATTGTAAACTAGATTCTAAACTGCTGCTTTTTCCAGCATCTCATCACTGTGTGAAGGTGAGGAGAGTTGATGCTGTTTTGCACTGTCAGTAGTCGCAACATAGGTGTCCTGGATAGTAGTGTCCAGGTGCTTGGAAACCTCCATTACACACTCAACTTTCAGATATAGAATTATGTTGACAGTTCCATGGATAGTGTTAATTATGCTCTTACTGGCATTCTAATTATCAAGGTGGTTACTATCCTCTTTCACATGATCAACCTTGGTTGTATCAGGTCGTTGAGTGTTGGATTTTAGTGTTGAAGTCCCCTCCTCAATACATGCATTAGATATAGACTTAGAAATATCAATAGTAGGATGGGTGTCTAGTGTAGTGGGTTCTGTGGCTTCAGAGGTAGTAGCATATTAGAAACCATTGAGAGTACCTATTGTAGCAGAAATTTGAGAATTATGTCTATATATATCAGTTTGTGCAGCCCCACCCTCTTTCTGTTCTTTCTACTGGATAGTATGCAAGACCATATTAGAAATTTCTCCAGAAAAGGCCTACTCTTCACTTTCCAGTTCCTCCTTTTCAATCATTTCAGCCCATTATTGCTTATAAGGGTGCTTTTATAAGGATGAATCACTAGTTTCCTCCTCTAAATCTCCTGTTTTTTCATGCTTGTGTCAGATTTCTTCAAGACAGTTTTTTATCCTTCCTGTTTCCTCTAACCTCAGTCCAATCCTTTTCAGTATGAGGTTGGATATTGTGAGAGTCCTATATTAAATAAAATATTGAAGAACATTATGTGCACCTCTTTCATGCATTTTATTGAGTTTATTACTTTAGATAGAAGGAACCGTAGCCCGAGAATTGTTTCACTAAGGCAATTGGTCATTACATGTTATCAAAATTAATTGATCAAGGTATATAGACATATTCAATTATTTTCTAAGATAATTTAAGTGTACATGATCAAACCTGAGCCTACAAGATAATTGAGGAAGATTAAATATTATCCTATGGTAGATTAATCCCCCATTAGGTGTGTAATCTTAACAAAAAACACATGGGTGATAAAATAAAAATACAGCAAGCTGATATGCAGCATCACCAGCAAGGAATTCATCAAACATCAACTCCTCATAAAATCTATCTCTATACAGTTGCATTGTAAAGGAAACCACCAATTCTCCACATTGAAAAATTGTCCAAAAACCATCTCTGAAAAGGCAAGTCACTGCTCTAGAAATAAAAACTCTTAAAACACATCACAAATAGCCTCAAAAGACCTCCAAAAAACCACAATCTTTAACAGAGTAAGAATAACCAAAAAATATAAGGAAACACATGGTCAATAGGAAATCACAACAATATTTTAAAAAAACCAATAGAACACAACATTTAGATTCTGGGAAAAAACCTTAGAGAGTGAAACCGCCAACTACCACCCTAGGAATAGTGCACACACCAACCAGACAATCACCAAAAAACCGAAAATCCAAACATCATTTGCATTTGAAGAACCAAGAGAATCACTATAAGAATTAGACCAAGTAACTAAAAAGACAATAAGTACTCACCCAAAGAGAAATAGAGCTACAACCTCATGCATCAAGCCAAGGAGTCCATAAGACATCTTAAGGAGAAAAAAAGTCCTTTCCATGGAATGTACTTGAAACTAAAATATTGATGTCGCTTGAATTATTCCACCATATTCATGAACATACTCTTTTTGATTTTTAGGTAAGTATATGCAGAGATTTCACCAACTATGTATCTTCTAAAAACTACTTCATCTTTATCTTCCTTCCAACCTTCTAATTTATCACTCACATCATCATTATATTGATATGAATCCTACACTATGGGGCCTTCCTCTTGAATATTTTTAGTATCGTCTATGTTTCCTTCATCAGGGGATACTTTTGGATGTTCAGTAACCATTTTCTATAGTGGAATCACAATTTTTCTTTTCTGAGAGGCCCCTAATGATCTAGTGAAAATTGTTCTCTAGAAGTCAGAGTAATCTTTACGTATCTGAGTCTTTTTGTAGCTCAGAGTAATGTATCCATTCGAATCAATCATTGAGTTTTTTCCTTTCCTTGCACTCGACTTTAAATAGTCTTCCTCAATCATAAAATCTTGCTCATAATAATTATGCCTGAGTTCACTAGAATCAGAGTGGGCGTTCCTATCCTCCTCATGCAAGGATTCTGAGACATATGTGACAGCGGGTTTCTCAAGATTTTTGGGGAATTCCTTATCATGTTCAAGAGGATGATCACTCTGAGCATTGTCCACCAATTTAGATAATTCATTGGTAGGGGGTGATAGTTAAAAGGTCCAGTCATGATCTGATCAACATCCTTTTGAAAAACCCTAATCTTAATATGTATCCATTACTCCAGTACAAATCATGAGTAGAATTATGGCATCACCTTTACACACATATATTTTTCTTCAACAACAGTATTAATAACTACGTAAACTTCAATATTATAGATTGAATGAATCCATAATAATACTACAAGAATCAATACCAAATCTATTTTTTACATTTTAAAAAAATCCAATTATCACATATTGTCAACCATTCCATTCCAAACTCTCAGGGGTTCATCTATCTCCCCATTGGATTTAGAAGAAAATATCCCCTAGAATCCAACTACATTTTCCCTCTCCCCCTAATTCTGAATGAAATTCATTTTATTATTCCATGCGCTTCTTCTCCACCTTGACTTCTAAATTCCATGTGAAAATATCTATTTTTACTTGAAATCCCCCCCCCCCATGTCAACAAATTTTTTTGCATCATTTAATTATACCAATTATACCAATTATAAATATTTTCATGTTGATTTTTCAAATACAAAATTATTTACTAATAAAAATATTGAAATAAATTTTTAAAAAATATTTTCATCAATATATTAAGAAATATAATAGTAAGAATAAACAATTAAAAGATGAGTTGTCAACAAATTCACTATTCCTAATAAGGAAGAACTTAGTGTAGGAAACAAGAGTCTTAGCTAACACATACGTGGTTTTCTATGTAACACACTATGTCCAATAAATTCATATCATCCTTTATATTTCAATTTATAGAATCATATTATTATCAAAATTCACATCATGCTTATTGGCACAAAAAAAATTAAATCAAAAAGTGTGAATGATAGATCATTTTAGACATTAGTTATGCCACTTGTTAAATTCGAAAAGATAATTTTATTTATATTCAATGTAATTTGTGATCTCATAGACTCCTTTAATTATATATAATACTTAAACAACCTTTGTAACTTCAACTCCAATTCCCTCTTGATTACAACATTGTTTATTTTAAATGTTTTTCATTTTTGGGGACACTATTTATTGAGTATATCCTTTTTTTAATATCATTTAATAACCAAAAATAGGAAATAACTGATACAATATATTATAATATGGATATGTATAATCAATATCAAACCCTAATATAGCCCCATTATATTCTCTTCACTTAGTGGATTCATTCCACATTCTACATAGCATAAAACAACTTTTTATATGTATAAATCATCATGATAAAACATATTAAACCATATTTGTCATCTACCATCAGATTTCACCAAAACTAGTAATTTCATTATCAATTATAGTAAGACAACATATACCATTCATAAAGCTTCAATACTAATACTAAAATATACCTGAAATACCTTAAATATCACTTTCTACATGAAATTTTTAGCTTAATGTTTAATATGATTCCATATTTATTTTATGTTATTTTGAGCATAATTACCCCAAGGATTATGTATCCCCCTGAGTCCTACACCTCTTTAGACTTGTTAGTATCATTTAATGTTTAAGGGGTGGGGGTACCTTCTATATGTTTCATTCTTATGAGGATGGTGATTCATCAAGGAACACTAATTTCCCTTTACTATTCACATTGGAGTTTACCTTTAGGTCTTAAATAGTTTAAATGGAATCAAATTCCATTTAAAATATTTTACGATTATTCTCTCACACTCAACACAATTCAAGATCTTATCTACCATGGGATCTTTTACCAAAATGTATTTCTACTTTTAAAATAGGAAGGACTTTCTCTCTCCAAACATTCAACCTAAATTATTTTTCCTTATACAAATTATTATATTCCTTGACACTAACCATTCCTTCACATGCCTCTTCCACATGGGACTTCCCTATTTTTGTAATATATGAATTATTCCCATTCTTCCAAGAACTTTTTTTGTCTCTCTAAGAGGTCTAGCATTTAGATCCAGTTTTAGAGATTGTCGTATTACCAGTTTTAGTATATAAGTGTTCCATGTGATGGTTCTGAAATATTTTATATAATGGGAATGATTTATCATTGTGTTCATACTGATATACTCTTTCAATTATAGTAGAAATATCACAAAATTTCAACTTGAGGTATAGATGGTATTGTATGAAAAAATGGTATGATGGCCATACCTTGTATGTTGTGGTTAACATCCTTATTTTAATTCATCCCAAGAGGAATCCAAACCTTGAGTGGGTAGATATAAATCCTTCATAGATGGATTTTACGAGCCCCAAATTACATATATTCAAGAGTAAGGGAGATCTAAATAACCATCACATGAAATTCAAATCACATTACAACCTTAAAATCAGATCATTGATGAAACAATATGGTATAAAATACCATGGAGGGCTGTGCTACATTGACTGGAAGTGTCGGGGAGGAGGGAACCATGGTTACAGAGGTCATCAGGGAGGAGGGCACCGTGATGAGAGAGGTATCTGGGGATGAGGGTCTCGCTGTGAGAGAGTTTTTCGGGGAGGAGGGCGTCGTGGTGAGAGAGTTTGTTAGGGAGGATGGCACTGAGGTGAGAGAGTTCATCGGGGAGGAGGGTGTAACGGTGAGGAGAGGTCAGGGAGGAGAAGTCGTCAGCGAGGAGGGTTCCACATTGAGGAGAGGTCGGGGAGGGAGAAATAGTCAGGGAGGAGAAGTCGTCGGGGAGGAGTAGTGTGAGGTGAGTAGTGGACTGGGGGAGGACGAGCCTGATACAAAATAGGGGAAAAAATTGATGGAAGCAGTATAGCCACCGTGGCTTAATTAAACCGTGGCAATTAGAAAGCTATAACCACAAACCAATAAAACCGTGGCTATAGGTCCGTGGTTATAACTTTAATTTATAGTAGTGGTGGTCTACAAGTATTATCCCATAGTTTTATTTAGATTTATGCATGAAATCTTGTGTTCTTGTTTTTCCCTAATTGTGTTCTTGGCCCCGTTGGAGGTTTTGGTAAAAAGGGGTGTCTAAGTGACCAATGGAAACCCTCACGATCCCTGTGGGATACGTAGAGGATGATTAGAACAATTCTAGGGCCACCCATGGGGTGTGTTGGTATTCCCGGACCTAAAGAGTGGTAGGGTTAAGTAAAGGGTTTCCAAGTAATAATGTGGAACCCATGAAGAACATGTTTTAATGATATATTAAGTTGAAAATGGAATGATGATAGTTTTTTCTATGGTTATAAGGGAATAAGGGGTTGTTTGGCATGACATGAAATGGGAAAATTGGGTCGAATGAGATTATTTCAATTGTTTAATTAATTGTGGTTAGAAATGCTTAAGAGGGTTAGTGCATATTAAATGGTGAACTTGTAATTGGATAATAAAATGGAAAATGGATGAATATGTTGAATGAGTTAATACATGGAAATTATGGGGTATGCCAAAAGGGTTGAATGCAATAAAGTAGTTGTGCTATGTGAGATAAGAATTGTACTTGAAGTGCTTAAGTGGGTAAATACTTGTGAAATGATGAATGAGCTAAATGGGTTAATATATGGTAATTGATGAAATAAGATAAGGTATGGGGGTTGTTGAATACAATTGATGGATTAAGGCACGAGAATGAGAATTGGGCTAAAAAACTAAGTAATGTAAATTGAAAATGAGTTAATGGATGATGGAATAATATTAATTCCCATTTTGAGTATGATGAGATATGATTGATATTTGTATTGATTGTGTTTGGTTGTGATATGGTATGTGTGTGGTGGGATTAAGGACTAAAGCTCTTCCCACAGGTCGGGTTTGGACTAATGCTCTAACCACCCTGTTATGTGTGGTGAATGGATGTATAAGCATGTGTACATGGCTTGAGGTGTGGGATAGAGGATTGAGGCTCCTCCCGTAGGTTGAGTTGGACTGATGCTCTAATTCCACCCACAATGCACGAGTTAGGGAAGGGGACGAAGCTCTATTCCCCTAATGGTTATATTCCACCCGGACTGAGGCTTTGAGGTGAGGAAATTGTGATGTTGTGATGTATTATCCCTAGAGAGATAGAGGCTTTATTTATTTCCCTTATGTATAGTGATTTATTTCCTTAGCCCCATGTGTAGATGATGTATGTGCCTAACCCTTGGAACACATGATGAAATTGGATTAAGTAATGAAGACGACATAAATAATGAAAATTGTAACTAAAGATATAAAAGGGGTATGCATATTTGGTTATTTAATGGCACTCAAGTTATCCTTTAGTTTATCTTACCTTCTTCTTCATACTTTCATGCACTATCTATTAGACTAGATATTTTATAGACACCGTTGGTGGTGACCTGCTAAGTTGTACTCACACCCTGCTCGGGCCACCATTGGGTACCCGAACAGATTTCATTGTTGCGGGTCAGGGCAAGGGTGAAGGCCCCATGTGAGGATGTTGAGTTGGGATTGGGTTATGCATGGATAGGGATCTAGACTTGGAGTCAGAACTGCTTGGGGTTTTGGTTGTTCGTCTTTATTTTGAGTTCTATTCCCTTGTGACACTACTAGTATGGTATGACATGGCATGGTTGTATTTGATTTGTGGTTTGTACTAGTTTGAGAGATGTTTGGATTGCATGTTTATTGGTTGTTCCTTTTTATTTTCATTATTTATATTTGTGTTTTACTATGGATTACTCTGGTAAATAGGTTATAGTCTACCCACATGACTTATTAGACCCTCGCCACTAGTCGACATCCTCTAGCATATGGGGAGGCATTCTTGAGGTCGTGCGATGACCCAGCTCGGGGCACCAGTTTAGTGGCACCTAGGTCGGGGATGTTACAAAGTGGAATCAGAGGAGTTCTTTTCTCTTTCTTACTATTTGGGTATGGTAGAAAGAATATTAGGATAGTGTCGGGCCTTTGTAATGAGCCCGTGCTTGGGAGTATCTAAACCATGTATGAGGGAAAACCCAAGTTACCTAGGGTGGAAATTGCCGTTCTTGATGTGTTTTGTTATAGTTGAATGACATTTCACTATTGGGTGATGCACATGTCTTGTGATTTAACTGATTTATGATATTTTTCTCATGGTCGGAATGGAATGAGGTTGCGTATTCATGCATCATTTTAGGTACCTAAGGATATAGGTGACATGGATCATGATATGCACACACAAGATGGGTGTGCGGGGCATAGAGAGTAGAATGCATTTTACTTCTTTGAAAAAATTTGAAGAAAATGGTGCCTAATAAGGGTAATGAAAGTGGGTAAATGGAAAGAATTAAATGGATAGTTAATGAATATTGTGTATAAATAAATGTTATGATCGGGTTAAGATTTTGGGTTATGGTAAATTTTAAAGATTGAATGGTGTTTAAAAGAGAAAGATTTGATTAAGTGGTAGTGAAATAGTAATGAATTTTGCCTAATGAAAAGTGTAAATGGGTTAAAATGATGATTATAATAAGTTTTGAGATGAGAAATGTGCGTAAGAGAAAATATTTATGGTGTAAAAGAGGAAATGGTTTAAAGAGATGTTTTATGAATGAGTTGTGAATAAGTGATTTGGTTTTCCCCATGTTGACCATGACCCATGGTAACAAGGATCGAGGGTAGTGGTACAAATGTGAACACATCTGTTAGAATAGTGTATGTGGAGTGGATTAAGTATGAGTGGTAGCGTATTATCTTGTTGCGGTCTATACTAATTGGAATCCCCTTGAGATATTTTTTGATGAAAAGGTTTGGGGAATATGAATCCGTGTAAGTAGGGATTTTGATAAATTTGGGTAAGTAGGATGCTCTAAAGCATGAACCTTTGGGTGTTCCTCACTGTGTCTTTAGTTAGGAGGTGGCCTTGAGGTATTAAGGTGATGTTTGGTAATGTGAAGGTAATAAACCTTGCGGGTTGTAATTGCATGGGTTGTATGATGGACATAAGAATGGGTGTCTTGGTTGTAGTGTCATTAGAGATGGGTGTTGTTGTGGGTGTGGTGACCCATGTGGGTTCAGGCCTTACAAGTTGTATCTCTGACTGTAGAGTGGGGTCTTTGGCATGTGGTGTCAATGTATGTGTACGATTACCTTTGGTGCAGAACCTAGAGAAAATGGTCGCTTGGTGTGCTAGGCGCAGTGTGTATCAGAATGGGGGTGGGAGTGTCATTTGTAAAAATTGATTCATTTGTAACTCAATGTGTGTGTGAATCAATGGATTTTTCCCATCGTGACTCCAGTTTAGGGAACCGTTATCACTCGACCGTCAAGGTGACCTAAGAGAGAGGTTGAACGGGGTTCCTAGTGCTCTTGGGTGTGTGCCATATGGGAAGATATTGGACCTTGATGGTGGGATGTGGAAGATGTCGTTTAGTGAGGGTTAGCCCAGAGGGCTAAGTGGGAAGGTCGATGATTTGGTGATGTGACTCGAGTTATGGTGATGCGTTTAAAGTTTTAGGGAAATCAAGGGTGACCTCATGGGAGGCTAGCCTAGTGATGCAGGTGCTTTGGAATAGGATGCATGGGGAATGCTTCGAAGGTGAGATCGATGTATATGAGTACCTTTAAGATTTAGTAAGTAGAATTACATGGATTCCTGACCCATCAGTTTGGACAAAGGATATTGGAGACCTCAATATTGTTTTCAGGAAAAATGGACAAGGATTACTGAAGTGCGGTTGGATGCTTTTGTTGGAAGATGACACCCAAGGTGAGGGTGGTCACAAGAATGAGCTTGTTTGTATGAAAGTTTTGGTTATTGGGTGAGATGTTGAGAATACCTTGGGGATGACAAGGACGACTAATAAAGATGCATGGTTAGTAAAGTAAGTGGGTGTTGGGATATTCTAGGAGATGGTTGGATTACGGGAACTAAAGTTGGTATGAGAATGGTTGAAGGAAAGTGTGAAAACTTGAGGGTTCTAAGTGGTCCAGATGTGGGCACACTGATAAGGTGTGATTTTGAATGGGATAAGTATTTGACATTCTCTATGAAGCCAAATCAGGAAGCATGGTCATGCGAGAGACCATTGGTTTTGACTAGCGTGGTAGATCCTGGTGCTCAGTCGTTAACTATTAGGGATGCACCAAAACAAATTGTGTAGTGTGGTGGAAGTAGTACTCATGAAACTTTGGTTCATGGATACTTGAAAGATGGTCGCAGAGTGGTGGTGAGTCTCAGTTAGTATTCACGCTTGAGTAGTGGGGGTTAAATGTTGATGAGAGGCATGCAATAGGGAGGCCTGAAATCCTCAGCAGATCATGGTGTTCTATCATGGGAAGTGATATTAGAAATGTATAAGTTGGTGGTAGTGTTGTTTGATAACTTCTTAACGTACCTCAGCTAGTGACGATCATGCCCAATATCTTGACATCATCCTAGGTACGTTGAGGAGATCTAGATTTACACCAAGAGACTTGAATGTGTTTTGGTAGGATGAGGAGCATCATGAAGTTTATGGTCATGGGAACAGTATATATGGAGCTGGATGATGGGATGTACACCCTTAATGGTTCTAGGTGAGGTCCTTAGAATGGATTGAGTGTCGATGAATGCAGTGGGTGCTGCTCGCTGTGGCTAGGAATGGGCTCCAGGTGACCTTCTTTTTCTTGTTCTAGGAAAAACTGGATATCCATGTCTAAGTTTTGGGGTTCGACATGTGATCGAGAGTAAGATGTGGTGGTTGATATCCCTTTTAGAGATCAATGATAATGACACCACTAAGGTGGGGAGTGAAAAGTCAATTATGGATGTGTAGAAGAGAAAAATGGGTTGATGTAGTGACACTAGGATGTCAATGAGGAACTAGTGAGGTGCATGTTAGGTCTCTCAGAGAGTCCAGGCGGGCCTTGATTATGGTGGTTGATTGAGACAAGCATTGACTTTGGGATCAGGGTAGTTCCAAGTGAAATTTGAGATTCCTATGTCTAGTCATCAGAAGGCATAGTGAGACGTGACAATAGTTTGTGGAAAGAGGAGTTGGGTTCTATAAATACATTGGAAATCAAAAGTAGACCCGGGTAAGTGTCCTTCAGTGGTTTTGGAACGCCTTGAATTTCAAAAGTACCTTTTCCATGTGATGTAGTGTCATGCCAATAGTGAAGCTAAGCATTCCAGAATGAGTCAACCATGAAAAATTGACTCAACTTTGAGCAAGGGACGAATGTGGAGAGTGGTAAATCACTTTTGGTGGATTCTGTGGGAGGGGAAATGCTTTTAAAATTTCTTAATAACATTGAGTAGGAACTTAGCCTTCTTTAGTTAGTGTATGAATGGTAGGGCATTGGTTTTGGGAATGTTGGTTGGGACGGTGGAGCCGATGATGGTTTGGAGGGGAGTGGTGCCATGATGAAGGGATTGTATCAGAAGTTAGGGAATGACCTTAGTGGGTGTGTCAGGTATGATGTGAAAGAAGAGTTGAGATTTTGGTGGTCTTTCATCAAGAGTGGATCTTCCAAGTAATCGAATATGGCAGAGAGAACCATAATAGATAAATGGTTGGTTGGTGACGTGACCAGAGATTCAGGTTGGTGGGACTCAAGTGGTCACTGTTTAGGTGAGTTGTCCCCGATAGCGATATTTGGGAATAGTTTTAATCAATCAAGTACCTGGGAGTTTTGGATGAGCTTGGATATATAGTTATGGAATGGGATCATCGAAACATGAGTAGCAGATCAACGTATGTTGGGAAATGTGGTTGTAAGGATCATGTGTTTTCCTTCAGGTGATACTGGGTTTGGTCATCATTGGAGTTTCAAAAACAGAGGAAAATAATGCCAACTGATTTGGGACATGAGTTGTGTAGAGGATCAGACCGATGGGGTGCCGATTGGTTCCTCCACGATGATATAATGTCATGTGAGAAGCTTTCGTGTTTTGTGAATCAGGCATTGTTGCCTAAGTTTTCTCTACAATGTTCTAGTGGTCGGGTGTGGTTGAAGTTGATGTATCCTTAAGGAGTATCCAGTTCGTGTTGTGGGTTGTGGTGAAGAAGTCGTGCGGGTCAAGACCGTGCCTTGGTTCAATTTTAGTGGTATCATTGTAATGTTCAATGAGAAACATGGAAAAAGAGGGAATTGATATGTGGGCCTAGTGTCCTAGTCTCTTGGTTGCGAAAGCTTAGTGGTTATTGAGAGAACGACTTGAGGATGAGCCATTATAAGGTGGGGAGGTTGTAAGATCCCAAATTCTTTCTTAAGGAATGTTATTGTTTACGCTTTGGTTTAAGTATATTATTTTGATTTAATAAGTGTTTCCCAAGTCCATGCGAAGGGTCAGGGGTGTTCCGGGGGTTCGAGGCATGATAGAGGAGGAAAAGGAGCTTTCTGGGCATATTGCACAGTTTGCACACGGTTAGTGAAAATTGTGCGAAGCATTCCAGGTAACCATACAACCTTGGACAGAGGCTTATGTATAGTTAATCAAACCATGCAGAATTCCCAAGTAACTATGCAACCCATCTCTCCTTGGACAGTAGCATGTGCACGATTTGTAAAACCATGTGGGTAAACCGTGGAACCCAGTAAAGTTGAGAAATTTACACAAATTCCATTACGAGATTTTAAACCCCAACTTAAGATTCTCCTCCATTTCACCCCCTACAACCTTAGTGATGAGCTTGGATGACCAAAGCTTCCCAAGGGTGGTTCTCCTTTGATTCTTGGACGTTTGGAGCGCTGTTGGTTGCGGAACGAAGCCCCAGGTAATTTTAACACTCTCCTTTCTTCTCTTTTTCGGATTAAGGTTTATAGTTTCTTATATCTTCTTCTGAAGACCTAAAACCCTCTTTTCCTATTGGAATCTAGGCTGGGGATTCAAGGGGTGTTTGAATCTAGATCCAAGGCAACGATTAAGAGTGCGTTCATCATTAGATTCGAGGTAAGTGGTCTACAAGTATTATCCCATAGTTTTATTTAGATTTGTGAATGAAATCTTATGTTCTTGTTTTTCCCTAAATGTGTTCTTGGCCCCGTTGGAGGGTTTGGTAAAAGTTGGTGTCTAAGTGACTAATGGAAACCCTCAAAATCCCCATGGGATGCGTAGAGGATGACTAGAACAATTCTAGGGCCACCCATGGGGTGTGCTAACATTCCCGAACCTAGAGAGTGGTAGTATTAAGTAAAGGGTTACCGGGTAATAATGTGGAACCCATGAATAATATGTTTTAATGGTTGATTCAGTTGAAAATGTAATGATGATAGTTTTTCCTAGGGTGATAAGGGAATAAGGGGTTGTTTGGAATGACATGAAATAGGAAAATTAGGTCGAATGAGATTATGTCGATTGTTTAATGAATTGGGGTTAGAAATGCCTAAGAGGGTTAGTGAATATTAAATGGTGAACTTGTAATTGGATAATGGAATGAAAAATGGATGAATATGTTGAATGGGTTAATACATGGGAATTGTGGGGTATGCCAAAAGGGTTAAATGTAATAAAGTGTCTGTGCAATGTGAGACAAGAATTGTACTTTAAATTCTTAAGTGGGTAAATTCTTGTGAAATGATGAATGGGATAAATGGGTTAATATATGGTAATTGATGGAACAAGCTAAGGTATGGGGGTTGTTGAATACATTTAACGGGTTAAGGCATGAGAATGAGAATTGGGCTAAACAGCTAAGTAATGTAAATGAAAAAAATGAGTTAATGGATGATGGCATAATATTAATTACCATGTTGAGTATGATGACCTATGATTGCTATTTGTATTGATTGTATTTGGTTGTGATATGGTATGTGTGTGGTGGGATTAAGGACTGAGGTTCCTCCCACAGGTTGGGTTTGGACTGATGCTCTAACCCACCCTAATATATGTGGTGAATGGATGTATAAACATGTGTATATGAATTGAGGTGTGGGATAAATGAATGAGGCTCCTCCCACAGGTCGAGTTGGAATGATGCTCTAACTGCACCCATAATGCACGAGTTAGGGAAGGGGAAAAAGCTCTATTCCCCTAACAGTTTCATTCCATCTAGACCGAGGCTTCAAGGGGAGGACATTGTGATGTTGTGATGTATTATCCCTAGTGAGATAGGGACTTAATTTATTTCCCTTATGTATAGTAATTGATTTCCTTATCCCATGTGTAGATGATGTATGTGCATAAATCTTGGAACACATGATGAAAAGGGATTAAGTAACGAAGATGACATAAATGATGAAAATGGAAACTAAATATAGAAAAGGAGTACGTGTATTTGGTTATTTAATGGAACCCGAGTTTTCCTTTTTTCTATCTTACATTCTTCTTCATACTTGAATGCACTATCTATTAGACTGGATATTTTGTAGACACCATTGGTCGTGGATGTAAAGACCCAAAATTTCCATGGAATTTTTTTAAATATATGGGAATTTTACAAGTCTGTGAAAATTGACAGCGCGTGATTTTGAGGCCCAGAGTGCCCGAAATGAATTTCTAAACTTTTTATCAGGTATGTTCAGTGAAAGTTCGAGCAGGTTTTTATAACTTTTGAACCAGTGCTCGGAATAGAAATCTGAGGACACTGTTGAACTCACAACACCAGTTTTATTTTAAGAAGTCTTTCACCTCAATGACAGTTGGTCGAGGGTGGAAGTTAGTTTTTGGGTTTTACGTGGAAATAATAAAATAAAATAAGCTCATATTTTATTTTATTTTTTTGTAACCACCCATGTGGGAGTTGAAGTGTGGGGACCACCCAACCTTAACCTCCCATGAAAGGTTATGGTGGTGGGTCCCACACAAATCTAACCTGCCACGAGAGGTTATGGTGGTGGGGACCACACAGGACTAAACTCCCCATTTAATTGAGGAAAACATATCAACTCCCACATAAATGAGGGAGAGCCTATTGACCTCCTCCACCTTAATTGTGCCAACACACATGCCATTAATTGTGCATAGTATTCCTTAATCAATTTAATCCATTTTCAATATTATGCCAATGACTTAATAGATTTTATAATCTATTATCTTGGGATACCTATTCATTTGTTTGAAAAGGAGGAATGAGCTTTTGAGAGAAAAGATCTCGCCAACGAAGAACTTTTTATCCGAACGAAGAATGCTCCACCGACGAAGAACGCCGAAAAGGAACGCATTCGACTACGAAGAACGACCTCCTTAGACCTCCTTCCTTGGGACTTCCTCCAACGAAGACATGTTCGTCTACAACGAATCGACGTCCGCCTTCTCACGCCAACATCAACCAACTTCGAACAAGGTAGGGGATTTTTGTGATTGATTTTATATTCCTGTGATTCTTTCCTTCTAAAACAAAGAACGCAGATCAAATTCTAACTAGTTGATCTACATATGTTTTCCTTTTGCGGGTTTGGGGATTAATTATTGTGGGAGGGTTTGTTGTGCTTCGTTCTTGTGAGCCAAATGCTACCACCCTAAATGCGGAGGGTGCGGACCAAACCAACATGGCCTGACCCCCCCGCCGTTCTCTTTTGCAGTGTTCTTCGAAATGGAGGAAGGCAAAAATGGTGACAAAGGTGACGAAGGAAACGACACCGACACCTGTGGCCCTCGCGACCCGCGACGCTTCGGTGCCCTGGCCGAACTGGCTCCGCCGCCCCAGGCCAAACCGCGCTACCCGCCGGCCCCACACCGCCACCGGCCGAACCGGCTCGAGCTGTGCCGCGCCCCGGCCGCGCCGCACCCCGGCCGTGCCGCACCCCGGCCTGCCGGCCTCTCGAGCCACCCCGGCCGAACAAGCCTATTGGCCCTACGCTACCGCCGGCCGAACCGGCCCCAGCCGCGCCGCACCCCGGCCCGCCGGCCTTCTGAGCCCCGGTCGCGCCACCTGCTGGTCGAATCGGCCCCGGCTGCGCCACCCCGCCCCCCGAGCCGAGCCACCCCGAGTCGCGCCCCTGCAGACCTCCAAGACGAACCAGCCCCACGCCCTAGGCCGAGCTTCCCTCGTGTCGACCCATGGCCGGTCCGCTCCCTCGCGACCGGTCTGCGCCCTCGCGACCAGTTTGCGCCCTTGCAGCCCTCCGTGATCCCTGACGGCCTACTGGGCTGGGCTGAACCTAATGGGCTAGGCCAGACCCAACGGGTCAGTTCGGGTCGACCCGAATTGGGTCTGCCTAGAATGGGTCAAGCCGGGTCGGTCTGATCGGGTCGGACCGGACCCGAGCCCACTACGACCCCTTTATTTTATTTTGGCCATATCATTGGCACCGGATGTCCGTTTGACGGACTTTCAATGACCCTGGTAATATTGGAGCATGGCGGTCCCTTTGAGTATACACCATTAGAGTTTGGGGTATAGTTGAGATATGTTCAGGTTGGATCGTGCATGAATCCAACCGGGCCCGTGGGACTAAAAGGCTAATAACTCACAGACCAGGCGTCTAATTGACACGCTGTCTATTGTGTTGAGACCCCTATGATGTGGTAGACCTTTGAGATACTTATTCGTGGGACTTCATGACAGTTAGAGTATCAACTAGTATCTCGTGGAGCGGATCCTTCCAGTGACGAGCGAGCAGAGTGTGGAAACCTAGTAGCTGGCTAAGACCTAATGACTGTTGACCGTTTGAATCAAAGTGACTCTACTAGCCCAATGGGGAGTGCCTGGTTGTGGCGGCAGACCCACGATGTAGGAGAACGCTTGGTGATGTGGCAGACCCACGATACTTGACAGGAGGAGTACCTCAGCAGGCTATGAGGGGGAGCGCCTGGGTGTGGCGGCAGACCCTCAGTGGGGAGCGCCTCTGTGTGACATAGCAGACCCATGAAACTTGATAGAAGGAGTACCTTAGTAGTCCAAGGTTAGTGGGAAGCGCACTTGGTGTCATGGAAGGCCCACTATACTCGATAGAGGAGGAGTTCTCTAGAAGTCGTGGTTTCGATAATGTTTTGGGGATGTTACTTGATACTACCCCTAGAATAAAATCCCGGTTGAGCTGATTCAGTACTTTTGTGTTTTCCTCATGATAGAGACGTATTACTTAATAACTTAGGTATATGTATGGGCATATACCTAAGTAGGGTTATCTCTTGATTCCTTACTTTGTGGTTTATCCTTGGTGGATTTGTGAGACCATGAGGGTCTCAGGGTCCCTACTGAGTATCGTTATACTCACCCCTGCACAGGCTATGCCCGCACCTTATTGTGTTGGATGTAGAAGAAAGACATCGCTGATTGAGGCCGAGAGTACCAGGACTGGACGGTACCTGGAGGTGGACCTTACGACGAGTTGGTACACGGAGGAGACTGATGGGAGTGGAGTGCTAAGGAGGCTATTTGTACCTACCCTTTAGGTAGGAATCCGGGAGGATGACCCAACAACTGTTTTTCCTTTCTTCAGTTGTACTTGTACTTCCAGTTCCTTGTACTTTACAGTTGGGCTTGTATTTCTGGACCCTTTTACTTTTCAACACTCTTTTGTTATACAATTTACTTAGTGTTTTGTATCTAGCTGTGTGCTCTGTTGTGTGCATTTACAGGTTATAAAGGCAACGCATTCCTAGTTTTAGGGCATTACGCCTTTTGTGCTAGTCGCCAACCCTTGGCCTATGGAAGGAGTGCTTGGGGGTTGTCACGACATGGGCCCCGGGTGACGGGTCATGACAGTGGCCTACTGAGTTGTACTCATACCCTGCTCAGGCCATTGTTAGGTACCCGAGCAGATTTCATTGTTGCAAGTCAGGGCAATGGCGAAGGCCATATGAAAGGATGTCGAGTTGGGCTTGGGTTATGCATGGATGAGGACCTGGAATTGGAGTTAGAACCTATTAGGGTTTTGGTCGTTCGTCTTTATTTTGTGTTTTATTCCCTTGTAACACTACTAGTATGGCATGGAATGGCATGATTGTATTTGATTTGTGGTTTGTACTAGTTTTAGAGATGTTTTTCTGGCATGTTTATTGGTTTTCCTTTTTATTTTCGTTATTTGTATTGTGTTCTGTTGTGGCTTACTCTGGTAAAGAGGGTATAGTCTCCCCACGTGACTTATTAGAACATCACCACTAGTCGGTAACATCTAGAGTATGGGGAGGCATTCCTAAGGTCATGTGATGACCTATATTGGGGCACCGGTTTAGTGGTACCCAGGTCAGGGACATTACAACCATAATTATTTCACCTTCCTTGAAACCATCCTGTTGCAACCATTACATAACCATCAATAAGACTTGGGAAATAACAACATAATATATATTAATAAATGGGGGCCCTGGGTGTAATGTCCCAGCCCGGGTGCCACACACCAGTGCCCCGAGCTGGTTCATCACATGACCTTAGGTGCGCCTCTCTGTATACTAGAGGTTTCCGACTAGCAGCGAGAGTCTGGTAATTAAGTCATGAGGAGACTATACCCTCTCTTATTAGAGTAAAACACCCGGGAAAGTAAATAAAGGAATAGAAGAATCATATATAATCATAACAATACTAATCTCTCATGGTAAACAAATCTACAAATACAGTACTCACTTGAAAGGGAAGCATGTCATGCCAAAGTGAGTGTCAAAATGAAAAACTGGAAAATAAAGACACCAAAGACTCCCAAGAGGGTCCCAAACCATGTCTAGTTCCCTCATACATGTTCTATCCCCAATAAACTATCTAATCTAGGGTCTTTTATCTTAATCCATCCTATAATAAAAAGTCTATTCGAGTACCGATCAGGCAACCCGAATAGGGTGTGAGTACAAATCAGTAGGCCACCACCAACGATGTCTAAAACAAATCCAGTCAATATCAAGTGTATGTAGTCGCATAAAGAAAGAAATTACAATGCATAATTAAATAGTTTATCACATCAATTAATATTATTTATTCAACCCCACAATTGAACGAGCATGTTACCATTTTTATTTTCCACTAATTTGAATGAATATGCTACCATTCCATAACTCACACACACTAGAATGTCCATGTTACCATTCCATACTCACGCACCGATGAATGTCCATGTTACTATTTTGTACTCACGCACCCATGAATGTCCATGTTTACATTCCGTACTCACACACCCATTAATTTCCATGTTACCATTCCATACTCACGCACCCACGAATTTCCATGTTACCATTCCATACCCACACATCCATGAATGTCCATGTAACCATTCCATACTCACATGCACTTGAATGTCCATGTTACCATTCTGTACTCACACACCCATAAATGTCCATGTCACCATTACCTACTCATGCACCCATGAATTTCCATGTCACCATTCCCTACTCACGTACCCATGAATGTCTATGTCACCATTCCATACTCACGCACCCATGAATGTCCATGTTACCATTCCCAATAGTTGGTCGAATGAGCATGTTACTATTCACCATTTAGTAATATATAATTCACCATTTACACATATCATACATATCTCATTTATCAAGGTTAATCAATTATTAACCCCATTATCACATATAACACATCATCACATCATCACATCATCACATCAGACAAGATTAATCAACATTAAACCTCTTATCCCAATATCATATTAATTCATCAATTAATTAATCTGCTCACCCTCATTGCTAATTCAACAATTATTCTTCACATAACACCCCTTAATTAATTCCCCAATTAATTAATCACATCAATCTCTTTAATTAACCCAACCATTAATTAATCGCTTACTCATAATTAATTCATCAATTAATCGTCTCAATTAGAAAACTCAACATCTCATAATTAATTCATCTATTAATTATCTCAATCTAAAATTTAATATTTCATAATTAATTCTACAGTTAGTTATATTAATTCTCAATTCTCAATATCTCATAATTAATTAATCAATTCATTATCCTATTCCATTAATTCAATATCTCAACAATCTACATTAATTAATTTACCAATTAATTAATCCAAATCATTTCCATTAATTAATTCCACAATTAATTAATCTAACTTAATCCCTTCAATTAAGTCACCAATTAACTGTTCATTCCAACTCGCATTAATTAATTCATAATTAAATAATCACATTCAATCCATTAAATTAATTCACCAATTATTTTTTTACATCAACTCGATTAATTAATTCTATAATTAATTAATCTAACTCAATCCCTTCAATTAATTCACTGATTAATTATTCACATCAACACCATTAATTAATTTTACAATTAATTAATCTAATTCAATCCCTTCGATTAAGTCACTGATTAATTGTTCACATAAACTCCATTAATCAATTATTTAATTAATTAATCCAACTCAATCTCCTCAGTTAATTAAAAAATCAATTGTTCCATCATAATCGATTCAATAACACCAATTAATTCCTGAATTTATCGATCCAACTCACTTAATTAAATATCCCCATAATTAATTCACAAATTCATTATTATAACTCACTTAATTCAATATCCGCATAATTAATTCACCAATTAATTATTCCAACTCACTTAATTCAATAACCACATAGTTAATTATTAACTTTCAAAAATCTCTATCTTGCTATAATTAATTCAAAATTTAATTATACCAAATCACAATTTCATAATTCTAACCTCTCACATTAATTAATTCTATAATTAATTAATAATATTCAATGGTCTCAATAATTCTGTAATTAATTCAACAATTAATTATTCCCAATTTTCAAATTCAATACTTTGATAATTAATTTTACCAATTAATTATACACATTCCATAATTTCCATTATTCACTTCAATCTTCAATTCCTAAATTAATTAATTAACCACATTAATTAATTCAATTTGGAATTAAAATTGCTAAACAATCCCTAGAAAATCTACAATCACATACAAGTAATTGATAATAAAGACTATGAGATTTTAATTTTAGACCAATGATAAACACATGATATGAATCCGACATCACCGAAAATGCGTTATTCTGATGACTATCGAAGAAT
Organism: Viscum album; assembly: GCA_963277665.1. NCBI lineage: Eukaryota > Viridiplantae > Streptophyta > Magnoliopsida > Santalales > Viscaceae > Viscum > Viscum album. Next base: position 1,236,209,235 of record OY728120.1, read on the forward strand.
AAATTAAATAAATAAGAATATATGGTGTAATAAAATTTTTCTCAAAATACTTCATTTTCTATGAAAACAAATTTGACACACACCATACTCTTATCAATATGAATCCAATGCCACTAATGACACGTTAATCTGATCAATATCAAAAAAGATATTGATTGTTGAAGTTTGAAAGGAGAGATAGGGAGAGGAGAGAGGGGCGTGTCATAAATAAGGGGCTTCCTACCCATTCCATGCACACCACACCAAATCCAATTTATAATACCTTTTCATCAATAAATTTAGTTACATTGAATAATTGCATAAGTTATTTTTTAATCTCTCCTATTAATTTCATACGTCAACCTATCATCATATTGATCATTTCATGGATCTATACCATGAGTCTAAATTAAATATTCATCATTGGTATTAAAATGACCGCCTCAATTTTAGGGTCATGTTGCCACTGACGGCGTGTAGATATGACACCATACGAAAGAGTTATGACTGAAACGGTGTTTTGACAACAATTATTTTGTCACATAAATACCCTTAATTAATTCCCCAATTAATTAAGCACGTCAATCTCATTAATTAATCCATCAATTGATTAATTAATATCCACAAACTCCAAATCACATAATTAATTCCACAATTAATTATATCTTTCATAATCTCAATATTTCATCAATAATTACCCAACTAATTATATCAATTCCTAAATTTCAATATATCATAATAAATTCTTCAATTAATTATCAAAATTCAATAATTTCAATATCTTATAACTAATTTCACAATTAATTATCTAATTCTCTCAATTGAATCTACACAATAATCCCCATTTAATTAATTTAATTACATCAACACAACAAACCTCATTAATTAATTTGAAAATTAATTAATCTCATCAATCCTATTATTTAATTCATTAATTAATTATCTCAATTATTTTGATAATTAATTAATCTTAAAAATTAAATAATACTAAACACCCATTACGTATAAAAGTCAGACCCTGACTAGGGTAAACCCCCCGTTACGGACCCAACGGTGGTCTTAGATTTCTCATACAACATACCGTTTCAAAGATATTAATTATTTAATATTCAAAAAATGGATTAAAAATTAATTAAATATAAAAGGCTATTTTCACGAGTGAGACATCCAAACGTCCGACACATACAAATGTTATACCCCACCTAGGGTAAAAACCCTGTTTCGGACACAACGGTGGTCTCATATTTTCCATATGATGCATCGTTTAGAGATATTAATTATTTAATATTAAAAAAATGGATAAAAAAATTAATTAAATATAAAAAGGTTATTTTCACAAGCGATATGTCCAAACGTCCGACGATTACAAATTTTATATCCCACTTAGGATAAAAACCATGTTCTAGACACAATGGTGGTCTCATATTTCCCATACTATGCACCATTTTGGAGTTATTAAATTATTTTGAATAAAAAGTGTGCACTTAATAGTTTATATTTAATATTTTTTTTCAGTCTTCACTGAGACTTTGCATGTCACGACCTGTCCCCCAGGGCCCGTGCCGTGACTACCCCAAGCCCTCCTCCCATATGCCAGGGGCTAGAGACTAGTGCTGAGTAGGAATTTCCCACAAAGGTGAGGCATTTGCCTGTGCACCCATCCCCAAGAAAAGTACTGAAACTAAAAACACTAAGTAAATAGATATGCAATCCAATATGACAACCACTGACAGTAACAATACAAACTAATATGTAAACGAGCCAAAATACAAGCCCAAATGAAATAGAAAAGTAAAATCTCCTAAAATCCATCTACTGAAAACCCTGCCTGAAGGGTAGGTACAATAAGTTGTCTGAATATCGTTGAAGCATACCATATCTGTCGAGTCACCCTGAAGAACCACCTGTCTCTAGCCCACAAGGACTTTGTCAAAGTTGTCGATCGGTTGCACAATACATGACATGTATAGGCAAAGCCCGTGCGTGGGTGAGTAAAACAATACTCAGTAGGGACCCCAAAACAAAAATGTAAACCACAAATCAAGACACAAAGAAAACTACCAAAGAGGTACATAAAGTGTAGTCTTTAAGAAGTACAATCAAGAGAGTCACTAGAGTCAGCTCACACCAGGATACATATACTAAGAAATTCCAGGCATATCCAAATACAAGGAGACACACTCTGGGTCTTTGTAGGAGACACACTCTGCATAGGTGCAGAAGAAACACTCCGCGTAGGCACATGAGACACACTTAGTAGGATACACACCCCGGATGGGTGCAGGAGACACACTCCATATGGGAACATGAGACACACTCCATAGGAGACACACCCCGTATGGGTGTAGGAGACACACTCTGTATGGGCATTGGAGACACACTCTATATGGGCATAGAATACATACTCCGTAGGAGACACCCCGTATAGGCACAGGAGACACACTTCGTATAGGTCATAGCCAGCCACTGGATTCCACTCTTAGCATGCTCGTTTCGGGAGTACCTACTCCTCGATCAAAAAAGGGTCATACACTGAACTCCAAAAAAACTCATGTGGATTATCTTAAAAGGACCACCTCATCGTGAGGATCCCAACGCCACAAACAAATCATCAAACGAACACATAATTTGAAAGTTATGAGCATTTAAGTAAAAAAGGGGCTGGTGGGGTCTGAATATGGTCTGAACCGAGTCCCGCATGATCCGACCCGACCCACTGGGTCGACCTGGAACACTGTTGGCCCAACTTTCCAGCTTCAACCTAGCCCTCTTGGATGTGGGCTGGTTCGGTCTTCCCGGACGCAGCGGGTGCCACGTCCCCGCTTAGTTAATGTGGTCGATCGCCATGTTAACTACCTCACGGTGGTTGCTGTGGGGTATTTCCACATTGGTTTTCATGGGGTCTCTCTATGGTCCAGCTGGATTGCGACCCCTTTTCTGCATGACGTGGCTTCGTTATGCGTCCAATCAAGACTGTTGTCAGCTGTTGAGTCGGCGACCCTATCCGCCACCCACGACCACCGTGTCGTGGGGTCCTCCACCATCAACCTCCTACTATCAGGTGGTCATGCCACCGACACCAGCGGCTCCCTCTTCCGTGGGCCACCACCGATGTTGTGGTGGTCCGTTCTTCGAACCTAAAGGTGCTGCATGATTCTCGGGTTGTAAACTTGTCTGTTATGGGCTTCAAAATATCCCACAATCTCTCTGAGGGTTCAACTATGTTTGGAACCTCCAGAAAAATTAACAGCATGACCACGGGGGTCCACCAACGAACAACATATGAACATGGGAAAAGAAGAAGCACATGAACACCTCTTAGAACAGACCTTGGTCTTGTTCGTGTTAGTAGAATCAAAAAAGAACAAGAGAAGAATATTCACCAAGATCTATTCCCTTTAATCCCACCGTTTTAACCATCCCACAAGAATGATCAAACCATGGATCAACCTGTTTGTGGGTTGCTCCGCATTCATCATTAAAATTAATAAAAAAAGAAAGAATTCACTTAAAAAATAACCCCCCTACCTGGAAGTTTGGATATGTCGTTGGATAAGAACGGAGTTGAACTGTCATTGTTCATCGATCCTCGATCCTTAATTCATGATCTGTGATCCATCAGCATTCGTTGTTTTCCAACAAGAGGAAATCACTAAGTTATCCTCCAACGTTCATAGGGAAGGATCAATAATCCTAATCCTGAATCTCTGCCAAAGGTTAAAGATGTGTTTTAGCATTACTGTTTCACTTTGAAATAGCATCGCTATGCTGTTTCATTTATGAAAGGAAACAAATGCTTTGTCACTGCATCATAGTATTGCTATGTCACAACATTGCTATGTTGTCATGAAATGTTAAAATAAAAATAAAATAAACTTTTTAAGTTTATTTTTTTATTCTTTTTTAAAATGTTTGAAAAAGATTTTTCGTTGTCAACCCACATCGGTCAAAGTTAGGTCCCACCTAAGTAAAACCCTCTTCCCTGAATGTAATAGTGCCCTCAGATTTCAAATCCAAACACTCATTTAAAAGTTACTAAAATGGATCACACGTGCTATTTTTAATAAACTTAAAAATAGTTCAAATATTTATTTAGGGCACCCTGGGCCTCATAATCATGTGTTGTATCAGCGCCTAGTCTCAAAATAATCCCATATAATTTTCAAAAATTTTACATAGAAAATCTAAGACATTACATTCTACCCACCTTAGGGCTTTATGTCCCAAAAATCCAAAACAATGGCTAAAAAAACAAATGGGGATACTAAACACAAATATGAGCCTCTCGCTCCCACATTCTCTCTTGGAGATTCCCATGTTGCCACCGAACACGTACTAGAGGAATCGATTGCCCACGGGGGGTCCTCTCTTTTCGATCCTCGATCTCCACTAGGAACTCTATAAAATTTTCCCCATAATTAATGTCTAGCTTGCCCCAATCAATGATGTGTGAAGGGTCATGTACGTATCACCTCAGCTGGGATACATGAAATATGTCTGGCACCCTCTCTAACTATAGAGGTAGATCTAAGCGGTAAGCCACCTCTACCACTCTACACAATATCAGAAATGGTCCAATGAACCTTAGAGATAACTTTCCGCCCCTTCCAAATTTCCATATCCCACATTGAGGAGAGACTCGAAGGAACACATGGTCCCCCTCCTTGAACTATAAGGGTATCCATATCCTATCGACATAGGACTTATGACAGATTTTTGTAGTCTTCATCTGCTCCTAGATGACCTACACCTTCTCTATAATAGCCTACACCAATTCCGGACCTAAGAGCGCTGACTCTCTGAGGTCAGTCCAGCAAAGTGGAGACCTACAAGGTCACCTATACAAGGCCTCGAACAGTGACATACTGATGATGGAGTGGTGGATGTTGTTGTACAAAAACTCCACCAGGGGTAGGTGATCCTCCTAATTATGACCAAAATCAAGGATGAAAGCACGTAGCATGTCCTCTAGGACCTGAATGGTATGCTCTATTTGACCATCTATCTGCGGGTGGAAAGCTGAGCTCAAGTGAAGCTGAGTCCCAAACGCCTCCTACAATCCCTGCCACAATTGGGATGTAAAGTGTGCATCATGATATGAGGCTATCATAGATGGGAATCCATGGAGTCAAACTATCTCCTACACGTAGAGGTGTCTCAAGCTCTCTATGGGACTCTACTCCCGAATCGCTAGGAAGTGGGCCGACTTGGTGAGTCGGTCAACGATCACCCATATGGTATCGTTACCCCTGGATGTAAGTTGTAAAACATTCATGAAGTCCATAAATATTCCATCCCACTTCCACTATGGCACCTCAAGGGGTTGAGTTAAACACTTTGGAACCTGATGCACAACCTTCACTTGCTGAAAAGTGAGGCATCTAGAGACAAGATCTACTACCGCCTTCTTTATCCCTGGCCATCAAAATTGATGTCGGAGATACTGGTACATCTTCAACACACCTAGATGTACCACTAAAAGGGATTTATAGAACTCCCTCAACACCTCCTCCCATAATTTTTCCGGTATAACTATGCTTCCTCTAAAGAGGATGACGTGCTCCCCACCTTTTAAATATCCATCAGGGGAATTCCCTATGGACATCTGAGCACGTGTGGTCTCATAGATGATATCTCCGAGCTGTGCCTCTCGAATGCGCTGTAAGAGTGGAGGGGTAACCACCATCAACTGGAGATAATCTATTTCATCTCCATCCATGAAGGATATCTAAAGCAAGAAAAATTGCTCTGAGGCCTCATTCAGTAGTTGTGAACTCGATATCTGACTGAGAGCATCTGACACCATGTTCCCCTTCCCAGGAGTATAGACTATCTCAAAGTCATAGTTGGTTGCACCCAAATTTACCCAAGTTATATGGTGTAAGGCGGTCGCTTGTAGTACCGCTTGGGTTATCGAATCCACATGGACTGAAGAAGAAACATTGAGACACTAAGATTGGATACGGGATTGGCTATGAAGTGTCCAACTATGGTGTTGATTGATTTGAAGAAATAATGACTCGATTTAAAGAATAAAAAAATGACTTGAATTAAAACAATTAATTAATATGAGTCGATCCTAGGTTTTCTCTAGGGCTTGACTAGATGTATTTGTTTTTCTTTGGATTTTATGTTCATCAGTTCAAGAGGTATCCATTAAATGAAATAATTCCTCAACATCAATCTCCAATTTAATCCATACACAATTTCAAGTCTAATCACCAATGCACTTAGAGGATCACTTTGATGATCACTCTATGGAATTGGATCATACTAGCACTCAAAATGTGTCGTCGTTAAAGTCAGTGAAGACAAAGAAGAAGATAAATCAAAGAAAAGAACTCTTAAAATAAAGAAAAAATTTAAGAATTTAAGAATATAAAATAACATTCAATACACCCCATGTGACTCCCTAGGATCAAAACATAAAAATTTACCCCTTCATTGACGTTATTCTATTAATGTAAGTGGGAAGTTGACTTAAGAAAGCGGGATTGATGAAGAAAAACATTACGAAAAATGTACACTCCATCGTTGTGTGAGGAATTCACAAGTTTTTGTGTGAATAAATTCACACATAGATTCAACGGTATAAAAGTATGAATAAAATGAAAAAAAATATTAAATAAGAAGAAAAACTTTTATTAAGATACTAAATGTGAAAGAAAAACTTACATGAGAAAAATCGACGATAGGATTAAAAAATGAAAGCAGAAAATTACAATTGAAAGGAAAATATAAGATGCTTATTCCCTTCACCACTAGCAACTTATATAGGAATATTAGGAGCCTTAGTTCCACCTCCCAACAATCAATTCACCCCCAAAAATTAAGAGAGTCAAAAGGAGGGTGGAGAATCAAAAGGAAATTGACGTTTCGAAGTTGACTCAGAAAACTGTCCAGATTCATCCTACATTTGGAAGTTCGAATTTGAAATTAAATATGGCCGAATCATCAGAGGTCGTAGCAGAAAAATATCTTATTCCATGTGTCCTATATCAGTTTTACAAATTTCAGGTCATTTGGTGCAACCATTTGAAAGTTAATTCCGAAATGGTGAGAATAATTTATGGGCGTTCATATCGGTCCCACCATTTAAATGTAAACTTCATATCCATATATCTCCTTGAAAACTTCAGAATTAGCTCTGGACACAGTTGAATAAAATGATCCAAATATTTTTATATTTATAATTTAAAACTTTTAGCATCATTAGTCTTAGTTTTTGGGACCCACATTTTTTTGATGGGCCTTAGTCCCATTATGCTTTTTCCAGTAAATTTCTGCATTCAGACGGAAAAATATCCATCTTCCCTTGGGATTCATCCATCGGGCCTAAAAGATAAAATGTTTCAAATAAAGTGATAAATCATATCCCAAAATATAAAATTCATAAAATGAATATAATGCTACCCACAAACAGATGAATGATTGGTCCCAAATTTGCATTTTAAACATTAATTGCATTTAAGATGAGAAATAAAGTTCTATTTATGTAATGCACTAAAATCAATGTTTATGGACTTTGTAAAAATGAATATAAAGATATTAACAATGAATATTAGCCACTTTTAGTGACTAATCACACCCCCCAACTTGAGTTTTTCTAGTCCCGAGCAAAATATATTACAAATATGAAATTCAAATCCCCTTTTCCAAAAACATTTTAATACAAATTTATCACACAAAGACCTCATACCAAAAAAATTATGAAATCCATCAAAATAATTTAAAACAAGCTAGGTCCATAAGAATATCCCTATCCCAAGCCCATTCCTTTGTTCAAATTCATCGCCACATTTCATCCAATTTCAATTAAGTATGATAAAGTGTTGTGCATCACAAAAGATATGGGGCCCATTTTATTGTTCAAGGGGAAAAAATGGAAGTGCTAGGTGGGAATCACATTAAACCTTAAGATGAGTATCCATTTTTTTTGAATTTTTTTGTTTGTTTTTTTAACCATAATAGATATGAAAAGACTAACTCTGGGCAAGACAACTATGGAGTCATGATCCCCAAGTGCCGGATGCCACACATATTGTCAATTCCATGCTCTACAATAGAGATATAAAGCCTAAATCTAGGCAAGAAAACTATAGAGTCACGATCCCCAAGTGCCAGATGCCATGCATTTGGAGAAAACATTGCTCTATGTGTTCATTATTATTTTGTTTTCAATTTTTTTTTTATGTTTTTTTATTTTTTTGGATACTCAAATTAAACTAAAAGTGACCCCAGAACCCTATGCTATAATGAAAGGCACCTAAGAACTCAAATTTACACCCAAGATCCAGTAGACGTGCATTGTGGAATTTTTATTAAGAGGATGAAAATGTAAACTTTGAAAAATCACATCGGACAACCGCACTTTCCAAAAACTATGCTCATGAACTTAAACTTGCATTAAAATCAGAATCAAGGCATGCAAAATTATTTGATATCCAATTTAAGAGTTTGCAATGTGTGTTATCATGTTCAAGGTTAATGGAATTTTTCTTTCCAAGCATGTTCTTATTAAAAAAAATCATTTTTTATTTCATCTCCCCCCAACATAGAATAACACTGTCCCCAGTGTTTAAAGAAAGCTTAGAAGGGGGTAGAGGAAGATGAGAGGTGTTCTAATTTTTTTTTAAATAATAAACATGGAACAAATTCACCTGGTTTTTGAAGTTGAAGTTCATGATGCTCCAGATTACTCCTTTGATCTCTTGGGAGATGTAGGCACCTCCTTGATCAAATATGTATCACCCAAAATAGTCCCTGAACCATAAAAATAAGAACAAACTAGACAAAACAAACAACACAACAATTTATTTAAAACCAAGTATCAAAATCTTTATGGTTTTCCTTGTTTTTATTTTTTTTAAAAAATCAAACTGATGATACATTGTCTTCTTTTAAATTTCTAGGTAAGGTATTACTCAGGGATCACACCGCTTGACATGGATGAATACAATGCTCCCCTTTCATACCCATCCTTACTCATAAAAGAATAATATGTCAACAATATGTTTTTTTAAATACCTACAAAAACATAAATAAAATAAAATAAACTGATGATACATTGTATTCTTTTAAATTTATGGGTAAGGTATTACTCAGGGATCACACCGCGTGACATGGATGAATACAGTGATCCCCTTTCATACCCATCCTTACTCATAAAATAAGAACAGGTCAATAGTCTATGGTAAATTTTTTTAAATGAAAAATAAAAAATAAATAAAAAAAGATGATTCAATTTATTAGAAGCATGAAAACCATGGGTTGCCTCCCATGCATCGCTTAATTTAAAGTCATTAGCTTGACTTAGACCCCCCAACTTATCCAATTCCAACTTTAAAATTTTTTAGGACCCCATTTTTCTCCACTTAAACAAGATTGAGATTAATTATTTTCTTAGAATTTGTGACATGTGAAATACCTTGTTCAGCAATGAGTGTGAAAGTCCAAGTAATTTTGGTAATGGTTGATTGAGTTTCATCTAGAGTCCTTTCTAAGATTTCAAGGGTGATTCCACTTTTTTGGTATTCTTGATGAAAATAGATGATAATTGAATGGTCTAGGTTATCATAAATGGAGGTATTCTTGAGTTGGTAAGGAAGTATCATAACATCAAGTTCATTTTGATTGAATTTTCCTAAAGAAGAATGAAATTTTGAATCAAAAATTGTTTCTTCTTCAAAAACATTTGAAAGAATTTGTTCCTTTTGAAAATATGATTCATCCCCAAAATTTTCCATTTGAATTTCATGAGTGGGTATAGACTCAATATTCATTATATCTCCCAATGGTTCAATGATCGGTGATTCTAAAAAATTGTTATTGGAGCAATATTCCAAACACTCAATCCATGAAGACAAAATTTCCCCTTGTGAATCCAAAAAATTAATTTCCTCCTGATTTAAAGACCCTTTAACATTTAATTCATCTTCTTTAGTTATACCATATCCAAATGTTAGTTCTTTTTTAAATTCATGAGTGGTTTCAGGGATAAAATATTCTTCTATCGGTGATGAGGAAAGGACATCCTGAGTGGGAATGGGTTTCTCAGAAGTCTTAATGCTTTGTATTTCTAATCTCAGGGATGAAAATTCTGAATTCATTTTAACCATTTTTTCACACAATTGTTCAAGAATTTTTTCAGGATTAGGGTTGATAGATGTTTGTACATCATGGAATTCCTCATTATTCATCTTTTCAATCATTCTTGATAGGTATAGAAATTTATATTTTAAACATTCATCATTACAAATATCGTTCATGTTATCGAGTGTGGGGTATTCATTCAAAGGTTGATTCAAGTAATTAAAAAAGGTTGGTGATTCCCAATGTGGATTTTATAATTGATTCCATCTTGAGTTTGTGAAGGGATATTGTTGATTATAATCCATTGGATTCATTTTGAAATTTGGAATCATGATTTTCAGGAGTCAAAAAAAAATAGAAAGGGGAAAAGAGAAGAGAAATGGGGATGAGAAAAGAGAAATAAGGGAGAATAGAAAGATGTTCTAAGGTGACTTAATTGGTCCCCGGCAATGACACCAAAATTTTTTTGTGCCCAAATTTACCCAAGTTATATGGTGTAAGAGGTCGCTTGTATTACGGCTTGGGTTATCGAATCCACAGGGACCGAAGAAGAAACCTTGAGACACTAAGATTGGATACGGGATTGGCTATGAAGTGGCCAACTATGGTGTTGATTGATTTGAATAAATAGTGATTTTATTTAAAGAAAAAAACAAAAAAATACTTTAATTAAAACATTTAATTAAGATGAGTTAATTCTAGGTTGTCTCTAGGGCTTGGCTGGATGTATTTGTTTTTCTTTGGATTTTATGTTCATCAGTTCAAGAGGTATCCATTAAATGAAATAATTACTCAAAATAATTCTCCAATTTAATCCATACACAATTTTAAGGATAATCACCAATGCACTTATATGATCACTTTTATGATCACTCTATGGAATTGGATCGTACTAGCACTCAAAATGTGTCGTCGTTAAAGTTGGTGAAGACAAAGAAGAAGATAAATCAAAGAAAAGAACTCTTAAAATAAAGAACAAATTTAATAATTTAAGAACATCAAATAAAATTCAATACACCCCATGAGACTCACAAGGATCAACCCATAAAAATTTACCCCTTCATTGACGTTATTCTATTAATGTAAGTGTGAAGTCGACTTAAAAAAGCGGGATTGACGAAGAAAAACATTAAGAAAAATGTACACTCCACCGTTGTGTGAGGAATTCACAAGTTTTGGTGTGAATAAATTCACACGTAGATTAAATGGTATAAACATGTAAATAAAATGAAAATAAATAGTAAATAAGAAGAAAAACTTTTATTAAGATACTAAACGTGAAAGAAAAACTTACATGGGAAAAATTGACGATATGATTACAAAATGAAAGCAGAAAATTACAATTGAAAGGAAAATATAAGATTCTTATTCTCTTCACCACCAGATCCTTATATAGGAATATTAGGATCCTTAGGTCCACCCCCAACAATCATTTCACCCCCCAATAATTAATAGAGTCAAAAGGAGGGTGAAGAATCAAAAAGAAATTGACATTTCGAAGTTGACCCCGAAAACTATCTAGATTCATCCTCCATTTGGACGTTCGAATTTGACATTAAATATGGCCAAATCATCAGCGGTTGTAGTAGAAAAATATCTTCTTCAATGTGTCCTCTATCATTTTTCCAAATTTTAGGTCATTTGGTTCAACTGTTTGAAAGTTAATCCCAAAATGATGAGAATAATTTATGGGCGTTCATATCGGTCCCACCATTTAAATGTAAACTTCATATCCATATATCTCCATGAAAACTTCGGAATTAGCTCTGGACACAGTTGAATAAAATTATCCTCATATTTTTATCTTTCTAATGTAAAAATTTGAGCTTCATTGGTCTTGGTTTATGGGCCCCACATTTGTTTGATGGGCCTTAGGCCCATTATGCTTTTTCCAGTAAATTTATGCATTCAGACGCAAAAATATCCATCTTCCTTTGGGATTCATCTATCGGACCTAAAAGATAAAATGTTCCAAATAAAGTGATAAATCATATCCCAAAATATCAAATTCAGAAAATTAATATAATGCTATCCACAAACAGATGAATGATTGGGCCCAAATTTGCATTTTAAACATTAATTACATTTAAGATAAGAAATGAAGTTCTATTTATGTAATGCACTAAAAAAATTTTTATGGACTTTGGAATAATGAATATAAAGATATTAAAAATTAATATTAGCCACTTTTAGTGACTAATCAGTAGTCCTAGAGGAACTATATAAAATTCCACTGTCTCAGGTTCAGATCCTTCTAAGAAAAGATATACCTGGGACTTTCGTGGTCTGAGTAGATGATAAACCTCTCACCCATAAGGTAGTATCGCCACATATTTAATAAAAATACTACTACTTCCAACTTTAGACCGTGGGTCACATACTTCTTCTAATGTGGTCTCAACTGCTGTGAATCGTAGGTAATCACCGCTTGGACCTACATCAAGACACAACCAAGCCTGATTTCTGATGCATCGTAGAACATCATGTACTTGACACCCTCCTCTGGAAATCTCAGGATGAGAGAACTCATTAAACTCTGTCTCAGCTGCTGAAATCTCTCCTGACACTTCTACGTCCACATGAAGAATTTCCCCTTTTATGTCAAGGCTATCATAGATGTTTCTACTTTGGAAAAGTTGGGCATGAACCTCCGATAATACCCAACCAACCTAAGGAAACTCCGCACCTTGGTAACGTTCTTAGGTGGATCCCAAGTAATAACTACCTCTATCTTCACTGGATCTACTGCAACTATATCCTTCTAAATTAAATGTCCCAGAGAGTGGACCTATCATATCTAGGACTGACACTTCAAGAGATTCCTATAAATATGGTGTTCTCAGAGTAAGTCCAAGACCATCTTTAAGTGTATCACGTGCTCCTCCTTGGACGCTGAGTGCACTAGGATGTCATCAATAAAGACCTCTAAAAATCAGTCTAAGTAAGGCTATATTATCCTATTCATGAGTCCCATGAACACTCATGAGGAATTATTCATGCCAAATGACATCACTAAGTACTCATAGTGTCCTTAGAGACATCTAAAATCCATCTTTGGGATGTCTTCATCCCGCACCCGAAGCGGATGATAGCCTGATATGAGGTCTATCTTTGAGAACCATCTCGCTCCCTTCAACTGATTGAAGAGGTCATAAATCCTCAGCAGTGGATACACATTCTTCACAGTCACCTGATTCTGGTGCCAGTAGTCCACACATAAACTCAGGCTCATGTTTGACTTCTTGGAAAACAATACTGGGGCTACCCATGGTGAATCAGTGGGTCTCATGAAGCCCTTCCTCTAAAAATACTCCAACTAAACCCTCAATTCATAAAGCTCTGTGGGAGGCATCCGATATTCTAGCATAGATATCAGTGTCGTCCCAAGGTAAAAGTCAATATAGAAGTCTACCTCCCTATGAGGAGGTAGTCCTGGAACATCTTCCAGAAATATTTTCTCATACTCATCCACCATTGTAGGAAACTGAGGACTCGTCTCATCTACTGAATCAAGGGTCATTCCAGCCAACAGATGTGTGGTCGGCTTCACCCTCCTAAATGTGAGTCTATCCCTTGTGTCTCTTTTTCTCTGATAAAGGAAAAACTGGTCCTATCTCTGTGGACACACTGCACTATGCGCATAAAACAGTTAATCTGAGCTTGAACTGTGGATAACCAGTTTATAACCAAAATGAAATCGTAAGGCCTTGACGCTTCCAATAAGAGATATCAACTGAAACTCTCACCCCCAAGAGTAAGGGAACACAGTCGACACTAGTATGAGATCGTTGAATCTCCTCCCAATGGAGTCTATAATTATAGGGATTGAGTCAATGGTTCCACTAGAATCTCTGTGTCTCGAACAAGGGTCATGGAGAGAAAAGAGTGCCTAAAACCTGTATCTATCAAAACTAAAAATATGGTGGAAAAGATATAGATTGTACCTCTAATCATCCCAGGAGTCTTAGGATCGTAATCCCCCATCACCTGGAGCTGGCCTCACCCCTGTCCACCAGCTCCCTGAGCTTAGGGTGGACCACTTGGGGGTGGTGGTGGTAGTGCCTCGAACCTCTGTCTACCTCCTACCACTTATCCCACTCCTCTACCATGTACACCTCCTGGAATACTTCCCTATTACTTCCTCCTCCATTTCCTCGATGGTACCTCAATAATCTCCTCATCGGTCGTATGACTGGTTGGACAATCTCTATCCATGTGTCCCCGTCCACTGCACACGTAGAACAACCTATCCTTCGAATGACCTATTCTACCTTGGAATCCCTGAATCATTGATCCTGTGTCCTGGGGTCATCCCTTTGATTTTATAGTCCTTTTCACCCCTGCATCAGTTGTCGGCTACCTGCTGTTGATGACCCAGCTGCATGGCGCCCAATGGTAGCTCCCACCACCGGTGTCTGCTCTGGAAAAAAGCTCTCTACTAGTAGAGATCACTCCAGTACTCCAACATGCATAGAGATCCTAAGGGATATCACATGTGCCCTGATCTCCCAGCATATTACCTTCTGAAAGGTACATGACCTGAAGAATGGGTCCCACACCATGTCTGTAGAGTAGTGAGAAAGATCCATGAATCTCGCTGAGTACTCTACCACTGTCTGGATTCCCTGATACAGATGAAGGAGATCTTGTATACACATAGAACATAATGTTTCTAGAAATAAATACTCCTTGAAGATATGATCAAAGTCAACCAAGGTGAGAGTTGCCTCCTCGTGCATCTGGATCTTCAAGCTCCACCATCTCCCCACCGAGCCCTGTCGAAGACTCGCGGCTAGAACCACCATCTGGTCAAGAGGTATCCTCACTAGGTGGAAAACTCATGTCACCGCCTCCAACCAGTCCTTATCCACCTGAGGATATATCTCACCAAGAAACCTGGGAGGTCGATATCTCTGGAACTCATGCATTGCACTGAGCCTGCGTGTATCCTCTACTAGTAATACTAGTAGGAACTGCTACTCTCTGGGTGGTGGTGTCACTGGTACTCCACGAGGAGGTGCTATCTCTGGAAACAATCCCTACCCTGATGCCTCATCACTCAGCAGACCATCCTCGTGGTCACATTCCGAAATCCTGGTTGGCTATCTATGTTGAAGCATACTAAAATAGAACAATATGTACCACGATCAATAGATTATACTTGGTGAGTTGACTTTGACTCAAGAAGGACATGAGAACACACTCAAATACTATACGATGCATGAACCTTTAATTTCCCATGCAACTTGTGTTTTCATGTACCGAGTTAGAAAGTTGAATTCAAGGTCTTGGTGTATGGATACGTCGGTTGTCATACCAATACTAGGTTCCCTGGCCTGAAAGAAAAACTCTAAACACTTAACATTGTTTCCCCAAAACAAAAGTAAAATCAAACACCCTATAATACCACTCTTTCATGACCCATCCCCCAGGGCCCATGTCGTGACTACCCCAAGCCCACCTCCCATAGGCTAGGGGCTGGCGACTAGCGACGAGTAGGAATTTCCCACAAAGGGGAGGCATTTTCCTATAAACCTGCACACACACATCCGTCCCCAAGAAAAGTACTAAAACTAAAAACAATGAGTAAACAGTTATACAATCCACTAAGACAACACTAAGAGTAATAGTACAAACTGAAAAGTAAATGGGATAGAATACAAGCCCAACTAAAATAGAAAAGTAAAAGATCTTAGAATCCATATACTGAAAACCCTACCCGATGGGTAGGTACAATAAGCTTTCTAAATGTCACTAAAGCATACCACATCCATAGGGTCACCCTAAAGCACCACCTTTCTCCAGCTCACCAATGACTCCATCAAAGCTATTGATCATCTGCACAAAACACAGTATGTGCTGGTGAAGCCCGTGAAGGAGTGAGTAAAATGATACTCAGTAGGGACCCCAAACGAAAAAGGTAAACCACAAAGTAATACACAAAGTAGACTACTAAAGAGGTACACAAAGTGTAGCCTCTAAGAAGTACAATCAAGAGAGTCACTAGATTCATCTCACACCAGGATACATATACTAAGAAAGTATAGGCATATCCAAATCCAAGGAGACACACTACGGGTCTCCATAGGAGACACACTCCATATAGGTGTAGGGGGAACACTCTGCATAGGCATAGGAGATACACTCTGTGTAGGTGCAGGAGACACACTCTATGTAGGTGCAGAAGATACACTCTGTGTATGCACATGAGACACACTCTATAGGAGACACACTTCGTATGGGAGTAGGATACACACTCCGTAGGAGAGACACTCTGTATGGGTGCATGAGACACACTTTGCAGGAGACACAACCTATATAGGTGCAAGAGACACACTCCATATAGGTCACAACGGATCACTGGATTTTTCTCTTTGCGCGCTCATTCCAGGAGCACCTATCCCTCAAGCCAAAAAGGGTTATATGATTACCTCCAAAAAACGCCCATAGAGTATCTTAAAAGGACCGCCTCATTGAGAGGGTCTCTACACTGCAACAATTCATCAAACAGACACATGGTTTGAGAGTGGTGGACATTTAAGTAAAAAAGAGGCTGGTTGGGTTCAGATCCAGTCTGACCTGGGTCCTGCCTGACCCAACTCACCAGGTCGATCTGGCCTGTTGGGTCTGGAACTCCCTGGTTGGTCCCAACCCACTGTTGGCTTGGAATGCCTGCTTCAGCCTGACCTGGTCGAACGCGGGCCAGTTAGGTCTGCCCAGACATGGCGGGTGCCGCGTCCCTACCTTGTTAACGCAACTGACCGCCGTGTTCAACGCAGTCAGCCACCGTGTGAACCACCCCATGGTACAACTGGACCATGGACCCTTTGCCACATCCGATTGAGCCCATCTTTGGTCGTCGTTCCGGTGTCCCTGTATTCCACCTGAAACCATTGTGTCATGGGGTCCTCTACCACCGACCATAGAGCTGGTGGCCTCCTACTGTAGGGCAGCCATGCTGCTGAATTCCCCTATCGGTATTGAGAGCGGTGGATCCCTCTTTCGCGGGCCACCACTGATGATATGGTGGTCCGTTCTTCAAACTGAAAGGTTCTGCACAATCTCCCGATCATAAACTTGTCTGTTATGGGCTTTAAAATGTCCCGTTATCACTCAGGGGTCCGACTACATTCAAAACCTCCCAAAAAATTAACGGTACGACTATAGTGGTCCACTGACGAAGAACATATGAATGGGGGAAAATAATAAGCACATGAACACCCCTTAGAATGGACCTTGGCCTTGTTCATTGGCCTTGGTCCATTCATGTCAGCAGAATCACAAAAGAATAAGAGAAGAACAGTCACCAAGATCTATTCCTTTTAATCCTGCAGTTTTAACCATCTTGCAAGAATGATCGAACCAAAGATCAACTTGTTCGTGGGTTGATCCAAATTTTTCATTAAACTTAAGAATGGAGAAATAATTCACTCAGATAATAAACCCCCTACCTAGAAGTTTGGATCTGTTATCAGAGAAGGATGGAGTTTCACCACTATCATTCGTCGATCCTCGATCCTCAGTTTGTGATCTGCGATTCCTCAACCTTCGTCAATATTCGTTGTTTTCCAATGGGAGTAATTCGCTAAGATATCCTCCAATGTTCACAGGGAAGGATCAATAATCATAATTATGAATCCCTATGAAAGGTTAAAGACACATTTCAGTGTTACAGTTTTGCTTTGAAACAACGTCGCCATGCTGTTTCATTTATGAAAGGAAACAACTACCTATTCACTGCGTCACAATATTTCTTCGTCTTCATGAAACATTAAAAGAAAAATAAAATAAACTTTTTAAGTTTTTTTATTCTTATTTAAAATGTTTAAAAAAGATTTTCCATAATCGACCTACACCGGTCGAAGTTAGGTCTTGCTTAAACAAAACCCGCTGCTCAGAACACAATGGTGTCCTCAGATTTAAAATCCGAGCACTCATTTAAAAGTTACTAAAACCGAGCACACGTGATATTTTTAATAAACTTAAAAATAGTTCAAATATTTATTCCAGACACCCCGATCTTCCAAATCACGTGCCATATCAATGCCTGGTCTTGAAATAATATCATATAATTTTAAAAAAATTTACATGGAAAATATGAGACATTACATTACGGGCCTCAGAATCTCATACTAACTCAGTGTTGAACTCCAAAAATATCCAATTGAATATTTCAAGATGTTAACTATAATTTAAAGGCCTTTTAACTCATTTATTAAAATTTTGATGATAAATCATTTTTTTGAATTAAAACAAAGACAACCCATCTTCACCAAAACAAAAAATTTTAAAAAGTAATACCTGGAAAAAGGATGAGATCTTACACTGGGAATATATTTCCACCACTCAAAACTATAAACTTAAATTCCTACCCAACTCAAACCATTAGAAAGTTGGCAGGAAAACCCATCACTCAATGATTAGAAATTTGAGAATAGAATAGTAGCTAAATAACATCATCCACTTTTCAACCACACCCTGCACCTCATAAAACTATCACACTATCAATCGTCAGCCCATGAAAAACTGGCCTCCATCCCACCATAGTTCATCTCCAAATAACACCACATCATATAGTCCCAAAAGTGAATCATACTTTAAAACCAATGTAAAAATGTAAAAACAATATCCAATATCTAGATAGTATTAAAGAATAAAAAATATAAACATAGACATATGAACAAGTATCATAATAAGAAAAACCATATTAACATGGAAGTTTCCATACAGTTTAATCACCCATCATCAGTTCACGATTCATCCTATATCCAAAACATTAATTTTTATCATCATTAATTATTTTTATCACTAGGTAATCATTTTAATTCCATTATTTAACAAATTACTAAGTTGTACCTTGTAATAATATTACAATTCTTTGATCCATATTCATAAATTAAGTTGAAGAGGCATCTAATTATTTTTCCTTATGGATCATTAGATTAATTAAAGCATCAAACTTGTAACAACCTGTGCCTTCTCGACCCATTATTTTTCTTGTTTTGTGGTTAGAATGTGCTCAGAGGAGGTCTCAGGGGGTCCAGAGGAGTTAGAGCTATAGTTATGAAATGGAATGGAGATTTAAAATGTAAAAGTGGGATTTATAGCATGAATGTATGTTTTAAGTTTTTGTGATATTTTTGGTTTATGGATTGTATGAAGATAAAGACAAAGTGTGAAATGAGTTAATTCTATAAGAAGGGGATTTACGAAATAAGTTTATTATGAGTTAGATGCCATGAATTTTATAAAAATGGGGATTTTCACATTGAACTGGTGTTTTATGGCTTATATCCCATGAACCCCATGGAATTTACACCATAAATATGGAACTTACGCCATACATGGGGTAATTTACCACATCTATATAGGTTTTGTTTGACCGAGTTTTCTCTCATTCAGTTGTTCTTCCTCTCATTTTGTGGATGAACCCTATCAACTTTGGGAGACTTTCTAGCCCCTTTCTCCCTACGTTGATTTATGGATTCTGGAGATTTCACTACTACAAAATAAGCCTTTAACAATGGTAAAAATGACCTTTATCAGCACTAGATAATCGCTGGTTACTAGAGAAAATCATCACTAAAAAAACAATGATAAAGGGGTTCTTTATCTATGTTATTATTTAGCACCGATAAAGGGGACCTTTATCGGCACTTATAAGAGTGCCTATAAAGGGTAAATTTATCAATATTTGTAAAATAATTGATAAAGGACCCATTTATCAGTGTTTTTAAAATCATTGATAAAGGGGAATACTGTAGTGTTATTTAACAACACATCGCAGCACCAATACAATGTGCTGTAACAGCACACCACAACACCAGAAACACCACCGGATATCACAAAAATCAATTACCAATACAAAATTTAAATGAAATTAAATTTACAACACATATACAAGAAAAAAAAACTATATTATAGACATTTAAAACATTGGTTTATACAATTACCTAAGTACAAATTATTACATACATTAAAAAACATCAATGTTCTATTGTCTTTTGATCATGAACCCAAATCATGAAATTTCCAAACAAACCACCCATGATCGAGCAAAAGAACACACCTATATAAGAAAACAATTATTATTTTAGTAATAATATAAATAAATAAATTAATATAAAGTGTTAATTTTAAACTAAACTTTGAGTCATACTAAGAACACTGTGTATCGGATTGAGTTGCGGTTGATTCCTACACATCAAACCAGTTATTGTTCATATTCAAGAATTATCTCTATGAAAATTAATTAAATAAGTATAAGATAAAGGCCCATAGGCACAACCTGGTGGTTCCGTCCTGTGGTGGTGTTTGGGAGGTCTCAGTTTTGAGCCTCCCCGTGCGCATTTAGGTAGGTTTTCCTTTATTTATTCTCACTCCCCTAACCGATGTAATATAAATAAGTATAAGATAAAAATAATAAGGAAATCAATTAAGTAATAGTAGATATAATGATGAGAAAACAATCTAGGCTCGTTTGCTCAGTTTTGGCGATGTGATGCGCGTTTTAAACTAAAATGACACTTATATATTGAAAAGACACACTTGGAGTCATATTGGTCACACCGTGAATTGGATTGAGGTGTGTATGATTACTACATGTATCAAATGACTTATGGATAATTTTTATAAAGTATCAAAATAATCCAAATGTGTTTTCTCAGTTTTGAGTGCTTCATTTGTCTTTTTTACTAAAATGGAATTTTAAACTAGAAACATGCACTTTGACTCATAACAGTCAGATCATGTGTCAGTTTAAAATGATACAAATTCCTACATGTCAAAAAAAACTTTTGAATTGTTTTTATAAATTATTAATAAAATATGAGCCCGTTTACTCAATTTTCAGTGAGTGACACTTTTTGAAGTAAATTTTTGATTTTAAACTGATAACGGACACATTGAGTCATACCAGGAACATCATGTATTGGATTGAGAAGATGATAATTCCTACATATCAAAAATGACTTATTTATAATTTTAATAGAGTATCAAAACAATCTGAATGCATTTTCTTGGTTTTGAGTAGGTCAGTTTTCCTTTTTACTAAAATTGATGTCTATTTTAAATAAAAAGATGTATTTAGAGTTATACTAATCACACCGTGTGAATGATTGAGGTGAGGATGATTCATACACATCTCAAATAACTTATGGATAATTTTTATAAATCATAAAAACAATCCTAATGTGTTTTATTAGTTTTGAGTATGTCACTTGTCTTTTTTACTAAAATGTTATTTTAAACTAGAAACACGCACTTTGACTCATACCGATCACATCGTGTATCAGTTTGATGTGAGACAAATTCCTACATTTAAAAAATGACTTATTAATATTTTTACTAAATTAGCAAGAAAATACAAGTGTGTTTTCTTTGTTTTCAGTAAGTGACACTTTTTGAACTAAAATATCAATTTTAAACTGATAATGGACACTTTGAGTCATACTAGGAACATAATGTATTGTATTGAGGTGAAACTGATTACTACACATAAAAAATGACTTATTTATAGTTTTACTAAATTATAAAAACAATCCTAATGAATTTGCTCAGTTTTGAGTAGGTCAGTTGTCCTTTTTACTAAAATTGTTATCAATTTTAAATAAAAAGATGCACTTAGAGTCATACCGATCACACCATGCATCAGATTGATGTGAGACTAATTCTTATATGTCTAAAATTACTTATGGATAATTTTCCTAAAGTATCAAAAAAATACAAATGTGTTTTCTTAGTTTTGAGTATGTCACTTGTCTTTTTTACTAAAATGTCATTTTAAACTCGAAACACAGACTTTAAATCATACCGATAAAATAATGCATCATTTTGATGTGGAAATAATTCCTAAACATCAAAAATGATTTATGAATAATTTTTCTAAATTATCAATAAAATATGAGAGTGTTTTCTCAGTTTTTAGTGAGTGATTTTTTTAACTAAAATGTCAATTTTAAACCGATAAAAGACACTTTGAGTCATACGGAACACATAGTGTATTATATTGAGGTACATATGATTCCTATATGTCAAAAATGACTTATGGATCATTTTACTAATTTATAAAAATAATACAAATGCGTTTTCTCAGTTTTTAGTAGGTTAGTTGTCATTTTTACTAAAATTGATGTCAATTTTAAATAAAAAGATTCACTCGGGGTCATACCGGTCACACCATGTGTCGGATTGAGGTGAAGCTGATTTATACATGTCTAAAATTAATTATGGATAATTTTAATAAATTATCAAAACAATTCAAATGAATTTTCTTGGTTTTTAGTATGTTACTTGTCTTTTTTACTAAAATGTCATTTTAAACTAGAAACACACACATTGAAAAATACTGATCACATCGTGTATCAGTTTTATCTAAGACCAATTACAAAACATCAAAAATAATTTATGAATATATTTACTAAATTATCAAGAAAATATGATCATGTTTTATTGGTTTTTAGTGAGTGAAACTTTTTGAACTAAAATGTTGATTTTAAATTAATAACAGACACTTTGAGTCATATCAGGCACATATTGTATCATATTGAGGTGATATTGATTCCTACATGTCAAAAATAACTTATAGATAATTTACCTAAAGTATAAAAATAATATGAATGCATTTTATCAGTTTTGAGTAGGTCAATTGTCCTTTCTACTAAAATTGATGCCAATTTTAAATAAAAAGACACACTTGGAGTCATACCGGTCACACCGTGCATCGAATTATGGTGAGGATGATTAATACATGTCCCAAATGACTTATATATCATTTTTTAAAGTATAAATACAATATTAATTCATTTGATTGGTTTTGAGTACATCACTTGTCCTTTTTACTAAAATGTCATTTTAAACTGGAAAAACTCACTTTGACTCATATCGATCACATCGTGTATCAGTTTGATGTGAGACTACTTCCTACAAATCTTAAATGATTAATGAATCTATTTAATAAATTATAAATAAAATATGATTTCATTTTCTCAATTTTCAATGAGTGATACTTTTTGAACTAAAATATTGATTTTAAATTGATAAAAAACACTTTGAGTCATACCAGAAAAATCGTGTATCGGATTGAGGTGAGGCTAATTATTACACATTAAAAACGACTTATGGATTGTTTTATTAAATATCAAAATAATATAAATATGATTACTTGGTTTTGAGTATGCTAGTTGTCTTTTTTACTAAAATTAATATCAATTTTAAATAGAAGGAAGCACTTGGAGCCATACCAGTCACACCATGTATTGGATTGAGATGTGGATGATTCTTACACATCCCAAATTCCCAAAAAAAAAATCCTAACTACCAATGTTACCATGATTTCCATTTCCTTTATTTATCAAACTGCCAACACTACATATTGACTCGATGTTCTTAACAGAAAAACCTTTCTTGTTGTTGAAAGACATAAGAGTAGAGGAATCTTATGAACCCATTATATCACAAGAAGTCACCAAAATGGGAACATGAGCTTCCTATACTCTTATATATTTCAACAAGAATTGTTTTTTAGCTAAGAAAATTAAATCAATATTCAGTGTTGGTTGTTCAATAAAGAAAGGCAATGTAAAGTGTGGTAACATTGTCAGAAAGGAACATTTTATCTCTTTTGTGGCTTGTTGTAGATAACTGAAAGAAAAATATGAATTCCAAAAAGACCAGCGAAAAATACTAAATAAGTATTAAATAAAAATGATAAGGAAATTAACTTACAAATAGTATATTAAATGATTGTAATGACCTGAACTGTTATAAATAAAATTCCCATTTTTTCTTAATTAAATGGCTTATTAAGTAATATGGTTATAGAAAACACATGGACTTATTTTGTTCTATTATATCAAATTGGATTTAAAAACTATTATGTATCATTAACATTAATAATATAGTCTTTGAACAATTATCACATGATTATTAGAAATATTGGGTTGTAACAAATCTAATTGACACAGACAAAGGAAGCGATGAACTCAACCAGTAGGATCGTACCCTATAAAGCCCATTTATTGGAGCTTCTAAAGGAGATAGAATATATGAGATTTTAACTTGAGCATTTCTAAACATATATCCCACAACTTAATCATGATAGAAACCATTTACAGGATAAGTTCAAACTCATCGAGATCACAACCCAAACCATGTATGCCGAACCACCCCATGAAAGTCTCATAGTCACGCACATTACCCTTAGTGCATTTTATAGTGCATTAAATAAATATGTATCAAGACCCTAGAAATAAAATTATGTACATTATTTTTTATATAATAGTGAATATATTTTCATCCCATTATTTTTACTTTATAAATGATTTTGATTTTGATATAATAAAATAGAAACTGTATTTTTAGGTAATATTCAAATTCAATAAAGGAATTTATTTTGATAAATTAATGTATTTTTGAAATAAATAATATTTTAATAAATTATTATTATTAAATAATTTTTATTAAATATAAATGATCATATAATTTTTATGAAGTCAAATGTAATTTTTATAAGGGTTCAAAAACTGTTATTATCAAAAAACCCAACATTTCTCAATAAATGTAGATTATTATTTTAAAAGTGAAAATAAAAATTTTTAGAAAATTATTTAGTTTAAATGAATATTATTTTTTTAATCATAATTTCTAAATTATTCAATTTTTAATTTTTCATAATTTTTTGAGACAATTGAATTTTCGAGTAAAAATTAAATACCGTATAAATATACAGTGAGTATTATGACATCATAATGAACCAAAAGTGATGTAATAAATACTATAAAAGGTATAAAATAAAAAATATATGTCTCACCTTTAAAATAATTTGATTTTAAGTTTATTTGATTTATTTTATAATGGTATTATGAATCCTTCAAAACCATTAATATATTTTAAAGTTTTAAAATCATTTCTTTAAGAGTGTGACTCACATAAACATAAGAAATAGAATTATTTTATCAATTTAAGATCTTTTAATTATAAAATAATGAGAACCAATTCCATTTTATAGAAAACACGGTAAAAAACTATGGGTTGGTTTATGGTTTTTGTTATTTTATTATGTAGAGTCCAAAACCTAAATAAGAAATAAATACCACTATTTTCCTATATAAACCCACCCAAGATCCAATTTATCTTAACTAAAACTCTTTGTATCACATACATAATCTTCCCTCCACTCTCTATAGTCTTCCCAAGGAAACCCCAAGCTCTCAAGAATCCCCTCCCAATCATTTGGAGTCACACACTCAATTAAGGGTTATTTTCTTTCTCCTCTTTATTCAAGATTATTAATTATCCTATGACTTCTATTTACAATTAATTTTAATGGGATATGTTTTTACATGTCCCTATTACCACCCATTTTATGTAAAAATTATGATAGAACCCTTTCTCCCCCATCAACCCATTTTATGAATTTTTATGTGACGTCGTTCTGATGCCAGAATTTCACTCTGATTTTCAATGCCAAAACAACTATGTAGTGAATACCATATCCATTTTCTATAAAGGATATTCACCTTTATGCACTTACAATTATTTTAATTGTGAATTATATGTATTTATTCCACACTCCTTAATCATTTAATAAAATATTATGATTAATGAATCCATGTTGTATGATCTATGTGGCATACTTAAGCATGTGAATGAAATGAAAATGACGAGTGCACCCATAATTGTATATCACTCCAATGAATTGGGTAATGTTTAGTCTCATGAGATTTCATGTTGGGATAGGGAGTGAAACTAATTAATTTATGGTAATTTTTACATTATGGTGTGTTGGAAGTTATCCTTGACTTATGTTTATGATGTTGTGTTATAAGTTATTGTCACATTTCCCATGTTGACTTTATCACCATCATCCTATATCATGACTTATTATTCATGTTTCTTTTATTCCTCAGTGATATGGATATTTTCTAACATGTATTACCATATTCAATTTTTACTCTCTTTCTTGGATTTATAGATCACCCATTTCTCATGTCTATCTCCAGGTTATCTTATGTAGTTTTAAAAGCCCTGAGATTTTAGAAACATGTTAAGGAATTTTACAATAATGTTATTGTATCCCATGTTCAATATGTTATATTATGTACCTAATTCCCAAAAACACTAGACTTATCAATCTTCCAGGTTTTATTAAGTGTAATATTATGTAATAAATCAAGTATTAATGTGTAATAAATAGAAGGGCTGTCATAGTTGGTATCAAAAGAAAAGTTTAGTTATTTTTGGGATTATGATTAGAAAAATCTAGAGAAAGACTTAGGGATAAGACTAAGTATAAGAAAACATCCCTAAATTTTGGTAATTATAGAGTTATTGGTTTATCAAGAAAATACATACCTATCTGGATACTATTAGTGGATGTGTTTCTAGCACAAATGTACCTAGGGGTAATAACTCCAACAAGGTGTTCTAGGTATGATTTGGTGTAACCTGGTACATGACAACGAGCCTTACTACGCACTTGGTTTGACAATACCATGATATATTCTTTGGTAAATTTTTAATCTCATTACAAACCATTATTAAAGGAATAAAAAAATTCCCATAATAATATATTTTAGGAAATAGATCATGGATAACATAGATTGAAGCCTATAAATTCACAAGTTAAGGAAATAAATGTAACTTATAAGTTATCCATTTAATTTCATTAAATTTACATTTATATGTTTAATAGTTTTAAAATAATCATCTCTAATTTTCCCTTTATTATAACCAATGGTCGGAAATAGGAGGAATTGGGAAAAAAATCAATGCGACGGGTAATGTGATGACTACCCCAACGAGATGCCCGACCCAATGGGAGCGGGAATCACAAACTTTATGAAGATACTCTCTCAGCTGATTTAGGTTATTAATAGAAACCTAGATTAGGAGGAGCATCCAAACCCCCTAAGAGATAAAAATCTATGATTGATAGCTTTATGTGATAAAGGCCTTCGACTTTCAATGGATCATCCGATCCCTTAATCATGGAACAATGGATCAAATCCATTGAGAAGATCTTCTCCATACTTCAATGTTATAAGAAAGAGAAGGTTTTACTAATTGTCTATTATATGGAGGGAGAAGCTGATTAGTGGTGTAAATTGATCAAGAATACAAAGTTAGAGAAATATATTTAAGTGACGGGTTGGAAGGAATTCCGGAAAATGTTTTTTGATAAATATTTTCCTCACACTCTCCAGCTTAAAATGGAAAGGTATTTCATTTCCCTCAAGAAAAAAGACGATGAATCTATCAGGGTGTATGGGGAAAACTTCACAAGACTTTCATGATGCTCCTATATCTTTGTTGTTACCACTGAATGTAAGGTTGACCACTTCTTTGGTGGGATAAAACCCAGTCTTCGAAAATCCCTGGAGATCTGAGACTTTGATAGCTATGAGGAAATTTTCTAATGTGCACTCAAAGTCTAAATGGATATTAGAGAATCTCAAGGGTATCATAGGGATAATAAGTAGAAAGTGTAGTTTAATTATTTCAGTCTGATGAAAAAATATAATGGTGACAAGAAATTTCAACATCCTACTTGTCAAAGGTGCAGAAAGAAGCACCTTAGAAATTGATTATGGGGGACGAGGAAATGATTTAGGTGTGGAAAGGAAGGGCACCCATGCAATGATTGATGACAGAAGAAACCTACTAATGAAATAGAGGAAAGTAATCCTCCGATAAACCCTCAATTCATTGTTCATTGTTTCAACTATAAGGAACCATATCACTTTTCAAACCAATGCACAAAGCCAAGAATTTTTGAAGACAACCAACAACCTCCAAGGCAGTAAGGGTGATCTTTTTCCATCACAACTGTCGAGGTGGACCCAAACAAAAAAGTGGTGATAGGTATGCTAGTTATTTATTCAAGAATAGAAAACATACTTTTTTATTCTTGTTCTATGAATTCCTTCATATCATGAAAGTTAGTAGAACTATTTAAACACAACCACAAATCATGGAAGTAGAGTTGTTGGTGAAAACAAAAAATGGGGGAATTATTTCATCCTAAGTATATAACTCCTACCCTATCAAAATTTGTGGGTTGAACTTCCCAGTGAACCTTTTCATACTCCATTTGGTGGGATTTGATGCAATTATGGGTATGGATTTTATTTCCATATATAGAGCCAACATAAATTTCCATGATAAGGAAATCACTCTCCGTATTGTGAATCGTCCCCCAATTTTATACAAGTGAAAGGAGAAGGATGAATCTTCTTTAGTATCATCATCTCAATAATAGATATTATTTCCTTTTTAGAAATAATATCATGCTCAAATGACTGTGTCTAAGGAAAAAACCATCCTCAAATACATGCCTATTGTGAAGGAATACACTGATGTGTTTCTTGAGAAATTTCATGGTCTTCCTCCTAGCCAAGAGGTTGAATTTTCTATTCAACTTATACCTAGGGTGTTACAATTATCCAAGAATTTGTATAGAATAAATATTGTGGAATTTTAGGTGTTGAAGAAACAATTATAGGAGAATATAGATAAAGGGTTCATATACCCGAGTGCTTCACCATGGGGTGCACCAGTCCTCTTCATCAAAAAGAAGGATGGTTCAATGTGACTTTACATTGATTATCATGATCTTACCAAGATTAAGATAAATAAAAAGTATCCTATGCAATGGATTTGTGACTTGTTTGATTAGCTACTTGGAGAAAAAATACTTCTCCAAGGTAGATCTTCGATCGATATATTATCTAGTAAGGGTTAAGAAGGAAGATATCCCCAAGACTGCTTTTTGTATAAGGTACAGGCACTATGATTTCATAGTGATTATATTCGGACTCACTAATGACCCAAAAAATATTCATGGACTTGATGAATAGAGTCTTTAGATATTACCTCAAAAAATTTGTGGTAGTCTTTATAGATGATATTCTAATACACTCTAAAAGCAAGGAGGGGAAAGAAGAGAATTTGGGCATTGTAATAAATACCTTATAAAAGGATAAGCTCTATGACAAGTACAAAAAATGTGATTTTTTTTAAAGAAGTCTCTTTCTTGGTACATTTTATCACAAAAATGGGATATTTTTAGACCCTTAAAAAGTATAATAAATTGAAGGATGGTCAAGGCCAACATCTATGATAGATATCCATAGTTTCCTTAGGTTAGCTGGGTATTATCACCGATTTGTGAGAAATTTATTGTGGCTGTCAAACCCTCTTACCAATATAATTCAAAAGGGAGTCAAGTTTTCTTGGAATTATAAATGTGATGAGAAATTAAAGGAGATTAAAATGAGGCTTATCACTATACATGTTCTCACAATACCCAAAATTGGAGATCTTTTTGTGGTATTTAGCGATGTTTTGAAGAAGGGATTGGGTTGTGTGTTAATGAAGAATGGAAAAGTCATAGCCTATGATTCAAGGTAGTTGAAAGTTCATGAATAGAACTACCCAATGCATGATATGGAGTTGGATTCAGTGAAAATGTATTTGAAAATATGGAGGCATTATCTCTTTGAGGAGAAGTGTGAAATATACACTGATCAAAAAATCCTCAAGTATATATTTACACAGAAAGAGTTGAATATTCACCAATAAAGATGGTTAGATATGATCAAGGAATATGACTGCATAATCCACTACCATCTCGGTAAAGTGAATAAAGTGGCAGATGATCAAATTAGAAAATATCCAACAATTCTATCATTGATGAGAATTGATAAGGATCCAATCTTATTAGACTTGAAGAGGATGGACATTGAAATCATAAAGAAAGTAACATCATCAATCATTTCAAAAATGATTGCTTAACCTTATCTTATGGAGAGGTTAAATGGTGCTCAAAGAGATGATGTGGGAATTTAGAATAAAGTGTAAACCATAAGAAAAGGTAAATCCTCAGAGTTCATTTTTAATGAATAAGGTGTTGTAAGATTTGGGTAAAGACTGTGTGTACCGTCAAATCCTAAGTAAAAGAAGAAGCTGTTGGATGATACACATAGCTCAACCTTCTCTATCCATCTTGGAAGTACAAAGATGTATAAGGATCTTAGAGAACACTATTGGTGGAACAATATGAAGAAGGAGATTGAATAATATATATCAAGTTGTCTTATATGTCAGTAAGTGAAGGGGGAAAGGAAAAAATCTAAGGGGATCCTACAACTATTAACCATACCTACATGGAAATGGGAAAACATCACCACAAACTTTGTCATCAGACTTAAAAAGACATTTAGAGGAAAAATATGCTATCTGTGTTGTGGTGGATCATTTTACAAAGACTGGACAATTCATTGCGATTCAATAAGACTTCTCACTAGACCAACTTGCATGAATATACATCAGGGAAGTGGTGATGTTACATGGAGTACCATTATCAACTGTTTCTGATCGATATCTAATATTTAGCTCCAAGTTCTAAAAGATTATCCAAAATGCTCTAAATAATGAGCTAAAATTTAGTACGACCTATCATACTTAAACTAATGGAAAACCTGAGCGGACTATCCTGACACTTTAGGACATGTTGAGATCATTATCAATTTACTTCAAAGGAGGATGAGATCAACATCTACCTATGGCTGAGTTCTCTTAAAACAAAAATTTAAACTCTAGCATCCAAATAGTTCCCTATGAAGCCCTTTAGGGGAAGAATTGTTTAACAACTACATTTTGGGATGAAGTTTGGGAACAAAAACTTCTAGGTTCTAAAATGGTTGAGGAAATGGTGGAGAATGTTAAGACCATTCAGCAACACATTAAAGCTTCTCAGAGTCGATAGAATAGCTATGCTGACAATCATCAACAAGACCTATAGTTTTATATTAGAGACATGGTAATACTCTCTATATATCCATGGAATAAAGTGATGAGATTTGGGAATAATGGAAATCTTAGTCCAAGATACATAAGCCCCTTTGAAATCCTTGATCGCATTGGAGCGGTGGACTACCGGCTTGCACTACCACCTAAAATATCTCGATTACATGATGTATTCCATGTATCCCTCTTGAGAAAATACATAACAGACCCCTCACATGTACTCAATATAGAGGTGGTACCATTGGAGAATGACCTTTCTTATGAGGAGCATCTGGTGAAGATCTTATATCACAAAGACAAAATTCTATTGAATAAGACAATGCACCTGGTCAAAGTGTTGTGGAGAAACAAAAAGTTTTAAGAAGAAACATGAGAACTAGAGGAGGTGATGAAACAAAGTTACCCTCATTTGTTTTAATGTGGGAAAAGAAAAATTTAAGGGTGAAATTTCTTAAGGGGGTAAGATTGTAATGACCTGAACTGTTATAAATAAAATTACCCTTTTGTCTTAATTAAATGTCCTATTAAGTAATATGGTTATAGAAAACACATGAACTTATTTTGTTTTATTATATATAATTAGATTTAAAACACCATTATGAATCATTACCATTCATAATATAGCTTTTGAACAATGATCACATGATTAGTATAAATATAGGGTTTTAACAAATCCAATTGACACAGACAAAGGAAGTGATGACTTCAACCAGTAGGATCATATCCTATGAAGCTCATTTATCAGAGCTTCTGATGGGGATAACATCTTTGGAATTTTCCCTTTACTAATACCAATATGATATCCAACAACTTAATCATGATCGAAACCATTTATAGGAGAAGTTCAAGCTCATCGAGATCACAACCCAAACCATGTACACCGAACAACCCCATGAAAGTCTCACGGTCGCACACATCACCCTTAAGGCGTCTGCTGGTGTATTAAAGAGATATTTATTAATACCCTAGAAATATGAGTATGTAAATTATTTTTTATATAATAATGAATATATTTTCATCCCATTATTGTTACTTTATATATGATTTTCATTTTGATACAATAAAACACAAATTGTATTTTTGGGTAATATTCAAATTCAATTAAGGAATTTATTTTTATGAATTAATGTATTTTTTAAATAAATAATATTTTAATAAAATATTATTATTAAATAATTTTTATTGAATATAAATGATCATATAATTTTTATGAATTCAAATGTAATTTTTATAAGGGTTTAAAAATTTTTATTGTAAAAAACCCATTATTTATCAATAAATGTCTATTATTATTTTAAAAGTGAAATAAAAATATTAAGAAAATTATTTAGATAAAATGAATATTATTTTTCTAATCATAACATTGAAATTTTCCAATGGTAATTTTTTCATAATTTTATGAGAGTCAAATTTTCGGGTCAAAATTAAATATCCTATTAACATAAGGTGTATATTATGACATCATAATGAACCAAAAGTGATGTAATAAATATTATTAAAGTGTATACATGAACAAATATATGTTTTCCATTTAAATGATGTGATTAATAGTTTATTTTATTTATTTTATAAAGTCTTCATGAATCCTCCAAAGCCATTAATATATTTTAAGGTTTTAAAATCATTTATTTAAGATTGTGACTCACCTCCACATAAGAAAGAGAATTATTTTATTAATTTAGGACCTTGAACTTATAAAATAATTAGAACCACTCCCATTTTGAATATACCATGATCAAAACCCATGGGTTGGTTTTCATTTTTAGTTATTTTATTATGCAGAGTCCAAAACTTAAATAATAAAAGAATCCCCCTCATTTCCTGCATAATCCCACTCATGATCATATTTATATTCACTAAAACTCATTGGATCATATCTATACTCTTCCCTTAACTCTATATAGTATTCTAAAGTTTCCCCCAGGCCCTCAAGAATCCCCTACCAAGCATTTGGAGTTACACACTCAAGTAAGGGTTCTTTTCTTTCTCCTATTTATTCAAGTTTCTTCATTATCCTATTCCTTCTATTTCTAATTAATTTGGATGAGATATGTTTTTAAATGTCCCTATTACTTCCCATTTCATGTAAAAATCATGATAGAACCCTTTTAATCTCATCAACCCATTTTATGAATTTTTATGTGACGCCGTTAAGTTGTTGAAATTTCACTGTGATTTTCCATGCCAAAACAATTATATAGTGAATACCATATACATTTCCTATTAAGGGTATTAATCTTTATAAACTTATAATTATTTAAATTTGGAATTAAATTTATTTATTCTACACTCCTTAATCATGGAATAAAATATGTTTATGAATAAATCCGTATTGTATGATCTATGTGGCATACTTAAGCATGATAATGAAATGGAAGTGATGGGCATGAACAAAATTATATAGCGCTCTAATAATTGGGTAATGTTTAGTCTCATGATACATCATGTTGGGACATAGAGTTAACCTGATTCCTTTATGGTACTTTTTCCATTATGATTTCTTGGCAGTTATCCTTGACCTATGATTATGATTCAGTGTTTTAAGTTGTTGCCACATTTCCTATATTGCCTTTATGATTATCATGATATATCATGCCTTATTATTAATATTACTTTTATTCCCCATTGATATGCCTATTGTATAACATGTATTATCTTATTCCATGTTTACTCCCTTAATAGGATTTATATCTCACCCCTTTCTTATTTATGTCCCCAAGTTATCCCGTGCAGTTTTAAAAGCCATGGAATTTTAGAATCATGTTAAAGAAGTTTTCAATAAAATTATTGTATCCCATGTTCAAGATGTTATGTCATGTAAATAATTTACAAATACAAAAGACTTATCAATCTTTTAGGTTGTATTAAGTGTAATATTATGTAATAAATCAAGTATTAATGTGTAATAGAGAGTAGGGCTGTCATAACGATGGAAAATTTAATTAAATAAGTAGTAGGAATTCACCTTTTCCAGATAGTTGTATGCATTATTGACACATTTCCTTATTATCATTATCTCAGTTACAGGATTTAATTCCAATATCTCATGAGCATTAGCAGCTTCGAACAAACTGCCCCAACCCGAACAAAATAATCCACCCATATAAGAAAACAATTATTATATGAGTAATACTAAAAAGAAATAAATTAAACATAAATATGAAACAATACATTAATTATATGGAAAATGATTTTATTGTGGAAACATAAATATTAACTATGTGATTGATTATTAGAGGGAACTTGAAGAAAGGTGATAAATTTCAACACTATAGGGGTGAAAAGGTTTTGAGTGAGAAGAAGTCTGTAGAAGTTTTGGTGCAGAAATGCATGAAAGATGGAAAAACCACCCCAAATCAAACAAAAGAATCCACCTTTATAAGAAAAAAATTCTTATATGAGTAATACTAAAAAGAAATAAATTAAATATAAATATTAAATGATATATTAATTCTATAGACAATGATTTTATTATGAAAACATCAAGATTATCTCTATGATTGAGTAGAGACAGCGTCATTTCTATTCTTGAAAAGGAAATGGAGTGAAAATGTTTTGAGGGGGAAGAAGACTGTGGAAGTTTTGGTGCATAAAGTCATGAAATATGGACATACCACCCCAACCCAAACAAAATAATCCACCTGTATAAGAAAACAATTCTTATGTGAGTAATACTAAAAAGAAATAAATTAAACATAAATATAAAACAATACGTTAATTCTATGGAAAATGATTTTACTATGAAAACATCAAGATTACGTCTATTATTGAGTAGAGGTAGCATCATTTCTCTTCCTGCAAAGCCATCAAAGGTAACTTGAAGGAAATGGATAGATGCAACACTGTAGGGGTGAAAAGGTTTTTAGGGAGAAGAAGTCAGTGTAAGTTTTGGTGTAGAAAGACATGAAATATGGACATAAATCTTCTAAAATAAACGAAGTCTACAGGTAATAATGAAAATTAAATCAATTTTTCATTATATATTTTTTTGGTAAAATAGATAAATTATATCGTAACATTACCTTTACATCTTCCCAAAGGGTTTCCTTCATTATAGTTTGTTCTTACGAGGAATTGGTAACATCATAATATGCAGAAGAAATTGTTTGTATGAGTAGTAAAACATTTAATTTAGATTATGTTAATAAATTAGAGAACATATAATATTATGATGAAAAAAATAGTATATTAAAAAACACTTTTACCTTCTCATTGAACTCTTTTTTTAAGGTTTTAGGTATTTGGTTCCTCTATAGAGAATCTAAATCCCATATTTGTGGTCCCATATAACGTACAAGACATTGTCTATATTGGGATAATCATGAACTAATTGTGATATACCAATTAAAGGGTCATCCTTGATTGAATTTTCATCTGACTCAACATTTTTTTTAGTCATCAGTAGGACAACCGACCAATTCTTTTTTGTTGGATCAGAGACATAAAATACCTGCACTGCTTGTGATGCCATTATGAACGAATCATATTTTCCTTCTTCCACACTGAAATTCACCTTCATGAAGCCCATTTCATCAACTTTTACTGCACTCATTCTTTTAACCCATTTACAACATAAAATCAGCACTTTAAATGTTGTATAATCCAACTCGTATATCTTTTCGATAATGCCAAAATATGACATATTTACATAAATTAGATTTCTATCCTTGGAACCAGATATGTGCATCACTTCCACCACAAGCGTAACACCACTATTTTTCATCTTACTATAGTCATAATGTTCTTTTATATAGAACTTATAACCATTTATTACAAAATTAGTGTAAGATATAACATTTTCATTTGGTCCTCTGGCTAGCTATTGAGGTCATTCAGCAATTGAATTCATATTTTTAGATAAATCCTTATAAATTTGATCTCAAAACCACCCTATAAACTATTTATTATATGTATTTAATATCCATTATTCATCCCTTGATGGATTCAAATATATAAGAATTTATTTTTGGGCTTTAATGTATGGATCGACATCTTTAGTATTATGTAAAATGTAAAGGTTCAATTTATCCTTATATATTAAGGTAATTGTTAAGTATCTCTTCCAAAAATCCCTTCACCCATAAGGAGTCCTCTGTGATGAGACTTTGGGAGATCGATAATGTCAACATATAATAGGTAATCGATATAGAATTCAATAGCCTCTTCAACAATATATCGTTCTGCAATACAACCTTCTACTTAACTTCAATTCTTAACATACCCTTTCAAAATATTCATATATCGTTGAATGGGGTACATCCATCTGTAATAGATTGGAATATCTAGTTGAACCTATCTAACCAAGTGAACCATTTGGTGGACCATTATATCAGAGAATGGTGGTGGGAAGAACATCTATAATTCACATAATATTGAATTCTACCTCCTTATTCATGATTATAAACTTCATCGAGTCTATAAATTTACTGCACATGGATTTGAAAAAGAAGCAAAATCTAGTTAATGTATTCCATACATTTTGAGGTAGAATTCAATGGAAAGCAACAAGCATCAAATCTTGCATCAAAACATGACAGTCGTGTGATTTTAGTCCTTGTAACTTGAAATTAGTCATTGACATGACATTATTGATATTTGATGAATAATCCTTTAGAACTTTTACACTATTAAGGAAATTTTTTTCAATTTTTCCTATCAGGATTGAGCGTAAGCTACTAGAGGAAGAAAATTCCACCCTTTACCCTTTATTGGTGCCAACTCTTCCCTTATCCCCATGTCAATCATGTCTAACCTAGTCTTGATTCCATCTTTCCTTTTTCCAGGAATATTTAGTAATGTTCTAGTAACATTATCAAATAATTTTTTTTCTATATGCATGACATCAAGAAAATATATGACATATAAACAATTCCAATATAGTAATTCAAAGAAAATTGAATTTTCTTCCAACCTGATTTCATAAGGTTTTTCAAAAATGGTTTACTAAAAACAGTGTCAATATATTTTACTTTATCTAAAAATTTATCACTTGTTATTGGAGATGGTGTTGTACCTTTTTTGATATTACCATCAAATGTTGTCATCCAAGATTGGTATTTATGTCATCAAGGTAAAAATTTTCAATGTTCTACGTCTTCGAGGAATGTTTCAACCGAACTGAGTGTGTGAGTTTTTCACAAATGGGACACCCTAAAATTCATTGAATGCTACAGCCTAATAAATTTCCATAAGAAGGGAAGTCATTTATCATCCCGTACAACATGGACCTCAATGTGAATTATTAAATTCTATGAGCATCATACATTATAACACCTGTATACCACATCAATTTAAAATCTTTGATCAATGGATCCAAATAGATATCAATATCATTATTGGGTTGGCTTGGTCTAGACAAAAGAAGATGCAACATAATGTATTTATGCTTCATGAATAACCATGACGAAATTTTTTAATTTACCAACATGATGGACCTTTTATTTTGAGTACTAATTTGTATAGAAAAAAGATTTATTCCATCTATATATAATGCAAGATGAAAGTTTCTCAACTCATTTCCAAATTCAAGGTACTCATAATCAATTTTCTTCCACTAAGGAGAATATATTAGATGACATAGGTTCCCATCTTTAATTTTTGTATCTGAATTCCATGTCAATTTTCTCACACTTTCTTGACATCCATATAATATTCTAAACTATGGAATGATAGAAAAAGACCATATAGATTTCTAAGGACTTGATTCATTTTTATTGTATCGATCTACGCTACACTTAGGTCATTTTATGAGTGATCCATGGTCCTTGCAAAACAATATGAAATCATTTGAAAAAACATGTATTTTTTAGAGATAATTCCTATTGAACATATAATTTTTTTAGAATAATATGTTTGGTATGGTGGGTTTTTTTTCTTCTGGTAGAAAATAATTTAGAAGACCAAGTAATTCTATAATGATGGAGTCACTATATCTACTGCCAGCTTTCAAATATAACTTCAATAAAACTAAAAATGTTGTGTATTTAGTACAACTGGTATACAATGGTCTCTTAGAACAACTATTTAACTTCTCAAACAACTTTGGACAATCAAAAAGGTCATATTTGATTTCCATTTTCATTTCTTCCATGAAATCTCCATCATCATTTACAATAGTATTACCATCAAATGATCCATAAACTGCAGTATCATCCCAATCGAAATGAACACTTAGTTTTTCCCCGTGTTTAGTACAAAATTTATAGCTCTGATCTATTTTTTGATAAATCAAATGTTCTTCCAACTCTTCCAGATTAATATTTCTTGAATAAAAACAACGTAAACATGGAAACAATATTTGAGAAGGGTCGTATGCATGCTCTATTGAACACTTGATGAAATTTTTAACTCCAAATTCATAATATTTTGTCAAACTATTAGTATGAATCCATTTTCGATTCATATCCATCCTATTGGGTTCATAAAATATTAAATTTTTTATAATAAATAAATAAATACACATAAGATATTCTTTATCAAAAGTGAAAGTTATAGATAATTCTAATAAGGGAAACCCAATGTTTGATTGTTTCAAAGAATTTCAGTATGATTTGAAGAAAATGGGTAATTGAATTTAAGAAAATAATTAATCCACTACGGTAGGTGTTATCCTCTGAATTCATTCAGAGGTGAAAGTTATAAATAAATTCCATCCCAATTTTCTAATTTTCTAAACATTTATCATTGCATTTTTTTTCTCGACACACATCCTACATTTCTTGTGGACATTCACCTATGTTGCTTGAAATACTATAAGAAGTAGTCATCCATGGGATGACTAATGCTTAGAGTATTACAATAAACATAAAAGATATGGGGGATGAGTCTCAAGAAACAAATTCCAATAATAATTGTTCGAGAGATGAAGCTGATAAGGATGAAAGTTCTACTACACTGTGTTCTATCAAAGGGGTAATGCCTACCATTTGTGAGAATTATATCATTGGAACTAGTTATTAACATGTGACCTATTGAAGGTGATATTTGAGGGGAATAAGCATTCTTGTCTGTGATTCAAGGGGTCTCGGTGGGGACATGTCATGAAATATGAATCTTTGGGGCCTCTATACCAAATCACTTTTTTTTATTTTCATAAAACCAATTTTAGAAAATAGTAGGAACCCACAGATTATTAAAAACATCACACATAGAGAAATTCAAAATACAAAGACAATAGAAAATTACAACAATATCCTACAAATCACACAAGCCGCCCGAACTAACCTGACATGTCAAGATAACTGTGTATCCATGTCTCCATCATCATCACATCACTGTCGTCATTGTACCATTGCCGTCACCACCATCCTATGAGTTCTATATTTATAGGAGAAATCCCACTTGTAATACTTTCAATCCTCTAACTAAGGTCAGTCCTACCTCTATTAAAATAAGCCATCAAGTCTTTCTTAAATCCTCTAAAAAAAATGAAAATATAATATAGAAAAGTAAGAAGTAATAAGAAACCCAAATATGATAAACAAGAATAATAAACTGTCATTTGATCAACTAGAAGATATGAAAATGTATTAATAAAAAATTTTAATAAATAAAGAGTTATTTCATATATGTGGATGATAATTATGGATTCCTAGGGGTGGAAACAATATATGTAGACCTAAAATGATGAATACCTAAAAATAATTTCTAATAATTATTCCAACATAGATAGAATTTGATAACCTCTATTATATTTTTTGAAACAAGTGACGTAACAACCTAAAGAATTATTACATTTAATATTAATGTTATATAAAATATTTGAAAACATCTAAAAATTACAATTTCAATTAAAAATAGATAAGGAATGGAAAAAATAATTTTTGGAAAAGAATATACCTAATAATGATAAAGGTTTTAAACATCTAAAAATTATTAGTTGATAAATCGATTCAAGAATTATGTCTAGACAGGTTGAAAATAAGAATTATTTTTAAGCATATGAAGAGTAGGTTTTATAATAAAATTTCATTTTCATTGCCATTATGGGTTCTATGGTGATTTTGGGAACATAGTATAAAATTTTAGTCATAATGAAATATATAATAGTAATTATGGAAGATATAGAGGTTTTAAGTTAAATGGGAGATGACCCACTCTTACAAAAGTAGTTTTGAAGTGAGATGAATCTTCATAAGTAAAATTGGATGATGAATTTCAACCATTGAATGAACTCTATTGAAATATATTTGTATAATATATTTGTATAATATTCTTGTGTAATATATATTTGTATATTATATATTTATGTATTATATAATATATATTTATTTACATATAAATATGATATATATAAATATATAACAAATTTGTATTTTTTAATTGTATACATATAAATTTGTGTAATATATTTTTATAACATATTTTTATAATATATATTTTTATAATATAATTGTATAATATATTTATATAGGATATTTTCATAATATATTGGTATAATATATATATATATATATATATATATATATACATTTGTATACGTAGTTGGGGTTTGGATTAGTGGTAAGCACCCCATAATCCTATATGAAAAATGGGGGTTCAAAACCCATTGGGCACAGGTACTGTAGCAGTACTGTATCAGCACCGTAGCAGCGGAGGTACTGTAGTAGCGGCGATACTGTAGTAGCAGTGGTACTGTAGCAGTGGCGGTACTGTAGCAGTGGCAGTATTGTGCGGGTACTGTAGCAGGTGGGTTACTTTTCACAGAACGGGAATTAGGCCAAAAAATTGGGCCTATGGGCTATGTAATGGTCTACAAGCCCACTGGGCATTCAGGCTATGTAATGGGTCTCCCTCTACCCATTTAAAGAGGTCTTTGCTTTGCTTTAATAATAAAATGAGGCTTCGGACCCAACCTTTTAAAAAAAATTATATAGTATAATATATATTTTTATTTATATAATATATATATTTGCATAATGTATTTGTATAATATGTATCTATATTATATATATATATATATTTGTATTTTTAAAATATACATGTGTGTGTGTGTTTATATAATATATAATATATAATATAAATATATATCAATATTTTTTATATATTTGTATTTTTTAAAATTCATACATATAAATATATAAATATTTAACATATTTATATATGTAATATG
This sequence comes from Viscum album, assembly GCA_963277665.1. Lineage (NCBI taxonomy): Eukaryota > Viridiplantae > Streptophyta > Magnoliopsida > Santalales > Viscaceae > Viscum > Viscum album. The sequence continues at coordinate 1,236,250,225 of OY728120.1, forward strand.
TTAAATCCATTTAATACAAATTTATATATATATATATATAAACATATATAGACATACACACACACATACATATTAACACACATAAATATAAATGTATTTATAAACATGTGTGTGAGTCTGTGTGTGTATGTAAATATAATTATATTCTAAATTTACCATTATATATATATATCATTATATTGATATGTTCCAGGTGAGGTGGTCATGCACCTTACTTTCATTCTATAGACCCTATGGTCGAGTCTAATAGGAAGAGAATTTCTTGTCTGGTGTTGTTTGTGTGTAGAAGGGTGGCAGTGGTCGCCTGTGTTGGTAAGAGTGACCACTTGAGGGGGGAGGAGGTCATGTGCAGAAGGAGGGAATAATGCAGATGAGATTTATTCTATTTTAAAATTATGAAAAATCTTAAGGGGTTAGTGATATCATGGAGCAGGAGTCAATGGAATTGGGGTGTGTGAGTTGCATATAATCGTCAAGCGGTGTGGATGGAGGAGTGCAAAGAACAATAAACCTATATCCTTTCAACCAAACATCCCCAATAAAAATTGTTGACCATAGGGATATACCAGTGGTAAAGAAATAATGATGATAAAAAATGAAAATAGATATTTCCAAAAAAGCAATCAATGAGTTAGGAAGAGGAGGAGAAAATAAGATACTTTGGATTGAAGTTTTGAATCGTCTGAGATAAAGTAGAGATATCAAAAACCTGAAAAACATTCGAGCCTTGGATTCATTTGACCCTTGAATCATCTGAGCCTTGTATTTTAGCCTTGATTCAAGCCTTAATTCGAGCTTCGATTCAGCAAGGAGGAACACTGGTAGAGGGTGACTTTCATGGATAGTTTTGGATATCGCGACAAGTTCGTGATTGGTTAGGGTTATTTAATTAGATCTGGATAATTTTATCAGCGCGGGATTGTTTCGGCGGGCTGGGTTTCTGCTTCATCTGCTTCGGTGGGGTGGTGGGATCTGGTGCGTTCCATCGGCTGATGGATTCAGGGACGGTGTTAGCTCCAGATCTGGAGGGCAACGATGTCGTGGTGGGCTGGGTTCAAAGGCTTCTCGGTGCCGTTTTTAGGTATGTTGTCGGCGGGCAAGTCATCTTGGCGGGCATGGAGTTCCAGTCCTGTCCGGTGGGATTGGCGTTAGCCCTAGAGTGACACAGAGGGGAGAGGGATTTCTGGTTTCGGGAAGTTCCGCATCCTCCCAGCAGGTCCGATCTGAGTGTTTCTGCATTTTTTTATCTTCGTTGCATTTGTGATTCTGTGGATGTGCGGTGGCCTGTTTTTTTCTTCCATTCTTTGTGTTTTCTCTGCTGTTTGCTGTGGTTTCTTGTGCCGGAATCTGGTGGGGGTGGGTCTGCGATCCAGCTCTGAGCAGATCCATGCCCAGAGTGGCGTTTCTCATTTAGATCAGCTCAGACCCCTCCACCAGTGACGTCCTCTGGTGTGGTGTTGGGACATCTAGTCCAAGGTGATGATGACCCGGCTTCGCATTCTTTGTATCGTCTTCCAGTTGTTCTAGAGACTGCAGTGGCTGTTGGGAGTCATGAGGCTTGTGGTGGGGTTCTCTCCGGTTGTTGTCTTGGTGGTGGCATATTTTTGAAATGCTCTATTTTTTCATCATTTCATGTTCATGGTTTGAGGATTTTCATCTTCTATTGGTTTGATCCCGATGGAGAAAGGTAGTACAGTTGGTTTGACCACTAGGAACAGTCCCCAAAGGAGGATCCAGAGTCGGCGGTTCATCTTTTCAGAGCTTTATGGATTTGGTTGTTTGAGAGGGTATGGCGTCAGCCATCAGATCGGGCCTGTTCTTTGACATAGGACAATTGTTTTCCGAACAGCCTTGCAACAGTGGACATCTTCATTGACCATTTGCCAGGGAGGGGAATCTCCTTAGTGTCAGTCTAATTTTTACTCTTTTTTGTCCTTCGGGCGTGATTTGTCTTTTATCTATGGAGTCTGTTTGGGTTTCCCCCCCTTCTTCCCTTAAAAGGGGTTTTTTTCAAATAATAAAAATTTGAAGGCCTTCGGGCCGTTGGAGGTATAAATATTTTTTTTGTAAATATATTTATATAATTACATATATATTTAATAAATATATATAAATATAAATATAGTAAATATAATCTTTATTTAAATATATTTATTATAATTTTATAATTATTTAAATATATAATTATTTATTTATAATTATATAAAAACTTTTTTAAAAATACTATTTATTTATTTATAATTATAAATTTATAAATGTATAAAAATAGTAAATATACATTTATAAATATATATTTTTTACAAATATTTATTTTACACATATTTTTTTAACATTATTAATTAATATTTAATCTTAAGTGCATGCATATTAAAAATGAGAGAAATTAAATAATTAAAAATGACTACACTTTAACAATATTGAAAAAATGGATAAGTTTTATTAATTAAATATAAATTCTTAAAAAATATCGATATATATTGAAATAAATATGAAAAAATATTGAAAGTATTAAAACATAGTAAATAAATATATGTAAAATAAATAATATAAATTGAAATTACCAAAAAACTATTTGTGTTTATGTGTTGTATATAAAAATGAATTAATTACATATATGTGAAATCAATATAACACACGTTTGATCTATGTTAAATTGAAAAATCAAATGACATTCAATGATGTCCATTAATCAATGAAATTAGTCAGTATTTTTAATTCATATTAATTTTTAATTATAAAACATTATTCAAAAAATATATTACTTTTTAATGAAAATCATAAATATTTTATATTATTTAAATCATATTTATTTACATCTATATCTATATATATCTATATATTTAATATATACTATTTATTAACATTATCAATAATTATTTAATTAATAAAATGTTTAATATTTTTCTAAATTTACTTATTTTTAATTTTTAATCGTTTAATTTTCATTTTACATAGATCTATATATTTAATATATACTATTTATTCATATTTATAATTTGTATATAGTATAATCAATTTATTCATTTTTATCAATAATTATTTAATTAATGAAAATTTTATTATTTTTTTATAAACTTATTTTTATTTTTTATTTATTTAATTATTTCATTTTATTCAAACCCTTATCACCACTAAAAAATCATTGATAAAGGAACCCTTTTTGGGTGCTCGAAATAAAGAACTGATAAAGGGCACCCTTTATTAGTGCTAAAAATAAAGTGCTGATAAAGGCCAACGTTGTTAAAGGCCTATTTTGTAGTAGTGTTACTCATTGATGATTGGTGGTGAGTTCTTCTCTTTTCCCCATTGTTTTCTTTGGGTTTTTTCTGCAGTGTTGTAGTTTTGTTTTGGGGTGAGTTATAGCTGTGTTTTTGATGACCCCTTAGTATGGTTCAGGGTGATCCAAAGTTTCCTAGTGTGGTTGTGGTTTTTGGGATCTTTTTGCCTCACCCTATGATGCACAGTGGATTGGAAAAGCTTCTTTGAGGTCTGAGATCCTCATTATCTCCCTTTATACATGCTATGTGTGGGGATTTCATGGTTTTGTTTCCATTGGGTGGATAGTAAGTGCCGACATAATAAATATAATAAATTTTCCTAAATTTAAATTGATGGGGATGAAGAGTAATCACATTATTTTTACTACTTGATGATATGTTTGTTGAGATTATGCATTCTTGTTGCCAATTCTGAAAAATAACGGCTATTGGGAACTTTTTTGTGCTGTAGATGATATATTGTGAGACCCTTTTTGTGTTTTTGTTTTATCACACCCTGAATAAAAAGGCTAAAGAGTGTATATATGACTAATAAATTGGTTTCCCATGGAAAACTAATTTATGTGATAATACCCATGATAAATAAATAAGTAATGTGATGAAAGACCCTGAATAAATTGCGGAAGCCGGTATGTATTTCTATTGTGTGTTCTTTGAGATGTTGCACGGTAATGGAGGTGACTGGCTGGGATGTGTGATGTGTGGGGCTAGTATGTGGTGGTTGGTTGTCATTGATGTGATGTGTGAGGTTGTGGGATGTGGTGTGTTTTGGTTGTGGTGCGTAGTGGCTATAGTGAACAATGGTTTTGGTGCGTAGTGGTTGTGATTGTGTGGTGGTTGTGATGCATGGTTGTTGTAGAGCGATGGATTGGTTGACATGGCGATGTGGTGATAATTGATGTGAGTTGGGTGAGTTGTGATGTGACGTGGTTATGTTAGTTTTCTAATTATCCATGAAATAAATGATGATGCTAAATGAATTGAATAAATTAATGGTTGTGTATATGTGGAATAAAATAATTGGAGTGGTGTAACTTATTAAATATGGGAATGGTGAATCTGGCAGTTAAAAATTGGAATGCATGGCCGGTGTGATATTTGTAACGCCCTGACCCCAGCTTCCCAGAGTCGGTGCATTAATTACATAACATTGGCATGATCACAAGAAAGATCAAATCTCGAAAGACCGATTGGTTTAGTAGCCTTGGAAACACTAGATATATTCATAAGTTTTACATTACATCATAAAATGAAAAACTAATACAACAACATAATGTTTCCACAATCCACACTATTAACCCCTCAAAAAATCCCTGCAGGTCATTCATAACTTACTTCTTCACATCCTGGGAAAAATAAAACATAAAAAAAGGGGTGAGCTCAAATGCCCAGTAAGGATAACAATAAAGTGGAAACTTTCATAAATAAGAATAAACATTTAAGGCAATGTATAACTAAAACAAAAGCCTTTTAAATAAGAACTTTCAACATGGTATGGCATAAATAAAATGAAATAATGCCATTTACTTATTCACATGGATATTCTACTAAATGAATAATCACATGCAAAAATCAATAACCACTTTCATAATGTTGGAATGCATAATGCTAAACGTTAATTTCTTTGTCTAGGCCTCATCCCAAGACCTAGGGGTTACTTCTAACCGGAACCCAACCCGGAGTGCCTCTAATAACCGGACACCAACCCGGAGTGCCTCTAATAACCGGACACCAACCCGGAGGGCATACTTTTACCAGTCCCTAACCTGGAGGGCTTACTTTAACCAGTCCCCAACCTGGAGGGCTTACTTTTACCGGTCCCCAACCCGGAACATACTTGTTTAGCACATTCATCTGAAGAAAAGTTTGAAATATAACATAAACATTCGGATTAAAACTAGCATACGAAATGTCAATAGTTTCACCATAAACTATGAATGGTATAAAATAGCACATCCACAGTCAAATATATCACAAAACCTTCAATACAATATAGAAGTTTTGTATTATAATAAATCAACTTCAAATAAGCATAAAATCCATTAAAGGATGTTGACATAGATGAAATCAAAATTCTTTTTAAAGAAATATCTCCTTTTATTTTGAAATCATTTAAGATCCATATAAAATAAAACATTTTCTTTGAAAATATTCTTATAAGCTTGTAAGGAAAGCTTTGAAGATTTTATAACGGCGTAAAATAACCGCACCCGCCGTATAAGTTAAAAAAAACATTCTTACCTCAATTCTGTCGAAAAGGTTAAAAAGGACCTTGTTTTGAAAACGACGGAAAGATTCCTTTATAAACCTCTTATAAAAAGTCAAAAAAGGGTATAAATGACTTTAACCCATATTCTTGTAAATAGTAAAAATGTTTTGAAATACATTTTTAAGAAACTTGGATGTGGATGATAAAGAGATCCCAGTAGATTATTACGTATAAACAACCTCGGATAATGAAGAGATTGTGAAATAACCCTTACCTTGTACTTTTCCTTGGTTGGGGTAGGTTAACCTCCTGTATAATGGTGAAATAATTGTTATTAGATTATACAAGAATCATATATATTAATATGATATCATATATGATCTTTTAACATTGATTTATTAATAATATCTTAGAATTATCATCGTTTCGGGTGTTAACTTACTCATTTTCCTTTATATGTTTTGTTACATAAGCCATGTTTGTTGTATCTTATTCATATCCAGAATGATATCAAGTCCTTAAACATCATTTTTAAATCATAAAATGATAATTATACTTGAATGGATACGATGGAGAATGAATCTCATCGCGTTCGTGGAGACGGTAGTCCGTACGTACGCACGAGCGACAATATCATTCTTTTGATATTAAAATAATATATAAATGAATGGTATATCATATATACAGAATCATTAACATGTTATATTTATTATTTACATGAGTTACACATCATTATTATACCCATCCAAATAATATTATATTGAATAACAATTACACCACGACGTGGAGACGGTAAGCCGTACGTACGCACGTATGGTGACATGTTATTCAAAGGGTGGATAGAATACTGAATATGGTTGTACCATACTTATAATAACATCACAGTATATGTGAGATACTGGAGTTATTATTTTAGAATGGTAAGAACAAAGGAAGAAGAAGTGGAAGAAGAAATGAACTTAGAAAAGGGTGGTGAAATCATTACCTCTTCTTCGGGTTCTACCTTTTGATTTGATCAAAAGGGCTCCTTAGGTTGGCTTTCTGATCAAACTAAGGCCTCTAGGTTGTAGTGAGGGATGTTGGGAGAGTATTTGGGCAGAGTTTGGCCGAACCAAAAGGCTTGAGAGGTGTGAGGAAAAGAGAAGGAGGAGTGCCCTTTTATAAGAGGGGTGAGGGGCACCTTTGGAAAAGCTAGAAATATTAATTTATAATAAATTCATATTCGGTTTCTAAAGGCTCCAAAGTTGACTATTCAAAGGATGAGGTGGGGATAGGTCGAAAACAACTCATCCAATAGAATTTAGACAGGTTTGGATACTTATATTAACCTTATCTTTAAGTATTAACTCTAAGTTAATTAGTTTCACTTTTACAATGTCTCTTTGTATTTTTATATAATATGGTTAATAAACATACTATATACATCCAAGCGACCCCCAAGTGGTCCATTAATGATTAACCTATAATAATATAAGTCTCTTGGCCGAACCTTAGATTTTTAGGAATTTAATATCAATTAATAATATAATATTTGTTTTAAGAACTCTTTTATGTCAATTTTGACACTATTCAATAGTTGATTTTTGTGAAACTCATAACAGATTTATTACTTCGAACAAAGTCCATTAAATCAATCCTAATATATCATATTATCCTAGAAAATTAGTTTAATTCATTAAAAGTTTCATATTATATTTATTTGGGTATTTATAATATCAATTATGTTAATTTTTTACTATTTTAGTAATTACTGCATCATCATTGTGTCATAAATAAAATAAATTATTTAATGTCTAAAAATTATAAATAAAACATCATTATGTAGGAAATCTTTTTAGCTTTCTAATGAATATTTATAATCAAAAATCCAACATGTATAACCCTATGTAAAAATTGTTCTTCTAAAAGATGTAAGCTTATGCCATTTTTATTTTTATTTTAACTTTATTAATATAATGTGTCCCTACCACATACAAGTGGCTCCAAGGGGTCCCCAAATTTACCCAAGGATGCCCATGGTCGGGTATGTGTCCACCAATAATGTTAGGACACGTTTTAGGGTAATTTTGTATTATTATAATATTATTATTTTTAACCCTTATTTACCGGATTTACCCTTTAACCATGGTAAATAAAATATTTACCGCAGTAATTATTCAAAATGTCTAAAAATAAAAGTTACCTATTTACACAATTTGAACATCCTGATTCCAAATATGGAATCCATTTTTCTAAATTCAAAACACAGAAGTGGCAGAAATTAATTTAAAATTAATTCCCGCTGTCAAAACAAAAAGCGTGTTTTTAAGAGATAATAACTATCAAAAGATTGACACTTGTTTATGTTTGGTTTAATTGTAAAATTATGTCCAATGACCAACATTATATTAAATGGTAAAAATATATTCTAAATATACTTTAAAACCACTCAAATTCATAATTTATCACTATTAATTATTTTGATTAAAAAAGTTGTTTTCAATTAAAATTTAGTAATTTTCACTATTCATCAAAATATGAAAGTTATCCGAAAAGTACCAAAATTTCACCCTAGACTAATTTCGATATTCCGAATCCAAAAATGAAGTCTATTTTGAAATATAAAATATATATGATTTCAAAAATTAGGTATTACTATTCACAACGGCTAGTTTAATTAGTTGTGGTGTGTGTTAGAACTCGAGGTTGCGTACAACACACGCTATCGCATTATTCAAAGGGAAACGTACCGTAGAAGCTTGGGGTGTTACATTCTCCCCTCCTTAAAATAATTGCGTCCTCGCAATTTCTAGGGTATTACTGCATAAAAATACTCGGTTGGTTCTTCATCATAAGTTCCTCGGGTTCCCACGTTGCCTCTTCCATCTTATGATTCCTCCACAAAACTTTTACCAGACGCGTCGTCCGGTTTCTCAGCACTTGTTCTCTCGTATCAAGAATCTTGATGGGCTCTTCACAATAAGACAGATCGGGTTCCAGTTCTAAATCTTCATAGGTGAGTACATGCGTTGGGTCAGGCATGTATTTCCTCAACAGAGATACGTGGAACACATCGTGAACTTTGGAGAGACCTGGCGGCATTGCCAATCGGTAAGCTACAGCCCCAATTCGTTCTAGAATTTCGAAAGGTCCGATGTACCTGGGACTCAATTTACCTTTCTTACCAAAACGTATGACTCCCTTCCACGGAGATACCTTCAGGAAAACATGATTACCGACTTGAAATTCCAAATCCTTCCTTCGATTATCGGCATAGCTCTTCTGCCTACTTTGAGCTGCTTTAATGTGATTTTGGATTACCTTCACCTTTTCCACCGTTTCCTCCACCAGTTCTGGGCCTACAAGTTTTCTTTCACCAACGTCATCCCAACAGGTTGGTGTACGACATCTCTTTCCGTATAACGCTTCATATGGTGCCATCTGAATACTCGAATGGAAGCTATTGTTATAGGAAAATTCTACTAGTGGTAAATATTGATCCCACATACCCTGAAAATCAAGTGAGAAAGATCTCAACATGTCTTCTAAGGCCTGAATAGTCCGTTCTGATTGTCCGTCTGTCTGAGGGTGGTAACCAGTGCTCAAATGAAGTTCAGTATCCAGGGATTTCTGAAGACTTTTCCAAAATCTTGAAGTAAAACGGGGATCACGATCAGAAACAATCGATAGGGGTACTCCATGAAGTCTCACAACTTCATTAATGTATAGTCTTGCTAGACGTTCCAGGGGTAGATCTTCTCTTATAGCAAGAAAATGTGCTGACTTGGTAAGACGATCAACAATAACCCATATTGCATCGTTCCTTCTAGGAGTCTTTGGTAGCCCCATGACAAAGTCCATTGTAATATTGTCCCATTTCCACTCCGGTATGGGAAGAGGTTGCATGACTCCTCCAGGCTGTTGCCTTCCAGCTTTCACTTGTTGACAAACCATACATCTTGACACAAAATCAGCAATCTCCCTCTTCATGTTGTCCCACCAAAAATGTTCCTTCAAATCTCTATACATTTTGGTGCTCCCAGGGTGTATAGAGAAATTGGAACTATGAGCGTCATCCAGCAATTCCCTTTTTAGATCAGGTATATTGGGAACACAAAGTCTCTTCCCGAATTTCAAAATTCCACCTTCATACGCAAAGTCTCTCAATCTCCCATCATTCACAGCTTTAATCTTCTTTTGGAATTCTTCATCATCAGTCTGAGAACTCTTAATCCTTTCTAGTAAAGATGGTTTGGCAACCATTTGAAAAAGCATTGATGTTTCACCTCCCCTGGTTATTCCCATGTCCATCTTCACTAGATCCATGAAAATTGGATCCCTTTTAATTCTCATATTGTTCAAAACTCCATGGTCTTTTCTACTCAAAGCATCTTCCACCTTGTTTGCCTTCCCCGGGTGGTAGTGTATCGTACAATCATAATCCTTGAGTAATTCAAGCCATCTCCTTTGCCTCATGTTGAGTTCTTTTTGTGAGAAAATATACTTCAAACTCTTGTGATCAGTATAAATCTCACATTTTTCACCATAGAGGTAGTGCCTCCATATTTTCAAAGCAAAGATCACTGCTGCTAACTCGAGATCATGAGTAGGATAGTTTTGTTCATGAATTTTCAACTGTCGTGATGCATAGGCAATAACTCTATCATTCTGCATAAGGACACAACCAAGTCCTTTCTTCGATGCATCACTATAAATAACGAACCCATCATTCCCCGATGGTAGAGTCAATATAGGAGCATTGACTAATCTTCTCTTCAGTTCTTCGAAACATTCTTCACACTCTTTTGTCCAAACAAATTTAACCCCTTTACGTGTGAGCTTCGTTAATGGGTTAGCCAATCGGGCAAAATTCTGGACGAAACGTCGATAATAACCTGCCAAACCAATAAAACTACGTACCTCAGTTATACTCGTAGGTGCTGGCCATTCTTGGATTGCCTTGGTCTTAGAAGGATCAACAGAGATTCCATCTTTAGAGACAATATGGCCAAGAAAAGAAATCTCCTGAAGCCAGAATTCACACTTGCTAAACTTCCCATATAATTCATGCCTCCTCAGAGTCTTCAAGATAATGCGCAAGTGATTTTCATGATCTTTGTAGGTTTTGGAGTATACCAAGATATCATCAATAAATACCACCACAAATTCATCGAGATACTCCTTGAAAACTCTATTCATCAGATCCATGAATACAGAGGGTGCATTAGTCAATCCAAACGGCATTACAGTAAACTCGTAATGCCCGTACCTGGTTCGAAATGCTGTTTTCGGAATGTCTTCCTTCTTTACACACAACTGATGGTATCCAGATCGAAGGTCAATCTTTGAAAAGTATTGAGCTCCATGCAGTTGGTCAAATAAATCATCAATACGAGGTAGGGGATACTTGTTCTTTATCGTTATAGCATTGATCTCCCTGTAGTCGATACATAACCTCATAGATCCATCTTTCTTTTTAACAAAAAGAACAGGGGCTCCCCATGGAGAAACACTAGGGCGAATAAATCCCTTATTACTCAATTCCTCTAGTTGTTTCTTTAGTTCGACTATCTCTACAGTGGACATTCTATAAGGGGTCTTCGATATAGGCCTTGATCCAGGAATCAAATCAATAGAAAACTCAACTTCTCGTTCTGGAGGATGTCCAGGTAAATCTTCCAGAAATACATCTACAAATTCTTTCACAATAGGTACATCCTCTATTTGAACATTCCTTTCCTCACCGACAGTTATTTCATTCTCTTCCTCCCCAATAAATGAATTTAGTTGAGCTATTGAGGGTGGATCTAAATAAGAATTAGGTGGTGACGATTCTGCTCTAAAAATAAGGTGTTCCTTATCATGATCATCAAGAATCGTAACCTCTTTCTTCTTACAATAAATCTTCGCATCATAGTCCGAAAGCCAGTCCATACCGAGGATTATATCAAACTCGATCATAGGTATGATGATGAGATCAGCAGATAAAGAAAATTTATGTGCTCTAATGGGGACTGATTCACAAAACTTTGTTGCAACGATACTTCCCTTAGGAGTTTTAACTGACAACTCCCTTATTAAATCAAATTGGAAATATCTAATTTTCTTAGCAAACTGGGAAGATATGAAACAATGCGATGATCCAGAATCAAATAATGCATTTGCTAAACTTGAGGAAACCATTAAATTACCTGCCACCACGTCTTTCGGAGCTTCTACCTCAGCAGTAGTGATAGCATAAGCCTGGCCTTGATCCCTTGGCCTTTTCTGAGGTAAGTTCTCCTGACGCTTAGGACATGCATTTGCATAATGCCCCATCTCCCTGCAATTGTAGCACTGAACGTTGGTAGCTTCCTTCTTCCCCTTGCAATCATGAGCTTGGTGGCCTTTTTCACCACACTTGTAACAGACTCCCATTCCCTTCAGGCAAGCACCGGGGTGTTTCTTCCCGCATTTACCACAAGATGGATATTCAACCTTTCCCTTCTTCCCCTTATTTCCATTCCCAGATTGATCAGCAGGTCTCTTCTTCTCTTGCTTTGCTTTAAAGTCATAAGACTTAGAGAATTCCTTTTCGGTCTTGATAGCACATGAGACAATGTCTTCGTACGATGAAAAGGATTGTGAGACTAATGCTCGACGGAGAAATGGTTTTAACCCATCAAAGAAACGATCAATCTTACTTCTTGGGTTGCGAATATAATCACCAGCGTACCTCGCTAACCTTGTAAAGTTAGCCTCATACTTTGTGACATTCTCATCCTCCTTTTGTCTCAGACTCAGAAATTGCCTTTCCATATCTGCTCGATGGTCGCGAGGGAAGTATTTTTCTAAAAACAGATCTTTGAACTCCCTCCATTCCATATTTGATACTTCATCATCTTCCTTCGTATTTTGAATCAATGAACACCATTGATCAGCATCTCCAGTGAGGCGGTAAACTGCCATGGTAACTTTTTCCCTTTCACTACTCCCCAAAGCCTGAAATATTTTCTCTAGGGAAAATATCCATTGCTCAGCTACTAAGGGATTTGTACTCCCATTGAACGTTGGTGGTTGTTGTCTCATGAATCGATCTAACATTGATCCTCCACGCTGCGGATCATGGTGCTCCATACGGGTAAGGTTATTATTCATAACCTGAGTAAGTTGTCCCAGTACGGTGATCAGCTGATCAGCACCAGTTGCATCACCAGCCCCACTATAATTATCTTGAGCAGGAGGGCAATCCCTACATGGAGTGCGTGCATTGATACGGTTTCCATTTCTTCCACTAGGCGCCATTTCTAAAAAATGGCATAAACTAGATCAGTTTATGCATCAAAATACATAATCCCATACTTATAAAACACTAAACATAAATTGAACTATCTATGGATATAATCCATAATCATAAATATGTTTTCTTTGAGGAAGTATATACTCATAAACCCTTCATAATGATTTGTAAAGAAAGTGAGAGTTATCCTAAGCATATCCCCCGGGAGTGTCGTAACCAAGAGTGCAGCAAGGCCCGTTGTCGTGCACCAGTTCCCGTTCGAGTCTAGCTCAAAGCGGTGTTTTCGGGTTTTACCCCTAGGTACATCTGTGCCAGAGCCGCCTCTACCTGCTCGTATCCAGACAGGGATGTATTGCTCGGAAAACTCACAAAGTCTCTACAATACCAAAATTCTAGGAAGTTCTTCTATACTAATCCTCAAAGTTCATCTTAGGTCTATGTGCTCTAATCAGAGTTTATCTAAATCTAGCTTCCAAGGTTTGTACTAAACTTCCTCTGATACCAACTGTAACGCCCCGACCCCAGCTTCCCAGAGTCGGTGCATTAATTACATAACATTGGCATGATCACAAGAAAGATCAAATCTCGAAAGACCGATTGGTTTAGTATCCTTGGAAACACTAGATATATTCATAAGTTTTACATTACATCATAAAATGAAAAACTAATACAACAACATAATGTTTCCACAATCCACACTATTAACCCCTCATAAAATCCCTGCAGGTCATTCATAACTTACTTCTTCACATCCTGGGAAAAATAAAACATAAAAAAAGGGGTGAGCTCAAATGCCCAGTAAGGATAACAATAAAGTGGAAACTTTCATAAATAAGAATAAACATTTAAGGCAATGTATAACTAAAACAAAAGCCTTTTAAATAAGAACTTTCAACATGGTATGGCATAAATAAAATGAAATAATTCCATTTACTTATTCACATGGATATTCTACTAAATGAATAATCACATGCAAAAATCAATAACCACTTTCATAATGTTGGAATGCATAATGCTAAACGTTAATTTCTTTGTCTAGGCCTCATCCCAAGACCTAGGGGTTACTTCTAACCGGAACCCAACCCGGAGTGCCTCTAATAACCGGACACCAACCCGGAGTGCCTCTAATAACCGGACACCAACCCGGAGGGCATACTTTTACCAGTCCCTAACCTGGAGGGCTTACTTTAACCAGTCCCCAACCTGGAGGGCTTACTTTTACCGGTCCCCAACCCGGAACATACTTGTTTAGCACATTCATCTGAAGAAAAGTTTGAAATATAACATAAACATTCGGATTAAAACTAGCATACGAAATGTCAATAGTTTCACCATAAACTATGAATGGTATAAAATAGAACATCCACAGTCAAATATATCATAAAACCTTCAATACAATATAGAAGTTTTGTATTATAATAAATCAACTTCAAATAAGCATAAAATCCATTAAAGGATGTTGACATAGATGAAATCAAAATTCTTTTTAAAGAAATATCTCCTTTTATTTTGAAATCATTTAAGATCCATATAAAATAAAACATTTTCTTTGAAAATATTCTTATAAGCTTGTAAGGAAAGCTTTGAAGATTTTATAACGGCGTAAAATAACCGCACCCGCCGTATAAGTTAAAAAAAACATTCTTACCTCAATTCTGTCGAAAAGGTTAAAAAGGACCTTGTTTTGAAAACGACGGAAAGATTCCTTTATAAACCTCTTATAAAAAGTCAAAAAAGGGTATAAATGACTTTAACCCATATTCTTGTAAATAGTAAAAATGTTTTGAAATACATTTTTAAGAAACTTGGATGTGGATGATAAAGAGATCCCAGTAGATTATTACGTATAAACAACCTCGGATAATGAAGAGATTGTGAAATAACCCTTACCTTGTACTTTTCCTTGGTTGGGGTAGGTTAACCTCCTGTATAATGGTGAAATAATTGTTATTAAATTATACAAGAATCATATATATTAATATGATATCATATATGATCTTTTAACATTGATTTATTAATAATATCTTAGAATTATCATCGTTTCGGGTGTTAACTTACTCATTTTCCTTTATATGTTTTGTTACATAAGCCATGTTTGTTGTATCTTATTCATATCCAGAATGATATCAAGTCCTTAAACATCATTTTTAAATCATAAAATGATAATTATACTTGAATGGATACGATGGAGAATGAATCTCATCGCGTTCGTGGAGACGGTAGTCCGTACGTACGCACGAGCGACAATATCATTCTTTTGATATTAAAATAATATATAAATGAATGGTATATCATATATACAGAATCATTAACATGTTATATTTATTATTTACATGAGTTACACATCATTATTATACCCATCCAAATAATATTATATTGAATAACAATTACACCACGACGTGGAGACGGTAAGCCGTACGTACGCACGTATGGTGACATGTTATTCAAAGGGTGGATAGAATACTGAATACGGTTGTACCATACTTATAATAACATCACAGTATATGTGAGATACTGGAGTTATTATTTTAGAATGGTAAGAACAAAGGAAGAAGAAGTGGAAGAAGAAATGAACTTAGAAAAGGGTGGTGAAATCATTACCTCTTCTTCGGGTTCTTCCTTTTGATTTGATCAAAAGGGATCCTTAGGTTGGATTTCTGATCAAACTAAGGCCTCTAGGTTGTAGTGAGGGATGTTGGGAGAGTATTTGGGCAGAGTTTGGCCGAACCAAAATGCTTGAGAGGTGTGAGGAAAAGAGAAGGAGGAGTGCCCTTTTATAAGAGGGGTGAGGGGCACCTTTGGAAAAGCTAGAAATATTAATTTATAATAAATTCATATTCGGTTTCTAAAGGCTCCAAAGTTGACTATTCAAAGGATGAGGTGGGGATAGGTCGAAAACAACTCATCCAATAGAATTTAGACAGGTTTGGGTACTTATATTAACCTTATCTTTAAGTATTAACTCTAAGTTAATTAGTTTCACTTTTACAATGTCTCTTTGTATTTTTATATAATATGGTTAATAAACTTACTATATACATCCAAGCGACCCCCAAGTGGTCCATTAATGATTAACCTATAATAATATAAGTCTCTTGGCCGAACCTTAGATTTTTAGGAATTTAATATCAATTAATAATATAATATTTGTTTTAAGAACTCTTTTATGTCAATTTTGACACTATTCAATAGTTGATTTTTGTGAAACTCATAACAGATTGATTACTTCGAACAAAGTCCATTAAATAAATCCTAATATATCATATTATCCTAGAAAATTAGTTTAATTCATTAAAAGTTTCATATTATATTTATTTGGGTATTTATAATATCAATTATGTTAATTTTTTACTATTTTAGTAATTACTGCATCATCATTGTGTCATAAATAAAATAAATTATTTAATGTCTAAAAATTATAAATAAAACATCATTATGTAGGAAATCTTTTTAGCTTTCTAATGAATATTTATAATCGAAAATCCAACATGTATAACCCTATGTAAAAATTGTTCTTCTAAAAGATGTAAGCTTATGCCATTTTTATTTTTATTTTAACTTTATTAATATAATGTGTCCCTACCACATACAAGTGGCTCCAAGGGGTCCCCAAATTGACCCAAGGATGCCCATGGTCGGGTATGTGTCCACCAATAAGGTTAGGACACGTTTTAGGGTAATTTTGTATTATTATAATATTATTTTTTTTAACCCTTATTTACCGGATTTACCCTTTAACCATGGTAAATAAAATATTTACCGCAGTAATTATTCAAAATGTCTAAAAATAAAAGTTACCTATTTACACAATTTGAACATCCTGATTCCAAATATGGAATCCATTTTTCTAAATTCAAAACACAGAAGTGGCAGAAATTAATTTAAAATTAATTCCCGCTGTCAAAACAAAAAGCGTGTTTTTAAGAGATAATAACTATCAAAAGATTGACACTTGTTTATGTTTGGTTTAATTGTAAAATTATGTCCAATGACCAACATTATATTAAATGGTAAAAATATATTCTAAATATACTTTAAAACCACTCAAATTCATAATTTATCACTATTAATTATTTTGATTAAAAAAGTTGTTTTCAATTAAAATTTAGTAATTTTCACTATTCATCAAAATATGAAAGTTATCCGAAAAGTACCAAAATTTCACCCTAGACTAATTTCGATATTCTGAATCCAAAAATGAAGTCTATTTTGAAATATAAAATATATATGATTTCAAAAATTAGGTATTACTATTCACAACGGCTAGTTTAATTAGTTGTGGTGTGTGTTAGAACTCGAGGTTGCGTACAACACACGCTATCGCATTATTCAAAGGGAAACGTACCGTAGAAGCTTGGGGTGTTACAATATTTGTGTGGCATGTTGCATATAATAGTGGTAGTGGTTGTGATAGATGACGTATGGTGCAGTGGTGGTGCAGTGGTGTGAACTAGTGGATTCTATGTGAACCCATAAGTTAAGTATTGTGTGTTATTTATATATCATATTTTTTTTGTTATTTCTATAAACACCTGATCTATGTTGAATAACTATACAAAAAATCACAGGTTCTGGGTTCTGGGTGTTTTACCCAACATCCAGGATGGTGGTGATATGGATGGCTAGCTACCCCATCTTCCCCACTATTCCTTCAGCTGTGATGTCCTAGGTGTCTTCAAGAAAGATGTGAAGTGAAGTCCTAGGTGTCTTCGGGTAAGATGATATGTGATGAGGATGTGATGTGATGTGATTCTTTATGTGGTGGGGGTATTGTGTGGTAGGAGGAGGAAACAAGGATGTTTCCTTCAGATTTATGATACCTTACTACTCTGGTTATGCGATGAGTTGTGTTGTGATGACCTAGGTGTCTTTGGGTGAGATATGGTGTGATGGAACAAGTGTCTTTGGGAGATATGAGATGAGATGCGATACGATGATGTCTGATGCTAGCATGAAATGATAGACCTTTCTAGAGTGGGTTAGGTAGAGATGATTCCTGACCTACATCAAATATGTGTTGTGAGATGTGATATGTATGGAAGGGATGAGAGCACATGACGTTCGACGTTGGGGTGTGGGAGCGAAAAATCAGTGGGGAAGTGGTAGTGGGGCACCTTGTTTTGTTATGATCTAGATGCTATATTACTATATTGGATGCGTTATTTGGAGAATGAGACATGATGAAGCTAGGTTTGGTTAGTTGACCTATTTAGGTGCTTGTTGGTTCTTCTGTTTGTTCACTGGAGAATTATCATACTCTTTTCACATGCGCACTTAATACCTTGAGTATGATCATATCGAGTATACTTGTATGATCACCATACATATATAAACTATTTTCAAGTTTTCAGGAGGACTTTGGGACTAATCTATAAATTGATAGCTTGGGTTTTATAGTTGTTGTTGATTTACTTCTATATGACTTTCTTTTGATATTTTACTTTAGAGACTTTTATTTTCATCTGTTGACATTGATCATGATTTTTGGGATGGTTTTGGGTTTATTTTATATTATCTACTAGAGTTTCTTAGTTTTTTTAAAGGTTGGGGCCGAAGCCTCAATTTATTATTTAAAGTAAATACCTCTATACTAGGTAGAGGGTGACCCATTACATAGCACAAAGGCCCAAGGCCAAGTGGCCTGAATACAAGGATTGAAAGCCCATTTTTGGCCAAAAGGATCCCTCGGTGAACAGTACTGCTACAGTACCTGTGCTGCTATAGTACCTGCTACAGTATCGCCGCCGCTACAGTACCAGCTACAGCCCTCCGCTGCTACAGTGTATCCACTACTACAGTCGCCGCTGCTATAGTACTGCTACAGTGCCCTGATACAGTACTGCCACAGTACCTCGGAAAATTCCCCCCTGCCCGGATTTGATCCTGGGTCTTTTGGATGCCAAGCAGGATCCTGTACCACTTGGGTTTCTTAGTGGTTATTTATCCTATCTACCTATCCTGTTTTATATTAAATGGTAATTTCATCCATATTTTGATATTTTACACCCTAAGTTCTTGTTTCCAACCTGGGGCCTATTGGAGGTGGGACTCAAGGGTCATTTTCTCTCTTTCTTCATTTCCAACCTAGGAGGTGTATCTTTGGTGGTAGGGGGTCATGAAAAAGTGATATCAAAGGTTTTTGTTGAGAGATAGGATGGAGTATAGAGTTAGGAATAGTAAGGTTTTCATGGGTTGGTAGGGAAACAATGCTAATTGATATTGGTATGTGACATAGGCCAGAGAGATCAACTACAACATAGGATTTTAGGCCCCCTGATCTGGTGCAAAGACACTGAACTTATTGAATAACCAAGTGAAGTGGACCTGTTTATAGGGTAGATACCCAAGAGAGGTACATGCATCATGAATGATTATGTTCATGTTTGAATTGGGTAATTGTGTAAAGTTAACTGAAAAAAAGTTTTAATTAAATAAACCAATGATAAAATTCCATACTATTGGTCTTAGGATGTTCTCTTTTCTTTTTAGGAATGGATCTTGGTATTCATCTATGAGAAGCTCAGGTATTTGAGGTTTCAAAATATGACCCAGTTGATCATCAAAGGATTGACCTGACAGAGGAGGATGGGGTTTGGAATATGGATTTGTCTGCCTTTTAGTGACAGAGTTTGGGAAAGTATTAAGGGATCATCTCGGATCTAGAGACAAAGAACTGGTTAGAGGATATCATGATTTCTTTTGATCTGATCTGATCATGGGTTGAGTTCTAAGTGTCGTTGGATGTTAGTTAGTTGCAGGGAGTTATGAATCAGTGATGGATCCTATTTCTTGGTGACCATAAGGAGGTAGATGTGTTGTTTCTTGACTTTTAGAGTTAGTTATGGGAGGAGTTTCTATCGTTGATGACAAAGGCTATGAAGAAACATGAGTTAGTCTCTCTTCAGCAGGGGAACCTGAGTGTGCAGGAGTTTGAGATTAGGTTCAAGGAAATCTTTCACTTTGAATCCTATTTTTTTCTAGATGAGGAGTATAGAGTTTGGATTCAAGTGGAGTCTTTTCACCCAATGATTAGGTACACGATCACTACGTTTACACTCCCTATGTATATGGAGGTGCAGAAGAAATCAGAGGTTATTGAGATGATGATTTATTTGAGAGTTGAGTATTGAGATAGTTTCCATCATGGCATCTTGTAGATCAGGTATTTGGTAGTAGTCCACTAGTATTCAAATACTCAAGGTTCTAGCTAGTGGGAATCTAACCATGGAAGATCTCCTTCCATCCTTCCGGGGAAGGAGGATTCCAAGAAACTATCAAAGGCCTTCCATTTTCATGATATTTCTATGGGGGACATGGTCACTACTTGGATTAGTGTCCGACTACTCATGGAGGTTGGTTTTATATGGCTGGTCAGACCCATTTTCTATAACAACAACTGTTACCTTTGAGGCAGTTTTAGTAGTAGGGAGCATTGGCACTTATTTAGAAACTAAGGAAATATAGTGTTGGTAGATGGAAGCCTCATGATGGTACCTATACATAGGAACTCAGACTAGATCATGGTTGTGGAGACTCATATTAGGGAGGTATATGAGCTGGGGATGGTCATATGTACATGTTGGAGGTGAAGGCACTAGCAGGTTCAGAGGTTGTTAGAGGTACAATCAGTTTATCAAATACTCTTTTTTGTGCCTTGTTTGATTAAGGTGGATCATAATCCTTTATTTTCCCTACTTTTCTATGCACATTTATAATATATTTGGAGAGGATTATAGTTCCCCTGGTGTTATCTATGCCTATTGGAGGTCAGACAACTTTATTTGATGTGTGCTGAAGATGTAGGCTGGTGATGGAGCAATACCAGTCCATGGGAGATTTATTCTTGTTGCAGATACATCCATACAATTTTTTCTTTGACATGGATTGACTGTATTCTGTGCTTGTAGTCATCAGTTATTTCTAGAGGAGAGTTTCATTTTCTAACATGGAGGGCCATTGAATGGAGTTCATTGGAGAGATAGGTTATTGGATGGGTGGTAGGTGAATGGATCCCCCTTTTTCTCATTTAGAGAAGTTTTTAGTGGATTCTTAGGTGGAGGGTGTTTGGAATAGAATTGAAACTGGGTGTGTCTCCAATTTTGATGGATCCCTACTGAATGTAGCCTATGGAGTTACATGAGTTGAAATTTTAGGTGGATGATATAATGCATAGTTTTTTCATCTAACCCAGTGTATCTCCTTGGGGTGACACAATGTTATTTACCAAGAAGGCGGGTGATCGTATAATGTTGGGTATAGACTACCATATGTTGAATCATGTGATGGTCAAGAATCATTACCCTCTTCCAATGATTGAAAATCTACTCAACCAATTAATAAGAGATAATTGGGTTTTAAAGATCGATTTTTAGTTAGGAAATCACTAGTTAAGAGTGAATGATAAGAATATTCCAAATACAACCTTTAGTTGTAGGTATGGATACTTCAAGTTTGTGGTTACACTGTTCGATGTCCCAACCACACAATCTGTTTTCATGGGGCTTATAAAATCCATCTTCCATGAGTTCTTGGACTAGTTTTTCATTATGTTCATCGACAATTTCTTGATTTATTTAAAGTCATAGGAGAAGCATGTTGAGAATCTTAGAGATGTTTTTCTAGTCCTTGTACACCATTAAATTTTTGGAAAGTTATATAAGTGTAAGTTTTGGATATGAGAGGTATGTTTCCTTGGACATGTGGTGTCTCAGCAAAGTGTGGATGCAGACTCATTAAATATTGAGGCAAATGTTTCTTGGGAAGAACCCAAGAATGTGATTGAGGTTCGCTATTTCCTTGGTCTCACATACTATTATCGATGGTTTGTGCTTGTTTTCTATTGGGTTGTAGCCCCACTAATTGTGTTGACCATGAATGGCTAAGATTTTGTGTGCAATGATCAGTGACAGATAACATTCAGTTACCTAAAGGAGAAGTTTTTCAGTGCTCTAGTGCTTCAGTTTCCTAAGGAGGGTGTGTTGTTTGAGGTTTTCTGTGACACATCCTGTTTGGACTTGAGATGAACATTAATGCAGTAGAGAGTGGTGATATCTTATGGGTCTAGGAATTCACATCCCCATGAGCATAACTATGTAACCCATTATAGTACCCATGATTTTCATAAATATATATTATATCTGATTAGAAAAATATTCATCACATAACATAACCATTCACACCATAATCATATTGGTCTAGTATCTTTGGAAACTTGGATGCATAAACAACAGGTTCATAAGTGAACCACATCATCCACCACTAAGTTCTTCATAACTATAACCCTTCTTAGACATATCATACATAATACCATTCTTTATAACCTTAGGAAATGAAACATAAGAAATGGTGGCTCAAATGATCAGCAAGGGTAAACATAGGATATATCAATGATTACATAAGTATGAAATGATCATAAGGGTAAGAGAACATGAGCATAACATTTGAAAACTATAACCTACATGTCAAAGATCATAATCTTGAGTCATGGAAGAAAACTTGGAAGTTCATATGACAAGAATCATAGATGAATCAAAGAACATGATCCATGAGAGCATAAAATTGGAAAAAGACTTAGATTTATGGCATAAAATAAGATTATAATATTGTAAACATGTATAAATAGAAAAAGGTTCACTCATTAAGTTAAGGACATGAAATAAGTCCCTTAAATAAACTTATGGACATGAAAACTAGGTCCATACATAATCTTATGGAAATGAAATCCAATTATATACATAAAATTATCGACATGAAAAACAGGTCTATGCTTAATCTTATGGACTTGAAAACAAGGTCCTTGAATGAAATTATGAGCATGGAATAATTTTCACACATAACATATTTAATCATGAGTTATCCATCTTTACCCAACACATTGAAGGGATATATAATTCTAGTTCCACCCATCACACAATCATAATCCATTTATATGTGTTTCCCAAGATCATAAATCAATCATTATATATCATTACCTGTGAAAAAGAAGTGGGTTTCACAAACACTTCATCATAGCTTAACCCATTTAAAAGAAATGGGTTTCATACACTTCTTATCATCATAATCATAAACCATCCAGAAAAATAATATGGATGGAATCATTGGATAATATCCCCAGTAGATCATAAGTTGAACCAAGGGTTTTTGTATAATGAACCAATCCTTTTACACATATTATTACATGATTTCTATACATAAATATCAATTAATACCACATAAGGATCGTAAAGTCCTAGTGTATTTGGAAGACTACATTTATAATACATCAAAGTGATACTAAAAATAAAACTTTTTTATTTTATTCTCCATAATGAGATCCTAAATCCTTTTGAGCTCCTAAACTACATGGGAGGACCTGGGGAATACTTAGACAAAATGGGTGAGCTAAAAGGATCAGTAAGGAAATAAAAATGATAATAAAAATATAATTTATGATTAAAAAATACAACATGATATCATAAATAGAAGGCTCACGAGTAAACACATAGAAGCATAACATAAAGAACATGGTATCATAAGATCATTGTAGTATAGGAAATGTGGCAGAAACATAAAAACATGACATAAATATGAGTCAAGTATAACTTCCTAGACTATATCACATGGTGTAAAAAGTCCCATAATTGATTAGGTTTACTCCCTAATCCCATACTTGACTCCTCATGAGACTATAACATTACCCAATGCATTAGAGCACTATCTGGGCACACCCATCATAAAATATTCATGATCTATATGTGCCATATAAAAGAAATAAATAATAAGAAATAACATAATAATTAACTATGGAAAGAAAATGGGTTTCATAATCTTAATACATATCATAATCAAAGGAAATTTCATAATGAAAGAATTTGAGAAATGATCATAAGACATCCCTGTTAAGGAAGGGGGAATGAACTAAGTATATATGTGAAAGACATATATACATAATTTATAAGAAACCCATAACATCAAAGGTTATTATAATTTACAAAAATATTAAAAAAAATCTTGAGGAAAATAACCTTTTAACCTTGAGTAACATCAAATGACGATATCTTAGATGGAAAATGATTTTGAAAGATCAATTTGAATATTTATTGAGGAAAATATATTTTCCATTTTGAAAAAACTTATTTAAAGTCTAAAACTTTATCACACATTAAATAATTTTTTTTTCAATAACATTTAAAACTTAGAAAGGAATATTTAAAACATTTAGTGGTCATGACTATAGAAGTGTTCTGTTCATGATGAATACGTTAAAAAAATATTCCTTTCACATTTTTGTAAGAAAAGTAAAAAAGCACCTTGTTTGGAAAATGATAATATTTTTTTTAATTTTTTTTTAAAAATAAAATTAAGGGTATAAATTAATTTAAACAATCATATTAAAACATTTTCGAAAACATTTTTAGAAAACATAGATTTGGAAGAAGAATGATTTTCAACCGAAGAGAGAAATAAAGCCAACTTTTCTTAAAAACATTTTCCCAATAATTTTAAGTAAAAAAGATGGGAAAATGGTACAATTACTTTAAAACTTCATGAATTACCAGTTTAGAAGAAAATATAATGGGTTAATTATATAATGATTAAATAATTTCCTTCAATTGAAATTCAGTCATAAGAAATCCCGATTAAAATGTGATTGAAACATAAACCCTTATCACTTTGGTAACTTTTGAATAATAAATTACCATTAATGAAATTGTAACTTAAAATATCATTATGCAGGGACTATTAATGATATTTTATGTAAAGGTTTATTATACACACCATTCAAAATAATCTAGGTGCATAAAAGAACATGTGTCTCAAAGAAGGAAGTTTGAGACAAAACCCTTACAAAGTTCATATCATTGAGGTGAGAGTTAATAAATGGTGTGATAAGGTGTAAAAAATTTATATCCATGCAAATAAAAGTGTAAATAAAACATAAAGCAATAAAAATTCACTTTATACATAATTTTGGTATAATATAATTGATGAAGTAATCATATTACCCAATGAATGGAATTTGAGTTAAGAAATATCTTACCCCGTACTACCCTTTAGTTGAAAATTATTTAACCTCCTATATAGTGGTTTTAAACATGTTATTAACTTATTATAGGACCATATTAATATTTATAATATCATACAGTATCCTTTTATGACATCTTATTACCTGTTCATTAATAATCTTTCATTATTACTATTGTTTTAGGTGTTAATTTCTTTGTTTTGTTATGCATGTTTTTCATGAAAATTATGGATTGTGAACATAGGATATAGTTACATAATAGCCATAATGATATTTATTTTATAAATATCTTTTTTTTCATTATATGATTCTTTAGAATCATTATTTAATTTTGAACATGGAGAATGAGTCACAGCATTTCATGGAGATGGTTGGTCGTATGTACGCACGAGCGACAATATCAAATCCTTAACGGGTGAAAGGGTAAGGAATTTATTAGTATATTAATTTTACATAATAAATATCATTTCATATACATCATATATATTCATTAAATTCGTCATTTAAAACATTTCATGTAAATTGTTAGTGAAAAATGAATCACATCGCTTTGCGAGGTAGTAGTCCACCATACACATGAACAAAGTTATCATTTATTCAATGGATGGTAAGGTAAGAAAGTATATGATATATTTATTTTCCAGAATGATTAATATTTCATTAATATAATATATAAATATACAATTAATATTTATTACCTTTCATTTAAATTGTAATTGAAAAACGAATCAAATCGCTTCACGAGGCGATAGTCCACCGTATACACAAGCGACATTAACGTATTCTATAAAGACTGGAAAGTAAGAAGGAATATATGATATTATAATTACAAAAGTATAATTTTATCATAAATATAATATAAAAACATTAGATACATCATTATATCCAGTCATGAGAAGAATTGATGGAAAAAAAATTACGTCGGTTCGTGAGGCAGTAGTCCACCGTACACATGATCAACAATTTTGTTTCCCATTTGAGAGAGGAGGAGATGGTTGTAGGTAATGAACTTAACATAAAAAATATAATTATATGTAATATACTGATTTTATTATATCATCAAGGTTTAAAAACATTTGTATTAGGTGGAGGAAGAAATAAAATAAAATGTTCGGTTAAGGATGTTACCTCTTTTTCTGAAATCTTTTTTTGGTTTGCACCAAAATCATTCCTAGGTTAGATTTCTGACCAAACCAAGGACTATAGGATGATTTGAGGGAATTTTGGAATCTATTTTTATAGGTATTGTCTGAACCAATGTTTTTTGTAATTATTAAAAGGAGAGGATAGGGGGAGACCTTTTATAAGTGGGGGAGATGACACGCTTGGTATTTTTGAAAAGAAAGAATTACACTCATGTTTTCTCATGAAAAAAGGATAAAACATTGGCCATTTTCTAAACTTATAATATATAAGTTATAAATATGACCATAAAATAGTAATTATATATGTTTTGAGTCATTTTTAACCCTTATATGTTTTGTTTAACTTCTCAAAAAACCCGTTTTTACCTTAACTACAATAAATAATTTTTACAGATTTCACTATTTATTATGGTAAAAAATTAAATTTAAATTATTAAATAATATAAATTATTACGATTAAAAATATTTAATTCATTTTGATAAATTAAACTTACAAAATTCACAAAATTTAATTTAAAAATAAACCTGCAGTCGTGTCGAAAAAACGGTTCTCCAAAAGAAATTTTTTTCAAATGTTTAAAACAAATTTATATAAAAATTCCTTATAAAATTGATTCCAATTAAATAATTTAGATTAATAAATATATAATTTAACTAATTTTTTTTAAAACCACATTAAAATAAAATGGGTCTTGTAAATTTTTTAAATGAAAAGGCGATTTTTAATACAAATCTGCATTTTTCATTATTCATCAAAAAATGAAACTTTTCAGAAAAATATCAAAAACTAACCATAATATAATTTTGATATGATGAATTAAAAATTTAATTTATTTTTTTAAAATAATTTTTCTAAATTTGGTAAAAATTAATTTTATATTATATGTGCAAAGCACGACTAAATCATCTTTTAGAAAAATACATTTTTAGAAAACATTTCTTTTTCTTTTAAATGATTCTTATTTTATTTCCAATAAATATATAATCATTGAATTTATTTTATAAACATGTAGACCATATAATTTTAATAGTTTACTTAGTCCTATTCATGACCAACAATTAATGTCTAGGTTAATACAGTTTATTTAAATTTGGGTTTGTGTGTTTAACAAGCTATTAGAGAGATTTAATTTGTTTAAAAAGAAATATATTGTAAAGTATCAAGGTGTTACATTCTATTATAAGATTGGTGTTTCATATTATATATTCTATTAAACATGATTTTACTCTTTTAAAATATTGGGAGGTTACATATTGTTATTGATGAATAGAAATACCATTAAAATATCATTAAAACATTCTTGAGGAAAAAATCATTTCCATTTTGAAAACACTACTTTAAAACCTAAAAAATTAACCAAATATTAAATAAAATATTTTCTTTGAAAAGAAACTTTTAAAATTTTAAAATAAGTTTTAAATCATTTACCATTCACGATGATGAGAAATACCATTTATGCCATACTTTTTAAAACAAATATTCATTTCACATTTTCCGTGAAAAGTCAAAAAAGTAACTTGTTTGGAAAACAACAAGAAGATTCCTTTAATTTTTTTAAAAAAATTAAAACATTGTAGAAAATTACTTTAAACAATCATTAGATAATATTAAAAACATTGTTGAAAATATTTTTAGAAAACATGGTCATGGAAGATAAAATATTTTCGATTGAAGAGAGAAATAAAATTGGGTTTCCTTAAAAATGATATTTCAGTCTCTTGAGTACTTAAAAAGAGGAAAATGAAAGTAAAATATGTATTCTCAAGAAATAACTATATGATAAGGAAATTAATGAGTTTAATGAGAGTTATATCATAATATTTCATTATTTGAAGCATAATCATAAACAATCTCGATAAATAATGAGATTGTAACATAAAACCCTTATCACTTTGGTAACTTTTGAATAGTAATCCCATTGAAATAAAGAAAATCATATGGATATTTATATCCCATAATTCTCATTATAATAATAATAAAATATATTCATGGCTAGTATGGACACTTCACAAAAGAAACAAGTGGTGAATATGGAATGTGTCTCATAGAAGTAAAAGTGAGACAAAAATGCCTTATACCTCAAGTCTTGAATTCCTTTACACATGTTCAAAACCACTATATAATAAATATATGTTTATTATAAATATATTACAGAACTATTCTCACATATATCATACCATTTATGATTTATTATATCCCTTTTATTACCTTTTTTGTTGACAATTCTTTAGAAAAACACTGTTCTCGGTGATAACCGCTTTTCATGTATATCTTGGTTTGTTATTTTTTGGTCCTTGTATGTTTATCATGGTTAAATCATATAAATAATTTTAATAATGATATAAATATAATATTAATTCATTATTTACATATTTATAGTCATCTATAAAAGTTAGAGATAGAAAATGTATTACACCGTTCATGGAGACGGTAAGCTGTACGTACACATGAACACTGTTTTCATTTTTCGAAGGATGGAATAAAAGAAATATAGATATTAATTAAAATTTAAAAAATAATTCTTATATCCTATATATCCTATATATTCATTAAATCTATTATTATTACCATATATATCAAAATAAAGAGAAAAATGTATCATATGGCTTCATGAAGGTGATAATCGACACATACACACGAACGACGTAATTTTTCCAATGGATTGGAAGGTAAAAAGTTAGATATGATATTATAATTAAATAAGTATAATTATGTAATAAATATAATATAAATAATTTAAATCCTTAATTATATCCAACCATGAGATGCAGTTATGGAAAACAAATTACATCGGTTTGTGAGGCAGTAGTATGCCGTAAACCCGATTGACAGTTTTCTTTCTCTTTTTATGGTAGAGGAGATGGATATAGGTCATTAAATTAACATAATAAAATCTAAGTATATTTAATATAATTATGATATTATATAAACATGGTTTAATAATATTTTAAGGAGTTAGAAGAAAAATAAAATGAAAACACATGGTTAAGGACCATACCTCTTCTTCGGAGAACCTCTTTAGGTTTACACCTAAAGCCTTCTTAGGAGGGTTTCCTAATCAAACCAAGGCCTATAGGATGTGGGGAGGTAAGTAGGTAGTGTATTTGTGTAGGTATTTTCTGATCCAAAAATCTTTTTAAATGTGAAGAGGAGAGGAAAGGGGTGACCTTTTATAAGTGGGGGAGAAGACACACTAGGAATTTTTGAAAAGAAAAAGATATACCCACATTTTATACATGAAAAAAGGCCCCAAAATGGATCATTATCGAAAATTATAAGATATAAGGGATTAATATGGCCATAAAATAGTAATTAGAAAATTTTTATGTCATTTTAACTATTATATTTTCAGTTTAACCCCTGGTAAACCCGTTTTAATATGAATCATGATGATTAATTTTTACTATTTTTAGTATTAATTTTGGCCAAAAATTAAGTTGAAATTATTATATAATATTAATTATGAAGGTTAAAATTATGGAATCCATTTTTCAAAATTAAATTCACATAATTTGCAGAATTTAATTTAAAATTAAACCCACATGCATGACGAAAAAGCGGTTTTTCTAAAAGAAATTTTTCATAAGTACAAAAAAAATTTATATCAAAATTTGGAATGAAAATGATTCCAATGATATAAATTAGATTAATAATAATAAAATTAAACTAATTTAACTTTTAAAATATTTTAAAATAATACGAAACTCTATAAAATTTCTAAACAAAAGATAATTTTTAATAAAAATAAGTATTTTTTCACTATTCATCGAAAAATTAATATTTTCCGAAAATTATCAAAAATTTACCATAAGATTCTCTCTAAATGTTTATTTAAAAAATTAATTTCATTTTTAAAAATAAATTTTATAAATTTATCAAAAATAATTTTATTATTTGTTTATAAAAAGCAATGAAAATTCTTTTTTTTTGAGAAGAAATGTATTTTCAAAGTATATAAAGACTTTACCAAAAATTAAGTACTTATTTATCAAAATATTTTCTTTATATAAAACCATTATACTTAATTTTAAAAATTTGTTTATTCTTATTCATACCACCAATATTAATGACTAGGTTTTGACAGTCATGTTTAAATAATAATATCAATAGTATATTGTGGTTTGTTAAAACTTGGTGTTGCGTGTAACATCAGCCATCAAAGAAATTACATTTATTGAAAAGAAAAAAAAATATTTCATAAAATATTGAGGTGTTACATTTTACCCCCTATAAAATTAATTTTATCCGAAAATTTATTACTCCGATATAAACAAATGAGGATACTTTTACCTCATCATATCCTCTGGTCCCCATGTAGCTTCTTTAAATTGGTGGTTTCGCCACAAAGATTTAACTAGGTGAGTGGTCCTTTTCTGTATCAATTTCTATTTATGATTCACAATTTCTACTAGTTATTCCTTATAAGAAATATCTTGTTTTAGTGGTATTTCCTATGAGTTTATTACATGTGAAGGGTCAGGTATGTACTTCCTCCGAAGAGATACGTAGAACACATAATGAACTTGAGAGAAATTTTGTAAAAACACTAAGAGACAATCCAATATCTCTAATTGATCAAGAATATTAAAGGGGAAATATACCTATGGATCAACTTTACTTTCTTCCCAAACCACATAACCTTATTCCATGGATAAATTCATAGAAAAACCTTCTCACCAAATTCAAACTCCAGATCGTGATGATTATTTTCAGTACAACTTTTCTGTCAACTCTGAGTTACCTTGATGTGTTGTTGAATGGATTTTACTTTCAATACCATTTAATTAGCTAGATAATTTCCCAATAAATTTCCTTAAACAACTTTATCCCAGTACATTGGAGTTTTATACTTCTTTCCATAGATGTCTTCATACGAATCCATCTGATTACTCGAGTGAAATCTATTGTTGTAAGAAAAATAAACTAGAGGAAGGTATTGATCCCAACCAACTTTGAAATCTAAAACAAGGTATTAACATATCCTCTAGGGTTTTAATGGTTCTCTTAGATTGACCATATTTCTAAGGATAATACACAGTTCTGACACTCAACTCTGTATCAAGGGCTTGATAAAGACTTCGCTTGAACTTCGAGGTAAACCTTTGATCCCGATCATATATAATAGAATGTGTTACTATATTAAAACTTACCACTTCTTTAATATATATTATAGAAATATTATAAATAGATAAATCCTCTTTTAAAATAATTAAGTGTGCTAAATTTGAAAGGAAATTGACTACAACCCATATAACATTGTTCCCTTTAGATGTTTTAGGGAGTTTGGCGATAAAATCCATGGCGATGTTTTACAATTTCCAATTTGGTATGGGTAATGGTTGTAACAAACCCTTAGAATTTTTTCTATCATCCTTAAATTTCTTACATGTTAATCACTGAGATACAAACTCTACAATATTTATCTTCATGTTGTTTCACTATAAATACTCTTTTAAATCTCTATACATCTTTGTACTTTCTAGATGAATATAGAATGAACAACTATGAGCTTCCTCTAATAGCTCCTTCTTAAAATTTGGTATGTATGGAACACATACACGGTTCCTAAACATTATCATTCCATCATAATCAAGGTTAAACTCAGGAACACTTCTCACCTTATTTTGAATCTCTATATCTTCCTTTCATGCCTCTTTAATCTTCACTTAGATAGATAGTTGAATACCCATTTGATAAAAATAAGATTTGTCCCCTTACTTCAAGATTTAAAGATACATCCTTTGAAAATATATAAATATTGTATCTTTTTTATCCTCATAATAGATAAGCTAGCATGACCATTTCAACCTAAAAGCATCGACCACCTTGTTTTCTTTCCTTGGGTGGTAATATATTGATCAGTCATAATATTTAATTAGATCCAACCATATTATTCGTTGAATATTTAAATTTTTATGAGTGAAAATATAATTTAAACTTTTATGATCAGTATATATGTCACATATTTATCTGTAAATATAATCTCTTAATATCTTTAATGAAACAATTACCATAGCTAACTCCAAATCAAGGGTTGGATAATTTTTCTCATAAACCTCCAGTCGTCGTGAGACATAAGATATCACCTTGTCATTATGCATGATAAATCATCCCAATCCATTCTTTGATGTGTCACTATAGATTATAAACCATTCCCCACTAAAAATTAATGTAAGAATAGGTGTGTTGAATAATATTCTCTTTAGTTCCTTGAAATTTTACTCACATTCATATATCTAGAGGAACTTGGATCTATTATAAGTTAACAAGGTTAGTGGATTATATATCCATGATAAATTATTCAAAAACCATTTATAATATCCATACAAACCTAAAAAAATTCATATTTTAGTCATAGTGGTTGGTCTAAGACAATGTTTAATAACTTTGGTCTTTGATGGATCTATGAATATACCATATCTTGAGATTAATGACCCAAAAATGAAACCTTCTTAACCAAAATTCACACTTGGTATATTTTTCATAAAACCTATCCTTCTTCATGGTATTAAACATAATTTTCAAGTAATATTCATGTTCTTCCTTTATCTTTGAATAAAAAAGAATACTGTCTATAAAGACTACCAAAAACCGATCAAGGTAATCTCTAAAGACTTTATTAATTAAATACATGAAGATAGTGGGGGCCTTAGTAAGACCAAATGGAGTCAATATATATTCATAGTTTCCATACCTTGTATGGAATGTTCTCTTGGGTATATCCTTTTTATTAACACTTAATTAATGATATCTAAAATTAAGGTCAATTTGGAAAAGTATTGATCTATGTACAATTGATCAAAAATTCATCAATACGGGGTAAAGGATACTTATTCTTGATTATGATATTGTTCATCTACCAATAATCAATACAGAGTCACATCAATCCATATTTCTTCCTAACAAAAAGAATAGGTGTACTCCAAGGTGACACACTTGGATGAATAAATCCCTTATCAATGTTTTCATGGATTTTCTTCTTCAATTCTTATGACTCAATTGGGTCTATTCTATAGGGAGAATTTGAAATAAGAGTAGAACCATGGATGAGTTTTATTGAATACTCAACTTCATGATTTGGTGGAAGAATATATTTTTTTAAAAGAAATAAAAAAATCCCATACAATAAGAATATCATCAATGATGAGTTTATCTATAACCATATGAGATAAACCCCCCTTTTTAATTGCAATCCAAACCCATACAATGGATATTATTTTCATCGAAATTTCGTACTTATCATCACACTAATAAATGATCATAGGTTGGTTTATAATATCAAACTTAACTTCCCTTCCCTAAAAATTGATGTGGAATTTATGAAGAGAAAGTAAATATATTCCTAAGATAACATCAAATTCAACTAGAGGGAGGATAATAATAATTTCAAAAATTACATTCCCACATACTTCAACTGGGGAAGAATCATAGACTTGAGATGAAATCATCACGACATTATGGATTTTCACTTCTAATTAAACATCTAATCATTGAGGTGGTATTGTGATACTCTTATAAAATTATTAAGATATAAAATAGTGGGTATATGTAGAGTCAAATATTACATTATAAGTTCTAGATTGGATGGTAAGTGTACCTTTCACCATGTCATTATCACACCCCTCATCATAAATAGTGATCGCATGAGGTTTCCATTTGTCTCTATGATTAATAGGTTTCTAACATAAATCATCATCATTAACCTTAATATTTCAGAATTGGTTAGAATAATTCCCACACTCCTTGCATTTGAAGCACTAGAGTGTGCATGGTGAATTCTATGGAGATTTCTCTCTATTCACATAATTAGCTAACTTATTCCTATAAATTCGAAATTCATCCACTCAATGACCTTACATTCCACACTTAAAAAAATTTTCTAGTCCCCTTAATAAAATTTCCTCTATGTTTCCTTCCACACTTCAAGAATGAAGGAAATATCATCTTCTTTTCTCTATGGCTTTTAGAGTTTCCTTTGAATTCCATATTTCTTTGCCTATAAAAACCATGATATTGATGGGTAACTCCAATATACATTTCCACCTTGATTTCACATAAAATGATTTCTTCATAGATACTCAAGTACCTTATGGCCAATTACCTCCAGATAATTGGTTTTAATCCACTAAAGAATCAATCGACCATACTTTTAGGTTGGATGATAATACTAGAAGTACACCTAACAAGTCTTGTAAAATTTTCCCCATAGGTACCAACAGATTAATCATCCTTATTCTTTAGTTCAATGAATTCATTCTCCATTTTCATAAAAATAATATGAGGAAAGTAATTATTAAAAAATAATCTCTTAAACTTATCCCACTCCATGGAGTCAATTTCATCATGTTTCCTTGTATTTTTTATAACAGTCCACCATTGATCCTCATATCCTTCTAAACAAAAGAAGGAAAAAAATGATTTTTTTATGTTACAAACACTAGAGAATAGAAAATATCTTTTCAATGTTACTCATCCATTACCCAAAAACTAGTGAATTTGTGTAACCACTAAAAGAAGGTGGTCATTTCCTCATGAAGGACTCAATAGAGAATTTTTTCCACCTTTGATCATTTTGAAGTTCAGCATGATTCATATCTTAAGAATGTTTTTTGAGAATAAAAATGATATTTTTTATTATAGATCCCATAACATTTGGTTTATTAGAAGGACAATCATTACATTGTCAGTCACATTCAGAATTAACATGATTCCTTCAGGTTTTAGCCATTGAATAAAACTAAAAAACATATTGTGATCAATAATAATCACAGTGAGAAACCACATAATCATGAAAAATCATTTATCGGATATCCAAATCATGAAACCTACTTTTCAATCTATGAAACCTTTGGTTTAATCCAAGTCATTCATGGTCATCATCTATTCAATTCCTTCATGATGGTTTATAAAGAGTTTTTTAATTTCTTAGACATATCCCCCTAGTGTCAAAATAGGTGTGCAACAAGGCCCATTGTCGTCTACAAGGTGAATATTGAGTCAAATCCCAATGAACCCTTTTTAGAGTTATTACCCCTAGGTATAACTACGTCAGATCCACATCCACCTGTAGTATCTTGACAGGGATTTAATTTCTTATAAACCACTTTCTCTATCCTTTACCAAATTTCCAAGATATTTTCTTATATATAGACTTATTCTTATGGTTCTCACTAATTTTTTCTCATCCTAGTTTCCAAATGTTAACTAAACCGTACTATGATACCAACTATAGAGATCTAGGATTTTCATACATAGATATTATATCTTATTAGATGAATATTCATTACATAACATAACGATACATTCTAGAATCATATAAGTATAGTATATTTGGAAATTTGGACACATAAACAACTGGTTCATAAGTGAACCACATCATATATCACTAAGTTCATCATAACTAGCAAGATTCTTAGACATATCATACATAATACCTTTTTTCACAACCTAGGGAAAGGAAACATAAGAAAGGGTGGGTAAAAATGCTCAATAAGGGTAAAAAAGGGAGATATGAATGATCATATAAGCATGACATGAGAATAAGGGTATTAGAACATGGGAATAACATTTAAAAACCATGCCCTTCATATCAAAATCATAATCTCGATTCATGTCATAAATCACGGTAGTTCACAAGACATGAATCATAGAGGAACCATAGAACATGATATATGAGAGAATAACATTGGAATAAAACTTAGATTTGTGGCATGAAATAAGCTTATATCATTGTGAACATCTATAAATAGAAATAGGATCACTCATTAAGTTAACGACATGAAATCAGGACCTCATATAATCCTATGGATATGAAAACTAGGTTCACACATAATCTCATGGTTATGCAATCTTGGTCCACACACTATTATAAAAAACAAGATTTAACATCAATTTTTATGTCAGTTTTTAACTGATATTTATAAACGAGATGTAAAAAATATTATTTTCAGTGTAGTTTTTACAAAAACTGATGTCAGAAATCATTTTTGGTGTCAATTTGACAAAAAATGACACTAAAAATCATTTTCGTTAAGGGTTTTGGTATCTCTTTTCCCAAAACTGATGCTGAAAGCCCTCCATTTCTCCGCTTTCAACGTCAGTTTATTGAATAATCGATGCCAAAATTTGTCTTTTGGCGTTGGTTACATTAAAAATTGACGGCGATAAACAAATATTTTTTAAATTATTTTCGGCATTGGTTTTTTAAAAGCCGACGTCGAAAGTTGATTTTTTTTTTAGAAAATTGAAAATATCACACTTCCAAAATAATCGAAACCCCTTTAATAAAAACACAATATAAAATAATCAAACTGTATTTATCATTGACTAAAAATCTATAACTTACATGCTTTTATCTAGTTAATCAATAAATTATCTACACATTTGTATTGTAAAGTAGAATTAAAATACACGTACCTGGAATTTACAAAATGATCATTGTTGGTTATTGTTGAATCATTCATTTGATTATCAGTATGTTCAAACACCTATTATATCAACAGAGTTAGTTTTTTGAACCCATATGTAATATTATTCATAAATATTAGAATATACATACCTCAAATTCTAATCAAACTTAACAAATAGTTCACAAAAATAGATTGAATATGGGTAAGATCAGATTGAGAATAATAGTGAGGATCATTGAATTCCTACAATAACTTTTAATGATATGAGATAAAAAATACAATAATATGGCAAAAAATATAAAAAAATTAATACAACTAACCTTATAAAATTCAAAAAAATTTCCAGTTGTGATTATCTCGTACAAGAATCATATAATATAATAACCACATTAAACATGTCCTTTTTAATGATGACACTACAATTATAAAACATTAAACAGATAATAAAAATCAATATATAACAAAAAATCATAATAAAATATAATATAAAAACTAATTACCTATACTTCCATATATTTGATTTTATTTGGTGTCTTTATCGACATGTATTCCTTGTTAAATTTTTTCTATGAACTGCATTTTCATATATATGAACTAATAATACATGTCTAAATAATGATAATTAAACATAATGAGCTTATAAAAAACAAAAAAATTTACCTGTATAATAAGGTGTAAAATATTTTACGAACATTCCCTGATAAAGAGCAAAACCAATATAAGGTGCATTCACTTGGGCACAATACTCCTAACATCCAATACCCCCTACAATATAAAAATTTCACAATTAATGACATTATAATGATCATTAGTTCATAATTATGTTTCTATTCTTACTTATCAAGAAATGGAATAAACCAACACTCTATCTTCGTATGTGATAATCTCTCACATATATATATGCAACTCTTTTAGGATTCTTCACATGTTTCACTTCCATGTAAATGAATTTTGGATCTATAAAACTGTAAATGCCTGTACTTTCATTTTGTAGAAGAAGCATGTGTAGATACCTAATTTAAAAATAAAATTTAGTTAGTCAATTTAAAACCATATTTTATTAAAGGAATACACATTTAAATGTCAATTTACTTACATGGAAAACAACTGCACCACATTTAGGATGAGCTCTTCAAAATAAACTAGATGCATGATATCTTCTTTTAGTAATCTCAATGGATATTCAATTCTGCATATATTATACATCATCCAAAACTCATAGATATAATTAAATGAAGAAGAAACATGATATAATCTTTGTATCCCATAAGAAATATATGATTTATCAATAGTTGATTGTTCCTAAACATTTTGTTTCATTTGTGAAACTTATTTTGATTTTAGATAATCCTATATAAGTTAAATGTCAGAAAACAATATTAGTAATTTTGAATCATTTTTAATTAATATTTAAAAAAATGCACACCTCTTATGAAATATAATGAAGAAGACTAGTTGGAAAAAGTAAAAAATGACCCAGAAAATCCCCAACTCTGTTAATCTCCTTAGTAGGAAATGGTAGTAGAGCATTAGGATCTATAATATCAAGTACTGATACTCTAACTTGACCCATCTTCATAGGCAGGTGATGTACAGAATCCCCCAAAAAATTCATGAGTCCTAATGCAACAATATCTATATGAAGATATATGGAAAACAACTCACAGTATATGTTTTGGTCCGAGCGAGGTGGTGTAAGATCAAAGTAAGTAGATGGGGCGAGTTAGTCTAGGTGAGAAGACTGGGAGGGTTGAAAAATGAAAAACTTATATTAGTTTTTATAATTTATAAAGTAGAAAAATTGATGACAAATAAATAATATACTTGGGAAGGCTGCTCATACGGGGCAAGGTAGGTAGATGGGGTAGGGTAGTCCGAGTGAGCAGGCCGAAAAGGCTGAAAATGAAAAATTTATATTAGTGTTTATAATTTATAAAATAGAAAAATTGATGACAAATAAATAATATATCTGGGAGGGCTACTCATATGGGGAAGGGTAAGAAGATGGGGCAGGGTAGTCCGGGTGAGCAGTTTGGGAAGGCTGAAAAATGAAAAAGTTATATTATTGTTTATAATATATAAAATAGAAAAATTGATGACAAATAAATAATATACATGGGAAGGCTTCTCATACGGGGCATGGTAGGAAGATGGGGTAGGGTAGTCCGGGTGAGTAGTCTAGGAAGGCCGAAAGATGAAAAAGTTATATTAGTGTCTATAATTTATAAAATATAAAAATTGATGAAAAATAAATAATATACCTGGGAAGGCTTTGCAGACTGTGACTGTCTTTACAAGTGTTCTAACAAAGCGTTCTGCACTACTAATAGAATTTAATCACCTATAGACTATTTTCATATCTTTCAGCTCATCTTTTAAGGATTCTATTTCTAGGTCTATTTATTTCTTACTTTGACCAAAAGCCTTCCAAATACTAATGCTTTCCTAATATCCTCTAACACGTCTGGGGTGTTTTACCTTTCCCAAAGTAGTGGCTAGGATTTCCATCCTACCTTCAGTGATAACAGATCCCTATGTCTCTTGCTATTAAAGTTCATCCTGAAATTAAAATGAAAAAGTTATATTAGTGTTTAAATTTATAAAATATAAAAATTGATGACAAATAAATAATATTTACTCACAATTTTATCAACTATTTTCTTAGCTTCCTCTGTAAGATACTATTCATTTTTCCTTCTTCTTGCTAGTTTCCATTTTTCATGTTGAGTGGGAGGAGATGGAGGATCATGTTGAACCTCTTATGAACCACTACTAGATCGAGCTCTTAATGCTTCAAATTTTTCTTTAATAATTTTCTGCTCCAAATACAGATACCCTACACATGATAAAGTTTGAGGGTATACATTTCTCAACTAAATCTCTTGATGACATGTCCTGGAGTCCTATTATATAAAAATAAACTACTAAGTAATTAGAAAAATATATAATAAATTTTATAATATAAAATAATTATCATACTTGAAATTTTTCTTCATGATGGCTATCAACAAATCGCTTCCATGTATCTTTATCTATAAACTGATACTTGAGGCATGGGTTTTCAAACCTTCTCTTTCCAAAAACATAATTTTTTCCAGTTTTGTTTTTGAATCTCTCCATCGAACCGCCACTAAAGAGATATTTATTTTATTAATTTCTTTGGTTTCCCCAAAATTGAATGTCATTTATAATTGAATAAATTAAACATGTCATTTAAAATATCTAATATTCAAAAAATGAGATAAAAGAAATCAATTAATATATTTTACCATCATGGCCTCCCAAAGCTATTGCTTTTCCATCCTGTCCACTGACTTCCAATCAGGATATAAAATACTAATCCTATAATATCTCTACATCGATATATAACTGATAAAATGAATTTCATTTGGGTCATTTAAATTATTATTATCATAAAAAATAGATGTGTAATTTTTCATCATCACGGTCAAGTGATAGTTTTGGTAAATGTGTAATACCATGTTTACCAACTTGAGAACGTGATTTTTTAATAGTAACAGGAGAATTCTCTTCCACCAATGAAATTTTGTATACCTGTATATCATTAGAAAACTGAATATTAAAAACAAGAAAGAAAAAAAAAATTAAGTAAAAAAGAGGCATGCATTTCTAAGTTTCAAAAAAAGAAACAAAATATAAATATTTACCAAAATAATTAGGAGACTAATTTATTGTTTTCCCACATGCCTTCATCATGATCATTACGTATTGCATGCACTATGTCTGTCTTATACTCATTGTAATCATCCAGAAATTGCATAATAGATGAATAAGGCTCATGTAAATCAATAACATCATCATCATTATCCTCATCAACCAAATGGTATATTTTTCCTTGAAAAATGACAAACCACTGATCATTTGATGGATCAATGACATGAAATACTTGTTTTTCATGTGTCGCTATGATAAATGGTTCCTTATTATAATTAAATCTTTTCAAATCAACTAGTTTAAATCCATATTCATCATGTTCCACACCACTCTTACTATCAACCCAATTACACTTAAAAATGGTGACTTGAAATTTAATATAATCAATTTCCCATATGTCTTCAAGAACTCAAAAATATGGAATTGATGCAAAAATTGGTTTTTTATCTTTGGCACTCTAAAAATGCACTACTTCAGTGAAAACCATCACACCACTATTCTGAACAGTACTCTTGTTATCCAGATCTTTTGTGTGAAATGTGTAACCATTAATATCAAAACCAGGCCACGTGATCACATTAAAAGATGGTCCCCCTGCTAACCACTTCAACGTTTCTGATTCAAATACATCTGTGGTGAATTTCTCTTTAAACCACGAAACAAATGTCTTCTTATACTCAATCATCAACCACTTTTCAGTTTTTTATGATATCGTAACTTTAATTCAGAAATATGTGAGGATATATATGATTGAACCTAATTTGCATTGTTCAAAATATATAAATGTTCCTACATCAATTCATCACATGGAATGAACTTTAACTTTAAGCCTCAAACCCCTATACCTTCACTATCAACTATCATATGCTGAAATATAGGGAGACCAATATGCTTCCCCTCATACAAATAATCAGTACCAAACTCAATCACCTATTCTGATACATATTTTTGAACAATAGAGGCCTCTGTTCATTAAGGATTTTTAAAATATCCCTTAAAATTTTTCATATACCTTTCAAAAAAGATACATCCATGATAAATAAACAGGCCCACATATTCTTATCTCACACACCAAATGAATCAGTAGATGAACCATTATATCAAAAAACTTAGGTGGGAAATACATTTCTAGTTGAAAAAGAATAAGAGTTTCTTCATTATCCAACACATCTAACAAATTTTGATCAACTACTTTTCTACAAATGGATTTGAAAAAATTATAAAACCTTTTGATAGTCTTTTTAACAACTGTCAGAAATATACCACACACTTATACTGGTATAATTTGTTGCATCAATACATGGAAATCAGAAGATTTCATACCTATTAATTTACAATACTTAAATGACACCAAATTATTCACATTTGAAGAAAAAAAACTGGGTACTTTAATACCATGAAGACACTGAATTTTTTTTATCTTTTCAATCTTTCTTAATGTGTGATAAGCCGGAGGTAATTATGTTATATTTCCTTTCATAGCGAGAGCTAACTCCAAACGTATTCTCATTAATATCAAGTCCAATCTAGCATGAAATCCATATTTTTTTCTTTCCTTTTATGTCTAACAAAGTTCCATTCAAACTTTCACATATGTTTTTCTCAACATGCATAACATCGATGTTATGTTTTATCTCTAAATATCTCTAATAAGGTAGTTCAAAAAAAGATTGCTTCTTCTAGATATTTCTTTGAAGACCAAAAATTATTTTCTTTGCAAATTTATAATAAATATTTTTCACCCTATCATAACATTATTTATATCATCCCGCCTTTTTATCACATAAACTTTCATTACATTTTACAAAACCAAGGATCTTTAAGGTTTAGTGTCTTGGAAACCAGGAACTTAAAACATGAAAACATAAAACATTCTTCTTAAACACTTGAAAGGATTATCCTTATGTTCATCCTAGGTTCATTACTGCATCTCATAACCTAGGGACATACATCAAAATAAAGGGTGAGCAGAAGGCCCAGTAAGGGAAACAAGGGGAAAAATTTAACATGCGAACTTGAGATACATCAAAAAAGTCATGAAAAAAAACTTTAAGGCATGAGAAAGAAATCATGAGGCATATCATAATAAAAATAACATTTTTAATAACTTGAAGATGTGGATACAACATTTAATATTGACAATCATTTCTGTTTCACCAAGGTCCATCCCCAAGGTGTCATTAAAAATTACCAAGGTTATTCACCAAGGCGTTGTTAAAAATAGTCATCTCTAGAGATTAAGTCTTTACCCAATGCATTGGAGCTCTATCAGGGCGCACCCTTGAAATGTCTTTATTATCATGTGATACACATATATCATCATCAATAATTTCATAAACAACCCATATAGCATAAAAGGAATGAGTTTCATTTCATAATCATAACATTTTAAAAACTGCTTTAAAGACATGATCTTTGTGTCACTTTAAAACCCACGGAAAGGGAGAGCAGGTATCATGTATGTAAATCCCAGAATTTAAAATAGAACAACTTGGTATATATTTGAATAACACTATATAAGAGAGATATTTGAGTATTCACTTAATAAAATAAAAGAACTTTAGAAAAAGAGAGAGACATTTTGA
Organism: Viscum album; assembly: GCA_963277665.1. Lineage (NCBI taxonomy): Eukaryota > Viridiplantae > Streptophyta > Magnoliopsida > Santalales > Viscaceae > Viscum > Viscum album. The sequence goes on from OY728120.1 coordinate 1,236,292,789, forward strand.
GACGGAAATTCTGCAGCATAACGACTATGTTTCGGGGTTTTAGAAAACATTGAAAAGAGAGGGGACATGGGTCAAACAATAATAAATGACCCATAAAACAGTATAGGGACTGAATATGAAGAATATATGAACATGGTAATGAAATTTTAAGGACATACCATTTTAAATGAAAAACATGGAAGGAAGACAAAAATTAGATTTCTTTTATGAAAATTCGGCAGCCTAATGACGCCACTTAAAATTTCTTAAAACGAATTGATGAGAGAAAGCGGGGGTCTCTAATAATATGAACATAAAAAAGGGAAGTAAGATGAATATAAAATAATATCCTCAAACATAAGAACATGTAGCATAAAAGGAATGACATAAAAGAGATTACTTGAAAAGAAATAGAGAGGTCGGATCCCTTACCTTAAAACGTAACTCTTAAAACTCAAAGGTTGGGACCTTGAGGGCATGGGGGAACCTTGGAAGGACTCCTTGGGAGGTAATGAGACTAGAGCTTCATTGGGGGAGAGTTGGGAGTCGAATGGATGAGAGGATGGCTTGGTATTTATAGGGAAAGTGAGGGGACAAGGCATTAATTGCCAAAGGACACCTCATTAGTGGTTTTGGAAAAACCATGGGCTTGCCCATGATATTTGCCCATGGTATTGGACACTTGGGACACCTCATACCTTATCTTACTATTCATAAGTCTACCATATTGATTAAATACTTAATACATCATTTAATGATGTCATTAAACACCCGTAACTTAAAAAATGTATTTTCACTATTCATCGAAAATTCAAATTTCTCAGAAAAATACCCATAAATTACCTTAACATAATATCGATGCTCTGAGTTCAAAAATGGAATCCATTTTTTAAAAATAATTTTATAAATATTTTCAATTAAATTTTTTATTAAAAACATTATTCACCCGAAAAAACTAATACTTGACTAATAATTTATGAAACCATTATTTAACCATTTTATTGAATCACATTACTTAATTAAGGTGACTATATTATATTAATGCTTTATTTAAGTGATATTACTAATCCATTTGGTCACATTACTAATCCTAAGCATAAAACCACTATTCATAATTTACTATTCATCAAAAATTAAGTTGATCTTATTAGACTCTAAATTTCGTACTGAACATAATTGTAGAAGACCATTTTTTGAAAATCATTACACATTTTTAATTATTTAAGGTTTACATAAACATTTTTTTAAAATATCCTTTCTCTAAAATTCTCTAAAAATATGCATACTATATTTATCCGGGCATTTGGAAATTCATAAACTTCATCATAAGAAGAAATCAAAATTTTTATTTAAAATAAAGGATTACACAAGGCAGTTACGGTCTCCTTACATAGCCCCTTATCACACCCGCATAGGACCTAAGTGTAAGGTGTGCTAAGGTGAGAGAATCAGAGGGAGGATCAACCAACATCGCATGATTAGTAATTTCTATCAGTTTTAACTTCTCACGAAGGAGATTCTGTTCTAGCTTTGTTAGGACCAATATAGGCCTATATACCCTGAGAGGGGGGGTGAATCAGGGTATGGATATTATTTTTAAAAGTTATTCCTACCCCACTGGATCTTGACCTCTTTATTACAAGGGTCACTTTGTTTGCTCTTGTGTGTAAACTATGATCACTTATTTACTTCTTTATCTAATGATGATGCTTTGAATGCAATGCAGGGAAGCAAACATGCAGACACATATATTTTTACTTGGTTCACCCTCACTGGGATACGTCCAAGGAGCATACGCCGACAGGTTGCCGGTCATACCAAATTCCACTATACTTCACTAGCTGTGGATTACAATGTTCGGGTACAGTCACTCTATCCCAGGCTCACTGCCTTTGCAAGGTTTAGGGTCAGCTCACTACTTTCCCAAGGGTCACTCCCTATTTCTCTCTCTCTCTGGTTCACTGCTGGTGGAGAGGATCACCTTCTTCCTCTTCCTAAGCTCACTGCTCTGGAAGGGAATCCACTCACAGTTTATAGATCTGTAGGTCTCTTCATTTGCATGAATACATGTATCCTTAACTGTTGATGGATGCTCTTTTATAGTCCAAATTTCATCCACTGATGAATACCACTTTGCCTCTTAACCACTGGGCAATTCACTTTGGAAACACCTTCGCAAACCACCCTAATTCGCTAGGCTACCAATTTCGCGAAGCTCAAACAAGCCTTCGCGAAGCTCCTGCCTTTTCACGAAGCACCCTCGTGAAGATCTAACGCGAAGCACTACAGCGAATCTCAAGTCGTTGCAGAGCAACTTCCCTCTCGAAGCTCACTGAGCCAACACGAAGCTCGCAACTTTCACGGAGCTACAATAGCCACCGCGAAGCTCCTCTTTCGCGAAGCACACAGGCTATGCGAACTACCTTCGCGAACCGAGAGCAAATGATTTTCTCTAAAAATTCTCTCTACTTCTCTCGAGGGGGTCGACCTATATTTATAGGTGATTCCACCGACCCTCAAACCTTCCGTGCGAAGTTAACGCCACATCATCTCAAATCGCGAAGCTCTGAAATTTCCGCCGGAATTCTATCTAAATCGCGAAGCACCTCTGAAAATTTCGGATCGCAGAGCTCATCGTAATCGCGGAGCATCCCGTCAATACCTTCGCACCTTCGCCGCGAAGATCCCTCGCAAATCCCTTTACCACCGCGATGCACTTTAGCCTCTGCCGTTTGCGAAGTTTGTCGTAATCGCGAAGAATCACCGCCTCCATTCTTCTGGTCTTCGCAAAATCCAAACCATGAAACCTCTCTTCGCGAAATTCATGCCATTGTCATATTTAATTATGATCTTCATGGAAATCCTATTTTCGCGATGCTCACCAAACTTCCAAATTTTGGACCCCAAAAATTTGGCAAACACTGGGAAACAACGTCACCTTGTACTGCTCTTTTATACCGCTTCCAGATCATCCTTTCCTTTTTCATCGTTCTTTGTCAACATGGATTGTCAAAAAATTCTCTAGAACTTGACAATTCTCCATGGAAACCTGCTTTGTCAACAAACACAATCAACCCAAAAATACTGCAATGTTACCTTGAGAGATTTTTGCCCAACAAGCTTTATACGATGAAGTTCGGCTTGGGTTTGGTCCAGAGCAAAGCCCATTGGTGCTACCTCCTTCCCAAGTTCTGTTAGATGGGCTTCAATCGGTCCAAGACTACTAGGTGAGGCCATCAAATATTATTTCTATATTAATTAACCAAGATCACTTGTATTTAGAGACAAATATCGAAATGTTTAGTTTCCAGTGGTCATATTGACCAATGGTCATATAACAGTCAAAACCCAACAGTCTCATTTTAATTATACTCATGTTATCCAATGAAATAGTTTTGTTGAGTATAAAAAAAATAAAATAACACAAAAAATTAGGAAATAAGATTTATTCAAAATTTTGGGTCGTTACAATCTTCCCCCCTTAAGAAATTGCATCCTCACAATTTTTAAAACTGGGTTTTGAAATTTCATTGAAAGTCCCACACCGGAAAAGGAGTCAGTAAAACTATTACTTTAAAAGAATGAAAGGGAAGTAAAAGGTCACCCGAGTTAACCCATACTAGGATCCCATGTAGGAAAACATGGACATGGAGGAAAAAAACAAAGGGTCACGTTTTAAGGGAGAGTGATAGAAAACATGATTAGGAGAAAGTTAACAACAAGAAAATCACAAACTTATGATGGGTCAAACGGTATTTGATTTCCTAGTAAGAAACGTTAACTGAAAACGTTTTTTTTTACGTTCCTTTTCATAGTTTTGAGGAATTCATTTACTACATAAAATAAAAACATAAGAAAATATACCTACCTTCAATTAGAGTTTAATCCTTTAATAAGTTTCTACCAAAATTAATCTTTTCTCCAAACGATGAGCATTCAAAAACACTTGGTCTCATCAAAGGCACAAGAATAATCTTCTAGAGAATCACGTATTCCAAAAAATAAAAACTATCCATCTTTAAACATTTATCCCAAAAATAGAAAGTGTAAGATAAAACAACTCTTCAAAAAGAAAGAATCCCATAGGAAGGGAAACTACTTTTAAATCTTCAAAGATCCATGGTACTACCCAAAGTTCATCATAGACCATTATGTAAATAAATGTCCTTAAAATTCCTCAAAATAACCCAAACTAAGATTGAAACCCAAATACAAGAAGGACTTGATAACATAGTCTTCCAAGATAAACTTTATCGTTCATCTCCTAACAACATCAACCACTCCTAACATCTTATAACAAAAGTAACAAAACTAAACATATTTTTCCAAATATAGGTCAATCATTTTTATAAGTAACCTATAATACCATAAGTTCACCTTAAATTCATCGATTCTTAAAAATATAATTCAACCTTTACTCCTCAAAGAAAATATCGTAGTAATCTAATTACCTCGATCAAATAGGGTCCCCAAAATAGTGAACGTCTTCCAAAATAATAATCATCTTTTAATCCCCTAATCATCTCTGTCATATTAATACGGAAATCATCACATTTCCTATCACATTGGTTGTTGGGACATGTTCTTCCATTTCCCGCCATTAACTAAGGAAATAAAGTACAATTAGGGGATTAAATACTTAGCCAATAATCATTAAAAGGAAACTTAAAGAATAGAAGGATAAACTTGTAGAAGAAAAGTATACCCTAACTTGTGATCCCCTAGGTCCCAATCTAGGTTATCCATGATAATATATTCTTATGTGAATATTTATTTTATTTTATCTTTGTTCCTTTAATAATGGTTCATACTAAGCTTATGAATTTACCAAAGCATATCCCCCAGGAGTGTCGTAACCAAGATTGCAGCAAGACCCGTTGTTGTGTACCTGTTCCCGTTTGAGTCTAGCTCAAAGCGGTGTTTTCGGGTTTTACCCCTATGTACATCTGTGCCAGAGCCACCTCTACCCGCTCGTATCCAGACAAGGATGTATTTGCTTGGCAACCCCTTACTCAATACTCACCAAAATACCAGGAAAGTTTCCTATATTTAAAATTTTCTATATGGTTATTCCTAAACTTTTAATATCCTAATTTCCAAAAATAACTAAACCATCCTTTGATACCAACTATAGCATCCTGCCTTTTTATCACATAAACTTTCATTACATTTTACAAAACCGAGGATCTTTAAGGTTTAGTGTCTTGGAAACTAGGAACTTAAAACATGAAAACATAAAACATTCTTCTTAAACACTTGAAAGGCTTCTCCTTATGTTCATCCTAGTTTCATTACCGCATCTCATAACCTGGGGACATACATCAAAAGAAAGGGTGAGCAGAAGGCCCAGTAAGGGAAACAAGGGGAAACATTTATCATGCGAACTTGAGATACATCAACAAAGTCATGAAAAAGAACTTTAAGGCATGAGAAAGAAATCATGAGGCATATAATAATAAAAATAACATTTTTCATAACTTGAAGATGTGGCTACAACATTTAATATTGAAAATCATTTCTGTTTCACCAAGGTCCATCCCCAAGGTGTCATTAAAAATTACCAAGGTTATTCACCAAGGCGTCATTAAAAATAATTATCTCTAGAGATTAAGTCTTTACCCAATTCATTGGAGCGCTATCAGGGCGCAACCATGAAATGTATTTATTATCATGTGAGCCACATATATCATCATCAATAATTTCATAAACAACCCATATAGCATAAAAGGAATGGGTTTTATTTCATAATCATAACGTTTTAAAAACTGCTTTAAAGACATGATCTTTGTGTCACTTTAAAACCCATGGAAAGGGAGAGCGGGTATCATGTATGTAAATACCAGAATTTAAAATAGAAAAACTTGGTATATATGTGAATACCCCTATAGAATAGAGAGCTTTGAGTATTCACTTAATAAAATAAAAGAACTTTAGAAAAAGAGAGAGATATTTTGAGACGGAAATTCTGCAGTATAACGGCTATGTTTCAGGGTTTTAGAAAACATTGAAAAGAGAGGGGAAATGGGTTAAAAAATCATAAATGACCCATAAAACAGTAGAGGGACCGAATATGAAGAACATATGAACATGTTAATGAAATTTGAAGGACATACCATTTGAAATGAAAAATATGGAAGGAAGACAAAAATTAAATTTCTCTTATGAAAATTCGGCAGCCTAACGGCGCCACTTAAAATTTCTTAAAACGAATTGATGAGAGAAAGAGGGGGTCTCTCATCATATGAACATAAAAAGGGAAGTATGATGAATATAAAATAATATCCTCCAATGTAAGAACATGGAGAATAAAAGTAATGACATAAAAGAGATTACTTGAAAAGAAAGAAAGAGGTTGGATCCCTTACCTTAAAACGAAACTCTTAAAACTCAAAGGTTGGGCCCTTGAGGGCTTCAGGGCACCTTGGAAGGACTCCTTGGGAGGTAATGAGACCAGATATTCGTTGGGGGAGAGTTGGGAGTCGAATGGATGAGAGGATGACTTGGTATTTATAGGGAAAGTGAGGGGACAAGGCATTAATGGCCAAGGGACACCTCATTAGTGGTTTTGGCAAAACCATGGGCTTGCCCATGATATTTTCCCATGGTATTGGCCACTTGGGACACCTCATACCTTATATTACTATTCATAAGTCTACCATATTGATTACATACTTAATACATCATTTAATGATGTCATTAAACACCTGTAAATTAAAAACTGTATTTTCACTATTCATCGAAAATTCAACTTTCTCAGAAAAATCCCCAAAAATTACCTTAACATAATATCGATGCTCTGAGTTCAAAAATGAAATACATTTTATAAAAATAATTTTCTAAATATTTTAATTAAATTTTTAATTAAAAAACACTATTCACCTGAAAAAACTAATACTTGACTAATAATTTATGAAACCATTATTTAACCATTTTATTGAATAACATTACTTAATCAAGGTGCCTAGATTATATTAATGCTTTATTTAAGTGAGATTACTAATACATTTGGTCACATTAGTAATCCTAAGCATAAAACCACTATTCATAATTTACTTTTCATCAAAAATTAAGTTGATCTTATTAGACTCTAAATTTCGTACTGAACATAATTGTAGAAGACCATTTTTTGAAAATCATTACACATTTTTAATTATTTAAGGTTTACATAAACATTTTTTTTAAAATATCCTTTCTCTAAAATTCACCAAAAATATGCATACTATATTTATCTGGACATTTGGAAATTCATAAACTTCATCATAAGAAGAAATCAAAATTTTTATTTAAAACAAAGGATTACACAAGGCATTTACGGTCTCCTTACATATCCCCTTATTACACCAGCATAGGACCTAAGTGTAAGGTGTGCTAAGGTGAGAGAATCCAAAGGAGGCTCAGCCAACATCGCACGAGTAGTAATTTCTATCAGTTTGAAATTATCACAAAGGTGATTCCATTCTAGCTTCATACGATGAAGTTTGGATTGGGTTTGGTCTAGAGCAAAGCCCATTGGTGCTACCTCCTTCCCAAGTTCTGTTAGATGGGATTCAATCGGTCCAAGACTACTGGGTGAGGCCATCAAATCTTCTTTCTATATTAATTAACCATGATCACTTGTATTTAGAGACAAATATCGAAAAGTTTAGTTTCCAGCAGTCATATTGACCTATGGTCATATAACGGTCAAAACCCAACAGTCTCATTTTAATTATACTCATGTTATCAAATGAAACAGTTTTATTGAGTATAAATAAAATAAAATAACACACAAAATTAGGAAACAAGATTTATTCAAAATTTCGGGTCGTTACATTCTTCAGCTAACAATGGCTGAGGGGGAGGGTTGTATTCCTTTAAACCATTAAATGCTCTTTTCAATCTATGATAATGATGATCAATTCGCAAAAATATTCTATGTCCCATGTACACTATCTTTCTTCCATTCTACAATTGATAATATGAAGTCCATTTTTTTACAAATTGTACATGCTTTATGTCCCTATACACTATATCTAGATAAGTTTCCATATGCGGGAAAGTTGTTTATAGTGAACATTATCATAGCACGTAAAAGAAAATACTCTTTATTTTATGCATCAAAAACTTTATCACCTTCCACCCATAGAAGTTTCAAATCATCAATCAAAGCTGAAAGATACACATCAATATCATTTCTGAGATGTTTTGGTCCAGAAATCATCAAGCTCCTCATAACATATTTTTTCTTCGTACATAGATGTGGGGACAAGTTGTAAACTACCAGAAAAATAGGCTATGAACTATGTTGGCTACTGAGGATCTGATATAGATTCATTCCATCAGTACACAATCCCATTTAGACATTTCTAACTTCACTTCCAAAATCATGATTTTTTTTATCAAAACTCTTCCACTGTGGTGAGTCGGTAGGGTGATATAAGTTACCATTAGAGTTGCGCTCATATTAATGCCATCTTAACCTTTTTGCATCAATTGAATTTAAAAATAGACGCTTCAAACAAGGAATTATTAGAAGGTACCAAATTTTTTTAGCATGAGTATTGATTATGGTACCTAAGAATGAATCACAGATGACTTATCAGAATTGTATGCAAAAAATATTGGATGATATCATTAGAAAGTAAAAAATTGATTTTTCACGACGTTAGATGACAGTACTTGAGAATGAATATAAGTTGACTTTCCCATATATCTTATAGTATGATGCCTTACATATAGAACAACTTGATAAATATAAATTTTCTTTCCTATACAATACACAATCATTGGGGCAATCATGTATCTTTTTATACCCCAATCCTATTGGGAATAATATTTTCTTCACCTAATAATTGGAATATGGAAACCTGTTTCCTTATGTAAGTATCTCTTTTAAAAGCTTCAGTACGATGGATAAACTTTTACCACTTCACCCATTTTTTAACAGCCCGACCCCAGTTACCTAGAGTCAGTGCATTATTACATAACATTGTCATGATCACAAGAAAGATCAAATCTCGAAAGACCGATTGGTTTAGTAGCCTTGGAAACACTAGATATATTCATAAAGTTTTACATTACATCATAAAGTGAAAAACTACTACAACAACATAGTATCCACATTCCACACTCATATCCCCACATACCATCCCTACAGGTCATTCATAAATTACTTCTTCACATCCTGGAAAAAATAAAACATAGAAAAGGGGTGAGCTCAAATGCCCAGTAAGGATAACAATATAGCGGAAACTTTCATAAATAATAATAAACATTTAAGGAAATTTATAACTTAAAATAAAAGCCTTTTAAACTTTAACTTCAACATAGTATGGAAAAGATAAAATGAAATAATGCCATTTAATTATTCACATGGATATTCTATTAATCGAATAATCACAAGCAATATCAACAATAACTTTCATAATGATGGAATGCATAATGCCAGACTATCATAACCACATAGCCAATGCCTCGTGCCAAGACTACAAATAAGATTTTGCCAAGGCCTTGTGCTAAGACACTAGTTTGTCTCATGAGACCTACCGATGCATCGAGGAGCTATAGCAGGCTCCACCCGTCACATATTAAGTCCAATGCATTCCCATATGAAAAGGTTTAAACATAACATAAACATTCGTATTAAAACTAGTATACGAAATGTCAATACTTTCTCCATAAACTATGAATGGTATAAAAATAGCACATCCATAGTCAAAAATATCACAAAACCTTCAATACAATATAGAAGTTTTGTATCATAATAAATCAACTTCAAATAAGCGTAAAATCCATCAAAGGATGTTGACATAGATGAAATCAAAAATCTTTTTAAAGAAATATCTCTTTCTATTTTGAAATCATTTAAGAGTCATATATTTATAAAATAAAACATTTTCTTTGAAAACATTCTTATAAGATTTTAAGGGAAGCTTCAACGATTTTATAACGGCAGAAAATAACCGCACCCGCCGTATAAGTTAAAAAAAACATTCTTACCTTAATTTTGTCGAAAAGGTTAAAAAGAACCTTGTTTGGAAAACGACAGAAAGATTCCTTTATAAACCTCTTATAAAAATTCAAACAAGGGTATAAATGACTTTAACCCATATTCTTGTAAATAGTAAAAATGTTTTGAAATACATTTTTAAGAAACATGGATGTGGATGATAAAGAGATCCCAGTAGATTATTACGTATAAACAACCTCGGATAATGAAGAGATTGTGAAATAACCCTTACCTTGTACTTTTCCTTGGTTGGGGTAGGTTAAACTCCTATATAATGGTGAAATAATTGTTATTAAATTATAAAATAATCATAAACATTAATATGATATGATATATGATCTTTTAACATTGATTTGTTAATATTATCTTAGTATTATTATTGTTTCGGGTGTTAACTTACTCATTTTATTTTATATGTTTAGTTACGTAAGCCATGTTTGTCATGGATAGGTTGTATCTTATTAATATCCAGAATGATATCAAGTCCTTAGATACTATTATTAATCATCAAATGAGAATTATACTTGAATGGATATGATGGAGAATGAATCTCATCGCGTTCGTGGAGACGGTAGTCCGTACGTACGCACGAGCGACAATATCATTATTTTGATATTAAAATAATATATAATTGGATGGTATATAATATATACAGAATAATTATCATGTTAAATTTATTATTTACATTAATTACACATCATTATTATACCCATCCAAATAATAATTTATTGAATAACAATTACACCACGACGTGGAGACGGTAAGCCGTACATACGCACGTATGGTGACATGTTATTCAAAGGATGGATAGAATACTGAATATGGTTGTACCATTTTTATAATAACATCACAGTATATATATTATACTGGATTTATTATTTTAGAATGGTAATAACAAAGGAAGAAGAAGTGGAAGAAGAAAGGAACTTGGAAAATGGTGGTGAAATCATTACCTCTTCTTCGGGTTCTTCCTTTTTATTTGATCAAAAGGGCTCCTTAGGTTGGCTTTATGATCAAAATAAGGCCTCTAGGTTGTAGTGAGGGAAGTTGGGAGAGTATTTGGGCAGATTTTGGCCGAACCAAAAGGCTTTGAAGGTGTGAAGTAATGAGAAGGGGGAGTGCCCTTTTATAAGAGGGGTGAGGGGCACCTTTGGAAAAGCTAGAAATATTAATTAATAATAAATTCATATTCGGTTTATAATGGCTCCAAAGTTGATTATTTAAAGGTTAATGTGGGTATGGGTCGAAAAACACTTAACCAATAGAATTTATATAGGTTTGGGTTACTATATTAACCTTATCTTTAAGTATTAACTCTAAGTTAATTAGTTTCACTTTTACAATGTCTCTTTGTATTTTTATATTATATGGTTAATAAACTTACCATATACATCCATGAGACCCCAAAGTGGTCTATTAATGATAAAAATATCATGATATAAGTCTCTTGGCCTAACCTTATATTTTTAGGAATTTAATATAAATTAAGAATATAATACTTGTTTTAAAAACTCTTTTATGTCAATTTGACACTATTCAATAATTGATTTTTGTGAAACTCATAACAGAATTATTAATTCGAAAAAAGTTAATTAAATCATTTCTAATATGTCATATTAACCTAGAAAATTAGTTTAATTCAATAAAAGTCTCATATTATATTTATTTGGGTATTTGTAATATCAATTATTTTAATTTTGTACTATTATGGTAATTACTGCATCATCATTGTGTCATAAATAAATTAAATTATTTAATGTCTAAAAATTATAAATAAAATATAATTATGTAGTAAATCTTATTATATTTCTAATTAATATTTACAATCTAATTTATCTTATATATAACCCTATATTAAAAATGTTTTTGTAAATAAAATTTGATTTTAACTCTTTTAACTCTTCTTTGAATTAAATAATAATGAATGTCCTAATCTAATCCAAGTGGACCTAAATGATAATATTTTATTCCTAAGGTTGTTCTTGGTCGAGATACACTTGTCCAATATAATTATGACATGTTTTATGGTAATATTAAAATCATTTTTACCCTTAATTACCCTATTTACTTTTAACCGTGGTAAATAAAAGTAAAAAGTTACTATTCACCAAAAATTATTTTCATCTCATTGAACCACATTTTACTTCTTGATATTAACCATGCCTCTCAGATTTTCGAAATTCTAATCACAGAAGCGGTAAAATTAAGTTTTATGAAAAATTCAGTTTTTTAACTACCACTTAGTAGTTTCACTATTCATAAAAAATTGAAGTTTTTCAGAAATATGCCAAAATTTCCGCCTAAGCTATAATTTATATTCAAAATTCAAAAATGATGTATATTTTACAAAATTACAAACATATAAGTTGCATTAATTAATTTTATAATTAATTCCTGTTGTCACAACAAATAGCGTGTTTTTAAGAAACAATATATATCAAAAGATTGACAATTATTTATGTCCAATTTCAAAGTGAAATTAATTATAATGAACACCATTGGATAAAATGGTAAAAATATATTCTAATTATACTTTAAAACCACTCAATAATATAATTTATCAATATAAATTATTTTGATTAAAAAAAGTTGTTTTTAAGTATTTTTTACTATTCATAAAAATTGGAAGTTCTCAGAAAAATACCAAAAATTCAACTTAGGATAATTTCGATATTCTGAATCCAAAAATGAAGTCCATTTTGAAATATAAAATATATATAAATCAAAAAGTAGGTATTACTATTCATAACGGCTAGTTTTATCGGTTGTGGTGTGTGTTAGAACTCGATGTTGCGTACAACACATGCTATCACATTATTCAAAGAGAAACGTACCGTAGAAGCTTGGGGTGTTACATTCTCCCCTCCTTAAAATAATTTCGTCCTTGAAGTTTCTAGAATAATACCGTATGAAATGAATCGGGTGGTTCTTCATCATAAGTTCCTCGGGTTCCCACATTGCCTCTTCCATCTTATGGTTTCTCCACAAAACTTTTACCAGACGCATCGTCCGGTTTCTCAGTACTTGTTCTCTCGTATCAAGAATCCTGACAGGCTCTTCGCAATAAGACAGATCAGGTTCCAGTTCCAATTCCTCATAGGTGAGTACATGCGTTGGTTTAGGCATGTATTTCCTCAATAGAGATACGTGGAACACATCGTGAACTTTGGAGAGACTTGGCCGCATTGCCAATCGGTAAGCTACAGCCCCAATTCGTTCTAGAATTTCGAAAGGTCCGATGTACCTGAGACTCAATTTAGCTTTCTTACCAAAACATATGACTCCCTTCCATGGAGATACCTTCAGGAAAACATGATCACCGACTTGAAATTCCAAATCCTTCCTTCGATTATCGGCATAGCTCTTTTGCCTACATTGAGCTGCTTTGATGTGATTTTGGACTACCTTCACCTTTTCCATCGTTTCCTCTACCAGTTATGGACCTAAAAGTTTTCTTTCACCAACGTCATCCCAAGAGGTTGGTGTGCGAAATCTCTTTCCATATAACGCTTCATATGGTGCCATCTGAATACTCGAATGGAAGCTATTGTTATAGGAAAATTCTACCAGAGGTAAATATTGATCCCACATACCCTGAAAGTCAAGTGAGAAAGATATAAACATGTCTTATGAGGTTTGAATAGTTCGTTCTGATTGTCCATCCGTTTGAGGGTGGTAAACAGTGTTCAAATGAAGTTCAGTATCCAGGTATTTCTGAAGACTCTTCCAGAATCTTGAAGTAAAACGAAGATCACGATCAGAAACAATCGATAGGGGTACTCCATGAAGTCTCACAAATTCATTAATATATAGTCTTGCTAGACATTCTAGCGGTAGATCTTCTCTTATAGAAAGAAAATGTGATGACTTAGTAAGACGATCTACAATAACCCATATTGCATCGTTCCTTCTAGGAGTCTTTGGTATCCCCATGACAAAGTCCATCGTAATATTGTCCCATTTCCACTCTGGTATGGGAAGAGGTTGCATGACTCCTCCAGGCTGTTGCCTTCCAGCTTTCACTTGTTGACAAACCATATATCTTGACACAAAAATAGAAATCTCCCTCTTCATGTTGTCCCACCAAAAATGTTCCTTCAAATCTATATACATTTTGGTGCTCCCAGGATGTATAAAGAAATTGGAACTATGAGCATCATCCAGCAATTACCTTTTTAGATCAGTTATATCGGGAACACAAAGTCTCTTACCAAATTTCAAAATTCCATATTCATACACAAAGTCTCTCAATCTCCCATCATTCATAGCTTTAATCTTCTTTTGAAATTATTCATCATCGGTCTGAGAACTCTTAATACTTTCTAGTAAAGATGGTTTGGTAACCATTTGAAAAAGAATTGATGTTTCTCCTTCCCTGGTTATTCCCATGTCCATCTTCACTAGATCCATGAAAATTGGATCCCTTTCAATTCTCATATTGTTCAAAACTCCATGGTATTTTTTTCTCAAAGTATCTGCCACCCTGTTTGCCTTCCCCGGGTGGTAGTGTATCGTGCAATCATAATCCTTGAGTAATTCAAGCCATCTCCTTTTCCTCATGTTGAGTTCTTTTTGTGAGAAAATATACTTCAAACTCTTGTGATCGGTATAAATCTCACATTTTTCACCATAGAGGTAGTGTCTCCATATCTTCAAAGCAAAGATCACAGCTGCTAACTCGAGATCATGAGTATGATAGTTTTGTTCATGAATTTTCAACTGTCGTGATGCATAGGCAATAACGCTATCATTCTGCATAAGGACACAACCAAGTCCTTTCTTCGATGCATCACTATAAATAACGAACCCATCATTCCCCGATGGTAGAGTCAATATAGGATCATTGACTAATCTTCTCTTCAGTTCTTCGAAACATTCTTCACACTCTTTTGTCCAAACAAATTTAACCCCTTTACGTGTGATCTTAGTTAATGGGTTAGCCAATCGGGAAAAATTCTGGACGAAACGTCGATAATAACCTGCTAAACCAATAAAACTACGTACCTCAGTTATACTCGTAGGTGCTGGCCATTCTTGGATTGCCTTGGTCTTAGAAGGATCAACAGAGATTCCATCTTTAGAGACAATATGGCCAAGAAAAGAAATCTCCTGAAGCCAGAATTCACACTTGCTAAACTTCCCATATAATTCATGTCTTCTCAGAGTCTTCAGGATAATGTGCAACTGATTTTCATGATCTTCGTAGCTTTTGGATTATACCAAGATATCATCAATAAATACCACCACAAATTCATCTAGATACTCCTTGAAAACTCTATTCATCATATCCATGAATACAGAGGGTGCATTAGTCAATCCAAAAGGCATTACAGTAAACTCGTAATGCCCGTACCTCGTTCGAAATGTTGTCTTCGGAATGTCTTCCTTCTTCACACACAACTGATGGTATCCAGATTGAAGGTCAATCTTTGAAAAGTATTAAGATCCATGCAGTTGGTCAAATAAATCATTAATGCGAGGTAGGGGATACTTTTTCTTTATTGTTATAGCATTGATCTCCCTATAGTCAATACATAACCTCATAGATCCATCTTTCTTTTTAACAAAAAGAACAGGGGCTCCCCATGGAGAAACACTAGGGAGAATAAATCCCTTATTACTCAATTCCTCTAGTTTTTTCTTTAGTTCAACTAATTCTACAGTGGCCATTCTATAAGAGGTCTTCGATATAGGCCTTGATTCATGAATTAAATCAATGGAAAACTCAACTTCTCATTCTGGAGGATGTCTAGGTAAATCTTCCAGAAATACATCTATATATTCTTTCAAAACAGGTAAATATTCTATTTGAACATTCCTTTCCTCACCCATAGTCATTTGATTCTCTTCCTCCCTAATAATTGAATTTAGTTGAGCTACTAGGGGTGGATCTAGATAAGAATTAGGTGGTGATGATTCTGCTCTAAAGATAAGGTGTTCTTTATCATCATCATCAAAAATCGTAACCTCTTTCTTCTTACAATAAATCTTCGCATCATAATCCGAAATCCAGTCCATACCGAGGATTATATCAAACTCAATCATAGGTATGACGATGAGATCAGCAGATAAAGAACATTTATGTTCTCTAATGGGGACTGATTCACAAAAATTTGTTGCAATGATACTTCCATTATGAGTTTTAACTGACAACTCCCTTGTTAAATCAAATTGGAAATATCTAATTTTCTTAGCAAACTGCGAAGATATGAAAAAATGCGATGATCCAAAATCAAATAATGCATTTTCTAAACTTGAGGAAACCATTAAATTACCTGCCACCATGTCTTTCGGAGCTTCTACGTCAGCAGTAGTGATAGCATAAGCTTGGCCTTGATCCCTTGGCCTTTTATGAGTTAAGTTCTCCTGACGCTTAGGACATTCATTTGCATAATGCCCCATATCCCTGCAATTGTAGAACAGAACATTGGTAGCTTCCTTCTTCCCCTTGCAATCATGAGCTTGGTGGCCTTTTTCACCACACTTGTAACATACTCTCGTTCCCTTCAAGCAAGTACCGGGGTGTTTCTTACTACATTTACCACAGGATGGATATTCAACCTTTCCCTTCTTCCCCTTATTTCCATTCCAATATTGATCATCAAGTCTCTTCTTCTCTTGCTTTTCTTTAAAGTCATAAGACTTAGAGAATTCCTTTTCGATCTTGATAGCACATGAGACAATGTCTTCGTACGACGAGAAGGATTGTGAGACTAATGCTTGACGGAGAAATGGTTTTAACCCATCAAAGAAACGATCAATCTTACTTATTGGGTTACATATATAATCTCCAGCATACCTTTCTAACCTTGTAAAGTTAGCCTCATACTTTGCGACATTCTCATCCTCCTTTTGTCTCAGACTCAGAAATTGCCTTTCCATATCTGCTCGATGGTCGCGAGGAAAGTATTTTTCTAAAACCAGATCTTTGAACTCCCTCCATTCCATATTTGATACTTCATCATCTTCCTTCGAATTTTGAATCAATGACCACCATTGATCATCATCTCTAGTGAGGCGGTAAACTGCCATGATAACTTTTTCCCTTTCACTACTCCCCAAATCCTGAAATATTTTCTCTAGGGAATTTATCCATTGCTCAGATACTAAGGGATTTGTACTTCCATTGAACATTGGTGGTTGTTGCCTCATGAATCTATCTAACATTGATCCTCCATGCTGCAGATCAGGGTGCTCCATACGGGTAAGTTTATTATTCATAACCTGAGTGCGTTGTCCCTGGATGGTGATTATCTGATCGGCACCAGTTGCATCACCAGCTCCACTATAATTATCTTGAGTAGGAGGGAAATCCCTACATAGAGTGTGTTCATTGATACGATTTCCATTTCTTCCACTAGGCGCCATTTCCAAACAATGGCATAAACTAGATCAGTTTATGAATCAAAATACATAATCCCATAATTATAAAACACTTAACATAAATTGAACTATTTATGGATATAATCCATAATCATAAAAATGTTTTCTTTGAGGAAGTATATACTCATAAACCCTTTATAATGATTTGTAAAAAAATGAGAGTTATCCTAAGCATATCCCCCGGGAGTGTCGTAACCAAGAGTGCAGCAAGGCCCGTTGTCGTGCACCAGTTCCCGTTCGAGTCTAGCTCAAAGCGGTGTTTTTGGGTTTTACCCCTAGGTACATCTGTGCCAGAGCCGCCTCTACCTGCTCGTATCCAGACAGGGATGTATTGTTCGGAAAACTCACAAAATCTCTATAATACCAAAATTCTAGGATGTTCTTCTATACTAATCCTCAAAGTTCATCTTAGGTCTATGTGCTCTAATAAGAGTTTATCTAAATCTAGCTTCCAAGGCTTGTACTAAACTTCCTCTAATACCAACTGTAACACCCCAACCCCAGTTACCTAGAGTCGGGGCATTATTACATAACATTGGCATGATCACAAGAAAGATCAAATCTCGAAAGACCGATTGGTTTAGTAGCCCTGGAAACACTAGATATATTCATAAAGTTTTACATTACATCATAAAGTGAAAAACTACTACAACAACATAGTCTCCATATTCCACACTCATATCCCCACATACTATCCCTAAAGGTCATTCATAAATTAATTCTTCACATCCTGGGAAAAATAAAACATAGAAAAGGGGTGAGCTCAAATGCCCAGTAAGGATAACAATATAGAGGAAACTTTCATAAATAAGAATAAACATTTAAGGAAATGTATAACTTAAAACAAAATCCTTTTAAACTTGAACTTCAACATAGTATGGAAACGATAAAATGAAATAATTCCATTTACTTATTCACATGGATATTCTACTAATCGAATAATCACATGCAATATCAATAACCACTTTCATAATGATGGAATGCATAATGCCAGACTATCATAACCACATAGCCAAGGCCTCATGCCAAGACTACAAATAAGATTTTTCCAAGGCCTTGTTCCAAGACACTAGTTTGTCTCATGAGACCTACCGATGCATCGAGGAGCTATAGCGGGCTCCACCCGTCACATATTAAGTCCAATGCATTCCCATATGAAAAGGTTTAAACATAACATAAACATTCGTATTAAAACTAGCTTATGAAATGTCAATACTTTCACCATAAACTATGAATGGTATAAAAATAGCACATCCACAGTCAAACATATCACAAAACCTTCAATACAATATATAAGTTTTGTATCATAATAAATAAACTTCAAATAAGCGTAAAATCCATCAAAGGATGTTGACATAGATGAAATCAAAACTCTTTTTAGAGAAATATCTCTTTCTATTTTGAAATAATTTAAGAGTCATATATTTAAAAAATAAAACATTTTCTTTGAATATATTCTTATAATTTTGTAAGGGAAGCTTCGACGATTTTATAACGGCGGAAAATAACCGCACCGGCCGTATAAGTTAAAAAAACATTCTTACCTTAATTTGGTCGAAAAGGTTAAAAAGCACCTTGTTTGGAAAACGACGATTCCTTTATAAACCTCTTATAAAAAGTCAAACAAGGGTATAAATGACTTTAACCCATATTCTTGTAAATAGTAAAAATGTTTTGAAATACATTTTTAAGAAACATGGATGTGGATGATAAAGAGATCCCAGTAGATTATTACGTATAAACAACCTCGGATAATGAAGAGATTGTGAAATAACCCTTACCTTGTAATTTTACTTGGTTGGGGTAGGTTAACCTCATGTATAATTGTGAAATAATTGTTATTAAATTATAAAACAATCATATACAATAATATGATATCATATATGATCTTTTAACATTGATTTGTTAATAATATCTTAGTATTATTATTGTTTCGGGTGTTAACTTACTCATTTTATTTTATATGTTTTTTTACGTAAGCCATGTTTGTCATGGATAGGTTGTATATTAATCATATCCAGAATGATATCAAGTCCTTAGATACTATTATTAATCATAAAATGAGAATTATACTTGAATGGATATGATGGAGAATGAATCTCATCGCGTTTGTGGAGACGGTAGTCCGTATGTACGCACGAGCGACAATATCATTATTTTGATATTAAAATAATATATAATTGGATGTTATATCATATATACAGAATAATTATCATGTTACATTTATTATTTACATGAATTACACATCATTATTATACCCATCCAAATAATAATTTATTGAATAACAATTACACCACGACGTGGAGACGGTAAGCCGTACGTACGCACGTATGGTGACATGTTATTCAAAGGATGGATAGAATACTGAATATGGTTGTACCATTTTTATAATAAAATCAAAGTATATATATGATACTGGAGTTATTATTTTATAATGGTAATAACAAAGTAAGAAGAAGTGGAAGAAGAAAGGAAGTTGGAAAAGGGTGGTGAAATCATTACCTCTTCTTCGGGTTCTTCCTTTTTATTTGATCAAAAGGGCTCCTTAGGTTGGATTTCTGATCAAACTAAGGCCTCTAGGTTGTAGTGAGGGAAGTTGGGAGAGTATTTGGGCAGAGTTTGGCCGAAAAAAAAGGCTTTGAAGGTGTGAAGTAATGAGAAGGGGGAGTGCCCTTTTATAAGAGGGGTGAGGGGCACCTTTGGAAAAGCTAGAAATATTAATTTATAATAAATTCATATTCAGTTTCTAATGGCTCCAAAGTAGATTATTTAAAGTTTAAGGTGGGGATGGGTCGAAAAACACTTAAAGAATAGAATTTATACAGGTTTGGGTTACTATATTAACCTTATCTTTAAGTATTTACTCTAAGTTAATTAGTTTCACTTTTACAATGTCTCTTTGTATTTTTATATTATATGGTTAATAAACTTACCATATACATCCAAGATACACCCAAGTGGTCAATTAATGATAAAAATATCATGATATAAGTCTCTTGGCCGAACCTTAGATTTTTAGGAATTTAATATCAATTAATAATATAATACTTGTTTTAAAAACTCTTTTATGTCAATTTTGACACTATTCAATAATTGATTTTTGTGAAACTCATAACAGAAATATTACTTCGAACTAAGTTAATTAAATCATTCCTAATATGTCATATTAACCTAGAAAATTAGTTTAATTCAATAAAAGTCTCATATTATATTTATTTGGGTATTTATAATATCAATTATTTTAATTTTTCACTATTATGGTAATTACTGCATCATCATTGTGTCATAAATAAATTAAATTATTTAATGTCTAAAAATTATAAATAAAATATAATTATGTATTAAGTCTTATTATCTTTCTAATGAATATTTACAACCGAATTTATCTTATATATAACCCTATATTAAAAATGTTTTAGTAAATAACATTTGATTTTAACTCTTTTAACTCTTCTTTGAATTAAATAATAATGAATGTCCTAATCTAATCCAAGTGGACATAAATGATAATATTTTATTCCTAAGGTTGTTTTTGGTCGAGATACACTTGTCCAATAGAATTAGGATATGTGTTAGGGTAATTTTAATATCATTTTTACCCTTAATTACCCTATTTACTTTTAACCGTGGTAAATGAAAGTAAAAAGTTACTATTCACCAAAAATTATCTTCATCTCATTGAACCACATTTTACTTCTTGATATTAACCATGTCTCTCAGATTTTCGAAATTCCA
The DNA here is from genome assembly GCA_963277665.1 of Viscum album. NCBI lineage: Eukaryota > Viridiplantae > Streptophyta > Magnoliopsida > Santalales > Viscaceae > Viscum > Viscum album. Next base: position 1,236,313,874 of record OY728120.1, read on the forward strand.
ATCACAGAAGCGGTAAAATTAAGTTTTATGAAAAATTCAGTTTTTTAACTACCACTTAGTAGTTTCACTATTCATCAAAAATTGAAGTTTTTCAGAAATATGCCAAAATTTCCCCCTAAGCTATAATTGATATTCCAAATTCAAAAATGATGTCTATTTTACAAAATTCCAAACATATAAGTTGCATTAATTAATTTTATAATTAATTCTTATTGTCACAACAAATAGCGTGTTTTTAAGAAACAAGATATATCAAAAGATTGACAATTGTTTATGTCTAATTTCAAAGTGAAATTAATTATAATGAACACCATTGGATAAAATGGTAAAAATATATTCTAATTATACTTTAAAACCACTCAATAATATAATTTATCACTATAAATTATTTTTATTAAAAAAATTTGTTTTTAAGTATTTTTCACTATTCATAAAATTTGGAAGTTCTCAGAAAAATACCAAAAATTCAAGTTAGGATAATTTCAATATTCCAAATCCAAAAATGAAGTCCATTTTGAAATATAAAATATATATAATTTCAAAAAGTAGGTATTACTATTCATAACAGCTAGTTTGATCGGTTGTGGTGTGTGTTAGAACTCGATGTTGCGTACAACACACGCTATCGCATTATTCAAAGAGAAACGTACTGTAGAAGCTTGGGGTGTTAAACATTTTTTTCTTTTAAGTTAACTAATCTCAAAACTATTAATAATACTGTGTATTTACTGCAACCTGAGAATAATGGTTTCTCAGAATCTCCATACAATCATTCAACAATTGCTGTTTTTTTAATGGTTTTAGCACCTAAATCATGAATTAATTCTTCAATAAAACCCTCTTACTCATTATGAATATTGTCATCAACATTGAATGTTCAATTTTCAGGTATTTTACCATGCTGGATCCAATGTGTATAATTAAGGATAAAACCATAACAAATTAGATGATCCTTTATTTATACAGAGTTTAAATTTATCATATTCAAACACTTTACACATGGACAGAAAATCAAATTAATGTTTTGAAGATTTTGTTTAGAAAATTACAAGAATTCATCAACTCCTTTTTCATATTCACCAGTGGTTCTTCATAAATGTATCCAATTATGATCTATTCAATACCTGATATCATAATATAATTAGTGAATATATTAAAACATATATATATAGATAAATTTTAAACAAAAACACATTTAATAAAAACTATAGATAATAAGATATAAAACATCATATATGAAACACATTTACAAATTATAAACTTTTTATTTTCATATTATATACATGTGTTATATTGATATTATAATTTAATTATAATATCAATCTTTTAAAATTTATTAGTTCATTTTATATAGTTGTTTCATTATTTCGATGTTTCATGTGTCAAAAGTATTTAAGATTGAATTAATTTAACGGGTGAAAAATTACTTATTATTTGTAATATAAAATAATAATTAGAGTAAATGTTCATATTATAAGTGAAATCAATCATAATACTCCTAAAATTATGATAGATGAAATTAAATACATATCTAAATTGGTATATCTTACAACACATTTGATTCATTTTTTATTATATCCTGAAATTATTTTTATTATAATAAAAAAATAAGAAATAGAACCTTTATTCCCACTAAGGAAACCCAATAAAAACATACATTCATTTTTGAATCTTTTTATATTAATGTGAAATACATATCCTAGTAAAATACACCATTAAATATATATGTTTTCTATCATTGGATGATAAATTATAAATCTTCATCAATTAGATTGATTCCAGCATATTATTTGACCTAATAGTGCATGTAAATTATATCAAGACATGAGATAAAAAGTAATAAATAAAAGAAAACATGATGTCTAAGTATAGATGCATGAAATACAACCATGGATTACTAATTAATCACCTAAATATGTAAAGCATATGGGAACCATTAATAAATCTATAGGAATCGTGCACACTGCAACAAGTATAGGTAGACATTCTAGAGAAGCACAAACATAAAAAATATGCATGGAAAGCGACTACATAAATTGGGAACACTCTAGCATAGAATATATTCAAAGCATGATAATTCTATAATAGAAGCATGTTGTGAAAAAAATAATTCTTATAAAATACATAAAAAGGATAATACTATTTTTTCTTATAAAAATCCTATAATGTTATGTAAAGGGAATTCTAATGAAACATACAAGGTATATCAATAAATTTAAAATAGAATAGTAATGCAACCTACATTGAATGTCATATAAAGTACATGTTAATCTATACATTCCTATAAAGATTCATGTAATTATATATCCTTATTGTACTAGGCCAAGTGTAAATACCATAAATACCATAAATTAGTAAAAAGAATAATATACTCACATTAGTCAAAGTGAGACCATAATAAACCATAACAAAAATATATATGAACAATAATCACATCCTTGTCCACTTGGACTTTTCACTGTATATGGGATGATCACTTTAGGGATAACTATTAATCATGTTCCAAAAAATTTATAATAAACTATAAACTAATAATTGAAGAAAATCATGAACATTATTAAATGATAACTAATTTATCTTCAAAATTAAAAAAACTTAAAAAATTTGGAGTTTAACATGAAAATAGATCCAAATATGAAATTTTCTCTATGGAATGCTTTGGAAAATTAAACCCTGTAAGATCTATACAAAAAATGATCATAAAAATGAAAAATAAATATGAACAAAAAATTAAAATAAAATCACGGTTGAATGTCTTCGAAAATAGGCTTTGGAAGAAAAAATAACCTATATATGACAAAACAAGGGGAGATAATCAAGAACTCATACCATAGATCATGAAAATGGAAGAAAATCAACAAGAATGGCTGTTTGAGATCACAAATATGACTTTGAAGTTGTTGTGAGTTAAGAAGAGTCTCTGCAGTTTAGGTTTCAAAGATTAAAAGACATGAGGGTTTCCTAATCCCTACTATTTTAAAAGACTTTCAGCGTTGGTTTTTACAAAAACCGATACCGAAGAATCCAAAAAAACTTTTCGACGTTATTTTTTGGGAAACCTGACACCGATTTTTTTAATATATGGCATCAGTTTTCCAAAAAACCGATGCCATAATTTTTTTTAATATATGGCATTGGTTTTTATAAAAAATGACGCTGAAAGATCACGAGTTTGTGATTTATGGCGTTGGTTTTTGTAAAAACTGACACCAATTTTTTTTATTTATGGCGTTGGATTAGAAAAAAACTGATGCCATATATCATTGCTTTTGAGGTTTTTGGAGCCAGTTCTACTAAAAACTGACACTAAAAACCACTCTTAAAAATTTTTGGTGTCGGTTATTCGTAAAACCGATGCCAAAAATTTCTCGCACACACTATTGGAGTCGGTTTAGAAAAAACCGACATCATTAATTTGATATTAAATTTAGTATTTCCACAAGTGACACATAAAATTATAGAAATTAAAACCAAGTCCATGATTAATCTTATGGAAATGAAAACCAGGTCCCAGATTAATATTATGTACATAAAAACTAGGTCCATGCATGAAATTGTGAACATGAAATCAGGTTCACGTATAACATATTTACTCATGAGTTATCCACCTTTACCCAATTCATTAGAGGGATATATAATTCTATTCCCACCCATAACATAATCATAATCCATTCTATGCATTATATAAGATCATAAATCAATCATTATATATCATAACCCATGTAAAAGAAATAGGTTTTATAAACACTTCATCATGGCATAACCCATGGAAAAGAAATTGGTTTCATGCACATCTTGTCATAATAATCATAAACCATCTAGAGAAATAATATACATGGAATGATTGGATCATATACCTAGTAAATCATAAGTAGAACCAAGGGTTGTTCTCATTGATTGATGAAAATACCATTAAAATATTTTGGAGGAAAATATCCTTTCCATTTTGAAAACACTTCATTAAAAACTAAAAAATTCACCAAATATTAAATAAAATATTTTATTTGAAAATAAACTTGTAAAGTGTTAGATAAAGTTTTAAATAACTGATTGGACATGATGGTAATAACTATTTTCATGCCATACACGTTAAAATAAAGATTCCTTCGACATTTTTTTGGTAAAATGTCAAAAAGTACATTTGGAAATAAAAAAGAAGATTAATTTAAAACAATTTTGTAAAATTTAAAACATGGGTAAAAATGAATTAAAAAAATCTTGGGATAATAGTAAAAACATTCTTGAAAACATTTTCAGAAAACATGTTCATGGAAGAGAAAATATTTTCGACCGAAGAGAGAAATAAAGTCGGTTTTACTTAAAACTTCTCTTTTAGTCTCTTGAGTACTTAAAGAGAGGAAACTGAAAGTAAAACATGTATTCTCTATAAAAAATCATAGGAGAAGAAAATTCATGAGTTTCTTGATAGATATATCATACGATTTCATAATCGGAAGCATAATCACAAATAATCCCGATAAACAATGGGATTGTAACATAAAACCCCTATCACTTTGGTAACATTTGAATCATAATCCCCATGAAATAAATAAAATTATATGGATATTTATATACCCTAATTTTAATTATAATAATTATAAAATAAATTAATGGTAATTATATACACCACGTAAATTAAACAAGTGGTGAATATGACATGTGTCTCACAGAAGTAAAAGTGAGATGAAAATCTCTTACCTTAAGCCTCAAATTCTTTCAATCACATTCAAAACTACTATATAATAAATATTGTTTTATTATAAATCTATTTAAAAGATTTAATAATATATATTGTAGCATGTATTATCACTTATAACCATTTTATCACCCGTTTATTAACAATTCTTAAAAAAAACTCTATTTCGGGTGATAACTGCTCCATTTTTCATATATGTTTTGGTTCTGTAGTTTTTGGTCCTTATACTTTTAGTATAATTAAATCATATACATAATTTTAATAATTATATAAATATCATATAAATTTATTATGTACATATTTATATTCACCCTTACAAGTTTAATATATAAAATGAATTGCAACATTCATGAAGATGGTAAGTCGTACGTACGTATGAATGCTATTTTCATTTTTGATGGATGAAAAAAATAAAGGTAAATATTAATTAAAATTTTAAAAATAAGTTTTATTACATAAATATCATATATATTAATTAAATATATACTTATTACCATCCATATCAAAATAAAGTGAAAAATGTATCACATTGCTTCGTGGAGGCAGTAGTCCAAACGTACGCATGACTGACATTATTGTTTTTCAAAGGATTGGAAGGTAAGAAGGTAGATATGATATTATAATTAAATAAGTATAGTTATTTCATAAATATCATATATATACTTTAAATACATAATTATATCCAACTATGAGATACGGTTATGGAAAACGAATTACATCAGTTTGTGAGGCGGTAGTCTGCCATACATATGACTAACAATATCATTTCCCATTTGATGGAATATGAGGTGGATATAGGACATAAAATTAATATAATAAAACATTATTATATGGTAGATACTAATTTTATTATATCATTATGGTTGAATAATATTTTTAGGAGTTAGAAGAATAAATAAAATGAAAACGCATGGTTAAAGACTATACATCTTCTTCGGAGAACCTCTTTAGGTTTAAAACTAAATCCTTATTAAGAGGATTTAATAATAAAAATTATGACTCTATTATATAGGGAGGTAATTAAGGAAGGTATTTGGGTATGGATTTTCTGAACTAAAAGGCTTTGGAAGTGTGAAGAGGAATGGAGAGGGGGTGCCCTTTTATAAGTGGGGAAGTGGACACGCTAGGAATTTTTGAAAAGAAAAAAATATAACCATGTTTTAAAAATAAAAAAAGGATCCAAAATAGATTATTATCTAAAATTAGATGAGATAATCTAAAATATGGCCATAAAATAGGAATTATATAGGTTTTTAGGTCATTTTAATCCTTATCGTTTTAGTTTAACCCTTAGGTAAACCTGTTTTAACCTTAACAATGGTAATTAATTTTTATTGTTTTTAGTATTGATTTTGATAAAAAAATAAACTGAACTTATTATATAATATTAATCATTATGATTCAAAATATGGAATCTATTTTTTTAAATTCATTTCATAGAAATAGCATAATTCAATTTAAAATTAAACCTATAGATGTGATGAAAAAGTATAACTTTCCAAAGAGAAAAGTTTATAAGTATAAAAGGGTTTTATCTCAAAATTCAACATTAAAATGATTCTAATGACCTAAATTGTATTAATAATAATATAATTTAACTAATTTTAACTTTAATTTTTTTTAAAAAATATGTAACTTTTTAAATTGTTTAAACTAAAAGGGAATTTTTAATAAAAATATGTATTTTTCACTATTCATTGAAAAAGTAATATTTTCATAAAATTATAAAAAATTCACCCTAATATAATTCTGACATGTTTATTTAAAAAATTAAGTTCATTTTTCCAAATAAACTTTCTAAAAGTAGAAAAACTTAATTTTATTATTTTTCACAAAAAGTAAAGAAATTATTTTTTGAGAAGAAATGTATTTTCAAAGTATATAAAGACTTTACCAAAAATTAAATACTTATTTATCAATATTTTTTATTTATCTAAAACCATTATACTTAATTTTAAAAATTTGTTTATTTATATTCATACCACAAATTTTAACGTCTAGGTTATAACCGTTAGGTGTAAATAATAATATTAATAGTATATTATGGTTCGTTAAAATTTAGTGTTGTGTGTAGTGAAATCTATCAAATAAATTAAATTTATTGGAAATAAGAAAAATATTTCATAAAATATCAAAGAGTTATAACCATGATCTAGAGTTTGTGGCAATTGTGTTTATGCTGAAGTTGTGGAGACATTACCTCATCAGCAAGAGCTTTGTAGTTTTCACGGACCGCAAGACCCTAAAATATGTTTTCTCTCAATGGGATCAGAATGTATACCAGAAGTGGTGGATAAAGTTTCTTTAGGATTGATATTTTGAGATCTATTATACCCCAATAAAGGGGAATGTTTTTTTGATGCACTGAGTTGGAATCCCCGAGGAGATGTAGTTCAGGAGACTTATGATATATGGAAAGGGATGGAAGGGATTGGGGTGATGCATCTTGACATTAGAGAGATCAGTGGTCATGGTATCTTTATAAGATAATTGTGAAGTATTCCTTGATGTGGTGTGTGGAAGAGTCTCAGTGGGGAGACTTGGAGGTAGAGATGATGCAAGACCGTGTTGTCCACAGTGATGCTCCAGAGGGATGGTCGGAGGATATTGAAAATCAGGTGTTGTTTTAGGTGAGGTTGTTTGTTCTATGGGTGATTATAGAGAGATTTATCCATGATTTTCATATCTCACCTTTATTGGTGAATCGTAGTGTTACCATGATGTACTGTGGCTTGAGGATAGAGCTTTGGTGGACAGGGATGAAATGGTTGGTGGCAGAGTTTATGGAAAAGTGTCTGATTTTTCAGTAGGTGAAAGTGGAGCACCATGTTCCATGAGGTTTGTTACAGGACTTAGATATTACTGAGTGGAAATGGGAATACATCTTGATAGATTTCATCACTGGGTTACCCAGGGATTAGGGAAGTTGTGATGCAGTTTGGGTGATGATGGACCGACTGACAAATTCAGATAAGTTTCTAGCGATTTGTGAATCGAGTGCCATGGATGTATTGGTGAGTCAGTATATGAATGATGTGGTTAGGTTTTATTGTGTAATGAGTATCATCATATCTGATCAGGATCCTCATTTTAACTCATGAGTATGGATGGAGTTTCAACATGATTTTGTCACCTAGTAGCGCCTTAGAACTACTTTTGACCCCCAAACATATGAAAAAACACAGTGGACCATCCAAATGATGAAGGATATGTTATGAGTTTGAATATTGAACTTTGGTGGGTCATTGGTAATAAAAAATGGCTCTATTTGAGTTTTCATACAATAAAAACTATCACTCATCCATTATAATGATTTCGTTTGAGGCATTGTATGGGAAGGTGTGTCATTCTCCATTGTGTTGGATGGAGATTGGGGTGTCAACAAATCTTAGTTTTGATGTGGTAAAGAGAACGGATGAGAGTATTAAATTGTCCCGAGAGAGGATGAGGGAGGTTCATGACCATTTGAAGGCTTATGTTGTTCATAGGTGGAGGCCCTTGGAATTTGAGGTTGGAGACCATGTGTTCTTGAGAGTCTCCCCTTAGTGGTGGAAACTGAGGTTTGGAAGTGGGAGTAAGGTTTCTACCCAGTTTGTTGGTCCCTTTGAGGTGTTTTGGTGAGGTAACGTATCAATTGGAATTGCCAAAACACCTGGAAAGGATCCATGATGTCTTCCACATGTCCCAGCTTCATCGTATCTTCATGATGACTCTAACGTTATTGACTAGGTAGAGTTGGATATCAAGGATAAAGTGATATTTGTGGAGTGGCTAGTAGAGATCTAGGATCATTGAGAGAAGGTGTTGTGTGGATGAACCATCCCATTGGTTTGTTTTTTTTAGAGGCATGGTGGCCTATAGGAGAGTAATTAGGATCAAGAGATGCAAATACGTGCCTGATACCTAGATATGTTTTGAGTTTTTCCATGTTTTTCTTTTTTGATGTGATATTTGGATCTAGTGTTTTTATGAGATGTGATTTTGTTTGATGTTTTGTTTTGTGATAAATATTATGACATATGAAAAGGGTAAAACCTGATTTATAATCAATACCCATTATACCTTGACATGATTAAAATTGTTTTAGCGAGTTAGTGCCACCTAAAGAAGACAATATCTTGACAAGGAAAATGGAATTCTTTGATTTGTGTGCTCGAGACAGTGTTATGTGTTGGTTGTGATGGTTGTTGGTTTCGGATATGTAGAGGTTGAGGTGGTTGTGCAGATGTTTATGTGGGAAGGAGGTGGTTTTTGGATAGTGTTGGATGATGTAGTGTTGTGCCTAATGAGAGGTGGTGATGTGGTTGTGTGAGATGTTTTTTAGGTGTGTTTGGATGGTGGTAACATTTGTGTTGTGGATCCTTGATAGGTATCTCGCGGGGCGGTTGTTTGGATCCCATTTCCTTCTTTTGGGTTTGGTTTTGATTCTTGAGGATTATAATCCTTTGATAGGTATCTAATGTAACATATTTTGCCTTTTCGACCCATTACTTTTCTAGTTTTATGGTTAGAAAGTGCTTAGAGGAGGTCTCAGAGGGTCCAAAGGAGTTAAAGCTATAGTCGTGCAACAATAGGAAGATTTATGATGTAAAAGTGGGATTTACAGTGTGAATTTTTGTTTTATGTCTTGTGTTTTTTGTGGTTTACATTTTTTATGTGGTGAGGGACAAAGTATGAAATGAGTTTACACTGTAAGAAGGGGATTTATGGTGTAAGTTTATTCTATCCAAGATTCCATGAATTCAGTGGAAAGGGGATTCACACATTGAATTGGTGTTTTATGGCTTGTAACCCATGGACCATGTGGAATTTAATTCATAAATAAGAAATTTACACCATAAATAGGGTGACTTACAACCCGTATAAAAGTTTTTTGGACGATTTTTCTCTCATGTAGTTGTTCTTCCTATCATTTTTTGGAAAAAACCTAGCGAATTTGGGATAATTTACATCCCCTTTCTCCCTATGTTGATTTGTGGATTCAGATGGCTGCTCATTGATGATTAGTGGTGAGTTCCTTCCCCTTTCTCCCATTGTTTTCCTTATATTATTCTTTAGGGTTTTACTAAATCATTGTTTTTTTGGTTTGGGGTTACTTAGGGATGCATTTTTTATGACCCCTTAGTTTAGTTCATGGTGATATAGAGTTTCCTAGTGTGTTTTTGGTTTATATATTGTTTCTTCTTTTCCCTGTGGTGAATAGTGGATTGGAAAATCTTCTTCAAGGTTGGGGATCCTCATTCTCTCCCTTTATAAGTTCCATATGTGGGGATTTCATGGTTTTTTTCCTTTGGGTGGATTTTACGAGTCAACATAATAAAGATAATAAATTGGAATAAATTAAAATTGAAGGTGATGGGGAGTAATCTTTTTCATTTTACTACTTGATGATATTATCATTTAGATTTTCCATGCTAATTTCCTATTCTAAAAATAATGACTGTTGTGATCCTTGTTTGTGCTGTAGATGATATGTTGTGAGACCCTTATTATGTTGTTGTTTGATCACACCCTGAATAAAAAGGCTATATAACGTATATATGGATAATAAATTGGTTTCTAATAGAAAACTCGTTTGTGTGATAATACCCATGCTAAACAAAGAAGTAATGTGATGGAATCCCCTAAATAAATTTTGGAATCCATGATGTATTGCTATTGTGTGTTCTTGTGCTTTTTGTGATTCCCTATGTGGTTTGGGATGTTGTGCAGTGATGGAGGTGTCCAACTGGTCTATGTGATGTGTGGGGCTATGATATGGTGGTTGGTTGGTATGGACGTGATGTGGTCAGTTGTGCGATATGGTGCACCATGGTTGGGGTGTGCAGTGGTTTTAGTGTGTAGTGGTTGCGATGCACAATGGTTGTGGTGTTCAATGGTTGTGGTGCATAGTGGTTATGGTGTGGAGTGATTTTGGTATGTAGTGGTTGTGGTTATGTAGTGGTTGTGATGCATGGTTGTTGTAGAGATATGTCTTGGTTGACATGGTGATACAGTGACAATTGATGTGAGTTAGGCTAGTTGTGATGTGACATGGTTGTGTTAGTTTCTCAATTAGACGTGGAATAACTAATGATGCTAAATGAATTGAATAAATGAATGGATATTTCTATGTGGAATAAAATAATGGGAGTGATGTTACTTGTTCAATATGGGAATAGTGAATCTGGAAGTTGAAAATTGGAATGCATGGGTGGTGTGATAGTTATGTGGTGTGTTTCATATAGTAGTGGAAATGGTTATGACAAATGATGTATAATGCAATGGTGGTGTAGTGGTGTGATCTAGTGCATTTGATGTGAACCCATAGGTTGGGTATTGTGTGTTATTTATATATCATGTATTTTTTGTTATTTCTATACACACTCCACCGGAGTTGGATAACCTAAACAACACTCATAGGTATTGAGTTTCATATGTTTCCCCCAAAATTCAAGATTTTAGTGATATAGATGGCTGGATACCCCATCTTCCCTGATCTTCCTTTAGTTGTGATGGCTTGGGTGTCTTCAGGTGAGACGTGATATGATGGACCAGATTTCTTCAGGAGAGAAGAGATGTGATGAGGATATGGTGTGGTGAAATATATGGTGGGGGTCCTATGTGGTAGGTGGAGGGCATGAGGTTGACTTCCTTCACATTCATGATACCCTGCTACTCTAGTTATGTGATGAGTTGTGCTGTGATGTCCAAGGTGTCTTCAGGAGAGATGTGGTGTGATGGCCTAGGTATCTTTGGGTGAGATGAGATGTGATGTGATGATGATTGATGCTATCATGAGATTTTATACCTTTCAAAGGTGGGCTAGGTAGAGATACATCCCTAACCAATCAGATATGTCCTGTGAGATGTGATAAGTATGGAAGGGATGAGAGCACAAGATGTTTGAAGTTGGGACGTGATAGTGGAAAATCAGTGGGGAAGAGGCATTGGGGAACCTTTCTTTGTTTTGATCTCAATGCTCTATTACTATATTGGATGTGTGATTTGGCGAGTGAGACATGGTGAGGCTAGGTTTAGTTAGTTGACCTACTTTGGTGCTTGTTGGTTCTGCTATTTGTTCACTGGTGCATTAGCATGATCTATTCACATGTGCAATTGAGACCTGAGTATGATCCTACCAAGTATACTTGTATGATCACCCTACATATATAAAATGATTTTATGTTTCTAGGACTTTGGGGACTGAGTTGGAAATTTCTAGCTTGGGTTTTGGAGCTGCTGTTGAGTCACTGATATATGACTTGTCTTTTGGTAGTTTACCTTGAAGAATTTTATTTATATCTATTGACATTGATCATGAATTTTGGGATGGATTTGGGTTTATTTTATATTATCTATTATAGTTTCTTAGTGTTTTTATCCTATGTACTGATCCTATTTTATGTTATAGGGTAATTCCTTCAATCTTGTGAGATTTTATACCCTCAGTGCTTGTCACCAACCTAAGGCCTACTGGAGGCGGGACTTGAGGTTCATTATCTATATTCCTTCATTTCCAGCCTAAGATGGGTATCTTTGGTGGGAGGGGGTCATGATAGAACATCACTTTGAGGAACTAATACATCCAACCAAACTAAACATCTTACCTATAGGGCACTCATTAAACCAAACCTGTTTCCCCACTACTTTAAATGCCCAATTAACTTCACAAACACCCTTATCCAAGTCCTACACTAAACTATCCCATTCCCAACACCTACTTTCATGTAGAAATAGATCACAAAACCATATATTACCCAATTAACATAAGGACATCCCCAACTCATCCCAATGGCTCACTCATCTAATAGGTTACTAACAGCTTATCCCAACCATCTCAACACAATAGTACTTACTTGGAATAATGCACTCATCAACCCTTCCTAAGGTCTTCTAGATCCTAAATTATACAACCCAAGGTTCAAGGAACCATTTTAAAAGAAGGTAAAAACTCTTAAGGTAATAAAATCACTAAAGGAAACTAGCAGGTTCACACACCATTCAAACTCATATGGACAGATAATAAAGGCCATACCTATAATATTAAACCAACCCAACGACTTACCACTAGACATCACCCTTCAATAAGATTACTAACCAATTAATTTAGAAACAAAAAAAATCAAAAAATATTAAATAACATAACTTTCTTCATGCTTAAAATTAATTCAAAGTTTTCCCTTTAATCATAATCCTAGTATTAAGCCCATTAATCATTTCATTTCTAATCCTAGATTCATTTTTTCATCAATAAGAGACTTTCCAAATTGTTAATAATTAATTCCAAATTAAATGATCATCCCTTTTACCAATATTTCATATTTATTCTATCTAATTATTTATAAAAATGTAGAAACATATGAGCAAAATTCAAAAAAACATATTTAATTAAAATAAAGAGGGATATCTAACATGTGCACCTGCCATAATAGTTTTACAACACTTTCCAAGACACCTACAAATTATATTCCATATAAACTATATATATATATAATAGTGTACTAAAGAAATAAATTAAAACAAGAAAAGACATCACAATAAATATGGCAGTAACATAAATAGAAATCATAAAACTATCCCCTTCCCCCAAGCTAAATTCCCATAACACCAGGCCCATGAGAAGAGATCAATAAATAATAAGGAAACATACAAATACCCCCTAAACCAAATCTCCATAGCATCAGGTATAATATAAGAGTGGATGAATATGATAATAAAAAACACTCCCTCTAGACCACATCTTCACAACAATAATCCCAAAGAGATAGTTATTGAATTCAACCCTTCCCTTGGGACATATATTCACAACACCAATACTGGTGAAAAAGTTGTACTTACCATCTATGACGAAATAATAGTGTCGATGGGTTATCAAAGGTTGAATCTGTATAATGAATTGGTTTCATAGAATAATATGGTGGGTTTCAATCAAGTGAATGTTGGAAACACCAATAATTCAGGTGAAGGGGTTTAAAATCGAGGAAGAATGATGATAATTCATGTCATTCAATTCAAGGGGCTAACAAATGAAGGATTTAAGGCTTAAATGGGACACTTATATAATTAATAAAACATATCAAGAATAATTATTTTTAGAAAAATAAATTCTAAAAACCCCTACCTTAATTAGTCCAAACAACTCCACCTTAAAGGGACCATATCTTGAGCACCAATATATTCACAATAACTCCCACCAACTTATAACATTATATATAGATCCAAAATATCAATCATAAATCCACAATAACCAAATATTAATTATTCTTTCACTATTCTCATTGTTCAATACATGTTAGTCACCGATATGAAATTGAAGAATAATAATCCCCATGATTTATATATAATAATAGTAAAATAAGAGAATAATAATCCCTCTCTGGAGGTACTGCAAAAATATAGAGAGAGGGGGAAAGGGATGATAAAAACTCAAAAAACTTATGGAAAAGGTTAGGGATATTCATAGAAGGCTCCCATAATCAAAATAATATATCTTGGGTCACCCAAGAATGAGGGAGAAACAAGTAATTTAGATGGGGGAAGAAACTACCAATTTAAAGAAACAAATAACGATCCTTTTAGATCTTTAATAAAAAGGTAGTCAAAACCCATAGTAAATTCATTAAAAATTAATTGTAGAAAAATTCCATTGAAAATAATATTTAAATATCCCAAATTTGAAGAAAAAATTTAATTTTTACAAATATATATATTTAAAACTTAATTTTATATTTATATTTCAATTTAAACTATGAAAACTGGTTGCAGGTCAAGTTTGAGTGAATTCAAGATTTTTTACATAAAATAATAATCTAACATAAGAGGTGATCACTACATAAGTGAAATATGAGTTACCCTTACAAGGATTGGGTTTATAATGAACCTTATACAAGAATCTAAGGTCAATGATTTACCCTGATGCAATGCTCTCTACCCTTATACGAGCTGTTCTTGCATAAATGTAACCTCATTTATAGATTCAACCACACCCTTATGAAAAAAAACTAATCTAATATATCTATATGAAAACACCTGAAATCCAAACCTTATCTACCCTCATGTGATTTATCAAGATATCCTTACATAGGTTTACCTTTACTCCATAGAATAGAACACAGGTTGACCTTACCTTTATGCAAGATTAGAAAGACCTTTATGTTGGGAAAAAAATTTCAAAAAAATAGAACTCATAATTTCCATTTAAAATAAGATTAATTCCAAAATTAATAAACTTAAATAAAACATCTTAAATTAACTTAAAAAACTATCAAATAAATTTGAATTTCCTTTTTTATAACTTTAATATTACTTTTAATAAAATTTAAAAACCCATTTTTTTAAAAAGTATTTAATCAATAAAACATCCTTTCACCTAGAGATTACTAGGAA
Organism: Viscum album; assembly: GCA_963277665.1. NCBI lineage: Eukaryota > Viridiplantae > Streptophyta > Magnoliopsida > Santalales > Viscaceae > Viscum > Viscum album. Next base: position 1,236,328,938 of record OY728120.1, read on the forward strand.
AAAACCCTAGGCTATAATGAACTGGATCGGGTCATCCATCTATTAAACACCTGAAACAACCTGCTATTATCCCAAAGCTAGTTCCTGATTGTAATGGTTCTTGCCTTCCCGACCTGTTACTTTGTTAGTTTGAGGCAATCAAAGGTGTTCATAGGATTCTAGAGGAGGTTCAGTGGAGTTGGAGCTACAGAAAAACTACAAAAAGATTTTTAAACTATAAAAGATGTGTTTTTGGCATAAAGGTGTGTTTTATGGCTTATTTGGTCAGTGTTTTATGTCTTGTGTATGATAAGGGGATATCACATGAAATGGGTTTACGCCGTAAGAAGGGGATTTATGGTGTGGGTTAATTCTACAACAAAACTCCATGTTTTTCTATAGAGATTGAAACTTTTGGGGTTTTATGTACTGAAGTTTGGTTTTATAGTGTGATATGTGAGGTATCAATGAATTTATGGAATAAACATGTAGTTTATGTCATAAGTTAGGTGTGTTACATATAGTTTATAACCCTAGTTTAGCTTATTATCTTTTAATTCATCCATTCCTCCCTATCTTCTTTTGATAAACCCTAGGAACCTTGGGGGACTTTCAAGACCATCTTCCCTTGCCTTGATCCATGGACTTTGATGGTTGTTTGTTAGTGATCCATGGTGAGTTATTCTTTTTACCCCATTGTTTCCATTCCGTTCTTCTTCAGGGGTTCACTACAGTGTTGTTAGTTTTGTTTTAGATGTGATGGGTTGTGTTTTTGGACACCATTTGGTTCATTTCAGGTTTATCTAGGGTTTTCTTATGTGGTTATGGTTTTTGGGCTATTTTTTATTCACCCCGTGGTGTGAAACAAGATCAAAAATCTTCTTCAAGGTAGTGGATTCTCATTCTCAATCTTTTATGTGTTATATGTGATATTTTCATGCTTTTATTTTCTTTTGGGGGATATTAAGGGTTGGTATAATAATAATAATTAATTGGTATAACATTAAATTGATTATTATGGGAGAGATATTACATGCTTTACTTATTTTATATATGTTGTTGATGATATTATTCATTGTTGTTACCTTGTTAAAAAAAGAAGATATTGGAAGCTGTGATTTCACTTTAGATGATATATACTGATACCCTTGCTATGTTTTTGTGTGATATCACCTTGAATAAAAGGATAAAGAACATATATATGGATAATAATTTGAATTCCAATGGAAACCTGGTTTGTGTGATAATACCCATGTTAAATAAATTGGTAATGTGACAAAATCCCCTGATTAATTGTGGATGTCAGTGTGTGTTGATGTTGTGTGTTCTTTTGCTTATTGTGTTTCCCTATGTGGTTTGGGGTGAGTTATTGTGTGGTGATGGAGGTGACCATATAAGATGTGTGATGTATGGGGATATGATGTCTTGTGGTGGTTGGTCGTCATAGATATGATGTGGGTGGTTGTGCGATGTGGCGCACAATGGTTATGGTGCGTAGTGGTGATGATGATTGTGGTGCATAGTGGTGATGATGTGTTGTGGTGTGTAGTGGTGATGATGTGTAGTTTCCATGTGTGGAGGTTTTGTTGTGAGATGTGGTTGAGATTCTCAATGTGGGACTAATGTTATGAGATGGATTGGTTGGTGTGGCACAATGATGATGGTGGATGTGTGGTGTTGTGGCAATGATTGTATGAGTTGGTCCAATTATGTAAAGTCATGGTTGTGTTAGTTTCTCGGTAAGACATGGAATAATTTATGATGCTGAAATAAAATAACATGGGTTGGTAAATGAATAAATAATGGGATGATAGTCGATGTGTTGTAAAATGGATTAAATGAATTGAATGAATGAATGGGTTGTGTAATGTGAATTGGAATATCTAGATGAATAAAAGTGGTGGAATCTATAACTAAAAGTGGGAAATGTTGTGCGGTTATGTTTGTTGGTGTGGTTTGTTACATATAGTGGAGGAAACAAGAGTGGTGATTAATGTGTAGTATGGTGGTGGTGATGTGGAGTATGCTAGTGTTGTTGATGTGAACCCATAGGTTGGTTAATGTGTTCTATCTATATATCATGTATGTTTATGTTATTTTATAGGCACTCCACTAGAGTTGTATAACCTTACCAATTCTCATAGGTAATGAGTTCTGAGTGTTTTCTCCCACATTCAGGATAGTGGTGATAGGGATGACTGGCTACCCCCTTTCCTATGCTCTTCCTTCAGCAGTAGTGATATGGGTTGGCGTTGGAGATTACCTAGTGGTGATGATATGAGTTGGCATTGGATATTACCCAACGGTGATGTGTTGGCCTAGGTGTCTTTCAGAGTGATGTGATGTGTTGGAATAGGTTTCTATGGGTGATATGTGATGTGATCTGTGATAGGGGTCATTCATGGTAAGAGGAGGGCATGAGGTTGATTTCTTTTACATTCATGATACCCCACTACTCTAGTTTTCAGACATGATGTGGTGTGATGTGATATGTGGTGGGGGACATGCGTGATAGGGGGAGGGAATGAGGTTTATTTCCTTCATGTTCATGATACCCTACTTCTCTAGTTGTACGATGTGATGTGATAGCCCTGATGTCTTTGGGAGAGGTGTATTTTGATGACCTAGGTTTCTTCAAGCATGGTATAATGTGATGACCCAGGTGTCTTCAAGAGAGATGTGTTGTGATAGGCTAGGTGTCTTTGGGTGAGATGTGTTATGATGGCCCAGGTTTCTTTAGGTGATATGTGTTGTAATGGCCCATGTGTCTTCAGGTGAGATGTGTAGAAGGGATGGGATCACATGAAGTTAGAAGTTAGGGCATGAGAGCAGAAAATCAGTGGGGAAGTGGGAGTGGGGTGCCTTGCTTTGTTATGATCTCGATGTTATATGTTAGATCCTAGCCTTTTCTAGAGTCACCTCAAGCGCAATTTTAGGTACCTTTTAAAGATTTTAAGTATCTTTAACCTGTAATAGTGGCTTGGGGTGCATTTGGATGAACTTTTAAGGAAAACTAAAGGATATTGGGATGTGCACGGTTTGCGCACGGTTTGACAAACCATGCGACCAAACCGTGCCAAGAGTGCGACACTGGGCAAAGAGTTTTGCCTGATTTGTGCATGGTTTGACAAACTATGTGACCAAACTGTGTCGACCATGCAAACCTGGACAGAAAGGTCCACATGGTTAGAGAACGGTGTTCCCTAACTGTGCACCCCTTCCCAGGAAACCGTGCGTGTAGGATTTTAATTCCAATTTTTTTTTAAAACCACTCGAAACCGCCGAGTCTTCCATATTTCAACCTTGGATCGAGATTGACAAATTATAGGTGTTTCCAAATCCTTCTAGAGGGATTCTAAGGTGATACGAACACCTTTATTCGATATGGAAAGACCAGATTGAATATTCGATCTCCTCTGAGTAAGTGGATTTCATCCCCATGCTTCTACCATTCTTTCCTCTATCTTTCCTTGATCTTTTCATGAAATATCTCCACCGTTTCCATGGATCTAAAACTTTGGGTGGAGATCTAGATCTAGTATTGTGGATCTAGATCTATATTTTCAAGATCTTGACACCTTGATCTTAATTTTGGTTTTAGGGATTTAGATTTGGAGCTTGATCGATGACGTTGTGCCGCTTGGATTTTGGGGATTTCCATTGGGATAACTTCTGTCAAAAAATTGAGGTAGGTGGTCTAAATTGAATTCCTATAGTGGTGATTTAGATATGTGTATGAGTTTATGATTGTTTTTATAAATACTCTTGATGATTTATTTTCTAATTGGAGTAATTAGGGGTGTGAAATTGATTGGATTTTCCTTAGTGATTAATTGAGAATTGAATCACATAGCAAATGAATGGGGTTACCAAAATTGATACTTTGGAGGTCTATTATGGGTTGGGATCTTGTATTTGAGATATTGAATTGTGGATTTAAGATAATTAATTGGTGGAATTAATTATTAAATAATGATGTTGTCTATGTAAGATAATTAATTATGAGAATTAATTATGTGCCATGATGTTGACCAAAGATAATTAATTGAGAGAATTAATTATGTTCCAAGATGTGATCAAAGATAATTAATTGTGATAATTAATTATGATATGTTTATATTTGATATGGACAATTAATTGTGAAGAATTAATTATGAAATGATAATTGTGTTGATTGATTAATTAATTGATGAATTAATTAATGGGATATGTGCTTAGTTAATTGTTGAATTAACTAATGGACTTTGAAATCTTTAACTAATCATTGGATTAATAAAATAATAATGTGGAAAATTCTTGTGAATTAATGAATGATTAAATGGATGAGATTTTTGTAGTGCTAGAAATGGAATTCTAGACCAATTAGAAGTTGGGACTTGGACATGGAGTTCCCCCCAATAGTTATCTAAGCTTAAGATTATGTGGTATTAGGCATAACGACCTACACTGAATGAGAAAATAAATGCTAGGAATGACAACCTACACTCAATGAGATTGTTGTTCTAGGCATGAATACCTACACCAAATGAATGATAATAATGAATGATGATTCAACTGAGATTTGTGGTGCTAGGAATGACAACCTACACCAAATGAATGACAATAATGAATGATGATTCAATTGGGAAACATAAATTGAATCTAGTCCTAATGTGTTGATTTAAGATTAAATGAAAATGTGATAACTATTTAAATTATGCATTGTATTTATTGCTTCATAAAACTGGATGCACTATCTTTTGACTGGAATCTTTTTAGACACCATTGGTGGTGGCCTATAGATTTGTACTCACACCCTATTCGGGCCGCCTGATCAGCACCCGAGTAGACTTTTTTATTGCAAGAAAGGATAAGAGCAAGGCCCTGTGATAGGTTGTTGTTTGGGATTGGATTATGGGAGAGGGAACAAGATGCGATTTGGGACCTGTTTTGGAGTCTTTTGTGTCGTTACTTTTAGTTTCATTGTAGACACTTGAAACTTTCATTTTCATAGCATGATTTACCTTTCAGTTGAGTATTGTATTTTATGGTTTTGACTATCATATTTCAAGGTATTTTTCTGGTTATTTATATGATTCTGTACTTGGTTATTTTTATTTTCTTCCACTGGTATTTTATTATAATAAAAGAGGGTATAGTCTCCCCAAGACTGACTTACCGGACCCTCACTACTAGTCAGCACCCTCTAGAGTATAGGGAGGCGTGCTTGAGGGCATGTGGCCAACCGGCTCGGGGCACTGTTAAGTGGCTCCTAGGCTGGAACGTCACAAAGTGGTATCAGAGGCAGGTTTTCTTTTCTTTTTTCTTATTTTGTCTTACTGTTTTGGGAAATGTAGACGGATACTAGGAAGATTTGGGGCTTGGTAATGAGCTAGTGCATGGGAGTTGCAAACCCATGTATGGGGGAAAATCTGAGTACTCAGGGTGGGATTGTTGTGATTGCTGTTTGTTGTTACGGTTAGATATTATTTCACCTTGAGTGATGCACTTGTGGCGTGATGTGATATTTGTTTTTAAAATTGTTGAATTTTTATTCTTGGCCTAAAGAGGCATGATACTTGTGTCTACATACATCATTCTAGGAACTCAAGGTTGTTGTAACATTCATCATTCTAGGAACTCATGGGAAAACGAGTTATGGGTAAGTGATTGAACTTGAACTATTTTTCTTGTTGTGAGATTGAAATAATGATTCAAAATGAGAATAAATGGGTGTCTAATGAAAGCCATGATTGGGGAATTGTGTATGAGAAATTAATTAATTGTGGAATTAATTAATTTGAGATAATGTGATTAATTAATGGTTATAATAATTAATGAGAATTTTCGTACCCTTATTAACCAAGACCTTGGAGTAGGATGGTGAAGGGTAGTGATAAGACCTCAGTGTTGATCGTGTGATGAGAAAAAGCGGAAAAGGAAATGTGGAAACTTTTTGTGTTAGTTTCTCCCCCTATGTAAATGTTATAAGGTTGCATTATGAGACTCAAGACGTGTGTTTGGCCTTGTAGGGGTATGCCTCCACGATGCTTTTTGAGGGAGAGACCAAGGGGTATGACCTGGAATGAACTTCCGATAGGGAGATTAAGGCACCATTGGTGAAAGAAGAGGAATAAGGGGAACAGTTCTAAGAGAACTTTGATCATTTCATGCAATTCATGGAGAGAGACCCATGACAGGTTCAGAAAAGCATGTTTGAATTGACAAGGGAGTTTCAGCTGCAGAACCCTCCTAATTTCACTAGAGATGGTGGACCTAAGAGAGATGAATTCTAGATTTAATCCATAGAGATGATACTTGACCATTTGGAGACTCCAGTTAAGAGGAGGCTCAAGTTGGGTGCTTACATGCTGCGGGGTTCAATGAAGCATTGGCGGGACATTCAAGTATGATTTGGATAGACTAACGAGATTTTATAGAAAGAATTTCTAGAGAAGTTATTAAAGCACTTCTATCTATACACACTGAGGCAAGATAAGGATTCATATTTTATTCATCTGACATAAGTAATCATGTCCATAATGGAATACTCTGTACGTTTCACAGATTTATAGCATTTTTCTACAGCTTGGGTGACAAATGAGGCTTCTTCGACAAAATGATTTTAGGATGGAATTAAGTGTGAGATTAATTCTTAGGTGAATATATTTAGGCTGAATAAATTCTTAAAAGTGGTTAATCAAGAACTCATTTTAGAGGGAAACCTAAAGGAGGCTTTCAGTACTGGACCGCTAGCTATCACTGGAAGATCATGGAATGTTCCTTACGAGAGCAAGAAGGCCCGCTATGAGAATATTCATCAGGACAGTGAAAAAAAAGGTGGACAGTCAGGGGTAACAATTTAAACAGATATTTATCATTTAATTTTCTACCAGTGTGGTAGGTAGGGACATTATCGTACACATTGTCCTCAACCACCAGTGGAGTTCCGGTTTGGGGCAAGATGGGTCACCTACATAAGTTCGGTAGGAAGCAGTGACAAGCTAGTGGTGAGGGATAAGCTGCTTAGATTTAGAGTGTAGGAAGGGGTTTTTATACAGCATATAGGTCTAGTAGCTGGAGTTCTACTGGAAGAGGCGGTATAGGCATTGTACGTGGTGCTTTAGGGAATGAGCACCCATATCAGAAGAGTGGTGCTACTCAGGGGAGTTAGATGACACCACAAGGAAGAGGGGAAGGAAAATTACATTCTTTGTAGCCTACACTTTTGGAGAGTGAGGATAGTCCATCGACAGTGATAGGTACTATTCTATTTGCTTATACTTTATCTACATCCTTGTTTGATACGGGTGCCTCTAATATCTTTATATCTGTAAATCTTGTTAATGGATTGAGCCTGGAGGTGAAGTCTATATGCAGGGTGATGAATGTTGATACATCATTAGGAATACGGTCTAGGTATATCTGTTTATACAAGGGATGTTCTCTAGAGATCATAAGGTATTGTTTCCTTTTGGATATCTATGTCCTTGATATAACTGGCTTCGACCTGATTATGGGTATGGACTGGATAGTTGCATACCGAGCCCACATAGATTGTTATCGCAGGAGAGTGACCTTTGTATCTCCTAATGGTGACCAATATGTTCACTATGGAGAATGGGATATCTATGTAGGTAGAGCTGGGCCAATTACTCAGCAATTGGGAGAGCTCACATCCCAAGTTTCTAGTATTTTGTTGGATTATGGTAGTGGTAGGCAAGATGTCCTTCCACTAGTAGTATAACTTTTTCAGGATGTCTTTCCTGAAGACTTTTCTGGTTTTCCACCTGAGAGAGATGTGGAATTCACTATTGATCTCATGCCAGGGGCTGAGACAGTATCTATTCCACCTTATAGAATGTCACCAACTGAGCTTCAAGAGCTCAAAACGCAGTTGGAAGAGTTGGAGGATAAAGGGTTTATCCATCCAAGTACGTCACCATGGGGATCACATATTTTGTTTTAAAAGAAGGCCAATGGGAGTTTACACTTGTGTTTCGATTATTGGAAGTTGAATAAAATGGTTGTAAAGAACCAATATCCTCTTCCGCGTATCAATGATATGTTTGACCAACTGAAGGGGGATTCTGTATTCTCAAAGATCGATCTGAGATCAGGGTATCATCTCGTGAGAGTTAGGACTTATGATATACCAAGAACTTCTTTCAGGAGAAATTATTTCCTTTATGAGTTTGTTGTAATGCCGTTTGGGATGACAAATGCTCCAACAGTGTTTATAGACTTGATGAACAAGATCTTTCACCCGTACTTAGATCAGTTTGTGGTGGTGTTTGTGGATGACATCTTGGTGTACTCTAAGACTCATGATGATCATGCCCAATATCTTAACATCAGCCTGAGTGCATTGAGAGAGAATCAGATTTATGCCAAGCTAACTAAATGTCAATTCTTGATTGAAAAGGTACAATTTTTGGGGCACATCATCTCAGAAGAAGGTGTGGAAGTGGACCCAGAAAAAGTCCAGGTAGTGATCGCTTGGGAACAACCTAATAATGTTTTTGATATCCAAGTCTTTTTGGGTTTAGCTAATTATTATAGGAGGTTCATCCAGGAATTTTCCCATTGGGAAGTGCCGCTTATAGTTTTGAAAAAGAAATGGGTAAAGTTTGTTCGGATATAAGCATGTGATAATTATTTCCAGGAGTTGAAGAAGTGCTTAACAACAACACCAATTTTGATCTTACCTGATTCAAGTGAGGAGTACACGGTGTATTTTGATGCTTCTAGGGTTGGAATCGGAGATGTGTTGATGAAAGGGGTTAAATTCGTTGCTTATAGGTCTCAGAAATTGAGGCCAGATGAATGGAATTACCCTACACATGAAATCGAGTTAGCATATGTGGTTTACACTCTTAAGTGTTGGAGACACTATCTTTTAGGTGAAAAGTTTATATTTTTTATGGATCACAAAAGCTTGAAGTGTATATTTTCACAACACAACTTGAATCTTCAGCAGTGAAGATGGGTGGAGTATATGCAGTCCTTTGATTTTGAATTGGAATATACACCCAGGAAGGGGAATAGTGTGGCTGATGCCTTGAACTGGAAAACTCAGACTCAGTTGGTACATGAGCCAAGTATAAAGAGGAAGACGATGACGTTGCTTGTAGAAATGCATGTAGTAGTTCAATAGAGTCAGGATAGGATGACTCTGGTTTCTGTAGAAGTGGAGTCTACACTCTTGAAATAGATTAGGGACAAGTAGTATGAGGATCCATAGATTTTATCCTTGAGGGAAAGTTTTGAAGGTGGGGAGACACCTTCAGACTATAAAATAGATTAGGATGAGATCATCTATGTGAAAAATCGAGTTGTTGTGCCTTCGAGTATACAAGAGGATCTCATGTGATAATTTCAAGATTCAAGGTGGGCGGTACATCCTGGGGTGAAAAAAATGTACCGTGACCTACGACGACTGTTTTGGTGGCCAGGTATGAAAAAGGAGATAGCAGGGTTTGTAACAAGATGTTTCACCTGTCAATAGGCGAAGGCAGAGCATCAACGACCTGGAGGCCTATTGCAGTCATTACCTATTCCGGAATGGAAGTGGAATGATGTGACTATGGATTTTTTGGTAGTACTTCCAAAGACTCTTAGGAAGAATGATTCTATTTGGGTTGTTGTGGATTGACTAATGAAGGTATCACACTTTTTTTTTCTATCAAGGAAACCTTTATTGTAGAGCAGTTGGGAGAACTATACATGAGAGAGATAGTTCATTTGCATGGGGTTCCATAGACTATAGTTTCAGATCAAGATTTTCACTTTACTTCATGCTTCTGGAAGGGATTATAGAAGGTTCTTGGTACACAAGTTTTGTTAAGTATGGCGTTTCACCCATATATAGATGGGAAGTCAGATCATACCATATAGGTTTTAGAGGATATACTGCGAGCATGTGTGCTTGACTTTGGTGGTTCTTGAGAGAAGCACTTGGCTTTATTGGAGTTCTCCTATAACAAAAATTATCAGAAAACTATACAGATGGAACCATATGAGGCACTTTATGGTAGACATTGTAGATCACCAATATGTTGGTTAGATGCGGGTGAGTTAGAGCTCTTGGGACCGAGTCTCGTTTAGGAGATATCAGAGTAGGTACAGTTGATTTGAAAGTGTATGGATACAGCTTAGAGTAGGTAGAAGTCATATGCTGATAAACAGAGATGACCCTAGAGTTTACAGAGGGTGATCATGTTTTCCTTCTGGTGTCTGCTATATTGGGTCACCACAGGATACAGAGGCAGGGCAAGTTAGCACCTAGGTTCGTAGGATGGTTTAAAGTGTTGGAGACAATCGGGCCGTTGGTATATCGATTAGCACTTCCATAGAAATTCAGCGCTATGCATGATGTTTTCCATGTGTCATAACTATGATGGTATCACCCAGACCCTTATCATATGATTTATGTGGAATAGATTGATCTCGAGTTAGATGCTTCCATTGAGGATCATCTGATACGTGTGCTGGGTCACAGTGATAAAGTGTTACGTGGAAATACCATACAATTAGTTCATGTGTTGTGGCAACATGGAAGTGTTCAAGAGGAAACCTGGGAATAAGAAGCATACACGAGGGCTCAATGGCCCAATATTTCCAGCATTGAATCTTAGAGAAGTTCAAGAGTCTAGCTCGAGGACGAGCTGTTATAAGGTGAAAATATTGTAAGATCTCGGCCTTTTCTAGAGTCATCTCAGGCGTGTTTTCAAGTAATTTTTGAAGCTTTTAAATAACTTTAACTTGTAATAGTGGTTTGGGGTGCATTTGTGTGAACTTTTAAGGAAAACTAAAGGATAATAGGTGGTTCTTGGTTTGCGCACGGTTTGATAGACCATGCGACCAAACCATGCCAAGCAAGCGAAACTAGGTAGAGAGGTCCACACAGTTTTCATATAGTTTGAAAAATCATGTTACTAAACCATCCCTACCATGAAAACCTAGATAGATAGGTCCACAAGGTTGGCACACGATTTTCCCTAACCGTGCACCCATGCCCAGGAAACTGTGAGTGCGAGATTTTAATTCCTAAAATATTTTTTAAAACCACCCAAACCCCCTAGGTCTTCCATATTTCAACCTTTTCTCAGGATTGAAAATTTTTGGTCTTCCCAAAGCCTTCTAGAGGGATTACAAGGTGATCTAAACATCGTTCTTCGAGATCGAAAGCCCGGATTGAAGATCCTCTCTCCTCTAGGTAAGTGGATTTCATCCCGATGCTTCTCCCATTCTTTCCTTTGTCTTTACTTGTTCTTTTCATGAAAGATATACGCTGTTTCCATGGATCAAAACCTTTAGGTGAAGATCTAGATCTAGGATTGTGGATATAGATATATATTTTTAAGATCTTTATGACTTGATCTTAATTTTGGTTTTAGGGATTTAGATCCAGAGCTTGATCGACAACGTTGTGCCGCTCGGATTTTGGGGATTTCTATTAGGAAAACTTCTCTCAAGAAACTAAGGTTGGTGGTCTAAATAGAATTCCCATAGTTGTGATTTATATATGTGTATGAGTTTATGACTGTTTTTTTAAATAATCTTGATTATTGATTTCCTAATTGGAGTAATTAGGGATGTGGAATTGAATGGAGTTTCCTGAATGATTAATTAATAATTTAATCATAGATTAAATGAATAGGGTTACCTTAGGAGACCTGTTATGGGTTGGGATCTTGTATTTGAGATATTGAATTGTGGAGTTAAGATAATTAATTGGGGGGAATTAATTATGAAATAATGATGTTGTCTGCATAAGATAATTATTTTTTAGAATTAATTATGTTCCAAGATGTGATCAAAGATAATTAATTGTGAGAATTAATTATGATATGTTGAGATTTGATATGGATAATTAATTGCGAAGAATTAATTATGAAATTAGAATTGTTTTGATTGATTAATTAATTGATGAATTAATTAATGGGTTATGTGCTTAATAAATTTTTGAATTAAATAATGTCCTTTGAAATTTTTAACTAATCGTTGGATTCTTAAATGAATAATGTGGAAAATTCTTGTGAATTAATGAATGATTAAATGGATGATATTTTTTTGGTTCTAGACGTGGTGTTCTAGACCAATTAGAAGTTGGGACTTGGATATGGTGCTCCTCCACAATAGTTATCCAATCTTGAGATTATGGGGTGTTAGGAATGAAGACCTACACCAAATGAGAAAATAATTTCTACGTATGAAGACCTACACTCAACGAGATTGTGGTGCTAGGAATGATGACCTACACCAAATGAATGATAATAATGAATGATGATTCAACTAAGATTTTTGGTGCTAGGAATGACGACCTACACCAAATGAATGAATATAATGAATGATGATTCAATTGGGAAACATGAATTGAAACTGGGCCCGATGTGTTGATTTAAGATTAAATGACAATGTGATAACTATTTAAATTATGCATTGTATTTATTGCTTCATAAAACTGCATGCACTATCTTTTTATTGGACTCATTTTAGACACTGTTGGTGGTGGCCTATAGAGTTGTACTCACGCCCTATTTGGGCTGCCTAATGGGAACCTGAGTAGACTTTTTTATTGTAGGAAAGGATAAGAGCAAGGCCCTGGGATAGGTTTCTGTTTGGTATTGGAGCATGGGAGAGGGAACTAAACGTGGTTCGGGACACAATTTAGAGTCAATGTGTCTTTACGTTTAGTTTCATTGTAGACACTTGACACTTGTATTGTCATAGCATGATTTACCTTTCAATTGATTATTGTATTTTCTGGTTTTAACTATCATATGTCAATGCATTGTTCTGGTTATTTATATGTATCCATACTTGGTTATTGTTATTTGCTTCCACTGGTGTTTTATTCTGATAAAATAGGGTATAGTCTCCCCAAAACTAACTTACCCAACCCTCACTGCTAGTCGACACCCTCTAGCGTATGGGGTGGAGCGCTTGAGGGCATGTGCCCAAGTAGCCTGGGGAACCATTCAGTGGCTCCCAGATCAAGACATCACACTATATTACTATATTGGAGGCATAATTTGGTGATAAATCCATGTGTGGATGGGACTGTTTAGATGATATGTTTAGGTTCTTGTTGGTTCTTCTCTTGGTTCACTAGTGTATTAACATGATCTTTTCACATGTGCATTTGAGACCTTGGTTATGTCCCTATATAGTATACCTGTTATACTCACCCTATATACATCAATTGTTTTTTAGGTTTCCAAAAGGAATTTGGGGAATGATATAGAAATCAATAGCTTGGGTTTTGGAGCCGTTGTTGAGTTGCTTCCATATAATTGTCTTTTAATATATTATTAAAGACTTTTATATGTATCAGTTGACTTTGTGCATACATGTGGGATGGTTTTGGTGTTTATTTTATATTAACTTTCAAAGTTGTTTGGTGGTTTTTATCCTATCTACCAATATTTTTTATATTATAGAGGGTAATGCCTCACATTTTCAAGAATTTTATACCCTGAGTTCTAGTCGCTAACCTAGGGCCTACTGGAGGTGAGACTCAGGAGTCATTATCTCTCTCCCTTCATTATGGAATATTTGGTGGGAGGGGGTTATGATAGAGAAGTATTAGGGGTTTTTGTTGAAATATAGGATAGATTTTGGTGATAGGAACATTGAGGATTTCATGGTTTGGTAGAGAAATAGTTCTAGTTGATCTTGGCGCATGACATGGTTCAGAGAGATTGGCCAAGACATGGGATTTTAAGTCCCCCCCCCCCCCGTGATCCAGTACACAGACTCTGATCTTATTTAACTACCATGTTATGTGGACCTGTTTATGGGGTAAAGACCTATGATAGGTATATTTATCATGATTTATTGTGTTTGTGTCTGAATTGGGATGTTATGAGAAAATAAAATGAATTAAATAAATAAGCTTGATAAAATTCCATGCTACTAGGCTTAGGATGTTCTCCTTTATTTTAAGGAATAGTTACTATTCATCGACTATGAGTGGTTCAAGCAGTTGAGGTGTAGTAGGCTAATCCAATTGATCATCTGAGGATTGACCCAATAGAGGAGGATGAGGTTTGAAAGAGGGATTTGTGTTCCTTTCAGTGAAGGAGTTTGGGAAAGTATGAGGGGAGTATCTCAGATATGGAGATAGGGCACTGGATGGAGGAGCTCGAGATCTCTTTTGGTATGATCCAAGCATGAGGTAAGTTCAATGGGTCATTGGAAGTGATCCAAATGTGGGGATCTATGCATTAGTTTTGTACACTTTTTCTTGGTGACTATAAAGAAGTTGATGTGTCGAAGCTCGACTTTCAAATAGAGTTATGGGAGGAGTTCCTATCATAAAAAATGAGTACATCCAAGAGGTAGGAGATGTTATCCCCTATATAAGGGATATTGAGCATGAAGAAGTTGGGGATAAGGTTAAAGGACCTCATGCACTTTTCACCAGATGTTTTCCCAAATGAGGAGTCGAGAGTGCGATGTCTGGAAGAGGCTTTGTGCCCTGTGATCAGGTATGGAGACACTTCGTTTACACTCCATACATACTTGGAGATGTAAAAAAAAGTAATAGGTTGTTGAGAAGACGATTTATCTGGGATTTGATTCTCAAGAGAGCGGCCATAAGGGAATCTCAAGGAGAAGGTATTTAGGCTGTGGGCCATGGGTGTTCAGGTAGTTAGGGTTCTGATTAGTGGGGAATAGATCATGGTAGATTCTTTCCTGATAGTCAGGGATAGATGGTTTCCAATAACCTATTAGGGGATTTATGTTTTTAGGATATATCATGGGAGATATGAGAACTACTATAACCTGTGTCTAACTGCTCAGGGAGGCCAATATCTGGTGGTCGTTAAGCCCATTTTTTGTAGCATCAATTTCCCCAGAGGTAATTTTAATGGTAAAGATTGATGATTCTTGTTTAGCAGATGAGAATAGGTTGTGTTGGAATATTTAAGACTCATTCTAGTCCCCATATATAAGGACCTAGGACATAGAGTGGTTGTTTATCTCATAAGGAGAGAGGTATAAGGGGTGGGTGTGGTCAGACACATGCGTTAGAGGTAACATCACCATCAACATCGAGAGTTGTTCAAGGTATGACTGGTTTGTTGTCTACCATTGTATGTGATTTTTTTTTCTTTAGGATGTACGTACGCACGTATGGTGACATGTCATTCAAAGGATGGATAGTGTTGAACTCATCTGTTTTGATAATCCCAATTATGCTTTCACATACTTTGATAATCACAATTAATGTTTATCTATATATTAATTCTTTCAATCTATGATATTATATTATCAAGATGATAATAATATTAAAATAGTTCTTGAAATATGTTAATCAATGTTTATCTATGTTTATATGAGTTTTGAATTAATTATAACTCAATTAGATATGTTTTTCATAAAACAGATAAGTATTAAGTCACTAATTTGCTTATAGCTACTGATACAGATCTACCGGTACTTAGTCTACTTATAGACGTAGTCACCGATAAGCAAAGGTCACCGATATGCAGAGCTACCGATATGTATAAGTCCACCGGTAAGCACATGTCACTATAGATCAAGTCCACCAATACAGATATCTATCGACAGAAGCTGAGCTACCGATAAAACAAGTGTACCGGTATGAATAAGTCTACCGATATAAGCATGTCTACCGATATGAAGCTACCGATACAAAACGAGCTACTGATAGAAGCGATGTCTACCGATAGATGAAGTCACCGGTATATAGAGCTATTGATACACAGAGTAACAACTACCGATACCAGGATCTACCGATACAAGATCAAACAGCTACCGATACCAGGATCTACCAATACACGATCAAAGAGCTACCGACACAAGATCAAATAGATACCGATACAAGGAGCTACCGGTACATGATCAAAGCACTACCGATATAAGGTCACTACTACATAAAGTCAACTGCTACCAACAGAATGCTACTGACAAAAGCTTGACCAGCCAAACTATATAACTCTTAATACTATTTATTTATTATGAAACGGTCATATATGATGTTTTTAATGAAATTAATGATATTTAATGATAGTTGTTGGCATGTCAGGGAACCGTACCTAGTACCCATGAAAAACATTGAAACGTGATGCATTCACACAAAAGGAAAAATCTACATTCATACTCGAAGATCACTGAACATACACGAAGCCATTCTTCCTGAAGGAGTACACAATCTGCACCTTAGTCAAGGAGTGAAGAACTACTGCGATCTCTTCATGTACTCGAGCTGATCAAACTCAACTTGAAGAAAACGACCCTTTATTTTTCAGACAAAAACCAAAGAAGGACTCAGAGCTTCATTTACTTCAATCCGCAGAGTCCAGAGCTTCACTCACAACACATAGATCACTCTAAACTCATCTCTATCTATTTAGATATATTTTGTTTTACTCATTTTCTTTTTGAGCAGTGTATTTACACACTAACTCCTGGACTAAGCTGGAGGATACTAAATCCTCACTTCAAACTTCTTACACATTACTATATCCCACTATGAATTGTGGAAGAGGTAAAGTGTGACCTGGATAGCCTGTGTGCTGTTGTTTTCTGTTCCCACGTAGAATTGTGGTAGAGGTATTTGTACCTGGACAATGTTTTTCACTGTTGTTTACCCCGATCCATGGTGTGGATCAAATTTATATAAATTGTTTGAGAGGACTAGGTATCAGCTTGAGACTGAACCTCTTGGTTACATCTACTATGCATTTTAGTTTAAATCTAAAGTATATTCTATATATTTTATATTCCACTGCTAATTACTTTGAAATAAAATTTGTTTTAAAGTACTTTGATAGTTAAATTAGAAAGTGTTTATACTTATTGTGAACTAGTAAGTTAGTTTCAAAAGTTAATTTAATCTTCTGATTAAATTAACTGAGACCTAATCAATCTTTGAGAAACTAATTGAACTTTTACAATTTGTATAAATTCACTACAGTTTAACTTGTTTTTAAATAGGGGGATTTTAATAAAAATATTTTCAACAGAAATTTTTAATTGGAACTCAATTCACCCACCCTCTTGAGTATCCAATCCGACCAACATTTGGTATTAGAAGTTGTTTTTATTAATACAGGATTTAAAGACACTCTGTTTTTCAACTGTGATTTTAGTTTCATCTTTAAAGATCTTAAATTTCTGTTAGTTCAAAATTTTATCTCTTTAAATATATTTTATAAAATATAGTTATGGAAAATAGACTATAAAGTGCTACTACCAACTGACAACCTTTCTTTAATGGTAAAAATTACACTCAGTGGAAGCTTAAAATGAAAATTCATTTAGAAAGTATGGGATTTGATATCTGGACTGCAATAGAAACTCAATATAAAATTCTAGAAACTGATATAACTACTTGGGATAAACCTACTAAAACTGCTTACAATAATAATTGTAAAGCAATGAATTCCATGTACAATGCTTTAGGAGATGAAGAGTTTAATAGAATATCTTCTTGAAAAACTACTTATGAAATCTGGGACACTTTGGCTGTTTCCCATGAGGGAACAACCAATGTTAAAGAAATGATGCTGAATACCTATACTATTAAATATGATAACATTAAAATGAAGCCTGATGAACCCATTTCTGACATGTATCTCAGGTTCCATGAGATTGTCAACACTATGATCTCTCTTGGAAAGGTTGTTCCAGCAAAGGAACAAATTATGAGGATATTAAGATGTCTACCAGAAAGATGGAGAGGAAAATCTATTTCCATTAGAGAATCATGCGACATCAATAAACTGCCTATTGAAGAATTAATAGGTAAGCTTATGATGTATGAGGAAGAACTCAAGGTGAATAAGGAATAAAATGATGAACCTAAAAGGAATTCAGTGGTATTTTAGTCTACTGCCTCAAAGAGAAAGGACAAGGAGAAAGTTCACATACCAACTGAAATCTCAACAAGTGAAAGTTCAGACTCTAACAGTGATGCTGAGATGGCTCAGATAGCCATAAGATTTAAGAAGTTATATAGGAAGAATAAATTCTTCAGAAAATCAAACTAAAAAGGTAAATACGACAACAGAGGTCATTGGAATAAGGACTGGAAGAAGCCTGATAAAGGTGATGAGATTATCTTCTATGAGTGAAAAAGGAAAGGACATGTAAAATCTGACTGTCCAAAATTGAAGTTCAAGAAGAAACATGACTACCAGGAAAAAAAGTATAAGAAAGCAATGAAAGAAACTTGGAGTGCTTCAGAAGACACTTCAAGTGATTCTGATTCTTCTAAGGATGAAGAATCTCATAAATCTAACATGTGTTTTATGACAAACACATCTGAGGTAACACTGGACACTCCTGCTTTAAATTCATACTATTATGGAGATGATTCTAATTTTGAATCTGAAAATATGTCTAGTGAAGAATTATTTGAATATTGTAATATGATATAAGAGACCTGTAATAAACTTAAGGACTATTACAAATCCTTAAAGAAACAGAATGCTTTGTCTAGCACTGTTAAATATTCCCTTGAGATTGAAAAGAAAAAAATGCTCAATTGCTTAAGGAAAATACTGAACTGAAAATGTCTAATGAGCAACTGAGAAAGGACTTAGAAAAATTCCCAAATGGAAAAGATACACTTACAAAAATTCTAGGTAAACAAGTTTCACCAAATTACACTACTGGTTTGGGATACCAACCTGGAGAGAGAAAGTTTACCAAAAATAGATTTATTCCTAAATCTGGACAAAATTTTTCTAGTTCCAGTTTTGGAAATTCATATGCCTCAACTAGTTATTCACATTTTTATAGATCAAAAAAAGTTTATATTTCAAGATCAATTGATTCTGTGAATTATATGGAACCCATAAGACAAATTTGGGTACCTAAAACTTTACTTGCTAACCTGTCTGGACCCAATAAGATCTGGGTACCAAAATCATTTTCCATATAAACCTGTTTTGTAGGAGACCTGCTTAAAGATTTCTCACAAGAAGGTATGGTACTTGGACAGTGGATGTTCAAGGCACGTGTTTGGAGACTATTCATGATTTAAAAGATTAATAAAGGTTGATGGAGTCTATGTCACCTTTGGTGATAATTCTAAAGGAAAAATCATTGTCCTAGGCCAGATTGGTAACATTAATTCAGTTTTAATTTCTAAAGTTTTATTTATTGATGGACTTAAGTATAATCTGTTGAGTATTTCTCAGTTATGTGATGATGGTTTCAATGTTAAGTTTGAAAATTATTCTTGTAATGTTTTTAACTCTAAAAATGCTTTAGTATTTTCTACCTTGAAAAATGAAAGTGTTTATGATGTTGATTTAAATTCTTTAGCCAAGAAAAATGTTACTTGTTTAAATGCTTTTCATAAAGAATCATGGCTTTGGCACAGAAGATTAGGACACTATAACATTTATTCACTTAGAAAACTGACTAGGAAAAACTTAGTTAGAGACCTACCTAAACTTTAATTCCCAACTGACAAAGTTTGTAATCCCTGTCAAAAGGGAAAGCAATATAAATTTTCTTTTAAATCAAAGAAAGAAGTTTCAACTTCTCAACCTCTCGAGTTGGTTCACATGGATTTGTTTGGACCATCTAGAGTTTCTAGATTAAATGGGAAGCACTATATCTATGTACTAGTAGATGAATTTTCTAGATATAATTGGGTATACTTCTTAGCTCACAAAAGTGAAGCTTGTTCTTATTTTGTCAAATACTCCAAGTCTATAGAGAACCTTAATGGACTTAAGATTAAAACCCTAAGAAGTGATCATGGCCGCGAGTTTGAAAATCATGAGTTTGAATCTTACTGCTCACATAATGGCTATAGTCATAACTTTTCTACCCCTAGAACACCCCAGCAGAATGGTGTAGTAGAAAGAAGAAATCAAAACCTGTAAGAAATTGCAAGAACTATGCTTAATGAGTATGACATGCCTATTTATTTCTGGGCTGAATCTGTGAATACAACTTGTTATATTATCAATAGAGTCTTAATTATACCTATTATTAAGAAGACCCATTATGAACTGTGGAACAATAGGAAACCTAAAGTTAGTTACTTTATAGTCTTTGGTTGTAAAGTCTTTATTCTAACTACCAAGGATAATCTTGACAAATTTTCATCTAAAAGTGATGAAAGAATCTTCTTAGGATATTATTTAACTAGAAAAGCCTAGAGAGTCTTTAATAAGAGAACCAAATGTGTGGAAGAATCTGTTCACATCAAGTTTGATGAAACTGATCCACATGAACCTAAGCCTTCTCTTGAAAATCTTGAAATTGATTTGACTATTCTGAGCCTTAATGATAAAACTAAAGAACCTGCTGTAAAAACATCTAGTTTTGGACATATTCCAGAATCTGCTTCAATAGAACCCGGACTCAGAGAAGAGCCTAAAATTTCTAGTCCTACCTTTACTAGATCAACTAGGATTCTAAAGAATCATCCTTTGGATGCTGTTGTTGGTAATCTTGATAGAGGGACACAGACTAGAGCTTCTCTAAGAAACCAGGTTGAATATCAAACCTTTATTTCATAGTTAGAACCTAAAAGTTTCAATGATGCAATAAATGATGAATTTTGGGTAATGGATATGCAAGAATAGTTAAATCAATTTGAAAGAAACAATGTCTAGGAATTAGTTGATAGACCTAAGGACACCTTGACAATAGACACTAAATGGGTTTTTAGAAACAAAGTTGATGAATCTAGAAACATAGTTAGAAACAAATCTAGGTTAGTTGCACAAGGATATAGTCAAGAGGAAGGTATAGACTATGAGGAAACCTTTTCACCTGTAGCTAGATTAGAAGCCATTAAGATCCTACTTGCCTATGCTGCTCATCTGAATTTCAAGTTATATCAAATGGATGTCAAAAGTGCTTTTCTAAATGGTTTTATAATTGAGGATGTTTTTGTTGAAAAACCACCTGGATTTACTAATCCTCATTTTAAAAATCTAGTTTTTAAGCTATCCAATGCTTTATATGGTTTGAAACAAGCTCTAAGATCTTGGTATGATAGACTTAGTAATTTTCTTATTTCAAAAAATTTTACTAAAGGGATTGATGATCCAACTCTTTTTATTAAAATAATTTCTAAAGATGTTTTAATAATACAAATATATATTGATGACAATATTTCTGGATCTTTTAAACATTGTTTATGTACTGATTTTTCAAAGAGTATGCAAAATTAATTTGAAATTAGTTTAATGGGAGAACTCAAATATTTTCTTGGATTTCAAGTTTTTCAAAATGAAAATGGTATTATTTTGAATCAAAGTAAATATACAAAGGATCTTTTAAAACGTTTTGGTTTGGATAGTATTAAGGAAAGTGATACTTCTATGAGTACTGTGTGTAAATTGGATGCAGATGAAACTGGGAAACCAGTGGATCAAACCAACTACAGAGGTATGATTGGAAGCTTACTTTACCTTACTGCTAGTCGACCAGATATTATGTTTAGTGTATGTATATGTGCAAGATTTCAAGATAATCCAAAATAATCTCATTTACTTGTTGTTAAAAGAATTTTTAAGTATCTTAAACACACTGTAAATTTAGGTTTGTTTTACCCAAAAGGACAATCTTTTGAGCTAATGAGTTATTCAGATGCTGACTTTGCTGGTTGCAAGTTAGATAGAAAAATCACATCTAGAATATGTGATTTATTGGGAAAATCCTTAGTGTCTTGGTGTAGTAAAAAGCAGAATTCTGTAGCTTTTTCCACTACCGAAGAAGAGTATATAGCTGCTGGTAGTTGCTGTGCACAAATTCTGTGGATGAAACACACTCTTTTGGACTATGGATATGATTTTAAGCATGTTTCTATCAACTGTGATAACACTAGTGCAATAAACATTTCGAAGAACCCTGTATCTCACTCTAGGAACAAACACATTGATGTAAGGCACCACTTTTTGAGAGATCATTACCAAAAAGGTGATATTACTCTTGAATTTATAGGTACTGAACATCAATTAGCTTACATTTTTACCAAACCTTTAAGTTCAGATAGGTTAAGTTACATTAGACATGAGTTAAGAATGATTAACCTTAATCGGTAGATACCTCACCGATGTTGTAAGAACCCGGTTTTTGCTATAAAAGACTTTGGAATATTCTTGATGTTATTCCAGAGCAGTGCCTTCAGACGACGTGTGATTCCAAGCCCCAGTGTGGCCAGAATTAAATTTTCAGTGCGTTCACACTGGGAATGCCAAATAAATGGGATAACTCATAATCAGAGATCCGGATCAGAAATCCGAGTGTACGGATGGGTCTGAAATGGGGTGTTTACCCTAGGAGTGACATAAAATGAGTCGGCGCGGGATGTTTGGGCCCCTCGCTCATTAGCGGTGTATTAAATGGATAAATTAAATTAAAATTATTCATTTAATAGCTCAAACTCAAGTATCTCATAAACGGTTTCTCAGATGGAAAAACCGGGGGCACCATTGAGTCCAAAGCGTGCCGTTTACCCTAGGTGGGGTGTAAAAGTTGCGGGCGCGGGCCTGCAGTGAGAGATGTCACCCAGGGGAATACTGTCATTTTGAAATGTCCACTTAGTGATTTTTTTATCACTGGAATTATTTCTGAATAACTTTCGAATGAAGTCTCAGAATTGAAAACCGAGACTTCCGTTGAGTTCGGAATGGGGCGTTTTGCCTAGGCGTGAGATAAAATAGGTGGGCTCAGAGGTTGCGGAATCTGCACCCGTTGAGAGAGTTTCAGTGAATTTTTATAAATTCGTTTGAGAGGAGACAACCCATTTCTCTCTCTCTCTCTCTCTATCTCGTGTTCTTCGGAATTCTTCACCGTTCTTCGACGGATCGAGGAGCGATATCCACCATAGCCTTGGCGGATCGGAGCGGGAGCGTTGTGGACGCGTCGCCAACGACGAATGAGCGATCCGAGGTAGGATTTATGCTAAATTTCCGCACCCTCGTCAATTTCGGTGTTTCTTTCAATTTCATTTTTTATTCTCTACAATTATTGAATCGAGACGCTGGCCGAATGAACACGACCATTGTCTGAGCCCCGTTCTAAAACCCATTATTGAGCATTCTTCGTCCAAAACTTCGAATGTGCCAAATCTCGTCAGATCGACGAACAGAGGTGAGCGCTGTGAAGGCCTTGTCCCAAGGAACCCGAACCCGTGTTCGGTTTTGAAATTGAGCCACCGGAGTGGTGGTGACGACCGTCGGAAGTACCGGCTCCGGCAAGGGCGGTGGCCGGAGCTCGGGTAGGTGCAGTGGGGGTCCGAGTGTCAGGAAGCGGTCGTGGCTGGAAGCGCGGAGCTCAGGCGAGGAGTGGTTTAGGGCTTCAGCGCAGTGCAGTAGGGGAAACACTGGGCTTCGGAGGTGGCGGCGGGGGTCGCCGGGGTGTGGTCGAACGGAGGAGGCGGCTGCCGGTGCGGTGGAGCCCAGAGCCAGGCGGCTGGGTGTGCGGCTCCTGCGGGAAGGCGGGGCCGGAGGGGTGTTCGGTGGGCCGCAGCGGAGCGGCGGACTGGGGTCACCAGGCAGCTGCCAGTGCGGCGGAGCGTGGATCCAGGTAACACGGGCGTCTGTCACGCTCGGCGGAGGAACCCGAGGCACTGACTGCCTCGGGCGTGCGGCGTGGACAAGGACCCGCTGTTTGTAGGTCCTCTTGGGGCGACCTAAGGAGACCGGCCTTCGGCCAGTCTGTTTGAAGAACCAGACCTGAAGGTCCGGTGGTTTGAGGTGGGCCACAGCCAGCGGGCTGCGGCGGGTCGGACCGGACCCGTGGCTGGGCCGCGGGCCGGCCTGTCTGGACCGGCCCATTTTGGGCCCCCTTACATTTGGGGGGCCGTAAGTTCCAAACGGCGCGTCCGTTTGACACACCGACTGCGGTGGTGAGTTCGTATCGGTGATCCGTTCCTTTTAAGGTGGGTTTCAGAATTTTTGGATTCTGTGCCTGAAGACGGGCGACCCGAGGAGCCTTAATTTAATAATAATAAATTATTATTAAAGTTGCGACGGACGTGGCTTGCGAGCTGTATGTCTGTTTATTGTGCCGTCAGAGGCGCAGTGGCCCCGGAGTTGAGACAGTCATTCCAAAGTTGGTTCGGAGCCTTTGCGGGTTGGTTTCGTTGCTCGGTGGCATGAAACGCTAAATGTGAGCAATTAATTAATTAATTAATTAATTAATTAGTGGTTGCGTCGGACCAAACTCCTGCTTGGGATGTCTGATTGACACGCCGTCAGTGGCAGCGTGATCCCATTCCTCGTGTGGACTGTTTGAGGTGATTTCCGAAGCATTCGAGTTAGAGAAAAGGTGGGGGCCCCACAGGGCCTAGATCCCACGTTTTACGGTGAAACATCACTTTTTCACCCGACATCAATTTAGGGTGTTTGAGTACTCATTTCTGAGTGTTTTTCCGAGGGAATTGCAACGGCACAATCTGCCCGCCTGAATTCGGGGCCGAGGTGGGGGCCCCATGGGGCCCCATTTACGTATAACGCGGGGAATTGCAACTTCTGCACCCGGAGTCCATTTTAGGCGTTGTCAGCGGCATTGTGACCCTGACATTAAGAAGAGGTTGACCAAGGTGTTTTTAGGAGATGAAGCCGGATTTGAGGTGTAGGCCCCATGGGCTGTCTTTTGAGCCGTGAGCAGCGTATTGCGACTTTTTCATCAGCCGTCCGTTCGGGGCGAATGAATAGTCATTTTGATGTGTTTTTCTGAGAGATTCACGATGGTGAAGCTCGCCCGACCTTTTTTGGGATCTTGGTGTGGGCCCCTCCCGAGATAGCTATGGTGAATAGTGCCATATTCATTAGTTGACCGTTTCGGGCGAGGAAATGGTCTATCTCGCGTGTTTTTCCATGAGGATTGCAACAGTGTGATCCGTTCGGACATGTGGAGCCTCATTTGAGATCTTATTAAATGTGGAAACATGAAAGGGTGTTGGATGGAGGTCCCTTTGACGCACTCCAAACCAACACACGGTAGCAATGTTGGTAACACCCGGTGATGTCAGTTGTAGTGCTGAGTTGTCGGACCCGTTTCCAGGTCTAACCTCCAGTAGGGTTGGGAAGTGGGTCACCTGATGATTTATTCCGGGTCTACCCTCTAGCAGGGCTGGGCAGTGGGTCTCCTGTCGACTACTTTCAGGTCTACCCTCCAGTAGGGCTGGGCAGTGGGTCATCTGTCGACTTCTCTCAGGTCTACCCTCCAGTAGGGCTGGGCAGTGGGTCACATGTCGACTACTTTCAGGTCTACCCTCCAGTGGGGCTGGGCAGTGGGTCGCCTATCGACTACTTTTAGGTATACCCTCTATCAGGGCTAGGCAGTGGGTCACCTGTCGACTACTTTCAGGTCTACCCTCCAGTAGGGCTGGGCAGTGGGTCGACTGTCGACGTGTTCCGGGTCTACCCTCCAGTAGAGACTGGGAAGTGGGTCACCTGTCGACTTCTTCCGGGTCTACCCTCCAGCAGGGCTGGGAAGTGGGTCGCCTGATGATGTATTAGGGTTTACCCTCCAACAGGGCTGTGCAGTGGGTCACCCGTTTGCATCTCAGACTCAGACCTTCTTATTAGGATAGTCAGTGACTTTTCTCCATGACTACTGGAGCGGGACCCCTAGTTGTAGTGGTCAGTTTTGTGACAGCTTTGACGCGACCTTAGGACATACGAGGGCGAGGGGCGTTTTTCCCACCAAGACACGTCCTTTCTACGTGACCTAAAAGCCGTACGGGTGAGTCAATGTCATCCAAAGAGGATAGTATCGAGGTGCGGTGATTGATCCCCTTTGACTTGTATCTCCTAGGTTGACGTGCAGGACGTTTGGGTTCACTGTTGGATATCCTTTGAACTATTGGCGACTCTTCTTGGGTTGAGCTTGGAGATAGAGATCCCCTTACACTCTCATTTGGGTTTCTCGTTAAGCATATATATACATCCTATTATTATTCCCACTCCTTGGGTTCGGTTACTCTCCTTCTAAGAGGGGCGAAGACGCGTGGGGTATGCCACATGCTTTCCGTGTCTAGCTCCTCTTGGTTGGACGAGTCTACTCTCCTACTATAGGTGGCGAAGACTCGATGATAAGTTCGTCTTCTCACCGTCTCTAGCTCCTTGCGTCTGGACGAGTCTGCTTCCTTTCTCTTATTGGGTTGAGCTGCACTCTTTTTCTTTCTTTTTCACTCTCTTTCTTTCTTTTGCACTCCTACATTGTTATTTTATCTGTCTACTGCTTCCCATTTTAGTACCTCCCTTGTTTCTCTCTCAAGCTTTTGGGGAATCCTACTGAGTATTTTTATGCTCACCCCTGCTTGGGCTTTGCCCGCACTTGGTGTGCCCTTGCAGACGACGGACAGGTCGGTCAAGACTACGGAGGAGCGTAGAGGACACAGGAGCTTAGGCTGCGTTCAGTGGCAGTAGCAGGACTTCCTGGGTGTGAGGCTCACTAGCAGTTTACTTTTGTTTTACCTGTTGCCGGGTTGTGGCACCTTTTTGGATGGGCATGTGTTTTTCCCATTTTACTATTCAGTTTACTTGTTAGTACATTACTTGTACTGGTTAGAGGTCGATGCATGTATGTTGGTTTCCCCTTTTTGTAGAAATTTTGTATCTTTCTTTCTTTTCTATGCACTTTTGCATTGAGTTGGCTGCATGTGTGTGTATAGTTTCTTAGGAAAAGTCCTCCTCTAGTTTATTGTGCCTTCGGCGCTAGTCGCCAGCCCCTGGCCTATGGAGGCGGGCTTGGGGTAGTTGCGGCTCAATCCTTGGTACAGGTCGTGTCGTGATAGTTGTGAAAACCTCACCGATGTGAAAACCTCACCGATGTACCTCACTGATGTGAATACATCACCGATGTGAAAACCTCACCGATGTGAAAACCTCACCGATGTACCTCACCAATGTAAAACCTCACTGATGGACCTCACTAATAGGAATTCTCACCGATAAAACCTACCAATGAGTACGCGCTATTTTAAACTTCTGTATGCCTCTAGAATCTGAATCGTTTATACTTATGATATTTTAATTATTTATTTTATGATTCCTAAATGATAAAACTAAGTCCTAGTTACTTCTCAATCCACCGAGCCTCAAACCCTTTACCCTCAAGCCTTAGCTCCAAAATTTCTTGAAAACCCTAAATCCCTTGAACCAGAGATGGAAAAAACCAAACTCCCTACCATCAGAGATGACTTTGATGAGCCGAATTTGAAGAAGCAGAAGACCGAGCCAGAAGCTAGTGGTAGTATTAGTAGAACCAGGTCGGGGAGGTGACCAGTGAACCCGCATTTCCAAAATAGAGTTATTGTGATTGAAAAAGAGTTGTTCTTGGAATGGTTGTTGGCTAGAAAATCATTAGTGCTCGAGGCGCTGGAAGATAAGAAGTGGGTATATTGATTTTTGAACAACAATGGCCCCTACTATCCGAATCTAGTGAAAAAATTTTATGAGTTTGTGATCTTTGAGAAGTCAGAATATGAGAACTGAGTGATTTCTTTTGTGAATGAAAAGGAGATATCTTTTCCATCTGTTGAGTGGGATGAATTCCTGAAGGTTACACACAAAGGTGTTTCTGGATATGTCTTGAAAGAAATACCACCTACAAGTGATATATTCGATTATGAGACTGCCTTGGAAAAGCTCATGGGTAGTGGAAATCAAAGGCAAGTGGTGGCAGATGAAATGGATGGAGAGAACATATTGATGTTCAAGTTTGTTCAGCATGTCTTAATACCAAGGTGAGGGGACTTTGCGAATTTAAGATATCAATATATATATCTCCTACATCTCTTGAGACATTGTGTGAAAGTGAATCTGTGCAGATTGCTAATGTTTCAAATTGAGGACATGACCAGGCCAAAATCAAAGAAAAATGCCTTATTCTTTGCCAATTTGATCTCAGTAATGATCAAAGAGAAAGGGGTAGCTAAGTCTCAAGATGAGACAGTGGCATTAAAGAATAATTTTTGTATCACAAGCACAATTTGAAAATATATGAAGATAAACTGGAACCCATAGAGAGGAGAATGGGATAATAATGACAAGAAAGTGTATGATAAATTCAATCCTGTGAATCATCCTTCAAGTCCTAAAGATGTGAGGGATACAGGTCTAGGACTTGATGAAGAATAACCTAAGTATAGTGATGAGACTGATGATGAGGATACTTCTATGGATAATGGAAGGGATCCAGACTTGCCCCCAAGTCCTGCTGCTGAATTTGTGTCTTCAGAAAAGGAAGCTTTAGAAGAAGAAGAAACTCCTGCTAATGAGGAAGACCATCCAATCCCTGAGAATGAAGAATAAAGAGAAAATGAATCTGAAGCCTCTGATTTTGTTTTCTTAAGTCTGATTCCATTGATTGGAAGCTCAGTTGTGCCTGTTAAGGAAGTAGTGGGTAAGATGGAAGGGCCTGTGCCTAATCTAGAGGAGCCTCCTATTGTTGCAGATGTTTCATAGATGGAGTTGATAGTAGAATATTATTCTAAGGAAGAAATACCTGCTGAGAATTCTCTTGATGTACAAGATAATTCACCAGTTGAGGGGGAGAATTAAACCAGATTTGGTAGTGTTTTAGTGGCTATTGAAATTGAGGATTGGGAAGAAGACCCAGGTTTTGTGTTTTGTGGATTGGACTATCCAGATTCTGATAATGAGGCATCCCTCAATAGACCAAAAACAAATTACGATATTCAAACTGAGTTGTTACCTGAAGATGTGGTCAGAATGTATGATCTGGACAAGCTCAAGTCTGATCTCAAAATCAGTTTTGTAGAAGAAATATGGAAAATGGAAGCTTCACTGGTTTCATCCATTCAATCGATTATGAATGACTCAGTGGTCAGTATAGCATCTAAAAGAGCACCTGTTGTGGTTTCACCTACGGATATGATCACCAGGGGTGATCTTGAATCCTTAAAGAATGAGCTGAAAGAGTCTTTTAGTGCTTCTGTTGCCGAATTGAAGCATTTATTTGTTGAAGAGATGAGAAATTTGGAAAAGTCTTTTGAACTATCTTTTGGCTATAATATCTCAACCTTTGTGGCAGAGATAGTGGATGAAGTTACAGCTTACTAGAATCAGTTTTCTAGCCTAGAATAGGATGTTGATGCTCTAAAGAAATCTGTTATCTCTTTAGAATCTTATATGAGTTCTAAATACCAAGCAGATAAAGATTTAGCTTATGTCAAAGGTGTTGTGAGCCAGATGGTATTAGTCTTTGAAGGTTTTGAAACCTCCATGAAAGATCATGTTAGCACCCAGGATTCCCAAGTTATAAATCTCATCAGTGGGTTGACCAAAAACTTCAAGGAAACAGTAACTTTCTCTGTTGGTTCTCTTTCCTCTAGACCTTCAATAGAACTAAACCAAATTCGAGCTGTGATGAAGGAGGATCTTGGTTCAGCATCAACCAGTGGCTCTATGGACTCATCCGACCTGAGAAAAGTGGTGATTTCTACTAGAGATTCAGCTTGAGAAATAATGAAGATAGTCCAAGACTATATGAGAGAAGCTTCTGCCTCTCAGAAAGAGGTGAAAGACAAGGTATACTAATATTTTCAAAGGATTTATACCAAACATCAACTCAACAATCACTTCAAACTTCTGTTAGAAAACCTGAAGTTACCTCCTGTTAATCAATCCTTCAGAGAGCAAGTCAGCAAGCTAAGAGAACTGACTCCAACCTTGGACAAATTCATGGAGAACAAGGATGATTTCATATCTGCTATAGAGAGAGGAGGAGGAATAATTATGGATTTCAGAAATCTTTTGTTGCCATTCTTGCATGTCGATGCTAGACCAATAATTATACCTCCAGCTTTACCTGCCTCTACCTCTACTGCTTCTCCTGTTCAGATGACTCCAGTCCAAGCTATCAGAAGCCTTACTTATATGATCACTTAGAGGGCTACTCAGTACAGTCCAGGAACAGTTTCTATCGTTCAGCCTCCTGTGATCATTTCTGGTGTTCCTAAGCCTACTCCTGCATCCACATAGCCTGAATCCTCTTCTGATCCAAAGGGAAAATCTCACATTGAGGATGTGGATTAAATAGGTGGATAAGATATATGATAGGAATCCCTTGTATTTTGTTTTATTTCCTTGTACCTTTTTGCAACATGAAATACAAATGGCTTTATTTTCTTTCTCATTTTGTTCCTTTTATCTTTGTTGTTTCCCAATTTTTGATTATCACAAAGGGGGAGAAATATTATAAGGGGAGAAAAATTATATCTGGGAATAATAACTTTTATGCGAAAGGGGGAGAAATATTATCTAAGGGAGAGATAATATTCTAAGGGAGAGCTAATATGCTTTCTAACTTGTACCTTTGATACTATTGTATTTAATTCTACCTCTGGTACATTGCATATTTCACATACTATATTGTTTTCTCTGATACAATTGAATTTAATAATATATCCTTTGATACAATTACTCATTATTTTGAGACTATAATATCATAAGTTGTGATTATCAAAAAGGGGGATATTGTTGACCTCACCTATTTTGATAATCCAAATTATTCTTTCACATACTTTGATAATCCCAATTAATGTTTATCTATATGTTAATTCTTTCAATCTATGATATTCTATTATCAAGATGATAATAATATTAAAATATTCATTGAAATATGTTAATCAACGTTTATCAATGTTTATATGAGTTTTGAATTAATTATAACTCAATCGGATATGTTTTGCATAAAACAGATAAGTATTAAGTCACTAATTTTCTTATAGCTACTGATACGGATCTGCCGGTACTTAGTCTACCGATAGACATTGTCACTGATAAGAAAAGGTCACCGATACGTAGAGCTACCGATATGTATAAGTCCACCGGTAAGCACATGTCATTATAGATCAAGTCCACCGATACATATATCTATCGACAGAAGCTGAGATAACGATAGAAAATTCTACCGGTATGCATAAGTCTACAGATATAATCAAGTCTACCGATATGAAGCTACCCATACAAAATGAGCTACTTATAGAAGCGAAGTCTACCGATAGATGAAGTCACTGGTATATAGAGATACTGATACACAGAGTAACAGCTACTAATACCAGGAGATATCGATACAATATCAAATAGCTACCGATACCAGGAGCTACCGATAGATGATGAAAGAGCTGCCGACACAAGATCAAATAGCTACTAATACAAGGAGCTACCGGTACATGATAAAAGAGCTACCGATATAAGGTCACTGCTACATAAAGTCAACTACTACCAACAGAAGGCTACTGACAAAATCTTGACAAGTCAAACTCTATAACTCTAAATATTATTTATTTGTTATGCAACAGTCATATATGATGTTTTTATGCAATTAATGATATTTAATTATAGTTTTTGGCATGTCAGGGAACCTTACCTAGTACCCATGAAAAATGTAATCATTATTTTTACCGGAGCTGAAAGCTATAAAAGGAAGGAAAAAGACTGAACAAGATAGAAGGAAGAAGGCACGTGAAGGGTGTAAAAGGCAAGGGCTGAACAACATTGAAATGTGGTGCATTCACACAAAAGGAAAAATCTACATTCATACTCGAAGATCACTAAACATACATGAATCCATTCTTCCTAAAGAAGAACATAAGCTGCACCTTAGTCAAGGATTGAAGAACTACTGTGAGCTCTTCATGCACTCGAGCTGATCAAACTCAACTTGAAGAAAACGACCCTCTGTTTTTCAGACAAAAACTAGAGAAGGACTCAGAGCTTCATTTACATCAATACAAGGAGTCTATAGCTTCACTCACAACACATAGAGCACTCTAAACTCATCTCTATCTATTTATCTCTATTGTGTTTTACTCATTTTCTTTTTGAGCAGTGTATTTACACACTGACTCATGGACTAAGCTGGAGGATACTAAATCCTCACTTAAAACTTCTTACACATTACTATATCCTACTATGAATTGTGGAAGAGGTCAAGTGTGACCTGGATATCCTGTGTGCTATTGTTTTCTGTTCCCACGTAGAACTATGGTAGAGGTCTTTGTACGTGGACAATGTTTTTCACTTTCTTTTACCCCGATCCAGGGTGTGGATCAAATATATATAAATTGGTTGAGAGGACTAGGTCTTATCTTGAGACTGAACCTGTTGGTTACATATACTATGCATTTAATTTAAATCTGAAGTATATTCTATATATTTTATATTCCGTTGCTAATTACTTTGAAATAAAATTTGTTTTAAAGTTACTTTGATTGTTAAATTAGCAAGTGTTTATACTTATTGTGAACCAGTAAGTTAGTTTCAAAAGTAAATTTAATCTTCTGATTAAATTAACTGAGACTTAATAAATCTTTGAGAAACTAATTGAACTTTTAAAATCTGTATAAATTCACTATAGTTTAACTTGTTTTTAAATAGGGGGATTTTAAGAGAAATATTTTTAACAGAAATTTTTAATTGGAACTCATTCACCCCCCTCTTGAGTATCCACTCTGACCAACAGATAGAATACTGAATATGGTTGTACCATATTTATAATAACATCATAGCATATAAAGATACTGGAGTTATTATTTTAGAATGGAAATAACAAGGAAAGAAGAAGTTGAAGAAGAAAGGAACTTGAAAGAGCGTGGTGAAAACATTACCTCTTCTTTGGGTTCTTCCTTTTGATTTGATCAAAAGGGCTCATTAGGATGGATTTATGATCCAACTAAGGCCACTAGGTTGAATTGAGGGAAGTTGAGAGAATATTTGGGAAGGTTTTTCCCAAGCCAAAAGGCTTTGAAGGTATGAATTAGTGAGAAGGTGGAGTTCCCTTTTATAAGAGGGGTGAGGGGCACCTTAGGAAAAGCTAGAAATATTATTTTATAATAAATTCATATTCGGTTTCTAATGGTTGGATTATTAAATGTATAAGGTGGGTATGGGTCTAAATCCTTTCAACCAATAGATTTTATACTGGTTTGGGTTACTATATTAACCTTATCTTTTAGTTTTAACTCTTAGTTAATTAGTTTGACATTTACCATGTCACTTTGTATTTTTATATTATATAGTTAATAAACTTACTATATACATCCAAGAGACCCCCAAGTGGTACATTAATGATAAAACTATCATTATATAAGTACTTTTTCCAAACCTTATATTTTTAGAAATTTAATATCTATTAATAATATAATATTTGTTTTAAAAACTTTTATGTCAATTTTGACACTATTTGGTATTTGATTTTTGTGAAAATCATAAAAGCATGATTACTTCAAAAAAACATAATTAAATAAATACTAACATGTCATATTAAGCTATAAAATTCTTGGAATTCATTAAAAGTCTCAAATTATATTTATTTGGGTATTTATAATATCAATTATTTTAATATTTCACTAACAAGGTAATTACTGCATCATCATTGTGTCATAAATAAATTAAATTATTTAATGTCTAAAAATTATAAATAAAATACCATTATGTAGGAAATATTTTTATCTTTCTAATTAATATTTATAATCAAATTTATCTTATGTATAATCCTCTATTAAAAATGTTTTAGTTATTAAACTTTGATTTTATCTCTTTTAACTCTTCATTGAATTAAATAATAATAAATGTCCTAATCTAATCCAAGTGGACCTAAATGATAATATTTTATTCCTAAGGTTTTTTTTGGTCGATATGAACTTGTACAATAGAATTAGGACATGTGTTAGGGTAATATTAATATCATTTTTACCCTTAATTACCCTATTTACTTTTAACCGTGGTAAATAAAAGTAAAAGTTACTATTCACCAAAAATTATTTTTATCTTATTAAACCAAATTTTACTACTTGATATTAACCACGTGTCTCATATTTTTGAAATTCCACTCACAGAAGCAGTAAAATTAAGTTTTATGTGAATTTCCAAATTCTCCTAGGAGGTGGGTAAAAGACGGTGAAAAGTTCAATAAAATTTTTATATATCTAAAATTATTCTAAACTAGATCCAATGAATTATATTGAACTTATATAGGTATTATGTATCTATTTTGACCTTAATTAAATTTAAATAAAATAAAAAATTATTTAAATAAAAATTTGGTTTTAAACTATAACTCAGTGTTTTTTTACTATTCATCAAAAATTGAATATTTTTAGAAAAATACCAAAAATTCACCATAAGATAATTTCGATATTACGAATCCAAAAATGAAGTCCATTTTGAAATATAAAATTTATAAAATTTCAAAAAGTGGGTATTACTATTCATAACGGCTAGTTTGATTGGTTGTGGTGTGTGTTAGAACTTGAAGTTGCGTACAACACACGCTACTGTATTATTCAAAGAGATGGGTACCGTAGAATCTTGGGGTGTTACATTCTCCCCTCCTTCAAATAATTTCATCCTCCAAATTTCTAGAATACTACCGCATGAAAAGACTCGGGTGGTTCTTCATCATAAGTTCCTCGGGTTCCCACGTTGCCTCTTCCATCTTATGGTTTCTCCATAGAACTTTTACCAGATGAGTCGTCCGGTTTCTCAGCACTTATTCTCTTGTATCAAGAATCTTGATGGGATCTTCACAATAAGACAGATCGGGTTCCAGTTCTAATTCCTCATAAGTGAGTACATGCATTGGGTCAAGCATGTATTTTCTCAACAGTGATACGTGGAACACATCGTGAACTTTGGAGAGACTTGGCGGCATTGACAAACGGTAATCTACACCCCCAATTCGTTCTAGAATTTCGAAGGGTCCGATATACCTGGGACTCGATTTACCCTTCTTACCGAAATGTATAACTCCCTTCCATGGAGATACCTTCAAGAAAACATGATATCCTACCTGAAATTCCAAATCCTTCCTTTGGTTATCGGCATAACTCTTATGCCTATGTTGAGCTTCTTTGATGTGGTTTTGGATTACCTTCACCTTTTCCATTGTTTCCTCCACCAGTTCGGGGCCTACGAGTTTTCTTTCACCAACGTCATCCCAACAGGTTGGTGTGCGACATCTCTTTCCATACAACGCTTCATATGGTGCCATCCGAATACTTGAATGGAAGCTATTTTTATAGGAAAATTCCACCAGAGGTAAATATTGATCCCACATACCCTGAAAGTCAAGTTAGAATGATCTCAACATGTCTTCTAAGGTTTGAATAGTCCATTCTGATTGTCCATCTGTTTGAGGGTGGCAGGAAGTGCTCAAACGAAGTTCCGTATCCAAGGCCTTTTGAAGACTCTTCCAGAATCTTGAAGTAAAACAGGGATCATGATCAGAAACAATCGATAGGGGTACTCCATGAAGCCTCAAAAATTCATTAATATATAGTCTTACTAGACGTTCAAGTGGTAAATCTTCCCTTATAGCAAGAAAATTTTCTGACTTGGTAAGATGATCAACAATGACCCATATTGCATCGTTCCTTCTAGGAGTCTTTGGTAGTCCCATGACAATGTCCATCATGATATTATCCCATTTCCGCTCAGGTATGGGAAGAGGTTGCAATACTCCACCAGGCTGTTGCCTTCCAGCTTTCACTTGTTGACAAACCATACATCTTGACACAAAATCAACAATCTCTCTCTTCATGTTGTCCCACAAAAAATGTTCCTTCAAATCTCTATACATTTTGGTGCTCCCAGGGTGTATAGAGAAATTTGAACTATGAGCATTATCCAACAATTCCCTTTTTAGATCAGGTATATCGTTAACACAAAGTCTCTTCTCGAATTTCAAAATTCCATCTTCATACACAAAGTCACTCAGTATCCCATCATTCATAGCTTTAATCTTATTTTGAAATTC
Organism: Viscum album; assembly: GCA_963277665.1. Classification (NCBI taxonomy): domain Eukaryota; kingdom Viridiplantae; phylum Streptophyta; class Magnoliopsida; order Santalales; family Viscaceae; genus Viscum; species Viscum album. The sequence continues at coordinate 1,236,364,644 of OY728120.1, forward strand.
TTCATCATTGGTCTAAGAACTCTTAATCCTTTCTAGTAAAGATGGTTTGGAAAACATTTTAAAAAGCATTGATGTTTCATCTTCAATGGTTATTCCCATGTCCATCTTCACTAGATCCATGAAAATTGGATCCCTTTCAATTCTCATATTGTTCAAAACTCCACGATCTTTTCTGCTCAAAGCATCTGCCACCTTATTTGCCTTCCTCGGGTGGTAGTGTATCGTGCAATCATAATCCTTGAGTAATTCAAGACATCTTCTTTGCCTCATGTTGAGTTCTTTTTGTGAGAAAATATACTTCAAACTCTTGTGATCAGTATAAATCTCACATTTTCACCATAGAGGTAGTGTCTTTATATCTTCAAAGCAAAGATCACAACTGCTAACTCGAGATCATGAGTAGGATAGTTTTTCTCATGAATTTTCAACTGTCGTGATTCATAGGCAATAACCCTATCATTCTGCATAAGGACACAACCAAGTACTTTCTTCGACGCATCACTATAAATAACGAACCCATCATTCTCCGATGGTAGAGTAAATATAGGATCATTGACTAATATTCTCTTCAGTTCTTCGAAACATTCTTCACACTATTTTGTCCAAACAAATTTAACCCCTTTACGTGTGAGGTTTGTTAATGGGTTAGCCAATCAGGAAAAATTCTAGATGAAACGCCGATAATAACCTGCTAAACCAATATAAATGCGTACCTCAGTTATACTCGTCGGGAATGGACATTCTTGGATTGCCTTGGTCTTAGAAGGATCAACAGAGATTCCATACTTATAGACAATATGGCCAAGAAAAGAGATCTCCTGAAGCCAAAATTCACACTTGCTAAACTTCCCATATAATTCATGTCTTCTAAGAGTCTTTAGGATAATTCGCAAGTAATTTTCATGATCTTCATAGATTTTGGAATACACCAAGATATCATCAATAAATACCACCAAAAAATCATTGAGATATTCCTTGAAAACTCTATTCATTATATCCATGAATACAGAGGGTACATTTGTCAATACAAAAGGCTTTACTGTAAACTCGTAATGCCCGTACCTGGTTCGAAATGCTGTCTTCAGAATGTATTCCTTCTTCACACACAACTGATGGTATCCAGATCAAAGGTCAATCTTTGAAAAGTATTGAGCTCCATGCAGTTGGTCAAATAAATCATCAATGTGAGGTAGGGGATACTTGTTCTTTATTGTTATAGCATTGATTTCCCTATAGTCGATACATAACCTCAAATATCCATCTTTCTTCTTAACAAAAAGGACATGGGATCCCCATGGAAAAACACTAGGGAGAATAAATACCTTATTAATCAATTCCTCTAGTTGTTTCTTTAGTTCAACTAATTCCACAGTGGCCATTCTATAAGGGGTCTTCGATATAGGCCTTGAACCAGGAATTAAATCAATGGAAAACTCAGTTTCTCGTTCTAGATAATGTCCAGGTAAATATTCCAGAAACAAATCTACATATTCTTTCACAATAGGCACATCCTCCATTTGAACATTCCTTTCCTTACCCACAATTATTTCATTCTATTCCTCCCCAATAATTGAATTTAGTTGAGCTGCTGGGGGTGGATCTAGGTAAGAATTAGGTGGTGATGATTCCGCTCTAAAGATAAGGTGTTCCTTATCATCATCATCAAAAATAGTAACCTCCTTCTTCTTACAATAAATTTTTTCATTGTGGTATGAAAGCCAATCCATACCGAGGATTATATCAAATTCAATCATAGGTATGACAATGATATTAGCAGATAAATAACATTTATGTGCTCTAATGGGGACTGATTCACAAAACTTTGTTGCATGGATACTTCCCTTAGGTTTTTTAACTGAAAACTCCTTTGTTAAATCAAATTGGAAATATCTAATTTTCTTAGCAAACTTGGATGATATGAAACAATGCGATGATCCAGAATCAAATAATGCATTTGCTAAACTTGAGGAAACCATTAAATTACCTACCACCATGTCTTTCAGAGCTTCTAGCTCAACAGTAGTGATAACATAAGCTTGTCCTTGATCCCTTGGACTTTTCTGAGGTAAGTTCCCCTGATGCTTAGGACATTCATTTTCATAATGTCCCATATCCCTGCAGTTGTATCATTGAACATCAGTAGCTTCTTTCCTACCCTTGAAATCACGATCTTGGTGGCCTTTTTCACCACACTTGTAATAGACTCCCATTCCCTTTAAGCAAGTACCAGGGTGTTTCTTCCCACACTTACTACAGGATGGATATTCAAATTTTCCCTTCTTCCCCTTATTTCCATTCCCAGAGTGATCAGCAGATCTCTTATTCTCTTTCTTTTCTTTAAAGTCATAAGACTTAGAGAATTCTTTTTCTCTCTTGATAGCACATGAGACAATATCTTCGTACGATGAGAAGGATTGTGACAATAATGCTCGACGTAGAAATGGTTTTAACCCATAAAATAAATGATCATTCTTACTTCTTGGGTTACGTATATAATATTTATCACACCTTGCTAACCTTGTAAAGTTTGCCTCATACTTTACGACATTCTCATCCTCCTTTTGTCTCAGACTCAGAAATTTCCTTTACATATCTGCTCGATGGTCACGAGGAAAGTATTTTTCTAAGAAAATCTATTTGAACTCCCTCCATTCCATATTTGATATTTCATCATCTTCCTTTGTGTTTTGAATCAATTACCACCATTGATTAGCATCTCCAGTGAGGCAGTAAACTGCCATGATAACTTTTTCCCTTTCACTACTCCCCAATGCATGGAATATTTTCTCTATAGAATTTATCCATTGCTCAGCTACTAAGGGATTTGTACTCCTATTGAATGTCGATGGTTGTTTCCTCATGAAGCGGTCTAACATTGATCATCCACGTTATGGATCAGGGTGCTCCATACGAGTAAGGTTATTATTCATAACCTGAGTGAGTTGTCCCAGAATGGTGATAAGCTGATCAGTACCAGTTTCATCACCAGCTCCACTATAATTATCTTGAGTAGGAGGGCAATCCCTACATGGAGTGCATGCATTGATACGGTTTCCATTTCTTCCACTAGGTGCCATTTCTAAACAATGGCATAAACTAGATCAGTTTATGAATCAAAATACATAATTCCATACTTGTAAAACACTTAACATAAATTAAATAGTTTATGGATATAATACATAATCATCAAAATGTTTTCTTTGAGGAATTATATACTCATAAACCCTTCATAATGGTTTGTAAAGAAAATGATAATTATCCTAAGCATATCCCCTTGGAGTGTTGTAACCAAGAGTGCAGCAAGGCCCGTTGTCGTGCACCAGTTCCCATTCGAGTCTAGCTCAAAGTGGTGTTTTCGGGTTTTACCCCTAGGTACATCTGTGCCAGAGCTGCCTCTACCTGCTCGTATCCAGACAGGGATGTATTGGTCGGAAAACTCACAAAATCTCTACAATACCAAAATTCTAGGAAGTTCTTCTATACTAATCCTCAAAGTCCATCTTAGGTCTATGTGCTCTAATCAGAGTTTATCTAAATCTAGCTTCCAAGGTTTGTACTAAACTTCCTCTGATACCAACTGTAACGCCTCGACCCCAGTTACCCAGAGTTGGTGCATTATTACATAACATTGGCATGATCACAAAAGATCAAGTCTCAAAAGGGAGATTAGTTTAGTAGCCTTGGAATCACTAGATACATTCATAAAGTTTACATTACATCATAAAATAAAAACTACAACAACATAGTCTCCATAGTCCACACTCTTATCCCCTCATACTATCCCTGCAGGTCATTCATAAAATACTTCTTCACGTCCAGGGAAAAATAAAACATAGAAAGGGGTGAGCTCAAATGCCCAGTAAGGATAACAATATTGCAGAAACTTTCATAAGTAAGCATAAACATTTAAGGCAATGTATAACTAAATCAAAATCCTTTTAAACTCGAACTTCATCATAATATGTTATAAATAAAATTAAATAATTCCAATTACTTATTCACATGGATATTCTACTATTCAAATAATCACATGCAATATCAATAAGCACTCTCATAATGATGTAATGCATAATGCCAGACTATCATAACCACATAGTCAAGGCCTTGTGCAAAGACTACAAATAAGATTTTTTCAAGGCCTTGTTCCAAGACACTAGTTTGTCTCATGAGACCTACCGATGCATCGAGTAGCTATAGCGAGCTCCACTCATCACTTATTAAGTCCAATGTATTCCTCATATGAACAGGTTTAAACATAACATAAACATTTGTATTAAAACTAGCATAAAAAAATGTCAATAATTTATCCATAAACCATGAATGATATAAAAAAACACATCCATAGTCAAACATATCACAAAACCTTCAATACAATATGGAAGTTTTGAATCATAATAAATCAACTTCAAATAAGCTTAAAATCCATCAAAGGATGTTGACATAGATGAAATCAAAACTACTTGAGAGAAATATCTCTTTTTTTTAAATCATTTAAAAGTCACATAATTATAAAACATTTACTTTGAAAATATCCTTATTATATTGTAAGGGAATATTCTATGATTTTATAATGAGGTAAAATAGCCGCACCCACCGTATAAGTTAAAAAAAGACATTCTTACTGTTGAAAAGGTTAAAAAGGACCTTGTTTGGAAAACGACGGAAAGATTCCTTCATAAACATCTTATAAAAAGTCAAACAAGGGTATAAATGACTTTAAAAAATATTCAATAAAATAGTAAATTTTTTTTGAAATACATTTTTAAGAAACATGTATGTGGATGATAAAGAAGTCCCAGTAGATAATTACGTATAAACAACCTCAGATAATAAAGAGATTGTGAAATAAACCCTTACCTTGTAATTTTACTTGGATGAGGGTAGGTTAAACTCCTGTATAATCGTGAAATAATTTTTATTAAATTATAAAAGAATCATATACATTAATATGATATCATATATGATCTTTTAACATTGTTTTGTTAATAATATCTTAGTATTATCATCGTTTTGGGTGTTAACGAATTCGTTTTCCTTTATATTATTCGTTATGTGATCCATATTTTTTATGGATGGGATGTATATTATTCATATCCAGAATGATATCATGTATCTAAAAATTATTTTTAATCATCAAATGAAATTTAGTCTTGAATGGATACGATGGGGAATGAATCTCATCACGTTCGTGGAGACAGTAATCCGTACGTACGCACGAGCGACAATATCATTCTTTTGATATTAAAATAATATATAATTGGATGGTATATCATATATACAGAATCATTATCATGTTATATTTATTATTTACATGAATTACACATCATTATTATACCCATCCGAATAATAATGTATTGAATAACAATTATATCACGACGTGGAGACGATAGGCTATACGTACGCACGTATGGTGACATGTCATTCAAAGGATGGATAGAATACTGAATATGGTTGTACCATATTTATAATAACATCAAAGTATATAAAGATACTAGAGTTATTATTTTAGAATGGAAATAACAAAGAAAGAAGAAGTTGAAGAAGAGAGGAACTTGAAAGAGGGTGGTGAAAACATTACCTCTTCTTCGGGTTCTTCCTTTTGATTTGATCAAAAGTGATCTTTAGGATGACTTTATGATCAAAATAAGGCCTCTAAGATGAATTTATGGAAGTTGAGAGAATATTTGGGCATGGGTTGGCTGATCCAAAAGGCTTTGAAGGTATGAATTAGTGAGAAGGGGGAGTGCCCTTTTATAAGAGGGGTGAGGGGCACCATAGGAAAAGTTAGAAATATTATTTTATAATTAATTAATATTCTGTTTATAATGGATACAAAGTGGATTATTAAAATTATAAGGTGGGGATGGGTCGAAATACTTTCAACCAATAGATTTTAGACAGGTTTGGGTCACTATATTAACCTTATCTTTTAGTTTTAACTCTTAGTTAATTAGTTTGACATTTACCATGTCACTTTGTATTTTTATATTACATAGTTAATAAACTTACTATATACATCCTAGATACCCCCAAGTGGTCCATTAATGATAAAAATATCATGATATAAGTACTTTGTCCGAACCTTATATTTTTAGGAATTTAATATCAATTAATAATATAATATTTGTTTTAAAAACCCTTTTATGTCAATTTTGACACTATTTGGTATTTGATTTTTGTGAAAATAATAACAACATGATTACTTCAAACAAACATAATTAAATCAATACTAATATTTCATATTATTCTATAAAATTATTTTAATTTATTAAAAGTCTCAAATTATATTTATTTGGGTATTTATAATATCAATTATTTTAATATTTCACTAATAAGGTAATTACTGCATCATCATTGTGTCATAAAAAAATTAAATTATTTAATTTCTAAAAATTATAAATAAAATACCATTATGTAGGAAATAATTTTATATTTATAATGAATATTTATAATCAAATTTTTCTTATGTATAATTCTATATTAAAAATATTTTAGTTATTAGACTTTGATTTTATCTCTTTTAACTCTTCTTTGAATTAAATAATAATAAATGTCCTAATCTAATCCAAGTGGACCTAAATGATAATATTTTATTTCTAAGGTTGTTTTTGGTTGAGATAAACTTTTCCAATAGAATTAAGACATGTTTTAGGGTAATATTAATATCATTTTTACCCTTAATTACCCTATTTACTTTTAACCGTGGTAAATAAAAGTAAAAAGTTACTATTCACCAAAAAATATTTTTATCATATTGAACAACATTTTACTCACTGATATTAACCATGTCTCTCAGATTTTCTAAATTCCACTCAGAGAAGTGGTAAAATTAAGTTTTATGTGAATTTCTAAATTCTCCTAGGAGGTGGGTAAAAGACGGTGAAAAGTTCAATAAAATTTTTATATATCTAAAATTATTATAAAAAAATTCTAATGAATTACATTGAACTTATATAGGTATTATGTATCTATTTTTACCTTAATTAAATTTAAATAAAATAAATAATTATTTAAATAAAAATTTGTTTTTAAACTATAACTCAGTGTTTTTTTCACTATTCATGAAAAATTGAATGTTTACAAAAAAATACCCAAAATTCACCCTAAGCTAGTTTCGATATTCCGAATCCAAAAATGAAGTCCATTTTGAAAGATAAAATTTATAAAATTTCAAAAGGTGGGTATTACTATTCATAACGGCTAGTTTGATTGGTTGTGGTGTGTGTTAGAACTCGAAGTTTCGTACAACACACGCTACTGTATTATTCAAAGAGAAGTGTACTGTGAAAGCTTGGGGTGTTACATGTTGTATCTCTACAAGTTGTGTTAATGGACCCATCGAAGTTTGAGGTAGATTTTTCTTAGGAATCACCTAATAATGTGGTAGAGGTTCCCAGTTTCCTTATTATCACAGGCTATTATTGGAGGTTTTTGCCCAATTTATCTCAAGTTACAACCCCAATGATAGTTTTGACCAGGAAGGATAGGTTTTTCTATGGATTTATTAGTTCTAGTCAATGTTTGGTTACCTGAAGGAGAATTTGGTTAGTGCTCCGGTGCTTTGGTTTCCTAAGGAGGGTGCGTTGTTCTAGGTTTTCTATGATGCATCATGTATGGACTTAGGATGCATGTTGATGAAATAGTGGGAAGTGATCTCTTATGGGACTAGGATGTTACGTCCTCAAGAACATAACTATGATACCCATGATCAGGAATTAGCAACAGCCATGTTTGCGCTAAAGTTGTGGTGACATTATCTTATTGGTGAGCGCTTTGTGGGTTTTATAGAATAAAAGAGCCTAAAATATATTTTCACTCATTGTAATTTGAATTTACTCTAGAGGAGGTGGATTGAGTTTCCCCAGGATTATGATTTTGAGATCTCTTACACCCTGGGAAAGGGGAATGTGTTTGCTGATGCGTTGAGTTAGAAGTCCCAAGGAGATGTGGGTTTGGAGTCTTCCAATGTTTGGAAAGAGATGGAGGATATTTTAGTGATACATATTGATATTAGAGAGAATAGTATCTAAGGATTTATTTATCAGATGAACATGGAGTAATATTTTATGCAGTAGGTGGAGGAGTCTTAGTGGGGAGACTCAGGGGAATAGGTGATGCGTGAATAGTTTTCCATGGTGATTCCCCCAGGGGATGGTCAAGTGATGGTCAGAACTGGATATTGTTCCAAGAGAGGCTATTTGTTCCACTGGCGATGCACAATTAATTTCTATGTGAGTTTCATAGATCACCTTTAGCAGTATATACTTGTGTGACAATGATATGTCATAGCTTGAGGAGACAACTTTGGTGGCTAGGTATGAAATGTTCAGTGACAAATTTTGTGGTGAGGCGTTTGGTTTTTCAGTAGGTGAAAGCATAGAACTATCTTCCTAGAGGGTTTTTGTAGCCCTTGGATGTTCTCAAGTAGAAATTGGAATACATATTGATAGATTTCATCAAAATGTTACCCCGATATTATGAAGGTTATGATACAATTTGGGTGATAGTGGATCGACTGATGAAATCGACTTTTTTTATGGTGATCCATGAGTCAAGTACCATGGATGTTTTGGAAAGGTGTTATGTGTATGATGTGGTTAGTCTACAAGAGGTACCAAGGACCATCATATCTAATTAGGATCCTCATTTTACCTCATGGGTCTAAAGGGGATTGAAACATGTTTTCGGATCCTAGTTGCACCTTGGCACTTTTTTTCACGTTAGACTGATGGGTAGACGAAGAGGACTATCAAGACACTAGAGGATATATTGCAGGCTTCCCTCTTGGACTTTAGATAATCTTGGTCAAGGAAATTTAATTTAGTTGAGTTTTTATACAACAATAACCAAAACTCTTCCATTAGCATGGCCCTATTTCAGGAATTGTATGGACAACCATGTTGTTCTCCATTGTGCTGGATGGAGGTTCGAGGGTCAGTAGTTCTTGGTCCTGATGTGGTGCATAGTATGACTGAGAATATCCAGTTTGTTTTTGAGAGGATGAGGGTGGTGCATGAACATCATAAGGTCTATAATTCTCATAATAGGAGGCCCCTAGATTTAGAGTTTGGGGACCATGTGTTTTTGACAGTCTCCCTTTGGTGAGGGAAATAGAGGTTTGGTAGGGGGAATAAACTTTCTCCTCGGTTTTTTGGACCCTTTGAGGTGTTGGGGAATGTTGTAGAGGTGTCGTATTGGTTGGAATTTCCACTATGGTTGGAGATGATCCCTGATGTCTCCACATGTACCATCTTCATCAGTATCTTCACAATGACTCCCATCTTATTGACTAGGGGGAGTTGGACATCGAGGATAATGTGATGTTCATGGATCAACAAGTAGAGATCCAAGATCATCAATAGAAGGTATGGAAAAAAAAATTTCCTAGTTTCAAGTGTTGTGGAGACATGGTAGTCTAGATTAGAGTACTTGAGAGTGAGATATGGAGATGTGTTCCCAGTACTCAGAGTTGTTTTGAGTTTTAATTTTCCCTATCTTGTTTTGATGATGTGATGTTTGGATCTAACTATTTTATAAGATGTGTTTTTCTTGTTGATGCGTGATGTGTGATAAATCTTTAAACATATGAAGTGGGTAGGACCTTAATCCTAATCAAGATGTGTTATACATTGATGTGATTAAAACCATGTGAGCGAGTCATTAATTCACATAGTAGAAAATATCTTGACATAGAGGATGGGATTCGCTGATTTGTGCCCTTAGGGATGTGCCATATATTGGTTGTGGAATTGGTTTGTTTATTCTCTTTAGAGGTTGAGATGTTGATGTGGATGGATTTGTGGAAAGTGGTGGCATGTAGCTAGTACTAGATGTTTGGGTTTGTGCTTGGAAAGAGGTTGTGATGTGGTTATGAATGATGTTTATTGGTGTTTCAGTTAACAAGTTTGGTTGGTGGAGTGTGAGATGTAATTAGAACCTTGAGAGGTATCTCATAGGGTGTTTGTATAGGCCCATTCCTTTTCATCAAGTTTGATTTTGACTGTTGAGGATGATAATCATTTGAGAGGTATGTAATTTAATGACCCATACTGCCTATCCCATTACTTTTCTAGTTTGAGGTAGTTAGAGGTGTTAGGGATAGGCTTGAGGAGGTTTGGTGGAGTTGTAGTTGCAACAGAACTACAAAAAGATTTTTATGATATAAAAGATGGGTTTATGATATAAATGTGTTTTTATAGCTTATTTGGATAGTGGTTTACAACTTTTGTGTGGTAAGGGGATATCATATGAAATTGGTTTATTCCATAAGAAGGGGATTTACAACGTGAGTTAATTCTAGCCTGAGGCACCGTGTTTTTTTCTAGATATCACAAGGTCTGAGGTTTTATGGCCTAAAGGTTGGTTTTATGGCATAATATGTATGGGACCATGGAATTTATGGCATAAACATGTAATTTATACCTTAATTTATGTGAGTTACATCCTTTTTATAACCTTATTTTGGTTTATTTTCTTTTTTGTTTAGCCAATACTCCCTATTATATTTGGATGAACCCTAGGAACCTTATGGGACTTTCTATCTTTTCTTACCTCTCATCGATTCTTGGGTTTTGGTAGTTTTTTTTTGATGATCTGTAGTGAGTTTTCTCCTTACCTTGTTGTTTTCCTTCCATTCTTCTTTATGGTTTCACTATGGTGTTGTTAGTTTTGTTTGAGATATGTTAGGCTATGTTTTTTATATCACTTTAGTTCAATTTAGGTTTATATAGGGTTTTCTTGTGCGGTTGTGGTTTGTAGGATGTTTCTTCTTTGCCATATGGTGTGTGGCGAGATCAGAAAGATTCTTCAAGGTAGTGGATACTCATTCTCAATATTTTACATTCTATATATGGGATTTGTATCCTTTTTATTTCCTTTCGGTGGATAGTAAGGGTTATAATAATAAAGATAATTAATTGGGATAACCTGAAATTGATGGGCATAGGAGAGATATGGAATGCTTTACTACTTTTTTATATGTTTTTGATGATATTATTCCTTGTTGTTTCTTTTATGAAAATAATAGATGTTGGAATATTTTCTTGCATTGTAGAGGATATATGATGAGTCCCTTGTTGTGTTATTATGTTACCAAACATTGAATAAGAGGATAAATAATTTATATTTGGATAATAAATTGGTTTCCCATGGAAGCCTAATTTGTGTGATAATACCCATTCTAAATAAATAGGTAATCTAATAAAATACCCTGAATAATTGTGGATGTCGGTGTATGTTTTTGTTGTGCATTCTTATGCTTGTTGTGTTTCCCTACATGGTTTGGGGAGAGTTTTTATGCAGTGTTGGTAGTGATTGGATGGGTTGTGTGATGTGTGGGGCTATGATGTGATGTGGTGTTTGGTTGGCATGGATGTGATGTGGGTGGATGTGTGATGTGGTGTGCAGTGGTTGTGGTGCACAGTGGTGATGGTGATTGTTGTGTGCAGTGGTGATGATGTGTTGCGGTGCGCAGTGGTGATGATGTGGGGTTTTCATGTGTGGAAGTTGTGTTGTGGGATGTGGTTTATATTCGTGATGTTTGGATTATATTGTGATATGGCTTGGTTTTTATGGCACGATGATGATGGTGGATGCATGTTACTATGGTGATGGTTGTATGAGTTGGGCTAGTTGTATCTAGGTGTGGTTGTGTTAGTTTCCCTATTAGCTATGGAATAATTCATGATTTTGAAATTAAATAACATGGGTTAGTAAATGAATAAATAATGGGATGATAATTGATGAGTTATAAAATGGATTAAATTAATTGAATGAATGAATGGGTTCCATAATGTGAAATGGAATGTATAAATTAATAAAAGTGGTGGAATATGTAACTGAAAGTGTCAAATATTGTGTGGTTATGTATGGTGGTGTGGTGTGTTTCATATAGTGATGGAAGATGTAGTTATGGTTGATGTGTGGTACAGTGGTGGTGACGTGGAGCGAACTAGTGTTGTTGATGTGAACCCATAGGTCAGGTAATGTTTTCTATCTATATTCCTTATATGTTAATGTTATTTTATACATGCCCCACCTAAGTTGGATAATCTTACCAATGCTCATAGGTGATGAGTTCCGGGTGATTTCCACAACATATAGGATGGTGGTGATACAAATGACTGGCTACCCCCTTTCCGATGCTCCTCTAAGTGTCTTCGAGAAATGTGTTGTGATGACCCATGTGTCTTTGAGTGAGATGTGATGTGATATGTGTGGAAGGTATGTGAGCATGAGACGTTTGACATTAGGGCATGAGAGTAGTAAATTAGTGGGGAACTAGTAGTGGGGTGCCTTAATTTGTTATGATCTCGATGCTATATTACTATATTGGATGCGTGATTTGGTGAACGATCCATGTGAGGTTGGGATTAGTTATATGACCTATTTTGGTGCTTATCGGCTCTGTTGTTTGTTCATTGGCGCATAAGCATGCTCTTTTAACATGTTAATTTGAGACCTTGGTTATGTCCCTAATGAGTATATCTGTTATACTCACCCTATATACATAAATTATTTTCAGGTTTCTAGGATGACTTTGGGGATACAGATGGACATTACTAGCTTGGATTTTGGAGTTTCTATTGAGTTACTATTGTAGACTTGTATTTTGGTATATTTTTGGATACTTTTATATGTACCAGTTTACTTTACACATACATATGGGATAGTTTTGGTGATTATTTTATATTATATTATAGAGTCATTTAGTGGTTGTTTATCCTATCTTTGATCATGTTTTATATTACAGAGGTTAATTCCTCCCATTTGTGGGATTTTTATACCCTCAGTGCTAGTCACCAACCCAGAGCCTACTATAGGCGGGAATCATGGGTCATTATCCCTCTCCCCTCATTGTGGAATATTTTGTGGGAGGGGTCATGAAATCAATCCCCTTGGGATGAAAAATAGTGTTTAGGAATCATAATGACACACTTGAGAATGATTTCTCCCATTGAATATGTAATGAACAACCAGTGGAAAAAGATATAAATAGATAATTTTTTTTTCATGACCCATTTGTACGTCAGATGTCCATTCCAAATGAAATAAGTAGAAAATCGATATAAAGAAGTAAGGTAATATAAACAAAAAATCCCTCCACTTGACTTAGTTTCACTCACTTGTAGAAATTTAATCCCATAAAATATATATCCACAACCACTAAAATATCACTACACCTCCAACCATAGAAACCTATAAAGGGACTACTTAGCTAATGCGATAAAATAAATAACTCATGTTGGATCCCCAAATCAATCATTGCACAAAGAGTGATCAGAAGATGAATCCCAAACCTAAAACTAAAATAATATATGCGTGAGTATAAACATGCCCAGTAGGTCACCACCCATTGAAACTTTAGAAATCCCTTAGTAAAATAGTTATAAAACGATGGTTTAAACATAATGTATAAAATAGTTTTTCACATGCTTTATAAAAAAACCAATGCTAAGTACACCATTTCAAACAAAAATCTCTATTAAAATAAAAATAAAAACAAGGATGATTAAACATTTGAAATTAAACTTTTAAACCAAGTTAAGGGGCCTTTAAACCAAGGAAAAATAAACTAAGTCTCAATTTTCCCACTTTCCAAGCATCTCATGAAAAATATTTTTTCATAAACTATTTTAAGGAAAATAATTTTTGAAAGACTCTTTTTAAGAGAAACCATACCATTTTCCTCTTTTAATCACACTTTCAAATCATATAAAAATAACATGTTTGAAGGTAAAACAAAACAAAAAACACATAAGGTGATACAATAAATCACACATAGACACTACAACATCAAATAAACACAACCAAACAATGGTTCCAATGCAATCAATTAATCTTGGCGAATATAATAAAACCATAAAAAATCCCCTAAAGTGTTCAAAAAGTACCTAGTATCATTGGAACCACCCTAGGATCTAGTAATAAAAGTAATAAACTAGATACTAAGAACCTAGGCTGAAACTAATAAACCCAGCACATTCCCAAAATTCTCATTAAACTATCTGAAAATAAATATACCTATAGGTTCTTTTATACCATGAGATCAAAAGAATATTGTTAGTATCACAACCTGCTACCCCTTTCGGCATAACCATTTGGGAGTAGCCAAGAAACACTCACTAGTTGACCCAATGTCTCCAGTAGGGTTTTTACCACACATTCCAACTAATATATTCCTAGGACTCCCATGATAAGTCAAATAGTGGTGTAAAAATCACATATAAAAAGTATAAAACATTTAAAATCAAGCACAACTCACCACCTACACCTTCACAGGAAACAATCCCAATCACTCATTCAAGCATACACATCAAAAAGTGTATAAAAATTCAAGAATCCCCCCATGGGGTCTCAAGAAATAATGAAAAATATAAATACATAGGTCTCAAACTAAGGTCCTCACACATTTATAAAACCATTTCACATAAAGTTCCAAAAAAGTGCTCAGGAGTCCAAGCCATTTTCACATCATTTGGAATCCATTTTCCAACCACCCTTGATATCTAGTTTCAAAACCTCACTTGAAATCCATTTCACATAATCAATTTTAGAAACCCATTTAAAATATTACCATTTAAAAAATTCACTTTCTAAATTCAAAACCTATTTATTTTAAAAGCAATGGTGACATGCACTCATTTATAAAACATAAATCCCATTTTTGAAAACAGTTGTGGAAACTATAATTACCAATGACCTTAAAAATTTTAAACAAGGTAAAACCCTCCACTTTTTTATAAAATAGGACTTTAAATAAACAAAAACTCATTTCCCAAAATGAAACTGGTATCCACATGCCTTAAAAAAATTTAAATCCCTTTGATAAATCCAAATAATAATTTCAAATAACACTTGGCATGCGACTTAAGTCTATGATAACTATTTGAATCATTTAAGGGCCAATCAAAACTAAAAAGGGTTTCCACACTCATTAAAATCTATGGAGAGGAATATTAAAACATTTGAAATATTTTTAAAGTGCCACAAGAGTAATTTTACTAGCACTTGTCATGCAGTCTAATCCCATGCCAAGTGAAAAATCCATTTAAAACACCAAAACAAGCCTAATACGACATATAAAAACCATATAAATTCACAAGAAAGACTTTAAAGCTCATAATAAATTTATAAAATTATTTTTTATGGATTTATAAAGAAAACAATATCTTAAATTAGTGTCAGGTGAACCAAAACATGTTGCCTTTGATGAAAGACACTAGAACAGGCATAAAGGGACCCACAAAAACTCTAAAACCATGATCTAGAATAAATATTAAAACACCTAGAACCCCCAGGTCTAGGCCAAACCAAAATAAAATTTAGGGGGTTTATGGGGAAAAAAATAACAGAGGATCAAGTAGAGTCCTCACCCTGAAGAATCATCCCATAATATGGAATAAATCAGGTGAAAATCTCATGAGGAGACCCGATTTGATTGAGGGAGGTGCACGTGATAATGGGATATCAGCCAGTGGTGGTGGTGGTGGGGTGGGGGGGGGGGTGGGTTAATGTGAGGAGATGGGGGGGATGAGGTGAAAATCCCAAAATTATATTAAGGGAAAATTTTCAAATTTTATTTTTTAAAAGACTGGGAAACCCACACGATTTACCAAACCGTGTGGTGATGGCACAACCCGCATTTCTTATACAAAACAACACTACATAGTTTCTCCTAGGACCCTTAAAGACCCAAATAACCATGAACCTACCATGCCAAATGGAACAGTCTCATTAATAAATCCCCACACATGATTTATGCATAGTTACTCTTAATCATGCACAACCCGCGTGAAATGCACAAATTTACAAAAAATTTAAAATTCAAGTCCTGATACTTATAAAATTTTTATTAGCCCAAATTTAATTTAAAATAATATAAAATAAAATAATATAGTGATAGGATGGTGTTACAATCTCCCCCCCCCACCATGCCACTTTCTTCCCCAAAAAATTCCTTAGTCAAGGTAAAGGTAACAGAAAAAGAGGAAGATCCCTTACCCCTCACAAGAAGTGTAAAAGGTTCAGAGACAAATCAAGGGATCCCAAGATTACAAAAACACAAAACACAATCCATACTACAAGGATACACTAAAATTTCTAAAACAATGGAAACAATATTAAACCGGATTCAAAGATGTGCATCCAATAAGAAACTCTAAATGAAGAGAGACTGAGCAGAGGTCTCCCCACCATTTAGAATTGATCTAAATGGTGAAGAAACAAATGACCACTCCTATAATGGGAGAATAACCAAGATAACTAATATCCCTCAAACCCATAAGGGAAAACATAAGATTCCACTATATATGGATATCCATAAGAAGTTCATCTCTAAAAAGGAAGAATGATCCAGGAAACACCCTAAGGACCCCAAATCCAAGGGACATCCAATATCCTAAGAACAGTTTTCCAAAATGAACAACAACCAATGCATGAAAAATAACAAAATGTCATTATATCATGTTAAAGAAAATATCGAATATCAAAAACCCCAAAGAAAAATATGATTAAATACAATCTTCAATCAAGGAAATGACAAGGGACCAAACCTTGGATAAAAACCAAGATAAAAAAGAGTAGACTAGGACCTCACACTCCGGATACCCTCTCATAGCGAACCCAACAAGATCTAAACTTACACTTATTAACGCATAATATCAACTAGTTACATGGTTGTCCTAGACACCCAAATAATCTACCTAAGGCCATCCCACATCTAAATAATAAATAAAAACATATGCAAGGCCCTTAATACAAGTCCAAAACCACAAAAATCTACTATACAAAGCACAAATAGCAATAAGCATGAATAAAATCTAACAACCACCACTCAAAAAAATACCGTGGGAAAATACATTGATCCATGATAAAAAACCGATCCCAAATACCAACCAAGACAAAATATACCTCAAGTATACATTGCTCTAGACTCATTGAGAATAAATCCTTATCAATTCAAAACAAATGACTAGCCAAGGATCACCTAGCCTATTTTCCCAAAAAAACACTGATAGCCAACACACTATCACATCACCAAAAGGGAACACAAACTTTCCAATCCACTTAAAGTCTAGGAAATATCCAAAAACAAGAGAAAAACTACACCTAGAGACGAACACTCAACCTTTTCTGAGACTTTTCTTGGAGGCACACTTCACAAAAAATGAAACCTAGGCCCAAATTTCTCTTTCTTTACAAATAACATCAAACAATCAAAACTTGCATGAAGGGAAAACATATAATAACACCAATAAAACAAGGTAACTCACATTCCAAAACCCATTCATTTTAAACCCACCACATTACCAAAGGAATAAAAAACCTTTTTTCAAAAACACATAATCTTTTAAAAGCACCCAACTCCTTAGAGAACATATTATTTCTTTTAAAACACTAATTACCTAAGGGAATTATAAAACAATTTCACTAAGTTTGGAAAACCAAAAATTCATTTATAAAAAAGGAAACCATATGAGCTTCTCAAATCCCATTCTTTAAAAAAATTTCAACAAAAATTTACCACTTCATTTTTATCAAATAAAAATAATAAATTTTTCAAAATCACCCCATGGGTTCCAATTCCTTTAAAATTAAACAACTAATGGGTTTCTGAAAAACTAAATAAGCCGATTTAAAATAAAAATTCCCAATGATTTTCTGAAAAAAAAAATTTATTTTATAAATAATCCTAAAGTCTTAAACCCCAAACCAAAATATTTTCATGAAATCCAAACCCATTTTATAAACTACCCTAAAGGATTCCTTTAAAATAAAATGAATTTTCCTAAAATCCTCATTTTTCACAAAAACCCATTTCACACAACAAGAAAACTCAAAGGAGGCACACCATAATCCCATCAAAACCAAGTCCACATCATCAACATATCAAAAGAGCTATCATGACTCATCTAATTACATTATGGATCTCCCAAGATTGGTCTAAAAAATAACTAAAATAGGATGTAGAACCATACCTGACTAGACCACATAGTTTGATGGGCCATGAACCTATCTTACAAAAATCCCTATAACTTTATCAAGATCAAGCATTTGGTCACTTCCCTAGTTTGTCCAACCATGAAAACCAACTTCATTCCCCTAAGCTGTTCTATTTTTTCTCCACAAAATCAACCCCAACCCCAAGGAAACATAAACTATACCAATGAGTATCAAATCATATTCAACTATAAATCCAAAGAAAATCCAAAATCAAAATTTAAATCTTACTTCCCATAGTAACTTAGGCATCATAATGAGGGATGGTGATCAAGAAATCATTCATGACCGACCTCATTAGTCCCAACAATAAATCTAACTTGATCTTACCAAAACACCCCAAATAAAAAGAGGGGGGAGTATAAGTTTCTATTGAGAAAGGAACCTATCCCATTTGATACCATTTTTAATGAACTAGATCGATTTTTCCATCTATCGAATTCCTAAACTATCCCACCACTAGCCCAAATGAAATTACCAATCCACATAAGATGACAACTAGTGCCTAGGAATCATAGGAACACACCTGGTAATTATTTCTCCCAATGAAGATACAATAAAAAAGTAACATAATAAGAAATAAATAAATAATTTTTTTCAATATTTTTCCATATTCCGGGAATCCATGCCAAACCATATAGGTAGAATACCAATTATAATGTAATAAGAAAATATAAACAAACAATCACTCCACTCCCCCAATCTCCCTACCCTAGAGAAAATTTCCATCCCCAGATGCCTATCCTTGGACATCATAATATCACTACACCTCCAACCATAAAAATAAATAAACGGACTACTCGGATGATGTGATAAAATAAACAACCCACCTGAGATCCCAAGATCAATAAGCACTTAAATAGTGGTTATAAGTTTAATCCCAAACCTAAAACTAAAATAATATAGGCATGATTATAAAAATACCCATTAAGTCACCACCCATTCAAACTATGGAAATCAATTAGCAATATAGTTTAAAAAATGTTGTTTTAAACTTAATGTATGAAATAAGTTTTCAAATGATTTATAAAACAAAACCAAAAAAAAATCTAAGTACACCATTT
This sequence comes from Viscum album, assembly GCA_963277665.1. Taxonomy (NCBI): domain Eukaryota; kingdom Viridiplantae; phylum Streptophyta; class Magnoliopsida; order Santalales; family Viscaceae; genus Viscum; species Viscum album. The sequence goes on from OY728120.1 coordinate 1,236,383,708, forward strand.
CAAACAACCACATATTTTTAAAAAATAAAAACAAGGATGATTAAATATTTAAAATTAAACTTTTAAAACAAGGAAAGGGGCCTTTAAACTATGTAAAAACAAACCAAGTCACAATTTTCCTTCTTTATAAGAATCTCATGAGAACTCCTTTTTCTCAAACCATTTCAAGGAAAACCTTTTCTTAAAAACTCTTTTGAAGAGAAAAAAACATTTTCCACCTTAAACTGCACTTTCCAACCATATAAAAATAACCCATTTGAAGGTAACCCAAATAACACACACACACACACAAGGTGATACAAAAATTACACATGGGCACCAAGTCATAAAGGAAACACAACCAAACAATGGTTCCAATATAATTAGTTAATCTAGGGGAATATAATAAAATAATAAAATTAAATAACCAAAATTTTCCAAAAAGGACCTAGTGTCATGGGAAACATCCTTATGATCTAGTAATAAAAGACCTAAACTAGTGATTGGGTACCTATTCCAACAATACTGAACCTATCACATCCCTAAAATTCCAATTATATTATTGAAAAATAAACATACTTGGAGCTCCTTTTATAGTATCAGATCAAAATAATATTGCTAGCATGAAGTCCCACTACTCTTTATAGTTTAACCATCTCAGATTAGTTATGAAACACTCCTTAGTCGACCCACTATCTCCACTTGGATTTACCCTCCACACATGTCACTTGTTATATTCCTAAGACTCCCATGACAAGTAAAATAGTGTCGTGCATTCAATAATTTCATATAACATGTATAAAACATTTACAAGTAATCATACCTTACCTATTACACCCTCATAAGAAACCAACCCAACCATTAATTCAAACATACACATCATAAATTGTATAATAATAGAATCACCCCCATGGGGTCATAAGTGATAATAGGTAGCATAAATACACTAGGCTCAAACTAAGGGCCTCACAAATTTATAAAACCATTTCACATAAAGTGACAAATGATCCTTCAAAAAATTCATTGGGAGGATAATCCATTTTCACACTATTTGGAAACCATTTTCTAACCATCCTTGAGATCTAGTTTCAAAATATCACTTGAAATCCATTTCCCAAAATCAAATTTGGAAACCCATTTTAAAATCCACCCATTTTTTTAAAACACACTTTCTAAATCTGAAACCTCTTTCTTTTAAAATCAATAGTTCTATGTACCCATTTATAAAACTCAAATCCCCAATTTTAAAACACTTGAGGCAACCATAAGGCCCAACAACCTTAAAAATTTTAAATGAGGTAAAACTCTATATGTTTTTTCAAAACATGACTTTAAATAAAAACACAACCATTTATCTAAATTAAACCAATATCCACATGACTTAAAAACATTTAAACCCCTTTGATAAATCCAAGAAAGAATTTTAAAGAGCACTTTACATGAAACTTAAGTATCTTCCAAGTATTTTAATCATTTAAGGGCCAATTAAAACCAATAAGGGGTTCCAAAACCATTAAAATCCATGAGAAAACATTTTAAAACACATGAAATATTTTTAAAGTTTCACACATGTAATTTTACAATCACTTAGAAAGATTCCTAGGCCCATGCTAAGTGTAAAAGCCATTTGAAACACCAAAAAAACATACTATGACATTTAAAAACCTTCCAAATTCATAATAAATCCTTAAAAACACACAATAAATTTATAACATTAATAATGAGGGAGTTCCAAAGAAACAAATACTTCAAATAAACAGTGGACAATCCAAAATGAATTGCCCTTGATGGAGGAAACCCGAATAAGCACAAAGGGACCCACATGAACCCTAAAACTAAGAGACATAATCCAAATTGTATAAACTAGAACCCCTAGGGTTTTTTTGAACCAAAATCAAGATGGGGTTGGTATAAATAATAGGGAAAAAGGAATAGAGGAGGAATAGGAGTCCTCACCATGAAGAATCGAACATGAATACAGAAGAAATCATGTGCAAATCACACGAGAAGAGGAGGTCTGAAGGAGGGAGGATCATATTTCAAAGGAATATCATCTGGGGGTGTTGATTTTAGTATATGGGTAAAGTTGATTTATAAACCCTAAAATATATTAACATAAAATTTGGAAATTTGAAATTTTTTAAAGACTGGGAAACTTGCATGGTTGACCAAATTGTGTGGTGATCATGCATCCCACATTGCCTATACAAAATGGCCTCACACGGTTACTACCAGGACCCCAAATACTCCATATAACTATTTTACAACCATGAAAAATATAACTACCCCATTAACATACCCCATTCTTGGTTTCCTCATGGTTACTCCTAACCGTGTGCAATTCGTGTACAATATAAAAATTTATAAAAAAATAAAATTCAAGGCCATATACTTTAAATTTTTTAATTATCCAGAAAATAATTTAAAATAATATTAAAAATAATAATAAAATGATATAAATGTGTCACAAGAGCACTCAAACACCTAATAATTATCAGGGAAGATGGATCAAGAAGAATTTGGACCTTTATATTAGGTACCCCTCAAATAATTCTCATCCTCAAGAATTAAAAATAAAACCCAGAAAAAGGAAAAAGGAAGGGACACTGTAAAAAAAATAACCCTATTAGATACCTCTAAAATAATGATCTTACTATATCTAAGACCCTACTAACTCACTATAAGGACATAACACAATCAACATCCCATAACTACGGCATGAAATTATGAAATTATTTAAGTTTCTTGACAGTAGTTTCTCATTTTAAAACCTTTTGAATGATTCTTATATTATTAAAAAATTAAAACACTTTATACAACAATCAAAACACTCATTTATTTTGAAAATGGAGTTTTAAAATCAACCTTTCCATTAATTACATGATTACAAAAGAAAGGTGAAGAGTGACCAACTTATCACTAGTTATTGAAAGTAAAATTATTTTACTAAATCAATTAGTTTTAAGTTCCAAAAAAATTTCAAGATGGAGTTAAAATGGGATAGAGAAAACACTTTAAAGCTAAGTTTTTCAAAATTCATTAGGAGTGAATGAATTTACTAAAAATGGGAACATATTTATCATACCATAACATACTCACTCCAAGATCCTTAGACAAAAATTACTTCGAACTAGCTGCCATTCCCCAAAATCCGAAGAAAGAAGATGAACCACAAAAGAATAAATGGGTAACTCAACCATCACACTAAATTAAACTCAAATGATCCACATTCCAAGGAAATTATCTCCAGAGATATAGGAAAGACCCAAAATGTAATAGTCAAAGGAAAATACCACTCAAATAGGATGGATACTCTATTAATACATCCCATAATGATATTTACTTCCTCTAAACTATAACCAATATCTCAATAAATATTGAGTTATTTTCTTAACCTTAGATCACTCATGTTGGTAATATCCAATTTGAAAACAATAGTGTTATAATAACATACCTCTCCCATGACGTTTCATAATAACCATATTTGGGAAGTTATATCATATCATTTATCACCTACAAACCATTTTCAAGGAAACAAAATGGTTATCACACATAAAATAATCATAAAATCAACCAAGTAAACATCTTACCAAGTAGGGAAACATATTCACAATCCACAAATCCACTAGACAAGCATACTCCTCATTTCAACACTTCCCATCATCATATTAAAGGGATATAGACAATTCCAATATTAACCAGACAACCATTTCAATGTCAACCCTTACAACTTTCCACATCACCTATTTCATTACACCATCAACACTTTAACCACATATTATAATAGGGGTACCAACAAAAATATCACAACCATTATTCTGGGAAGATCTTCTAAATCATAATTAAATTATTACTAACTAGTAAACAAGAAGCATAATAAAACATATCATCTTTGCATAGCTAACCAAAAAATAATTAATATTCCATCACATAATGTTTAACCATATTTATAATAAAATTATATAGGGCACACATAGATTATTCTTATTTAAAATTATCTTATCATGAGGGATTTACAATACATACATCACATTTACTTTCAGACAATCTTGTTTAAACCACTGCATAACTATAACATTATTTTCTTCCATACTTATTTAATTAACTTAGCATGATTATCATATCACATAATCACATCTAAATAATAGTTTGGGAATTTTATTCTTAATATTTCAACATATCATAAATCATAAAATGCTTGTTTCACAAATTACTTATTGAATTTATCAACCTTAACCATGTTGTCTATAATAATCAGTTCATGTACAACACTTTAACATTGGATTCAAACTGCAAAAAAACTCTTAAGTAGGGTATTTTTTGGGTTTTATTTGTGTGAAATGTTTTCAGGGTAATGTGTTGGGAGCTTCTGAAATGACAGTTTCCCAGTGGATAGTTTCTGGAAGGACTAACTTCTAGAAGGATAGTTTTCAGATAGGTAGGATTTGGAAGTAATGCTTGGGAACCTAGATGAATACATTTCACTAACACCATAAAAATCCATAATAAGGATAATAAAAGGACCATTTTTTAGATGTATCAAAATGGAAGGAAGTTCAGTGAATGTAATGACTTTTGGAAGAATATTCTGAAAGGACCCTTGAAGTCAAGTTCAGTGGAATGAAGGATGGGAAGATTTACTTTTGAGTATAGGAAGGAGCTTGAAGGTAGTATGACAAAAGCATAGTGGAGTCTGATTTTCAGAAGGGGTATCTTGTGGAAGGATCTTAGAGGATGTCACTAATGTTTCATAGTAATGCATTAAGTAAAATAGAATGGGAAGCTTCTAGAAGTTGATCGAATGTTCTTGAGATTTTGATGATGTATTGTACAGAATTTATTCTGATGAGAAGACACTAAAGATGGAATGTTGAAACCATTCTTGAAGGAGATGTTACAGAAGATCATAATTAGATAGTTCAAAATGTGACTTGAACAATGAACCAAAATATAGTGGTTGGGAGGATTATTTTTATGGGCAACTGGAAGTCTCTAGGGCCAATGGATGGAGGTCCACACTTTTCAGATGGTGGTATTGACTGAATGATTGGATGAGGCCCTCTATAAATATGGAGATTGTTCCACCTATTAAATGTTTGAAAAAATAAGTGGTACTAATAGTCCTGATAAAGGATGTGGTGTATCCCCTTTTGGGATTCCAACCTGGGTGCACACAAGTACCATAGGTGCATGAGCCAATGGTGAAGGTCAAAGTATAGAAAGACAATCACTGGATAGAGTGGAAGCAGAAGAAGCAGAATTTTAAGAGGCAATGGTGAGACTTATTTTGTAAAAATGATTGTATTTATGCTTCCATTTAACCAATATTTTCTCCTAGATGAACGAGAATAAGTTATTTCATTCTCTTGTGGATTTAGGATGAAATTCCAAACCCTTTTAATCCAGTTTTTCTTTATTCTTATTGTTTGTTCTTTTATGACTGTTGGGTTTTTATGTGTTCGTTTGAATTTAGGAAGGAGAACCTAAGGAATACTGGAATGAAGTGAGGATGTTCGATATAGTGTGGTGACTAAGGTGTTTTGTATTCCCAGTTTTCAGAGTTGAAGTTATGGGGGAATCTTCTGGGAGCATGTTCTGCAGATGTGCTTTCGGTGGTGGTCATTGGTGTCTGGGTTTCTTATGATGGATATCTCATGAGTATCTATTTACAATGGATTTTTTGGAAGGTTTTACTTCTGATGTAATTTCATAATTAATCCCTTTTTATTTCTATATTCCCAAAAATTACTTCTCAACCAAATTGCACATTGTTAATTCCTTATAATCATGTAATTTAATAAGCATGTGTCACAAAATTTCATTAAACCAATCATTGTAAGGGTTCATTTAATCTAGATTTTTTTCAAGATTTATTAATACATTGAGGTATGTTCAACACTTAAAATGATCACATATGTTAAATAGTTGGATTCACAGCTCTAGAATGCTTGAAATTAAATAAACGCAAACAACTTCACTGTAATGACCCAAACCACTGGGGGGCCACCTGACCGATAGTAAGCCAAATGTTACACCCAAATCCCACCTCTGATAGGCTAGGGGTTTGTGACTAACCCCAAGTAGGTATAACACACACCTGGAAGGCCTTATCCTAAAGTACTTATACACATGAACAAATCTCCATACACTAGTATAATGTTGAAAAGATAATAAACTAATACTATAAATGCATGTATAGACACTAATCCCACATCAGAGTATGATAAAGAGTACAAAAAAGAAAAGGGCCAAATATAATCCCATCAACACTATAAAAAGAGTCCAACCCACTAATAAAAAGGGTACTAATATCAAGGTGAAACTCTTATAACCATATTTGGTATGTCTAACACAACTAAGATCCAACTACTCATAGTCTTCCTAGGAATTAGTAAAAAGGATTATCCTCTACATAATGAATGAAACATATGAGAATATACCATGTAGGGGTGAGTATAACAAACCTAGATGGACACCCAAAAAAAACAAAGAATCAAAGAGATTCTTCTCAAAACCAAAAAAAAGTGATTCAACTTGAAGGAAAGAAAAAATACAGATATGCTCATAGATAGGCACCAAGTCTAAAAGTAATCTCATGTACTCACTGCCCACTAAGGATTATTCTCAGGGATCAAAGGTCACATTATTCTAAGGGAACTCACTTCTTGAGTCTCACTGTTATTGATGGCACTCATCCGAGAGGTTTCACTCATAAGGCCTCACCATTCATGGCATGAAATGAACTCATAATAAGATGTTACACATGTAGGGGATCACAACCTAGGCCTACGGGGGATACCTAACCCTATCTAGGACAATCCACTAGGAAGGGGATCACACACCATGGGTTTCCAAAATGGGATACCTGACCCAACCTAGGGAATAACGATAGAGGATCACACCCCAAGACACACCGATGGATACATGAATCTATCCAGAACTAGACCATAGAGTAGATCACTTATCCTATACTCAAGACATGATACCACACTATACCCTATTAGGGATAGAAAAAGGGAACACACATACACTGATACTGAAACTATACTAGGGAAATAAGGGATCCAAACAACCCTGGAAAGAGTACATGATGTGTAAAAGGGAGAACAAGTCATTTACCTCTAAGTCTGTTTCTTCCTGTGTTCATGTTCATGTAATTCGACCCATGCCCTTGTATCTAGACATGCATGTCTACATTGGCCGTTTCACATACCTATACCCTCGGGTTACACACTGAGTCACCAAATTTAGGATCACATAGATTATAGAAAATTCAAACTACCATATGATATTGATCTTTATTCATAAACCCTAGACACTATAGAAGGGGGTACACACGACATTTTTTCTTTCGACCTGTATTCCATGTATATTATAATTTTATATAAACTCATGGTTTGCATGCATATCTTCCCATGTCACCTCTTCCTTTTCTCCAATAATTATTCTTACCTGAAAATACTGGATCATGGTTAGTCAAGACCTCTTCATCACGAGTGGATGAAATATGGCCACCCTTTGATTAGAAAATGCATGTCGTCACCATATCAAAGAACCCACATGGTCCAAATCGTAAAAAATTCACCACCCACACAATCATCGAATCTCCTTAATCACCATCACATTTCTTTCGTACCTTTGATCCCAAAACCAAACCTATGAAAATGATTCATTGTGATAAAGAGTAATTTCACAATGATCAATTATTAGGTCTTGTCGAATCATTGAACAATCAAAATACTGATGATGAATGTCGAGAGAATAGAGGTAGAAAAGAACAAAACAAAAAACTGAGAAATGAATGTTTTACATTGTTCAGTTTGGCCTTCGTTTTTTGATGGAAAAATTGTTGAGAAGGGAGGATAAATTAATAAAAATTAATTCTTAATTGTAGGAATACAAATAAAACTGATAAACCAAAAAAAATAATATGGGAATTAATTTGTAAAATAATTAATCCACATTCACAATAGAGAAATCAAGAATGGGGATTAAAAAAATAAAACAAAATATACTACCTAAATATTGTATTAATCATTGATGAATAAATATTTTTCATCATTGTTGTTGGTGAGATCCAATAAATCCATCGATGATGAAAATATCCTTGGTAAACCGATCATCGATCCATGATCATATTTCCATCCAACAATTCTCTCCTGCACGACCCTCCCCTCCAATCTCTAGGGTTATGAAGATAAAACTAGGATTTGGCTATATCCATGATTAAATAGAGGAGAATTAGGTTACAAGAATTTAATAGATAATAGATTTTTAAATTAATTTATTTTTTTATTATTTCACCCGTGATTTCACTTAAATGAAACACCCGATGCATATAAATATTATATGGTGCCTAGGGTAAAACACATATTTCAGATTTAATAGTGATCTCAATTTTCCCATATGAGGAACCATTTAGGATATATACCATATTTCTAAAAAATAAGATGCACATGAAATATCATTTTTAATATATCAATATCAAGGCTCTATGGGGCTCAAAATTACATGATGAATCCATGAATTTCTCTAAAAAATATTATTAAAATATTCCAAATTATTTATCAGAAAAAAAAGGAGTTATTACATTCTCCCCTACTCAAGGATTTTCATCACAGAAAGAAAAAACCTACTAAAAACGGTGATGGTACTAATCCCACATATGGTTATCCTATTCTGTGGTTCTCTCCTAAAGATTATTATGCTTTCAAAAAACACACAATAAGGTAATCACTCACCCATGAAGGATCTTTTCCTTTCAATCCTTGATGGCCGCTAGTTACTCTAAAAAGTTTACTCTATCCTCAATGTCCATCAGGTACCAGTATATAAAATGTGATAGATCATTCATGTACCTCATCAGTTGTGACACATGGAAAATGTCATGCACTTGATCTAACTATGGTGGTAAGCCTAAGTAGTATTTCAACTCACCAACCCTACGTGGTATCTATAAAGGTATAATGAATCTTCGAGATAACATTCCAACTCAGCCAAATCTCTGAATTCCTCACCAAGATGATACATTCAGGAACACATGATATCCCTCATCAAACACCAAAGGCATTCATCATCAGTTATTATAAGATTTATGATGGATTTCAGCTATCGTCATCCACTCTTGGATGATATAAACCTTCTCTATTATCACTTGAACCAACTCTAGGCCCATTAATTATATCTTACCTAGCTCTATCTAGCATAATAGGGACTTGCATGATCTCCCATACAAGTCATTGAATAGTTTCATACTGATGGTATATTGAAAACTATTATTTTACAAAAACTCTAAAAAGGTTAAGTGATCCTCCTAGTTGTGGCCAAAATTCAACACACAAGACCACAATACGTCCTCCAAAATATGAATGTTATGCTCTATCTGACCATCTATTAGGGGGTGTAATGCTGTGATCCACCGCAACTGGGTCCCAAAAGTATCTTATAATCCTCTCCACAATCATGATGTGAAATAAGCAGTGTAGTTTGAAACAATCATCAATGGATATCCATGAAGTCAGACTATCTCTTACACATACAGGAATTATAAACTCTTCACTGAACTTTCCTCTCATATGGCTAGGAAGTGGGGAAACTTGTTGAGTTGTTCTATGATCATGTAGATAGTTTCGTGAACTATAGCTAAGCACATACGTACCATAAAAAATCCATGAAGATACCATCCCACTTACACTATGTAAATTCAATTGGTTGGTATAAACCTGTTCATACCTAATGCTTGACCTTCACCTATTGACAAGTGAGGCATCATAAGATGAACTCAGCTATAACCTGCTGCATCCCTAGCACCGAAAACTGATTTCAGAGGTCCTCATACATCTTCTCCACTCCCATATATACTACTAAGGGAGTGTATTGTAATAACCCGAACCCCAATATTCTAGAGACGATTCCTTACTTTATCAAATTATCATAGATTCAAGGAATCACAACCTGAAGGATTGAATAGTTTTGTAGTCTTGTTAAACTAAATACATACTTGAGTGTTGCATTAAATTTGAAAACACAAATTAAAAAATAATTTTACTCTTTTAGAATATCATTATTACCTATAACATATCCTTTCACATCATTTATAGTACACTTCTTGGATTCCTAGGGAAAATAAACAAAATAAGGGTGAGCTCAAATGCTCAGTAAGGGTTAATTACTACGGAAGCTTTTAAGAATCATTAAATAAATATCAATATGTCAAGGTAAATAACTGAATAAAAATTCCATTAAAATAAACCTACTGCATGAATAGATAAGGATAATCAATATGGAAAGGTAAATAACTAAACACATTCTAATTAATCAATAAAATAAAAATGAAATTCATTCAAAGATAATATCATTGGGAAAATCTCATGGATAATTATTGCTAAATTATTAATGGAGACAATGCTTAATTATTAGACATCATGTCTTAGGCACATTAAAACCTCTACACTTAAGACCTTTCACAAGATGGTTTAAAAAGACTGGGTATAAAACAATACAGTGTGGATAACTATACTTTTACTGTCAATACCTTTCATAAAATAGTTTAAAACTACTGAGTACAAACTCATAGGGTTTGGCCAACTGATTTTGTCTCATTAGACCTATTGATGCATCAAGGGGAAATATATAATCTGAACCCCACCCATCATTGAATATACAAACCATTACTCATATATCAAATAGTATTTCAAATTCTTGAATCAATATGCCTCATCATTAAATATCCGTTTTAAGTAAGGGATACAAATTTATCAATATTTCTCGGGTTAATCAAATAAATTTAAAAGTAAACACCTTATGTAAAAATATTATATGGTTTGGAAAATAATCATATCCATCATAAAATAATATTTATATTTAATATAAATGTAATTTACAATGAAAAATGATCATAATAAAGTAATTGTTTCAAGAGAAAGTTAACAATAACAAAACAAAGTGTTATTGCACAATAACTTTTACCACTTGGTAATTATCAAGTCAAATACCCTTGGATGAAATAATTAAAATTTAAACTTAAAATACTATGAATTATGAATTAATAATGATATTATATTTCAAATTGGAAGTATATAAACCATATAAAAGAAATTAAGTGCATACTAACAGATAATTTTTAATGGAATGTAAATTGAGACAAACTCCCTTACCTCATGATTTCTTTTGATTGAACGTCATTTAATATCATGCATAGTGGTTTAAAAAATGTTATTAACTTAAAAAATAAAAATATTAATATTTATAATATCATATATTATCCTTTTATAACATCTTATCACCCATTCATTACTAAGATTTTATTATTTTCATTGTTTTGGGTGTTAATCGCCTTATTTTCTCATTTGTGATTTGTTATGAAAGTTTAGGTTATTGTGTATATTATATAGTTACATCACCTAAAGAATAATAATCATTAAATAATAATAATATTTATATGTAAATTATACTTTTAAAACCAATCATGAAATATGCTTTTGAGAAATGAAGTATGTTATGATAATGGAGACAGTAGGTCATATGTACGCATGAGTAACATTCCTATTTTCCAATGATCATTATGGAAAAATGTTAAGTAATATATTATATTTAAAAAATTATAATAATATCATATATAAAATATTATTTATTTAAATATAATTACATATTTCATCCATGTGGTGTGGTGATGAAATGAGAGTCACATTGTTTTGTGAAGGCGTCAGTCCAAACGTGCACGAATGACGTTATCAGCTTTCATTGAGTGAAAGGGTAAGAAATAAAATGATATATGTTATATTTTCAGAATTATTAATATTCCATGAATATAATAATTATTTCATGTATATTACATATAATAATTAACATTATCTTCCTTGTAAAGCATTAGTGAAAGACAAATCACATTGCTTTGTGAAGCGGTAGTCCATCGTACACACGAGCGATGTTATCGTGTCTCATAAGGAATTGAATGTAATAATTTATATATGATATAATGAATATATAGATATAATTATGTTATAAATATCATATATATACTTTATATTTATCATTATACCCAACCGTGAGAGGTGGCAATGGAAAAAATGAATGACATCGGTTCGCGAGGCGGTAGTCCACGGTATATGCGAGTGATGATTTTGTAACCCATTTGATAGAATTGGGGGGGGGGGGTGGTTTTATGTATTGAAATTAAAAAAACATATTAGTATATTTAAGATACTTATGTTATCATATAATCATGATTTAATAATTATTGAAGGAGTTGGAGGAAGAAAAAATATAAAAATTCCCGTTGAAAAACGCTACCTCTTCTTCAGGAATCGTCCTTAGGTTTGCACTAAATCCTTCCTAGGTTGGATTTATTCCAAAAATAAGGGTTATATAATGATATTAGGGGATTTTTGAAGTTATTTTTTCAGTTTTTGGTCGATGCAAATGGCTTGGGAGGTGTGAAGAAGTGAGGGGAGTGAGTTCCATTTTATAATTGTGGAGAGGTGACATTTTTTGTAAATACTCAAAATTATTCACTATTGGGAGGTCAATCTTACCTCATGTGCCTCCAAAATATATAAATAATGAATTGGAGGGATTAGTTTGTTGATACAAACCTACACCAAACAAAATAAACACATTTTTTATCATGTTATTCCTTAGTCTTCAAGTTTACTCAATTTTACCCTTTTAGTTTTTTACCATGGTAACTAATATTTTTAACCTAGTTAATTTATACTTTAGTAATAAAATAAAATAATACTTATTATATAATTTTTAACCCTAATTATAAATTTGAAATAAAATTTATTAAATAAAAACTATATGTGTGTTTGAAAATAATTTTAACATAAGTGCATGTAACATGCAAAAATATCGTTTTAACCTTAACTGCGCTGATCAAGTTTTTTACTATTTAGCGGTTAATATAGTCACTGTACAAGAAAAATTAGTCTATTAATGTAACATATTTTATATTTATTAAAATTTAAAAATAACTTTTCATAATATTGGATTTTTATTAATTTTAAACCATTTAATAAAATATCATTTTCTATAAAATTACATTAATGTCAATTTTGAAATTATTCATTTAATTTGAATTTAAAAATATCAAGACAATGATGGATTTAAAATATATTATTTTAAAACCTTTTTAAAATGATATAATCTTTAAAAAAGTAATGTAACACAATAATTACTTCAATTTAGTTCACTTTTAATATTTTTAGTATCATTTATTTTATTTTATTATTAACTAAATAATTCATTCATTGACGCTTCTTAAGTATTTAAAGTAATTATTTCATCTCTAAAAGATTAAAATAAATTATCATGATAAAAAAACTCATTTATATTTCAAAATAATATTTATAACTAAACATATGATGTTTTTCCCTATCCCAAAGCTTTATAGATATTAGAGGCAAGGAAGGTTCCTTTTTTTGTCATTTTCTTTACTTAACTTATTATATTGGTAAATTTCATGTAAAAGTGTCTCCAAAACTCAAAAAATATATCCTAAGGTGATAAGAGTATAAATATGTCTATAAAATGTGATTTTTATAAGTTTTTAGGTAATTTTACCCCTTATCTATTAGGTTTAACCTCTGATAAACTCATTTTTACCTTAATCGTAGTTATTAATTTTAATTGTTCTCGCAAATCATTTTGGTAAAAAAAGAAGTTGGGATTATTAGATAATAAAAAAATTTATAATTAAAAATATTTAATCAATTTTTACAAATCCAATTCACATAAGTGGCATAATTTAATTTAAAATTAATACCGTGGATGCGACGAGAAATCAATCCTTTTTAAAGAGAAAATGTTCAAAAGTTTACTAAGTTTTTATATCAAAATTCAATATAAAAATGATTCCAATGATCTAAATTGGATTAATTGATATATTATTGAACTAATTTTACTTTTAAACCAATTTAAAATATAATTTAAATTTATAAATAATTTAAATGAAAAGGTAGTTTTAAATCAAAATTCAGTATTTTTCACTATTCATCAAAAAACGAAACTTTTTAAAAGAATAAAAAAAATTAAACCTAAGATAATTTTTATACTGTTATTTCAAAAATTATTTTTTATTTTTTTAAATAAATTTTCTAAGTGTCAAAAATTCATTTTAAATTTAGTGCTCAAAGTGTGACTAAACCGTGTTTTGTTTAAACCTAGTGTTTCATGCATTTCAAGCTATCGAAGAAATTAATTTTACTATAAAAGAAATATATTACAAAGTATTGGGGTGTTATATTCTCCCCACCATAAAAAATTTCATCCTCACTATTTAAAATTGATCTCGCGGTAATCCAGTGTTTGACATTTGAAAATACCATTATTGAAAAACCCATATCGTAAAAAGGTTAATAAAACATCCTTTTAATAAGAGAGAATGAGAAGTAAAAACGTCATATAGAATAATCACATGAATAGGTTTCCAAGAAGGATAACATATTTGGTAAATGAAAACATGGATATTGAAGAAAATACTAACACCCAAGTATTAAAATTGAGTGATAAAGGTCATTGATCACAAGAAAGTGGGCGGTTGAGAGAAGGTTAATGACCAAAAAAACATAAGACAAATAAGTGTGAAAAGGGTCATTGATATCATCATAAATGATGGTAATAGGATATAATTTATTTCAAGATCCTTTTCTTAAAGTTTATGAACTTTCATGAGAATATATACTTACTTTATTTCATTCCTTTTCATAAACACAATATCATCCTTTGGATTTGCCTTGATCAATTTACACTTCATCTCTTACTCTAATAAATGAAGATTAATTTGTTATACCTGATTAAATAATGGATTAAAAGATCCATATTATAATTATAAGTCATTCATATTATCACTAGTTATCATTATAACATAATGGTTAGTACAGGTTATCCAATATGCATAAATCTTCATATGTGAAGTGATACATTAATCTCAAAAAACTCATCCAAAGTTCAACTTAAAGCCTTTAATAAATGGTTAACCTTATGGACCTTAACAAATATAATATCCAAAACTTTATAAACAAGTTTACTAAATTTTCTAAATGAAATTATCATTAATCCCCTAAAAAATATTAATTTGTTCTTAATCATCACATACCAAACTTGTGAATACCTTTATCACATATTCTCTTGAAAGATGATAATATCCTGAATTACCAAAAAAACTTAGTGAAAACAAACATGCTTCCTTATTCCTTAAGTAAAACATAGATGATTGGATATGTTCCTTAAATCCAAAAATTCTATAAACTCCATAACTCATAAACCAATTTTTCAAAAAATCATTAATCAGTTATAAGGTAGTCAGTACTATCCAATTTACTTTATCCATATCAGTCATATCTTTATCCCAACATCATTAATCATGTGTTTTCCAAGAAGTTAAACATGCCACTAAATCACTTTTCTTAGTATCACTCGATACATGTTTTCAAATCCTTTAAGAAATAGAACTGTAATACAATCCTTATACATTTCATAATTCTTATGAATACCGTCTATAAAATAATTTTACAAAAAATTTCAAATATCCTAATACTAAAGAACATTAATCAGTCCACTCTGGCTATATCAATTGTATAAGTTTTAAATTGATCTATTAGCTTCTTCTGATGTATATTCCCTTAATGCTTGGGATGTTCATTTGCATAATGCATCATATCCTTGTAGTTGAATCATTGAACATGGGAAAATTCTATATTGACCTTGAAATCACAAGCATGGTGACCTTTATCATCAAAATTATAGCAAACTCATATTCCCTTTAAGAAAGTATCAGGGTGTTTCTTTCCACAATTATCACATGTGGGAAAATCATTCTTTATCTTCTTCCCCTTATCCATTTTTTTCTCTTCCATCCTCTTCATATCTATATTCCCTTTGAATCCATAATACTTAGAAAATTCTTACTTTATATTGATATCACATAAAACTATTTCATCATTTGATTAAATTTTTTGAGAGAACAATGCCCTTAAGAGACTTGTATTAATCCATTTAAATAAATGGAAAATATTCCCTTCGTGTTGCATATGTAATCTGTAGAATACCTAGATAACCTTGTAAAAGTATCCTCATACTCAACAACACTATATTCTTCCTTTTTCTTTAAGCTAATATAATTTCTCTTCATTTAAGTTTGTTGAAAATGATGGAAATATTTTTTGAGTAATGTCTCCTTAAAATATTTTTATTGCATTATTTCTATTTCCTCATCCTCCATATTATTCTAAATCAATGATCACCATTGATCAACACCAACTTTGAGAAAATACACTGCAAGTGTAACCTTTTCCTTTTCACAGCATCCCAAAACCATAAATATCTTCTCTAAATACATAATCCATTGATCGACTACCTCTAGATTGGTAGTACCACTAAATTATCGTGGCTTCTATTTCATAAATTGATCCCATATAGGAGAATCTCATTGTAGAACATGTTTCTCCATCCAGGTAAGGTCATTTTTCATAATTTGATTATGTTTTCCTAATATAACCATAATTTTCTTAGTTCCAATACAATATTTACTTCCTTCCTCAGTAGGGAAATCTATATATTTTCTATGAGTATTTATACCCTTATTCATTCTAGGTGATAATTCTAAACAATGGTATACACTAAATTAACTCATAAAATTTTGAATTTTAAATCATAATGTATAATTCTAAATATGATGTAACACTTAACATACATTAAAAATTATTCATTATTAATACTAGAATCATAAAATTGGTTTCTTTAGGGATATATTTATTTTCATATACTTCATAATAGGTTGTAAATAAAATGTGAATTATCCTAAGCATATTCCCTAGGAGTGTCAAACTAGGTTCATAATAAGGCCTATTGTTGTGCATCAGGTGATGATCGGGTCAATCCCAATGCACCCTTTTTAGAGTTATTACCCCTAGGAACATCTGTTCCAAAACCATTTCCACTTATTGTATCCATACATGGATGTATTTTCTAGAAAAAATCACATAATCTATTCCATACCAAAATATCAGGATATTCTTCTATAATTATCCTCAAATTATATCATTGGGTTATTTTCCCTAATCTATGTTTTCCTAAATCTAGTTCCAAAGGTTTCTAATAAAATTCCTCTAATACCAACTATAAAAATCATGAACCTAGTATCTCAGAGTTGGTGCCTTACTTTATTACATTTGCATAGATACAAGGAATCACATCCCACAGGACCAAATAGTTTAATAGCCTTGGTAAACTAGATACATATTTGCGTTTTTCATTATATTTGAAAAAACAAGTTACAACATAATTTTTTTTCAAGAATATCATTATTACCTCTATAATATCTTTTCATATCATTTATAGTACACTTATTGGATTCCTAGGGAAGGGAAACAAAATAAGGGTAATCTCAAATTCTCAATAAGGGTTAAGTATAATGGAATATTTCATAAATCATTAAAGATTAATTAATATGAAAAGGTAAATAAATGAAAACACTTTACTTTTAAATAAATTTACTGCAAATGTAGATAATTCATAATAAATATGGAAATGTAAATAACCAAACACATTCCATTTAATAAATAAAATGAAAATTAAATGCATCGAGGGAAAATATCATTGTGAAAATGTCATAGATAATAATAACTAAATTCTTAATTAAGGAAATGCTTAATTATTAGACGTCATGTCTCAGGAACATGAAAACCTCTACCATAAATTCCATTCACAAGAATGTTTAAAGCTACTGGGTACAAACCTATATAGTTTATACAACTATAATTCCACTGCCAAGACCTTTCACAAGGCATTTAAAAATTGCCGGTGCAAACTCATATGGTTTAGCCAACTAATTTTATCTCATGAGACATATCAATGCATAGAGGGGCTAAAAAAATTAGGGCCCCAACCATAATTTCATATCAAATTCATTACTCATATATCGAATAATCTATTTAATTCTTTAATCAATATTTCTCTTCATCAAATATCTATTTTGAGTAAAGGATATGGATTTTTCATTATTTCCCCAATTGATAAAATAACTTTCAAAGTAAACACCATATGTAAAAATGGCATAAGGTTTAGGAAATAATCATATCCATCATATGATAATATGGATATTTAAGATAAATTTAATTTCCAATGAAAAATGATCACAATAAAGTGATTTTTTCAAGAGAAAGTTAAAAATAAAAAAAATAAAGTGAGATTGCACAATAACTTTTAACACTTGGTAATTCTTTATTAAAATACCCTTTGATGAAATAATTCAAATTGAAACTTAAAATACCCTTAATTATGAATTAATCATGATGTTACATGTCAAAGGGGTAGTATATACACCATATAAAATAAATTAGATGCACAATAACAAATAAGTCTCAATGGAATGCAAATTGAAACGAAATCCCTTACCTCACGCTTCCTTTTGATTGAACATTGTTTAAACTCATTTATAGTGGTTTTAAACATGTTATTAAATTACATAATGACCATATTAATGTTTATAATATCATATATGATACTTTTATAACATCTTATCACCCATTCATTAATAATGTTCTCTTATTTTCTTTGTTTTGGGTGTTAATCGCTTTGTTTTCTTATTCATGTTTTGTTATGAAATTTCCCATTATTATGCATATTATATAGTTCCATAATATCTAGAATAATAATCATGAAATAATAATAATATTTATATATCAATTATACTTTCAAAATCAATAATTAAATATGGATTTGAGAAATGAATTACGTTACGATCATGAAGACGACAAGTCATCTGTACTCATGAGTAACATTCGCATTTTACAATGATCATTATGGAAATAAGGTAAGTAATATATTATCATATATAAAATATTATTTCTTTAAATATACTTATATACATCATCCATGTGGTGTGGTTATTAAAAGAGAGTCACATTGTTTTGTGAAGGCGGTAGTCCACATGTACATGAACGACGCTATCATCTTTCATTGAGAAAAAAGGTAAGAAATAAAATGATATATATTATATTTTCATAATTATGATTATTTAATGAATATTATAATTATTTCACATATATAAAATATAATCATTAACATTATCTTCCATGTAAAGCGTTAGTAAATGATGAATCACAACTCTTTGTTGGGCGATAGTCCGTCGTATACATGAGCGACGTTTTCGTGTCTCCTACGAAATGGAAAGTAATAAGGATTATATGATATAATGAAAAAATAGGTATAATTATGTCTTAAATATTATATATATACTTTATACCCATCATCATATCCAATCATGAGATGTGGTAATGGAAAAACAAATGACATCAATTTGCGAGGTGGTAGTCCTCCGTACACATGAATGATGATTTTGTAACCCATTTGATGGAATTGGTGGAGGATTTAGGTAATTAGATTAACATAAAAACATATAATTATATGTAATATACTTATGTTATTATATAATCATGTTTTAATACGAATTAAATAAGTTGGAGGAGGAAATAAAATAAGTATTCTTGTTGAAAAACATTACCTCTTCTTCAGGTATCCTCATTAGGTTTTCCATAAATAATTCCTATGTTGGATTTATTTCCAAAATAAGGATTATAGTATTAGTGGAGGAAATATGAATAAGTTAGGGGAGTGAGTTTCCTTTTATAATTGAGGAGGGGTGGCCTTTTGTAAATACTTTAAAGTATTCACTATTGGGAGCTCACTCTTTCCTAATGTGCCTCCAAAATAGATCAATAATGTATTCAGGGGATTTTTTGGTTGATAAAAACCCCCAACACTCAAAATAAACACATTTTTTATCATTTTATTCCTTATTCTTTAAGTTTACTCAATTTTACCCTTTTAGCTTTTTTACCACGGTAACTAATCTTTTTAACCTAGTTAATTTATACTTTAAGACTGAAATAAAATGATACTTACAAGATAGTTTGGACCCACTAATTATAAATGTTAAATCCAATTTATCAAATAAAAATCCCTTGCATTTTGAAAATTAATTTTAAAACAAGCACATGTAACATGAAAAAAATGCTTATTTAACCTTAACCACGCTAACAAAGTTTTTTTTACTATTTAGCGGTAAATATAGTCACTATAAAAGAAAAATTGGTACACAAATGGAACATAGATTATATATATTAAAATTTAAAAATAAATTGTCATAAGATATGATTTTTAATAATTTTAAATCATCTAATAATGTATCTTCTATTATAAAAAACATTAATGTCAATTTTGACATTATTCATTTAATTTTAATTTATAAGTATCAAGATAATGATGGAATTAAAATCTGTTATGTTCACACATATTAAAAATTATATGATTATCTAAAAAATTAATGGAACACAATAATTTGTTCAATTTACATCACTTTTAGTATTTTTAGTATCATTTATTTTATTTAATTATTAAAAAAATAATTAATGCGTTGACATTTCTTAAGAATTTAAAGTAATTATTTCTTCTCTAAAAATTTAAAATAAATTATCAAGATAAAAAAACTAATTTATATTTTAAAATAATACTTATAACTGAACATATGATATTTTTTCCCTATCCTAAAGCTTTATAGATATTAAAGGCAAGGAATGTTCTTTTTTAGTCCTTTTATTTACATAACCTATTATATAGGTCAATTTCAAAGAAAAGTATCCAAAAAACTCATAAAAATAGATAATAAGGTGATAATGGTTGAAATTTTTCCATAAAACTGGTGATGGAAAATTTTTTAGGTTATTTTACACCTTATCTATTAAGTTTAACCTCTGGTAAACTCGTTTTTACCTTAATTGCGGTAATTAATTTTTAACTGTTTTCAATAATCATTTTGGTCAAAAATTAATTTGAACTTATTAGATAATAAAAAATATTCTGATTCCAAAAATGGAATCCATTTTTCCAATTTAAATTCAAAAAAGTGGAAGAATTTAATTTAAAATTAATCCAGCAGACACGATGAGAAAACATATTTTTTATATAAAAAATTTTAAAAAATTTACTAAGTAATTATATAAAAATTAAATAATAAAATGATTCCAATGAACTAAATTTTATAATTTATATATAATTTAAATAATTTTACTTTAAAAAAATTAAAATATAATGTAACTTTATAAATAATTTAAACAAAAGTTAGTTTTCAATCAAAATTCAGTCTTTATTCATCAAAAAATAAAAATTTTCTGAAAAATACAAAAAATTTACCCTAAGATAATTTTTATATTATTATTTCATAAATTAATTTTATCTTTTCAAATAAATTTTCTAAAATTTTCAAAAAGTAATTTTAAATTGAGTGATAAAAGTATGACTAAAATGTGTTTTGTTTAAACCTGGTGTTGCCTGCATCGTAAGCTATCAAAGAAATTAAATTTACTCTAAAATAAATATATTTTAAAGTCTTAGGGTATTACATATATGAAACTCCCTCAAATACTCTTCTCACTACATGATTGGTACCATATTCCATCCTAAAAAAAGGATGTTGAGCTCCCCACCTTCAAAAAATCCATTAGGATCATGTCCTATAGATATCTGGTCACAAAATACCATATAATTGATATCTCTAATATATGAATCCATGAAATGATGAAGAAATGTAGGGGTAATGACTATAAAATAAAGCTATTCTGCTCTACCCTCATCCATAAGGGTCAACTAAAAAGAGGCCAAATACTTTGTTTCCTCACTCAACAAGTATAAATAAGATTTCTTGCTAAAATCATCTTACCCCATGTTCCCTTTCCCATGATTATAAAATATCTAAAAATCATAGTCCTATGATAAATCCAACCATTTCCTCTTCCATATGTTAATATCTTTCTGTAATAATATATATATGGGACTGTTATGGTCAAAATAGATGACGAATCACTCTTCTATAAGACATTGTATATAATAATTCACGAAAAAAACTACCACTTACAGCTCCAAGTCACGGGTCACATAGTTATTCTCATGAGGTTTCATCCATCATGACCCATAAGATATCATTTTTTACATCTAAAATAGGAAACATCTGATCCTAGCTTTAGAGGAATCATAGAACACGACATACTCAACACCCTCTTATAGAATTCGCTAAATGGGGGAGCTCTTTAAACTCTGCTATAGCTCCTTAAAATCATGAAGACAATATATATCCAAACAAAAGGATTCCCCTTTTGATTCAAGGTAGTGATGGATATTTTTATCCTTGAGAAATTGGGAACAAATCTCTGATAATATCCTACCAACCCATGGAAGCTTCGTCACTTGGTCATGCTCCTCGGTGGATCCTAAGCTAACATTGCCTCAAACTTTGTTGGTTAAACTACCATTCAATATTTTGAGATAATATATCCTAGTAAGTGGACCTCTCTAATATATAATTGACACTTTGAGACCTTCCTATAAAATTGGTACTCTCAGAGTATGTATAAAACCATCCTAAAATGTATCACATGCTCCTCCTTTGAATTTGAGTACATGAGGATGTCATGGATGAAGAACACCATGAAATAGTCCAAGAATGAATGAATGATCTGATTCATGAGTCCCATGAACAATATTGGGGTGTTTTTCATGCAAAAGGGAATCAAAAAGTTATTATAATGACTATATTGTAACTGAAATTTTGTCTTTGGAATATCCTCCCCTTGAACTTGGTACTAGTGATTACCCAAATTTAGGTCAATATTTGAGAACCACCTCACCCATTTTAGCTGGTTGAAGAGGTCGTATATTCTTAGAAGTGGATATTTATTCTTGAAATTCACCTAGTTCAGGTAATGATAATACACACACAACCTCAAGATCACATGTTCCTTATTAGAGAACAACACGAGGGCTGCCTAGGGGGGCACATTGGGTCTAACAATTCCCCTCCTCTACAGATCCTCTAAATGAAACTTCATCTCTTGAAGCTTAGTGGAGGCCATCTGATATACTGGTTTAGATATTGAGGTATTTCCCAGGTGTAGGTCTATGCATAATTTAATCTCTTTAAGGGGAGGTAATCCCAACACATCCTTAGAGAAGAAGTCATCGTACTCCTCCACTAACATAGGAAACTAAAATCTCATAGTGTCTACTACTCTAAGGGATATACTAGATGATTATGAGAGATTAGTTGTACCCTCCTACATACAATTACTTCATTATATACCTAGGATTCCTTCTCACCAATGAATAAATAACTTGTCCCATCAACTCAGTCATATCACATCCTTAACCTAAAACAATCAATCTATGCATAGAATTTAGAGATCCAATCCATACCCAATATGAAATCATAAAGCCCCATAATAACTATGAATAGATTCGATATAAATCTCTCTCCTACAAGATTTATGTTATGCTATCGTTAGAAGTCTGTGATCATTAAATCTCCCTTGGTAATAGTTACTAAGCACAAAGGTCAAGCTAACGATTCCACAGGAATCTCCAAATTCCAAACAATGGATATGATAAGGAATGAGTGGATCACACTTGTTTCTATTAAAAATATAGCTAAAGTAGATAAGATATAGATCATACCTCAAACTTATATGGGCCTTCGGGTCGTACACCTCCATTGTCTTCAATTATCCATGATTCAACCACCTGATCCTTGTACTTAGCATGGAACACCTTCAGGTGGTGGCATTGGAAATGAATTATAACATCATCCACCTCCCACTAATATCCTTTTACCTTATCACATTATATGTATAGTTGACACCATTTCCCTACCAAATCCATGCAACCCTTATTTGTGACTAACTTTAAACTCTATACTATCTCTATACCATCATCTTTGATACCATTCTATCATAACCCCCACTGGTACCCCTCCTAGATTGGTAGTGAAGATAGATATGACTCTTGAATCCCACCTCTAATAGGCCTTGAGTTAGTGACTGACAATGAGGATATATGTCACAAGTTTTGGAGGAATCACCCTCAAAGTATAATCCAAAGAAGAGTGATACTATTTTCCAATCAACTCCACTTAGGATAAACATAGAGGTTGAAAATTTAATCCCATCTATGAATAAATGAAACAAAATGAAAAACATCCAAGGGATTCCAGACCAAGCTTCTAAAATCCACTATAGCTTCTATTATATACCTCAGTCACCAGAATAACAACGCTCCCATTCCCCCCTTGAACTATCCTACAAAACAACTCAACAAACACTATAGAGGGGTGAGCAATTTGAAGTACTCAGTAGGATCATATTTTAGAGTAAAATAATATCAAGTGAAATCAGTGTATTGAGATAGATATGTATAGACACACCAATAAATACAAATATAAAACAATAATAGGGCTAATAAACCATAGAAAAAAATAATCACAATCACCATTTTTTGTTAGAATCACTTATAACTTCTAATTCGTATGTCACGACCTGTCCCAGTGGGGCCCGTGTCGTGACTCCCCAAGCCCACCTCCCATAGGTCAGGGGCTGAAGACTAGCACCATGTAGGCATATCACTGACATGGGATGAATTTTCTACGTACCTGTACACATGCACACATATCCAAGCCTACAATTATGAAATGTAAAAACCACTAAGTAAGAAAAATTCATACATACAACTAAACCCAACCAACAGAGTACAATGAAAAGTAATGCACGGAAAGTAAACTAGGCTAGAATACAAGACCACCAAAAGGAAGAGTCAGCAAACTACAAAGTCCAACCTGTAAGCAAGAAATAGGTACTGGGACTACTGCTTGTAGTCGTTGGAACACCTCGGCCTATAAGGAAGCTCACAAATCTCAGTCCAGTCCTGGTCTGCCCTGGACTCCGTCAAAAGGTCGCTCGTCTGCACAAGTCACGACACATGTGGGAAAAGCCCGTGCATGGGTGAGTATAACAATACTCAGTAGAGGACCCCAAAAACCACAAAGAAATACACAATTAAAGGTACATTCAGATCTATATAGTATATGTATATAGAACATATAACAAGAGAAACATATCCAGATATACTTGAAACCTAGACCTGTAGTCTAGAGGTAAGTTACAATGACCCTCATACCCACACTAGGGATTCAATCCAAGGATTATAAAAAGAAATATTCCAAGAGAAATCACTCCATGAGTCTGGTAGCTCTGATGATGTCCATCTGAGAAGTATTATTCATCAGGAAGTGCCATGAGATGGCGATAGATATGCTGGAAGATCTGAAGAGAGAATAGATGCACTCATTCTGGGAGAACTCACTTCAGAGTAGAGAAAGATCATGATACACAGAGGGAGATCACTACCAGGGCCTTGATGTATAACGAGACTCATATGAATTCACCTACTAAGTAGAGGACCGACATCCTGTAGTATTGGTCACATCAATACTTGATTCTACCTAAGGCCAAGAATGGGTACAAGATCTCTCTCCGAGCCTCTCAGAGGGATTCCGACTCAATCCAAAAAAATATGGCTGAAGGGATCAAACTCTTGTGGATGGAAACAATAACTTACCTTCAGGGGAGTGGGAAAAGGAGTCACTAACACAAAAGAAACTTGTCTAAGGAACATTGTACAAGGAGATCAAACCATATAGAATAGAGTACACAGTGTGTAGCAAGGTCACACGCCGTGTCCCGTGACTTTGGGTACTGCCTGCGTGCAATGACCCGAGTCAGAAGACATATCATGTAAAAATTGCATACACAACATATAGTAATGGTCACATTCCATGTCCGATTATCTGGGGTCCGCTCTGTGTATGTTGGCCATGTGCTCGTACATGTCTTAGACCCGTGTATACCAACCCGTGTACTAGTACATGGTGTAACCCACGTAACCAGCCTAGTCTAGCCCTGTGATGGAGTCGTGATGTGTACTCAAACCCATGCCTATGTATCATATAAGACACACAATGAGTCCCATGTAAGAAACTACATGCCCTGTGAAAGTTTTCACACACCTTGTCATTGATTCCTGAATCAAGAAACCCTAGCCACCGTAGAGCTGGCCCCACATTCCATGTTCTTCGGAGACACGTCGTGTTCTTCAAAATTTTATAGAATTTCTTTTCTTCCTACATGAACCTTCGATGATCTTTGATCCATTGATCTGGCTATTCAATCTCTTCAAAACTCAATATCCTAGGTTGTCCCATCATGGAAATACTGAATCAGTAAGTTTCGGGCATCCGATTAGTTCCAAAAACAAATTTCGATCATCCATGTGAAGAATAGTCGAAGAATTATTTCTTTCGATCCATGTAGATTTTTCATTGGCCATCATCGTCTTACCTCCATTGGGTCGTCACGATATCAGATCTCTAATTTTGGATTATTGCGTTGTAAAAAGGACATGCAACGATCTGTTGTTCATAACCCCGCGAAGAACAGGAAGAACACGAGGTCAAAAGGGGGAAGAAATTCCAAATAGAAAATAGAAAAATTAAACTCTACCATCATTCATCATGGCATCAATATTATCCCATTAGAGGGATAAAATGAAGAAAATCAAAATAAAAATTAGAATAAGGATGGATTGATTCCCCAAAATAAAACCCAATAAAAGACCCTCCCGCAAGAGCGAACAATCCGCAAGTCAACCTCTTCATGGGTTGATCTGTATTCATCGTTAAATCAAAGAACCGGGAAAAACAAAATCAAAACAAACACCCCTACCTTTATCATCGATGAATAGGGAGACTGGTCATTAGTTGGGATTCGATCTCACTACGTAACGATCCACACGTCGTTGCTCGTCGTCGTTCATCGAGATTCCTCTATGGATGGATCCTCTCCAAAACTCCAGAGCATCCAAGGAAAATTTTCAATGGTTATGAGAATAAACCTAGGCTACTAGTTATTTAAAACCAACAAAGGTGTTTTTGTGTTAATTAAAACATTTAAAATAAATTATTAATTTATTTTATTTCCTTTAAAATATCCAGAAATTAACTTTTGCATCCAACCCATGTCGTTCGATGTTAGGCCCTGCCTAAGTTAAATCCACTACTCTGAATGTAACGGTGCCCTCAGATATTTGATCTGAGCACCTGATCAAAAGTTATTACACTTTTTTCAAGAAAACTGCTCGTGCATGATATTTAAAAGTTTAATTTATTTCAAATATTTATTCTGGGAAACCCGAGCCTCAGAATCACATGCCGTAAAAAATTATGGTCTCAAAATAATTCAATATAATGTTTAAAAATAATACAAAGAAAAACTGAGACATTACATTATCCCCATATTAGATCTTTTACGTCCCTAAAAATCCAAAACAAATGGCCACTAAAATAGATGTGGGTACTGCACATGAATCTGAGTCTCCCACTCCCACGTTCTCTCTTGAAGGCTCATGTGTTGCCACTGGACACACACCAAGGTAATCACTCACACACAAAGGATCCTATCCCATTGATCCTTGATCTCCACTGGGTACTCTGTGAAGGTCGCTCCATTATTGATGTCCATCTCTCCCTAGTCAATGACGTGTGATGGGTCATGAACGTACCTCCTCAAATGCGATATGTGGAATACATAATTTACCCGGTGTTGCTGTGGTGGTATGCCACCTTTCCAACTCTACACAGTATCTGAAAAGGGCTGATGAACCTCAAAGACAACTTTCTAGCTTGACCAAATCTCAACAACCCTAATAGAAGTGATACCTGAAAGAAGATATGGTCTCCCTATTCAAACTCTAGAGGTCTCCTCCATCTATTAGTATAAGACTTATGCTATATATGTGCAGTCTTCATCCACTCCTAGATGATTTTTACTTTCTCAGTGGTAGATCGCACCTACTCTGGACTCATGAGTTATGACTCTCTGGTGTCAATCTAGCAAAGGGTGACAGGAAGGGTTTCCCATATAAATCCTCAAATGGTGCCATACCTATGGTGGAGTGTTAGCTATTGTTGTACATAAACTCCACCAGTGGTAGGTGGTCCTCCCAACAGCGACCAAAGTCGAAGATACAGGCCTGTAACATAACCTCTAGAACTTGAATGGTTCTCTTTATCTGACCATCTATTCGGGGATGGAACATTGTGCTTAAGCATAGCTGAGTCCCAAATGACTCCTACAATCCCTTTCACAATTGGGATGTGAAAAAATCATCACGATTTGATAATATTGTTGAAGGGATGCCATGAAGCTAAAATATCTCCTACATGTAGAGGTATCCCATGCTCTCTAAGGAACTCTGCTCCCTGATAGCTAGGAAGTGGGTCGACTTAGTGAGTCGGTCAACGATTAACCAAATGGAATTATGTCACATGGACATTCGGGGTAATCCCATCACAAAATCCATTGATATTCTATCCCACTTCCACTATGGAACTTCTATGGGGTTGGATAACCCCATTGGAACCTAGTGCTAAGCCTTCACCTGCTGGCACATGAGGCATCGAGAAATGAACTCTGCTATTACCTTCTTCATACCTATCCACCAGAACTGATGCCAGATGTCCTGGTACATTTTTCCACTCCAGGATGTACCACCAAGGGGGGTGTATAAAACTCCCTCATAACCTCCTTTTGCAACACTACTGGTACAATCGTGCGCCCTCTGAAAATAACTACATTCTCCCCACCTTGTGAATATCCATCATGAGCATGTCATGTGGATAATTGATTGCATAAAGTCTCACAGTCGACATCCCCAAGTTGTGCCTCCCTGACTTACCATAAGAGTGGAGGGGTGACAACCATTGACTGGAGATAAGCTGTATTATCTCCATTCATGAAGGATAACTGTAGAAATTTCAACTGCTCTGATGCCTTTCACAGCAGCTACGAACTTTATCTCCTGCTAAGAGCATCTGCCACAATGTTCCCCTTACTAGGAGTATAGAATATATCAAATCCATAATACTAGTGGAACTCCATCCATCAACTCTGACTCAGATTCAGGTACTTTTATGAGAATATGTACTTGAGGCTCTTGAGGTCATATTAAATGATAAATCATTTGCCCATCAGGTAGTGTCTTCACATCTTCAACATGGAGACTACCGCTGCCAACTTAAGATCTTGGGTCACGTAGTTCCACTCATGCAGCCTCAGATGGTGCAAACCATAATCAATCACAGTTTGTCTCTACATCAACACACAATAAATCCCGGTCCCTGATGCGTCACAGAAAATTACATACTCAACACCCTCTTTTAGCAATATCAAGATTGGTTCCCTCGTCAAACTCTGGATCAACTAATGGAAATCCTACTGGCACTTCTATATCCATAGGAAAGGCTACCCCTTCTAGTTAAATACTATCATCAGTGCTGATATTCATTAGAAATCAGGGATAAATCTTGTGTGGTATCCTTTCAACCTAAGGAAGCTTCACACCTATGTCACACTCTAGGGTGGATCCCATGTTAACACCACCTCGACCTTGGCTGGGTCTAATTCTACTCTATCTGATGAGATAACATGTCCCAAAAAGTAGCCTCCTGTATCCATAATTGGCACTTTGAGAGCTTCCCATAAAGTTGGTTCTCTTGAAGTATGTATGGAACCATCTGTAGGTGTCTTGTGTGCTCCTTCTCTGATGCTGAGTATAAAAGGATTTCTTTGATAAAGACCAGTACGAACCGGTCTAATTACAGATGGAAGATCTAGTTCATAAGTCCCATAAACACTATAGGGGAATTTTTCATGCCTAAAGTCATCACCAAGTACTTGTAGTGATCATAGAGGAATCTGAAATCCGTCTTTGGTATATCCTCATCTCATACTCATAACTGGTGGAAACCCAATTAAAGGTCAACCTTTGAGAACCATCGTTCCCCTCTTAAATGATTGAAGAGGTTTTCGATCCTTGGCAGTGGATACTTGTTCTTCACCTTTACCTGATTCAGGCACTGGTAATCCACACACAACCTCAAACTCCTGTATGCCTTCTTAATAAAAAAAATTTGGGCCGCCCAAGGTGAAAAAAAGGGTCTTGCAAATCCCTTCCTCTGCAAATGATTTATTGTACCCTCAACTCGTGAAGCTCTACAAGAGACATCCAATATGGTGGTGAGGACATTGGTTCCGTCTTGGGGTGTAATTCTATGCAGAAGTCAATTTCCCGATGGGGAGGTAATCTTGAAACATCTTCTAGAAAGAAGTCCTTGTACTCCACCACTACCGCTGAGAACTGGAAGCTCACAACATCTGTTGCTCCAAGGTTAAGGCTAGCCAACTTATGGGTGATCAAATGAACCCACCTAAACATGAGCCCATTCTATACTGCCTAGGTTTCCTTTTCACCAAGAAAGGAAAAAATCATTCCATCACTACAGACACACTTCACTCTTCGCTTATAGCAGTCAATATTGGCATAGACCGAAGATAACCAATCTATACTGAGAATGACGTCATAAGGCATCAACGTTTCCACCAAGAGTTTCGAGCCGAAACTCTCACCTCCAAGGGTAAGATCACACTGTTGGCAAGGATGTGTGATAATAGTGTCTCCTCCCATTAGTGTCTCCAAGTTTAAGGTTTGAGTTAAAGGCTCCACCAGAATTTCAAGGTCTCACACAAGACACATGGTGTGGAAAGAATGACTAGAACCCATGTCTATAAGTATAGAATCTAAGGTAGAAAATACATATATCATACATTAGATCATCCCTGGAGTACTTGGGTTATACGCCTCAACCACATGTAGCTACCCCTGCCCCTATCCCCTAGCTCCCTGAGTCTGGTGCAGACCTCCTGGGGGGTGGTGGTGGATGTAGGTCAAAGTGTCTGCCACCTCCTGCAGCTCTCCCTACTCTTCTTCCACGTCTTCTACCTAACAGGTATTCTTACTCCACTCTATGCCTCTTCCTCAGTGGTCTCTCCACTACCTCCCTGTTAGAAGTTATACGGGTTGGTAAATCTCTAGAGAGATGTCCCTTTCCATCGTAAAAGTAGCATTTCCTCTCCCTAGGCTGACTGGATCCATCCTAAGATCCTTAGACCACAGTTCCCCTATATTGGGTTCTCCTGTGATGTATCCCATGTCCTGATCCTTGTACTTGACATCGACTCCCTACTGTCGAGGTCTCTACACCTGTCTGCCTGCTTCTAACTGCCACTGGCTTTCTTTTCTTATCCAAGAATCTCTTAACCACCAAATATCGCTCGAGCAATCCTGCATAAGTCAAAATGCATAAAATCATGAAACTAGCTCATATTTCCTATCATATACCTCACTCGAAGGTTTGAGATATTAAGAACTGATATTTGACCATATCCATTGAGTACCTGGAGAGGTTTGTGAACCTTGATTAATAGTCATACACCATTAAACTACCCTTATGGAGCTGAAGGAGCTCCTAGAAATGCACTGCTCTTAGCATAACTGAAGAGAACTCCTCCCTAAAGAGTCAATTGAAAACCATACATGAAAGAGTCTCCTCATAGTGACTCTTCATGGTCAAAATTCACTATCTCCCTACCAAACCCTGAAGAAGGATCGCTCCTAGGATCACCATCTGGTCCACTGATGTCCTCACTAGACGGAAAACTTTGGTCACCAACTCAAGATAGTACTCAGCCGCCTGAGGGGTGGGATCACCTCGAAACCAAATGGGTATCTATCTATGAAACACATAGAGTGTGCTTAGCCTATGCTCCCTGTGTTCTGGTACTGTAGGTACCATGTGTTGCTCCACTAGTGGAGGTATAGCAGGTGCACCACCTAGAGGTAATGCTTAGGGAACTGGTCCCTAAATTAAAGCCTTGTCATAGAGGGTGTCATCCTCGTGATTGAGTTGCCGAATCCTAGCTAGCATACGTCGCAAAGGAATCCTGTAAGGAAACAAGATACACCATAGTAAAAGAGTAAATATGGATAGCTGACACTAAAGGACATGAAAAACACAACCCATTCCTATATGTTGCATGTACCATTTTTTATTTCCTTGCAAATAGTATTCTCATGTGTTGAGTTGAAAATTAGGTTATTAGAGTCCTGGTGTATGGTTACATTGGTCGCCCATACCAACACTAGATTCCTTGGCCATAAAGTTGAGCTTGAAACACTTAACACTATTTCCCTAAACCAATCTCACCGAATCTTGGCCGTAAGGTAGAATCAACCACCACTGATATCACTCTGTCATGACCCTTACTAGTGGGGCCCGTGCCACGACTCCCCAAGCCTTCCTCCAATAGGCCAGGGGCTAGAGACTAGCACCGAGTAGGCATATCACTAACATGGGAGGCATTGACTATGTACCTATACATACACACACATCTCCAAGCCCACAGTGCTGAAATGTAAAAACCACTAAGGAACTAAAATGCATGCATATAGCTAAACCCAACCAACAGAGTACAACAGAAATTAATGTGTGGAAAGTAAACTGGGCTAGAATACAAGCCCATCAAAAGAAAGAGTTTTCAAACTACAAATTCCAACTTGTAAGTAAGAAATTGGTACTGGGAATGCTGCTTATAGTAGTAGGAACACCTAGGCATATAAGGAATCTCACAAAGTTTGGTCTAGTCCTGGTTCACCCTAGACTCTATCAAAAGGCTGCTCATCTACACAAGACATGACACGTGTGGGCAAAGCCCATGTAGGGGTGAGTATACCAATACTTAGTAGAGGACCCTGAAAAACACCAAACAATACAAAAGTAAAGGTACATTCATCTCCATGTAGTATATTTCTACAAAACATGTAACAAGATAAATATATCCAAATATACTCGAAAACCAGACCTGTAGTCTAGAGGTAAGTCGCAACGACCCACATACCCATGCTAGGGATTTAGTCTGAAGATTCCATGAAGCACTCATCTGAGAGAACTCACTCCATGAGTCTGGTAGCTATGATGATGTCTATACGATAAGTACCATTCATCGGGAAGTGTCACGAGAGAGATATAGATACACTGACATATCTGAAGAGAGAACAAATGCACTCATTCTAGGAGAACTCACTACTGAGTGGGGAAAGATCACGATACACATATGAGGATCACTTCTAGGGCCTTGGAATATACCATGACTCATCCGGATTCACATTATAAGTAGAGGAACGACGTCTTATAGGATTGGTCATGTCGTTGACTGACTCTACCTAGGACTAATAATGGGTAGAGGATCTCGCTCTAGGTCTCTTGGGGGGATTTTGACTCTATTAAAAAAATATTTTTGAAGGTATCATACTCCTATGTATGGAAGTGATACCTGGCCTTTAGGGGAGTGGGAAAAGGATCTAATAAACCAAACAAAACTTATCTAAGGAATGGTGGGAAATGAGATCAATCCATGTAGAATAGAGTACACAACATATAACAAGGCCACATGCCATGTCCCTTGACTTAGGGTACTGTCCATGTGAAATGGCCCGATTCTGAAGACATGTCATATAAAAAGTTCATACACAATGTGTAGTGATGGTCACATGCCATTTATGATTATTCGTGGTCTGCTCTGGGTATGCTGGCCATGTGGCCGTAAATGGCTTAGACCTGTGTATTCCAACCCATGTATCGGTACACGGGGTAACCCATGTAACCAGCTTGGTCTGGCCGGGTGGTGGAGTACATGCCGTGTACTCCACCCTGTGTCTGTGTATCATTAAATATACACGATGAGTCCCACATAAGGACCCACACGCAGTGTGATAATTGTCACATGCCATTTCATTGCTTCTTACATCATGAAACCCTATCCACCATAGAGTTAGACCCACATGCAGTGTTATTTGGAGAATACTCTGTGTTCTTCACAATTTTACAGAATCGATGTTCTACTTCTGCGTGCCTTTTGTGATCTTTGATCTGTCAATCCATTCATTCAATCTCCTCAAAACTCAATATCCTGGTTCATCTCGTCATTTCAACACTGAATCGATAAGTTTCAGGAGTCTGATCAGATCCAAAAATGTGTTTTGATCATCCGTGCGAAGAACGATCAAAAAATTATTTCATCCAATATGTGTTGATTCATCATCCATGATCATATTCATACCTCCAATAGGTTATAATGATGTTGGATCTCTAATTTTGGATCATTTCATTGTGAAATAGATGTGTAACGATCTGTTATTCATAACCCCATAAAGAACACGTGGTCAAAAGGGGGGGGGCAAATCCAAATAGAAAATCAAGGAATGAACCTCTGCCATCATTTTTCACGGAGTTGACCCACTCCCATTTGAGGGTTTAAATAGAGAAAATAAAAATACGAATCATAATAAGCATGGATTTATTCCCAAAAATAAAACCTAGTAAAATACCCTCCTATAAGAATGAATGATCTGTGGGTCATCCTGTTCGTGGGTTGATATGCGTTATTCATTAAATCAAAGACCGGAAAAAATGAAATCAAAAAAACCACCCTACATCAATCATCGATGAATATGGAGAGCAGTCATCGGTTGAGATTTGATTTCACTGCACAGTGATCCACACGTCATCACTCGTCGTCGTTCGTCGAGATTCGTCCAAGGATGGATCCTCTCCAAAACTCCAGAGCATCCAAGGAACGTTTTCCAGTGTTATGAGACTAACCTTGGGATCTTGGTTTTTTAAACCAAAAAAATTTTCATCGTATTAATTAAAATATTTAAAATAAATCATTAATTTATTTTATTTCCATTAAAACGTCCAGAAATTAACTTTTGCAACTGACCTGCGTTATTCAATGTTAGGCCCCACTTAAGGTAAAGACACTGATATGAATGCAATGGCTATCTCAGATTTCTGATCTGAGAACCTATTCAAAAGTTATTCTAATTTTTCAGGCAAACTGCTCAAGCATTCTATTTAAAGTTTAATTTATTGCAAACATTTATTCTGGGCACCCCAAGCCTCAGAATCACACGCCGTCACAAAGCCTGGTCTGAAAATAATTCCATCTAATGTTTGAAAATAAAACACAGAAAAAATAAGACATTACATCATAAATATTTCCCATATTATAACAAAATTCTAGATTCTAAACTTTCATAAACAAGAGAGATGTCTAATAACTTGAATTACCATAATTGTTCCACCTTCCCTACAACTATTCCATTTCCATCATAAGATAACCATCAATAAAATATGATAAATAAAAGCATCATATATATTAATAAATTGGGGACCGAAGAATATATTTCCACTACTCTAAGATATCAACTTAAGATCTTTCCAACTAAAACTAGTAGCAAGATGATAGGATAACCCAACACTTAATGATCAGGAATATGAGAATAGAATAATAACCAAACAATAACATCCACCTTTCGACAACACCCTGAACCGCATGCAACTATAACAAATTCTATTATTTTCCCATAAAAAACTATCCTCTAGACTATCATAGTCCATTTCCAAATTGCATCAATTCATATGGTCGCAATAGTGAATTATACAGAGCATCATACATTAAAACCAATGTAAACATGAAAAGTAGTATTTAATATGTGAAAAAACATGGTGGAAAAGAAAAAATAAGCGTATACATATTAGAAAGTATCAAAATAAGGGAAAACCATATCAACGAGGAATTTTACACATATCTAACTCACCCATCATTATTTTATAGTTCATCCTGTATCCAAACCATTAATCGATATCATAACTATTTATGATTATCACTAGGTAATCATTTTAATTCCATTCTTTAACACAATACTAATCTGTGACCAGGTTTAGCTTTATAATTTCATATTAACTTAGGAATTTTATAAAATGTGGTAAAAAATGAATTTATTTAATCATCCTCTTAATAATATTTTAATTCACCAATCCACATACAAAAAACAAGTTTAAGGACATCTGGTTATTTTTCTCTACGGATCATTAGATTAATTAAAGCATCATACCTCACTTTAAGGAACTAATACATCTACCCAAACTAAACACCTTACCTCTAGGACACTCATTAAACCAAACCTATAACCCCACTACTTCTAAAGCCCAACCAACTTCACAAATATCCATATCTAAGTCCAACTACTAAACCATCCCATTACTAGCACCAACTTTCCTATAGAATAACTTTCATAAATATATATTTCCCAATTAACACAAATAGAACCCCATATCATCCTAATGGATCACTCATATAGTAGGTTACTAATATCTTACCCCAACTATCTTAACCCAACAACACTCTTATATAATGATTCACTATACCACCCTTCATATGGTCTTCTAGAATTTAGAAAACTTATTTAATGAAAATAATTAAAGTTATCTATCCTGTTCACCTTCCATAACAGTTTCAAAACCCTTTCTAATCCACCTATAAATTAGCATCCACAACAACCATGTATATATATATATATAATAGTGTGCTAAATTAGAAAATTAAAAAAAGAAAAGAGATAGAAAAATAAATAGTGTAACAACACAAATATAAAGTATAAATCCATCCCCTTACCTCTTTCTAAATTCCCACGACACTAGGTCTAAGAGAAGATATTAAAAATTAAGAAGGAAATATAAAAAGACCCCTTACCATGGTTCAAATATCAATCACATTAGGCTCAAGAGAAGAGTGGATGAATATGGTAATATCACCCCCCCTCAGAACATATCTTCATAACACTAGGCCTGTAGAGAAAGTTATTGAATGGAATGCACAAGATTAAAACAAACCCATTAGGAAATATCTTCACAACACCAAGCCTAGGGATTTTTTTTACTAACCAAATCTGAAGGTATCACAGTGTGGATGAGTTATTAAAGGTTAAAGTTTTGAATTGAATAATTTTCATGGAACAATAAGGTGGGTTCCAATCAAGATAATTTTGTAAATTCAAAGAATCCAGGAAAAGGGGATTAAAATTAAGGAAGAATGATGATAGTTTAAGTATTTCAATTCAAGGGGATAACAAACAAAGGATTTAATACTCAACTGGGTGATTGAGATAATTAATAAAATATATCAAGAATAAATAATTTTAGAATAATTAATTTTGGAAATACCCTACCTTAATTAGTCTAAGAAACTCCATGTAAAAGGAACTTGATCTTGGGAACCAATAGATTCACAACTGCTCCCACCAACCTGTAACATTATATACAAGGCCAAAACATCAATAATAAATCAAAAACAAATAATTATCATTTCTGTTTCCACCATTCCAATCATTTAATTTATAACAATCAC
The DNA here is from genome assembly GCA_963277665.1 of Viscum album. Lineage (NCBI taxonomy): Eukaryota > Viridiplantae > Streptophyta > Magnoliopsida > Santalales > Viscaceae > Viscum > Viscum album. Next base: position 1,236,420,712 of record OY728120.1, read on the forward strand.
TAATGGAAAATATAATAATAATAATCCCCTAGATTTACATAAAGAGAAAAATAATACATCACCTGAGGCGTTACAAAAAAAAATAGAGAGAGAGAGAGGGATGATCACGGTCTGGAACACACATGGAAGAGGTCGAGGATCTTCACAAAAGGCTCCCAGAATCCAAAATATAGATAGTGTATATCTCAATCATAAGGGGGAAACAAATAATTTTAATGGGGGAAGAACCCATTGATTTAAATAAATAGATAGTGATCCTTTTAGATCTTTAATAAAAATGCAGTCAAAACCCACATTAAATTAATTAAAAATTAATTTTAGAAATTTTCCATTCAAAATACCATTTAAATATCCAAAACTTAAGGAATAAATTTAATATTTTCAAAGATACATATTTAAAACTTAATTTTACATTTATATTTATGTAAAATCACTAAAAAAGGTTGTAGGTCAAGTTTGGGTAAATTCTATATTTTTTATACATAAAATACTACCCTGACTTGAGTTGGGATCACTATGTAAGGGTAAGCTTATTTACCCTTATGCAACTTGGGTTCAAAATGACCCTTATAGAAGAATTTAAGGTTAAGGATTTACCTTGATGCAATTCTATCAACCCTTACATATGATAATCCTATATAAAGCTAATCCAATTTACCATTATGCAGATTTGACTATACCCTTACGTGAAAAATGACCAAGACGATCTATGAATATGAGAACACCTTCATGCCAGACCTCATTTACCATCATGTGATATATCAAAATACCCTTACATAGGTTTATCTTTATGTTTCAGAACAAAACACGTGCTGACCTTAAATTTACACAAGACTAGAAAGACCTTTATGCATGGAATTTTTTATGTCAATAAGAGTAAAACTGAAATTTTATCTTTAAAACAAGATTATCTTGAGAATTAATAAATTTAAATAAAATATATTAAATTCACTTTAAAAATAATCAAATAAATTCGTAATTTTCTTAAATAAATTTTAAAACTTTTAATCTAATTTTAATAAAATTTCAGAAACCATTTAAAAAAATATTTAAACAATAAAACATCCTTGGAGATAGATATTCCAAGAAACATCCCTAGGAACTACAACACCTAATAATGGACAAGTAAGAGTACCCAAGAAGATTTTGGGCCTTGATAATCAATATGATGCCACTTTTTGGTAGAAGGTGTGTAGAGGAAGTGTGAAATTAGGGGAAATTAAAATTTTTACCACTATATCGATGTAATAACTATTGGATTTGGTGTACTAGGACCTAATATTTTTACTTTTATTACATATATATTCAAGGTATTTAATATTAATAAAACATATTATTACACATTGTTCATTGTTCTTCATGAATTTGATGTAATAATGTCCTAGAGTATACGACACATTGATAAGGTCATAACAGTTCCCCACTATGATGAGGCTGTTGAAGTGATATGACGATATTCTTAAATAAGGTTCTATGGTTGGATAAAATATTATGATGGGGAACATAGTATATATAATTTTTGGTGTGAGTACTCATAAGAAGATGAAACTTCTTCTCATGAAGTTCACTCTTGGTAATCTCCAAGATGAGATATTATGAGAATAGAACCTCTAGTAGGAATTCTCTATGTTTTTATGTCATCGTATATTCCTATCTTAGAGGGGTTTTAATGGTCCTTATACTTTAATATTATCATTAATTCATGACATGACTTACATACTTATATTTACTAACAAAAACCATCACACCGTATGTTGGTGGGAAGTAGGGTATGTTGGGTGCGCCACGAATGACATATTATTAATGGATAATTCGTAGAAGGATTTGTCCCTTCCATATTTATGGAATTTGATATCTCAGACCTTTGATTGGAATATAAACTTCACCCTAAATTCCATGTACCTAGTGTAACAACGTGTTTTTTAAGATAGTCAAAGAAAGACATATCAATCATATAGTTTGTTGACACATATGTGCAACCTGCTTCATGAGATATTGTGAAAAATGTATTGTATTACACAATGAGTGTTCGTATGTGGTTATCGTCATTGTGATGTTAGTTCCTTTATTTTTGGTGCCTTAACACATTTCTAGACAGTAATCTTGGACTTTAGGCAAGCCTCCCAAATTCCAATGATAAATAATCCTAGAGGGTCACACGTTAAGTGTTTCTACTAATCTCAATTAAATTCTATTTGAATTTAATTAATAGAAGAAATGTTATTCTCAAGACCCAGGAATAATTTTATTCAAGTTTTTATCAACCAAAAATATTTATTTATGAATAAAATAATTAATTAAATATTTATTCATGGTTTCAATAAATTCTATAGGAGTTCGAATGGATCAAGATCGAGTCTGGTGACAAGTATTAATGAAAAATCTAGTTAAATAATATTTGTTATCATGTAGGTTGGTGTGCGCCAAAAAATAATAATAATAATATTATTATTATCATTATTATGTGACATGGGGTTAATAAAATATTATAATATTATTTAAGGGATTACATGCAATTAAATAATTATTTTAACCTTACCCTTAGCTCTATAAATAGACTTATGTGTTTATTTTGTTTACAAATCAGAAGTTTAGAATAGAGAATCATTGTACATAATGAACCCCTCTCTCTATCTCTCTCAAATTTCTCATCTTTCTCTCTTCCACTCAAGAAAGAGAAAAAAAAAGAGATATTTCTTTTAATATCGAAAGATGAATGATCAATATTAATAACAAAAGATTATAGATTTGTCTCACTAGCACCTGGTGTTCAATTGGTGTTGCTCATAGATTAAAGGATCATGTGTGGATCACTGCTAGAGGAATTATACCCTTGGATCCTCACATTATAAGAAAGGAAATCCAAAAAGGTTATTTTGGATGATCAACATCATCATAAAAGAAATGATCTTAAGATGGGGTAATCATTTATTCCAGATATAAATAAATTAATTATAAATTTAATGCACAAGATCCTCTATTGGGGTTTCAAGAATCAAAATATTAAAATAACTTTTAATATATCACCCAACACTACTTGATTCCACTACATTGAGAACCTATAAGTGGTATCAAAGTGGTCACATTTTAAAATTTTAATTATTTATTTGACTGTTGATCTATACCCAATCGTGGTTGAATGTTTTCATTTCATATTATTCATTATTTAATCCAATTTGAATTAACATGTTATTGAAATATTAATCATGTTTATTTAGTGTTTCATTTTCTTGAAGGTCTAAGAATAGATGAATAACGACCATAGATTCCATCGGGAAGTTCCATATTTTTGTTTGGTAAAACTTGGTTACACAACATGTAGTCAGAGTACACACCATGTACCCATGTGAATTTCACCTGGATGTGTCGAGGGATACATGAAACACTAAGAAATTAATTAGCTGTGGTGAATTTATTTCACACCCTGTGTAGACTGGTCAACCTAGCACATGGGATTTCTAATTACATAATGTGTAGTTGGTGTACACTCCATGAAGTTTTCTTGAGTTAGTGGAGTAAATTGGGCAATTTGTGTGCTCATTATACATGGTAAAACCATGTGAGACTGAAATCCTAGAGAACTTATGATATACATGATGTTTATGTGGTGTACACTCCATGTAGTTCATCATTTCCCATGTCTAAAATACATACCGGTCCATTCTGCAAGAATAGAGGAAGCACGACATAAGGGATACACGACATATAGCTTTCTTGTACACACCATGTGATCCTGCAGAGATAAATTCCATATACCTAGGAAAGTATCTTGGACACATGAAAAGTGGATACATGAAATATAGCTAGCATGTACATGCTATGTAGTCTAGTCGATTCAACACGCCGAATCCCAAGGCATGTACCCTGGATATATGGAAATTGAGGTACACAGTGTGTATCTAGAAAATACATGTTGTGTAGTATCCCAACTAATGGAAGAAATAAAAATTAATCATTAAAACTGTATTTATTTTATTATAAATTTTGTGTTGGACATTTTAATAAGGGTTTTAAAGAATTTTAAATTCTCAATTAATTTATTTTAATAAATCTGTAATTATTGGTTCTTATATTTATTTTCCATTAATTCCTATATGATAGTTATCTCCAAGATAATTCAGATGGTCATTAAGATGAAAGGTAATTAATTAATTAATACAAGCATGTTTATCTTAATAATAAATAATTAATAATAAATTAATGTTATCCATTTACTTTTGTGTGTACATTGCATGTATGACCATTCATGAGTTTGAAAAAGACTTATTTTTGCGTTGGATGTTTTAGTTCAATTTATTTCATGAGTTTGAAATTATTTATTATTATATTAAATATGATGACCTACGAGTCATCCCTCCCTCTATTATTATGTAGGAATTTCATGTCCATGATTATTTATATAATACCCCTTAACCAATCCTTTAGTTTCCACCACCTACATTCAAGTTATAAATATATGTAATTAATGGATTATCCCAAGGAATGTGGAGGCAATTCCATATAGAACCCTTATGATATCAACTCAGGTGATACACAAGTGGACGAGTGGAATGTTATAGATTGTTCCAAGTCTATCACAAGGATTTATTTCCCCTAGGTTATAGGTTGATTTAATGTATACTCATTAAATCAATCGTTAGATAAGATCATGCTTAATTCATTTAATTTATTATTTATTTCTATTTATACATTATTTATTTTATGGATGCAAGACTACGATCACATAAATAAATGAATTAATTTTCAAAGATGAAATTTGAATAAATGGATTGTGCATAAATGTTTTATCCAACATGGTTAATTAATTAAGTAACATCCACTTAATATTAACAAGACTTGTAAAGGATAAAACAATATAAAATATATGCATAATAAAAAATAAAATCCCTCAACTAAATATTAAGTCATAATTTTCCTTCTATTACTTGATTAGGAATGAAACCAATAGAACTAAGTGTTTGATCAAACTTTGTTGGGATGATTAATTTTATAAGGGTATTTATTATGAAGGTATTGGGTTGAATTAACTATTTTACATCAAGAGGAGTTTTCCTTTATATATTTTTTAAAATTTGGAGGTAAGTGTTGAGGAAATCCAAGTCAAGATTTTAGGATTGGGGAATACACTCAACAGATTAAGAAGATGTAAAACTGCTACTGGAAAAGACTTGTGTGCTTAAATACATCCAAATAGCTTGAAAAACCCATGTTGGGGTTATGTAAAGAAGAATATGGATCTTTTCCACTAAAATTTCTTAGAAACTATACATTATGTGTTAAATTGTAAAGGATATTGGGACTTGATAAAATAGTGGGAAAATTAATATAATCAATTAATTTATTATTTCTAACATAATTTGAAATCAAGAAAACATACTAATAAAATGATCTTTTAATTGTATAATAAAATGAAAATATCTTCATCCACACTATCTCTATGGTCAATATAAAAGAAAGAAAACCTCCTCACTGGTATTAACTTCTAGGAGTGGTTTGGAAGCCTTCTCGATGTGTTATAGCATGAATGGAAATCTTAAGTGCCAGAATCCTCACAACCTAATCCACCTGCTAAGTAAGAAAGTGATAAATAGTTCCTTGTCTATAAAATAAATTTGAGCAACACAATCTATGTTCAATTTTTTCTACTATCATCTATGTCTAGTTAACTCATGAAGTCTCATGAAAACATGGATTCTTATAGCATGCTCGAGCACCTATGTGGCCTTTATTAGGAGAGAGATAGAAAAAAATAGTTTGAGATATACAAGGCTCTTTCTTAGATAAATATTGGATAGGGTTCTCTATATTGGCCTTACATAGTCAATAAAATTGGGTACATTAAGCACTTAGAAGTTCTAAGGTTTAAATTTCCAGAATAACTAGGCACCAATCTCATTCTTGTATCACTCTCTTAGAGTTTCTCTAGGTTTGTTGTAAATTTTAATATGAAAAACATTTAGAAATATCCACTAGATATACTTACTCTCCTTTTCCTAGTAGATAAGTATAGGAAGCATAAAAATCCTTCCATAATTATGGTGAAAAAACGGAAAAGCCAAGTGAAAATCCCTAAGACTAAGGCTTATTCACAATACCCTTCCAAGAATAGGAAGATCAAGGGTCAAGCAAGGGAACAATATGTTGTCAATTTCACATGTGGAAAGAAGGTCCACCAGGAGAAAAACTACACACATCCAAATAATAAAGAGGAAGTTTTAGATTCATTTGTTATCAAGTGCATTCTTTTTGTTTCTACAAATTGGGTATTAGATAAAGCTTGTGTTTCTCATATATGTATTAAAATATAGGAACCAAGTAGATTCATAAATATTGAATGAGGGGAGTTAGATCCATGAGAACCTAACAGAGCTAATGTTTCTATTATAACTATAGGGGACTACCACTTCACGTTGCCAACCATAATTATATTGTTTTTCAAAGGTTGTTATTATGTTTCATCTGTTAACAAAACATTATTTCTATTTCCAGAAACGATATAGATGGATTTATATTCAAATTTGGGATTAAATGTATTTTTTTATAGAGATAACATTTTTATGGTAAGGAACATTTATATAAGGGTCATTATGTATTGGATTACATGAAATAAGTAATGAAAATCGATACAAAAGTTACTTCATATTAATTATAACACAACCAAATTTTGAATCAATGGATATTCCATGTAAATGAAAAATTATTGACTAAATTAAATTAAAATGTATATTTATATTCTTTTGTACTAAAAAAACCTCATGTATGTGACATATGTTTACAAGAAAAAATGACCAAATCCCCATTTTGTGGGAAATATTAAAGGGCTAAATAGATTCTTGAATTATTTAATTCTGATGTGTGTGGACCATTTCCTATTTAAGATTGTGGTGGGTACTTATACTTTATAAATTTTACTTTTGATTTTAATTGATATGGATATGTCAACTTAATGATGTATAAGTAGGACTATTTTGATAAATTCAAGGAATACAAGAATGAAGTTGAGAACCAGCTTGGTAAGAAGATTAAGAAACTCCACTCATATTGTGGTGGAGAATATCTTACTCAATACTTCAATGATTACTTATGGGAGTTCAGGATACTATCCCAACTCACTCTACCTTATACACGTTAGTGGAATGGTGTAAAAAAGAGAGTAAATTCACCTTTTTGGATATTATGTGATCAATGATGAGTCATGTGAGACTTCTATTATCCTTTTAGAGATAAAAATTATAAAAATTATTACACATACTAAACCAAATACCAACTAAATTAATAAATGAAATTCTATAGGAATTTTGGAGTGGAATAAAAACCATGTTTTTAAATTTACATATGTAGGGAAGTGAAGTGTTTGTAAAGGTATCTTCAAGTAATAAACTTGCACCCCATAGAAAAAATTGTGCCTTTATAGGATAACCTAAAGAAATAAGGGGATATTATCTATACGAACCCTTATAAAAATGGTAATAGCGTCAAGACATGCCATATTACTTAAGAAGGAGAACATATCTAAAAGAGATATTTAGAACGAGATAGCCTTTGATGAAGTTGAGGCTCAAGGTACATAAGAGGTGGTACAAGAACAGATTCCAAAAAGCTTTTTGAAGAAGAAACTGTTCTAGAGATACAAGTACTGCATAGGATTACTAGAGAGGTTAGAGAACCTGAATGATATGGTTTTCTAGTCACTGAGTATGGTTACTCATTATTAGTTGATAATAATGATCATATAACCTATAAGGAAGCAGTAAGTGGCATTGATGTTTCCAAGTGGAAAGAATCCACGAATTGTGAAATGGATTCCATATACCAAATCCATGTATAGATTTTGGTGGTTACTCTAGTGGATGTAAATCCCATTGGTTGAAAATGGGTATTTAATAAGAAACTATACGTGGAAGGATAATTTAGTACCTATAAGGCATGAATGGTTTCAAAAGGGTTTAAATAGTGTCAAGACATTAACTATGACAAAACCTTTTCACCAGTTGGAATGATGAAATCCAATATAATTATACATTCCATTATGGATTACCATGATAATGAGATTTTGGAAAATGGATTTCAAAATAGCCTTCCATAATGTGAACCTTCAAGAAGATGTATATATGAAACAACTTGAAGGATTTGTGATTCCAAATGATTCCAAAAGATATAAAAATTACAAAAATCCATTTATGGATTAAAGAAATCATATAGGTCATGGAAAATTTGTTTTGATGAATCCAAAAAAAAATTGGTTTCATAAAGAAAAAGTGTGAGCCTTGGGCTTATAAATGGTTTAGTGGGAGTGTAGTCATTTTCCTAATAGTATATGTTGATGACATATTACTCATTGGAAATGAAATACCAATATTATAGTATATTATGGTATGGTTGAATAAATTATTTTTTGTTAAGGAATTGGGAAAGGTATCATATATTATTTGGATCAAGATCCATCGTGATAAATCCAAGAGGCTGATCAGCCTAAGTCAAAGTACATACATTGACAATATACTAAAGAGATTTAGTATTGAACAATGAAAGAGGGGATTATTTTCAATTCCACGTGGAATTTAGATTTCTAGGAAAATGTTTCCTTAGACACATTAGTAAAGAAATACAATGACAAGGATTCCATATGAATCAATAATTGGTTTAGTAATGTATGACATACAATGTACTAGGCTAGATGTTGCCTGCCCATTAAGTGGAGTATGAAGATATCAAGATAACCAAGGTGACCACCATTGGATGGGCGTCAAGACTATCCTTAAGTAACTAAGGAATTCTAAGGATATGTTCCTATTATATAGAATATATAAGGAACTAGTCATCAAAGGATATGCATATTATAGTTTCCAAAATTATCAAGATGACATGAAGTCACAGACGAGATACATATTCACTATGAATAGAGGTACTGTGAGCTGGAAGAGCCCAAAAAAGTATGTGGTTGTAGATTATATAGTATATTCTAAGTATATTACGACTTATGAGGTAGCTAAATAAGTAGTATGAATGCACAACTTCATCCAAGATCTTGAAATGGTATCTAGCAGTAAATATCCTATCACACTCTACTGCGATAATGCTACAATGATGGCTCTTGCAAAAGAGACAAGGTAACTTCATATAATGAAGAAAATACTTAGAAATCATAATATCTTGAAGTATTTTTCTTAGATAGGTGAGTTTTTAGTGATTAGTATTTCTATGGAAGACAATGTGGTGTACCCCTTGACTAAATCCTTGAATCAGTATAAACGTGATTATCATGCGGGGTCTAGCAGATTGCAATTTATAGGTTGTTAGCTCTATTCCAAGTGGGATTTTACTAGATCTAGTGTCCTAGTATGAACTATTTGTACTTTGATTACATGTATATTAAATGTATTTAATATTAATAAAACATCTTATTACATATTGTTCATTATTTTTCATGACTTTGATGTAATTTTAGGACCCTAGAACACCTTGAGAGAGGAGGGGTGAATCATGGTGTAAACATTTATTTTTAAAGATATGAATATTTTTACCATGTTTATAGGAACCTGTAAAGACCATATAATAGAATCATGTAGTTATTAAACATTCATATGTTGAGATACAACACAATGGCTTAACTTGGTTCACCACTAAGGTCTAGTCCAAGGAGCATACACCGATAGTGTGTCAGTTATACAAAAATGAACTAAGATTCAATAGTTATTGTGGAGTAGATAAGATAAAATACATTCACTCTATGTTAGGAACACTACATTTACAAGAATTTTAGAGATAACACACTGCCTCCCCCGGAACACTTCCATTAACTCCTCGTATCCCACTACCTTATGAGAAAACTTACATAGTTTAATGACTTAAAGGTCACTCTAGTAAATTTTTAATTTAAGTATTTTTACCTAATTTTAATGAGACTCTTCTTGCACCATAGTATTGAGTTGATGCACTTGAAATCACTATTCACTAAAACCAGATGTTCAACACAACTGTTCACAAAGATCCTAGCCTTTGAGAAACCCCCTTTATGTTTCAAAGAAATACCATCATTCACCAACCCACACACTTTAATGAATATCCCAACCTTAGTGAAGCTACCAAAATTCACAAATATCATGCCCTTAATGAAGCTCTCAATCTTCACAGAATACCAAGTCTTCATAAAACTACCTTAACTGAAAATACTTAGCATCAGTTTAGACTTAACCAATATTTTCATGATGCACAATATCACAAAAAAATTATAATTCATGATTCTCCTAGCCTTAAAAAATTCAGATCAATTCATATTTTTCTCAAATTCTCTTCATGTTTTAAAATGAGGGGTGGATTCCTATTTATATACTTTTCACTTTACGAAGATACCCAGATCCCAATAGTTATTTCAAAAAAATATTCTATCCTGTTTTGGAAGCTCCTTTATTCATGAAGCTATAGTGAAATTTTACCTGTTCATGAAACTTCTCATACTAAGGTAGATTTACCATGACCCCATCATGAATTCATGAAGCTTATCATAGTTTCAATAACACCTTATTTTCTTCAAACGTTCTTGAAGTTCCATACCTTTAGAAAACCTAATACTTTGAGAAACTCAACATTCATGATACCCAATCTTCATAAAACTCAATCCTTTACCATATTTATGAATATTCAATCCTAGAAATCTAACTTTTGTGAAGATTTATCCTTCCTTCCTATTTTGAGCTCCAAAAAAACTAGAAAACATTGGGAAATAATGCTACCTTCAATGCTGAGTCCATATGCACTGTAAGATCTATTGTCTTGAAAACTCCCTGATCAACCCTTGTGTGGATTCATAACAAACACAAAATACACTCCATTTAATCCTTGGTTCAAATAATCTCCCCCTTTGGGTTTTTTTGAAATATGAAGATAAATTCAATAAAGTACCAACCTCAACCAAAAACCTGATCAATGTGAAATAACTCATCTATCACTCTAAGTCTACATGAGCAGATATCAGTGTAGAAAGAAAGAGCGGCCTAAGATAATTTCATTCCTTGATAGACCACGAAGAAAACCTATAACAAACTTTCCTACAACCAACCAAAACCATTTAATTCCACTGATCTCGCACTTTTTAAATAAACCCAAAGAAACAATATTTGTACATTTAGTGATAAAAAACTCCACCTAGATCGTATCTCTCCCATAGACCTTCATCACATCCAGAAACAAATTAAAATAGTTAACACAAATAGGGAGAGGGGACCAACCGTAACCTTCTCATGCACTGGGAGGTGGCTGAACACTGAGGTTCGAATGATATTTTTTGAACATATGTGTTTCAAATGGCTTAGTTGGAGTTCTATCCACTTAGTCATTAGTTCCAACATGCTCTATTTTAATCACACCTTGTTCAAATTTTTATTTGATGAAGTGGTATATGATCTCAATATGTTTGGTACGAGAGTGTTGAACCAGATTCTTTGTAAGATTGATCATTCTCTTATTATCACAGTGAATCACCATTGGATTTTTCACCTCATCATCGATATCAGTTAGATGTTTCTTCATACACAATAGCTGAGTGCATGCCTTTGTAGTAGTGATATAATCTACTTCAATCGTACTAAGAGAAGTGATTTATTTCTTCTTTCTCAACCATCCCACACATTTGTTTATAATAAAGAATGATCCACTATTTGTGGACATTCTATCCACCACATCACTAACCTAGTCAGCCTCAGAAAATGATGATAATTCATTATCTCTTCTTATTGTAAATTATAGGCCAAAATTGGGAGTTCCTTGAATACACCTCATGATTATTTTAACAGATGAAAAATTATTTTCCTTTGGATTACTTTGGAAATGAGTAGTTAAGAATATTTCAAAGATGATATATGGTCATGTTATAGTCATGTATAATAAGATTCAACTAATCCTACTATACAAGGTGGGATCCATATATTTCTCATCCTCATGATTTCCAAGTTTTGTTCGAAGAAAAATTGGAGTTGACATTGGTTTGGATTCATGCATGTTGAATTTATTCAGTAGATCTCTTTCATTTTTTTTCCTAAGAAATGAATGTTTAATCCTACTTTTTAACCACCTTTGGACCTAAAAAGAATTTGAGTTATCATAGACATTTCAAATTAATATTTCATGTGATTAGAAAATTATTCCACTCATCTCTGAATTTTTCCATAAAAAATAATATCATCCACATGCACAAGAACCATAAATTAATCTTTTTGATAATTCTCCACATAGATATTATGGTTGACACCTCCTATTTTTAATTAAAATTTTTTAAGATAAGGATCCAATCAAAAACAGAACACCCATAGTTTATACTTTAGACCATAGAGAGCCTTAATTAATCTATAAACCTTCATCTCATAATTTCCAATCAGAAATCCTACTGGTTTTTCAATGTAGACTTCTTCTTCAAGAACACCATTAAATAATTCCATTTTAACGTCCATATGATAAACTTTGTGCCCTATTTGAATTTCTAGATCAAGGAAGATCCTGATCAAATCCAGTCTAGCTAATGGAGAAAATTTTTCTTCAATATCAATTCTTTCAATATGTGTATATCCTTTACATACGAAAAATTCCTTATTTCTGATTAAATTTCCATGCTTATAAATTTTTTTCAATGATCCACTTTTTCCAATCATATTTTTATTTTTGGGTCTCTTAACAAGATTTCAGGTTTGGTTCATGTTAATCTGATCTAGTTATTCATTCATGTCCTTAAACCATGATTCATCCTTCACTACTTCTTTAAATAAGGTTGGTTCCATAATTGATAGGAAGTAAGAATGTGCTTCATTACTCATTATCCTTATCTATGTAGGTTCGATCCCATCCCTAATTATGTTGGATTGATTAGTTTATGATCTTCTATTTCTCCTATGAGATTCTGATGAATTTTCTTCAGTAATGGTTTCCCCTTCTAATTCTTCTTTTAAATAATGATCATTTTGTGATACCTTAACATTTTTAAGCCTTGTACTATTTATGCATAATAATATGTCCCTTGTCCACTTTTTTCTTCATCTTTAATTATATAAACATATGATATCCTTTAGGTATTTATGTTTTTATAATCAATGATATTTAATTTCTTCATCATTACTTTCTACAATATTTCTGAGACGATTTTTTGTAGAATTTTTAAGATTTACTCTTCATTGAATATACAAAGAATATTCCCCCATATGTAGTATCACAGTACTTTCCTCGATTTCCTTATTTGTTTTGGATGAAACATTTACTTCCAAAAACATGAAAATATTTCAGAGAGGTCTTCCTTCCATGACATATCTCATATGGTTTCCCGGTTTCTCCTATAAAAATACTTGTTCTATTTGAGTGTACATCGCTACATGAATAACCACTTTCTAGTAATGATAAGAAACATGACTCTTAATCAGAATTGTTATAGCTATATTGTTCAGATGTCTATTTATACTTTCAATAACCCCATTTTTTTTAGGGTTTCTCACTATAGACACCTCATCATTTATCCCATATTTTTCAAGGTAGTTTTCAAATTAAATGGATGTGTATTCTCCTCTATTTTCAGATCGTACAATCTTGATTGTGTAGCCAGTTTCATTCTCAGCTATTTGATGATAACTCTTTATAAAATTAAGAACTTTCCATTTACTATTCATAAATATCACACAAAAAATTATACTATAATCATCAATAAAAATAATGAAGTACCTCTCTCCATATGTGCGAGCCACATTCATTGGAACACATACGTCTATGTGAATGAGATCCAGTAGATTCAATTCCCTCTTGTTCTTTGACTGATATGAACTCCTAACCATTTTTCCTCATATACATGCATTGCATATATTTTCTTGATCACACTTCATATTGGGTATTTAAACAAAAATATTGCACTTATATATGCATTCCCAACTCTGTTGATTAATGTGGCCCAACCTCCTGTGCCAAAAGTTTTTTTCTTCTTTAATTTTTAATAATTAAGGGTTCTATTTACTATTAACTTGGTATAAGTTTCCATATTTTCTACATCCTTTAATGAGATAATTACCTGTCTTTCCATTGATAGTGCACCCCTTCTGATTAAATGTTACTACCAATCCTGAGTCATAGAGTTTACTCACACTCAGTAGATTATGACACAAACTGTTTATGTATAGAGCTTTATTTTTCCTTAAATCGTCATTTTATAGTTCTATATTTCCACTTCATTTTATCCTTAAATCACCATCATTTCCAAATATCACTATTTCATTAACCCTTTTATTAACATTCTTCAAAAAATAAATATTTAATATCATGTGATATGAGTATCTTCTATCAAGAATCCAGGTGATACTATTATTTGTAGCTTTTAGGGATATTTCTACAAGACTAACTTTCTAATTTTTTTCCTTTTCCTTCTATGAGATACTTGATTGGGTGGTGGAAAAAATGGACTTTACAATCTATTTTCAATATGCATGGTTTCATCATACTCATATTCTTATTCCAGAGGAGAATACCTATTTTGAGGAGTAACTCTACTTGGTTAACATGTATTGAATTGTCTATGAATTATGTAGGTATTATTCCCACCTTTACTCTTCCTACAATGAATAGATTTATGACCATAGTTATAAAACTGAAAACAATATCCATGTAAACTATTTCTTATATATTATGAAGGATATGGTCTCATTCCCTTTTGTTGAATTCCAGGCGCCTCCCCATTCAGATAGCTCCTTCCTCTTTATAGTAAGGAATGTTATGGCCTTTAAAGACACAAAATTTACATTTCATAATGGGAAATATATTCTCACTTCCATTACTCCACATTTACCCTTCTTTTTTAAATTAATTTAACTAATGATTATCTCTGGATACTTGAGGATCATTTTCATCTCTCTTTTCTATTTGATTAAATGCTTTTTTTGTTAGGACATCAGCTGCCATTGTGATATGTCCAACTTTTTTCTTCCCTTAACTTTGGGTCATCCAATTTCTATCCTTTGATGTTTCTACATCACAGATAATTACACTTTTCTACATAATTTTTGATCTTTGATCATTTAAGGCCTTCTCTACTTCTTTAGAATAACACTTATCTATTTAGAACAACTCTTCATATGAGAATCTTCTAAACTATAATTTCTTCTTTGTTCACCTTGATTTTGATTTAGTTTCCAGTTTAATCCTTAGAGTAAAAAATTATTCATCAATTACTTTAAATATCTTAGCCTTTTCCTCCTATCTCTATGTATGTTCATTGATGAAATTTTCCTTATCTTCAATCCTAAGTTTAAATCCCAAAACATCTTTTGAGATTTTGAGGAGTTGTCACATGTTCTAATGCCTCTCCTTATAGTTGAGAAAATTATGCTTCAAGCTAATCCACATACCCTGATGACTCTTTTAATAAGTCTCTCATCATTCTATTTTTCATTATTTGAATATCAAGATCATAAAGAGCACCATTAAGCTCTAAATTAAGATAAAAAACACCATTTGACCAATTATCTTCATCTTTTTTATGTTTTACATTTTCAAAAATAGCCATCACGGATGATTTGGGTTCAGATTGAAACTCTTGTTCTACATATTCCAAAAATTCATTATCATATTTTTCTTGTTTACTAACGAAGAATTTTCTTTATAATTTATTTCTTAATTTTAAGTGTCCCTTTAGAGGAAACCTCATCTGAGACTTTTTCTTGATTTCTATTTTACTTTCTACATCGTCAAAATTCCATGGGCATCGAGCGACAATATGTCCTACTTTTCCACATTGAAAATAATCCAACAGAAGCTTCCTTAAAATCTCCCTTTTACACTTTTGAATTTATTAGTAAAAAGTGAAAGAAGTTTATCTTCCTCATCATCATAAGTAACTATGGAAATCTCAAGTTTTTCCATGGTTTTGAATTATATTATTTTACTTACTCTATTTGTTTCATCTTTTGGTTTGAATATCATTTCATTGGCCACCAGACTTCTCAACAGACCATCAAGTGAAAGTTTAGACAGATCCCTTTCCTCAATAAATGAAACTTTTGGATTTTATAGAGTTGTAATCCTTCTCAATATTTTCTTAACAATGTAAATATCTTTAATTTATTCACCAATTCCTTGAATTTCTCCAACAAGATTAGTAATTTGGTTAAAAAATCTATCTACATTTTCATCTGGATGCATTTTCATATTATCAAACTTATTATGAAAAAAATTGAAGTTCAACCTCCTTCACTTTTTTATCACCTTCGTATATATTTTTTAGTTTCTCCCAAATGTACTTGGATTAAGTGAAGCTCATCAACTTCAAATAGATTTGATAAGATAGATCTATTGTAAGAGAATTTTGAGCTTTGTCATTTGCATCAATTATTTTCTTGTTTTTGTCAATCATAGAATGACCTATCACATCACTGACCTGAATCCCTTGAACTACGTCACATAGAAATTCCATCCCAAGATATCATAGATGAGATCTAATTAGATTATTACATATCTTTAGTTTTCTCAAATCAAATATGGGAACTCCCCTTACATTCACTGAATTCTCCTTAAAAACAATAAAGGATAGATTTAACACTTATAGCCCATTTTAACTGATACCATTTATAGGACCCTAGAACACCTTGAGTGGGGAGGGTTTAATTAGGGTGTCAGCTTTTTATTTTAAAGAAACATATCTTATTCTCATATTGGTTGGAACTTGTAAAATATTTCTGATGGAATCATATAGTTATTAGACATTCATATGTAGAGACACAACACTTAAGTTTTACTTAGTTCAACACTAAGGTCTAGTCTAAGGAGAATACAATGATAGTATGTCAGTTTTACCAAAATACACCAAGATTCACTAGTTATCATAGAGTAAAGAAGACAAAACATAGTCAATATGTGTCAAGAACACTACCTTCACAAGAATTTTAGGGATAGCACACCACCTCCCTAGAACACTTCTATCGACTCCCCCTAGCTCACTACCTTAGGATAAGTATTACTCAGTTTAACTACATGAAGTTTGCTCTAGTAAATTTTGAATTTATGTCTTTGTTCCTAATTATCTCAAGACTTTGTTTTCACTATAGTCCTGAGTTGATGCACTTGAAATCACTATTCATTGAAGCCAAATGTTCAACACTACTATTCACAAATCTCCCAGCCTTCGCAAAACCCCCTTTTTTGTTTCAAAGAAATACCATTGTTTGAGAACCCACACAATTTCACGAATCTCCCCACCTTCAGAAATCTACCAAACATTTCAAATCTCCCAACCTTCATGAATCTCCCTTCCTTGGCGGAACACTAAGTCTTTGTGAAACTACCTTTTCTGAAAATCCTTAGCATCAGTTGAGACTTAACCAATGTTTTCATGATGCTCAAGCTCAAAATTAATTACTGATTCATGAAGCTACCTACCTTCACAAATTCAGAGTGATTCATCCCTTTCTCCAATTCTATTCATGTTTTTAAATGATGGATGGTCTTCTATTTATAGAATTTTCCATTCAAAAAGATCCCAATATCCTAGTATTTGTTTCATAGACCTCTTCTATCCTATTTGGGAAGATCCTTTATTCATGAAGATCCAGTGAAATTTTACCCATTCTTGAACCTTCTCCTAGTCATGTATATTTACCGTCACCCCATCATACATTCACGAAGTTTCTCATTGTCACAAGAACCCCATATTTTCTTCATGTGTTCGTGAAGCTCTATACATTCGCGAAACAAAATCCTTTGTAAAAACCAACCTTCACAAGACCAAGTCTTCATGATACTCATACCTTTACCATATTTATAAATATTCAATCTTTGAAATCCACCTTTCACAAATAATTCTCCTTCCTTCTAATTTTGAGCTCTAAAAAATTGGTAAACACTATGAAATGACACCACCATCAACACTGATTCCATATTCACTATAAGATATATTATCTTACAAACTCCCTAATCAAAACTAGTGTTGATTGAAAATAAACAAAAAATAAAATAAATTTCCATATATGAAAAATACTTGGTTCCACTTTGTAACATCCCAACCTAGGCATGTTCCACTCAGGAACCTTAACGGCTGTTCTCCAAAACCTTACTCCTTAACCATGACTCCCCTAAAGTGAGATGCACAGTTAATTTGAGCTCACCTAAGGGGGGGACCAAGTTTGGGAAATTTTTGGTGCATTAATCAACCAATTACTTTCCAGTGTAGCGGGTCATGCATTAATCAACCCATTCCTTTGATATAACTTTGCAACGTCCTGACCTGGGTGCCACATGCCGGTGCCCCAAGCCGATGGGTTACATGACCTCAAGAAATACTCCCCTTAAACCAAATACGAGTGACTAGCAGTAAGGGTCTAATATATATAACATGGGGAGACTATACCCTCTTTATCAAAGTAGAACAATAGTGGAAATAAATTAACAATAACCAAAAGATAATAAAAAATAACTAGAACAATACCATAACAATAATACCAACATCACATGATGATACCCAAGGAGTAAAAAAATATCCAAAACCAAAATAGTATACATTTCATTCCATATATATGTTAATTTTTAACATGATAAACCAAAATAAAGATACACTGAAAACTCCCAAAGAGGGTCCCAAAATATTATCTGGCTCCCTCATTTATGCTCCATCTCAACTCAACTATATAACATAGGGATATTTACCTTATCTTGTCTTACTAACATGAAGTATATCCGGGTACTGATTAGGAATCCCAAGTAGAGTGTGAGTACAACTCATTAGGCCATCACCAACAGTGTCTAAAACAATATTCTATCAGTAACAGTGTATATAGTTGTATAAAGAATAAAGTACAATAAATCAAGTAAACGGTTTTCATAATTCATTATTATTTAATTACCACATAATTAAATGGGTTCACAATGAAACCCAAACTATCAATACCTACTTTGAACCATGCCAGAGTCTGAACCAAATATCATAGTGACACAAAAATCATTCTTTCATGGCTTTCATTATGCATTTTATTCCACTTTTATATCACGACCACTTGGAACCCCAATATAATTCCAATATCATGGGCCTAAAACATTATGTATGGCACCCTATGGGTATTTGGAGCATCAGTACATGTCCCACACTTCAATGTTCATACAGTTATTGGAGCATCGGTCCTTGACCCACACTCATTATCACATATAGGTATTTGGAGCATCAGTCTGTATCCCACACTCATTATCACATATATCACAATATATCATATATCACATATTTCACATACATAAAGTTTAAGCATCATTAAAATTCTTATCAAACATTCTCATCAAGGTGACCATTTAAATTTATCACAAAAATCATGGTTCTTCACTTTAATAATATGGAATAATATAAACAATTCACCATCAAACCATTTATCAATATTTAATCATATAAACCATTAGCCCTTCATGGTTAATCCAACCATACCTTAATTCCCATTATCAACCAATTCATAATCACATTAATCAACCAATTCCTTAATCTTTCATTCCACCAATTTCATTATGTCATTGGGTAAAAAATTAATTAATTAATTTAATTCAGAATGAAATCTCCTAACATGGAAATTGAACTTTCAAAATTACATACACACATTTAAAATCAATACTATGGGAATTAATAATTTGACCACCTACCTCAAAGTCCTTGATGTATGTTTCCTAAAACAAAACCCCCAAATAGAATCAAAATGATCAAAACCACAACGGTGTAAAAGATATAGGACCAATACCTAAGATCAAGATAAAATAGATTAATATCCATGAAGACCTAGATCTAAGCCATCTCCAGTATAGGAAAATTCAAACCTCTTCATCGAGAAAGATAGATGAGAGAGAGAGGAAATCAAACGGGGAAGAAATCACTTACCAACAAGAATATGATCCTTAAATTGAATCCTTGATTCATCAAGAATAGGGTTCAAGGAGCCTTGTAATACTCTAAAGATCCCTAAAACCAATTTGAATAAGTTTGGGTCGATTTAGGGTGAATCATGGTTAATAGAGTAGGTTTTGGGAATTTTTTTATAATTTTTTTGAAAAAAACAAACTTGTGGGCACGGTTTCCTTGGATAGGGTGCACGTTTTTACAAAACATGTGGCTTAAACATGAGCCTCACCTTAGGGGTGAATAGTTTATACTAAGAGGGTGCATAGTTTGAAAAATTGTGCACCAACCATGCATCTCCCCTCTATATGGGAATGCACAGTTTTTTGGGTGTAGGCACACGATTTGGGAAAACCATGCGCCAACCACGCACTCCCCCTTTTTTTTCCAAAATTATCGATTTTCACTGGAAAAAAACCCACCGAAGGTATAAAAAACACAAAAAAGTGTTCTAGAAAATGAGAACAAGTAATCTCTAGAAAAGTTTGAGATCTTACAATCTCTGAACCTTATAACAGCTCATCCTCGAGTTGTACTCCCAAGCATCTCTAAGATTCTGAGGGAAAAAGACCAGGCCACCGAGCACATATATATGTTCATCTCTCCCATGTTTCCTCATGAACATGGTCATATTACCACAATACTCAAAATATCAGTATGGTCTTTCCCTGTAACACTTTCTCATTAAGATCCATAATACGAATCAGATGCTCCTCAAAGGACACACCAATATCACGCTCAACATCATCAACATCGATCACATGAGAAGGGTTAGGGTGATAATTCTAAAGCTGTCATACATGAAAAACATAGTTTATGGTACTATACATTTGTGGAAGAGACAATTGGTATGACACCCGCTCAATTTTCTCCACAATATCCAAAGGTCCAACAAACCTAGGCACCAACTTGCCCTGTCTATAAATCCTATGGTGACCCAATCTAGGTGACACCCAAAGGAATATATGACCACCTACTATAAATTAAAGGGGTCATTGACATGAATCAGCATAAAAATTATTCCTACTCTAAGACATATCCATATGTTTCTGAATCAACTGGACCTACTCTGATGTATCCTTCATGAGACTCAGAACCAACAACTCTAACTCACCTGCCTCCATCCAACATAGAGGTGATCTACACGACCTACCACAAAGTACTTCATATTGTGCCATCTGAATAGTCACATGATAACTGTTGTTATTAGAGAACTCAATGAGTGCTATGTTATTCTCCCAAGACCCATAAAAATCAATAATTCACACCCATATCATATCCTCTAGCACTTTTATAATACGTTCTGAGTTCCCATATCTCTATGGGTGGAAAACCATACTTAGAAATACTGGCATACCAAGTGTCTTCTGCAAGACTTTCCAAAAGTGTGAATTCAAACATGATTAACTGTCTAAAACTATAATCCATCGAACCTAATACATACGTAATATCTCTTGAACATGCAAGTCTCCCAATTTAACCACTAATAAAGTATCTCGAATAGGTAAGAAATGAGCTATTTTTTTTAATCGGTCCAAAATTACCCAAATAGCGTCATTCTTCCAAGTAATCCTTAGGAGACCCACCAAGAAGACCTTGATAACATTGTCCCACTTTAATTATAGAATAGGAAATGGTTTTATCAAAGAATTGGGTTGTTGATATTGGCCTTTGCCTGTTTACAGGTGTAGCATCATGTCACAAACCCCACAATCTCATTTTTCATGCCCAACCACCAATAATTTCGATGTAGGTGATGGTAAATTTTGGTCAAAATAGGATGCAACACCCACTCTGAGGAATGAAACTCATGTATTAGATCTTATCTCATAAACATAGTCACAACAACATGGTTCTAGAAATAGATGATCTCATCTTCATCTATGTTCCAATGAATGTGACTCCGCACCTTCAAGGCTTTCCCTCAAGGTCAAACACTATGGATTTCATATTTCCTCTACCTAATCTAGTTTAAATGTTTGAACTCCACTAATACTAATATAAGTGTCATCTACTCCTAGACCCTATGAACCAAAACATGTATCACATCCAACAAGGTTATAATTATCCACTCAAAACTAGACTCCTAAACTTCCAGAGTTGGTGTTTTCATACTTAAAGTGTCAGAAACGCCATTTCCATTTCTAGGTGTATATTCCAGCTCAAAATCAAATGAATGTATATACTCAACCCATTTACACCACTAGAGATTCAAATATCATTGAAAAAAGATATACTTTAAACTCTTGTAGTTGATATAGACAGTAATTTTTTTTACCAACAGATAATGTCACAAAAAAATCAATGTATAAACAACTAAAACTTACTCAAGATCATGAATAGGGTAATTACATTCATTTGGCCTCAAATTCCATGACTCATAAACCAAAAATTGATCCCACCCACATCAAAAATACTCTAAGTATGAGTCTTTATGCATCAAAAAACACGGTATACTCCTCCTTTAGCTTGGGTCAGATCAAGATTAGAGTAGTAATTAAATGCTTCTTCAACTCCTAGAAATCATTCTCACCTAATCCAGACCATTCGAAATTAATACCTTTCTTGGTCAAGTGAAAAAGAGGTGGTTCAAAATGGGAAAAGTCCTATATTAACCTTTGATAATAACCCTCTTATCCCCAAATTCTATGAATATAAAAAAACGTTATTTGTATTCTCTAAGAAACCATTGCTTACACCTTCTCTGGGTCCACTAACACACCTTCCTCCAAGATGATGTGACCCAGGAAATGTACATGGTCAATCGAAAATTGAAACTTAGATATATTGATGTATAGTCGATGATATCTCATTATACTCAGGAATATGTCAAGATGTTGGGAATGATCCTCATGAGTCTTGGAGTACACAAAGTTTTCATCCATAAAAATAACCACAAAATGATCTAGGTATGGGTGTAATATTTGGTTTATCAAGGCCATAAAAACTACCAAAATGTTCATCAGTCTGAATAAAATCATGATGAACACATATAGTCCATAAAAACTTCGGAAATAAGTTCATGGTATATCAGAAGGTCAAACTCTAAGCTGGTGATACCCCGATCTCAAGTAAATATTAGAGAAAACACAAGATCCTCTCAACTGATCAAAGAGATCATCGATATGTGTAAGAGGATAACGGTTCTTCATTATCATTCAATTCAAATTTTGGTAATCAAAACATAATCCCAATGTACCATTAGCCTTATTTGAAAAAAATACTAGAGAACCCCAAGGTGATGTACTTGGACATATAAATCCTTTCTCTATAAACTCCTCCATCCAAACCTTAAGATCATGAGGCTCTATTGGTGTCATTCTATAAGGTGTAATGGAAATTGTATCAACTCCATGAATAAGCTCAATCATAAACTTAACATCCATATAAGGTCTTAGCCTCAATAAATCCTCAGGAAACACATCTTGGAACTATTCCACTATGGGTGAAAAGACATCATGCTTCACACCCCCATCATCCAACAATAGACTTCAAACTTGAGCAGTGAGCTCCATCGGTTGTTGATGAACTAGCCCTGTATGGCCTGTCTTGATATCCCACTCTCCACGATGAACATAATTGTCACCCTTATGAGATGTTAAGGTGACTCTCCTATGGTAATAGTGTATGTGGGCTTGGTACACTACAAACCATTCCATACCCAAAATCAAGTCAATACCTAACATATCAAGGATGTAAGTATCCCATAAAAAGTGATACACCCCAACCTCAAGAAAACACCCCTTGCATAAATAGTTGTCTCTTGACCATACTCCCAAGGGTGTATTGGTCGTCATAACCCCACTCAAAAACTATAATTTCAGACTCAATCCATTCAAAATTTGTGCATATATAAAAGAATGAGAGGATCCTATATCAAATAAGGCACTAGAAAGCATTGAATCAAATAGAATAGTACCTATAACTATCGATAGTCTATCCTTTCTATCCATAAATGAAGGATAAACTGCATGAAACTATCTTGTCCCTATTCCCTATGTTTTAGTCTGAGTCCCCTAAGCTATAACACTCTATTGATATCAAAACTCTTTCCCTAATGTACCTCATCCACTACCTCAACCTCCACAACTAGTAGAACTCCAGCTGCCAGACTGATATATGGTAGAAGACCCCCTTCCAGTACTCTGATTCTACTTAGATCCTCTGTCACTTCCAATATATCATGGGTTCCTATAGAGTCATTGTAGATAACCCATCCTACTACAACATTGACACTCTATTGGTGGTTAAGGGAACTATTTATGAAAGTGACCTAGCCTATTGTATTCATGGAAAAGCACTCGAGTAATATCCTAAGTAATAGATCCTTCCCACTTAACACTCTTCTTTCTAACTCTCTGGTTGACATTTTCAAAGAGACGCTTCCTACTCTCAGAAGACATACCTCCTGGCCATCCAGTTGAAACCACCTGTTCTCCACTAGAAGCCTCTTTCAATTTCCCCATAGATATGAGATCTTGATTCACTACCTCAGAAAACTTATTCAACCTAAATATGTTAACCTACGACTTAATCTCACATTTAATCCCATATTGAAAACACTTCATTGAATTAGCCTTATATTCTTCCAACACTAGGATAAAGAGCTATAAAATAGTAAAACATCCTATATAGTCCATCACAAACATGCTCCTCATATTCAACTACATAAACTCAACTTCCCTCTCCTGCCTGAGTGTCTCAGGGTAAAATTTCTACAAGAACTTTTCCTCAAAGTCCATCCACTCCCCATTCTCCATCCATCCATCTTGAGTCTGGATTTCCCACTGAAACTTTTCTTTACCACGTAACATATAAGTTTCCAACTTGACTCTATTCTATTTATGAGTATCTATATGGTTCAGGATAGTCTATATGGACTCAATATAGAAATTAAATTCCTCGGGTATACCCTCTACATTGAATGTAAGAGGGTGCTGAAACTGAAACTCTCATGTCAAGTCATACATGTTTCACACAACCTACCCTGGGCCTCTTTCCATAAACTGCATAAAGCAAGAACAGTTCTCATGAAACTTCTCTCTGAATCCCTCACTTGTAACCATCAGATCCTATGGATCCACCGTTGGAGGCACATTTCTATCCATGTTCTCCCCTCATCCTATAAACAAGAATAATCATGGATTCATATATATACAATGCCAAACACACATCTAGGATGCATAACACATCATGAACACATTTATGTAAGAGGTATTTACATAAATTCTAAACAATTCATCCCCCATTCCCCGCCACCCAGTCAAAACTAAAGCACTATTACTACCCACAACCATCCCTCACCTAGGTCACAACTAACATAGGTTAAAATACTTTCATAGTTCATGTTTATCATTAGAAACCCATTATCTACTACAATTCACCACATTTAGAATCATTTACAACTTTCTAATTTCATATTAGGCACAGTTTTCATTTAAATTACACAAGTAATAAAATCATTTTCATTTAAACAACTCACCCAAAAACCTTCTTTTCTATTCATGTTAAAAATAATACATGTCACAATAAATCACGAGTTCCTAGAATTATGCATGTATTCTAAACTCTTATTACATACCAGACTTTGAATAAAAAATATAAAAAAAAATAATATCATGCAATAGGTGCATCACCCAAGGTGAAATAACATCCAACTGTAATATCAAACATCAATAACAACAATACCACCCTAGGTAATCGAGGTTTCCCCCATACATGGGTTAGCTACTCCCATGCACGAGCTCATGAACATGGCCCGACTCATCCTAATATATTTTCTAACTTTTCCAAATAGTAATACAAAAGAAAAAAAACTCATCTGACTCCACTTTGTAACATCCTGACTTGGGTGCCACACACCGATGCCCTAAGGCGGTCGGTTACATGTTCTCAGGCACGCCTTCCCATATGATATATACTTCCAAAAAGTAGCAAGGGTCTAATATATATAGCATGGGGTGATTGTACCCTTTTATAAAATAAAAAAAACAACATAAATAAATAAACAATAACCAAATGATAAAAACCAATACCCATAATAATACCATAACCAAATACAGACCAATATCATATGATGAACCATAATGGGGAAAAATATCCAAACCAAAACAATAGGTATGTCATTCCATATATGTGTCAATTTTCAATTTGAAAAACCAAAATAAAGACACACCAACAACTCCCCAAGTGGGTCCCAACATCCTATCTGGTTCCCCCATCCATACTCCATCCCAACTCAGCCATCTAATATAGGGATGATGTTATTAATATTTTCATGAATTATTATACTCCCTCTTTACTGATTTTATATGAAATGTGCATAATTTGTGTGAAATATTAATGTTTTAATATTAAGTATAATTTTTGAGCATTTTTAGAAGTAGTCCAATTGAGTCAGTTTAATGTTTTAATAATAATTATCACTATACTAATCCAAATTGTGTGGTTCTTGTTTTTTAGGATTATCCTTTTAATATAAAAAATTTCATTAGAAGGTACGATGATCTGATTCTTCCATTTGAAGGGTCATATGGTCCTCACACATAAGACCAAAGAATCTCTGAACAAACTGGACCATCCTTGAAGATTGATTTACTGGGCTCAATCCAGAAGTCCAAAAACATTAAATCTCCACAATAACTCTGGGGCCACTACATTTCATCTTGGATAAAACTTTCAAGGCCCAAATCTAAGTACAAGGGTCCCAAATGAAGCTTTGAAGTCTAGCCCACCATTCTGGCCGAGAATTAAAATCCGTAGAGTATGCATGACATATCTCATGATGTAAGAATCAAATATAGCTGAGATTTTTCAGTGTGAAAGAGGAGATATAGGTGGAAGACTTTGTTGAATAACCCATTCGGATTTTAAGGAATATTCATATTCAAAAACTCTTTCACATTCTGGATTTCAAAAAGACTGGATTAAAATGGACAGTTTTACTTTGTTTAATAAACCGGCCATAACTTTTGATACTTATGTCCAAATGACTCCAAAGTTTTAGAGTAGTTGGAAAACATTATTATATAAATCTTTGAATAAGTAGATTTCTCTATATTCTGCTGTCTTGATGTCCATATCAGCGAGACAAGTGGAGGGGTATTTCTGGAATGTAAACAGTCCACCACCTTGGGCTATAAATACATCCTCTCCTCTCCTTTCAAAAGGGTTGGAATTTCAGAGCAAAGAAGGATTTATTGGCAGTACCAAGGCCCTGAAAAAGGCTTGTGAGGATCTGAAAAACTCAAGTTTTCACTTGATAATCCCTTCCTCCTCTCTTTTTTTTCATTTACTTTTGCATTTTTCTTCGTTGTAATTTTGCAAGTGTTTGTCTTTGTAATTCTATTTTAATGAAATTTTCTTCTTCTTAATTCCTCATTCTCATCCACCTTCTATAGTTCAATATTAATGTTCTTATTTTAGTTTAAATCAATCTGAAATCCATCATATTCTTTTACTTTTTTATTCAATAAAAAGTCTGGTTTTTGTTTACTCTCATCATCGTTCGTGTGTGTGTGCGGCGCACAACTCTTTTCTTATCCCTTTATTTTTATTCTCTTTGTAATTCATCACCTTAAAAATAATATACCAGATTAATAATAATTTAAATGGATGAGTAAATATCTTATATGGGTGAGTTATAATTTAGGGATGTTAAGTGATTGAGAGGTTTTGCTCGATGAGTATTCTTTAATTTAACATTGTGTATGTTGGACTTAACATGTCATGAATTATTGACATATTATGTTAAAAGTGTGGTTTCCACGGATTTTTGGAACCATAAATACACTTCCAAAATCAATAACTGATTGATATTAGAGCCCTAAGTAAAGTTAAGGCTTGTATTAAAGTATTAACACTTGGGAATTCCAATCAACATCAACTTTTGATGTGGATGTTAATTTAATGCAATATAAAGCAAAGCTCAAGGATATCACATGCTTAACTCCATAATGATGAACTCACCCCAATATTTATCAACTTGTTAAATTAAACATCATCCATTAAACATTTCAATTAATCTCTGCAAACAAACCCCCCCAATCAAAATACAATCAACTAAAAATAATCGACTATTACGAAGTACCATCGCCAAGGATTCGACCCGAGTGCTGCTATACACATTAGTAGAGCACCGGAACCTTGACCGGTTGATAGGTGACAGTCGGCTGTGCATTTCAAATGGCGCCATTTCCGGGGATGGTGCTTTATGTAGTCATTAGTTTCTGGTTATTGTAAAAAAAGTCCAAAAAAAACAAAATTTAAAAAAAATTTGAAAAAAAAACACAAATAAAAACTCATCTTCCTCTTTCTTCCAAAATCTCTCTGAATGCCCCGTAGCCTCCCAAAAAATCCCTCGGATTTGTTTGACCCTAAAATTGAGCTAAAACTTTGCCAACTTAGGAGGAACATAAGAGATACTCAAATAATTCAAGAACCAGTCCTCATCCAACCAGTTGAAATTAAAATGGCCAATCCTAGGGAACAAACCCTAAAAGAACTCGCTGCCCCTGATATGAATTACCAAACTCTTGGTATTCAATATCCAAACATAGAAGATGAATTCGAACTCAAATTGGGTTTGATTCATCTTCTCCCTCATTTTCACGGGCTAGCCGGTGAGGATCCACATCTTCACCTTAAAGAGTTCCAAGTAGTATGCTCTACCATGAAGCCTCAAGGGGTTTCTGAAGAACAAATCAAACTCTG
Source organism: Viscum album (assembly GCA_963277665.1). NCBI lineage: Eukaryota > Viridiplantae > Streptophyta > Magnoliopsida > Santalales > Viscaceae > Viscum > Viscum album. The sequence continues at coordinate 1,236,449,303 of OY728120.1, forward strand.
AGCATTCCCTTTTTCCCTAAATGACACTGCTAAGTCATGTCTCTACTACCTACCTCCTGGTTCCATAACTACATGGAATGAAATGAAGCGACTATTCTTAGAGAAATTCTTTCCTTCTTCTCGTACTGCTTCTATCCGAAAGGAAATAAGTGGTATCCGTCAATTCCCCAGTGAATCACTCCATGAGTACTGGGAGAGGTTCAAAAATCTTGTTGCAACATGCCCACACCACCAAATTTCTGACCAAATCTTGATCCAATACTTCTATGAGGGGTTATTGGCTATGGAGAGAACTCTCATAGATTCCGCAAGTGGCGGTGCTCTTGTTGAAAAAACTTCTGCAGCTGCAAGAGATCTCATAAGTAACATGGCTGCAAACACACAACAATTCCATACTCAAGCACATGATCAAGTCAAACAAGTCCAAGATAATCAATCAATTGAGCCAAACAAAATGACCGAGTGGATGAGTGAACTTACAGGTCTTGTGCGATAGCTAGCTGTGGCCACCAAATCCCCAACCTCATCTTATCCGCAATCAATGTTTCCTGGACCTGTCAAAAACTGTGGAATTTTCAACTCTCCCTCTCATCCAACTGATACATGTCCACAACTTCAAGAGGATCAATCCGATTCATCTAGACCAATGGAGCTCAATGCAACATATGCTCAGCGGAACACCAATCCTCAACTATCAGGTCAGTTTGTTAGAAACTTCAACCAACATCACTCTGAGCCCTTCTCCTCTAATTTTAACCAAGGATTGAGGTATGGTAACCCCATGTATCACCCCCCTCAATCCCCTCCTCAAAACCCAAACCAATTCCAATATGGTCAAGGTGGTGGTAACTTCCATCAACCTTATCCTTTTGTTCCTCAACCTCAAAGGAACAATCCTCCTCCTGGATTCCATTATCCTAGTGAGCCTTCCCAATTCCAAAACCAATACAATCGGTTTCCCAAGAACCAAAATCAAGGAAATCCCAACCAGAGACAAGCCTCTTATTCCAAGCAACCATGGGAAAGTGCAGTGGAAGATCTTACCTCCTTCACCCGTTCTAGCCTTAAAAACATTGAAACTAAAATAGGTCAACTTGAATCCCACCTGAGCCAGAAACAACAATCAAATTCTTCCCCAACTCCCAGCTCAACCATTACCCAACCCCATGGGTAATTTAAGTGCAATTGCACTTAGATCAGGAAAGAAACTTGATATGCCTCAAGATAAATCCTCAAACCATCCTTTGAATGTTGACCTAGAAAATGAAAAGAAAAAGAAAATTGAAAAGGAATCTGAATCCATTCCATCACCTCCTTCTATTCCACTTAGGAATCCAATTCCTTTTCCTCAAGCTGTTTCTAAGACAAGGAAGTCCTTTGAACCTGATCCTGAAATTCTCAACATGTTTAGACGTGTTGAAGTCAACATTCCCCTCTTAGATTCCATAAAAAATTCCTAAGTATGCCAAGTTTCTCAAGGATTTGTGTACCCACAAGTGGCAACTTAGGACCTTTTAAAATGTTTCCACCCAGCACTCCATACCCATTAAGTGCAATGATCCAGGTACCTTTACGGTTCCATGCCAAATTAGAAGTTCCAATTTTGATGATGCACTCATAGACCTTGGAGACTCAATTAATGTCATACCCAAATCCATATTCTGCAAACTTGGTCTAGGTCCCTTTCACCCAACGGGTGTTTTCATTCAGTTAGCCAATCGAAGCACAGCCAGTCCTGAGGGAATAATTGAGGATGTCCTTGTTCGAGTAAATGATCTTATCTTCCCAGCTGAATTCTATGTCCTTGACATGGAAGGTGAGACAAATTATTGAAAATCTCCACTGATTCTAGGAAGACCATTCCTTATGACATCTAAAACCAAAATTGATGTCCACGCTAGCATCTTATCCATGGAATTTGGCGACCAAATGGTCAGGTTCAATATTTTTCAATCCATGCGATACCCATTAGAGAATCAATATGTATTCTCTATCCATGTTTCTGAAACTCCCTCTGAGAGTGTGTTGAATCCTAATCCATCATGTTATTCCTGTTCTACTAATAGAGGAGTTTGTGAATATTGAATCCTCATTAACCAAGTGATTAATGGTGAAATTGATGTTGACATTACAAATGAAAACTCCATTGATCTAAAGGATCTTGAAAAATCTTTGGAATCTCATCTCACCTCTGACCTCCAATGCTCCAACATGGATGATAATGAGGAAAATGAACTAGAATGCTCATTTGTTGATTCAGATCAGATTATCCCACATTCATCCTTTCCTATCCATGATTCTGAAAATTCTGTTATATGTGAAGTGAACCTTGAACCAATGTGTTTATATTGTCCTGATGGTAGTGATTTTTGTGATATTTGTACCCTAATTAATAAATTGATCACTGGTGAGGTTGAAATTGACCACTCTTTGGCGAACAACATTGAAATAAAGGATATTGAAAATTTTATTCAGTCTTATGACTCCACTGATTCTCATTACTCTACATCGGTAAGTGATGAAATAAATGAGTCAAAAACAATTGGGATCTCATACTCTGCTTTTGTGTTATCTGATCCTTACATAAATGAACCATCAGAATTGAGCCATCTTCCTGAATTTCTAAGAATATAAAACCATCACTTTGTGGATAAAATCATTCATCAGGTTGAAGACCAAAGTGAGGATAGAAATATTCTCTTTCAAACCCATTGAATTGCAAGCACACCAACAAGTATGGGAAGAAATTATCCAATGAATCATGAGGCCTCCCAAAGAAAAAGTTTTTCTGGAAGCACACTGGAGTTGAGAAAATACGATGGCCACCATCAGACTATGGGTAGTCCACTACAATTGTCCAGCTGTAGACAATTAAATGCAACTCTTCTTGGGAGTAAACCCATGTTTTCTTTTACTTTTATGAAATTTCAATTTCTTTTTAGTTTTTCATTAGATGAATAATGGATTTTATTTTTTAGGTAACTTCCCACTATCCTGGAACCACCTCGACTTCCACCGAATCCCCAAATTCTCTAGCCGACCCACCACTAGATGGATATAGAAACCCACCAAATCCAAACCAGGGGGCACCTCTTTACCTTTAACTCTCTCTCTATCTCTTCATCTCTCTACCTCTTTCTTCTTCTTCTTCTTCTTCTCTCCTTCATTTTTTACCACTTTTTTTTCAACCCTTTTTTTTCTATTTCCCTCTTGTGAGGGTGTGTATTTTAAAAAGACCTTAAAAACTAAAAAAATCCAAAAAAATACAATCACTTAAAAAAATAAAAAAATAGAGTCATGCTTACTCACCATCGAGTTTTGAAATTTTATCCAACCATTTTGGGTAGTTAACAGACATGTTTTCATCTCATTTTTTTTTATTTTCATCATGACTTTGGATAAATAATTTTGTGTCAAAATTAAAAAATATTGAATGCTAAATTTTTGGATTTGGAAAATGTTTTTCTCAAACCGTGAGAACAAACATTTGCTTTCATGCCAAGGCCACCTATGGCCATCTATTCAAAATGTGTGTTTTTCACCACCATTTGTGAGTCTTGAGTTTGTGGACCTTCGAGCTGAATTTCCTGCCTTAGTGTGCATTAATATGATAGAGGCATTTTCTGAACCACATGAGAATCACAATAGCCAAATATCCTCCCATTTCCCTTACATTAATCCTCCTTTTGAAAGACCCTTCGAGCCTATGAAAACCTTTTCTTTGATAGCCACATTACAAGCCCAATACCTTATCCCGCCCAATATCAACTTGGATTTTCATTGCATAGTTTTTGAAATTTAAGTGTGGGGGGAATGGATTTTATTTTTGGGTATCATTTCCTTAATTTCTGGTTTCTTATCATATGAATGAGGGCAAGCATCCATTTTAGTGTGGCGGGAGGTTTTCATTCAGTGGGATTTGGGAATTTATTGTACAAATGATATTGAAAAGTATTCAAAAAAATTCAAAAAAATCAAAAAAAATGAAAAAAAATGAAAAAATGGGTTGTGTCTTGGGTAGGTCAAAAATCACTCTTCCTAAACCTTTGATCTTGTTATAACTATTACAATTAGTCTCATGAGGAGATCAAACATGGGTTGGGATATGAGTGTGAGAACTGTTTCAAGGTCAACTTTCGAAAAAACAAAGAAAAAAAAGGAAAAGAAAAAAAGAACACTTGCATTATATTCTTATTGGGAGAAGTTTTTTGTTTTGTAAATATTTCATCTTCTCATTACATTCATATTTTCTTCTCTATTGTGTCTTTCTTCACACAATCATTCCCTTGTAAATATGTGATTTCATTTCCTTCCATGTTTTATTTCAAAAAAAACGTGCATTGCTTTTTCTATGTTGGTATTTTAACCCTCTTATTCTCTCTTTTGGACATTATATTCCTACCGTCCCAGAGCCACAGAAAAAACCATTAAAAAATACTTTTTATTCTTGTTCACTTTGGATAGGGATTGTAAACTGAGAGCTCTTTTCAAACTCTAAGATTTTCACTTTTTGTTGGTGAAAGAGTGAACCTCCACAAATAAATTTTAGCATCTTGAGAGGTGTGAGTTTTGAGTGTCCACATTTTCCATTTATAAATTTGAGCATGAAAAAATGAATTAGTTTTGGAACATTTTTTCTGTAACAACTTGTGGTGGAATTCAAAATGGATGAGTGAAATAGTCTAAACCTCCCCTGATTGGAGAAAACAAAATTTTAAAATCTGTTGGCGAGTAAAAATGATTTTGTCATGTTTTTTATATTTGTTGCACATGATGACATGCACAAAACTAAGTGTGGGGGAGTTGATGTTATTAATATTTTCAGGACTTATTATATTCCCTCTTTACTGATTTTATATGAAATGGGCATAATTTGTGTGAAATATTAATGTTTTAATATTAAGTATAATTTTTGAGCATTTTTAGAAGTAGTCCAATTGAGTCAGTTTAATGTTTTAATAATAATTATCACTATACTGATCTAAATTGTGTGGTTATTGTTTTTTAGGATTCTCCTTTCAATATAAAACATTTAATTAGAAGGTATCATGATCCAATTATTCCATTTTAAGGGTCATATGGTCCTCACAAACAAGACCAAAGAATCTGTGAACAAACTGGACCAGCCTTGAAGATTGATTTACTGGGCTCAATCCAGAAGTCCAAAAACATTAACTCTCCACAATAATTCTGGGGAAACTACATGTCATCTTGGATAAAAATTTCAAGGCCCAAATCTAAGTACAAGGGTCCCAAAGGAAGCTTTTAATTCCAGCCCACCATTCTGGCTGAGAATTAAAATCATTAGAGTATGCATGACATATATCATGATTTAAGCCTCAAATAGAGATGAAATTTTTCAGTGTGAAAGAGGAGATATATGTGGAAGACTTTGTTGAATAACTCATTCGGATTTGAAGGCATCTTCATATTCAAAAACCCTTTCACATTCTGAACTTCAAAAAGACTGGATTGAAATGGACAGTTTTACTTTGTTTACTCAAACGGCCATAACTTTTGATCCTTAAGTCCAAATGACTCCAAAGTTTGAGAGTAGTCGTCCAAAATTAGTATATAAAACTTTTAAGATGGATATTTCTCCATCTTCTTCTGTCTTGATGTCCATATCATCGATCCAAGTTGAGGGGTATTTCTGGAATGTAAACAGTCCACCACCTTGGGCTATAAATACATCCCCTCCTCTCCTTTCAAAAGGGTTGGAATTTCATTGGAAAGGAGGATTGATTGGCAGTACCAAGGCCCTGCCAAAGGCTTGGGAGGATCTGAAAAACTCAAGTTTTCACTTGATAATCTTTTCCTCCTCTCTTTGTTTTCATTTACTTTTTCATTTTTCTTCGTTGTAATTTTGCAAGTGTTTGTCTTTGTAATTCTATTTTAATGAAATTTTCTTCTTCTTAATTTATTATTCTCATCCACCTTCTATAGTTCAATATTAATGTTCTTATTTTAGTTTAAATCAATCTGAAATACATCATCTTCTTTTACTTTTTTATTCAATAAAAATTCTGATTTGTTTTACTCTCATCATCGTTCGTGTGTGTGTTCGGCGCACAACTCTTTTCTTATCCCTTTCTTTTTATTCTCTTTGTAATTCATCACCTTAAACATAATAGACCAGATTACTAATAATTTAAATTTCTGAGTAAATATCTTATTAGGGTGAGTTATAATTTAGGGATGTTAAGTGATTGAGAGGTTTTTCTCGATGAGTATTCTTTAATTTAACATTATGTATGTTGGACTAAACATGTCATGGATTATTGACATATTATGTTAAACGTGTAGTTTACATGGATTATTGGAACCATAAATACACTTACACAATAAAGAACTGATTGATATTAGAACCCTAAGTAAAGTTAAGGCTTGGATTAAAGGCTTAACACTTGGTAATTCCAATCAACATCAACTTTTGATGTGGGTGTTAATTTAATGCAATATAAAGCAAAGCTCAAGGATATCACATGCTTAACTCCCTAATGATGAAATCACCCCAATCTTTATCAACTTGTTAAATTAAACATCATCCATTAAACATTTCAATTAAGCTCTGCAAACAAACCCCCCCAATCAAAATACAATCAACTAAAAACAATCGACTATTACGAAGTACCATCGCCAAGGATTCGACCCGAGTGCTGCTGTACACATTAGCAGAGCACCGGAACCTTGACCGGTCGATAGGAGACAATCATTCGTGCATTTCAAATGGCGTTGTTTCCAGGGATGGTGCTTTATGTAGTCATTAGTTTCTGGTTATTGTAAAAAAAATCCAAAAAAAAACAAAATTTAAAAAAAAAATTGAAAAAAACACAAAGAAAAACTCATCTTCCTCTTTATTCCAAAATATCTTTGAATGCCATGTAGCCTCCCAAACAATCCCTCAGATTTGTTTGACCCTGAAATTGAGTGAACACTTCTCCAAATTAGGAGGAAGATAAGAGATACTCAAATAATTCAAGAACCAGTCCTCATCCAACCAGTTGAAATTGAAATGGCCAATCCTAGGGAACAAACCCTAAAAGAACTCGCTGCCCCTGATATGAATTACCAAACTCTTGGTATTCAATATCCAAACATAGAATCTGACTTCCAACTCAAATCGGGTTTGATTTATCTTCTCCCTTATTTTCACGGGCTAGCCGGTGAGGATCCACATATTCACCTTAAAGAGTTCCAAGTAGTATGCTCTACCATGAAGCCTCAAGGGGTTTCTGAAGAACAAATCATACTCCGAGCATTCCCTTTTTCCCTAGCTGACACTTCTAAGTCATGGCTCTACTACCTACCTCCTGGTTCCATAACTACATGGAATGACATGAAGTGACTATTCTTAGAGAAATTCTTTCCTGCTTCTTGTACTGCTTCTATCTGAAAGGAAATAAGTGGTATCCGTCAATTCCCAAGTGAATCACTCCATGAGTACTGGGAGAGGTTCAAAAAGCTTGTTGAAACATGACCACACCACCAAATTCCTGAACAACTCTTGATCCAATACTTCTATGATGGGTTATTGGCTATGGAGAGAACTCTCATAGATGTCGCAAGTGGCGGTGCTCTTGTTGATAAAACTCCTGCAGGTGCAAGAGATCTCATAAGTAACATGGCTGAAAACACACAATAATTACATACTCGAGCACATGCTCAAGTAAAACAAGTCCAAGATAATCAATCAATTGATCCGAACAAAATGAACGAGTGGATGAGTGAACTTACAGGTCTTGTGAAATAGCTAGTTGTGGCCACCAAATCCCCAACCTCGTCTTCTCCGCAATCAATGTTTCCTGGACCTGTCAAAAATTGTGGAATCAGTAACTCTCCATCTCATCCAACTGACACATGTCCACAAATTCAAGAGGATCAATCCGATTCATCTGGACCAATGGAGCTCAATGCAACATATGTTCAGCAGAACACCAATCCTCAACTATCAGTTCAGTTTGTTAGAAACTTCAACCAACCACACTCTGAGACCTTCTCCTATAATTTTAACCAAGGATTGAGGTATGGTAACCCCATGTATCACCCCCCTCAATTCCCTGCTCAAAACCCAAACCAATTACAATATGGTCAAGGTGGTGGTAACTTACATCAACCTTATCCTTTTGTTCCTAAACCTCAAAGGAACAATCCTCCTCCTGGATTCCATTATCCTAGTGAGCCTCCCCAATTCCAAAACCAATACAATCTATTTCCCAAGAACCAAAATCAAGGCAATCCCAACCAGGGATAAGCCTCTTCTTCAAAGAAACCATGGGAAAGTGCAGTGGAAGATCTTGCCTCCTTCACCCGTTCTAGCCTTAAAAACATTGAAACTCAAATAGGTCAACTTGCATCCCACCTGAGCCAGCAACAACAATCAAATTCTTCCCAACTCCCATCTCAACCATTACCCAACCCCAAGGGTAATGTAAGTGAAATTGCACTTAGATCAGGAAAGCAACTTGATATGCATCAAGATAAATCTTAAAACCCTACTTTGAATGTTTTCCTAGAAAATGAAAAGAAAAAGGAAATTGAAAAGGAATCTGAATCCATTCCATCACCTCCTTCTATTCCACTTAGGAATCCAATTCCTTTTCCTCAAGATGTTTCTAAGAAAAGGAAGTCCTTTGAACCTGATCCTGAAATTCTTGACATGTTTAGACGTGTTGAAGTCAACATTCCCCTCTTAGATTCCATAAAACAAATTCCTAAGTATGCTAAGTTTCTCAAGGAGTTGTGTACCCATAAGAGGAAACTTAGGACCTTTGAAAATGTTTTCACCCAGTAGTCCATACCCATTAAGTGCAAAGATCCAGGTACCTTTATGGTTCCATGCCAAATTGGAAGTTCCAACTTTGATGATGCACTCATAGACCTTGAAGCCTCAATTAATGTCATGCCCAAATCCATATTCTCCAACCTTGGTCTAGGTCCCTTGCACCCAATGGGTTTTGTCATTCAGTTAGCCAATCAAAGCACAGCCAGTCCTGAGGGAATAATTGAGGATGTCCTTGTTCGAGTAAATGATCTTATCTTCCCAACTGACTTCTATGTCCTTGACATGGAAGGTGAGACAACTTCTTGCAAATCTCCAATGATTCTAGGAAGACCATTCCTTATGACATCTAAAACCAAAATTGATGTCCATGCTGGCATCTTATCCATGGAATTTGGGGACCAAATGGTCAGGTTCAATATTTTTCAATCCATGCGATACCCATTAGAGAATCAATCTGTATTCTCTATCCATGTTTCTGAAACTCCCTATGAGAGTGTGTTGAATCCTAATCCATCATGTTCTTCCTGTTCTACTAATAGAGGAGTTTGTGAATATTGCATCCTCCTTAACCAAGTGATTAATGGTGAAATTGATGTTGACATTACAAATGAAAACTCCATTGATCGAAAGGATCTTGAAAACTCTTTGGAATCTCATCTCACCTCTGACCTCCAATGCTCCAACATGGATGGTAATGAGGAAAATGAACTAGAATGCTCATTTGTTGATTCAGATCAGATTATCCCACATTCATCCTTTCCTATCCATGATTCTAAAAATTCTGTTATATGTGAAGTGAACCTTGAACCAATGTGTTTATGTTGTCCAGATGGTAGTGATGTTTGTGATATTTTTACCCTAATTAATAAAGTTATCACTGGTGAGGTTGAAATTGACCATTATTTGGCGAACAACATTGAAATAAAGGATATTGAAAATTTTATTTAGTCTTATGACTCCACTGATCCTCATTACTCTACATCGATAAGTGATGAAATAAATGAGTCAAAAACAATTGGGATCTCATACTCTGCTTTTGTGTTATCTGATCCTTACATAAATGAACCATCAGAATTGAGCCATCTTCTTGAATTTCCAAGAATAGAAAACCATCACTTTGTGGATAAAATCATTACTTAGGTTGAAGACCAAAGTGAGGATAGAAATATTCTCTTTCCAACCCCATTGAATTGCAAGCACACCAACAAGGATGGGAAGAAATTATCCAATGAATCATCAGGCCTCCCGAAGAAAAAGTTTTTCTGGAAGCACACTGAAGTTGAGAAAATACGATGGCCACCGTCAGACTATGGGTAGTCCACTGCAATTGTCTAGCTGTAGACAATTAAATGCAGTGCTTCTTGGGAGGCAACCCATGTTTTCTTTTACTTTTATGAAATTTCAATTTCTTTTTAGTTTTTCATTAGATGAATAATGAATTTTATTTTTCAGGTAACTTCCCACAATCCTAGAACCACCTCGACTTCCACCGAATCCCCAAATTCTCTAGCCGACCCACCACTAGATGGAGATGGCAACCCACCAAATCCAAACCAGAGGGCACCTCTTTACCTTTAACTCTCTCTCTATCTCTTCGTCTCTCTACCTCTTTCTTCTTCTTCTTCTTCTCTCCTTCATTTTTTTCACCACTTTTTTTTCAACCCTTTTTTTCTCTTTCTCTCTTGTGAGGGTGTGTATTTTAAAAAAACCTTAAAAACTAAAAAAAAACCAAAAAAACACAATCACTTAAAAAAATAAAAAAAAGAGTCATGTTTACTCACCATCGAGTTTTGAAATTTTTTCCAACCATTTTGGGGAGTTAAAAGACATGTTTTCATCTCAATTTTTTTTATTTTCATCAGGACTTTGGATAAAGAATTTTTGTTTCAAAATTAACAAATTTTGAATGCTCAATTTTTGGATTTGGAAAATGCTTTTCCCAAACCGTGAGAACAAACATTTGATTTCATTCCAAGGCCACCTATGGCCATCTATTAAAAATGTGTGTTTTCACCACCATTTGTGAGTCTTGATTTTGTGGACCTTCGAGCTGAATTTCCTGCCTTAGTGTGCATTAATATGATAAATGCATTTTCTGAACCACATGAGAATCACAATAGCCAAATAGCCTCCCATATCCCTTACATTAATCCTCCTTTTAAAATCCCCTTCGAGCCTATGAAAACCTTTTCTTTGATAGCCACATTACAAGCCCAATACCTTATCCCACCCAATATCAACATGGATTTTCATTGCATAGTTTTTGAAATTTAAGTGTGGGGGGGAATGGATTTAATTTTTGGGTATCATTTTTTTACTTTCTGGTGTCTTATCATATTCTTAAGGGCAAGCATACATTTTAGTGTGGGGGGAGGTTTTCATTCAGTGGGATTTGGGAATTTATTGTACAAATGATATTAAAAAGTGTTAAAAAAATGAAAAAAAAATCAAAAAAAAAATGAAAAAAAATGAAAAAATGGGTTGTGTCTTGGGTAGGTCAAAAATCACTCTTCCTCAACCTTTGATCTTGTTATAACTATTACAATTAGTGTCATGAGGAGATCAAACATGGGTTGGGATATTAGTGTGAGATCTGTTTCAAGGTCAACTTTTGAAAAAATAAAGAAAAAATGGAAAAGAAAAAAAGAAAACTTGCATTATATTCTTATTGGGAGAAGTTTTTTGTTTTGTAAATATTTCATCTTCTCATTACCTTCATATTTTCTTCCTCTATTGTGTCTTTCTTTACACAATCATTCCCTTGTAAATATGTGTTTTCATTTCCTTCCATGTTTTATTTCAAAAAAATGTGCATTGCTTTTTCTATGTTGGTATTTTAACCCTCTTCTTCTCTCTTTTGGACATTATATTCCTACCGTCCCATAGCCACAAAAAACCCATTAAAAATACCTCTTTATTCTTGTTCACTTTGGATAGGGATTTTAAGCTGAGAGCTCTTTTCAAACTCTAATATTTTCACTTTTGGTTGGTGAAAGAGTGAACCTCCACAAATAAATTTTATCATCTTGAGAGGTGTGAGTTTTGAGTGTCCACATTTTCCATTTCTAAATTTGAGCATGAAAAAATGAATTAGTTTTGGAACATTTTTTCTGTAACAACTTGTGGTGGAATTCAAAATGGATTAGTGAAATAGTCTAAACCTCCCCTGATTGGAGAAAACAAAATTTTAAAATATGTTGGTGAGTAAAAATGATTTTGTCATGTTTTTTATATTTGTTGCACATGAGGACATGCACAAAACTAAGTGTGGGGGAGTTGATGTTATTAATATTTTCAGGACTTACTATATTCCCTCTTTACTGATTTTATATGAAATGTGCATAATTTGAGTGAAATATTAATGTTTTAATATTAAGTATAATTTTTGAGCATTTTTAGAAGTAGTCCAATTGAGTCAGTTTAATGTTTTAATAATAATTATCACTATACTGATCCAAATTGTGTGGTTATTGTTTTTTAGGATTCTCCATTCAATATAAAACATTTCATTAGAAGGTACCATGAGCCAATTCTGCCATTTCAAGGGTCATATGGTCCTCACAAACAAGACCAAAGAATCTGTGAACAAACTGGACCAGCCTTGAAGATTGATTTACTGGGCTCCATCCAGAAGTCCAAAAACATTAAATCTACACAATAATTCGGGGTACACTACATGTCATCTTGGATAAAAATTTCAAGGCCGAAATCTAAGTACAAGGGGCCCAAATTAAGCTTTTAATTCCAGCCCACCATTCTGGATGAGAATTAAAATTAGTAGAGTATGCATGACATATCTCATGATTTAAGCATAAAATCGAGCTGAGATTTTGCGGTGTGAAATAGGAGATATAGGCGGCCGACTTTGTTGAATAACCCATTCGTATTTGAAGGCATCTTCATATTCAAAAACCCTTTCACATTCTGGACATCAAAAAGACTGGATTGAAATGACCAGTTTTACTTTGTTTAATCAACTGGTCATAACGTTTGATCCTTAAGTCCAAATGAATCCAAATTTTGAGAGTGGTCGGAAAACATTATTATATACAACTTTTAAGAATGATATTTATCGAGATTCTGCTGTCTTGATGTCCATATCAGCGAGCCAATTGGAGGGGTATTTCTGGAATGTAAACAGTCCACCACCTTGGGCTATAAATACATCCCCTCCTCTCCTTTCAAAAGGGTTGGCATTTCAGAGAAAAGGAGGATTGATTGGCAGTAAAAAGGCCCTTAAAAGGCTTGGGAGGATATTCCAAACTCAAGTTTTCACTTGATAATCCCATCCTCCTCTCTTTGTTTTCATTTACTTTTTCATTTTTCTTCATTTTAATTTGGCAAGTGTTTGTCTTTGTAATTCTATTTTAATGAAATTTTATTCTTCTTAATTTCTTATTCTCATCCACCTTATATAGTTCAATATTAATGTTCTTATTTTAGTTTAAATAAATCTGAAATCCATCATCTTCTTTTACTTTTTTATTCAATAAAATGTCCGGGTTTTTTTACTCTCATCATCATTCGTGTGTGTGTTCGGTGCACAACTCTTTTCTTATCCCTTTCTTTTTCTTCTATTTGTAATTCATATCCTTAAACATAATATACCAGATTACTAATAATTTAAATTGATGAGTAAATATCTTATTGGGGTGAGTTATAATTTAGGGATGTTAAGTGATTGAGAGGTTTTGCTCGATGAGTATTCTTTAATTTAACATTGTGTATGTTGGACTTAACATGTCATGGATTATTGATATATTATGTTAAATTTGAGGTTTCCATGGATTATTGGAACCATAAATACACTTCCACAATCAAGAACTTATTGATATTAGATCCCTAAGTAAAGTTAAGTCTTGGATTAAAGGCTTAACACTTGGGAATTCCAATCAACATCAACTTTTGATGTGGGTGTTAATTTAATGCAATATAAAGAAAAGCTCAAGGATATCACATGCTTAACTCCCTAATTATGAACTCACACCAATCTTTATCAACTTGTTAAATTAAACATCATCCATTAAACATTTCAATTAAGATCTGCAAACAAACCCCCCCAATAAAAATACAATCAACTGAAAACAATCGACTATTACGAAGTATCATCACTGAGGATTCGACCCGCGTGCTGATATACACATCAGCAGAGCACCGAAACATTGACCGGTCGATAGGAGACAATCGGACATGCATTTAAAGGGCACTTTCCTTTATCCTTTCATTCAAATAAAAAGTCTATTCAAGCACCAATTAGAAAGCCTGAGTAGGGTGTGAGTACAAATCAGTAGGAAACCACCAAGAATGTAAATATCTATTCTATAACAGTGTATTTAGTTGTATAAATAATAAAGTAAAAAAGATAAGTAAAAAATTTTCACATTTAAAATTATTCCATAAGTAACCACATAAAATACAAAATACATGGGTTCATGAAGACACCCAAACCAACAATACCTTCTTCGACCCCTACTGGACTCTAATCCATATATCACAGGGAATAAAAATCTATTATTTTATATCTTTCATTGTGAATTTAATTAAAATTTCATATCATGTCCACTTGGAACCCTTGTTTAACCTCCTGGTTTTTTAAATCGGGTTGAAAACCTATCCCTTTTTAAATTTCCTGAATTAGTGGGTTTTCCTTTTTCTTTTTCGATCATAAAAACTCAATATTGAGTTTTCTTTTAACCAAATATCATGTTTTTGGAAGTTTTTAGATGATTATAGAGTTTCTCGGGTGATCAGAATGGTTTTGGGTGCATTGGAGGCCTAAAGGTCTATTTTAAGAGTTTCAAGTCAAGGCACACGGTTTGGGGTAAACCGTGCAGCCACTTATAGCTGACTATGAACCTTGTTTTTTCCCTTGATAAAAGTTTGGGAAACAATGTGGGGAAAGGTGCATATCCATGCATCCATGTTTGATGGTTTTTCAAAGTTATTTCACACAATTTGTGCATAGTTAGGGAAAACTATGTGGCAATCCACACAGGCAGTTCCATATAGGCAGTACCTTCACATTATAGCCTAAAAAGTTATTGCACGGTTAGGAAAACAATGTGAGGTAACCATGTGGCCTCTTTAAATGGGTAAAATTACTTTTATACCGTTGTATTCTTTTTCTTTTTTCTCATTTTCCCCCTTTCTTCCTCCATGGGTTGCACGCACAGTAGGAGGAAATCACCATCCTCCTCTCCTCCTAGGGATTTCTCTCCCTCCCTCGTACGTGCTTCAATTCATCTATCATTGGGTACATTGGAACCACGCTGGTGAGTCTCTCTTCACCCATGTCTCTCATCTTCTTTTATCTTGCTTCATAGAGTGCTAAATCCTTTTGATCCATTTCCCCTATTTTCGGGTCATTTGACGGAATCATTGATTCCTTCCAAACTACTTTGAGTTAGAGTATAATACCAGATGTGCCTATATCTACCTGTCTAAGGTATGTGGTTAATACCATTATTTGTGTGTTTTCAGTCATTTTGGTGGCATGTATTTTAGCATACCATTGGGTATTTTAGTGAGACCCTTTTTAAATTGATTTCTTGATATTAAATTAATTGTATAACCTTATGGGATTTCATTGGGCATTCCCAAACCAAATTAGCTCATACGAGGCCATCAAAAACCTTAGGTAGTTGGTACAAGTTGTGTTCTTGATATAATTTGATTTTTATTTTTAAATTGAGATTACACAATTCAATTATATTGAATTTTTTATTTAATTGGAGAGATTATATATATAAATTTTAAATGATTTGACATATGGTGTGAGATATGATCCATTGGATCCTGACGAGATCATCCTGAGAAATTGGGATTGCATAGCCATTGGGATTGAGGTGATGTGGTCATCTTGTTAGGATTATCCCGGATTACTTCGGTGATGTGATCACCAGTTTGGAATCATGTATTTCATATTGAGGCATAAAGGTCATAAAGTTGAGGGCATAGCCCATGATATTGGATGGAATGGCCATCAAACTTGAGATACATGATCATAGGGGAATGAAGTGCCTGTTGGATGTGGGTTTGGTACTAAATTTGTGATTTCCACTCACCCGTGATGTCCAAAGTTCCGTTTAGATTCATCTGCACATATGATGACTTGGTAATGAGACGGTTTTGACCACTAGTGTGGGTAGAGGCCCCCAGTAGTACAAATTGGAAAAATGTTTTGGGGGTGTTTTCCATAGAAATACATGGGGATGGTGAGGAGACTTCGGTTGATAGTGATAAGGCTATCAGTTTGGGGATTAGTATTTCCATATTGAGGTTGTTCATCCTTAAATATTTTGGGAGGATGAAGATTTTAGTTCCTTGGGATGTTATGATATGAGTCAATGGTGATTTTATTTGAGGATATGTATCGTTGTGCCTCTAGGTTTCAGGGTTCGAGACGATGAATACTTTTGAGTAGGGGTGTGAAGGACCAGATTGTTTCATTTTGGAATGCCTTCGTGACATTAGTGCTTTGTTGAGACACGATGTGTCAGGAGGCATGGGGTGTCAGGTTACTTATTTGAGGTGGAACCTAAGGGTTCACCTGGGTTATTCTACTTCAGGGGATTCCTTGGGCCATGGGCTAAGGATCCTCTCCTCTTTAGTGATTATGGAATTGGTTGAGGCGGGCGATAGCTTCCTGGTGGCTGTTGAGAACTAGGGAAGATTTTGTTTAATTTAATTACATTGAACTACTTTACTTCTTGTTATAAATCACATTTTCTTAAACACTTATGTTGGGTATGCACACTTGGGTGGTATCTTATTGGTACTTGTTCTCACACCCTACAAGGGTCCTTAGGGACATGTGTGGACTTTATGTTGTTGAATTTAGGTAAAGGTTTGGGATCAGGATCTAGAAATTAGTAGCTATTTGGAATGGATGTTGGAACAGGACCTTGAGGTCTTGCCTCTTTTGGAGTTTCTGTTATGATTTTCTTTATTTGTTTTAACATGCTTGTATATATATAGATATTGTAGTCAGCCATTGATGACCCCTTATGGATATTGTATGTATGAAATGTATTGTATGCATGATCTATTTTAGTGCTACAAGTGATATGTTTGGTGTGTTTATATATTTTCTCTAATTTATTAAATTATTGCTTCTTCTAGTTCTTTATATTTATTATTCTTCCGAATTTGGTAGGTCTGGTTCTAGAATGATGAGTATTTATTCCACTTCTTATTACACACACACACAAACACACACACACACACACACACACACACACACATATATATATATATATATATTTGAACCATTATTATATCATCACCTGAGGGTATAGCTTCCCTACTTACCATTTTTACACCCTCTCTACTAGTCATCAACTTTTGGCATTTGGGGAGGTGTTCCTAAGGTAGTGGAACCCGACCTAAAAGCACTATTTGGGTGGATAATCAGGTCAGGGATGCTACAAGTGGTATTAGAGGAGTTCTTAACTAAGATTTATTAGTAGTGTTCCATTGGATAATAATGAGATCAAGAATGCTTTTTTTTCTGGTATTACTATTTGGGATATGGTAGACTATATATTAGGATGTGGTCAGAACTAGATTCACAGATAATGCTTGGGTGCCTGTATCCCCTTATACGAATGAAAAACCAAGTTAGCATGGGTGGGAATTGTTGTTCTTTTTTTCTCAATTTACAATTTATATGATTTCCAATTAGGTGACTTATTTGAAATGTGAACTGTTTATTGTTATGACTTGTGAACCTTGGCCTGGTATGATAAGGTATAAGATTTAGAACATTTTCCTTATAATGAAAGGTGCATTTGTGTATGTATGTTTATATGTTTGTTAGGAACATTGTAGGATGTTAAAATTATATATGCATGTGTGCCTGTGATAAAATGACTTGTGAAATGTGATGTGCCTACAACATGAACTATTTGTGCTGTGATATATATAAAAATTTCTTATACTACATGATATGGGTCTGGCTCTTGTAGGAGCAAGAAAGTATTATGAAATGGGGGTGATGTTGATCACCATGTTGGCCGAAATGGTTGTCAGATTGAGGAAAATTTGGTTGTCAGGACATGCATGGCCTAGGGTATACTTGATACTTGGCTCTATTGAAAGTGGGTAAGGAGACCATGAGGTCGATATGATGTGCGGAATGGTTTTGATAGGAAATGGTAATGGTAGCGAGGATTCATTATATGTTACTACTTTCCCTATCTGTGATACTTATATATATGTGTTATCTAGGATGTCTGACCATGTTGATGGTATTCAGCAGGTTTCCACCTAGATGAATCAGATGGATCATTAGGAGGGAAGTGATAGGGTGCCTCAGGAGCACGAGAAAGTTGATACCCCTGAGGTCCAGGAAGATCATAAGCCACATGATCAGCTATAGGTACAAGTCCTAGTGTTGGTAGGGAAACTGCCGGACTTGACAACATTTAGGTCATGGCTTGACGAGCAGTTCAGAGCAAGTCTAGTTTGTGTGATTTAGGTTATTGATAGGGGTTTTCATGGAGTTGATCCATTAATTGTGTATCTTACTCAGGAGTTCTAGTCATGGTAGCCACCACTTTTCTAGGTTGAGGGTTGTCCACAGGAAGCTGAGAATTGGATCGAGTCTATGCAAATGATTTTTGAGTTTCTAGAGATGTCTCCAGGGTGGAGGGTGAAACTGGAAACCTACATGTTTAGAGAAATAGCTAAAAACTGGTGAGACATGTAGGTTTAGACTAGTAGACATGAGGAACTATCCTGAAAGGACTTTGAGGCCAGGTTGTTCAAGAACTTCTTCCTGGAGAGGCTGATGATGGAGAGAGCTCGAGATTTCTTGAGCCTTCAGCATGGTGGCATGTATTTCATGGACCATATAGTGACGTTCAATAAATTGTCTCTATATGCACCCAACATGGTGAGCGATGACACCTCAAGAGTGAGGTGATTCAAGGATGGTTTACAAAATTCCATTTCGGTGCAGGTGAACATCTTTAGGTTGGCCTTATTTTCAGAATTAGTGAACCACGTGCTCATAGTCGAGGAAAAATTGACGGACAGGTCATACTCGAGCCAGGTAGTGGATTCTAGTTATCTAAGTGGTGATGATTCTGAAAATAGGAATCAAGGTTAGGATGAGTTCCAGTAGGGTGGTTGGGCCAATGACTCAAGCAGACTACCTCATAGTGGGTCATTGATGTTTTTATTTTAGTGTGGGAAACCATGACATGTCCAGACTCAGTGAGAGAATCCTGCAAAGGGGTGATGTGCATGTGGATAGGCTGATCATCTCTAGCTGTTTTGTAGGAATCCTTCTTGTATAGCTGACAGTCAGGGACTGGGGTAGACTCAAGGTTTTGAGATCGGTTTAGGAGTGGTACTAGGTGATGGTAACTGAGCTTTAACTACACGTGATGGTCATGGAAGAGAAAATGGGACCCAGAAGTGGGGTAAGTGGCTAGTGTAGCACCATAGGTAGGTTAGTCTTCAGGTATTCGGGCTTCATAATGATGCATTCCATGGATATTCCAAGTGCTAAGTAGGCTAGTGAGACAACGATGGCCCGAGGTACGTCATGGGTGTATCCATTGTTTTTTGTTTTGATTTGGCATGGCCTACCGATTCATGTCTATATGGGTGATCAAGGTTCATGGGAGATGTATATGGACTAACCAAATATTGGTTAATAGGTTGGAACCTGCTCGGGTTCATGATATATATATGAGGTGTGTGGCATTAGGTTCTATATTTGAGAATCATTAGATGCAGGATTACTGAGGTGCTTGGGACTGAGGCATCAAGTAGATCTGGTTTACTTAAGTTGAGGGGCATATGGGAATAGTTAAAGTGTGGTACTTTATTGAGGTGTGAGTCACCAGGACTGTTTTGATCATCTGATGAGATGCAAGACCTCATTGGTACCATTTGTGACATGGGAATGAGGTGGGTGCCGATGTGGTGTGAGATTTGGATGGGTGTAGTGTATGAAATAATATCACCAGGTGAGGTGTAGGAGTGACTATTTATCATATAAGTACCTTTAGTCTAGGATATGTTTGACGGACTAGTTGTTTGCTTTGAGTTTTGGTCAGTATGTGACTGGGGTAGGTAACTCCTAAGGTGGGGAGCCCCCTTGAGGTAGTTGACTTGTTCCCTTGAGACCGAGGTATTCTGAGTTATTTTAAATGGGATGGATATGTTTGGTACTATCTTAATTATTTTTTTGATAGCTTATGGGTGATCTATGTTAATGTGGGGAGATTTTAATGTCTTGGGTTTTTGAATTAGGTTGAAAACCTCGCCCTTTTAAATTTTAGGAATTAGTGGGTATTCCTTTTTATTTTTCGATGATTAGAACTCAATTCTGAGTTTTCCATCAACCCAATATCATGTTTTTGGATGGGTTTAGAGGCTTGGAGATTGTATAGTGTGATTGGAATAGTTTTGGGTGCGTTGGAGGCCTAAAGGACTATTTTAGGAGTTACAGGTTAAGGCGCACGTTTTGGGGTAAACCGCATGGCCTCTTCCAGCTAACTGTGTGCCTTGTTTTTTCCTTGATAATGTTTTGATAAACCATGAAGGGCAAGGTGCATGGTTGTGCGGCCATGTCTGTTGTTTCTGTATAGGGATTCCGCGTGGTTTGTTCATGGTTAGGGAAAACCGTGTGGCAAGTCACACTAGTAGTTCCATATAGGCAGTGCCTTTGCATTGTATCCCACATGGTTTCCACACAGTTAGGAAAACTATGCGAGATAAACATAAAACCTCTTTGAATGGGTAAAATTACTTTTCTACCCCTCTCTTCTTTTTTCCTTTTTCTCTTTATTTTTCCTGTTTCTTCCTTCATGGGTCGTGCACATAGCAAGAGGAAATCCTCTTGCTCCTCTCCTCCTAGGGATTGCTCTCCCTCACTCATCCAAGCTTTGATTCATCAATCATTAGGTGGATTGGAACCACATTCATGAGTATCTCCTCTCCCATTCCTCTTCTCTTCTTTTCTCTCACCTCATGGAGCACTAAAACTGTTTGAGATGATTTTCCCTATTTTCAGGGTGTTTGAAAGAATTTTCAATTTCATCCAAACTTATTCAAGTTAGAGGATAATACCAGACATTACTACGTCTATGAGTATAATGTAGGTGGTGCATACCTTTCTTTATGTTTTCACGGTTGTTTTGGGGGCACGGATTTTAGCATGCCATTGGGTATTTGAGAGAGAACCTTTTTAAATTGATTTCTTGATATTAAATTAATTTTATGACCATATGAGATGTTTTTGACCATGCACAAACCAAATTCGCTCATGCAAGGCTGGGTTAGAGGCCATCAACCACCTTGGATATCTAGGCTGGGTTTGTTAATGATATAATTTGAATTATTTTATTAAATTGATATTGTAAAATTCTATTATATTGTATTGTTTTATTTAATTGGAGTGATTATATATATAAATTTTAAATTCATTGACGTATAGAATGAGATGAAATCCATTGGACCGTGATGGGATCGGCCTAAGAAATTGGGATAGCATGACCATTAAGATTGAGGTGACATTGTTTTATGCTTGGGATTGGCCTAGTTTACCTGAGTGATGTTATCATCAGTTAGGAATCATGGACATTAGATTGAGGAGGAAAGGTCATCGGGTTGAGAATGTGGCCCCTGATATTGGATATCATGGACATCATACTTGAGATACATGGTTTCAAGGGCATGAGGTTCCGGTTATATGTGGCTTTTCTATTAAATTGGTGATTGTTGCTCACCCGTGATGGTCAATGCGCCGATTGGATTAATGTGCACATAGGAGAAATCAGTGATGAGGTGGTTTTGACCACTCATGTGGGTACAGGAAACCAATAGTGTGGCTTAGGAAAACCTTTTTAGGGTGATTTCCATAGAAAGACATGGCGAACGTGAGGAGCCTTTGGTTGATAGCGATGAGGATATCAGATGGGGGTTAACACTTTCCATATTGAGACCATTAGGCCTAGACTATTTTGGGAGGACAAATACCACCATTCCTTGGGACATCATTCTATGATTCGACAATGAATTTTATTTGAGTAAAGGTATCACTGTATCTCTAGATGTCAGGCTTCGAGCTGACGAGTGATTTTGAGTAGGGGCGAGGAACCAGATTGTTTTGTTTGGGTCTGCCTTCAGGACATCAGTGATTTTTTGAGACATGAGGTGTCAATAGGAACGGGGTTCCAAGTTACTTATTTTAGGTGGAACATAAGGTTTCACCTATACTATTATACTTCAGGGGATTACATAGGACATGGGGAAATGATCCTCTCCTCTTTAGTGATTTTGGTGATAGTTGAGGTAGGTGATACCTTCTTGGTGGCTGTTGAGAACCAAGGTAGCTTCTGTTTAATTTAATTTCATTAATATACTTTACATCTTGTTATAAATCACACCTGCTTAAAAACTAATGTTGGGTATGCACACTTGGGTGATATCCTACTAAGACTCATTCTCACACCCTACATAGACCCTTTGAGATGCGTGTAGAGTTTATGTTGTTGCATTCAGGTAAAGGTTCAGGCTTAGGAGTTGTATCTTAGTATCTTCTTGGCATGGATTTTTTTCATAGGAACTTGAGGTCTTACCTCAGTTGGAGTTCCTATTATGGTTTTCTTTCTTTGTATCAGCATGCTTATATGTATGTAGCTACCATGGTCAGCCATTGGAAACTGCATCTGAATATTGTATGTATGACATGTATGGTATGCGTGCTCTATTTTATTAGTAAAATTGTATGTTTGGAATGTCTATTTATTTATTATTCTTTATTCAATTATTTCTTCTCCTAGTTATTGAAATTGACTATGCTTCCTCCTTTGGCAGGTCTGGTTTGAGTATGCTGAGTCTTTCTTCCACAACATGTTATATATATATATATATATATATACACATATATATATTTACTTAGACCATTATTATATCATCACCTGAGGGTATAGCCTCCCCACTTACCCATTTTTCTCCCTCACAGCTAGTCAGAAGCCTTTGGTATTTGAGGAGTTGTGCCTAAGACCAATTACACCTAGCCCGAAAGCACTATTTGGGTGGCTAATCAGGTCAGGGACCCTGCACCCATACTAATGCTAATATCATGGGGCCTAGAACATCATGATGGAACCCCATGGGTATTTGGATCATCAATCCTTGTCCCACACCTCATTGTTTGTATGGGTATTTGGAGTATCAATCCTTATCCCACACTCATTAGAATATATGTGTATTTGGAGCATAAGTCTTTGTCCCACACATGTTATCACATATATCACAATAACTCATATATCACATATTTCATATACATAAAGGTTAAGCATATTTAACCTTCTTATCAAAAATTCTCATCAAGGTGCACCATTTCAATTTATCACAACAATCATGGTACTTAACTTTAATCAAATGGAATAATATGAACAATTCACCATTAAACTATTTATCAACATTTAATTATATAAACCATTAACTCTTCAAGTTTAAGTCAGAAAACCCTTAATTCCTATTATAAAAAAATTGATAATCACATTAATAAACTAATTCCTCAATTCCATCATTCCACCAATTTCATTATCTCATGGGATAAAAAATTAATTAATTAATTAAATTCAGAATGAAATTTCCCAACATGGAAATTGAAATTTCATAATTATATACACACATTTAAAATCAATACTATGGAAATTAATAATTATACCACCTACCTACAGGTTTTTTATGGACGTTATCCAAACCAAAACCCCCTAAATTGAAGTGGAGCGATCAAAACCACAATGGTGCGGAAGATCTAGGACTAATACATAAGATCATGTTCAAAAATATTAAGATCCATGAAACCCTAGATCTAAACCATCTCCAATGGAGGAAAACTTATCCCTCTTCATTGGGAAAGAGAGATGAGAGAGAGGGGAAATCAAACGGGGAAGAAATCTCTTAACAATGAGAAGTAAATCCTTTAATCAGGTCTTTATTCATTAAGAATGGGGTTCAAGGAGCCATAAAATTATACCAGGAGCATCTGAAACTGAAGGAAAAAGTTTAGGGTCAATATAGGGTGAATAGTGGTTAATAATGGGGGGGGGGGTTGAGGAACTCTTTATAAAAATTTTAGAAAAAATAAATCCCACGCTCATGTTTTCTTAGGCCGGGGCACACAGTTTTTGAGACTGTATACCTTAACCATGAACCTCTTCTTAGAGATGCACAGTTTCTCTTAATTGGGTACACAATTTGAAAAACCATGTGCTAACCATGAAAACCCCACTATCTAAGGGTTTCACGGTTTTATGGGGACAGGTGAATAGTTTGGGAAAACTATGCGCCAACTGTACACTGCCCCTTTTCTTCCAAAAACTTCCACAATTTTTCAAATTCAATCAAAACAACCCACAAAAAACTCAACCAAGATATATATAAAATAAGGGTAAAAGTTTACCTGAACATGATCATGAAACATCTCCATAAAGGTTAAGATCTTACAATCTCACCCCCTTTTAATATCTCATCCTGGAGCTGTACTCCCAAGCACCTCTAAGATTTATAGGTAAAAAGATTGTGCCACTGAGCCCACATATCTTCTTCTCTCTCCCATGTTTCCTCCTAAACATGACCATGTTTCCACAATACTTGAACTATTTTCAGGGTCTTTACCTATGAAACTTTCTCAATATGATCCATAACACGAATCAGATTCTCCTTAAAGGATGCATCAGTCTTAAGCCCAAAATCATCAACATCGATCACATGAGAAGGGTCAGGGTGATAATAATGAAGCTGTGACACATAAAAAACATCATGAATAGAACTATAACTCTATGGAAGATCCAATCAAAATTACACCAGCCTAATTCTCTCCATAATATAAAAGTTCCAAAAAACCTAGGTTCCAACATTCTCTACCTCTAAATCCTATAGTGATCCAATCTAGGTGACACCCAAAAGAATGCATGATCACCCACTGTAAACTCAATGGGTCATCAACATCGATAAACATAATTTTTTCCCACTCTGAGTCATAGACATACATTTCTAAACCAACTGGACCTGCTCTAATGTCTCTTTCATGAGACTCGGTTCCTAAAACTATGACTCACCCACCTCCATCCAACATATAGGCGATCTTCATAGACTACCATAAAGTGCTTCATATGGTGTCATCTAAATAGTTTCCTGATAACTATTGTTATAGGCAAACTCAATGAGTGATAAGTTTTTCTCCCAAGACCATATAAATTGAGAACATACTATCACGGAATATCCTATAACACTTGTATAGTACATTCAATTTTCCTTATATTTACTAGTGGAAAGATGTACTCAATAATACCTATGTACCAAGCGAATTCTGCAAGCCTTTATAAAATCACAAAGTGAAATGTGATTCATAGGTTGAAACAATACCCTACGACACCCCATGTAGATTGAACTTCTGCTGAATGTACAAGTATCCCAACTAATCCACTAATAAACTCTCTTTAATAGGAAATAAATGAGATACTTTCATAAAACAGTCCACAATTACCCAAATAGTGTCATTATTATGAAGTGAATTTAGGAGAACCATCATGAAGTCCATAGTAACGTCATCCCCATCAATTCTGGAATGTTAGATGGATGTATCAAACCACCAGGTCATTGATTCTCATCATTCACCTGTTGATAGGTGTAACATCATGTAACAAACCATGTAATATCTTTTTTCATGCTTGGCCACCAATACTGTTGACATAGGTCATGGTAAATTTTGGTTAAACTTATATGCAGCACCCACTTTGAGGCATGAAACTCACGCATCACCTACTCGTTCATACTTGTGGACACACCAACATGATTTCTAATATATATTATCTCATCTGGATTTATGGTCCAATCTAAAGGTGACTCCCCACATTCAAGTCTTTCCCTCAAGGATAGACACTCTGAATCCTCATATTTCCTCTCCCTAATTTGGCTTAAAAGTGGAATCCACTGATACTAATATGGGGGTCATCTACTCTTGGTGCTCCTGAACCACAATATGAATCTCAGCCAACATGGTCATCATTTTACACTCGGAACTAGACTAAAAAACTTCCTAATTCTACATCTTTCTGATTAAATAATCAAAAACATTTTTTCATTTATCGAGTGTATATGCTAGATAAAAATAAAAAGAATGCATATAATCAACCGATCTCTACTTCCATAAATTCAAATCTCATTGTGAAAATATATACTTTAAAATCTTGTGTTCGGTATACATAGTAAACTGTTCACCCAATAGATAATGTCGCCAACACTTCAAGGCATAAATCACCACATCTAACTTGAGATCATGTGTAGGGTAATTTCATTCATGTGGCATCATATTCCATGACCCATACGCCAAAAATAGATCCCCCAACATCAACACTGCTCCAAGTTTGACTCTGAATGCATTACAAAACACAGTATACTCTTCCCCTAGCTTAGGTAGGATAAATATTGGAGCAGTAGTTAAATGATACTTCAACTTCTAGAAAGCATTATCATATGCTCCATAACATTCAAAATTAATCCATTTCTTGGTCAATACTAAAAGAGGTGATTCTAAGTAGGAAAATTCATATGGAACCTCTGATAATAACTTGTTAATCCCAAAAATCTACAGATAATAAAAATATTATTGGGATGAAAAAAAGAAACCACTTCCTACAACTTCTTTGGTTACACTGATACACCTTCCTCTAAGATGATGTGACCCAAGAAATTTACTTAATTGATCCAGAATTAACACTTAGATAGCTTGGTGTATAGAAGATGCTCTCTCAGTTCACCTAGGATGGGGTCAATATGTTGGGCATGATCATCATGATTCTTGGAGTACACTAATATTTCATCCACAAAACAAACAAAAACTAATCTAGGTATAGATGGAAGATTCAATTCATCAACTCTATAAACATTTCCAGAGAATTCATCATCCCGAACACCATCAAGATGAAATCATATAATCCATTACTTCTTTTGAAAGCAGTCCACGATATATCAAAAGGTAAAAATATAAGATGATGATACCCTAATCTTAATTAAATCTTAGAGAAAACATAATCTCCACTCAACTTGTCAAATATATAATCAATACACATAAGAGGATATCAGTTCTTCACTGTCATCCAATTCAACTTCTGATAATCGACATATAAGCGCAAAATCTCACCAGACTTCTTAGCAAAAAATATTGAAGAATCCCAAGGTGATGTACTTGTACATATAAATAGTTTATCCATATACTCCTCTAATACATAATATCTTGAAGCTCTATTGGTTTCATTATATAAGGTGTAATAGAAACTGACTTATCCCCAGTCATGAGCTCAATCATAAACTCAACATTCCTCTCAAGTAAAATCCCTGAGAATTAATTAAGAAAAAAAATCCTTGAACTGTTATACTATGAGTGGAAATACATCATGCTTCACACCCCCATCATCCAGTAAAACACTTGAAACCTGGGTGGTGAGCTCCCCCAGTTTTTGATGAACTGGCCCTGGATAGCCTGCCTAGATATCCCACTCTCTATGATAAACCTAATTATCACCCTTAGGAGACATAAAGGTTACTCTCCTTTGGTAAAAATCTATATGGGGTCAGTATGATACCAACCATTCCATACCCAAAATCAAGTCAAAGCCTTACATATCATTGAATTAAATATCTAATAGAAAACAATACTCCCTGACCTCGAGAGAACACCCCTTTCATAAATAGATGTCTCTCATCCATACTCCAAAAGGTGTATCGATCATCATAACCCCACTCACAAACTGTACTATCAGACTCAATACCTTCACACAGATATAAAAGAATGAGAGGATCCTATATCAAATAAGGCACAGAAAGTGTAGAATATACAATAATAGTTCCTATGATTGTCGATGGTCCATCCTCACTCTCCACAAGTGTATAATAAACTGCATGAAATTGTCTTGAACCTCTTCCAATTCACCATAGTGTAATTGGTTGATATCCTTGCAATAATTGGTTGACCTAGAACCTGGACATGAATTGGTTGCTTTTAGGTCATGATACATTTTTTCGACATCATTTAATATCCTAAATTGGGTTCTAGACATTGATGTCCCGATCTGGTTGGTTACATGATCTCAAGTACGCCTCCCTATATGCCAGAGGATTTCGACTATCAATGAGATTCTAATATATATAACATGGGAAGAATATAACCTATTTATCAATGTAGTATAAAATTGGAAATAATTGAGCAATAAAAAACATATAATAAACAATAACCAATACGATACCATAACAATAATATCACCATCACATGATAAACCCAATGTAGGAAAAAATATCCAAAACCAAAATAGTAGATATGTCATGCCATATATGTTTCAAGTGTCAACATGAAAAATCAAAATAAAGACACACTAAAACTCCCCAAGAGGGTCGCAACATCAAATTTGGTTCCCTTATCCATGCCACATTCCAACTCATCCATCTAACATAGGGATCTTACCCTTATCCTATCGTGAAAACATGAAGTCTGTTTATGTACCGATCAGGCACCCCGTGTAGGGTGTGAGTATGAATTAGTAGCCCACCACCAACAGTGACTGAAATAATATCCTATCAGTAATAATTTATGTATTTATGTAAAGAATAAAGTATAATTAATCAAGTAAATAGTTTTTACAATTCATTATTCTTTAATTACCACATAATTTCCTAGTTTCACGATGACACACAAACCATCAATGACTTCTTTATCCCATGATAAAGTCTTAAGAAAATATCATAGGGATTCATAAATCATTCTTTAATGGATTTAATTATACATTTGATTCCAATTTCTTATCACAACCACTTGGAAACCCAGACCAAGTCTAATATCATGGGACTAGAACATCATGTATAAATCCCCATGGGTAATTAGAGCATCAATCCGTGTCCCACACCTTAATGTTCAGATGGGTATTTGGAGCATTATTCCTTGTCCCATACTCATTATCACATATGGGTATTTGGAAAATCATTATTGATCCCACACTTGTTATCACATATATCACAATATCTCACATATCACATATTTCATATATATCAAGGTTAATCATCATTAACCTTCCTATCAAACATTCTCATCAAGGTGAAGCATTACAATTTATCACAACAATCATGGTTCTTCATATTAATCATATGGAATAATATAAACAATTCACCATTAAACCATTTGTCAACATTTTATCATATAAACCATTAACCATTAAAGGTTTGGCCAAGAATCCCACAATTCCCATTATCAACCAATTTATAATCACATTAATCAACCAATTCCTTAATCCCATCATTCCACCAATTTCATTATCTCATGGGATAAACAATTAATAAATTAATTAATTTATAATGCAATTTCCCAAAATGGAAATTGAAATTTCACAATTACATACATGCATTTAAAACCATGACTATGGGAATTGATAATTATACAACCTACCTCAAGGTTGTTAATAGAGGTTCACCAAAATGAAATCCCCAAATTGATGTAGAAGGGTCAATCTCACAATGGTATAGAAGATCTAGAATGAAAACCTATGATCAAGATCAAACAGAACACAACCATAAAAACTAAATCTAAACCCAATACCAATAGAGGGAAAATTATTCCTCTTCATAGAGAAATAGAGATGATATAAAGAGAGATGAACCAATCGTGGAAGAAATTGCTTACCAACGAGGGTCGATCCTTCAACTGGATCTTTGATTCTACAAAAAAGGGCTTTGAGGAGCCTTGGAATCCTTCCAAAATCCTCCAAACTGAAGTAAATAGGTTAGGGTTGATTCGAGGTGAGTAGGGGTTAACACTGGGGGGTTTAAAAAAAATTGTAAATTTTTTAGAAAAATAAAACTAGAACGCATGGTTTCCTATGCTGGGGTACATGGTTTTCCAAACCATACACCTTATCCATGCACCTCACCTTAGGGGTAAACGATTTAGAAAACCATGAACCAACTATACAACTCCCCTATATCTAGGAATATAAGGTTTTTTGGGGGTAGGCACACAATTTGGGAAAACCATGCACCAACTGCGCACTGCCCCTTTTTCTTCCAGAATTATCAATTTTCACTCAAAAAAATCCCACCCAAGGTATAACCAAAACAATAAAATAATAGTACCAAAAAATGATAATTATTCATCTCTAGAAGAGTTTGGGATCTTACAATCTCCCCATTTTATAATAGCTCGTCCTTGAGATGTACTCCCAAGCATCTTTAAGATTCCAAGCTAAAAAGATCTGGCCACTGAGGCCACATATATGCTTCTCTCTCCCATTTTTTTCTCCTAAATAGGGTCATGTTTTCGCAATAATTGAACTATCAACATAGTATTCCCACACAACAATTTCTCACTGAAATCCATAAAATGAATTAGATGCTCCTCAATAGAAGCATCAATCTCAAGATCAACATGATTAACATCGATCACATGAGAAGGGTTGGGGTGATACTATCGAATATCTGACACATGAAAAAACATCATGCATAACACTATACCTCTATGGAAGATCCATTCAGTATTCCACTAGCTCGATTCTCTCCACAATCTCAAAAGGTCTAATAAACCTGGGTGCCAACTTTCCCTACCTCCAAATCCTACAATGACCCAATCTAGGAGACACACAAAGGAATACACGATCACCCACTATAAACTCAAGGGTTCATTGATGTTGATCAACATATAACTTCTGTCTACTCTAAGATATATACATATATTTCTGAATCAGCTTGACCTACTCTGACGTCTCTTGAACGAGACTCGGTCCCAACAAATCTGACTCACCCGCCTCCATCCAACATAAAGGTGATCTTCATGTCCTACCATAAAGTCCCTCATATGGTTCTATTTGAATAGTCTCCTAATAACTATTGTTATAGGAAAACTAAAAGAGTTCTAAGTGATTCTCCAAATACCCACAAAAATATAGAATGTATGCCTATAACATATCCTTTAACACCTATATAGTATGTTTCAATTTCTCATCTGTCTATGAGTGGAAATACATACTCAGAAATAAATGTATTCCAAGTGCCTTATGCAAGCCTTTCCATAAGTGTTAAGTAAAGTGTGAGTCACAGTTTGAAACTATACTCTGGAACACCCCATGTAGATGGAATATCTCCCAAATGTACAAGTATCACAATAGATCCATTAAGAAAGTCTCCCGAATTGGAAAGAAATGATCTAATTTCATAAATCAGTCCACAATTACCCAAATAAAATCATTCTTTCATGGAATCCTTGGGATACCCACTAAAAAGGCTATGGTAATGTTACCCCACTCCCATTCCAAAATGGGTAATAAATGTATAAAAATAACATGTCATTGATGCTCGACCTTCAACTATTGATAGTTGTAGCATCGTGTCATGAACCCTGTGATATCTTTTTTCTTTCCAGTCCACCAATATTGTTGATGTAGGTCTTGGTAAAATTTTTTCAAACCTGAATGCACCACCCACATTGAGGCATGAAACTTGATAGTGTCACCAGGGTGCTACACATTGGGTTCTACACATCGTTGCCAACCTGAACCACCAGGTTTGAGCCAGAACACCATGTGACCTCATGAGTCCCTCCCTGGGGAAGGCCAAGTTTTGGTTATATATTAATAAGCCAATTCACCTTGGTTTATTAATGAACCAAAATTTGGAACCTGTAATGTCCCGAAATTTTCATATAGTTTTTTTAATTATATGGAATTATTTCGAGATCACAAAATCTAACGGCATGAGATTCTGAAGCCCGGAGTGCCTAGAATGATCCGTTAAAAAATGTTAAGTTTTAAATAGCACGCGTGATTGGTTTTCATAAAAAAGTATAATAACTCTTAAATGGGTACCCAGATCATAAATCTAAGGGCCTCTTTATGTTCAGGATGGCAAGTTTACCCTAGGTGTGACTTAATTTTAGTCGGAACAGGCCTCCAATGAGAAAACTCAAAATGAAATATCTGTAAATAAAATAATTAAATAAAAAATATTTTATTTTTTAAATAATTATAACTAGTGAATGGTGACTGGGATTAAAAATCTGAGACCACTGCTAAACTTGTGAGGGTTTACTTTTGTTAGGTAGATATTAACTTTGGCCAGCGCAGGCCACCAGTGAAAGTTAGTTTTTGGTCGTAAATAAAATAATCAAGTGATAATTATTTTATTATAAAATCCTTAACTTCTAAATGGTAACTCGGATTGAAAATATGAGAGTAATGTTGATTTCGTGAGGGAATTTTCCCCTTAGGTGAAGCCGAACCTCGACCAGCGTGGGTCGAGGGTGACTGTTAATAATTTTTGAAATTTTTTTAAGGTAGGTTTAGTAAATGTGTGGGCAGAGTTTTCTAACTTTTGAACTGGTGCTCAAAATTGAAATATGAGGGCACCATTGAATTCGCAGCACTGGGATTTTCTCAAGGTAGGCTTCACTTCAACCGTTGTGGGTCAGGAGAAAAAGATAATTTTTCATACTTTTAAAAGAATAATAAAATAACTTGTAATTGTTATTTTATTTTTCTCCAACGGTTGTGTGGAGGTTGTGGGACTGCTGAGTTTTTAATTTATTTAATGGATTGGAGATTTATTTTCATAACCACTCTCTTGACATATGGGAGGTGCATTAATTAACTTATTAATGAACCTCATTAAAGATACATTGCATTAAAGTCTCATCCTCCGTATATTTAAATGGAGCTCGGGATGGGTTTTTGACACAGCTTCATCAAGTGAGAAACCTTTGGTGAAGTACCATGACGTCTTCCACCGATGAGGAAAGAAAGCTTGGATGTCATTGGAGGGATTAATCCAGGATCGATGAACGCCGATAACTTGAACGAGTGAAGACTCTTCACCATCCACAACCGTGACCTCATCCAACGGTTCTCACGATATGGGTTTATTAATAAAGTTACCTTTGATGAATTAAAATTTCTCCCACTTGTTATGATGTTAATGTGGAGGGTGCGGGCCAAACGAAAAAGGCCCAGACCCTCCACCGCTTCGTTTATTGATGCATTATTTGTAGGGATTATTTTCAACTTGATGGAAAGAAGAAACTTGGAGGCACATAATGACGGACACATCCTGGTAGGGCCGCAAGCACGTCTAGAAGGAAGAACAGACCCCCGGAGCCCACCCGGTGGCCCGTGGAAGATCCGCCGAAGCGACACCAACAACCAGTGCCGGCGGTGAAGGTGGCGGCTGACGCTCGCCGACCATGGACGGGGGCAGTTCTGCTCAGCGCCGCAGTGTATGGATGCATGACTAGCTCACAGTCGGCCACGGAGGAGTGAGGAGGCGCACCGTCGCACATCGCGGTGATGTAGGGTGCCACTTCGAAGCCATGACAAAGGGAGTGGACCCGATCTAGGTAGGTCACGCGAAAAACCAGGCGTCGCCACCTGGAGCCACCAATCAAAGATCCAAATGCATCTTTAATTCGTTCGGGAGGCGGATTGTGTGACCCCTATGCGGGTCGCGCCAGCTAGCGGGTTGCGCCGCTGCGGCCCAACCCAGAGAGGGCGGGATGAGCCGCCGCGGCCCAGCCCAACCGGGGTGGGCTGGGCCAGTCTGCGGCCGAGCCCCACCCAGGAGGGTCGGCCCGCGCTCGTCGAGGCCCAACCCAACTGGGCTGTCCCAGGCCGGTTCGAGCCGGTTCGGACCGGACCTGGACCCCTCTCATGCCCAAATACGCTTAAAAGGACGTATCTTGAGAACCAGATGTTTGTTTGATGAACCTTCTACGACTCTAGGATAATTGGAGTGAGATATTACTTTTGAGATACTCGATGAGAGTTTTGGAGAAAATTGGAGTACAACCGAGTTGGATCGACCCCGAATCCAACCGGGCCCTCAGCACTAAAATGCTAATAACTTACAGAAGGGGCGTCCGGTTGACACATCGTCTGTTGTGTTGGAACCCTTATAACATGACAGATCATTGGGTAACTTTCATGTGGGAATTCATTCTATTTGAAATATGACCGATTGCTTGAGGAGCAGTTTATCCCAGAAACAAGCGTACAGTGAGCGGGAATCCTACTACTGGCTGAGATGTGAAGAATGAATTGTGATTCTATGTGAATTAGAACTTAGTGATTCTGTGTGAATCAGTCCCCAATGATTTTGTGTGAATCAGCATGGAGTGATTTTGTGTGAATCATCACCCAACATTTCTGTGTGAATCAGCACCCGATGATTCTGTGTGAATCAACACCCAGCGATTCTCTGTGAATCAACACCCAACTATTCAGTGTGAATCAGAACCCAGTGATTCTGTGTGAATCAGCACTGAGCGATTCTGTGTGAATCAACACCGAAAAATTTTGCATGAATCAACACCTAGAGATTATATGTGAATATGCACCCAGCGATTCGGTATGAATCATCACCAAGCGATTTTGTGTGAATCCGCACTGAACAATTCTATGTTAATCAACACCCAACGATTATGTGTGAATCAACACCTATCAATCTTGTGTGGGTATTGTGGGGGTTAGTACATATCAATCATGTGTGGGTCTTTCAGGGTTTAGTACCTATCAATCCTGTGTGGGTCAGTAGTAGTTCCTCTTGAGGAGTAAGATGATCTAGCCTTACAACTAATCATATGTACTATTGTACTTAGTTATACCTAGTTTGAGCTATGTATTTTTCTTGTCCTTTGTGATTGAGATCATGCTTGTAGTTTTTCTTTGTGGAATTATGAGATACCTTTGGGGGTCTTGGAGTCCCTACTGGGTATTGTTATACTCACCCCTACACGGGTTTCACCCACACCCTGTTGTGTCTTATGCAGATGACGGGCATCCTTGACTAAGACTCGGGGGGGGGGGGGGGGGGGTAGGACCTGACGGTGGACGGTAGTGACGGTTGACGTGGAGAGTTGTGGAAATGAGTTGTACCTACCCTTCAGGTAGGATCCCCGGTGGATGACATCAGGAGCTATTTTTTATTTTCAGTTGTAGTTGTATCTCTTCAGTTGGGCTTGTATTTTGGCCCATTTACTTTCAGTACTTACTATTACACTTAGTTGCGGTTTCACCTTACTCTTCCATTGTGTTTTACTTCTGTGTAGTGTACCCTGCTTTTCTGTGTATAGGTTTTGAGGTAATGCCTTCCCATTTTTAGGAAATTCCTTTCTGGTGCTAGTATCCAACCCCTAGACTATGAAAGGCAGGATTATGGTAGTCACGGCACGAGCCCTGGGGGACATTTTGTGATGAAGAGGTATCAAAGGAGTTAGTTCTACCAAAGAACTAGGACTATGATCTTTCTAATGGAGCAGTATTTTTAAGTGTTTTGAGTGTGGTTTTCAGTTTGAGGAGTCCAGTATTGGTGCGGCGGTCGATGTATCCATACATCGGGACCCTGAATTCTGATTTCTGACTCGGTGCATGAATAAATTGATTGCGTGTGTTTTGGAAATGTCTTACTTTTGATATCTTTTGAGTCATCTCACCAGGTATAACTTATTGACTGTGGTTCATCTTGATTCTCTTTCAAGATGAATCCATGTAGACAACCATCAGGGATTCCAATCTGTGTCCATGAGGATAGTCCACAGTGTGATGAGGCTTTAGTACCAAGAATTTTGCCCGAGATGGTACCTTCAAGTGGTGTACCAATGATACCACTGCCTATTGGTCAGTAGTTACTACCGACACTACTGATAGATGACACATATAGGCTCAATTCCTTACATGATTTTCAGTGACAAATACCCCTCAAGTTCTAAGGCAAGCCAGACTCACAGGTGGCCAAGGACTAGCCTGTGGTGGATACTGAGTTTCCATCTAGCCAGGGCACCATTAAATTAGGTGGTGGTCCTAGCAGTGAGCATTCTACATGGCTCAGCAGGGAAGTGGCAGGGTTTAGATTACCCCTAACTTACAATGTGGTGACTTTTCTATGGACAGATCTTGAGAACCATCTTATGTGAAGGGGTCTATTTCCATAAAAAGCTAAGGTGCATGTGTTCCTAAGAGATTTTACAGCTTTTGCAGGATGAAATGTCGGTAGCTAAGTATTAGTCAAGGCGTACCGACGATTCCAAGTACTCAATGAATACGATACAGACAATACTTTAGGGCTCAGACCTCCGAGCGAGATGTGTTTAGGGACATCTGAGCCAACTCTATTCCTCTATGAATTCCTACTCAATTCAGGGTACTAGAGAGAATATTTGTGGTATAATGTTCTTTTTCTGAGCAGAAATAGCTAGTGAATGTTAGCAGTGGGAAAGCAGGAAACTAACGCCATTCTCAGAGACTTGGGTGTGTAAAATTTTTCAGGAAGAGGAATTGATAGGGATAGATGAATCTGTAGGTCATTAGATATGGAAGAGGATCTGGGAGAGCAGCATAAGGTGGTATACATTCAACATGTTACAACCACCACCCCAATGTGGTCCCCACCAGGCTTAGGGTGCTGGAGGATAGGGGAAGGGAGTATTTGCATGCGGTCAAGGAGTGAGACTTAAGGGTGCCATGAATGATTCGAGGTACGGATTGTGTCTACTACTAGCTTCAGTAATTAATATACATTGGTACTAATCCTTCCGTATTGTCACGAATCTTGTTTAAGACCTAGAGTTTCTGGTTAAACCATTGACTTCACCCTTACATATGGAGATACCTATGAAAGGAGACTTAATAATCAAACTTAAAATGATGGTGTGATCTAACCCTTGAGGTGAGAGTTTCGATTGGAACCTCTTGGTGGAAGCGTCGAGGCCTTAAGATGTTAGTTTGGGTAAGGACTGGTCATCCATAGTTCATGCTCAAATTGACTATTTTAGTAAAAAAGGTTGTGGTATATCTACAACATTGGAATGGTGTTTTCCTCGGTTGGCAAAAAAGGAAACCCAGGCATCACGGGTTAAAATCATGCATAGGAGGGTGTAGCTGATCACTCTCGATTTGGCCAATATTACCCTCATGGAAGTAGGTGTTTTGAGTTTTCAGTTCCCAACATTAGTGGTAGAGCGTGGGAATATCCTTTACAAATATGTTTCCAAGATTACCTCCCTATAGGGAGAGGGACATCTTCATTGTCCTGTACCCAAGGATGGAACCAATATCTAAAACTGCATATTGGATGGCTTCTATGGAGCTCTGGGAGATGAGAGTATAGTTGGGAGAATGATTTACTGTTTACTCTGATCACAAGAGTCTTAGGTATATCTTCTCACAGAAGGACCTGAACCTGAGATGGCAGCGATGGATGGAGTTCCTCCAGGACTATGACTTTGAGATAGTCTATACTCCTGGGAAGGGCAATGTGGTGGTAGACGCACTCAACAGGAGGTCTGTGTTATAGTTGACGAGTGAGGGGAAATAGTAGCTAGCCGCGTTGCAGTTATCCTCTGTGGATAGTGATGGAGAAAATTACATCCATTCTATGATTATCACTCCCCCAATCCTTCAGTGAGTTCAGAAGACATAGCTTGGCGATGTTGACTACACGGCCCAATGTGCTTAGATATCCTCAGGACAGTCTCCTGAAGGATTCTCTGAAGGTGGGGAGCACGTCGTACTCTTTATAGGATGCACCATGGTACCAGTGACACTGTGATAGGAGGTGTTGAGGGAGTTTCATGCATCCCCTTTGGTGGTACATTCGGGTGTGGCGAAGATGTACTAGGACCTACAGTGTCAGTACTGGTGGCCAGGGATAAAGAAAGTTATGATAGTGTTTGTGTTACGATTCGTCACTTGTTAGCAAGTGAATGATGAGCACCATGTTCCATCATGCTTGAGCACAACTTTTTAGCACTAGACTGATGGTCAGACGAAATTGACGATAAAGACCTTAGAGGACATGCTTTGAGCTTGTGTCCTGGATTTTGGTTATAGTTCTAAAAACCACCTTTTATTGGTGGAGTTCACATACAATAACAGTTATCACTCTACCATCATCATGGCTCCATTTGGGGCCTAGTACGGGCGAACTTGCAGGTCACCACTATGCTGAACAGACCTAGGGAAGTCAGCACTTATGGGTCCAGAGTTGGTATGGGCTACCACTACGAAGGTACAGATCATCCAGGACAGGATAAAGGCTACGCAGAGTAGATAGAAGTCTTATGCCGATAGGAAAAGGAGACCCTTAGATTTCAAGGAGGGAGACCAAGTCTTCCTACGAGTCTCACCCCGATGAGGATTGCGAAGATTTGGTCGGGGCGTCAAGCTATCTTCGAGGTTCATCAGACCTTTCCAGATTCTCAATAGAGTTGGAGAGGTAGAGTACCACCTAGATCTTCCCCCACAGATGCACCGGGTGTATAATTTTTTCCATGTATTGCAGTTGAGGAGATGCGTGCATGATCCATCACACGTTATCGACTAGGGAGAGTTGGAATTTGATGATGGGGAGACTTTTACAAAGTTCCCAATGGATATAGAGGATTGATAGGAGTGAGTCCTTCATGGATGGTTGATCCCTCTGGTGTGAGTTTGGTGGCAATACGGGAACCTCCAGGAGAGAACATGGGAGTGGGAGGCTCAAATTCGTGATCAGTCCCCTCATTTTTTTGATTTACCTTTATTTTGGCTTTCGGGAATGTAAATACCTAAGTCAGGGAGAATGTAATGTCCCAAAATTTCTGTAAATTTACTTTCATTATATGGAATTATTTTTAGATCGCAAAATCTTGCGGGCTGAGATTCTGATATTCGGAGTGCCCGTAATGATCCATTGAAAAATGTGAAGTTTTAAATAGCGCGAGTGAGTAGTTTTCCTAAAAAATTATAATAACTCTTAAACAAGTTCTTGGATCATAAATCTGAGGGCACCTTTGCATTCAGGATGGTGGGTATACCCTAGGTGTGTCTTAAGTTTAGTCGGCACAGACCTCCAGTGAGAAAACCCGAAAATGGAATATTTGTAAATAAAATAATTAAATTAAAATTATTTTATTTTTAAAATGCTTATAACTCATGAACGGTGACTCGGATTAATAATATGATACCACCGCTAAACTCATGAGGGTATTCTTTCCTCAGACAGATACTAACCTTTTCCGGCACAGGCCACTAGTGGAAGTTAGTTTTTGGCTGTAAATAAAATAATTAAGTGACAATTATTTTATTGTAAAATCTTTAATTTCTAATGGTAACTCAGATTGAAAATTCGAAGGTACCATTGAGCTAGTAAGGGCGTGTTCCCCTTATGTAGAGCCTAACCTTCAGGCGTGGGTTGAGGGTGACTGTTAATAATTTTTGAACTTTTTTAAGGTACATTTAGTAAATGTGCGGGCGTCATTTTATAACTTTTGAACCGGTGCTCAAAATTGAAATCCGAGTGCAGCATTGAATTTGCAGCACCGAGATTCTCTTAAGGTAGGCTTCAATTTTACCATGGTAGGTTGAGAGAAAAAGATAATTTTTTATACTTTTAAAAGAATAATAAAATAACATGTAATTATTATTTTATTTTTCTCCAACGGTTAAGCGGCGGTGGCGGGACTGGTGAGTTGTCAATCCATTTAAAGGATTAACCCTTTATTTTCATAAAAACTTTGTTGAGAGATGGGAGGTGCATTAATTAACTTATTAATGAACCTCATTAAAGCTAAGTTTCATTAAACACTCATCCTATGTCTATTTAAATGGAGCTTGGGATGGGTTTTTGACATGGATTTATCAAGCGAGGAACCTATAGTGGAGTACTGTGACGTCTTGCACCGATGAGGAATGGAATCTTGGACGTCGTTGGAGGGATCGATACAGGATCGACGAATGCTGACGACTTCAACGAGCGAGGACTCTTCACCATCCACAACCGTGACCTCATCCAATGGTTCTCATGGTAGGGAGTTTATTATTAATGTTATCTTTGATGAATTAAAATTTATCCCACTTGTTATGATGTTAACGCAGAGGGCGTGGGAAAAATGAACAAGGTCTGGACACTCTTCCACTTTGTATCTTGATTTGTTCTTCATCGGGATGATTTTCAACTCGACGGAAAGCGAAAAATGGGAGGCATGCAATGACGGTGACATCTCGGTAGGGCTGTAGGCGCATCCGAAAGGAAGAACGGACCATCGGAGCTCACCCAGTGGCATGCGGAAGATCTGTCAGTGTGGCACCAGTGACCGGTGGTGAAGGCGGCAGCCGACGTTCGTCGGCCGCGGATGAGGGTGGTGACACTAGGCGCCGCGGTGGATGGATACATGGCCGACTTACGGTCGACTGCGGAGGAGGGGGGCGGCACGCCGTCGTGCGTCGCAGTGATGTAGGTTGTGACATCCTAGCCGCATCGAAGGGAGGGGACCCGCTTCCTATGAGTCCCACGGAAAACCAGGCGGCGCCACCTAGAGCCTCCAATCAAAGAGCCGAACAGCTCTTTGATCTGTTTGGGAGGTGGACTGCGCAACCCTCGCATAGGTCGTGCTAGCCGGTGGGATGAGCCTCTATGGCCTAGGCCAGCTAGGACAGGTTGGGTCGGTCCGCAGCCCTACCCCGTCATGGCAGGTTGGTCAAGTCCACGGCCCATCGGGCTGAGCCTGCTGAGGCCCAGCCCAAATGGGCCGGTCCTAGCCGGGTCGGACCCGAACCTGGTTGGGTCAACCCGAACCAGGTCGGGCCAGACCCTGACCCCTCTCGGGCCCAGATACACTTAAAAGGATATATCTTGAAAACCATACATTCATTTTATGAACCGTTTGCGTTGATGGGATCCTTGGAGAGAGATAGAACTTTTTAAACACTCCAAGAGAGTTTTGGAGAAAATTGGAGTACATTTGGGTTGGATCGACCCCGAATCTGACCGGGCCCTCAGCACTAAAATGCCAATAACATATAGAGTAGGCGTCCAGTTGATGCATCTTATTTGTGTTGTAACCCTTATAACATGATAGATCATTGGGTAACTTCCACGCGGGACTTCGTTTTAGTTGAAATGCGACCAATGGCTTGAGGAGCGGTTTCTCCGAGAAACAAGAGTACTAAGACTGGGAATCCTACAGTTGGATAACATGTGAAGAATGAAGAGTGATTCTTTGTGAATCAGAACTGAGATATTCTATGTGAATCCATTCCTAGGGATTCTGTGTGAATTATCACTGAGCGATTCTGTTTGAATCAGCATCGAGAGATTCTGTGTGAATCAGCACCCAGTGATTCTATGTGAATCAGCACCCAATGATTCTGTGTGAATCAGAACCCAGTGATTCTATGTGAATCAACACCCAACGATTTTGTGTGAATCAGCAGCGAGAGATTCTATGTGAATCAACACCCAGCGATTCTGTGTGAATCCGAACCCAACAATTCTGTGTGAATCAACACCTATCGATTCTATGTGAATCAGCACCGAGCGATTCTGTGTGAATCAACACCGAGCGATTCTCTGTGAATCAACACCTAGGAATTTTGTGTGAATCACCACCCAGTGATTCTATGTGAATCATTACCCATCGATTATGTGGGAATAAGTAGCGAGTGATTCTGTGTGAATCAGCACCCAGCGATTCTGTGTGAATCAGCACCCAATGATTCTGTGTGAATTAGCACCGAGAAATTTTGTGTAAATCAGCACCAAGCTATTCTATGTGAAACAGAACCCAGTGATTCTGTATGAATCAGAACCTATTGATCATGTGTGGGTCTTTCGGGTGTTAGTATCTATCGATCATGTGTGGGTCTTTCGGGGGTTAGTACCTATCGATCCTATGTGGGTCTTGCGGTGGTTAATACCTATCGATCCTGTGTGGGTCAGTAGCAGTGCCTCTTGATAGAGTAAGATGATCTAGCCTTAGTACTAATCATCTATACTACTGTACTCAGTTATACCTAGTTTGAGCTGTGTCTTTTGCTTGTGCTTTGTGATTGAGATCATGATTATGGTTTTCCTTTGTGGAATTTTGAGAGAACTTCGGGGGTTTCGGGGTCCCGACTGGGTATTGTTATACTCAACCATGCACGGTTTTCGCTCTCACCTTGTTGTGTCTTGTGTAGATGACGCGTATCCATGATTGAGAATCGGGGAGCCAGGACCTGATGGTGGATGATGATGATGGTTGATGTGGAGAGTTGTGGAGACAAGTTGTACCAACCCTTCAGGTAGGATCCCCAGTGAAAGATCTCAGGAGCTGTTTTCTATTTTCATTTGTAGTTGTATCTTTTCAGCTGGGCTTTTATCCCAGCCCCTTTACTTTTAGTACTTACTATTACACTTGGTTGTGGTTACTTGTTCTTGTTGCACCTTACTCTTCCACTGTGTTTTACTTTTGTATATTGTACCCTGGTTGTGTGTGTACAGGTTTTGAGGCAATGACTTCCCATTTTTGGAAATGACTTTTTGGTGAAAGTCGCCAACCCCTAGCCTATGGAAGGTGGGCTTGGGGTAGTCACAACATGGGCCCTGGGGGATGGGTCATGACAGAACTCGTGTCGAGGCACCATCATGTGGCATATGACAACCCTGCTTTTTTATTATACACTTA
The DNA here is from genome assembly GCA_963277665.1 of Viscum album. NCBI lineage: Eukaryota > Viridiplantae > Streptophyta > Magnoliopsida > Santalales > Viscaceae > Viscum > Viscum album. Next base: position 1,236,491,566 of record OY728120.1, read on the forward strand.
AACCTGATTTATTACATAAAATTCACTTGATATAATATATAAGATCAAGAGGTCTTGTGTCTTTGGGGATTTGGAACATTACATAACCAATTATAACATAAAACACATAACATTTTTATTGAAAAATCCATTTACATGACCACTACATTCCCTCGTACTTAGCATTGCATGGGATAATCTGAAGACATGCATAAGAAAATGATGAGTTATAAAGTCCAGTAAGGGAATAAACATGGAATTGCATGAGAAATATAATACATGTTAGTCAGTAGTAATATCAATGGATCACAAGAGAAACATGAACATAAAGGCATGATAAATCATGATAATGATAACATGGAAATGTGGCAACAACACTTAACATGGAATTAGCATGAGCCAAGGCTCGTTGCACAAGGAGCCTGAGTAAACCCTAATTTCACCTGAAGAATGAGTAAACCCTTGTTGCACTTGAATTAGCATGATTAAACACACATTTCACATGACGTATCATGATACTATACTTTACCCAATGCATTGAAGCGCTATCATGGCGCACCCTTCTTAAACATTTCATTTCATGCATAAGTGTACCACATGAATCATACAACATGGAATCATTCAACATTATAATTTATTCCATGATAAAGGAATGTGGAATACATATATGAAACTCTATAATCAATAAGTATATGTTTGTAAAGGTGAATACCCTTGATAGAGAAATGGGCATGGTATTCACTACATAATAACTTTAGCTTAGAAAATCACGGTGCAATTTCGACAGCATAACAGCGTGACATAGGAATTAATAAAAAAGGTTGATGAGAGAGAAATGGGTGTCTCATCATATGTAAATGAAACTGATAGTAAGGGGTTCGTATAGATACATTTCCCAACAAATTTAATGGAATTTAGATTCATAATACAAAATAATTTCTTGAATGTAAATGAGGAGAGAGAAATTCCTTACGGAATTTTAGCATGGTAACTGGTGTACGTGGGATGCATTTAATGATAGAGAAAGGGGTATCTCATAATTAAAACATAAATAGGGTAGTATTGGGGAGTTGAAAAATCATACCCCAATATTTATAATTGAAAATAAAAGGGAATAACAATATTAATAAACTTGGATAAAAAGAGAAAGGGAGGAATCCCTTACTTGGAAGTGTGATCCCAAAGGCTTGAGAGAGGCTTGAGAGAGTCTTCTTGGGAGATTGGGGCACTATGGGAGGATTATAGAGAGAGGAGGTCAGAGTTTGGATGAACTCCAAATGCTTTGAGTGAATAGTAAGTGGGTGCTTGGGTGGGTTTATATAGGAAATGAGAGGAAATTCTATATTATTTAGGTTTGAGACACCACACATTAAACTAATCAAAACCACAAACCAGACCATGGTTTTTTCCAATAGTTTTTTCCAAAGGGGAGTGGAAAAAAATATTTTATAATTCCAATGGATGAACTTTTTAAAATAATAGGGTTTCTTATTTGGTGGTGAGTCACACTCTCAAGGAAATCAATTTAAAAACTAAAATGTTTTTATAAGTCTTGAAGGGTCCACTAAAGATTTGTAAAGTAAATAAAACAAACATAAAATCACATTATTTTAATGGTAAAACATATATTGGATAATAATAATGTTTATAGTATTTTATTAAATCACTATTGGGTCATTATGATGTCATAAAACACATTATATATTTAAACAGTATTTAATTTTTACCCAAAAAACATCGACTGTCTCAGAAAATTATGAAAAATTAACCATTGGATAATTTCAATGTCCTAATTCCAAATATAATGTTCATTTTATCCAAATAATTTTCTAAATATGTGAATTTTCACTTTTAAAATAAAAACTCACATTTATCAAAAATTCATGGGTTTTGACAAAAATAGCTTTCAAATATTAATAAAAATTACAATTGTATTCATAAAAATTATATGATTATTTATACTTAAAAAGGTAATTTTCAAATAATATTATTTAATTCAAAAATACTTTAATTTATCAAAATAGATTCCTTAGTTGAACATTATATAAAAAATACTATTTGTGCTTTAAAAAATATTTTCAAAGTAAAAATAATAAAATGAAAGTATATTATTTATTATATAAAAAAATAATGCACATAATCATAATTTTAGGTTCTTGTTACATAACCCATTAAAACACCCACATAAGACCTTAGGGTAAGGTGCACGATTGTGAAAGACTATTGGGGTGGCTCGGATAACATTGCTCGAGTGGTAATCTCTATCAACTTCTACTTCTCCTGTATGCGGTTCCGCTCAAGCTTAATGTATTCAAGCTCGGCTTGGGCTTGGACAAGAGTGAAGACCAATGACGCCACCTCATTTTCAAGTTCCGAAAAATGGGTTTCGTACGGGGAAAGTCTACTGGATAAGGCCATCACTTTCTTTTTCTGAGTAAATTGGATTTGTTAAAACCCTATATTTATACAAATCATGTGATCACTGTTCAATGACTATGTTATCAATGGTCATAATTCTTAATGGTATTTTAAAATCCAAAACATAAAACCAAATAAGTGCATATGTTTTACATAACCATAAGAATACATTTAAATAGACCAAGAGGAATTTTCATTAATGATTTTTTGGGTTGTTACAATTTTCCCCCTTAAGAAATTTCACCCTCAAAATTTCCTTTTCCCACACTAAAATAGATGTAGGTAACTTTTCTTCCTCACTTCCTCTAATTACCACATATCTTCTTCAAACTTGTGGTTTCTCCATAAAACCTTTACGATGGGCATTGTGTTATTTCATAGAAATTTTTCTCTACGATCTAAGATCTTCACTGGTTGCTCCTTGTAAGAATGATCATCCTCTAGCTATACTACCTCTAAAGAGAGTATATGTGAAGGGTCTAGTATTTACTTCCTTAAGAGGGATACATGAAAGAAATCATGTACTTTGGCCATGGTAGGTGGAAGTGCTGGTCAATAGGCCACAACCCTGACACGATCAAGAATCTTGAAGGGGCATATGTACCTAGGACTTAACTTCCACTTCATTCCAAACTTCATGACATTCTTCCACAGAGATATGCATAGAAACACCATGCCTCCAAATTTTAACTCAAGGTCTCATCTATGGTTATCCTCATAACTCTTCTGTCGACTTTAGGCTTCCCTAATATGATGCTAAATGGTTTTCACCTTCTCCAACATTTCTTTGACCATTTTAGGTCCTGGCAGCTTACGCTCACCAACTTCATCCCAACACGCCAGTGTTCTGCACCTTTTCCCATAAAGGGATTCATATGGTGCCATTTGGATGCTCGAGTGGAAACTATTGTTGTAGGAGAATTCAAACAGTTGAAGATGTTGGTCCCATCCTTATTTGAAGTCTTCATAACATGATCTTAACATATCTTCCAGTGTCAGAATAGTTTACTTAGATTATCCATTAGTTTGAGGATGATAGGTCGTACTGAAGTCCAGTTCAGTACTTAGAGCATGTTGGAGACTTTTCTAGAACATCGAGGTGAATCTTGGATCATGATCATATATAATAGATAGTGTTAATCCATGATTCCTTACCACTTATTTGATGTAAATCCATGCAAGTTGATCCAATGAGAAATCCTCTCAAATCATGATAAAGTGAGCTATCTTTGTAAGATGATCCACAATGACCCATATATAATTGTTTCCTCTGGATTTACTTAGAAGTTTAGTGACAAAGTCCATGGTAATGTTCTCAAACTTCCATGTTGGTATGGGTAGTGGTTGCATCATCCCATTATACTTTTGCCTCTCAGCCTTCAATTGCTGACATAACAGGCACTTTGATGTATATTCAAAAATCTCCCTTTTCATATTGTCCCCCCAAAAGTTTTCTTGGAGATCTCGATACATCTTTGTGCTTCCCAGGTGAATAGAGAAGGTTGAGCTATGTGTGTCATTCCTAAGATCCTTATTTATCTTTGGATCAGATGGTACACATAATCATGACCCAAATCTCACAATTCCATCCTTTTCAACCATGAACTCTAAGGATTTCCCATTTCTGATAGCTTCAACCCTTTTCAAAATTTCCACATCCTTTCTCTGAGCATCATTTATTTTCTACAATAGGGATGGTTGATCAATAATTTGATAAAGGATTGATGATATTCCCCCCTTAATGATTCCCATGTCCATCCTCTACAAATCTAGGAAGATTGGATCCTTCTCAATTCTCATGAATGACAAAATCACTGAATCCTTTCTACTTAGAGCATCTTCCTCCTTGTTTGCTTTCCCAGGGTGGTAATAGATTGAGCAGTCATAAAACTTGATGAGTTCTATCCATATTCATTGGTGCATATTAATCTCTTTCTGTGTGAATATATATTTGAGGCTCTTGTGATCAGTATATATCGCACACTTCTCCCCATAGAGATAATTCCACCAGATTTTCAATGTAAAGATCACATCCTCTAACTCCATATCGTGCATGGGATATTTTTTCTCATGGATTTTTAGTTTCCTTGAGGTGTATTCTATCACTATAACATTTTTCATCAACACACAACCTAGGCCCTTCTTCTAAGCATCACTGAATACCAAAAAAATTTCTCCACTTGTGGGTAATGTGAGCACAGGTGTTGTGGTAAGCCTCCTTTTTAAATCCTTGAAGCTCTATTCGCATTCATCACTTCAAAAAAACTTTACTCCCTTCCGAGTTAGCTTGGTAAGAGGGTTGAATAATAGTGAGAAATTTTTCACAAATCAACGATAATATCCAGCTAACCTCAAGAAGTTACGGATATCTGTTACCAATGTTGGACTCGGCCATCCCTCAATTATATCTATATTGGAGGGATCCACAGATATCCCATTGCTTGTGATGATATGACCCAAGAATGAGACCTCCTTCAGCTAGAACTCACACTTTTTTGTACTTTGAATATAGATTCTCCTTTCGTAAAGTCTCTAGTACAGTTCTTAGATGCTCCTCTAGATCCTCCTTGGTTTTGGAGTATATTACAATATCTCTATAAAGACTACCACAAATTTTTCAAGGTAATCTCTAAAAACTCTATTAATCAAGTCCATGAAGATTGATGAAGCATTGGTGAGTCTGAAAGTCATTACTATGTATTCATAGTGCCCATACCTTGTACGAAAATAAGTCTTGGGGATATCTTCCTTCTTCACCCTTACTTGATAATATCCCCACCGTAAATCTACCTTGGAGAAGTATTGTGCTCTGCATAGCTGATCGAACAAGTCATCAATTCGTGGAAGATGATAATTGTTCTTTATCATGATTTTGTTTAGCTCACGATAATCAATGAAAAGGCACATTGACACATACTTCTTCTTGAAAAAGAGGACTAGTGCACCCCATGGTGAAGCACTTGGGCGTATAAAACCTTTATCCAGATTCTCATGTAGTTGTTTCTTCAGTTCCTCAAGCTCTACAAGAACTATTCTATACGGAGCCTTGGATATTGGCAATGCCCCAAGTATAAGGTCGGTTGAGAATTCAACATCTCTTCTATGAGGAAGACTAGGAAATTCCTCGGGAAAAACTTCACTGAATTCCCTCACAATAGGCATGTCTTCAAGGATGGTTTCCTCCATAGACTCAATAATCTAAGCCAGATATGTATGCTCATATGGAAATAATATCCACTCTTGAGATGATGGAGCTAAAGAAGATTCATCTTCCTCCTTGCACTTGTATAGAATTGGGGGTCGATTCTCCACATGGAGAGTGATTTCCCTCTCACATCAATTTATGTTGGCTCTATATAAGTAAATCCAATCCATGTCGATAATTACATCAAATTCTACCTGAGGGAGTATAATTAGTTTCACAGGGAAGTTCAATCCACAAATTATGACAGGGGGAGCTATATTCATGGGATGCAATGATTGCCCCATTTTCCGTACTCACCGACATCTTTACATCCATGATTTGTGATGGTGTTGGGATTGCTTTACTAAACTTTTGGGATATAAAAGAATGTATAGAACTAGAATCAAAATGTAAATTCACTATTCTTGAATGAATAACTAGCGTACCTTTCACCACTTCATTGTCGAGGTTCACTTCGGCGGTAGTGATGGAAAAATCTCTCCCTTTCTATCTTGGAGGTTGTTCGTTTCCTCTAAAAAACCATGGATTAGGGCACTGATTCGAAAGGTGCCTTGTTTCTTTGTAGTTGAAGCAATGAACAACACGTTGAGGTTTGAACAGAGCGTTTTTATCCTCTGTCACATCTGTGAGTTTTTCTTGTCGGCAGTTAACTTCTAGGTGCCCTTCTCTTCCACACCTAAAGCATTTCTTTGTCCCCTTCAGGCAATTTCTGGGGTGCTTCTTTCCACACCTTTGGAAAGTGGGGTGTTAGATTTTCTTAGCACTGTTGGATTTATCCATCGGACCACTAGAATTTAAGTCCACCTTATGCTTCTTATCCTCATGATACCCCTGAGATTCGTCGATCTCCATTTCGACCTTGAGGTCACATTGGAAAATTTCCTCATAGCTGTTGAAGTCATGGATCGCCAGGGCTTTCCGTAGGCTTGGTTTCAGCCCACAAAAGAAGCAGTCAACCTTGCATTCGAGGGTAACGACAAATCTGGAAGCGTATCGTGAAATCCTTGTGAAGTTTTCCTCGTACTCTCTAATAGATTATTCGTCTTTTAACTTGAGGGAAAGGAAGTCTCTTTCCATCTTAAGTCAGAGGGTGCGTGGAAAATATTTATCAAAAAACATTTTTTGAAAATCCTTCCATTCCAACTTCTCAATATCCTCCTTAGGCTTTGTATTTTTGATCAATTTCCACTATTGATCAGCTTCACCCTCCATACGATAAGCATCAAGGAGAACCTTCTCTTATTCGAAACATTGAAGGATGGAGAATATCTTTTCAATGGAGTTGATCCATTGTTCGGTGATTGAGGGATCAGATGGTCCATTAAAAGTAGGATTCCTCTGTATCGATAGTGACTTGTTATTTATTAGGGGGTGTTGAACATTACTCTTTACCCATGTTTCTATTAAATTATTGAGTTAACTGAGAGAGTATCATGACAAAGTTTTTGATTCCCGCTTCCATCGGATTGGGGATCTAATAAGAACAATCATCACATTGATCTTCACATCGGTTGTTAGCTCTAGTCTTTCTTATTACCGGCCATTGGCTGGAATAAAAGGAATGTTAGGGGTAACACATAAAGGGTAATCCAAAGACAAAAATAGATGACTTATAAATTACTTTTATTTCCTTAACATATGAATCTATAAGCTTCAATCTATGTTATCCATGATCTTATTTCTAACATGTATTCTAAGAGGCATTTTTTTTAAATTCCCTTAATAATGGTTCATACTAAGCTTGTGAATTTACCAAAGCGTATCCCCTAGGAGTGTCATAACTAAGAGTGCAGCAAGGCTCATTGTCGTGTACCAGGATACCCCGGGTCAAGCCCGAAACTCCTTGTCAGATTTTTCACTCCTAGGTACATTTGTGCCAGAGCCGCCTCTATCTGCGTATATCCAGACCTGGATTTATTTTCTTGATAAACCACTTACTAAATACTCACAAAAATTTAGGGATTTTTTTATTATAATTAGTCTTCTCTCTATTGATTCTCTATGGTCTTCTAATCCTAATCCCAAAAATAACTAAACCTATCCTCTAATACAGACTGTGACAAACCTGCTTTTTATTACACACTTAAAACCTGATTTGTTACATAAAATTCACTTGATTAAACATATAAGATCGATAGGTTTAGTGTATTTGGGGATTAGAAACATTACATAACAACTTATAACATAAAATACATAACATCTTTATTGAAAACTTCCTTTACATGACCACTACATCCCCTCGTACTTAGCATTGCATGGGATAACCTGAGGACATGCATAAGAAAAGGGTGAGCTATAAATCCCAGTAAGGGAATAAAAATGGAATAACATGAGGAATACAATAGATGTTAGTAAATAGGAATATCATTGTATCAAAATAGAAACATGAACATAAAGGAATGATAAAACCTGATAATCATAACATGGAAATGTGGCAACAACATTTAACATGGAATTAGCATGAGCCAAGGCTCATTGCACATGGAGCATGAGTATACCCTCATTGCACATGAATCACAAGTAAAACCTTGTTACACTTGAATTAGCATGAGTAAACACTCATTTCACATGACGTATCATGATACTATACTTTACCCATTGCATTGGAGCGCTATTAGGTTGCACCCTTTTTAAACATTTCATTTCATGCATAAGTGTGTCACACGGATCATACAACATGGAATCATTAAACATCGTAATTTATTCCATGATAAAGGATTGTGGAATATATAAATGAAACTCTATAATCAATAATTATATGTGTGTAAAGGTTGATACCCTTGATAGAGAAGTGGCCATGGTATTCACTACACAATAACTTTAGCTTGGAAAATCACGGTGCAATTTCGGCAGCATAACAACGTGAAATAGGAATTCATAAAAAAGGTTGATGAGAGAGAAATGGGTGTCTAATAATATGTACATGAAATTGACAATATGGGTTGCATATAGATACATGTCCCAAAAAATGTAATGTAATTTAGATTTATAATACAAACTAATTGGTTGAATGTGAATGAGGAGATATAAATTACTTATGGAATTTCGGCATGGTAACAGGTGTATGTGCGAGGCATTTAATGAGAGAGAAATGGGTCTCTCATCATTAAAACATAAAGAGTTCAGTATGGGAGAAGTGAAAAATCATACCCCAAAATTTATAATTGAAAATAAAAGGGCATAACAATATTAAGAAACTTGTATATAAAGAAAAAGGTAGGAATCCCTTACTTGGAAGTGTGATCCCAAAGGCTTGGGAGAAGCTTGAGAGAGACTTCTTGGGAGATTGGGGTGCATGGGAGGATTGTAGAGAGAGGATGGTAGAGGTTGGATGAACTCCAAAGGCTTTGAGTGAAAAGTAAATGGGAGCTTGGGTGGGTTTATATAGGAAATGAGAGATAATTCATTATTATTTAGGTTTGGGACACCACACATTAAACTAATCAAAACCACAAAAAAGCCCATGGTTTTTGTCCACGGTTTTTTCCCAAGGGAGTGGAAAACGATATTTTATAAGTCTAATGTCCTAAATTCTTAAAATAATAGGGTTTATTATGTTGAGGTGAGTCACACTCTCAAGGAAATCAATTTAAAACTAAAATGTTTTATAAGTCTTGAAGGGCCCACTAAAGCTTTGTAAAATAAATCAAACAAACCTAAAATCACATTATTTTAGTGGTAAAACATATATTGGCCGATAATAATGTTTATATTATTTTATTAAATCCCTATTGGGTCATTATGATATCATAAAACACATTATATATTTAAACGGTATTTAATTTTTACCCAAAAAAATTGACTGTCTCAGAAAATTATGAAAAATTCACCGTTGGATAATTTCGACATCCTGATTCGAAATATAATGTTCATTTTATCCAAATAATTTTCTAAATATGTGAATTTTCACTTTTTAAATAAAAACTAACATTTATAAAAAATTCATGGGTTTTGACAAAAATAGCTTTCAAACCTTAATAAAAATTACAATTGTATTCATAAAGATTATACGATAATTTATACTTAATAAAAATTAATTTAATAAAAATATTATTTAATTCAAAAATACATTAATTTATAAAAATATATTCCTTAGTTGAACATTAACTACAAAAATACTATTTTTTCTTTAAAAAATATTTTCAAAGTGACAATAATTAAATGAAAGTACATTATTTATTATATACAAAAATAATGTACATAATAATAATTTTGGGGTCTTGTTACATAACCCCTTTAAAAATCAGCATAAGATCTTAGGGTAAGGTGCGCAATGATGACAGACTATTGGGGTGATGCGGATAACATCACTCGAGTGGTAATCTCTATCAACTTTCACTTCTCTCATAGGTGGTTCCTCTCAATCTTAACATATTCAAGCTCGGCTTGGGCTTGGTCAAGAGTGAAACCTAATGACTCCACCTCATTTAAAAGATCCAATAAATGGGTTTCATATGGGGAAAGTCTACTGGATGAGGCCATCACTTCCTTTGTCTGAGTAAATTGGATTTGTTAAAACCTTATATTTATACTAATTATGTGATCACTGTTCAAGGACTATATTAGCAGTGGTCACAATTCTTAACGGTATTTTAGAATCCAAAACATAAAACCAAATAAATTCATATGTTTTACATAACCATAAGAAGACATTTAAATAGACCAAGAGGAATTTTCATTAATGAATTTTTTGGGTCGTTACATGGTGCCCAAGGTGTGTGGCTCACATGCCTTAATGCATGACCCGGGTGCAACTTGGGCGACTTGAATTTAAGGAATTTGTGAAATAATATCAAATTTAAGTCCCAAGTTCAAAAAAATACACTCCATTATCCTTGAAAATTTGATTCCACTTTATAACATCCTGGCCCAGTTTCCCCACACAGGTTCCCTAAACCACCAATTTACATGACCACAAGTGTGCCTCCCCATATTATATAGGCTTCCAACTAGTAGTGGGGGTATAATATATATAACATGGGGAGACTATAACCTCTTTATAAAATTAGTAACACAACAGAAATCAATAAAAAATATCCAAATGATAATAAATAATAGCCAGAATAATACCATAACCAAATATATTACAATATAATATGATGAACTAGAATAGGAAAACAATATCCAAAATAAAATAGTAGATATGTCATGTCACACATGTGTCAAGTGTCAATAAGAAAAACCAAAATAAAGACACACTGAAAACTCCCCATGAGGGTCGAAACATCCTAACCAGTTCCCTTATCCATGATCCATCCCAAATAAGTCATCTAACACAGGGCTCTTACCCATATCATGTCATGTAAACATGAATTCTATTCGTGTACCAATCTGGAAGCTTGAGTTGGGTGTGAGTGCAACTCAGTAGTCCACCCGATGCACATAAAATTTATAACCAAACTAGGGTAAACCCCATGTCCCAGACCTAATGCAATAGATCCCATTAGAATTATGTCAGTTCAGCATTCTTGGGAGAGAGTAGTAATAGGATGGGTGTCCTACTGGGAAGTACTCGTGTTTCACTCTTTTTTTAAGAAACATAGACAATTACAATTTGATAATTTATAATAAATCATCCTTTGATAATTTTTATAAATTATAAATTATAATTTGTGAAAAAATCCATAGATAAAACTAAGATTACATGATTATTGATTTACCTAGTTATTTTTTAAAATCATAGTTTTATCTAGGGATTTTCCCACAAACTATAAAGTATAATTTATAAAAATTATCAAAGGATGATTTATTATAAATTATAAAAATGTAATTTTCTGTGTTTCTAAAAAAATTACTAGTGTAATTATCATTGATAATTTAAATAATTATTCTTTATAATATTACAATAAACATTTTTAATTTATTTTTATTGATAAATTGCATTTTCACATAAAAATAAATTATAAATTATCAACAAGATGGTTTTTAATATCTTTAAAATTTTAGGATATTACAATTCTCTCCCTCTATTGGATTCTCATCATCAAGAAGTATCTCTAGTTGTATTGCTTGAAAAAATATGGACACTGAGCTCAAATATCCAACTCATACTCCCGCATCCCCTCCTGTATTCGTTCATACTACCACCAGATCCAGATTAGGGGTATCATATATCCTCACAACACCTTCTCAGTTAAATCTATAATCTTCATCAGAATCTACTCATAAGATGCATCGTTATCCAACTCAACATCCTCGCAATATATAATATGCATAGGTTGGGGTATATACCTCCAAAGTTGTTACACATGGAACACATCATGCATACCTCAATAGAGATAATGGAGGTCCAAACAATACGCCACTACCCCTATCCACTCAGTGATCTCAAAGGGTCCAACAAAACATGGTACTAGCTTGCCCTGCTTCCTCAGGCACCTGTTCCCTAATCGAAGAGTCACTCTCAAGAAAAATTGATCTCCCATAGAAAAATCCAAGGTTCTAATACTATGGTTTTCATATGATCTTTGTATTCTCTGAGTATGGATCAACCTCTTTTGTATCAGTTGTTATCTTCCAGAGGTCTCTTGAACCAAACTAGGCCCATAACCACTACCTCACCTAACTCATACCGATAAGTGGTGATCAACCCTTTCTATCATAAAGTTCCTCATAAGTTTCCATTTGATCAAATCCTAGTAACTATTATGGAATCATAACTCAATAAAGGATAGGTGAACATCCCATGCTCCACCAAAGTCTATCATGCAAGCTCGAAGCATATACTTCAATATGCGTATAGTCCACTCGTACTGTCTATTGATCTATATATGGTACTCCGTGATCAATACCAGCTAACACTGTAGGGATTTATTCAATCTTGGTAAAAAAAATGGGATGTAAAATGTGCGTTTATATCTAAAATAAGGGAACTCCATGCAGGTGTATGATCTCTCAAGTATTGAGCTTTCTCAGCTCCTCCACTGAGTGAGTCTCTCTTATTAGTAAGAAGTGATAAGTCTTCGTTAACTGATCCAAAATCATCAAGACTGCATCATGAATCTTTTAGGTCCTAGGTAACCCCATCACTAAGTCCATTATGATGTCCTCCCACTTCCACATAGGTATGAGGAGTAGTTTTAATCAACCCACTAAGACCCTGGTTCTTGTTTGGAACCATACAATATGTGGTATCAAAATGGTTATGATACCAACATGAGATAAATATAATATTGACATATCAATCCTTTAGAGACTCTACTATGTATAAGATTCCCAAAAATATTTCAACCCATTCTTTTTCATCCTACAAGACTCTGATTCTCTGGAAGGATAAAGAATGATAGGGTTGAAAATCATGGCATGTTTGACCATAGTTATAAACTCATATACCTAGGATAGACACTAAAAAAATACTTATAGTTGAAGTGGACAAACTACCTATACGAAATAGTAGGTTCAGGAGAAATATTGACTGCATTCTTCTACACATCCAGTGGTGATGATGAAACCTCCTCCCTTGATGAATTATTTTGTTTTTCTTCCCAAGTGGTTCCATAAACTATTTAAAGGAAACATATTAAGTAATGTGAAGGAAACACTTATTAAAATAATCCTAGTCATTAGGATAAACCATAATCAATGTATGAGATCACACAAGGTTTCTCTTAACCAGTGTATGGGATCAAACAAGGATTTCCTAGGATTATACCATTAACCCAAGGTATACCCCTCCTAGCACTAACACTTGTCTCCCTCCACGCATGTTAGTCATAGTCATTATATATATACTAACACAACATCATTGTCTACTTAACAAATTAATGCCAAAAATGATATATCACAAATCATGGAAACATAGATATATCGCACAAGATAAATTATCCCAAAGAGATTGCTAAAAAACAATGCATTTAATTAATGAACTACTATACAATATAAAAACAAGAATATATATGGAATTTGAACCTATGTTCCTCTTCATGATGCATGAATGCACCCAAAATCTCATAAATCACATATCGGCATCATGTGCATCACCCAAGGTGAATTTAATCAACAATAACAACAATAAAATAAAATCCCCACTTTATGGAAACTAGAAGGTTTACTACACAGTGTTGGCTAGGAACTAGAATAATTCCCCTATCCGTGAATCAATGTACTATCTTCTTTATACCATGTCCCAAACCAAGATAAGAGAAGAAATAATTTAGAGAGTATTGATTCCCTTTGATACCATTTTGTAACATTCTGACTCAAACCACCGGGACCAATCCGGAATTCCACATGACCTCATGAACACCTCCCTGTACGTAAGAGGTTTCTGACTAGTATTGAGGGTCTGAATCCATAAATGGGGAGAGTATACCCTTATAATCTTATCATAAAATTGATAAAAAATAATAAAAAATAACATAAATAATCAGAGTAATCATGTGGAAAGGTAAGGATGACATGCATGACAATTAAATAAAAGTTTCTCCCAAATGTGTCAAGTATGCACAGGGTAAATAAAGCAGATAAGTAGATAAATGATAAACTATAAATATTTCTAGTGTCCATCCTATCCCACCACCAGCTCCATGCTCTTTAGCTCAACAGTCTGACATAGGTCCTTTCCCCTTCACCGAATCCCTCATGAAATCTACAAGAACACTGAAATGCCCAAGTAGGGTGTGACTACAAGACTCGTTAGGAAACCACCAATACATCCTTAACCTGATGTGATCAATTATACAATTACATATCATAATAATGATAAATTTGTAACAAGTGTAAACATATAATCCAAAAATTGAGCCGTTGGGCACTAACCAATCCGCCACAAACCCTCAGCCGGACCTACCTCAGAGCCATGACAAAAAACACTGGAATAATCATGGTAACATTTCAACATTATATCCATCCTCAATCTGATCAATATCTATATAGGCCCTAGACCTCTAGGTCATACCACACTAGACCATCATGCTCCTATGTTTCCATACAGGTCTAATGACTCATGATCATCATGCCCTACAGTCATCACATAGGGGTATGATCACTCATGATCATTATGCCATTAGGTTAGGAAAAACTAGGACATCATGCCCTATCATCCATCTCAGTCTCATCATCAAGTCACATGAAGCGTCTGAACGTGCTCCCCCTTTAGGGAAACCGAGCCACGATGAGTCCACCTATCTCATAGGTACCATGCACAAGCAACAACAACACAAAATATACTAGACATATCTCAAGGAAACAGGGACATCATATCAAGGCCACTTATTAAGTCACACTTCATGAGAAAATATAGCATCATTATAAATATAACATGTGAATCAAACATCAACATGGAATCTAGCTATCTCAACAGTTCTCATGGAGTAAGGTCATATGGTGTCATGGGCTACACACACACACTCATAGGAAATAACAAGGAATTCATGGATATAAAATACACCAATATGATACTCATACCATGAAAATATGTATAATGAGATCCCAAGAAGGTAAAGAAATTATTACCTCAATTTCATTGATGTCAAAGGCAAGGATAAACCAATCAAGAACACCTCTATATAGGATTATTATCATAAACATCGACACTTCCAAGCACGAGATTCATCAAGGGTTATTAGAACCAAAAATAACTATTTTAGTTCAAAAATAAATAAAATATCACATTTGATGATACTTTATCTCTCCTGGATAATTTATGAATTATTGTTTTAGGAAAACACATGCGCTCACTATATTCACCTCAAGAATAATTATCTTTTAATAATTTAATAAAAAATTATCCTTTTATAATTATCTTTTGATAATCTAACAATTATAGTTTGATAATTATAATAATTTTCCTTTGATAATACATGTAATTATCCTATGATAATCGTAACAATCTTGACACATGATAATTACATTAAAATTATCCTTTAATAAATTGAATAATATTATCTATGATAATCTCATGAAATTATTCTTTATTAAATCATTTTAATTATCTTTTGATAATTTTTAATAACTCATCCTATGATAAATTCATAAAAATTATCTTTTGATAATTTTCTAAAAATTATCCTTTGATAATTTCAAACAATTATCCATTGATAATTTCAAACAATTATCCATTGATAATTTATTTAATAATTATCTCTTAATAAACCAAAATAATTATCATTTGATAATTATAAACAATTGTCCATCCAATAATTTTATGAAATTATCATTTGGTAATTCTTCATAGTTATTATTTTCCAATTTCACATAATTATTCACTACTTGATAATTCTTTGTGATTATCATTTCTTTTTAATTTTTTTTGAAAATTTTATAGATTATATCCTCAGAATGACTTGTGATTTCTTATGGGTGTGTGTGTAGCTCGTGACACCATATGACCTTACTCCATGAGAATTATTGAGATAGCTAGATTATATGTTGATGTTTGATTCACATGTTGTATCTATGATGATACTACATGATGTGGGCCTTGATATGTGGTCTTGATATGATGTCATTGTTTCCTTGAGATATGTATGGTATATATTGTGTTGTTGTTGCATGTGCATGGTACCTATGAGACAAGTGGACCTATCATGGCTTGGTAGCCCTAGAGGGGGAGCGTGTTCAGATGCTGCATGTGACTTGATGATGAGATTGAGATGGATGGTGAGGCAAGATGGAATAGTCTTGCCTAAGCTGGGGGCATGATGATCATGAGTGATTAGACCCATATCTGATGGCTGTGGGGAATGAAAATTATGAGTGATCAGAATTTCCTGGAAACATAGGAGAATGATGGTTTATGTGACCTGGCCTAAGATAGAGTTGGGGAATTATGGACAATTGTGGTTAAACCTAGAGGCCTGGGGTCTGTATGGATATCAAGAGGTTTGAGGTTGACACTAATTTTGAGATGTTTCCATGATTATTCCAATATTTTTCGGTATGGAGTAGAAGCAGGTATGACTGAGGGTTTATGGTAGATTGGTTAGCGCATGACTGCTCATTTTTTTATTATACATTTATACTTGTTATGCATCTATCATTATTATTTCATACACTTTTATACTTGAGCATATCAGGTTAAGGATGCATTGGTGGTGTCCTAATGAGTCTTGTACTCACACACTACATGGGAATTTCAGTGAACTTATAGATATCATTAGGGATCCAGTGAAGGGAAGAAGCCGTGTGGAAGACCACTAATCTAAGGAGAGTGGAAATAGTGGTGGGATTGGATGGTCAATATAATGAATTATAGTTTCTCATTTGTTTACTTATATTATTTATTTACCCTGGACAGGCTTGCCACTTTTTGGGAGATTCTTTTATTTACTTTTCAGGTATGTCATCCTCACCTTTATACATGATTACTCTAATTATTTATATTATTGTTTATTGTTTATTATCAATATTATGATATGATACTGAGGGTATAGTCTCACCACTAACAGAATCAGACCCTCACTATTAGTCGACAGCCTCTTGTGTGTGGGGAGGCATGCATGAGGTCACATTGCATTCTAGATCGGACCCGGTGGTTCGAGTCAGGATGTTAAAAAATGGTATCAAAGGTCATTGGGACTCAATAACTTGTTTCTTCACTTTTATTGTTTTTAGATAGGGTATACATGAGATAGGAAATTGGGACTCCGGTAGGGAAATTATACCATTGTCTAGCCAGCACTGTGTAGTGGACCTTCAAGTTTGCATAAAGTGGGGAATTTTTTTTCTATTATTGATTATTAAACTCACCTTGGTTGATGAACATGATGTTGATATGTGATTTATGATATTTTGGGTGTGTTCATGCATCATGAAGAGGCACATAGAAACACATTCCATATATATTCTTATGATTGTGTAGTATAGTAGTTCATTATTTAAATGCCTTGTTTTTTTGATATATGTTCAGGATAGTTTCTCTTATGTGATATATCTATGTTTTCATGCTATGTGATATATCTTTTTTGGAATTAATTAGTTGAACAAATCATGATGTTGTGTTAGTATATATATGATAACCGTGAATAACATGTTGGGACAAAGACATGGGTTAGTGCTAGGAGGGTTATACCTTGGGTTAATGGTAGACTCCTAGGAAAAACTTGTTCGATCCCATAGACTGGTTAAGGTAAACCTTATGCGATCCCATAGAATTATTAGGGTTTATCTTAATGACTCAGTTTATTTTTGGAAGTGTTTCATTCACATTATCGAATATTTTTTCTTAACATAGTTTATGGAACTACATGGGAAGCAGACTGAAATAATTCCTCAAGGGAGGAGGTTTTAACATTTCCACTACATGTGTAGGAGAATGTAGTTAATATTTCTCCTTCTCATACTCTATAGTATAGGCATCAGGGCCACTTCAACCAGAATTATTTTTCTTAGTGTATGTACTAGCCATAGATGTCCAGAACTATGGTCGAACATGACATGATTTTCAAATCCAGTATTCATCATCCTTCCAAATCATCAGAGGCTCATAGGATAATGAAGAATGGGTTGAAATATTTTTGGGAATATTCAAACTTATAGATACTCTAAAGGATTTACATGTTAATCTAGGATTGAGATCATATTGGTAGCACATCAATTTTGATGCCCCATGTCTTATGGTGCCAACAGAGCCCCAGGATCCTAGTGGGTCGATTACAACCACTCACAATACCTATGTGGAAGTTTGAGTATTTGATGATGAACTTTGTGATGGGGTTACCTAGGACCTCAAAGAGTCTTGATGTAGTCTAGGTGATTTTTGATTAGTTAATGAAGACAAATTATTTATTACTAATTAGATAGACTCACTCAATGGAAGAGATGATAAAGCTCTATGTTTGAGTGATTGTATACCTGCATGGAGTCCCCTTGAGGATCGTTTCATATAAGAATTCATGTTTTACATCCCATTTTTGGAAAGTACTCTATAAATCCCTATGATATTGAGCATAGAGTACCATCCTAAGACTGATGGATACTCTAAGCAGACTATACACATATTGGAGGACATGAATCAAGCTTTCATGATAGATTTTGTTGGAGCATGGGATGATCACCAAGACAATATTGAGTTCTCAATAAATACAAATTGTCAGACTTCGATTTAGATGGAACCCTATGAGTAAATTTATGAGAGACCATGTCAATTACTACTTATTGGTATGAGGTAGGTGAGGTAGTGTTTGTGGGTCTAGTTTGGTTTAGGGGACTTCTGAGAGAGTGTGGTTGATATGGAAGTGGTTGATCACTGCTCAATGTAGACAAAGATCATATGTTGACCAAAGGAGGAGACCCTTGGAGTTTGTTGTGTGAGATTAGGTTTTCTTGAGAGTGACTCGTCTGGACCTCCTTTACCACTATGAAGGTATGAATGAAATGTTCCATGTGTTACATATTTGGAGGTTCATAACTGACCCTGTACATATTATAGATTTTGAGGAAGTTGAGCTGGAGACCGATACTTCTTATAAGGAGTATCTAGTGCAGATCATAGATCGAAGCGAGAAGGTGTTTTGAGGAAGGATGATACCCCTAATTCAGATTTGATGGACGCATGGATGGATCCAGGAGGATATGTGGGAGTGTGAGTTTGGTATTTGATCTCAATGGCCTAAGTTATTCAATCAAGAGAGCTAGATATATTTCTCTAGGATTAGAAGTTGATAGAGGGTGAGAATTGTAATATCCTATTTTTTTAAAGATAAGAAAAACTCTCTTGTTGATAATTTATAATTTATTTTTATGTGAAAATGTAATTTATCGATAAAAATAACTTGAAAAATGTTTACTGCAATATAATCCAGAATAATTATTTAAATTATCGATGATAATTACACAGACAATTTTTTTGAGAAACACACACAATTCCATTTTGATAATTTATAATAAACCATCCTTTGATAATTTTTATAAATTATACTTTATAATTTTTAAAAAATCCCTATATAAAACTAGGATTTAAAAAAATAATTTTTTAAATAATTTTTCATCAAATCCTAATTTTATCTAAGGTTTTTTTATCAAATTTTAAAGTAAATTTTATAAAAATTATCAAATCATGATTTATTATAAATTATCAAAATATAATTGCGTGTGTTTATAAAAAAAAGTGTGAAACATGAGTACATCCTAATAGGTCACCCATCCTAGCACAACACTCAACCAAGCACACTTAACTACATAGTTCTAATGGGATTCGGCACATTAATGATAGTGTGATCACACATGGGCAGCCTATATAGTTCTAATGGGATCTGAACACAAGGTTTCCCAGTAGGCCACCCATCCTTTGATACCACTTTGTAACATCCCAACCTTGGTTCTACACATTGGTTTCCCGAGCTGGTTAGTTACATAACCTCAAGCATGTCTCTTCATATGCCAGAGTCTGATGACTCTCAATGAGGGTCAAATATATATAACATGGGGAAACTATACCATTTTTATCAAAGCACCACAATAGAAGAAATAAATAAAAAATAGCCAAATGATAATAACTAATTACTAGAATAATACTATAACCAAATACAGACCAATATCAAATTATTAATCAGAATAGGAAAACAATATCCGAACCAAAACAATATATATGTGATTCCATAAATGTTTTAAGTGTCAATATGAAAAACCGAAATAAAGACACATTAAAAACTCCCCTAGTGGGTCCCAACATCTGATCTGGTTCCCTCATCCATGCTCCATCCCTACTCAACCATCTAACATTGGGATCTTAACCTTACCCTATCCTAAAAACATGAAGTCTATTTTGGTACCGATCAAGAAGCCTGAGTAGGGTGTCAATACAACTCATTAGGCCACAACCAACAGTGTACAAAACAACATCCTGTCTATAATAGTGTATGTAGTTTTATAAATAATAAATTACAAAATATACGTAAACATTTTTCATATTTAAAAATATACTTTATGTAACCACATAAAATCCTTGGGTTCACAAAGACACCTGAACCAACAATACTTGCTTCATCCCATGTCGTAGTCTAATTCATATATCATAGGTAATTACCATCCATTATTTCATGGCTTTCATTTTTCATTTTATTCCAATTTCATATCACGGCCACTTGGAACCCTAGTCCAATTCCAATATCATGGGGCCTAGAATTTCATGTCTGGAACCCCATGGGTATTTGGAACATTGGTCCTTGTCCCACACCTCATTGTTTATATGGTTATTTTTATCATTAGTGATTTCTCACACTCATTATCATATATGGGTGTCTAGATTATCAGTCCTTGTCCCACACTCGTTATCACATATCTCACAATAACTCAATTATCACATATTTTATATACATCAAGGTTAAGCATCATTAACCATATTATAACAAATTATCATCAAGGTAAACCATTTAAATTTATCACAACAGTCATGGTACTTCACTTTAATCAAATGGAATAATATGAACAATTAATTATTAAACCATTTATCAACATTTAATCATATAAACCATTAAACCTTAAAGTTAAATCCAACAATCCCTTAATTCCCATTATCAACCAATTCCTTAATCCCATAATTCCACCAATTTCATTATCTCATGGGATAAATAAGTAATTAATTAATTCAATTTAGAATGAAATTCACCAATGTGGAAATTTCAATTTCACAATTACATACATGCATTTAAAATAAAGACTATGGTAATTGATAAATAGACCACCTACCTCAAGGTACTTAACGGATGATCGCCAAACCAAATACCCCCAAATTGAAGTGGAATGATCAAAACCACAATGGTGTGGAATATCTAGGACCAATACCTATGATCAAGTTCAAATAGATTAAGATCCATGAAAATATAGATCAAAACCATAACCAATAGAGTAAAACTCATCCCTATTCATCAATAAAGAGTGATGAGAGAGATATGAAATAAAATAGGGAAGAAATATCTTACCAACAAGAATCTGATCCTTAAATTGGGTATTCAATTTATCAAGAATGGGGTTCAAGGAGCCTTGGAATCCTCTTGGGAGCCTCCAAAACCAAAGGAAATGGGTTAGGGTCGAGCCGAGGTGAATGGGGTTAATACCAGGGGTTTGGGAAATTTTTATAATTTTTTTGGTAAAATAAAACCTCCACGTATGGTTTAATGGGATAGGGTGTATGGTTTTCTAAACCACATACCTTAATCATTCACCTCTTCTTAGTGGTGCACGATTTATCCTAAGAGAGTGCCCAATTTTACAAACCATTCACCAATGGTGAAAAATACATTGTCTAAGGGGTTCATGATTTTATTGTGATAGGTGCATGGTTTGGGAAAACCGTGCACCAATAGTGAACTTCCCATTTTTCTTCCAAAAACTTACACAATTTTACATATTCAACCAAAACAACCCCAAACGAAAACCCAATCAAGATAAACACAAAATCAAGGTAAAAGAGTACCTAAAAACGAGCATGAGACATCTCCAAAAAGGTTGGGATCTTACAACTATATAATCAACCAATTATACCCAAGTAAGGTTGGGTCTTTATTATGCATTAATAAACAATTGAATTTGTTTAATTAATGCACTAGCATGTGGCACCGAGGTCAAGGCACCGACACGTGGAACCCAAGGTGTGTGGCCTATGTGCCTTAATGAATATCCCGGGTGAAACTTGGGTGACTCACATTGAAGGTCTAGGTGACTTAATCACACATTTAGGGTCCAAGTGCCACAAATGCACTCAATTATCCTGGAACCTTTTATACCACTTTGTAACCTCCCAACCCGAGTGGCACACACTGGTGCCCCAATCTGGTCAATTACATGACCTCAGGTGTTCCTCCCCATACTTCAGAGGCTTCTGATTAGTAATGAGGGTCTAATATATATAACATGTGGAGACTATACCCACTTTATAAAAGTTTCACAATAGAATAAATAAATAAAAAATAGCTAAATGATATTAACCAATAGCCAGAATAATACCATAACCAAATACAGAACAATATCATATGATGAAAAAAATCAATAAAATAATATCCAAACCAAAACAGTAGAAAAGTCATACCATACATGTTTCAAGTGTCAATAAGTAAAACCAAAATAAAGACACTATAAAAACTCCCAATGTAGCTCCCAACATTCTTTCTGGTTCCCTCATCCATGATCCATCCCAACTCATCCATATAACATAGGGCTATTTCCCGTATCATGTCCTTTAAACATGAAGTTTATTTGGGTACTGATCTGGTATCTCAAGTAGGGTGTGAGTATAACTTAGTAAGACACCACCAATGATTTCTAAAACAATATCCAGTCTATAATATGGTATTTATTTATATAATGAATAAATTACAAAAGATTAGTAAATAGTTTTCACATTTAAAATTATTCTTTAAGTAACCATATAAATCACCAGGTTCACAAAGACACCCAATGCAACAATACTTGCTTCATCCCGTGCTGAATTCAAATCCATATACCATAAGGAATCACAATCCCTTCTTTCATGGATTTCATTATCCATTTAATTTCAATTTCATATCATGGCCACCTGGAACCCTAATCTAATTCCAATATCATGGGGCTTAGAATGTCATGTTTGGCACCCTGTGGGTATTTAGAGAATTAGTCCTTATCCCACACCTGAGTTTTAATATTGGTATTTGGAGCATCATTCCCTTTACCATACCCATTATCACATATGGTTATTTGGAGCAAAATCCCTTTCCCCACACTCGTTATCACATATATCACAATATCTCATATATTAAATTTATCAAGGTTAATCATAATTAGCCCTCTTATCAAATATTCACATCATGATGAACCATTTCAATTTATCAAAATAATCATGGTTATACTCTTTAATCACATGGAATAATACGAACATTTCACTATTAACCCATTTATCAAAATTTAATCACAATATCCCTTAACCCTTCAAGGTTAAGATAACTATCCTTTTAATTCCAATTATAAATCAATTCTATAATCCCATTAATTAACCAATTTCATAATCTCATTAATCAATCGATTCCATAATCCCAATAATTAATTAATTAATTCAATTCAAAAATTAACACAATTGACCAGTATGGAAATTGAAATTGAACAAAATATATAAATCCAAATTATTATCAATACTATGGGAATTGTAATTTAGACTACCTACCTCAAGGTTCTTGGTGGAAATTCTCCAAACTGAAATATCCAAATTGATGCGAAAATATCAATCTCACAATGGCACATAAGATGTAGGATCAAAACCTAATATCAAGATCAAACAGAACACAACCATAAAACCCTAGATCTAAACCCAACTCCAAAATAGGAAAATTTCTTCCTCTTAATAAGGAAAGAGAGATGAGAGATAGAGGAACCAATTGGGGAATAAATTGCTTACCAACGAGGAGCTGATCCTTTAATTGGATCTTCGATTCTCCCGGAAATGGGTTTGAGGATCCTTGTAATCCCCCTGAGGGCCTCCAAAAACTAAACTAAATAGGTTGGGGTAGATATGGGGTGAATAGGGGTTAATATTGGGGGTTTGGGAATTTTTTTTGGCTCCTGAAAAGAAAGGTTCCCTGCTTTATAACATCCCAACCCAGGAGCTACACACTGGTGCCCCGAGCCAGTCAGTTATATGACCTTAGGTGTGCCTCCCAATGTGATAGATGTTGTTGAATATTATAAAGGGTATAATATATATAACATGGGGAGACTATACCCTTTTTATCAAAGCATCACAATAGTATAAATAAAAAAATAATATCTAAATGATTGTAACACCCCAAGCTTCCATGGTACACTTCTCTTTGAATAATACAGTAGCGTGTGTTGTACGCAACTTCGAGTTCTAACACACACCACAACCAATAAAACTAGCCGTTATGAATAGTAATACCAAATTTTTGAAATTTTATAAATTTTATCCTTCAAAATGGACTTCATTTTTGGACTCTAAATATCAAAATTATCTTAGGGTGAATTTTTGGTATTTTTCTGAAAACATTCAATTTTTGATGAATAGTGAAAAACATTGACTTATAGTTTAAAACCGAATTTTTATTTAAATAATTATTTATTTTATTTAAATTTAATTAAGATAAAAATAGATACATAATACTTATATAAGTTCAATTTAATTCATTGGAGTTAGTTTAGAATAATTTTAGATATATAAAAATTTTATGGAACTTTTCACCGTCTTTTACCCACCTCTTAGGAGAATTTACAAATTCACATAAAACTTAATTTTACCGCTTCTGTGATCAAAATTTTGAAAATCCGAGAGACACAGTTAATATCGAGGAGTAAAATGTGGTTCAATAAGATAAAAATAATTTTTGGTGAATAGTAACTTTTTACTTTTATTTACCACAGTTAAAAGTAAATAGGGTAATTAAGGGTAAAAATGATATTAATATTACCCTAACACATGTAATAATTCTATTGGACAAGTGTATCTCAACCAAAAACAACCTTAAGAATAAAATATTATCATTTAGGTCCACTTGGATTAGATTAGGACATTTATTATTATTTAATTCAAAGAAGAGTTAAAAGAGTTCAAATCAAAGTTTAATAACTAAAACATTTTTAATATAGGGTTATACATAAGATAAATTGGATTATAAATATTCATTATAAAGATAAAAATATTTACAACATAATGGTATTTTATTTATAATTTTTAGACACTAAATAATTCAATTTATTCATGACACAATGGTGATGCAGTAATTACCTAATTAATGAAATATTAAAATAATTGATATTATAAATATCAAAATAAATGTAATTTGAGACTTTTTATGAATTAAACTAATTTTATAGGTTAATATGACATATTAGTATTGGTTATATAAATTGTTTTTGAAGTAATAATGCTGTTATGAAATTATCAAAAATAAAATACCCAATAGTGTCAAAATTGACATAAAAGAGTTTTTAAAACAAATATTATATTATTAATTCATATTCTATTCCTAAAAATCTAAGGTTAGGCAAAGAGACTTATATAATGATAGTTGTATCATTAATGGACCACTTGGGGGTCTCTTGGAAGTTTATAGTAATTTTATTGACTATATAATATAAAAATACAAAGAGACATGGTAAGTGTCAAACTAATTAACTAAGAGTTAAAACTAAAAGATAAGGTTAATAAAGTGACCCAAACCTATTTAAAACCTATTGTTTGAGTTGTTTTCGACCTATCCCCACATTAAACTTTGAATAATACACTTTTGAGACATTATAAACCGAATATGAATTTATTATAAAATAATATTTCTAGCTTTTTCAAAGGTGCCCCTCACCCATCTTATAAAAGGGAACCCCCCCTTCTCACTAATTAACACATTCAAAGCCTTTGGGCTCGGCCAAACTCTGCCCAAATACCCTCCAAAATATCCGACTTTCATCCTAGAGGCCTTACTTTAGTCATAAAGCCAACCTAAGGAGCCCTTTTGATCAAATCAAAATGAAGAACCCAAAGAAGAGGTAATGTTTTCACCACCCTCTTTCAAGTTCCTTTCTTCTTCAACTTATTCTTTCTTTATTTTTTACATTCTAAAATAATAACTCCAGTATCTTCTATATAATTTGATGTTATTATAAATATGGTACAACCATATTCATTATTCTATCCATCTTTGAATGACATGTCACCATACGTGCGTACGTGCAACTTACCGTCTCCACGTCGTGGTGTAATTGTTATTCAATAAATTATTATTTGGATGGGTATAATAATGATGTGTAATTCCTGTAAATAATAAATATAAAATTATAATGATTCTTTATATATGATATATCATCCAATTATATATTATTTTAATATCAAAAGAATGATATTGTCACTCATGCGTACGTACGGATTATCGTCGCCACGAACGCGATGAGATTCATTCCCCATCGTATCCATTCAAGACTAATTCTCATTTGATGATTAAAAGTAATGTTTAATAACTTTATATCATTCTTTATATGAATAAGATACAACCTACCCATAAAAAATACGACTTATGTAACAAAACATATAAAAGAAAATGAGTAAGTTAACACCCGAAATGACGATAATACTAAAATATTATTAACAAAGCATTATTACAAGATCATATATGATATAATAATTATGTATATGGTTATTTTATAATTTAATAACAATTTTGTAACTACTATACAGGAGGTTAACATACCATCAACTAAGGAAAAGTACAAGGTAAGGGTTTATTTCACAATCTCTTCATTATCCGAGGTTGTTTATACATAATTATCTATTGGGACCTCTTTATCATCCACATCCATGTTTCTTAAAAATGCATTTCAAAACATTCTTAATATTTTATAGACTATAGGTTAAATTCATTTATAACCTTGTTTACTTTTTACAAGATGTTTATAAAGGAATCTTTCTGTCATTTTCCAAACAAGGTCCTTTTTAACCTTTTCGACAAAATTAAGGTAAGAATGTATTTTTTAACTTATACAGAGGGTGTGGATATTTTCTACCATTATAAACTCGTCTAAGCTTCCCTTACAATATTATAATAATGTTTTCAAAGTAAATGTTTTATTTTATAATTATGTGACTTTTAAATGATTTCAAAAAAAAAGAGACATTTCTCTCAAATAGTTTTGATTTCGTCTATGTCAACATCCTTTGATGGATTTTAAGCTTATTTGAAGTTTATTTATTATGATAAAAAACTTCCATATTGTATTGATGGTTTTGTGATATGTTTGACTATGTATGTGTTATTTTTATACCATTCATGGTTTATGGAGAGAGTATTGACATTTCGTATGCTAGTTTTAATATGAATATTTATGTTATGTTTAAACATGTTCATATGAGGAATGCATTGGACTTAATATGTGACGGGTGGAGCCCGCTATAGCTCCTCGATGCATCGGTAGGTCTCATGAGACAAACTAGTGTCTTGGCATAAGTCCTTGACAAAATCCTATTTGTAGTCTTGGCACAAGGCCTTGACTATGTGGTTATGATAGTCTGGCATTATGCATTCCATCATTATAAAAGTGGTTATTGATATAGCATGTGATTATTTGACTAGTATAATATCCATGTGAATAAGTAAATGGAATTATTTCATTTTATTTCTTCCATATTATGATGAAGTTCAAGTTTAAAAGGCTTTTGTTTTCGTTATACATTTCCTTAAATGATTATGTTTATTTATAAAAGTTTCTGATATATTGTTATCCTTACTGAGCATCTGAGCTCACCCATTTCAATGTTTTATTTTTTCCAGGATGTGAAGAAGTAATTTACGAATGACCTGTAGGAATAGTATGAGGGGATATGAAGACAAGATGTTGTTGTAGTAGTTTTCACTTTATGATGTAATGTAAACTTTATGAATGCATCTAGTTATTCCAAGGCTACTAAAATAATCGGTCTTTCGAGACTTGATCTTTTGTGATCATGCCAATGTTATGTAATAATGCACCGACTCTGGGTAAATGGGGTCAGGGCGTTACAGTTGGTATCAGAGGAAGTTTAATAAAAACCTTGGAAGCTAGATTTAGATAAACTCTGATTAGAGCACATAGATCTAACATGGACTTTGAGGATTAGTATAGAATAACTTCCTAGAATTTTGGTATTGTAGAGATTTTGTGAGTTTTCTGAGAAATACATCTCTGTCTGAATACGAGTAGGTAGAGGCGGCTCTGGCACAGATGTACCTAGGGGTAAAACCTGAAAACACAGCTTTTAGCTAGACTCGAACGGGAACTGGTGCACGACAACGGGCCTTGCTGCACTCTTGGTTACGACACTCCTGGGGATATGCTTAGGATAATTCTCATTTTTTTTACAAACCATTATGAAGGGTTTATGAGTATATACTTCCTCAAAGAAAACATTTTTATGATTATGGATTATATCCATAAATATTTCAATTTATGTTAAGTGTTTTACAAGTATGGAATTATGTATTTTGATTCATAAACTGATCTAGTTTATGCCATTTTTTAGAAATGGAGCCTAGTGGAAGAAATGGAAACCGTATCAATACACGCACTCCATGTAGGGATTTCCCTCCTGCTCAAGATAATTATAGTGGAGCTGGTGATGCAACTGGTGCTGATCAGCTAATCACCATACTAGGACAACTCACTCAGGTTATGAATAATAACCTTACCCGTATGGAGCACCCTGACCCACAACGTAGAGGATCAATGTTAGATTGCTTCATGAGGAAAAAAACACCAACATTCAATGAGAGTACAAATCCATTGGTAGCTGAGCAATGGATAAGTTCCCTAGAAAAAATATTTCAGGCTTTGGGGAGTAGTGAAAGGGAGAAAGTTATCATGGTAGTTTATCTCCTCACTGGAGATGCTGATCAATGGTGGTCATTGATACAAAACACAAAGGAAGATGATGAAGTATCAAATATGGAATAGAGAGAGTACAAAGATCTTTTCTTATAAAAATACTTTCCTTGTGACCATCGATCAGATATGGAAATGCAATTTCTGAGTCTGAGACAAAAGGAGGATGAGAATGTCGCAAAGTATGAGGATAACTTTACAAGGTTAACAAGGTATGCTGGAGATTATATACATAACCCAAGAAGTAATATTGATCGTTTCTTTGATGAATTAAAACCATTTCTATTTCAAGAATTAGTCTCACAATCCTTCTCGTCGTACGAAGACGTTGTCTCATGTGATATCAAGACAGAAAAGGAATTCTCTAAGTCTTATGACTTTAAAGCAAAGCAAGAGAAGAAGAGATCTGCTGATCAATCTGGGAATGGAAATAAGGGTAAGAAGGGAAAATTTTAATATCCATCCTGCAGTAAATCTAGGAAGAAACACCCCGGTACTTGCTTAAAAGGAATGGGAGTCTGTTACAAGTGTGGTGAAAAAGGCCACCAAGCTCGTGATTGCAAAGGGAAGAAAGAAGCTACCGATGTTCAATACTAGAACTGCAGAGAGATGGGAAATTATGAAAATGAATGTACTAAGAATCAGGGGAACTTACCTCAGAAAATACCAAGGGATCAAGGAAAAGTTTATGCTATCACTACTACTGAGGTAGAAGCTCCGAAGGACGTGGTGGTAGGTAATTTAATGGTTTCCTCAAGTTTAGAAAATGCTTTATTTGAATCTGGATCATCGCATTGTTTTATATCTTCCCAGTTTTCTAAGAAAATTAGATATTTCCAATTTGATTTAACAAGGGAGTTGTCAGTTAAAACTCCTAAAAGAAGTATCATTGCAACAAAGTTTTGTGAATCAGTACCCATTAGAGAACATAAATGTTCTTTATCTGCTGATCTCATCGTCATACCTATGATTGAGTTTGATATAATCCTCAGTATGAATTAGATTTCAGACCATGATGCGAATATTTATTGTAAGAAGAATGAGGTTACAATTTTTGATGATGATAATAAGGAACACCTTATCTTTAGAGCGGAATCATCACCACCTAATTCTTACCTAGATCCACCCCCAGTAGCTCAACTAAATTCAATTATTGGGGAGGAAGAGAATGAAATGACTGTGGGTAAGGAAAGTAATGTTCAGATAAAGGATGTACCTATTCTGAAATAATATGTAGATGTGTTTTCAAAAGATTTACCTGGACATACTCCAGAATGATAAATTGAGTTTTCCATTGATTTAATTCCTGGTTCAAGGCCCATATCGAAACCCCTTATAGAATGGCCATTGTGGAATTAGTTGAACTAAAGAAACAACTAATGGAATTGAGTAATAAGGGATTTATTCAACCTAGTGTTTCTCCATGGGGAGCCCCTGTCCTTTTTGTTAAGAAGAAAGATGGATCTATGAGGTTATGTATCGACTACAGGGAAATCAATGCTATTACAATAAACAACACGTATCCCCTACCTTGCATTGATGATTTATTTGACCAACTGCATGGATATCGATACTTTTCAAAGATTGACCTTCGATCTGGATACCATCAGTTGTGTGTGAAGAAGGAAGACATTCCGAAGACAGCATTTCGAACTAGGTAAGGGAATTACGAGTTTACAGTAATGCCTTTTGGATTGACTAATGCACCCTATGTGTTCATGGATCTAATGAATAGAGTTTTCAAGGAATATCTTGATGATTTTTTTGTGGTATTTATTGATGATATCTTGGTATACTCCAAAATCTACGAAGATCATGAAAATCACTTGCGCATTATATTGAAGACTCTGAGAAGACATGAATTATATGGGAAGTTTAGAAAGTTTGAATTCTGGATTCAAGAGATTTCATTTCATGGCTATATTATCTTCAAAGATGGAATATCTGTTGATCCTTCTAAGACAAGAGCAATCCAATAATGTCCTGCACCGACGATTATAACTGAGGTACACAGATTTATTGGTTTAGTAGGTTATTATCGACGTTTCGTCTAGAATTTTTCCCGGTTGGCTAACCCATTAACAAAGCTCACACGTAAAGGGGTTAAATTTGTTTGGAAAAAAGAGTGTGATGAATGTTTTGAAGAACTAAAGAGAAGATTATTCAATGCCCCTATTTTGACTCTACCATCGGGGAATGATGGGTTCGTTATTTATAGTGATGCATCGAAGAAAGGACTTGGTTGTGTCCTTATGCAGAATGATAGGGTTATTGCCTATGCATCACGACAACTAAAAATTCATGAGAAAAACTATCCTACTCATGATCTTGAGTTAGCTTCTGTAATCTTTGCTTTGAAGATATGGACACATTATCTCTATGGTAAAAAAAATATGAGATTTATACTGATCACAAGAGTTTGAAGTACATTTTCTCATAGAAAGAACCCAACATGAGGCAAAGTCGATGGCTTGAACTACTCAAGGATTATGATTGCACGATACACTACCACCCGGGGAAGGAAAATAAGGTGGCAGATGATTTGAGGAGAAAAGATCATGGAGTTTTGAACAAGATGAGAGTTGATAGGGATCCTATTTTCATGGATCTAGTAAAGATGGATATGGGAATAACCATAGAAGGTGAAACATCAATGATTTTTTAAATGGTTGCCAAACCATATTTACTAGAAAGGATAAAGAGTTCTTAGACCGATGATGAAGAATTTCAAAAGAAGATTAAAGTTGTGAATGATGGGAGATTGAGTGACTTTGTGTATGAAGATGGAATTTTGAAATTTGGAAAGAGACTTTGTGTTCCCGATATACCTGATCTAAAAAGGGAATTATTGGACGATGCTCATAGTTCCAATTTCTCTATACATCCTTGGAGCACCAAAATGTATAGAGATTTGAAGGAAAATTTTTGGTGGGACAACATGAAGAGGGAGATTGCTGATTTTGTTTCAAGATGTATGGTTTGACAACAAGTGAAAGCTGAAAGGAAACATACTGGAGGAGTCATGAAACCTCTTCCCATACCGGAGTGGAAATTGGATAATATTACGATGAAATTTTTCATGGGACTACCAAAGACTCCTAGAAAGAACGATGCAATATGGGTCATTGTTGATCATATTACCAAGTCAGCACATTTTCTTGCTATAAGGGAAGATTTACCACTTGAACGTTTAGCAAGAATATATATCAATGAAGTTGTGAGACTTCATGGGGTACCCCTATCAATTTTTTTGGATCGTGATCCCTATTTTACTTCAAGATTCTGGAAAAGTCTTCAAAAAGCCTTGGATACTGAACTTCGTTTGAGCACTGCCTACCACCCCCAAACTGACGGACAATCAGAACAAACTATTCAAACCTTAGAAGACATGTTTAGATCATGCTCACTTGACTTTCAGGGTATGTGTGATCAATATTTACCTCTGGTGGAATTTTCCTATAACAATAGCTTCCATTCAAGTATTAAGATGGCACCATATGAAGCATTATACAGAAAGAGATGTCGCACACCAACCTATTGGGATGACGTTGGTGAAAAAAAACTTGTAGGCCTAGAACTGGTGGAGGAAATGATAGAAAAGGTGAAGGTAATCCAAAACCACATCAAAGCAGCTCAAAGTAGGCAGAAGAGCTATGTCGATAACTGAAGGAGGGATTTGTAATTTTAGGTAGGAGATCATGTTTTCTTGAAGGTATGTCCATGGAAGGGAGTTATACGTTTCGGTAAGAAAGGTAAATTGATTCCTAGGTACATCAGACCATTTGAAATTCTAGAACTAATTGGGGTTATAGCTTACCATTTGGCAATGCCGCCAAGTCTCTCCAAAGTTCACGATGTGTTCCACGCATCACTGTTGAGAAAATACATGCCTAGCCCAACGCTTGTACTCACTTACGAGGAATTAGAACTGGAACCTGATCTATCTTATTGTGAAGAGCCTATCAAGATTCTTGATATGAGAGAACAAGTGTTGAGAAACCGGACGACTCGTCTAGTAAAAGTTCTATGGAGAAACCATAAGATGGAAGAGGCAACGTGGGAACCCGAGGAACTTATGATGAAGAATCACCCGAGTCTTTTCATGCGGTAGTATTCTAGAAATTTGGAGGAAGAAATTATTTGAAGGAGGGGAGATGTAACACCCCAAGCTTCCATGGTACGCTTCTCTTTGAATAATACAGTAGCGTGTGTTGTACGCAACTTCGAGTTCTAACACGCACCACAACCAATCAAATTAGCCGTTATGAATAGTAATAACCAATTTTTGAAATTTTATAAAATTTATCTTTCAAAATGGAATTAATTTTTGGATTCGGAATATCGAAATTAGCTTAGGGTGAATTTTTGGTATTTTTCTGAAAACATTCAATTTTTAATGAATAGTGAAAAAACACGGAGTTATAGTTTAAAACCAAATTTTTATTTAAATAATTATTTATTTTATTTAAATTTAATTAAGGTAAAAATAGATACATAATACCTATATAAGTTCAATGTAATTCATTGGAGTTAGTTTAGAATAATTTTAGATATATAAAGATTTTATGGAACTTTTCACCGTCTTTTACCCACCTCCTAAGAGAATTTTTAAATTCACATAAAACTTAATTTTACCGCTTCTATGAGTGGAATTTAGAAAATACGAGAGACACGGTTAATATAAATGAGTAAAATTTGGTTTAATAAGATAAAAATAATTTTTGGTGAATAGTAACTTTTTACTTTTATTTACCACGGTTAAAAGTAAATAGGGTAATTAAGGGTAAAAATGATATTAATATTAACCTAACACATGTAAAAATTCTATTGGACAAGTGTATCTCGACCAAAAACAACCTTAGGAATAAAATATTATCATTTAGGTCCACTTGGATTAGATTAGGACATTAATTATTATTTAATTCAAAGAAGAGTTAAAAGAGTTAAAATCAAAGTTTAATAACTAAAACATTTTTAATATAGGGTTATTCATAAGATAAATTTGATTATAAATATTAATTATAAATATAAAAATATTTCCAACATAATGGTATTTTATTTATAATTTTTACTCACTAAATAATTTAATTTATTTATGACACAATGGTGATGTAGTAATTTCCTAATTAATGAAATATTAAAATAATTGATATTATAAATATCAAAATAAATGTAATTTGAGAATTTTTATGAATTACAATAATTTTATAGGTTAATATGAAATATTAGTATTGGTTATATAAATTTTTCTCGAAGTAATAATGCTGTTATGAAATTATCAAAAACAAAATACCCAATAGTGTCAAAATTGACATTAAAGAGTTTTTAAAAACAATATTATATTATTAATTTATATTCTATTCCTAAAAATATAAGGTTCGGCCAAGATACTTATATAATTATAGTTGTATCATTAATGGACCACTTGGGGGTCTCTTGGAAGTTTATAGTAAGTTTATTGACTATATAATATAAAAATACAGAGAGACATGGTAAGTGTCAAACTAATTAACTAAGAGTTAAAACTAAAAGATAAGGTTAATAAAGTGACCCAAACCTGTATAAAACCTATTGGTTGAGTGGTTTTCTACCTATCCCCACATTAACCTTTAAATAATCCACTTTGGAGCTATTATAAATCGAATATGAATTTATTATAAAATAATATTTCTAGATTTTCCAAAGGTGCCCCTCACCCCTCTTATAAAAGGGCACTCCCCCTTCTCACTAATTCACACATTCAAAGCCTTTGGACTCGGCCAAAATCTGCCAAAATACCCTCTCAAATATCCTCCCTTCAGCCTAGAGGCCTTCCTTTAGTCAGAAAGCCAACCTAAGGAGCCCTTTTGATCAAATCAAAATGAAGAACCCGAAGAAGAGGTAATGTTTTCACCACCCTCTTTCAAGTTCCTTTCTTCTTCAACTTCTTCTTTCTTTGTTATTTCCATTCTAAAATAATAAATCCAGTAACATATATGGATGGGTATAATAATGATGTGTAATTCATGTAAATAATAAATATAACATGATAATGATTATGTATATATTATATACCATCCAATTATATATTATTTTAATATCAAAAGAATGATATTGTCGCTCGTGCTTATGTACGGATTACCGTCTCCACGAACGCGATGAGATTTATTCCCCATCATATCCATTCAAGACTAATTCTCATTTGATGATTAAAAGTAATATTTAAGAACTTTATATCATTCTATATATGAATAATATACAACCTATTCATAACAAACATGGCTTATGTAACAAAACATATAAAATAAAACGAGTAAGTTAACACCCGAAATGATGATAATACTAAAATTTTATTAACAAAGAATTATTAGAAGATCATATATGATATCATAATTATGTATATGGTTCTTGTAAAATTTAATAAAAAAAATTAACTATTATACAAGAGGTTAACATACCATCGACTAAGGAAAAGTACAAGGTAAGGGTTTATTTCACAATCTCTTCATTATCCGAGGTTGTTTATACGTAATTATCTATTGGGACCTCTTTATCATCCACATCCATGTTTCTTAAAAATTTATTTCAAAACATTCTTACTATTTTATAGACTATGATTTAAAGTCATTTATACCCTTGTTGACTTTTTATAAGATTTTTATAAAGTAATATTTCCATTGTTTTCCAAACAAGGTCGTTTTTAACCTTTTCGACAAAATTAAGGTAAGAATGTCTTTTTTAACTTATACGGTGGGTGCGGCTATTTTCTACCGTTCTAAACTTGTCGAAGCTTACCTTACAAGATTATAAGAATATTTTTTCAAAGTAAATGTTTTATTTTATAATTATGTGAATTTTAAATGATTTCAAAAAAAGAGATATTTCTCTCAAATAGTTTTGATTTCATCTATGTCAACATCCTTTGATGGATTTTAAGCTTATTTGAAGTTTATTTAGTATGATAAAAAACTTCCATATTGTATGGAAGTTTTTGTGATATGTTTGACTATGGATGTGTTATTTTTATACCATTCATGGTTTATGGAGAGAGTATTGACATTTCGTATGCTAGTTTTAATACGAATGTTTATGTTATGTTTAAACCTGTTCATATGAGGAATGAATTGGACTTAATATGTGACGGGTGGAGCCCGCTATAGCTCCTCAATGCATCGGTAGGTCTCATGAGACAAACTAGTGTCTTGGAACAAGGCCTTGACAAAATCTTATTTGTAGTCTTGGCACAAGGCCTTGACTATGTGGTTATGATAGTCTGGCATTATGCATTCCATCATTATGAAAGTGGTTATTGATATTGCATGTAATTATTCGACTAGTAGAATATCCATGTGAATAATTAAGTGACATTATTTCATTTTATTTCTTCCATATTATGCTGAAGTTCATGTTTAAAAGGCTTTTTTTAGTTATACATTGCCTTAAATGTTTATGCTTCTTTATGAAATTTTCCGCTATATTGTTATCCTTACTGAGCATCTGAGCTCACCCCTTTCAATGTTTTATTTTTCCCAGTATGTGAAGAAGTAATTTATGAATGACCTGCAGGAATAGTATGAGGGTATATGAAGACAAGATGTTGTTTTAGTAGTTTTCACATTATGATGTAATGTAAACTTTATGAATGTATCTAGTTATTCCAAGGCTACTAAACTAATCGGTCTTTCGAGACTTGATCTTTTATGATCATGCCAATGTTATGTAATAATTCATCGTCTTTTGGTAACTGGGGTCGGGGTGTTACAATGATTATAACTAATAACCAGAATAATACCATAACCAAATACAAACCAATATCTTGTGATGAACTAGAAAAATAAAACAATATCTAAACCAAAATAGTATATATGTCTTTCCATATATTTGTAAAGTGTAAATATGAAAAACCAAAATAAATACGCACTAACAAATCCCAAAGCAGGTCCTGACATTCTCTTTGGTTCCCTCATCCATGCTCTATCCCAACTCATCCATCTAATATAGGGATATTTCCCTTATCCTAACTTGAAAACATCAAGTCTATTTGGGTATCTATCAGGTAGTCCGAGTAGGGTGTGAGTAAAACTCATTAGGCCACCACCAAAGGTGTCTAAAACAATATCCAGACTATAATTATTTATAGCATCAGTCCATGTCACACACTCATTATCACATATGGGTATTTGGAGCATCAGTCCCTATCCCACACTCATTATCACATATATCACAAATATCGCATCTATTAAGATTAATCATCATTAACCCTATTATAAATTATTCACATAAAACATGTATACCACATTTATCAAGGTTAATCATCATTAACCCTCTTATCAATGATTCACATATAACATGCATATCACATCTATCAAAGAAATAATGGATCATCACTTTAATCATGTGGAATAATATGAACATTTCACTATTAATTCACTTATTGACATTTATTCATAACCCATTAAACCATGAAGTTTAGGCCAACCAAACCTTTAATTCCCATTTTCTCCCAATTCCATAATCCCATTAATTAAAAAAATTCATAATCCCAACATTCCGCCAATTTCATAATCTCATGGAATAAAAAATTAATTAATTAATTCAATTAAGAATCTAATTTACTAACATGTAAATTTCAATTTCACAATTAAATACATGTAATTAAAATAAACACTTTGGGAATTGATAATTAGACCAACTACCTTAAGGTCTTTGATGGATGTTTCCTAAACCAAAATCCCCAAATTGATGTGGAACGATCAAGATTCCAATGATATAGAAGATCTTTAACCAACACCTAAGATCAATATCAAAATGATTAACATCTATAAAAACCTAGATCTAAAACAATTCCAATAGATGAAAACTCATCCCTTTTCATTGGGAAAGAGAGATGGGAGAGAGAGATAATCAAATAGGGAATAAATCAATTACCAATGAGGTGTTGATACTTCAACCAGATCATTGATTTGATAAGAAATGGATTTGAGGAGACTTGGAATCCTCCCGAGAGCCTCTAAAACCAAAGGAAATAAGTTGGGGTTGAGATAGGGTAAATATTGGTTAATATTTGGGGGTTTGAGAATTTTGTATAAAATTTTCATAAAAAATAAAACCCACATGCATGGTTTCCTGAGTTGGGGCACATCGTTTTCCAAACCATGTGCCTTAATTGTGCTCCTCTTATTAGGGGTGAAAAGTTTATCCTAAGTGGATATATGGTTTGACAAAACATTTTCCAATTGTAAAAACTCCACTATCTAAGGGGTTTATGGTTTTCTAGGGGTAGATGCATGGTTTTGGAAAACCATGTGCCAATAGTGAACTACCCCTTTTTCTTCCAAAAACTTCTACAATTTTAAAAATTCACCCAAAAAACCCTCTAAAAAACCAAACCAAGATATACAAAAAACGGTAAAAGGGTACATGAAAACGAGCACTAGACATCTCCAGAAAGTTCGGTATCTTACAATATTCCCACCTTATAATAGCTCATCCTCAAGATGTACTCCCAAACATCTCTAAGAATCCCAGGTAAAAATATCAGGCCACTGAGATGAAATATCCACTTCTCCCTCCCATATTTTCTATTGAATGCGGCCATTTCATCACAATACTCGAACTATCATCATAGTCTTTCCCTATAACAATTTCTCATAATGATCAATAACACAAATCAGATTCTTATCAAAGGACGCATCAGTCTCAAGATTAACATCATAAACATTGATCACATGATAAGGGTTAGAGTGATACTGATGAAGCTGTGACACATGAAAAACATCATTCATAGCACTATACCTCCATGGAAGAGCTAATCGGTATGCCACCAGCCTGATTCTCTCCCCAATCTCAAAATTTCTAACAAACCTAGGAACCAAATTACCCTGCCTCTGAATCCTACGGTGACCCAATATAGTTGACACCTGAAGGAACACACGATCACCCACTATAAACTCAAGGGGTTATCGATGTCGATCAACATACGAATTTTGCCTACTGTGAGTCATGTACATATGTTTCTAAATCAAATAGACCTTCTTTGATGTCTCCTGCATGAGACTCGGTCCCAAAAACTCTAACTCAACCACCTCCATCCAATATAGAGGTGATCTACATGGGCTACCATAAAGTGCCTCATATAGTTCCATCTAAATAGTTTCCTGATAACTATTATTTAGGATAACTCAAGGAGTACTGAGTGCTTCTCCCAAGACCCATCGAAATCAAGAACTCATACCCATATCATATCCTTTAACACCTGTATAGTATGTTATTATTTGCCATCTATCTACAGGTGGAAATATGTACTTATAAATACCTGCGCATCAATAAATCTCTATAATCCCTTATAAAAGCATAAAGTGAAATATTAGTCATGGTCTGAAACTATAATCCACAACACCCCACACATATGGACTATCTCAAAAATGCACAATTCTCCCAAATGATCCACTAATAAAGTCTCCTGAGAAGGAAATAAATGAGCTACTTTTGTCAACTAGTTCACAATTACCCAAATAGTGTCATTATTTCAAGGCTTCCTCAGGATACCCACCACAAAGTCTATGGTAACGTTGTCCCACTCCTATTCCATAATGGGAAATGATTGTATCAAACCACCAGGTCGTTGATGCTTGAACTTCACCTATTGATAGGTGTAGCATCATTTCTTAAACCCTAAAATTTTCTTTTCATGCCCAACCATCAATAATGTCGACATAGGTTACAATAAATTTTGTTCAAACCTATATGAACTGCCCACTTCAATGAATGAAGCTCACACATCATCGCCTATCACATACTCCTAGGCACAAAAAATGATTTCTGACATAGATGATCACATCCTTATCTATGGTCCAATATGAAGGTGACTCTCTACCTTCATGGATTTCCCTCAAGGAAAGACACTCTATGTTCTCATACTACCTATCAATGATATAGATCAAAAGTGTGGAATCCACTAATACTGATATGACGTACATCTTCTCATATCGCTCCTGAACCCAAAAAAGAATATTGTCCAACAAGGTCATGATGTTCCACTCAAAACTAGACTCTTGAACTTCCCAAATCTATGTATTTATTCTTAAAGAATAAACAACGCTATTACCTTTATTGGGTGTATATTATGGATTAAAATCAAATGACTACATATAATCAACCCATCTCTACTGCTGGATATTAAAATATCATTGCGAAAAGATATAATTTAAACTCTTGTGGTCAGTATACACAATAAAATTTTCTTCTAACAGATAATGCCACCAACAATTCAAGGAATAAACCATTGAAGATAACTCAACATCATGTGTAGGGTAATTCCATTCATGTGGCCTCAACTGTCATGACCCATTCACCACAACTCGATCCTCCTACATCAACACTGCTCCAAGTCCAACTCCGGATGTATCGTAGAACATGGAATACTCCTCCCCTATCTCAGTTAGGATCAAGATCAGAGTGGTATTCAAACACTTCTTCAACTCCTGGAAATAATTAACATATTCTTCATACCATTCAAACATAATCCCTTTATTGGTCAAGCTCAAAAGAGGTGCTACCATGAAAGAAAATCACTGGATGAACCTATGATAATAACTTGCAAATCCCAAAAGCCTGTGAATATAAAAAACATTGTTGGGATACTTGTAAGAAACCATTTCGTACACCTTCTCTGGGTACACTAACTTACCTTCCTCTTAGATGATGTGACCCAAGAAATGTACCTGGTCGATCCATAATTGAAACTTAGATAGCTTGGCGTATAGCTGATGCTTTGTCAGTGTACTCAGGATAATGTCAAGATGTTGGGAATGATCGTCATGATACTTAGAGTAAACCATGATGTCATCCACAAAACAACCACAAACTGATCTAGGTGTGGGTGGAATATTTGGTTCATCAAGGTTATAAACACTTCTGGAGAATTCATTAGCTCGAACGACATAAAAAAGAACTTATATAGTCCATACTTGCTTCTAAAAGAAATCCAAGGTATATCATAAGGTCAAACTCTAAGCTGATGATAACCTAATCTCAATTCAATATTATAGAAATAACAAGATACTCTCAACTAGTCAAAGATTCCATCGATACATGGGAGAGGATATCAGCTCTTCATTATCATCTGGTTCAACTTCTAGTAATCAACATATAAGTGCAATGTTTTTTCATCCTTCTTAGTAAACAAAATTAGTGAAATCCAAGGTGAATTACTTGGACATATAAATACTTTATCCATTAACTAATCTACTTGATCCTTAATCTATTGAATCTTTTTTTGGTTCCATTCTATAAGGTTTAATGGAAACCGGCTTAGTCCCAGGCATGAGATCAATCATAAACTCAATATCCACCTTAGGTGGAAGCCCTGATAAGTACTCAGAAAACACATCCTAGAACTGGTCCACTGTGGGTGGAAAGACATCATGCTTCACACCCCCATAATTTGGAAGCAGACTTGAAACCTAGGTGGTGATCTCTCCTATTTTATGATGATCCAACCCCGCATGGAACTCTTGGATATCCCACTCTCGATGATGAACATAGTTTTTATCCTTAAGAGATGCAAAGTTCACTCTTCTGTGGTAACATTTTATGTAGTCTTGGTATGATACCAACTAGTCCAAACCCAAAATCAAGTCAAAGACTGACATATCAAGGATGTAAAGATCCCATAGAAAACGATACTCACCAACCTAGAGAGAACACTCCTTTCATAAAAATATGTCTCTCAATCATACTCCCAAAGGTGTATTGATTATCATAACCCCAATCACAAATTGTACTTTCAAACTCAATCCATTCAAAAGTTGTGCAGATATAAAA
Organism: Viscum album; assembly: GCA_963277665.1. NCBI lineage: Eukaryota > Viridiplantae > Streptophyta > Magnoliopsida > Santalales > Viscaceae > Viscum > Viscum album. Next base: position 1,236,533,240 of record OY728120.1, read on the forward strand.
GAATGAGGGGTACCTATATCAAATAATGTACTATCATAAATAAAATACACAAGAGTAGTACCTCAAACTACCAATGGTCCAACCTCGCTATCCATAAGCACATGTTGAACTGTATGAAACTGTCCTTACCCTCTCCCCTATACTTCATTCTAATTCCTCTAAGCTGCACCACTTTGCTAATAAAAGATCTATTTCCCTGACATACCACATCCACTCCCTCAACCACCATGGCCAATATTACTCCAACTACCAAACTGATATGGGGTAGAAGACCCCCTTCCAGCACTCTAATTCTACCTAGTTCCTCTGTCAATACCCATTTGTTGTGGGCTCCTACAGAACTGTTGTAGGTGTCCCATCCCTCCACAGGCTCATCACTCTACCGGTGTTCAGGGAATTATCTACAAATATGACCCAACCTACCACACTAGTGGAAGAGCACTCAAGTAATATTATGAATAACTGATCCTTCCCCTATCTACTCTATTTTTTATCTCCATGTTTGATGTTTTCAAAGTGATGATTCCTACTATTAAAATATGTAACTCATAGTTGTACATAAGAAACCAACTATCCTTCATTATAATCCTCCTTCATGTTCCCCTCAGATATGAGAGCCTAATTCACCATCTCATAAAACTTATTCATCCTAAAGATGTTAACCTGGGACTTAATCTCATATTTAATCTCATCCTAAAAAACATCACTACAGTAGATTCATCTACTTCCAATAATGGGATAAATTTCTGTAAATCAATAAAGCGTCTTTCATATTCCATCATAGAAATTCTCCCTTGATTCAACCGCATAAAATCACTTTCCCTCTTCTACCTGAGTGTCTTGGGGTAAAAGTGATCCAATAACTTCTCCTAAAATTCCTTCCACAACATGTTATCTAGTTGTCTATCACGATTCTTGATGTCCCAACAACGCTTCACTTTACCACATAACATATAATCCATTATCTTGACTCACTTCTCATTTGGTGTCTCTAGATAGTCAAGGATAGTCTGGATGGACTCAATCCAGAACTCATCTGTATTAGGTCCACCCTTTTTGGTGAATATCGGAGGGTGATTCAATTGGAACTCCTATGTCAGATCATACATATTTTTCACAACCTTATATGGGTTTCCATCCATAAAATTCATAAATAAGTAAAAGTTCTAATGGAACTTCTCTTCAGACCCTTCACCTGGAACTATTAGAGCCATAGTTTCCACTCCTGGTGGATCATTTCTAGTCATGTATTCCTTCTGTCCTATCAACAAGTGTCGTCATGGAGACATATCTCTACAATTCCCAACACACATCTTAGGACACATAACACAGAATTAACACATTTACATAAGAGGGATTTCCATAAATCCATAACAAGTAATTCCTTATTCCCCTCCACACAGTCAAAATCAAGGTACTATCAATACCCTCAACTATCCCTCACCTCAGTCATGGATAACATAGAGAAAAACATTCTCATAATTAAAGTTTCTCAATAGACACCCATTATCCACTTTAATTCACCACATTTAACATAATTTTCAAATTCCAGTTTCATATTAGGCACCTTTTTCATTTTAATTACAAAAAAAACATTTTCATTTAAAAAACTCACCCTAAAACCTACTTTTCCATGCATGCCTAAAATAATTCAAGTCACAATAAATCTTAAGTTCCGAGAATGATGCATGTATTCTCAACACTCGTTCCATACTAGTACATGAATATAAACTCTCATAAAACAATAATATCAAAAAATAGGTGCATCTCCCAAGGTGAAATAACATCCAATTGTAATATCGAACATCAATAAAAAAAATCCCACCCTACGTAATCGTATTTTCCCACGTACATGGGTCAGCTACTCCCATGAACATGCTCATGACCAAGGCCCAATTCACCCTAATATCATGTATACCTTTCCTAAATAATAAGATAAAATAAATAAAATAAAACTCATCTAATACCAGTTTGTAATATCCTGACCTGGGTTCCACACATTGGTGCCCTGAGCTGGTCAGTTACATGATCTCAAGCATGCCTCCCCATACACTAGAGGCTTCCAAATAGAAGTGAGGGTATAAAATATTTATCATGTCAATATTATACCCTTTTTATCAAATTATAACAACAGTATAAATAAATAAAAAATACCCAAATGATAATAACCAATAACCAAATCATACAAATATCATACAATTTCATAGAGTATACATCGCATTGATAAGGTCATAGAATTTCCCCACTATGATGAGAAACATTTATTGTTATAAATATATAATTAAATAATGTTCTACAGTTTCATAATGTATAATGATGGGACACATATTACATAGATTTTCAGTTGCGAGTACTCATAAGCGGATGAGGCTTATTCTCATGAAGTTCTCACTTGGTAATATCCAAGATGATAGATTTTGATAACAGAATCACCAATAGTAATTCTTCATGTTTTAGTGTCATCAGATATTCCTATCTCTGAGCATGTGTAATGGTCCATAGACTTTAAGATTATCATTAATGCATATTATGACTTAAGCACTTATATTTTCTAATAAAAACTGTCACACCATATATTGGTGGGAAGTAGGGTATGTTGGGTGCATCATAAATGAAATGTTATTAATGGATAATACAAGGAAGGTTTTATCCATTATATCTTTATGGAATCTGATATCTCAACACTTTTATTGGAACAGAACTGTAATTTCCCGGTTCCGGGTGCCGCCCAAAGGTTCCCTGAACCCGGTTGGTCACATAACCTCAAGCGCATTTCCCCAAACACCAGAGGCTACCGACTAGTAATGAGGTCCAAGGTAAGATATTGGGGAAACTATGCCCTCATTGGCACAATATACATAGTGGAATAACAAATAATAAACAGTAGTGGAAGCAGTAATACCATGCAACACAAGTAAATAGCAGAAGACTGATAGTAAATAAACAACTGGAGAACATATATAAATGATGCATGTCAAATATGTCTAGGAAAGCATCCAAACAAGTTGCAATGCTGAAAATACAATACTAAACCAAGTACAAAAGAAAACAATTAAACTCTAGCAGCATTTAAAGCCTCATCTTAGTCACATGCTCTCCATCTCCAATAGCAATCAAGTACCTGACAAAGAAGGGCGCTTTACCTTATCTATACTTGCAACCATATAATATTTTTGGGTCTAAAAGCATGAACCAATCAGGGTGTGAGACAAATCCTAGTAGGAAACCACCAAAATATCTGTGCCTAACAGTCATTGGATGTATAAACTGGCAATAATCATAAATGAAGCAAAAAAAATAGGAAGTACTCAAAAGTAAAAAATCCTATAGTTTTCAATTATATTCTTTTTCATTTATAAATTATTCAAATTGTTGAATAATGTAACCTCAGGATCTAGCCTAATCTCTGTATCCCCATGTACAATAAAACAAAAAGATGACTCAAAAGACCATCTAAACATCCACATAAGATCGAGTCTAAGCTTCTACTTTGGGTTGGCATACTCACCATAATAATTTAAACAATCATTTATAATAACCCTCTAGGAAATATCTCATGATATAACCCCTATGGTTTAACATAGCACTAATGAATTTCAAACAACCACCAGGGAAACTCTCATGGTCAATACCCCTGGGCCCATATGGCATCAATAATTTATACATGACCTCCGGGTAGCTCTCACGGTTAATACCCCCTAGGTCAAAATCTTAACGTAGGCTCTCATGGTCCTGTGTAAATAAACATGGAAACCCCCATAGTTTTCCTGGTCCAAGGCTCTCATGGTCCAAAGAATATTAGAGTGCATTCAACATTCATTAAAGGCTCGACATGCAATCTGAACTATTACATGGATCAAATTTAATCAAATAATAGAAACATGCATCACATATAACCAGAAAAACTCCATCCTAAACAACTCAAGGCATGGAAACATGGTACGCCTCATAGGAAACCTAGGCACAATAGTGAATAAAATTCAAACAAGGGAACACACCCATGGCTTTATCCCATAAACTAGTATGTACAATATTATACATAAGAAACAACCCTTAATAAAACAACTAAACCATAGAAGGTATTAAACATGGTCAAAATTTAAAATACGCAATTCCCCAACATGAGTATTTGGCCAAATTAAGTATATATAATCCAAAGGAAATTTAAGAAAGGAACAAAATACCTACCTTGATGTGTTATGGTGAACAATCCTGAACATCAGCCCTTTAATTGGCCTAGAATGTCGTAGATCTACAAAAAGGTCAAAATCGTTCAACCCTGAATAACTTAAGATAGAGGAGAAAACAGGAAGAGAGAATCAAGAAGAAGGAAGAACTCAATGGTGGGATTCCAATGCACCCACTGAAGTATGAATCAGACCTTGGATGGAGAAACAGTGGCTCAAACTTTGATCATCACTCCCGGTTGCTCCTAGAAAAACCAAGGTTAGAATAAGAGCATTCTGGAGATGAGACATGACACCGCTCTAGATCATCATTTCAAAAGAAAAGTACATGACGTGTTCATTTAATGTACATGTCATGTACTAGCCTAAAATGGATCTTGCTTTAAGCGGTCAGCCAGGTCACCCGCATGACCATGTTCTCGTCCATTACACGACTATCCACGACAACTGGGTACACAATGTGTACTCAAAAGTACACGGCGTGTACTTAAACAATTTCCAAAATTCTTATAATTTCCTCAAAATCAAACCGAAGTAAAGATCCATACCTAAAACGGAGATCTGGGTTCTTAAAAACTTCCCCCTTAAAGAAAATTTTCCCCAAATTTCCTTTCCAAGGGTGGTAAAGATGAATCTTCAAACAAATCGGGCCTTTGTGATCGTACGTCGGCCTCAATCTTCTAAGTCTCGTCTTGTACTCACCTGTGCTGCCATAGTACCCATACTAGAGGAATAGATCAGCCATAGAGAACCTTTATGTTGTGATCTACAATCAGAATAGGGTGCTCCTCAAAGGATTCATCCATCTTCAACTCAACCTCCTCAGATTGAAAGATGTGATATGGGTCTAAAATGTAATGTCGTAGCTGAAAAACATGAAAGACGTCGTGCATAGCCCGGTACCTCTGAGGTAACTGCAATCAATAGGAAACTGGCCTGACTCTCTCCAAACCCTCAAACATTCTGAAGTATCTCATTGAAAGATTTCCTTTTCTCCTAATCCTCCTAGGTCCTATCCTTAGTGTGACACATAAGAAAACCTGATCCCTGACCTCAAACTCCATAGGTCATCTTCGTCGATTAGCATAAGATTTTTGCTGAGACTATTGATTAGCCACTAAATGGGGATAATATTCATTGTTAATATATATAATATTCATGTTATTTATTATTCACAAACACCATTTTAGTTCATTTTACACTTTGAACATCATTTCTTATTATGATTGTAATTCCTTCTTAAAATGCACTATTATGTGGTACATTTTTTAACATCATTTAAAGTACCCAATGATTCATCTTATTTTAAGGAATGTAATTATCCATATTTTAATTTGATATTTTGGTAAATTTATCTACACTTAAATTGGAACATGTTTCATTCAGGGATCAATGGATAATTCATGGAAGAAGATGGGTATATTTTGTGAATGAAAGGAAACAATTCTGGAGAAGTCAGATTGGACACCAGTCCACTGATGAGAATGTGGGGCTCAACATACAGTTCCAATGAAGCCCAAATTTCGTATAATTATATAATACATGTATATGAACAAATCATTATTTAAGATCTAGTGCTAATTCTGCATCCATGGTGGTCATTAGGATTACCGAATTTGGAGAAAAAATTCTCAGCCAGATTCTGCGGCCCAGAAATAATTCCTACCAATATAATCATATCTAGGAATCCACAACTCCAAATGGGACCAAATTTTACAGGAGGTTAGGAGACATCAGGGGATACATTTTATTCTTCTATGTACTACTCTAATTCTGCTATCTATAAGGACATCCAAGCATGTCTGTTCGGTGGTTGCAAGCTGGCTGCCACCTCGGGTCAAGAGTGGAAAAGTCCAAGTTCCACAAGCTTTCCACCACCTTAGGCCTACCATAATCAAGTTGGATGCTTTATAATATTGGAGTATCGACCCAAGGCTCCCAAAATTCTTATTTAAGGCAGTGGTGATGGAAGAGTTTTTCATCTTTAAGCTTTGTTTTCATCTTAATGTTATGCTTCCAATTTGTCTTTGTAATGTTCTTCTTTCACATGTAAGTTGTTTTAATTCATCCTAGTTTCTTAATAAAAGTTCTTCTTATAATATTATTTTTTTCTTATCCATATCACTTTGATACTGTTTCCTCAAGGTTTGAATTTATTTACACCAAACATTGTGAAATTATTCACACAACATTGGAGTGATCATTTTCTTTTTATTGTTTTCTTTACTTATTCAATTCCTCCCTCATGAGTCTACTTCCTGCTTCCATTGAAACCATAGAATCAATGGAGGGATAACCCACTTATGGGTTGATCCAATGTAGTATCAAGGTGCTGGATTGGATGTTATTTATCACCCCATTAATGTATAATCACTTCTTTTAATTGAGATTTTTATTTTATGATTTTAAAACTTCTTCGTCCTTGTTGAATTTTAAGGCCACATACTTCAAGTGATAATACAAATATTTACCTTGGAGTGCTCATAAATTTGATCCTCCAAGTGTATAGGTGATTATTATTATGGTTTGTTGGTATAAAATCAGTAAGTGATGAAGTTATTTGATCTCCTTAAATGAACTCAACTCAAATATAAGAAATTGAAATAATTGAAAAGGGAATACGTCCAATCCACCCCAAGTGATAACCTAGGATCAACTCACTCTTTTAAATTGAATTCACTTAAGTCTCTTAGAGTTAATTTAATAACATAATAAATCAACCCATGTTGTCCACTTCATAGATAAAAACAATCCATAGAATGTACGTGTCTGTAGGTTACTTCTTAGGTATCTGAGGATTCGATAACCCAAGCTAAACTACAAGGACCGTTCTACCTTCATCTCTTAGGTAAATTTGAGCGTGAATAAACTGTGCAGTAGTAATCCTATTCTGAATAAACTCCACCTACTCAGTGGACTCCTGGACAAGATGAGGTCCCAGCAAAGCTGCCTCTCCTACCTCCAGCCAACATAGGGGTGATCAACATGGCCTACCATACAATGCCTCATAAGGTGCCATCTGATTCGTCGCTTGAAAGTTGTTATTGTAGGAAAAATCCACTAGAGGTATATGTATTTCCCAAGAACCCCAAAAATTCAAGACACATACTCATAGAACGTCCTCCAAAACCATAATCATGCATTAGGACTAGCCATCTTTCTAGGAATGGTAAGTTGTACTCAAAATTACCTATGTACCCAAAGCCATCTGTAGTCCCTTCCAGACCTGACAAGTAAAACGAGAATCCCTGTTTGAAATGATAGAGTGCAGAATCCCATGAAAACATAAAATCTCTCAGATGTATAGCCTTCCAAGCTCATCAACACTGAAGGTTTCCTTAATCACCAAGAAATGTGCAACATTCATGAGTCTGTCAACAACAACCTATACTACATCATTCCCTAGAGGCGACCTCGGTAAAACCGTCATTAAATCCATCATGACATCATTCCACTTCTACTCAGGAATGGGTAACTACTGTAAAATCCCTACTGGTCACTAATGCTCTGCCTTCACCTGATGATAGATGGAACACCTCATAAAAAAACCACTAATATCCCTCTTCATACCTGGACACAAATATTAACGGTGTAGATCTCAATACATCTTAGTGATGCCAGGATGAACTGTCTAAACTGAGGAATGAAAAACTCACAAAAGCTCCTCGCAGATGTCTTCTGACACCCATACGTGCCCATGAAAATGAAAAACCTCATCCTCGTCTATGGTCCACCCAAGAGTAGGGTCCTCTCCTGAAACACTCTCCCATAGGACTTGGCCTTGGGAATCTGATAGCTGCCTCATCTGCACTCGTTCCAGAAGAGTAGAGTTAATAGTTACAGAAGAAAGAAAATTCTTCCCCTATCTATCATGAACCTCAAAATTCATCTCAAAGAATAGATCTATAAGCTTCCACTCATTACTGGCCTTCTAAACTACCTGTATATGAGTCCTTATGCTAAAATTATCAGGCATTGCATTGCCCTTCCTAGGCATATAGGAATGTTCAAAGTCAAAAGACTGAAGGTACTCAACCCACCTTCGCTATCTCAAATTTAGATCATGATAAGTAAAGATATACTTGAGGATATTTTGGTTAGTGAAAACCACAAAATGCTCGCCCAAAATATAATGTCTCCAACAGCACAAATCATGCACAACTTCATCCAACTTGAGATCATGCGTTAGGTAATTCCTCTCATGTGGCCTCAACTACCGAGACCTGTACACAATGACTTCTTTCCCTTTCATAAGCACTACTTCTAGCCTGATACCTAATGCATCACAGTATATAGTGTAACACTTTCCCAACTCTGGAAAAACCAGTAATGGCATTGAAGTTAATCTCCCTTTTATCTTCTGAAAGGATAAACTGTAGGAATATGTCCACAAGTACTTTGCACCCTTCTTATTCAGGCCCATCAGTAGCACTGCTAAGCATGAAAAGTCCTATATAAAGCATCTTTAGTAACTATCCTTCCCCGAAAAACTTTGTACCTCAAATATGTTCTTCAACTGATCCCAGGAAACTATTGCTCTCACTTTATCTAGGTCTACTGGTACTCCTGTCTCTGAGATAACATGACCCAAGAAGTGAATATGGTCTATCCAAAAGTGGCATTTTGAGAGTTTAGAATATAAATGATTCTCTCTCTGTGTACTCAATATGATCTCAAGATGGGTGGCATGGTCATGTCGAGTGTGAGAGTACACCAAGATATCATCCACAAAGACTACCACAAAAGAATCCAAGTAAGGATGGAACACTCGGTTAATTAGTTTCATGAAAACAGTTGGCGCATTCTTGAGACCAAATGACATAACTACATACTCATATAGACCATACCTACTACAAAATACTGTAATAGGTATATATGATGGTCTAACGTGCAAATGATGATAACCAGATCTCAAATCAATCTTTGAGAACACCTGGGCTCCTCAAAGCTGATCAAAGATACCATCAATCCTCGGCAAGGGATATCAGTTCTTGACCGTCAACTGGTTCAGCATCTGATAATCCACATAAATTTTGAGGGTACTATATGCCTTTTTCGAAAAAAGGGCAGGTGAACCCAGGGGAGAAGTACTGGGTCAGATGAAACCCTTTTCTTGAAACTCCTCTAACTGCCTCTTGAGCTCCTGTAACCCGGGTTTAGCCATCCTATATGGAGGAATGGACACCAGTTCTACTCCTAGGAGAGAAATCTATCTCTCAATTCAGAGGTAAATCTGAAAATTTGTCTATAAATACATCTCTGAAATGATCCAACACTGGAGAAAAGTCCATATATGAAGTCCCCTGGTCATCCAGATATAAACTAGCAATTTGGGCTGTAATTCCACCCAACCCATGATTCTTGGGTCCAGCTTTTCTCACCTGAACATCCCATGCTCCTTTGTATAGAAAATACGCACCCTCTAGTGATGTGAAACTCACCCTGTGATGATAGTAGTCAACAAAGGCATGAAAGGATACTAACTAGTCATTTCTGAGAATGACATTGAATCCTATCATCTCTAAGACATCGAGGTCCCATAGGAAGTGACACCCACGAACCTCAAGAGGGAACTCCTTGCACTAAAATACACTAGTCGTCATAATCCCCAATGAAGAGTCTAGTGTCATAGAATCCTCATAATTAAACATACAGAGCCCACAGAAACAACAGATATGAAACTATGGGAATCCCCTATATCAAAAAGAGAAGAATCTAAAACTATGGCAACTAGAATTGTACCTCTTACCGTAGAGGGTCTTGGATCCTACTCCAGTTGGGTATTCTCCACTACCAAAGTATGACATGTATCATGGCCCTGAAACCCTGCCTGACTACCCTGATCTGATCCACCTTGTTGTCGCTGAGAGCCTACCGAATGGCTACCCGACCACAACCTCCTCCTCAGATTGAATGGCTTGAAGAACTACAGTTCCCTGATAGAGGAGAAACTGGTGGTCCTACTCCTGAATGTGGAGTCATAACTGATCCCCTCTCACTATCTTATGGTGAGAAGAACTAGAAAAAACACTAAATATGACCCATCTTTACCCAAGATCAACACTCAACTAGTTCTCTCAGGCATTGAGGTCTCATGTTCCCACTCTTCCTGCACTAGTAGCACCTCACCTGGATACCTGTAGATGCATCCCTACAATTGGAATAACCACACAAAGTCTCCCTACAGTGCTTCCTACTATCAGATGAAGTAGTAACGACCATGGATGTTGAACCACCCTAGACCACAGCTCCCAAATCCCTCGTATTGTTCTTAGTAATCAGCTTCTAGTTCACTATAGTCGTCACTGAAGTCAGCCTGGATAAATTCACCTGCGATGGGATTTCATACCTGAGACCATCCTCAAACTGCCTAGTAAGTGATAACTTATCACCTCTCAAAGTAGGTGTGAACCACTTAGGCTTTGTGAAATGAGAATATTACTCCATCTCTAAAAGATTTCCCTACTCCAAAAGCATTAACTCTATGGTTCGATCAGCCCTCAATGCCTCAGGATAGAAGTAATCATAGAAGGTTCTCTAAAACTCTTCCCAAGCCATATCCCGATGAAGTCCTACTTATGAGATAACATCCCACCATATCTTGGCGGAATCATGTACCATGTACGTCACGAGCTTCACCCCTCTATAGAGGTGTCTCTAGATGCACAAAGATAGCAATCATGGCCTCTAACCATGACTCTTCCACCTGAGGTCCTCCATCCCATGAAAAAGTGGGAGGATGCTGCTTCTAGAACACTTGTTTCAACTCTACCATAGATGGGGAAGGATGCAATGCTCCCTAAAGGGTCTGTAACATCCTCAAAAAGCCTTCAAGGAACTATGCATTGTTACCTGTGTCTAGTATAATAGCTATTTCCAAGATGGGAATGACGGGAGGATATTTTGGTAGTACCAGATCTATCCTTTCTGGTGTCTGGTCATTTCCCTACACCTAGCACACAATTTGAGGACGTCTTGGCAGCATGACTCCTCAAGGTTAATCACACATCTCAGTTTAAGATTATAAAGGATTGAAACTTAGAAGTACAAGAAAGGGATAGGAGAAGAAAGCATTCAAGTTTTACAAAATAGGGTTACACGGCGTGTATATGATGTTATTAATATTTTCATGACTTATTATATTCCCCCTTTACTGATTTTATATGAAATGTGCATAATTTGTGTGAATTATTAATGTTTTAATATTAAGTATAATTTTTGAGCATTTTTAGAAGTAGTCCAATTGAGTCAGTTTAATGTTTTACTAATAACTGTCACTATAATGATCCAAATTGTGTGGTTCTTATTTTTTAGGATTCTCCTTTCAATATACAACATTTCATTAGAAGGAACCATGATTCAATTCTGCCATTTGAAGGGTCATATGGTCCTCCCAATCAAGACCAAAGAATCTGTGAACAAACTGGACCAGCCTTGAAGATTGATTTACTGGGCTCAATACAGAAGTCCAAAAACATTAACTCTCCACCATAATTCGGCGGACACTACATGTCATCTTGGATAAAAATTTCAAGGCCTAAATCCAAGTACAAGGGGCCCAAATAAATCATTCAAGTCCAGACCACCATTCTGGCCGAGAATTAAAATCAGTATAGTATGCATGACATATCTCATGATGTAAGCCTAAAATCGAGCTGAGATTTTTCAGTGTGAAAGAGGAGATATAGGCGGCCGAATTTTTTGAAGAAACCATTCGTATTTGAAAGAATATTCATATTCAAAAACCCTTTCACATTATGGACTTCAAAAAGACTGGATTGAAATGGACAGTTTAATTTTGTTTAATCAACCGGACATACATTTTGATCCTTAAGTCCAAATGACTCCAACTTTTGAGAGTAGTCGACCAACATTATTTTCTACAACTTTTAAGAAGGATATATTTGAATATTCAGCTGTCTGAATAGCCAAATTGGCGATACAAGTGGAGGGGTAGTTTGGGAATGAAAACAGTCCACTACCTTTGGCTATAAATACACTCTCCTCTTCTCCTTGCAAGGGGTTGGAATTTCAGAAGAGAGGATATCATATTGGAACGACCAAAGCCTTTCCAAAGTCTTGGGAGGACCTGCCATACTCAAGTTTTCACTTGAGATACCTTTCCTCCTCTCTTTGTTTTCACTTACTTTTGTGTTCTTCATTTTTGTAATCTTGTAATTCTCTTTCTTTGTAATTCTGTTTTAATGCAAGTTACTTCTTCAATATCTCTTATTCTCATCCACCTTATGTAGTTTAATATTTATGTTCCTAAAATAGTTTAAATTCAGTTGAATCCCCTTCCCTTATTTTTCTTCCTCATTCAATCGAAAATCCGTTTTTAATTATCATCATCGTCCGTGTGTGTGTGTCAACGTACCACTCTTTTCTAATCCCTTTATTTTTCTTCTATTCTTAATTTATCATCATAATTATTTTAACCAGAATATTAAACATCCAAATGGCTGAGTAAATCTCTCATTGGGGTGAGTTTTAATTCGGGGATGTTAAGTGATTGAGAGTTTTGCTCGATGAGTATTCTTTAAATTAATATTGTGTATGTTAAACTTAATATGTCATGAATTAATGATATGTTTTGTTTAACGAGTGGTTTCCGTGGATTATTGGAACCATAAATACACTACCATAAATAAGTTTTAATTGATATTAGAACCCTAAGTTAAGTTAAGGCTTGGATTAAAGCCTTCACACTTAGGAATTCCAATCAACGTCAACTTATGACATGGGTGTTAATTTAATGCAATACAAAGTAAGGATCAAGGATATCACATGCTTAACTCCCCAATGATGAACTCACCCCAATATTTATCAATTTGGTAAATCAAACATCATCCATAAATCATTTCAATTAATCTCTACAAACAAACCCCCTAATCAAAATACAATCAACTAAAAACAAACGACTATTACAAAGTATCATCGCCGAGGATTCGACCCGAGTGCTGCTATACACATTAGCAGAGCACCGGAATTTTGACCGGTCGATAGGCGACAATCGGCCGTGCATTTCAAATGGCGCCGTTTCCGGGGATGGCGCTTTAAGTAGTCATTATTTTCTGGTTATTTTCAATAAAACACAAAAAAAACAAATTTTTAAAAAAAAATTGAAAAAAAACACAAAGAAAAACCCGTCTTCCTCTTAAAAATCATAAACTGAAAAAATACAAAGGAAAACCCGTCTTCCTCATCCTTTCTAAATCTCTCTGAATGCCCCGTAGCCTCCCAAACAATCCCTCAGATTTTTTTGACCCTGAAATTGATAGAACTCTTCATCGACTTAGGAGGACCATTAGGGATAACCAAATCACCCAAGAACCAATAATTGCCCTACCAATTGAATTAGATATGGCCAATCCTAGGGAACAAACATTGAAAGAACTTTCTGCCCCTGATATGAATTACCAACCCCTTGGTATTCAATATCCAAACATAGAGGCTGACTTCGAACTCAAATCAGGTTTGATTCATCTTCTTCCTCATTTCCACGGGCTAGCTGGTGAGGATCCACATCTCCACCTTAAAGAGTTCCAAGTAGTGTGCTCTACCATGAAGCCTCAAGGGGTTTCTGAAGAACAAATCAAACTTCAAGCATTCCCTTTCTCCCTAGCTGACTCTGCCAAGTCATGGCTCTACTACCTCCCTCCTGGTTCCATAACTACATGGAATGACATGAAGTGTCTCTTTCTAGAAAAATTCTTTCCTGCTTCTCGTACCACTTCCATCCGAAAGGAAATAAGTGGTATATGTCAATTCCCAAGTGAATCACTCCATGAGTACTGGGAGAGGTTCAAAAAGCTTGTGGAAACCTGCCCACATCATCAAATCCCTGACCAACTCTTGATCCAATACTTCTATGAGGGGTTATTGGCTATGGAGAGAACTCTCATTGATGCCGCAAGTGGTGGTGCTCTAGTTGATAAAACTCCTGCAGCTGCAAGAGATCTCATAAGTAACATGGCTGCAAACACACAACAATTCCATACTCGAGCACATGCTCAAGTCAAACAAGCCCAAGATAATCAATCCATAGAGCCTAACAAGATGACTGAGTGGATGAGTGAACTTACAGGTCTTGTGCGTCAACTAGCAGTGGCTACCAAATCCCCAACCTCATCTTCTCCACAGTCACTGTTTCCTGGACCTCTCAAAAACTGTGGAATCTGCAACTCTTCATCTCATCCAACTGACACATGTCCACAACTTCAAGAGGATCAATCCGATTCATCTGGACCAATGGAGCTCAATGTAGCATATGCTCAGTGGAACACCAATCCTCAACTATCAGGTCAGTTTGTTAGAAACTTCAACCAACCTCACTCTGAGCCCTTCTCTTCTTCCTATAACCAAGGCCTTAGGTATGGTAATCCCATATCTCACCCCCCCTCAATTCCCTCCTCAAAACCCAAACCAGTTCCAATATGGTCAAGGTGGTGGTGACTTTCATCAACTTTATCCTTTTGCTCCTCAACCTCAAAGGAACAATCCTCCTCCTGGATTCCATTATCCTAGTGAGCCTTCCCAATTCCAAAACCAATACAATCGATTTCCCAAGAACCGAAATCAAGGAAATCCCAACCAAGGACAAGCCTCTTCTTCCAAGCAACCATGGGAATGTGCAGTGTAAGATCTTGCCTCCTTCACCCGTTCTAGCCTTAAAAACATTGAAACTCAAATAGGTCAACTTGCATCCCACCTGAGCCAGCAACAACAATCAAATTCTTCCCAACTACTAGCTCAACCATTACCCAACCCCAAGGGTAATGTAAGTGCAATTTCACTTAGATCAGGAAAGAAACTTTCTATGCCTCAAGATAAATCCTCAAACCCTCCTTTAAATGTTGACCTAGAAAATGAAAAGAAAAATAAAATTGAAAAGGAATCTGAATCCATTCCATCACCTCCTTCCATTCCACTTAGGAACCCAATTCCTTTTCCACAATCTGTTTCTAAACCAAGGAAGTCCTTTGAACCTGATCCTGAAATGCTCAACATGTTTAGACGTGTTGAAGTCAACATTCCCCTCTTATATGCCATAAAACAAATTCCTAAGTATGCCAAGTTTCTCAAGGAGTTGTGTACCCATAAGAGGCAACTTAGGACCTTTGAAAATGTTTCCACCCAACATTCCATACTTATTAAGTGCAAAGATCCAGGTACCTTTACAGTCCCATGCCAAATTGGAAGTTCCAACTTTGATGATGCACTCATAGTCCTAGGAGCCTCAATTAATGTCATGCCCAAATCCATATTCTCCAACCTTGGTCTAGGTCCCTTGCACCCAATGGGTGTTGTCATTCAATTATCCAATCAAAGCACAGCCAGTCCTGAGGGAATAATTGAGGATGTCCTTGTTCGAGTAAATGATCTTATCTTCCTAGCTGACTTCTATGTCCTTGACATGGAAGGTGAGACAGATTCTTGAAAATCTCCTCTGATTCTAGGAAGACCATTCCTTATGACATCTAAAACCAAAACTGATGTCCATGCTGGCATCTTATCCATGAAATTTGGCGACCAAATGATCAAGTTCAATATTTTTCAATCCATGCAATACCCATTAGAGAATCAATCTGTATTATCTATCCATGTTTCTGAAACTCCCTCTGAGAGTGTGTTGAATCCTAATCCATCATGTTCTTCCTGTTCTACTAATAGAGGAGTTTGTGAATATTGCATCCTCATTAACCAAGTGATTAATGGTGAAATTGATGTTGACATTACAAATGCAAACTCCATTGATCTAAAGGATCTTGAAAACTCTTTGGAATATCATCTCACCTCTGACCTCTAATGCTCCAACATGGATGGTAATGAGGAAAATGAACTAGAATGCTCATTTGTTGATTCAGATCATATTATCCCACATTCATCCTTTTCTATTCATGATTTTGAAAATTCTGTTATATGTGAAGTGAACCTTGAACCAATGTGTTTATATTGTCCTGATGGTAATGATGTTTGTGATATTTTTACCGTAATTAATAAAGTGATCACTGGTGAGGTTGAAATTGACCATTCTTTGGTGAACAACATTGAAATAAAGGATATTGAAAATTTTATTCAGTCTTATGACTCCACTGATCTTCATTACTTTACATCGGTAAGTGATGAAATAAATGAGTCAAAAACAATTGGGATCTCATACTCTACTTTTGTGTTATCTGATCCTTACATAAATGAACCATCAGAATTGAGTCATCTTCCTGAATTTCCAAGAATAGAAAACCATCACTTTGTGGATAAAATCATTCCTCAGGTTGAAGACCAAAGTGAGGATAGAAATATTCTCTTTCCAACCCCATTGAATTGCAAGCACGCCAACAAGGATGGGAAGAAATTATCCAATGAATCATCAGGCCTCCCAAAGAAAAAGTTTTTCTGGAAGCACACTGGAGTTGAGAAAATACAATGGCCACCGTCAGACTATGGGTAGTCCACTGCAATTGTCCAGCTGTAGACAAATAAATGCAGCGCTTCTTGGGAGGAAACCCATGTTTTCTTTTACTTTTGTGAAATTTCATTTTCTTTTTAGTTTTTCATTATATGAATAATGAATTTTCTTTTTCAGGTAACATCCCACAATCTTGGATCAACCTCTACTTCCACCGAATCCCCAAATTATCTAGCCGACCTACCACTGGATGGAGAAGGTGACCTGCCAAATCCAAACCAGGGGGCACCACTTTACCTTTAACTCTCTCTCTCTCTCTCTTCATCTCTCTACCTCTTTCTTCTTCTTCTTCTTCTCTCCTTAATTTTTTTACCACTTTTTTTTCAACCCTTTTTTTTCTCTTTCTCTCTTGTGAGGGTGTTTATTTTAAAAAAAACCTTAAAAACTAAAAAAAAACCAAAAAACACAATCACTTAAAAAAAGAGTCATGCTTACTCACCATCGAGTTTTGAAATTTTGTCCAACCATTTTGGGAAGTTAACAGACATGTTTTCATCTCAAAAATTTTGTATTTTCATCATGACTTTGGATAAAGAATATTGTGTCAAAATTAAGAAATTTTGAATGCTCAATTTTTGATTTGGAAAATACTTTTCCCAAACCGTGAGAACAAACAATTGCTTTCATGCCAAGGCCACCTATGGCCATATTTTCAAAATGTGTGTTTTCACCCTCGTTTGTGAGTCTTGAGTTTGTGGACCTTCGAGCTGAATTTCCTACCTTAGTGTGCATTAATATGATAGAGGCATTTTCTGAACCACATGAGAATCACAATAGCCAAATAGCCTCCCATAACCCTTACATTAATCCTCCTTTTGAAAGCCCCTTCAAGCCTATGAAAACCTTTTCTTTGATAGCCACATTACAAGCCCAATACCTTATCCCACCTAATATCAACATGGATTTTCATTGCATAAGTTTTTGAAATTTAAGTTCGGGGGGGAATGGATTTCTTTTTTGGGTATCATTTCCTTACTTTCTGGTGTGTTATCATATGCTTGAGGGAAAGAATCCATTTTAGTGGGGGGGGAGGTTGTCATTCAGTGAATGTATTGTACAAATGATATTGAAAAGTGTTCAAAAAAAATTCAAAAAAAAAATAAAAATCAAAAAAAAGGAAACAAATGGGTTGTGTCTTGGGTAGGTCAAAATTCACTCTTCCTCAACCTTTGATCTTATTATAACTATTACAATTAGTGTCGTGAGGAGATCAAACATGGGTTGGGATATGAGTGTGAGATCTGTTTAAAGGTCAACTTTTGAAAAAAAAAGAAAAAAGGAACACTTGCATTATATTCTTATATCATTGGGAGAAGTTTTGTGTCTTGTAAATATTCCATCATCTAATTACCTTCATATTTTCTTCCTCTATTGTGTCTTTCTTCACACAATCATTCCCTTGTAAATATGTGTGTTCATTTCCTTCCATGTTTTATTTCAAAAAAAAATGTGCATTTCTTTTTCTATGTTGGTATTTTAACCCCCTTATTATCTCTCTTGGACATTATATTCCTACCATCCCATAGCCATAGAAAAACCCCTTAAAAAGACCTCTTGATTTTTTTTCACTTTGGATAGGGATTGGAAGCTGAGATCTCTTTTCAAACTCTAAGATTTTCACTTTTTGTTGGTGAAAGAGTGAACCTACACAAATGAATTTTATCATCTTAAGAGGTGTGAGTTTTGAGTGTCCACATTTTCCATTTCTAAATTTGAGCATGAAAAAATGAATTAGTTTTGGAACATTTTTTCTGTAACAACTTGTGGTGGAATTCAAAATGGATGAGTGAAATAGTCTAAACCTCCCCTGATTGGAGAAAACAAAATTTTAATATCTGTTGGTGAGTAAAAATGATTTTGCCATGTTTTTATATTTGTTGCACATGAGGACATGCAAAAAACTAAGTGTTGGGGAGTTGATGTTATTAATATTTTCATGACTTATTATATTCCCCCTTTACTGATTTTATATGAAATGTGCATAATTTGTGTGAATTATTAATGTTTTAATATTAAGTATAATTTTTGAGCATTTTTAGAAGTAGTCCAATTGAGTCAGTTTAATGTTTTAATAATAACTGTCACTATACTGATCCAAATTGTGTTATTCTTGTTTTTTAGGATTCTACTTTCAATATAAAACATTTCATTAGAAGGAACTATGATCCAATTCTGCCATTTGAAGGGTCATATGGTCCTCACAAACAAGACCAAAGAATCTGTGAACAAACTGGACCAGCCTTGAAGATTGATTTACTGGGCTCAATACAGAAGTCCAAAAACATTAACTCTCCACCATAATTCGGTGGACACTACATGTCATCTTGGATAAAAATTTCAAGGCCCAAATCCAAGTACAAGGGGCCCAAATAAAGCATTGAAGTCCAGCCCACCATTCTGGCCGAGAATTAAAATCAGTATAGTATGTATGACATCTCTCATGATGTAAGCATAAAATCGAGCTGAGATTTTCCAGTGTGAAATAGGAGATATAGGCGGCAGACTTTGTTGAAGAAACCATATTGATTTGAAGGCATCTTCATATTCAAAAACCCTTTCACATTATGGACTTCAAAAAGACTGGATTGAAATTGACAGTTTAATTTTGTTTAAGCAACCGGCCATAACCTTTGATCCTTAAGTCCAAATGACTCCAAATTTTTAGAGTAGTCGGCCAACATTAATTTCTACAACTTTTAAGAAGGAGATATTTGATTATTCGGCTGTCTGAATAGCCAAATTGGCGATACAAGTGGAGGGGTAGTTTGGGAATGAAAACAGTCCACTACCTTTGGCTATAAATACACTCCCCTCTTCTCCTTGCAAGGGGTTGGCATTTCAGAAGAGAGGATATCATATTGGCACTAACAAAGCCTTGCCAAAGTCTTGGGAGGACCTTCCATACTCAAGTTTTCACTTGAGAGACCTTTCCTCCTCTCTTTGTTTTCACTTACTTTTGTGTTCTTCATTTTTGTAATCTTGTAATTCTCTTTCTTTGTAATTCTGTTTTAATGCAAGTTACTTCTTCAATATCTCTTATTCTCATCCACCTTATGTAGTTTAATATTTATGTTCCTAAAATAGTTTAAATTCAGTTGAATCCCCTTCCCTTCTTTTTCTTCCTCATTCAATCGAAAATCCGTTTTTAATTATCATCATCATTCGTGTGTGTGTGTCAATGTACTACTCTTTTCTAATCCCTTTCTTGTTCTTCTATTCTTAATTTATCATCATAATTATTTTAACCAGAATATTAAACATCCAAATGGATGAGTAAATCTCTCATTGGGGTGATTTATAATTCGGGGATGTTAAGTGATTGAGAGTTTTGCTCGATGAGTATTCTTTAAATTAATATTGTGTATGTTAAACTTAATATGTCATGAATTAATGATATGTTTTGTTTAACGAGTGGTTTCCATGGATTATTGGAACCATAAATACACTACCATAAATAAGTTTTAATTTATATTAGAACCCTAAGTTAAGTTAAGGCTTGGATTAAAGCCTTCACACTTAGGAATTCCAATCAACGTCAACTTATGACATGGGTGTTAATTTAATGCAATACAAAGTAAGGCTCAAGGATATCACATGCTTAACTCCCCAATGATGAACTCACCCCAATATTTATCAATTTGGAAAATCAAACATCATCCATAAATCATTTCAATTAAGCTCTGCAAACAAACCCCCCTAATCAAAATACAATCAACTAAAAACAAACAACTATTACAAAGTATCATCGCTGAGGATTCGACCCGAGTACTGCTATACACATTAGCAGAGCACCGGAATTTTGACCGGTCGATAGGTGACAATCGGCCGTGTGTTTCAGTATAACCTCCACATGATGTGTTCCCTTTAATCCTTACATGGTCATGTACCTCTGCCCAACTTGGTCATGTAACACCCATACACACAGAGTGTTCCTCATCAGACATCGCATGTAATTGAATTTCCCAACCTGCCCAAGTACTCCTACATATCTAAACCTCATGGGGTATTCAAATATAACACTAAAGGGCATGTTCACCCTATACACGGCTTGTACTGGTTAAGTTCTAACCACTTGTGTTGTTAGTCACATGGTCGGAGACACAGTCGACTCTACATGAAGTGCAAGAACGGGACACATCGTATACAACCTAAGTTTTCCAACCCCATTTCTCTGCTCACATTATTAAAGGATAAATGGCATGTACATACAGTACACAGAGTGTACTTAAGAAAAGTTGTTTCTTCCAAAATAGAAGAATACATGTTGTGTGTTTATAACACCACACGCCATGTTATCTAGGTTTCCAGACAACAATCATCTGAAACTTCTCTGAAACCCTTAAAAACTTAAAAAAAATTGTCCAATGCATGAAAAATTAAGACTCGTGTGATCCCATACTCCTAAGAATCAATGTTTATCATCCTTATTCACATTAAAACTTGAAAAAATTCAATTAAAGTTAAACATGATCCACCAAATTCTGATCCAAGTGGGCCCATAACACCCCAGGGACCAAAGTTTGGCATCCATCCATATGAAACTTTGTATATTACAATACCCTATCAAAATAGAAGGTATTATATCATGGTATATATCACAACAACATGCATATCTAGCATAACATATATCATAATATCATTCAATCAGTAATGCAGCCTAAATGGAATGGTAAGAATGCATGACCTATGATCTCTATCAAGTTCTTGTATAATGAATGGGATGGCATAACCTCATCCCCTCAGGTTGCAATATAATTGTAACCTCAATAATATCAATGATGATAGCACAATATAAGTGAATCACCCAATTGTGAAATCAAATCAACTGTAACAATTGAAAAACTAGAAAAATAGCCTTATTTGAGGTAACTTGTCTTTTCTCTATACATGGGTTAGCTACTCTTATGAAAAACTTATTACCAACTACCCATTCCTTCCTATCCTTGTCTATGGGATCCAAACAGTAAGTCAAAGAAGAAAATAATTCCCTATGATACCCTTTTTAATATCCGGGTTCTGGGTGTCACCCAAAGGTGCCCCGCATCCAGTTGGTCACATAACCTCAAGCACATTTCTCCAAACATCAAGGTCTTCTAACTAGAAGTGAGGGACAAGGTAAGACATTAGGGAAACTATTCCCTCACTGGCAGAGTATACAAAACATAATAACAAATAATAAATAGTATTGGAAGCAGTAATATCATGCAACAGAAGTAAATAGTGGAAGACTGATAATAAATAAACAACTCGAGCACATATATAAATGATTCATGTCTTGGAAAGGAGCCTAACAAGTCACAATGCTGGAAATACAATACTAAACCAAGTATAAAAGAAAGAAATTAAACTCCAGCAGCATCACAAGCTTAATCTTGGTCCCAAGCTCTCCAGATCAACCAGCAATCAAGTACATGATGAAGAAGGGAGCTTTACCTTATCTATACCTGCAACCATATAATCTGTTTGGGTCCAAAATCATGACCCAAACAGGTTGTGAGATGAATCTCAGTAGGTAACAACCAAAAGATTGGTGCCTAATAGTCTGTGGATGTATACAACAAGCAATGAGCAGAAATGAAGCAATAAACTAGGAAGTACTCAAAAGTAAACAACCCTACAGTTTTAAATTACATTCATTTTCATTTATAAATTATTCAAACCATTGAATAATGTAACCTCGAGATCTAGCCTAAGCTCTCTATCCCCTTGTATAAAAAAATAGAAATCTTGAAAGACCATCTAAACAACCAAGTAAGACCGAGTCTAAGCTTGTGATTTGGCTTGGAAGACTCATCACAATCATTCATAACAACCCTCTGGGAAATCTCTCATGGTCTAACCCCTTTGGTTTAATAAAGCACTAATAAATTTCAAACAACCATCAGGTCATCTCTCATGGTCAATACCCCTGGGTCTACATGGCATCAATAATTTATACAGGACCTTTGGGTAGCTCTCATGGTCAATACCCCCTGGGTCAAAATCTATACCAAGGTTCTCACGATCCTGTGTAAATAAACATAGAAAACCCCACGGTTTTCTTGGTCCACGGCTCTCACGGTCCAAGGAAGATCAGCACACATACAACATTCATTAAAGTCTCTACATGAAATCCAAACTATTACATGGATCAACTTTAATCAAACCATAGAAACATGTATCACATATAACCAAACAACTCCATCCTAAAAAACAAAAGGCATGGAAACATGGTACTCCTCATAGGAAACCTAGGACCAATGGATAATAACATTCAAATAAGGTAACACACCCATGGTGTGTCCCATAAACATGGGTGTGCAATCTTATACATAGGAAACTACCCTTAATCAAACAATCTACTCATAGTAGGTATTAAACAGGGTCAAAATTCAAAATACGCAATACCCCAACATGGGTATTCGGCCAAATTAAGCATATATAATCCAAATAAAATCAAAGAAAGGCACAAAAAACCTACCTCAATGTGGTACGGTGAACACTCACGAACATCGGCCCTTGAATCAGCCTAAAATGTTGTAGATCTAAAAAAGGTCAAGATCATTCAACCTTGAATAAATTACAAGAGAGGAGAAAATAGTAATAAAGAATCAAGAATAAGGAATAAATCACCGGTGGGATTCCAACACACCCATTGGAGTTCGAATCAAACCTTGGATGGAGAAATGGTGGCTCAAAATTTGATCATCACTCCCGGTTGCTTCTAGACAAAACAAGGTTAGAAGAAGAGCATTCTGGAGATGAGACGCGACCCCACTCTGACTAATCAATTAAAAATAAAAGTACATTGCGTGTTCGTTTAATGTACACACCATGTACTAGACTCAATTGGATTACACTTTAGGTAATTATCCAGTTCACCCACACAACCATGTACTCGGCCGTTACACGACCACTACAGGCTACCCACGACAACTGGGTACACGACATGTACTCAAAAGTACATGGCGTGTACTTAGAAAATTTCCAAAATTCATCCATTTTCCTCAAAATCAACCCAAAATAAAGATCCATACCTAAAATAGAGATTTGGTTTCTTACAATAAAATTTTCCCTTAATTTCATGGTTATGGTGTAACAACGTGTTTATTTCAGATAGTCAAAGAAAGACGTATCGAGCATATAGGTTGGTGACACAGATGTGAAAATCACTTGATGATATTTTGTGAAAAATGATTATGTTACACAATGATCATTCATATGTGATTTTTATCATAGTGACATTAAGTTCTTTCTATTAGGTTCTTTGACTCATTATTAGACAATAATCTTAGACTTTAGGTAAGCCCATCTAATTCCAACGAGAAAGAATCATAGAGGGTCACACACTAAATGTTTCTACTGATCTCGATTAAATTCTATTTGAATTTAATTAATAAAATAATTATTATTCTTAATAATGAGGAATTATTTTATTCAAGTTTTTATTGATTGAAAATATTTTTTGATGAATAAAATGTTTAATTAAATATTTATTCAGGTTTCCAATAAATGATAAAATATTTTTAATGGACCGATATTGAACCCTGTGATAAATATTAATTAACAAGACAATTAAATAATATTTGTTAGCATACAAGTTGGAATGTACCAAAAAATAATAATATTATTATTATGTAACATGGGTTTAATAAAATATTATAATATTATTCAAGGGTCGACATGAAATTAAATAATTATTTTAACCTAACCCCTAGATCTATAAATAGACTACTATAAATTTTATGTTGGCTAATCAGAAGTTGAGAATATAGAATCATTATGCACAATAGACCATTCTCTCTCTTTATCCCTCTCACTCGAATTCCACCTTTATCTATCTTCCTCTCAAGAATGAGAAACACAAGAGTGATTCCTTCAAGATCGAATGATAAGCGATGAAGACAAAAAAACACAAGGTGATAGATCAACCATTCTAGCACCCATCAGGCCATTGTTGTTGCTCAGAGATCAAATGAGCATGTGTGGATCACCGCTAGAGGGATTCTACCCATGGATCCTCACATATCAATGAAGGAAATATGAAAAGGGTGTTTTAGAAGATCAAAATCATCAATGAAGAAATGATCCCAAGACAAGGTAATCATTTCTTATAGATCTAAAAAAATTAAATATAAATTTAACATACAAGATCCTCTATTGGGGTTTCAAGAATCGAATTGTTAAAAGAAATTTTAATATATCTCCCACCATTGTATGCTTATGTTGTGCCTAGAAACTATAATAATGTCTTCTCCATCATAAAAACACATGGTCATCAACTCAAGGATCTTATGTGAATTAAATAAGCATGAAAAATAAAAATCAAGATCGTACCTTATTCGATTTTGATAAAAAAAATGTGTTTCACTCATTGCTAGAGATTGTTTCTTGAAGGAACCTAAGATAAACCTTCTATATCATCCACATGCACTCCAAAATAATTTGAAATTCGAGTTCAAATATAGAGAATCGAAGGGGATTTCTACATTAACATGATCACGAGAGAACCATTTCTTCGATCTTAGAGGGATTTTTTAGATTAGGGTTTCCTAAACCTATCTTTATATCTATGAAACTTGAGTGAGGGGGAAAGAATCTATCAATTTTTTTAGGATGAATAGTATCATCAAATTTAATCTTCTCCTGAATTATATAAGTAGTTTAAACTCTCGGAAATTTCACATTGCCCTAGAAAATTATTAACCTTCCAAATATACACTACATAGTATTTATGACCAAGTGAATGTGACACTAACATCATAAATATTTTATCACTTACTTGTAATATCTAAAATAATGTTACGTGATAAAATTTGATCCATTAACTCAAACCACATCTACAATAAAATATTTAATGAACCTTGAAAAAATATTCATTTTTATATTTTTATTCACTTAATAACTTATAAATATATTGTGGAAATAAATTAAACACTTTTTATTATAAACTAAAATAATATTGAATTTATTTATTTCTTTTGATTATTCAAACATGAAAATGACTTGATCCCCACCATGGGGCCCGCCATATCCTAAAATCTAATTCATAAAAATTACTAAAGCTTACGAACACAATTTTTGTGTGACCCTCTAGGACCTTATCTTGATATTATTGATTCATACTTATAGATCAGAATTGGTATCTAGCAAAAAATAATGACCCCTAAAGAGATAAGTTTTTTTATAGAAATGAAATCCTTTTAAATAGTCTCTTTTTCTCACAATACCTCATAAAGAAGAATGCATACCTTGTGTCACCAACCTGACATGATTTATTTATTCTTTTAATGACTAAACCTGACAGATTTACCTTTTTGTACAATGACCATGGATTTAGTAACTAAACTACCATCCTGGTTAATTGGTCTTGAGATATCTCTTCTCCCCCCAGAAGAAAAAAATCCTATCATGATCATTCAACCATCGTCATACCACCAATGACACACCCGACGCAAGCTAAATCACCATAAACATAAATGTCATGGTTTTCAACTTGTATAAAAGTACCTGATCAAATGACACATATTGATAATGATATCAAGTTGAGACATCAATACATTTGTGTGTATATATGAATATCTAATGACACCCATAACATGTGGTGTTCCAATTGACAGGTTAGTCCTTGTGATCTCCTCTACTTGAGATCATAAAGTGTGAACTTTATGAGAAGAAGTCTCAATGCTTATAATACTCCAACACATGATAGTCAAACACCATATATGTCCTATTATTATTATGTGTCCATACTATATGACATGTTTTTAATATTAATGTGATAGTATCTTGATGTTCTTATTTTAACAGAGAACTACTATGAACTTTTGATACCAAAAATAATTCATGGACATTAACATGTACATAGTGTACATAGAAGTAACAACACTATTATGGTAATATAACATAATTTATAGCTCTCTGTATACATGATATGTAATAAAAAGTACTACTCAAGTTGAGTCCATGAAAACCAATTTTACAATAGTAAATTCTTTCTTAGTTCCATGAATATGAGAATGTTTGATTTTGGGGTTTTATGAAATCGATATGTTGTTGAGAATTTTGAATGATCTCTTTAAAATATAAGAAAGAAATCATATCACATACCTTGATCATCCAAATACTCCTTTATCCCTTATATTCACCATTCTTCCACATGCCTTCTCCATGGAGGAGTTCTAGGGAAATAGATCTTGAGGGAGATGATAGAATATGAATGAGAGTTATGTCAAATAGAGAAATCTCACCCTATTTTATAATTACCTTCCTCTTTATCCATAATTAACCCTCCATGGAAAAATTCTCTAGTAGTAGAGTCAATCCATCCATTATCACCCTAAATTCATACTCCCCCATTAATTCCTTAACCCTACATCAATGTATTCCATGTCATCATCCACATATTCCTTTAATTCAAGGAATGCAACCAATATTGATGTTAGTCAATGATGACAATCACATCGCCCAAAATTTAATTCCACAAATTAACCAATCATTTATCTCATTTCATCAACACCCAAACTTAAATTATTAAAATCCTCTAATTAAATCAAAAAATACCAATCAATTACATGTCAAATAATTAATATTTAATAGTTATATCTCCATTTCAACCATCACATTAATTATCATGAGACAAATTATCATTCCACATAATTTTCTAGTTCCAAAAATCAAAAAAATATATTTTTCAATTAAATAATAAAAATAAAATTTCACTTCATGCAGCCAATACTTTAAATAATGAAGTAAAGCCAAAACCCACTTTATTAAATGTCTAAAAATACACATGTGATGGGTAAAATATTTGATTGTTGTTAATAAAACACACAACTTGATTTTGGTTTCATAATATTATGTTCCTCTAAGATGTGATAACATAAATGTGGTTTCTCCTTGTGACTTATGTGATTGATAATGGATCTTCATCCTCTTCAAAGATTCCTCTCCCCATTTATTCTTTCTATTATCACAATGTCCTTCATGGAAGATTTAGTTTTTCCTCTAGATTACCTTATTAACTTCGCCTTGAATGGGGAATTATTGCATGGTTTTCCGAGTTTGGCCATATTGAGATGATCATTGTAGATTATTGATTTCACATGGATTTTAATTATTTTGATTAATGACACTAGGGTTATTATTTGATATGAAAGAAAAGATAACTTTTACCATTTGTGTGGATGTGAGGTTCATGGAAATTTTAGGGATCTTATATGGTTCTACTGAAGTGGTCACCCTTCTTTTAAGATGATTTTGATTGTCCATTAGATCCAGTGTGTATTGTCTTGGTCAACCTTTGTAATAATATTTTTCAATATGAGGCATTACATTCCATCATGTAAACTATTGGTTCACTCATATGTTGGTGTAGCGAAGGTTCATGGATATGAAAAATGCACTAAGAGAAGAAGAAAAATCAAATAACATGAAAATTTTACATGGTTTGACAATGTTCCCACATCCACGGGATAATATGGAGGGTTTTCTTTTATTTATATCTAGATCAAACAACATAAGATTAAAAAATGTTTTTTTGTTAAAATTTCATGGGATTTAATCCTATTTTATAGAGAATAAATTTAGCAGTTGTTTGGGTAGATCATATACCCTTGAATTTTACTCCTCACCACTAGCTTTTATGCATCCGATGTGTCTGCTTCCAACCAAGGAAGAAGATTCCCACCAAAGGACACAACTTCCCCTTACTGACAAAATAATTCAGCCTGTCAAAATTTTTCCCTTGCTGATTTCTCTCTGATTAGGAGGGTCCCTTGAAAATCTCCCCCTTATTACCAATTTGGGGTAGAATCTAGAACTATAGTATCCTTATAGGAATCCAGCTTCTATTTGGGTAAAACCTTCATCATTATGTCTTCTCTATTATCATTGGTGTGGATTTTTTTAACTTGAAATAATATTTATTCCAAAACATTTAGGATCCAGTGGTATCGTATGTCGATAAGTTTGGACCTGGAATAAAATTTTGAGTTCTTGATGAGATGAATAGTGCTCTAATTATCCTAATAGAGAATATAATTCTTTTGAATCTGTCCTACATCCTATAAAAAATTCTTCATCCATAGTATATCCTTGTAGTATTCAGTGAACATGATATATTTTTTATTATATGGTAGATAAGGCAACACACTTATGAAGTCATGATTTCTAGGAGAATTCTCCCCCTAAAAATGATATCAGGTGTTGGGATATGGATTTCCTCATGTGTCCTTCTCCATACATATCTTCATCTATTTATCCTTATAAAATAGGTTTATCACTTCCAAAACATACACAATGAATAGATGTACCTCAGATATACCTCAATATTCATTTGACCACTGTTTAATTCTCCTTTCTTGGATTTAATATGAATCTTATCACAACACGAACATTATGAGCAATATGTGGTCTGGTGCACACCATGAAATACCACTACTATAAAATAGTCCTTTAATAATGATAAAAATGGCCTTTATCTGTGTTATAGAAGTGATGACTACTGGAGTGAAATTAAAAGCCCGAGTCTTTTATCAGCACTGATAAAGGACCATTTATCAGTGCATCTATAAGCACTGATAAAGAGGCATACTACAGTGTGATGTTATAACACACTACCCCACTAGTGCAGTGTGCTATAAAAGCACACTTTAGCACCAAAAAACACCAAAAAATAAGAAAAATAAAGTATGAATATGAATTTAAATGAAGATAAAACAATCTAGGCTCGTTTTCTCAGTTTTGGTGATGTGATGTGCGTTTTAAACTAAAATGATACTTATATGTTGAAAAAACAAACTTGGAGTCATACCGGTCACACCATGCATCTAATTGAGGTGAATATGATTCTTACACACCTCAAATGACTTACGGATCCTTTTCCCAAAGTATCAAAACAATATGAATGTGTTTACTCAGTTTTGAGTACATTTCTTGTCTTTTTTACTAAAATGTCATTTTAAAATGGAAACATGCACTTTGAATGATACCAATCATATTGTGTGTCGGTTTTACATGATAATAATTTATACATGTCATAAATGAATTGTGAATCATTGTCCTAAATTATAAAGGCAATCTGAGTACATTTTCTCATTTTTCAGTGAGTGACACTTTTTGAACTAAAATGTTGATTTTAAACTGATAAAGGAAACATTGAGTCATACCGGACACATAATGTATCATATTGAGGGGATAATAGTTCCTATACATCAAAAATTACTTATGGATAATTTTACTAGAGTATCAAAACAATATGAATGTGTTTTCTTAGTTTTGAGTAGGTGGGTTGTCCTTTTTACTAAAATTAATGTCAATTTTAAATAAAAATATGCATTTTGAGTCATATCGGTCACAAAATGCATCATATTGAGGTGAGGATAATTCTTACACATCAAAAATGGATTATGGATCGTTTTCATAAATTATCAAAACAACCTAAATGCGTTAACTCGGTATTCAGTACGCCACTTGTCTTTTTTACTAAAATGTCATTTTAAACTGGAAAAATGCACTATGAATCATACTGATCACATTGTGTATCAGTATTATGTGAGACTAATTCCTACATGTCAAAAATTAATTAAGAATAAATTTCCTAAATTATCAAGAAAATATGAGTGCATTTTCTTGATTTTCAATGAGTGGCATTTTTTGAAACAAACTATCGATTTTAAACTAATAACAGACACGTTGAGTCATAATGAGCACATCATCCATCAGATTGAGGTGAGTCAAATTCCAACACATTGAGAATTACTTATGGATCGTTTACCTAATGTATCAAAACAATATGAATGTTTTTTCTTAGTTTTGAGTCGGTTTGTTGCCCTTTTTATTCAAATTGATGTCATTTTTAAATAAAGATGCACTTAGAGTCAAACCGATCACACCGTGCGTAGGATTGCGGTACAGTTTCTTCCTACATGTATCAAATGACTTATGGATTTTTTTCCTAAATTATAAAAACAATATGAATGTCTTTTATTAGTTTTGAATATGTCCCTTTTTTTCTAAAATGTCATTTTAAAATGGAAACAATCACTTTGATATATACCAATAACATCATGTATCAGTTTAATGTGAGACTGATTCCTACACGTCGCAAAGGAATTATGAAGCAATGTCCTAAATTATCAAGAAAATATGTGTGTGTTTGCCTTTTTTTAGTGAGTAACATTTTTTGAACCAAATAGTTGATTTTAAACTGATAACAGACACATTGAGTCATAGCGATCACACCGTGAATAGAATTGAGGTGTGGCTGATTCCTGTACATCTCAAATTACTTATGGATTGTTTACCTAAATTATCAAATCAATAATAATATGTTTTCTTTGTTTTGAGTATGTCCATTTTACTTTTTACTACAATTATTGTCAATTTTTAATAAAAAAGAAGCACTTAGAGTCATACTGGTAACACCGTGTGTCAGATTGAGGTGTCTCTGATTATTACACATCCCAAATTATCAAAAAAAAACCAACTGCCAATGTTACCACATTTCCATTTTCTTTCTATGTTGAACTTCCAACACTGAATATTGACTTGATGTTCTTAGCGGAAAAACCTTTCTCATTGTTGAAAGTCAGAAGAGAAGAGGCTTTCAACAACGAGAAAGGTTTTTCAGCTAAGAACATGAACTCAATATGCAGTGTTAGAAGTTCGACAAAAAAACTCAATGAAAATAGAAAGTGTGGAAACATTGTAAAAAATAGTAATTTTATCTCCTTTGCAACTTGTTTAAGATAGTTGAAAGAAAAATATGACTTTACAACAGATCTATAAAAAATCAAAATAAGTATTAGATAAAAATGATAAGTAAATTAACTTACAAATAATAGATAAAATGATGTAAAAATTAATTAAATAAGTAGTAGGAATTCACCTATTCCTGATGGTTGTATGCATTCTTGATGCATTTCTTTGTTGTCATTATTTCAGTTACAGGCTCAAACAAAAGAAACCACTTGTACAAGAAAAAAAATATTATATGATTAATATTGAAAATAATTAAATTAAATATAAATATGAAAAAATACATTAATTTTATGGATAATAATTTTACTGTTCAAACATTGTTGACCATAGGGATATGTTGATGGTAAAGTAATAATGATGATAAAAAAATGCAAATAGATATCACAAAATATCAATCAATGAGTGAGGACGATGGGGATAATTTCTCCACTATGTTTGGTGTTATCCTATGAATTATTTAAAAGGTGAATGTTATAGACAACTATGGTCCCCATCAGCTCATCTCCTAAACATTTATCATTTCATTTTGTTGGTTGACACACATCCTCTATATCTTGTGGACACGCACCTATGTTGCTTGAAATACTCTAAACAGTAGTCATCCATGGGATGACTAATGCTTAGAGTAGTACAATAAACATCAAAGATATGATGGATGATTCCCAAGAAAAT
The DNA here is from genome assembly GCA_963277665.1 of Viscum album. NCBI lineage: Eukaryota > Viridiplantae > Streptophyta > Magnoliopsida > Santalales > Viscaceae > Viscum > Viscum album. Next base: position 1,236,565,310 of record OY728120.1, read on the forward strand.
AAAATCCAATAATAACTATTCGAGAGATGAAGTTGATGAGGATGACAATTGTACCTCATTATGTTCTCTAAAAAGGAAAATGCCTCCCATTTGTGATCATTACACCATTAGAACTAGTTATTAACTCGACACCTCCATTTCCACCAACTCTTTCTAGAGAAAATATCCACACAACTAGAGAAATAATAGAGTGAAGGGCGGCAAAGAAATGGAGAGGGTGGAAATGGAAGAATCGGAATATGCAACTACAGTGTTGCGCAGCCCGAGGGTCTTGGGTTTCTATAATGTAATTTCATATTACAAGTGTATGTTATTGAAATTAATTTATTTTATTTTATGTGAAGGTAGATTTATTGATGAAGTACTTTCATTTTTATCCTTGAATTTATCAACAAGGATCTGAATAAAATTTTAATAAAATAATTTGTTGATGATTTTTTTATAATGTTTTTTCAATAAAACTTGGTTTTTTTAATTGGTTTTATTTTATTAAAAAATGATAGGGTTTTATATGATTGAAAAAATTGGTCAATGGAGGCATGTAATTCGTTCACACTTACCTCGATAGGCAATAAACTTGAACGGGGTTCACACCTTCCACTATCAAAAACAATAAAATGGATTTCATTCCTCATTCAATACATAGATAAATAAAGTGAATCGAACTAAATATTATATGTATATGTTATATATATACATTTTTATTATATTAGTAACTTCATTTGAATATAATTATATATATATTATTTATCATATTTAAATTTATTTAAATATACAATATATTATTCAATATATATATAATACTATTTTTTATAATGAAACTAAAATAATACTACTAATATTAATTTTTAAATTATATTAAATATAAATAATATTTATTATGGGTAATTGTGTATAAAATATAATTATTTAAATTTTGGAAAGTTTAATTATTTCAAAAATGTATATATAGTTACCTAATTTTATTATTTTTAAAGTAACAAGAGTTTACAATATTTTATTGGTTATTTAAGTATAAATTATATTACTATTACTTAAATGTATACATAGACCTAAAATTATGAATACCTAAAATAATTTCTAATATATAGAATTTGATAACTTACATTCTATTTTTTGGAACAAATGATGCAGCAACCTAAGGATTTTAGGGAGGCCATCTAATACTCATTGACCCATCCTTGAGATTTTTGGGAGGTCCATAAAGAAGTTAGAATAAAGTAATAAAACAACACAATTCTGAGTAATATAAATATCCCTTATAGCAGAATATCACAAAATAGTAAAATAAATACAACTCCACACTAATTTTGAAAATAGAGAGACATTGAAAATAAATAAATATGGTATCACCCTTACTAAGAGTTCTCTTAAAATAAAACAACACAATTCTGAGCAAATAAATTTTTAAGGAAAAACACTTACATGAGAATATTAAAACATAATTTAAATAAATAAAATCCCCTTACATAAATTACATAAAATCAGCTTCTATTACTACTTCGCACCATTATTAGACTAAGACTTGGTTTTCTAAATCAATTTTCTCATTCGTTTAAGGTTTTTATATCTAAAAACTCCATTTTTGATACAGTGGTATAAATATTTCTTTAATTGGTTTATCTGCAGACTAGAGGTGATTAAATAATATTTTAAAATATCAACAAAATTAAGCTTGCGGATCATTCTAAGGTATAGATGTAGAAAATGAAGAAAATTGATTCAAAACAACAATTTAAAAAGACCAAAATAGGATATCTAAAATATTATTAAAGAAAAATGGATCATAAAGAAAAGAAAAACAATATACAATAATTGGAGCACAATTATAGAGAGAAAATAGGAACCAGCAAAGGAAAATCATAAACCATTGGATCCAAATCTCAAAACAACAGATATAGAAAGAAAATAAGAACCTACAAAGGAAAAAATAGGCCTACCATGCTAGGTTGAAGAAAATATGAGACCCTCAGATCCAGATCTTGATGTTTTATTCAGAAACCCTAACTGAAACTGAACACCAAATGTCGGATGATGTTCGAGCAACTGGAGGTAGTGGTTTTGTGTTATTTGAGTGGGTTTGTGTGATTCGAGCTTCTATTTTTTGAGGAGGAGTGCCAGTAATGGGTGGCATCTACATAAATATTATGATATCGCGATGGGTTTGCAACAAGTTAGGTTTTTTTAATTATATTAGGAAACTTTTATTATCACTTTTAGAAAAGTTTTGATAAATATTCCTTTTATCAGAGCTTATTATTTAAGCATTGATAAAAGTCATATCTATCAGTTATTTTTTAGCGATGATAACGGTAGGTCTTTATCAGTGCTAAAAAGTGTTGATAGAGAACTCCTATATGAGTGATAAAAATAAATCATTGATAAAGGGTACTCTTTATCAACACTAAAAAAGTGTTGATAATGGGTTAAATTTATCAGTGCTTTCTTTAGAACTAATAAAGATTCCATTTATCAATTCTTTTTTATAGAGATAATAAATACCAGTGTTGTTAAACACCAGTTTTACAGTAGTGTACATAATAATACCAACTGCTTACTGATAGGTGAAATTTACCATCTTTTATTTTTCCTCCTCATTTGATGGATTCTAACTTATTGTGAGCCTGAAGTGACTTGAAAGTGGAGTGTTAACTGGTTTCACCTTGCTCATGTTGAATCTTTCATGAACCTTCTCAATATACCACTCTTGAGATAGCCAAATCTTTTGATTCCTCCTGTCAAGATTAATCATCATACCAAGAATCTGAGTAGCATATTCCAAGTACTTCATTTCAAAAGACTTGTTCAACTCCTTCTTCAACCTATCAATCATTGTGATATCTCTACCAATAATCATAATTTAATCAATATAAAGTAATAAGATAATTAAATAACCATGATAAAACTATTTGATGAAAATGTAGTGATTATTATTCATCCTTATGTGATCATTTTTCTCTATCAATGATTCAAATTTCTTGCACCATTACCTCGGTACCTATTTCAAAACATATAAGCTTTTCTTAAGTTTTCATTCCAAGTTTTCTTTACCTTTCACCTAAAATATCTCTGGATGCTCCATGTAATTATCCACATCAATATTTCCATGTAAGAATGTTGTCTTTACATCCATTTATTGAACCTCTCGGTTTAGGCTGGCTTTCAATCCATGAACAACTATGATATAAGACTTTTTAACAACAAGAGAAAAAATTTCATCAAATTAAATACCTTTATTTTGACCAAATCCCTTCATAACCATTCTTTCTCTGTATAAAAATTGTGATTTTCTATCTTCTCTTTTGATTTTGTACACCCACTTGTTCTTGAGTGCCTTATTTCCTTGTGGTAACTCTATCAAATCAAATGTGTGGTTTTTATGCAAGGATCACATCTCCTCTTTAATGGAGTTCTTCCATTCCATCTTCTACTAACTCCTAATTGCATCATCATAATTTTATGAATCTCCCCCATCAGTGAGCATCCCATACTCATGTGGTGAGTATCTATGACACAGTTTTCATTCCCTGGTGGATCTCCTCAACTACACTTCGGGGGGAATTTGTTTTGAAATATAATATGATGGATTCATATCATCAGATGGATACATATTACATAGAATTGATGCATCATCAGTGTCACGTATCTCTATAACACTATCTAGAACTGATGGTAGTGAGACTGCTTCCAGAATCAATGGAATATCCTGAAACTGCAACTACTCTACATTTTAAGGCTTCTCAAAATCTTTAATAATCTAAACCTTAAGAAACGCCGCATTTCTGCTTCTGAAAATACTCCTGCTGTTAGTATCCTAGAGTTAGTATCCAAAATCCTCATGTGAATATCCCAAAAATATACATTTCTTTCATCTTCCCCTACTCATCTTTCAGTATGTGAACAAATGACCTGAAACTATATGCTCTCAAGAGTTTTTATAAAATATATTTACCTATACAAACCCTTTATAGAATGTCAAAGTTTAGTAGAACTAATATAGAAAGGTTTATAAGATCAATTGTGGTCCTCATCGCCTCCACCCAAAATGTGTTTGGTATCTTTTCATTTGAGAGCACACACCTAACTTTCTCACAAATTATTATATTCATCCTCTCAACAACACTATCATACTGAGGTGTCTTCAGAACTTATTTTTCCATCCAGATTTTGAAACTCCTATAGTGATCCTCAAACGGACCATGTTACTCTCCTCTATTGTCTTCCCTCTCACAATTTAAATTTATGCATGATTCTCTTTCCACATTCACATGAAACTTCATGAAAACATCATGCACTTGATATTTAGTTTTAAAAGAAAATGCCTAAACTTTTATAAAAATTTCATATATTAAGGTAAAAAAATAAATAGAACCTCCCATCAACTTAGTTCTCATCATGCAGACATCAGTTTGAATCTAATCTAAAACATTTTATTTTATGGATTGTAAATAACCACAAAACAATACTCTATGTTTTTTTCCCATAATGAAATCAACAAAAGTATCCAAATATGTACCTTTAATTTATGGTAATATATCCTTCCTAGAGAGAATTATGATTCTTCTCCCACTAATGTGACCAAGTCACATGTTCCAAACTTATACAGGAATATATTTTATGGATTCATTGATTTCTCCTTCACATGTTATAGAATCGGTGAGATAAATAGATGTATCTTTCTTTCCTTTAGCAATTACCAAGTTTCCTTTAGTATGATTCCATTCCCCATCACTTAAGTAAGTAATATATTCATCATCTTAAATCATTCTAGTGGATATCATATTTAGCCAAATTTCATAAGCATGCCTCAGATCCTTTAACTATAACCTTCATCCAATATTATTCTCTAAAAAAATATTAACAATACCATTGATTTTGGATGCATCGTAATTTCTCATCTTCACATGTCTGAAACTCCCTGAAGTGTAAGATGAGAAGAAATATCTTTTGTAAGTGACAAGTTATGAGGATCCCAAATCAATCACCCATTTAGAGTATTGGATTACAAGTCTGACCTGATTATATTACTGAACAAAAACAATCTCTTTATTGACAATTGCAACATAGTTATTTTTGGTCTTACCTTCCCAATTCCTCTTCTCTTTCTTCATTATTCTACACTTTCAGATGAAGTTTCCAGGATTACCACATTGGTGTCACTTCATGTCATATCTCAATCATCATTTTGATTTCTTCTGCATTTGTAGACTTTGGTCATAGGGTTCTCTTTCTCTACTTCTCTTCTACCATTTCTGTTTCCATTGTCTTTTAGTGACAAGAGCTGTTGATTCAGGTGTGTATCCCTCATATATCCTTTGGGACTCTTCATTCAACATTCTATCTTTCACCATCTCTATAGTGAGAGTTCTATCTGGATTTGAATTGTTAATCGACACAACTAGGGAGTCTCACTTCTTTAGTAAAGAAATCAACATCAACAATGCCTATAACTCATCATCAATCATCATTTTCATGGAATTCATTTGATCAATGGTACCTTGGAACTCACTCATGTGCTCTAATACAATGGCCTCATCTTTATACTTCTAGATGACAAGTCAATGTATTAGGTTTTATTTGTTTTTTGTGGTTTTCATCACATATATATTTTCTAATTTTCACTATAGAATGGAATCATCATGTTCATTGGAAAAAATATAGAAGATACTCTTGTTGATCCACTATCTGATTTAGGAAATGCACTTCCTCTTGAGAATGAACTACTCTGTATCAAATGTCAGGGTACTGGATGACATCTTCTCCCAATATTTACCACTTTTTAATGATTCCTTTGCTTTTACTATAATGATATTAGTGTTATCCTATATTGGTTTCCACAAATATTTAATATATAAAAGATCCTCTATTTTGAGTTTCCAGATGTAATAATTAAAATATGTGAGTTTAATCAAATTACTAGTATTTTATTTTATTTATGGAGTGATAATTTCTAAAATATAACCATACATATGTGTCCACAATGGTCGAAATAGCTGAAAACAACTCCTGGATCACTGAAAACAGACTCTGATTGCCCATGATATAGCAAAATTAGTTTCAACAGTCTAGATCAACTGATAATGTAGAACCAACATGAACCACTGAAATGGTGACCAGAAAACACACTGGAAATTTTCTTCCGTCATGAATAATACCTTCTTCTTTAGAAGGGGGTATTTTAGTTTTTTTAAAAGGTTGGGGCCAAAGCCTCATTTTATTATTAAAGCAAAGCAAAGACCTCTTTTAACTGGGTAGAGGGAGATCCATTACATATCCCGAAGTCCCAGTGGGCTTGTAGCCCATTATATAGCCCATAGGCCCAACCAATGCCCATTCTGTGAATAGTTCCCCGCCTGCTACAGTACCCGCATAGTACTGCCGCTGATACAGTGCCCTGCCACCGCTACAGTACCCACCGATCTACAGTACCGCCACTGCTACAGTACCACTACAGTACTGCTACAGTCCCTGTGCCCAATAGGTTTTGAACCCCCCTTTTTAATGTAGGATTATGGGTTTCTTACCACTAAGCCAAACCCCAACTACAAAGGGGGTATTGTAGTACCTAAGATTTGACTGAAACTTTGACCACCTCTACCAAAATCATTTTAACTCCATTTTTGACATTGCTTGCACTACTAGAATCATCTCGCCAAGATCTTCACAGATCTGGCCTAAATTTTTTTTGAACAACTTCAGTTTTCCGGTCATCAGAAAATATTTCTATTATATTATTGTTTCGGCCCAGATAGATTTAATTCTATATTTTTGGGGTAGTGGAGGTTTGTGGCTATGAAAAACATACTAATAGAAGAAGAAAAATCTAAGAACATTAAAAATTTACTTGTTTTTCCAGGGTACCTACATCCATAGGAGAATAGGGGTTCATTCTTTTATCTCTCCAGATCAAAAATCAGAGGAATAATTCTGGTTTTTGGTTAGAATTTTATGTGATTGAATCCTATTTTATAGAGAGAAAATTCAATGGTTGTTTGGGTAGATCATATACCATTGAATTTTCCTCCTCGCTATCAGTTGTTGTGCATTCATTGTGTCAGCTTCCAACCAAGAAAGAAGATTCCTATTAAAGGAGGATGATCCTCATTGTCAATATAAGAATTCATCATACCGATATTTTTCTTTTGCTGATTTCTCCTTGTCTGGGAGTGTCCCCCACACCATCAAAATCAATGTTACTACTCTTTAACTCTCTCACCCATCAGTTTCTTGTGTTTTTATAGAATTAAATGTTTTAATGTCACTTCCATCCTAGGTTTGGATACAAAACAAATCAATGATTTTTTTTCAACCGATATGCTATGAAAATTTGCTATTATTTTTCTCAAGATGTAAGCGGTTAAGGCATTCATGCATTTCCTTCAAAACTACAGCTCCTTTATGACCCGAATCCACTTCCACTTGGGTTTTTAAGAATATGGTCAAGCCTGAGATCCTTGTTGCTCCAGAAAAGCAAGGGGTGTCTATTAAAATTGATAGGTTTATCTCTGTATTCTATTATCATGGATTTATCTTTAGGGGTCGCGTCCTTTAGGTGAACTAATAAGGAAGAGGTTGGTCACAATTAGATCTTACTCTTTAGCTTTTCATATTTAGCCAAAAATTCCTTCCTCCTAGTTTATCTTTCCTCTTGATATAGCATTGAAGGATATTGAAACAGAATAATCATTCCTATAAAGGATTTTTTCTTTTCTGGAAGATAATTTAAACCTTTTGGGTTCTTCTTCTTCTTCTTATTCAATGGTGTTGTATAAAGTTGTTGATTAAGAAACTCTTCTGGTTTATTTACAACACAACATATTCATTTCTGATTTGGTAAAGAATGAAACTATTGCTAAGGATTTTAATTTTTTTGAGAAGTTAAGTGTTGTGTTCTTTGTTTGATATTGTCTTGATCCCGAAAACTCACGTTCATTTGGATAATTCTGGTCTTATTGTGATTTGAATGCGCCTCATTCTTCTCAAAATCATCTCCATACCTCTAATATAGCTTTGATTCTCATCACTTTAAAAAGGAGATGGATTCCTAGGATGTGATTATTGAAGAAATGTGTTTTCTCTCAAGTGATAAAAATAGGAAAATCCCTTGATTTTGTTGGGTTACTTATGATTGATTAACACTTAATCAATACAACGAAGGTTATTAGAAACCCCTTAGATCCCGATATCACCATGTATGAAACTTGAAATCATGTATATATAAAATTAATAACTACTATGACGTGTACCTTGTATCAAGGATTCCAAACCTCTACTTCAACATTCGTGGTTCCTAAAGATCAATAAAAGGGACTCATCACTTTTTTTGGCATATCCATGGGTTGTACAAAATCACTCAATGCTTGAGTGAGATCCACTCATCACCCACAACATGTTAGTTCATCTTGTAAATAGAGAGAGGGAGAGTAAGTGAGCATCGAGATAAAGAGAGAATCGTCCAAGATCTTCCCAAGGGTGACCCTACTAACAGTGAGGTCAAGAACATTTGGGGAAGTATTAGTTCAACATTTAAGTGGGGAAATCAGAATGAGTTTCTTACCTTGATTTACCCCCCCCCCCCCTCTCAGGGTATTTCACACTAAAAACTCCCACGAAAACAATAATATATATATATTTTCAACAAATGTGATTGAATTATAAAGTGAATATTTTATTTTATATAACATGATACATTTACTTTATGAATTTTAAAAAAACCATATATAAGAGTCTATCTTATAATTTGGAATATGAGAGACTATCAGATCAGTCTTATGTTTCCCTCACTTTCAAGGTGTTTTCTAATCTCATTACATCTCTTATGTAATTTCTTCCACATCTCCACATGACCATCGAATAAAACCCTCACACTAAAATTTTTAGTAAGTAATGCCTATAAAGTAAGCTAGTTTGAATAATTGTGAGACTTAAGAATAATATTTTTAATTTTCAACTCTGTGAACATAATATTAAAACTTCTTAACTCCAAAACATTAGATTTCATGATTTTAATAACTTATTTTGTATAATTAGAACTCTTTTTAACCTCATTATCATCATTATCAGAACCTTTACAACATACTTTTTTCTTAAATTTTCTTAGTAACTAATGTAGCCCTTTAAATTAATCTTTTACCAACAAACCCTAATCCATTTAGGATATTTGAGTGACATTCACTTTGATAGTCATAATCTTTCATTTTTTTTAGTTTGAAATTCTCAAAATCCAAACATACCCCCACTAGCCTCTTAGACAATATATTCTTTTCAGAATATTATACTATGATACGAAAACTCCTTTTATGTTAGGAAATAACACTTATCTCTTTAAATGGATAAAATATTGCATCTGTATCTTATATGGTATTTTATGTGTTTGAAGTAGTTTTCAAAAAAGAAGATTTTATTCTTTAAAACATGCCACCGATGGTGGTGAGATCCTATCTCTCATATTTTAACAATTGTCTCAGATAAACTCCTTTATCTTTGATAAAAAAATTATCCTCAACTTCCTCTCAAGTATGTTATAGAATCTAATGAATCATAAACCATGTATAAAATCTCATATTATTTATAAAAAATATTTTTTTAGAAGAAAATTCTCTCATTATATAAGACAAATAAGATGATTATACATATCCTTTACTAAGAACCATTTGAGCTTAATATATTTCTTTACATTCAATTATTTGATTTAAAAACCCCTTACTTCATTATTTGTATAAAAACTACAAGAAATATTAATTATTACCATGATTTTTAACTCTTTTATTCTCACAATATTTTTAAAGTATATATTTAGTATCACATACTCTTTTAAACTGAAGAATTAATTTCTATAACATCGATACCTGACACAGATATTCAATGTCATGTGTGATGTTAATTGAGTACATGGGGAATTTATGTAAGGGTAACTAGTGATGCTAGGAAATCGTAGGTCATGATAAATAGCCTTCATATAAATAACTACCAATATAAATCATATCATTCATAACTTTAACCATGGGTGATGATGTTCTTCCCAGTAGTAACTCAGTGTGTAGTGTTATCACGACTTATGATAAACCTACATAAAATTAATTAGTTCCTATAAATTATGTAATATGATATATTTTATATTTTATTTACAATTAAATTCTATTTTTTGTGGCACTTCATTATAACCATCACACTCTACAAAACCTATATCATACACCACAATATTTTGAAAGTCAAAGGATTGAACTGTATTATTGTCTATGATATTTGATATCATATTGTGAGACCCAATCATTGTTTATGATATCAAATATCATATACTAATCCTCAAAACAAAGTATCAATATTTTTTAACGATAACTATTTCAATATTAATATGATATCATATTTTATTCATTTTAAACATGATTTGGAGAATCAAAGATCATGATAAAGATCTTATACCACTTTTGGGTTTCTTAGGATTGATTAACACATAATAATAGTAGAGAAAGTGATTAGAAAAATCTTAATCCCTAGATCACCATGCATGAAACTAAAAACCATGTATATATAAAATGAATGACTATTGTGATTTGTACCTTATACTAAAGATTCCACACCCACCTCTCTATATTCTCCAATATCTATCATCGATGAAGATCAGTAAAACAAACCCATTAGACTCCCTTCATCATGGTGTATCCATGGTTTGAAGAAAATCACTCAACTCTCATGCAGTAACCTCTAATAACCTATGTCATGTTAGTGACTCTTGTAAGCTAAATTATGAAGAGGAATACAACATCGAGATAAGAATAGAATCATCTAGGAGAATCCCGAGGTTCACACACCCAAACCATGACCTTCGACCTCCTTTATATAATCACCCAAAGACTCTCCCCAAGCCCATGAAATTACTCATGCATTAAAAAATGCATGATTAAAGCCTCATCCATTATACATTCATCAAATTAATGCATTTATTCTCTCATATATTTATCTTATGAAACATCCATAATAATTATAACTATTTTTCCAAAAAAAATGAATGTTAATAATTTAACCTTTGATTTCCATGCCACTCATAGGTAGTGGAATATTATTGTATACCATGGCTTATGATATAGAAAAAACTAATACAATATGTATTTGTAACCATGAATTACATACCCTACAAGATACACAAATAATATGATATGGTATGGTCTTTAGAGAATATCTCCTTCAGAAGGAAGCTAATAGATTATCCTTCCCTAAAACAAAGAGGTATAGACAATTCAAAGAATAATATGTTATTAAAAGGATTATAAATACTAGGGGATAAACCAAGGATGCTCTACACACTTTTGAAGTTTTCAGTAAGGATGATTCAAAGGTTATGGAGATTTCTTCCACAACAAGTTTAACTTAGTCGAGGAAGAGAGGTAATGAAATTTTAGATCAATATGATAAGGAACATTTTATTTCTATACCTTCCAAAATATACACAATTATTGACACTTTATATTCAAGTTATAGGTATTTCGGATTTCTTCATAAAGTTTTTTTACATCTGCTATGGGGTTTTTCATTACTTTACGATCTTTTTGTTTCATTTTTTACTCTTAATGATGATTTGGAATACAATTTTTCATCTTCTTTTCCAAAAACAATATTTTTAAAATATTGAATCACTATTTGAGTACCAAACACATAAATATGAAAAAAAAATTCTAAGAGATTACAAAAAAAAGGGATATTACACTAAAATTCATTGAGACATATTATTAACATGATGATATTTCAATAAAAATCCTAAATTATATCCAATATAAATTAAATATGATTCAACATCATTAACTATAAAAAAATAATGAACATTGAAATTTTATCAAGTAAAATATATTCCATTTTAAATTTACATATATATGTACCAAAAATAAAAAAATCATAATGTTTTAAATTATCAATATACTATACTCCTATGAGGACTTCAAAGAGAGCTTGAAATAATTTTTTTAGAAAGTATGTGATTTATTAGTGTAATGAATAATTGATTTATTAGTTTTCACTACAAAAAAGGGATGATTAGTAGTGGTTTTTTATTTTTCAGGTGGTGGTTTAAACTCCTGCCTAATTGTTTAGCAGTGGTTTCTAAAACCTCCGAGTAAACGGTCACTGGTCAAATAGCGGTGGTTTATTTTATTTCACATTTTTTTAAGTGTCGTTTTTGGAGAATTTAGTGGCGGTTTGATTTTTAATTAGAGTCAGTTTCTTAATAAAAAATACAATGGGAATATAAATATAAATAAATTAACCACCACAAAGAATTTAGAATCAGTTATGTTTAGCATTGGTTAATTTGAACTTCCACTAAAATCATAAAATAATATATGTTTAGTGATGGTTACAAAAAACTGTCGCTAATTTTTTTTTTATTTTTTTAAAAATATTTAATAAAAAACTATAAATATACAAAAAATAACATGGTATAAACTCAAACATAAATATATGACAAACCCATCATTCATACATCATGAATCCACAATCATACAAACCAACACATCCATCATAACCTAAGTCTCAGTCACCTCATACATCAACCAATACCTCAATCATCAATATATACATATAAAATATGTCCAACAACAACCCATTATCATTATAAATCCATATCACAACCTCCATTGCATATGTCTACCTCCACATCATCTCATCAACTGAAACCGACCGCATCATCCCATCAGTTGTAACAAAAAATGAAGCAAAAAATAAAACTAAACATAATAAATCAGAATTACGGTAAAATAATTGATAAAATTTTAACATACCATTGAAACTAAAAAATATCACAACTTCCTTCTAAATAATGTCATGGATCATAATAGTCAACCTCCTACCTACTTCTAGCATCTTCCACCTATAATGAAAACCAAAACATTTTGAAAAAGAAATGTGAAAGAGAAAAAACACAAAATATATTCATAATGATACACATAAAATTTGTTATCTTTTTAATCAAATAGAAGATATTTTAACATAAAATAATGATATATAATGAAAAACACTTTCAAAATAGAAACATATATATTTAAGATAAGATTAAATACTTGAAACCAAAAAGGGATAAGTAAATATTCTAATTTATTTTTTAAAGCGATGTACAATGTGCTTGAAATTTATTTAATAAACAAATTTTAAATGTTTTGATATCATAATAAGTAATATAATTTAAAAACAACTAAGTAATGGTTGTCCCATAATTTCACATCAATTTGTGGTCATTTTATATGTTTTTTACTTTTCCATGCACATTTTAGTGTTTTAAAAAACTAAAAATGTGTTTAAAAAAATAACTGGGAAACCGTCATTTAGAATGATGTACCGTTAGTTCTTGAATTTTACAATTAAATATTTGATCATTTCCCCTTAATTCTTGACAAATATGACATTGGTTTTCTGGTTTTGACCATTCCATGCATGTTTTAGTGTTTTAAAACACTAAAAATACATTTACAGCCATAATGAAAAAAGCGTAACTTAGGTTGATGTTACTTCAGTTCCTACATTTCACAATTAAAAATACGGTGGTTTCCCCTAATTTCATGAAAATATAACATTGTTTTCTTAGTTTTGACTATTCTATGCATGTTTTAGTGTTTTAAAACACTAAAAACATGTTTATGACCATAAAGGAAAAAACTTCACTCATAATGATTCTCTGTCAGTTCCTATATTTAAAAATTAAATCTACAGTTGTTTTCCCCTAATTTCAGGATAATCCGATATTGTTTCCCTAGTTTTGACCCCTGAATTTTTTTTAAAGGATTTTGTACCTTTTATAAGTGTTTTATGAGTAATTCTAATTTCACCACATGTCATATTGAAATCTTGTCTATGCATAATTGTAAAAAAACTAAGTGGTGGTTATCCACAGATTTTAGGACAATCCGACATCGTTTTTTTGGTTTTGACCATTCCATGCACATTTTAGTGTATTAAAACACTAAAAACATGTTTACAGCCATAACAAGAAAACCTATAGTTGTAATGGTGTTCCATTAGTTAATACATATCAATTTTAAATATTTGGTCATTATCTTATGATTTTAGGACAATTAGATGTTGTTTGTCTAGTTTTGACCGTTCTATACAGATTTTAGTGTTTTAAAACACTAAAAATGTGTTTATGGACATAACTAAAAATCTGCCACTCATAATGAAATGATATTGGTTCCTATATATCACAATTAAAACTATAGTCATTTTCCCCTAATTTCAGAAAATTTTTGCATCATTTGTCTGGTTTTGACTGTTTCACACACGTTTTAGTGTCTTAAAACACTAAAAATGCATTTACGGCTATAAAGGGGAAACCATCACTTGGAATGACATGTCATATGTTCGTACATTTCACAATTAAATCTATGGTCTTTTTTCCTTGATTTTAGGACAATCCTACATCTTTTCCCTTGTTTTAGCCCTCTGAAACTTCTTTTTAAAGGATTTTGAACATTTTATAAGTGGTTACTGAGTAATTCTCATCATACTGCAAGTCAGATTGATGCGTTGTCTGAGAGTACATGTCGAAAAAAACTATTTGGTGGTTTAACCCTAATTTTAGGATAGTTTTACATTGTTTATCTGGTTTTTACCATTCCATACATGTTTTAGTGATTTAAAACAGTAAAAACGTGTTTACGGGCATAACGGGAAAACCATCATTCAAAATGATGTGTTGTCAATTCCTACATTTCAAAATTAAATATAAAGTTATTTTCTCCTAATTTCATGATAATCTAACATTTTTTTTCTATTTTGACCATTTCATAAATTTTTAGTGTTTTAAAACACTAAAAACACATTTACGTCCATAATGGGAATACCGTCATTCAGAATGACACGTCATTGGTTCCTAAATTTAAAAATTAAATCTATGATATTTTCCACTTATTTTAAGACAATATGACACTATTTTCATGGTTTTTATTGTTCCACACATGTTTTAGTGTTTTAAAACTCTAAAAACACATTTAAGACCATAACGGGAAAACCATCACCCAGAATGACGTGTTGTTGGTTTCTACTTTTAAAATTAAATATATGGTCACTTTCTCTTTATTTTAGGATAATACAATGTTTCTTCCATTGTTTTAACCCCCTGAAACTTATTTTTAAAGCCTTTTGTGCCTTTTATAAGTGTTTACCAAGTAATTTTGATCACACCGCATGTCGGATTGATGCATTTTCTATGAGTACTCATCAAAAACAACTAATTGGTGGTAGCCCCTTGATTTCAGGACAATACCACATTGTTTTCTTATTTTTGACCATTAAAAAAATGTTTTTGTGTTTTAAAACACTAAAAATGTTTTTACGTCCATAATGGGAAAACTATCATTTGAAATAATGTAACATCAGTTCCTACATTTGAAAATTAAATATACCATCTTCTTTCCCTGATTTCAGGAAAATATGATGTTTTTTGTCTTGTTTTGACTGTTCCACACATGTTTTAGTGTTTTAAAACACTAAGAACACATTTACAACCATAATGGTAAAATCATCATTCGAAATGATGTGTTGTTGGTTACTACATTTCACAATTAAATATACAATAATTTTACCCTAGTTTTAGGACAATCCAATGTCGTTTTCCTAGTTTTGACCCCTCGAAACTTGTTTTTAAAGGATTTTGTACCTTTTATAAGTGTTTACCAAGTCAAAATAGAGAAAACAAGCTTGGATTGTTTTCAAACATAAGGATTATGATCTATAATTTATTTTTGATTTGTAGGAATCAACAAAATGTCAATATGGAACAATATTTGGTCAATATAACTCAAAATTCATGTTTTCTATATAAAAGTGTAATTTTAGATTTTTTTATGGATGTTATATGTATTCTTTTAAAAGTCCATGAGCGTGAAATGGAGTTAGGGACATCAAAATGAAAAAACATCTAGAAATAAAAAAAATAACACTTTATATGTATATTACAGAATTTAATCATGTCTTTTAAATTAGTTATCAAGGAATATCAAATTAATATTACCTTTACTTGAGTATCAAATACATCATTTTTATAAGATATAGGAACATGCCTCTGAGATGCGAATCAGCTAGAATCCCAAATTTGTTTTTTTCTTGATATTCCTGCATTTCAAATGGTTAATTTATATTAAAAATATAAATAATGAAAAAATAAAATCTTTTTACAAAAAAATAAAAGAAAAACTAGAAAAATGTATATATGTGAAAAACAATTATTAATGAGAACTTGTAATATAATTACATTACCAATTTATACATTCAATTATATTCATCTTCATTATCTTCATTGTTATCAACCTCTATTACAACGAGTCCTTCATTTTCACCATATCTTGTAATTTCTACTGTTTCAATATTGTTAAGACATAATTGTTCGATATTTTGTGGTTTATGAGGTTCACTATCACAAATCACCAATTAATATACATCACCCATATCATATAAGTCTCTTTACTTTAAGTGTACACCAACACTCCAACCTTTATTTATTTCATCATCCACATAATAAGCCATCTTAACTTGTGAAGCCAAGATAAATGGATCATGATCTGCACACTCACTGGTATCCATCAAGTGAGAGAAGTTGATATAAGTAAAATTTAATGAATAGTTCATTATACCACTATCAATGTCAAACCACTTTCATTTGAATGATATAAATAAAAATTGGACATGATAGTTTACTTTAATTATATCAATCAACTTCTCATAGTATCCCACCTCTCCAAATGTAAATACACCACTTCAAATCATTTGATATTTTAGCTCCATTTTCAATATTCATTATCTAGAAAAAAATATACAAGGTGTTACTTTTAACATAGAAAAAATAACTATCCATCAATAATATGAATACAAGTATATAGTTACACGGAGGGGAAACCATTCGACAAGCTCCTTAGTAACAGATTTTGTTAATTCTAGCTCATTTCAATATCAAACCCTTAGTCACCTATTTGTTTGCAGTCACAATTCTTCAATAAATGGATCTGCAAGAAAACTATTGAGTATAACATATCTATGTGCTTGTACCAAATCAAATTCTATCAGTGTAAAATTTGACCCCTTTACAATTGGTCATCCAATAGTTGGAAATAATGATAACAGATTTTTAAAACTATATTTAGTAGAGATATCATCATCACATCTAACACAATTGAATATAATCTCAATACCATCAAAATACCTAGAACAGAAGTTCAAGAACTCTTCATGTAACGACCTAAACTTTTATTAATGAAAATTCATCTTGATCTAATTAAATGTCTTATTATGTAAAATGGTTATATAACATATGCACTTCTTTGGTTTTATGATTTTTGATTTCAAAATACTGTTAAGAATTGTTATCATTGCTAATATAGCTATTGAACAGTGATCACATGATTAGTATAAATATAGGGCTTTAAAAAATCCAATTTACTCAGAAAAAGGAAGTGATGACCTCATCCGGTATAATTTCCCCATACGAAGCCCATTTTTTGGAGCTTGGAAAGGAGGTTGTATCATTGGTATTTTCTATTGACCAAGTCCAAGCTGAGCTTCAACATGTTAAGCTCGAATGGAACTTCTTATGTCAGAAGTGAAAGTTGATTGAGATTACCACTCAAGCGATATTATCAAAGCCACCCCAAGAGTCGGTCACCATCGCACACCTTACCCTTAGGTCATATGTGGGTGTTATAAGGGTTTATGTAACAAGACCCTAGCACTATGATTATGTTCATTATTGTTGTATAGAGTAAAGAATATGCATTCATTTTATTAATGTTACTTTGTAAATAGTTTTTAAAGAAAAAATAGTATTTTCAGTTAACATTCAATTAATAAATCTATTTTGATGAATTAATGGATTTTTTAATTATATAATTTTTTAATAAATATTATTACTAAATTAATTTTTATTAAATATAAATTATCTTATAATTTTTATGAATACAATTGTGATTTTTATTAAGGTTTCAAAGTTGTTTTTTTTTCAAAACTCATGAATTTTTTATAAATGTCGGTTTTTATTTTAAAAGTAAAAAATTAACATATTTAGAAAATTATTTAGATAAAATGAATATTATTTTTGGAATCATGATGTCAAAATTATCTAATGGTAAATTTGTCATAATTTTTTGAGATAGTTTAATTTTTGGGGAAAAATTAAATACCGTTTAATTGTATAATGTGTTTTATGAAATCATAATGACCTAATAGTGATGTAATAAAATACTATAAATGGTATTTTTGGCCAATATATGTTTTACCCTTAAAATAATGTGATTTTATGTTTTTTTTATTTATTTTACAAATCTTTAGTGGACCCTCCAAGGCTAATAAAATATTTTAACCTTTTAAAATGTTTTCCTTGAGAGTGTGACTCACCTACACATAGGAAAGCCTAATATTTTCAGAATTTAGGCCATTATAATTATAAAATAATGGTTTCCACTCCAATTTGGAAGAAAAACATGTGTAAAAATCATTGGTTTGTTTGTGATTTTGATTAGTTTAATGTGTCGTGGCCCAAACCTAAATAATAAAGAATTCCCTCTCTTTTCCTATATAAACCCACCAAAGCTCCCACTTCCTATTCACTCAAAACCTTTTTAGCTTGACCAAACTCTGACCTACTCTCTCTATAATCCTCCCAAGTCACCTCAAGCTCCCAAGAAGCCTCTCTCAAGCCTCTCCCAAGCCTTTAGGATCACACTTCCAAGTAAGGGATTTCTTCCTTTCTCCTTTTTGTCCAAATTTATTTATGTTGTTATACCCTTTTGTTTTCAATTGAAAATGTTGGGGTATGATTTTAAACCTCCTATATACTGCCCTACTTATTTTTTAAGGATGATATTCCCCTTACTCTCTCATTAATTCCTCCCATGTACACCTGTTACCATGCTGAAATTCTGTAAGGAATTTCTCTCTTCTCATTTACATTCAAGAAATTCTTTTGTATTATGAATCTAAATTCCATTAAATTTGTTGGAAAATGTATCTATATGACCCCATTACTTTCCATTTCATTTATATATGATTATACACACCTTTCCTCTCACCAATAATTTTTATTAATTCTTATGTCATGTCGTTATGCTGTCGAAATTACACCGCGATTTTCAAGCCAAAGTCATTGTGTAGTGAATACCATGTCTGTTTCTCTATCAAGGGTATTCACCTTTATGCACATTTACTTATTGATTATATAGTTTAATTTATTAATTACACATTTCTTTATCATGTAATAAATTATTATGTTTAATGAATCCATGTTATATAATCCATGTGGCACACTTATGCATGAAATGAAATAATTAAGAAGGGTGTGCCCTGATAGCGCTCCAATGCATTGGGTAAAGATTAGTATCCTAATATTTCAAGTGAAATGAGGTTTTAATCATGCTAATTCAATTTCAATGAGTTTTTACTCATTATCCATGTTCAATGAGCCTTGTCTCATGCTAATATCATGTTAAATGTTGTTTCCACATTTCCATGTTATGATAATCATGGTATATAATGATTTATGTACATGTTTCTCTTATGCTCCATTGATGTGCCTATTGCATAACATGTACTGTATTATTCATGTTATGTCTTGTTTACTCCCATACTAGGCTTTATATATCACCCTTTTCTTATGCATGTCCTCAGGTTATCCCATGCAATGCTAAGTACAAAGGAATGTTGTAGTCATGTAAAAGAAGTTTTCAATAAAGATTTTGTGTTTTATGTTATAAGTTGTTATGTAATGTTCCTAAGCCCCAAAGACACTAGACCTCTCGATATTCTATATTGTACCAAGTGAATAGTTTATTTATTAAATCATGTTTAAGTGTGTAACAAATAGCAGGGTTGTTATAGTTGGTATTAGAGGATAAATTTAGTTATTTTTGGGATTAGGATTAGAAAATCCTAGTGAAATCCCTAGGGATAATACTAAGTATAATAAAAACATCTCTAAATTTTGGTGAATATTGAGTAAGTGGTTTATCAAGAAAATATAACCCTGTCTGGATACGAGCAGGTAGAGGCAGATCTGTCACAGATTTATCTAGGGGTAAAACTCGAAAACACCACTTTGAGCTAGACTCAAACAAGAACTGGTGCACAACAACGAGCCTTGCTGCACTCTTGGTTATGAAACTCCTGGGGGATATGATTTGATAAACTCATAAGATTAGAATTAACCATTATTAAGGGAATAAAAAAATGCCCATATGAATATATGTTGGGAAGTAGATCATGGATAACAAAGATTGAAGCCTATAAATTCATTAGTTAAATAAATAAAAGTAATTTATAAGTCATTTGTTTTTGTCTTTGGATTACCTTTTATCTGTTACCCCTAACTTTATTTTATTCTATCCAGTGCCTAGTAATAGGAGGACTCGGGCTAACAACCGATACAAAGATCAATGTGACGACTATTCTAATGAGATACCCAATCTGATGGGAGCAAGAATCGCGAACTTTGTCACGATACTCTCTTAGTTAACTCAAGTTTTGAATATAAATATGGGTCAAGAGGAACATTCAACCCCCCCTCCCCACTAAGAAATAACAAGTATCAATTGAGATCTTCATGAGACAAATGCATCCTACTTTTAATGGATCATTTGATCCCTCAATCATCGATCAATTGATCAACTCCATTGAGAAGATCTTCTCCATACTTCAATGTTTTGAACAAGAGAAGTTACTTATGGATGCTTATTGTATGGAGGGTGAAGCTTATCAATGGTGGATATTGATAAAAAATATGAATCTTGAGGAGGAGATCGAGGCATTGGAATGGAAGGATTTCTGGAAAATGTTTTTTGACAAATATTTTCATCGTACCCTCCAAATTAAGATGGAAAGGGACTTCCTTTATCTCAAGAAAAATGATGACAAATCCATAAAAGTGTATGAGGCAAACTTAAAAAGGCTTTCCTGATATGCCTTCGGCTTTGTTGTTACCCCCGAATACAAGGTTGACCACTTATTTGGTGGGCTAAAACCTAGCCTATAGAAATACCTAGGGATCCGTGACTTCGAGATCTATGAGAAAATTGTTCAATGTTCCCTCAAAGTCGAAATGGAGATTGTTGAATCTCAGGGGTATCATGGAGATAAGAAGAATAAGGTGGAATTCAATTCTGGCAGTCCGATGGATAAATCCAATGGTGCTAAGAAAATCTAGCACCCCACTTTCCAAAGGTGTGAAAAGAATCACCCAAGAAATTTCCTGAAGGGGATGAGGAAATGCTTTAGGTGTGGAAGAGAACGTCCCCTGGAAATTAACTTTTGACAAGAGAAACTTGCGGCTGTGATAGAGGAGAGGAACACTATGTTTGACCCTTAACGTATTGTTCATTGCTTCAACTGAATAGAACCGGGGCACTTTGCAAACTAGTTCCCTATGATGAGGGTTTTCATAGGCAACCAACAACCTCTAAGGAGGAAAGTAAGAGCTTTTTCCATCACTAATGCTGAAGTGAACCCCAAAAATGAAGTCGTGACAGGTACGCTAGTTATTGATTCAATAATAGGGAACATACTTTTTGATTCTAGTTCTATGCATTCTTTTATATCCATAAATTTTAGTAGAAAATCCCAACACCACCACAAGTTATGGTAGTGAATATGTCAGTGAGAATGGAAAATGGGGAAATCATTGCATCCCATGAATATAACTCCTCCCCTATCATAATTTGTGGATTGAACTTCCCAGTTAACCTCGTCATACTCCCTTTGGTGGAACTTGATGCAATTCTTAGAATGGATTGGATTTCCTTATATAGAGACAACATAAATTTCCATGATAAAGAAATCACTCTCCATATGGAGAATTGACCCCTGATTCTGTACAAGTGAAAGGAGGAGGAGAAATCTTCTTTTGCACTATCATCTCAAGCGTGGATATTTCTAACCTATGAACATGTGTTTCTGGCTCAGATGATTGATTACAAAGAAGAAACTATCCTTGAATACATGCCTATTGTGAGGGAATTCACTGAAGTGTTTCTTGAGGAATTTTTTGGCCTTCCTCCTAGAAGATATGTTTTCTAATATCCAAAACTCCATATAGAACGGCTGTTCTGGAGCTTGAGGAGTTGAAGAAATAGCTACAGGAGAATCTAGATAAAGTTTTTATATTCCCAAGTGCTTCACCATGGGGTGCACCAGTATTCTTTGTCAACAAGAAGGATGGTTCAATGCGCATTTTCATTGATTAAAGTGATCTCAAAAAAATGATAATAAAGAACAAGTATCCTCTACCATGAATTGATGACTTTTTTTATCATCTATGTGGAGCACAATACTTCTCCAAGGTTGATTTGTGGTCGGGATATTACCAAGTAAGGGTGAAGGAGGAGGATATCCCCAAGACCACTTTTCGTACAAGATATGGGCACTATGAATTCATAGTAATTCCTTTTGGACAAACTAATGCTCCAAAAAACTTCATGGACTTAATGAATAGAGTCTTTAGAGATTACCTAGACAAATTTTTGGTAGTATTTATAGATGATATTATAATATAATCCAAAATCAAGGATGATCATGAGGAGCATATAAGAACTTTACTAGAGACCTTGCGAAAGGAGAATCTATATGAAAAGTACAGCAAGTGTGAGTTCTGGTTGAAGGAAGTCTCATTATTTGGTTATTTCATCACAAGCAATGGGATATCCCTCTAGGACAACTGCAATTGAGGGATGGCTGAGGCCAACATCGACAATAGATATATATAGTTTCCTAGGGTTAGTTGTATATTATCACCGATTTGTGAGAAATTTCTCATGATTGTCCAACCCTCTTACCAAGCTAACTTAGAAGGGATTCAAGTTTTCTTGGAGTGATGAAAGCTAAGAGATCTTCAAGGAGTTTAAAAGGAGTCTTATCACTACACTCGTGCTCACATTACCCACAAGTGGAGAACTTTTTGTGTTATTTAGTGATGCTTAGAAGAAGGGCCTAGGTAGTGTGTTGATGAAAAATGACAAAGTCATTGCCTATGCTTCAAGGAAATTAAAAGTTCATGAGCAGAACTATCCAACACATGATCTAAAGTTGGCTGCAGTAATCTTCGCTTTAAAAATTTGGAGACATTACCTCTTTGGGAAGAAGTGTGAAATATACACATATCACAAAAGCCTCAAGTATATATTCACACAGAAAGAGTTGAATATACACTAACAAAGATGGTTAGAGCTGATCAATGACTATGACTGCTCAATCCATTACCACCATGGGAAAGAGAACAAGGTGGTAGATTCTCTAATTAGAAAGGACCCAACAATTATATTATTGATGAGAATTGAAAAGGATACAATCTTCTTATATTTGATGAATATGGACATAGGAATCATAAATAAGGGAACATAATCAATCCTTTAACAAATGATTGCTCAACCATCTCTTTTGGAAAGGTTAAAGTATTCTCAAATGGATGATGTGGGAATTTAGAAGAAAGTGGAAACTTTCAGAAAAGGTAAATCCTTGGAGTTCAATGTAAATGAAGAAGGAATTGTGAGATTTGGGTCAAGACTATGTGTTCCATCAAATACAGAGTTAAATAATGAACTTTTGGATGATGCATATACTTTGAATTTATCTATTCACCCAGGAAACACAAAGATGTATCAAGATCTTTGAGAGCACTACTGGTGGGATAACATGAAGAATGAGATCGTTGAGTATACATCAAATTGTTTGGTATGTCAGCAAGTGAAGGATGAGAGGCAGAGGTCTAAGGGGATGATGCAACCACTACCCATACTAGTATAGAAATAGGAGAACATCGCCACAGGATTTTTCACTAGACTTCTGAAGACATCCAAAGGAAATAATGATATCTAGGTTGTTGTGGATTGTATTACAAAGACTACACACTTCATTTCAATTCAAGAGGATTTCTCATTGGATCAACTGGCACAAATATACATTAGAGATTTGGTAAGGCTGCATGGATTACCACTATCTATTGTATCCGATCGAGATCCAAGATTAACCTCTATGTTTTGGAAGAGTCTCCAACATGTTCTGAATACTGAGTTGAACTTCAGTATGAATTATCATCCTCAAACTGATGGAAAATTTGAGTGGACCATCCAAACACTTGAGGACATGTTGAGAGAAAGATCAATGGACTTAAAAGGTGTATGGGATCAACATTTTATTCTAGTTGAGTTCTCTTACAATAATAGTTTCCACTCAAGCATCCAAACTGAATCTTATGAAGCCCTTTATGGGAAGAGGTGTAGGACACCAGCATGTTGGGATGAAGTTGGGGAGTGAAAACTATGAGGTCTATAAATTGTCAAAGAAATGGTGGAGAAGGTTAATATCATCCAACAACACATTAAAACTGCTCAGAATCGAAAAAAGATCTATGATGATAATCGTGAATGAGACCTAGAGTTTGATGTTGGAGACATGGTATTCATCTGCATATCACCGTGGAAGAGATTTATGATATTTGGGAAGAAAGTAAATCATAGTCAGAGGTATGTAGGCCCTTTTGAGATCCTTGATCGCATTGGAGTGGTGGCATATCGACTAGAACTCCCACTGAACCTATCTCAAGTACATGATGTATTCCATGTATCACTCTTGAGGAAGTACATACCTGACCCATCACATGTACTCAATCTAGATTTGGTACCATTGGATAATGAACTCTCCTATGAAGAGAAGCCAATTAAGATCTTAGATCATTGGGAAAAAGTTCTAGGAAATAAGACAATGGCCCTCATCAAGGTGTTGTGGCGAAACTAGAAGTTTGAATAAGCAACATGGGAATTAGTGGAAATGATGAAGTAGAGTTACCCACATCTTTTTTAGTGTGGGAAAAGGAAATTTCAAGGGAAAAATTTCTTAAGGGTTGAATATTGTAACGACCCAAACTTTTATTAATGAAAATTCCTATTGATCTAATTAAATTAATTATTATGTAAAATGGTTATATAACATATGCACTTATTTGGTTTTATGATTTTGGATTTAAAAATACTATTAATAATTGTTATCATTTCTAATATAGTTGTTGAATAGTGATCACATGATTAGAATAAATAAAGAGCTTTAACAAATCCAATTTACTCAGACAAAGGAAGCGATGGCCTCATCCAGTAGAATTGATCCATACGAAGCCCATTTTTCAGAGCTCAAAAAGGGGGTGGCATCATTGGGCTTCATTCTTGACCAAGACCAATCTGAGATTCGACATGTTAAGCTCGAAAATAACCACCTACGTGAGAGGTGTAAGTTGATAGAGATTACCACCCAAGTGATGTTATCTGAGCGACCCCAAGAGTCTGTCACCATTACACACCTTACCATTAGGTCATATGCAGGTGTTATAAGGGGTTATGTAACAAGACCCTAGTACTATGATTATGTGCATTATTTTTTTACAAAATAAATAATATGCATTCATTTTATTATTGTTACTTTTTAAATAGTTTTTAAAGAAAAAATAGTATTTTTTGTTGATATTAAATTAAGAAATCTATTTTGATGAATTAATGAATTTTTGAATTAAATAATATTTTAATAAAATATTATTACTAAATTAAGTTTTATTAAATATAAATGATCATATAATTTTTATGAATTCAATTGTGATTTTTATTAATGTTTGAAAGTCGTTTTTGTCAAAAACTCAAGAATTTTAGATAAAGGTCGGTTTTTATATTAAAAGTAAAAATTCAAATATTTAGAAAATTATTTAGATAAAATGAATATTATTTTTGGAATCAGGATGTCGAAATTATCCAATGGTTAATTTTTCATAATTTTTTGAGACAGTCGATTTTTTGGGTAAAAATTAAATACTGTTTAATTATATAATGTGTTTTATGACATTATAATGACCTAATAGTGATGTTATAAGATACTATAAATTGGATGTTAGACCCATATATGTTTTACCATTAAAAAAATGTGATTTTACGTTTTTTTATTTATTTTACAAAGATTTAGTGGACCCTCCAAAGCTTATAAAATATTTTAACCTTTTCAAATGTTTTCCTTAAGAGTGTGACTCACCTCCACATATGCAAGCCTAATATTTTAAGAAGTTATACCATTGGACTTATAAAATAATTGTTTCTACTCCCCTTTGGAAAAAACATGGGCAAAAACCATGTGTTGGCTTGTGGTTTTGATTAGTTTAATGTGTTGTGGCCAAAACCTAAATAATGAAGAATTCCCTCTCTTTTCCTATATAAACCCACACAAGCTCCCACTTCCTCTGTACTAAAAACCTTTTGATATTGACCAAACTATGCCCTTATATCTATATAATCCTCCCAATGTTCCCCAATCTCCCAATAATCCTCTATCAAGCCTCTCCCAAGCCTTTGAAATCACACATCCAAGTAAGGGATTTCTTCATTTCTCCTTTTTGTCCAAATTTCTTTATATTGTTATACCCTATTGTTATCAATTAAAAATGATGGGGTATGATTTATCACCTCCCCTATAATTTCCTCCTTATGTTTGAATGAAGAGAGTCCCCTTTATCTCTCATTAATTCCTCCCTAGTACACTCGTTATCGTGCCGAAATTCCATAAGGAATTTTTCTCTTCTCATTTACATTCAAGAAATTCTTTTATATTATGAATCTAAATTCCATTACATATGTTGGGACATGTATCTATATGAACCCATTACTATCCATTTAATTTAAATATTATGAGACACCCTTTTCTCTCTCATCAACAATTTTTATGAATTCTTATGTCACACCATTATGCGGCTGAAATTGCACCACGATTTTCCAAGTCAAAATCATTGTCTAGTGAATACCATGCCCATTTCTCTATCAAGGGTATTCACATTTATGAAAATTTACTTATTGATTATAGAGTTTCATGTATGAATTCAACATTTCTTTATCGTGGAATAAATAATTATGTTTATTGAATCCATGTTATATGATCCATATGGCATACTTATGCATGAAATGAAATGATTAAGAAGGGTGCACCCTGATAGCACTCCAATTCATTGGGTAAAAAATAGTATCATGATACATCAAGTGAAATGAGGGTTTAATCATTATAATTGAAGTGAAATGATGGTTTAATCATACTCCATGTGCAATGATCCTTGGCTCATTCTAATATCTTGTTAAATGTTGTTGCCACATTTCCATGTTATGATAATCATGCTATATCATGCCTTTATGTTCATGTTTCTATTATGCTCCATTAATGTTCCTATTGACTAAAAAGTACTATATTATTCCTGTTATTCCTTGTTTACTCCCTTACCAGGATTTATAGGTCACCCTTTTCTTATGCATGTCCTCAGGTTATCCTATGCAATGCTAAGTACGAATGAATGTTGTGGTCATGTAAAAGAAGTTTTCAATTAAGATATTGTGTTATATGTTCTAAGTAGTTATGTAATGTTACTAAGACCCAAATAAACTATACCTCTTGATCTTCTATGTTTTATTAGGTGAATATTTTTTGTATTAAATCATGTTTAAGTTTTTAATAAAGAGAATTGTTGTTATACTTTAGCTATGTATCCTTCAGTAATAGAGCATTCTGGTTGAGATTTGTTCCTCACATATGATTTCAAATGACCTAAGTACCTGATGAAAAAAATAAGAAACATATTAAAAAAATTATGCAATTATTTTATAAAATCAAATTCACCAATGAAAATAAAAAATATATCAACATACATCTCAATTGGATACATCCATCAATAGTGTATTGATCCACCAAGTTTAGCTTCTTCAACCAAATTAATAGTCAAATGAATCATGACTATTAAGAATGAAGGTTGAAATAACATCTACAAATGACATTATGTTAAAAAAATTCTTTCTTTAAGTTTATCAAGCTCAATTGGATTTAATGTTTTTCTATAAATATCTCTAAAAAGGGTACAAAACTCAACTATAATAGTGGTTAATTTTTAGTTAAAGTATTATAAAAATCCAAAAACAACAACTGCTCCATCAAAATATGCGATTCATGAATTCTCAATCCATGTAACTTTCAATGTTTCAAGTCAACACACCTTGATATGTTACTTGAATACCTATCTGACACTTTTACATTCTTTAAAGTTCAAAGTAATATGTCCTTATCATGATTTTTCATTGTAAAAATATCCAAAGGATACATTACATTCTCATTTTCTGATAAACCATGCTTTATATTCATTAACTCAAATTCCTCACAAGCATTATGGTGATCCTTCGATTTAACCTGGTCA
Organism: Viscum album; assembly: GCA_963277665.1. NCBI lineage: Eukaryota > Viridiplantae > Streptophyta > Magnoliopsida > Santalales > Viscaceae > Viscum > Viscum album. Next base: position 1,236,593,520 of record OY728120.1, read on the forward strand.
TTAAGAATTGTAAAAATTACATTGTCACAGACGTTCTTCTTGATATTAATTACATTAAGATTATAACATGTAAAATTAAACTCCCAATAATGATGTTTGAAAAATATACTATTTTTCTTCCATTATTGTGTTCCAGCTGCTTCAGATACTATACCTCATACCCTTCCCCCTTATTTAAACTGATGACGTTTTCAAAATTATTTAGTGACATTAATTAATTGTCCCAATATTTCTAAACCAGATAACACCTTCGATGACTTTCTCATTTCAATACCTACATTGAATCATGTATTGTTAAACCTAAATTTATGAAAAGCATCAATAAATTGATAATGACACATAAAACACCATTTTATTCTATGAGGTAATCATTGAGGTTCAAAATAAAAATTAAAAACTACACAACCAAAACAACATGAGTGTTCCAAACATATAAATTTCCTAGTTTACGAATGTCACTAATTGTCCACACTAAAGAATAATTCATTTTGAATAGTTGTCTCATTGAATCATCATATTTTTCCACACCATCATCCCAAAATTCTCTCAATTATTTGATTAGAGTTTGAAGGTATACAACAATTTCATTTCCAAGAATTTTCTTTTTAGTAATAATCATCTAAATAATGAAAGAAGTCTTATTCATACACATCCATAGAGGTAGATTATTAGGGATCAAAAAAACTGTGCAAATTCTATAATTAGTACTTAAAGTACCAAAAGGGTTAAAACTATCATTATCTAATACCAAACGTACATTCCAATTATCCAAAGAAAAATTTGGATATAGTGAATCAAACAACTTCCATGATGTTGAATATTTTGGATGCCTCATCAATCCATCATTACTATCCTAAGCATACCACTTCATGTCATTTGTATTCTTATATTACATGAATAATATTTTCAAATGTGGGTTCAGAGGAAAGTTAAACAATACCTTTGTAAGATATTTCTTCTTCTATTTATTCCTGGGGTTGCATTGATTTATACTCTCAATGTTGTTTATTGACTTCTATCTGCTTGTATGACATATTTTTCATTCTTATTTATCATACTCTTCTACCCAATAAATAATTAAATCATTAGGTCATGCGTGTATCTTTTTATAATCAAGTACAAGTTTTTTGATGACTTTATTCAACTCATAGAATGATGTAGGGATCTTAACTTTACTAAGTGCATCATGAAGAAACTCTAAAATCATGGAAATTAATTTTTTAGTAATTTTTGGGACCAATTTGGCTGATGAATTTTTTTGGTGAATGAAGTATTTTATTTTTTTTTCAAGGAAGTTTTATAAAAAAGTAAATCAATTCACTTTGTATAAGTGGGTGAGGAAAGACATGAAAGTTACAGTACTTTCCATGGTAAATCTGATGATGTTTTGTTGGTCTGTATCTCACAAAGATCATAAGTTGTTTGGAGAAATTATGATGCAAGCATTATGAAGGAAAGGGGGAGAAAAGATACATCCAATCATAATGGCAAGTCTTGTAGAAGTAAGTGTCTAAGGTGACTCAGTTTTCCAGTCTTTTCCAATTTTTTGGAGTCTAAAATTTGGTTTTGGGCTAGCATTGCGAAAAGTGGATTTCCTTGAAGATATCATAAAAATATGGAAAAGGAAATAATTTTATGAAGATAGGCTTCATGAAGTAGATTTTGCGAATACATGAATAATTTTGACGTTGTTCTTCATGATTAGGATGAGCTTTAGAAATGGAAGAGGTGAAGTGCTCTGCAAGTAAGCTTTGCGGTGCAAAGGAAGAAGAAGCATCACGGTGGTGCAAAGGAAGAAGGATCATCATGACGGTGCAAAGGAAGAAGAAAAATTACAGCGGCACAAATGATTTGATGGAACACTTCACGATTACGATAAGCTTCATGAATCTGGAAAATAGCAATGGTGCTTCGCGAAACAGAGTGAATTTTAGCAGAAATTACGGAGCTCTGTGATTTGATTTTGACATGATGCTGAGGTGGATGGAAGGTTTTAGAGTTAGTGGGAAATTCCTATAAATAGTCCCCAATCCTGTAAAGACCCGTAAATTTCAAGGAATTTTTTTTCTTAATTTTCTTTGGAATTTTACAAGAGCGCAGTTTCTGACGGCACCTGATTCCGAGTCCCGGTGTGCCCGGAATCATTTTTCCGAAGTTTGGCTCGGGTACATTCAGTGAACGAATGAGCGGGTTTTTCTAACTTTTGAACCGGTGCCCGGAATCGAATTCTGAGGGCACCGATGAAATCGCAGCGCCGGTATTCGCTTAACACCTCTTCCGTAGTTGCGTTTGCTCGGGTGTGGTTTTTAATTTTCGGGCTTAAAGTTAAGAAATAAAATAATTTTGCGACAACTTTATTTTATTTCACTTAAGCCACTTGGAAGCCACTTGAAGCCACTTATTGACGGCTTGAACTGAGTTGAATCGGATAGGATGCTATCCAGAAATATCCTACCCCCTTGGTAGGATATTTGTGAGGTGGGGCCCGCACGAGCCCCGCCATTTCTTTCCACTAAGAAACACACCCGCGAAAACCCGTCTTAATGAGAGTCAACAGATGCGTTTCTTAAAATCTTAACAAACCATTTAATTGGTCGGTTTATTTCGTGAATTAAATGGGATGTTTCTTTCGTTGAATTAATTCAATGAATTAATTCAATCGTTTATTAACCTATTTTCGTGTGTTGGCATATTAATAAAATAAGACCAACCAAAATCTTTTGGGGGATTACTTGTTGAGACAGAATCCTTGTTCCTTCTTCCTCCTTCACGAAGAACGCGAAGAACGCGAAGAACGCAAAGAACGCGAAGAACGCCGAACCCGGAAATCGACGACGCGACACCGTGATCCGCAACGCCGAAAACGTTCTTCTGCGAAGTCTCTTCCTCCGTGATGGATCTTCGATCGGCTGCTTGAGGTAAGAGTCTCGGACCTTCCTTTTTATCTCCTTCGTGGTTCTTAAACAAAAACACGGATTTAATTAATTAAATTAAATCTGCTGTTTCATGGTGCGTTGAGTTCGCTGACTCAACGCCAGATTCCGCGACGACGCGACGCCTCCCTGCGACGACGCGATGATCCCTCTCTTCCGCGACGAGCTTTTCTGCGAAGAACGCCCGCACGCGACTATCGATGAGGTAGGGATTTATTATGGGAATTACCCCTTTTTTTTATTATTCTCGTTTATGAAACAATTTTATTTCATTAAGAATTGTTTCGGATATGCGTTCATGTGTTGAACTTATTTTCCTCCCGTTGTTTATATCTAATGCGGAGGGTGCGGGCCAAACGAACACGGCCCGATGACCCTCCGTCGTTCTTCGTTTTGTGCGGATTTGACGGGCGACGATGGAACGTGCCGCAACAGATGTTTGACGATCCCGCAGTGAAGAACGAGTCCCGGGAGGAGCAATGGCACAGACGGGAAGAGAATCGGACCACCGGAACGATTCCGGTGGCCCGCGGAACTCGCCGGCGGCGCGGCGGCACCGGTAGCCGGGAGCGGCGGCGCCCCGGCGCGCCGCCGGACAGGCCGCCGCGACTCAGCGCGGCGGCGGCGGCACCCGCGAACCCGTAGCCGCGCGGGTCCGGTGCCCTCGGACGTGGCTGAAGCCGCGTCCTGACTCAACGCGGCCCCACGCGGGGGGGGGGGGCACCACCAGGCCGCGGGGGCGGCGCCTCGGCCGTTCGGCCGCTCGGCTGAACCGGGCCAGGCCGGTCCGACCAGTCGGGCCACACCCTAGCCGGACTGGACCGGGTCGGGTCGACCCGGTTCGGCCGACTCCCGGGGGGGGTCGGGCCGGGTCGGCCCGGGCCCATACCCCCCGTCTTCGGACGGTCTTTGTTCAAACACCCGTAACATGAGCTACGGGCCTCCAAACGACTCGGCGTCAGCGGCAACATGATCCTTGGATCGAGACGGTCATTTCGGTATATCGCACTCAAGGTTTCGGAGTACTTTGAGTTCGGCCGGGTTGGTTCGTACACGAAACCAACCGGGCCCTCGGAGCGGAAACACTCATATCTTGAGCTACGGACGTCCGATTGACGTGCCATCAGCTTTATTGTTTTCCTCTAAGTGAGACGGATCTTTTGGCATACTCCACCCGAGGTTTGGACGCAGGTGGAGTGCGGTCGGGTTGGTTTTTCCTTAAAAACCAACCGTGCCCCTGGGACGAAAATGCCAATAACTCTCAGACCGGGCGTCCGATTGACGCGCCGTCTGCGACGTTGAGTTCCTGTTGACGATACGGAACTTTTGGATACATCAACCTCGGACTTTGTGTCAGTTGATGTATCAGCCTCTCGGGTCGTGGAGCGGACCCTCCCAAACGAGCTTGCTGTGTGCGGGAACCCTAGGCTGGCCGCAACTGCTACTTCGACAGCGACGACTGTGCAGAGATCCTTCGTGGACTCCGACGACGACCGTGCAGATATCCTCCATGGACTGCGACGACGACTGTGCAGAGATCCTCAGTGGACTGCGACGACTACTGTACTCAGCGATCCTCCGTGGATCAGTGCTACAGGTCATGTGTGGGCCCGGTCCTGTGTGGGCTCGATCCTGTGTGGGTCCGATCCTGTGTGGGTCCGTGCTCAGCGGTTCTGTGTGAGCCAGCGCCTACAGGTCCTGTGTGGGCCCGATCCTGTGTGGGTCATTGCGGGTGTTAGTTACCTATCGATCCTTCGTGGGTCCGATGACTTAGATGGATCAGTGATCATCTTTATCATCATCCAAAGAAGTATACCTGTGTGAGCTGAATCTTGTGTTACTCTCATTTGTGGATTGTGTTGAGCTATCCTGTGTGGATTTACTGTTTTTTTCCTTTGTGGATTGTGTTGAGCTGTCCTGTGTGGATTTACTGTTTACTCTCCTTTGTGGATTGTGTTGAGCTATCCTGTGTGGGTATATGTTTGCTTTCCTGTGTGGACTGGGTTGTGCTTGGGCTCGGACGTTGGAGCCGAACGGGAATTGATGACTTAGGTATATGTATGGGCATATACCTAAGTCGTGTCAGATGTTACTTCGTGATTGTATCTTTCCTTTGTGGATTATCCTTTGTGGATTTCGGGAGACCTTCGGGGGTCTCGGGGTCCCTACTGAGTAGCTTATACTCACCCCTGCACGGGCTTTGCCCGCACTACATTGTGTTGGTTGCAGACGACGGACAGCGCTGATCGTGGTGGAGGCGTGCGGAGCAGGACGGTACCTGGAGGTGGACCACTGGGCGGGACGTACTCGGAGCGGTCAGGTGGACCCGAGGAGCAGTGGAGGCTATCTGTACCCACCCTTCAGGTGGGATTTCCAGAGGACGGCTCGACGCTACAGTTTTCCCTTTCAGTTGTTGTTTTTCCTTTTAGTTGTACTTTACTGTTGGGCTTGTATTTCCGGCCCCTTTTACTTTCAGCACAGCTTGTACAGTTTTTACTTAGTGTTAACTTTTCTGCTTGCTTACTCTGTGGTGCTTGTTTACTTTTCAAAGGAAATGCCTTCCCTTTTTGTTGGGATTTACACCTTGGTGCTAGTCGCCAGCCCCTGGCCTATGGAAGGCGGGCTTGGGGTAGTCACGGCACGGGCCCCGAGGGCGGGTCGTGACAAATTGGTATCAAAGGTGGTCGGTTCTACCACAGACTCTGATCTTTCTTCTATGTGAAGCAATAGTGTTTAGCATATTGAGTGTGGTTATCAGTCCAGGGAGGCCAGTGTTGGTGCGGCGGCCGACGTATCCATACACCAGGATGCTGACTTCTGATTTCTGACTTAATGCACGAAAATATTGATTGCATGTGTGTTTCAAGTTTTCTTCGTGATTACTTGTGTCAGCTCACCAGGTATACTGTTCTGACCGTGGCGCACTTGTTTCCTTTTCAGGATGGCACGACGAAGCATCCAGCTAGGGTTCCTAGAGTAGAGCGTGACGACAGCCCGCCGAGCGACGAGGCCTCGGTACAGGGCCCGTTGACCGCAGAGGCACCGGCGGTACTTTTACCCGCCGAGCCCCCGATGCTTTCATCACTGGCAGTTGACGACGCACGATGCCTCGGATCTCTGCACGAGTTCCAGCGCCAGCGACCACCCAGGTTCCGTGGGGAGTCGGACCCCCAGGCAGCCGAGGACTGGCTGGAGGCGGTCGTCCGAGTTTTCAGGCTAGTGAGGACACCAGCAGACCTCATGGTGATCCTCGCGGCGAGCCTACTGCACGCAGCAGCAGGGCGATGGTGGAGCCTAATGCTCCAGGTACACGATGAGGCCTCCCTCATCTGGACGGACTTCGAGAGCCTCTTCCGCTCAGAGTTCATCCCGGCCACCCTCCGTGCGGTGCGCATTCAGGAGCTTCTTCAGCTGCGGCAGGGCAGCTTGACGGTCGCCCAGTACGCGACGAGGTTCACCGACCTATCTCACTATTCGACAGACATGGTACGGGACCCCATCTTCCGGGCCCGGACCTTCGAGCAGGGTCTGATACACGAGATCAGGGCATCACTGATCTCCCTCAGCATCCCGACCCAGGAAGGAGTACTGGAGCGAGCCCTCCTGATCGAGAGCTTCCTAGCTGAGTCCACAGCGAGACCTGCCGCAGGGTGGCAGATAGCGAAGTCTTCAGAAGTAGGTAGCTGACGGATGACTCAGGGTTTCAGGCAGACCAGGCCTTTCGGCAGACGACCCCGGGACACTGGCTCAGCGGTGCGGGGCACACAGCGCGGAGCCAGCCTTCCGAGAGGCAGACAGTGCTACGAGTGCGGCGGGCAGGGCCACATGGCTCATGAATGCCCGACCCGTCGTACCGAGGGGCAGCAGACGGTGGAGGGACCACCCAGGCAGAGGCAGAGGGTCGACCGTGGCAGTCCGCAGGGAGGAGGCGGACGAGGCAGAGGAGCTGGCCGAGCAGCAGGTGGTGGGAGACGCTTTGAGGCTCTGCCACCACCACCACCAGGAGGCCCGCCCCGACCACAGGGAGCTGGTGGGAAGAGGCAGGCTCAGCTCCAGGCAGTGGAGGCCTACGACCACGGCGCGCCAGAGATGATTCAAGGTATGATCTGTGTCTATTCCACCCTTGCTGCAGTTCTGATAGACACAGGAGCGAGTCACTCTTTCACAGCCACTGCCCTTGTTCGGAGCTCGGAGATTCCGACGGAGCCGTTGGCTCGATCCTTACGATTAGAGACTCCTACGGGAGCAGACTCGACGATTACGCACTGGTTCCGGCAGTGTGAGCTTACTCTAGGAGGCGAGAGCTTCGGCTGGGATCTTCTTGTAGTGGCGTCGAGGCCTTACGACGTCATCTTGGGCTTGGATTGGTTATCTACGGTCCATGCTCAGATCGACTGCATTAGGCGCAAGGTGCGATGTGTGCGCACCGACGGGAGCAGGTTCACCTTCACCGGCGAGAAGGGAGCCTTAGCATCACATGATGGACTCATGCAGAGGAGAGGTCAGACCATCACTCATCAGTTGGCTAGCCTCATCCTGGGAGCAGTTGACGTGCGGAGTCCCAGTTTTCCTGCAGTGGTGGATCAGTACGCGGACATCTTTCCCGACGACATTCCAGGACTACCTCCTCGCAGAGAGGTAGACTTTTATATTGACCTGTACCCCGAGACAGCCCCGATATCCACTCCAGCGTATCAGATGTCCCCCTCTGAGCTTTGAGAGCTGCGGGTACAGTTGGAGGACTTGCAGGGCAAGGGGTTCATCCAACCCAGTGTTTCACCCTGGGCTTCCCCGATATTGTTCGCCAAGAAGGCAGACGGGAGCTTGCGACTGTGTGTCGATTATCGTCACCTGAACCAGGTGACAGTGAGGAACAAGTATCTGCTACCCAGGATTGATGACCTCTTCGATCAGCTCAAGGGAGCACGGTGGTTCTCGAAGATAGACCTCAGGTCAGGCTATCATCAGCTCAGAGTTCGAAATGAGGATGTGCAGAAGACGGCCTTCAGATGTCGGTATGGCCACTATGAGTTCTTGGTTATGCCTTTCAGCGTGACCAACGCTCCAACAGTGTTCATGAGCCTCATGAACAGGATCTTCCAGCCATACCTCGATCGATTTGTCGTAGTCTTCATCGACGACATCTTGGTGTACTCGACCACGGAGGAGGAGCACGCCTACCACTTGCGTGTTGTACTAGACACACTCCGAGAGCACCATCTTTATGGAAAGCTCTCGAAGTGTCAGTTCTAGTTACGTGAGGTCCACTTCTTGGGGCACGTCATTTCTGAGGTGGGAGTTTCAGTGGATCCCGCGAAGATCGAGGCAGTGCTAGCTTGGGAGCCACCCAAGAGCGTGACAGAGGTGCGGAGTTTCTTGAGCCTAGCCGGTTAATATCGGAGATTTGTGCCGGACTTCTCAAGAGTTGCGGCCCCAATCTCAGTGTTGACGAAAAAGGGGAAACCCTTTGTGTGGTCAGACAGATGTCAGCAGAGCTTCCAGGAGCTGAGGCAGAGGTTGACCAGCGCACCTATCTTGAGGTTGCCTGAGGAGGGAGTTGGATACGTAGTCTAATGCGATGCATCAGGGACCGGACTCGGGTGTGTACTGATGCAGGAGCGGGCCGTGATTGCCTACGGATCACGTCAGTTGAGGCCGCATGAGCAGAACTACGCTACCCATGACTTGGAGTTGGCAGCAGTGGTATTCGCCCTGAAGACATGGCGGCACTATCTGATGGGCGAGCGCTTCACAGTCTTTTCTGACCACCAGAGTCTCAGGTACATCTTCTCTCAGAAGGACCTGAACCTGAGACAGCGGCGATGGCTCGAGTTCCTCAAGGACTATGACTTTGAGATAGTCTATACTCCTGGGAAGGGGAACGTAGTAGCCGATTCCCTCAGCAGGAGGACGGGCATCCAGCTACTTGAGGAGGCGACAGAGCAGCTAGCCGCCTTGCAGATATCCTTCATGGATAGAGACAGAGCAGCCTTCCTTCAGTCTCTCACATTCTCTCCTCCACTTCTACAGCGGGTCAGAGAGGCACAGCGTGGGGACGCTGACTGTGAGACACGGCGTGCACAGATATCCTCGGGACAGGCACCTGATGGTTTCTCCCTTGGAGCAGAGCACGACGTCCTTTTCAGAGGACGTACCTTGGTACCAGTCGCTTTACGAGAGGAGGTGCTGAGATATTTTCACACTTCTCCTTTGGCGGTACATCCTGGAGTGGCGAAGATGTACCAGGATCTCAGATGACAGCACTGGTGGCCGGGCATGAAGAAGGCTGTGGCAGAGTACGTTTCACGGTGCCTCACCTGCCAGCAGGTGAAGGCAGAGCATCAGGTACCAGCAGGCTTGGTACAACCCTTGGAGGCCCCGGAGTGGAAGTGGGATGGCATATCTATGGACTTCGTGACTGTACTTCCACCCACTTCCAGAGGTCACGACTCCATTTGGGTGATTGTTGACCGACTCACCAAGTCGGCACACTTCTTACCCATCCGAGAGCAGGGCTTAGTGGAGAGCTTGGGACGTCTCTACGTTCAGGAGATTGTACGGCTTCACGGTGTGCCATCGACTATCGTCTCCGATCGGGACGCTCGCTTTACTTCCCGGCTTTGGAAGGGGTTGCAGGAGGCGTTCGGGACGCGGCTACGTCTGAGCACCGCCTTTCACCCACAGACGGATGGTCAGACGGAGAGGACCATTCAGACTCTCGAGTACATGCTCCGTGCATGTGTCCTTGACTTTGGTCGCAGCTGGGAGGACCACCTACCCTTGGTGGAGTTCGCATACAACAACAGCTACCACTCCACCATCGGGATGGCACCCTACGAGGCGTTGTACGGCAGGCCTTGCAGATCTCCTTTGTGCTGGACAGACCCTGGGGAGTCAGCACTTGTGGGACCATAGATGGTCCGAGCCACGACAGAGAAGGTCCAGGTCATCCAGGAGCGTATGAGGATAGCACAGAGCCGGCAGAAGTCATATGCTGACAGGAGGCGGAGGCCACTAGAGTTCGAGGATGGAGACCACGTCTTCTTGCGTGTCTCACCTCGACGTGGTTTGCGGAGATTTGGCCGAGGCGGCAAGTTGTCTCCACTCTTCATCGGGCCTTTCCAGGTCCTTAGCAGGATTGGCGAGGTGGCTTATTGCCTGGCTCTACCACCTCAGTTGCACCGGGTGCACGATGTCTTCCACGTATCCCAGCTGAGGAGATACGTGCACGACCCGACGCACATCATTGACTATGGGGAGCTAGACGTGGATGATGGGGCGACTTTTGTAGAGGTCCCAGTGGAGATAGAGGATCGACAGGAGCGGGTACTACGTGGGCGATCGATTCCTCTTGTGCGCATCAGATGGCAGCACGGGAACCTCCAGGAGAACACTTGGGAGTGGGAGGCTCAAATGCGTGCTCAGTACCCACATTTGTTTCCCTAGTTTTTGATGTATCTTTACGGGGACCTAAAGTACTGAGGTGGGAGTAATGTGAAGACCCGTAAATTTCAAGGAAATTTTTTTCTTAATTTTCTTTGGAATTTTACAAGAGCGCAGTTTCTGACGGCACCTGATTCCGAGGCCCGGTGTGCCCGGAATCATTTTTCCGAAGTTTGGCTCGGGTACGTTCAGTGAACGGACGAGCGGGTATTTCTAACTTTTGAAACGGTGCCCGGAATCGAATTCTGAGGGCACCGATGAAATCGCAGTGTCGGTATTCGCTTAACGCCTCTTCCGGAGTTGTGTTTGCTCGGGTGTGGTTTTTAATTTTCGGGCTTAAAGTTAAGAAATAAAATAATTTTGCGAAAACTTTATTTTATTTCACTTAAGCCACTTGGAAGCCACTTAAAGCCACTTATTGACGGCTTGAACTGAGTTGAGCCAGATAGGATGCTATCCAGAAATATCCTACCCCCTTGGTAGGATATTTGTGAGGTGGGGCCCGCACGAGCCCCACCGTTTCTTTCCGCTAAGAAACGCACCCGCGAAAACCCGTCTTAATGAGAGTCAACTGACGCGTTTCTTAAAATCTTAACAGACCATTTAATTGGGCGGTTTATTTCGTGAATTAAATGGGTTGTTTCTTTCGTTGAATTAATTCAACGAATTAATTCAATCGTTTCTTAACCTGTTTTCGTGTGTTGGCATATTAATAAAATAAGACCAACCAAAATCTTTTGGGGGATTACTCGTTGAGACAGAATCCTTGTTCCTTCTTCCTCCTTCGCGAAGAACGCGAAGAACGCGAAGAACGTGAAGAACGCCGAACCCAGAAATCGACGACGCGACGCCGTGATCCGCAACACCGAAAACGTTCTTCTGCGACGTCTCTTCCTCCGCGATGGATCTTCGATCGACTGCTTGAGGTAAGAGTCTCGGACCTTCCTTTTTATCTCCTTCATGGTTCTTAACCAAAAACACGGATTTAATTAATTAAATTAAATATGTTGTTTCATGGTGCGTTGAGTTCGCCGACTCAACGGCGGATTCCGCGACGACGCAATGCCTCCCTGCGATGACGCGACGATCCCTCTCTTCCGCGACGAGCTTTTCTGCGAAGAACGCTCGCGCGCGACGATCGACGAGGTAGGGATTTATTATGGGAATTACCCTTTTTTTTATTATTCTCGTTTATGAAACAATTTTATTTCATTAATAATTGTTTCGGATATGCATTCATGTGTTGAACTTATTTTCCTCCCGTTGTTTATATATAACGCGGAGGGTGCGGGCCAAACGAACACGGCCCGATGACCCTCCGTCGTTCTTCATTTTGTGCGGATTTGATGGGTGATGATGGAACGTGCTACAACGGATGTTTGACGATCCCGCAGTGAAGAACGAGTCCCGGGAGGAGCAATGGCGCAGACGGAAAGAGAATCGGACCACCGGAATGATCCCGGTGGCCCGCGGAACTCGCCGGCGGCGCGGGTCGCCGGGAGCGGCGGCGCCCCGGCACGCCGCCGGACAGGCCGCCGCGACTCAGCGCGGCAGCAGAGGCACCCGCGGACCCGCAGCCGCGCGGGTCCGGTGCCCTCGGACGCGGCCGCGTCCCGACTCAACGCGGTCCCACGCGGGGGGGGGGGGGGCGGCACCACCAGGCCACGGGGGCGGCGCCCCGCGCGCCTCGGCCGTTCGGCCGAACCGGGCCAGGCCGGTCCGACTGGCCGGGCCGCGCCCTGGCCGGACCGGACCGGGTCGGACCGGGTCGGGTCGACCTGGTTCGTCCGACTCCCGGGGGGGGTCGGGCCGGGTCGGCCCGGGCCCGTACCCCCCGTCTTCGGATGGTCTTCGTTCAAACGCTCGTAACTTGAGCTACAGGCCTCCAAACGACTCGCCGTCAGTGGCAACGCGATTCTTGGATCGAGACGGTCGTTTCAGTATATCGCACTCAAGGTTTCAGAGTACTTTGAGTTCGGCCGGGTTGGTTCGTACACGAAACCAACCGGGCCCTCGGAGCGGAAACGCTCATATCTTGAGCTACGGACGTCCGATTGACGTGCCGTCAGCTTTGTTGTTTTCCTCTAAGTGAGAAGGATCTTTTGGAATACTCCGGACGAGGTTTGGACGTAGGTGGAGTGCGGTCGGGTTGGTTTTTCCTTAAAAACCAACCGGGCCCCTGGGACGAAAATGCCAATAACTCTCAGACCGGGCGTCTGATTGACGCGCCGTCTGCGACATTGAGTTCCTGTTGACGATACAGAACTTTTGGATACATCAACCTCGGACTTTGTGTCAGTTGATGTATCAGCCTCTCAGCTCGTGGAGCAGACCCTCCCGAATGAGGTTGCTGTGTGCGGGAACCCTAGGCTGGCTGCGACTGCTACTTCGACAGCGACGACTGTGCAGAGATCCTCTGTGGACTCCGACGACGATCGTGCAGAGATCCTCCGTGGACTGCGGCGACGACTATGCAGAGATCCTCAGTGGACTGCGACGACTACTGCACTCAGCGATCCTCCGTGGATCAGTGCTACAGGTCCTGTGTGGGCCCGGTCCTGTGTGGGCCCGATCCTGTGTGGGTTCGATCCTGTGTGGGTCCGCGCTCAGAGGTTCTGTGTGAGCCAGCTCCTATAGGTCTTGTGTGGGCCCGATCCTGTGTGGGTTATTGCGAGGGTTAGTTACCTATCGATCCTTCGTGGGTCCGATGACTTAGATGGATCAGTGAACATCTTTATCGTCATCCGAAGAAGTATACCTTTGTGAGCTGAATCTTGTGTTACTCTCCTTTGTGGATTGTGTTGAGCTATCCTGTGTGGATTTACTGTTTACTCTCCTTTTTGGATTGTGTTGAGCTATCCTGTGTGGATTTACTGTTTACTCTCCTTTGTGGATTGTGTTGAGCTATCCTGTGTGGGTATACGTTTGCTTTCCTGTGTGGACTGGGTTGTGCTTGGGCTCGGACGTTGGAGCCGAACGGGAATTGATGACTTAGGTATATGTATGGGCATATACCTAAGCCGTGTCAGATGTTACTTCGTGATTGTATCTTTCCTTTGTGGATTATCCTTTGTGGATTTCGGGAGACCTTCGAGGGTCTCGGGGTCCCTACTGAGTAGCTTATACTCACCCCTGCACGGGCTTTGCCCGCACTATGTTGTGTTGGTTGCAGACGACGGACAATGCTGATCGTGGTGGAGGCGTGCGGAGCAGGACGGTACCTGGAGGTGGACCACTGGGCGGGACGTACTCGGAGCGGTCAGGTGGACCCGAGGAGCAGTGGAGGCTATCTGTACCCACCCTTCAGGTGGGATTTCCAGAGGACGGCTCGACGCTACAGTTTTCCCTTTCAGTTGTTGTTTTTCCTTTCAGTTGTACTTTACTATTGGGCTTGTATTTCCGGCCCCTTTTACTTTCAGCATAGCTTGTACAGTTTTTACTTAGTGTTTACTTTTCCGCTTGCTTACTCTGTGGTGCTTGTTTACTTTTCAAAGGCAATGCCTTCCCTTTTTGTTGGGATTTACGCCTTGGTGCTAGTCGCCAGCCCCTGGCCTATGGAAGGCGGGCTTGGGGTAGTCACGGCACGGGCCCCGAGGGAGGGTCATGACATATCCCATCAAGATAAGTATAGTGACTTTATGAGAATTTTAGAGCTCTCTAATTGTGAATAAGGTTCATAGAGAAAAACGAGCTCTGTGAAGGCATTAAGCTTTATGAAGGAAACGAGTTTTGAGGCGAGCCTTTGAGCTTTGAAAAAGAAGTGAACTTCACAAAGACCAATCTACGATCTGAGAAATAGTGATCTCTGTGATCTAGTGAGATTTGTGATCTATTGATCTTTGATAACTAGAGATCTTTGCAAACTAGAGTGCTCTGCAAAACTGGGAGCCTCACGAAGGAGCTCTACAAGCAGAAGATTTGAATACCCAAATTAAGTTAGAAGTACTTTCAAGTGGATCAATATATTACTAGGGTATAGGAATAAGTATTATTACTAAGTCCAAGTGATTCCCATCATCTTCTGGATAGGAAAGAGAATATTTGTTTTCAACGATCATATTTTTGATGGTTTTTCAAGAAGAACAAAGATATTGCTTTACCCTATTTGTGTTAAGAGGGTTCACACATACTTGAGGATTATCTCTTAAGTACTACACATGTGAAAGGGAATATTCTACTCATTTTATTCCACATAAAAGGATTGTTTTCTAGTGGATTGTGTGTTACTGTATTATTTATGTACCATACCAATGATGGAGCTACTCTTGTTGAGTAGTGAACCTTGTAAATATTGTGTTCTAGTGGTTGTGTACATTCAGTATGGAAAGAAATATTTAACAGGAAGTGAAGGTTGTTTCAAAAATAAAGGAAACGTAAAAGGAAAAGATATCACTGATTCACCCCCTCCCCTTCTCAATGATACTTGGATCTTGACTGGGAACTTCAATTGGTATTACAGGGATAGGTTCCCTTCGTTTGTTCTTTATTGATGTTTTGAAGAGAATTTTTGATGGAGAATCTAAACTGTGTAAAAATTAAGGGGATTCTGATATTTGATGGAAATAATTATCATATTAGGAAAGATAGAATGATTTCTTATCTTATGTCTCTTGGATATTAAGTTCTTGAAACTACAACAGATGGATTTTCTACTTTTGATGACAAGTTTCCTCTTACTCTTGTAGATAAGAAGAATCATGAGAATGATGGAAGAGCTAAAAATGCATTACTCTCATCTCTTTCCGAGAGTGAATTTTTAAGAGTGAATGGTGTTACTATAGACAAAGGAATCTAAGACAAACTGAAAAACATATATGAATGACATACAAAAGTGAAGAAGGAAAAACTTCAAATCTGGAGGATGACGTATGAAGACTTAAAGATGAGTGAGCATGAATTAGTTGGGGACTTCTTTACCAAGATAAACGAAATTGTCAGTATAATCATATGTCTTGGTGAAATGTTATAGGATTCTACAGTTGTTGAAAAGATCTTGAGAATTATTTCCAAAAAAATTGATACCAAAGTTTCATCACTGGAAGATATAGATCCTGAAACATTATCTATGGATGATTTTTATAGCACTATCATAACTTATGAAATGATAAGGGAGAAGACTGTGAAGAGAAAAGAAAAAGCTGATAGAGAGATTTCTTTCAAGGCTGTAATGAAATAGAAGTCAAAAAAAATTATTATTGAAGAAGAAGCCGTTGAATACAACTCTGAAAGCGAGGTATGTCAAAATTTAGATGAAATTTTATCCTTGTTTTCTAAAAATATGAATAGAGGCATAAGTAAATACACAAGGAAACTCCCTTTGAAATGTTTTTATTGTGGAGTTATTGGTCACTTGGGGGATAATTTCCCCCCAAATGGGAAATATGAAGATAGGGATGAAGAAGATAGAAAACCAAGAAGGTCATGGAATAAACAGGGTGAAAAAGATAGATACTTCAGCATAGGTAAGGATAAAAAGTTCTTCAAATATAAAAAAAAGAAGCTTTTTGTCAAAAAATAAAGAAGATGATGATAGTGAGACCGAATCTAAAAAATATATTATTGATAAATATAGAGAGATTTACTTTTTTGAAACAGATAATAATGATGATTATGAGATCAGTAGCATTGAAGAAGAGGAAACTCAACTTGAACAATGTCTGAAAGAAGAGCTAAAGGAATGTTTGATAAAGATCAGAAGGCTTGAGAAGGAAAATAGTAAATTGAAAAATGAAATCTCTTCATCAAATGACCAAGAAGGTTTTTCTGATAATAAATCAAAATTTTAAAAGGATATTGATGATCTAGAAAATTCTCTTGAGAGTGAAATGAATCTTAATGATCATCGGGAAGTAAAGATAAAGGCAAAAAAAGGTCAGTTGGAACATGTCCAATATAAACTTTCTAAAGATGAGGAAAGGAACATGTGGTTCAAAAACTCTGTTACAGAAGTTGGTGAATGTTCTGATAAGAATGAACCTAAGAAGAATAAAAAAAAAGTTACCTTCAAAGGTTGAGAAGAAATAAGGAACTTTTCTAAGAAGAACAATTCTAGAAAGGCTATGTATGTGGTCAGAGTTAGCAATATTGAAAAATCAAAAACATCTAAAAATCCCAAGTCCAAAAAGATTTCTACTACTTCTGGTTATGGTGAGTCTAAACAGAAATTTGAACTAAAGAAGAAAGTTACAATTGAAAATACGAAGCCTGATGGTCATTAGAGTTCTGGTAAGAAGATTTTTGAGAAACATGTTCGAAACTCCAATCAGTATGGAAGTTTTAGAGGTAAATATTCATTCTATGGCTACTGTTGGTATTGTGGTGGTTTCAGACACATGGAAAATATGTGTTGGTTCAATCAACAAAATTTCTACTATTCCACAAGCTTTGAAAGACAAGGACTGATGGGGAGTCAATATTTTCAAAAGAAATACCATAATATATCTGATAAGTTTGGTTTGAAAGTTGAGAATAAGTTCCAACCAATGGAAACTATCTGTGAAAGGTGTGATCGACCTGGACATCTTGCTAAGGGTTGTCTGATTGTGTTACCGAAACAAGAAAAGTGTTTTAAAAATTCCTAGAATCTGGAGATTTTAAAGGCTAAGAAAGACATATTTTCTTAGTCTGAAAAGAATGAGTTCTTGGTTGTCTATCCAGAACACATTGACTTGGCTAGGAAATTGGAGGAAGAATATTAAAAATAGTTAGAAAAGGATGAACATAAAGCTATTGTTGTTGAAACCTATTTAAAATCTATGAAAGGATAATGACCCTAGATCCTTAATAGTGGTTGTTCATCTCATATGATAGGAGACTTAAAGCTATTAAATAATGTGAAAGATTTCAAAGAAGGAACAATGACATTTGTAAATGATGAATCTCTAAGGATCAAAGGTGTTGGATCAGCCATCATTGGAAAATAAAAGATGAAATCCAGGAAAACATTGTATGTTGATGGGCTGATACACACCCTAATAAGTGTGTCACAACTCTGTGAAGAGTTCAACAAAGTTATCTTCAGAAAATATGGGTTTTTTATGAAAAGTGAAAATGATGGAAATGTAGTTACAAGATTCCAACATACAAGAGGGAATTTGTTCCATGTTGGTGAAGTACAGAACTCTTGTTACATGGGTGTGGTGGATGAAAACCAGTTATGGCATAAAAGGCTGGGAAATATGTGTTAGAGAAATATGTGAAAGTTATCAAAGTGAGATAGTGTCCGAGATATGAATGATTTATCAAGAAGAAGGGATTGGTGTTGCACTATTTGTGAGAAAGGGAAGATTACAAACTCTGTGCATAAGAGAGTTGACATTCTCTCAAAACAACTTTTGGAGCTCATATATTCTGATATTTGTGGACCAATGATCAATAAATATAAAATTGAATATAACTACTTCATTACTTTCATTGATGAGTTTAATCGAATTACTTGTGTTATGTACATGAGACATAAGTTAGATGCTCTGAAAATGTTTAAGAGTTTGAAGAGGGAAGTAGAGAAGGAATGTGAGTAATCAGGGAAGAAGTTGAGAAATGATAATGGTGGTAAGTATAATAATGAAGAGTTTTAAAGTTATCTTGAGAATCATGGAATTTGACATTAGTTCAGTTCACCATACACACCTCAACAAAATGGGGTTTCTGAAAGAAATAATAAAATTCTGGTGGAAATGGGGAGAACTTTGTTACTTGAACATTGTCTTTCTCATTATTATTGGAGGAAAGCCATGAGAACTATTTTGTATATTCAGAACTTATTCTTCTATAGTCCAAACATAGATATGAATCCATACGAAATGTTCTGTTGAAAAACTCCAAGTCTGAAACACTTAAGAGTTTTTGGGAGTCCATGCATTATAAAGAAGAAAGGTGGAAACCTTGTAAAGTTTCAGAAAATAAAAGATGATGGAATTTTTCTTCGATATGATCCAGAAGGAAGAGGATATAGATGTTTCAACAAAGAAACATGAAGAATTATTGATTCTATAGATGTGAAAGTTATTGAGAATGTTGAGAAAGAAAATCAGTCATATGCTGATGTAGAAGTTGAGCAGGATAGAGAAGATTTTATTAACAATTCTGATAATGTTGTAGAATGTTTTAATCCTACTCAAGAAATGGAATCAGAGTTATAAATCTCAAGTGATGAGGATAAAATTATAACAACTCATCCTAGGCTGAGGAAAAAAGTGGAGGCTTAGAACATTATTGGAGGTCAGCATCAGAGAGTTCAAACAAGAAGAACAATGAATGTTATTACACACACTTCTCTCTATTCAAAAGTTAAATCGAATGATGTAAATGAAGCCTTTGAGCATACATTATGGGTTTAGTCTATAATAAAGAGCTTGATCAGATAGAGTAGAATGATACTTGGGGACATGTACCAAATCCGGACAATAAGAACATTATTGGTAAAAAGTGGGTTTTCCGAAACAAGTTGAATGAAGAAGGTAAATTGATAAGAAACAAAGAAATATTGGTTTTCAAAGGGTATTCACAAATTTAAGGCATTGATTTTGATGAAACCTTTTCTCTGGTGGAAAGGTTAGAAACAATCAGATTCTTTTTTGCATTTTCTACACAATAAGGTTACAAAATCTTTCAAATGGATGTAAAATATGCATTCTTGAATGGTGATCTAGATGAGAAAGTTTACATTGATAAACCATGTGGATTTAGTATTGGGAAGGATGAAAGTTATGTGTGTAGGTTGAGTAAGGCTTTGTATGGGCTAAAACAGGCTCCGAGGGCATGGTATTCTAAATTGGAAACTTTCTTGAGGAAGATGAATTTCAAGAAAGGTATAGATAAAAAAATCGTTACATTAAGGAATGTCAGGAGTTTTATCTCATCATAATTTTTTATGTCGATGGCATTATATTTGTTGGAAATGATGAGAGATCATATTAAAGATTTACTGAGGAGATGAATAAGTCATTTGAGTTGTCCATGCTAGGAGAAATGAAATGCTTTATTGGGTTACAAATTTTACAGAATATGAACCACATTTTTATTTCTCAAGAAAAGTATGCTAAGCAACTTTTGATGAAGTTTGGCCTGGAAAATTTGAAACCAGTGTCCACACCGATTTCAGTGGGAACCAAGTTGTCTAAATACGGATAAGGAAATGAAGTTGAACAGAAAGAGTTTCGAAAATTGATTGGAAGTCTGTTATATTTGACTGCCTGAAGACCCTACATTGTCTATGTTGTTTCCTTATGTGCAAGATTTCAGAGAGCTCCTAAAGAATCACATTAGATTTCTGGAAAAATAATTCTCAGATATATCAAAGTCACAAATTTATTTTTAATCCAATAAGATGGCTTAGAAAATATTGATCTATCCCGGTATTCAGATACTGATTGGGCCAAAAACATTGATGATCAAAGATCCACGTCAGGTGGAGTTTTATTCCTGAGGAAAAGTTGTGTTAGTTTTCATACAAAGAAACAAAATTCAATAAATCTTAGCATATATGAATCTGAGTATGTTTTTACTACTCAAGCCACTACCCAACTCATGTGGATGAAGACTCAATTGGATGATCTACTTGTTGAAGTAAAGCTACCCTAGCTCTTGGGTTGTGATAATCATAGTGTAATCAATCTTACAAGGAATCCAGTACAACATTATCATTCAAAAAACATTTACATAAAGTACCACTTCATCAAATAGTAGGTGGATAAAAATTAATTGAGGTTGGAGTATGTTTCTACATCGGAACAAGTTTTTAGATATATTCAAAAAAACTTTATCAAAGTAACCATTTTCTAAATTGAGGTTGAACATGGGTATCCAACCTTCTTCTCATCAAGGCTGAGGTACGTGTTTCTATCCCAACTCACATATTATATTTGGATAGTGTTTCCAAGGGGGATAATTGTTTCATAAATCTATCCTTATGGAAGCATGCATAAAGGGGGAGTTGTGGGTAATTTTTGAATTCATCATGTAAGTGTGTGAACTATTCTAACTGTTTGTTGGAATGGTTACAGAATGGTTGTACAGTGGTTGTAGGAAACCAATTTTATTATTTCAAGAATTTTGACAAAGTGAATCAGGCTAAAGAGGAATGATTATGTGATGTGGTTTCATAGTCACTACTTCTAGACAACATGTTATTGTTGTCAATAATTCTTGTTTTCTATAATGAGTTTGCCCATGTAGGCTTAGAATTGTTGATAAGTGACCCATTTCTCGAGGTTTCAAAGTTCAGTGATTTATGAATCTTGGTTGAAAACAAAATCCAAAGGGGGATATTGTTAGGACCAAGTTGGATGATGAAGTTTTTGGGTGAATGAATTACTATCTTTTTTTGTCAAGGAAGTTTGATAAAAAAGGAAATCACTTCACTTTGTATAAGTGGGTGAGGAAAGACAGGAAAGATATAGTACTTTCCATGGTAAATCTAATGATTATTTTCTGGTCTGTATCTCAAAAAGATCATAAGTTGGTTAGAGAAATTATGATGCAAGAATTGTGAAAGAAAGGGGGAGAAAAGATGCATCCAATCATAATGGTTGGTCTTGCAAAAGCTGGTGTCTAAGGTGGCGCGATTTTCCAGTGTTTGCCAAATTTTGGGGGTCCAAAATTTGGAGTTGGGATAGCATTACGAAAAGTGGATTTCCTTAAAGATATCATCAAAATATGGAAAAGGAATGAATTTTTTGAATACATGAATAATGTTGACAATGTTCTTCGTGATAATAATGAGCTTTACAAACGGAAGAGGTGAAGAGATTTGCAAGTAATATTTGTGGTGCAAAGGAAGAAGAAGCATCACAGCAGTGCAAAGGAAGAAGGAGAATCGTGACGACCCAAAGGAAGAAGTAGAATTATGGTGGTGAAAAGGATTTGACAGAAGACTTTGCGATTATGAAGAGCTTTACGAATCTAGAAAATAGCCATGGTGATTCATGAAATACAATGAATTTTGGCAGAAATTACAGAGCTCCACGATTTGATGATGATGTGGATATGAGGTGGCTATAAGGTTCTAGAGTTGATGAGAAATGCCTATAAATAAGACCCTAAACCATTAATAAAAGTAGAGAGACTTAATGATAATTTTAGAGCTCTAGAATTGAGAAGAAGGTTCTTGGAGAAAAACGAGCTCTGCGAAGGCAGTAAGCTCTGTAAAGGAAAGGAGCTTCATGGTGAGCCTTTGAGCTTTGTGAAAGAAGTGAACTTTTAAAAGAAAAATTTGTGCTCCGCGAAATAGTGATCTATGCAACCTAGTGAGATTTTAGAACTATAGATCTTTGCGAACTAGAGTTCTCTACGAAGCGGGGAGCTTTACGAAGGAGCTTTGAAAAGGAGCTATGCGAGCAGAATATTTGAATACCCAAATTAAGTGAGAATTACTTTCAAGTGGATTAAGATATGACTGGGGTATATGAATAAGTATTATTACGAAGTCCAGGTAGTTCCTATCAGCTATTGGATAGGAAAGAGAAGAGTTGTTTTCAACGATCATATTTGTAATGGTTTTTCAAGAAGCACAGAGATATTGCTTTACCCTATTTTTTTTAAGAGGGTGCACACATAATTGAGGATTATCTCCCACGTAATATAAGATTGAAAGGGAATATCCTACTCATTGTATTCCACATAAAATGGTTTTTTTCTAGTGGATTGTGTGGTACTGGATTATTTTTGTACCATACCATGGACGTAGCTTCTCTTGTTGAGTAATGATCCTTATAAATTTTGTGTTCTTTTAGTTTGTGTGCGTTCAGTAGGGAAAGAACTCTTTAACAGGAGGTGAAGGTTTTTTCAAAAAGAAAGTAAATATAAAAAAGAAAACATATCACTGATTCACCCCCTCCCCCTCTCATTGATACTTGGATCCTGACTGGAAATTTCAATAATTCCATATATACACTTGATATGATACATCTTAAGTATAAAAGACAACTTTGAATAATTAGCACACCCTTTATATAGTTCTTGTTGTACCTCTTCAACTAATTCAAAAAAATCATTTTTTGGGTCACTGAAGTTCTGAGCAAGATTAACCTACTCAGGATCAACTGAAGGTTCTATTGATCTATTGAAATCTTGGAAATTGTATTCTGCAAAACCAAATGCTTCATTTAACAAATTTCAAACTGAATTCTCTTATACTGGGTCAATTTTTATTTTGTTGACAATATTTCAATGATTTTGACTTTCCATAACATTTGATCCACCATGCCAAATCCAACATACATATAGAGTAGGAAACTATTTCAATATCACATTCTCGTATACTTCATTTCTATTCAACCATTCCTTGAATTTATAATTAGGACACAAACATTTTATTTCACCATCCACTGATCGGTTTAGAATTTCATAATCTAAAAAATCTTCTAATCCCTTGGAATATTGAGGTGTGTTTCAAGGTAAATTAATCAAACTTTTATCAAATTTATTGGATTTTATTCTCCCTATACATTAAAATATAAATATATAAATGTTTAATCAAATAGGTACAATCAAAATTAAATAATAATCTATATGGATTAGAATAAGACTCAAGAGCATGGTATTTGAAGTTAGATACATGCTTGAAACAATTCATATTTAATGATGGAAGTGTGGAAAATAACCTCTACATTAAAGATGATAAAGATGTATCAATTTTTGATTTTATATATATATATGATATTATTTTTATGTGAGAAAAAGATAATGGTGTATTCTACCTTAGTGTTTTAACTAACAAGTGTTCATTCCATTGAAAATTTAATAACATTGATCAATGTTCGAACTATTTCCCATTTTCTAACTAAGACCAAGAGCACCCCTTTAAAATATGAATGCAGAGTATACTTTATTGGGATATAACACACTATTGGATGGATAAAAATGATAAACACATAAGTTTTAGGATTTTATATGTTCTTATACTTCATTATACCATTTAAGGTCATTTTATATGTGCACCTAAATTTCCTGAAAAAACTAGCTGGGGAGGGGAACCTTTTACTAGACAAATACTAAACCATATTATTTAGTGATTTTGAAGAAAAATATTTAAAATTATAAAATTTCTCGAATGTTATAAGTAATGATTCTTGAAGCTTATTCATGTTTTTTTAAGTGTTACCAGGTATCTAGTGAATGTAGTGGAATATTATGTTAAATAGATTAATTCATTTATTTTCTCACCCCTTTTTTTTCATTTTTACTCTTTAGGATTGGTTTCTTCATAATAGTAATTTATTATTATACAATGTTGATCCATGAATATTCTACTTAGGAGAAATTTATTGAATTAGGGAATAAAATTTCATCTATAATTCCAAGATTAAGAATTTATTGTGGATGAAAAATGAAGGAAGACTAAATTAATAAATTTTATCAATCTCATGGAGTAGAATAAGTTTTGAACAAAGGAAAACTGAGAAAAAAAACACTCAAGGTGTTAAATTTACATTAAAGTATAGCGGTATAACCAAGTTTCATTGTGCCACAAATTATTGTGAAAAAAATCAAAATAAATCAATAGATTCTAATTATGTATATTATAACCAAAAAAATAATTTCTAGTGATGAAGGCCACAAGATAATACACTTTGAGAAACCTATTTATAAAATTTCCTTTTAAAACTCAATTACTCAATCATCATAAAGTCACTATATTTAAGATAACCCAACATTGGTTCTTAAAAATCCATGCAAACCCTTGGAAGTCACAAGTTTCCATTACAAATTATTTTAAGAACCTAAATTGTTTTTAAAGTCTTGAAATCACGTAATAAAATAAATTCTACTATTTTATCAAATGTTAGGTGTGCATGGTAGTTGAAAAATAAATTTAAAATACATGTTTTCATATAAAAAACCTATGAATTCGATGTAAAACAAGTGAAACATGGTTTCCCATTAAAATATATTTATATACACATATAATAATTTAATTAGGAATCTAAAACCTAGCTTAAAGAGGTAAAAAATTTGTGCTTATTAAGTTAATGAGCTATGAAATAGATAAAACCAAACTTTGATCTTCCACCTCCACAATGTGGGACACTAAATCTCTAAAACAAGGTCAAAGAAGCCTTAAGAGGCTAGGATAAGGGAAACCAAGCCTGGGAGAGGGATATTAGAGGTGGGTTCTATGTTTCCACCTAGAAAAGGGAGGTTGGAGGGGGGTTCACATCACCGGTAGTGAGAGGGAGGGGGTCGCGAGGTCAGGGTGGTGTAGGGAGTGGGGGCGGATAGGGGTTGGGGTCAGGTCATGCATAGGGAGTGTGGGAGGGGGAGAAAATAGGGTTTTTAAAACATTTCACGGTGGTTTAAGGGAAACCACCACCAATTATTGAAATAAAAAATATATAGCGACGGTTTGATGAAACTGACACTATAATAATTTTTGTAAACTGAATTTATTTAGTGTCAGTTAATAGAACCACCACTAATAAACTACTATTAACTAGTTATTTTTTTAGTGTTTTCTAAGTGATAGTTTATAAAGGCCTAGATTTTACAAAACCCTTCCCTTTTTCATTTCTTAGGTGTTATGGGTGTTTGAGGATATTTTTTGGTAGTTTTGGAGGTCATGGAAGTTTGGTGTTGATTTTAAGTTGAGTTTTTAATTAAATTTAAAATTTTTGGATTATATTATGCATTTTTGGGTTTCAATCTGAATTTTGGAAAATCCTTGTAAAAACTCATCCCTTTACCATTTCTTAGGTGTTTTGGGTGTTTGTGGATATTTTATAGTAGTTTTGGTGGCCATAGAAGGTTAGTATCGATTTTAAGTTGAATTTTTAAGTAAATTTATAATTTTTGGGTTATATTATGCATATTTGGGTTTCAATCTGAATTTTGGAAAAGCCTGGGAAAGACCTTATGTTTCAATTTTTATTCCAAGTATAAAAACATATATATTGAATAAAAGCATTAAAAATGATTTAAATATCTTACATATAACATTTTAATTGAAGGATAAATCTTACATATCAAAATTATATTATATATTGAGGAATATATATTATTTATGAATTTATATCAAAGGAATAAAATTATGCATTTCAAAAAAATTATGTATTGAGATTTTGGTAAAGTATGAAATTTTATGCGTGGAATAAAATCCATACACGTTGATTTTTGTTAAAGTAAAAACCTTATATGTTGTATTTTGATAAATTAAATATATTACACATTGGGAAATATATTACATATTGATAAATATTATATGTATTGATTCCTCTTAAAGGAGAAAAATTTATGCATTATAAATTTCTTATATAACAGTATTTTCACAAAGTAAAATATATTATACATCCAATGAATGTATTTAATATCATAAAAATATATTAAATATGCTCTTAAAAAGTTTCTTATATAATAATATATATTATTTATTCTCATTACTTCATTCCTTTGTCACATTCCTATTTATTAAGAATATATTTTGTATCACACACAAATATATATATTAAATATCACTATGTGGGAGACCATGACTTTGAAAATTATTACATAGATAATATTGTACACATGTACAAGTTGTAAGGATGCCTCTGAGAAACTTCTCCCTTATTTCTCTCTCAAGCTAGGGATTCCCTCATGTAACAGATCAGGGGGAGTTTTATATCTGTCGATGATGATGATTTCCCCCTCCCCTTCTCCCGCTATCCTTTATGTTTTTCATCAAGGATTTTTCGTATTGGTGGCGATGAGATTAGGTTCTTGAGATGTTGTGTGGGTAGGGACCTTAGTGTATTGTATTCATTGGAAACCATAGGTCAATGACTAGGTTGTTGTGGCGTCTTGTGGTGTGACGGTCAAAGGAACATGGCAGGGCCACCAGCAGTGGCATCCAAAGCTAGTATTAAATGATATAACATAGGAATGTGATAGTTGAAGGAATTATTAGGGTAAAATGGTGGAGGCTCCCTATGCATGATGATAGATCACACATTGGCATTTACTTGAACATCAATGGTTTGACCTGGTACTAGTATACAGTTGATGGGAGTGGTTTATGGAGGTTAATGGGTGTGGGGGATATGGTATGTCATGGTCATTGGAATTTGTAGATTGGTAGATAGTTGTGATGAAATCTTGGCATGTGATGGTCGAAGGAACATAATAGTACCACTATAGATGACATTCAGAACTAATATGTGATGAAGGATGGAAAGAATGAAATTGTTTTAAGGAACACTCAATGTATGATAGTCTAGAATCCCTAAACTATTACATAAAAATGGATTTCTTATGGGTGCCTTCTTCGATGTTGATGAATAAACTTAGGCCAAGTACATAGTGCGACTCAACCTAAAACACCTCTCTATTTTTTGTTTTATATAGATCTAGTGTTGTTCTGGAGCTTAATAAGAGTTTATGCTGGAGTTGATGGTAGTAGATACTAGTGGTCATTGAGAGTGATTTTGGTAATAGAGGTCATAAAATGTTGGTGTCACTGGTCAGATGTGGCATGGTGGTTCTGATTTTCGGATGTGTTGGTCATTCTGGTGTTGGTGATGTTGAAGATTTTGGCGGTGTTGTTTTTGTGGTCTTTAGTTTGATACAAGTGGTTTGGTCCTGACTGTTTATCTTAAGTGGGTCTGGTTGGGTATGATTCAATGTCATTTATGGGATATGATTTTCTACCGGTTTTATGGTTTTCTGTGGTGGTTCACATTTGATGGTAGTGGAGGTTTGGTCGAATCTATCACAACAACATCGTAGGCGATGGTGGTCGGTAGTTCCAGATGGTTCTAGGCTTGTGGGGTCGATGCAGCTAGTTTTAAATTTGAAATTTAATTTTATTTGGGTGGCTTGTTTTTAATTTTATGTGTTTCTATGGGTGTTTCTCTTTTACTGGATGCAGTATGTGAAACTATTATTTTTAATGGTTGTTTGTAACTATATTTTTATAAGGGTTACCATTTTACCCATAAAAGTGATATTTATTGGAATTAAAAAATTAAATTGGAGGGAATATATTACCCATTTCCTTCTACAGGATATGTAAGACATATTCCTTTGATAGTTTTCTTGGGGTTGTAACATGTTTTACCAGTGATAAAGGGATTTTCAAATTGTAAAACCTAGTAATTTTAGGAATTCCGTCTGAAATTTTATTTTATGAATGATATGAAATTTTTAATCAGAAAATCCTTAAAAATTGATTAATTTTAAACTTGAAATGAATCTATTCACCCCTAAAGACCTGCTCCATATTTTAAGTAATTTAAATAATAATTTAAATGGGATTATTAATTCAAAGCTCTAAGAATTTAATATCTTTCATGAAGTGGAAATTCCCTTAAAATCTATAGATCCATGTTGTGACTTGAAAATTCAATGTCACCACATAGTGATAGGCTTCAGGTGTAATATAATGTGAATTAAAGTGTTGACTTAATTTTTATAAAAATAAATTCCCATAAAAACCACAATGTGGTTCATGAATCTGATAATTTTAATTTAGAACACCCCTTCCTTTTTCGACACCTACATTTTGTTTTCTCAACCCTGTATGGCCATAGATTCATTTTGGAATCTAGTGGGTACCCTTCAACCAGTAACAGTCCACATTTTTTAGAGATCATCTGAAGTTATGTGGGTAGGATTTCTCTCATAAGTTTCTAGTCTTGCAAACCCCTCCCCTTACTTCCTACTTGTGTGGGATGAGTTTCTATGGATTCACATCCAGGTACGGGATTTGAGAAGTCTCTTAAGTATTTATTTTATAAATTGTGGAATTATCATGCTACTATTTTTATCTGAATAAATGATGTTAATTTACCTAATAAAAATAATAACTAGAGTGATGAATGTGAATTGGTGCATTATTTCATCTGAGATGTCACTATGTATTTAAATATCTTGTTGTGTGTTTTAATTTACTATTGTATTTTATAAACATGCTTATATGATTAAATACTATAAAAACCTATCATAAATGAATTATCATTTAAATATTGTCACAAAATGATTGTTCATAAAATATGGAAAATGATAATAATGGCCATGTTGGACACTAATAAATTACATGGATAGAATGTATGGAAAGGTGTTTACTTAATGTTTTTGAAACTAATTTTCTATATAACTATGGAGGTTTTTATTGTTTTCCTATTAATGATATGGTTTTTACATGGGATGATGTGACTATTGTTGTAGCGGTGAAGGTAAGGCTAGTTTTGTGGGAATGGATCAATTTTTCAAAAATTATGGTGGATGTTGGAATATATTAAGGAGTAGTGCACGTAAGGTATGGTTTTGTGATGTGGGGATGTTATATAAGATTATTGATGGTATGGAATGAAATGGAAGTAACAAAAATGATAAGGTGTTGTCGACTAGAATTGAATAATGCACTAGTATAAAAAGTATTTATCACGTCAGCCTTTTCATGTCGGTTATTTATAATCGACATGTAAAGTCATGTATACTGATTTATCATGTCATTTATTCTATAACTGATGTGATAAATGAAGTACCCCCACTTTATCATGTCATTTATTCAATAACCGACATGATAAAGGGAATTTTTTACATTGGTTATAGAATAATCGACGTGATAAATGAAGTATCCTAATTTATCATGTTGGTTATTCTATAATTGATGTGATAAAAGAAAATATCTTTTCTTTATCATGTCGGTTATATAATAATCATGATAAATTTAATTAAAATTTATTTATCTCATTGGGTATTAAATAATCGACGTGATATATGAATTCCCATTTTGAGTCATTGTGGTGTTTTTTGATCGGGCGATGGAAGACTTGGTTCTCTCTCACTCAGAAACCCTAAAATCAATTTTTCAATACAATGGCCTCCAACATCATTTTCCATCTTCATTCATCCTATTTTTTATTAGTGCATCTATATGATCAACACATAACTCTCAAGTAAGCCTTACACACCTCACTTTCAGTCATTCAATTTTGCGGATTCCCTAACTCTTTGTTTTTCAATTTCATTTACTAAAAATCGCATTATAATCCTATTTAATCTCCCTATGTTATCGCATTTCATCCGTAGCTAGTACATGGAATTTTCTCCATACAATACCATTATTTTCTCTTACAAGTGGCAATAATGTGATATTTTACTTCTGAATGTCCATGAATGTTCTTTGATAATTTTTTCATGGATGAAAAATAATGGATTTTATATATTTTACAATAAAAATTATCCTTAACACATGATTTGTAGTTTTAATTTCAATCTTGAAATTCATTTTTTAAAATTTTATTGGTTATACAATCTCATATTTCATTCTCCAATTTCATAGGCTTTTCAATCAATTTTATGGGTTCTGTTATATTGAATTATACATACACCCAATATATTTGAACATGTTATATTATCATGTTTCATTTACAACATAGTGTCTTATAAACTATATTGATTTCATAGGAAATATTAATAAATACTTCAAAAATATTATCGTATACCTATAGTGATATATTTAGATTGTATCATATGACAAAATTCATCATTTGAAATTTTTGTTTCGTTGAGTATAGTTCCTCACCCCATGAAATTCACAGCCATGGCTAGTTTTATGATAAATTATATAAGATGATTTTAATGTGGTAACCCTTGGGCATTATCCGTGTTAGGTCATAATGGTTATGACGATGACACAAGATGGGGTGAATTGTTTCCTTTTAAAATTTTCACAATTCTATCGCTTAATAGTAAGAGATGATTGAGTGGTGTTTCTGTATAAAAGAAGAAGCAGTGGATAAAAGCAGAAAAACAGGACACAGTTGTTTATAGTAGTTCGGGGCATGAATATCCCCTAATCCACTCCACTGATCACCTTCTCTATAGGCTTGATGAATTTCACTAGTAAGGTCCTCATATAATAAGACCAATTCACAGTTGAGTGTAGGAAGTTTTAACCCTTAAAAATAAGGTTTAAAAACAAATCATTTTGGTTCTTTTATAGGGAACCAAAATATCCATAGCTTTGTATGAGAAGTTAACACTCCACCATGACTGAAACCGAGCAGCTGATACTCAAAAGAATCAATAGAGATTGATTTGATAAAATAGTTTAAACTTCATATTTGTAGCAGTATGAAACTGATAGAATATGGATCTTTGACTTCAGAAGAAAATTAATCTTTGAAATATGTCTGAAGAGATCCAGTTGCACAAAAGATCTTTGATTTTAAGAACAAAAACAAAAATATAACATCACGCTTCCAGGATTGAACATGTATATATCCAAAATGTAGTCCTTGTATCTGAGATACTTGATAATTATAGCACTTTAAATTAATTTTCACAAGAAAACTCGAAGAATAAAAATTATCAACACTACTGAGAGAGATCCACACTTCTGGTATAGAAAGATATATAAAGATATATCTTGCAGCAAGATTTCAGATTCGAAAAGGACACATGATAAATCGAGAGAATTCAAATTCAAAAATACAACTCAGAGTTGTCATAACTTCCCTTAAGAATAAGAGAGAAAATATCTGCTGAATACGATCATTTAAAAAAAATTATAACAAGATTTGAATCGATCAAAATCGATCTTTAAATCACCCTGATATTCCACAAAGACTTTTGCAGAAAACTCTGATAAAAATGATAAATTCAAATTTCCAATGTTGAACAATAAAATGTAAGGTTCCTTTATAAAATGAAAAAACCACAAATGTAGGGTTCAATTACGTAACGTAGGGATGATGATCCATACTTTCATTCTTATCAGCATAAAATTATAAATGTAGCATTGATTATCCATATGTTCATATTTTCCAAACATAGGGTTGACAACGTAAAGTTGATCACAAAAGTAAGGTTGATGATCCATACATTGGCTTCTCAAATGTAGGGTTCCATATTTAAGTAGTGTTCTTTAACCATAATTTTTTCTTTGAAAAACATAAGGTTTTATTCAAACATAATGTTCCCTATACATAGGTTTCTTCTAACGTAAGATTGATTAAACATACATTCTGATCCTTTACCATAAGCTTTAATACAAATGTAGGGTATGTTCCTTAAGTTACATTCTTCAGCGTAGGGAATGAACAATGATTCTAAAAAATGACAAATAGTGAATAGTGCTTCTAGAATACGTTTTGAGAGTGTTACGAACACTTTGACGAATTTTTCTCATGAAATAAATACTTGAATATCATTTCAAAATAATAATTATAAATAAAATTAATTCCACGAAATATGAATAAAGTAAAATCATTATTAAAACAAACAAGGGTGTTTGTGAGCATTGAAATCAATAAGATTTATAGAGTATTGTTAAGACAAGACATTCCCTACAACCTCCCCCATTTTTATGATCACAAAAACCATAAATTAAAACTTATAAATTAGAATTTTTCAAACATAAAGGGAAATAAATTTGATTTGACAAAATTATTTTGATAAACAGAAATATTGTGTTTATCTAAATTTATCCCCCTTTTTTGAGATAAAAAACAAAGTAAATAAATAGATTAAAACACATTTAATGTCTGCCAGATTAGTAAGTGAATGTTATAATAAACTAAAATGGATAAAGATTAATGGATCTTTTACTGAAAAAAAAAATTAAAGAAAATAAATAATTAAAACATATAGACAAAGAAAATTTCATTTATCAACAATTGAAGAAATAAAATAGATTCTGTGACTGGGAAACATGATAGTTACTGCCACGATTAAGTTAGAAAAAGGTTAGGGATTGGCTAGGTTGGAATTATGAATAGCTTGAAACATCTCCTTCAACTCATCCATCTGCACCTGCAACTTCTTCATCAAACTATCACCCAGCTGAATAAATAGAATCCTAGAATCATGACTAACATGCAGATTTTGAACAATATTGAATTTTAAAAAGTCATGTAGACTTTCTTATTTCTTCATAAACTATTCCAACTTCTCTGTAAACTGGTTAAGAAGAAATATGATACTAGGTTCTCCTTGAGTCAACTGATCAACAAGAAATTTTGGATTCTCCAAAATAACTAAAAGAGGAGCACTATTACATTACAGGTTCTCTAGACGAGCATTTATGTTTTCCATAACAGATGTAACGGCCTGAAATATTCTAATCAAATATGTAATGGTAGCAAGAGTAGAAGTAGATGTATTAGTCTGACCATCACTACTTTTTTTGTTTCAAACTAACTTCTCAAATACCACTTGAGATCTACAAAATCTGACTTAAAAATAGGTTCATACTTGAGTCTGCCAATCTCTTTCAACATATCTCACTTAAAAGCATCAAAATACCTTCTTGAAACAGTAGTCTCATGAAGTTCTTAGATCCTTTTCCTTTCATATTCAATCTCTTTTCACAGATTAGAATTTTCTTCTTGAGATTTATTAAACTTAAAAACAATCTCTTCCACATGCTGAGACAAAGAATCAGATGATCCTTCTTCTATATTTGATGGATGATCAACAACAACAAGAGGAGAAGTATTTTCCACTAATCTCTCCATAGATGTTTTAGATGAATATGGTTGATTATCAAGAACTTCAGTCTATCCTCCAAATACATGACCTGACTGGTCCACATTTTGATTCACAACCACATTTGTAACTTTAGTTACTGATTTCTGTACAAATTATTCTTCTTGAGCAGCTTCTTTATGAACAGTTTCTTCTTGAATATTCACCTGCTCTTGAATATTCACTTGTACTTGATCACTAATCATAGGTACAACAGGAAGATCTTTAGCTTGACTAGCTGCCTGAGTCTCCTCCTCAATAATTGATTCCTCAAGATGAACTGAACAGGTTGCCTCTCCAAAACTCAACACTGGTTCTTCAATTTGTTGAACCAGTCTAGTCCTAGGTTTGAGAAAAATTCCCTCCTGACTTTTTTCATCCTCTATTTCTACTTATGTAGCATACCGTAGTCTCCTCTGAGTCGGTTGAGAAATTACATCAGTTCTAGATTCAGCTACACCTTCCTTTCTTAAACCTCTTTTCTCCTCCTCTGCAAAAGCTCCTAAGCTCTATTCTTCATCAGCACCAACAGGTAAAAAAATTCCTTTGACAGTACTCCAAAAAAATCCTAACTTCCTTAGAGTTCCAGCATTAAGCACATTACTGTGATGTCACTTATCAACTAACCGAATCATATCCTTTTTAAACAGAATTTGAGAAATTATCCTTCCATAAGGATAAAAAATCATCCTAGAATCTAGTTAACAGTAGTACCGAAGATATAGAAACAAATATCGAGGGAAATTCAGCTTGATATCAATCAAAAATAAAAACATGATATATAGTTCTGGGTACAAAATATTTTCCATCTCATCCATCTTTGGAACAATTTTGGTCTGAACAAACTTAACCAAAATTTTATGATCTTCCTCGAGATCCATAATAGAAAAATTCCTTGTGTGAGTTGTATTAAAAAAAATACATATTGTATTTGGAATAATGATCCTTATCTCTAACAGATCGAAGATCAAAATGGAAGACTCCTTCATACGGGCAGTACAAAATTTTTGAAACTTTAGTGGAAGAAATAGAAAAGTCCTTATCTTCTATACTGACTAAAATTATAACTTTAGAATCATAAAAACTAAACTGTACACTTTTATAAAAAGAGTTCAGCTCTACCTCATAAAGAAATTCAGAATTTACTTCATTGAAAGTAGTCTCTAGTACTTGAAAAGATAATGCCTATTTCAGAAGTAAATCCATATGGTACAACCATTCTAAATCCACTACTTTTCCTTGAAGAATATTTCTTCTAGAAATGCATTGTTGCTTCAGTTCACTGGATTAACCCTCTTCAACTCGCTTGGTTTTCTCCATTTCTGAAAATCTGAAGGTTTGAGATTTTTCTTCTTCTAAGGTTTGGAAGGACAAAGGTTTCAGTCAAGGAGAAAGGATTTGGTAAACGAAGGTTTCAGTAGTTGAATGGTTTCAGAAATATGATGTATATTCTAATTTCCCATGTCATTACGTAAGATAATCATTAAAATTTTTAAAAGTACACAGCATGAATAAATTTAAAATTAAAATAAATTAACTAAAATGTATAGAGAAACAAAAATATTAAATCAATTTAGATTTAAATTAATTAGTAAATAATTTTAACATAAATAAACTGGAATCAATAAATAAAATAAATATTTAAAATTAAAAAGATTAAAAATATTAACATTTTAAAAATTAAATAAACCTAACTCCCTCTTAATAAAATCAAATTTTTCAGTTGGAAGTGGTTTATTGAAAATATCATCTAATTGATATTTAGTGTTAAAAAATTATAAAGATATATTCTTTTTAGCAACATGATCTCTTAGAAAATTATGTTTAACGTCAATATGTTTAGTTCTAGAATAACTTATAGGATTTTTTGAAATATTTATAGCACTTGTATTATCACATGAAATAGGAGTGTTATTAAAATTTAGTCTAAAGTTCATCAGTGTGTTTTTAATCCACAAAACTTGTGCACAAAAACTGCCTGTAGGTATATATTCTGCTTCGGCTATTGATAAGGCAACTGAGTGTTGATTCTTACTCAACCAAGATACAAAAGATTTTCCTAAAAAGTGACAGGTTTCTATGGTACTTTTTTTATCCAATCTATAACCTCCAAAATCAGCTTCTGAATATGATATTAAATTAAAATCATAAGTTTTTAGATAAAGAAGATATTAAAAAATAGTTCCTTTAAAATATCTAAAAAAAATTAACAACAATAAAATGAGATTATTTGGGATTTGTTTGAAATATAGCACATAAACATACTAAAAACATAATATTAGGTCTACTATTTGTAAGATATAATAAACTACCAATCATACCTCTATATAACTTATTGTCCACTGGTTTTCCAGCTTCATCCAAATTAAGTTTTATATTAGTACACATGGGAGTTGTATATGTCTTGTTGTTTACAAGACAAAATTTTTTCAATAAATCAGTAATATATTTACTTTGATTTAATACATTTCCATACTCTTTTTGAAAAATTTGAAGTCCTAAAAAGAAATTTAATTCTTCCATCATGCTCATTTCAAATTCTTTTTGCATGAGTTTTTAAAAATCATTACAAAGTTTTTTATTTGTTGATCCAAAAATAACACCATCAACATAGATTTGTACTAATAGAAAATTAGAACAATCTATTTTCTTAAAAAGGGTTGGATATGCCAAACCAACAGTAAAACCATTTTTCAAAAGAAAAGAACTTAATCTTTCATACCAAGCTATAGGTGTTTGTTTAAGTCCATAGAGAGATTTAGTAAGTTTGAAAATAGAATCTGGTTTTTGAGAATTTTCAAAACTAGGAGGTTTCTCAACATAAAATTCCTCCATTAAATAACCATTTAAAAAGGCACATTTAACATCTGTATAATATAATTTAAAGTTCCTATGAGATGCATAGGAAAAAATAATGCTAATTGCTTCTAGTCTAGCTATGGGGGAAAAGGTATCATCATAATCTATACATTATTCTTGATTATATCCTTCGGATACTAACCTAGCTTTATTTATATTTATAATCACTTGATCATATTGTTTATTTCTAAAGACCCATTTTATTCCTATGACTATATAATTTTTTGGTCTTTCAACCAATTCCCAAACTTTATTCCTTTTAAATTGGTTTAACACTTCTTTAATTTATAACATTTAACTCTCATATTCTAAGGCTTCTTCAATAGATTTAAGTTCTAATTGTTATATAAAGGAAGATAATTCAATTAGGTTTCCTACACTTCTTCTGGTTTTAATGTCTATATCTAGTTTTCTTATAACCATTTCAAAAGGATGATCCTTTAGGATTCTAGACTATCTTGGTAAAACACTTTTAGGTTCTTCAGTATCATGTTCTTCTGAACTAGACTGAATTTTATTTATATTTTTGAAATCATTTTTCAGGTTTTCAAGTCTCATGTTGTTAGAGGAGTTAGTAGTTTCATCAGTTTGATCTTTCTCTTTAATAAAATTATCAGTTTCATCAAACGTCACATAAACTGATTCTTTGAAAATCCTTGAATTTTTATTAAATACTCTATAAGCTTTAGAAGTTGCATAATATCCTAAAAATATTCCTTTATTAGATTTTGGATCAAACTTACCAATATTATCCTTAGTGTTCAGGATATACACCTTACATCCAAAAACTTTAAAGTAATTTACCTTATACTTTCTATTATTTCAAAGTTTATATGGTGTATTTTTTAAAATAGGATGAATTAAAACTCTATTTATAATATAGCAGGATGTTCTTACAGCTTCTTCCCACAAGTAGGTTATAAGGTTGTATTCATTTAGCATAGCCCTAGCCATTTCTTGAATAGTTCTGTTTCTTCTTTGCACAATTCCATTTTTTTTGAGGTAATATTGTTGTAGAGAAGGTGTGTTTAATACCCTTATTTGAGAAAAAAGAATTAAATTATTGATTCTCAAATTCTCTACCATGATCACTTCTTAATGAAATTATTTTAAAACCTTTTTCATTTTGAACACTTTTACAAAAACTTTAAAAAATAGTAAAAGATTCATTTTTGAGTTTTAGAAAATAGACCCATGTAAATCTAGAATAATCATCAACTAAAACGTATACATATAATTTTCCAGCCAAACTTGCTACTCTTGATGGTCCGAACAGATCCATATGAATAAGATCTAGGGGATTTGATGTAGCAATTTTTTTAATATATTTGAAGGAGTATTTTTTTGGTTTCCAATTTTGCATGCATCAGATAATCTATCAATTTAAAATTTAATACTAGGTAAGTCAGAAAATAACTATTTATTAGTTAATTTATGCAAATCATAAATATTTTAATGGCTAAGTCATTTATTCCAAATCTGTGACTCATTTATCTTAGCAGTTAAACAATTCACATTCTATTTAAATAAGGAATTAAAATCTAGAGTGTAAACATTACTATTCTGGATGCTCTAAAATTAAACAATTTATCATTGAATACAGAACAAGAATTTTTAGAAAAATCAACACAACATCCATCATCACAAAGTTGAGAGATACTTATCAGATTATGCTTCAATCCTTGTACATGCAGTACTTTGTTAATTGAGATAGTCTTTGGATCTCCAACTATTCTGATTCCAATTGTATTTCTTTTGGAATTTTCACCGAAGGTGACTAGGCTTCCATCTATTTGAGTTAGTGTGTTAAAGTTTTATGGATTTCCACTCATATTTATGGAGCAGCTATTGTCTATTTAACATAGATTTTTTTCTTTTCTGTGACCTGTTACCTAAAAAGACAATTCAAATAAAAGTTTTTTTGGTACCCTTATCTTTCTGGGTCCAGAAGTGTTAGCAAACAAAAATTTAGGAATCCAAATCTTCATTATTTTTTTATGAATCATGTCATTTATTTTAGATAAAATCTTTGAAATAAAATATCTTTAAATCCCACTTATTTGAGGATTTCTTAAAAAAAAATTGTTATATGTCCTTATGTTCTAAAAAAGTGACAAATAATGGTTTTTGAATTGGGAATAAAATAATTCTTATATAGTTTGTATTTTTCACCCTTACTGCCTATACCAAATCTTTTGTTTTTAATGACATTTTTTCCAAGAATTTCATTCAGCATAATTTCTCATTTTTTAAAAATAAAAGAAACACTTTTATAAGTTTCTACTTCATCCTATAGTATTTTAATATTATTTTCATGGTCATTATAGTTTGTGGTATATGAGATAAATTTCTCAACTAACTCTTGATTTTGTTTAAGTGAAGCATCCCTTTCTCCTAAAATAGCATTATGAATGTTCTTTACAGATTTGTGTTTCTTTAATAAGGAGTTGTATCATTCTTCCAGCATAGTGCAATAGGCATCCATTTTATCATTTGAAAAACAAGAATCATAACCAGATGAATAATAGGTTTATACCTTATCTTCTTCAGCCATGAAGAACATATTTTCTTTCATATTTGATTGTTCCTTATCTGAATTAGAAATAGATGAGCTAGTGAAGTCTTCATAATCACTCCAAGTAGCCTTCATTTCTATTCTGTCTTTATTTTTTTAATCGGAATTTTTTGGATACTTCTTTTCTATCTTTCTCTTCTCACTTTTTAGTTGAGGAAAATCAGGTCTTATATGACCCAATTTTTTGCATTCTTAGCATCTAACTTACCTTGAGTCATTATCATCCTTTTTAAAGGGTTTTTTAAATCCTCTTTTCTTCTTGTAAAACTTGATAAACTTTCTGGATAATTAAGTAAGCACAACTTCACAGTCAGATGAGTCTAAATTCCTTTCTTCTCTAACTTCTTGTTTCATTTTTTTTTTGTTTTTCTTATGAGATGTCACCTTTAAAGTAGTATTTTCCTTTTTCAAAATAATTCTATGATCTTTAGCTTCTTATTTTATTTTATCTTCATACATCATCAATGTCCCAATGAGTTCTTTCATTGTTAGATTTTTGACAGGAGATGATTATCGAATAACAGCTGATATACCATTCCATTTTATAGGTAGTACTCTCAGTACTTTCAAAGTTTGATCTGATTGATTGATAGGCTCACCCAAAGATGTAATATTGTTAAAATTTTCTATAAGTCTTCCATTTATTTGATTGATGCTTTCTCCCTAAAAAATTCTAAATGTATCAAACTATAATTATGTTGTTTCATATCTCATTTCTCTTACATTGTCTGTACCTTCATAGGTAACTGAAACTGTCTGCCACATTTAATAAGCAATTAGAAATTGTGATACATGATTAAATTCATCTAGTCCAAGACCACATATGACAACATTCATAGCTTTGGAGTTCATATCATATTCAGCTTCAGTTGCAGCATCCCAAGTTTCTAGTTTCTCAAGAATCTTATAGGGAAAAAGGATTTTTTAAATAAACTCTGTATCCAAGAATTTTTAGATAAATAATCATACTTGATTTTTAGCACCCATAATTTTCTCCATTGAAATATGGGGAATGAACCATTGACATTCCTTCCCATGGATCAGTCATTTATATATTTGTATAGAAATTATGATTTTAGATTCTTATAGCTCTCTTGAAAAGCTCAACCTTTGATACCAAATGTTAGGTTGGAATTTCTATGATGATGACACAAGAGGGGGGGCGGGGTTAATTGTGTCCTTTTAAAATTTTCACAATTCTATCACTTAATAGTAAGAGAAGATTGAGCGATGTTTCTATTTCAAAGAATAAGAAGTGGCTAAAAATAGAGAAACAAAACACGACTATTTATAGTGGTTAGAGGCATGAATATCTCCTAGTCCACTCCACCAATCACCATCTCTACAGGCTTGGTGAATTTCACTAGTAAGGTACACATATCATAAGACTGATCCACAACTGAGTGCAGGAAGTTGTCACCTGTAACGACCCGAACCCGACCATCCACCCGAACAATGTCGAATGGGTCGAGTGTCACTACCTTAGGTGCACCTCCCCTGAATTCCAAAGGATTTCGACTAGCAGCGAGGGTCTGTTAGGTATAGTGGGGAGTCTATACGCTTTTGGAGGATCATAATAAGGGTAATGGTCCATGTATAACAGTAAAGATGCAGCGGAAAGAAAGACTCAGCAGACTCGAACCAGACCCGCAGAGCGGAAGCATAATCAATGTAGATAAACAGCAGAAGTAATAAATATAAACAACAGCAGTGGAAATAACACAATAGCATGTTGATAACATGTAACTACTACTGAACAGTAAAACGTGCATCCAAAGAAGTTCATACTCAACTGAATATAAAAAGGGCGCCAATGGCTAACCAACAGTAGCTACAACAAGTAAGCATGCCGATACAGAAAAGTAACCAAAACAAAGTAAACAACACCTAGGTTTGACCTCAAGGTCGATACCATCTCCATGCAATAACTAATGCATCCCAGATCCTAAATCTGGCCTCTTTCCTGGACGTAAATCCATTAAGTCGGCACACGTCCCGAAGGGGCCGTGCAGGGTGTGAGACAAATCTCAGTAGGATACCACCCAATGGCGAGTACCAAATATATGGGTTTAAGCATTCATGCATTTACAAGGAAAGCAGTAAACAGTACAATACACAATTAAACACAAACTCCACTAGTGCTCAACAGCCACCATGGAGCGTCACCTACTTCGGCCAACGCCGGAATCTCTGTTGAGTAACCCGGTACCAGGTGCCACCTGACACCTCATGTATCAAGTACCGACATCCCAAAGTCATGCCCAAGAATAGTAACCCAGCACCATGTGTCTCCTGAAACCTCGTGTCTCAAGTACCAATGTCCTGAAGGCA
This sequence comes from Viscum album, assembly GCA_963277665.1. Taxonomy (NCBI): domain Eukaryota; kingdom Viridiplantae; phylum Streptophyta; class Magnoliopsida; order Santalales; family Viscaceae; genus Viscum; species Viscum album. The sequence continues at coordinate 1,236,634,107 of OY728120.1, forward strand.
TGCCCATCCCCTGAAGGCTCCTCACCTCCCATGTGGCTTCCTACGGCAAGCACCCCCAACTAGAATACCTAACCGCAACTACGGGGGCCTATACCCACACGAGTGGTCAAAACCACCTCATCACAGAGTATCTCTGTGTGCACACTACTCAAAGTATCGGGTGAGCGGTAATCACCAAATAGTACCTAAGCCACCAACACATCTGACACCCTGTGTCCCTATGACCATGTCGCTCAAGTCCGATGGCCTCACCATCCATGTAACTCGGGACATGCCCCATCCTGATAGTCGTACTGCCTCAAGCTGACGTCCATGACGCCCAATCATGTGGTCAAAACCATCCAAAGTAACCTAGGAAAATCCCCAACCTGTGATCAGAATCACTCAAGTGTAACCGGCCAAGACCAACACAACCCAAAAAGGGTCCAGGAGATCCAATTCATCAATTGCATATATAACATATTCAAAAAGAAAAAATAACCAGGAAAAACAAACTAAACAGTTGAATTGCACTATGCAGGGTGTTGTCCCATACCAGCATTGAGGTCTTAAATGCCTATAGCAATTTATATCAGGCTTTAATAAATTAAACTAACATTTTAACACATTAATATTTCAATTAAAACAATTCTGGCATTCACCAGCCAAAATGCCCCGATGAGCCACGACCCCTCACCTAGCCCGCTCATGAAAAATGGTAACTGGGCATACCCAAAGGCAACCCATAGGTCCCACAAGCAATTCAATATAAAATAGCATATAAAACGGGTCCCACTCAAAATACTCGAAAATGTGCCATAGGCCGCATCACCAAACAACCATGAAAACACAAAATGAGGTATGCACCACCTACCTAAGACTCGTACAACGCTACTCCTCTGGTAACAGCCACCAATTCGGTCTAAAATGCGGTAAATATACAAAAGATTCAATACCTCTCAAATGCCTATAACTCGTTCTAGAACTAAAATCAGACAAAATGGCCAAAGATGAATTGAGGCCTTACCAAGGGGTTTACAACGCATCCAACCGTGATTGAATCCGAATTCGGACGAAGAACCAGGGAGCGATTGAAGATCCGGACGCCTTAGGTGCGGAGGTTCTGTCCAGAACCTCAAAACGAGGCTACTGCCCATTTTAACGAAAAAAAAGAAAGTACACGGCGTGTACTTCATGAATACACACCATGTGTATATCATTTAACTGTTCAATTGGCAGTTGGGATTCTGCCGACCTGCCGACATGAGTACACGGCATGTACCTATGGGTACACGGCGTGTACCTATGGGTACACAGCGTGTATGTGGTTCCTATTCTCTCCCTCACTGACTTACCTACACACCATGTATATCCCTCATACACGACTAGACTACACGGTGTGTCTAAGGGGAACATGGCGTGTACTTGGTTCTACCCGGCCAACAGGCCCACACGCCATGTATGGAAACCACATGGTCGGGGTTACACGGCGTGTTGAAAACTACATGCCGTGTAGTAAGAAATTTCTACACGGTCATCACACGGCATGTACTCGGCGAGCACACGGCTGACACTTGATTAACATATAAACGGTGTGTACTTAAAAGTACATGGTGTGTAGTCTGGAAATTTCCAGAAACTTCTCGATTTCTCCAGTTTCCTCTGAAACCAGTCAAAAATTCAAACAGGGTCGGGATTTTGACCCATTTCCAAAAACCCAGGTTCTTACAACCTCCCCACCTTAACGTAGCTCGTCCCCGAGCTACCAAACGAATCCCGGAGATGGAACCGAACACGCCCATCCCGGTTAAACAACCTAGACTACCCTGGTCCCAAGGTTCTGGATAAATTCCTCAAGGGGATCCCCAACTTAGGAATTGCCTACTCGGTCTCAACCAACAAATCTCAAAGAAACCAAGGTTTACTAACCTGCTTTCCAGACGCATAGTCCTTCCGTGACGCATCGTCACCCCCGCACCTCATTGGTGCTCATGTGTCACTCTCGACTCCCAAGGTAGCCCGCACTACATCGGTGTCTGTCTCTACGAGGTCCTGGTGCCTAGCACCTCAAATATACCGCATCCATGATTCCATGATGACCACGGCACCTCAAGTAACCCGCATCCTTGATACCCTGATGCCCACGACACCTCATACATATATATATTATATACCACGCACCCGATATGGTTCCAATCCCACTGACTAGAATCTAGTCAGTCCACATAGATCTTTTGCACCAAATGCACTCAAAACAGTCATGCCTCCATAGGTCATGTAAAAAAAGAATCATGGAGATCACAGACACACCGTGGTGTACCTCTAACCGTCGTCGGCTCACCAGCCTGCTCAGCCTCTAGCATCTCCACGGTGTGCACCTGGCCCGAAGTATGGCTGCCTGATGCCTGACCTCCCTGCGGTGTTGCTCCAGTCACTGGCCACTGACCCCTCAATTGGGTCCCACCATCTCTATCACGACCTCCGCGCACAGCTGAACCTTGACTACCCTCTGTGGGTACCAAACCTGAACCAACTCCAGATGCTACAGTCTGTCCTGGTCCCTGTCTGCCGACTATTTGAGAAGGCTTCCTGGAAAACCTCTCCATATGCCCGTCCTATCCACATGTCCAGCACTCCTTCGGAGACCTATCGCATTGAGCCCGAAAATGTCCTTGTTGTCCACACTAGAAGAAAATCACTGAAGAACTACCACAAGGTGGTCTATCTGAATCCCTAGCCTAACTTCCCTACTGGAACTCATCCCTTCCTCGATTCCTGCAGTCTGAACCATCACCTGAAGCTGTCACTCTGCCCAATAGAGACTTCTCTCTCTCGTTTCCCTCAGCTATGAGTGCCTGATTTACCGCCTTGAAGAAATAATCCAGCCTAAATATGTTCACCTGGACCCGAATGGCGTGTCGTAAGCCATCCTCGAAGTGCCTCACCCTAGCCGTGTCATCGCTCACCATACCAGGTGAAAAGTGAGACAACTTGGGGAAAGTAGCTACGTATTCCATGACAGACATGTCTCCCTACTGAAGACTCAAGAACTCCCAAGATCTCTCTGCCCTCAGTGTCTCTGGATAAAATTGCTCAGAGAACATGTCATTGAAGTCCTTCCAAGCCAGTCCCTCGTGCCAACGAGCCTGAACTTGTATGTCCCACCAACACTTCGTCGGTCCTCTCAGTATGTACGTCACTATCCTGGCCCTCATCCTTGGAGGTGTCTCGAGCTATTCGAATATCATCTGCATGCTCTCTATCCAGTTCTCAGCCGCCTTTGGACCACCCTCACCCTGAAAAAGTAGTGGCTGCTGCGACTGGAACTCCCACGTCAGATATGCCATAAAAGGATCTATACCTTGCGCGCCTCTGTCAATCCCCTGCAAGAAACGCACCAGGATAGCTTGGAGCTACTTGTCAAGACATGGTCCGAACGTTTCCAAACCCGACTGTTGTCCTGCCTGCACTGGATCCTGAACCTAATCCTGTCCCTGAGCCTGTACTTTCGGCTCGTGCTCTGCCTGTACCAAATTCTGACCGTGATCCTATGACACTGTATCATCTCCTACCTGACTCTCCATCAAGTTGTGAAAGAGTAACCCGCTGAATACCATAAATGGTTAGACAGCCCATACATATATAACAATATATTCTACACATATAAGGAATGTAGTAAAAGGTAGCGCATAACAACTACCCTTACTCTCTCACACCGCAATGCATACCCAACGACATCCCGGCCTCATGGCCTCCTTACCCACCCTCAACAGAGCCAAGTATCAAAAGTACCTCGGTCCATACCCGTCCAGACAACTCATGTTGCCTCAAACTGACGACCGAGTCGCCCAATCCTGACAGTTACACTACCTCAGCCATAGTACCTGCCTGCTCTCATAAGAGTCAGACCCAAATATTCTGCCACATGCAATTTTTAAAAATATAAAGCATGGCATAAACATTTCACAACTAGCAATTCTATCTGGGATTCCACCAATTCATATTTCAAATCATATAAAGCATCGCAATTGATTTTTTTATTCACATGGTATTATCACTTCACAAAGCATACGTGCAATTATGAAATTTAAATACCCTAAAAATGTGCCTATCAAAAGTCAATCAACCAAGCCTCGCCATACCGGCCAAGGTCCAATTCTCCCTTACCATACCGGGTCAAGGGTCACATATCACAATCACGAACATCACACATCAAGTGAGCCACCGAGGTGCAAATCATATAAACTGTAATCTGAGCAAAAACAAATAGCAGTTCCCACCCACGGCAACTAGGTCCATCCCTCGTACCTGGGGCTGCAGGAACCCAAGCACAAGATAGAAACCCAGTCCCTGTAACAAACTATCTCCAGTCTACCATATCCCAAATAGTAAAACCAATAGAAAGAAACGATAAGCCTAAAACTCATTAGTATCCAATAAAACATTGCTACTAAATCCCTGTCAAGAACTCCTCTGATACCACTTTGTAATGACATGGACCCAGCCAGACACCCGAACAGTGCTGAACGGGTCATGTGTCACTACCTTAGGTGCACCTCCCATGAACGCCAAAGGCTGCAGACTAGCATCAAGGGTCTTTTAGGTATAGCGGGGAGGCTAAACCCTCTTGGAGGATCATAATAAGGGTACTGGTCCAAGTATAACAGTAAAGATGCAGTGGAAAGAAAGACTCAGCAGACTCGAACCAGACCCACAGAGCGAAAGAATAATCAATGTAGATAAACATCGGAAGCAATAAATATAAACAACAACAGCAGAAATAACACAACTGCATACTGATAACATGTAACTACTACAGAAAAGTAAAACATGCATCCAAAGCTGGTCATACTCAACTGAATATAAAAAGGGCGCCAATGGCTAACCAACAGTAGCTACAACAAGTAAGCATACCGATACAGAAAAGTAACCAAAACAAAGTAAACGCCAGCTAGGTATGACCTCAAGGTCCACACCATCTCCATGCAATAACTAACGCTACCCAGCTCCTGAAGCTGGCCTCTTTCCTGCACGTAAATCCATAAATTCTGCACCCATTCCGAAGGGGCCATGCAGGGTGTGAGACAAATCTCAGTAGGATACCACCCAACGGTGCCTACCAAATATATGTGTTTAAGCAGTCATGAATTTACAAGGAAATCAGTAAACAATACAATTCACAATTAAACACAAACTCCACTGGTGCTCAACAGCCACCAAGGAGCGTCACCTGCTTCGGTCAACGCCGGAATCTCTATCGAGTAACCCGGCACCACGTGACACCTGACACCCCGTGTCTCAAGTACCGACGTCCCGAATGTAACACCCCGAGATTTTATGAAAAATATTCTTTTAATTTCATTAAATTTCTTGTGTTGTATGCTACACCAAGATTACCTTGCGCTATACGCAACACCGTATTAGCCTGCAGTATACGCAACACTATTCTTGGATCGTGTTACACACAATTTTGATAATAGTTATTCTACGCAACATTGAGTATATATATATATATTCAATGTATAAATGAAATATGGTTAGATTCTGTTATACAAAACAATGAAGGATTCTTTCACAACACGCAACCCTGACTTGGATTGCATTACACGTAATTGCGACCTTCCTCGATAGCGTGTGTTGTACGTAATACCGGGTTTTACTAAACAACGATATATTATTATAATATTATTATGAACTAGCCGTTATGAATAGTATTGACTAAATTTTGAATTTTATAACATTATTATTCATCTTACACATTTTCTAGAACATGGTATAAAAACAAAATAAATTTTTCGGGTAAAATAAGTATTTTTCAAAAAATGCAGTTTTGCCGCATTTTGATGGTGCACCCGCTTTAAATCTAGTTTTTGACATGTTTATAAGTCCCATTTGAAAAAATAAAATTATTCTTTGGAATCAAGAAATAAAAATTTACTTTGGATAAATTTTTCATTTTATTCTGATGAATTTCATATTTTAATGAATAGTAAAAACACGCTATATTTTAATTAAAAACAACTTTTTTCATCGTAATATCTTATGTGGTTAAATTATAATATTGAATGGTTTTAAAGTATAAATAGAATATATTTTTACCATTTAATATAATGTATGCCATTATCATTGATTTTACCTAGGTTAAATCAATTCAATCTTTTGCAATGTTTTAAAGAAAAACCCGTTTTCTTTCGACAACGAGATTAATTTTAATTTAATTTCTGCAACTTTTGTGTATTGAATTTGGAAAAATGGATTCCATATTTGGAATCAGTGGGTCCAAATTATGTTAATAATCTACTTTTTATTTTTGGGCATTGTGAATAGTAACTACGATAAATTTTATTTACTATAGTTAAAGGTAAATCGGGTAATTAAGGGTAAATATAAGATTATAAAATTACCCTAACACTTGGAAAAATCCTATTGGATGACTAAAAGTCGACCCATATCACCTAAGGGTCGGATTAGATTCAGTTAATGGACTTTTTTTCCATGAAAATAATTTAATTATTATTAAAGCCAAAGAAAGTGACAACATGTCACTCTCTTAAATACTATAAGTATAATAATTTTAAGTTAGTGATAAACTTCATGAAACTTAGAAAATTAATAGTCTACAGAAAGATAAAAAAATTATCTACATCATGATAATTTATTTAGAATTTTGTTTTGGGATTAAATAATTATCATTAATTGTGACACAGTAGTGATGCAGAAATTATTTATCTAGTGAAAAATCAAGAATATAGTTATTATTAAACTAATAGTGACCATAAAAGGCACAAAACCCTGACCAAAACTTATTTATCATGTAAATGTAAACTATAATCATACAATGGTCGAATATTTGACCATTTTGAGTCTTATACAAGCAATTATGACACTTATATTATTTTATTTTAAATGATGCCAAAGTTGTCACCTTCATAATTTAATAAATATAACAATTTAAATATTTTTATTTTAAGATGATAAATTCTATTAAAAGTATTATTGTTAAAGGTAATAGATTTATCTTCATCATAGGATTTTATTTTAAATTTTTATGCAACAAATAATTATATTAAATAATTATACAAAAATGTTGTAGTAATTATTTTATTAAGAGATAAACCAAATAAATGGTTTTAAAAATAATAAAATAAATATTATATGAACTATTTAATGTGATACACTAATTTTATAGATACATATGACCTTTTATTAATCTATTAAAGCTTTTATTTCGAACATATCTTCTGTATATATTTTATTTAAATTCAAATAAATGAATAGTGTCAAAATTGACACTATTGTTATTTTATAAAAATAACATATTATAAAATTGTTTAAAAATCACAAAAATATTTAAAAATTATAAATTTAAATTTATATGGTCTATAATGTTATAAAGTAAAAAATTATGGAAAATTAACAACAAATAAGTAATTATTTGTTATAATTTAAAATTTAGAATTTTATTACCACAAATAAACTTAAATAGATTAAATAAGGATAAATCAAAATGATAAGGTTTAAAATAAAATCTAAACATGTCTAAATTTGATTGGTTGATGAGATTACAACCCTATATCATCTAATATTCGAATATGAGTCATTTTTGGAGGTTTTTAAGTGGGGTTAGATTTATTATAAATTAATATTTTTAAGAATTCCAAAGGTGCCCCTCTCCTCCCTTATAAAAGGGCACCTCCTCCCTCTCCTCCTCACACCAATTTGAGCCTTCAACCTCGGCCAACCCCTGCCAAATTATCTTCTGCACTTCCCTAGAAACATCCTAGAGGTTCTGGTCTAATTTAAAGACCAATCTAAGTGCCCTAAGAGGAGGTTTCAAAGAGGCGTATCGAAGAAGAGGTAATTTCTTCTCCCGATTCTTTCAAGCTTCTTTCTTCTTCAACTTCTTCTTATTTAGTTGTTTCATTATAAAGTAATAACATCAGTATAACTCATATACTTATATGTTATTATAAGTATGAAACAACCCTATTTCAACATCTATCCATCCTACAGAAAACGAAATCACTGCACGTGTGTACGTACGGAATACCGTCTCCATGCCGTGGTGTAATCTATTTTCCCCCACCACCTTACTTGGATGGGTATAATGGTGTAAATAATAACTATATATGATTATTGTAAAGTGATATTGATTCTGAAATAGTATACATACACTCCAATACAATTCCACGATCATGAGAACGATATCATCGCTCGTGTGTACGTACGGACTACCGTCTCCACGATGCGATGAGATTCATTCTCCACGTTAACCATTCATGAATGATTATAAAGTATATATAATAAGTAATCATGAAATATATGACATAATAATGATACTGGATTTATGTGTATATATATGTATGTCATCTACTTAATTCCATTCAACTCAATAAGGAAACGAAAACAGCGTTCATGCGTACGTACGGCCTACCGTCTCCATGAACGGTGTATTTATTTCCATTTACTGATCTATTATATATATGTATATTCTGAATATATATTATATATAAATCATGTTTTATATTCTGGAATTAATTAATCATGATCTAAGTAATCATATGAATAATTACAAGTCAAAACACGGACGAGAAATGAAACGATTTTACCCAAAACGCTCTTTAACATGGAATTTACAAAAGAAAGGGTAATATAAAGTCATAAGTGAACCATATATGATATCATAACAATAAGTATGATTATGGAATAATTCAATAATATTATTTAAATCATTATATAGGAGGTTCAGACACTTACGAAGCAAATCGGACCAAAGGTAAGGGATAATTTTGCAAATCTCATTTTTATCCGATATTGCTTATTTGTAAGTTTTTATTGGGGTTATTGCAATCATCCATGTCCATGTTTTATAAAAGTGTTTTCATGTATGTTTAACTTCCTTTTTACCCATTTTTAATTTTACCCTGTGGTATGGAAGGAATCTTTCTTTTATTTACCCTACAAGGTATTTTTTGACTTTTCTGACAAAAGTACGAGAAGAATGTTTTTTTTAACATATACGACATGAAAGGATTTTTACGGTTTTATAAAGCCTTATTTTCATGAAGATTCCTCCAAAATATTTCATTACTATTTTCAACAAAATCCTTTCCTTTTAAAATTGCATGACATTTTGTGAAAAGAAAATGATTTTGAAGAAGAAAGGATATTTTCCTCAAGAATTCATTTCAAGTGTTTTATCAAAACCATTTTCCATCTAAGATGACATTATTTCATGTGTATTTTTCAAGTATAATGTATCTATGATTTACATGGTTTCAATTTTCTTATTATGAAATGATATCCATTTCTTTTATATGGATTATGTGATGATGGGATTATGTTTATGAAACCCATTTTATTCGTTGGGTTATTATGAATGATGTAAGTTTATTTTGTGGCATAAGTAAGAATGGTTTCATTATGAGATGGTTGGGACCTATATCTCCCTCCAATTCATTGGGTAAAGATTTATATCTCATGAGATAGACATGGCTGGAACGGCAGGTTAAACCGGTTCAGTAAAACAGGACTGAAATGAGGAGTGAACTCGATTCAGAAAGGGACTTTGTCCACTAAGATGGTCTTGGGAGCAATGCCTTGGCTACTATGGAAATAATTACATGTGCTTAATGGATTCCATAATTAAATGTTTTATTACCATGCTATTTTATCATTCTTAATGTTTATTTATGATCTATTCCTTACGCACTTCAATGTTTTATGTCATTGCTCAAGATTTTTATGTTTAACCGTTATGTTCATGTTTTTAAGTTCAAATGTATACGGTATGTTTTATTTTATCCATGTTTACCCTTACTGAGCATTTAAGCTCACCCTTTTTATGTTTTCTTTTCCCCAGGATATAAAGAAAGGTTTTAGGTAAGAAAAAAAGGGGAAGATCTTTATGGGAGATGTTGAAGATCTTTCACCACGATTAGAAGATTACGTTCCAAGTTTCCAAAGACACTAAAATATTACGGTCCTTGTGTGTTTGTTTTTGTTATGTATTAAGTATTCCGCTAAAGTAATGTAATTTCCATATATGTCAAGCTTCGGGTCTCTACAGTTGGTATCAGAGGAAAGGTTTAGTCAACCTTTGGAAACTAGGATGCGAAAACGTTAGTGAGATCCCTAGAGATATTTCTAAGGTATGTCTAGGGATGTCCCTAAGGATAAGTATACGTATAGGATATAGTCCTAGAACTACGGTAACGATATTAGAATTTATCCTAAGATGTTAGATATTCAGGGTGCTTCCCCTTTACTATGTTGTTTTCCCTAGCATGATTTTTTCCCCTCACACTATTCTTTTTGGGTTTTAGACAATGGCTGGAACCCGAAGGAACCGTGTTGATCAATGCAATGGACAATGCAATGATTTTCCTCCTAAACAAACAAATGTTTTGGGAGATGGAGTGCAAAATCTTATTACTATACTTACACAAGCTATGAATCATTATGGACTTCCAAATGAGCAGAGAAGGGAACAATATTCTATTGAGTCCTTCATGAGGAAACATTCACCTTCTTTCAGTGGGTCTTCTGATCCACTTGTTGCTGAAAAATGGATCAGTACCACTGAAAAGATATTTTCAGTTTTTCAATGTTCAGAACATGATAAAGTCATCTTAGTGGTATATCGTTTGGAGGGTGAAGTTGATCAATGGTGGAATCTTATCAAGAATACGAGGCCAAGAGATGAAATTGAGTCCATGGAATGGGATGAGTTGAAGAACTTATTTTTCAATAAGTACTTCCCTCGTATTCTTCGAACAAAGATGGAGAAGGAGTTTCTTGAACTAAAGCAAAAGTATGATGAATCTGTTGGTGTATACGAAGCGAATTTTACAAGGCTTTCAAGGTATGCATCTGGCTTTATCATCCAACCTGAAAGTAAAGTTGATCAATTCTTCAATGGCTGAAAACCAAATCTTCGAAGGGAATTAGCTATAAGAGACTTTAGTAGCTATGAAGAAATTGTGCGTTGTGCTATCAAGGTAGAAATGGAAGTTAGTTTTACTTATCCATCTCATAGTTTTGACAAGAAACGAAAGATGGAGTTCAAGGAGAAATCTCAGAATAATGGTGAAAAGAAGATGAATGTTTCCTTATGCTCAAAGTGTGGAAAGAAGCATGGTGGAGATTGTCTTAAAGGGACAAGTAAATGTTTCAAATGTGGAAAGGAAGGTCATCGGGCATTTGAATGCCGCAATGATGGGAAGAAGATGCCTAATGATGCAAATAAAGGAAGGGATACACATAATGAACCTACTACGCTTCAATGCTTCAAGTGCAAGGAAATGGGGCATTATGCTAATAAATGCCCTAATCCAAGGGTTAGTGATGATCGACATGAGCAACCACTTAAGGAAAAGGACAAAGGGAAGTCACATGCGATCACTATTGGCGATGTTGAATATGAAAACGATGTGGTGGAATGATTAAGTGTTTATGTAATGGGATTGCAAAATAATTTTGTATATAGTATCGTGGAATATTGGAATATTTATGTATTGGTATATTGTGGTTTTTAATAATTTTATGGTACTGGTAACCATGGAAAGTGATTGAGATATTTTTGGAAAAAGATGATATGCGCATAATGAAAGGATAAGGAGAAAATGAAAATTTTGACAGTATTCATGATCTCATGACTGATATAAGGAAATAGTTATATCGTGGTTTGAGGTTTTGGTATGTGAAAAGAGTTAACTTTTGACAGCACTCATGTTTTCACTAAGATTCAATGGGTATTCATTTTTCAAAAGAATACATGATTAAGGCCTGCGAATGTTTGGAATGTGACCAACAAGACATATCTTATGATATATGGGGATCAACGATGGTATTAAATCTCTGGTAATTGTTTTCACTATATTATGAGAGTGGACTGGATTATTATGGATAAGCCTAAAGATTGGAATGGATTATGTTGGACATAAGTTAGTATTTTTTAAGGATAGAATTTTTTTCGATATTATTGATGGGATGTTATAGTAATGTAGTTTTAGAAAAAGGACAACCTGCAGGACGGGCGACAACCCATTGCGTCGGACAAGGATGTGGGAATCGAACCCACAACCGAAGTGCGACTGGCCTTTATCACCTACCACTAGCCTATAGGAAGTCCCTGGTTAGTAGAAACTAGTTTTATTTTATTAAGCGGTATGATATATGAAGTATAAGTTCATTTTTGGAACCATATGCGATTAATCTAACCATTAGATGGACTTATAACTTTTGCTAACATTTTGATTGAAAGAGATGGAATGACCCATCATTCTATCACATGATCTGCTAACACATCATGAATAAAAAATTCAACTTCATTTATTTAAGGGATGAAGTGGAAATTGTTCAATTCATGAACAACAGTGAGATTGTACCAAAATCATGTAAGTATTTCTTTTAATTCATCAACTTTAGGGAAATGATCTTGAAAACAAAAAATGTTGTCCTAGTTTCCTTATATCCGATGAATCAGATGGTACCTTAGATCATCACAAATATATAGCTTTGTGATTGTTGTCTTTTTCATAGCCATGTTCTCTACCACTCTCCATCAGAACTTGATGGTTAGATTTTTCTTCCATATCCATATTTTCACCTATGTTCTCCTACGTGGAAACCCAGTGATGAGTTAATTTGGGTAACCATTACATTTCATACTTTAGTTTTTAAAGCCAGGTTTTGGTATTCCTTTTTACGATGTGGGTTTCTATTAAACAGACTTTCGAGTGGTAAACCATTTATAACCCCGATGAATTTTGAGAGAGAAATTCATTTTAAGGGGGGTAGAATGTAACACCCAGAGATTTTATGAAAAATATTCTTTTAATTTCATTAAATGTCTTGTGTTGTATGCTACACCAAGACTACCTTGCGCTATACGCAACACCGTATTAGCTTGCAGTATACGCAACACTATTCTTGGATCGTGTTACACACAATTTTGATAATAGTTATTCTACGCAAAATTGAGTATATATATATATATATATATATATATATTCAATGTATAAATGAAATATGGTTGGATTCTGATATACGAAACAATGAAGGATTCTTTCACAACACGCAAACCTGACTTGGCTTGCATTACACGCAATCGCGACCTTCCTCGATAGCGTGTGTTGTACGCAATACCGGGTTTTACTAAACAACGATATATTATTATAATATTATTATGAACTAGCCGTTATGAATAGTATTAACTAAATTTTGAATTTAATAACATTATTATTCATCTTACACATTTTCTAGAAGATGGTATAAGAACAAAATAAATTTTTCGGGTAAAATAAGTATTTTTTAAAAAATACAGTTTTGCGGCCTTTTGATGGCACACCCGCTTTAAATCTAGTTTTTGACATGTCTATAAGTTCCATTTGACAAAATAAAATTATTCTTTGGAATCAAGAAATAAAAATTTACTTTGGATAAATTTTTCATTTTATTCTGATGACTTTCATATTTTAATGAATAGTAAAAACACGCTATATTTTAATTAAAAACAACTTTTTTCATCGTAATATATTATGTGGTTAAATTATAATATTTAATGGTTTTAAAGTATAAATAGAATATATTTTTACCATTTAATATAATTTATGTCATTATCAATGATTTTACCTTGAATTCGTAGGTTAAATCAATTCAATCTTTTGCAATATTTTAAAGAAAAACCCGTTTTCTTTCGACAACGGGATTAATTTTAATTTAATTTATGCATCTTTTGTGTATTGAATTTGGAAAATTGGATTTCATATTTGGAATCAGTGGGTCCAAATTATGTTAATAAGCTACTTTTTATTTTTTGGCATTGTGAATAGTAACTACGGTAAATTTTATTTACTATAGTTAAAGGTAAATCGGGTAATTAAGGGTAAATATAAGATTATAAAATTATCCTAAAACTTGGAAAATCCTATTGGATGACTAAAAGTCGACCCATATCACCTAAGGGTTGTATTAGATTCATTTAATGAACTTTTTTCCATGAAAATAATTTAATTATTATTAAAGCCAAAGAAAGTGACAACATGTCACTCTCTTAAATACTATAAGTATAATAATTTTAAGTTAATGATAAACTTCATGAAACTTCGAACATTAATAGTATACAGAAAGATAACAAAATTATCTACATCATGAGAATTTATTTAGAATTTTTTTTTGGATTAAATAATTATCATTAATTGTGACACAATAGTGATGCAGAAATTATTTATCTAGTGAAAAATCAAGAATATAGTTTTTATTAAACTAATAGTGACCATAAAAGGCACAAAACCCTGACCGAAACTTATTGGTCATGTAAATTTAAACTATAATCATCCAATGGTCGAATATTTTACCATTTTGAGTCTTATACAAGCAATTATGACACTTATATTATTTTATTTTAAATGATGCCAAAGTTGTCACCTTCATAATTTAATAAATATAAAAATTTAAATATTTTTATTTTAAGATGATAAATTCGAGTAAAAGTATTATTGTGAAATTTAATAGATTTATATTCATCACAGGATTTTATTTTAAATTTTTATGCAACAAATCAATATATTAAATAATTATACAAAAATGTTGTAGTAATTATTTTATTAAGAGATAAACCAAATAAATGGTTTTAAAAATAATAAAATAAATATTATATGAACTATTTAATGTGATCCACTAATTTTATAGATACATATGACCTTTTATGAATCTATTAAAGCTTTTAGTTCGAACATATCTTCTATATATATTTTATTTAAATTCAAATAAATGAATAGTGTCAAAATTGACACTATTTTTATTTTATAAAAATAACATATTATAAAATTGTTTAAAAATCACAAAAATATTTAAAAATTATAAATTTAAATTTATATGGTCTATAATGTTATAAAGTAAACAATTATGGAAAATTCACAACAAATAAGTAATTATTTGTTATAATTTAAAATTTAGAATTTTATTACCACAAATAAACTTAAATAGATTAAATAAGGATAAATAAAAATGATAAGGTTTAAAATAAGATCCAAACATGTCTAAATTTGATTGGTTTATGATATTAAAACCCTATCTCATCTAATATTCGAATATGATTCATTCTTGGAGGTTTTTAAGTGGGGTTAAATTTATTATAAATTAATATTTTTAAGAATTCCAAAGGTTCCCCTCTCCTCCCTTATAAAAGGGAACCTCCTCCCTCTCCTCCTCACACCAATTTGAGCCTTTAAGCTCAGACAACCCCTGCCAAATTATCTTCTACACTTCCCTAGAAACATCCTAGATGTTTTGGTCTACTTTAAAGACCAATCTTAGTGCCCTAAGAGGAGTTTTCAAAGAGGCGTATCGAAGAAGAGGTAATTTCTTCTCCCGATTCTTTCAAGCTTCTTTCTTCTTCAACTTCTTCTTATTTAGTTGTTTCATTATAAAGTAATAACATCAGTATCAATCATATACTGATATGTTATTATAAGTATGAAACAACCCTATTTCAACATCTATCCATCCTATGGAAAATGAAATCACCGCGCGTGTGTACGTACGGAATACCATCTCCACGTCAGGGTGTAATCTATTTTCCCCCACCACCTTACTTGGATGGGTATAATGGTGTACATAATAACTATATATGATTATTGTAAATTGATATTGATTCTGAAGTAGTATACATACACTCCAATACAATTCCAAGATCATGAGAACGATATCATCACTCGTGCGTACGTACGGACTACCGTCTCCACGACGCGATGAGATTCATTCTCCACGTTAACCATTCATGAATGATTATAAAGTATATATAATAAGTAATAATGAAATATATGACATAATAATGATACTGGATTTATGTGTATATATACGTATGTCATCTACTTAATTCCATTCAACTCAATAAGGAAACGAAAACAGCGTTCATGCGTACGTACGGCCTACCGTCTCCATGAACGGTGTATTTATTTCCATTTACTGATCTATTATATATATGTATATTCTGAATATATATTATATATAAATCATGTTTTATATTCTGTAATTAATTAATCATGATCTAAGTAATCATATGAATAATTACAATTCAAAACACGGATGACAAATGAAATGATTTTACCCAAAACACTCTTTAACATGGAATTTACAAAATAACGGGTAATATAAAGTCATAAGTGAACCATATATGATATCATAACAATAAGTATGATTCTGGAATAAGTCAATAACATTATTTAAATCATTATATAGGAGGTTCAGAAACTTACGAAGCAAATCGGACCAAAGGTAAGGGATAATTTTGCAAATCTCATTTTTATCCGAGATTGCTTATTTGTAAGTATTTACTGGGGTTATTGAAATCGTCCATGTCCATGTTTTATAAAAGTGTTTTCATGTATGTTTAACATCCTTTTTACCCATTCTGAATTTTACCCCATGGTATGGAAGGAATCTTTCTTTTATTTACCCTACAAGGTATTTTTTGACTTTTCCGACAAAAGTACGAGAAGAATGTTTTTTTAACATATACGGCATGAAAGGATTTTTACGGTTTTATAAAGCCATATTTTCCTGAAGCTTCCTCAAAAATATTTCATGACTATTTTCAACAAAATCCTTTCCTTTTAAAATTGCATGACATTTTTTGAAAAGAAAATGATTTTGAAGAAGAAAGGATATTTTCCTCAAGAATTCATTTCAAGTGTTTTATCAAAACCATTTTCCATCTAAGATGACATTATTTCATATGTGTATTTTTCAAGTATAATGTATCTATGATTTACATGGTTTCACTTTTCTTATTATGAAATGATATCCATTTCTTTTATATGGATTATGTGATGATGGGATTATGTTTATGAAACTCATTTTATTCGTTGGGTTATTATGAATGATGTATGTTTATTTTGTGGCATAAGTAAGAATGATTTCATTATGAGATGGGTGGGACCTATATCTCCCTCCAATGCATTGGGTAAAGATTTATATCTCATGAGATAGACATGGCTGGAACGGCAGGTTAAACCGGTTCAGTAAAACAGGACTGAAACGAGGAGTGAACTCGATTCAGAAAGGGACTTTGTCCACTAAGATGGTCTTGGCAGCAATGCCTTGGCTACTATGGAAATCATTACATGTGCTTAATGGATGCCACAATTAAATGTTTTATTCCCATGCTATTTTATCATTATTAATGTTTCTTTATGATCTATGCCTTACGCACTTCCATTTTTTATTTCATTGATCAAGATTTTGATGTTTAACCATTATGTTCATGTTTTTAAGTTCAAATGTATATGGTATGTTTTATTTTATCCATGCTTACCCTTACTGAGCATTTGAGCTCACCCATTTAATGTTTTATTTTCCCGAGGATATAAAGAAAGGTTTTAGGTAAGAAAAAAAGGGGAAGATCTTTATGGGAGATGTTGAAGATCTTTCACCACGATTATAAGATTACATTCCAAGTTTCCAAAGACACTAAACTATTACGGTCCTTGTGTGTCTGTTTTTGTTATGTATTAAGTATTCCGCTAAAGTAATGTAATGTCCATGTACGTCAAGATTCGGGTCTCTACACCGAAGGTATGCCCAAGAATAGTAACCCGGCACCATGTGCCTCCTGACACCTCGTGTCTCAAGTACTGACGTCCCGAAGGCACGCCCATCCCCTGAAGGCTCCTCACCTACCACGTGGCTTCCTACGGCAAGCACCCCCAACCAGAATACCTAACCGAAACTATGGGGGCCTCTACCCACACAAGTTGTTAAAAACACATCATCAAAGAGTATCTGTGTGTGCATACTACTCAAGCCTTGGGTGAGCGGTAATCACCAAATAGTACCAAATCCACCAACACATCTGACACCTCGTGTCCCTGGAACCATGTCGCTCAAGTCCAATGGCCTCACCATCCATGCAACCTGGGCCATGCCCCAACCTGACAGTCGTGCTGCCTCAAGATGACGTCGATGATGCCCAATCTCGTGGTCAAAACCACCCAAAGTAACATGGGTAAAGCCCCAACCTGTGATCAACATCATTCAAGCATAACCGTCCAAGCCCAACACAACCCAAAAAGGGTCTAGTAGATGAAATTTAAAAATTACATATGTAACATATTCAAACAGAAAAAATAACTAGGAAACACAAACTAAACAGTTGAATTGCACTATGTTGGGTGTTGTCCCATACCAGCACTGAGGTCTTAAATTCCACTAGCAATTTATATCAGGCTTTAAGAAATTAAACTAACAGTTTAACACATTAATATTTCAATTAAAACCATTCTGGAATTCCCTGGCCAAAATGCCCCGATGAGCCACGACCCCTAACCCGACTCGCTCATGAAAACTGGTAACAGGGCATACCCAAAGGCACCCCATAGGTCCCACAAGCAATTCAATATAAAATAGTAGATAAAACGGGTCTTGCTCAAAATACCCGAAAACGCGCCAAAGGCCGCGTCACCCAGACAACCAAGAAAACACAAAATGAGGTATTCACCACCTACCTGAGACTCGTACAACACTACTCTGGTAATAGCCTCCAATTCAGTCTAAAATGCGGAAAATCTACAAAAGATTCAATACCGCTCAAATGCCTATAACTCGTTCTAGAATGAAAATCAGACAAAACGGCCAAAGAGGAATCGAGGCCTTACCGAGGGGGTTCCAACGCATCCAACCGTGATCGAATCCGACTTCAGAAGAAGAACCGGGGAGAGATTGAAGATCTGGACGCCTTAGGTGTGGAGGTTTTGTCCAGAACCTCAAAACGAGGCTACTTCCTGTTTTCACGAGAAAAAAAAATAAAGTACACGACGTGTAATTCATGACTACACGCAGTGTATATATCATTTAACTATTAATTTGGCAGCTGGGATTTCGCCGACCTGCCGACATGAGTACACGGCGTGTACCTATGGGTACACAGCCTGTACGTGGTTCCTCTTCTCTTCCTCGCTGACTTACCCACACGCCTTGTATATCCCTCGTACACGGCTAGACTACACGGTGTGTCCAAGGGGAACACGACGTGTACCTGGTTCTACCCGGCCAACAGTCCCACACGCCATGTATGGCCACCACACGGTCGGGGTTACACAGCGTGTTGAAAACTACACGCCGTGTAGTAAGAAATTTCTACACGGTCATCACACAGCATGTACTCGGCAAGCACAAGGCCGACACTTGCTTAACATATACATGATGTGTACTTAAAAGTACACGGCGTGTAGTCTAGAAATTTCCAGAAACTTCCCAATTTCTCCAGTTTCCTCAGAAACCAGTCAAAAATTCAAACTGGGTTGGGGTTTTGACCCATTTCCAAAAACCCGGGTTCTTACAAACTCTCCACCTTAATGTAGCTCGTCCTCGAGCTACCGAACGAAACCCGGAGATGGAACCAAACACACCCATCCCGGTTAAACAACCTGGACAACCCCGGTCCCAAGGTTCTGGATAAATTCCTCAATGGGCTCCCCACCTTAGGAATTGCCTACTCGGTCTCAACCAACAAAGCTCAAAGCAACCAATGTTTACTAACATGTTTTCCGGACACATAGTCCTTCCGTGATGCATCGTCACCCCTGCACCTCATTGGTGCTCATGTGTCGCTCCCAACACCCAACGTATCCTGCATCACATCGGTGTCCTCCTCTACGAGGTCCTGGTTCCTAGCACCTCAGATATACCACATCCATGATGCCCTGATGCCCACAGCACCTCAAGTAACCCGCATCCTTGATGCCCCGATACCCACGACACCTCATACATATATATATTTTATACCACACACCCAATTTGGTGTCAATCCCACTAACTAGAATTTAGTCATTACACATAGATCCGGTGCACCTCGTGCACTCAAAACAGTCATGCCTCTATAGGTCATGGAAAAAAAGAAACATGGAGATCAAGGCCACACCGCGGTGTGCCTCTAACCGTCGTTGGCTCACCAGCCTGCTCAGCCTATGGCAGCTCCATAGCGTGCACCTGGCCTGAAGTATAGCTGCTTGATGTCTGACCTCCCTATGGTGCTGCTCCAGTAACTGGCCCCTGACCCCTCAGCTGGGTCCCACCGTCTCTGTCACGACCTCCGCGCACAGCTGAACCTCGACTACCCTCTCTGGGTACCGAACCTAAACCAAATCCAGATGCTACAGTCTGTCTTGGTCCCTGCCTGCCTGCTATCTGAGAAGGCTTCCTGCAAAACCTCTCCAGATTCACGTCCTATCCACATGCCCGACACTCCTTCGGAGGCCTATCACACTCAGCCCGAACATGTCCTGGTTGTCCACACTAGAAGCAAATCACCGAAGAACTACCATGAGGTGGTCTAGCTAAATCCCTAGCCTGACTGCCCTACTGGAACTCATCCCGTCCTCGCTTCCTGCTGTCCGAACCATTACCTGAAGTTGTTGCCCTGCCCAAGCGAGACTTATCTCTCTCATTTCCCTTAGCTATGAGCACCTGATTTACCACCTCGGAGAAGGAACCCAGCCTGAAGATGTTCACCTGGACCCTAATGGAATGTCGTAAGCCATCCTCAAAGTGCCTCAACCGAACCACGTCATTGCTCACCATACCAGGTGAAAAGTGAGACAACTCGGTGAAAGTAATTTCATATTCCATGACGGACATGTCTCCCTGCTGAAGACTCAAGAACTCCCGAGCTCTCTCTGTCCTCAATGTCTCTAGATAGAAGTGCTCCAAGAACCTTTCCTCGAAGACCTTCCAAGCCCATCCCTCGTGCCTATGAGCCTGAACCTGTACATCCCACCAATACTTCTCCAGTCCTCTCAACATGTACGTCGCCAGCTTGACCCTCCACCCTAGAGGCATCTCGCGCTGCTCGAAGATCATCTGCATGCTCTCTATCCAGTTCTCAGCCACCTGTGGACCACCCTCACCCTGAAAAAGTGGTGGGTGCTGCGACTGGAACTCCCACGTCAGATACACCATAGAAGGCTCAGTACCCTACGCACCTCTATCAATCCCCTGCAAGATACTTACTAGGCTAGCTCGGAGCTTCTCATCAATCCATGGTCTGAACATTGCCAAACCCGGCAGTTGTCCTACCTGCACTGGATCCTAAACCTAATCATGTCCCTGAGCCTATACCTACGGCTCGTGCTCTGCCTATACCGAATTATGACCCTGATCCTGCGGAACTATATCATCTCCTCCCTGACGCTCCATTGATTCGTGAAGGAGTAACCCGCTGAATACCATAAATGGTCAGACATCCCATACATATATAACAATATATTCTACACAGATAAGGAAAGCAGTAAAAGGCAGCGCATAACAAATACCCTTACTCCCCCTCACCACAACCCATGCCCCATGGTATCCCAGCCTCATGACCTCCTTACCTGCCCTCAATAGAGCCAAGTATCAAAAGTACCTCAGGCCATGCCCATCCCGACAACTCATGTTGCCTCAAACCGACGACCGACTCGCCCAATCGTGACAGTTGCACTGCCTCAGCCATAGTACTTTCCTGTTCTAAAAAGTTTCAGACCCAAATATTCTTCCACATGCAATTTTACAAAATATAAAGCATGGCATACACATTTCACAACTAGTAATTCTATCAGGAATTCCACCAATTCACATTTCAAAGTACATAAATCATGGTAATTGATTTTTTTTATTCACATGGTATTATCACTTCACAAAGCATACATGCAATTATGAAATTGAAATACCCTAAAAATGTGCATATCAAAATCCAATCAACCAAGCCTCACCATACCGGCCAAGGTCCAATTCTCCCTTACCATACCGGGTCAAGGGTCACATATCACAATCACGAACATCACACATCAAGGGAGCCACTGAGGTGGAAATCATATAAACTGTAATCTGAGAAAAAACAAATAGCAGTTCCCACCCGCGGCAACTAGGTCCATCCCTCGTACCTGGGGCTGAAGGCACTTAAGCACAAGCTAGAAACCCAGTCCCTATAACAAACTATCTCCAGTATACCATATCCCAAATAGTAAAACCAGTAGAAAGAAAAAAGAATCCTCAAACTCATTAGTATCCAGTAAAACGCTGCTATTAAATCCCTGTCAAGAACTCCTCTGATACCACTTTGTAACGACCCGAACCCGGCTAGCCACCTGAACAGTGCCAAACGGGTCAGGTGTCACTAACTTAGGCACACCTTCTCTGGACGTCAAAGGCTTCCAACTAGCAGCGAGGGTCTGTTAGGTATAGTGGGAGGCTATAACCTCTCAGAGGATCATAATAAGGGTACTGGTCCAAGTATAACAGTAAAGATGCAGCGGAAATAAAGACTCAGCAGACTCGAACCAGACCCGCAGAGCAGAAGCATAATCAATGTAGATAAACAGCGGAAGCAATAAATATAAACAACAGTAGCGGAAATAACACAACTGCATGCTGATAACATGTAACTACTAATGAATAGTAAAACATGCATCCAAAGTAGGTCATACTCAACTGAATATAAAAAGGGCGCCAATGGCTAACCAACAGTAGCTACAACAAGTAAGCATGTTGATACAGAAAAGTAACCAAAACAAAGTAAACCCTAGCTAGGTATGACCTCAAGGTCCATACCATCTCCATGCAATAACTAACGCAGCCCAAATCCTGAAGTTGTCCTCTTTCCTACACGTAAATCCATAAAGTCTGCATGCGTCCCGAAGGGCCCGTGCAGGGTGTGAGACAAATCTCATTAGGATACCACCCAATGGTGCGTACCAAAAATATGTGTTTAAGATGTCATGCATTTACAAGGAAATCAGTAAACAATACAATACACAATTAAACACAAACACCACTGGTGCTCAACAGCTGCCATGGAGCGTCACCTGCTTCGGCCAACGCTGGAATCTCTATCGAGTAACCCGGCACCACGTGCCACCTGACACCCTGTGTCTCAAGTACCGACATCCCGAAGGCACACCCAATAATAATAACCCGGCACCATGTGCCTCCTGACACCTCGTGTCTCAAGTACCGACGTTCTGAAGGCACGCCCATCCCCTGAAGGCTCCTCCCCTCCCACGTGGCTTCCTATGGCAAGAACCCCCAACCAGAATACCTAACCGCAACTACGGGGGCCTCTACCCACATGAGTGGTCAAAACCACCTCATCACGGAGTATCTCTGTGTGCACACTACTCAAAGTATCGGGTGAGAGATAATCACCAAATAGTACCTAAGACAACAACACATCTGACACCTCGTGTCCCTATGACCATGTCGCTCAAGTCTGGTGGCCTCACCATCCATGTAACCCAGGCCATGCCCCAACCTGACAGTCCTACTACCTCAAGCCAACATCCATGACGCCCAATCTCGTGGTCAAAACCACCCAAAGTAACCTGAACAAAGCCCCAACCTGTGATCAGCATCACTCAAGCGTAATTGTCCAAGCCCAACACAACCCAAAAAGGGTCAAGGAGACGCAATTCAGCAATTGCATATATAACATATTCAAACAGAAAACATAACCATGCAAAACAAACTAAACAGTTGAATTGCACTATGCAGGGTGTTGTCCCATACCAGCACTGAGGTCTTAAATGCCTTTAGCAATTTACATTAGGTTTTAATAAATTAAACTAAAAGTTTAACACATTAATATTTCAATTAAAACCATTCTGGCGTTCCCCGGCCAAAATGCCCCGATGAGCCATGACCCCTCACCCGGCCCGCTCATGAAAACTGGTAACAGGGCATACCCAAAGGCACCCCATAGGTCCCACAAGCAATTCAATATAAAATAGCAGATAAAACGGGTCCCGCTCAAAATACCCAAAAATGCGCCGAAGGCCGTGTCACCCAAAAAACCACGAAAACACAAAATGAGGTATACACCACCTACCTGAGACTCGTACAATGCTACTCCTTTGGTAATAGCTGCCAATTTGGTCTAAAACGTGGTAAATCTACAAAAGATTCAATACCTCTCAAACACCAATAACTCGTTCTAGAAAGAAAATCAGACAAAACTGACAAAGGGGAATCTAGGCCTTACCGAGGGGGTTCCAACGCATCCAACCATGATCGAATCCGACTTCGGACGAAAAACCGAGGAGCGATTGAAGATCCGGACACCTTTAGAGCGGAGGTTCTGTCCAGAACCTCAAAACGAGGCTACTGCCCGTTTTAATGAAAAAAAGAAAGTACACGGTGTGTACTTCATGACTATACACCGTGTATATATCATTTAACTATTCATTTGGCGGTTGCAATTCCGCTGACCTTCCGACATGAGTACACGGCGTGTACCTATGGGTACATGGCGTGTACGTGGTTCCTCTTCTCTCCCTCACCGACTTTACCACATGCCATGTATATCCCTCGTACACGGCTAGACTACATGACGTGTCCAAGGGGAACAGGGCGTGTACCTAATTTTACCCGGGCAACAAGCCCACACGCCATGTATGGCCACCACACTGTTGGGGTTACACGGCGTGTTGAAAACTACATGTCGTGTAGTAAGAAATTTATACACGGTCATCACACAGTATGTACTCGGCGAGCACACGGCCGACACTTGCTTAATATATACATGGCGTGTACTTAAAAGTACACGACGTGTAGTTTGGAAATTTCCAGAAACATCCCAATTTCTCCAGTTTCCTCATAAACCAGTCAAAAATTCAAAAAGGGTCAGGATTTTGACCCATTTCCAAAAACCAGGGTTCTTACAAAACCCCCAACTTAACGTAGCTTGTCCCCGAGCTACCAAAAAAAACTCGGAGATGGCACCGAACATGCCCATCCCGGTTAAACAACATGGATTACCCCGGTCCCAAGGTTCTGGATAAATTTCTCAAGGGGCTCCCCACCTTAGGAATTTCCTACTCGGTCTCAACCAACAAAGCTCAAAGCAACCAAGGTTTACTAACCTGTTTTCCGGACGCATAGTCCTTCCATAACGCATCGTCACCCCTACACCTCGTTGGCACTCACGTGTCGCTCCCGACACCCAACGTAGCCCGCACCGCATCGGTGTCTGCCTCTACGAGTTCCTGGTTCCTAGAACCTCAAATAGCCCGCATCCACGATGCCCCGATGCCCACGAAACCTCAAGTAACCCGCATCCTTGATGCCCTGATGCCCACGGCACCTCATACATATATATATCATATACCACGCACCCGATATGGTGCCAATCCTGCTGACTAGCATCTAGTCAGTCCATATAGATCATGTGCACCACGTGCACTCAAAACAGTCATGCCTCTATAGGTCATGAAAAAAAAAAGAAACATGGAGATCATGGACACACCGTGGTGTACCTCTAACCGTCGTTGTCTCACCAGCCTGCTCAGCCTCTAGCAGCTCCACGGCGTGCACCTGGCCTGAAGTACAACTTCCTAATGCCTGACCTCCCTCTGGTGCTACTCCAGTCACCGGCCATTAACCCCTCAGCTGGGTCCCACCATCTCTGTCACGACCTCCTCGCACAGTTGAACCTCGACTACCCTCTCCGGGTACCAAACCTGAACCAACTCCAGACGCTACAGTCTGTCCTGGTCCCTGCCTGCTGGCTATCTGAGAAGGCTGCCTGCAAAACCACTCCAGATGCCCATCTTGTCCACATGCCCGGCACTCCTTCGGAGGCCTATCGCACTACGCCCGAACATGTCCCGACAATCCACACTGGAATAAAATCACCTAAGAACTACCACAAGGTGGTCTAGCTGAATCCCTAGCCTGACCGTCATGCTGGAACTCATCCCTCTGAACCATCACCTGAAGATGTCACCCTGCCCAAGCGAGACTTCTCTCTCTCATTGCCCTCGGTTATGAGTGCCTGATTTACCGCCTCAGAGAAGGAAACCAGCCTGAAGATGTTCACCTGGACCCGAATGGTGTGTAGTAATCCATCCTCGAAGCGCCTCACCCTAGCCGCGTCATCGTTCACCATACTAGGTGCAAAGCGAGACAACTCTGTGAAAGTAGCTGTGTAGTCCAAGACAGACATGTCTCCCTACTGAAGCCTCAAGAACTCCCAAGTTCTCTCTACCCTCAGTGTCTCTAGATAGAAGTTCTCAAAGAACCTATCCTTGAAGTCCTTCCATGCCAGTCCCTCATGCCTACGAGCCTGAACCTTTATGTCCCACCAACGCTTCACCGGTCCTCTTAGCATGTACGTCGCTAGCTTGACCCTCTACCCTGGAGGCATCTTGAGCTGCTCAAAGATCATATGCATGCTCTCTATCTATTTCTCAGCTACCTACGGACCACCCTCACCCTGAAAAAGCGGCAGGTTCTGCGACTGGAACTCTCATGTCAGATACGCCATAGAAGGCTCTGTAACCTGTGTGCCTCTGTCAATCCCCTACAAGACACGTACCAGGCTATCTCGGAGCTTCTCATCAAGTTATGGTCTGAATGTTTCCAAACCCAGCTGTTGTCCTGCCTCCACTGGATCCTGAACCTGATCCTGCCCCTGAGCCTATACCTGCGGCTCCTGCTCTGCCTGTACCGAATTCTGACCCTGATCTTTTGGCACTGTATCATCTCCTACCGGACGCTCCATCAAGTCATGAAGGAGTAACCCACTGAATACCAGAAATGGTCAAACAACCCATACATATATAACAATATGTTATACGCAGATAAGGAAAGCAGTAAAAGGCAACGCATAACAACTACCCTTACTCCCCCTCACCGCAACCCATACCCCACGGCATCCCGGCCTCATGGCCTTCTTACCCACCCTCAACAGACCCAAGTATAAAAAGTACCTCGGTCCATGCCCGTCCCGACAACTCACATTGCCTCAAACTGACGACCGAGTTGCCCAATCCTGACAGTTACACTGCCTCAGCCATAGTACCTGCCTGCTCTCATAAGAGTCAGACCCAAATATTCTGCCGCATGCAATTTTACAAAATATAAAGCATGGAATAAACATTGCACAACTAGAAATTATATCAGGAATTACACCAATTCACATTTCAAAGCATATAAAGCATGGAAATTGATTTTTTTTATTCACATGGTATTATCACTTCACAAAGCATACATGCAATTATGAAATTAAAATACCCTAAAAATGTGCCTATCAAAAGCCAATCAACCAAGCCTCACCATACCGTCCAAGGTCCAATTCTCCCTTACCATACCGGGTCAAGGGTCACATTTCACAATCACGAACATCACACATCAAGTGAGCCACTGAGGTGGAAATCATATAAACTGTAATCTGAGCAAAAACAAACAGCAGTTCCCACCCACGGAAACTAGGTCCATCCCTCGTACCTGGGGCTACAGGCACCCAAGAATAAGCTAGAAACCCAATCCCCGTAACAAAATATCTCCAGTCTACCATATCCCAAATAGTAAAACCGGCATAAAGAAACGAGAAGCCTCAAACTCATTAGTAGCCAGTAAAACGCTGCAACTAAATCCCTGTCAAAAACTCCTCTGATACCACTTTGTAACGACCCGGACCCGGCCAGCCACCCGAACAATGTCGAACGGGTCGGGTGTCACTACCTTAGGCGCACCTCCCCTGAACGCCAAAGGTTTCCGACTAGAAGCGAGGGTCTGTTAGGTATAGTGGGGAGGCTATACCCTCTTGGAGGATCATAATAAGGGTACTAGTCCAAGTATAACAGTAAAGATGCAGTGGAAAGAAAGACTCAGCAGACTCGAACCAGACCCGCAGAGCGGAAGCATAATCAATGTAGATAAACAGCAGAAGCAATAAATATAAACAACAGTAGCAGAAATAACACAACAGCATGCTGATAACATGTAACTACTACTGAATAGTAAAATATGTATCCAAAGTAGGTCATAATCAACTGAATATAAAAAGGGCGCCAATGGCTAACCAATAGTAGCTACAACAAGTAATCATACTGATACAGAAAAGTAACCAAAACAAATTAAACCCCATCTAGGTATGACCTTAAGGTCCATACCATCTCCATGTAATAACTAACGCAGCCCAGCACCTGAAGCTGACTTCTTTCCTGCACGTAAATCCATAAATTATGCACGTGTCCTGAAGGGCCCGTGCAGGGTGTGAGACAAATCTCAGTAGGATATCACCCAACAGTGCGTACCAAATATATGTGTTTAAGCAGTCATGCATTTGTAAGGAAAGCAGTTAACAGTATAATGCACAATTAAACACAAACTCCACTGGTGCTCAACAGCCACCATGGAGCGTCACCTGCTTCGGCCAATGCCGAAATCTCTGTCGAGTAACTCGGCACCACGTTCCACCTGACACCCCATGTCTCAAGTACCGGCATCGCGAAGGCACGCCCAAGAATAGTAACCTGGCACCATGTGCCTCCTGACACCTCGTGTCTCAAGTGCCGACGTCCTGA
This sequence comes from Viscum album, assembly GCA_963277665.1. Classification (NCBI taxonomy): domain Eukaryota; kingdom Viridiplantae; phylum Streptophyta; class Magnoliopsida; order Santalales; family Viscaceae; genus Viscum; species Viscum album. The sequence goes on from OY728120.1 coordinate 1,236,662,429, forward strand.
AGGCGCGCCCATCCCCTGAAGGTTCCTCACCTCCCACGTGGCTTCCTACGACAAGCACCACCAACCAAAATACCTAACCACAACTACGGGGGCCTCTACACACAGGTGTGGTCAAAACCACCTCCTCACGGAGTATCTCTGTGTGCACACTACTCAAAGTCCCGGGTGAGCGGTAATCACAAAATAGTACCTAATCCACCAACACATCTGACACCTCGTGTCCCTGCTACCATGTTGCTCAAGTCTGATGGCCTCACCATCTATGTAACCCAGGCCATGCCCCAACCTAACAGTCATACTACCTCAAGCTGACGTCCATGACGCCCAATCCCATGGTCAAAACCACCCAAAGTAACCTGGGAAAATCCCCAACCTGTGATCAGCATCACTCAAGCATAACCGGCCAAGCCCAACACAACCCAAAAAGGGTCCAAGAGATGCATTTCATCAATTGCATATATAAAATATTCAAATAGAAAACATAACTAGGCAAAACAAACTAAACAGTTGAATTGCACTATGCAGGGTGTTGTCCCATACCAGTACTGGGGTCTTAAATGCCTCTAGCAATTTATATCAGGATTTAACAAATTAAACTAACAGTTTAACACATTAATATTTCAATTAAAACCATTCTGGCTTTCCCCGTCCAAAATGCCCCGAGGGGCCATGACCCCTCACCCGGCCCGCTCATGAAAACTGGTAACAAGGCATACCCAAAGGCACCCCATAGGTCCCACAAGCAATTAAATATAAAATAGCAGATAAAACGGGTCTCGGTCAAAATACCTGAAAAATGCGCCAAAGGCCGCGTCACCCAAACAACCACAAAAACACAAAATGTGGTATGCAACACCTACCTAAGACTCGTACAATGCTACTCCTCTGGTAATAGCCGCCAATTCGGTCTAAAATGCGGTAAATATACAAAAGATTCAATACCTCTCAAACGCCTATAACTCATTCTAGAACTAAAATCAGACAAAACGTCCAAAGAGGAATTGAGGCCTTACCGAGGGGGTTCCAACGCATCCAACCATGATCGAATCCGACTTTGGATGAAGAATCGGGGAGCGATTGAAGATCCGGACGCCTTAGGTGCTGAGGTTCTGTCCAGAACCTCAAAACGAGGCTACTGCCTGTTTTAACAAAAAAAAGAAATTACACGGCGTGTACTTCATGACTACACACCATTTCTATATCATTTAACTGTTCATTTGGTGGTTGGGATTCCACCGACCTACCGACATGAGTACATGGCGTGTACCTATGGGTACATGGCGTGTACGCGGTTCCTCTTCTCTCCCTCACCAACTTACCCACACGCCATGTATATCCCTCATACACAGCTAGACTACATGGCGTGTCCAAGGGGAACACAGCATGTACCTGGTTATACCTGGCCAACAGGCCCACACACCATGTATGGCCACCACACGGTTGGGGTTACACGGCGTGTTGAAAACTACATGTCGTGTTGTAAGAAATTTCTACATGGTCATCACACGGCATGTACTCAGCGAGCACACGGACGACACTTGCTTAACATATACATGGCGTGTACTTAAAAGTACACAACGTGTAGTCTGGAAATTTCTAGAAACTTCCCGATTTCTCCAGTTTCCTCAGAAACCAGTCAAAAATTCAAACAGGGTTGGGATTTTGACCTGTTTCCAAAAACTCGGGTTCTTACATCACCCTTACAAATAAGGATTAAAAAACATAACCTTATGGTTCTTTTACATGGAACCAAAATATACACATCTTATCATGAGAAGATGACACTCCACCATGACTGAAACCAAGCATCCGATACTCAAAAGAATTAATAGATATTGATTTGATAAAATAGTGTAAACTTCACAGTTACAGCAACACACAACTGACAGAAGATGTATCTTCTACTTCAGAAGAAAAATAATCTTTGTAATATGTATGAAGATATATGGTTGCACAAAATATCTTCAATTTTAAAAACAACAACAAAAATAGAACATCACACTTCTAGTATTGAACATGTATATCTCTAAAATATAGTCCTTGTTTCTGAGATTCTTGATCGCTGTAACACTTTTAAGTTAATTTTCACAAGAAAACTTGAAGAATAAAAATTTTCAACATAGCTGAGAGAGATCCACGCATCCGACGTAGAAATATATATAATGATATATATCATAGAAAGATTTTATATCAGAAAAAGACTCCTGATAAATCAAGAGAATTCAATTTCAAAAATACAACTCAGAGTAGTCATAACTTCCCTTAAGAATATGAGAGAAATATCTTCTGAATACTATCCTTTAAAACAATTATAATGAGCTTTGAATTGGTCAAAATTGAGCTTTAAATCACCCTTATATTCTGTAAAGACTATTACAGAAAACTCCGATAAAAATGGTAAATTCAAATTTCCAGCATTGAACAGGAAAATGTAAGGTTCCTTAATAAAACTACAAAACCACAAACTTAGGGTTCAATTACATAACGTAGGTATGATAAACCATACTTTCATCCTTTTCATAATAAAATTCTGAACGTAGCATTGATAATCCATACATTCAAATTTTCCAAACGTTGGGTTGACAACATAAGGTTGATCATAAAAGTAAGGTTGATGATCCATACATTTGCTTCTCAAATGTAGGGTTCCATACTTACGAAGTGTTCTTTGACCATACTTTTTTTCTTTGGAAAACTTAAGGTTTTATTCAAACTTAATGTTCTTTATCCATATGTCTCTTCCAACGTAAGGTTGATTAACCATACTTGATGATCCTTTACCATAGGCTTTAATACAAACGTAGGGTATGTTCCTTATGTTACGTTCTTCAGCGTAGGGAATGAACAATGATTTCAGAAAATGAAAAACAATGAACAATGTTTCCAGAATATGTTTTGAGAGCATTATGAACACTTTGATGAATATTTATCATGAAATAAATACTTGAATATCATTTCAAAATAATAATTATAAATAAAATTAATTACCTGAAATATACTTAAAGTAAAATCATTAGTAAAATAAACATGAGTATTTGTGAGCATCAAAATCAATAATATTTATAGAGTATTGTTGATACAAGACATGCCCAACAATCCGTATACCACATCTCATAGAAATATGATAAACTATATCATGACATAAAATGTGAGTGAATTATTATATGTCTATAAGGGTTTTATTCTTATGTATTTATTTTTCCATGAGTTACATTGACACAAAAAAATTGTGATGGGTTAATAATACATCACACTTGTGGATGGTGATTTATGTTTACATATTGGTTTTATATATTATTTCTCTAAAACAATATCATTAAAATGTGAGTGAATTATTATAGAAAATTAGTTGAGTTAGGGAAATATCATTAAATGTATGAGATTTAGTATATATTTTCAATCCGCACACCAATTTTATTTTCATTCCATATGGTTCCCTAACTGAATCCATTTTTGAAAAAACAACTTACAGCCATGATGAATGTTCATGTCTAATATCCCAATGAGTGTGTATATTAGATTCCAACATTTAGTCTAACTATATATTTTTTTATTTCCATGCATATATTTTTATGATTTACCATTTATATTTGAACTTATCTTCCGTTATTGTATAGAATTAATATTTATAATTTTCAAATACACATATATTTGTTTTATATTTCAAAATTCTGTTAATTTTAAATTATGGAATATTTCATATAAATATAAAATTGGATTTTATAACTATATTTTCTTTTTAAAATTATTTCCATGTATATATTTTTATGATTTATCATTTATATTTAAACTTATCTTCCATTATTTTATAGAATTTATAATTATATTTTTTTTTCAAATATGCATGTATTTTTTTATATTTCGATATTATGTTACTTTTAAATTATGGAATATTTCATATAAGTATAAAATGGGATTATATTTACAATATATATATATTTGATATTTTTTATATGTAATAATTAATCAAAGTTGGATTACAACATATCGAATGAGTGATGAATATGAAGAAGGTGTTGATATTTTTTTGTAATTTTCTAAATGAAATGTTCAAAACAACAACATTTTTTTCTTTAAATGCCTAAAATGTTTAAATATGAAGAAGTTGAAAAGTGGATAGATCAACGATCATTTAATTTTTCATGGTTTTAATCTGAGTTATAGACCATGGATTTGTCATAGTAAAACTGGACAAGATTTTCAAATCTATTAATGATGATGCTTTGAAAGATGGTAACTTTAATGAAATTGAAGAAATGATTCGTGATATTGAAGTAGAGGAAATTGATAAAGAATCGAAAATTGGGTGTCTATATGGTGATTTTGAAAAACCATTGTATCTTGGTTGTATGAATTTTATGATTTTATCGACGATATTAAGATTGATTAACTTAAAGGCAAAATATGGTTGGAGTGACAAAAGTTTTACTTATTTTCTACAATTTTTTATAGATATTATTCCTAAGGACAATGATCTTCCTAATTCACATTATAAAGCAAAGAAAATAATATGCCTTATGGTATTAGTGTACAAAAAAATACATGCCTTCCAGAATGACTGTGTCCTATATAGGAAGGAATATGAATTTCTGTCAGAGTGTCCTAAATGTGGGGCATCACTACATAAGTTGAAAGAAAAATAAAAATATGATTTAGAGGTTATAGAGACCCCTTCCAAGGTATTTTGGTATCTTCATATAATTTCTCATTTGAAACATTTGTTTTCTAATTCACATTATGAAAAAAGGTTAAGATGGCATACTGATGAGTGAATATGTAACGGAAAAATATGTCATCCAGTTGATTGTCAATAGTGGAAGAAAATTGATCACCCGTTTCCTATATTAGGAAATGAAGTTTGAAATCTGAGACTTGGACTATGAACGGATGGAACAAATCCATATTGAAGCCTTAATATCTCACATAATTCTTGGTCTATTTTATTGGTAATTTACAACTTATCTCCTGAGTTTTGTATGAAGCACAAATATGTCATGTTGAGTTTAATGATCTCAGGACCAAAATAACCCGAAAATGATACTGATGTTTTATTTTCACCATTAATTGATGATTTTAAAATCTTATGGGAGGATGGTATTAGGGTGTATGATTCTTATAAAATGGAATATTTTCAACTGCATTCAATTATTATGTTCACTATAAATGACTTCTCTATGTATGAAAATTTGTCTACATATAGTGTTAAGGGGTACAAAGCATGTCCAATTTGTGAACAACATACTTCATATTATAAAATGCATCATGGGAGAAAAATAGTACACATGGGTCATAGAAATTTTTTGTCTATGGATCACTCTTATCAAAGATTAAAAAAGGAATTAAATGGATCACAAGAATTTGATATTGCTCCAAATACTTTATCCACTGGTCATTATTTTTAGAGGGTGCAATACCTTGATGTGAAATTTAGAAAGACACATAAATATTGTAATGATAGAAATATTTGGAAGAAACGATCATTATTTTTTAAGCTACCATATTAGATATATCATGAGGTGAAACATAACATTGATGTCATGCATGTGGAGAAGAATACCTACAAAAACTTGATTAGAACATTGTTAGATATTAAAGGAAAGACTAAATATGGGTTTAATTCAAGATTGGACTTAATGTAAATGTTAATATGTTTTGAATTATCTCCCACTCCTAATGGTAGGTGAACATTTCTTCCCCTAGCTTATCATACATTATCCAAGAGGGAGAAAATTATCTTTTTTTAGTGTATTTATGATATCAAAGTGCCACAGGGTTATTATTAAAATGTAAAAAAATCCTTTTAAGGATTTGAAGTTGATAGGTATGAAATCTCATGATTTTTATGTCATGATGCAAAAACTTCTACCGATTTCATTATGTGGAATATTACCCATTTGTGTTAGAAATACTATCATGAAGGTGTGTTTATTTTTTCAATTCAATTTTTAATAAAGTGATTGATCTGATTACTTTAATTTTTTTGAAAAATGAAGCAATTTCTATACTTTTTCAATTAAAAATGTATTTTCCTCCATATTTTTTGATATAATGGTGCATTTAATGGTTCATTTGGTTTGAGAAATTATGCTTTGAGAGCCTTAATATCTGCGTTGGATGTATCATTTTGAAAGGTATATGAAGATATTTATGGGTAATGTTACGAATCTATATTGAACCAAATCCTCCATTATTGAAAAGTATATTTATAATGAGGTTGTGTATTTTTTAAAAGTTACTTGCCTATGGTGGGGCACATTGGTTTGCCTCTATCTCACCATGAATGAGTTAATTATGGTGGAAAGGGGATTTGTGGCTTGAAAGTACAATCTTTTTCAGGTGAATAGATAAAGAAGGTACATTTATAAATCTTGAATAACATAGATGATTCTCAACCATATATAACATTACATATTAATGTTTTAAAATAATGACATCCAAAGAAGAAAGAATTGTGGATTCTGAATGAGCATAACAAAACTTTTTTGGCATGGTTTAAAAAGAATGTGCTTGGTAGATCAGATGCATCAGAAACATTAAGATGGTTAATGGGTGGTCCAAGTTTAAATGTGATAACATAGTCCAGGTATGGAATTAATGGCTATACATTTCATATGAAATATTAGGACAACATAAGTGTAGTTTAGAATAATGGTGTATTGGTATTCGCAGAAGCAATGAAGTTTTCAAGTTATAAAGAAAAAAATATAATTTATGCATTAAGTTCATATTATGGAGTCATTTAATAAATATGAGAGGTTTATTACATTAAATTTAAAGTTCAAGTGTTTAACTTCCAATGATTTATCATTAACAAAAATTTCAGACATGATGAATTTGGAATGACACTTGTTAATATGAATATATTGGAATACACAGTTGATCCTTTTATAATGGAAACACATGAAAAACAAATTTTCTATGTTCTTGATCAATTAAATATGTAGTGGTCTATTGTTTTACAAGGAAAAAAACAATATTTTGGTGATTATAAACTTGACAAAGATGTTGATTTATGTAATATCCCTACTTCCATAGAAAGATTAACAGATAATGATGATGAGCATATCATAGACCTAGTTTGTGCCATAAGGAACGATCATGATGAAGGAATTTGGGAAAACAATCCTTCAGTACATTCTTAATATTACTGGTAACATATGTTTATTTCTCTTTTACTTTTATAAATTTCAAAAAATGTTAGATATGTTAATTTTATTTTCTTTTTTAAAACACATATTAAAACTAATAAGTTAAAATGTTTGTTTATACTAGTTTAGTTTTGTTTAGTTTACCATATTTACCCTTACGTAACTTATCTATTTAATAATTTTTTTGAAATACAATTATTTTAAATCTAATATATTAAATAAAAATAAAAATATTTTATAAAAGTATATTGAGAAAAATATTATTTTTTTCTATTAAAAGTGATATATTAGGTTGGACCATTTTTAATATTCCTACACCATTTTGGATTTGTTTTCATTAATTTACATGACATTTCATATATCATTAATATTGTTAGAATTTTAGTTAACTATAACAAACATGAATAATAATGTGTTAAGTTTTAGTTTACTTTTTTGTTTCATAATTTTTAATTTTTTATTTACATTAATATTACAAGTTGAATTTGTATATTTGTGTACTAATTGTGTGTTGCTTTGATTTGTAGGATAGTGTCAGATCAATAAACAGATCAACCATGTACTTCTAGATATGAGCGCATTCATACCTCTGGGGAGGAACGTGCATATTCTCTTCTTGATGATCCCTATCCTTCTTTACAAGAGTCATATACTCCCACAAATCCAAAGAAGAGTTAGAGGGTTGGTAAATGTGGTGGCACACGTTTACCAAAATTATCAGTTTCTCATATGAAGGACTATAGGATATTGGTAGAATTTTATGATAATGGTATTCCAAGAGGTCCTAATACAAAACAATTCAAGACTTTTTTATCAGTTTAGGGTAAAAGATAAGTCAGTATTTTGATTAATGATTGGAGAGTGTTTAAAATGTAACACTATCTCAATTTTGGGAGACTGTTTTGGTAATATTATTTGTTATTGTTTTATTAATCTTTAAATGTTTATATTAATATATGTTTTCCCACTTCTTATTATATGAAATATAATATACCTGACACTGGAGAAGTGAGGAATAAATGTTTATCATTGGCTATTGGAGATGGAGGGATTTAAAATCAGTCTTCACATCTGATTTCATTTTTAGGTATATGCAACATGAAAATCCATGTAAAATATATCCTTTTATAGATAAATACACATGGAATCAATTTATTGAAAGTAGCATACAAGAAGCCTTTTTTGTAAGTGTAATGTAAAATTTTATAATTTTTTCTATATTAATGATTTTTTATTCTTAATTTATAGGAATTGAAGAGATCTCATCAGGAGATAAAATCTAGAAATGCATACCCTCATAATTTATCTTAGGGAGGGTATAAGTTATTAGTAGAAAAAATGATTTCTGAAAATTTTCAAAAACCGAGAGCTGAGTCTTCAAGATCTGGTGAGGTTTCCCCTCTATCCACCCAGTTAGACGTGAAAAATGGAAGAGGACTCAGATGAGTAAAAAAGGACAATATCTTATAGAAGAGATGAGGGTTGTATATGAGAGGATTGTAAGATATTTTTTTATTTATTTAACTTAATTAAATTCTTTATATATATTTTGAACCATTACAAAATTTTTCAAATAATTCATACAGGATTCTCTTGAGGATTTGAGAACATGTGGGGTCTTTGTAGCTGAGAGTAGGAAGGATATTTTATCTACAGCATTGGGCAAGCCCGAACACCTAGGTTGTGTATGAGGATACTCGGTGGGTGTATCAGTGAGAAAAGTTTTACCATGTTCATCATCTTATAAAATGGAGGGTTTTTATAAAAAAAATAGAATATTTGGAGGTTGAAGTTCAAAATATTAATGTTATGATGGAGGATAAGATCATAGCATCAGTACAGTCCATGTTTACAGACATGCAAAGAAAATTTCAGACTATATATATAACTCTTCCTCCTTTGTCACCAGCTCCCACTCCTCCACCTCCGCCTACAGACCCCACTTTTATCCTACTTCTACACCCCTCCTCCATAGCTTCCTAGTTACTATGAGTTATATGTTGATGATCCTCAGTATCATATTATTTCATATGGGCTGATATATTATTTTGGAGATATCATTCATCATAAACAGTTAGAGTAAGAGAATAAAAGGGTCACTGTAAAGGATATTATAGATATATAATTTGGATTTCCATTACCTACAGATGAGGTGAGGATAGTTAGACAAAGTATCAGCCACTTTTTAGTTTGGCCATCTAGACTTCTGTGACATATTACTATAGTGGTATGTGTATATTTTATCTTCATTTTTGTATTAAATTTTTTTATAATTTGAAATTTAATATATTTATCTATTTATTTACAAGAATACTTTAAAGGTAAATAAATATTTTATAGCCAACAACAAAGACAAAGGGTTATGACTTCATATACAGATTCTAGTAGTCTTGACAGATTATCAAGATATTAAAATTTATTGTTGGGTGTCTATGAGATTCCAATAAAATATAATGTATGTGGGTGTTTAATTATAGTGGGGATTTTGAAAAATGATATCATGGATCTTGTTACTAGAGATAAGTTGGGCATCAATACGATGCAAGTTTTTTCCATGGAAGTCTTTACATAATCTTTCCCTGCATTAAATTTATTGAAAATTTATACTTAAGTCTATTTTGTATTGGGTATCTTTATAAAATGTGTGAGGATAATGAAAATAAAGATGTATATAGATTTATGGACCCGCAGTTAATTTCACATGAAGCACGAACAATGACTCAAGAAGAAAGAACAATTTATATTGTTGAAATATTTGAACAGAATATAATTACTCAATGCTGGATGTTTCCTTATGTTAAGAGGTATGAAATATATATAGCAGAAAGTGTTATTTATATTTTAACATAATAACATCTAACATTAAATTTTATTTCATATTAGTGACCATTGGATGTTAGGTTTCTTTTTTCCAATGTAGAAGACACTTTACAGGATATGTTCTATCCATGTTGATGTGTGAGGAAATTTCAAGAACTTATTGGAACTGTAAGTTTTAATTTCTTAATAGTTGTTTATATTATAATGAATTTTAAATTTATTTCATTCAAATTATTTTCTAAGAGGGTATGGAATTTCTTTCGAAAACCCACAAAGAAAAAGAGTTCCAAGATCAAATATGTAAAAGTAAAGGCGAATTTTCATTTATAATTAGTACATTTTGGACATATTACATAAAAATATTATTTTGAATCGACAAACTAATTTAAATAGAATTTTAATAAAAAAAGGTGTTAAATAATGAAGATATTATTTTTTAATATTTATGTATGAAATAATTACAACTATAATAGTTATGAAGTTCAATCAGATTAGATTTCTTTATAAACTATTCCTTAATATTTTATTTTTTTATTCATTATACATGTTAAATAATTTCCTTTTAATTTGTAGATTTTTTATGGCTCATTCCCTTATAGTTCATAAGATATGACACACTTAAAAGTGGAATGGGAAAAATATTTTATAGGTTTAGTTTGATTTTAGTTTGTTTTTAGTTATTATAGTAATTTTGAATGTTGTAATTATAAATCTGTATTTTCTAGTTGTTTTGATGCTATTTCTATTTATGATTGTTTGTTTTTGTTTGTTGTTTTTGTCGGTCATATAGAGGAATATTTAAATTATGTATTTAAAAAAATTCACATCGATTATTTATAACTGAAGTTAAAAACCCATATTCATGGTTTTCCACATCATTTATTTTTTGATCGATGTGGAAAATGGTTTTTTACGTCGGTTATTTTATAACCGATGTAAAAAACTCTTTATTTTGATAATTTTCCACATCAGTTATATTGGAACTGACTTGGAATAGGATCTTTTACGTTAGTTATTTAATAACCGATATAAAAGATCCTCCATGTCGATGCTTTTCGACGTCGGTTATCTACATAACCAATGTGTAATAGGCTTTTTTACATCAGTTATTTAATAACTAATGTAAAAAATCCTCCATGTCAAAGATTTTTCACATTGGTTATGTAGAAGAAAATGTGGAGAGGGTTTTTTATGTTGGTTATTAAATAACCGAAGTAAAAAACTAGTTCCATGATACATTTACAATGTCCATTTTTAATTGATATTAAAGACATATTTACAATGTTTCATTCAATAACATCGGCTAATAGCCAACGTAAAAAAGTAAAAAAAATAGATGTTAAAAATAATTTCTATGCTAATGACACTAGGTTATTATAAGGCTATTAATAATTGAAATGAATGGTTGGTGGTTGGGATAAAAGTGGGTGGTGGATAAAGAATGGTTTTTCATTAATTAAGGTTAATAAATGACATAATAAATTTAATGTGGTAGGTAAATGGTAAATCTAGTATGGGTATCTATATGATTAAATGGGAATACTGTGGATGTTCTTATGGAAATTGTGTGAGGGAAAGTGGATTGATTTGTGTTGTATGGGTGGTAGTAGTTGCTAGTGAGTATTAGTGATGATTTGGATGTGATTAAAGGTGTTGGTTGTGTTGTTTTTATTTAGAAATATGGGATGGGATTGTGTGTGGCTAGTATACATTATATTTCACTTGTGATTTTCTATGCATCCCACTTGAGATAGACGACCTTATTGGCACCAAAATGTTTTTGGTTCAGGGTGTTTTCCCAGAACATACAGGTTGTTGTGGGCATGAATATCAAACTACTCCATCTTCCCCAATCACATTTCCAGGTGTATCCTGGGTTGTGGTGGATCACAATAATTATAATAATATAGTATATAATGTCTTAATGTTATGGTATGTGATATATTTTCTAACTTTTTTTATATAATTTAGATAATTATATATGGAAGGGTTTGGGCATGGTAAGAGGATAACACCAGGTTAATGTCCTTCATGTTCATGACACCCTACAATAATAGAAATATGATATATAGTTGGGATAAGGTATGTGGTGTCAAAGATGTGATGATGATGATATGATTGTGATGTGTACCCTAGTTGTGATGTGAGATATTATGTGTTGTTTCATAGTTATAGAAGGGATTAGGAGAACCATGATGTTTTTTGGGTCATGAGAGTGAAAAACCAATAGGGATGTGGTTTTGGGGTACCTATTTGATATATCCTCTTGAATTATTTTATTATAATTGGATACGATATTGGGTGAGCGATCCTTGGTGAGATTCGGTGATAGTTGACATGGTAGGTTTTCATTGGTTCTATTTTTTATTCATTGAATCATTATTATACTTGAAGTACCCAATGATTTTTGGTGGTATTTTTTTCAATTATTCTTGTTAGTGAAACTAATGAAAAGTTTACTTGGGAGATGGATTAGAGTATCCACCCATTAAGGAAGAAGTGGCCCTACCCATGATTTTGGATAGAGGATTATTAGTTGATCCCATGATGGGTACATGGGAAAGGTGATTAAAGAATTTTTTGGTCACATATTGGGAAAAGTGATAAGTGGAGCTAGCCACCTTTGAACACCTGGTTAGGAAAATTCAAGTGGGAATCCCATTTACATTAGATGATTGAAAGAGTTGATATTTGTCTATGAAAATTACTAAAGGTGAAGAAACCTTGTCTTCAATAGGTCGAATGTAATAGATCCTAACTATTGAACCTATGATTGAAAATCTTGCATAGTTATAGAGAACATGTATAAATTAGTTTTAAATCATAAAGGAGATATAGAAGGTTGATGAGACCCATCTAAGAAGTATAAATCTTGTTAGATACTATAATCAGTGTTTACACACTTCTTAATGAAGGTTGAAGAGAATGGAGATGGATCAAGATTGATTGAAGAAGATCCTCACCTAAGATGGTAGAGGAATTCAAGGAAATACTCTACCTTGAATATTTTATAAGCTAAAACACCAAGAAAATGCAAGAAAATATGTTTGCAATTATTCTAATAATTCTAATAATAATTTGAATAAGTTTTGAGATGATTGGATGGTGTTTATAAGTGATTGAAATCAGTTGGAGATGATGTGGAGGATCATAGGTTTGAAATAATGTAATTCTAAAAAATGGATAATTCCAGACTCTATATATGTGAATTTATATGTATGAAAATTCCAACGTAGCTTAATCCACATAGCCAAAGTAACCACATATGAAATTATTTTCATACATGAAGATCCACATAAATTAATTTAGTTACAGAGTTTAATTCCCCACATATGGGATTTCACGTGGAAAAATTAGGCTATGTATCTAAATTCATAACTGTGAAACCAAATGAATCTTCACAAAGATGAATACAAAGAATGTATCCAAATTCAACATAGTCGAATAGCCCATTTAGTAAAATTGGAATAGGAGAACCATGTATAAAAATTTGGATATGTGAAGCATAATCTAATTATAACCCTATGTTCCTGATACTCATGTACATGATTTCTACAATGGGATTCATGTAGTATAATTTTTCATACATACTAGGTGAAATTATACAGATTTCTAGAATTAATATTCTAAAGGAAAAATTAATATTTGATGACGCTGAAGTTGTTCTTCATAGATTCAAGCATCATAAACACCTAGAATGGTGTGTGATCCAATATTTGAGAAAAAAGAGAAGTATACTTTATTTATGTAAATGGAAGATCAAATAAAAATGAAAAATTGAGTTTCTAGAATTTATAAATTCGGATGAAATAAAATTATTCAATGATTTTACTGTTAATTTTATGTTCGAATATCATGTAGATTATAAAAACCATGGTTTAATCCTATTCTAATAATGATCAAATGATATGTTCTACTATATATATTCTTTAATACTAAAAATGGATTTATAGACTTTTCAAGAATAATGTAGAAGAAGAACCATAAAACCTTGAACTTCTAGTCATCATAACCTATTTCATTTGGACCCATGGTTGTTTGAGTGTTCATAAGTGACTGATATTGAAGTTCAATAATTTTCCCAAGACTTGAGAAATGATAATAATTTTCATGTATTACCAGCAGAGAAGAAAAGGTCAACCTATAGGTGGTTACATTGGAATATTTTTCTACAGATTGAGAAAAATGATTTAAGCTATGGTATCACATTTAAGTATGTTTTTAGAATTTGAGAATATAGAGTTCAAAAGGGAACTTAAGTAAATTAAAATGGAACCAATTTCCACAATAAAGATATTTTAAGATAAATTCGTAGAAAATAGGGGATTTCCAAATTTTCTATTTCATGGTGACTCTTTTTTCTAGAAAAATTAAAAGTATTTATTGTTCTCTATATGAGTGAACTAATTCCAATGGGATCCATTTAATTATCTTAAATGAATCAACTCATGCCTATAATAAATTAATGAAATCAAGAGATAAATAAATAATAATAGGAATAATGAATTTTGGGTGCTTATTTAGTGTAATAATATTCTGAGAATCTGAGAGATGTTGTGTATGTTATGTGAAATATCAAAGAGAACTATTGAAGAAGAATAAGAACAAGGACTTGAGCCTATGCTGGGGAGATAAATCAACCGTGTATTGAAGTAGAGGAAACTATTTTATTTAAATATATAATATATAATTTTTATTAAAATAATTGTTAAATAGTGATTAATATATTTTATTGAGATAAAAACACATTGCATGTGTAAAAACAATTTTTAGAAAAAAAATGTGTTTTTAAGCCCAAAAATGAACTTATACAAAAATCAAGTGTAATGTTGATTAATGTATAATTAATTATATTATTTATAATTAAATTATACTTATGTTACATTAATATAAATTTAATAACATAATGAGATTTTTCAATTACTTTATTTAATGAAAATAAATGATATTTTTACAAAAAAAATGTATTTTTTACTATTAATTAAAAAACCAACTTCTACATAAAATTTCCAAAAATTCTCTCTAAGATAATTATGAATTACTGATATCAAAAATTATATTCATTTTTTCAAATTATAATTCTAATTTTTTTAAAATTAGGATTTTAAATAAAACCATATAATACATGTAATCAAATTTAGTAAGAATGAAACCATTTTCTTTTTTATTGAAAAATTCCCTAATATTATTTAATGAATATAAATCTATATAATTCATGAATATTAATAAGGAAAAAATTGATATATTATCAATATTACTTTGTTTTTTACATTCTTATCCCCTTTTAGAAATTTCAACCTCATAATTTTATCTTGTTCCTGATAAAAAGGCTTTAATTTTTTTAAAATCAATTCCAGAGTTTGGAAGATAAAACATATGATCGCGAAACTAAAATAATTTTTAATATTTAAAAATAATTTTTTTGAAAATACAAATCATAAAAAGTAATAATACCAAATCCTTTTGAAAATCATAAAACAAAAATATGAAGGTCATTTAGAATAATACATAATCAGGCTCCCAGATAAGGATAACATTAGCAGGAAGTGAACATATGGATATGGAGGAGAAAAATAATTCCCAAGGAATAATATATAGTGATATATAACATGGACAAGATAAAGTTAAAGAAAACAAAACCATAAATCAATAGGCAATAAATTATACCATCAATTCATATAAAATAAAGGTAATATGATATCATTTTTATTTCATTATCCATTTCCTAGATTTGAGGGATTATTTTACTTTCAGGATTGAGAAAATGAGAAAATATACTTATTTTTTCATTCTATATACACAATTTCTTCGTTTGGTTATATTTAGAGCTATTTACACTTATATATCATCTCTTACTCTAGTAGATGAATATTCCTGATGATTTATTCATGCCTAAAGCACAAAAATAAACTTATTATTGATCATAAGATCCACAAAAGGATAAAAGTTTATTTCTCATGTATTTAGAAATTAATAAAAAGAAAAGTGTTCTGCAAAAGGTAAGATAATACCCAATATGTATAAACATTAATGTGTAGAAATATTAATCTTCAATTCCCCAGTAAAACATCCAAAGTTAAACTTAAATCATTCTATAAATATATAACCTTAAAAACTCTTCAAAATATGTCTAGACAAGATTGAAACCCAAATATTAGAATTATTTGACATTATATTCTTTCATGAACAACTTCAAAATCATATACAAATCACTCGTAAAGATATATACCAAAAATGTGTATTACCTAATAATACAATCACCAAAATATGATCATAGTTTCCATAAATAACCTAAATTACCCCAAATCCAAAATAAAATCAAATATACTTCCAAAGGATAATTCAACCTTTATTCCTCAAATAAAATCTATTCTTAGAAAATATAATTTCCATTTACCTTAATCATATAATGTTCCCAAAAATAGTAAAATTATTTAAAAATAAAATTAATCACTTAGTCACCAAATCACATTTTAATACCATGGTTATCTATATGATAGAACATATACTCCAAAAATGTAATAATATTTTTATCCTAATTAAACATAATTACCTCAATGTAAATAATCATATTAAACATAGTAGTTATCAATAACTTTCAACTTATTTATATAAAATATAAAAACATTATTCCTAAAATAAACATTTCATTACAACACACGTTAATCAAAAGGCTTAAATATACATTAAAAATTTATAAAAACTCAATTAATATCACCTAAGTACTCCCATCACATAGAACTCCAAAAATTACCAATGTCTATGGGTGGAAATCCATACTTAGAAATACCTATGTAGAAAGTGCCCTCAACATGACTTTCTAGAAGTGTGAAGTGAAATGTGAGTCATAGTTTGAAACTATACTCTTCATCACCCCATGAATATGGACTATCTCCCAAATGTAAAAATCTCCCAACTAATCCACTGAGAATGTCTCTTGAATAGGAAAGAAATGAGATACATTCATCAATCAGTCCACAATTACCCAAATAGAATCATTATTCTGTGTCATCCTTGAGAGACACACCACAATTTCAATGGTAACATCATCCCACTTCCATTCCAGAATGGGAAATGGCTGGAGCAAACCATTATGTCATTAATACAGGGAGGCGTGCATGAGGTCATGTAGCATTCCAGACTGGGCCCTATGGTTTGGGTCTGGATGTTACAAAATGGTATCCAGGGGCATTGGGACTCACTAACTTTTTAATTCTCTTTTCATGGTTTGGGATAGGGTAGATAGAATATAGGATATTTGTATTCAGGTAGGGGAATTATGTCAGTGTCTAGCCAGCACTTTTAAGTGAACCTCTGAGTTTCCATAAAGTGGGGAATTTATGTTTTATTTTTATTGTTTATTAAAATCACCTTGGGTGATACACATGGTGTTTCTATGTGATTTATGATATTTTGGGTGCATTCATGAATCATGACTAGGAACACAGGTTCTCATTCCATATATATGCTTATTGTTGTGTTGCATAGTAGTTCATTAATTAAGTGCCTTGTTTTTGTGCTATCTATTTGAGATAGTTTCTCTTGTGTGATATATCTATGATTCCATATTATGTGATATATCTTTTTTTTAATTAATTAGTTGAACAAAGAATTATTTTGTGTTAGTATATTTTTGATGATTTTGACTAACATGTCGGGACGGAGGTAGGGGTTAGTGCTAGGATGGGTATACCTTGGGTTATTGGTAGACTCCTAGGAAAACCTTGTTTGATCCCATAGAGTGGTTAATATAATCCTTGTGTGATCCCATAGACTGGTTATAGTTTATCCTAATGACTCAATTTCTTTTTTGAAGTGTTTCCTCCACCTTATAGAAGATGTCACCTAGATATAGGTTTTGGAACTACTTGGGAAGCAGGATGAAATACTTTCCTAGGGGAGGAGGTTTCAACATTACCATTTTATGCGTAGGATAATTTTATTGAGTTTTATCCTGTACCTACTCTATGGTATAGGTAGCAGGGCCACTTCAACCAAAATTATTTTTCTTAGTGTCTATCCTAGGCATAGGATTTCAGAACTATGGTTGAACATGCCATGATTTTCAACTCTTGCATTCTTCTTACTTCCAGAGCATCCGATTCTCACAGGATGTTGAAGAATGGGTTTAAATATTTTTGGGAATCTTTGACCTAGTAGAGACTCTGAAGGATTGACACCTTAATAAGATATTGAGATCACATTGAGAGCACATCCATTTCGATACCCCATATCGTATGGTGCCAACCGAACACCAGGGTCCTAGTGGGTTGATTAAAACCACTCCCAATACCTATATAGAAGTGGGAAGAAGTCATGATGGACTTTTTGATGGGGTTAACTAGGACCTTTAAGATTCATGATATAGTCTGGGTGATTTTTGATCAGTTAATGAGGACTTCTCACTTCTTACCAATCAACAAGACTCGCTCAGTAGAGGAGCTAGGAAAGCTCCATGTCTGAAATATCATATGCCTGTATGGAGTCCCCTTGATCATTTTTTCAGATAGAAACACACGTTTTATGTCCCATTTTTGGAAAGGGTATAAAAAATCAATATGAAATCAACTAATATTGATCATGGTGTACCATTCTCAGATTGATGGACAGTCCAAGCGTACTATACACATATTGGAGGATATGCATCAAGCTTGTGTGATAGACTTTGATGTATCATGGGATAAT
This sequence comes from Viscum album, assembly GCA_963277665.1. Lineage (NCBI taxonomy): Eukaryota > Viridiplantae > Streptophyta > Magnoliopsida > Santalales > Viscaceae > Viscum > Viscum album. The sequence continues at coordinate 1,236,681,082 of OY728120.1, forward strand.
CACCAAAAAATTATTGATTTATCATTCAATAATAGTTATTGAACTTCAATTTAGATGAAACCTTATAATTCACTTTACGAGATACCATGTCGATCTCTTCTTGTTGGTATGAGGCAGGTGTGGCTATGGTTGTGGGCCTAGTTTGGTTCAGGAGACCTACGAGAGAGTGCAGCTAATATGAAAGAGGTTGATCACTACTCAGAGCAGAAAAATATCATATGCCGACCATAGGAGGAGACCCTTGGAGTTTTCTATGGGAGATTTGGTTTTCTTTAGAGTGACTCCTTGGTTAGGGCACATACGTCGGAGGAATTAGGGTAAGATAGTAACATGTTTTGTTGGACCCTTTGAGATCACTAATTGGATAGGTACAGTAGTGTATCGTCTAGACCTCCCTTATCACTATTAAGGTATGCATGATGTGTTCCATTTTTCACAGCTTTGTAGGTACATACCTGACCATATGCATGTTATAGATTGTAAGGATGTTGAGTTGGAGACTGATGCATCTTATGAGGAGCATTCAATATGGATCATAGATCGAAGCAAGAAGGTGTTGTGAGGAAATACGATGCCCCTAATCTGGACCTAGTGGCAGCATGGATAGATTCAGGAAGAGGCGTGAGAGCATGAGTGTGATATTCAAGCTCAATAGCCTAAGTTGTTCGAGCATGATAGTTGGAGATACTTTTCTAGGCTGAGAAGTATATAGAGGGAAATAATTGTAATATTTTGAATTTTTAAAGATAAAAACCCCACTTGTTGATAATTTATAATATATTTTTATGTGAAAATGTAATTTATCAATAAAAATAACTTAAAAAATGTTTACTACAATATAATCAGGAATAATTATTTAAATTATCAATGATAATTACACCATATTTGTTTTTGAGAAACACACACAATTCCATTTTGATGATTTATAATAAATCACCCTTTGATAATTTTTATAAATTATACTTTATAATTTTTGGATAAACCCTTGATAAAACTAGGATTTGAAAAAAAATCATTAAATAATTAATCATCAAATCCTAGTTTTATCTAGGAATTTTTACTCAAATTATAAAATATAATTTATAAAAATTATCAAAGGATGATTTATTATAAATCATCAAAATTTAATTGTGTGTATTTATAAAAAAAAGAGTGCAACATGAGTACTTCATAGGAGGTAAACCATTCTAGTACAAATCTCACCCAAGCATGTTTAATTTCATAGTTTTAATGGGGTATGGTGCATTAATGCAGGTTTGATCACACTCAAGAGGCCTACATAGTTCTAATGGGATCTGAATGTGGGGTTTCCCAATAGATCACCCATCCTTTGATACTACTTTGTAACATCCTAACCTGGGTGACATACACTGGGGCCCCGAGCTAGTCAGTTACATGACCTCAAGTACATCTCTTTGTAAGACATAATATGCTGACTAACAGTGAGGGTCTAATATATATAACATGGGGATACTATACCCTTTTTATCATAGAAACACAATAGCATAAATAAAAAAATATCCAAATGATAATAACCAATAACCATAATAATACCATAACCCAATACAGAACAATATCATATTACGAACTAGAATAGAAAAACACTATCCAAACCAAAACAATATATATGTGATGAAATAAATGTGTCCATTGTCATTATGAAATACCAAAATAAAGACACTGACAACTCCCCAAGTGGATCCCAATATCCTGTCTAGTTCCTTCATCCATGATCCACCCCAACTCATCCATCTAACATAGGGATCATTCCCTTATCATTTCCTAAAAACATGAAGTCTATTCAGGTACCGATCAAGCAGCCTGAGTAGGGTGTGAGTAGAACTCAGTAGGCCACAACCAATAGCGTCTAAAAAAATATCCTATCTATAAAATTGTTTTTTGTTGTGTAAAGAATAAAATAAAAAACAAAAGTAAATAGTCTTCACATTTAAAATTATTCTTTGAGTAACCACATAAAATCCCTTGGTTCATGAAGACACCCAAACCAACAATACCTACCTCATCCCATGCCAGAGTCTAATTCAAATATCATAGGTAATCACAATACATTCTTTCTTGGCTCTTGTTGTGTATTTTATTCCAATTTCATATCATGTCCACTTAGAACCATAGTCTAATTCCAATATCATGGGGCCTAGAACATCACATTTGGAACCCCATGGCTATTTGGAGTATTATTCATTATCACACACCTCACTATTCATATGGGTATTTTTTATGTCCACTAGGTCAAATACCTTGAGAGGGGGGGTGAATCAGGGTATGAAAGATTAAAATTTCCCCCTCTTAGAATCTTGTTCCATTGTTAAACAAAACTCTCTTCTCTTGTGTTATCATTAAAAAGTATGAATAAAATTTAAATCATGCATGTGACACATAAATTTTTACTTGGTTCACCCTCACTAGGCTATGTCCTAGGAGAATAAAATAGCAGTGTGCTGATGTACTAAATTCACTAAGGATCACTGCCAATAATGAGTACAATGTTTGGGCTAGATCTTTTATGCCCAGACTCACTGCCTTTACAAGGTTTAGGGTTTTCTCACTACATTTCCAAGGGTCACTCCCTATGCCTCTTTCTCTAGCTCACTTATGGTGGAAAGGGTCACCATATTCCTATTCCTTCGATCATTGCTCTTAGAAAGGAATCCACTCACAGTTTATAGAATTGTAGGTTGAACACAGTTTATAGACATGTAGATCCCTTCATTTGCATGAATTCCTGCATCCTCAACTTTAGGTAGATGCTTTGTTGAAGTTCATTTTTCACCCATAGATGAAGTCCACCTTCATGGGTATTTTTAGATATCAGAAAATACTTTCACAAACTAATTTTAAGCTTTATCAAGCTTCGATGAGTGTTCTAAAAACCACCTACTCCTCCCGCGTACAGTGTAATGGGTTTCCTATGCGGACTGCCTCTTCCGCGTACCACTGCCACTTCCGCAAATCTCCCTCCATTCACGAACTACCTCCTCCTTCACTATTGCATACCACCTCCACGTACCGACTCTAGGAAACTCCTATATGAACCGATTCCACAAATAGTCTCTACAAACTATCCTTTGTCTGTGGAATGTTCTTTGTCCATAGACTACCTCTACCTCTGTGAACCAACCTCTATCTGTGAATTGTTCTATATTTTCAGATTTTCTTTTCTTCTGTATATCAGAACTCCCCCTATACGTACCACATTCCTATTCCATGTACTATTCTTACTTTACATACTACAAAATCCTGTAAAAACACTTTCGCAAACTATTCCATGAACTTCTTCAACCTTTGCGGAATCGCTTCCTGCAAACCACTTTCGTACTTCTCTGAATTCCCAGAGAAAAGAGGTGTTCTCTAATGATATTCACTATCACTACTAATAGGTGGGATTAGTGATTCTTATATAGTCAAAGATATCCTCAAAATCCTATAATACAAGATTTACCAAATATTTGATTTGGTATAGCCTCCACCACATACTGATCCTCCGGCCACAAACCACACCTATTCCGCGAACCATTTTTCCACGGCAGTCCGTGTACTACCTTTTCTCCTATGTGGTACCATTCTCTTATGACATCCTAAAAACCTTCATTCCTTCCACATACCACAAACCCTTCACTGTGGACCATCCCCAAAAACCATTTTCGATTCCGCGAACTACTCCCACGTACTGTCCCCGTTTCCTGGTGCGTGATTGCGAACCCTTCCCAGACATGGTACACGGTCCATGTCCTGGGCTCCACATTTCTCTTCATTTTCCAATTTTGTTCTATGTTATTCACACCACTCAGTCTTATGAATAAAATATTACATTTCCAAACACAAATTCCTGATTTTTAAGCCCAAAAAATTGGAAAACACTAGGAAATTGTGCCACCTTAAAAACCTATCTTCGGAAAACACCAACCAAACTCATTTGTGGTCATCTAGATTTGTAAAAAAACACAATCACACCCAAAACATACTAAGAGGACACATTAAGGGATTTTTTCCCAATAATCACCCCCTTTGGGTTTGTTGACAACTCTTCTCACAATAATTCTTCACATTTTGATACCTTGTTAAAGATCCTTCCTTATTCAATTGGCATTCGCTTCCTGTGATTAATATAATGATCAAATATTTACTCAAAAATACTCTAATACCACATGATCTATGCTCGTTATGAGAAAGAAGATTATAATTAAAATTTAATCAATGAATCACTTCATTCCTAACACCAACTCTTAAAACCAATCACCTACTTTTATCAAGAACCTCAGCTATCATGATATGTAATATTTGATCGATCACTTCTAGAATCATCAGATTTAATACTCCCTCTATGTTACAGCTCCTCCAAATAGCTTCATCTCAACTTCAACTCCCCCTATCTCACTTATCCACTTAACAGCTTCTCCCCATTTCTTTTCTCCCCCAATAATAGTCACACTTTCTCCCCCTTTTCAACGAACCTAAAGGACACTTCATGGTTGTCTACAATAGGGTAAAGAACACATATTAGCACGTTAGGGAAAAATAAACCATAACTCAGGGAGAGGGGGTCCCACATCCACACTTTTTTATGTGCGGGGAGTCGAATGGACTCCCATAGCCAGTTGATTCCTTTAAATTGATTCTTTGGGTAAGGCCTTCATAAGAATATCTAAAACTTTTTGTTATATTGGCACATACTCCAACTTCAAAAGACCATGATCCACTTTCTCCTTCATAAAATGATATTTTATTTCAAAGTGTTTTTTCCTTGAGTGATGAACTGGATTTTTTCTCAGATTTATAGCACTTGAATTATCACAATGGATTCTAATCGGAGACCTCACTTCAACTCCCATATCATCAAGATGCCACTTCATCTATAGTAATTGTCTGCATGCTTGAGTATCCACAATGTACTCAATTTCTACGGTGCTTAATGAAATTCAATATTGTTATTTTATCAACAAAGAAATACACAATTCAATAAGATAGAAGGACCTCCAAACATTTATTTCCCATCATCTGATGAACCGGCCCAATTTACATCTATATATCTCAATAACTCTGGATGAAATTTGTCATTATACATTAAGCTAAAATCCAATGTGCCCTTGATATACCAAAGTATTCTTTTCACGACGATCATGTATCTCTCCTTGGGATTCCTTTGATACCTCTCTACTTTGCATGTATAAAATACAATATCAAGCCTTGTCATTGTTAGTTACAACAGACTTCCAATGATTTGCCTATATTTTGTGATATTAACTACCTTGCCTTCATCATCCTATGACAGATTCAACCAGGTAGCAACCAGAGTCTTCATATCTTTGGAATTATCCATTCCAAACCTTATAAAAACCTCATTGAAATATTTAGATTGAGAAATAAAAGTTCCATTACTTCCTTGCATCACCTTTAAGCCAAATTAAAATGTCATCTCACCAATCATCTACATTTTGAACTCACTGTTCATGAAATTAGAAAAATATTTGCATTGTGCTTCATCTAATCCACCAAAGATCATGTCATAAACATAAACTAGTACCACCATCATGTGACTACTGCCATTGTTAAAATATATATTTTAATCAACTCCACCACACTGTAAACCGAGCTTCTTTAGAAACTGATCAAGCCTTGAATACCATGCTCTTGGTGCTTGCTTCAAATTAAATAAAGCCTTCTTCAGTTGACAAACTCTTTTCTCATCTTCATGAATGAGAAAACCATATGGTTTCTCAATGTAAACTTCTTCTTCCTGAACAACATTCAGATATTCTAACTTGAAATCCATCTAGAAAACCTTAAACTTTCTTTACACTGCTATAACCAAGAATAATATGATTGTCTCCAACCTTGAAACAGGTGAAAATTTCACATAAACATCAATACCCTCTATCTAGGAGTACCCTTTGCACACCATTCGTTCTTTTTTTTGAATCACAACACCATCTTCATTCATTTGGGAAAGACCCATTTTGTCCCAATGACATTATTGTCTGCTGGTCTTGAAACAATTTCCCACATCTGATTCTTCTCAATTTGGTCAAGCTATTCATTAATTTCCTAAACCCAATTCTCATCTCCAACTGCTTCATCAAAGCATTTCGGATCCACTTGTGATAAGTATGATGATTGTTGTAGAGACTTCATCCTCTTTGTCTACATTGGTGCTATCTGGTCACCAATTATGTTTATTCTATCAATTTAATCCCATCTTGATAGTCTCTGTATAGAAACTGATTTATTATCATCACTCTTATAATCTGAGTCTTTTTCTGAATCATTCTATTAAACTAGAGCATCTCCTGATCTGGTTATCTCTTCATCACTATCCTTCTAAGACTGATCGTGTATTTGCTGAATATTCTTCTCATTCTTCACTATAGTTACATATTGTATTTTAACAATCTTCCCTAGATTATTATTAAAGAATTTATATGCTTTCTCTTCTTTGAGTAGCCAATAAATATCCCTTCACCTCCATGATATTCAAACTTCATATATTTCTCCTTATTGAGAGTGAAACACTTACTTCTAAAGACTCAAAAGTACTTCAATGAAGGCTTCTTTCATACCATAACTCATATGGAGTCTTCTCCACCTTAAGACAAAGTAAAGATCTATTTTAAGTGTAGAATACTGTCATCACTGCTTCTTTACAAAATTTCTCTAAAAGTTCTTTCTCAATGGGCATTGTTATGTCCATGTTGTTGAAAATCTGATTTCTTCTCACAAATACTCCATTATGATGTGGAGTTATTACTGCTGAAACATGATACATTATCCCATGTTTCTTGAGATAATCCTCCACTTGGATGTTTGTGAACTTTGTTCTATTATCTGTTTGAATCGTTCAAATTTTCTGATGAAGCATCTTTTCACATTCCCATTGATATCTTATAATGCAACTGAACACTTTAGATTTGTGGGTGATTATTGAAATACATGACATTCTTCTATAATCATCAATGAAGAGAACATAATATATCCTCCCATCAATAGCCCTTGGCGAAATTGGCCCACAAACATAAATATGTACCAACTCAATAAATCTTGTTGACGTTTTCTCCTTTGGCTTATAGGTCTTTAAAATGATCTTCCCTTGTTGGCATGCATCACACATATGAGTATGATCGTGTGATAATATAGGGAGATTTCGAAAAACATCATATTTCACCAGATCTTCCAAGGATGTTTGGATTATGTGACCAAGATGCTTATTCCATAACTTGTTTTCTTCATCCTTGGATAAAAAGCACGTATCTTCTTCTCCACTCATGAGGTATAGATTCTCATTTTTACACTTTACCTGAAACAAAAAAACACCATCCCTTACCTTGATAATTCATAATTTCTTGGAAAAACTTATGGCATGCCCTAAGTCACACAATTGATTGACACTAAGCAAGTTGTGACTAATCCCTTCAACAACCAAGACATCTGCTCGTCTCATGTATTTTCCTCTAAACTTGGATTTTCCTGAACCAATAATTTTCAATTCCTCATCATTACCAAATCTTACGATACCTTCTTTATCGTACCTAATTTTGGTCACTAGATCCTTATTTTCTGTCATATGGGAAGTGCATTTGCTATCAATGATCCATATCCCAGTGTGATATGATGCCTTGAATACAATTTCTGAAACCACTGCCTGTTGAAACCTTTTATTTTTTACCCAAGTCTTTGACTTCATACCTATCATAGAATGATAATCTTGATATTACTTGGTATATGATGGACCAACTTCAACTCCCAGAGATGAAAATCTATTTTTAATTTTCATCTCTCTTGATGATACATTTGGATGCTTCTTATGAACAAATTTAATATGTCTTAGCACATTCCTCGACATAGTTAATGTGAAATATCTTTCCATATGTCTGAGTCCTTTACATCTGAAACAAATCCCATCATATTATGAACTAGAATTTTGACCTCTGTATAACCACCTTCTTTGGTCTTGTTCCCTTTGGTACCTCTTTGTTATGGAATATACATTTTGAGAATGTCCCATCTTACCACAACAATAGCATCTTATGCGAGGTACATTCCTGTATGGAAATGATGCACCACTAGTTGTATCTTGGGTTCACTGAATCTTATGATTCTTATTTGAACACAAATAAATATTCAATATTGGAATGGGTGCTTGGGGTCAGACTTAAACTGTAACTGCTTTCTATTTTATATGAAGCCCAATGTCAGCCTTATCATTCAGATTTGATTGTTTCTTCTGTTCTACTGGACTACTCTACTAAAATTTCATCTTCTCTATTGCGTGTATGATCTTCTTTCCTAATGTCAAATCGAGAGTTAATAGTTTCTCCGGATATTTAACTATTTGTTGCAGATCGATGACTTCCTCTTCTAGTTCTTCTATACGTTTTATTTGAACTTTTTTAGTTTTAGTCAAACTATCAATTTCTATTTTCTGTTCTTAAATTTTTTGTTTGTATTCAACCACCTTTTCTAAGATTTCTAGCATTGAATACCTCAGCTTTTAAATTTTTATATTCAGATCAGAATTCTATTTTTCCCACTGTTACATATAGAGTTTGGCATCATAAATAACTTTATTATATTTCTTTGTTTTGGATCTCAAAATATATAGTTCTTTAAGGGAAGCTTCTAATTCAGACAGAATATCAACTCTTCCTTCAATTTCTCCTTCTTCATTGTCACTTTTTTCTCTTGTTAAATAATTTCTAACAACTGCCACCAAAGCATCTAATTTAGGATCCTTGCAGTCCTCCAACTCTTCTTCCTCAGATTCTTCTGAACTTTCATCTTCTTTTGAAATAATATTATTCTTTTTGAAGAACTTTCTCTTAGTACTTCTCATGCCTTTCATATTTGATGAATACTTCTTTTGGGGAATTTCATCATTATCTTCACTGTCATCATCAAAATTCTTATGACACCTAACTGAAAAATGTCCAATATTTCCACATTGAAATCATGCAAATGGAAGTTTACCTTTGAACTTCCATTTTCCTCTTTGCAGATTTGAGGAGAGAAATGACATGACATCATCCAAATTTTTCTCCTCAAGACTATCTTCAATAGATAGATTCTTCATGGACTTGAATTACACTTATTTGGAATTCCCCTTTTCCACTACATCGTTATCATTGTTTCTCATTTCATATGCTATAAGGGTACTGTGTATGTTATCTAGTGTCAACTCTTTTGAGTATTTGTCTTCAAAAACTGAAATTATCAGATTAAACCATGGTGGAAGTTTCCTCAAGATATGTTTCACAATATTTATATCTTCAATGAATTATCCAAGACCCTGTATGTCTTCCACAATAAAATTCATCCTATCAAAGAATGCATCAATAGTCTCATTGGGGTTCATTATGAGATCCTCATACTTGTTCTACAGAACCTGTAGCTTTGCTTCTCAGACTCTTTTATCGCCCTTATAAATGTTCAACAATTTTTCCCACATAGTATGTGATGTTTTATAGGACATAATATTTATATAAATTTTATTTTATAGGTCTCCCCCTAAAGCATTGATCCCTTTAGCATCAACATCCAATTCCCTTCTTTCAGATTCTGATAAATCACCACTATTGATGTCAATGGATATTCCATGCATAGCTGTTATGAAGGAATTTATTACTATTGATTGGAAGTAGTGATGTATTTGATTATTCCATGTTTGAAAATTATTTCCTTCAAAGATCGGAATTCCTTTATGATTGACCACCTTTATTTCTTCTTCCGAGAGAGAATCACTGATTTTCAACCTTTCCCTGTGATACCAATTTTTAGATCCACTAGGTTGAATACCCTAAAGGGGGTGGATTAGGGTATGATAGATTAAAATTTATTCCCCTTCAAATCTTGTTTCATTGTTAAACAAAACTCTCTTCTCTCTCTTTCTCATTGCAAAGTATGAATAGAGTTTAAATCGTGCATGAGACACGATAATTTTTACTTAGTTCACCCTCACTGGGCTACATCCAAGGAGAATAAAACAACGGTGTGTCAATGTACCAAATTCACTAAGGATCAATACCAATAATGAGTACAATGTTCTGGCTAGATCTTCTATACCCAGGCTCACTATCTTTATAAGGTTTAGGTTCTTCTCACTACATTCCCAATGGTCACTCCCTATGCCTCTTTCTCTGGATCACTGCCAGTGGAAAGGGTCATTGTCTTCCTCTTTCTTTTCTCACTGATCTTGGAAAGTAATCCACTCCCAATTTATAGACTTGAAGGTCTAACATAGTTTATGGACATATAGGTTCCTTCATTTGCATGAATTCCTATATCTTAAACTTTAGATAGTTGCTCTACTGAAGTTTCTTTTTCACCCAAAGATGAAGTCCAACATCTAGGTTGTATTTAGATACTAGAAAATACTTTTGAAAACTAATTTGATGCTTTCTCAAGATTCCTTGAGTGTTCCATGAACCACCTTCTCCTCCCATGTACTGTGCAGTGGGTTTCCTACGTGGACTGCCACTTTTGCGTACCACTACCACTTTCGTGAATAGCCTTTTATTCGCAGACTACCTCTTCCTTCTCTATCATGTACTACCTCCATGTACCAAATCTGTAAACCTCCTCTACGAACCGCTTCTACAAATAGTCTCTACAAACTATCCTCTATCCACAAACTACCTCTGCCTCTGCGAACCACCCTCTGTCCGTGAACTATTCTCTGCTCGTGGACTGCCTTTTCTTCTACATAACAGAGCTCCCCCTCTATATAACATGTTCTTATTTTTTGGATTGTTATTCCTTTTCAGACTACAACATCCCATAAAAACACTTTTGTGAACTATTCCATGAACTTCTTCATCCTTTACGAAATCTATTTCTACAAACCACTTTCGGAATTCACTGAATTCCCAGAGCAAAGATATGTTCTCTAATGATATTATCTCTCACTCCTAATCAGTGGGATTAGTGCTCCTTATATGGGAAAATATATTTTAGAAATACATTAATCCAAGATTTATCAAATCTTTGATTCTATATAGCCTCCACCACATACTAATCCTCCTGTTGTGAACTACACCCATTCTATGAACCATTTTTTCACGGAAGTCTATATATTGTATTTTCTCCTATGTGGTTCCATTATCTTCTAACATCATGAAAACTATCATGATTTCCTCATACCACACTCTATTCACCGCAAACTATCACGGAGAACCATTCTTGGTTCTTACGAACCGCTCCCTCGTACTGTTTTTACTGCCTGGTACATGACCGCAAACCCTTCCCAGAAATGGTATGCAGGTCATGTCCTAGGATCTACGTTTCTCTTCTTTTTCTGATTTCATTTTCCATTATTCACACCATTTAGTCCTATTAATAAAATATTACATTTCCAAACATAGATTCCTGATTTTGAGGTCCAAAAATTTGGAAAAACACTGGGAAATTGCACCACCTTAAAAACTTTTCTTCAGAAAATATCAACCAAACTCATTCGTGGTCATCTCTCTTTGTCAAAAAACACAATCACACCCAAAAAATACTAAGATAACACATTGAGGAATTTTTTTTCCAACAATATTTGGAGGATTAGTCCTTTTCCCACACTCATTATCACATATGGATATTTGAAGTATCAGTCCCCATCCCACACTTTTTATCATATATATCACAATAACTCATGTATAACATATTTCACATACATCAAGGTTAATCTCCATTAACCTTCTTATAAAAAATTATCATCAAGGTGCACCATTTCAATTTATCACAACAGTAATGCTACTTCACTTTAATCAAATGGTATAATTTAAAAAATCCAGCGTTAAACCATTTATCAATATTTAATCATATAAACCATAAACCCTTCAAGGTTAATCCAAACATCCCTTAATTTACATTTTCAACCAATTCCTTAATCCCATCATTCCACAAATTTAATTATCTAATTAGATAAACAATTGATTAATTAATTAAATTAAGAATGCAATTGACAAACGTGATAATTGTAATTTCAAAATTAAATACACACATTTAAAATCAAGACTATAGGAATTGATAATTAGAACACCTTACTCAAGGTCATTGATGGATGTTTGTCTAACCAAAAACCCCCAAATTTAAGCAAAATGATCAAAACCCCAATATTTCAGAAGATCTAGGACCAACACTTAAGATCAAGATCGAACAGATTAAGATCAATTAAAACATAGATCTAAACCACCAACAATGGAGGAAAACTCATCCCTCTTCACTAGTAAAGTGATACAGGAGATATAGGAAATCAAAAAGGTAAGAAATCGTTACCAAAAAGAAGCTGATTCTTCAATTGGATCTTCAATTTGTCAAAAACAAGTTTCAAGGAGCCTTGTAATCCTCTAGGGAGCTTCCAAAACTAAAGGAAATAGTTTAGGGTCAATCCGGGGAGAATGGAGTTAATACCAAGGGGTTTGGGGATTTTTTATAATTTTTTTGGAAAAATAAAACTCACGTGCATTGTTTCCTAGGTTGGGGTGCATGGTTGATAAACCATGTACCTTAACTGTGCACCTCTTCTTATGGGTGAATTGTTTCTCCTATGTGGGAGTACAATTTGACCAACTATGTGCCAACTGTGCAAACTCCTCTGTCTAATGGGTGAATGGTTTTATGGTGGTAGGAATACGGGTTGGAAAAACTATGTGCCAACAGTACACTACCCCTTTTTCTTCCAAAAAAATTCACAATTTTCCAAATTCACCCAAAACAACCCCAAAAAAACCCAACCAAGATATACACAAAACAAAGGTAAAATAGTACTTGAAAATGAGCATGAGACATCTCTAGAAAGGTCGGGATCTTACAACTACATAATTAACCAATTATGCTTGGGGAAGGTTGGGTATTGATTATGCATTAATCAACCAATTCACCATGGTTGATTAATGCACTGATATGTGGAACCCAAGTCGGGTAACCAATATGTGGCACCCAAGGTGTGTGGCTCGTGCACCTTAATTCATGGATCGAGTGTAACTTGGGTGACTCACATTTAAGGCTCTCGTGACTTAATCACCCATTTAAGGCCTGAGTTCCCAAAAATACACTCAATTATCCTATAACCTTTGATACCACTTTGTAACATCCTGACCTGTGTGTCACACATTGGTTCCCCAAGACGATCAGTTATATGACCTTAGGCATACCTCCCCATATGCCAGAGGCTGCCAACTAGCAGTAATGGTCTAATATATATAACATGGGGAGACTATACCCTCTTTATCAAAGTAGAACAATAGAATAAATAAAGAAACAATAGATAAATTATAATAACTAATAGACATAATAATACTATAACCAAATATAGGCCAATATCATATAATGAAACAAAAAAGGAAAAAAATATCTAAACCAAAATAGTAGATATGTCATGCCATACATGTGTCAGGTGTTAATATGAAAAACCCAAATAAAGACACACCAATAACCCCCCATGTGGGTCTCAATTCCCTGTCTGGTTCCCTCATCAATACTCCATCCCAATTTATCCATCTAACATAGGGATATTTCCTTTATCATGTCCTCCAAACAGGAAGTCTATTCAGGTACCGATTAGATTACTCGAGTAGGGTGTGAGTATAACTCAGTAGGCCACCACAAACGATGTCTAAAACAATATCCACTCTATAACAGTGTATGAAGTTGTATAATTAATAAATTATAACTGATAAGTAAATGCTTTTCACATTTAAAATTATTCTTTAAGTAACCACATAAATACCTAGGTTCACAATGACACCCAGATCCACAATACCTGCTTCATCTCGTGCTAGAGTTTGATCTATGTATCATAGGGAATCATAATCCATTCTTTCATGGCTTCCATTATGCATTTAATTTAGGTTTTATATCATGTCCACTTGGAACTCTAATCTAATGCCAATATCATGGGTCCTATAATGTCATGTCTGGCACCCCGTGGGTATTTGGAGCATCATTTCTTCTCCCATGCCTCATTATTCATATGGGTATTTTAAGAATCAGTCCTTTTCCCACACCTGTTATCATATATGGGTATTTTCAACAATAGTCGTTGTCACACACTCATTATCACATATATCACAATATCTCGTATATCACATTTATCAAGGTTAATCATAATTAAACCTCTTATCAAATATTCACTTCATGGTGCACCATTTCAATTTATCAAAACAATCATGGTTCAACACTTTAATCACATGGAATCATATAAACATTTCATCATTAACCCATTTATCAACATTTAATCATAATATCCATTCACCCTTCAAGGTTAAGTCAACCAACCCATTAATTCCAATTATCAAAAAATTCTATAATCCCATTAATTAAACAATTTTATAATCTCATTAATGAACCGATTCCATAATCCCAATAATTTATTAATTAATTCAACTACAAAATTAACATAATTTACCTATGTGGAAATTGCAATTGCACAAAATAAAGACATCCAAATTAATATTAAGACTATAGGAACTGACATTTATATCACCTACCTTAAGGTTGTTGATGGATTTTCGATAAACTGAAATCCCCAAATTGATGTGGAAAGATCAATCTCACAATGGCATGGAAGATCTAGGATCAAAACCTAAGATCAAAATCTAATAGAAGAAAACCATAAAACCCTAGATCTAAACCCAGCACCAATGGAGGAAAAATCCTTCATATTCATCAAGAAAGAGAGATGAGAGAGACAAGAACCAATTAGGGAAGAAATCACTTACCAAAGAGTAGTTGATCCTTCAACTGGATCTTCAATTCACCAAGAAAGGGGTTCAAGGAGCCTTAAAATCCTCTTGAGAGCCTCAAAAATAGAAGGAAATAGGTTAGGGTCAATCTGGGGTGAATAGGGGTTAAAACCAAGGGTTCATGATTTTTTTAGGATTTCAAAAATAAAGGTTCCCCACTTTTAATATCCCAACACGAGTGCTACACACTGGTTCCCTAAGCCGATTGGTTACATAACCTCAGTCGCACCTCCCCGTACACCAGAGGCTGCCAACTAGTAGCAAGGGTCTAATATATATAAAATGGGTAGACCATACCCTCTTTATAAAAGCATCACAAAAATATAAATAAATAAACATTAACAAATGTTAATAAATAATAACAAAAATAATACCATAACCAAATACATACCAATATCATATCATGAAATAGAATAAGAAAACAATATCCAAACCAAAATAGTAGATATGTCATTCCATATATGTGTTAAGTTTTAATATGAAAAAACCAAAATAAATACATGTTTATTACTCCCCAAGCGGGTCCTGACATCCTTTCCAATTCCCTCATCCATGCTGTAATGGCCCGGACCTCTCCGGCCCATTCCTTTGTCAAAAAGAAGGTCACGAAGTGTTATGGAGGGTAAAATGGAATTTTCCCACACTTTCCAGAATTTTGAAACTACACGCCATGTAGTGTGAGTACACGTCGTGTACCCCCTCACTGGGTATACCCCATGTTGAAGGTCGTGTCCTTGCCATGTGAAATAAATGGGTACACACCGTGTGTCCATACTACATGCCGTGTAGTCCCTCCCCGCGTACGCGTTACCGTGTGTTGACCAGTCAACATCTGTGTGCCGTGTTGGAGCCATGTCTTTTCCATGTGAAACAAATGGGTACACGCCGTGTGTCCATACTACACGCCATGTAGTCCCTCCCCGCGTACGTGTTACCGTGTGTTGACCAGTAAATGGTCGTGTGCCGTGTTGGAGCCGTGTCTTTTCCATGTGAAATAAATGGGTACACTCCATGTGTCCAAACTACACGCTGTGTAGTCCTTCCCCACGTATGTGTTACCCTCAAATCGTGTGTTGACCAGTCAATGGCCACGGAGCCATGTTGGAAGCCGCGTGGAGACTGTGTGAAATAACCAAGTACACGTCGTGTACCATAAATTACACACCGTGTACTTTTGCTTTTCTCGCCTATAAAAGGAGGGGTCCCCTCCTTTTCAACTCACCCCTCTCCTCCCCTTTCCTCTGAGTAGAGCTCTCCCAAGAGACTCGAATGCTCCTTTTCTTCCATAACTTCTTCGTCTGAGCTCCGATTTATGATCCGTCAGCGGCCATGGGATCGTAACGACGAGGCGGAACTTCTGAGCGTGGATCCGTTGTCTTTACTCCGGCCTTCCCTTTCTGACTTCCACCCGAGGAGGTTTTTCCGGGACTCGACGGAAGTGAAGGACGTCGAAGGATGTCTTCTAAAGTTGATTCGGGGGAGTGCTGTGATCAGAACCTATTGAG
The DNA here is from genome assembly GCA_963277665.1 of Viscum album. Taxonomy (NCBI): domain Eukaryota; kingdom Viridiplantae; phylum Streptophyta; class Magnoliopsida; order Santalales; family Viscaceae; genus Viscum; species Viscum album. The sequence goes on from OY728120.1 coordinate 1,236,697,328, forward strand.
GTAGGGATCTTACCTTAGTCTCTCTAAATTGTGCAGCATGCGGGGTGGGTATCCTCTTGTTTTAATGAGAAACTGTTGAACCATTAAATAAAGATAATAACTGGATTATTAAATGGGGATGGGAAGTTTGTGATTGTTGTTACTTTATTTATATCCTGTGATATTATCTTGTGAATTGAATAGGCTTATGCCTACTGAAAATCATGGTCGTTGGGGTCCTTTGCTTGCACAATTAAATGTTGCCCTATCTTCTAGACCGTTTTTGTGAATGGAACCTTGTGGAATGTGGAATTTTGTTAATCACATAAATTTGGCTAATTAAAATCTGGAACCCTTGTGTGATCACCCCGGTTGAACAAAATAGAATAATGAACATGTGGGTGTTGGCTTGGATACGTGGCATGTGATGGGGGTGTTTTGTGGGTTGTTGTGGATCGGGTGAGCAGTGGGGATGCGGTTGACTTAGTTGTGGGTTGGTTTGAATGTTATGTTATTAACGGGCAGTGGGGCTGCGATAAATGGTATTAAAGGGATAATGATGTATGGGTTTCGGTGTGTTTATGATGGTTGGAAGCAGGGCTACAGGGTTGGGTTTAAATGTGAGCGAGCTATGGGTTGTGAATAATAAATAAAAGTGGAAGAGTTAATAAATGGTGGGGCATGGTAATGAAAATGAGATTAATAATCAATGGGGTTGTTTGGTTAATAAGAAGGACTTGGTTGTGTTACTTGTGTTTTCCTAACTTGGTTTGTGGATGACAGGGATATGCTTTACGAACGATCGATGTGGTTGGTTGTGGATAGTTTCCCAGTAGTTAAGGAACTAAATAAACTAATTCTACTGAAATGTAAAAACCTAAATGGGGTTGGGGTTGTTTGTTGTATGCATGCTTCGTAGTAGAGTGCCGAGGCACGTGCTCAGTTCTCTGATTAGAAGCCATAGGTTGGTCTGAGTGTTTGTTATATATATATATATATATATATATCTGTATCTTTGTGTTTTATCGCACCCCATCCATGTTGAGCACTTAGTGTTGAACACTCCCATTTCATGGGAGAGGGTGTTTTCCCCTTAGTTACTAGCTCCTTCCTACTCCTTCTTCCCTAGGCTGTGATGGCTTGAGGCGACCTTACACCTAAGACTCTTCGAGTAGGTTTTTATTGGGGTGGCTTTAGCCCAAGACTCTTCGGGCAGGTTTTACTATTTCCCAAGAATATTCGGTATGAGACCCAGGTGTGTGGGGCAGGATACATGGTTGTGAGGCCCAGGTGTGTGCGGGCGGTATACGTGGTTGTGATGCCCAGGTGTGTGCGGGCGGGATACGTGGTTGTGAGGCCCAAGTGTGTGCAGGCGGGATACATGGTTGTGAGGCCCAGGTGTGTGCGGGCAGAATACGTGGTTGTGAGGCCCAGGTGTGTGCGGGCGGGGAGAGTGTGGCAGCATCAGGACGTTCGCTGTTAGGAAGAGCAGCTAACTAATGGGAAATAGTGCGGGGTACCCAATAATCTTGTTCTTATATACTACTACCTTTTGTGATTGTGTTTTTGGTGAGTGTTACTGGTGAGGTTGGGTGGATAGAATTCCTTGCTAGGTTTCTTCTGTTGTTCTCACGGGACATTAGGATGTCTCCCCACTTGTGCACGAGAGATTTAGGTTTCCCTACTGAGTATACTTGTATTCTCACCCTACGTTTACTTTCAGGTTTCCATGAGGGCTACCAGGGCCGTGCGGGACCCTACTGGTCGGACGGTTGGAGTTGTTGCAGTTGATGTACTCTTGTTTTCTTTTGGTATTGTACTTTGAGCTTTCCTGTACTTGCACCTTGTTATAAAATTGTTTAAACATGCATGTGGGATTGGTTTGGGTTTATTTCTATACACTTGTTCTTTTCCTTTTTGGTGGTTTACTTTTCCTATTTCCTAATCTTAAAAATATAAAAGGGTAATGCCTCCCATATTTGTGAAAACTCATACCCTTGGTACTAGTCTCCACCTCGGGGCCTACTGGAGGCGGGACTCGGGGGTTATTATCTCCCTTTCACCATTACCAGCTCAGGAGGGGCATCTTTGGTGGGAGGGGGTCGTGACAGAATGGTATCAGAGCTGATAGTTGAGAGATAGGATGGAGTCTGGAGTTAGGCACAGTGAGGATTTCATGGGATGGTAGGGAAACAGTGTTAGTTAATCTTGGTGTGTGACATAGGCTAGGGAAGACCATCTAGGACACAGGATTTTAGGTCCCCCCGTGATCCGATGCAAGGACTCTGAGCCTACCGAACGACCAAGTGAGACTACATTGATTGTAGGGTAGAGACCATAGGGAAGGTACATGCATCATCATGATTGTGTTTTACTTTATTTGGGTGTTCTGGGAAAGAAATTGAAATAAAATGATAAAATGAAACCCTGAGAAATTTCCTTACTACTTGGGCTTAGGCGATCTTTGTTTACCATACAGCTATGGCACCTGGACGTCGTTCCTGGGTGGCTCAGATGGCCGAGGCCCAGTAGATTCAGGTGGTCGATCAGTTGAGGATTGACCGAGAGGAGGAAGATAACCAGTGGCAGAAGACACTCTGTTCTTTCTAGTAGTAGACCCTCAAGAAGTACGAGGGTAGTAATTCGGATACGAAGACGGGGGGTGGCTTGAGGAGCTAGGGATCACTTTTACCTTGATCTGTGCTCCGAGGGAGTATTGGGTTCCCCTAGAAGTTAGCCAGCTGAGAGGTGCGACACGACAATGGTGGACGCTCTACCTCGGAGAAAGGATATAGGCAAAGGTTCCATGGGATGACTTTGAGAATGAATTCCGAGAGGAATTCCTTTCTTCCATGATCAAGGCGGAGAAGCGGCAGGTGTTACTCTCCCTTCAGCAGGGGAGTATTTCAGTACGAGAGTTGTGAATCAAGTTCAAGGATCTCCTGCGCTTTGCTCCGGATCTCTTTCCATATGAGGAGTCTCGGGTGAGACGTTTGGAGGAGGCGCTTCATCCTTCGCTTCTGTATGCTATCACCCCCTTCACCCTTCCGACATACTTGGCAGTACAAAAGAAGGCAGAGGTTGTAGAGAGGATGTACTCGCAGGGAGGTGCACCACGTGAGGGGATCCAGCCAGGTTCGTCGAAAGGGAAGTCAGTCAGCAGCAGGTCTCCTGCGACGGGACCTTCCAGGTTCAGGCCAGTGGGGAGCAGGCCCCAGCAGTTCCAGTTCAGGTCTTCAGGTCCCCGTCCCTTTTTCACGAGCCCGGGACTGAAGTGTTTTTCTTGTGGAGGTTTCGGGCACATTCAGAGTCGGTGCCCAACCCGAGCTCAGTACGGTGGAGGTGGGAAGGTTTAGCACCCACCTCAGCAGCACCAGTTGTCGGTGAGGCCCTTCAAGCAGTAGCAGGACCATGCTCCTCCGAGGGCAGACTTTGCGGGAGGAGGCCAACCTCAGGGTGCTCCTCAGGGACCTCGACCAGGGCGTGGTTGGGGAGGTGGATGACATCAGAGAGGCAGAGGATCTGGGTGTGGACAGTTGCATGCAGCAGAGTTGGCAGCTCCGGCGGGACCAGAGGTGGTGCGAGGTACGATTTGTTTGTTCAGCACTCTTGTTTCTGCTTTTTTCGATTCAGGAGCTTCGCACTCCTTTGTTGCACCTGGTCTAGCCCATGCTTTGGGACTAGACGTAGAGATATTTTCCATACCACTGGTGCTGAGTACACCAGTTGGAGGCCAGACCAGCATATCTTGTGTTTTCCAAGTATGTGAGCTGACATTGGGACCACATCGATGTAGTGGGGACCTTCTTCTATTACAGATGTAGTCATACGATATCATCCTAGGCATCGATTGGTTGTTTTCCATTAGTTCCATTATCGACTGCTTCCAAAGAAGGGTCGTGTTCTCCGACGTGGATGGTCAACGTGTATATTTTGTTGGCGAGAGGAGATATCAGGTGGGAATCCGGTGTGTGGAGCCTCTCCTTTCCTTGTTAGGTGGGTTATCAGTGGTTCCAACTGATACAGAGATGATGGATGTTCCATAGGTTGTTGGGCAGTTCCTCTATGTTTTTCCTGAGGAGTTTGTGACTCTACCCCCCCCCCCCCCAACGTGACGTTCAGTTCGGGATAGACTTACAGCCTGGTGCTTTTCCGATTTCGATGGCCCCTTATCGGATGGCACCTTCGGAGTTGCAAGAATTGCAGATTCAGATTGATGATCTGATGGAGAAGGGTTTTGTTCGACCCAGCGTATCGCCATGGGGTGCTCCAGTTTTGTTCATGAAGAAGGCAGATGGTGGTCTCAGGCTATGCATAGACTACCGAAGGTTGAACCATGTAACGGTCAAGAACTGTTACCCCCTTCCAAGGATAGATGATCTCTTCGACCAACTGAGGGGATCCGGTTGGTTTTCCAAGATTGATCCACGATCTGGATATCATCAGTTGAGGGTAAAGGATAGTGACATCTCGAAGACGGATTTCAGGTGTAGGTATGGGAACTTCGAGTTTTTGGTGATGCTGTTTGGATTTACGAATGCACCGGCTATGTTCATGGGACTTATAAACTTTGTCTTCCAAGAGTTTCTGGACCGGTTCATCGTTGTGTTTATCGATGACATCCTAATCTACTCAAGATCAGAGGAGGAGCACGTTGAGCATCTTAGGGCAGTCTTGGAAGTCCATCGACACCACCAGCTTTATGGGAAATTGTCGAAGTGTAAGTTCTTGACGAAAGAAGTACACTTCCTTGGGCACGTGGTGTCTCAGCATGGAGTGTCAGTGGACCCGTCAAAGGTGGAGGCAGTTGTTTCTTGGGCAGAACCCAAGAGCGTGGTGGAAGTTCGTAGTTTTATGGGGTTATTAGGTTACTATCTAAGGTTCATTTCAGACTTCTCTCAAGTTTCTAATTTATTGAAAGCTTTGACTAGGAAGAACCAGGTCTTCCTATGGAGTGAGTAGTGCCAGAAAGCTTTTGACTACCTGAAGGAGAAGTTGGTCAGTGCTCCCGTACTCAGGTTGCCAGAGGAAGGGTTATTGTATGAGGTGTTTTGTGATGCTTCTGGCCTTGGTCTGGTGTGTGTGCTAATGCAGAAGAAGGGAGTGATCTCTTATGGGTCTAGGAAGTTACGTCCTCACGAGCGTAACTATGTCACCCATGACTTAGAGCTTGCGGAAGTAGTGTTCGCACTGAATTTGTGGCGACATTACCTCTTTGGGGAGCACTTTGTGGTCTTCTCAAATCACAAGAGCCTACGTTATATCTTCTCTCAACGTGACCTGAACTTACGGCAGTGGAGATGGGTCGAGTTCCTCCAAGACTGTGACTTCAAGATCTCTTACACTGAATGTAAGGGCAACGTTGTGGCTGATGCCTTGAGTAGGAAGTCACATAAGGAAGTGGTTCGGGAATCCACTGATGCTTACAAAGCGATGGGAGAGTTGGCTTCCATGCACTTTGATGCCAGGGTAGAAGGTGTTAGAGGCTATTTGTTTCAGATGATGGTGTAGTCCTCTTTGTTGCAGCAGGTGGAAGAGTCTCAGTGGGGGAACTCCAAGGCGGAAGTGATGTGGGATCATGTCAATCAGGGAAACGCTCCAGAAGGATGGTCAGAGGACAACCGACATCATATGCTTTTACATGGAAGGTTTTTTGTTCCGGAGGTGATACGTGAGGGAGTTCTCCGTGAGTTCCATAGCTCAGCCTTGGCGGTACATCCAGGAGTTTCAAAAATGAACTGAGGCATGAGGGAATAGTTTTGGTGGCCCGGGGTGAAATGGGCAGTGGTGGAGTTCGTGGCTAAATGCCTAGTGTGTCAGCAATTGAAGGCTGAACACCGTTTTCCCAGTGGGTTGTTGCATCCTTTAGATGTCCCCGAGTGGAAGTGGGATGACATCTCAATGGACTTCATCATAGGACTACCCAGAGCTCAGGGTGGTTATGATACTATCTGGTTAGTGGTGGATCGACTGACAAAATCAGCTCACTTCTTAGAAATTAAGGAGTCGGGCCCGGTGAGTACCATAGCATAGAGGTACGTAGATGAGGTGGTGCATTTTCATGGAGTTCCGAAAACTATCACCTCAGATCGGGATACTCGGTTTACCTCATGAGTCTGGAGGGGGTTACAGCATGCTTTTGGCACCCAGCTATGCCTTAGCACTGCTTTCCACCCCCAGAACGATGGACAGTCAGAGCGGACTATCCAGACGTTGGAGGACATGCTACGAGCATGCGTTCTGGATTTCGGAGGATCATGGGTACGACACTTGCCTTTAGTAGAGTTTTCCTACAACAATAGATTCCACTGTACTATTAGCATGGCACAGTTTGAGGCTTTTTATGGAAGACCATGTCATTCACCCATTTGTTGGGAAGAGGTTGGTGAGACAGGTGCTCTTGGGCCAGAGGTAGTGCAGAGCACCACAGAGAAAGTCCAGCTTGTACGTGAGAGGATGAAAGCGGCTCAGGACCAATAGAAGTCATATGCTGATCTTCGGAGGAGGCCCTTGGAGTTCGAGGTAGGAGATCATGTATTCTTGAAGGTTTCCCCTTGATGGGGGAAGCATAGGTTTGGGAAAGGGAGAAAGCTCTCACCTAGGTTCATCGGACCTTTTGAGGTGCTGAGGCGAGTTGGAGAGGTGGCATATCAGCTGTCCCTGCCACCTCAGTTGGAGAAGGTTCATGACGTCTTCCACGTCTCCCAGATTCGTCGGTACTTGCACGATGAATCTCACGTTATCGACTGGGGAGAGTTAGATATGGGAGACGATGCGACCTTCGAGGAACAACCAGTTAGAATCGAGGATCGTAAAGAGAAGGTGCTTCGTGGATGAACCATTTCATTGGTTCGTGTGTTGTGGAGTCAGGGCGGCCTCGAGGAGAGCACTTGGGAGCGGGAGGCCTAGATACACGCTCAGTACCCAGAGTTGTTTTGACTTGTGTTTTTCCCTTTTCTCTTCTGAGCTTTGTGTTTATGTTATACTCTGTACCTTTGATATATGGAATTCTTGGCTTGTTGGTTATGAGACCTTTTTGTTTCCTTGTTCTCTGGAAGTGTGTAGCATGTCCGGATGTGTGGGGAAAGGAAAAAACATGACTCTTAATCGAGACGCATTAATGAGGATGCGATTGAACCTGTGCGGGTGAGTCAGTTCCGCCTAAAGTGGATAATATCTCGACATAGGAGAAGGAATTTTCCCCAAACCACATGTTCGGAAAGTGTGTTGGTTGTATGGTGTTGGGGGCAGTGTAAGTTGGAAAATCCTAATATATGGAAGTGGGAAGGCCCAATCCTTAATCAAGACGCATTAATGCGGAGGCAATTAAACCCATGTAGGCGAGTCAGTGCCGCCTAAAGCGGATAATATCTTGACATAGGAGAGGGAATTCCTAACACCTATGATTAGGGTTGTTGGTTGGGTTCCTGTTATAACGAGAACCCTAAGAGGTATCTTGTTGGGTTTCCTCTAGGTTAGTTTTTGAATTCTCAGGGAGAAGAATGTTTTAAGAGGTATCTGATGTAATGGCCCGGACCTCTCCGACCCATTCCTTTGTCAAAAAGAAGGTCACGAAGTGTTCTACAGGGTAAAATAGACTTTTCCCACACTTTCCAGAATTTTGAAACTACACGCCATGTAGTGTGAGTACACGTCGTGTACCCCCTCGCCAGGTATACCCCGTGCTGAAGGTCGTGTCCTTGTCGTGTGAAATAAATGGGTACACGATGTGTGTCTATACTACATGCCGTGTAGTCCCTCCCCACGTATGCGTTACCATATGTTGACCAGTCAACGGCCGTGTGCCGTGTTGGAGCCGTTTCTTTGCCGTGTGAAATAAATGGGTACACGTCGTGTGTCCATACTACACGCCATGTAGTCCCTCCCCGCGTACGCATTACCGTGTGTTGAACAGTCAACGGTCGTGTGCCATGTTAGAGTCGTGTCTTTGCCGTGTGAAATAAATGGGTACACGCCGTGTGTCCAAACTGCACGCTGTGTAGTTCTTCCCCGCGTATGCGTTACCCTCAAACCATGTGTTGACCATTCAACAGCCACGGAGCCGTGTTGGAAGCCGCGTGGAGACCGTGTGAAATAACCGAGTACACGCCGTGTACCAAAAAGTACACGTCGTGTACTTTTGCTTTTCTCGCCTATAAAAGGAGGGGTCCCCTCCTCCTTTTCAACTCACCCCTCTCCTCCCCTTTCCTCTGAGCAGAGCTCTCCCAAGAGACTCTAAGGCTCCTTTTCTTCTATAACTTCTTCGTCTGAGCTTCAATTTACGATCCGTCAGTGACCACAGGATCGTAACAACGAGGCGGAACTTCTAAGCTTAGATCCGCTGTCTTTCCTTTGGCCTTCCCTTTCCAACTTCCACCCGATGAGGTTTTGACGGGACTCGATGGAAGTGAAGGACGCCGACGAACGTCTTCTAAAGTTGATCTGGGGGAGCGCTGTGATCAGAACCTGTTGAGGTAGGGATATTACCTTCGTCTCTCAAAATTGTGCATCATGCGGGGTGGGTATCCTCTTGTTTTCATGAGAAACAGTTGAACCATTAAATAAAGATAATAACTGGATTATTAAATGGGGATGGGAAGTTTTTGATTGCTGTTACTTTATTTATATCCTGTGATATTATCTTGTGAATTGAATAGGCTTATGCCTACTGAAAATCACGGTCGTTGGGACCTTTACTTGCGCAATTAAATGTTGCCCTATCTTCTAGACCGTTTTTGTGAATGGAACCTTGTGGAATGTGGAATTTGGTTAATCACGTAAAGTTGGCTAATTAAAATCTGGAACCCTTGTGTGATCGCCCCGGTTGAACAAAATGGAATAATGAACATGTGGGTGTTGTCTTGGATATGTGGCATGTGATGGGGGTGTTTTGTGGGTTGTTGTGGATCGGGTGAGCAGTGGGGCTGCGGTTGACTTAGTTGTGGGTTGGTGTGAATGTTATATTGGTAAAGGGTAGTGGGGCTATAATAAATGGTATTAAAGGGATAATGATGTATGGGTTTCGGTGTGTTTATTGTCACGACACGTCCTCGAGGCCCGTGCCGTGACTACCCCAAGCCCACCTTCCATAGGCCAAGGGCTGGAGACTAGCACCAAAGGCATAAATCCTGATAACTGGGAAGGAATTGCCTTTATAACAGTAAAAAAACACCACAGAGTATGGGCGGAAGTAAAAACTAAGTAAACTGAGTACAAGTAAGTGTGGAAAAGTAAGTGGGCCAGAATACAAACCCAAACTGAAAGTAAAGTACAACTGGAAGGGAAGTACAGCAACTGAAAAGTAAAGCAGCAACATCGAGCCATCCACTGGAAATCCCACCTGAAGGGTGGGTACAGATAGCCTCCTCAGCTCCTCGGGTCCTGCCGTCCGCCCTGTATGTGTCCCGTCCAGTGGACTACCTCCAGGTACCGACTCGTCGTGAGTTCCTCCTCCGGGAACCGACCAGCTCTACAAACCTCAACCTCGATCAGTGATGTCCGTTGTCTGCAACCAACACAATGTAGTGCGGGCGAAGCCTGTGCAGGGGTGAGTATACGATACTCAGTAGGGACCCCGAGACCCCCGAAGGTCTCCCTGAATCCACAAAGGATAAAATACAAAGAAAAGATACAATCACGAAGTAACATCCAACACTACTTAGGTATATGCCCATACATATACCCAAGTCATCAATCCAGTTCAGATCCAACCTCTGGGCCCAAGTTTGATCACGCCCACACAGGATAGCACAACTAATCCACACAGGATATCACAACCCAATCCACATAGGAAAGCAAGTCAATCATATTGAAGATAATGATTGAAAATCAAGACTCAGCTCAAACCAGGATTTAGCCATGATGTCGAAACCATAGTTGCTAGGGAACTCCTTCTCTATTGAGTACAGTGGGCCTGCCTCTACAACCAAGTTCTTCCCAATAACCTTGGACTGCTGTAGTACTCCACCTGTCGAGTACTGTGGGTCTGCTACTATAACCAAGCGCTTCCCACCATTGGTTTGCCGCTACAACCAAGCCCTCCCCCTCATAGCCTCCAGAGGTACTCCTTCTATTGAGTACCGCGGGTCTGCCGCTACAACCAAGCCCTCCTCCGCCATGGGTCTACCTCTACAACCAAGCGCTCCCCCTCATAGCCTCCAAAGGTACTCCTTCTATTGATTACCGCGGGTCTGCCGCTACAACCAAGCGCTCCTCCGTCGTGGGTCTGCCGCTACAACCAAGCGCTCCCCACTAGGATTTCTGAAACACACTGAGTCGATCAATCAGCAGTCATCAAGTCTCAGCTAGCTCTAGGGTTTCATAATGATTGAAAGTACCATAGTCTTCACCGTCGAACCCATGGAGGATTCCCGTACGGTTGTCGTCGTCGTCGCAGACGCAGCCAGCTCTAGGGTTTCCGCACACAGCACGCTCTTTACCAGGAGGGTCCACTCCACAAGCCAAGGGGGGGTCGATACATCAAATGACATGTATTCTGGAGTTGATGTATCCCAAGGTTCCGCCACGTCTATAGGAACTCAACGTGACAAACGGCGCGTCAATCGGACGCTCGGTCTGAGAGTTATTGGCTTTTTCGTTCCAGGGGCCCGGTTGGTTTTTTAAGTCAAAACCAACCCAACCGCACTCTAACTGCGTCCAAACCTCGAGCGGATTAATCCAAAAGGTCTGTCTCACTAAGAGGAATCCAACACAGTCGACGGCACATCAATCGGACGTCCGGAGCTCAAGTTATAAGCATTTTCGCACCGAGGGCCCGGTTGGTTTCGTGTTCGAACCAACCCGGTCATACCAAAAGTTCTCATAAACCTTGAGTGTAATATACCAAAACTACCGTCTTGATCCAAGTATCACATCGCAACTAACGGTGCGTCGATTGGAGGTTTGTAGCCCAAGATATGGTCATTTGAACCGAACTATCTGGAAATAGGGGTTCGGGCCCGGTCCGACCCGGCCTGATACCCCCCACCCCCCCCGCCCTGGGTTGGCCCGAACCAGGTCGACCCAAACGGGGTCCGGGTCCGGCCCATTAGGGCGCGGCCTGGCATAGCCCGGCCCGGCATGGCGCGCTCGCGCGGGCCGCGTGGCCAGCTCGGCTGGTGCCGAGGTGAGCGGACAAGGGGGGCACGCTGCCCCCCTGATTGACAAACCGCGGCCCCCACATGGGGGGTCGCTCCTTCGGCCAGCCGGGGGTTATGACCCCCGGGTCTTGGAAGCCGGCCGGTGCTGCTGTCGTGGGACCGCCGGGGTCCCGCTCTTCCGAGGTGCCAGCGGCCAGCGGTTCCGGCCACCCCGCCTTGCACCACCGCGGCTCCGAGCCGTGGCCTTGTCCGACTAGCGCGGCGCGGCGGCACTGCGCCCCTCTACCGCGGCCCCGCTCCGGCCGCGGTGTCTTTGTGGTTCTTTGGCGCGATGCGACGGCACCGTGCCCCTTCGCTTCGGCCCGAATCTGGCCGCGGGTTCGCTTGGCCTCAACGGCGCAGCGCGACGGTGCCGCGCATCCTTGCCGCATTTCTCCATGATTCTGCATGGTGTCGTTGCACCGCGCCGCCTTCTTTTGAACCACAACATCACAACAACAAAAGGGGGAGGAGAGTCGGCCGTGTTCGTGCAGTCTGACCTCCTCCCGTTAAGTTGATATCAAGCGGCCCAAAATAATATAGACGACGAACGGCAAAGATTAATTCACGAGCAAAAAACATTTAACCCCTACCTTGATAACGAGATGATGTTCGAAGAGCGTCGCGGAAAGCGATGTCGCGGGGAAAGATGATGACATTTCTCACCGCACACTTCCACTTATGAGTTCACGCGTCAATGCGTTGACGATGAGGAGGGAGGAAGGAGGGTCGTCGGAGAAGCACCACGTCAGAAAGGGGGGGCTCCGGGGAAGAAGGCCGAAGAAGGTCGAGGAAGAAGCGTCACCGGCGTTCTTCTCATTCTTCGCTGGAGAAAGAAGTTCCCTCAAGCTCTCCACCCAAAAGCGCAAGATCGTTCCCAAAATAATAGAATATAATCTATTATTCTTGGTGGCGGAAATTAATTAAGTGGGCCCCACTTAATTAAGTTCACGATGGTTGGCACAATTCAAAAATTCAAAAAGTGGAGAGGATCCGCCAAATTAATTGCCCGAGTGGATGACATAATTAATTTGGGGAGTTTCGATGGGGGGTTTAGGGGCCCGGGTGGTCCCCACCTAATTGACAAGGAGAGGGTCAAGGAGTTTCCTACCATTAAATGGGGGGAGGGTTATGAGGAGGTTTTATTATCCCCCATTAAGAGGGGAGTTAGAGTCCAAGAGGCTCTCCCTCATTAATGGGGGAGTATTGAGATATTTCCTCCCCTCCCATTAAATGGGGGGTTAAGCCCCATGTGGACCCCATGTCATGACCTCTCGTGGGAGGTTATGTTGCTCGGGTGGTCCCCACCCTAATTATCCTCCCATGGGAGGTTAGGGTGTGGCGGTCCCACCACCAAATCCCATGTGGAGCTTTTAACCAACACTATCCACATGGCATGGGTTTAACAAAGATAAAATAAGTTGTCACTTATTTTATTTTATTAATCCACGTGAAACCCAAAAACCAACTCTCAAACCTGATCATCTGCCGTCGAGGTGAAAGTCCCCTTAAGCGAAAACAGGCGCTGCGATTCCATCGGTGCCCTCAAAATTCGATTCCGAGCACCGGTCCAAAAGTTAGGAAAACTCGCTTGTCTGTTCACTGAACGTACCCGAGCTAAACTTCAGAAATTGATTCCGGGCACACCGGGCCTCGGAATCAGGTTCCGTCAGAAACTGCGTTCTTGTAAAATCCCAAAGAAATTAAGAAAAAAAATTCTTGAAATTTCCGGGTCTTTAAATTACTCCCACCTCAGGTATTTACGTCCCCGTAAAGCTTTAACACAAACTGGAGAAACAAAAGTGGTACTGAGCACGCATCTGAGCCTTCCGCTCCCATGTGCTCTCCTGGAGGTTCTCGTGATGCCAGTGAAAGCGTACCAGAGGGATCGACCATCCACGTAGGACCCGCTCCTATCAATCCTCGTTCTCCACTAGAACCTCTGTGAAAGTCACCCCATCGTCAAGTCCATCTCCCCATGGTCGATGATATGTGTCGGGTCGTGCACGTATCTCTTCAGTTGAGATACGAGGAAAAACGGCATGCACCTGATGCAACTGAGGTGGATGGGTCCAGCGGTAAACCACCTCGCCTACCCTGCCGAGAACCTGGAATGGTCCGATAAAGCGCAGAGATAACCTGCCGCCCCAGCCAAATCTTCGTAATCCATGTCGAGGTGAGACCCTCAAGAAAACGCAGTCGTCATCCTCAAACTCTAGTGGTCTCCACCTCCTGTCATCATAAGACTCTTTCCGGCTCTGAGCTATCCTCATCCGCTCTTGGATGGCCTGGACCTTCTCTGGTCCTACAGAGCTGCTAAGATTTCTTCTTTGCCGATAAGAGAAATATGGTCTCATCCCCTGGATGAACCACGTTCTTTGCCTAATACAGTCAATCCTGACATGGATGATATTAATACATACCAAGGATGATGTCGTAAGGCCTCGATGCTACTACCAAGATATCCAACCGTTACTCTCGCCTCCAAGGGTTGATTCACACTGTCGGCATCAGTGTGTGGTAATTGGGTCTCCTCCAGTAGGTATCTCAAAAGTAAGGGTCAAGTCAATGGTTTTTTTAAACCGGAACCTCTTATTAACAACAAAAGGAGAGGATAGGAAAGTAAATACCACAAAGAAAGGTGTCTTTTATTACTACATATCAAAGTACAAAGACACAAAGCATCTACAACAAACATCAACAAAGCTAGAAGCAACCTGAACAAAAGTCTCCACGTCTGGAGCTAGTCCCTCTCCTATCCATCTACTCTTAGAGCTCCATGTTTGTAGGCCTCAACTGCCTGAAGCTGAGCTCTCTCATGTCCACCTGTTCCCTGTGGTCGGGGTGGACCTCTTGGAGGTGGTGGTGGAAACACCTCAAAGCGTCGTCCACCTCTAGCTGCACGGCCAGTTCCCCTGCCACGACCTCCTACTCCTTGCGGTCTGCCTCAATCTAACCTCTGCCTCTGCCTGGAAGGTCCTTAGTTTATCTTCTGATCATCTGTATGGCGGGTCGGACAGTCACGAGCCATGTGACCAACCCCGCCGTAGGAGTAACAACGTCCACTCATGGTAAGTCGTTCTCCACCCCGGGTGCCTCGCACAAACGATCTTGTGTCATGTGGTCGACCACCTATAGGTCTAGTCCTCTTGGACCCCTGCTTCATCTGTCTACTTCCCGCTGCACAAGACTCTGCCGCAAGCCGGCTAGTGGTGGGTCCTGCTGCTAGAGACTGCTCAGCAAGGAAACTCTCCACTAGGAGGGCTCGCTCCAACACCCCTGTTTGCGTCGGGATGCTGTGAGAAACAACTGAAGATCTGATCTCTCGCCTGAGCCCCTACTCGAAGGTTCGGGCCCTGAAGAATGGGTCTCGTACCATGTCCGTGGAATAGCGCGAGAGATCGGTAAACCTCGCCGAGTACTGGGCTACCGTCATGCTACCCTGCCGCAGCTGTAGTAGCTCATGGATGCGCACCGCACAGAGGGTGGCTAGGACGAACTCTGAGAGGAAGAGGCTCTCAAAGTCCGTCTGAAGAAGAGATGCCTCGTCGTGCACCTGGAGCATCAAGATCCACCATCTACCTGTTGCCGCGTGCAGGAGGCTCGCTTCGAGGATCACCATGAGTTTAGCTGGTGTCCCCACTAACCTGAAAACTCGAACAACCGCCTCCAGCCAATCCCCAGCTGCCTGAGGGTCCGTCTCCCCGCAGAACCTGAGCGGTCTCTGACGCTGAAACTCGTGCAGTGCACTAAGGCGACATGCACTCTCAGCAGCTGGGGATAGTATCATCGGTGGCTCGGCGGTTAGTGGTACCGTCGGTGCCTCCGCTGAAAAAGGGCCCTACACCGAGGCCTCGTCGCTCGGTGGGCTGTCATCTCGCACAAAGCTCGGAACCCTAGCTAGCTGCCATCGTGGGGCCATCCTGAAAAGAAACAGGTGTGCCACGGTCAAAATAGAATACCTGGTGAGCTGAAGCAAAGTAATAACAAAGAAAACTTGAAACACACATGCAAATAATGTTTTCGTGCATTAAGTCGGAAATCAGAAGTCAGGGTCCTGGTGTACGGATACGTCGTCTGCCGCACCAACACTAGACTCCCTGGACTGATAACCACACTCAATACCCTTAACACTATTGCATCACATAGAAAAAGATCAGAGTCCTGAGTTCTGCGGTAGAACCGAACTCCTCTGATACCAATTTGTCATGACCCGTCCTCAGGGCCCGTGCCGTGACTACCCCAAGCTCGCCTTCCATAGGCTAGGGGCTGGCGACTAGCACCAAAGGCATAAATCCTGATAACTGGGAAGACATTGCATTTATAAAATTAAACAAAACACCACAGAGTACGAGAGGAAGTAAACACTAAGTAAACTGAGTACAAGTAAGTGCAGAAAAGTAAGTGGGCCAGAATACAAACCCAAACTGAAAGTAAAGTACAACTGGAATGGAAGTACAACAACTGAAAAGTAAAGCAGCAACACCGAGCTGTCCACTGGAAATCCCACCTAAAGGGTGGGTACAGATATCCTCCTCAGCTCCTCGGGTCATGTCGTCCGCCCTGTATGCGTCCCGTCCAGTGGTCCACCTCCAGGTACCGACTCGTCGTGAGTTCCTCCTCCGGGAACTGACCAGCTCTACAAGCCTCAACCTCGATCAGTGATGTCCGTCGTCTACAACCAACACAACATAGTGCGGGCGAAGCCCGTGCAAAGGTGAGTATACGATACTCAGTAGGGACCCCGAGACCCCTGAAGGTCTCCCTGAATCCACAAAGGATAAACCACAAAGAAAATATACAATCACGAAGTAACATCCAACACTACTTAGGTATATTCCCATATATATACCCAAGTCATCAATCCAGTTCGGCTCCAACATCCGGGCCCAAGTTCGATCACGCCCACACAGGATAGCACAACCAATCCACACAGGATAACACAACCCAATCCACATAGGAAAGAAAGTCAATCATATCGAAGATAATGATTGAAAATCAAGACTCATCTCAAACCAGGATTTCATCATGATGTCGAAACCATAGTTGTTGGGGAACTCCTTCTCTATCGAGTACAGTGGGCCTGCCGCTACAACCAAGTGCTTCCCACTAACCTTAGACTGCTGTAGTACTCCACCTTTCAGGTACTGTGGGCCTGCTGCTATAACCAAGCGCTTCCCACCATGGGTCTGCCGCTATAACCAAGCGCTCCCCCTCATAGCCTCCAGAGGTACTCCTTCTATTGAGTACCGCAGGTCTTCCGCTACAACCAAGCGCTCTTCCGTCATGGGTCTGCCGCTATAACCAAGCGCTCCCCCTCATAGCCTCCAGAGGTAATCCTTTTGTTGAGTACCGCAGGTCTGCCGCTACAACCAAGCGCTCCTCCGCCGTGGGTCTGCCGCTACAACCAAGCGCTCCCCACCGGGCTATCCGAAAAACACCGAGTCGATTGATCAGCAGTCTTCAAGTCTCATCCAGCTCTAGGGTTTCATAATGATTGAAAGTACCGTAGTCATCACCGTCGAACCCACGGAGGATTCCTGTACGGTTTTCGTCGTCGTCGCAGACGCAGCCAGCTCTAGGGTTTCCGCACACAGAACGCTCGTTACCGGGAGGGTCCGCTCCACGAGCCAAGGGGGGGTCGATACATCAACTTACACGTAGTCTGGAGTTGATGTATCCCAAGGTTCCTCCACGTCGATAGGAACTCAACATGACAGACGGCGCGTTAATCGGACGCCCGGTCTGAGAGTTATTGATTTCTTCGTTCCAGGGGCCCGGTTAGTTTTTTAAGTCAAAACCAACACGACCGCACTCCAACTGCATCCAAACCTCAATTGGAGTAATCCAAAAGGTCCGTCTCACTAAGATTAATCCAATAAAGTCTACGGAACGTCAATCGGACGTCCGAAGCTCAAGTTATAAGCGTTTCCGCTCCGAGGGCCCGGTTGGTTTCGTGTTTAAATCAACCCGGTTGTATCCAAAGTTCTCCGAGACCTTGAGTGTAATATACCGAAACGACCGTCTCGATCCAAGGATCGCATTTCATCTGAAGGTGCGTCGATCGGAGGTCTGTATCCCAAGATACAGGCATTTGAATGGAACTATCCAGAAATAGGGGGATCGGGCCCGGTCCGACCCGGCCTGATACCCCCCCCCCCAGGTCGGCCCGAACCAGGTCGACCCGAACCAGGTCTGGGTCCGGACCATTAGGGTGTGGCCCAGCCTGGCATGGCGCGCCCGCGCGGGCTGCGTGGCCAGCTCGGCTAGAGCCGAGCTGAGCGGACAGGGGGGTGCACTGCCCCCCTGATTAAAAAACTGTGGCCCCCACGTGGGGGGCCGCTCCTTCGGCCAGCCGGGGGTTACGACCCCTGGTTCCTGGAAGTCGGCCGGCCCGGTTCGGCCGACCGGTGCTACTGCCGCGGGACCGCCGGGGTCCCTCTCTTCTGAGGTGCCGGCAGCCAGCGGTTTCGGCCACCCTGCCTTGCACCACCGCGGCTCCGAGCAGCGGCCTTGTCCGACCGGCGCCGCGCGACGGCGCCGCGCCCCTCCACCGCGGCCCCGCTCCAGCCGCGGTGTCTTTGTGGTTCTTCAGCGCAACGCAACGACGCCGCAACCCTTCGCTGTGGCCCGAATCCGGCCGTAGATTCTCTTGGCCTCAATGGCGCAGCGCGACGGCACCGCGCATCCTTGCCGCATTTCTCCATGATTCCACACGGTTTCGTTGCACCGCGCCACCTTCTTTCGAACCGCAACATCAGAACAACAAAAGGGGGAGGAGATTCAGCCGTGTTCGTGCGGTCCGACCTCCTCCCGTTAAGTTGATATCAAGCGGCCCAAAATAATATAGACGACGAACGTCAAAAGTTAATTCACTAACAAAAAACATTTAACCCCTACCTTGATAACAAGATGATGTTCGAAGAGCATCTCAGAAAGCGGCGTCGCAAGGGAAGATGATGACGTTTCTCACCGCACGCTTCCACTTCCGAGTTCGCGCGTCAGTGCGTTGACGATGAGGAGGGAGGAAGGAGGGTCGTCGGAGAAACACCACGTTAGAAAGGGGGGGCTCCGGGGAAGAAGGCCGAAGAAGGTCGGGGAAGAAGCGTCGTCGGTGTTCTTCACTGGAGAAAGAAGTTCTCTCAAGCTCTCCACCCAAAAGCGCAATATCGTGCCCAAAATAATAGAATATAATCTATTATTCATGGTGGCATAAATTAATTAAGTGGTCCCCACTTAATTAAGTTCATGATGGTTGGAAAAATTCAAAAATTCAAAAGGTGGAGAGGCTCCGCCAAATTAATTTCCCAAGTGGATGACATAATTAATTTGGGGAGTTTCGATGGGGGTTTAGGGGCCCGGGTGGTCCCCACCTAATTAACAAAGAGAGGTTCAAGGAGTTTCCTCCCATTAAATGGGAGGGGGGTTATGAGGAGATTTTATTCTCCCCCATTAAGAGTGGAGTTAAGTCCAAGAGGCTCTCCCTCATTAATGGGGGAGTATTGAGAGATTTCCTCCCCTCCCATTAAATGGGGGGTTAAGCCCTATGTGGACCCCATGTCATAACCTCTTGTGGGAGGTTATGCTACTTGGGTGGTCCCCACCCTAATTATCCTCCCATGGGAGGTTAGGGTGTGGCGGTCCCACCACCAACTCCCATGTGGAGATTTTAACCAACACTATCCACATGGCGTGGGTTCAACAAAGCTGAAATAAGTTGTCACTTATTTTATTTTATTAATCCACGTGAAACCCAAAAACCAACTCTCAAACCCGATCATTTGCCGTCGAGGTGAAAGTCCCCTTAAGCGAAAACTGGTGCTACAATTCCATCGGTTCCCTCAGAATTCGATTCCAAGCACCGGTCCAAAAGTTAGGAAACCCCGCTCGTTCGTTCACTGAACGTACCCAAGCTAAACTTCGGAAATTGATTCCGGGCACACCGGGCATCGGAATCAGGTGCCGTCAAAAAATGCGATCTTGTAAAATCCCAAAGAAATTAAGAAAAAAAAATTCTTGAAATTTCCAGGTCTTTACATTTATGATGGTTGGCAGCAGGGCTACAGGGTTGGGTTTAAATGTGAGCGAGCTATGGGTTGTGAATAATAAATAAAAGTGGAAGAGTTAATAAATGGTGGGGCTTGGTAATGAAAATGATATTAATAAACAATGGGGATGTTTGGTTTTTAAGAAGGACTTGGTTGTGTTGCTTGTGTTTTCCTAACTTGGTTTGTGGATGACAGGGATATTCTTTACGAACGATCGATGTGGTTGGTTGTGGATATTTTCCCAGTAGTTAAGGAACTAAATAAACTAATTCTGCTGAAACGTAAAAACCTAAATGGGGTTGGGGTTGTTTGTTGTATGCATGCTTCGTAGTAGCAGTGCTGAGGCACATGCTCAGTTCTCTGATTAGAAGCCATAGGTTGGGCTGAGTGTTTGGTATATATATATATTTGTATCTTTGTGTTTTATTGCACCCCACCCATGTTGAGCACTTAGTGCCAAACACTCCCATTTCATGGGAGAGGGTGTTTTCCCCTTAGTTACTAGCTCTTTCCTGCTCCTTATTCCCTAGGTTGTGATGGATTGAGGCGACCTTACACCTAAGACTCTTCGGGTAGGTTTTGATTGGGGTGGCTTTAGCCCAAGACTCTTCGAGCCGGTTTTACTGTTTCCCAAAACTCTTTGGGATGAGGCCCAGGTGTTTGCGGGCAGGATACATGGTTGTGAGGCCCAGGTGTGTGCGGGTGGGATACGTGGTTGTGAGGCCCAGGTCTGTGCGGGTGGGATACGTGGTTGTGAGGCCCAGGTGTGTGCGGGCGGGATATGTGGTTTTGAGGCCCAGGTGTGTGCGGGCGGGATACATGGTTGTGAGGCCCAGGTGTGTGCGGGTGGGGAGAGTGTGGCAGCATCAGGACGTTCACCGTTAGGAAGAGCAGCTAAATAATGGTAAATGGTGTGGGGTACCCAATACTCTTGTTCTTATATACTATTATCTGTTGTGATTGTGTTTTTAGTGAGTGTGACTGGTGAGGTTGGGTGGATAGAATTCCTTGCTGGGTTTCTTCTGTTGTTCTCACGGGACATTAGGATGTCTCCCCACTTGTGCACGAGAGATTTAGGTTTCCCTACTTATAATACTTGTATGATCACCCTACGTTTACTTTTAGGTTTCCAGGAGGACTACCAGGGCCGTGCGGGACCCTACTAGTCGGACAGTTGGAGTTGTTGCAGTTTCTATACTCTTGTTTCCTTTTGGTGTTGTACTTTGAGCTTTCTTGTACTTGCACCTTGTTATAAAATTGTTTAAACATGCATGTGGGATTGGTTTGGGTTTATTTATATACACTTGTTCTTTTCCTTTTTGGTGGTTGAATTTTCCTATTTCTCGATCTTAAAAATATAAAGGTGTAATGTCTCCTATATTTGTGAAAACTCATACCGTTGGTGTTAGTCGCCACCCTGGGGCCTACTAGAGGCGGGACTCGGGGGTCATTATCTCCCTTTCACCATTGCCAGCTCAGGAGGGGCATCTTTGGTGGGAGGGGGTCGTGACACATGCTCTATACCAACTCAGTCATCTAACATAGGGATCTTTCCCTTATCATGTCCTGCAAACATGAAGACTATTCGGGTGCCAATTAGAAAACATGAGTAGGGTGTGAGTACAACTTAGTAGGCCACCACCAGTGGTGTCTAAAACAATATCCAATCTATAATAGTGTATTCAATTGTATAAGGAATAAAGTAAAAAAGATAATTAAATAGTTTTCACATTTAAAATTGTTCATTAAGTAGCCACATAAATTCCTCGTGTTCACAAAGACACCCAAACCAACAATACCTGCTTAGGCCAGTGCTGGAGTCTGATCCATATATCATAGGGAATCACAATCCTTTCTTTCATGGATTTTATTTTGCATTTAATTCCAATTTCACATCATGATCTCTTGGAAACCTAGTCCAATGCCAATATCTTGAGGCCTAGAACATCGTGTCTGGCACACCATGGGTATTTGGAGCATTATTTCATGTCCTACACCTTATTTTTCATATAGGTATTGGTAGCATCAATAATTTTCCCACACTCGTTATCACATATGGGTATTTGAAGCATCAGTCCCTATCCCACACTTGTTATCACATATATCACAAATATCACATTTATCAAGATTAATCGTCATTAACCCTCTTATAAATTATATACATATAACATAAATATCACATTTATCAAGGTTAATTTTCATTAACCCTCTTATTAATTATTCACATATAACTTACATATCACATCTATCAAAACAATCGTGGTTCATCAATTTAATCACATTGAATAAAATGAACATTTCACTATTAATCCACTTATCAACATTTTTTCATAACCCATTAACCCATAAAGTTTAGGCCATCCAACCCTCTAATTCCCATTTTCACCCAATTCCATAATCCAGTTAATTAAACAATTTAATAAACCTAATATTCCACCAATTTCACAATCTCATGGAATAATTAATTAATTAATTAATTTAATCCAGAATGTAATTTCCCAATATGGAAACTACAATTTCACAATTACATACACATAATTAAACACAACACTTTGGTAATTGATAATTAAATGACCTACCTTAAGGTCTTTGACAGAAATTCACTAAACTGAAATCCCCAAATTGATGCAGAACAATCAAGATTCAAATGGCACAAAAGATCTAGGACCAATACCTAAGATCATGATCAAAAGGATTAATATATATCAAAACCTAGATCTAAATCAACTCCAATAGAGGAAAACTCATCCCTCTTCATTGGGAAATAGAGATGGGAGTGAGAAGAAATCAAATGGGGAATAAATCACCTACCAATAAGGAGTCGACCCTTCAATTGGATCTTTGATTTTCTAAGAAAGGGATTCAAGGAGCCATGGAATCCTCCCAGGATCCTCTAAAATAGAAGTAAATAGGATAGTGTAGAGCCAGGTTGAATAGGGATTAATACCAGGGGTTTGTGATTTTTTTATAAAGTTTTTATAAAAAAATAAAACTTGTGTTCATGGTTTCCTGGGCTGGGGTGAAAAATTTTACAAACCATACGCCTTAACCATGAACCTCTTCTTAGGGGTGAACGGTTTCTCCTAAGTGGGTGCATGGTTTGACAAACCATGCACCAAATGTGAAAACCCAACTATCTAAGGGATGTATGGTTTTCTGGGGGTGGGTGCATGGTTAGGGAAAATCATGTGCCAACTGTGAACTACCCCTTTTTCTTCCAAAAACTTCTACAATTTTCAAAATTCACCTAAAAAAACCCCAAACAAAAACCCAACCAAGATATACACAAAACAAGGGTAAAAGAGTACCTAAAAATGAGAATAATATATTTGCAGAAAGGTTGGGATCTTACAATCTCCCCACCATATAATAGTTCATCACCAAGATGTACTCCTAAGCATCTCTAAGATTCTTGGGTAAAAAGATCGGGCCACTGTGCCTTCATATCCGCTTCTCTCTCCCATGTTTCCTACAAAACACATCCATGTTGGCATAATAATCAAACTATCAGCATAATATTTCCCCACAACACTTTCTCACTATGATCTATAACACTAATTATATGCTCCTCAAAGGGCGCATCGGTCTTAAGCTCAACATCATCAACATCAATCACATGATAAGGGTCAAAGTGATATTATCAAATATGTGACACATGAAAAACATCATGCATTACACTATACCTCTATAAAAGAGATAATCAATACACCGCCAACCCAATTCTCTCCAAAATATCAAAATGTGAAACCAACTTCGACACTAACTTTCCCTACCTTCGAATCCTACGGTGACCCAATCTAGGTGACACACGATCACCCACTATAAACTCAAGGGGTCATCGACATTGATCAATATATGAATTCTTCATACTTTGATCTATATCCATATGTTTTAAAATAAAATAGACCTACTCCAAAATCACCCGCATGAGACTCGGTCCCAACAACTCCGACTCACCCGCCTCCATCCAACATAGAGGTGATTTGCATGAACTACCATAAAGTGCCTCATATGGTGCCAACTAAATAGTTTCCTGATAACTATTGTTTTAGGAGAAATCAAGGAGTTCTAAGTGCTTCTCCCAAGACCCACCAAAATCAAGAATGCATTACCGTAGCATATCCTCTAATACATGTATAGTACATTCTGATTTCTCATCTTTTCATGGGTGGAAAGTTATACTCATAAATACTTGTGTACCAAGAACTCTCTGTAATCCTTTTCAGAAGCATGAAGTGAAATATGAGTCATGGTCTGAAACTTTACTCTATAGCACCCCATGCAGATGTACTATCTGTTGAATGTACAAGTCTCCCAATTGATCCACTAATAAATTCTCTTGAATTGGAAAGAAATAAATTAATTTTATCAATCAGTCCATAGTTAGCCAAATAGATTCATTATTCAAGGCATCCTTAGGAGACCCCCCACAAAGTCCAGGGTAACATTATCCCACTTCCATTATGGAATGGGCAATGAATATAGAAAAACAGCAGGTCATTACTGTTCTACCTTCACCTATTGACAGGTGTATCATTGTGTCACAAACCCTACAATATCCTTTTTCATGCCTGACCACCAATACTATCGATGTAGTTCACGGTATATTTTGGTAAAACCTAGATGCACCTCCCACTTTGAGGCATGAAACTCATGCATCATCTCCCCTCGCATACTCATAGGCACAACAACATAATTTTTGACATAGATGATCTCATCCTTATCTGTGGTTCAATATGAATGTGACTCCCCAACTTCAAGGATTTACCTCAAGGAATGACACTTCAGATCCTCATACTACCTCTCCCTAATCCATCTCAAAAGTGTGGACTCCAATGATATTTATACAAGGTTCATCTTCTCTTATCCCTCCTGAATCACAATATGCATCTCGAAAAAAAGTTAATCATTTCTCACTCAGAACCAGACTGATGAACTACCTGAGTCTGTGTCTTTCTTCTTAAAGTGTTAGAAACATTTTTCCTTTCCCAGGTGTATATTCCAACTCAAAATCAATCAACTATATATACTCAACCTATATCCCTTTCTGAAGATTCAAATCTCATTGTGAAAATATATGCTTTAAACTCCTATGGTCGGTATACCCAGTAAACTTTTCTCCCAACAGATAATTCCCCCAACACTTTAAGGCATAAACCACTAAAGCTAACTCAAGATCATTCATAGGGTAATTCCATTCATTTGGCCTCAACTCTCAAGACCCATATACCATAAATCAATCCCCCTACATCAAAACTACTCCAAGTTTGACTCCATATGCATCACAAAACACAATATAATCCTCCCATGGATCACATATGATTAATATTATAGTTGTATTCAAACAATTATTCAACTCCAAGAAAGAATTATCATATTCTCTAGACCATTTAAACTTAATCCCTTTTATGGCCAATCCCAAAAGAGGTGATTACATATAGGAAAAGTACTAGATGAACCTCTAATAATAACTCTCTAATCCCAAAAATCTACAAATATCAAAAACATTCTCAAGATACTCCCAAGAAACCACTACCTGCACCCTCTCTGGGTCCACTGACACAAGTTTCTCTGAGATCATGTAACCCAATAAATGTACCTAGTCAATCCATAATTGAAAATTAGATAGCTTGGAGTATAGCTGATTCTCTCTCATTATACTTAGAATTATGTCAAGATATTGGGTATGTTTATCATGATTCTTGGAGTACACCAATATGTCATTCAAAAAACAACCACAAACTAATATGGGCACAGGTGGAAGATTCAGTTCATCAAGGCCATAAACATTGTCAGAGCGTTTGTTAGCCTGAACGACATCACAACGAACTCATATATTCCATACCTACTTATAAATTCATTTTTTGGTATATCATAAGGTCATACTCCAAGATAATGACACCTTGATCTCAAGTAAATATTAGAGAAAATATAAGATCCTCTCAACTAGTCAAAGAAATCTTCGCTACGTGGAAGATGATATCAGTTATTCACTATCATCTGGTTCAAGTTTTGGTAATCAACATATAAGCACAACATCCCATCATCCTTCTTAGAAAACAAAACTGGAGAACCTCAAGGTGATGTACTTGTACATATAAATCCTTTATCTATCAACTCCTATATCTGAGCCTTAATCTCTTGAATCTTTTTTGGTTTTGTTCTATAAGTTTCAATGGAAAACATCTCAACCTTAGGTATGAGCTCAATCGTAAACTCATCATCCCTCTCAGGTGGAATCCCTAAGAAGTCCTTAGGAAACATGTCTTGGAACAGGTCTACAGTGGGTGGAAAGAAATCATGATTCACACCCTCATCATCTTAAAACAAACTTGCAACATGGGCGGTGATCTCCCCCAATTACTGATGGAATGGCCCTGCACATCCTGATTGGATATCCCACTCTCCATGATGAACATAATTTTCACTCTCAATAGATGTAAAGGTCACTCTCCTGCAGTAAAAATCTATGTGGTATTGGTACATTTCCAACCATTCCATACCCAAAATCTAACCAAAGACTAAAGTATCGAGGATATAAAGATACCATAGAAAATGATACTCCCCAACCTCAAGAGAACACCCCTTTCATAAACAGATGTTTCTCTACCATGTTCCCAAAGGTGTATCAATTTTAATAATCCCAATCACAAATTGTACTATCAGAATCAATCCATTCAAAAGTTTTGAAGATATAAAATAATGAGAGGCTATTAAATAATGTACTAGAAAGCATAGAAGCTACAATAATAGTACCTTTTACTATTGATGGTCTGACCTTGCTACCCACAAGTGCAATCTGAACTGCATGCAACTGTCTTGTCCCTCTTCCCTATGTAGTAGTCTAAATCCTTTGAGATGCACCACTCTTCTGATACAGGATATATTTCCCTGAAATACCTCATCCACTACATCGAACACCATGTCCAATATAACTCCAATTGATGGACTGATATGGGGTAGAAGACCACCTTCTAGCACTCTGATTCTTCTTGGATCCACCATCATTACTGTAACGACCCAAAGTTTCATTAATGGAAATACCCCTTGATCTAATTAAATTTCTCTTTATGTTTATATAAAATGTCAACTTCCTTGGTTTTATGTTAAGAATTTTGATCGTTTCTAATATAGCCGTTGAACAGTGATCACACGATTAGTATAAATATAGGACTTTAACATATCCAATTTACTCAGACAAAGGAAGCGATGGCCTCATCCAGTAGAATTTCCCCATACGAAGCCCATTTTTCGGAGCTCATAAATGAGGTGGAATCTTTGGGCTTCGCTCTTGATCAAGTCTAAGATGAGCTTCATCATGTCTAGCTCGAACGTGACCGTCTATGGGAAAAGTGGAAGTTGATTGAAATTACCACTCGAGCGATGTTATCCGAGCCACCCCAAGAGTCTATCACCGTCGCACACCTTACCCTTAGGTCTTATGCGGCTGTTTTAAGGGGTTATGTAACAAACAAGTAGTACTATGTTCATGTATATTATTTTTGTATATAATAAAGAATATAATTTCTAGTCATTTTTGATACATTGTAAATAGTTTTTAAAGTATAAATAGTGTTTTCAGTTATTATTTAATTAAGAATTCTATTTTATTAAATTAAGGGATTTTTGAATTAAATAATATTTTAATAAAATATTATTCTTATTATTAAATTAATTTTTATTAAATATAAATGATCTTATAATTTCATGAATGCAATTATAATTTTTATTAAGGTTTGAAATCCATTTCTGTCAAAACCCGTGAATTTTCGATAAATGTCAGTTTTTATTTTAAAAGTAAAAATTAACATATTTAGAAAATTATTTAGATAAAATAAATGTTATTTCTGGAATCAGTATGTCGAAATTATCCAATGGTGATTTTTTCATAATTTTCTAAGATAGTCAAATTTTTTGGTAAAAATTAAATATAGTTTAAATATATAATGTGTTTTATGACATCATAATGACCCAATAGTGATGTAATAAAATACTATAATCTTTATTTTCGGCCAATATATGTTTTAACATTAAAATAATGTGATTTTGGGTTTTTTGACTTACTTTTCAAAGCATTAATGGACCCCTCAAGACTTATTAAACACCTTGTCTTTTTAAATTAATTTCCATGGGAGTGTGACTCACCTCCACATAAGCAACCTCATTATTTTAAGAAGTTAGGACTTTGGCCTTATATAATATTGTTTTCCTCTTCCCTTTTCCAAAAACCATGGGCAAAAATTATGGGATGGTTTGTGGTTTGGATTAATTTCATATAAGGGGTCCCAAACCTAAATAATAAAGAATTCTCTCACCTTTCCTATATAAACCCACCCAAGATCCCACTTCCTCCTCACTCAAAAACTTTGGAGTTCATCCAAACTCTGCCCTAATCTCTCTAGAATCCTCCCAAGGTGCCCCAATCTCCCAAGAATCCTCTCACAATCCTCTCTCTAGCCTTTGGAAACACACTTCCAAGTAAGGGTTTTTTTCTTCCTTTCTCATTTTTGTCAATTTTCTTTAAGTTATATTGCCCTTTTAATTTAAATTATGAATGTTGGGGTATGGTTTCAAACCTCCCCCATACTGCCCTCTTATTGTTTTAATGATGGGAGACCCCTTTATCTCTCATTAAATGCCTCCCATGTACACTTGTTACTATGCCGAAATTCCGAAAGGAACTTCTCTCTCTTTTTTACATTCATGCAATTCTCTTGTATCATGAACCTAAATTGCATTACAATTGTTGGGACATGTATCTATATGACCTCCTTACTGTCAATTACATTTAAATATGATGAGGAACCCATTTCTCTCTCATCAACCTTTTTTTATTAATTCTTACGTCACACTGTTACGCTTCCGAAATCGCACCAATTTTCTAAGCCAATGCCATTGTGTAGTGAATACCATGCCCATTTCTCCATCAAGGGTATTCACCTTTATGCATATTTACTTATTGATTATAAAGTTTCATGTATTAATTCCACATTCCTTTATCATGGAATAAATGATTATTTTTAATGAATCCATGTTTTATGATCCATGTGGCACACTTATGCATGAAATGAAATGTTTAAGAAGGGTGTGCCCTTATAGCGCTCCAATGCATTGGGTAAAGTATAGTATCATGATACGTTATGTGAAATGAGGGTTTAATCATGATAATTCAATTGCAACGATGGTT
This sequence comes from Viscum album, assembly GCA_963277665.1. Lineage (NCBI taxonomy): Eukaryota > Viridiplantae > Streptophyta > Magnoliopsida > Santalales > Viscaceae > Viscum > Viscum album. Next base: position 1,236,725,680 of record OY728120.1, read on the forward strand.
TACTCATGCTTTATGTGCAATGAGGATTTACTCATGCTCCATGTGCAATGAGCCTTGGCTCATGCTAATTCTATGATAAGTGTTGTTGCCACATTTCCGTGTTATGATTATCATGCGTTATCATGCCTTTATGTTCATGTTTCTTTTATGATCTATTGATATTCCTATTGTCTAACATGTATTGTACTCCTCATATTATTCCATGTGTACTCCCTTATTGGGCTTTATAGCTCACCCTTTTCTTATGCATGTCCTCAGGTTATCCCATGCAATGCTAAGTACGAGGTAATGTAGTGGTCATGTAAAGGAAGTTTTCAATAAAGATGTTGTATTTCATGTTTCAAGTTTTTATGTAATGATCCTAATCCCCAAATACACTAAACCTCTCGATCTTCTTTGTTGTATCAAGTGAAGTTTTATGTAATAAATCATGTTTAAGTTTTTAATAAAAGCAGGGTTGTCATAGTTGGTATAAGAGGATAGGTTTAGTTATTTTTGGGATTAGGATTAGAAAACCCTAGTAAAGACTTAGAGACAAGACTAAGTATAATAAAAACATCCCTAAGTTTTGGTAAGTACTGAGTAAGTGGTTTATCAAACAAATGCATCCTTGTCTGGATACGAGCAGGTAGAGGCGGCTCTAGCACAGATTTATCCTAGGGGTAAAACCCGAAAACACCGCTTTGAGCTAGACTCGAACGGGAACTGGTGCACAACAACAGGCCTTGCTACACTCTTGGTTACGACACTCCTGGGGGATATGTTTTGATAAATTCAAAAGCTTAGTATGAACCCTTATTAAGGGAATTAAAAAAAATTCCCCTACGAATATATGTTAGAAAGTAGATCATGAAAAGTCTAGATTGAAGCCTATAGACTCATGAGTAAGGAAATAAAAGTTTATTTATAAGTCATCAGCTTTTGTCTTTAGATTACCCTTTATTTGTTACCCCTAACTTTCCTTTTATTCCATCCAATGGCCGGTAATATGAGGACTCGGGCTAACAACCATTGTGAAGATCAGTGTGATGACTGTACTAATGAGATTCCCAATCCAATGGGAGCGGGAATCGCAAACTTTGTCACGCTTCTCTCTTAGCTAACTCAAGTTTTGAATAGAAACACGGGTCAAGAGGAACGTCCAGACCCCCCTAAGAAGAAAAAAGTCACTATCTAGAGCTTCATGAGGCAAAGGCCTCCTACTTTTCGTGGATCATCTGATCCCACGATCACTGAACAATGGATCAACTCCATGGAAAAGATATTCTCCATCCTTCAATGTTCTGAACAAGAGAAGGTTCTCCTAGCTGCTTATCGTATGGAGGGTGAAGCTGATCAATGGTGGATGTTGATCAAAAATACGAAGCCTGAGGAGGAGATCAAGGTGTTGGAATGGAAGGATTTCTGGAATATGTTTTTCAATAAATATTTTCCGCGCACCCTCCAGCTTAAGATGGAAAGGGACTTCCTTTCCCTCAATCAAAAAGATGAAGAATCTGTTGGAGTATACGAGAAAATCTTCACAAGGCTTGCACGATACACTTCCGGCTTTTTTGTTACCCCCGAATGTAAGGTTGACCGCTTCTTTGGTGGGCTGAAGCCTAGCTTGCAGAAATCATTAGCGATCCGTGACTTCGACAGCTATGAGGAAATTGTCCGATGTGCCCTCAAGGTCGAAATGGAGATTGGGGAATCACATGGGTATCATGGGGACAAGAAGCGTAAGGTGGACTTCAATGCTGGTGGTCCGATGGATAAATCCAATGGTGCTAAGAAGATCCAGCACCCCACTTGCCAAAAGTGCGGAAATAAGTACCCTGGAAATTGCCTTAAGGGGATGAGGAAATGCTTCAGGTGTGGAAGAGAAGGGCACCTAGCTGTTAACTATCGGCAAGAAAGACCCGCGGCTGCGACAGAGGAGAGGAACGCTCCGTTCGAACCTAAACGAATTTTTCAATGATACAAATGCAAATAACCGGGTCACTTTTCAAATCAGTGCCCTAATCCAAGGGTTTTCGGAGGCAACCAACAACCTCCAAGGTAGCAAGGAAGATATTTTTCCTTCAATTTTGCCGAAGTGAACCCCGACAACGAAGTGGTGACAGGTAAGCTAGTTATTCATTCAAGAATAGCGAACGTACTTTTTGGATTCAGGTTCTAAACATTCTTTTATATCTCGAAAGTTTAGTAGAACAATCTCATCACCACCACAAATCATGGAAGTAAAGATGTCGGTCAGTATGGAAAACGGGGCAATCATTGCATCCCATGAATATAAGTCCTCCCCTATTATAATCTGTGGATTGAATTTCCCAGCGAACCTCGTCATACTCCCTATAGTGTAATTTGATGCAATTCTTGGCATGGATTGGCTTTCCTTATATAGAGCCAACATAAATTGTCGGGAGAGTGAAATCACACTCTATATGGAGAATTGGCCCCCGATTATTTACAAGTGTAAGGAGGAAGATGAATCTCTTTTATCTCCATCATATCAATAATGGATATTACTTCCTTATGAGTACGTGTATCTAGCTCAGATGATTGAGTCTAAGGAAGAAACCATCCTTGAAGAAATGCCTATTGTGAGGGAATTCGCTGAAGTGTTTCCCAAGGAACTGCCTGGTCTTCCTCCTAGAAGAGATGTTGAATTATCAATTGAACTTATACCTAGGTCATTACCAATATCCAAGGCTCCATATAGAATGGATTTTATAGAGCTTGAAGAGCTGAAGAAAAAACTACAGGAGAGTGTGGATAAAGGGTTTATACGCCCAAGTGCTTCACCATGCGATGCACCAGTCCTCTTCGTCAAGAAGAAGGATGGGTCAATGCGGCTTTGCATCGATTATCATGAACTTAAAAAAATCAAGATAAAGAACAAGTGTCCTCTCCCAAGAATTGATGACTTGTTCGATTAGCTGCGTGGAGCACAATACTTATCCAAGCTGGAATTGCGGTCGGGATATTATCAAGTAAGGGTGAAGAAGGAAGATGTCCCCAAGACTGCTTTTCATACAAGATACAGGCACAATGAATTCATATTAATGCCTTTAGGACTCACCAATTCTCCAGAAATATTCATGGACTTTATGAATAGAGTCTTTAGAGATTACCTTGACAAATTTTTGGTAGTCTTTATAGATGATATTCTAATATACTCCAAAACCAAGGAGGATCATGAGGAGCATTTAAAAACTGTACTAGAGACTTTTCGCAAGGAGAAGCTCTATGAAAAGTACATCAAGTGTGAGTTCTGGTTGAAGGAGGTCTCATTATTGGGCCATATCATCACAAGCAATGGGATATCTGTGGACCCCTCCAAAACAGATGCAATTAAGGGATGGTCGAGGCCAACATCGGTAACGGATATCTGTAGCTTCTTGAGGTTAGCTGGATATTATCGATGATTTGTGAGAAATTTCTCACGATTGTCCAACCCTCTTACCAAGCTAACTTGAAAGGGAGTAAAGTTTTCTTGGAGTGATGAATGCGAAGAAAGCTTCAAGGAGTTGAAAAGGAGGCTTATCACTGTGCCCGTGCTCAGTTTACCCACAAGTGGGGAACTTTTTGTGGTATTCAAGGATGATTCAAAGAATGGCTTAGGCTATGTGCTGATGCAGAATGATAAAGTGATATCCTATGCCTCAAGGCAGTTGAAAATCCATGAGAGAAACTATTGAACGCATGATCTGGAGTTAGCGGCGGTGATCTTTGCCTTGAAAATCTGGCGGCATTATCTCTATGGGGAGAAATATGAGATATATACTGACCACAAGAGTATTAAATATATATTCACACAGAAATAGCTTAATATGAACCATAGAAGATGGATATATCTCATCAAGGATTATGACTGCTCAATACATTACCACCCTGGGAAAGCGAACAAGGTGGCAGATGCCCTAAGTAGAAAGGACCCAGCGATTCTCTAAATGATGAGAATTGAGAAGGATCCAATCTTCTTAGACTTGATGAATATGGGCATGGGAATCATAGAGAAGAAAACATCATCAATCCTTTCACAAATGATTGCTCAACTGTCTCTTTTGGAAAGGTTAAAGGATTCTCAAAAGGATGATGTGGGAATTCAAGAAAAAGTGGAAGCTATCAAAAAGGGGAAATCCTCGGAGTTTAATGTTAATGAAGAAGGAATTGTGTGGTTTGGGAAAAGACTATGTGTTCCATCACATCCGAAGCTGAAGAAGGAACTTTTGGATGATGCACATAGTTCAAATTTCTCTATTAACCCAGGGAGAACAAAGATGTATCGAGGTCTCTGAGAAAACTTTTGGTGGGATAACATGAAGAAGGAGATCGTTGAATATACATCAAAGTGCCTGGTGTGTCAGCAAGTGAAGTCAGAGAGGCAAAAGTCTAAGGGGATGATGCAACCATTGCCCATACCGGAATGGAAATGGGAGAACACCACCATGGACTTTGTCACCGGACTTCCAAGGACATCCAAAGGTAACAATGCAATCTAGGATGTTGTGGATCATCTTACAAAGACTGTACACTTCATTGTTATTTGGGAGGATTTCTATTTGGATCAACTGGCAAAGATATATATCAGGGAAGTGGTAAGGTTTCATGGAGTACCACTATCTATTGTGTCTGACCGAGATCCAAGATTCACCTCTATGTTTTGGAAGAGTCTTCAACATGCTCTGAATACTGAACTGAACTTCAGTACGGCCTATCATCCTAAAACTGATGGCCAATCCGAGCGGACTATCCAAACACTTGAGGACATGTTGAGAGCATGCTCAATGGACTTTAAAGGAGGATGGGATCAACATATTCCTCTGGTTGAGTTCTCTTATAATAACAGTTTCCACTCGAGCATCCAAATGGAACCATATGAAGCCCTATATGGGAAAAGGTGCAGAACACCGGCATGTTGGGATGAGGTCGGTGAACGTAAGCTGCTTGGACCAGAAATGGTCGAGGAAATTGTGGAGAAGGTAAAAACCATTCAGCAGCATATCAAGGTAGCTCAGAGTCGACAGAAGAGTTATGCAGATAATCGTCGACGAGAACTTGAGTTTAAAGTTGGAGACATGGTGTTTCTACGCATATCTCCATGGAAGTAGGTCAGGAGGTTTGGAAGGAAAGGGAAGTTAAGTCCAAGGTACATCGGCCCCTTCGAGATTCTTGATCGTGTCGGGGCTGTGGCGTATCGACTAGCACTTCCACCTACCATGGACAAAGTACATGATGTCTTTAATGTATCCCTCTTAAGGAAGTACATACCAGACCCTTCACATGTACTCTCTTCTGAGGTGGTACAATTGGAATATTATCTTTCTTATGAGGAGAAACCAGTGAAGATCTTAGATCGTAGAGAAAAAGTCCTATGAAATAAGACAATGCCCCTCATCAAGGTGTTGTGGAGAAACCACAAGTTTGAAGAAGTGACTTGGGAATCGAAGGAAATGATGAAGCTGAGTTACCCATATCTGTTTTAGTGTGGGAAAATAAAAATTTCGAGGGCGAAATTTCTTAAGGGGGAATATTGTAACGACCCAAAGTTTCATTAATGGAAATCCCTCTTGATCTAATTAAATGTCTCTTTATGTTTATATAAAATGTCAACTTCCTTAGTTTTATGTTAAGAATTTTGACCATTGCTAATATAGCCATTGAACAGTGATCACACGATTAGTATAAATATAGGACTTTAACAAATCCAATTTACTCATACAAAGGAAGCGATGGCCTCATCCAGTAGAATTGCCCCATACAAAGCCCATTTTTTGGAGCTCAGAAAAGAGGTGGCGTCTTTGGGATTCGCTCTTGACCAAGACCAAGATGAGCTTCATCATGTCAAGCTCGAACGTGACCGTCTACGGGAAAAGTGGAAGTTGATTGAAATTACCACTCGAGCGATGTTATCCGAGCCACCCCAAGAGTCTGTCACCATCGCACACCTTACCCTTAGGTCTTATGCGGCTGTTTTAAGGGGTATGTAACAAATAAGTAGTACTATGTTCATGTACATTATTTTTGTATATAATAATGAATATAATTTCTATTCCTTTTTGATACATTGTAAATAGTTTTTAAAGTACAAATAGTGTTTTCAATTATTATTTAATTAAGAATTCTATTTTATTAAATTAAGAGATTTTTGAATTAAATAATATTTTAATAAAATATTATTATTATTATTAAATTAATTTTTATTAAATATAAATTATCTTATAATTTTATGAATGCAATTATAATTTTTATTAAGGTTTGAAAGCCATTTCTGTCAAAACCCGTGAATTTTCGATAAATGTCAGTTTTTATTTTAAAAGTGAAAATTAACATATTTAGAAAGTTATTTATATAAAATAAATGTTATTTATGGAATCAAGATGTCGAAATTATCCAACGGTGAATTTTTCATAATTTTCTGAGACAGTAAAATTTTTGGGTAAAAATTAAATACCGTTTAAATATATAATGTGTTTTATGACATCATAATGACCCAATAGTGATGTAATAAAATACTATAATCTTTATGTTCGGACAATATATGTTTTAAAATTAAAATAATGTGATTTTGGGTTTGTTTTACTTACTTTTCAAGGCATTAATGGACCCCTCAAGACTTATTAAACACCTTGTCTTTTTAAATTAATTTCCATGGGAGTGTGACTCACCTCCACATAATCAACCTCATTATTTTAAGAAGTTCGGAATTTTTACTTATAAAATATTGTTTTCCTCTTCCCTTTTCCAAAAACCATGGGCAAAAACCATGGTATGGTTTATGGTTTGGATTAATTTAATATAAGGGGTCCCAAACCTAAATAATAAATAATTCCCTCACCTTTACTATATAAACCCACCCAATCTCCCACTTCCTCCTCACTCAAAACCTTTGGAGTTCATCCAACCTCTGCCCTACTCTCTCTAGAATCCTCCAAAGGTTCCCCAAGCTCCCAATAAGCCTCTCACAAGCCTCTCTCTAGCCTTTGGAAGCACACTTCCAAGTAAGGGTTTTTTTCTTCCTTTCTCATTTCTGTCAATTTTCTTTAAGTTGTATTGCCCTTTTAATTTCAATTATGAATGTTGGGGTATGGTTTCACACCTCCCCCATACTTCCCTCTTATTTTTTGAATGATGTGATACCCCTTTCTCTCTCATTAAATGCCTCCCATGTACACCCGTTACTATGCTGAAATTCCGAAAGGAACTTCTCTCCCTTTTTTACATTCAAGCAATGCTATTGTATCATGAACCTAAATTCCATTACAATTGTTGGTAAATGTATCTATATGAACTCCTTACTTTCCATTACATGTAAATATGATGAGGAACCCCTTTCTCTCTCATCAACCTTTTTTTATGAATTCTTACGTCACACCGTTACGCTGCCGAAATCGCACCGATTTTCTAAGCCAATGCCATTGTGTAGTGAATACCATGCCCATTTCTCCATCAAGGGTATTCACCTTTATGCACAATTACTTATTTATTATAAAGTTTCATGTATGAATTCAACATTCCTTTATCGTGGAATAAATGATTATGTTTAATGAATCCATGTTTTATGATCCATGTTGCACACTTATGCATGAAATGAAATGTTTAAGATGGGTGTGCCCTTATACCGCTCCAATGCATTGGGTAAAGTATAGTATCATGATACGTCATGTGAAATTAGTGTTGAATCATACTAATTCAAGTACAACAAGGTTTTACTCGTGCTTTATGTGCAATGAGGATTTAATCATGCTCCATGTGCAATGTGCCTTGGCTCATGCTAATTCCATGATAAGTGTTGTTGCCACATTTCCGTGTTATGATTATCATGCATTATCATGACTTTATGTTCATGTTTATTTTATGATCTATTGATATGCCTATTGTCTAACATTTATTGTACTCCTCATCTTATTCCATGTGTACTCCCTTACTGGGCTTTATAGCTCACCCTTTTCTTATGCATGTCCTCAGGTTATCCCATGCAATGCTAAGTACGAGGGAATGTAGTGGTCATGTAAAGGAAGTTTTCAATAAAGATGTTGTATTTAATGTTTCAAGTTTTTATGTAATGATCCTAAGCCCCAAAGACACTAAACCTCTTGATCTTCTTTGTTGTATCAAGTGAATTTTTATGTAATAAATCATGTTTAAGTTTGTAATAAAAGCAGGGTTGTCATAATTACCCATCTATCACAGGTTCCTACAGAACCATTATAGATTCCCCATCCCACTGCAAGATCGACACTCTACCGGTGGTTGGGGGAACTATCTATGAAAGTGAATCAGACTACCACACTGGTGGAAGAACACTTGAGTAATGTCCTGAGTAAATGATCTTTTTCCCTATCCACTCTGTTTTTTATCTTCTGGGTTGATGTATTCAAAGTGATGCATCCTAGTCTTAGAAGATGTACCTTCTGGCCATCCAATAGAAACCACCTATCCTTTATTAGAAGCCTCCTTCAGATTCCCTTCAGATTTGAGTGCCTAATTCACCATCTTATAAAACTTCTTCTGCCTAAATATGATGACCTAAGACTTAATCTCACATTTAATCCCATTCTGAAAATGCTTCACTATAGTAGCCTCATTTCATTCCAACACTGGGAAAAAGTATTACAACTAAGTAAAGTGTCCTGCATATTCTATCATAGAAATTATCCTCTTAGTCAACCACATAAACTCAACTTCCCTCTTATTCCTGAGAATATCAGGGTAAAAGTGCTCCAAGAACATTTCCTGAAAGTTCTTCCACAACATGTTCTCTAGCTCTCTATCCTGATTATGGATTTCCCATGAACACTTCTCATTACCACATAACATATAAGCTTACATCTTTACTCACTTCTCAGTAAGAGTCTATATATGGTCAAGGATCGGCTGGATGGACTGAATCCAAAACTCATCTACCTCGGGTCCACCCTCTCCGATGGATGTCTGAGGGTGCTACAATTGGAACTCCTGTGTAAAATTAGTCATACTATTTACAATCCACTCTGGGTATCCTTCCATAAAATTTATAAAGTGAGAAAATCTTTCATGGAACTTCTCTTAGACTCCTTCACCTAGAATTATTGGCACCTCAGGTTCCACTATTGGAGGATCATTTCTTTCCATATCCTCCTATAGTAATATTAATAAGATTCATCATGGATACATGTCTATATAACACCAAAAAAACATATTAGGACACATAACACATTATTAAAACATTTAAGTAAGAGGGATTTATATAAATCCATAACAATTTATCCCCTATTCCCCGCTACATAGTTAGAACTGAGGCACTATCACTACCCTCAACCATCCTTCACCTAGGTTATGGATAACATAGGTTAAAACATTATCATTATTTAGGTATATCATTAGACACCCATTATTTACTTTAATTCACTAAATTTAGCATCATTTTTAAATTCCAATTTCATATCAGGAACCTTTTTCATTTTAATTACACAAACAAGAAAATTATTTTTATTTAAACAACTCACCCTAAAACCTGATTTTCCATGAATGCCTAAAATGAAGAATGTCACAATAAATTTTGAGTGCCTAGAATGATGCATGTATGATCAAATCTCATTCCATACCAGTCCATGGATAAAAAATCTTAGAAAATAATAATATCACACAATAGATACATCATCCAAGGTGAAATAACATCCAACTATAATATCAAACATCAATAACAAAAATCCCACCCTGGGTACTCAGGTTTTCCATCGTACATGGGTTAACTACTCCCATGCATGAGCTCATGACCAAGGCTCGACTCATCCTAATCTTCTATCTACATTTACTAAATAGTAATATAGAAGAAAGAAAAGAAAAATCCTCTGATACCACTTTGTAACATCCCAAACTAGATGTCATACATTGGTACCCCAAGTCGGTCGGTTACATGACCTCAGGCATGCCTCCCCGTATTCCAAAGGCTTCCAAATAGTAGCCAGGGTTTAATATATATAACATGGGGAGACTATACTATTTTTATCAAAGCAGCACAATATTTGGAATAAATAAAAAATAGAAAAATGATAATAAGAAATAACCAAAATAATATTATAACCAAATACATACCAATATAATATAATTTCATAGAGTATACATCACATTGATAGGGTCATAGCAGTTCCCCTCTATGATGGGAAGCTTGAAGTGCTATGAAGATATTCTTAAATAATGTTATGTGGTTGGATAATGTACTATAAGGGGACACATAGTACATAGACTATCATTTGTGAGTACTCATAACCAAATGAGGCTTATTCTCCTGAAGTTCTCACTTGGTAATCTCCAAGATGAGATATTATGAGAACAATCCCACCAGGAAGAATTGTGCATGTTTTGTGTCATCAGATATTCCTATATGTGAGCATGTATATTGGTTCATAGAATTTAATATTATCATTAATTCATGTCATGACTAACGCACTAATATTTTCTAATGAAACCCATTGCACTATATGTGGGTGGGAAGTAGGGTATGTTGGGTGCATCACGAATGACATGTTATTAATGGATAATTCGATGAAGGTTTATCCCTTCCATATTTATGGAAGATTATATCTCAAACATTTGATTTTAATAGAACACTTTACCTAAATTACATGGCCATGGTGTAACAATGTTTTTATTTTATATAGTCAAAGAAAGACGTATCGAACATATAGGTTGGTGGTATAGATGTGTAACCTGCTTGATGATATATTGTTACAAAGGGATTATTTTACATAATGAGAGTTCCTATGTGATTTTTTTCCTTGTGACATTATGTTCTTTCTCATGGGTTCCTTGACTCATTTCTATATAGTAATCTTAGACTTTAGGAAAACCTATCTAATTATAATGATAAATAATCCTAGAGGGTCACAAACTAAGTGTTTCTATTGATCACAATTAAATTCTATTTGAATTTGATTAATAGAATAAATATTTTTATTAATACCGAATAATAATTTTATTCAAGTTTTCATCGATCAAAAATATTTATTGATGAATAAAATATTTAATTAAATATTTATTCAGGTGTTCAACAAATGATAAAAGCATCTGAATGGTCCAAGACCAAACTCAATGAAAAATATTAACTAAAAATATGGTTAAATAATATTTGTTAGCATGAAAGTTTGAAATAATAATAATATTATTATGTATCATGGGTTTAATAAAATATTATAATATTATTTAAGGGTTAACGTGAAATTAAATAATTGTTTAACCAAATCCCTAGATCTATAAATAGATTGTTATGTCTATTGTGATGGCTAATTGGAAGTTGAGAATAGAGAACCATTGCGTAAAACAAACCATGCTCTCTCTCTCTCTCTCTAATTCATATTATTTTTATCTTCCTCTCAAGAATTAGAAACAAAATAAATATTCCTTCAAGATCAAATGATGAGAAATCAAGACAAACAACATAAGGTGATATATCAACTGCGCTAGCACCCAACATTCCATCGGTGTTACTTAGAGATCAATGGAGCATGTGTGAATCAATGCTAGATGGATTCTACCCTTGGATCCCCACATTGTAATGAAGGAAATTTGAAAAGGTTCTTTCAAAAGATCAACATCATCAATGAATAAAGGATCCTAATATGAGTTAATCATTTTTTTCCATATCTAAACAAGAATATCATAAATTTAAAATGCAAGATTCTCTATTGGGGTTTCAGGCATTGAAATATTAAAAGAAATTTTAATATATCTCCCACCACCGCATGCTTCCACTACACCTAGAACCTAAAATAATTTCTTCTCCATCAAAAAACACCTGGTTATAAACTTGAGGATCTCATGTGAATTAAATAATCATGAAAAATCAAAAACAAAATTGTACCTTAATCTATTTTGATCAAACATGTGTTTTGCTCATTACTATAGATCCTTTCATGAATCGACTAAAGCCGAAAACTTCTAGAACATCCAAATTCACTCCAAAAAACTTTTATTTTTTTGTTCTAGTTCAGAGAATATAATGTTATTTCTACATCAACGTGGTCATGAGAGCACCATTTCTTTGATCCTTGAGGTATTTTTAAGATTGGGGTGCCCTAAACCTCTCTTTATATCTCTAGAACTTGAGAGAGGGGGAAATAATCTCTCAAATTTTTGGGATGAATAGTCTCTATGAATTTAAGCTTCACCTGAATTATATAAGTAGGTTAAACTCTCAAAAATTTCACATTGCCCCCAAAAATGATTATCCTTATAAATAAACACTAAATAGTTTTTATGCCCTATTTAACGTGTCACTAACATCATAAATATTTTATCACTTACTTGTAACATCTAAAATAATTTTATGTGATAATATATGATCCATTAACTCAAATCACATCTCCAATAAAATATTTAATGATCCTTGAATAAATAATCATTTGTAAAATATTTTTATTTTATATTCACTCAATAACTTATAAATATATTTTGGAAATAAATTCAACACTTTTTATTCTAAACTCAAACAATATTGAATTTATTTATTTCTTATGACCATTCAAACTTAGACATAACCTGATCCCCACCATGGGACCCACCATTTCTTAAACTCCAATTCATATGAATTGATCAAGCTTATGAACACACTTTGTGTGTTACCCTCTAGGCCCTTATCTTGATAGTAGTGAGTCATACTCATAGACCAAGACAGGTATCTAGAAACACATCATAACCCCTAAGGAGATAATTTTTAGTTATTGCAATGAAAACCTATAACATAGTCTCTTTTTCTCACAATACCACATAAAGCAGAATGCATACCTTGTATCACCATCCTAACATGATTTATTTATTCTTTTAATGACCACACCTGAAGTATTTAACTTGTTATACAATGACCATGGATTTATTAAATAAAATACAATCCTAGTAAATTGGTATTGAGAAATCTCTTCTCTACCCGGAAGAGAAAATTCATATCATGATAATTCAACCACCATCATACCACAAATAATGCACCTGATGCAAGCTACATATCTACAAACATAAATGCCATGGTTTTCATCTTGTATCTACATGATCAAATAATAAAAATTGATAATGATATCAAGTCAAGAGATAAATACACGTGTGCATAGATAGGAATATCTAATAACACTCAAAACATGTGGTTCTCCTATTAGAAGGTCATTCCTCGTGACATCCACTACTTGAGATCATAAAATGTAAACTTTATGAGAAGAAGTCTCAATGATTTTAAGTCTCTAACAAATGATAGTCTAACACTATATATGTCCCATTAGTATGATGTTTCCATACTATAGGACATATTTTTGATATTAATATGATAGTATATTGAGGTTCTCATTTTAACTGAGAACTATTATGACCTTTTGATACCAAAAATAATTCAAGAAAATTACCATGTAAATAGTGTACACATAAGTAATCAAAAAGTACTAATCAAGTTGAGTCCATGATAGCACAAGAGCCTCATCCCGGTTGGTGAGGACTCCGTAAGTACATCCAGGAGACCCAAGATCAAATCCAGGCAGAGGCATAATTTTCGGGGGGTACTGTAGCGGGACTGTAGTAGTACTGTAGTGGAATTGTAGCTAGTACTATTTGGCACTGTAGCAGTCAGAAATGTTGCCCGGTTTGGGCTTTTGGGCCACCGACTTGGTCCCTGAGTCCTTTAAGGCCTTCGGACCACCCAGGCCTTCAGGTCAATAAGGCCTTCAGGACACCTTAAGGCCTTCGGGCCACCTTAAGTGAAGATGCAAACCAGACAACCTACAAGGAACAAGCTCTAGAAGGAGGACGGGCAATGATCATTCACCATAGCAGAAGCTAAACAGATTGCAAGAATGAGAGGGTATGGCACCTGCCATCGGGATAAACCTGTGAATGCACAGGAAAGCCTTGCCGAACAACCATGGGAAGGTGGAGAGCTGATTTCATGATAAAGATGTTGGGGAGGGGAAGTTCCAAGTAGTTAGTCTAAGTTGTATGTAATGTTTGAAGCCTACGGGAAATGAATTCCTATAAGGAATAAGGGCCATGTAATACTTACACCCACAGGCCTTGTAAGGGTTCCACCTCACCCCTTGAAAGGTGGATTATCAAAATAAATAAAAAATAAAGGCCTTTAAGCCATTGGAGGAGAAAGTTGAGTCCATGATACACACTTTTACATCAGTAAATCCTTTCTTAATGACATGAATATGAGAATTTCTAATTTTTAGGTTTTATAACATCGATATGTTTTTATCATTTTGATTGATCTCTATAAAATATAAGAATAAAATCATATTATGTACCTTAATCATCTGAATACTCCTAAAACCCTTTGATTCAGCATTCTTCAACATGAATTATCTATAGAGGAGTTGAATGGAAAGATAACTTGAGGGAGATGAGATAATATGAATGATAGGTATAGCATCATTCATTTTTATTACATAACTTTTCATAACATTTTACATACAGAGGATCTTTAAAGTCTAGTGTCTTGGAAATCAGGAACATAATACATGAAAACAACATAAAAAATCCTTATAATACACTTTTAAGGATTCATAATAGGTTCATCTTAAGTACAATTACTTCATCTCATAACCTGAAGACATATATCAAAGGAAAGGGTGAGCATAAGTCTCAGTAAGGAAAACAAGTGAAAAAGTTGACATGTGATCTTGAGCAATATTAATAAGAACATGATATAAATCATAAAGGCATGAGAAATGAAAGAATAGGAATATCATAATAAAAATAACTTGAATATGTGGCTGAAACATTTTATTTAGACATTCATGAACATATCACCAAGGTTTATCCCCAAGGTGTCATAAAAATTACCAAGGTTATTCACCAAGGTATCGTGAAACTTGTCATCTCTAGAGATTAATTTCTTTACCCAATGCATTAGAGCGCTATTAGGGAACACCCTTAATATGTATTTATTTACATGTGATCCACATAGATCATAATAAAACATTTCATAAATAACCCATAGAGAACAAAAGAAATGGGTTTCATTTCAAAATTGTGATGTTTTAAAAGTTAAAAAAGGTCATTATGTCATTTATAACCCATTGAAAGGGAGTGAGGGTTATATGTATGTAAATTATAGAATAAAATATATCTTTTTTGGTATATTTATTAACACCCATAGAAAAAAAATAGGTCTGGGTATTCACATAAATAAAACAGGAGAGAAAGAGAGAGAAATTTTGAGGTGAAATTTCTGCAGATAACGGCTATATATCATGGTCTTATAAAATAATAAAAAGAGAGGGGACAAGGGTCTCCAATCCATAAATGAACCATTTTGAAGTAGAGGTACATAATAAAAAGAAATAAGATCATGTTTTGGACATTTTAATGACACACCACATGAATAGGAAACTTGAAAGGAAAGAGAAAGCGTGATTTCTTTTACGAAAATTCGGCAGCCTAACGACATCACATAAAAATTCAGAAAATAAATTGATGAGAGCAAAAAGGGTATCTCATAATTTTTAAATGAAATGGAAATTAGTAAATATATATAATAAAAATACCCCCATAATAAAATGGAACTATAAGACATAACATAAAGGAAGTCATGACTTAAAAGAGGAGGGTGAAAGGTTCCCTTACCTTGAAGAGTAACTTCGAAAGCTTGAAGGTAGGGAACTTTGAGAGGCTTGAGGGAACCTTGGGAGGACTCCTTTGGAGGTAAAAATACTATAAATTCGTTTATGAGGATTTTGGAATGAAATTAAGGAGGGAATGTCTTGGTATTTATAGGAAAAGTGAGGGAATAAATTATTAATTTCCAAGGGACACCTCATCAATGGTATTGGAAAAACCATGGGTTTGCCCGCTGTATTTTCCCATGGTATTGGACACTTGGGAAAACTCATAGAATATATCACTATTAATAAGTATACCAGAAATATTAAATCATTATTACATCATTAATGATGTCATTAAACAACTGAAACTCAAAACTGCATTTTTACTATTCACCGAAAATTCAACTATTTCAAAAAAATCCCAAAAAGTCACCCTAACCTAATATAGATGATCTGAATTCAAAAATGAACTCCATTTTATGAAATTAATTTTCTAAATATTTTTAATTTAATTTTTAAATGAAATCATTATTTATTCCAAAAATACAACTTTTAAACTATAACTCATTTTGTAACACCTTAAAAAAGCAATCAAGGTCCCATAAAATTATCATATAACCATAATACAATAAATTAAAAATTTATGATTACATTTTATGAAAATATATTTCCATTTTAAATTATTAAATTACTTATAAAATTTTAAATTAAATATTTATGACATACAAAAATACCAAAACTTATACTATGATCATATTTTCACTTTTAAGATGTTTAAATTGTATTCATACTTTACTATTAACTAAAAATAAAGTTGATCTTATTAGAATATAAATTTATCATTGATCACAACTATAGAAGAATATTTTTTTTAAATCATTTTACATTAATAATTATTTAAAGAATACAAAAATATTTTAAAATACCCCTTTTTTCCTAAATTCATCAATAATACACATCCTATATTTATTCGAATATTTGAAATTCACAAACTTTTCCATAATAAGAAATAACAATTTTATTTATATAAAAGGATTACACAATGAGGCTAAGGTCTCATTACATATCCCCTTATAACACCAGCATAGGACCTAAGTGTAAGGTGTGCTATGGTGATAGAATCTTGAGGCGGCTCGGACAACATTGCCTGAGTGGTGATTTCTATCAGCTTGAACTTCTCCCTTAGGATATTTCATTCAAGCTTCATATGTTAAAGTTCGGCTTGGGCTTGGTCCAGAGAAAAGACCGGGATTCTACCTCCTTCCCAAGCTCCGGCAGATGGGATTCATATTTCTCGAGTCTACTGGATGAGTCCATTCAATCTTCTTTTTGTATTAATTAACCAAGATAACTATATTTATAAAAACACAATGTTAAGATTATAGTTTCCAATGATCATATTGACCAACGGTCATATAACAATCAAAACCCAACGGTCTCATTTTTAATTATACTCACTTCATTAATTAAAGGATATATTTTTTGAGTATAAAATAAAATAACACACAAATTTAGGAAACAAATGTAATTTAAAAGTTTGGGTGGTTACAAGAGGTATGTAAAATAGATTAATCTCATCCACTATTATAATTATATTCCTCCTTATACACAATTAACCTTCCATGAAATAATTCTCTAGTAGTAGGGTCAATCCATCCATTATCTCCATAAAGTCATTCTACCCCTTTCTCCCCCATTAATTCCCTAACACTCCATAAATGTATTCTATGTCATCATCCAATTAATCCTCTAATTCAAGGAATAAAACCAATATTGATGTTATTCAATGATGAAAATCACATCACCCACAATTTAATTCCACAAATTAATCACTAATTTATCTCTTATCATCAACAACCACACTTAAATTATCAAAATACTCTAATTAAATCAATAAATTCCCATCAATGACATGTTAAAGAATTAATATTTTACAGTTATATCTCCATGTAAACCATAAAATTAATTATATTGAGACAACTTATTAGTCCACATAATTTTCTCATTCCAACAATCAAAAAAAGATATTTTTCAATTAAATAATGAATTTATAATTGCACTTTATTCCACAAATACTTCAACTACTGAAGTAAATTCACAACCCATTTTATTAAATAACTAAAAATATATGTGTTTTGTTTAAAATATTTGAATGTTGTTGATAAAACGCATTATTTGATTTTGGTTTCATAATCTTATGTTCCTTTAAGATGTGATAAGAGAAATATGTGTTCTCCTTATGCCTTGTGTGATCGATAATGGATCATCATACTCTTAAAATCCTCCAATACATATTCATTATTTCTCTTATGATGATGGCCTTCATGGAATATGTAGTTTTGCCTCTGTATTCCTCTATTCACTTTACCTTGAATGGGAAATTATTTCATGGCTATCTTAGTTTGTCTATGTCATGGTGATTGTTGGAGATTATTGGTTTTATAAGGATTTCAATTGGTTTTCTTAATGATTATAGGGTTCTAATTTGATATTAAAACAAAGACAAATATTACCATTTTTATGGATGTGAGGTTCATGGAAATTTCAGGGATTCTGTATGGTTCTAATGAAGTGGTCACCCTTCTTCTAAGATGATTTTGATTCTCCATTAGCTCCAGTGTGGATTGTATTGGTCAAACTTCTTAATCATCTTTTCAATCTGATGAACTACACACCATCATGTAAACTATTGGTTCTCCCATATGTTTGGTTAATAAAGGTTCATGGATATGAAAAATGAAATAATGGAGGAATAAAAATAGAATAACATAAATAATTTACGTTATTTGGCAAGGTGCCTATGTCCATAGGAAAATAGGGGGTTGTTCTTTTATTTCTCTCCAGATCAATCATCTGAGGATTTAAGCAAGGTGTGTTAAAATTTCATGGGATTCAATCCTGTTTATAGATAATAAATTCAATGTATGTTTAGGTGGATCATATAACATTGAATTTTCCTCCTTGCCACCAGATACTACGTGTCTGTTGTATTGGCTTCCAACCAAGAAAGAAGACGTCCACCAAAGGAGACTGATTCTCCTTACTAACAAAAGAATTTATCATATAAAAAATTTTCCTCCCTAATTTTTCCCTGATTGGGAGTGTCCCCCACAAATCTCCCCCTCGTGACCAATTTGGGGTAGAATCTAGACTTGTAGTCTCCTTGTAGGCATCCAGATTCTCTTTCGATAAAACCTTCATCATCATGTCTTCCCCATTATCATTGGTGTGGATTTTTTTTCAACTTTCAACAATATTTCTTCCAACGCATTTCAGATACATTGGTATCATAGGTCAATGTGTTTGGACCTGGAATGAAATGTTGAGTTCTTATTGAGATGAATAGTTCTTTGACTATAACAATAGAAAATATAATTCTCCTGAATCTTTCCAAGCTCTTGTAAAAACTTCTTTATCCACAACATCTCCTTATAGCCTTCAGTGACCATGATATATTATTCTTTTGTGGTAGAGAAGGAAAAACACTCCTGAATTCATGATTTCTAAGAGACTGATCCCCCTACAAATGATATTAGGTGCCTAGATATGTATTTCCTCATGTCTATATATCCAACCATATATGCATCTGTGCATCCTTCTAAAATAGGTTTATCGCCTCCAAAACACAAACAATGAATAGATATACCTCGGAGATACCTCAATATCCATTTGACTGGTGTCTAATGTTCCTTTCATGTATTTGATAATAATATGCTCACAACACCAAAAATGTGAGCAATGTCTGGTCCATTGCACACCATGGAATATATAAGACTACAAATTGCTTACTAATAGGGAAATTTTTTCATCTCTTCTTTATCCTCCTCAATTGATGGACTCTGACTTGTTGTGAGCCTAAAATGACTCACAAGTGGAGTTCTAAACTGTTTTGCCTTTCTTATGTTGAATCTTTCAAGAACCTTCATAATAGACCACTCCTGAGATAGCCAGATAAATTTATTCCTCTTGTCATGAGTAATCGTCATACCAAGAATCTGAGTAGCATCCCCAAAGTCCTTCATTTCAAAAATCTTGTTCAACTCATTCTTCAACCTTCCAATCTTGGTGATATCTATCCCAATAATTATAATTTCATCAATATAAATTAAAAATATAATAAAATCACCATCATAAAACTATTTTATGAAAAAATATTGATCATTAATCATCCTTATGTACTCATTTTCTCCATAAATGAGTTGATTTTCCTATACCATTTCCTTAGTTCCTGTTTCAAACCATATAAACTTTTATTAAGTTTTCATACCAGGTTTTCCTTACCTTTCACCTGAAATAACTCTGGATACTCCATGTAAATATCCTCATCAAGATTACCATATAACAACATTGTCTTTACATCCAGTTGTTGAAACTCCAGGTTCAGACTAGCAGCCAATCCAAGAATAACACTAATAGAAGATATTTTAACCATAGGAGAAAAAAATTCTTCAAATTAAATTCCTTTCTTCTGAATGAATCCCTTCACAACCATTATGGATTTGTAGTGTGGTTGTGATATTCCAAATTATCCTTTGATTATGTATACCCACTTTTTATTGAGTTCCTTCTTTCCTTGTGGTAACTTTACCAAATCAACTGTGTGGTTTTTATGTAAGGATCTCATATCCTATTGCATGACCTTCTTCCATTCCATATTCTACTAAATCCTGATTTCATTATCATAACTGTCTATCTCTCCCCCATTAGTGAGCATCACATACTCATGTGGTGAGTATATATGACTTAATTTTCATTCTCTAGTGGATATCCTCAACTAATCTTCAGGGGGAATCTTTTGTAAAATATCATATGATAGAGACATATCATAAGATGGATAGAGATTACCTAATAGTTATGTATCATTATTTTAACATATCTCTCTCACACTGTCTAAAACTGATGGTGGTGAGACTGGTTTCAGACTGAATGGAATTTCCTCAGACTGTAGCTTCTTTTCATTTTATGGCTTCTCAAAATCTTCAATCATTTGATCCTCAAGAAAAACTACATCTCTACTTTTGAAAATCCTCCTGCTGATAGGATCTCAGATTCGGTATCCAAACTCCTCATGAGCATATCCCAAAAAGATACACTACTTTCCTTTTCCATCCATTTTTTCCCACTCATATTTTAGGATGTCAAGAAATGTCTTGAAACCATATACTCTGAAGTGTTTTTATGAAACATATTTACCTATTCAAACCCTTTTAGGAACATTTATTTTTAGTGGAACTGATAGAGAAAGGTAAATAAGATCAACTAAGGTTCTCATTTCCTCTCTCCAAAATGTGTTTGGAAGATTTTCAGTTGAGATCATACACTTAAACCTCTCACAAATTGTTTTATTCATCCTCTCTATAACACCATTATGTTGAGGTGTCTTTAGAACTGATTTTTTTAGCCTGATTTTAAAAATACTACAATAATCCTCAAACAAACCATGATACCCTCCTTCATTATCTTCCCTCGCACACTTTAATAGTCCACATGTTTCTCTTCCCACCTTCACATGAAACTTCTTGAAAATAACCTTCACTTGATCTTTAGTTTTCAACGAAAATGCACAAACTTTTCTAGAATGATCATTTATAAAGGTAAACAAAATAGCACCTCCCATTGACTTAGTTATGATCATACAAATATCAGTGCGAATCAAATCTAAAAAATTTTCTTTTTTATATGGTAAATAACCAAGAAATGATACTCTATGTTGTTATACCATGATGCAATCAACACAAGAATCCAAATGTGTACCTTTAATTTCTGGTAAGAGATCATTCCTGGAGAGAATTCTCATTCCTCTCTTTCTCATGTGACCAAGATTCCTATACCAAAATTCTACAAGAACATCTTTTCCAGTTGCATTGATTTATCCTTCACATGGTATGGAATCTATGAGATAAAGAGATGTATCTTTATTTCATTTAGAAATTACCATGTTTCCTTTAGTAAGCTTCCATTTCCCATCACTGAGGGGACTGACATATTCATCATCGTCAAGATTTCTAGAGGATATCAGATTGAGAAAAATATTAGGAACATGCCTCACATCCTTCAATTGTAACCTACATATAATAATAGTCTCTAGAAAATTATTACTAATACTAGTGATTTTGGATGCACCATAATTTCCCATATTTACGTGTCTGAAACTCCTTGAAGTGTAAGATGAGAAGAAACCTCTTCTGGTGGTGACATGGTATGAGGCACTCGAATCAATCACCCATGTCGAGTCTTCGATTATAAGACTTAACTTATTAACTTCTTGAACAATAATGATCTTTTCATTGACAATTGCATCATCATTATTTTGGGTCTTGCCTTCCTGATTACTCTCCTATGCCTTCATTATTCTATACACCCAGATGAATTTTCTGGGATTACCATAGTGGTGGATCTTTATTTCATATCTTGATCGGGATTTTGATTGCTTCCTCCTTTTTAGAAGTTGTTAATGGGGTTCTCTTCCTCTGATTCTTCCCTACCATTTCTACCTCCATTTTCTTTCAATGATAAGAGCTTCTGATTCAGGTGTGCATCTATCATATTTCCTTTAAGAATATTCATTTATCATTCTATCTTTCAGCATCTCTATGGTGAGATTTATAACTAGAGTTGAATTGTTGACCGACACAACTAGTGTGTCCCATGTCTTTGGTAAAGAACTCAACATCAATAGTTCCTACAAATCATCATCAATCATCATTTTCATGGAATTTCACTGATCAACGGTACCTTGGAACTCACTCATGTTCTATAATACATTAGTCTAATATTTATACTTTAAGTTGAAAAGTTTTCATATCAGGTTTTATTTATTCTACATGGTTTTCCTTGCATACATCTTCTCCAATTTTCATCATATAATGGAAGCATCGTGTTTATTGGAAAAATTCTGGAAGATACTATTATCGATCCACTATCTAATTTGTAAAGTACACTTCATGTTGATCATGAACCACTCTGCATCAACTGATGGGGTACTGGCTGATGTCTTCTCACTAGATTTACCTCTTGTTGACAATTCCTCTAATTTCTCTACAACAGGCTTAGCGGTCTCCACTATTGTTTTCCACAAATGTTTAATATATAAAAGATCCTCTATTTTGGGTTTCCAGATGACATAATTAAAAGCAGTGAGTTTAATCATATTATTGGTATTTTATTCCATTTATAGAGTGATAATTTCAAAAATATAACCATACATATGTTTCTGTAACAGTCGAAATAGCTAGAAACAACCCCTGGATCACTAAAAATAATCTCTGATTGACCAAGATATAGCCAAATAGTTTCAATGGTCTTGATCGACCGATGATGTGGTGCTGATGTGAATCGCCGAAACAGCAACTAGAAAACCTACTAGAAATTTTTCATCAGCATGAACAATAACTTCTTCTCTGGTAGGTGGTACTGTAGAAAATGAGGTTTGACTAAAACCTTGAATGAATTTACTAGCTTCGTTTCAACTCTATTTTTTAAAACACTTTCACCATTAGAATCGTCTCAGTGAGAAATTCATGGATCTAGTCTCAAAAAAAATTCTAACTAACTTCAATTTTTTGATCATCAGAAAATATCTCTACACCATCATCATGTTGATCTCGATGGCTCTAATACCATTTTTTGGGGGCACCAAAGGTTTGTGGATACAAAAAAAGAACTAACAGAAGAAGAAAAATCAAAGAACCCGAAGAATTTATGTGGTTTGGAAAGGTGCCTATTTCCATGGGAGAAGAGGGGGGAATTATTTTATCTCTCTAAATCAAACATATGAGGATTGCAAAAAGTTTGTTTTTATTACAATTTCATGGGATTCAATCCTATTTATAGAGAGGAAATTCAGCGGTTGTTTGGGTAGATCATCTACCCTTGAATTTTCCTCCTAGACACTAGATGATATGCATCTGCTATAACGGATTCCAACCAAGGAAGAAGATTCCCACCAAAGGAGGCTGCTTCTCCTTACCGAAAGAAGAATTCAGCCTACCAAAATTTTTTCTCCATTGATTTCTCCCTAACCGGGAGTGGCCCCCACACCATCAAAATAAATGATACTACTCTTGAACTCTATCACCCTTCAGTTTCATTTGTTTGCATGGAATTAAAGGTATCGATATCGCTTCCCTCCAAGGTTTGGATATAGAATTGGTTGATGGCTTTTTTCAACTGATTTTCTATGAAACTTTTCTATTATTTTACTCAATATGTAAGTGTTTAAGGCACTCAAGGTTTTCCTTCCCAACTGTGATTCCTTCATACCCCCAGTCAACTTCCACCTGGGTTTTTAAGAATACAATCAAGCCTTAGATCCTTTCGGCTCTAGAAAATAAGGGGGTGTCTATTAAAATCGATTGTTTCATATCTAGATGTTGTTATCATGGATTTATCTTTAGGGATTGCATTCTTTAGGTGAGCTGGGAAGGAATAGGTTGGTCACAACTAGATCTTCCTCTTCGGCTTTTAATCTTTAGGTGTCAATTCTTTCCTAAGAGGTCATGTTTCCTCTTGATAGAGTGGTTAAGGACCTTGAAACAGAATAATCATGCCTTCAAAGGATTTTGTTTTTTCTAGAAAACAAGTTGAACTTTCAACCGTTGGGCTAGTGAATATTGGGGGTTATTCTTCTTCCTCTTATTCTAAGGCGGTCTATAAAGTTATTAATTTGGAAACTGTTCTTGTTAATTCATAGTATAACCTCTCAATTTATGATTTGGGAAAGGATTCAACTGTTTCTAAGGATTTTAATTTCTTTTGGGAAGTTAAGAGTTAGGTTTTTTGTCCAACGTTGTCTTGATCCCTTAATCCCGTATGTATTTAGATAATTATGGCATTATTATGATTTGAAGGAGCCTCGGGATTTTCTGAATCATCTCCATACCTATGATCCAACTTTGATTCCCATCATTTTAAAAAGTATATGGATTCCCAGGATGTGATTCTTGAAGAAAATTGTTTCCTATCAAGTGATAAAAATAGGAAAAATCCATTGATGGTGTTGTGTTTATTATGATTGATTAACACTTAATCAAGAAAAAAAGTGATTAGAAAACCCTTCCATCGTGAGATCACCATGTATGAAACTTGAAATCATGTATATATAAAATGAATAACTACTATGATGTGTACCTTATATCAAAGATTCCACAACCTATTCTTCAATATATTTGGTTCATGAAGATCACTAAAAGGAACTCATCACTTTTTTTGTATCCATGGGTTAAACCAAATCACTCAATGTTTGAGTGAGATCATCTCATAACCCAAAACATGGTAGTGCCTCTTTTAAACTAATAGAGGAAGAGAAAATTAGAATCAAGATAAGGAGAGAACCGTCCAAGAGCTTCCCATGGGTGACCCTAATAATAGTGAGGTCAAGAATGTTTGGGGAAGTGAGAGTTAGAAATTCAAGCGGGAAAATCACAATGAGTTTATTACCTTGATTTACCCCCCCCCCCCCTCAAGGTATTTCCCACTAAAAACCCCTATGGATACAATAATATATATATATATATATTTTTAATAAATGAAATGAATTATAAACTGGAGATTTCCTTTTGTATAACATGATACATTTCCTTTAATAATTTAAAAAAAAACCATACATAAGAGTATGTCTTATCATATCTTATACAAGATACTATGGGATTAGTATTATGTTTCCTGCACTTTCAAGGGGTTTTCTAATCTCATTACATCTCTTACATAATTTCTTCCACATATCCATATGACTATTGGATAAAACCCTCACACTAAACTTTTTAGTGAGTAACATCTATGAAGTAAGCTTGTTTGAATAATTGTGAGACTTAATAAGCATATTATTAATGTTCAAATATTTGAACATAATATTAAAACTCCTTAAGTCCACAACATCAAATTTCATGATGTTAATAACTTGTCTTGTATACTTAGAACTCTTTTTCAGATCATCATCATCATCATCATCAT